>OY728152.1:1378283059-1383283059 GCA_963277665.1 Viscum album
TTACATGATAAAAATTTGTACCACGTTGATGCCCAACTTATCTCCAGTGACAAACTCATGATATCAGTTTTCATAATCCCCACACTTAGTTCACGTCCACAGACATGAGCTTCCATTGTAAAGTCATAATGATCCGCCAACAAATTTGAATATCTTGACAGTTTGTCAAGACTGCTAGTATCTGCATCTGATGTCATAGCTATCTGTCTTTGTTGTTGTCTATACAGTATTTCTTTACCTTTGAAGTATTCCTGTAAAAATAAATTGAAAAATATATTAGTTTCCAAATGATAAAACATTAATAAAAATATAAAATAAAAGATATAACATCGATACCTCTATGGTAATGAGTCGAAGAAGTCTGGATGGCCAAACTAAAAAATGGTCGATACTATGTCCAACTGTCGTCACCTCATCTGTAGGTAATGGTATCCGAGATGATCTATCTATAATATCATGTACAGTGACCCTCTGATTCTCTACCTCTAACTGTTGATGATGAACTGTATCTCCTATACAATATACCATCCCATATGCAACTATATGATGTTTAGGATCATCAACATACAACTCACAATAAGTAGGTAGCTGCGGCGGAGGAGGAGGATCAAAAATGGGGTCTGCAGGCTGAGGTGGGGGAGTGGGAGCTACTGGGAGAGGTGGAGTGGGAGCTGCACCCTGAAATTGTCTTTGCAAGTCTGCAAACATAAACTGCACCGATGCTCTAATATTGTCCTCCATTGTCGCATTAATATTATGGACTTCAGCCTCCAAGGATTCTATTTTTTTTATAAACTCCCTCAACGTTAGAAGTTGAGGAACGTGGCAACACTTTTCTTACCGATACACCTGCCGGATATCCTCTTACACGGCCAGGATGTTCGGGCTTTCCCAATGCCACAGATAAAATATCTTCCCTCCCAGATGGTGTAAATGTCCCCTGTGAACTCTGCTCCTCAAGAGAGTCCTGTAATAATTAATTGAACATTTCTATAATGAATGGAAATATATGACGAAAATAGTAAACTTAAATAAATAAAATAGATATCTTACAATCCTCTCAACTACGAGTCTCGATTCTTCCGAAAGATATTGTTCTTTTTTGCCCTTCCGAGCTCTTTTCCATTTCTCATGTCTAGATGGAGGGGATGGAGGGGCCACCTCTCCAGAGCTTGAAGACTCAGCTCTTAGTTGTTGAAATTTTTCTGCCATCATTTGTTCTTCCAATAATGCATATCCTCCCTGAGATAAACTGTGAGGGTATACATTTTTAGATTGGATCTCTTGATGAGCTTTCCTGTTTGCTATAAATTAGGAATAAGTAATCATTAACAAAACAATAATAAGATCATTTATATAAGAAAGCTTATAAAAGTTTACATTGCCCTTACCAAAAATGATTCTTTTCTTCTACTTTCAAAAAATTGTCTCCATGTGTCTTCATCTATAAAAGGATATATACGACATGGATTCTCATGACTCCTATGACCATAAATGAAATCAGATGAGAGGGTTGATTTGAAATCCCTCCAT
Source organism: Viscum album (assembly GCA_963277665.1). Lineage (NCBI taxonomy): Eukaryota > Viridiplantae > Streptophyta > Magnoliopsida > Santalales > Viscaceae > Viscum > Viscum album. The sequence goes on from OY728152.1 coordinate 1,378,284,593, forward strand.
CTCCTAGCAGCCAACGATAAGCATTTCTTCCTAACTCCTCCAGTGTCAGGAATATCAAATGTCATCTGATAAAAAAGAGGTTAAAAATATTATATATACTAGAAACATTTAATGAACAGTCAAACAATAGCAAAAGATCTTACCAAAATGGTCTCCCACAGCTGAGAAATTATCGCCTTATCCACACTTCTCCAATCATCATAGAGAATGCTTACTTTTCTCTTAGCCTGAGTTGCTACAAAACCCTTAAAATCTTTAGCATTTGGACCTCTAGGAAGATCATCATCATCAAACTCCACGATTATCCTCTCCTCATTCGTACGGGAAAGTGATAATTTTGGTAAACGTGTGCACCCACGCTTACCAACCTTTGAACTCTTTTTCGTAATAGGAACATGTGAATGTTCCTCCCCAGATGTATGACCAATATGCTCATCTCCAGAATCATGTGGCTGATCAACTGATTGATCTGTCATTTTCCTTCAAATCAAAAAAACAAACATTAGTTCACAAATATACAAATTCAAATATTGTAGTACTACTTAATCAGAAAATAGAAAAGTGTACTAAATTACATAATAGTAAACATTGGTAATATGGCAAGCATGTTAAACAATGATAAACATGGTAAACACAGGAAAAAGGTTGCCAAGGAGTTGGCCCAAGAAAGCTGAAAAACGGACTCACTGAGCCACCGGTCAGCCAGTGTGAGCTCACCGGCCAGCCGGAGTACCCAGGCAGTCGACTTACCCACTGCCTGGTGCCACCGGCCGGCCGCTGGCTCACCACCGGCCGGCCGGTGGACCAGATAGAGCCTTCCTGTCTGGACCACTGGCCGGCCGCTGGATCACCACCGGCCGGCCGGTGGACCAGAAAGAAAGCCTTCCTCTCTGTCTGGACCACCGGCCGGCCGCTGGACCAGACAGAGAGCCTTCCTCTCTGTCTGGACCACCGGCCGGCCGCTGGCTCATCACCGGCCGGCCGGTGGACCAGACAGAGCTTTGCTCTGGACCACCGGCCAACCGGTGATCCACCACCTGCCAGCCGGTGCGCCCAGGACTTATCCTCTTTACGGTTTTTATTGTTTTATCGTTTTGGTTTGATACATGTTTTAATAAGTAAAAAATTTACAATATCTAACATTATATGAAAAATCTAAATGTAAACAAGAAATAAACATGTGTTACCTGTAATTTTAGGAATGTACAGTTGGATTGTTTTCCCAAATTCCTTCGTCGTGATCGTTCCTTATGGAACAAACCATGTCTTCAACATACTCATCATTATGTTCTGTTAATCATTCCATGGAAGTAGGGACCTCACATAAATCATCATCTTCATCAAATTCATCCTCACCAACATATTGTTTATTCCCTTGTAAAACAACAGCCCACTGCATATCTGATTGATCTACTACATAGAAAATTTTTTTGGCATGTGTTGCCATTATAAAAGAATCAGCTGTGTCTTCCAATCTATTCAGATTAACAAGTGTCATTCCAAATTCATCGTGTCTGACACTGTTGTTACCGATAAACCATTTACAGTTAAAAACAGGAACTTTAATTTTAAAGTAATCAGCCTCCCATATGTCTTCAATCACTCCATAATATGCACTTGATGCCGAAATTGGTTTTCTGTCCTTAGCACTCGAAAAATGCATTGCTTCTGCAAACACCAATACACCACTATTCTGAACTGCACTTCTGTTGTCCTGAGCTTTCATATGAAATGTATATCCATTAATGTCATAAGCGGACCATGTTATCACATTTAAAGATGGACCACCCACTATCCATTTTAATGTCTCTGATACATATAATCTACCAAGAAAGGTCTTTTTAAAACATGGAAAAAAAGTTTTGTTGTGCTCATTCAAAATCCACATTTCTTTCTTCTTTGGAAGACATTGTTTCAACTCATTAATATGCAATGTGATATACGGTTGAACATCAGCTATGTTATTCAAGATGTATGATTCTAACTTCTTCATATGTTCAGCTGACAGTGATTTGACTTTCAAGCCACGAATCCCCTTTCCCTCATTATTATCCCGTTCATGGCGAGATGGAGGCAAACCTATGTGTTGCGCCGTAGCCAAGTAGCTCGTACAAAACTCTGCTACCTCCTCAGAAATATACTTTTCAATAATGGAGGATTCAGGTCGATATGGATTTTTAACATATCCCTTTAATATTTTCATATACCTTTCAAAAGGATACATCCAACGAAGATATACAGGTCCACAAAGCTTTATTTCTCGAACCAGATGAATCATTAAATGCACCATCATATCAAAAAAAGTTGGAGGAAAATACATTTCCAAATGACAAAGTATAAAAATTGCATCCTTTTCCAAAATGTTCAAAGCATTCACATCAATCGCCTTGTTACAAATTGAATTGAAAAAATAACACAACCTCATTATAGTCTTTCTGACACGGATGGGAAATATTCCACGCAGTGCAACTGGTAGAATTTGTTGCATCATGACATGACAATCATGTGATTTCATACCTATCAACTTCAAGTCTTTCAATGAGACAAAATTTTTTACATTTGAAGAATAACCTTGAGGCAATTTGATATCATGAAGACACTGACAGAAGCTACTTTTCTCCCTCTTCAATAATGTATGACAAGCTGGGGGAAGAAATGTTCGTCTTCCTTTAGGAGTGGGAGCTAACTCCAAATGTATTCCCATTGATAGTAGGTCTAACCTTGCATTCAACCCATCTTTTGTCTTTCCTTTAATATCTAGCAATGTTCCGATCAAAGAATCACAGATATTCTTCTCCACGTGCATGACATCAATATTACGTTTGACTTCATGATACCTCCAATATGGTAGCTCAAAAAATATTGACCTTTTCTTCCAAATATGTCTATCATTATCAGATTTCTGTGTCTTTCCCAATGTCACATCAAGGTTTTTCACCCTCTCAAAATACAAATCTGGGGATAAAGGTTTTGGAGCAGTATCAAATTCTTGTGAGCCATTGAATGCCTTTTTTAGTCTTCTATAAGGGTGATCCATAGGCAAAAACTTTCGATGACCCATGTACACTGTTTTCCTCCCATGATGCAATTGACAATATGACGTCTGTTGTTCGCAAATTGGACATGCTTTATGCCCTTTAACACTGTATCCAGACAAATTTCCATATGCCGGGAAGTCATTTATAGTGAATAGAAGCATTGCATGCAGTTGAAAATATTCCATTTTATAAGAATCATACACCCTAATACCATCAGCCCATAATAGTTTCAAATCATCAATCAGCAGTGACAAGTATACATCAATATCATTGCCGGGTTGCTTTGGACCAGAGATCATGATACTCAACATGACATATTTGCACTTCATACAAACATCAGGAGAGAGGTTGTAAATTACCAATAAAACAGGCCATGAACTATGTGTGCTACTGAGGGTTCGGTATGGATTCATTCCATCTGTGCACAAGCCTAGTCTCAGATTTCTAATTTCATTTCCAAATGTAGGGTACTGGGCATCAATTTTCTTCCATTGTGGACAATCAGCTGGATGACGTATTTTTCCATCACATACCCGCTCATCAGCATGCCATCTTAACCTTTTTGCATCATGTGAATTAGCAAATAAACGTTTGAAACGAGGAATTATAGAAAGATACCAAAATACCTTTGAAGGGAGCTTTGTAATCTCTACATCAGCTTGTGATTTTTCTTTCACCTTATACCGTGATGTCCCACATTTAGGACACTCTTTCAGAAATTCATATTCCTTCCTATATAAAATGCAGTCATTCGGACAGGCATGTATTTTCCTGTATCCCAATCCCATCGGGCATAATATTTTTTTGGCCTTATAATGTGAATCTGGAAGATCATTATCTTTTGGAAGAATGTCTTTCATCAATTGTAGCAGCTCTGTAAAACTTCTGTCACTCCATCCATGTTTCGCCTTCAGGTTAATCAATCTTAACACCACCGACAAAACCGTAAAATCTGTACGACCAGGATATAATGGTTTTTCGGCATCACCATATAGACGTGCAACTGTCGGTTCTATCTCAATTTGTTCTGCTACAATATCGCGAATCATTTCTTCAATTCCATCGGAGTTACCATCTTGCGATTCATTATCATCAGTGACATTCTATCCAGTTTCGCCATGCCAAATCCAAGGGTTGTAAATCTGATTGAAACCATGACAAATCAGATGATCTTTTATCTCTCTACTTTTCAACTTCTTCATATTCAGACATTTCAGGCATGGACAGAAAAAAATGTCACTACTTGGAACATTTCGTTTAGAAAATTCCAAAAAGGCATCAACACCTTCCTCATATTCATTGCTCATTCGATGTGCCGTAATCCAACTTCGACTCATTATTACCAATAACAAATAGCAAAAATATATATATTTTTTAGATAAGACAAATATATGTTTATATGAAAAAAATCATAATTTGAATGTAAACAATTTTGAAATATAAAACAAATCGATGTGTAAACCCCCCTGGACACCCCCCGACCCCTCTGGACAGCCCCCACCCCTCCTGGACACAACCCCCCACCCCCGACCTGCTTGGACACCCCCTTGGACACCCCCCAACCCTCTGGACAGCCCCCCCACCCCTCCTAAACACCACCCCCACCCCCTACCCCCTTGGACACCCCCCTGGACACCCCCCAACACCCACACACACCCTTGGACAGCCCCCCACACCCACCCACCCCCTTGTAAACCCCCCTGGACACCCCCGACCTCTCTGGACAGCCCCCCACCCCTCCTGGACACCACCCCCACCCCTACCCCCTTGGACACCCCCTGGACATCCCCCAACCCTCTGGGCAGCCCCCCCACCCACCCGGACAACCCCAAATACCCTCTGGAGAGGCCGCCACCCACTTGGACAGCCCCCCACACCAATCCACCCCCTTGGACAGCCCCCCACACCCATCCACCCCCTTGGACACCCCCCTGGACACCCCACCGACCCCTCTGGACAGTCCGCCACCCCCTTGGACAGCCCCCCACACCCACCCATCCCCTTGGACACCACACTGGACACCCCCCGACCCCTCTGGACAGCCCCCGACCCCTCTAGAAAGCACCCCCACCCCTCCTAGACACAACCCCCCACCCCCGACCTGCTTGGACACCCCCCTGGACACCCCCAACCCTCTGGACAGCCCCCCACCCCTCCTAAACACCACCACCCACCCCTACCCCCTTGGACACCCCCCTGGACACCCCCCAACACCCACCCACACCCTTGGACAGCCCCCCACACCCACCCACCCCCTTGTAAACCCCCCTGGACACCCCCCGACCCCTCTGGACAGCCCCCCGCCCCTCCTGGTCACCACCCCCCACCCCCTACACCCTTGGACACCCCCCTGGACATCCCCCAACCCTCTGGACAGCCCCCCCCCACCCACCTGGACAACCCCAAATACCCTCTGGAGAGGCCGCCACCCACTTGGACAGCCCCCCACACCCATCCACCCCCTTGGACACCCCCCTGGACACCCCCTGGACACCCCACCGACCCCTCTGAACAGGCCGCCACCCCCTTGGACAGCCCCCCACACCCACCCATCCCCTTGGACACCACCCTGGACACCCCCCGACCCCTCTGGACAGCCCCCAACCCCTCTAGAAAGCACCCCCACCCCTCCTGGACACAACCCCCCACCCCCGACCTGCTTGGACACCCCCCTGGACACCCCCCAACCCTCTGGACAGCCCCCCACCCCTCCTAAACACCACCCCCACCCCCTACCCCCTTGGACACCCCCCTGGACACCCCCAACACCCACCCACACCCTTGGACAGCCCCCCACACCCACCCACCCCCTTGTAAACCCCCCTGGACACCCCCTGACCCCAAATCCATGCACCTATGCCATGGTTGTGTGTGAATAAAGTAGTAACAACTGTAAAAGGGCAACCCATCCAAATGGACACGCCCCAACCCTCTCGGGGATTTATAGAAAACGATTAAAAATTAGTGAAATCATAAAATTACTCAATATTGCAAGTCGAACAAAAAGATCTAGGGATAATAAATAAGATTATGGTGCCAAAACGAGTTAAAAGGGTTCACAATCGAAGAATCTTAGCTAGTTTCAACAAAAAAAATCACAACACATATATATATACTATCCGCGAAAAAAAAACGAACAAGTGGGAGGATTACCTGAGTGCTGCGAGTTTAGATGATTGATCCGAGGAGATTAAATATGAGAAACGATGATCGCAAAATGAATCTAAACCAACGAAATGGACGAGCCGATTCGAGTTTACGCGCGAGAGAGACGAGTCGCGACTGTCGAAGGTAAACTCGCGAATGACAATCCACGGGTCTGGGTAAATTTTTAAATGAGTTATCACGTCGGTTATTCAATAACCGACGTGATAATTGTTTTAAAAACATTTATAACGTCGGTTATTTCAATAACCGACGTAAAAACCTTCCTCCGATTCTTTTTTTACGTCGGTTATTTTATAACCGACGTTATAAAGGGCTCAAAATCCGCGTTTTTTACGTCGGTTATTCCATAACCGACGTCAAAAACATCTGCGGATTCTTTTTTTACGTCGGTTATTTTATAACCGACGTAAAAAGTCCTTCGAAAACCGCGTTTTTTACGTCAGTTATTGAATAACCGACGTAACAAACGCCCCCCGCATCTGTTTTTTACGGCGGTTAATGTATAACCGACGTAAAAAACGAAGCCGCGCGATTAATAATGTCGGTTATCAAAATAACCGACGTTAAAGGTGTACTAAACACTGGTTTTTACGTCGGTTATTTAATAACCGACGTAAATAACCTCGTTTTACATATTATGACGTCGGTTTTATATAACCGACGTAAAAAATGGTGACGTAAAAAACATTTTCTGCACTAGTGAATTATTAATAATTTCATTCATTGTAAATTCAAATATTATTATCCATGATATTAATGAATTTTTATTTTCCATGGATTCATTTCATGCTATTGTTATTGATTAAATGAAATGTGTTTTCAATTATTTGCCTCACCATATTTATTATTTATTATTTAATTAGGATATATTCAACTTTAAATAGCCAGTACTAAGTCATTGTGCTCACTATTAATGATTATTTACTTTACCTAGGATATGAATATGGATATTATGAATAATATCATGTAGGTGAGAATATTTATTATGCTATTTATTTTATATTTACAATATATATTGTGTCCATAAATACTACTTTACTTAATGATCATGCATGGAGTGATCCCTTGTATCTTGTCTAATGTAATAAATAAGCCATCGAATTTAGCTTACTTGAGGTTGCGATTCTAAAATAAATACCTTGAAACCCACATGAGTGTGAAGTTTATTTTTCCATTGATATCATTCATAATGAAAATGATATATCTAGGACACCCAATAAGATGTCCGATATAGATTTAGTGGAACTAAATAAAAAACTATAGGGGTTTTGTGATAATGGAATTATAATCCATAATGATTCACCATGGGTGGTCTATATACTTTTTTTAAGATGAATGATGGGTCTACGAGGCTAGGAATTGATTATAGGAAAATAAATTCCACACAATTAAACAATAAATATCATATTCCCTACATAAATGACTTATTTTTTAAAATTAAAGGAAATTAATATTTTTCTAAAGATTTTTCTCAGTTTTAAAAATAATTAAATATGAGTAAGGAAGAAAACAATTTGAAATATGATAATTAACATAAGGTTTGGGATATAAAAATTTAATGTAATGAACTTTGTATTAACTAATCCACCTGATATTTTTAGGGATCTAATAAATAGGTAATAAAAGGATTATATTAATAATTTCTTTGAGGTATTTCTTTATGATATAATGATATAGAAAAAATGATGTTATATGAGAAAATTTCATCAAGAAATCATTCTTAACAATCTTACATAAAATTAATTATATAGAATTTTTTTAAAATGAACATTATGTATTTAGGGAGTGTCTTTTCTTGGATACATTTTCTCAAAAGATGGAATATTTATTTATCCTTAAAAGGTAATTACATTTATAGAATAACCAAATCCAATGAATATAATTGATGTGTGTTTTATCCTTTAATAATCATGTTACTATCAACAATTGTTTCAAAAAGATTATCAATTGTAAATTCCATTAACAAAGTTGACATGTTCAATGGTTATGTCTATATGATCAAAATTATATAAGGATTTTTACAAGAATTTAAATATTAGAATGTTTAATGTGAATAATAAGATAAAATAATTTATATAAAAATATAAATTTGATCTTATAAATACATTCTTATCATTTTGGAATTCTAAATAATGTTTTTGTTCAAATAAAATCATTTTTTAATATTTTCTATTAAGAAAGTATATACAGGGTTCCTTTAATTTTTTATTTGGTTTAAGATAAAAATAACTATTATTTTATTTTATATAATCCAATTAATTGCATTTAATCCCATCATTTTGAAATAAAAATATTTTTATACACAAAATAAATTATACTAAGTTTTATTGCAATTTACAAAATTATATTGAAATTAATTTCATCAAATTCAATAAATTGAATATTTTAAAAATATTTTATATATTTTAAATGAAAATAAATAATATTAGACATTGTTAAAAGTAATATTTTTTTCATAATGAAGAGTAATAATTGTAAAAATTTATTGCTTTTTTTAAGATAAAATAGGTTTAATGGAGGGTTAAACTAATAGATAAGGGTAGGAATTCCACATAAAAATGTATAATTATAAATTTTAATGATATTTGTACCCTATTTTATCTTTCAATTAATAAATTTCCATATGGAATATTTATAGATTATATATACATCATTGTTTTTAAATCTTGTACGTAATTCCATATATCTCCACTCTGTCACTTATTTAAGTTTTCCTACTCTCCTCCAATATTCATTTTGTATAAAGATTATATATTGAAAAATAAACTATAAATTATGTATTATATTTCATACCATTATCATAGATCTCATGTTATTATTCAATAATAAATCCATCAATGAATACAGTTTAAAAATAATGATATCTCTCAAAGATGAGGTATAAATCAAAACCGAAAAATAAAAAAACACCCTCCACTTCTATATAATATAATTTATAAAAATTTTCATAATAAAAATTTTATAATAAAAAACATTTGATGATTTTATGATTAGGGGAAAACCATTAGACACCTATTTCTATCCTATAGAAAAAAGAATATCAAAACTAGATACGTACGACCCACAGTCTCTACATAACACTGTAATTTGTTTTAATCACCACAATACATGGATGGTTATAATGATATAATATATATATATATATGATATTTATTAAATAATTATTCTTCTGGAAATATAATATATCATTTACTATCTAACCCTTTCACTATTAATAAAATGATAATGTCTCTCTTGCGTACGTATTGACTACCACCATCATGAAGCGATGTGATTCATTTTTCTTTTATGACATTCAAGGATGATTTTAAATATATATTTAATGAATATTTATGCTATTTATATAATTATTTAAATTCTTTAAATAATGAAACCATTATAATTATTCATAGAGAAAAACTAATAAACAAAAAACATACATGAAAAAGGAAATAGTTAATATTATGAAATGATGAGTTCAAAAAAGTTTTATTATTAAAATGGTGTTGAAATGATATAAATAGATCATATATGATATTATAAGTACATATATTATTCATTAATATAATTATAAATAATTTAAATATATTATGCATGATTTAAATATAACATATTAAGAGTATCATACATGAGTTAAGGGTTTATTTCACAATGACATCCTTATTAATTATTACTTACGTTTATGTTTTCCATGGTGGAACTAAAAGACATTTCAATCATATGCATTACAAATTTTCATATAATAAAGTTAATTTTGTGGTTTTGTTATAGAATATAAAATATTAACATTAGCTTGATTAAATTACATATGAATATATTCATTGAAAACTGAATTTAATTTTTGATTCAATTAAGAATATTTTTCACCCATATCAATATTTTCATTAAAAATTATATTATTATTTATATATTATCCAATTAATTATTGATTTTTTTGAATTTTTTTTACATTCATAAATAAAATTTAACATGAATATTATTTCCATTTTCTGAACATTGATATTGTTTACAATGATGTGAATTGGAATTTTTTTTAATGTTTATAGAACAAATGATTTTTTTCAAAATTATAGATATCCCATGAATTGAATATTCCTTTAAAATTATCCAATTTTATTTTAAAACAAAATTCATTATTAAATTATCAATTTTTTATATTAATATAATTGATAACCAAATGAGAAGTCTATTTTCATCTTAAAAATCATCAAGTGGTCTTATTAATATATCGTCATATATATCCACATTTTTTGATAATTTTATGAATTACCGAAGATATGAATTATTGATACAATAAATTATTTTAATATGGATGAAAAATGATCATATTGCTAAATAAATTAGTTGTGGAAAATATTAATGTTTCATGTTCTATGTTTTCAATATGAATGTTTATAATGATTATTATATTGAACTATTAATAATTTCATTTATATGATCAAAGTACTTGACATATTAATTGATTGATGTGACTATTTATATCCCATCAAAACGTTTGTAGGTCCCATGAGAGAAATTTTTTTGGTTATTTTGTTATCCATAGTATTATTTATATTTCCATTTATTCCATTGATATACCCACATTCTATAATATTAATTAAAAATAAATTTTTATTTATGTGTATTTTTCTATATTATTGATTCTCTGTTTATTCTACAAGAGCTTCTATTGTATTTTTTATGTTAAGAGTATCTGAATTCACCATATATTGTGTTTTCCTAGCCATATGATACGAATAATATATCTATGAATTATTTCAAGGATTTATTAAAAAATAATAAAGTGATCAAAATATTTATTATGTTAAAATTCATTTGTTTTGATGTAATGTGGGAATAAAATATGTATCCAGTCTCCCAAGAAAAGGGAACAATTTTATCCTTTAGTGTGAAATACATTGAATTTTTTAACTATTATAAAAGAACCACCAGGTCCTGGTTAAATATTTAAGATGATAAAATAGGACCTCATAGATATTAAGAGGGATAATGGGGATGGTTTTGGGTAGGTATTGGATGAACTATAATACTAAATTTTTTAAGGAAGGTTGGATAAGAGGATCCCTATTATATGTTAGTGGAGTGGAAAATAGTAATTTTAAAAAATAATAAAATATTTTAATGTTTTAGTTATGGGAATGTGGTTTGGATACTATCCAATATGGAAAAATGTGATACGGGTAAACATAATATCATTCAATAAGAAGTAGGTTTTTTTCAGTCTTATAACATTATTTTTACATTAATTAACATGAAGATTCAATTTCCATAGTGAATGGTTTTTACCATGGTTACTATTCATAATGAAAAAATGAAAATAAACTCATTACTCGATTTTAACTATAAATTACCAAATAAAAAATCCAATTTTAAATATTTTATTTTTATATGTGATGGAAATTACTTTTTGTATATATTCAAAAAACTCAACAAAAATATATTGTAGAGGATTCAATTTTTTAGCATAAAAAGATAATTATTCAAAAAGAAAAATAAATTATTGATTCATATGTAATGATTTATATATATTTTAATAAAATGGGTAATATTTTACTTTAAAACAAAATATATCTATAATGAGATAATTATATTATATTATATAATGAAACGAAATGAATGTTTTACAAAATCAATATTTTCACTATTCAAAAAAATTTAAATTTTTCAAAAAAATAGGAAAACATATTATTATATTATATTTGATATTTAGATTTCAAAAAATGATGTACCATTTATTAAAATATATTTTTAAAATCATAAATTTTATATTTTATCTAAAACAACTTAATTATTGGAAAACAATTTTTTTTAATAAAACTTATTAGTTTTCAAATAATAGAATTTATAAAATTATTCCTAAAATTTTTTTTAGTATAAATATATATATAATTAATAATTATAAATAATAATATTTATTTATATCCATGATTACATGTGTTATCACCCCCTTCGGAAAAAATAATGCAATTAGGTGGTTCTCTATTATCAATCTCTATCAGGATACAACCAATTGAATGTGAATAAAGTATATATTACCAAGACTGATTTCAAAAGCTTATGTGTTCATTAGGTGTCTATTTTTATGAAATTTGGCCTAAAAAATTCTATATTGTTTTCAAGTATTCATTAAACATTATCCTCCACTAGTACCATGAAACCTTCATTGTGGTGTTCAGGGATTATATATTTAATTCTTCCATAATGAAAGATAATCAAATGGACCATTTTTTTGTTGTTATAGGAACCGTAAGAGATAAAACACATTATATTATGATGATGATATTTATGTTTTATATCCAAAAGTTAAAATTTGTGGGGCATGTCATGTTATAGAATAAACTGTTCATTTATCTATAGAAGTTAATAACGTTGATATATTTTGAAATACACAATATTCTATTCAATATGAAAACATTTTTTGGTCTATCTATGTATTTATAACTATTAGTGGGGAGAGTTACTGAGTGTTTATTGGTTCAAATATTGTGGGGTTGGGTTTTGTTTTGATATAATGATTCTATGTTGTTTCATATGGACATCTATAGTGATAGCCTCTCAAGAAAGAACTAACCGACCCATTAACAAAATTTAGTAGAGGTGTTTTAGGCATTGAAGACATGAAAAAAATTTTATATTTAAGGAAAAGTTTGCATTATATTTTTATCAAAAAATTCAATTTAATTTTTCTTTTATAAATATATAAATCATTGTTAAAGTAACTCGGTGAAATATCTCTTGACCATTAATTTTGATTTGGAAACACCCCAAGTATTAAAAAATATTGAAATATATGAAACATTGTTTTATGTAGGTTCTTATAACTCGCCTTTAATCACAATTTTCCCACTTTTGTGATTTGAATTTCGAAAAATAGACACACAGGGTTTCAATCTGTATGTTATTTAATGTATGATAAGAACAACATAATTTTTTCTGAATAGTAGCATAACCTTATGAATAGAAATGTTAGCCTTATGAATAATGACATACCCTTATGAATAGTAATATCACCTACGATAGTATATATATATGATTTAATTAAAAGTGTGATATACCCAGATCAGGGAATAAGTAAATAAATATTTTAAAATAGTTATTTTTTGAATAAAATATTTTTTTAATTAAATTCAAAATTTATCATATTTATAAAATTGTTTTGAAAAAATGGAGTTTATTTTTGGATTCTACTTGTAAAAAAATGGTTGGGTGATTTTTTTGTTAATTTTATAAAATATTTTATTTTTTATGATAAGGAAATATAATAATTTAAAATTTAAGTCAAATATATCATTTATGAAGTCATTGATGATGTTATACTAATTTAAGCACACTTTGTTCGAACTAACATGCATTTATTACAATTTTGGGTCTTGGATTATTAATTATTTCTAATATTTTGGAAAAATAACAAAATAATGATTAAAATAATGAAACACCTCTCCTCTCCTCCACTATAATTACCATCCCCACCCCCTCTCCCCCCCACACCTCTCAAGCATTGAGCCTTGACAATGTTCTGCAGAACACTCTTCCAAGGACCATATCGGATTTATAAAAACTGATGGTCTGGCCAAAACCAAAGTCTTTAAGAAGGATATCAAGTAAAAGTGATGAAGAGGGAAATAACCTCTTTTATTTTCTTCTTTTGTTTTCATTTTTTTTATATTATTCTTCTTTCCTCACTATCCCATATACAAGAGGTGTGAATGATCAAGAATCATATATATATATATATATTTATTGGATGTTGTCATATTTATAGAAGATTATCCATTATACTTCTTCTCCTCTCCCACTTATTCTAGAAATTAAAACACCGTACGTGTTGTGTCGATTTACCAATATCGTGGGTGATGTGATTTCAATTTAAATTACATTATTTATATCCAGTCATGATAGCATTTTTATTGTTAAACTAGATTATAATTTATATATTATATCTCATTTAATGTTATGGAATAATTTTGTACAGTTGTTATTAATTTATAAAACAAAATGTGTTCATTATGATCGATGAATCATGAAAATGACCTACATAAAAATCAATAATGTTTTAAATTATGAATCGTCATCTTATAAGAATTTAAGATAATAAATTTTTTAATTTATGGTTCTCGAAATATTCAAATAGAATTATATTAAAATTATAGATTATCACTTCTAATCAAGAAGAATATGAATTAAGAACCGAGAATGAAAACCATGTAATGAGCACACCTGAAACAATGTAAATAACAAAATATTATTTATAAATTTTTAAAATGATGTTTTAAAATGATCATATAAGGTGTTATAATCATGAATATGTTTTTATATGATATTTCTTGTAACTGTTTTAATAATTATACATGAGGTTTAAAGACATTTTAAGAAATAGGAACCTGAGGTAAGTGAATTATTAACCAAATTTTAATTCTTTGGGATGACCTTCTATATTATTCATTTTGACGTATTGATATTATTTGTCAGATGAATTGTTGATAAAAATATGTTTTATTATTATTATTTATAGTGTATACACATATCCATTCTATTATATTAACTATCACTCCAATTATATTTATAAGGGACTTTCCTTTAAAAACCCTTTTAAAAGTCCATTTAATGATATTCAAAAAGAATATTTTTTATTGATATGGAATGAGTGGTTTCTATAGATTTTATGAAAATTTATTTCCATGTTATATTCCTTGGAAATTGTTTATGTTGGTTTAATCCTATTATATCTCATGAAATTATGGGTTGAGCCACATTATAAATAATGATTTGATGGGTTGTGACCCATTATAGCGCATGATATGTTTTGGTGAGCCCATTATATCTCAAGATATGATAGGTGAGCCCTATTATAGATCTTCAGTGCATTATGTACTCTAAATATGGAATTTTTCCAAATTCTTATTCCATATGTAAGGTTTATTTTAAGTGTGATATGGTAAATATGTCCCAAGGAAACTACATGATGTTTCCAGTCATGTTAATGAGTTTTTATGAAAAGGGTTTTATTGGTTATCATTTTATCACTTCAGTAACTATTTATTTCCTTATATCCATTACTTATCTTTTTGTGCTCATCCCATGTTTTTAAATGTTTTACATAGGTTATAAGGATGTGTTAGGGAAAAAAGTAAGCCAATTTAAATATCCTAATTTTTTTCAATGAAGTCATGTTTTATTTGAAAATTTAAATATTTTGAAAAAATGATTATTGTTTTAATAGCGTCCACATGTAAGATGATGAGATGTTATGTATTTTTTATATCATTATTCTCTAGTATAGAAAACCTTAAAAGATCCTCAATGTGTAATAATTTATTTTCTTGACTAAAAGTCAACATTTTGTAACATTTTAAGGCTGGGTACTTATAGTTGGTATCATAGGATTGTTTAGATAATATTATGAGTAAAGATGATATTAATATAGTACGATTAATTATTTTTACTCTATAGTTAATTTGAAATTTTTTAGAACTTAAATATCACCATGTTTCTTTCTATATGATATGTCTATTAAGAATGGTTTTCCAAAGAACAAACAGCGAAGAAAAGGTAGGACGACACCAAGAGGATGTTTTCTCTCTGAATCTATAACCTAGAATGGTGGGAATTGGAACTGATCAGTTTCGCGATAGAAATGGATCAGTTAAAACAAGATGTAAATGGTGGAGGTATCGATACTATAAAGTAATATGATCTACCATGAGAAGACAAGTATTTTTTGGATCATTTTACCAGACAACATCCTCCAGCATTCAATTGAACAACATATCTAATGATAGTGGGTGGATAGATCAATGATCAAGAAAAACTATTGGATTTCATGGGATTCTCAAAACTTCAAAAGGTAATATTAGGATTTTATTGTTTGGAAGGTGAAGACGATCAATATTTGTATATAGTTTAAAATACAAGAGAAAGAGATGATCTTAATAGAATAGAGTGGGATGATTTCAAGAGTCTTTTCTAGAAAAATATTTTCTTAAAACTTTTCAACTTAGAATAGAGAAACAATTCTTCGAACTGATGTAGAAAGATGATGATTATGTGGCATCATGTGAATCCAATTTTACATGATTGGCCAGGTATACACCCAATTTTATATGGGTTTTATATAGTAAAATCTATATATATCTCTCTAGTTTGATACCATTTTTTCAACGAAATTTGGCTTCACAAGAGTTTAAAAGAAATGAGAAACATTTTTGTTGTGATAAAAAATAGAGATGGAATTTTCTGAGATGTATGTTCCTTATGATTAAATGAATAAAAAGTGTATTGGTTGGATGGATTTGGAAAATAATTCATCAAAGAAATATGGAGGTAAGTGAATCAATTTCCCTTCTTGAGAAAAGTGTGGTAAAATCTATCCTGGAGAATGTCTTGTAAATTCTGGGAAATGCTACCAATGTGGAAGGTTTGAACTCATTTATCGTTAGTGTAAAGAAAATGATCTGAAAATTAATGATAAATCAATGGTGTGATACTTTAACTCTATGGAATTGGATCATTTTTCTAATGTTTGTCTGAAGATAGTCACTCAACTAGGGAATTGGTAATATTGCAAGAAAAAAGGTATGGTAAAATAATTTGGAACAACTTTACTAGATTTTGAGCTGTCAAATGAAGAGGTATCAAGTACATTTGTAATTTTATAGATTTCTCCAATGTGTTGTTTGATTATTGGTATACAAATTCCTTAATTTCTGATAAATTTTTAGATAAATTGCGAATACAAGGTCATGAAATAAAACAAGAAGTCTTGATAAAAACACCAGGAAGAAATTTTGTTTCAAAATGAAAATATAAGAATCTAACAATCTTTGTATGTAGAAAGTGTTTACCTTAAAACCTTGCTATTTTTCTTCTAGTATAGATTGATGTTATTCTAAGTATGGACTGTATTTCTTTTTATCTTGCTATGTTATATTTAATTGAAATATAAGTTGTTTTCAAAATGAATTCCAGTTTGTGTAAAATAATGTTCCCACACCATTGATAACATATTATGATGCTAATAAACAGATAATATATTGAAATGAAAGATATCATGCTCATATTTTTAATGATAAGGGAACTATCCAGATTAATGATGTTGTACTGATAAATGAATAACTAGATGTTTTTCTTGAGGATTTTCCTGGTGAAATTCATTATTGATACTAAGCAATTAGTTCTTAATGAAAATCCAATTTATAAACCCCATATATAATTGCTTCAATGGAGATTTTAGAATAAAAAATGTAGTTTTAGGACCTATTAGATAAAGGCTTCATCCAGCCAGTCACTTCACCCAAGTGTGCTACTTTCTTTTTTAGTAAGAATAAATATAGTTTAATGAGACTTTTTATTTATTATAGAGACTTTAATAACATTAATATTAAAAACAAGTATCCATTTTTCTCATATTGATGATTTTTTGGATCATCTCCAGGTCGCAATGTATTTTTTTAAGGTTGAACTATGGTTGAGGTACCATTAGATGGAAGTAAAGGATGAAAACATCCTAACGACTGCATTCCTTACAAGATATGGTCATTATAAATTCATAGTTATTCCTTTTGCGTTATCTAAAACACTAGTCGTATTCACGGATCGTATGAATTGAATATTTTTGGAGTTCCTAGATAAGTTTGTGGTTATATTTATTGATAGAATTCTTGTATATTCTTGAATTAAAGAAGATCATTAAAAACATCTATGTCTTGTTTTGAAATCCTTAAATGAAAAGAAATTGTTTGTAAAATTCATCAAGTGAAATTTTTGGTTACAATGGATTTTATTACATGGGGACATTTTAAATAAGAATGGAATAATATATGATACCTCTAAAACAAAAGTTGTTGATGAATGTACAAGACCATAAAATGTTATAGAGATTCATAGTTTTCATGGATTATCAGGTTATTACCAACAATTTTTTAAAAACTTTTCATAGTTATCTTGCCAGAAAACTATGTTAAAACCGAAAAGGGGTTATTTTATTTTTGGATATAAGAATTTGATGTCTGTTTTCAAGAATTTAAATGTATATTGGGGAACTCTCTAGTAATTACTATACCTTCTAGAAATGGTGAATTTTTCATCTATAGTTATGCTTATTTGAAGGGAGTTGCTTGTGTTTTGATAAAGATGATCAGGTAATTACTTTTGATTCTTGTCTATTGAAACCCTAGGAGTTAAATTAGCCTACACATGATTTGGACTTAGCAACTATTATTTTTTGCTTTAAAAATTTGGTTAAATCATTTATATTGAGCCAAATGTGAAATATATACTGACCACAATAGTTTGAAGAATATATTAACTCAAAATGAATTAAACATGGGACAGATAAAATGGAAAAAACTAAACAAGGATTATTATTTCTTAATTCATTACATTTAGAGAAAGAAAATAGAGTGGTTGATTCATTAAGATGGAAAAGTAATGTTAAATTTACTATCATATTTTGGAAACTTGATCCTTTTGTAAATAATTTTATGAATTTTGGATTAGAAGTTGTTAATGTAGAAAATACATCTATTTTGTTTTAGGTTTCAGTGTAGTCATCTATGTAAGAAAAAATTATGCAAGTGAAAAAGGAAGACTGTGAGCTACAGAATTGGTAAAAGTGGGTAGGATTCCAGAATTTAACCTTGATAAAGATTGGTAATTATGATTTGGAAAATGGTTGTGTGTGCCATGTGTTTCCCAATTGGAGAACGAATTGTTGTATGAAGCTCATAGATATGCATTTTTAGTTCATCATACAGTACTATGATGTAAAGAGACCATTGGGAGTATTACTGGTGGGATTGAATGAAAAGGGATCTTTCTGAATTTACCTTGGAATGTGTGACATGTCAATCACTTAAAAAAATGAAGCAGTTTCAAGAAGGGTGATCCATCCATTAATGGTGCTAGAGTTGTAATGTGAAAACATATTTGTGGAATTCATTATGGGACTACCAAATACATCTCGATGTAACAATACGATTTTGGTTATTATTGATCGGCTGACTAAATCATCACATTTTCATACAATTCGAGATACATGGTCATTGTATCAGCATTCATGATTGTACCTTAAATATTTTTTCAGGTTACATGAAGTTCCACTTTCCATTATATCGTACTATGATCCCAGGTTCACTTTTAATTTTTGGATATACCTTCAGAATTCAATGGTACAATAATTAAATTTAAGTGAATCTTTTCATCCTTAATCTGATGGGTAGTTATAATGGACGATTTATACTATGGTTGATACACTTAATGCTTTTTCAATGGACAACTAGTGAAGTTGGGATCAACATCATTATTTATTTGAGTTTTTTTATAATAATAGTTTTCATTCGAGTATTCATATGGAACCTTTTGAGTCATTGTATGGAAAGTGGTGTCGAACTCCAGTATTTTGGAGTGAATTCGGGGAAAGGAGGTTAATGATACCATGATTAGTAGAGGAAGTGGCTAGGAAGGTGAAAATGATCTAGACACACATGTGGCAGTGCAAAGTAGGAAAAAAATGTAAAGCAGACTATAGGAGGAAATGATTCCTTTTTTATGTAGGTGATTATATTTTTCATTGAATCCCACATTGGAAAAATGTTATATGTATTCGTAAGAAAGGGATGTTGAGTCCACGGTTTATTTGACCTTATGAAATCCTAGAGAAATTTGGACTAGTTTCTTACCAAGTAGATTTATCTCCAATTTTACATCATGTACATAATATTTTTCATGTTTCTATGTTGTGAAGGTATGCTCTAGATTCATCTCATGTTCTTAGCCCCAAAGTAGTTCTGCTAGAAGAGGACCTTACTTATGAAGAGAGACTAGTTCTGATTAATTATCAAAGGAAACATGTATTGCAGAATAAAGTAATCTACCAGGTAATGTTTTTCTTGAGAAACCAAAATGTTGAAGAAGAAAAATTGGAATATTATAATTCTACGATGGAACGGTATCCTCACTTGTTTAATAAGTAAATAAAATTGTGAGGACACAATTTTCCAAAGGCAGGGGTAATGTAGCACCCCAAACTTTTTTTAAAAAATAAATTGAAATGAATGAAACATTGTTATAATTAAATTGTTAAAACTAGATTTTAATCATAATTTTACCACTTCTATGTTTTGAATTTCAAAAAACAAACATACACAATTGCAATCCGTATATTTTTTGAGTTTAAGTAGTCCAACTTAATTTTTAGTGATTTTTTTCAAACCCATATGAATAATAATGTTACCCTTATCAATAGTGACATACACTAATGAATAGTAACCTCAACTATGTTAGTATATATATACGATTTAATTAAAAGTATGATATACCCATATCATAGAACAAGTAAATAAATGTTCTAAAATTGTTATTTTTTGAATACAATATTATTTACCTGAGAACAAAAATTTTCATATTTAGAAAATTATTTTTTTAAAATGGAGTTAGTTATTGGACACTAAACATTGAAAATTTTGGGGGTATATTTTTGGTAATTTTCTAAAATTCATGAATTTTGGATGAGTAGTAAATTAGAATAAATTAAAAATTAAGCTAAATACATGATTTATCGAGTCATGGATGATTTCAAGAAGATGTAAGCAACCTTTGATAAAAATAACATGAAATTATTAATATTTTGGTCTTTTAATCATGACTATTTGTTTTCATGAGTAAAAATAATAAATAATGATTAAAATAATGAGGAATTCCTCCTCTCATCCACAATAAATACCACCCAGTCCCCCCTCTTCCTCCCACACCTCTTAAGCCAAGATCCATTGCAATGTTCTTCTCAAAATTATTCCAATTACCATTCCCCATGTCCAATACCGATGAGTCTCACCAAAAGGAAAAAACCAAATTCCTTATGGAGGATCTCAATAAGAAGAGATCAATGGGTAAACATCCACTTTTATTTTCTTTCTATTATTTTCATTTTCATTATTATTATTCTTATTTCCTAAAAAACCCTTATCAATGATAAATGAATGATCCAGAATCATATATATATTCTAGATGATATCATGTTTATACAAGATTCACCATTATAATTTTTATCTTATCCAACTTGTTCTACAAATTAAAAGATCACCCATGACGTTTTGATTTACTAACATCGTGGATGGTTTGATTTAAATTTTCATTACTTCATTCAAGTCTGTTCATGAACCCATTTTCATGATTGATCCTGATTAAAATTTATTTACTATATCTCAATAAATGTTCTAGAATCATTTATTACTCATTTTATTAATTTATAAAACAAAATGAGTTCATTTTGATCGACAAATCACTAATATGACCAAAAAAAATATAAAAAATGTTTTATCATATAAATCATCTTCATCTTTGAATTAAAAATGATAAATTGTATAATTTATGGTTTTAGAGATATTTAAATATTATACCATTCTAATTCGATAGTTTCACTTCCAATCAAAAAGAATATCCATGATGAACTGGTCAAGAAAAACCATGTCATGAACGTACCGAAAACAACGTAAATAACAAAATATTGTAAATAAATTTGTCGAATGAAGTTGTGAAATTTTCATATAAGTTGTTATAAGCATGATTATGTTTCTATAAGATATAATTAACATTATTTTAAAAATTTTACCAGATTTTTAAACACATATTAATTAAGACAAACCTGATGAAATGGAATTATTAACATGATTTTTATTCTTTGGGTTATTCATATAAATTATTCATTTTGAGGTATAGAGATTATATGTGTAATGAATTTGTGGTTAAAATATGTTGTATTATGTACAATTACATTGTATACAGATATCTAATCCATCATATTAATTTTCCAAATAGTTATATTTGTAAGGGCCATTCCTTTTAAAATCTTTTTAAATGTCACTTTAATGAAATTTTAAAAAAAAATTCTTTTTTATTTATATGGAATGAGTTGCTTCTCTTGATTTTATGACCATTTATTACTATGGTATATCCCTTGGAAATTTTTTATATTGATTTGAGACCATTATAGTTCAATATTTGATAATTTGAGCCCCATTATAGCTCATGATACGATGGGTTGACCACCATTATATCTAAAGATATGTTGGGTTGAGCCCATTATAGCTCAAGACATGATGGGTGAGCACCATTATACCTTTCAAATACATTGGGTACTCCATAGTTGAAATTAGACCAGATGGTTAAACTATTATTAAGGGTTATTTTAAGAGTTACATGGTAAAAATGTCCCATGGAAATGACATAACGTTTCCATGCATGTTAATGAGTTTTTATAAAATGGGTTTCATTGGTTTTTATGTTACCACATTACTAACTATTTCTTTCATTATATCATTTACTGTGCTTTTTTGATAATCCCATGTTTTTTAATGTTTATTATATGTTATAAGGATGTGTAAGAGTGATAATGAAGTGAAATTAAATTTCATGGATATTTTTCAACGAAATTATGTTTTATTTGATAAGATTTATATTTTGAAAGGAATAGATATTGTCTTAATAGTATCCACCTGTATGATTATGAGATTTTATAAATGTTTATTATCCTATTTCTCTAAAACTATAAACCTTAAACAACCCCCAATGTGTAATAATGTATTTTATTTTCTAAAATTCATGATTATGTGACGTTTTATGATTGCGTACATATAGATTTATCATTCAAACCATATAAATGTAATGTTATGGAATATGACATGTGATGTAACTTACTTACATAGGCGGTGAAAGAATAAATGATTTAGTATATGGAATTAAAATTATTCCCTAATATGTTTTTACATTTGAAAAATTATTATGATTATATGTTCTTAACATGAATTAACATCAGACCATATTTATACTATTGAATTCATCTAGAGATGGAAGTAGATCTAAATTATCACTATATTAGTTGAATTCTAAATTATTGGGATACCTTGAGTGATTGTTCCCAGTACCTCATTTCTAATATTTTTTTAAAGTAGTTAATGGTTATATTTATCATGAGAAAAGTCTTCATAGAAATTAGCCAACTTTTTGGTAGGGTAGATCACCCTATATATACCAACCTGTTTTATTATCTCAAATATCTGTATTAGTTTTTTCAGATGATGTGCATTGTCTCTAATTTTTTAACTCAATACATTACTAATAAAGTGACTAATTATGATCATCATAATATTTTGGTAGATTTTAAATTTCATCAATTTTTAAAAATCTGGGATTTGATCTCTATTGAATTTTTTTCCATCTGGTCACTACATCCAAGTTGGAAGAATACTATTTAGAGGAAGATTAACTAGTTTACTAAACAGTATCACATTCTTGCAATTGCGGTGTTTAAGAATTTGAAATAACATGGATGTATTTATAAATAATATAATATTATTTTTCATGGTGTACAATTATCTATTGCTTATTATTGATAACCACACATTAATTCTTATTTATAAAGGTTATTCAAATAGGAATATATTACTTTTTTGATGTGAAGTTCAAATTATAACCTTTATGATGGATTTTGAAACATTTTGAGCTACTTGGATTCTGGAGGATATGCTTTGAGCATGTGTTCTTGACTTTGGAGTATAATGAGATAAAATTCTATCACTAGTTGGGTTTTAATTTAATAAAAATTATGAAGTCGGGCTAAATATGTCACCATTTGACTATCTATATATATAACAATTCTAGACAACATTTTGATTGATAAAATTTATTGAGACTTCCATTTTTGGAATTTGAATTAGTTAAAAGTGGACTAGTAATGTTTAGTTTATTTCAAAAATATTACAGTTGGGTTAGTGTCCCCATAAGTCTTATACTAGTTGTATTAATCGATTATTTTAATTCTCCATTTGTGATCGGATTTTTATCATAGTTTTAACTTGATAGGGATACCATATATTTTTAGATAAGTGTAAGATATTTCCATATTACATCATTCCATTTTAGATAACAATGTCTATTAGAAAGGGGAATATTAGCTATACGTACTATACATGTTGATTTCTATTCATTATGTGTATTAGGTATACATGCTGAATAATTTTCATCCAAACCCATCCCATGTCATTAAGTGGTAGGATGCAAATTTGGAACCTAACACATCATTGTTGAGTGGACAATCCATGTTTCAGATCTTTGGGATAGAGTGTTGTGGGAGAAATATCGTCTATTAGTACATGTGATATGGTATCATTCTAGGGATAAATATGATACTTAAGTGTTTGAGGAATATATTAGATATAAATGTACCCACCATTTCTCTATTATATAATGCTAAATTGTTTTTCATTCTCGTAGTTCCATGGTGGGGAGAATTTTGACATAGCCTATATAACAAATATGTATTTAATGTTCTTATATTATTATTTTATTTATTGAGAAATTTTTAGTAATTGGAGGATCATAAGTTTGAAAATGGGGAAGATTAGATGGGGAACACATGTCACACATTTCATGCTCTAAACATAAAACCAAATCATTCATAAGGGAAGGGGTTTTCTTGTAGTGTGTGTATAATTGGTGAAATTTTCTATAAATTGTGTAGCCAAAATATGAAAATTACATTTATTTGTGGGGATCCCCTATATTGGGTCACATGGTTGGTATATTATTAAGGGAAACCGTATGGATAAGCCATGTTACTTACGCATATTTATGGTTTTAATTATCAATGTGGAATATGGTTAGTGAACATTATTATGTAAAACCATGTTATTTACCCATATGTATTGGGTTCTATTATAGTGAAAGTTGAAGGGGTGTCAAATTATTTTAAAAAACTATTAATTTAAAACATGTGAACAGTCTATAATTCAAAAGGATAATAAATTGAGTTCCTCTATTTTATTTTAATGAATTCCCCATCACCTCTCCCCATATTCTCATTCATGACACCACTAATTTTGATATTTTTTCCAATAAGATATCATGGTGATATCCCATGAGTTCAATTATGAATAATTATAGTTAAATATTTAGATGTTCAGAGTTCCATCATCCATATCATTCTATTTCATGTTTCCCATTTACCTTAATTATTATTCCCCAGAAATCCATAGAGGAAAAGCAATCAATAGTGATATTTTTTCTGTTGTATCATGGGTTTTTAGTGTGTATATTGACCCCATCACTTCTAGGTTTCAATATATAAAAAATAAAATGAGGTTAATTGAGTTTAATGTGGATATCTATAAATAAGGAATCAATTCCATAAGTCATACAAAGATTTAAGAGTGTGAGGAATATATTAGATAGAATGGAATCCATGATATAATGATTTATATCAGTAAGGTGTGGGATATGAAATTTTAATTTATCTTTTGATTCCAATTGGGTTATCAAAAGGGGTTTTATAGTCAATTGGTCTTGGGGTGACAACTTAATTTGTAATCCACACCATCATTGAAAGGCTTGTGTGATTATATAATAGTTTAAGTGACTGTTTTTTATTTTTTGTTAATATAAATTATTAATTTGGATATGATCTTTTAGATATTTATATGACATTATTTAGATTATATAAGGTGGATTTTATGATTTACACCTGGGGAACCTTGGGTATGGGTTTGGTTAAATTGGATGTGTGATACACTTTTCCAGATCATACTCTTCTTATTCCCCAAGTTAATTTCATTTCCAAGCTTTGGGTTTGTCACTTAATGATTCCAAGAGGGAATTCCATGGTTCGTTTGGTTAGATTAACATATGCACCTTGATTTCCATGATAGAGTTACAGGGTTACAATTTCCATTTTTTATCACCCAAGGGTTAAAATCCATGTGAGTTTTGCGATCAATTGTTGATGTATTGTTGTGATATATCCATGTAACACCCCGAAATTTTAGAAAATATTTCCCTTTAAATAATTTAATTTCATCAATATATTCTATTACACACAAAACCATGTTTTAACAAACAATAATAAACTATGAAAATATTATTATTTGTGACCATTATAAATTATAAATTAAATTGGAGAGTACAAATAGGATTCAATCACATAAGAATAATTTAAAAATTCCCAACTCAATATAATTTTGTTTTCAAAAATTACAATTAAACAGTCATTAAATTTTATATTAAATACATTTTATTATTCAAAAGTATGTTTTCATCGAAAATTAATTTAATTAATTTTTTTCAAAATATTATGATTAATTCCTAGAACTATTATAAATATTAATTAATAAAATTAACTACATTTTTCCTTTAAATATATTAAAATTATTTTATAATGATTTTTTATAACACTCTGAAAATATTTATTTTACATTGAATAGCAAAGGATGTTTAATTTATTGAATATTTTATGTACAATGTTCTATTTTATTCCAAAGTTTTTTAAATGTTAACTTATTTTCATATAATTTAAATAATGTTTTCGAATACAATTGGAAACGATTTTGTGTTTAAATTATATATTAAAACACTTATATAAGTAAAATGATATTTTTGGGAAAAATACTTTTATATGCATAATGATTTCTTCTCCTCATAAATTAAATTAATCATTATTTGAGAATTATTTTAACTAAATTCATATATAATATACACAATTTTTTATCATTCATATAATTATATATTGGATGGTATTAAAATTAATAATATTTAATATTAAACTTGTTTTTTTCTAAAAAGTAGGTTTGATTTCATTTTGTGGTCTTATTTAACAAATAATTGAGAAAGATTAGTGGTATTGAATATGAAGAAAATGGATTTCATATTTTTAATTAATAAGATAAAATTTTTTAATAGAAAATTTTTTAGATCCTATGAATAGTAACTGTGGATAAATTTATCACATTAGTAAAGGGTAAATCTAGATAATCAAGCCTAAAATTAAGTGATAATTCCAAAATATTTCATCATAATTATTTTTGGATGAATGTAATTCTACCCGTATCAAATTAGGTTCAAAATTATGGTTTTAATGGAAATATATCCATGAAAATTAGCTAAATAATATTTAATGAAAATAAAGTCAAAAAATTTCACTCACCTAATTCTAAATACCTTTTCTGAATTCACCTGGGAAAAAAGAATGATATAAATGAATTTAATTTTCTAATTTTTTTGATCATGAAATTATTTTCATGAAATAAATTTATAATTAAATTTTATTAATTTTATGATCATAAAACTTTATTATTTAATAATGATGTAATTAATCTCCGATTAAAAATAAGTATATAAATTAACTATAAAAATATTAAAAAAAATAATATGAATGAGTAAATGTGTAAATTGTTTTTTGATATATATGAAATATTAAAATGTTCATAAAAATTCTATTTTAATTTCCCAATTATCTTGATGTATTTATAGTCAAATTAATAGTGTCCAAAATGAAATTAATGATATTTTATAAAAAATATTATTTTATTAAAGTACATAAAATTCTATAAAATATTATATTTTGAAAAAAATGAAATACAGTCTTTAACATAAACCATGGTCCCTTTTTTGGGGTTCTTCATTTTATAATATTACTCATAACCCTTTAATAGTTGAAAAAATTGATATAATTGTAATTTTCAAAATGTTTAAAAATGTGTTAAAATAAATAGATAAGTATAAAAATGTGGTCCAAAATAATCAATTGTTTATAGGATGGTTGTATTTAAACTCATCCTCACAGGATATTTAAATATGAAAAATTTGATTCCATTTGGATATAAAATAATTTATATTAATTTAATATTTTAAAAATTATAGTGTTCCACAACCATCAATTAAAAAATGAACCACTCCTTTATCTTCATCACACAAAATTGAGACTTCTATATCGTTAAAAAACTACCAATATCTCTCATACTCTTCTCCATCCACATTATAGAGGTGTATTTATAATAAAAATACTAACCCCTAGTCCTTATGAATAAATCTTAATGATTTTATTCATATAATATATTATAAAATTAAAGAAATGAATTATTATATTTAGTTTAACTCCTTTAAATATTTTATATTCATTATAATATGTTATATTAAGTCTATTAAATATACTAAAATGTAATAATTTTTTTTAAAATAATCTATATCTTTCTATCAAATGGGAGGTGAATATATCACTCATTCATATGCATGACATACCATCTCCACCTAGTGATAGAAATCAATTTTCATAACCATATTGTATTTATGGTTTATATAATGGATTTAATTTACGTATATTATAACAGTAAACAAATTAAAATTAATTAATTATATTATTAAATCTACCTTTTTACATTACGATGTATCACAAATGATAACGTCACTCGTGCGTATGTGTGGACTAAAACCTCCATGAAGCGATAAGAATAATTTTATTAATTAAGTTTTTCATGTATTGTAATAAGAATAATTAATATATATGATATTTATGATATAAAAATAATTCAATAACTTTTAATTATTATTTAACATTCTTTTTATTCATCCATCAAAAAATAAAAAATGGTGTTCTTGCGTACATAGGTCGTAATGTCTCTATGTATTTTGTAATTAATTTTTATACCTCTACATTTATAGATTAGTCTTAAATATATATAAAAAATATATAGGATATAAATATTATTATTTAAATTTAGGATATGATGTAACCAAGATCAAAGTTCAAGGACTAAAACTACATAACCAAAATACAAGTTGAAAACAAAGAAGATATCCACTATAACAATAATTATAATAAATAATTATTAAAAAATGGGTGATAAAAAATTATAAGTAATGAATATATGATATTATAAATAATATTATGGTTATTTTATATATCTATAATAAATATATATGTCTTATATAATATGTTCTAATGCGTGTGGGGGAAGTCAGACCAATTCCAAATGATTTGTTTCTTACTTTTATTTCAGTGGGACACAACCCTCATACAACAGTTATTCTTTTATATGATTTATATAATTTCAATGATTAAATTTTATATTTTATATTTAATTTAATAATGATTTAGATTTCCGTTTATTTTTCATTATTTCATTTTAATAGTGATTCAAATTTTACCAAAGAGGTAAGGCTTTTAGGTTACAATCTTAGAATTTGATGGGATTGTTTGTGGCTAATATCTAATAATGAAGTCTTAGGATCTATATCCCATGAATCCCATGAAATATTTTCCTCTATTTTTATATAAATATAATACATAGTATTTTCATCACCTAATGAACAAAAGAGACTTAAAAAGTTTTTTTAATTGAAATTTGACTATACATCTATCTTCGATCAAAAAACCTTTTCTTCATTATATATGTTATCTAAAAATGTTTTATATATGGTTTGTACAATTATACTATTATTAATTAAATTAATATATTACCTTCATTATGTTTTATTTTTTTTAAAATGGAATTTTATTTTCTTATTTTTAAATTTTCACTTCTAAAAAAATATAAAAATAATTTTTTCTTTTAAATTATACAGCATGACCATAGTTTTCTGGAATCATAACCCATCAATTCCTTGATGATTTCATCAAAATTTTACATGATTATTTTAAAAGAAAATGTTTTCGATAACATAATAGAAATATCATTATTTTAAAGATGCGATTTTAGAAAGGAAGGGTTATTTTCCACAAAACGAATTCAATGATATATTAATTATATTTTTTTTAGAAAAGATAATATGCAATGATTTCACTTCAATTTTACTAGTGATAAGATATTAGGATATTGTAGTTATTATTTCTCTATTAAATTTATGTAAATAATGAAAATATTTCTATGAAACGTGTCTATCATCCTCAGGTTAATATAAATGAAATGCTCGAATTTTTATGAAACCAATTTCATTTGCATGGTTTATGCTTTGATGAAATGTTATTGAAACTAATTTATTTTCATTCTTTCAGAGGTTATGAATGTTTTATGATGTTATGGGACACATATGTATGGTATGATTTTAGTGAATGTGGTTATTTTATAACCAATGATGATGGTTATGTTATAACATATGATGGTTGTTACATTATAACCATAGATGTTAGTGACTTTATAACCAAGGCTTGGTGGGTTCAATATCTATCTATATTGCATAAAGTAAATATTGATAATATATGATATAAACATGACCGGAATATGGGGAAAAAAAGTTCATTAATGGAAATTTTCTGATATGATATTCATGTGAGTGGAAAAAATATGATGTTTTGCATAGTGAACACAATATATTATTATAGTCTTCAAAGTGAACCATGAATACTACAATTGTTTAGAGGGTATACCTAGTCTAATATGATAGAAAAGGAAATGATCATAAACTATTATGAAAATTATTTTATATAATATTGTTTATTCATAATTCCATTTCATATTCCAAAGTTATGCTTCAAGGGATTGTGTTCTATGATTCTACTATGATTCATGTCCTATAAAGTTATATGATTTATTCCATGACTACTGATATTGATTTATGATATGAATGGTATGATTTTTAAATGTTATGCTCATGTTCTAATACCCTTATGTCCATGCTATGATTATGTAATCATTGATACCTTTCTTTTTTTCCATTATTGAGTACTTTATCTAACCCTTTCTTATGTTTCATTTCCTCAGGTTATGATTAAACGTACTAAATATGATATGTCTAAAAATGGTTCCAATAATGAAGAACATAATTGGATATGGTATTGATGTTTTTTTGACTAGTTATTTTGGTGTTTTGTTTCCCAAGTTACTAAACCAATATGAATTTGGCATGGGTATATAAGTTATGTAACAAATACTCCTATACAGATGTATGATATCTAACAATATGTGACATTTATGTCTAAAATTTCTAGGAAGTTATCATTCATATTGTTGAATTATCTTTATATGTTGTGGAATTTTTTAATATTTCATATTTTCCGTGTTATTGTATACTCTTAACTCTTTTCTTTTTTTCATTAAACCAAAGGATTTTCAAATGGATTTAAAAATACATGTTTTAGGGAAAAATTGAAATATTCCATGTAACTGTGTTTTTTAAATTTTATATTCAACATTTTAAACAAAATTACATTATTAAGGATATTATATAGATCAATATGGTATTCTATTATAATTTTTCCTCACGACCTAAAAAAATAATTTGTTTGTATATTGTTTTTTTGTTTAACTAAAATAACGGTAAAGGAACCACATCATATAATGGATATTTTTAATACATCTTCATCCTTCTTGGTATAGCGATCAATGGTGATTTTGTGTAATTGTAAAATTTCTATTATTGAGAATTTTGTGGATCCTCTAGTAATGATATTTTGTTGTTTATGTAGAAACCAAAACTATATTTTATTCTTAATGTAATGTAAATATGATTATGACTGTACATCACATTACCTTAATCTTATAATGTGATGGTTCAATATTTTTTATAGTATTCATTTCATCATACAATGTTTTTTTGTTTCTTATTATAGAAATTAATAATTTAATTGAATAGATGACTATTTTTCAGATACATTATTCTAGATCTTTAAGTGTAATCTATGTTATGGACTATATGATTTTAAGTGCTAATCCATTCGAAATCATTATATTTAGTACCATTAGAATTTTTTCTAACTAATAAAGATCAATAATTCTCTTTTTTCCATTAGAAACAAATATCTCATGTTATGTGGTAGGTTTACCTAGATAGTTTATTATAGTTGTAGTGTTATCATAAATGAAAAATCATGCTTTATTTTGGGATTCTCAATGTAGATTTACATGGAAATTTTATTGTATTATACAATATTTTATATATAATGTATTTTTATTGGATTTTAGGTTTCATTTTATTATCTCATATTTACTTCATGATGGACTATATAAATTCTTTCATTGTTTACATAAAGATATTGAATGCTATCCATATCTAATAATCAACAAACAATGTGATAAATTATATTATGACTACAAAATTTTCTCATGTGATGACACAAATTGAGGTGAACGAAGATATATAATTTTTGAATCTAATTATTCTTTTCTTTATATAATTTTCATATAATCTAACATCACATTAAAACATTTAAAGTATTCTCTTTGTCCCACATTATATTTGGCAAATCAATAATAATCTTTATCAATGATATATTATCAATGAATTGTTGATGTATATTCCCAAGGCTCCAATTTCATAACCTATTCTCCATTTAGTCTATTTGAAGTCAATTATTTTATTTCTATCCACATGATAAATGTTTTAATTAATTTTTTAACCCCAATTCTATAAATTAAAATCTTTATCATAAATTATGATTACCATTAGGTAGATTGTTACATTATGTACTGATTTATATATTTTTCTCATTGTTAAGAGAATATGTAGTTGTCCGTCTACATAAATCACTTATGTATTATTAATAAAATCAAAATCAAGATCATTTTAATAATTTATTTACTGTTATATTCTCTACCCTTCACAAGCATAATCACTCAATCAATTACAATATTCATGTTCTTTATAAAATTCAATTTTTCGGTCATGTGGGATAAACACCCACTATAAATAATACATTTGATACTGGTTTTTTTATTTTAATGTGATATTAACAATGATATATTTATATTACTTATTTACATAATGAAATTAATTTGTGAGTTTAGATATAATAAGGTCACTTATAATTATATTCATCATAAGTAACATAGTTATCTTATTCATCTTCCCATGGGGAACTATATTTCATAATTAAATAGAGTCCACTATACATTCATTTGTCCTTATTAGACCTCCATATGTGACATTTTGAATCCTAAATATACAATAAATCATATATTTATGTGGAAATTCATTATAAAAAACAATAAATATAAAAAAGTGTCTTATTTGAGTTATAAGATATGTTTTCATATTTTTATTCTAACATAATCCTGTTTTTACTTTCATGTAGACATATTCATTTTCATAATAAGTAATCATGTTGTTTTGGTACCCATAAAATTTATATATCATTATGGAAAATATTTATCTCCCCTATCCTAACATTTTTATATATTATATTAATGGATGCATACCTTCAAATACTATTAATATTCTTGTTTTTTGTATAGAGAGTGCTCGATGGATTATAGATGGGGTTTTGAAGAGGTTGGATCGGCAGAAGAACTAAAAAGGATTTTATAACATTCTAAAATAGGAATAATTTTTTTATAGCATGTGTGGAAATTAATTTACAGATAATGTGAGTTAGGGGATACTAAATGAATTGTGATTACATAGTAAACATGTTTTTTACTAGATAAGCATCTTCTTGATGAGGTTTTAGGGAAATAAAAATAATATACAATGTTTTTCAGTTTGTTACATAAATGGGTTTACAACATATAATTTGTAGAGGTTATGGATTTAATTCCATAAAATTGTGGTTTATGCCTTTAATTGGTTGATTTATTTCAATTTTATATCCTTTGTTTAGATGAATTCTCTCTTATTCATTCGACATTCATGAAATTTTTTGGGAGAAACATATTATCCCTAGGAGATCTCCCAACCCATCTTCCATGTATTTGTTTATTGGGTTTTCTGGTCAATTGATGGTCACACCAGCGGAGTAATACTCCCTTTCTATATTTTCTAAATTTATTTCTTGAGTAATGAATCACTATAATGGTTCATTTTTTATACATTTCTTCATTGGGATTTAATTTTGATAATTCTATGTTTCTATCCAGGTTAGTCTAGGGTTTTATTTAGTAGGTGTGGTTTTTAGGCTATTTATTCTCCAACCAGTGGTGCACATCAAATTATCGAATCATTCAACTTTATGAAAAGTCATTTTATTCATTGAAAATATGTTTTCTAAAAAATAATGTTTTATGATT
The DNA here is from genome assembly GCA_963277665.1 of Viscum album. Lineage (NCBI taxonomy): Eukaryota > Viridiplantae > Streptophyta > Magnoliopsida > Santalales > Viscaceae > Viscum > Viscum album. The sequence continues at coordinate 1,378,318,539 of OY728152.1, forward strand.
TATGTGAGTAAATGAAAGAATACATTTTTCCTCTTTTAAAAAATTAATTTTAAAAAATTAAAATCATTCTATAAATCATAATATTAAAATTAAATTAGAGTGAAATGTTGAGATTTTTCATAAAATGTTATTTTTTCATTGAATAGTTAAAAAATAATATTTTGTAAAATTATTTTTTCTTTTTGAAAAAATCATTAGAATTGAAAGGAACATTATCCCATATAATTAATTACAACTAATATATGTATTATTTATTTATATTAAATCCAATTTATTAATTTTAAATCATCATTCTACTAGATTTTACTATATGTTTATTCTCAGGATTAAGAATACATTTTTAATTTACACTCTTTTAATGTGCAAGATGACTCTCCATTTTAGTTAATTAAAATTAACTCTATTAAGGAATGATTTTACATAAATGTATGCAATATATGACTATAAATATTTATTAAAATTAATTGAAATATTTTTACATGTCATCTAATTATTATAATATTTTCATATTCTTGAAAAATGTATTTATTAAAAAATCATTTCTTTCAACACTTATGTGGGCTTAATTTTCAATTAAAATCAGCCATCTCTATAAGTTGAATTTTAAAAAATGGATTCACTATTTTTAAATGGAAATAACTATTTTATCAAATAATATCATCTTAATTTTTATCAATAATTAATAGTGTAAATAGAACAAATTAATTATATTGGTTAAGGTAAAAACATGTATACAATGGGGTTAATCTATAATGATAAGTGTTCAAAATTAATCAAAACATGTATAATTGTAATTGGATACTCAAATTTCAAACATATATCTTTTTATTATTTATAAAGTTTCATTTTCGATTATTTTGGAATGATAAAAACATTGGTGTAATACTTTACTTTCTAAAATTCCATGCATGTCCTCTCCCCCATATATAAAAGGCCACCCTTCTGTTACCCACTTTACACTTCTAAAGCCATTTTTCATGGCCAGTACCTTCCCAAATAACAACATTAATTTCCTCAAAGCTTTATAAATTTATTTTTTATGATAAATCAATTTAATGAAGGTATTTTATCCAAGCTAAGACATGATTTTTGGAGAAGAGGTATCATCTTTAATCGAGAATTTTAGTCTATTTCTTATTCCTCCTATTTAAAATATTATTATAATAGTATATTAAGATTACCTCTATATCTTAGATATTCTAATATATTTTTAAATTTATATATTCACTTAAAACCATTTAATCCTCCCTCAAATTTGGAAAAAACCATTCATCATGTGGAATATGGATTACCATCTCATGAACCCACATAATTCATTTTTAAACACTGCTTCTAACTACAAGATATAATGACATATTTAATTTAAATAAGATATATTTTTGACTAAATTATTCTTATTTAAATATATTATTAGATATTCCATCTTACATTCCATTCTATACAGAATATGATATCACCAGTCGTGTGTACAATAGACTACCTTCACACGAAGGAATGAGATACTTTTTTCACATTCGATTTATATAGAAGGTAATTAGCATTAATTTATTTTTTATATATTAAATATATGAAATATTAATAATTATTTAAAATAAATATATTATATAATATCTTACCTTACAATACATTTAATAAATGATAACTTTGTTTTTTTGTACGGTGGACTGTCACCTCAAGAAGCGATGTGATTCCAGTTTTTTCAACACATCACAAGGATGGTCAATGTAAATGAATTTAAAGAAATAATATGATATTTATGATATATTTTATATTCAATAAATATAAAAGTACAATCTTCTTATAAATATTATTATCATTGAAAAAATGGAGCTGTTACTCATGCATGTGTACAACTTATCATCTACATTATTGCATCATTATTAGTTTTTCATAACCAACAAACATGATTTTTTTAAAATTATATTTTATTTATAATAATGATAATTATTTGATTCATGTTATTCTTGAAATGACTAATTTATATTTTATTTTACATAATAAAACATCCCAATGTGATTTTTGACAGATGAGGCAAACATCATCGAAAGGACTGACATAATATTTAATGAATATGTAATTCAACTTAAATTGATAATAAAAAGGGCATTCCAAATATAATAGGGATCATGATCAAGTAAATAATTTTCATAATTTTATTATGTTACCTGAAAAAGAGAGAATCTCCCTGAGAATATTCCTCGAGAGTCTTACAATCAGACTTTCTAATGATTGATAAGGGTTTCTCTTCATCATTATAGATACATGCTTGCACCATGTATTCATTCAATCTAGAATGGGAACACTCATTTGAAAAGGTTGTTCCAGAAGAATCGAGGAAAATGATGTTATTAATGGATAATAGAAACCCAGATGGCTATTCAAACTGATATCATTTCTCAAAATTTAAGAGTATAACTTTATTAGAAGAACTAAAATGAATAGATCTATCTAGAGTGGACTTCAAAATAACCATTGGATTTTAAAAAATTAATATATGGAGGATATTATGTCATTTATAACCATGAATACCTTCTAAAAAGTCTCAGAATGTGTACATTTTCTATTTTGGGGAATAATAAATATCTTAAGGGAGATTAATAGTAGCCTATTGCAGATCTTCGGTCTTAATCCTATCACTATTGGGGTAAAATTGGATTTTTTTTTCAATTGGAAGCAGATATTATCCCATGGTTTTATTTTACTAGGATGAATTATATATAATTTGGGGAATGTAAACCTACAATTTTAACTAGGCTTTCTATGTTTATCTACTTTAGATGTCTCCATTAATTCTAATGCACAATGTAACTCCTCGACATAGATATGGGCCAGGTTACAAATTTATATTTGGTATTTTGGTATACAAGAATATTAAATGACCTTTATCCATGTATAAGTTTCCCTTTAATGATTAATCACTATACTATTAATGTTGAACTGCACCTATACACAAGAGTTATTATTATTTCGAATTAGTATTAAAAGTTTCTGGATGTTATAATATTTACTGCAAAAAACTACCTTGTAGATATTAATGATGGATATGAGTATAAGAGTCCCTTTTGTGCATCATATAGAATAATTTCCCATTCATTTTCCACATGTAGGGTTGTTCAAAAAAAAAAGATTAACCCACCTTGAAAAATGAATTGAATGAGACTAGGAGAACTAAATATCAAAAATTCCACATCCTTGAGAAGGGTGAAACCGAAAACTGGAATGATGGTGGTTTATGGGTGAAAAAACTGAACATAGAGCCCCCCGAACTCACCTGAGAAGAGTCGGAACCCACAAACCGCAGAGACATGACCGCAGACTTCAAACGCTGAGAGACACACCGGGGGACAACCGCGAGCTGCAGAGAACAGAACCAGGAGCGCTCCGAAGAGTATGCCGTCGACGGAGACCGGTCTTACGCCCGCAGAACTGAACCAGAAACCACCGACGTCCATAGTGCATCTCCACAGCCAGAGGGAATCCACGAATCACACTCCACAGCAACAAGAATCTTCCTCCAACCCACCTTGCTCGAGTAGGGTCGTCGCGCCATCCGCAGCGGAGGAGCCTGCGGCGGCGAGAGAAACCTAGAGCGAGAGCGAGAGCCCTTTACGGGCCCATCCACATTCATATCCCACAAAAACAATCATATAATCATTGGGTTGACCTTAATCAATAAGAAGGAAATTAAATATTTTCACATACCATTTCTATAGAAACTATTTAGGAAATTTTTATGATCATTAATTCTAGACAATATATATACATTATTGTGGAATAAATTCTTAATAGGGAAAATAATACAATTTAATATGTTCTAACCACTTTAGGCAATGGGTTATTCAATAGATCAGATTCCTAGGACCTGAAGATAATTTCTGAACCATATTTCCTTGCTAAAAATAATACTATGAATTTTTAAATGACATCTCATGAAGAAAAAATGAATATTGAAATGTCTAAAAAATATAATTCTCCTCCTATAATTTATTTTTTCATGATAAATTCATCAACATGATCTTTGGGCAGTAGTTAGATGATTGATCTATTTGTACTGGTAGGATTGAATTCTCCAACCCCCAAAAAATGACCTCAACGTGAACATTACTCAGGGTGATATGGTTTATTCATAGGCCACGAGACATGATAATTATGTTACTTATATCCCATAATCAGAAAAAGCGAATACAACTCAATATACTTATCAAAATTGAATGTTAGTCCATAGGGAACAATGATTGAGAATGTTTATAATGATGATCACAATACTTCCCTAGCTACAAATGCTGATAGATATAGAAAAAATGAAATTTATGTTTCCCTTGTACACAATAAGAATGATGATTATTTTGATCATTATGAAAAATTACTATGCCAACTATCAAATATATAAGAGTAATTCTAGAAGAAAATAATTGGGGTTCCAACCCAAGCATAGATTTAAAAAAAAATTGGAACTATCTAGGTGTCGAAAACTCGAACACTCTCAATTCTTCAAATAAGTTTATTAATTTTCCAAAACATCTTATTTTATCTATTTCTGAGTTGAATGTTAAATAATCTTATAATTTATTTGGTTTAGAACTTAATGGTTATTCATTTATTGGTGCACCAAAAAATATTTATTATGTTTAATCTATTTTTTTACCCTTTTCTTTAACACGGTTTGTTCTTTTAGCATTTTAGATCAAGTGTTCACTCATAAGTAAATATTCAAAAAATCACACATGTTATTATCATTCATATATAATAAAATTAGATACACAGATATAAGATATAGCTTGTAGATCATGGATAATATAATAGTTATAATACATGATTATTGGATTATTATATGGTATTTTAATGCTATCCTTTGTCCTAGTGAAGAAATTGGCACATCACATTCTTATATTTTTATAACGGAATTTCAATATTTAATAGAAAACAATAACATAAATTATACCAATATATTTAGATCCATATATATTAGGTAAAGAAGGAATTAAAATATAATAGTAGCCAAAACGTTTGATAGAGGCTTCTCTAATGGACAATCTATGGACAAATGGGATACTATTTCTAGAACCACTCTTCCAAGAGTTAGTTTTGATCATCATATTATATTGGTTAGTCATTCAAATATAGGATCTAGGTCTACCCTCCCATTCCTTTTTTAGTAATTCATTGACAGACCTTATGTATTGTTGAGACATTATAATGGTGGTTTGGAAATATATGAATTGTAATAAAGATACATCATCAAGTATCATAAAGTTGGAACATTTTTATAATAATATCAGGGGACGGTGTAAAACCACATACAACTAAATTGATAATAAAATTACTTCTTAGGGAGTCATTAGTAATCAATTTAAAAATGATTATATAAATTTTGACTTTACTTATGATTTTAAACAAAAAATAGAGCTAACTGCTATGTTAAATTCTCTTCTATCTGTTAAGGATAAAATTAAAAAGGATATTTTTAATGCCAAATATATTAAATATGTAGATAGAAAAAAATATAAATACCTTTAATGGTCCAATAATTCTTATAGATGTCCCAACATTAATAAGGATAGAGGTAATACCATTAATAATGAGGAGATACTTTCTTATCAAATTGTTTCTAATTTTGGACATTTTTATAATTTCCTGGATATTAATTAGGGTTCATTCAATGAAATCATTCCCACCATTATTTAGAAATGATGAATATACCAACCATAAATGAGTCCCTATTGAAATTGAAATTAATTATTCAATATTTATCTTGATGGCCAAAACTTATCTTGGACTTCATGGTTTTACTAATGTTTTTCCATCACAATTAATACGTTATAAATTTTGAAGTGTGTAATTTGGTTAAGTCATTCTTCCCTAATTGAATTATTTCCCATGACCTAAATTCCACGTTCCAATATTTTATACCCAAAATTTATAATTCTATGAGATTCCACTCATAATAACTATATCACTTATTATAAACCTTTACAAGATTATTACCAAACCACTTTTCTATAGAATCATAACAATTTATAATGAAGTTATTTATCAGAATCAATTTGGTTTTTTGGTTGGTAGAAATATTCAAGATCATATATTTTAGGATTATAAATATAAAAACCATTCAATGAAATTCAAAAGGGGTGGTAGCTTTCCATTAATAATGATATTAGTAATTCAATTTGTTCTGTTGATTAGATATTTATTTACATGTTATTTTTGTTATTTAGATTTAGTCATCATTTTATAAACATAATTGAAACCATTTTACCTCTACTAACATCTCTGTTCTCATAACTGACTCTCATAAGGGATTCATTAAATTTAAAATGGAAGTTATGCATTGGTATTCCCTATCCACAATCATTTTATAGATTATTTAATTTTAGTTAAGTATTATTCTCTTGCACTTGGTTGATGAAGTTAATATTAAGCCCATTATTACCTCTAAAAATAGTTTTTCCCTTCACATATCTGTTATAGAGATGATATAATTTTATTTTTTGGGTATGGGAAATGAATATCCAAAATATCAAGGAATCCTGTTACAATTATAAATATGTCTTGTGCCATGTAATAAATTAGAATAAATCCAATATTTTTTTGGGAAAAGGTTCTTGTTTATGTGAAAACCTCGAATCATGAATGATTTAACCATCAAACAAGGGTTCTATCAATTCAAAAATATTGGTGTCCAAATTTTTGGGGAATACCTAGAAGTAGTTAATTTTACAAAATAGTTGATAATATAAAGAACAAAATCAATTCTTGAAAAGGAAAATTTCTCTCTATAGTTGTGATAATTAAATTTATTAAATCCATCGTTTTATCTAAAATGGTTTACTCCTTGATGGTTTATAAATGGACTATTGAAAATAAAAAAATTTAATATTTCTATAGAAAATTTTTCTAGATAAGAATAACTCTTGACATAAAAATATTTATTATTCCATGCAAAAACTATTGTAAGCCTCCTTCCAATGGTGACCATGGCCTCAAAAAACCTAATTTATTTATCAATTATTTAAAGGCCATATTTATATGGAATATTTTCAATAATAATTACCTTTATATTGAAATTCATATATATCGGTTACTTGATTGATTGAATATACTAAAACTAAATTTTTTAGAGTCCTCTATATGTCCATTTATTAAATATTCCTTCTCCAACATTATCATACATTCCCTGTGGAATAGTAACCGAGAGTAATCTCTCAGTTTTATTCTATTAAATCAGAATGTATCTCCCCTATTTCTTATGTTTATCCCATTAATATTTGTTTGGATAATCACATTTCAATAAAGTAGTTTTTAATCTTTCTCAGGATAGATATGCTTTATTCTGGTAAACAATCATTTTTTTTCTTCTTATAATGATTTTTTACATCTGAACTAGCCTCCAATGGTAGTCTAGATTCAAATATTTTCTACATTCATAACTACAATGGTACTAATGATTATTTTACATGTTCTAAATGTCTTAATAATCCTTAGATTCACCCTTTCCGTTTCAAAAAATATTAGATTATTTCCCATAATCTAATTTATACTGGTATTTTTCTTAGAACATTATATATTCAATTTTTTTATAAATTTAATTTATGTAACCAAAATAGAAAATATTCTGACCACCTATTCATATGTTAAGCTTCTACTTCTTATTTCTGAAAATATGTTTTTTACATATTTGATATCATAGGGCTAGATGATACCTCCATTAAAACAGAAATACAATGTTATTCAATATATAACACATTAAAAAATATCATAATCCTCCATTGGGGCTATAATTGATGATCATATGTATATTATCAGGTATGAAATAAACTTTTTCATCAATAGTAACTTTATTTTCAATCTCTATGCAGTGAAGGTGAGGATACACACTACATTTAGGGAGGCTTGTATAGTAGATAATGATATTTTTAGTAACTCAATTCATGAAATTAGTATTTTATGATTATTTGTTGTTACTAGAAACTACATTAGGCAGAGAGTCACTTTTTATGTGATTTTGAAACCACCACATATATGATAGATCAATGCCAAAGATTATAGTGCCTCAAAAGGAAATATGAGTCCCTCATTTTTTGGATCTCTCTATTGGGATCAAAACTATCAGGTACATGGTTGTTTTTATGGAACACGTGGTATTACAAATTCTTTAGAATCAGAAATATTTAGTTAATTCTTTGTGGTCCATTTTTCTAGACAAAATGGATAAACTGACACCTGGATGGAAAAAAACTCTAAAACCATTGGGTATGTTGTAGGGAATGAAATAATTCATCTAGAATGGATTCTCATAGATTGACAGATGTACTAAATGAGATTACTATCATACCCTAACTACATCATCTTCCATGTTTTTAGAGAGGAAAACATGGCCGAAAATAGCCTCATGAAGAAAGCATTCAACATCAACATCACTAGGTTGGAAGATCTTCATGTGGAGTTAATTCCCTTTTGAAAAATTATTATAATAAAATACCGTCCTTTATAATATTATAAACATTTTTAAACATTTTATTAGAAGTTCCTTTTTTATTTTTTACAAAGGTAAAACTTATTTAAAATTTTTTTATTATTAACAAATATTTCAAACTCATGTGATAATTTTGGATCAGTGTAAGGGTTTCTATATAAAAAATTACCTCTTAGAGAGACATTTTATTTTATAAACATAATATGTTTTAAATGGAATATATATTTAAACATTTATTATTATATCATTAACCATTCATACCTCATGGTATTTCCTATTGCAATTCATCAACTACATTCATTGGATTTTGTCATTAAAAAGATTCCAAATTACTATGTGTTCATGATTCAATCCCATTTTAATTGTTGTTGTTTATTATTGAATTTATATTATAATAATTTATTTATTTATTTTCCCTAAAAAAATATTTTAATTTTGTTATTCTTAGGGTATTTATGAAATATTCATGCAAAAATATGATTTTCCACTCTTCAGTGAACAAATAATTTCCAAATTTTTTTAAGTAAAATTGACTCGGTTTCTCTCATTGGAAAAAAACACCTTTCTCTCTGGTGTCCTTGTTTTCATTAATTATTATTTTGAACTTGTTTTTAATATTCTAGAAATATTTTTTTCATTAATTTATACCCATTATTTTTTATTACAAGTAAAAAATTAATTTTCCAATCATTTTAAAAAACAACATAATTTTTACATTTCATACAAAAAATAAAATGGAATAATTGTTTTTTACTTACATGATGATTACATAATTACCATTTATAAAAAACACTGAGGTCATTGAAAATTACATTATTTTATTATATGATTTGTAGTAAAAATGTTTTCTATATTTTTTTTGGAAATTTTAATTTTTTTTATTAACTATTTCTTAAATTTCAATGGTTATTTTCATCAAGAATTATTTTATAGTATTTTTATTGATTAATAAAAAAATTAAACTAATGTAAATCTTATAAAACCATTATATATGTATCTCACATATATACAATTCTAAATATACTTTACTTTTTTTGGTTAATAAATTCCTTATGTTCATTTCTCGAATTTATTCTTCACGAAATATATTTAGATTTTGTTGGGATACAAGATTATGCATGACATTTATTTTAATTGGTAATTATTGTATTATACTCTATGATTTATCTTCTTATGTGGAAAAAATATTCTTGTACATGAAATCAATTTGATTGGTGGACATACAATTATATAATTCTTTATTTCAATGCGTAATGTTTTAGTCTCATAAGATTTCATGTATGAGATTATAGAGTGAACCTAATCCACTATGGGACCATTTCCACCATGTGATGTTGTCTCAGAATTTATCCTTGAATTATGTTTATTTATGATTTAATTTTTCTATCACATATCTTGTGATATTATGATCTTATGATTATATGTTCATTACGTAAGGATTGTATATCAATACTCATGTACCTTAATTTTTATGATATCGTGTTAGGGACTTGACATATAAGTTATGCTTCCATATAATTTTTATTTTCTTTCTAGGATTTAAAGATCAACCATTAAGATTATTTATTCTAAATGATATAAAATGCAGTTTTAGGAGCTCATATAGATTTAGGATCTTACTAAGGGAAATAAAAAAAATAAGGATACTTTTTTGTTTCAATTAAAGTATACTGATCCATGGATTCCAAATATAGTAGACCTCATGATATATGTGTTATAATTTATATATTATGATGTTATAAATCATGTAAATATATTTGCAAAAGGATTGGATTGATAAAGTGGATATTTGAGAATAAAAAGGAATCTATTACTTAGAAAATCTCATGTGTGAGAATTAGATGAATAATGAACATCTACACCAGGTTTTCACAAGGAAATGGATACCACTAGGGATGGTGGTGTGACTCATCCACAAGGTAAAACCACCTATGGAGTGATCTGATAGGTATTAATTGTTTTCAATTTGAAATAATTCTATACCACTATAGTTGTTGTGAGAGTAAAATTTTAGTTATCCTGTAACACCCCGAGCTTCCACGATATGCTTCTCATTCTATAATGCAATAGCTTGCATTGTACGCAACTTCGAGTTCTAAAACACCGCGACTAATCAAAGTAGCCGTTATGAATAGTAATAACCACTTTTTAAAATTATAGAAATTTTATATTTCAAAATGGACTTCATTTTTGAATTCATAATATCGAAAATATCCTAAGTTGAATTTTTTGTAACTTTATGAGAACTTCCAATTTTTTTATGAATAGTGAAAAATACTTAAAAAATTTTTTTTAATAAAAATAATTTATTGTGATGAATTATAATATTTAGTGGTTTTAAAGTATAATTATAATATATTTTTACCATTTTATCCAATGGTGGTCATTAGAATTAATTTAACATTGAAATTGGACATAAACAATTGCCAATCTTTTGATATAAATTGTTTCTTAAAAACACGCTATTTGTTGTGACAGCGGGAATTAATTATAAAATTAATTAATGCAACTTATATGTTTGGAATTTTGTAAAATAGACATCATTTTTGAATTCGGAATATCAATTATAGCTTAGGGTGAGATTTTGGCATTGTTCTGAAAAACATCAATTTTTTATGAATAGTGAAACCACTAAGTGGTAGTTAAATAACTGATTTTTCATTTAAATGAAATATTACCACTTCGGTGATTTGATTTTCAAAAATATGACGTACATGGTTGTCATTAATAAGTAAAATGTGGTTCAATGAGATTAAAATAATTTTTGGCGAATAGTAACTTTTAAGTTCTTAATCGCGATTAGAGGTAATTAGTGTAGTTTAAGGTAAAAACAATGTTTTAATAATATGATATGAGCTTGACACTTGTCCTACACATATTGGATGAGTCATGGCCGACCACGACAACCCATGTGTCAACTTGGGGACCCTATGGAGCCACTTTAGTTGGAAAATGACATTAATATATATTTATTTAATGTTAAAATTAAATTGACACAAACATGAGTTGTTTTACTAAAACAGTTTTTAAGTGGGGTTAAACAAGTCCAAATTTTGACTATAAATATTAATTAGAAATATAAAAAGATTTCCTAAATCATAGTATTTTTTTTATAATTATTAGACATTAAATAAATTAAATTATTTATGACATAATTATGATACATCGATGACCTCATTATTTAACGATATTAATAAAATGAAAAGACAATGTAAAATCCAAGGCTTTCACTTGTCCAAGGACTATTTTATGGGTATATTTCGAACCCTTATCACCTTAGAAACGAATTATATAAGTATGGGACCTTTAGAATCCGAAAATCATTGTGTAATAATGTAACATTTCAATCATTCCAAAAGTGCCCCTCCTCTCCACTTATAAAAGTCCCCCACCTCTCCCACCTCATTTACAATTTCAAGCCATTTGGCTCGGCCAACCTCTGCCCAAATACTCTCCCAACTTCCCCCTATTACTCCTAGAAGCCTCACGTTGGGAAGAACTCTTCTCAAGGAAGCCTTTGGCTCAAATCAAAAAGAGTTACCCGATTTTGAGGTAATGTCTTCTCTAATATTGTTTTGTTTTATTTTTCTTCTCCAACCCCCTAAAATCTATTTATTCATTTCTTTTGTAACAACAACAGTATCCTAAATATACTAGGATGTTGTTATAAGAAGTATTCGAGCTACACTTACACACACCTACATCTAATGGTTAAAGAACATAGGGTTTCTGTGGATGGAGAATTTCTGCCTCACGAAACGATGATTGTTCAACACTCATATAACACCTTCAAAGGTGGCCATTAAGATGTCACTATATTTATATATTATATATAATGTGTTTATGTTTTACTTATGCTTATGTATTTCTCATTTATGGCATAATTTATGATTTCCATTATGGGTAAAACGCGAGAATTTCATTTTAGGAAGTGCGGACTACCGCCCCCATCAAAGTGATTTGAATCGTTAATTCCATATGTGGGATGTATAAAGGATGTATTAAATTGTATTATACACTATATTATACTGTAATTATATTATAAATTTATATCATTATGAATTCATTCCATTAAATACGAAATAGAAATGAAAGTAGCGTTCATGCGTACGTACGGCTTACCGTCTCCATGAACGGTGCATTTCATTTCTTACCTCTAAATGTTACGTGACATTATGAATGAATGTATATACTGTATATATGATATATATGATATCTACATCATGAATATAATTCTGGATATAATGGATATTTCACCACATGAACAACTTGTAATTATAAGAAGTTTATTTTTGACTCAAGTACCAAAGATCGACAAAACGACCGTTATTAACATAAATAATTAAATAATGTTCATAACATGGTAATAAGGGATATAAAAGGAATAATGAACAAGAAAAAGTTTCTTAAGTAAATAGAAATTAACTCTAGTTTATTATTTAGGAGGATAAAGAACGTTCGAGTCAGGACAAGACGCAAGGTAAGGGAATTTCTTAACCCAACTTCCATTCATTGGGTTAATCTCCTACTTTCAAATTATGTCATGATATTACTATATCTTATTTTGTATTCTTTATGTGTACCTATAGTGAATACACATAATATATCTATTTTATTTTAAAAATGATCATTTTAAGGACTCCGTCTCAATCCCCTTTCATTGAGGCATATTTGGTTTTATACACAACTTTCTTTTATATGGTGTATAAACCCCTTTGACTTTTACGTTTATTCAAAAGGAATCTTTTTTATACGAAGCGTTTTACTAAACGATAAAAAGGGAATGTTTTTCTTTCTGTACTTATGCGGCGACAATGACTTCTCCGCCGCCGTGACCATTATTTGAGTTTCGGCTTCCTCTACAAGCCCTCATTTTTTTAATGAAAAATAAATACAATGTTTTAACTTTCTTTTATTTTGGTATTGAAAATGGTTTTGAAAGAATTTTTATTAAATCAATGTGTTCTATTGATATCTTGTGATTGAAATCTGGAAATGTTATGTTTCCTTTATGCATGTTTTATGTGATACGATTATGTTATGGTTTATGATATGTTTAAACCTAGTCATATGAGGAATTCATTGGACTTAATAAGTGACGGGTGGAGCCCGCTATAGCTCCTCGATGCATCGGCAGGTCTCATGAGACAAACTAGTGTCTTGGCACGAGGCCTTGACAAAATCTTATTTGTGGTCTTGGCACAAGGCCTTGGCTACGTGGTTATGATAGTCTGGCATTATGCATTCCATCATTATGAAAGTGGTTATTGATATTTCATGTGATTATTCGACCAGTAGAATATCTATGTGAAGAAGTGAATGGCATTATCTGATTTTACTTTTGCCATATTATGTTGAAGTTCAAGTTTAAAAGGCTTTTGTTTTAGTTATACATTGCCTTAAATGTTAATGTTTATTTATGAAAGCTTCTGCTATATTGTTAACATTACTGAGCATCCGAGCTCACCCCTTTCAATGTTTTAATATTTTCCAGGATGTGAAGAAGTATTTTATGAATGACCTGCAGGGATAGTCCGAAGAGGATAGAAGTGTGGACTATGGAGACTATGTTATTATAGTTTTTCACTTTGTGATGTAATGTAACATTTATGAATGTATCTAGTGTTTCCAAGGCTACTAAACTAATCGGTCTTTCGAGACTTGATATTTTGTGATCATGCCAATGTTACGAAGTAATGCACCAGCTCTGGGTAGCTGGGGTCGGGGCGTTACAGGTGGTATCAGAGGCAGTTTAGTACTAACCTTGGAAGCTAGATTTAGATAAACTCTGATTAGAGCACATAGCCCAAAGATAGACTTTGAGGATTAGTATAGAAGAACTTTCTAGAATTTTGTTATTGTAGAGATTTTGTGAGTTTTCCGAGCAATACATCCATGTCTCGATACGAGCAAGTAGAGGCGGCTCTGGCACAGATGTACCTAGGGGTAAAACCCGAAACACCGCTACGAGCTAGACTCGAACGAGAACTGGTGCACGACAACAGGCCTTGCTGCACTCTTGGTTACGACACTCCCAGGAGATATGCTTTGGATAATTCTCATTTTCTTTATAAACCACTATGAAGGGTTATGAGTATATACTTCCTCAAAGAAAACATTTTTATGGATTATATCCATAAATAGTTCAATTTATGTTAAGTATTTTACAAGTATGGAATTATGTATTTTTATTCATAAACTAATCTAGTTTATGCCATTGTTTAGAAATGGAGCCTAGTTGAAGGAATGGAAACTGTATCAATGCACGCACTCCATGTAGGGATTTCCCTCCTACTCAAGATAATTATGGTGGAGCTAGTGATACAACTGGTGCTGATCAACTTATTACCATACTGGGACAACTCACTCAAGTTATGAATAATAACCTTACCCGTATGGATCACCCTGATCCACAACGTGGAGGATCAATGTTAGACCGCTTCATGAGGCAACAACCACCAACCTTCAATGGGAGTACAAATCCTATAGTAGCTGAGCAATGGATAAATTCTTTAGAGAAAATATTCCATGCCTTGGGGAGTAGTGAAAGGGAGAAGGTTGTCATGGCAGTTTACCACCTCACTAGAGATGCCGATCAGTGGTGGTCGCTGATTCAAAACACAAAGTAAGATGATGACGTATCGAATATGGAATGGAGGGTGTTCAAAGAGCTTTTCTTAGAAAAATACTTTCCTCGTGACCATCGAGCAGATATGGAAAGGAAATTTCTGAGTCTGAGGCAGAAGGAGGATGAGAATGTCGCAAAGAATGAGGCTAACTTTACAAGCTTAGCGAGGCATGATGCCGATTATATACATAACCCAAGGAGTAAGATTGATCGTTTCTTTGATGGGTTAAAACCATTTCTCCGTCGATCTTTAGTATCACAATCCTTCTCATCATACGAAGATATTGTCTCGTGTGCTATCAAGATAGAAAAGGAATTCTCTAAGTCTTATGACAACAATGTAAAGCAAGAGAAGAAGAGAACGGTGGAACAAGAGACAGAAAAAGGGAAAAAGGGAAAGAAGGATTTTCCATTATGTGATAATTGTGGGAAGAATCACCATGGTACTTGCCTAAAAGGAATGGGAGTTTGTTATAAATGTGGAGAAAAGGGTCAGCAGGTTCGTGATTGCAAGGGAAAGAAAGAGGCTATCAATATTGAATGCTATAATTGTAGAGAAATGGGTCATTATGCAAATGAATGTCCTAAGCGTCAGGGAAACATACCTCAGAAAAAGCCAAGGGATCAAGGACAATCTTATGTTGTTACTACAGTTGAAGCAGAATAACTAATGTATTGGTGCTTTTGGACTCATGGATTATGTTCTGGTTATTAGAATAATGTGATATATATATAAGTATTGTACTGCAGTACTTGTTGATTTCAGTAAGGTTTTAATATGATGAAGGTAATTATATTTTTAGTATGTGACAATATGAGAAACTTTACTTTGTTTGGGGAATCTGATAAATTGATTTTGGAATTAAGAGACCTTTTAGAGAAAGTCTGGACAGAGGTATTTTGGATAACTATAATGGTTGGAGTAGATTAAGTTGATCTTTGGATAGTATTGTTTAAGGTTATAAAATTTATGAAGATTATTTTTGAATATTATGATACTATAGTTTTAGGAAAAGGACAACCTGCAGGGTGGGTCATAACCCGTCGTGTCGGACAAAGCTGCAGGAATCGAACCCACAACCATAGTGCGACATGCGTTTATTTCCTACCACTAGCCTACAGGAAGTCCCTGGTTATTACAAAATAGTTTTACTAATCTAAATGGTACGTGTTAATATTTGGAACCTTATACAATTAGGATAAAAAGATTATTTTTGAGTTTCGTTACCATTTGGAGTAAAAGATGGGTTTGTGGTACAAATTTATTACCGAATGAAAGTATACATAACAAGTATGTATATTCCCTTACGTTCTTAGTAAATCTCCTAAATAAATTCCTCAACATTATAAAAGGTAACTTAAAACAAAAATGTTGTCGGTTAACTTTTCCAACTGGGGGTTCAATGATCGTTTAACCAATCACAAGTTTGTGATTTTCTTGTGGTTAAACTTTCTCCTAATCCTGTTTTCTATAACTCTCCATCAGACCTTGATGGTTTGTTTCTCATCCATATCCATATTTTCATAGAATCCCAGAATGGGCTATATCGGGTGACCTTTGTACTTATCTTGCTTTCTTTTAATGTTATATATTTATTAACCTTATTTCCGATGTGGGTTTTCCTCAAAGGTATTTTCTCTTTTCAACCTTTTATTTTCAAAGAAAAATTTCAAATTGCGAGGACACAATTTATTGAAGTAGGGGAGAATGTAACACCTCGAGCTTCCACGATACGCTTCTCATTCAATAATGTAATAGCTTGCATTGTACGCAACTTCGAGTTCTAAAACACCGCGACTAATCAAAGTAGCCGTGATAAATAGTAATAACCACTTTTTAAAATTATAAAAATTTTATATTTCAAAATGGACTTCATTTTTGAATTCGTAATATCGAAATTATCCTAAGTTGAATTTTTTGTAACTTTCTGAGAACTTCCAATTTTTTTATGAATAGTGAAAAATACTTAAAACAAATTATTTAATAAAAATAATTTATTATGATAAATTATACTATTTATTGGTTTTAATGTATAATTAGAATATATTTTTACCATTTTATCCAATGGTGGTCATTATAATTAATTTAACATTGAAATTGGACATAAACAATTGCCAATCTTTTGATATAATTTGTTTCTTAAAAACACGCTATTTCTTGTGACAGCGGGAATTAATTATAAAATTAATAAATGAAACATATATGTTTGGAATTTTGTAAAATAGACATCATTTTTGAATTCGGAATATCAATTATATCTTAGGGTGAAATTTTGGCATTGTTCTGAAAAACATCAATTTTTGATGAATAGTGAAACCACTAAGTGGTAGTTAAATAACTGATTTTTCATTTAAATGAAATATTACCACTTCTGTGATTTGATTTTCAAAAATCTGACATACATGGTTTTCATTAAGAAGTAAAATGTGGTTCAATGAGATTAAAATAATTTTTGGTGAATAGTAGCTTTTAAGTTCTTAATCGCGATTAGAGGTAATTAGTGTAGTTTAAGGTAAAAATAATGTTTTAATAATATGATATGAGCTTGACACTTGTCCTAATCCTATTGTATGAGTCATGGACGACCAAGACAACCAATGGGTCAACTTGGGGACCCCATGGATCCACTTTTGTGTATGAAAATGACATTAATATATATTTATTTAATGTTAAAATTAAATTGACACAAACATGAGTTGTTTTACTAAAAAAGTTTTTAAGTGGGGTTACACAAGTCCAAATTTTGAATATAAATATTCATTAGAAAGATAAAAATATTTCCTACATCATAGTATTTTTTTTATAAGTTTTAGACATTATATAAATTAAATTATTTATGACATCATTTTGATGCAGCGATGACCTCATTATTTAAAGATTTTAATAAAATGAAAAGATAATGTAAAATCCAAGGCTTAAACATGTACAAAGACTATTGGATGGGTAGATTTCGAACCCTTATCACCATAGACATGAATTATATAAGTATGGGACCTTTAGAATCCGAAAAGAATTGTGTAATAATGTAACATTTCAATCTTTCCAAAAGAGCCCCTCCTCTCCACTTATAAAAGGCCCCCACCTCTCCCACCTAATTTACACTTTCAAGCCATTTGGCTCGGCCAACCTCTGCCCAAATACTCTACCAACTTACCCATCTTACTCCTAGAAGCCTCACTTTGGGCAGAACACGTCTCAAGGAAGCCTTTGGCTCAAATCAAAAAGAGTTACCCGATTTTGAGGTAATGTATTCTCTAATGTTGTTTTGTTTTTTTTTCTCCAACCCCCTAAACTCTTTTTATTCATTTCGTTTGTAACAAAACTAGTATCCTCAATATACTAGGATTTTGTTATAAGAAGGACTAGAGCTACACTTACACACACCTACATCTAATGGTTAAAGAACATACGGTTTCTGTGGATGGCGAATTTCTGCCTCACGAAACGATGATTGTTCAACACTCATATAACACCATCAAAGGTGGCCATTAAGATGTCACTATATTTATATATAATATATAATGTGTTTATGTTTTACTTATGCTTCTGTATTTCTCATTTATCGCATACTTTATGATTTCCAATATGGGTAAAACGTGATAATTTCATTTTAGGAAGTGCGGACTACCGCCCCCTCAAAGTGATTTGAATCGTTAATGCCATATGTGGGATGTATAAAGGATGGATTAAATGGTATTATAAACTATATTATACAGTAATTATATTATAAATTTATATCATTATGATTTCATTCCATTAAATATGAAATAGAAATGAAAGTAGCGTTCATGCGTACGTACGGCTTACCTTCTCCATGAACGGTGCATTTCATTTCTTACCTCTAAATGTTACGTGACATTATGAATGAATGTATATACTGTATATATGATATATATGATATCTACATCATGAATATAATTCTGGATATAATGGATATTTCACCACATGACCAACTTGTAATTATAAGAAGTTTATTTTTGACTCAAGTACCAAAGATCGACAAAACGACCGTTATTAAATTAAATAATTAAATAATGTTAATAACATGGTAATAAGGGATATAAAAGGAATAATTAACAAGAAAAAGGTTATTAAGTAAATATAAATTAACTCTAGTTTATTATTCAGGAGGTTAAAGAACGGTCGAGTCAGGACAAGAGGCAAGGTAAGGGAATTTCTTAACCCAACTTCCATTCTTTGGGTTAATCTCCTACTTTCAAATTATGTCATGATATTATTATGTCTTATTTTGTATTCTTTATGTGTACCTATAGTGAATACACATAATATATCTATTTTATTTTAAAAATGATATTTTTAAGGACTCCATCTCAATCCCCTTTCATTGAGGCATATTTGGTTTTATACACAACTTTCTTTTATACGGTGCATAAACCCCTTTGACTTTTACATTTATTCAAAAGGAATCTTTTTTATACTAAGCGTTTTACTAAACGACAAAAAGGGAATGTTTTTCTTTCTGTACTTATGCGGAGAAAACGACTTCTCTGCCGCCGTGACCATTATTTGAGTTTCGGCTTCCTCTACAAGCCCTCATTTTTTTTAATGAAAAATAAATACAATGTTTTAACTTTCTTTTATTTTGGTATTGAATATGGTTTTGAAAGCATTTTTATTATATCAATGTGTTGTATTGATATATTGTGATTGAAATTTGGAAATGTTATGTTTCCTTTATGCATGTTTTATGTGATACAATTATGTTATGGTTTATAATATGTTTAAACCTATTCATATGAGGAAGGCATTGGACTTAATAAGTGACGGGTGGAGCCCACTATAGCTCCTCGATGCATCGACAGATCTCATGAGACAAACTAGTGTCTTGGCACGAGGCCTTGACAAAATCTTATTTGTGGTCTTGGCACGAGGCCTTGGCTACGTGGTTATGATATTCTAGCATTATGCATTCCATCATTATGAAAGTGGTTATTGATATTGCATGTGATTATTCGACCAGTAGAATATCCATGTGAAGAAGTGAATGGCATTATCTGATTTTACTTTTGCCATATTATGTTGAAGTTCAAGTTTAAAAGGCTTTTTTTTCGTTATACATTGCCTTAAATGTTAATGATTTTTTTATGAAAGCTTCTTCTATATTGTTAACCTTACTGAGCATCCGAGCTCACCCCTTTCAATGTTTTAATATTTTCCAGGATGTGAAGAAGTATTTTATGAATGACCTGCAGGGATAGTCCGATGAGGATAGAAGTGTGGACTATGGAGACTATGTTATTATAGTTTTTCACTTTTTGATGTAATGTAACATTTATGAATGTATCTAGTGTTTCCAAGGCTACGAAACTAATCGGTCTTTCGAGACTTGATCTTTTGTGATCAGGCCAATGTTACGAAGTAATGCACCGGCTCTGGGTAGCTGGGGTTGGGGCGTTATATATCCATTGTATACAATAATGAGACAACATGAGTGATAACTATTACGATATTTCTATAGATATGTTAAAGTATATGAAAATGTATAGAAAAAAATCATGGGATTTTGGTGAATTTTAGAATGTTTGATTACAAAACATTATTTCCCTATCTAGATACAACTAGTGGGTGTGGCACTGGAAATATTATACAAATGAGTAATAAATTAAAAAGGGTGCATTGACCTAGACAATAACATCAATTTTTTAATTATAATAGGGATTCCTGCACAACTAATTTGAAACTCTTGGGGGATTTTTTTTAAATACACAGACTTTTTGAAAAGCATCAACAATTACATTAATAGTTGATAATATTGCATTACCTAGGTTAAACATAATTTTTCATGGGTTTATTAACCTATAATTTATAACATGATCATAGGCATAAATACCAATTTTATATTTTCATAGTTATGGAAATCATATATGATTGAGAATATTATGGGAGAAATTTATTGTAATATAACCCCTGGTTTTAATATGGGTTATAGAAAAAAATTATCATGAGGAATAATGCAATATATTTTATGGACATAAGTATACTGGTGTTGGTATCCTTTAAGGTTTATCCTATCTTTTATGTTGTGATAATAAAATTAATTTAATATAATTTGATTTTTTTGGAAAATTGAGATATCTAGAAAACCTTATTAGTAACAAACTAATTTGATGATTAATGTTAATTTTATGATGATCATCATATTCTTAAGAATGTTATAGAAATTATAAAATTAAAAGGGGACAACCTGTAAGTCAGGAGACAACAAGTTGTATCCAGAATTTTTCCTGGGATTGAGAAAACTATTGAATAGTGATAAGGGTATAAATCCATCCATTTTCCTACATATTGTATTAGTAAATCTGATTTTCTTTACGTAAATATTATGATGAGTAAAAATTATTTTGATCAAATATTATTCATGCATAATTGATGATATTTTTGAGATAAATCTTAATTGGTGGACGTACATATAACTATTGGAATTAATGTAAAGGATTATATGGGAAGAATAATATTTTGTTTTTGGAGATACAAAATGAAGGGTTAATAAACAGACACAAATTGAATGGATTAAGAGGATTTATATGAGTTAATGTTTTTGTATTCGAGATTAATTTAAAATATTGGAAAAACTGTGCTAATTATGTTGGTTTTTATAAATACATGAGGAAAAAGTAGTTAATATATTGAATATTATATGATACTTTAGAAGTTTATATTAGTTCTTTAGGAAATTAAAACAAAGGTTGAATTTTCATCGTTTAGATAAAAGATGATATTTTAGTGGAAATGATTATTTGATTAAAATATAATTTCCTAGTAAGTATATTTCATTATGTTCAAATTATGTATGGTAAATGGGTCCATAAACGTTTGTGAAGGATATTAAAACAATAATGTTATGATATTTTCATCACATAAGTTGAATCGATGGTCTTTTAGTTCATCACATATTTATGGTTTTTTGGTTGTTGAATTTCTAATGATAATTCACATTTTTTATCAATGAAGTCTATAAATCAAAATAATTATTTATTTATTTGTTAAATATATATATATTATCATTTCACTAATGTCCTCTTACGAGGATACCTAGTTATGTGATGACCTTCATATTTACCTTTCACTATTTTAAGAAGAAGTTTTTATCCCTTTTTACATTAAGTGTTTTACATAGAGAAATTTTCTATTATAATGCTATCAATTACTGATAAAAAGTTAAACTAGAGAAGTTGACATTTGTTTGATGGATTATAATGTAACACCATAATATTTTGAAATAGGTACATTATTGTTGATAAAATATGTGACATGCAATACTGAGCTTAAATGAACGATGACATATTATTATATAAATAGATATTTTATAACATAGCTCTTTAATTGATCGGTACGAATATGATTAAATATTTTATGAAAATTATATAATGATAATAATTTTTATAAAATTTTTAACAAATTACAGTATTTTAAGCAATGTCATTTTATTCATCAAAACCATGTATTCTTTAAATTTTTATTGATTTCTCTAAGAAAATAATATAATTATTTTCATTCAAACATAACAAAAATTGTTTTAATAAAATTAATGTTACTTCTTATGTAATCACAGAAATATTTCACTTGGGATAAATTTTTAGGCTTTTAGATTAATATTACTTATTAAGTAATTAGTGAAAATACTAATTTTCTAAAAAATTGAATTTATTTTTAATCAATTATTTTATTTTGAAGTCCCCATATTATTTAAAATTATTATAATTTATCATCATTAAAAAAAATTTATATTAAATATAACTAATTATTTTTCTATCAAATTATTAAAATTATTTATTTTAAATATATTCTTAGGCTTTAGTTCACATTTTTTCTAAAAACTATTTTTAAGAGAAAATTTATAATAATTTTGATTAATAAAAAACCATAAATTATTAATAAAATAAATGAAATGAATATAAAATTTATCCAAAAATATTAATTAAATCTCAGTTAATTATTATTATATCATATATATTTATTGTGAAATCATATGATCCTTTAATTTTTTTTGGAAAATAGTTTTTTGGCACATCACAAAGTTTAATTTTTAATTAAATTATTCCACTTATGTTATTTTAAATTTTAAAAACATATTTAATATTTTTAGTAAGAATAATTTATATTATTTAAATATTTCAACTAAATATTTTACCATAATGAATAGTGAAATAATGAAAAAATATTTTTCATGGTTAAAGTATAAATGTGTTTACCATGTGGTTGAAATAAAATTATAATGGTTAGAAATTACACAAAATAAGTCAATTTGATATTTTATTCCCATATTTTGACGTTATATCTTATAATATTTTGAAATGGACTATTTTGGTCCCATGTTTAATGAGTAAAACATGGGTTCAATTCTATATTTTGAAAATTTCCAAGTGTTTCTTCTTCCCTACATATAAAAGGACCATCCATTCCTCCACTATTCTAATAATCAGACCACATTGGTTTAGAAAATCCTATAAAAAACTCAATTAATTTCATACCCTCGTCTTTGAATCCATTTTTTATCCAAAATATGTACTATGAAAGCTTTTTGTGAAAACCTAAAGAAGATTTCCATAGATAAGGAAACATCTTTAACCATGTACTTTATTTTACTAATTCTCCCACTAAATTAAAATATTTTTATAATATTATGATATTATAACCCATGTATTTTAAATATAATTATATTTTGTTAGGATATGTTCTTGACCTAACCAACTCTTCCTCCCTAAAATGGGAATCCAAACTATTTATCACGTGTACGACCGAATACAACTACATGAACCAAAGTAATTCATTTACCATCACTATTTTGCAAGACTATATATAAGAATTTTTTGTTTTTATAAATTATATATACGATATAATTATACTTATGTAACTAAAATATGAAATACTCATTAGTTTTTATTTTGTATGGTAAATGATAATGTCAGTCGTCTGTTTGGAGGTCTACTGCCTTACATAGTAATGTGATTCTTTTTTCACACATTCTTTACATGTAATGTTATTAAGAATAATTTGGTGTTTATATATTATATTTTCAACACATTAATAATTATCTAAAATAAATATATCACATAATTTTATACCTTACCATAAATTGAATAAATAATTACATCATTCGTGTATATGACAGACGACCGCCTCACTAGGTGATATGATTGGTTTTTAATAACACATCTCATGGATGGTATATGTATGTGAATTTAAATAAATTAAATTTTATTTTTGATATAATTATAATTATTTCATTGTAAAATAACACACACCTTCATTCCATCATGATAATTAAAAAACTGAAATGTCATCATATAAAAATACAACACACCGTCTCAATGATTGCAATGTAGATAGATTCCTATAAACATCCATCATGATTGGATATAAATGTATAATTGATTTCCTAAAATTATAATTATGAAATGAATAAAATTATGTAAATTAAGAGTTAATAATATCTTTTACATTTTTCTACTTACCAAAGTGCATTTCAACAAATAAGATATACATCCTCAAAATGTCTGACATGAATATGAATGATTAAGTAATTTAAAATGCCATGATAAATTAAAAAAGTAAAAAGAGTAATAATCATAAAAAAGATTCCACCTCAATTAAATAATTAACATAATTTTATTATTCCATAAGATGAGGTGAACATTAGATGATTTGTGCTTAATATAGGGGTTTCCTTCTAAAAACTTTCTTCTTTGATACACATGTTCTTTTTTACACCAAATTTCATATAAATTGTATATTTTATGACCCTTTACATTATACACATTGAATAATTAAAAAATAATTATATATAATGTTACAATTGATCTAATTCATTTATGGTATATTATCATTCAAAAGTTATCAAAGTGTTAATGGTTTATGTCTCAATCACATTTTAAACAAAATTGTTTTTACTGGAACATCCATTGCAGGAAATTATTTTATCATTGTATAATAAAACACTTTTTTTCATGTACATTTTTTATTCATGATATTTTCATTTAATAGTAATGATTTCCTCTATTTGGTACACATAATTATTAATAAATGTGTTTGAAGGATAATTGACTTAATTTCCTCATTTAGATTAAAACCCCATTCTATACCATTCCCATATTTTCATTAATGTATCTCTAATAATGTGTTTTACATTCTATTATGATTTTATAATTTCATTTTTAACCATTATTGTATTTTTTTCAAAATTATTTTCTTTGAATATTTCTATCATATCCAAAAAAGTTTCTTTAGACATTTCATAAAAAAAATATGTAATGAATCATTGTTTAACATACTCAATATATACTAAATTACACATTATCATGAACACTAAACTCATTGAATAATCATTACTATTTTTTCATGTTTTTAATGAATGTTTTTTTTCTATAACATGATGAAATTTTTTATTTTTTCAAATTATTTATTGAATTTGAAATGGTGATTTTCCAAAATAATTTGTTTTAAAATATTTCTATTAACAAATATAAACAATAGTTAATGTTATATAATAAATAAGAAAATCAAATATATCTCTCACATATATACCATTTTCACTATAAATTCTTTTAGAGAGATAATAGACTCCTTAGATTTCTTTTCCAAATTCCTTCTTTCTGAAATATATTTTGATTAGGTATTGAGACAAGATTAGACAACCCATTTATTCATACTAGAAATTATTTTGTTCTTCCATACAATAGATCTCATTATGTGGCACACATATGGATGTACATGTAATAATGTGATAGGTTGGAAAGGGATTATTTTTCCCTCATATGTATTATGTAATATTTTAGTCTCCTAAGAAATTATGAATGAGATTATGGTGTAAAAATAATCAATTATGATACCTTTTAAACCATGTGATATTGTCATATTAGTAATCAAAGATATATGTTTATTTCATTGATCGTATCATGATTCAGTACTTCACTTTCACCCTTACACAACAGTGCTAAACTTGGTTTTTATTGAAAATTATAAAAATAATAACAAATTAAACCTCATTTTTGATACAATTATTTTTTATCACTATTTAATTGAGAAATGTTACATTATTGTTGATTTCAATATATGTGGAGATGATTTGGATGGCCCATAATATAGTGGAAGAAAAATGGGCCAAAATTGCAAGGATCCATGTAGACAAGTCCACTGTTTTTCCTCTTTATAAATTTATGTGCATAAAAATTGGCTCATATTTTGATTTCTGGTCCAAAATATAATTGGATACAAATATTCTAAATAAACCCTATACCAATTATTCTATAAATGTTCCCAACTGACATGATCTGTTTTTTACACTGAATTTGTGTGAAGACAAAAGCAGCGTTATGTAATCTGTCCACATCACCGGATCCATAATTCCAATTGATGTAAAAAATTCAGTGGAGATAGTTAGGATGTGGGGATAAAAATTTTTTGTTTTTTTTTTCAAAATGCAGATTTGATTTTCTAATGGCCTAAATGCGTAGGAAAAGTGGTTTCAAGGAATATGTGTGCCCAAAACCACCCTCCAATTTTCCTATAAAATGGAACATTGGGCTCTCCATTTGTGAGTTCGAACCAGAGGAAATGTGCTTCTATTTTGGTTTCCCAAGAACGTCCTCCAACCAATTTTAGATTTTATTGAGGCCATGGGAAGTTCAACCTCAATACCTTTCTCTTCCTCCCCTCCAATGGGTTTTTAAACCCCTTGTGATCACCTGGGGAGGAATGTGATGTAATCCCAGGATTCATGTATGTATTATTTTGAATGATATTTCTAATTCCAAATTGTATGTTGTTTTTCATCATACTATATTTCAATTTAATTGAGTTATATATTTTTATGTTATACTCAAACTCAATTGATCATGTTTGGGGGTACCCTTTCATGTGATGTTTCACACACTGTTCATCGTTTTTTCATCCCACATTCAATTTCAGTGTTTGTGTGGTTCATATTGGTCAACATAACTCACATAACCCCATTTAATTCCATGTGCATTTATTTCACGGTATCACAAAGAAATTACATACAACCCTTGATAGCAAATAGAGTTCTTCATGTGTTTCCTTGGCGAGATTCCGTTATGATGTCGAAAATAAATCACCCAGTCATCAGTAGTGTCAGGTGAATCAGTGTGTGTTTTTGACTGAACCCTAGTAGGTATCCTAGTATAAACTAAGTAACATTATTTTTCTAGTTGATACAATCCTTGGATTAAAATATCACATCCCAATATCATGAAGCTATAAATGATGAACAACCTGAGAGTACCCGGGGTTGATCACGCGTAATTAATTCTATTAATTTCTATTTTGTATTATCACTATGATTTCTTATTTTCATCTTTAGTAATCAAACCCCAAAGATATAAAAAACATCATTCCCATTATACTTTCATAATCAAATCCCTATTTAAAATTATGGATCCATGTGTCCATCTAGAGAGAACCTAGGGTTTCTCATATGCTGTAGAAATTATAGTTAAAAGTAATCATATAATCTGACATGTCATACAAGACGATCAAATTTAGGCACCATTTATTGGGATCTGAGATAATTTTCCAATTTATTTCCTTTTATTTATTTATTTTACTTCATAATTTGTACTATTATAAATACCCCACCCCCATTGGTTTGTTTTTATTTCGGTTTTCTGTTTCTATTTTTTGTTGTTTTTATGTGTTCTTTATTTATCTCTCTCTCTCTCTCGCTTATTCTTCTTCTTCTCCAACTCATTCTCTATAATTTTATATTATAAAATTATATTTTTCTTTAACCCTTATTAGGTGATTCTATAAATATTCAATATTAAAGAAAATGAACATCAAAAAATATTTTCATGACCAAATTAGACAATGAAAAACTGCTTGAATTTGACTCAGAAATTGAAAACACACTTCACACACAAATCAAAGCATATAGATAAGGTCAATAATGTAACAATAAGGGACCCCTTTTAGAACCTCAAGTTATCATAAACAATTAAGACTATTGAACCTAATCAATCTCATGAAAACCAGGCTGCAAATAAGAAAACCATAAAAAAATTGACCACCCTTGATGTGGAGTACCAACTTGAGTACATCCAATATCCCGAGGAAGTAGCCAACTTTGAGCTAAGATCAGTAATCATCCAACTTCTTCCCAATTTTCATGGTCTCCCTAGTGGGGACCCTTGTAATCACTTTAAAGAGATTCAAATAGTGTGTTCCACCATGAATCTTCAAAATATCTGTGAGGACTTAATTATGTTGGGGCCCTTCCCTTTCTCCCTAGATGGTGTAGTCAAAGATAGGATATACTATTTGCCTACCACAATTGGGGGATGGAATGACCTAAAAATTCTATTTTTGGAGTTTTTATTCAATTCCCCCTAAAAAAATCAAATAGGATTGAAATTTGTGACATTTAGAAATTAAAAGGAGAGATCCTTCATTTATAATGGGTGACATTCAAACGACTCTGCTTAGGATTCCCCCACCACAAGATTAGTGAACAACTATTAATCCAATACATCTATGAGGGACTTATCTCCATGGATTAGGGAATTATTGGTGTGGCATTAGGTGGTGCCTTGTTTGATTAAACACCTTCCCCCACTCCTGAATTAATAGCCAAAATGGCTCAAAATGCACAACAATTTGGTACACAATGTATTGTACAAACTCGAGGTGTTCATGAGGCTAGTCATTCATCACTAGAACAAAATGTAGATAAAAAAATGATGAGATTATTACCCTTCTAAGGAAATCAACTCAAGAACAAGGTAACTTACCATCTCCTCTTGTTCCATTACCATGTGGTATTTTTTTGACAATACTCTATTTTCTGAATAGTTCCCACAACATCAAGATTCACTCAAGCCTTGTGCAACCATGTTCCCAGGTCATCCATTCCTACAAGAACCTCCACTCATGTAAGAAAATTTCAGGTCAAATCCAAATCCCGGGTGGCAGTCACAACCCTAGTACATACAAGGAGGAGACTCAAGTTACCTGAAATTGAATTGGTGTCAACAAGGACAAGGTATGAAAACCTCATATCAATCAACTTCTCATAATAATCCTCCACCTCCTCCCAATTGTGAACCAATACTCGAGGACATGGTAAAACAAACGGAATCCCAGAACCACCAGTTTCAATAGATCCCACAATCAGCAATTCCAGACATAGGAACTCAAGTGGGACAATTGGAAAACACCATTAGTGAGCTTTATATGGAAGGTTCTGGACAACAACCATCCCAACCAATTTCCAATATGAAGGACAAAGGTAACATATGTTCAGTTACATTTCATAGTGATAAATAATATTCTCCTTCTGAGGATTATTCCAAAACGGTTTGTCCCCCTAATGAAAAATCTCTTTCCCCAAACATAAAAGTTTATAATGAAGATAAAAAAAATAAAAAGTGTAATAAAATTATCATTGATGATTCAAATGAACAAACTATTTCTCTTCCTTTCCCCCAACGACTCTTTAAATTTAAAATAATTTATATAATTATATTGATAATGAAATAATAGATATATTTTATAATATTCATGTTAATATTCTACTGTTGGATGCAGTTAAGTAAATTCCCCATTTTTCCATTTTTCACAATGAACTATGTGCCCATAGATGAAGGATGAAGGGGCATTTATGAGTCAACATAGGATGAAATGTTTCAGAATTGATTCCGCCAGCAATTCCAGCTAAGTGCAAGGATCTGAGCACATTCATGATACATTGTACTATATAGGAGTCCATCTTTTTTGATGCTATGATAGATTTAAGAGCTTACATTAACATAAATCCTCACTCTATGTACACTTCTCTACAGGTTGGAGAGATTCAACCAATGGGAATTGTCATACACCATTCCAACCGAAGTATTATGTATCCAACATGGGAGATTGAGGTTTTCCGTGTACCAGTGATGAATCTCATCTTCCCTGCTGATTTCTACATTCGTTGGATGGGAGATTCCCAAACCTAAGGATATTCCCCTATCATACTTTGGAGGCCATTCCTTAAAATAGAAAAGATGATCATCAATTTTAAAATGGTATGTTGTCCATGGAGTTTGGTGGAGAAATGGTATGTTTTAACATCCATGGGGGTATGAAACACCCTGTTGAAGATAAATCCACTCTTCCAGTCTATTCGATGGAAGTTCCCTCAAATAATGAATACAAACACAATTCTGTCCTCAACCAAAACTCTAATTAATTTTTTTCTCCATCTCCCTTTCTTGATTTATTTTTTATTCTTGTTTTGAGTGTTGTCTGGGTTTTTAAAAGCAAAAAATTTGTGATTTAATTATATGTTTGTTCATTCTGAGGTACCCATGACCATAGATGATTCTACAAATCACATTTCAATAGATTCTTTATCTTCAGAGAATAAACATGAGAAGATAGATAGTTTAATGGACCTCTCTGCCCTTAAATCCCCTCCCGTAATCCAGAAACCACTTTTATTGGAACGTAAACAACTTCCTTCTATTTTAAAATATGCCCATATCAAGGGTATTGACTAATTTCTTGTCATTATTTCCAATAATCTCTCTCCACGATAGGAATCGAAATTACTCAACCTTACAAGAGAGTGTAAAAAAGAAATAATATGGACATTGTCGAACATTCTCAGGATTATCCCATTTATTTTTATGCACTATATACTTTTGGATGATGATGCTAGGCCTATGAGTCAATCTCAAAACCTATTGAATCCCACTCTCCTTGATTTGGTAATATTAGATGTTTGTAAATTACGTACTGTAGGGATAATTTTTTCTATAATTAATATTAAATGGGATATCCATGTTCAAATGATGCCTAAAACTTGGAATAATAGTTATTTCAAATGAAAGGAATGAATTGCCTCTAACACGTGTGCAAAACAGTTGGTGAGTCTGTATTGACTACCATTGACTGAATGAGGCCACGTGGAAGGACCACATTCTTCTATATTTCATTGATTATATTATTGAAATATTGGCTAGTAAGTCCCATTATTGTCTACATGATGGATATTTGGTTATTTTCAAATCCATATAGCTTTTGAGGATCAATAAAGTCCAACATTTGCCTATCCATTTGGCACATTTGCAAATAGGAGGCCTTTTGGTCTAGGTAATTCACTCGATACCTTTTTGTGATGTATTTTGGGTATTTTTTTTGAGTACCTAGGGAATGTCATGGTATTTTTTATGGATGATTTCACAGTTTATGAAACATCCTTTGAAGACTGTTTGTACCACTTAGGTTCTATCCTTTGATGTTTCATATATATGGATCTTGGATTAAATTATGAAATATTCCATTTTATGTTGGGACACAGGATAGTTCTTGGGTCATGCTGGTTTCTACTGCCAATTAAATAAAGACTTCAGTAATATTGCACTTCTCTTGTCCTATTTATTACAATAAGACTCTATGTTTGTGTATGATAAATTTTTTGAGGATGCTTTCAATTCACTAAAAATAAGTCTCACATCAGCTCCAGTCAGCTAACCACCATGTTAGGATCTCCCTTATGATATTGTGTGTGATTCCTATAATATTCCAATTGGGGTAGTTTAATCACAAATGGTTGGGAAAGCTCATAATATCATTGTGTATGCCTCTTAAACCCTTGAACCTACCCCGGAAAACTACACAACCACTAAAAAAATTCCTATTTTTTTCCTTGGAAAATTATGTTCATATCTTATCAAGTCAGAATTCATTATATTTTCTTACCATACTACCCTTCGTTTCCTCCTAATGAAATTTGAAGCTAAGCCTTGACTCATTTAGTGGATAATCCACCTCCAGAAGTTTGGCCTTGAGACTATAGATAAGATAGGAGTGGAAAATGTGGTAGCTCACCACATTAGTAGAATTTCCCCACCAATAGACCGTAATGTAGACTCACCCCTCTCTATTATTGAATTCATCCCATATGAGATAATTTGTGATGTTGTAGACCTTACCCCCTAGTTTGCAGACATTGTAAATTTTCTAGAAACATATAGGATTCGCACTGATTTCGTCATTTCACAATCCCATAGAATGAAGCATGATTATCATTGGTACTTTTGGGATGAAACATATTTTTGGAGAATTTTTAGTGACCAAGTAATCTTCGGTGTGTCACTGACCAAGAGTTTACCTCTATTTTGACATTCTTCCACAATGAGGCATGTGGGGGGCCACATTGTCTATCAACGAAAATCTTGATTGGTCCTCAAATCATTAAATTATTGGACAAAATTGTATAGGTATGCAAATCGATTTTTTAATTTATTTATTCATTTTCCATTCACATGGAAAATATCAACGAAGAATGAAATCATTAAAAACCAATACTATTCTATGAAATAATTGATCCATGGAACATTGAATTCATGGGGCCTTTTACAAATTCATATGGATTAATGTAAATATTATTATCTATGGACTACATCTCTAAATGGGTGGACGTAAAGGCTAATAGGACAGATAATTCTCGAGTTGTTATTGATTTTATAAGGTCTCATATTTTTAGTCCGTTTGGTTTGGGGAGATTCATCATTAGTGACCAGGGTTCCCATTTTTTCAATTGAAACATGAAAAAATTTCTTCGTAAGCATGGGTTCGATCACAAAGTATCTAGTTCATATCACCCCAAACTAATGGACAAGTAGAAATCTAAAATCGGGATATAAATATAATCATGGAAAAATGGTAAAATCCAATAGGAAAGATTAGAGTATGAAATTGGATGATGCACTTCTTGGATATTGTATTTTTTTTTAAACCCTAATCGAAATTTCATCATACATATTTAGGTTTTAAAGTGTTTTTCATCTCCTGGTGGAGGTAGAACACCGTGCATATTGTGATGTTATTAAATGTAATATGATTATTTTTTATGCAGGTGAGAATAGAAAGATGAAAATTCAAGAGTTATATGAAATTCAATATGATGCATATAAGAACTCATGGATCAATAAAAAGAAGAAAAAGGGTATCCAGGATTTCATGATTCATCTGTGAATGTTTCATATTGGTCAGAAGGTTCCCATTTACAATTATAAGCTAATGCTCTACCCAAGTAAGCTTTGTTTGCGATGTATCAGTCCTTATATTTCTACTGAAGTTTACCATTTTGGTACTCTACAAGTATTGCATGATAAGAGTGGAAATTGGATTAATATCAATGAAAAGAGGCTCAAACACTTCTGTGAGTATTTTCCAAAGCACCTCACAGAGGAAATCAAACTGATAAATTCTACATATTAAACAACTTATAAGGATACCAGTTCTCCCTAAAATTATTTATTGTATATTTGTTTAAAATAATTTTCATCAGGGGAATGTACCTTTTACGTGTGGGGGATGGTGACAAGTCTTAGTTTGGATTAAAATAATTAATAAAAAAAATAAAAACATGTTTTCATTTTTGATTTCATTATTTTGTTTTTTTAGATAAAAATTGATCATAAAAAGAATATCCCAAAACATTTTTTATGCTTGAATATATTGTGCAGAAAATTCCATTATTTTGAGAAAATATTTCCGCAAATGAATATTTATAGGGAATATTTTTTATAATTTTTATTTTCAATTCATTGTTATATGTTTAATGAATTTTGAAACCTATGCATCATTAGCATTGAACCATATTTTAATCCCTTTAAAGAGAGATATTTTAAGCCTTTTATTGCATTTTATTCCTTTTTATCACATTCTTGACTGTCTCTAATCATATAGTCAAACTAGAACCTTCCGTGATTCTGTTTGAAAACATAAGATTCATTTATGCAACATTCATGATAGAGGCAATCATTCATTTAAAATCCATTTGTACAATTATCCTCCAATTTTGAACACCTTTACATTTTATCATTCTTAATATTTAGAGGAAATTAAATGCCTATTTGGTAGCCACATTACAAGATATTACATCTCTACATACCCATCTATTGTGTATATTCTTGTTCTATTTTTAGCAAGTGTGGGGGAGAGGGTGTTTCCATGGTAATTCTGGGGAGAGAATCATTTTTATGGGTTGATATAAAGGGTTCCTACATTTTCCTAGTGAAATGGATTCACAAGACATATTATATCATTGTTTTACACATGTTTCCTGATTTTTCACTAAAAAAATATTTACATTATAAAAATAGTTCTATACATTAAAAAAATAGAACAATATAAAAAAATAGGGAAAATAGGAGATTTAAACATTATTATTCCCAGCGTGGTTGGGACGCACAATGTTGGACAGTGGGGAGGGTGAGATGGAAGTGATACACTTTCTAAGGGGATGGGTGTGTACGTTAACTGTGATCACATTTGGAATTTTGAAAAGTTTTGTATATAAGAAATAAAATAATCCTATTCTTCCTCATATTTTTAAACCTTAAATCCTACCAACCCAGGAGCCTCAGAACAACCTGTTGGATGTCCTCTTGATTTGTACAATAGTTTCTGCTGGAAGAGAACTAAGACTCTTGGAAATAATATGGTAAGATCACATGAAGTATTGGAATAGAGAATAAATCCACCTTCATATGTTCCAATAGTGATGAGTGAAAATATTTACATGAGGTAGGATGTGACGTGTTGAATGGGGGAACAAAAGGATATTAACAAATTTGAATGTGAGAAATGAAAAATGATAGGAAAATTGATTCCATAAACAGGACATAATGAATTTCATTTCACAAGAATCTTGGATGTATTCACAAAATTGATATAGGAATGGGATATTATTAGAATATTATTCATTTCCAAGGAGTGAAAATGATTAGGTGTGGGGGTGTGATCGTACCATGATTCAATATTTCATTTTCACCCTTACACAAATGTGCCAAACTTTTTTTGTATTGAAAATTATAAAAATAATAAAAATATGATCTTATTTTGATACCAATATTTATTTTCATTACAATTAAAATTTGTAATGATATTTATTTTTATGATTTCAATGTTGGAGGAGATGATTTGGAGGGCCCATGGTAATGTTGATGAAAAATGGACCAAAATTGCAAGGATACATGAAGACCAGCCCACTAATTTTCCTATTTAAAAACATAAGTGCATCCAAATGGGCTAATATTTTGTATTCTATTCCAAAAAATTATTGGATATAACTATTATAAAGAAACCCAAGCCCTATTCAGCATCCAAGGGGCCCAACCAACCAGATATTCCTAGAACAATAAATTTTTGAGAAGTCAAAAGTGGTATTATGTAATATGTCCATATCTTCGGATCCACTTTTCTAAAATAAGAAAAAAAATTAGTGGATATATTCAAGAAGATTGGATAAAACTTTAATGTTCTTTCAAAATGGATATTTGATTATCTGAAGGCATAAATGCGTGCTACAATTGGTTTGATGAAATTTGTGTACCCAAAACCACCATTCAATTTTCCTAATAATTGGCACCTTGGAATCTCCCTTGGGGAGTTTGAACTAGAGAAAAGGCTCTGCCATTTTGGAGTCCCAACGGAAAACTCCCACTAATAATTGATTTTATGAAGGCTATGAGATATTCTATATCCACAAAAATCTCTTCCTATTCTCCCATGGGTTTCTAAATCCCTTGTTATCACCTGGGGATGAACATGATGTAATCCCAAGAATCATGTTTGTATTATTTTGAATGATCTTTTTTAATTCTAGGTTGTATATTTTTTTCTTCATCCTATAGTTTAATATAATTGAGTTATATACTAGAATGTTATAATCAAACTGAAATGATCATGTTTTGGGTTAACCATTCTTGTGATGTTTCACACACCATCATCCTTTTCTCATCCCTTATTCAATTGTGGTGTTTGTCTGGTTCATATTGGTCAACTAAACAAAAATAAGAATTATCAAGGCCATGTATATTTATGTCATGGTATCACAAAGAAATAACATACACACAATGACAACACATCGAGTTCTTTTTGTGTTTCCTTGGTGTGTTTCAGTTATGAAATTAGTCACAAAATCACTCAATCATCGGTGGTGTCCAGTGAATCATATTGTAGTTTTGACGGAACCCTAAGAGGTATCCTAGTATAAACTCAGAAAAATTAAAGTTCTAGGTGTTAATAACCAAGGATTATAAGATTATAACCCTTTATAATGATTCAATGAAGGAAGAACATCATGAGAGTACCCCGAGTTGATCACACATAATTAATTCTGTTAAAACCTATTTAGTTTTATTGCTTTAACTTCCTATTTTCAAATTCAATCTACATAGTAAAAATTCTATTTAAAAAAAATATCTAATTTGATGCACTCGACATCACAATTGGTAATGTTTTATGTTACAAAAAATTTCCTATACTGATATGATCATAGGATACCCTCTTATTTATTTCATTCTTCTATGTGATTACTCTTATGACTTGTCTTTTATGATATCATTTTATATCATCAAATCACATGAAATTTTTCCATATTATGTTTTTTCACATTATGTAATATCATTATTACCCTTTTATTTTATGAATTTCCTCGGTAATACTATAATTTTTTTGAAGATCAAACAGATGTAGGATCTCACTTGTGAAAATAAAAAAACAATTATTCCCTTTTTTAACAATTGATGTATTATGATCATTATTTTCCAAACGCACAAGGACCCACAATATCTGGGTTGTAATTAAGGAATTTGTATTTTAAAAATCATGAAAAATAATTTTAAATGGAATGGGATGATATATGGATAGTAACAGTAGATTTAATGAGATAATGATTTTGAAATTTTTAAATGCATTTCTATTGGTGAGATATCACATGTTTTAATGCATTGATAAAAGTTTATTGATGATATTGTGCATTATTGTTTTCCATAATGAATATAAAAGTTTTTGGGAGTATTTTTTTCACTAATGATAAAATGTTATAAGACCCTTTCTATTTTGTTTTTTTATCGCACCCTATGTTAAATTATAAGGTCTAACACACCATTAATTTTATAATTTTTTTTCATTAAATAATTTTCAATCCATTAACAGATTTGGTTGCATGAAAACATGAGTTTAACCAAACCACATATTGTTAAATGTACGTTATATCATAGAAATTAAATTATCAAGAATAAATATTTATAATTAATTTATTAAATTAATTTAAATGACCTAATAAAGATTAATTTATTGGTATGTTCTCGGAGAATTAATAAAAAATGTTTTAGTAATGTCACATTATATTTCAAAAAATGTTTTTTATTCATAAATGAGTTTTTATAATTTTTTAGAATGAATATTAATTCTTGTTATATAATGAAAATATATTCAATAAAAATAATTTCATTTTTTAATTTCTCATTTCAAAATTATCATAAAATTATCTTTTTCTTAAATCATTATTTTCAATAAATTGTGAAAATATTGAATTTTGTGGAAAATTGTATCTTCTTTTAAATTTATCACAAGTTCAAATTATGTTTTAGATTAATATAAATTATTAATTATTTAATATTGATTTAAAATAATTCTATTATATATTTTAGATGTATTTTAAAAATTAATTTATTATAAAAAAAATTTGTAATAATTATTGAAATTTCTGAATAGTATTTTTCCATTCCATTTTAGTCTATTTTGTTTTAAAATAAATTATAAAACATCTATGTTATGAATTATCAAAAATGGATACAAAATTTAGATTCATAATGTCAAAATTTATTTAATGTTCCCATTTCATTTTTTTCAACATTAATGGTATCCTTTGAAAAATTTGTTACCTCAACAAATGTATAATTGGGTAATTTAGGTTCAAAATAAAATGACAAAGACTATAAAAAACCATAACACAAGAAAAAAATAATTCGATATATATAATTTGATCCTTAACACCTAATGATGTAAATTATGTTGTTTAATGTACACTTGTCCCTGAAAATGACTTATATATTATTGAAATCAGATAAAGTCACAAAATTTCACTTCCATTGTCTTAAGTATATATATTTTTTCCACATGGAGAAAAAGATATTTTATGAATGAATATAAATATAATTGTTTAACATAATAAATATATATTAATTATATAATTTATTTTACTTCTTGGGCTAAATATATGAGATTATGGTATTTATAATATTGTATTTTAAAAAATTCCAAGATGTCACATTAATGATTATATTATGATATCATTTTTAATATAGGATTACCCAAAAAAATATAGTTTAATATATATTTTATTTTTAAATATATAAGATTTTTATTCATCATGGTAATTTTTTTAATTTTTTGTAAATAAATATTTATATTAAAAAACTATGTAACACTGATGTGTTAAATATTTTTTTAAAGAATATATAAAGAAATGTTATTAAAAATATTAAAATAAAAATAATTTGAAAATAGCTTTATGATAAAAGAATTTTATAGATTAAATTGACCTATTTGTGATTTATGAAAATAATTTTTTCTAAGTAATCTTGTTATCATGATATTTTTAAAACTCAATGTAATGAATATTATTAAAATTTACAGTAATGATAATTTATAAAAATAATATTTTATTAAATTATCTAAAAAAATAAAAATTAATTAAAAATAAAAATAATTAAAATGCAGGTGATATTGTTTTTTATAATTGTTCATTTATGGTACACCTGATACC
Source organism: Viscum album (assembly GCA_963277665.1). Classification (NCBI taxonomy): domain Eukaryota; kingdom Viridiplantae; phylum Streptophyta; class Magnoliopsida; order Santalales; family Viscaceae; genus Viscum; species Viscum album. Next base: position 1,378,357,225 of record OY728152.1, read on the forward strand.
AAAAAGTAAAAACTATAAAATTTTAAAATTGGAAATGTTGTTACATAATTTAAAAATAAATTTTTTAACTAAGGGTGAATCAAAATGATAAGATATAAAATAATATCAAAACATATTAGAAATATATATTTTTAATGATATTGTGAACTTAAATATTCATCGCTTCTCATAACTGTCATTGATGAGGTATTTAAAATCTTATTTAATTTAATATAAATTAATATTTTTTGAAATTACAAAACCATCCATTATCTCAATTATAAAATGGCACATCATCTCTCACTTCTTCACATTACATTGTGTATTCATGCTCAACCAAACCCCGTAAATTTCCATTCTTAAATTTCCAAACCCATTATAGTGGCAATGGTATACTCAAAAGACCCATTCTAGTGTTCCTAAAAAGATATTAAAAGGAAGTTCACTGAAGAGGGGAAAATCATCTTTACATTCCTTTTCCAGATAATTTATTCTTCAACATTACATCCATGTGTTTTTAATAACAAATTAAAAATAAAGTATCATTATTATTCTAAAATTTTATTAGGATTATGGAAAACCCATAATACACCTTTTATCAGTCCTACAAAAAGAAAATTCCTAGTACATGCGTATGTACCACTTATCATCTCCATGGAATGGTGTAATGTTAGTTTCTCACTGATTTACTAGGGTGAGAATAATTATGGAAATAATATATTTTTATAATATTTAACCTGAAATTGATTTTCAAAAAAATATATACCATCCAATTTATCAACAATTTTTCTGTTATGGTAATGATACCATCGCTTGTGCATACATAATGTCTACTGTCTCCATGATATTATGAACTTTATTTTCTATGTTACCCATTAATAAATTAATATATAAATTTAAATAATGAAAAACTATGATATATATTATCAAAATAACATTCCAGAGATAAAATTACAACATCCTATGAATGATAACTAAGACATATATGACAAAACAAGCATAGAAAAATGAAGAATATTACACCAGAACTAAGGGTAATATTGAAATATTGTTTTAAAATGGGGATAATATGATATAAGAGGATTATATGTGATATCATAAATATAAATAAATTTTTTATATAGTAGTATAATTATTTAAAAATATTATATAATTGTTTCATATATAAAAAAAAGGAAACCAGACCTATCGTAAGGGTTAATTTCACAATCATAGTATTACTCGATATTGTTATACATATGTATCTGTATGGAAATATTTACCTTATATGTCCATGTTTTTAAAAAAAATTAAAAAAAATTACTTATTATTCAACAATTATTAAAGGTAATTTATTCACATGTGTTATTTATTAAAAAATGTATTGAAATTAATATTTTTTTTTGTTTTCCAAATATGGTTATTTGGGACTTTTCTTGAAAATGAAATAATGGAATTTTTATTTTAACTTATATTGGATGAACATATTTTATCAGTTTCATGATGAAATAATTTCTTGAAGATTCTGTCATAATCATACAAGGTTGTTTTCAATTAAAATGTTTTCATATGTACATGTTTGTCTAAAAATTAATTTTAAATAGAAAGAATATGTTCCTAAATAATTATCTCATGTGTTCTTTGAAAATAACATTCCATTTATGAAAAAATTATACGAAGTAAACTATGATTTTCTATGGATAGATACAATGATAAAAATATTATTCTCTCTTCAAATGGATTATGTTTATGATTGAATAGTTTTTATGAATTCTATTTCTTTTCTCTAAGTCATGTTTTGATGATATGTTTTTGGAACCCATTTACTTCTATGAGTTCTAATATGATCAAAACTTTATATTCATAGGGAACACATATGTATTGTTTTCATTATTTGATGAGTGGGTGATATATCATTATCCAATGCATTGGATAATGATTTATATATCTTGAAATTGAAATGTATTGCTCAGGATGTAAACCTGGTTAATTAATACATATTTGTGATGATGAATGAATTTGGTTCAGTAAAGGATTTTGTTCTCTATGATGCTATTGGTAGTGATAATTAAATAATATGAAAATGATTTTATATAACTACATGTATGCCATTATTATTATTATTATGTTGTACTTTGAAGAATTATTTTATTTATAATTCATGTCTTACGAACTTCCATTATTTATTCCGTAACTCAATATCATGATCCTTGTTATGAGAGATATAATTTTCAAAAGTTAATTTCTTGTTCTTATTCCTTTACTATTGTGTAATCTCCCTTGATTACAATAACTACTCATTTGTGATCATCGTTATATAATTAATCTTTTACCTATGATATGAAGAAATTAATTAAGTAAGGTGTGTCCAAAAGGGGTTATATTTATGATGGAGTTAGTGGGAGATGATGTATATGATTAATGAATATGTTTTTCTTGGTTCCATGTATCCAAATACACTAAACCATTAAATATATGATGTGTTTTTGTTATATTATTTATTTAATATTATTTAAATATATTTAGATCATGGTAGGTGGAGCCTTTGAGCATCCTCATCTTCCTTTTATCCTATACTAGGGCTTCTTTAGGTGACAATATAGTGGGGAAAGGCCTGTGCAATGCTTGTAGTCTCATCTCCACCTCCCCTCTTCCCCCACTCATCCCCTCTTAACTTCTAAATTTATTTAATTCGTTCTAGTGCATCCAACTCCAACACTACACCCTTCATTCAAGGGTTGTGGTTTCGTTCGTGGGCTTCGGTAATCCTCACTTCATATTCCTTGTTGTATCAGTATTTTCATGGTTTATTCCTTCCTTCTATGTCCTCGCCTAATGTTGTTCACTGGTGGGGAATATCTTACCTACCATCACCCCTCCTTATTCCTTACCCATCATATCAGGCCTCCATTTAGGGTCTATTTATGGGTGATTGAGGTGGTTTGGGTTAGCTCTGATAGTGGAATTTGGTTCCCATATACTTACTTTCCTTTATTTTCAAACCAATAGAGCTTTTTCCAATATTGGTCGAGCTCAGTGCTGGCATAAGGATATATTCGGATTGTGTGGGTGGGGCCTAGAAACAAACCATTCTTTGGTTCAGATGGTTTAAAATTCTATTTTTCATGATATTTTATGTGGTTTATTGTGAGTCAACATTGGTGTTATTTTTACCGTTGTGATATTTCTAGTTTTATTAATTCATGGTGGCTGTAGATCAGGGTGATGTGCACTGAAAATATCTCGTGTATAGGTGTAGGGGAGGATGAAATTTTTATATTAGTTCTGGTTTTTATTTAAGGCCTCAACGATTAGAAATGACGGTGGATTGATTTTTCTGGTTTAATTTTTTTTTATTCAGGTAAGTATTTTCTATGATTTTTCTCTCTTGTTCGACATTGTGAATGACATAGTCTATTGTTATTGGTTTTTATTGTGATTAGTTGTGACTACTGGTTTACTATTTTTGGTGTCGAGATATTTTCATTAGTTTCTGTTGATGGGGACGTCAACATGTGGATGTTGACTTGACATAACATACATCATTGATTATGATGGATTGTGGCTAGAGGTGGGGGGGAGAATATGGGTTTAAGGTTCACTATAAATTTTTAATTCATGGATTTGGGTTTAATTTTTATTATATGTTTATTTTTTGAATTTGGTTTCCCACTAATTTTTCTTGGTTATTTTTTGGTTGTTGGATGATGCTATCTGGGGATATTTGGAATTTGGTCTGTGTGGTTCAAACTAACACACAAAGTGTCTCCAAGAAAATATTAAAATATGAATTAGTAGTTGTAATATAAATGTATTAAATTTTTGGGACCTTATAGTTGGTATTAGTGAAATGTTTTTTTATCCTATGGATCTAGGATGGAAAAAGATTATAATAATCCTAATGATAAGTATAAATGTTGGATATATTCCTATTTTTTGATAATGATAAATAACCTCGGATAAGAACTAAGGTGTCCTAAATTGATATTTTATTATTAATTTACCATGATTATGTTGGTTTCCCACTATAATTATAGTTTTTCACTCAATACTTTTTTGTTCTAGTCAATTCGAGGAACCTGGGGGAAACAAATTAATGTCAAAAGTAACCGTAAATGAAACCATTTTCCTCATGAGAAACAGAATGTAATAGGAGTTGGAATAAAAAATATTTTCACAATGTTCACATAAAATTCTCAATCTATGAATTATAATGGTCTTTTTAATGATAAAAGGAGGGAACAATATTATGTAGAGTCTTTCATGAGGTATCATCCACATTCATCCTGTGGGACTTCTGATCCACTAGTGTATGAGAAATGGATTAGTACCACTAAAATAATATTTTTCGTCTTCTTTTACTCATAACATGAAAATAATTAATTTTGGTAGTCTATTTATTAGATAATGAAGTATATCAACAATGTAATTTCATTAATAATATATTTAAAGGATCTAAAATTGATTCATTGGAATAGGATGAGTTAATTTTTTTTTCAACATTTATAGTCCTTTTATTCTTTGAATGAAGGTTGAGAATGAGTTTGTTGAGAATAAGGAAAATTATGATGAATCAAATATTGTAAAAAATGATAACATTTCATGAAATTCGAGGTATGCTTATGGAAATATCATCCAGCCTGAGAGTAAGGTTCATTGAATCATCAATATCATAAAACCATGTTTTCAAATGATGTTATCCACATGGTACTTCAGTATCTATGAGAAAAATATGGATGTGATCTCAAGGTTGAGATGGATATTGGAGTAACCCATCACTCTTATGGGATTGATAAGAAGAGAAAAATGGAATTCAATAGAAATTATAAACACATCAATGAAAAGAAGATGATAATTTTTTTATGATCATTGTATGGAATTAAACATAATGGTATTATTCATAAAGGGACTAATATATTTTTTATCTGTGAAAAATAAGTTTGATGGTTAATTTATTTTTGAAGTGTTGTTATGAAGATTACTAATGATTTGAATAAATAAAAGGTTCCAAATAATGGAACTCATACACATTGATGATTCAAGTGTAAGTAAAATGGTAATTATTAAAACCAACTCCAAAATAGGAGAAAAATCAATGATGATTGAATTCATTATCCTTTTAAGGCCAAATATAATGGGAAATTTCATGCGATCACTATTAGCTATGTGGAGTACAAAAATAAATTGGTGAATGGATAAATTACCATCCATACAAAAGAAACCAAGGTTTTATTTGATTCTAGATCCACCCACTATGTTAATCATAAATAATTTTCTAATGGTATAATTATATTACCTTAATAATTTGATGTTGAGTTAGTTGTGAATTATCTGAATGGAAAAAACAGTCGAATAAAAATTTTATAATTCATATTTGGAGGATGTTTGTGGGAAATTTATTCATAAAAATCTTGTAATCCTTATGTTAGTTGAATGCTATGTGATTCATGGAATGTATTTTCTTTCAAAATATGTATATCATGTCAATTTATGATTAAGGGAAGTCACATTTCATAATCGGAATGAATCAATGGTCATTTATTCAGGCATGGAGGAAAATGAACATATACTCAAAATCACTTCCATAATTTAGGTCCTAATTCTTATAAATGAATGTTACCAATATCATATCGTTGGGAAGAAACACACCACTTAGGATACACCTATTTTATGATAGTTTGTTGGTGACTTTTCAAAATAATATGTAGGTTTTCCACATAATCATGAATTATAGTTTTCAATAGAAATCAAACTGGGTTTTATGCCCATCTCAATGATTCCTTATTGAATGGGACTAATTTATATATGATAATTGAAGAATAAACTCCATTATAATATTGAAATGTAATTCATAGGTCCTAATGAATCACCATAAAGAAAACATGTCATATTTATTAATAATAACGGTAGATAAATGAGAATGTTCATTGACTATCGAGATTTTAACAGGATAAATATCATGAAGAAATTTCATATCCCCCATAATGATAATTTATTTGACCAAATGTGTGGAGATTAATACTTTTCCAAAAATGATGTTCATCTGGGATATCAACAATTAAGATATAAAAAATGTGGATATAATGAAGATTAATTTCTATATAATGTATGGATACTATAAATTTATTATATGTTCATTTGGACTACTTAATTCCCCCACAATCTCCAAGTATTAAATGAATATAGTCCAAAGATACTATCTTGATCCTTTTGGGGTTGCATTTTTAGATGATATTATTTTATATCCAAATAGAAATGAATAACCTGAAAATAACATGGGGATTTTATAAAGACCCTATGAAATGGGATTCTTTATGAAAAAACTTATCATGTTTGATTTTTGGATTTATAAAGTTTCATTGTTAAGTAACATAATTTCATGAGGGGGGATATATGTTGATCTAAAAAGGGAAAAATTTATTAAATGTTCGACTAGACCAACAATTTTAACTGAGTTCAGATTTTTTCTTGTTTATGATATAAATTATCAAGGTTTTTTAAAAAAAAAATTCCGGAATATCTAATCCACATGCTATGTTGAATTGGAATAGAGTTAATTTCATGTTGATGGATGAATTTGAAGAGAATTTCAAGCGGTTAAAAAGAAGGTTAGTCAGCACAAATGTTCTCACAATAAACTATAGTGGATAAAGGTTTGTTGTCTATAATGATTCATCAAATAGGGGACTGAGATAATTTTTCATGAAAAATAATATGGTGATAAGTAATGCCTCCTAAAATTGAAAATACCAAATAAAAATTACCCAAAACGTGATTTACAGTTAGATGCGTTATTTTTTTCATGAATGATATAGAGGAATTATCTTTATGTAGAAAGGTGTGACATATATAATGATCATAAATTATTAAAGAAGATTTTCACTCAAAATTTGATGAATATGCACCTAAAAAGATGGTTTGATTTGATTAAAAATTTTGATTTTACAAAATATTACCTCCCTGATAATGTGAAAAAGGTTGAATATGCCTTGATATAAAAGGGCCATGCCAGATTAGCTATAATGAGGATAAAAAAATCTAATCTATATGAATTTTTGAATTGTGGATCTATAAATTTAAAATGAAGTGGATAAATATAATTTTGGTCAAATTAATGTTCACCTATTAATAAATGGTATGATTAAGGAAGTGAAGAATAAAGAAATGGAGATAAAGAAAATGGTAATAAATGTTCCCATGTTCAAGATAGATTCTGATAGAATAATAAGGTTCAAGAATGGTGTTTTTATCCATATGATAATCAAATTGAAGAAGGATCTGTTGGATGTGGCTCATAGATAAACATTTTATACTCATCCGGGAAGAAAACTGATGTTTAGAGACATGATATATTACTTATGGTGGGATGACATGAAGAAATAAATTTTAGAATATGTTTCTCAGTTCATGTTTTATCGTCAAGAAATAGTAGATAGACATATTTATAAGGGAATGATACTACCATTAAGAATAGAAGAATGGAAATGTAAATACATCAGTTTGAACTTCGACATCATACATCCTAAAATATCTAAAAACCTTAATCATTTATGGTTTATTGTTGATCACATTATGATGTCAGTATAATTAATTTCTAGAAGATAATATTTCAATCCTGATCATATTTCTAAAATATATATTAATGAACGGTGAGACTTTATGGAATACAACATTACATTAAATCTGTTTAGGATCGAAGGGCTACCTTTCTCTTTTCAATGGTGGTTGGGGTCAACAACTACCTTGGGTAAAATTATATTATAATAATATATTTCACTCTAGTATTTAGATGTATCATTATAAAGCCCAATGTAGTAAGAATATCATAACTCCAAAATTGTGTAATGATGTTGGGGAATGAATGCTATTGTGACTTGATCTAGTTGATAAAATGCTATATAGTGTTAGATTAATTTAACATCACTTAAGAACAACTCTAATTTGAATCAAATATACTAACAATCATTAATGAGATGTCGATTTTGAAGTTGGTGATAAGGTATTTCTATGAATATCTCCCACGAAAAGGGTAATGATATTTGGATTGAAGAGAAAGATAATCCCTAGGTATATTGATCCTTTGGATATTTTTGACCATTTTTGGAAGGTATCTTATGGATTGGAACATCCACCAAATCTATCTAAATACCTGATGTGTTCATTGTATCTTAGTTGTAAAAGCACATATGAGATCATTCACATGTACTACACTTAGATGTCTTACTACTAAAAAATATATTTATTATGAGGAACAACTAATAGAAATTATTGATCATATATAAGAAGTTTATGAAACAATACCACTATCATAGAGAATGTATTATGGGGAAACCATCAGTTTGAGGAGGCAATGTGGGAACCAGAGGACGTGATAACCCAACAAAACCATCACATTTCTATATCACAGTGATGTATTTCGAGGGAAAAAACCTTCTTAATGGGTTTAGAATGTAACAACCTAATATTTTAATAAATATTTTTCATTAAATAATATTTAATTATTTATTACATTGCATTTCATACAAATAGAAGTCTAAAACAACCACATAATATTATATTTTGGATATAACCTTACAGTTAAATTATGAAGAAAAAATATGAAAAAATATGTTATGAAATATAAATAAATGACCAACCCAATGTTAATGAATTGTTAATATCATTGAAAATGATTACATAATTTTTAGTAATGTCACGATATCTTTCAAAACATATGTTTTCTTCAAAAATAAGTTTCACTTGTTTTTATAAATGAATAATAATTTTTAGTTGTTCTAAATAATATATTTTAATTTTTTTTGAATTCATCAAGTCAAAACTATCTTAAAAATAATTTTTTCCAAAATCGCATAGTTATTGAAGGAATAGTGAAAATAAGGCTTTTATATTGTAAACTATATTTTACATTAATGTATTTACATGGTAAAATTATATTTTGGATTAGTTGTAAATTTTAGGTAGTTGATTTTTATAATAATTTATCACATTATTTTTTTGAAAGGACATTATACACAATTTTTTTATAAAAACATTTTATATTTAAAAAATGGCATTTTCTGAAATACTATTTCTCGTAACATTTAATCAGTTTTATTTTTAATTTAATTATGTAAATTTTGTTTTTTGAAATTTTTAAAAAGTGTAAAAATTTTATATTAATATTTTGTAAATTTATTGCATAGGTACCTATTATTTTTTTGGCCAAAATTATTTGTAATCAAGGTAAATTTTGTTACCACATTAGGGTAAATATGGTAATTTGGGTAAAAATAACAAAATAAAGTCTATAAAATGACCCTAACTTGATAAAAATTTATTGGAAGAATAAAATTTGACCGCTAACACCGAATTAAAATAAATTAGTTGATTAATGGTAACATTTTCCTTAAAAATCACTTATAGAAAATTTAAATCAATGAAATTCACAAAATGTCACTTTCATTGTCTTAAATATCCATTATGTGTCCACATGGGGAGAAAAGTGTTTTTATAAATGTATAAAACTGTAAATTTTAACTTAATAAACATATATTCAGGATATAGATTTATTTTTAACATTTTTTTCACTTAAAAGATGTCATGACATTTAAAATATTGTATACAACAATAATTTAAGGATGTGACATTCAGATTTTAAATACTATTTATGTTTTAAAATATTGATAACCAATGGATATATTCAAAGATATATTTTAATATAAAATATAGATGGTTTTTATTCATAATGGTATTTTAATTTTAATTTTTTGTAAATAAAAAATAAAATAAATAATTACAAAATGTTGACGTTGTAATTAATTTTTTAATTGAAATATAAAACTAATGTTATTAAAAATATTAAAATAATTAATAATTGATAATATTAGTGTGATAAAAAAATTTATAAACTCCCTTAACCTCTGTAGGATTTAAAAATATTTTTCTTCAATGTTTTCTTATTATGAGGATATTTTTAATTGTCCATGTATTGAATAGTTTCAACATTCAAATTAATTATATTTTATTACCAAAATATTATAAAATTTATTAAAAATTAAAAAACCACATTAATACTAAAAAATAGTTATAATATTCACTAAATGTGATACACTATTCATTTTTTTCAATTTACATTGGAAAAGTTAAATTAAAACCATTTAATATTGAAAAAATTATTAAATTAGTAAAAAATAATATAGGTTAACTAAGGTTTAGTAAAAATTGATAAGGTTTAAAATAATTCAAAAAAATATAAAATCTATTGTTTAATGAAATCACAAACTTATATCATATTCTCTTAAAATACATGGAATTATATAGTTATTTTTACTAAGATTGAATTTACTATAAATTAATATTTTGACAAAACAAAAAAGTTCCCCTCACCTAAAGTATATAAGGGACCATACTCTATTACTTCATTATATCACTATGGACATTCACAATCAGCCATAACCAATCAATTTCTCTTATAAACAGTAATATACACATTATAGATGTTCTTTACTTCTCAAAAGATCACCCCTCGTGTCACTAAGTAGATATCTAATGGAAGTTCACTGGAGAAGAGGCAATTATCCCTACCTACTCATTCATGTTTATTTATTATTCAACATCCAATTCATGTATTTATTTAATTATAATGTAATAAATCAAGTATAATATATAATATGATATGTTATTATGATTATGGTATAACCATATTCCATCTTTTCTGAATCTAATAAAAAACGATAGCACCATGCTTGCGTACGTACAATTAAACATATCCACACCGTGGTGTAATCTGATTTTCATCACTACATAATCATGATGGGTAAAATGATGTAAATTAAATACATTTATATAATAATTATTATAACAATACATTTATTTTTTGTAAAAATATATACCATTTAATTACTTACCCTTTTTCCATGAAGGGATGGATATCATCGCTCAGGCGTACATACGACCTACCATCACCATGATAGAATTCCAGTCACATTCCATGTTCGAAATTTAATAATTATTATGAAAATTTATATAATTAATAAAATTTATATATATTATAACCATGAACTGGGACTTATATGAAATAACATTGATAGAAAAATGAAGCAATTAACACTTGAGAGAAAGAAAATAATGAAATATTATTAACATATATGTTATAATATGATATAATAATATAAATATAAACTACAATAAATATAAATATGGTTCTATTATAAATTAATAATAATATTTTATCCATTATAGAAGAGTTTCGTATACATACAATGGAAATCAGACCTATGTTAAGGGTTAATTTCATAATCTCAATATTATTCTAGATTATTTTAACAAAAGTATCTAGTGAGAAATATTTTTCTTACATATCCATTTTCAAGAAAAATACAATATATTTTTAATATTTTCATAATATTGTTAAATGTAATTTTTACACAATGTGAATTTTTACTAATTTTCTTGTAATTAATTTTTTCCGAAAGAGGTTCTTTCTGAAATTTCCTTTACAACAATGAAAGGAATGTTTTTATCTTATATTCCATGAATGGATTTTTTTCCATTTAAAGAAGTATTAATTTCTTGATGTTCTAATTTATAATCATAAAAGTTTATTTCCAATGAAATTTTTTTCCTTTTTAATTTCATGAATAAATTTTTTTAAAATGGAATGATATTTTCCTCAAAAATAATTTCAGGTCATTTATAAAAATCAATTTCCTTCTAAGATGTCATTATTGTGTCACAAAAGTGTATTATTTTAATTATGTGATGTATATAACATATATATTCCTCCAATTCATTGGGAAAATAATTATATCTCATGAGATAGACATGACTTGAATGGGAAGTAAACACAGTTCAGTAATACAGGGTTGGAACAAAGAGTGAACTCAATTTAGAAAGGGTCTTTATGCACTAAGATGGTCTTAGAAGTGAGACTTGACAAATATGAAAATAATTTTCTATTCTTATGTGTATACTAAAATTGGATTTATTATATTATAGACAAATTAATTATTCTTTTAATAAATCATGTCTTTTGAAAATCCTGGATTTATTCCATAACACAATATCATGGTTGTTATTATTCAATATATAATTTTATAAAGTTAATTTCATGTTATTATTCCCTTATGATTATGTTATATCCCATGATTACCCCTAATAAGAATCTCATCTCACCCTTTTCTTATGTTTCTTTTGACAATGATGTGATGAAAAATATTAAGTAAGTTGAATAAAAAATGTAATTCTAGTTATGATGAAATAAGAAGAAATGATGTAGATGTTTTATAAATCCATTATTTACATTTAAATGTTTATGAAGATATTAAACCCATAATGTTATTGTAATTTTTTATTATGTTATGTAATGAATATTCTTCTATTATGATTTATGATCTATGTTTGAATATTATTAACTGTTATATATAGAATGTATATGTTGATAATAAATTCCATTCCCTAGTAAACCAAGATTTTTTATAATAACCACGATTACTAAATACGTGTTGTGATGTTAGAAATTGAATATATTTGGAAGCAATGATGTGTTATATTGGGTGTTCTTTTTCTTTTTGTGTTTCCCAATATGGTTTGGCACGATGTGTGGTGAGGGAAGTGACTAGAAGGGATTTTTTATGATTGGGGTTATATTGTGGCGTTTTTATGGAAAGGATGTCATGTGTGGAGTTTTGTTGTCGTTGGGATTATTGTTTATACATTGAAATTTCAATTATGTGTGGTTGTGATGTGTTGTTTTTAAGTGTGAATGTTGATTATTGTGATGTGGTTGGGTTATATGATGTGTGGTTGTTGAGAAAATATGGTTTGGTTAGGGTGGCATGGTGACGATGGTTGATGTGATATGGGTGAGATATAGTGTAGTGGTAATGTTAGTTGTTGGATTAGACAAGAAATAATATATTAATGTTAAAATAAAATTAAATGATCTGGTACATAAATGATATAATATTGAAATTTATTTTTGATAAATCTAACAAATGAAGTGAACATTAAATTAAATTACAAGGTAAATTTCAAAGAAGTGTCTTAGTAAATGGTAGGGGAATTTTTGGATTATGTGGTGGCTGGGTGGTGTGTTTTATATAGTAATGAGAGTAGTTGGGACAGTTTACTCATGGTTTCATGGTTTTGGAAGTGTTTTCTCTTGGAGTTTTTGTGAACTCATTGGTTAGGTACTGTATGATATATATATATATATATTGTATTGTATATTATTTCAATACATTGCCTAAAAAAGTTGATAATTATACCAATTCTTAGAGTTTCTAGGTTCCAGTTTTCCCCACCATCCAAGAAAGTAGTTATATGGATGGAAGTATTGATAACCACACTTTCTTAAAATTAGTTCATTAGTTATGTCCTAGGTGTATTAAAGAGACATGGGGTTTAATAACCCATCTGTTATAGGTGAGATGTCATATGATGGACCATGTGTCTTCAAGAGGGATGTGATGAGATATGATATGCGGTTGGGGACACTCATTGTAGGAGGATAGAATAGGGTTATTGTCTTTCCAATTGATAAATCTTTGCAACTATGGTTATTTTATAAGATGTGGCGTAACATCTCACACATGTTCAAGAGATATTTGTATTGATGGTCTATGTTTCTTTTGGAGAGATGAGATATGATGAATCTTGATACTAGAAGTACATGTCATAACATTCAAGGGTGGGGATTGTAGGGATATATCCCAACCCACGTTATAGATTGTTGGTAAGTGTTGTGAAATGTATGGAAAGGATCGGATAATTGGGTGCTTAACATTGGCGAATGGAAGTGGAAAATTAGCAGTAAAGAATTTGTCAGGTTCCTGTATTATTTATGATTTTTATTATTATATTACTATAATTGACATGTGATTTGGTTAGTGATCCATGTTGAGGTTGGTAATGGTAATTAATAATTTTCCGGAGATTGGTAGTTTTGTTTCTTGTTCACTTGATCATTATCATTCCGTTTTCACATTTTCAATTGTATCATTGGGGATGATCCTAATGAGTATACTTATCCAATCACTCTACAAATATAAACTATTATACGGTTTATTATGGGACTTTTAGGATTGATTTAGACATTCCTTATCTTAGGTTAGAGATTTTGTTGTGTCTCTACTATATGACTAGTCTTTTTGGTATTTTACTTTTGTGACATTTAATTGTATATCATGACATTATACATGTATTTTTGGATGGTTTTGGGTTTAATTTTATGTAATATTTTAGAGTTCCTTTGTGTATTTTTACACTATCTCCATATCCTATTTTATTATATAGTTTAATACCTCCAATTTGTGTGATTTTTTACCGCCAGTTCATGTCGCCAAATTAGGGACAAATGGATTCATGAAATATTGTTCCTTGTCTCACAACCTAGATTTCTATAATAAAAGAGGTATCCTTTGTGGTTGGGGGTTAAGAATAAAATGTTATCAGAGTTTTTGGTTAGGATATAGAATGATGTTCGATGTTACGCATAGTGAGGATTATAGGGGTCAGTAGGGAAGATGTTTTAGTTGATGTTGGTACATAAAATAGGATAGTGCAACTATATAAAAAATGTGATTTTAGGGACCCCATTATATGGTTCATAGACTACAAGCTTATTAAATGACCTTGTGAGGTGGAGTTGATTTGATGGTAGAGGTATATGATAAGTGAATGCATCATGGATTATTTTATTTATGTTTGAATTGGGTAATTGTTGAATGCTAAATGAATGAGATAATTATCTAAATAAAATTATGATATAATACCATATTACAAGACATAAAATGTTCTTCTAGATTATTAGGAATGGATCCCAATCATCATCCATTTGTATCTCATTAATTTGATGTTCATTTAGCTCATTATGTTAATTTTCAATGAGTTGATTTGATAATATAGGAGGCAGTTTAGAAGTAGAATTTTCATTCATTCTAGAAGAAGTGTTTGGAAATGTATGTTTTGAGAATATCAAATGTAGAGATGTATTTTTAGTTAGCGGATCACATGATCTATTTTGGTTTGAACCAAGAAAAAAATGAGTTATGGGTTTCGTTTCTAGATAGTTTGTTTTTGGGTTCCATGCGTCAGTGTTTGATGTTATACCTTGGTTTCTAAAACGAGCCAAATGTGTTATGTGTCAGAATTTATTGAGGAGTTACTTTCATAGTTACTTTAATCAGTGATAAAAGGACTAGTGTGACTATTTTTTCTCTCCCATCAGAAGGGGTGTGAGTTTCCATGATCTTGAGACAACGTTCAAGGACAATTTTCACTTTTCTGTAGATGTTTTCCATATGAGAGGTCCTGAGAGTGTAATCCTAAGGTTTATTTTTTCACAATGATCTGGTATGAATTCTATCTATTTAAACTCTATAAGTATATAGAGGTTGATAACAAATAATATTTAATTGGGGTAATTATTTCCTTGGTATTATAGGGTTCAGACGGTATCCATCTTAGAGTTTTCATGTAATATCCCAAGTAAGTAAGGAATTATGTATTTTCATATCTATGTCTATTTATGAATTATAAAGTGTTTTAAAGTCATAAAATGAGAATAAATCCAATCTTAAGCATAGAATTCTCTAATATTTTTAAAAGATTGTTTTACTGCCTTTTGATGGTGAACCATTTTTAAATGTATCTTTTGAAAATTTTATAAGAAATATTTTTCAAATAAAATTATTCTTTATGATTGGGACATTGAAATTTACTTTTGATAAATTTTTGGTATTTTTCTGACAATGTTCATTTTTTAATGAATAGTGAGAAATACTGCATTTTACATCAAAACTGCTTTTTATCTATTATAATTACATGGTTAGATTATATTTTCAGTAGGTTTTAAAGTGTAATTAAAATATATTTTTACCATTTAATCCAATGGTGTCCATTAGAAATAATTTCACTTTGTAATTGGGCATAAACAAGTGCCAAACTTTTCATAGATATTGTTTCAAAAAAACCCGCTATTTGTTTTGAAAACGAGAATTATTTTTAAATTAATTATTGCAATTTCTGTGTTTGGAATTTGATAAAATTGATTCTATATTTGTAATCAGAAGGTCCAAATTATGTAATTAAGTCTCTTTTGTTTTTGGACATTATGAATAATAACGACGGTAATTATCTTTAATTGTCGTGATTAATTAGTAATCGGGTAGTTAAGGATAATTAAATAATATTATAATAATAACAAATGACCCGAAAATGTGTCCTAATGCTACTTGTTGTGTCATGGATGACCATGGGATACCTTGTTCCAAGCATTGGGACCCCATGGAATCAATTTTGGGTGAAACTGACACTTCATCATTTTATTTTTAAAGAAAGGAGAATATCACTAAAGAATGTATCACCTGAGTAAACAATTTTTTATTTTTTCTGTGTAAATGATATCTTAGACTATGAATATTCATTGGAAAGATAAACAGATTTCCTACATTAAAGTATTTTTTTATAATTTTTAGACATTATATAAATTAATTTATTTATGACATCATGATGATGCTGCGATTATCTCATTAATGAACGATTTAAATAAAATGAAAAGATAATGTAAAATATAAGACATAAACTTGTCAAAAACCTATTGGGTGAGTATATTCGGATCCCTTATAACCTAATCCTAGAAATATATCAATTTAGGATCTTTTAAATTTGAAACCCATTTTAAAATAAAGTAGCATTTCTTGACATTCCAAGAGTGCCCCTCCTTCCTCTTATAAAAGGCCCCCACCTCTACCACCTTACCCACACTTCTCAAGACATTGTCTTGGCCAAAATATACTCATTTTATCTCTCCAAATCCCAATCTTCATCCTATAATCCTTAACATAGGCATAAATCTCTTCAAGAAAAACATTTAGTACAAACCATGAGGAGTTACCTGATTTAAAGGTAAACCCTTCTCTAATGTTCTTTTGTTTTATTTTGATTGTCCAACCCCCGAACCTATTTTTATTCCTTTATTTTGTAACAACACCAGTATCTTGATTATACTCTGATGTTTTTATAAGAATTATTCCAGCTACACTTACACACACCTACATCTAATGGTTAAAGAGCATACTGTTTCCGTGGATGGCGAATTTCTGCCCCACGAAACAATGATTGTTCAATATTCTTCAAACACCTTCAAATGTGGCCATTAAGATGTCACTATATTTATATATGATATATAATATGTTTATGTTTTCCTTAAGCATCTGTATTTTCCATTTACGGCATAACTTTATGGTTTCCATTATCGGTAAACGCGATATCTTCATTTTGGGAAGTGCGGACTACCGCCCCCTCAAAGTGATTTGATTAATTAATGCCATATGTGGGATGTATAAATGTTGGAGTTAATGATATTATATATGATATTATACTGGAATTATAATATACTTTTATGTCATTATAATTCCATTCCATAAAATATGAAATAGAAATGAAATTAGTGTTCATGCGTACATACAACTTATCATCTCCATGAACGGTGCATTTCATTTCTTAACTCTAAATGTTATGTAATATTATAAATGAATTTATATACTAGATATATATGATATATATGATATCTACATCATGAATATAATTCTGGATATAATGGATATTTTACAACATGAACAACTTTTAATTATATAGAGTTTATTTTTGACTCAAGTACCAATGATCGACAAAACGACCATTATTAACTTAAATAATTACATAGTGTTAATAACATAGTAATAAGTGATATAAAAGAAATAATTAAATTGAAAAAGGTTCTTAAGAAAGTAGAAATTAACTCAAGTTTATTATTCAAGAGATTAAATAACGATCGAGTCAAGTCAGACCCGAGGTAAGGGACTTCGTCTCAATCTCCTTTCATTGAGGCATATTTTGTTTTATACACAACATTCTTTTTTACGGTGTATAAACCCCATTGAATTTTTAATCTATTCAAAAGGAATCATTTTTTATATGAATCATTTTACTAAATGACAAAAGGAATGTTTTTTTGTCGTACGTATGCGGTGACAACGACTTCTCTGCCACTGTAACCATTATTTGAGTTTCGACTTTCTCTACAAGACATAACATTTTTAAAAAATGAAAAATAAATACCATGTTTTACTTATATTTTATTTTGGTATTGAAAATGGTTTTCATAATGTTTTTATTATATCAATGTGTTGTATTGATATCTTTTGATTGAAATGTGGAAATGTTATGTTTCCTTTATGCATGTTTTATGTGATAAAAATATGTTATGGTTCGTGGGAATTATTATGATGATGGGTGGTTCCGTGATAAACTAAGGGTGGGTGAGCCCAATATATCTCTCCAATGAATTGGGTAATGCGAAGGGGTTAAACGTTAAGGTATCTCTGAAGAGATTTAGGGAATATACTGATACGGTTGTTCCAAACGTAACCATGAGGGTTAATCTCTATGTAAGACTGTTATGAATGCCTCATGTTACCATTATGTCTTATGATTTATATGAGTTTTTCATAAATCTATTGATTTCATGAGGTAGGTTAACGTGCTTATGTTTTATGAGTAAAGTATGATGTCATTTATTCTTATGTATACATGTACCAATATTTCGTTTCAGTATTTTTATATCCCTTACTGAGCTTTTTATGCTCATCCCTTTTTTTTGAAATGTTTTTCACAGGTCAAATGAAAGGTACATGATGTGATTATAGTGTCAAGGAAGTGTCAAGAAATAATCCATGTTTTATTTAAAATATGTTTCCATTGATGGGAAAAATGAATATTATCTTTTATGTAACCACATTGTTTAACTATGGAATGCAATGCATGATTTATGATCTAATTCTCTAAAACTCTAAAACTGAAAAGATCATTAACCTATATTCTTGAAATATCTAAATATTAAGTAATGTTTAAATATGGGGCCTTATAGTTGGTATCATAGGTTGGTTTAAATAACATTAGGAGATATAATTATTTTAAATGAATATCCAAAAATATTTTTTTATGGTCAAATTAAAATGATATAGCATTTGAATATTACCAAGTTTCTTCATCTAAGACATGTTTTTTCAGAATCATTTTCCATAGAGGAAACTAGGAAGCAGTGCTAGGAAGGCATACAGAAGGAAATGACCTTTTGAATCAGCATCCTGAGATGGTCGGAATTGGAACTGAACAGTTTGATGCAGTAATGGCACAGTTGACACAAGAGATAAATGGTGGTGGTATCCATGCATGAGATCAGTCAGATCAACCACAAAGGAACATGTCAGTGGTGGAACATTTCATGAGGCAACATCCCCCATCATTCTGAGGATCATCTGACCCTGTGCTAGTTGAAGGGTGGATTAAAGAACTTGAGAATATTTTTAATGTCATGGGGTGTTCAGACAATCAAATGGTAAGTTTTTCAATTTACCGTTTGGAGGGTGAAGCAGATCGATGGTGGTCGATGGATAAAAATATCGGGGATACTGATGAGATTGATGCTCTCGACTGGGATGAATTCAAAGGTATGTTTCATGAGATGTATTTTGTAAAGGCTATTCGACTTAGGATGGAAAAAAATTATTGGAATTTAGGCAAGAGGAAGACTCAGTGGCTTCTTATGAAGAAAGTTCCACTCGATTGGCAAGGTATACTATAAATTTTATCCGAGAACTTAATAGTAAAATCAATCATTTTTACTCTGGATTAAAGTCAAAATATCAAAGGGCATTGGCTTCTCGTGAGTTAAAAAGTTATGAAAAGCTTGTTCGATGTGCTGAGAAGGTGGAAATGGAGTTTTCCGATGATCAAGTGTTATATAACAACCAATAGAAGAAGAGACCGAGGTGGCAGGAGAATGGGAAGAATTTTCAAAAAGGTCTGATTGTAAGAAAACTATGTTTCTAGTTTGTGATAAATGTGGTAAAAATCATGTTGCGGAATGTCTTTTGAATTCCATAAAGTGATACCGATGTGGTAATATGGTACATAAGGCTCATGATTGCACTAAAAAAGATCATGGTGATGGTAAGACCAAATTTTATTTACAGTTAGTGAAATTTTTGAAGTGCAATGAGATGGGTCACTGAGAAACCGAGTGTCCGACAAAGAGCTCGAGTGATGGGAAGCAGAAAGACTACAAGAAGAAAGTGGTGGTGAAATCCTTTGCAACTACTTCAGAAGATATTGGGACATCAAATGATGTGGTATCAGGTACTTTGTTTTTTCAGATTATGCCAGTGTGTAGTTTGATTTAGGGTCTACACATTCTTCATCTTTGAAAACATTTCTGATAAAATGGGAATACCATCTAAAGAAATGACTCCTAAACATGTGGTAAAAACACCTAGGGGAAATTTTGAGGCAAGAAGAATTTATAAGAATCTTCTTATCCTTATCTGTGGAAGGAACCTACTTGAAAACCTTATTGTCTTACCTATGGTAGAGTTTCATGTTATCCTGGGTATGGATTGGCTCTTTGTTTACCATGCTAAGATTGATTATAGAGGTAAAGAAGTTTCTTTTCAGAAAGACTTTTAGTTTGTGTACAAGAATGAACCCTTACTCTTGATATCATATCAAGAGGCTGAAAAACATGTAAAATATGGAAATGAATGTTACCTTGCACATATTGTTGAAAACAAAGGAACTATTCAGATTAATGATGTTCCAATGGAAAATGAGTATCCATATGTTTTTCCTGATGAGTTTCCTGGAATAATACCAGATCAAGATATTTAATTTACTATTGATTTAGTTCTTGATGTTAAACCAATTTCAAAACCCTTATCGAAAGGCTCAAATTGAACATTTAGAGTTGAAGGAGCAATTGAAAGATTTATTAGAGAAAGGTTTCATTCGACCTATCACATCACCATGGGGTGCTCCTGTTTTATTTGGTAAAAATAAATATGGTTCAATGAGACTTTGCATTGATTATACATCCTTGAATAACATCACTGTTAAGAACAAATATAATTTTCCTCATATACATGATTTGTTTGATCAGCTCTAGGGAGCTCATTTTTTTTCAAAGATTGTCCTGAGATCGGCGTACCATCAGTTGAAGGTAAGGGATTCAGATATTCCAAAGACCATGTTTCATAGAAGATTTGGACATTATGAATTTGTAGTTATGCCTTTTGGGTTAACCAATGCACTTGCTGTATTCAAGGAACTTATGTATAGAATTTTACATGAGTTCTATGATAAGTTTGTGGTTGTTTTCGTTGAAGATATTTTGGTGTTTTCTAAAAGTATAGAGGAGCATGAAAGACATTTAAGGGTGATTTTTCAACCCTGAAGAGAAAAGAAATTGTATGAGAAATTCAGCATGTGTGAGTTTTCGTTGCAACAAATTTCATTCTTTGGTCATATAGTTTCTAATGATGGAATAACTGTTGATCCTGAAAAAACAAAGGTTGATGAAGAATGACCAAGAACCACAAATGTAACTGAGATTCGTAGCTTCCTTGTTTTGCCAGGCTATTATAGAAGGTTTGCTAGAAATTTTTCCCGACTATCTAGTCCAATGAATAAGCTAACTTGGAAGGGGGTTAAGTTTATCTGGACAAAATAATGTGATGATTGTGTTCAAGAACTGAAAAGAAGATTGTTGAATGCTCCAGTTTTGGCACTACCTTCTAGGATTGGGGATTTTTTTATCTACAGTGATGATTCATTGAAATGAATTGGTTGCGTCCTAATACAGAATGATCAAGTAATTTCTTATGCTTTACTTCAGTTGAAAACTCATGAGGTAATTACCCTACACATGATTTGGAATTAGCTGGTGTTGTTTTCGCTTTAAAAATTTGGAGGCATCATTTTTATTGTGTAATGTGTGAAATATATACTGATCACAAAATATTAAAGTATATATTCACTCAGCATGAATTGAAAATTAGAGAGAGGAGATGGCTAGAATTAATCAAGGATTATGATTGTACAATTCATTACCATCTAGGAAAATAAAATAAAGTGGCAGATGCTTTGAGTTCAAAAATTAATGCTTCATTAAGAAGGTTGCATTTGGAACGTGATCATTTGGTTACGGATTTGATGAACATTGGCATAGAATTTGTTGGTGCAGGATATCATTCTGTTTTGTTTCTGGTATCAGTGAAATATTCTCTATCAGACATAATTAAGAAATCACAGAAGCAAGACAATGATTTGCAAAAAAAAAGGTAGAGCTGGTTCAGAAGTGTATGTTGCCTAAATTAAACATTGATGATGATTGTGTTTTGAGTTTTGGGAAGAGATTGTGTGTGCGTTGTGATTCAAAGTTAAAGGGAGAGTTTATATGTGAGGCTCATAGTTATCTGTTTTCAGTTTATCTAGGCAGTACTAAGATGTATAGCGATCTTCAAGAGTATTACTGATGGCACTGAATGAAAAGAGATATTGCTGATTCTACTGTAAATTGTTTGACTTGTCAACTGGATAAAGCAGAGTGGCAGTTACCGAAAGGGATTCTTCATCATTTACTAGTGCCAGAGTGGAAATGGTAAAATATATCCGTCGACTTCATTGTGGGATTGCCAAAGACACCTCATGGTAATAATGCAATCTGGGATATTGTTGATCCCTTGACTAAATCTACTCATTTCCTTACTATATGAGATACTTTTCCCCTAGATCAAATTTCCCGTTTATATCTTAAAGAGATAGTCAGGATACATGGATCTCCCCTCTCCTTTGTATCTAATCGTGATACCAGGTTTACTTCTAACTTTTCGAAAGGCCTTCAGAAGTCATTGGGTACTGAATTAAATTTTAGTACAGATTTCATCCTCTATTAGATGGGCAGTCAGAACGAACAATTCAGACTTTGGAGGATATTATACATGCTTCTTTGATGGATTATCAGGGAAGTTGGGACCAATATCTTGCTTTGGATGAGTTTTCTTATAATAGTAGTTTTCATTCATGTATACAGATGGCACCATTTTAGGCATTATATGGGAAGCGGTGTCGAACACCAGCTTTTTGGGATGAAGTAGGTGAAAGGAAGTTGATGGGACCGGAATTGGTAGAAGAGTTGGTAGAAAAAGTTCGTCTGATACAGAAACACATGAGAACAGCTCAGAGTGGGAAGAAAAATTATGTGGACAACAGGAGAAAGGATCTCTCTTTTGAGGTAGGTGATCATTTTTTTCTCAAAGTATCACCATGGAAAAGTGTGATGCGATTTGTTAAGAATGAAATGTTGGGTCTAAGGTTCATTGGACCATACGAAATTATGGAGAGAGTTGGATTAGTTGCATATAGAGTGGCCTTACCTCCAATTTTATATTAGGTACACAATGTTTTTAATGTTTCAATGTTAAGGAAGTACATGCCATATCCATCTCATGTTTTGAGTCCAGAGGTAGTTCAGCTGGAAGAGAATCTATCTTATGAGGAACAACCAGTCTAGATTCTTGACCACATGGAGCATGTGTTGTGGAATAAGTTGATTCATCAAGTAAAGGTTTTTTGGAAAACAACATGATTGAAGAGGCAACATTGGAATATGAAAATTCAATGACGGATAAATACCCCCACTTATTTGATAAGTAAATAAATTACAGGGACACAATTTTCAAAAGGGGGAAGGATGTAACATCCCATGTAAGTAAAGTATTATTTATTTTCATATCTATGTCTATTTATGAATTATAAAGTGTTTTAAAGGCTTAAAATGAGAATAAATCCAATCTTAAGCATAGAAATCTCTAATATTTTTAAAAGATTGTTTTACCGCCTTTTGATGGAAAACCATTTTTAATTATATATTTTGACAATTTTATAAGTTCTATTTGTCAAAAAAAACTTATTTTTTATTATTGGTACATTGAAATTTACTTCGGATAAATTATTTGTAATTTTCTGACAATGTTCATTTTTTAATGACTAGTGAAAAATACTGCATTTTACATCAAAACTGCTTTTTCATCTAATTTAATTATATGGATAAATTATCTTTTTATTTTATTTTAAAGTTTAAATAGAATATATTTTTAACATTTAATCCAATTTTGTTCATTATAATTAATTTCACTTTCGAATTGTGCATAAACAAGTGTCAAACATTTCATAGATATTGTTTCAAGAAAACCCGCTATTTGTTTTTCTAACGGGAATTATTTTTAAATTAATTATTTCAATTTATGTGTTTGGAATTTGGTAAAATGTATTATATATTTGGAATCATAAGGTCAACATTAATTAATTATGACTCTTTTTTTCTAGACATTATTAATATTAACGATGATAATTATCGTTAATTATCATGATTAATTTGTAACAGGGTAGTTAAGGATAATAAAATAATATCATAATAATAAAAAATGACCTCAATATGTTTCCTAATTCTACTGGTTGTGTCATGGACGACCCTGGTATGCCTTGTGCCAAACTTTGGGACCCCATGGAATCACTTTTGGGTGAAGGTGACACTTTATCATTTTATTTTTAATGAAAGGAGAATATCACTAAAGAATGTATCACCTGAGTAAAACATTTTTAGTTTTGTCGGTGTAAATGATATTTTATACTATAAATATTAACTGGAAATCTAAAACGATTTCCTACATCATTGTATTTTTTTTATAATTTTTAGACATTAAATAAATTAATTGATTTATGTCATCATGATGATGCAGCGATTATCCCATTAATGAACGATTTAAATAAAATGAAAAGATAATGTAAAATATAAGACATAATCTTGTAAAAAACCTATTGAGTAAGTATATTTATAACCCTTATCACCTTATCCTCGAAATATATCAATGTGGGACCTTTTAAATGTGAAATGCATTTTAAAATGAAGTAACATTTCTTGACATTCCAATAGTGCCCTACCTCCCTCTTATAAAAGGCCCCACCTCTACCACCTTACCCACACATATCAAGCCATTGGCTTGGCCACAATCTACTCATTTTATCTCTCCATATCACTATCTTCATCCTAGAAGCCTTACCATAGGCAGAAAAAATTTCAATAAACCCTTTTGGTACAAACCAAGAGGAGTTACCCGATTTAAAGGTAAAGTCTTCTCTAATGTTCTTTTGTTTTATTTTTCTTCTCCAACCCCCTATACTCTTTTTATTAATTTATTTTGTACAAGAACCATTATCTTCAATATAAAATCAAGTTTTTATTAGATTTATTTTAGCTACACTTACACACACCTACATCTAATGGTTAAAGAGAATACTGTTTCCGTGGATGGCGAATTTCTGCCTCACAAAATGATGATTGTTCAATATTATTATAACACCTTCATAGGTGGACATTAAGATGTCACTATATTCATATATGATATATAATATGTCTATTTTTTACTTACGATTCTGTATTTTTAATTTATGGCATACGTTTATGGTTTCCATTATGGGTAAACGCAATATCTTCATTTTGGGAAGTGTGGACTACCGCCCCCTCAAATTGATTTGATTCGTTAATGCCATATGTGGGATGTATAAAGGATGGAGTTAATGATATTATATATGATAATATACTGGAATTATAATATAACTTTATATCATTATAAATATATTCCATAAAATAGGAAATAGAAATGAAAGTATCGTACATGTGTACGTATGGCTTACCATTTCGATGAACGGTGCATTTCATTTCTTACCTATAGATGTTATGTAATATTATAAATGCATGTATATAATGGATATATATGACATATATGATATCTAAATCATGAATATAATTCTGGATATAATGGATATTTTACCACATGAACAACTTGTAATTATAAAGAGTTTATTTTTGACTCAAGCACCAATGATCGACAAAACGACCATTATTAACTTAAATAATTAAATAGTGATCATAACAGGGTAATAAGTGATATAAAAGAAATAATTAACTTGAAAAAGTTTCTTAAGCAAGTTGAAATTAACTCATGTTTATTATTCAGTAGATTAAAGAACGATCAAGTCAAGTCGGACCCGAGGTAAGGGACTTCGTCTCAATCTCTTTTCATTGAGGCATATTTTGTTTTATACACAACAATATTTTTTACGGTGTATAAACCCCTTTGAATTTTACATATATTAAAAATGAATCTTTTTTATATGAAGAATTTTATAAAATGACAAAAGGAATGTTTTTTTTGTCATACGTATGTGGCAACAACGACTTCTCCGCTGTGGTGACCATTATTTGAGTTTCGACATCCTCTACAAGCCATAACATTTTTTTAAAATGGAAAAAAATACCATGTTTTACTTTTCTTTTATTTTGGTATTGAAAATGGTTTTCATGATGTTTATATTATATCAATGTGTTGTATTGATATCTTGTTACTGAAATGTGGAAATTTTATGTTTCCTTTATGCATGTTTTATGTGATACGATTATGTTATGGTTCTTGGGCATTGTTATGAAGATGGGTGGTAATGTGATAAACTAAGGGTGGGTGAGACCGATATAGCTCCCTAATGCATTGGGTAATGCGAAGGGGTTAAACATTAAGGTTTATCTAAAGAGATTTAGGGAATATAATGTGATGGGTATTCCAAACGTAACCATGAGGGTTACTCCCTACGTAAGAATGTTTTGAATAACTCAAGTTACCTATATGCCGTATGATTTATATGAGTTATTCATAAATCCAATGATTTCATGAGGTAGGTTAATGTGCTTATGTTTTATGAGTAATGTATTATTTCATTGATTCTTATGTATAGATGTACTAATGTTTACTTTCTGTATTTTTATATCCCTTACTGAGATTTTTATGCTCATCCCACGTTTTGGAAATGTTTTTCCCAGGTCAAGGGAAAGGTACATAATGTGATGATAGTTTCAAGGAAGTGTCAAGAAAGAATCCATGTTTTATTTTAAACATGTTTCTATTGATGGTAAAAATGAGTAAAATATTTTATGTGACCACTTTGTCTAAATGAGGAATGTAATACATGATTTATGATCTAATTCTCTAAAACTCTAAACATGAAAATATCCTCAATGTGTATTCTTGAAATATCTCAAGATTAAGTAATTTTTAACGCTGGGGACTTATATTTCAGGCGATATGATTCCTATAAAGGTTAATAGATGATCTAGTATTCATAGTTGCAGTTATTGGGGAACCAACCACTTCAGATATAGTTACATATTTCAGGGGAAAATGTCTTTCGAGCACATACTAGAGGCCTTGTATTTTTTTATATCTGTGGGATACAAAGGATCTACTAGGATAAGTATACAACCAATTAAAGAGGATAGTATCAAGTTGGTTTCAAATACCCTCTTCGAAAGAATAATTAGTTGACTTAAAGTTATTCTCAACAGTATGGACCATCGACTATTTTCTAATAGTTGAGGGAATATGGGGTTAGTATAGGGAATATTTGTAACAGTCAATATACATAGGGATCTTGGAAATATCATATCTATGTAGAGAGTTGGAAATGAGGTAGAGGATATGGTAATAGCTGAATTGATATCGATGATGTGGAAGTGATGACAGAGAAAAAAATAATCTAATGGTACGCTAAATTTTTCATATATTGTTACATGTTCTGTATATGATTTATGAGCCATAAATTCCTTCATTACTCATACATTGGTCCAATATTTGGCATTGGATTTGGAGATTCATTCTTCACCCCTAAAGGATATTTTAATTTTCTTATGAGGTGTACCAGTGATTGGTGTTCATTGGAGATTGAGTGTATTGGTCAGGTGGTAGGAAATAAGTGTCTATTTTTTCATAGTTTGTAGATATGTTGTTGGATTATTTATAAAAAGATGATCCTATATTAGTTGAGGTGTTCCATAACTTTTTCCCAGATGAGGATATGTCACCACCCAATGATATTACATCAGAATTGGCCTTGAGTTGCAAGCGGGTGTGACTCTGATTTCAATGGATCCATATCCAATATTTCCAATGATGTTAATTAAGATGAGGACATGACTGGATTAAATTATTCTGATTGGTTTAATCTGAACTAGTGTGTCTCCTTAGGGTTGAACATTATTATTTTATAAGAAGGATGATGGTTTTATGATATTGTGTGTAATTGATAGAAAAAATATTTTCAATTATTTTATTCTGAATTTCAATGTTTTTAATCTCACCGATGTTTTATTTCAATGGCAATTGTCACATTTTATTGTTTTAGGAGTATTTTTTGAGCTTAATTGGAAAAATGTCTTATTTTGGATTTAAACAGTTTTCATTTATTATAATGTTTCGGCCATAAATTTTTCTAAACTTATAAAAACAGAAAAATTATTCTTTTAAAGGTTTCTATGTTCGATGAGATTCATTTTATCCTTCTGGACCCAAAGCACAGTCCATCATTTGAAAGCTCAAATCCAGCTCACAAACTAGGCCTCGAAAACTGTGTACAGAACTGCATTATTTTATTGTGGGGACCATATCTCATAAATAGCCTAACCAATGGAGCTGAAATTTTACATGGAGTTGAAAGACATCCGTATTAATAACTTCCATTAAAATTAAAGCACATGATTCTTTCAGTTTCAAGGTCATTAATGCATTGGAACACGGTGTTTTGGAATACGAAGAGTCACCTGGACAGAATTAAATAGCCGGAGTGTTTTGGCCATATCTCTTTCATACGTGGACCAATAAGGCTCAAATGTTGTGGGTCGATAGAGGAGATCTAGGGGAACAACTTTAAAGAAGTACCAAGATCAAAATTCGGTCATTAATGAATCCATCCACGTGGATACAGTCGGATATTATTTTTGGAGCCAAATTTTCACCCCCTCTCCCTATAAAAGAGCGTGTCTTTTTCATTTCAAAAGGTTGGAAACTTAGGAATAGCCTTTTTTGGCTATTTTCTGTAGTTTAGAATTTTATTTTATTTTATTTTCATTCTGTAATAGCATTTCATATTTTTATTCATGTTTTATACTTTCTCACTTTTCCTTCTTTCTTTTGTTTTCTCCCCATGTTTTCTTTTCACTGTGAACTCTTATGCTCGTGATCATGAGTAGCTAACTCGAGGAAGTTCCTGGGGGAGTAATCTAGTGATGTACCCAAGTCTTTGATAATTAATGTTTTATTATTTCTTATTTACTTAGAGTTATTCTAAGGGGTATCTCAGTGGGCAAGGCTCCTTTGTGTCTCCACTTGCCACACGAAGCCTAGCTTTCACTTCTGTCACATTCTCCCTCGATCGAGGAGGTGGATGTATGGTCTCTCAGCGATCGTTGAGTGTATCATACGTTCAAAACCATAGGCAGAAGGGTATGCTCATGCATACGATGGAGCATTTAAATTATGTAAATTTTAATCTAATAATGAGACGATGAAGGTTCACTCTGGGCGATGCTCTCGGGAATGTCTCCTTTCTGTCTTAACATCATTCTGTTTGCATTCATTGTGTTTGCATTACATCTTCATATTTAATTTTAGTATTTCATTCTAATTTTTCAAATATCTATTTTTGGTCATTTTCTTTCATATATATATACATATTGTGAATTAGAAATAGTGAGTGATTGACTGTAAAAGCTCCTCAAGAGATCGAACTAGGTCATCCACTGTGCTGCACTTAGTATAAATATTTTTGAGAGCGCGCACGACAACTCTTCATCTGTAATATATGGGATACTGAATCTGGTGATGGGAATGACCATTATTCCCTTCTAGGGATTGATGATTCATTCAACCCATCAATATGATAGATTTTGATTTCAAATGTCAAACTATGGTATGGATTTCATCAGTTTACAGTGATATATAAGGATATTATGAAGACAACATTTAGGTGTAGAAATGGGAACATCATTTTCATGGTTTAGCCATTTGTTGTCACTCATGAACCATCCTTTCTTTTTTGGGTTCATAAAACATTTTTCCATTAAATAAGGATCCATTTTTTCAATATATTCTTCAAATATATCAGGATATACATGATGTTAAAGAAGAAAACTCAAAACATCACTAATTATTTTTGTAGGTACTTCATCACTATAAACATTATTGGAAGATATACACGTGTCATTTATTGTTACAAGAGGTGTTTTTTCATGTACATGTGGATATTTAGGTGGGTATGTCGATGGCCTCAACTAAGAACAACGTATTTATTTAATAGGAAGTACCCAATAACATGTTAGAGGTTCATGGATTCTTTGGTCTCATAGGCCACTAATAGAGGTTTTTTCCTAATTTATCTTCATTTGATTCACTAATATACTATTTGATATGGAATGACCAAGATTCGTTGTGTACTATTCAGTTTTATGAAGTGTTTAGTCATTTAAAGTATATTTTTTTCAATGCTCCATTAATGCATTTTCATGGGGTGGGTGTATTTTTTGGGGTTTTCAATGATGTGTCACATATTGGGATGTGATGCCTATTGATAATATATATAGAGGTGATCAATTATAGGACTAAGTAGTTAAATTAACATGATAGTAACTGTTTCACCCATGTTTTGGAGTTTGTTTTTGAAGTTTTTACACTAATTCTATGGTAACCCTACCTCATCGGTGGATGATTTGTATTTTTCAAGGACCATAATAGCATATAATATGTTTTATCTTTGAAGGATAATAATATAATTCAATGAATTTGGACTTAGTTTATTCAGGAAAACATTTTTTAGATCCCTTATATCATGGGAGATGGAAGTTTTGATTCCATTTCAATTAGTTAGAAGTCTTAAGGAGATCTGTTTCTATAAACTATAAATGATTTGAATGGGATAGATGATATTTCGTTGATGAATCTTGATATTTGGGTGTGTTTTGGGAATTTTTGTCATTATAATATGATTATGGAGTCTTATTTTATATAGAAGGTGGATGAGTCTCATTGTGGATAATTATTGGAAGAGGGGATGTTTGTTAACATTAGCCAATGTGATGATTTGGAGGGATGCTACAAGGATTAGCTGAATTGGGTGTTGTTTCAAGGGAGTGTGTTTGTTGTGTTGGATGTACATGAGGTATTTCCCCTTGATATTTGCATCTCACAATTATTCGTTCATTATAATGATAAAATTATGTATCATTTCTCTAGGGTACTACATTCATTATCATGGATGAAGTGGTCAATGGTAGATTTTATCGAGATGTTTCTTGTTTATTAGTAGGTTAATGTGGAGAACTGTCTTCTTGGTTATCAGTTTCATTACATGGATGTTCTAGAGAGTAAATTGGAATTTATATCAATATATTTAATGATTTCATTACCCATGTCATAGAGATATTGTGATGTAGATTGGTCGATAGTGGGATGACTGATAAAAACAATTCATTTTATCGAGATCCATCAATTGAGTACCATTTATGTTTTTATGAGTAGTTATGTGGATGATTGGGTTTTGAATCATGGGGTACTTAGTAAATTCATTTAATAAATAGATCATATTTTTTCCTCATTATTTTGGAGGGGATTGAAACATGATTTTTATCCCAGTTTCACATTATCCATATATTCCACCATTAGATGTACGGGTAGACTCAGTGGAGCATCCATACCTTTGAGGATATGTTGTAAGAATGAATTCTTGAATTTGATGAATAATGGATAGGGAACTAACCTCTAGATGAGTTTTCATACAATAATAGTTATTACTAAACCATTATAATGGATTTAATTGAGGTTCTGTATGGTTGATTATTCTATTCTCCATTGTGTTAGATAGAGCTTGGTGAGTGGATTGTTCTTTTTCCTAATGTGCTGCAGTGCATGACCATGAAGATATAGCTTGATAGAGTGAGTTTAATGGAAATGTAGGAATATTAAGAGGGATAATTATATAATTGTTTTCACCCCTTTAATGTTTGAATTTGGAGATCATGTGTTACTAATAGTCTTCCATCCTTGAGGGAAACTATGTTTTGGTATGGGAAGTCATCTTTTTTCCTCAGTTTATTGTGCCTTTGAAGGTTTTGGGTTGATTTGGAATGTTATAATATTTGTTGTAATATAAAACAGGGTTGGAGTGGATCTACTATGTATTAAATATGTCCTAACTTCATCAGTAACTTCATTATAAATCCCATATCAGTTATCGGGAGAGAAGGATATTGTGATGGTGATATGTTTGTGGTGAAGAAAATAGAGATCTAGGTTTGTTGAGAGATGTTGTTGAATCGACCGATCACCTCATTGGATTATTTTTATTAGAGTAATGGTGCCATCTAGCAGAGTAAATGGTAGTGAGAGATTAATATGTCTTCATATTACCTGTATTATTTTAGAGTTTCTTCATTTCATTGTTTTTTACTAGTTGATGCAATTCATAAAAATTTCAATTTTGTGAGATATAATTTTTCTTGACATTGTGATATGTGATAAATATCTTAACATATGAAGTGAGGATGACCATAATAGTACTCATGAAACATTATGTTAGGACATGATTAAAACCACATGGTTGAGTCAGTTCCAACCATAGCATATAGTATCAAGACATGGAGTACAATATTCGTTGACCCATGTACGTATCAAAATGATTTTTGTTATTGCCAATGGTTGTTGGATTATGATGTGTGTAGGTTGAGTGATTATTCAAGTGGTTATATAAATTTTGTGGTTTATGGATCCTTTTTCCAAGGATGTGGTGTTATGAATAGTGATAGGTGATGATGGGGTCATACAAGGTGTTTTGAGGGTGTGTCATTTTGGTGTGTTTGGAAAGTGACTTCCTTGAGGTGTACTAAGGGGAAAGAGAGGTATCTCATGGTGTGGTTGTTTGGATCCATTTCATTTTCATTGATTCTATTCATGATTATTGAGTTTAAGAATATTTTTAGACATATCAAATGTAATGATTTATTCCTTCTTGGCCACTCACATTGTCAGTTTTGTAGTTAGAGAGTTATAATTGGAGGCAAGAGTAGGTTTCATAGAGGTTAGAGCTACAACATAACTAAAAAAATATTTTTTGATCATTGAAATGATTTTGGGTGTCAATTTAGTGTTTTATTAATGGTGTGTCCATCCATTAATGAAATATTTCTAAAGGGGATGCCACATGATAGGTATTTGTTGATATCCATTTTTCTAACCCAGATAGAAATCTGTGGGATTTCAATCTTTTTGATTAATTAAATCAGTAAAATAGAAAAACATGATTAAAAACTCATTTTCATGAGTTGGGATGATTTTATGGAATTTATTTGGACTTTGGAAATGTATTGATATGTTTCCCAAGTGTATTGGTGAGTTTCAGTAGCATCAGGACCAAAACCTAAATGTTTTAAAGGGTCTATAATTTGTCACCATGAGAAGGGTGGATGGCTCCCTAGTCTCCGAGTTTCATCCACTCGTGCGTGGGTTTCCCCCAGCGCCACCACTCCCTCCCTCTCGTAGTCACTCACAGTGAGAGATCTCTTTGTCTTTCCTCATCTTCTCTACCATACCCTTTCTTGGTGACTCCCAATGAGTCCCTTTGTCTCCTGACTCTTGCTCTCCCGCGGTTGGTCTGCTCCTAGCCTTGTTCTTCAATTTTGCTCTGATGAAGGTACTGGGTTTTCTTCCCTGGCCACGAAAACCTTAATCTAACCTCACATATTACCACTCCTCTCCAGGTTGGATCTAGAGTGATGATTTTTTATATGTTTTGGGCTTAATGGTTTAGAAGTCGTGGTTCTTCTCAACATCTTCTTTCCTTTTATTTTAGGGATTCATCCCACTGGTTTCCCCTTTGTCTCATCCTATTTCTTCTTTGATGGCAGTTTGTTCTTTGATAGCATTTTATTTTATGCTAGTTTATGTGTTCGGTAGCATGGATTTTGTCTCTTGGTGATGAATATTTCCGGTGAGTATCGCTGACATTATGTCTAGTATCTGTCAACCCGTTTCTATACTCTTTTCTCCAAAACACCACCTCTCGATCCATGGAGGATCTGCAGGGTAGTCTTGATGGTGCCTTAGGTTGTGAGTTCGAGAATATCGGCGTCATGGTGATCTCATATTCATTCGTTCTCTGGTGATGGTCTTCTCTAATCCTTCTTGTGTTGACTGTATAGTGATGTTGAATACGGTGTCTTTAAAGCAACGTGATAATGCGATGATGGGGTAGGTTTTGGTTCCTCAATGGATGTTCGACAGTGTTGATGCGTTGATGCAGCCTCATGCAGACTTTAGTTATGTTTTTGTGTTAATGGCATAGTGAAATGATTCCGGTGATGATGTTGTCAGCATCCACAACAGCGGTGGTGATGATGGAATGGGCGGCGTGTGGTCTCGTTTCGTGCAAGGATCATGGATCGAGGTGTGATACTGCTTTGAATTTTGAATTTTGAATATTGATTTTTTTGGTATATTTTGAAAATTGAATATGGATTTTTGGATGGGTTCGACTTCTGACTGGTAATTTGTTATTGTTCCCACTTCTCCGAAATGTGGATATTTTGAAAATGAAAAAAATGGATTTAATGTTTTTTGGTCACCATGTTTGTCTGAATCCATTTGTACCATAGCAGGTAATCATGTGGTTTCATGTAGGTGAATGGGAGCTATCACATGGGTTGCACACATTTTTCAACACCATGTTCCTAGAATGTATAGTGTGTA
Organism: Viscum album; assembly: GCA_963277665.1. Lineage (NCBI taxonomy): Eukaryota > Viridiplantae > Streptophyta > Magnoliopsida > Santalales > Viscaceae > Viscum > Viscum album. The sequence goes on from OY728152.1 coordinate 1,378,391,661, forward strand.
GAAATATAAAGGGTTCCCACACTGTTCATCGCATGGTTAGTGCACGGTTAGGCTGACCATGTGGCGTAAAAAATTCGATGTGTCATTTTAATGAGATTACATTAAATTTATTAAATTAAAATATATATAAATTAAAAAAGGAATTTTTTGGAAAATAATAATAATTATAATAATAATAATAATAATAATGTCATTGGTATATTATAGTATTATTAATATTTTAGGTTTTGGTTTTTAGTCAATTTGTAAAGGGAGGGCTTATCCCTTCCCTATCCTCCCTCATATCGCAATGTAGCCCATCCGTGGGCTCCTCTAGGGCATAACCAACATCTCCCTCATCTCCCTTTTTCACATGGATTCATCTAGATTTCTCACAAGTTAATCATTGGATCATTGAGGTATGTTTGGCTATTCGTCCTTTATCCATGCTTGGGATGATATTATATCCTACCATCACCCTACCCATTCAGAGAAACCCTAGTCAACGGGGTTACTTGATTTTTGTTTTTTAATCTATTATTATGTTATGAGAAGGCTCTCTCTGGTCTTATTTGTGCATGTTCTTGGAACCACTTATGAAGGAGAAGTAGTTAAGGTAAACTTAGTTCTTTATTCCCATCCACGGTTAGGGTTTACCCATTCTAGTTAGTTTCACACCACCTAATTTAGGGTCTTTAATTGTTTCCATGGTCCCTAGTAATTATTGTGTAGTTAATTAGAGTGATTTCGTGTCACTGGGTTAATAAATACTCGACTTCGTAAGCATATGTAAGTATATGTGCTTGTGAGTGTCTGTTTATGTAGTTTCCCACATTATGTGTACATTTATCCATGGTAGTGAATATAAATGCATGGGGATAGGTGTTACTATGTACATATTTGAAAATTTGTACATAAGTTGGTGGAGATGAGTATATGCATATAAGAATATGTGTAAGGATCCCCTTTTAGAAGTTCAATGCCATTCATATGTGGGAATAGGGGCTAGGTGTCCTTATATTTATGTCAAGGTGCATATTCTTAAGGTTGGTAGAAGAATCATTGAGTTAGAAAGCGTCAAGAGAAATTTTTTGGATTGCTTCTACCATGAGGTTGGGTCCTTAACCATTTAATTTTCTTTAAGAATTCATTAGTTATCTATTTAAGAATTCATTAAATGTTTTAATTGTAATTTTTAAATGAACTAATTAATTTTGATAATTGAACTGCTGGAGAAACAAAATCACTATTAAAAAAACCTCCAACAGAGGTGTATTATCTTCAAGATAAAATGTAGTGACTAGAATTTTGTGCCTTCTAGGATTGTTGTAGTGATATTTTCTTATACTCTTTCCATAAATATGGTTGGTTCTTGGTGGTTATATATACAATTCCCAAAACCCCATGTAGGGTGATATTCCAAAACAGTATCATAAGCATTTGACACTTTTTGACCATCCTTTGGGTATGATCAAGCTTGGCCATTCAAATAGAATACATCTTTACATAAATTTCCTATTTAATGAAGATATTATTAATAGAATGAGCCTTGTCAATTCCACTTTACCCGCATATGGTATTTTCATAAATGTACTTAAATCATTAAAATGATATTATGGAAAGAATACTTAAGTATATGACATGGAATTAATATATGTAATGGAATTTTTGGATAAAAATTCATTGAAAACATTTCCATGTTCATCGAATGTAACATAGTTATCCTTATTAATTGAATATGACACACATGGTTTTAATTAAATAGTTCCGTGCTACTACTCTTTGTCAAATTAATGAAAGGAAAAACTTGATCCAAATCGAATTATTGATTACTTAAGACATTAATAAATGGTTTCATCACTATTTATCATTGTCTCACAAATGAAAGGTAATGGAATGAACCTTATAAATTATCTATGACATCATTTTCAAAATTGGAGTGGCCTAACTGGTGACCGCCTTGGATTCCAGAGGGATTTCCGTTATCACTCGAGGACCCATTCTGAATTGAAGGATAAAACTTTCATAAGTTGATACCCACCTAGAGCCCAATACATTTTAAACATTTATTTACATTATAAAACTAAAATATCCCTCATTATTAACTAAATGATTCATTATTTACACTCCCTGTATCCAACAATGATAAGTATGTTCCATGGTTAAATCTCATCAGGCCCTGTCATTACATAGCACAATTTTACCTTGGATGAACTCCTTTGACTCTGGGGGAATATTATTGTGGAATTCATTGGATTAATATCCTTAGATTAAACTCTTACCCATATATTTTATTCCATGGATACACTCCTTGGATCCTGTATTGAAATATATGTTCCATGGTAAATGCCCACTAAGCCTAGTCAATGCTTAACCCCATTTTATATTAAATGAACTCTGTGGTCTTTGTATGTTCCTTAATGTGGAATGAAATGAATAATGCTCCTTGGAATACACTCCTACCCTTATCTAGGATATAGTTATAACAGATTTGGGGACCTTTGAGGTCTATGATTCCTTTGTTGTTAGCTTGGAAATTCATTGTTTAATAACATAATATGTTGACTTGTTAGATATTAAAACATTCATTATTGAAAACATGTGACTTATATATAAACTGTTAATAATCAAATAAATATCTAGGTATATATTTAGACACAAGCCATGGGGATAATAATTTATATCCATCAGGTGTCCCAAAGGAACCTGGACATGTGATGTTAATTTGCTCAGTTTGTTATTATTTTTGTTACTTACCCACTATTTAATTTATATTACACTGTATCATTTGGAATAAACACCATGGGTGTCATCCTATTAATATTTATGTCTCACACCATGATCAGGTACCCTTGGTACCCAATTAGAGCTTATATTTTCAGTATCTAGGTTGATTGTAGAATTGGTTTTACCTAGGAGTAAGAAGCAAAGGACCGAGCTGGAGCTTTGGATGCTCATGGAGATCACCCTTAGGGCTTTACTATCCTTCTATATTTGAGTCCTTCATCATTATATATTGACAAATATGTTTTATTGATTACTCATTTTTTTGTATCATTACAATTTCATGAATTAATCTATTGTATGAAATGGCATAGGAAACATTTATTAAATTGTTATTAAATATCATCCACTAAATTTCATTACTTTAATTATTACTAGAACCTCTATTTATTTTTATTTACTCTACAAAAACATTTAGATTTTCTAATTAGAGTATATAATATCCCCGCTATCACATCTTGATACCCTCACATCAAGTTGACAGACTTTTTCATACTGGGATACGGGCTTGAGATCATCTGACCCACTGGTGCGGTTATCGGTTTAGTGGTGAGCTATGTCGGGATGATACAGTGTGGTATCAGCGAATATTTTATATCATTAATCTTACTATTTTGGGTTGGTAGACAATATAATAGGAATGTTTCAGTGCTTGGATAATATTCATTCATGGGAATGATCAAACTAGGTAAGGGAAATGACCAAATGGCCAAGGGTAGGAATTGTTGTTCATGGTGTTTTCTATTACATTTAATCTCATTTCATCTTGATTGATTGAAGTATTTTTCCACTATATAATGATTTATTGAATTTCTAGTATTTTTACCATTGGAAGGATGTGGAAATGAAATTGCATTACAAGCATCATATTGAAGACAGATAAATTCAAAAGCCATGCATAGTTCCATGTAATGTAGTTGTGTTTATAGGTTTCTTATTGATTGGATTTTGTTCCTATAGCGCTATTCCATTATTATATTTATAATAATTTAGGTAATTCATTAGCATTATTTCTAGGTTTAATGATTTTTATATCATGCTCATATGATTAAAATTCATTTCTTCTGTGATTTTAGCTTGTTTCTCTCCGTTATATTCATGTAGTGACATGATATCTTTTTTGAAACATAATTAGTTTATTCTATTAAATTAAATTTATGTGATTATTATGATATCCCATTTTTAATTTTATGGTGTATTGATTCTGTATAAATTAAAAAATATATGATTTGTATTCAAACCATTATAAAAGGACGTCAAAATATAAATGAAATATTAGATTGGTTTGTAGAAGGTAGCCAAATGTCAAACAATAAAGTGTATGGTTGCTCTTTGGGTTTGTATATGGACACCCATATAACTAGAGAATTCTATTTGATCATTTCAAATTTTGAATTTAGTTTGGTTTTGATTAATTGGATCCAATTTTCAATCCATGTAGTGTAAGTGCACTTCAAGAATTTAGAATGAAAACCCATAAAAAAATGCAAGGGTATGATGTATTGTGGGATTACCATAAATGTAAAATATATTTTAGTCTTGTTCTGTAAATCAAAGGTTATTTTCTAAATGAGAAACTGTACCCAAGTAGGTAAATTGGTTATATTTTTATAAGATTACTCAACATGGGTGATTGAAATTTTAATGACTTGAAAATGATATTTGGATGCATTTTGTCGAACCCATGTTAGTTAAAATGGGACCCCTATCGATCATCATATCTATTTAAAATTAATTTTTTTATTCAATTGCTTAATAATAATGGCATTTCTATGAATTTTTAACATTGAAAAAATTATTTTTTATATAAATTCTTGTTTTTGGTATTTGGAGATAGTTAAAAAACAATTACCAAGAGTCATTATTTTATAAAATGATACCCGATGTTTGGATTATGTCTTTTAATTATTAAAGAACAATTGTGAATAATGTAAAGGACATAGAAATGTAACACATAGGTTGTTTCCTCTATTCAATCCTTCTTTTTATGGTATTTAAAGTTTCATTTTGAGTTTCATTGAAATAGAAGCGCCACATCCTTCCGTAAGTGTTCTTTTACTTATAGAAATGGCTTAGACATCAGGCATTTGATCATGGTGACATTATTTTTTGTGACCTGGTGTTATGGATGAATTTTTTCCATGAATAGGTCTAGAACATTGTAGGTATCACCTTTATAATTTAAATTCCTTTCTAGTTCCATGATATTTATTACGTTTGGTATAATTTAGGTTTTATTGTACCTAGTAGGAATTTTAGTTTCTAGTGACACACTTGTTTGGATGAATGTTTATGGTTACATTGTCCTAGTTATAGTAAGGAGCATTGAGTGATTCTAATTTTCAGTAGAATAGACATGAATCAGGAATGGTTGGCTATCTCATAGATAGTTTGAGAATTTTTTATTTTTATTAATGGATGAATAGTCATGGTTTCATCTAGGTTAATGGTCGTATGAGTAAATGCATCTCTGAAGTAAATCATTGTGTTGTTGAGTACGGTCTTGAGACATATTTAAGTAGTGTGACTTGAGGGATAAGGAATAATGTTCATTATAAAACATTGGATTATGTTTATAAAGAATATAGATTTTTTACATGCTGGTCTCACTGTTTTTTCTATCTTGGTATGCTTTTGAATACATGAGTGTGGCTCGAAGGAGCGACACACGTACAATTAATGTGTTTTGTATTATTGTGCTTGTGTGAAGCTAGTTTATCATCTTTTAATTTAAAAACTGGGAAACTCTTATGAGGGTGAGTGTTATGTAGGTCCTAGTAAAAGTGTACCTTCCATGTATAAGAAATATAATCTAAGAGGACTGTTGAAAATGGTTGCTTCTGTTTAAAAGACCAATGGGATACTCGGGTTTGTGAATGTCGGTAATTAATCAATTGTACATTTTATCATATTTTATGTGTATGTAACCATTGAAAAAAAACTAGTGGTCATGGATGACTTTGGTGGTTAAATATTTAGTGATAATGAAAATCCTTAGAGGGAAAATGCTTGTGATTGGTTATAGAGACTCGTCAGTATGTGTAGCTGAGTTTCTCCTTTGAAGTTACATTTTTATTCTTCAACTGATCTTATGGGAAATATAATCAATTAAAAATAATGTAATATATTAATCTAATATCTTTTCCCCTACCTTATAATCATTAATGATTCACTAAGAGAGTGTGGCTCTTATGATGTTCTAATAAATTATGTAATTAAGCTTGTTTGGAGATATTTATCTTTGTCACATGCTGACACATGGTTCTTACCGGGTCTTGATATGTCTTGACTGATTCCAGGGATCCCAAGTAGAAATAACATGGTCAGACTCACAGATTCTGGCCATTTATATTCAATTTCACTTGATTCCTCAACCATGAATCATTTAGATAAGTCATCAAAGGGGACTGATTCACTCTATCTTATTTTAGTTCAATGATTATAGTTGTAAGGAAGCATTTAAAATCAACATTACAGGTGAATGAATGTGTGTTTTCACTGACATGAGTGGCTTCTGGTAAAGCATGGATGACCAGTTTTTTTCAGATTGATCAGGATTCAAAGTTTCCTTTCCAATGAATTCTTTCTAGGAGAATCCGTAGGATGCGTAGAGACATGCTTGTATGAAAATTATTGTGGTGGAGGAACTATGGCTTGTAATTACTGGAATTTATAAGATAATACCTATGGTGGGGAGAACCATCACTCAGATGTTTATAAAGATGATGATGTAATAATTTCTCTATCTTGATAGGCTTGTGTAAGCTAAATTTCAATGTTTATGTTGTAAAGAGTGAATTGGATCAGGTTGTAACATCTTAATTAATGATTAATGGTGTGTTGGTCATAGGAAACAAAACATGATAGTAAGAATGATACATTCTTAAACCCAGTACATCAGATGATTTTTTAGTAGTTTTTTATAGGGATATTAGGGATTCAATGTTCCATTGTGGGAATACTGAACAGTTATATATGTTGGAACTGGAAAAAAATCAAGGGATTTTGAACTTTTTTATTTACTAGATGGTTTGAAATTTAAACCAAGATTCAAATCTCTTTTATGTGAGTTTGAATGATTTAATGTGATGTAATTAGGACTTGGGTAAATGTTTGATGAATTTTTTAGGTGTCCTGGGGAGTTTTGGACACTCCAGACACAAATCATATAAGATTTAATGGGTTTTCAACTGGGTGCACAATTACTCTAATACTGTATGACCTATAGCAGGAAACCATGTAACTTATTATAGATGGAAATGAGATATCACAAGGGTTTCACGTGGTTTTTCAAACCGTGTCCCCAGCATCCATGATGTGAAAAAATGGATAGTGTAGTCACAATGTTCATCGTACGGTTGGCTGATGGTTTGGACGACCATGCGGCACAAACCATGATATGTTTTTATGTAAATTAAAATAAATTAATTAAATTTTAAGATAAATTAATTAAACAATGAAATATTTTTAAAACAAAAATAAAAATAAAAATAATTACATTATTATTATTATTATGTTATTATTAGTATTTTAGGTTTAGTTTTCTAGTTAAACCCTCATATGAGGGAATCTCCCTTTCCTTTCATCCCTTATTTCACAATGCAGCCCCACCCTAGGCTCCCCATAATAGAATGAACTCCCCACCTTATCTCTCATTGACCTATCGCTTTTATCCATATTTCTCATCAGTTTCTATTTAGATCTTCTAGGTAAGGTTATTTGGTCCTCGTTTCTATATGTTTGTGCCAAATATAGATATCCTATCACCATGCCCATTTTTTCAAAACATAATTCAAATTGGTGGCATGATTTTTATATTTAATCTACTTCTATGGTATTTGAAGGCTCAATAGGTCATTGTTGGTTCATGTTATGACAACCTCCACTGAAGGCGCAGTGGATTGGGTCGAATCGATTCATCTTAACCATTTGAGGCGAGGGTTTACATGTTCTTACTAGTTTCTCACCCCCTAATTTTGGATTATTAATTGACTAAATGTCCTTGGTAAATATTTTGTAGTGCATTGGCGTGATTTGGAGTCTCTGGGTCTAAGGAAGCATGCTTAAATATGCATAAGTAAGTATACTCACACATATATATATGTACGTTCCCCCATTATGTGTATATTCATCCATAAAAATGAATATACATGTATGGGGCTTGGTGTAACTATGTATATATAGGAAAATTCATATAGAGGTGAGTGGATATGGGTCTATGCATATATGTATATGTGTAAGGATCCACTTCCACATGTTCATGGAAATGTAGACATGTTCATAGGGTCTAGGTATCCATATATGTATGTGAAGGTGCATATTCATTGAGGGGGTAGCATCCTCTTTGAGTTAGAAAGCATCAAGGGCTGATGTATTCAGAAAGGATCCACACTAAGGTAGGGTCCATGACCTTTCCATTTTATGTAATAATGAAATAGTTTTCTATATAATGTATATTTAATAATTAGAATTGAAATTATTAAATTAACAACTAAATTTTGATAATTGATTTGTTTGAGAAACAAAATCAAGATTTTGTTATAAAGACCCTCCAATAGAGGTACACTGTCTTCTAGATAAAAATAAGTTATTAGACTTTTGTGCTACATGAGTTAGTCATAATGATATTTCCATATTCTCTTTCCAAAAATATGATTGGTTGTTTTTGGGTACAACAACATCTCAGAACATCCCATGTTGGGTGATTTTCCATAATCAGTTATTTAGAGCTTGAAACTTTTGATCCATCGTTTAGGTGTGATCAAGCTTGACCATGCTAATGAAAATCCTATTTACATTAATTACCTTTTAAATCATAAAATTTTGATTATCCTGTTCATTGTAAATTCAACGTGACTCACCTAAGGAATGTTATTAAATGTAAGTATTTCATTCAAATGATACTATTGCCAAAATACTCATGTATATGACTAGAAGTAATTGGATATAAAGGAATGTTTTGTTGCACATCAATAGAAAACCTTTCCATGTTCATGGATAACATAAGAGTGAATCTTATTTTTTGAATTTGACTCATAGAGCTCTAATTAACAGTTTTATGAAACATGAAATTATTAAACTAATGAAATGAAATTATAGAACAAAATTGACTTATTGAATAATTATGACTTTATTAAATGGTTTCATGCCTATTTTTTCTTATCACACTAATGAAATGCATTGTCTTGAACCTTATAAATTACATGTGAATTCATGTTGAAAACAGAAGTGTCCTAACATGAGCTCTCCTTGGATTATCAAGGGACTTCAATAAGAACTCGAGGACCCGATTCTGAATTCAAGGATAAATATATCATAATTTAAGACACAAATAGAACCTAAACATTTTTTAAACTTGGATTCCTGGTATGTCACCACAAGATCCCTCATAAATAACTAAAGGATTATTTGGATACACTCATTTTATCCATCACTGATAAGTAGAATCCATTGTTTAATCCCCTCAATACCACTCATTGATTATCCCCAATTTACCACGGATGAAATCCTTGGACATGGAAGGAATCTTATTCTGGAATGATGAGAAAGATTCACCTTGGATTACAATCTTACCCCTTTATATTATTACTTAGAAACACTCCTTGGATCTAAAATTAACAAGTCAGTTTCATGGTTAATTACCATTAGGCTCAATCAATTCTTATCCCATTTTTACCTTGGATAAACTTGATGGAATTGATAGGAATCTTAATGAGGAATTATTTGGAATATGTTCATTATAATACAATCTTATCGTTAGCCATGCTATAGTTATTACTGAGTTAGAGACCCTTGATGTCTATATTTCCATGGTGATTACCTTGTAACATAATTATTTAATATCTTCAAAGTATTCCTAATTACATCACGGAACCTACATTATTATAAACATGTATATGATTTTTAAACTTATAATAATCCCTTAATTATTTGGGTACATGTTCAAACACCTTCCAAGGGATGAAATAGATAAAGTTGTCAATTTTCCCACTAGAAATTAGACAGGGGATGTTTATTTATTTTTTTTGTTATTATTCTGCATACCGGCACACTATTTAATTTATATTACACTTCCTATTTTAGGTTATACACCATGTGAGATAGCCTAAATATATTTATAAGTCACACCTTCTTAGTTAAAATTGGTACCTGAGTAGAGAATGTGTTTATAAGATCTATACTGATTAAGGAATTGGAAATTCCTAGGAGTTATGAGGAAAGGACCACGATGGAACTAAGGATTCCCATAATGATCAGCCCTAGGAAAATTTTGAGTTTCATTATTTGAGTCATGCATCATTTTATATTGAAAAGAATGTTAAATATTTTACTACATTCTATTTTTTATATTTACCATGTAATTCATTCTTATATTATCATAACATACATTGGAAACATTTATTGAATTGTTATTAATGGTATTCCACTTCTTCAAAATGATTTTTTATTTTCTACTACAATAATTTATTGTTGTTGAATCTGTAATAACACTATAAATCTATGATAAAAGGGTGTAGGCTACCTACTATCAACTCCCGAGACCCTTGATACTATTAAGTAACCATTGGCATACATGGATAAAAAACTGAGGTCATGAGACCCATGAGTCTGGAAATCGATTTACAGGTAATCCATGCCCGGACATTATAGTGTTTATGTCATAATAATGTTATTTACATGTATGATAATTTTGTCCAAGGATCTATGAAAATGATATCTAAATCAAATTTTTTTTGTGTATACAACATAAAATTGGTTTGAAGAATATTTTTTAATGGTGGTCGTTGATAAGTTTGGTTTACACTGTAAATTGGTTGAGTTAAAACAAGTCTATAAACATAGTTTGGCTAAATTTGTTGTCATTTGATCAATCTTTCTCTCGTTTATTGGGTGAACCATAGATGATTTGGTATTTCTTCTAATCATTCTTCAAATATTTTGATTCTTAGTTTCTATTAGTTGTTTATTTGGGGATATTATTCTAATTATCCTCCCATTATCCAATGATTATATTGCATTCTTCCTCAAAGAATCAATTTGGCTGTGTTATTTTTATTGTGTGTGTTTTGGGATGTGTTTTTCAAAAACATATATTGTGATTCCAGTTTAATTAGGGTTTTATTATGTAGTTTTGGATTATGAGCTTCATCTTATTTTCCCTATGGTATACTGTGGTTTATAAATGCTTCTGTAATGTATGAAATCCTCATTCTCACTTATTTATAATATATGTGTTGGTATTTCATGCTCTTTCATTCCATTTGTTGAATAGTAAGTATTTGTGAAATAAGAAAATGATTTCACCTAACTAGAATATATGGGTATGGGGGAGATACCTCATTCTTTAATAAATAAATATATATATATATATATTATTGATGATTTTGTGCACTATTGTTTATGATAATAAAGATATGGATATTGGTCACCCTATTGCTCTATATAAATTATCTAATGAGACCCTTATTGTGTTGTTATTGGATCTCAACCTGAATAAATGTAAAAATAATATAAATAAAGAAATGAAATTTTTTCCCATGGAAACCTGGTTTGGGTGATAATACCCAAGATATGTAATGAAGTAATGTGATGAAATACCTTGAATAATTGTCGAATCTACAATTCATGTTATTTTGTAATATTGTATTTTTTATTTTGATTAGCTTGGTTTTATCCATTTTATAGTGATAGAGGTGATCAGTTGGGTTGGGTGTTGTGTGGGGATCTTATGTAGTTGATAATTGCAATGGATATCATGTGGGTAGTGGTGTGGTTGTGGTGCTTGGTGGTTATTGTTCATATTGGCGATGATGTGTGGTGGGGATGTTTAGTTGTTGTGTGAGATAGTTATATTGTGACATATTTATGGGTTGTACAATGTTTCGATATTGGGGTAATAGGGTATTGTTTGTGTGGTGTAGTGTTGACTATAGATTTGAGATTGTTATGTTTTTGTTTCAATTACCCGGTAATCCATGGAAAATATTTATTGTGATAAAATGAAATTAAATAGAATAAAAAATAAATGATATGTGATGGAAATTTATGTATATAAAATGGATTAAATAAATTTAATGTTAAATAAATGGTGAGAATAAATTTAAGTTATGTTTCATAGTAAATAAAAGTGGAATGTGTGGAATGGGTGGTGGTTGTGTGATTTGTTGAATTTAGTATTAAATTAGTTGTGAAGGATGATGTGCGGTATGGTGTTGGTGGAGGTGTGAACTAGTACAATTATTGTGAACCCATATGTTTTTTATTTAATTATATCTATATATAATTTAATTTATATTATTTGTATATGTTCCCCAATAGAGTTGTATAACAATAGAAATGCTAAGCTATTATGGGTTATGAGTGTTTTCCTCAACATCTTGAATATTTTTGATAAGGATGGGAAGATACCCCCACTTCCTCACTCCTACTCCAGTATTGGCGGAGCATATATATTAAGGTGAGATAGGGTGTCATGGACCGATTGTTTTTTTGTGATATTTGGAGTGAGGGAATAGGTTTCATTATTCAAGATGTGATGATATGTGAAATTTAGTGGGTGTATAGCAGCGTAGGAGGAGGTAAAGATTGATGTATCTCACATTCATGATACCCAGCTTCCCTTTTTATGTGATGAGATGTGCTGCGATGGCCCAGGTTCCTATAGGAATGATGATTTTTGATATCCTAGGTGTCTTCATGTGAGAAAAGATACGATTATTTTTTATTCTTGCACTAGATGGTAGACTATGTGAGGGTGGTGTTAATAGAGATGCATCCCAACCACATCAGAGATTGATGGTATGTGATGTGATATGTATAGAATGGATGAGATAATATTAAGTTCAACATTGGAGCATGATATTAGAGAATTAGTGGGGAAGCGGTTTAATAGAACATTTTATTATGGTGATTTATATTTCTATATTACTATATTAGAAGCATAATTCCATGAGTGAGTCATAGTAATGTTATGATTGGTCAATAGACATGTTTTGGTCGTTTTCAATTTTTATGTTTGTTCACTGGTGCATTAACATAATCTATTCACATGTTCACTTGAATAATTAGATATGATTCCACTGAGTATAATTGTTTTCTTACTCTATATATATAAACATGTTTTCATGTTTCTATGAAGGTTGTTGGGAATAATATGTATATTTGTTTCTTAGTTTGGAGATTCTTCTGTGTCCCTACTATATTAATTTTCTTTTTTATTTTACTTTTCATAATTATATTTGAATATATTGACATAGTACATTCATTTTGGGATGGTATGAGGTTTTATTTTATATTATATACTAGTGTTTCATGGTTCATGTTTATATTATATACCATTACTTTTTTTATTATAAAGGTAAATGACTCCAATTAGGGATAGTATTATACCCCCAATTATTTTTGTTAACTTGAGGTATACTAGAGGAAGGACTTCATAGTTGTTATCTTTCTACCTACATTTAGAGAAAAAAGAGGAATCAGTAGAGGGAGGTATTTTTGAAACAAAAATAATATATATTATTTTTCTAAATATCTAATTAATTAATGATTCACAATCTTTTTTAATTTTTTTTCCTTTAAATTCACTATCCTATTTTTTCATGTCTTAGTTTCAAATATAATCCCATATTTTCACATGTGTTTGGTTTACTAATATTTTTTCCTATTAGCTGACACACCCAAAAACATCATCACCTCCTAGGTTAATTCAGTGAATTATTAGAATTTAATAAATGAACCCTCCATTAGAATAAACATAAAAAACACTAGTATAATAATTGTGAGAACGAATGTTGATCCACATCGAATGTTAGATAAAACATATCCCAATAAATATATATTGATTCATGATTTCATAATTTGAAAGAATGTAATTTTAATAAAATATTTGATTAAAAATGAAATGAAAAATCCCATATTATTATAGAAAACTTCTTTTCTAGGAAACTATGTGAATTTTTAATCGATCTCAATGAGAAATGTTCTATAAAGTTTAATCTCATAGTCTTATCCTTCCCACAACAATGAGTATTATCCCTTACCTTTAACATCTCTCAAAAAACAAATAATTAATGGGATACCTATTTTTATCATTAGTAGACTATTTCAATACATTAAAATCAAAAGTTAAATCAATCATTCACATAAAAACTACCATCATCCCTCTATATATCCAGTAATACATATGAAACTAGTCACCCACGGTGGAATTAATATTCATCATGAGTGAAAGATTATTCTAAAAGGAGGCTGGAAACATATACCAGGAGGGATAATTCAATATAGTAATGTTATATAGGTAATGAAACAAAAATAACACACAAATAATTAATTTTTAAACCACGAGATTATAAAATAGCTTTATGTTTGACAACATATGTTTCACCGAACAACGAGTATAAAAAAACTCCAAAATATCAGTATTTTGAAACAATCCTTATAAAATAGATATAAATTTGGGACGTGTGAATAAGAATAAATATATTTATAAATAAATATTAATGTAATATTCCATAAGAATTTAATTATTCTTATAAAATGAACATATAATTTTTAATGTTATTTTAATAATCAAATATTTTTTTTATTAAAAAAATTATTTTTACCTTTTTTAATAAGATAATAAATTATATTAATTTTTGAATATATTATAAAACTAATATAAAAAAATTAAAATATTTTTTGTACTAATCATGTGAAAATTAGATTTGGGAAAATATTTTGGAATTTTCTAAAATAGTTGATTTTTTGGTGAAATAGTTAAAATACTAGTAATAAAAATAACCGTAACTCTTTTGAAATAAAAATTATTTGATCACTATTTATATTATAATAAAAAATATTATTGATCAATATTTTTTTAATGAATGAAATAATCTATAATTTATTAAATTTTGAAACACATTCTCATTAATTTTGAAAACTATGATTTTAACCTTAAAAAATGTTATTTTTGTTATATGTATAACAAATTTAAAATTTATTTTAAGCTCATTAATCAATTGAACTAATTAAAATTGATTCCAAATTTTAACAGGGATTTCAAAATTATATAATAATTTTATTTTCATTTTTAAGCATAAAAAATATCTTTGTAAAAAATAGATTTAATGAAATATAGTTAATAAAATGTAATGGGTTAATGTTTAAAGGTAAAAGCTTCAAATACATAATAAACCATAAAATTAAATGGGGGGTTTTATGTGTTTCCAATTATAACCAGCCTTTAATAAATAAATTATTTTCCAATTTTTTTAATTAATTTCTCTGAAATTTGGTTGAATTTAAATATAAAATAGTAATTATTTAATCAGTTAAAACCACCAATACTCAAGTCTAAATTACACTCCTTACAACTCCCTTTCTCCTCAATGCCTTGAATATTTTCACAATTTTACCAAAACCACTTCTCCCAACTATCCCATCATTATAGTGATTATTTTATCACCCAAATCCACATTCCATATTCCTTAAGAGGTCCTTAATGGAGGTGATATTCAAGAGGTATCTTTCTCAAATAAACTCTTTTAATTTCTTTTGTTTTTCAACCTTATGTACACATCTTTCACCCACCGTGGAATAATAACTATACTATAATTTTTTTAATTAAATTTTATATTTCTAAGTGAATATCTTATATACATACCTTTTATTACCTCCTCGTATTCAATGAAACAGAACCGTTGTCCAAATTATGGTGGTTAACCATCTTCATGGATAATGATTTTTAATTTTTTTTACCCACTTGATGTATAGTCAAAAATCTATTATTATGGTCAAATAAGATTTTAATATGTATATTATATCCTATTTCATGTTCTACAAATAATATATATACATAATATTAAATAAAAGAAACTAGTTCATGAAGGTTAAAAAACCACCAAATTACACTAAACATTTATCATTAACATTTTGACAAAATAACAATCCTCATGTCAAAAATATAATTTATATATCGTAAACTTTACACTTTTAAAATTTCATTAATGAAATTTTATATCAATTATTGTGTATATTTTTTTTAAATAAAAATCAATAATTATGCAGAAGTTAACCAATGTTGAAACCATTAATTGAATACAACTAAAACAATGAAACTACTGAAATAATATTAATGAATGGTATGTTACATCTCATAAAAGTATCACATAAGGTATTTAAATTATGAATAATTTTAATCAATTATTTAATTAAACTCTAAAAACATTTATACATGATGTTAATGTCGGAAACATTAATGGGAAGCATGATGTTGGGGTCTCACATCTCACTATTACTTCTGTGAGATTTATGACTTATTCACCACTTATTTACCTATTGTGCAATATATAATGAAAATTGATATATAATATCATTAATATAATTATATTCCTGGTATTTAATGTTTCATTAGATAATTATTAATTTTATAGGGAATAAGATTTGATTAATTACATAGTGGTAAGGAAATTCATACCCAAATTTCAATTCTATGGGTTAAAATTTTACTTCCTTGACTATGTCCTAATATGATGATTTTTATATTAATATTAAATATATTAGGTTTTATTTCCACTTTTTATGTTTCTTTATCGAGAATACACATATTTTAGTCATTTTATTAATGCTCACTTCAATGAGATGATATTTATAAGGGATATTCTTTTAAAAAAATATCTTTTCAATGTTTCCATTAAAACACCCTTTTTATTTCATTTCTTTGTTAACTAAAATTTTTTTTAAAAATGTTTTTACTATCAAATTATTATATTTTCAAAATTCATATTTACTCAATTTTAACTTTTTAATAATATTTTTTCAGGATATTTTTGTTCATTTTCTAAATATGGTTCTTTAAGCCATTTATAACAGGAATAAAGAATGTTTTTTTCAACATAAATGACATTAGTGAATTTTATCTCTATAGTGAAACATTAATTATCTATAGAATACTTTAAAATTTTACAAGGTTATAATAAATTTAATTGTTTTCTTTAATATTTTCATTTCATTTTAAACATATTTTAATTTCAATGTAAAAAAGAGAATTTCTCTACAAAAATTTTCGATGATCACATTAAATGTATTTTCATCAAGTCCATCTTCCATTTTTGAATATATTTTTTCCTTGAGGTTAATATATTAAGATAAAATATTTCATATTTTAAAAATTATTTATGATAATTTTGACCGGATATATACAATGTTGATAATATTCACTATATTGCACATGATAGTTTGTAACTATATTTACTAATTGGGGAATGTTATGTAAAATTAATATGATTGTTTCAATACATATTTACGCATTTGTTATCGTTCAAAAATTTCACAATAGGATTTCATTGGACTTAGTCAGTGATAGTAGGGTCCCTCTCTAACCCCTTGATTCATTGGCTGGTCTAATGAGATAAACTAGTTTGGTATTGGTTAATGTCTTACCCATGATTGTATGGTTTCTTGGAAAAATAATAAAAGGTATTTTTATGATGTAACACATTACAAATTCCAAAATTATGAGATTATTTATTGATTTCCATGGGATTATTCGATCAGTATAATATCACAGAGTATGTTTTTTAGCTCATGTTATTATTTATATGGAATTATCATATCAACTTTTATTTTATCCATATTATACTTAGGTAATTGATGAGATGAAATTTGTTTTAGTTATTTAACTTAGCATAATTTTTATTTCCTATTAATGAAATCTTCCAATATATTTATTCCATTGTTGACCATTTGAGTTCACCCTTCATGTTTTATTTTCCATAGGTTTACAACATCATTATTATGATTGATATATGGGGATAAGATAGGGTATTAATGTTGTTCTCACTGAAATTGATATGTTACATTTTATATTTTCAATTTTAATGTATTATTCAAGAATATATCTAATTGTCCAACGATAATAATCTATCTTGTCCATTGGAATGTGATTACTTGTTTCATAAGCCAGTTTAATAATGTAACCACTGAAATTGGGAAACTAGGGTCATAGTCTTTAAAGAAAATCTTTATTAGATACCATATCATCTAGATTTGGGAAAACATTGATTAGGGAATGAGAACCTATGATTGAATTTTGAAATATATCCAAATAAATTAATTATGTGATTTTAATATTAGTTATAATTTTTATTTTCAATTAATGTTTTGTGTATCCCGCATATTGAGATTTTATATTATATTTATAAATGGTATGTTCTAATTCAGTGCCTTTCATCTTTTAAAAATAACACATAGTAGAAGGAGTTGGATCCAAAAAAATTCACATGATTCAATCGGTATGTATAATTTTTTATTATACGAGATTAATTTTGTATTTTTAAGGGAAAAAATCTCTCAAAAATTCTCCTCATATGAGGATATAGTGTCGTGTGTTAATAGAATTTAAAAATAATTATTTATGTATTGTGGAATCTATGGAATGAAAGTGTAGAAGAGGATATCATGAAAAATGATTGATAAAGGTAGGATAGGGAAGATTAATTTTACTACATGTTATAATTGTAGAAGGAAACACCTTGGTACACACTTACAAGGAGAAACATATTTCCTCGTGTTTATTAAAACGACCACCATTCTTGTAATTGAATGGGAAATAAAAAAATTATAATGTGAAATGACTAAACTGTACGGAGATGGGGCACATCACAAATGAATACCCAAATCATCAAGGGAATATATCTCATAATATGTTAAGGGATCAAGGTGGTGATTATTCTGTTGATATAGTAAAAATCAAATGATAAATGGGTTTCTATTTTTTTATCCAAGAAATATATTTTATGATATTTCTATTACATATATTGTATATGAATACTTTTTATTTAAGGATTTTAGATCATATATTGAATGTTACAATTGAACAAGAAAAGTGATGTAGTGGAAATTTGATATTTTTGAAAACATATGTATGAAAGAAAGATTTCCCTTTATATGATTCAATGTTTTATATAATAATTTTCGGATGAAGCTTTTATAAACCTTGTTATGATTAATGATACATTGAAATAGTGGTCTATGATGATGGAGTTCAAACAATTTTCAATTTAATGAAAATGTACAATAATATGATTTTTACTTATAAAAAAAGGATGTATGAAAGTTTTAAATATAGATTTATGGTAATTGATATTTTTAATAGGTCTCAATATAATACATTAATATGGAATTCACTTATTTGATACACAATGACTAAGATATACATCATGAGTTTTGAGAGATAAATATAAATTTAATTTTGGAAATACAATAATCTTGTTTATAAATTTTTAGATATTGAACTTTTTGAAGGGTTATATTGCTATCCAATTATGAAATGGTTTAAGTCAATATTAGTATGATGTTAAATGATTAATTTGTTTCTAAATAATGGATAACTATCAGAAAGAATATTGGTTTTGAAAAATAGATTATGAAATATGAAATGAAATTTCTCTCCAATGGTTCATATGATCCATTAAAAGTGATGTTTCGTGCTTCAGGAATATTTTTTTTAATTTCATTTCATAGAGTATCAGATGATATTGCTGTGGAAATGTTAAATAGATAACCAATGACTCTAAGAAATTTTTTTTCAATAAGGGTTATTATATTTTTCAGAATAAAATATGAAATTTATGAGATTATTATTGAAGATAAAACATTTCAATAATGTTAAATATCATAAGGATATTTGTGGAAATATTGTAATGGATATATTAATGTATTTTTAGAAAAAGGAAAAACCATAGGTTGAGTGACAAACATTTGTATCCAGATTGAAAATAGTGATTAAACCCGCAACTGAAGGGAATCAAGGGTTTTTTGTCTACCACTTGCCTATGTAATTTTATGGATGGTATAACTTTTTTTAGTTATTTATAAATTATCAGAGATAAATTATATGTTCATTTTTAGAACCAAAAAGGATTGATATATGTATAAAATTGGTTAATTATATAATCATTTGGATAAAAAATGAATTTTGGGGGGATTTAATTTAATTAAAGAAAATATACTTATATAGAAAGTATGATTCCTTATGTTCTTACTCTGAAGTATTAGAAATCTTCAACTATAGAAATATAATTTTATAACCAAAATTATGTTCATTTAATTTTCATAATGAGAAATAAATGGTCACTTTACACATCATAGATTTTCAATTTTTTTATGAATATTTTTAAATACCATGTTTTAAATCACTATCCATCAGATCATGATAGTCATATTGTTTTTCCATTTGTATGTTTTCACTTACAAATAATTTTTCCCTATTCAGAAACATAGTTTTGTGGTGATAATAACAATTTACATTCCCTCTTTTTCAGAGGAATTTTTTACACAACCATCTTATGATTTAGTTTTCCAACTAATAAATTCAAAAATATCAACCATTGATTTTATAAGTGAAATATTAATTTTTCAAGACAAAATTTATTGAAGGATACAAAACTATAAATACATGATATTTTAATATCACATTGTGTCGGATTGGCTATATTCCTCAAAACACCGACCATAAAAAATGCCAAAATATCAATACATTAAAAAATATTATAAACATGACATTAAATTGGAAGGTGTGAATAATATTAACTATGATACGAAATAATTATTTTCTATATTCTATAAAAATTTAAATATTCTTAGTAAATGAAGAAAACAAATTTAAAATCATTTTATTTAGTAAATATATGATTTACTAAAAAAATGATTTTTATCACATTAAAAAATAAAATAATAATAATTAAATCATGAAGAATTTTTATAAATTATTTGATGAGGTTAAATTTATTTTTGGACATAGTAAATCAATATTTACTATGGGTAATTTTTTTGAAATTTTTTTAGAAAGTTGGTCTTTGGGTTAAAAAGTGAAAATTCTATTTTTATGAAATACCACAACTCTTATGAAATAATTAATATATGTTTATTATTTAAAATATATTAAACCTTATTAGTTATATAAAATTATTCAATTAATGACATTAAAACTAATCTATTACATTTAGAGACACATGTTTAGCAATTTCAAAAACTACAATTTTATCATACAAATTTTATTTATGAGTTATACTCAAAACATATTGAGAAGAAATTTTTTTTAATTTTAATAATTGAAAAAATTAAAATGGATTATATATTTGGAATATATATATACACATTCAGTAATAAGATTATTTTCAATTTTACGTATAAAAAATTTACTGTCATAAAAAAATATTTACTACTATTTAGTTAAAATAATGTAATGGGTTTAAGGGAAAAGGTAAAATCATAAAATTCCTTCAATAAAAAATGATTGGTTCATGTGTTTATATAACTCAACCAAACAGTAAAAAATTAATTATCATCCATTTTTATTTTGAGTTAATTCCACTAAAATGTGGTGGCCCTATAATATAATGTAATTTTAATTTAATCACATAAAATTACCACTCCTAATGTATAAATACCAATAATCACCACCACAATAAAACTAAAAAGAATTAAATATTTTAATATGCATACAAAATAATCTCCCAAAAACTTTCTCCATATCCAATTTCATCTGATATCTCCCAATTACCATTTTTAGTGTCCTTAAGAAGTCTTTCAAAGAGGTGATATTCATGAGGTAACATTCTCAACCGACCACTCTTATATTATTTTATTTTTCATTCGTCTATATCCATCATCATACATCAAGGAATAAAACTCAAGTACCATTTATATACAATAATTTCATATTTAAAATAGAATATATTATATCCATCCATATTTACCCCCTCTTATTCAAATAAATAAAACCATTATCCAAATTATGGTGGTTAATAATCTCCATAGAAAATGATTTTTTGTTTTCTTTACCATATTTAAGGATGGAAAAAATGGTATTATAATTTTCATGTTATATTTTAGAAGATATATTATAACCTATTTAATTTCCTATAACTAATATATTGGTGTAATATACAATAAAATTAAACTAGTTTGTGATATTCTGAAAAACAATATAAATTAAACTAAAAAATTATCGTTGACATTTTTTCAAATGGCTTATCCTCATGTAAGAATGAAAAATGATACATGAAACAATATATAAATAGTGGGATTCATTAACCCTTTTTCATTTCACCTATAGAGTTTTATTTCTTTTTGACATGAAAATCCATAATTATATATAATTGATCCACCCATGAAAACATAAAGTAAACACACCCAAAATACTGAAAATAATGAATTATTATTAATGAAATGGATTTAATATGTCACAAAAATATCATTTAAAGTATTGTAATTATTGAAATGGTACTAAAATTAATTACTAATATTATTTAATCCATTACACATGAGGTCAATGTATGAAATACTAAAAGAAATCATGAGGAAAGGGTTACTCATCTAACTTTTACGTTTCGAGATATATGAATTACTCACCTCTTAATTCTTATGTATGATATATATAATATGGATTTATATATCATAGAATGAATCTCATTATATTTGTGGTTATTAATGTTTCAATTGAAAATTATTTATTTATTTGGGGGGCATTCGATTTGATAGATTAGAATGTCGTAAGGGAATTATTATCCCAATATCTATTCTATGGGTTAAACTTCAACTTCCATTATTATGTCATAAAAATATTATTTGTTAAATTAATATTTAATATATTATATTTTTTAAAACTTTTTCTATTTTTATTTACATTAAATTATATATTTGATCCATTTTACAACTTCTAACGTCAATTATATGATATTTATAATACATTTTTTTATAAAATTACAACTTTAATGTTTTCCATAAAACTCTATTTATTTCCATGTCTATGTTTTATAAAATTGTAACCAATTTTTTTTTTAATATTATCATTTTATTTTTTAATTTTTATTTAATATTGTTGGAAGGTCTCAAAAAATTTTATAGTATGATTTGTAGTTTTCTAAATAAGGGTTTTTATGAAAATTCCGAAAAAATATAGAAGGAATTTTTTTACACTTATATAGAATGAGTTAATTTTCCAGACATCATGAGACCTTAATGTTTTGAATATTAATATAATGTTTTCAGGCCATATTTAGAAAAATATAAGATTTTAATACTCTGTAGTGTTTTAAACATATGTGATTTTTAATGTGAAAACATATATTTTAATAAACAATTTTCAGAAGATCATATTTAAAGTATTTTCATATATTTATAAATACTTTTTGTGAACCCTATATTTCATTGAGGTTGGTCTCTAGTGATACTATATTCCATAATATATTAAAAGGGTGGTGATTAGATTGAAATGGGATTTACTATATTGATTCCATTCAACATATTACTCTTGATGGTTTGTGATCGTGTTTACTTATTGGGGAAATTTATTTACATTTCATATGATAGTTAAAATAAAAAAGTATTTTTTTTATTATGATTCACCCCTTTAATTGGAAGAATGCATAAGACAGAGTATGTGATAGGTTGTGATAGATATAGAACCTATATGCATCAGTAGATCTCATGAGACCAACTTGTTGGGTTATGAGTTGATGTCTTACTCGTTTATGCCTGGTATGATATACAAATCAATGAAGGTGTGTTTATGAAGTACCATATTATGAATTCCCCGATTATGTGATTAAATATTGATTTCTATGTATTTAGTATATTATTTAAATATACATGGATATTTTTATTGATCATGTGAATATTTATATGGAAATAATTTATTATATTGTATTCTCGCCAAATTATGCACACATTATTGATAAAATAGAATCTGTTTTAGTTATTTACCAATAAATAATTTTTATTTTTTTATGATATCTACCACTATATAAATACTATTACTGATTATTGATATCAAACCTTCTTATGTCCTATTTTCAAAAATATTCCTTGATGTTTATTATGATTGATATCTATAGATATGATAGGAGATTCATAGTTTTCACAAAAGAATTGATATGGTGTTTTTCATTCTTTCAAATATAATTTTAGATTCAGGTATGTATCTTTTTTTGTAAAACTCATAAACTATTGAGTCCTTTGGTATGTGAATCCTTCTATATTATGCCAATGTATTTTAATAAAAAATGACTCTAAGATACTAGGGGAAGGGTATTTACATCAAAATTATGAATCCTCGAGTTATGGTTCTCTCTCAAATGATAATATATTTAAAAAAATTCCCTTATTAATCTTCCACTAATAAATAATTAGGACACCTGAGGTATTTAAACACCTAGGTTGAATCAAGGTTCAATGAATAGATAATGGCATGAATCACTGAAAACATCATATTTTACTCCTTCATTAAACACTATCACAGTTAATGTTTATGATTCGTGTCATGGGGAAACCGATTTTGCTAAAAATCCTAATAATAAAAAATATAATATAAAAAACACTAAAACTCATTAATTTTTTTAGTCTCTTAAAATCTTCCATTGATCCCATTATTATGTAAATTTAATGTTACCATATGAAATTCAATTATATGAATCCCAATTTCTTACTATTTACAAATCATTTCATTATTTCATGAGGTTCATGTATCAATTTTCTCATCGATGGAAATTTTCATCATAAAAAACTTTTTGTTTCATGTGCTGGTAGGTGTTGTTGTATGAGATAGTTCATCATAATTATAAGATATCATATACATCATTATACATGTTGTGAGAAACATAAATTGGTTTTTCGTTACAGAACACCTCTAAGACCACATCATAAATTAATTTAGAACAAGCTTCATATTATTTGAAAAAACATGATACCCCTTATGTCTAATGTTGATTTATTTATTATGGTGATCATGTGTTCAGAAAAACATCATTGGGGTTCCCTCTGAGTTCTTATTTGATGTTATAACCCACAAAAACATTTCTTATAAACCTTTACATTTATCATGTAATATATATATATATATATATCTACCCTTGAGATTTTTCATACGATATGTGACATTCCAACCTCAAGGTATCTATGACATAGGTTGACTTGCCTTAGGTTGAGAATTATTTTTACTCCACAAGAAAACTATTGGGATGTGGTGAACACATAAAATTCATATCAATTTATTAGAATATTCCCTATGAGAGTATTCAAGAATGATTCATATATTAATCAACCAAATAAACATTATGAGGTAGATTATGTGATAATAGAATGATTTCATGTGGTTCCTCAACTCAGAAACACCTCCCTATAACACTATTTTCCAATGGTATAGGTTGTAACATAAAATATAAAAAATTGGATATTTTATATAGATATCTTTCATCACACTAACATTTTATATTTTTCTACTAAAAACCATTAAAGTGTACAATATTATATTGAAATGGACAAATCAAATAATTCAAATCATGAAAAAAATTCCTGGATTTATTTTTTGTTAATAAATTGTACGATACTATAAAATTATCGTATCACTATGAAAAAAAACTAACATCAATGAAAAGTGGATCCAAACATTATTAAGGGAAATATATAATCAATCAAATATAAAAATTTATTTTCATAATTGAGAATATAAAAATAAAAAACCCAACTAATCATTTGTGTCCTATTAAAGCATTATATGTTATTTAAATTTGAATCTTACCTTCCTTTAAATAAACATTTTTAAACCTTTAATCATTTCTTATTCCACTTAGGATCTTACTTTCTTTAAAATCAATACACTAATTACTCAAGATAGGTTTATTGGAGTTATTCACAATATCTATTATAAACTCTCAACCCATATGATGGAAAGTGTTCTAAATCTATAAATTTAGATCAAAAAAATATTCCAAATTATTATTTCAATACACAATTAAAGTATTGAAATGAGTATTTCATGATGAGAACATTTAAAAATAAAACAAAAAATTAAGTTACTCTAATTTTTAATGAATTATATCAATTTATTTATAATAAAAACTATTTCCACATTATTTTTTCAAAAAATTAAATTGGTTTTCATTTTTTATTCCCCCCTTCCTCAACTAATCACCACATAAATTTAAAATTAGTGATGAATTTCATTTTTCATGAATTT
Organism: Viscum album; assembly: GCA_963277665.1. Taxonomy (NCBI): domain Eukaryota; kingdom Viridiplantae; phylum Streptophyta; class Magnoliopsida; order Santalales; family Viscaceae; genus Viscum; species Viscum album. The sequence continues at coordinate 1,378,417,426 of OY728152.1, forward strand.
TTCTTCTATATAATTATCTTGTTTTTTTAATAAATTATTTTGAAAAAATATCACACCGTAATAATTAGAACCAACCTAGTACCTAAATACTAACCAAAAAATTCTTCTCCATATATATTTTAATTACTAGCATATGAGTGGGAATTTTGAAAAATCATGTTCTATTTCAGGTATTTAATTTATTATTATGTTTCTTTTTTTTCAAAATTAATTTATATCAATTATGTAAAATCTCAAATAAAAAATATGAGAACTTTTCTTTGAAAAAGTAATGTGATGAATCCCACTATCAACATTCTAGTAAAAATCCTACAATATCTATGAAATCACCAACATACAATTGATTCTCAATTAAAATAAAAAAATTATACTATAGAAATTTAGTAATAAGTAAAAATAGACCTGTAATGTGGATCTCTATGAGACAAATCACAGTCACTTCCCAATATAAATGTGTGAAACAAAAGGTTGTTCAAAAAATTTGATTAAAAATCTAAATTATGACCCAAATAAATTTTATACGGTTTAAAATCATAATGTATTAATTTTATCATAATAATATTCTAATAGGGGTGGATACACAATGAATATCTCCAGAATAATGGTATATGAAAGTATAAAAAATAATACATCAGAGTTCCTATAATTACTGACTATATATAAAATTGGTCAATCATGTCATGGAATAAATAATAATAACTAATTTATTAAATTTTATTCTCTAAATATTATTATATTAGATTAAAATCAAATCATTTAAACTATTAAATCATCTATAAATTGAAAGTTTCAAATTACTTTATTAATTTTAAAATAATTCATTTATTTTTTATGCAAGTTAACTATCAAATTATTTCCGATCAATCCAAATTTTTCTCAAATAATTGTTTGTTTATGTTATATCAGTCAAATTGAATAAAATTAATAGTAGTTAAAATGTTCCCTAATTCACAATTTGTTGAAATATCATCCCTAAATTTTAGACATGATTTGATAGATTCATTTAAATATTATAATTGTAATAATGTAAAAAAATCTAAATAAATGATAATGAAATAAAATTAATCAATTAATTATATATCTTCAATTTTATTACTTTTGTTAAATTTTTTATAGTGAATTAAAAACACACAACAGAGTGTTTATCCTCAAAATATTTGAAATATAATCAGTTGAACCAATTTCAATAAAAAATAAATTACAAAATGAAATTTTAAGATAATGGTTCTACTCAATATCTTCCTTTTTTATACTTCATATGAGTGAAAATATTATTTCATATGATCCCATATATAAAATATATAAATGGAAATCCCAAAAACAGAATAAAAATATACAATAAGGACAAAAATGGGATATGATATGGTGTAATACTCTTTAGTTTTCTTCTCAATGTCCAAATTATGAATTTTAATGCCCTGTTATATGTATATCAATATAGTAGCTGATGGTAGCCATGAACGATGACGAATTATTCAAAGGTGGTGAGTAGAAAATTTTGTTTTTCGTTATTTTTCTCACAACATATTTTGTTTTTAGTGATGTATTTATTTTTGATTGGTCACTAGGTTTGTTAGGGGACTCGGGTTATAAGGTGGTTAGGATTTCGGGGCCCTAATATATGGAACCATATCTTTGTAAAACCATATCTATGTGTTCATTAAAATGTATTAACATATTTATAATCCCATAATCTTAAATGTATAGAGTTTTAGATAATTACGTCTAATTTCTTAAATAACAAACCCATATATTACAAATTGAATGCCTCCTCATATTATCCATTTTCCTAAGAATATAATTTTGTAAAATGAAACACATTTTTTTCTGATACAATTTTTTTATAGATTTAAAAACTGATTAATTTTTTCCAACTCATCCTTAAACTGTATAAAAACTTTAAAAATGTGTTATGATAACAAAAATATTTGTAAGATATATAATGAAAATAAATTTGTTAGACCAATAAAAAACCTGAATCCCCATAAATTGATTTATTTTTTCATACTATTCAGTGAGAAATTATAATAAATAATATCAACCTTGAAACCATACCTTTTTATCAAATAATCCCTTTAAACTCCATATAATTAAAATGGTAACAATAGAGCAATATTATAGAATTATATTCAAAAAACCTATTCAGTATTGTCAATAATAATTAGAACCTACATAAATAAATCATAGAAAACTCCCTAGTTAACATCCTCTTTGATTACTTTGGAGGGAATGAAATTAACCAAATAATTGGATAGTTATATTTGGATCACAGTTTATATAAGTTATATCGGGCCCACATATTATATAAGTGGCATCTGACTCAAATGTTATAATAGTTATACTGAGATCACCAATAATAATTTATAATGCTCAAGTAGAATATCATGAATTTTTTTTTATGATTTCCAGTTCTCAACATCATATGTTTTAAAACCTTATTCGATCCACTAACCAAATAATTTTACACTTTCTCATTAAAATGTGAAAAAATGTCCATTCTATTTAAATTAAATAACAGTAACAGAAAACTAATAGAAGAGTGGGAACAATATATTATTTGAAAATCTGTGTCATCAATTAGGGGTATATTTGTAATTAATAAATACAATAATGGTGGAAAAAGGTGTTTAAGACATATATGCTAAAATAGATCATTCATTTTTTCCTATTGAAAATAATTTTAATGATATATTTATAAAATAAAAAAAAAGTTAGATTTAAAAAAATTAAAATAAATTAAAATGTTAAGTAAAATTTCCATTTTAAAGTATTTATTTCAATATTAATCTATCTATAAAATAATTTATTAATATGTAAACAGAAGAAATATAATTAGAAAATATATCATTAAAACATTTAAAATGTGATTTTAAAGTAATGTGGCCCTTACATAGATTCAAAATTTTTAATTTTGTTATATATCATCTTGATTAATAAATTAATGTTAATTATTTACCAGATTATTGAACTTTTATAAATTTATTATTCCATTATTTTAGCTTATATACATTCTATACTAAATTACATAATCGATCCAATTCGTATCAAACATTTTATGAGGATTTGACATATATGTCAAATATGGCCTCACTAGAATTACAATTATATGAAATATTAAGATTATATAATTATAATAATATTAATTATTATATAATAATTATTATATTTTTTAAATTATAATTTTATGAAAAACCTTGAAATTTTTTTATTAAAAATTATTTATGTTACATCATGGATAATGTATTCAGTGTATACCAATAATGAACATTTATATTTTTCAATGAACATGGAAGAAATAAAATTAAAATGATATAATGGTTATTTAATTATTATTGTATTAAAAATATCATATTATATAAATATATACACTTTTAAAAACATGAAATCTGAGGACGTGACGAAAAATGAATCGCATTCCATCATTTAGGTTGTAATGAACACATATTCTTGAACAAATTTATACATTATTAATGGATATAAAGTTAAGAAAATAGACTATATATTATCCTTTTTTAATTATTAATATTTAATTAATATCATATATATAAAATAAATACATCATTATAATCATCCTTGACTAGTGGTGATGGAAAAATATTTACATCGATTTGTGAGGTGGTAGTAAACCATACACAAATTTATTGGTTTCATTTCCAATTTGATGGAATATAAGATGTATAAGGGAAATTAAATAAAAATAATAGAATCTAAATAAATTATATAATTACATTTTATTATATTTTAAAAGTTAATAATTGTTTAATGAAGATAAAATAATAAATATATAAAAACAGTTAGTTATGTTCATTAAATATTATTCAGAAAACCACTTTTTGATTACATATTTGGAATTATAAAGTGGAAATTTAATAATATATGGACCTCTATGAGGTTTTTGGGGGTTTTGGTAATTTTTTGGGAAGGTATATTCAAATATAATATGCTCTAGAAGTGTAGAGAAAAGAGGATATGGTGTGTATTTTTATAATTGAGGTACAAGATAGATTTGGAATATTTAAAATGATTATAAAATTATTAAGTTATTTTAATGTAAAAGTGTCACATAGACTGAAGTTACCAATCATGATCTAAGTATCACTGAGATGGGGAGTCGTTGAATCAGTGATGTCTTCTTCGTTTTATGTTTCCTTATTTTTGAAACAACATTCACCTCCTATTAATGTGTTTCTTCTCTTCTGAATACACACAACCACATGAACACAATATTTACAAGGTACACTACTCTACAAGAGTAGCTACATCCATGGTAGGGTATGGAAATAGTCTAGTACCACACAGTGGAATAGAAAAAAAATAATTTTATGTGGTATACAACACATAGGATATACCCATACACTCGTGTAGAACTTAAATAATAATATACAAGTGTGTGTGCACCCTCTAAGCACAAATAAGGAATTAAACTATTTTAGTGATTTTTTACAATTGAAAAAATATATTCCCTAAAGTACAAATCATCACATCCATACCCAGAAGGTGGTATGAACTATCTTACACACAACCGAATACATGCGTATACCACAATTTTTTCGCAGAGACTATAGGGTACCGTACACGTAATTCAAATGGCTTCCGCGTAAATATTCCCTTTTGGCATGAACAAACTTTTCCACACAACTTTTTTTTTTCACAAGTTTCCACTTCTCATGCAGCATCTCACTTTTTTGTACACCTTTCTTCTTTTCGCAAAAACCACATACTTTTTGCACAACTCACATAGCGTATAATTTTACACACTTCAGAGATCCTGATTTCTCTAAGTGTTGAGCCAAACCACATGGGAGGGGGTCACCTCTTATTTATAAGCATTTTTAACACCACGTGAAAAACACTAATCCATGCATAGAACCCTCTTCATGCGTGTAAAATATCTTTCGTGCAACATCATATTTCAATAAATGCTCTAATTTTTCACACAACTCAAGACTTATCCATTAGTTGAGCTTTGGATCTCAAAACACCTCTTCTGTGAAAAACTTCACTTCTCTATATCGTGCACCAAGCCTATATTTCGCAAACCACATTATTTTTCACACAACACACTAATATTCTGCGCAACCATTATTTTTCATGCACCCCATTGATATTTCGTTCATGCCTTTACAATTTCACGCAACCTTTATTTTTTCACGCACTCTACCCAATTTTTCAAACACTGGTTTCCTTTTCCATTTTTTTATGTTCTATCCTTGAATCATTCCATGTGCAAAAAAAATCTAAACCATCTTCTATCCTGTGTTCAGCATCCATTTCCAAAAACAAATTTTTTCATCTACCGATTGTCCATTCTTTTTTAATTTCTCTCTTCATTGCTTCTCATAACCATTCATCAGATTTCATCATGATCTCTACTATCGTGATATATATCATTTGATAGACCAGATTTATCATTATAAAAATAAAAATGGTATGTACTAAAACTTCATTATCTTCAAGCAGCATCATTTCTTCCAATCAAAACTGTATAAGACTGGCATCATCATTTCTCCCCCTTTACTTCACAAGGATTTAAACACAAGTTATCTAAACTTATCATATTTCTAAAACACAGATCTACAATGCATCGTCAAGTTTACAAGTCCATTACAAAGTTAATTGATTTATCTTCTTTAACAATAAAAAACAACACTTTATAACATCAAACGTTTCTTACATCCTTATCCGTCCAACTTGATCCCAATATAGAAAACAAAATTTAAATCATATATTTGAATGGATCAAAATAAAATTATGGTTTTAAAACTGAGGTGAATTTTTGTGTCCCTTTACCTTAGATTCAACCTAGCTTAACCTAATTTAACCTTTTACCATGTTGAGATATTTTTTTTAAGAAATTTATTTTTCATTATGACCTTTAATAAAGTTTTACTAATTTATATATTTTGAAATTGTGTTTAAAAATATTTAATCCAATTTAACAAATTCTATTTCAATTATTTGATGAAATTAATTTTTAATACATGCATTAAACTCAAATGAAGCTTGTTTTTTTATAAAAATGTGTTTCTATGAAAAAACGGGATTTGCAATCAATTTGTTCATGTAAAAAAACGTAAAATGATATTTAAGAAATAAATTTTTTAATATATTATTTATAACTATCATTAAAATATTTAATCAATATATATTAATTTCATTTATTAATATAATAACACTTTACACACAATCAAATGGTTTTTAAAAAAAAACGTGTTCTTAAGACCAAAAACGTTCTTATACCACAATCAAGTATTATTTTTATTTCTACATAACTAATGATATTATTTCTATATATATTAGAAATATTTTATTTTTAAATAAGAAAAAACATATTGGTAATTTGTATTTCCATTATTTAATGAAAATAAATATAATTTTAACCTAATTTGTATTTTTACTACACACTAAAAATGTAAATCATTTAAAAAAAATACAAAAAAATGAACATAATATAATATTGAAATTATGATTTGAAAAAGTATATAATTTTCAAAAAATAAAATTTATAAAAAATTTATAAAAAATTTATAATATCGACACACAAAATTAAATAAAATCTATTTTTGATGGAAATATATATTGGTTGAATAAAATGAAATTAAAGAAAATTATAAACATATTTATAATGAATTATAAATAAATTGTCTAAAAGGTTTACAAAATTTTTATAATGTTTTTATTAATAATCATTCCTTCAAATATAATTTCTATGTTATAATGGTTGAATAATAATTTTTTATAGTACATCATAAACCACATAAATCAATGTATTGCATATACCACTCCCTAACGTATACATTACATAATGATAATAAATTCTAAAATTCGGGGTATTTAAATAATACCTTTTAGGATGATTGGAAGTTGTTTTTTATTAATAATATATAGTTTATAAAGTTTTTATATACTATATTAGTAATAAATGTGACTGTTGACTATATTTCAGGGGATTTGGTATCATTTGGAAAAAGACGGGACGGATTGATAATTAAGTTTTGTAGGGTGGGGTTGGAATGAATGAATCAATGATAAAAGGGACATTATAAGTTTATTAGAGGGATTTAGTGGAGATTTTCTTATTTTTATAGTTGAATCAATAGAAAATTGGTGGAGGCGATTCCATATGTCCTAACACAACCTTATGATTTATGTGAGATTTTTATTGGTTTTTAAAACAATATTGTGGGGAACAATGGAATTTGGGGTGTTTGATTGAAATTATATATAACCATTAATGATAAATATATAATTATTATATTTATTAAGCCATGGGTTATGTCATTATAGAAAAACAAATTTTGATCCACTTTATACAATTTCTGTGTTAATTTATGGTTATTTAATGGATATATAAGATCTAATTTGAGTATCCAATTCATTATTGAATAGAAAATGAATGTATTTTTTACATTGCAGTTTCTATTGTGAGGTGTCTTTATTTACACCATGGATTCATTCATCTACATGATTGGAAGTATTTTGGGGTACTTGTGTCATGTTGGTTTTTCTCCATGAAAATCTAGTTACCTTGACCTGTAATTTGTAGTATGATACTACCTAAATATTGTAATAAAAAATCAATTTACATGGAAACCATATCTATGGTGTTGGACACATAAAGACCCTATGTCATGTTATTTAATAGTATAATGTGTATTTCTTGAGGTTTGAAAATTTCAAAATCACCTAGATGATTACATGCGTAGTGCCAAAAAGTTTAAAAATGATAAAACATATCACTTGATATATAAGAAATTTTGTAGGGTAGATCTATCCGATATATAATGGGGAATTTTTTAAAAAAATATAGTACCATTAATTTCATGTTGTTATGAACAATTTTATATTCAATGAAATTTATTTCTAGAGATAACGACATTCCCAATCACTTCACATGACATATTACAACATGATATATGGTGTTACATTTTCACTTTTCATACCCATGAATGTATATATCTTTTCCTTCAGGTAAAAAATTCTGTAACCAATAGAATACTTTTAGAAATTTATTATTTTCATTAAGAGAGGATTGAATTATCTATGATAGATTTTGAGAGGAATTCCTCATAGTATATCACTACACTATTTCTATGAAAACATAAACAAAAAATTTAAAAAACATGGATTTAATTATTAGAAATAAAAATAATGAATACATTTTTACCTTATAGTAACCACATCATTTATGTTTAAATATAGATATAAATGAATCTTACCATCCATCAATCAATATTAATAATTTTTTAATTATTTGAGAAAACAATGTTACAAAATATGTAAAGGTAGTCTAAATTAGTAAAGGTAAATTTCCTAAATACAAAATTGATTCGTGAAATCTAGGAGGAGTGAACAAATTCAATAAAAAATATTAGAATTTTCCAGTGGTTCCTTTGAAGTAAAGTATTATTATACCATGTTCCCCTATTTCTATGAACACATCTAGTGAACATGATCTGTGTACTTATTTCCCAATAGAATGTAGTATATGATAGACTATGGGTGGTTATTAATTCCTTTAGAGATCTGATAATGACAAATGAATCTATTTCCATTTCAACTAATGATATATAGAAGGAATAAAACACCATAATCTCATTCAATAAAAATAGACTGAAAAGATACACTCAACATGAGAACCATCAATATTAGTCTTTCAGTGATCTTTGTCTAAAGGGTTTCTCTATATTCTTTCGAATATAATTATGTCAAAATGGGAAAACATTTGTAACTAAAAAATGACATGGCCATCCTGATTTGGGTGTACCGAGAAGTATGAAAAGTCTATAATTAAACTACAATACCCTGTATATCCGATGTTACACGTTTCTTAAGAGGTATTTGTCACAAAATTTAACTCAATTCCATTTATAGATTGTTTAATTATAAAATAATCACTTTTAGTCACCTCATGCTTGACCAAACGAAATAATTATTTCTAGCTTCAACTTCTTCCCAATTCACATGTTTAACCACACATTATGATTTGTGGGAGACATCCCACAGTTCATTGAATGGAATTCAATAAACCATCAAAAATGGAGGGACTAAAAAGGAGCCTCGTATTCTATCCATCTAGCAAACAATTCACCATATAATTCCCTCAACCAGTATTTATGAATGATATTGAAATTTATTCTAAAAAACCGTTGGTCGGATTGCTTAACCCACCAACTTATTTGAGGATAATATTGAGAAATCAAGTTGTAGTGAACTCCATAATTATAAATTAATTCTTATAACATGTCATTGTTGAAATATATCCCATGATCACTAATAAATATATTAGAGACAAAAAACCTTGAAATTATATTATTTTTATGAATATTTATAAAAATGACATTGTGTCTATTGAGGTTAATTACTCATAAAACGAATTTGAAATTAAATCAACACATATCCAAATGTATGTATAAAGAATAAATAATGATAAATTATACATGAAGTCAATAACAAATATATTCATGATGCTATACTCCATGATTTAGTGTTGTGATATCTCATCTATCCTTCCCAACAGTCGTGTATCCTAAAAATCATCACTTAAAACCGCTAAACAACATATATCCTTGTAAAGTGTTGGCCAAAATATTAATCTCTAAATAATATTGGCAACTATTAACTATAGTGTATAGGGGGATCCCAAACATCTATAAAATATGTATATAACCATAGGGATATAGCCACTTTCTCCAATGTTTAGGAATATTTTCCCCTATTGCCATAAGTCCCCATGACCTAGGAAATATATAGTTTTTTTGATATCATGGTGTGAAATTTTTTTCCCCACTGCAAGTGCATGGGCACCAGTATTTTGATATGGGAAAAAGATCTCATAAATATAACCCCCTATAAAGAACTCATATATCCAATGGGATAAGGGCCCCCTTCTGCATGTCCCACCCACAAAATATATTTTAATTCGTATTTGCACATATGGTTATAGGTCTGGGACAATGTATACTTTTTCCCAGTGCACAAAATCCAGTTGCAAAATGATATTCCTAGAACCCAGGTAAACTTTGGTAATATAGAACATAGGTACATGAATTTTCCAAATAATTTTTATCCGTTTGAATTAGTTCCTACGGATATAGCCCCATTTTTTTGGCCTCTTAATCCATTAGAATATTATACCATGAATACATTCATTTCCATAAATTACATATATAATTAATATCCAAGACTATTTGTGAATTAATATATATATATATATCAATTAATTTATCTTTATAAATTTTACAATCATTACTGTCGAGTTGTAGGTTACTTTTTTAATATCAAATAATTTTGAGATCAAATCATAATAAGAATTTTTTTCCATATATCCACAATAAAACAGCTTTGTTCTATTGGTGACTCATGGACCAAGTGAGACATAAATGTTTCTATAAATACCATATTAAGTGCGATGAAATTTGTACTTCCAGATATATCTAAATTTCACAAAAGAAGTCATTAATTTATTATGAGACAATGATAATACAATATTTTTAAAAATCAAACTATTTTTCTCAATAAATTAAAAGGTGGTATTTAGTAAAGATAAAGTTCGATCCATAGATATGGTGAAGTTATTTTGATTAGGATTTCATGATGTTATAATAATATTAATTTTATGAAATATGTGATAGAAGTCATGTTTGATTAATTTTGAGGATGCGATGAAATGAAGACAATGAATATTGATTAGTTTGAATGTAGGTTTGAAAGAATTATAGTGTTTTTTAATATCTAGGTTCAGGTGTAATTGGAATTTGGAAAATAGGTTTACTAATTCATTATTTGTTTCAATTTTGAGATTGGGAAGATCCAATATTCATGGTATCCCCACCTTGACATTGACCGGCCTAGAGGGCATCGTTAATTTCCTACGGGTATATGCAAATATAAAATTTACAAAACTAAATCTATATTACTCTATTAATTAAAATGTTGTATTTAGGAATGTTATAAATGGATAAAAAAAGATACTGAAATTTTTTATATTAGGTTTTCCAAAATATTTAATTTTATTTATTATTCGAATGAGGTGAGAAAATTTCTGTTTGATTAATTTTGAGGAAGCCAAGAAATGATGGGAAAATTGATTTATTGGTTTGAAAGAGGATTTTAAAGTGTGAAAATGTTTTTTAATTATCAGGTTTAGGTGTAATTAGATGTTGGAAAATAGGTTTATTAATTTATTATTGGTGTTGGAGTCAATACGAGTAATATCAAATGGTCATGGTATCCCCACATTGAGACGATAATCATCTATTTCCCTTAGTTAGGGAATTTAGGTTTTTGTTGAATCAAATTTGTCTTGAAATTGTATCTAATTCCATTTTCCCATAAACTAAAAAAAATTTAATGCCTAATTTAATGTTTTAGCTGAATAATTTTATGATTAATTTTTTATTCAATTATCAATGGTCATGATAAAATAATAAGAAACGGATTTGAAAATGATTGAATAATTCCAACAAACCACTACATGAATATATAAAATTAAAGAAATACAACAAAAATCCACCTTATATTTATATAACTCCAAAATAATGTGGGTTTATCCATAAATCCTATAAATGATTGGAATAGAGGAAATGAGAAATTAAAAAGAAAACATAAAAAATAGAGATGAACACTTGTGGGGCCTTCCCTACATACCTTATCACTCAAAGATTTGGTCACAAAATATTTGAATTCCACTAATATATCAATGATATATATCAATATATAAGCTAAGTATAGAGTCTTTTATTATATAATATCATTAATAATTGTTCCAACAATGATTTGAGGTGGGTCTCGAGTTATATATTCAATCCAAAATGAAAAATATGTTGACTATGTTCACTTAAATATTGTCTGAACAATTTACATAATGTGTGAAGTGTTTGCACAACATGTATTCATTTTATTTCTAGGAAAAAATATTTCAGCATATATGTTACAAGAACTCATTCCAAAAAATTATCATGTTGTGTAAGTGGAATACTCAATGTTCAAATTGATCTTCTCCATTTTTTCATCTCTCCTACATCCTCAAAAATCTGATATTTCACCATGAGTGAAGCTCAGGATGCGATGTTTTATTTTTTTTACTTGTTGAATTATTTAATATATATTTCCATTAAATGTAAAACAGGTAAAATTTTCCAATATATTGAAGGAATAATCATTTAAATATATAATTTAATTTATTAAAATATGAAAAAATATATCCATAAAATACTGATATAAATTTCCCCCACACTTGAAATCATACTTAACCTCAATGATAGAATATCAGCATACTACAAGGGAGTTAAATATATCATGCATCAAATTCAATTTCAATAATAACGATTGATTGAATAGGAAATTAAAATTTTCAGAATCATATGAAGAAAATTTATCATGGCCACATTTTTCAACGAATACAAATCAACCATTTCTTATCCTTTTCCATTTTCAAAATAAGAAAGTATTGTTAGACATACATTTTCATTTTTTAATTCATTATTAGTATTAATTATTGTTTTAATTTAACTCACAATAATTTTTACCCTCATCAATAGGGTACAAATATAAATTTATTTTCCACATACCACAAAATATATATCATTCCATTTTCTTGTAATGAATCTAACATCTCCACCGTATAAATACAAAATCACAACTAATCATGAGGGCTTCACCATTAAAGATCAAATGAATTCAAGTCTTAGGATTGGTATATTAATTATATAAATCATGTAAGGACGAAACATTAGGTTCATTTATAATATAATATTCATTATAATAAATAATGATTAATGTATGTCTTCTTTTCCCCCAATATCTCAGAGGAATATTATAACGAGATGAAATTGAATAAATGAAACACCCTATTTTATTATTATATTTATTTTCATTTCATTTATATTTGTTGTTTTGGGGAAAATTATCATACCCACCACCTAATTACTAATGATCTCCTTATGAAACACCATATTCTATTTTTATTCACGCTTCCATTTTCCACATTGATTCTAGATGGTCCTTACAATTAAAAGTAAACAGGTGATAAAATAAGATACAATCAATGAAATTTGGAATATTTTTGTTGATATCATTCATTCCCCTAAAAATAGAAAATGAATAAAGAAAAATATGAAACTCAGGTTTCCTCCTAAAAGAGCTATTGTTTACAGTTATTAGGTCTACCTTACCTCCTTCATCAACAGATCAGGTGATAGAGGAATACTTTTTTTTACCTATTATGGAATAATAAATGGTTTTAGTTGTGTTTTATCTATGTATGTTGTCCCATGTCCTTCATTATTAGAAATATTAATTCTCCATGAAGGTAGTACTTTCTTGATCTATACAGGATAGATCTACCATTTCACCCTCAATCCTGATGAAATAAACATAAGATCATGTTCCAACCATACCCATTTTTCGTTATAAAATATAGTATATTCAATTGATCCTATATTGTTAACAGTCTTGGACTTCATGTCAACATTCTAATTCAGTTGATTATTCTCAAGCACTATAAAATCTAACACATATACCAATTCAATATCAGTAAAATTTTCATCATCATGTTTTTCCCTACTCCAAAATACTTTCCCTCTATAAAGTAAATTTAAATTATTTAATAGTAGATGTTGAAACATACTTGATTACTACCAACACCCATAAAACATTCCACACATTGGATTTCAATCCACAGACACCATAGGTCTAAAAATGTTCTTTCTAAAATTAGGGTATATCTCTATTATTCCATATTAAGCACTAGGTTGTCAATGAGAAATTAGACTTTATCGACTTTGATTAAGATATCTTCAATTTTTCCGCATTGTGATTTTATTGCTGATTTAACTAACTAATGATGAAATTTTATAGGCTTTAATCCATCCAGTGGAAACTTTTAAAATTCACATATGAAATTATATTTACACTCACACCAAATATTCAAAAAATAATATCCACATTTATTATCTCCAATAAATATGGAAATTGAAAAGCTACCTATATCACATTACCTCGTAGGGAGCTCTTAAATATCACTAGAACACTCAAATGTGAGAGGAATAGTTCCAATACCGTCTAGATTCTTCTTATTAATTACAAAATATTTCTTGATTTTCTCATATGTTGACATATTCATGGGATTCTCTACAAATGGTATATTAATATGAAATTTTTTAATGGGGTGAAAAAATAAATTTCTGTTTGTTCTTTTTTTCTTGAACCATTTATTCAAGAAAAGTAAATAATATCTTATATTGAGGTATTTATTCTCTTAATTCTTCAGCAACATGTTCTTTTATTTTTTTATGTTTATTCTCATGACCATCCACTGGTTATTGTCTGGAAAATTTAATTCCACTTCTTATTGTTTCCTTTACATTTCTATGCCATAGAGCATTCAAAAATGATTATTTGGCCTAATTCAAGGAGCTTTGGTAGAATTCCTCTTGGAATATCACTAAGATTGTTAACAATATTTCCATCATGATGATCCAAATTCCTTAACTCTTTCTTTTTATTCATTGATTCTTCTTCTATTTCACTGCATATATCCCAAGAAGCAATAATGTGTGTAGCTAATGTCACTTCCATCATATAGAATTGTCTTGATAGTGTGGGAACATGATGTTGTTGTGGTTAGTACCCTAAGGGTCTTTGATAAAGTCATTATCCTTTTTATTGTTGTGGTATCGAACCATAATATTTATTATAATTATTGTAATTAGTACAATTTGTAACTTCTATACACATTCATTGGATGTTAAGTTGTTGGACCACCATGATTTCAATCTTTGTTGTTACTGAATCAAGTTTTACATCCATCCAGTCATTATTTTTTATTAAATAAATTCCATTTCATTACATTGCTTATCCTTTCCACTGGAAACTATTTCTTGTGATTTCATTCATCATGTTCTATAACACTTCAGTAGACTTCTTCATTAAGGACTCTATAGCTAAAATGTTCAAAATTGACCTGTTTCTCTATGACAAACCCATAGATAATGTATGTATAATACTTCATAGCTATATTCCCTGATAGGGGAATTTTTGAGTCATATCATTATAACAATATCATGCAGAATATAGTAAATTGTCTTAAAACTAATTTTTTTTTGAATATTTAATCATATATATATTGACATAGAAGGAGGAAAAAAGTAGGTGGGGAAGTTTCTTTACATCTCATCAAATGTATTGATGGAACATGCAATCAATATTTGAATCAAATCATGAAATATCTCATGTAATAAAAATAATAAGAGGCAATGCCTTACCAAATAATAAGAGATGTTTTGGAATTTAATCGTGTTTCAAATCTCACGAATTTTTCCCAAATATTTTTTCATATAATCTTGTGGATGTTCGGTGAATTTCACACTATACTATAACATTGAAAATTTTATAGGCTCGATCTCAATGTATTTGGATGAATAATGGGTTTCTTAGATTCTATGTTTAAATCCTCAATTTGATGGCTTCCCATATTCTTCTAGAATCCATTGACATAGATCACTTTGCCGAGACCAAATATGTTAATTTTTAGCCTCTGACATGGTAGATTGATATTTTTGATTGGTTTATAATTCTGTTTTTAATCAATTTTTTCTTTACCCGAGTGTTGTATTTGTGCATATAAAAATTAAAAAAATCTTAAACACACAACACATGCAAACTGAGTATTAACCAAAAAAATAAACCAACAAAATTGGAAATTTAAGTACTAAAAACTAAAAATAAAATATCTGGAGCAATAAAACCATTTTTACATGAAATAAAAGGTTTCATTAATTATCTATGGGTCTATGTAAATACATAATTAATATAAGTCAAAAAACACTACTGGATTAATTAAAACATGTCATTTATTCATTCTAGTTTTATTCTATAGAGGCATTGGAATTAGTTTGGTTAGGTTTTCATAAAAATAATTTTATTTATTTTAAGAATGAATTCAAAAATGTTGTTCTTGATTTATTTTAGAGATAAAATTAAATAAAGACAATGAAAATTGAATTTTTTTGAAAGAATATTTCATAGAACATTATGATTACTAATTTTAGGGTTCTTGTAAAACTATATTTTGGAAAATAAGTTTATTATTTAATGATTTGTGTTAAAGTTGAGATACAGAAGAACCATTTGTCCTGGAATCCCCTCATTAACGCGACAATCCCCTATTTCCCTTGGTATAGTAATTTTGAGTTTTTCCAAATCAAGATTTTCAAGATGCCATATTTAAACCTGATTTATGCTGAATTTAAAAATGTTCATGCCTCCTTTAGTTTTTTTAGTAGCACAATTTTATGATTCCTTTTTGATTCAGTTATAAATGTGGTTTATAAGATCTAAAAAATGATTGTAAAATGATTGAGGGATTTCAAAAAACCAAATACATGAATATATATGATTACGTAAATCCAAATTACCTCCCCCTTATATTTATGAAACCGTTGAACAAGTCAGTTTACCTCCCCCACCGATCCAAGTGATGAGATGAATAGAGGGAAGGTGAAATGATAAAAATCACAATGAAAATAGAGATGAACATGGGGAGGGTCCTATAAACTAAAAATTATTGCTCAAATCTTCTATATCCAAATCATTGAGTTACATTAACTACAATATACTATCTCCCCATTAATAAGCCCCATACAGAATCCATTGTTAATGAAAATCATTAAGAATTAGTCCAAAGGAGGTTTGTGGTGGGTCTTATGTCATAGATTCTGTCTAAAAAATACACTTAATCAGTCAGCATAAATCTTTTACAGAAAAATTATATATTCTTAACATGTTTATAGGATGGTTAATATTGTAATATCTAGGAATTATGAGTTTTGGTGTTTCTCTTCCTAAAACCCCAAATGAAAAATAAAATCCTATAAATTGAATACATGATGTCTACATTGGTTTTATCTAGTTTTTTCAGCTCAAATACAAACTCAAAAATCCTATGTGGGTTGGTCCATGAGTGACTATTGTGGAACGAAGTGTCATTTTTCCCTTTTTTGAATTAACTAATTTATCCTTCCATAAAACACAAGCTAGTCAAATTGATAAAAAATTTGTAGGAATAGTCATTTAAATATAGATAATAATTAATTTAAATAAAATAAAATATATTCATTAAAATAAAATATCAGTATCCTATAACAATATGCATGGGGTCTATTGACATGTTCATGTCCCATGGCAATAAGTGTTTTTACAACATTTTTTAATAGTGGTAGGTGATAAAAATTTATTCTAATTTTGATCCTTGTTTTAAGAAACCATAACTCAGCTAACATATCTCAAAAATATGTTAAAAGTAGAGTGTTGTATGACAATTATTTTTAAGTAACATCCAATATCTGTATCCTCAATAAAAATTAACCTAATATATATCATTTTGGTTTATAAATAATTTTACATTTTAATGAACAATAAAACCTATGATTTTCAAACATAAATATCCAAAAAATAGATATATATTCAATTCATTTTACAAATACACACTTTAGGACTATACTGGTTTAGTTTATCTTAAGACTAGTTGCAAAATATTATTATTTAAAAAATATCACAAACATATCTCGTAATGATATTCCACTTTTTTAATCTTCATAAACATACCGTATCGAAAATATTTCATTATAACCAGGGGGTAGGAGACTTAAGAAATAATGAGATTAGATGCTTAGAAAGGTTAAGAATGGCAGATATAATTCCACTATTATATGATATAATACGATAACCATTGGGCTATAAAACCACAAGACTAATTTACAATGTAATATTAAAACTATCATAGATCCTTAAAGTTAGTCATGGCATAAACTGTTATCATTAAAAATGACATGATTAATAAAATATAAAAAACATCATTATTCATGATCCAACATATTATGTTACAGTAGTGACTCCCTAACATATTTATTGAAACCATTTAATTTTTCAAGGCTAACTAAAAATATAATAAAAAAATGTGGAATAATACATATAACTAATTTTCCATTGTGACATATGGACATAATTAGTTTCCCACTGTGGATCTAAACAATCGAATTGTTTCCCAATTTTATATATTGATATTTAATTATTTACTCAATGAATTATAGGGAGATATTTTACCTACCAATAACATAATGAAAATCTCACATATGTGTGCCAAAATATCATAAACCATTAATCCTATTTGAAAACCAAAAAGACAAAGGTTTCATAACCATTTAATCATATTATATCCCTGGAAAATTGAAAGGGTATATAATAATTTTATCAATATAATAATAATCCATTTGAAGAAACAATTAGTAATGAATAGTTGGATACTATTTGTATTAAAGTATATGTAACATCAAAATAAGTCATCATTGATGTAAAATTATTTTGAGAGATGAAAAGAAACATTTTTTTTTGAAAATATACATCCCACTTTGGAAATCATATTTTAATTCAAAAACATTATAAAAAGTTTTTAATTTATTTTTCATTCAAAATAACATTGTAAATTTATGAAGGAATCTCCAAATCATTGATGGGTTATTATGGTGAAAATTTCTTTTCGTGAAGTACATGAATAAAGCCATTGATTCATTTAACATTTATGGTAAGAAGTAAAAATAACCTCATTTAGAATACAATAATAAGTATCATTTAAAAAAAAGTTAAAAAAAGAAACAAGTTCAGAAATTACATTTAAAAATTATTTTTAAAGAAAAAAACATTTTTGAAACATTTTTAGTAATCCTGACCATATTAGAAAACTCTTTTCTGACCGAAGTGAGAAATAATGTAGATATTCCCTTCAAAATATTTTTTTTATCTCATAAGAACAAAAATACTGTAAAATGAAATGAAAAAAATGTAATATGAGTAAATAAATACATGGGAATAAAATTTATTAATTTCTTGAGTGTAATATGATATGATATTACCATTAAAACATGTTCCCAAATAGTCCCTATAAATAATTGGATTGTACCATAAAACCCTTACCACATTTGTATCATTTGAAGACATAATCTATGTGATTGAATGAAAAATTTATGGGAATTAAAATCACCAAAAACATCATTATAAAAATAATATAATACATTCATGGGTAGTATATAAATCATATAAAATTAGTTAGTGTTGAATATGACATGTTTCTCACAAAAATAAAAGCGAGACAAAAATCTATTTCCATAAGTATTGAATTCCATCATACACATTTGAACCTCAATTATAATAAATATAAAATAATTTTAAATATATGAAATAATTAAAATAATAGGTATCATACCATATATGTTATACATATGGTTTTTTATTACCTATTTATTAATAAATAGTTATTAAAATTATATTTTATGTAATAAATGCATAATTGTTTATGTATATTTTGGTCTAGTAATTTTGGAAATTTTACATTGACCATGGTTTAATAATATCTCAAATATTAATCATAATATAAATTTCATATTTATATTCATTTTATATTTATAAATATTAATCCAAAAAAATTATAAATAGAAAATGAGTTACATCGTCCATGGATACGCTATGACGTATGTCAGCATGAACATTGTTTCCATTTTTAAAAAGGATATAATTAAATATAGACAGTTAATAATTCACCATTTAATAGTTATTATGATTTCATATATATCATATATAACCATTAAATTTATCCTCATTTTCTTCCATGTAAAGTGTAATTGAAAGACAAATTATATCACATCATGAGGGGGTAGTTAGCCATACACATGAGTGATGTTATTCTATTTCAATATAAAGGAAACTAAGAAGGTATATATTATATTTAAATTTATGAATCAAATTAAAAATTTGAGTTATTGAATATATGATTTAAATCCGTAATTATATCCTTTTATAACAGGTGGTTATGAAAACTGAATTTCATCGGTTCGTGAGGTAGTTGTCTTCTATACAAATGATCAGCAGTTTCATTTCCCATATGATGGAAGTGGAGATGGATATATGTTATATCATAAAAAACGAAAAAATAATATTATATTTTATATATAGTTTTTATTATATTGTAATTATTTAGACATTAATTAATGTAGTAAAATAAGATGTGAAAATGAAATTTCATTATGAAGAAAATTCAATTTTCTTAGAAAAAATTCATTTGGATCTCTTATTGAGGACACATAGGTTTTTCTTATATAAATGTAAAAATTTATATATAATAGATAATTATTTTTATGCAGTGATTAGTTCATGGTATTTCCAATCCAAATGTCTTATGATGTGTGATGATGTGAGGGGAGGAAGTGCACTTTTAGAATTGGGGAGGGGTAGATTTTTTTGTAAATAACCAAATCTATTCAATAATGGGAAGTCATTGTCAACCCATGTTCATAAAAAATAGATAATGAAATGGGTTTGAGGATTCAATTTTCAATAAATAACTTCATAATTATAAAATACACATGTTTTAAACATGTTATACCATTTATTTGAAGTATACATAAGTTAACCATTTTAGTTATCAACATTGTAACTAGATTTTTATTTGACTATATAGTTTATTTAACCCTTAAGACTACAAAATGATAATTATTAGACAATATGAACCCAATTAATCTAAATATTACTTCCCATTTATCATTAAAATATCATATGTGAAATAAAAAATAAATTTAACAGAGACGCATGTAACAAAAAAACACCATTTTACCATTAATCATAATAATTAATTTATATTGAGTTCATTATTCATTATGAACCGAAATTAACATGAGAATGTTATATAACATTAATTATTCTGATTCAAAATATTTTAGACAACAAACCAACTTCAATTCACATATGTGGAAGTACCTAATTTAAAATTAAACTCCGTGGAAAAATGAATAACATTTTTCTAAAGAAAATGTTTTCACACATATATAATGTTTTAATGTTAAAATTAAATATAAAATTCCGTATAATTATCTAAAATTGATTAAATAATTTTTATCTAAACTAATTTTACATTTAAAATCAACCTAAAATTAAATATATCCTGATAAATCTGTAATAAAAAAGGATTTTTTTTAAAAAATAAATATTACTATACTATTCATTGAACAACTAATATTTGTAGATAATTTTAAAAAAAAAAATCAACAATAATTTATTAGTTTAAATTTTAAAAATTAATTTTTTTAATAATTAATTATCTAAAAGTGGAAAATATTACATTTTTTGATTTTTTTAGAAAAATCAATAATGTTTTTGAGTAAATTGTATCTCTGAAACATATAAAGACTTTAATTGAAATTAAGAACATATTATCACTATGTATTTTTATATAAATTCATTATTATTATTTTTAAAAATTATATTATTCATATTAATATAAAATAGTTTACAGAAAATTAAAAAAAGGTCTTGTTCTGGTAATATTATTAATATTATATTGTGGTCCATCAAAAATATGTTTTGTGTGTATTACATAATATCGGAGAAATTGAATTTATTAAAAAAAATATTTATAATATTATGTTGTTACACAATCCATATCCCTGATCAAGGTTGTTTTTTGAATAAATATTCATCCTAAAATTATTCTCAAATATCGATTACCTATTCACCAATCAAACATGTGAAATCAATACTTAAAAAATGGTTAGAAACAACTTTACATAACCCATTTTTTCTTTTTTCAAAATAAAACACCTGGATCTAAAATAAATATGGAATAAAGTGGTGTTTTAATCCTTCATCCATATAATATATTTAAATTTATCATGATCTGTATAAACGAACACTTTTTTAGATAACAAGGTGGGATCCATACTTTTGCAATGAAACAAATCAGTTCAATGTTCTTCTTCTATTTCCTGGTATAATTGAATTATAGTTTTTTCGGGTTATGCTAAGATATGAAATTATTATAAAATATATTCCACTATTTCTATAATAAATTCCTTAACTATATAGTAATAAGAATCAGACATCCAATTAAAGGGTTTATCCCAATTTATCATTTCCCGGATAGGGTTAATGATTTTTCAATTCATCTACTCCTTAAAATCCACCTTTCAAAATTGTGTTTAATTAAATTCCACATATTCATCATAGTGGTTAAAAAATGTTTAGAAAACTATTTGTTGTTTTTTAGGAATCACTAGTAGAATCCAGAATGTGTGAGGAATCTATGAATCTCCCTCACTACTATTTTTATGGAAGCACGTTGATTATTTTTGTATTTTCATGATCAAAATTATTTCAATCATTATAAATTCATTGGCTAAGTGTAATAATGTATTTCACCCTAAATTTTAACTTTTCTAACTTCAGTATAAATAAATTATGTTCACATGTTTCTAGAACTAATTCATGGATCTTGAGAAAACCCTCAAGATACTATCCTTTGATTGAAAAACCATCCATGAATAATTTATGAAATTCCTCTTCCACCACATGGTTAATTTTCTTCATTCATCATTTAATGGTTAGGAGATATATTGCTTATTCTAGAAAAAAAATTTCATTTGGAAAAGATACTATAATGAAAATTTAAATATGGTCATGGATTTGTAAAATAATTTCACATTATTTTGTTATAGTTTTCATAACTATACAAATTGTATTGTAATTCATTATCAACTATCCATTATTATATTTATATGATGAATTGTTTTATAAAATTACCCTTCGACATTCTATCATTTTGATTCTGATAATTTAAAAAAACTCTCAATAATATCATTAATCAAGTGAAAATATATTTTTAATCCATCTCATTGATAATAATTAAATTGGGATATACTATTTACTATCTAATTTGGTGTTTAGAATTCTAAAATATGATTGCTTCAATACATCCATCATAATATCATAATTCATTGGAGGGTTTAATCCCTATTGGAAATACCTTTTGTATTTCCACATCATAAGGTATCACCTTGTATAAAAAAATGGGATAATTCATTTTATATCAATGACGCACTACCAAAATTCATTTCAATAATATTAGAAAATACATTAATGTATTCTTATTTTCTGTTTTGATATTTAATCACTCATGAACACATATAATTCTTATTCATCATAGAAAAATAAACATATTTGGATTATAATGGGTTATATTTTCGCCAATGATTGTGGCTTTACAATTTTGGGAACCTTCAGGAATATGAATTCAGAAGGGTATAAAATTTCAAAATGATTTTAAATTTATGATTACTAGGGTTAAATTAATGCATCATGATTAACATTCATATTAAATATTTTTAATGATATGATTTTTTTAGATGATTAATTAGTATAATGATTAATATAAGGTTTCTAGATAATTTTTGGAGGTTTTTAGATAGGTTTCAGAAATTTTGGATTTTGACGGAAAGGGTGCACGGTTTGGTGTGCACAGTTTGGAGGAACCCTGAGACACCATGGTAATTTGGGGTTCTTAGTCCAATTTAATCTTATAATGGTAGGTTTTCTAGGTTTCTGTAGGTTTATTGACAAACCAAAAATGGTTAATGGTGAACCTGTGTGTTGATGATGATGGTTTGGGACATGGTGCATAACCTATAGTTAGTATTAGTCAAACCATTATACAATATATAGTTGGGAGGAATTACTAAATGAAAATTTGACATATAGTTTATTGGATCATGTGTATCATGGGTATAGGATAGAAGGGGATTTATGTTTGGTTTATGTTTTTACAAACCACAAGGTCAAACTAAAGTGCTACCGAAATTTGATTAAAAAGTAAATATTTCCAATATTAGCCTTTGTAACTTTTCACCACTGTCCCATTTTCCTCTCTTATTTAGTGCTCATGAACTGTGGGACTCAAAGACCACCATCATCTATCTTTTACCATTAAATTAATTATTAATTCTTGGTGTTTCTTCATATTTTATGGTGATACTTCTCTTGCACCTCCTTCCCTTTCTCAATTTTAGTTGTCCTTCCTAATTTTAGATGTTTTGGTTTTTTGGGTTTTCATTAAAATTTAAATAAAGTGGGTTGTTTAATGTGTCAATTTTTTTTGAAATTCATATGATACCATTAAAATGGATTGATCATAAAGACTGAGTTCTGACCTGGTTTTGGTATTAAAAGGGGGAATATAATGTTTTTAAAAGATATTTATTTTAAAATAAGGTGTTGAAATCCACATTATTAATGGAATTGGGATTAAAAATGGATTCATTTGATGGTTTGAAATTAGGGTTCAATTCCCACTTTGGTAAAATTCCTTGATGTTTGGTTTAAATATTTTGATAAAACGGTAGGATTTTAATTTTTTGGGGTGATTGGATAATAATGATCTTGGTAAATTAAAATGATTTAAAATGGGTATTTGTGGTGTTCAAATGTATTGTAAGGAGATGATGTGAAACCATAAAAAGTTATTATTAGTGTAATTGTTAATGGTGTTGGTCTTGGTGTTATACACCTATGGAAGGGGATGTTGGTCATGAATGTCCACATTATTGTTCAGATTTGGTTCATGGTGATCCAAATCATTGCTTTGTTGTTTTTCAGGATGGAACATATTATTTGATTTTGATATTAGTGATGGTGGTCCACATTTTTTAGGTTATTGGTCATGGAATTGTATACCAGGGGCTTCTGATGTCGTTCACGGTGGTCCATCTAATTGATTTTGGTTGTTGAACAAGACATTATGTATCGATTTTTGGATTTTGGGATTGACTCACTTAGATATATTTTTTTATTGTAAACGTAGCTTATAGATAGACACTCTAGGAACTATTGGTTGGTCATATTATTAAATGTACTGATAGGATCCTCCACTTAGATACCAATGGGTTTACATATGGTCTAGGTACTCGACCAAGGTTCTAAGAATGGATTGTACTAATTTTTATATATCTAAGAGATAAGTTATTAACTAAAATTCAAATAATTAATTCACCATATGTATCACTATATTCTACACATTTCTAGGATTAGTTTAGGACAATGACTTTTGGTTGTTCTAGGTGTCCCTATTGAACTCGAGGCCCACCAGGTTACTAGATAAAACTGTGTTTCCATTGAGATGTATTATAAAAATTTTATAGGTTATTTATTTCATTTTATACATATATCCTAGGTTTTTTATACATTAATTTTTTTAAATAAACCATTACAGGTGTTTTATTATATGTTACTCAAACCCTACTCCGGCCACCACTGGACATGGATACTTGAAAGGTTATCATATAGTTTGTGTGGGAATACAATTTGGAAACAAAATATTTTTGGTTTTTTATGATTAGGAATGTTAGCTCTGATTGTATTATATATCTAGATATTGGGTATATGTCCTGGAATGGAGATCAATATATAGACTGATGTATATAAATTTTAGTTGATTTTGTGTATGTGTGATAATTGGAATGGGTGATTGATGTTTTATATGTGGACTGAGAATTCATATCATTACAATATTTAATCTAATTAGAAAATTATATTGTTTTAGTTTCATAACATTTATACTTATTTATTAGGTTAGGTTGTGAACTATGATACATGGGCATAGTATTCTCACAGTTCCTCTATCGACCCCCACTACAAGTTGGTAGTCATTAAAATATGAAGATGCATGATTGATGTCATGTGGGTAACCATTTTGAGGAACTAGTATAGTATTTAACGGTTTGGGATTTTAGAATGTAGTTTTCAGGGTGTTTACTTCAATTTATATTTTACTATTTAGTTCTTTATAGAATGGAGATATAGGGATGAGTTGGGTCTTGTGATGGATAAGAGTATGGTTCATCATGAATACAAATTCTGGTAGGAATTCCATGTTACCAAGAGATATGATTTCTAGTTTTGTTTTTGATGTTATGGTATAATTTGATATTCACTTTGTGTGAGATACTATTTGTTTACATTTTATTACGTATGGGAGATTTATGGATCTTGAACTGTTTGAATGAAGCCTTTGGTTTGGTTTAAACTATTGGTCTATAGAAGAAAAAAAGGATCTCATGCATTATGATAGTCATGATTTAACCCCATGATATAGTCTTAATGTTATATGATTTTATGGATTTCCATTTGATGAATGGTTTTCAGGGTCTATAGGAATATGATCAATGGTTTGGATTCTAGTTTTTTCCTCATGAATATTTGATATAGTGAACGTGGTGGGTGGATATAGTGTTTTTTATAGCTTCAATACCTCAGTAGGAGGTTTTATGTTTGTGATCAGTTGCATGATCAAGTCCTCTAGGGATTGGTCTTATGAAAGGATTCATAGAGAGGAATGATTCCCTAGTCATCAGCCATTGGTGGGTATATGAAGTGTTTATAGTGTGAGACCCTATATGGTGGTGTTTTGACTTATTTATTTTTTGTAACAATTAGACCAAAAACAAGGTTGATGCATTATGAGTTTTGTACCACTGTGATTTGGAAAAGACACAGGATTGTTAGGCCTGTAAAAAATATTCAGGTGGATAAAGTTTTTGGAGTTAGTAATTTGTAACATTTTATAGTTACCCATGATAGGGGTTTACCAAGTTAAGATTTATTTTGGGTGTTTTAGGAATGGGTTCATTCTTGGGTGTTTTTCTAAAGATAAATTCTAGGTGCAATAATGTATAGGGTTTTGGTGTGTAGGATGACTTTTTTTACTACAAGAAGAATATAAGTGTAGTTTTTTAGATTTATGATTGTTTTCTAGTGTGTAAGGTTAATTTAGGCACATATTCAAGGAATTGGATGTGAAGAAGGGTGAACCTAGTGGTTATGAGATATATTAGGAGATGAAGAGGAGCTTGAGTGTATATTGTTATTGCTGTTAGGTTTTACCCATGTGAGGACTATACATGCAATGTATTCATGGTATGTTTATTGTGAAAGGTAGAAAATGATTCTTGATTTTCATAAGATGAAAATTTGATAAGTGACGATGCTTTAGTTTCACTTTAGGTATATTATTGACAGAATAGTTTGGTGAACTAATGGATTTTCTCTAGATGAATTTATCGGGATTTGGTGAAAGCATTGATAGCCTTGGTGGAAGTTTGAATGATGATTAGGTTTTTAGTGGTGGAGTAATTGGTTTTGGATCATCTATTTGTTTTTATTTTGGTAAATAAAATGCGTGGAAATTTCTAGGTATCCTGGACATGTGGGTGAGGAATTAATAGTGTAGAGGGCTTGTGAGATAGGTTTCACATAGTTTTACCCATTAATGATATAATCGGGATCATTGGTGGGGAGCTGCATGTGTGTGTTTGATTGTTAATTGATAATTAGATTACGAAGGAATGGGATGATGGTGATTCACTATGTTGTCTGTTTTTTCATCATATATTATAAGAGCACATGACCATGGTTCTTGGGATGTGGAAGTATCCTTTAGTTGGCTTTGAGACAATATGGGTATATTGAGACACCTCTATTCAAAGAGATTCATGGCCTTTGGATGAGTGTGACATGACCTTACTGATAGACGTGACATTGTAAAAGGATGATTTGTCGTGGTATTTATTGATGGTATCTTTTTTTACTCATATCAATGTGGCGATGATACTCAATATGTTGAAATTTTCATGTTTTCACTAAAAGAGTATTTTCATTATGCCTAACTACCATATTGGATTTTAGTTTGATGAAGGGATTTTCTAAATGTTTCAATCATGGAGTGGTGTCTGTAAAGCTGTATGATGGGAATTAGACTATCATTTTTATATGATTAAGTCCTTGTCGTGTCTTTGTTTTCTATAGGATGGGTAGTTAACATTCTAGAGATATGAGTATGGGTGACAGTTAATGACTGTTTTGTTTTAGTAGGGAATGTGAGACGAACACATCCAATTCAACAGTCATTGGTGAATGGGGCATGGTCTATCATAGTTAGAGTTTCATGAGTCAATGATAATGACACTCTTATTTGGGGTATCTCCATGTTGGTTTCAAGGGTGTGACCCTAATACTGTATGGGTCATAGGTGTGTGCAATTGTCCATGGATCAGTTATGGTGGCAATGTGATGCCAGTGACAATTGTTATAGTGATTAATTAAATTCTATAGAGAATGGTAATGAAAAATTAGTTGTTGTAGACTATCAGTACATATAGTGTCTCCAGGCTCAAATATGTACAAAAAAGTTGTTTTAGGTCCATGTTTTGATGTGTGAGGTAGGACACCATTACATTTTTGACTTACTAGTGGATTTATCTATGGAATATCACTAAGGGTCAGGTATGGACTCTAGTGGGAATGTTTGGGTAGTTATTGTATTCATCTAGTCATACAGAAATCAATATTAGGTGTGGCAGAAATACAATGATAGTTAGAGAAATTCATTTAATTTTAAAAGAGTCAACCAAGTATAGTCCAACTAGGAGATAATGAACAATGTGGGTGAGTAATGATTCAAAATACATTTGTTGTCTCATTTTTATAATGGTGTGTGAATAGTTTTTTTGATTTTGGATGATTATAAACATATGGTTTGTTCATAGTTCATGAATAGATGTGGTATGGGTTTTATTTGGCTAGATTTTGATGATGAGGAAAATTGTTGATGGTGAGTGGTATTCTCAGGAATGATAGCTCATGGTTTGCTGGAATCCATTATAAGATCATTATAGGATCATGATTTCAAGGTTTTTTTGGATTTTCGAATGGAATAGGTTCTATGTGTGGTATGTTTTTATTATTAATCTAAATCTTAGGTGGGGAGAACCATGGCTTGGTGAGTGATCAAGTGATGTTGTAATTTGTGTTTTTGTTAAATGGGCTCAGAAAATACACATCTCAATGTTTTTTTATTGAAAATTAGTGTTGCATAATGTTTTATCCACTTCAGTGCCTTGAGTTGGAGGATGTTAATTGGTTGGGTTTCTGAAATTAAAAAAAAATGAAATGATGTTGTTAGCAATAATTAGGGAATAACACTAGATATCTAGTGTCAAGGGTTGACGAGTGTGACTTCTCGAGGATGGAAAGTATTATGGTGTGGAGGTTATTTGATCATGTGTCTATATATTTCGAAAATATCCTAAGGATTTTTAGTTTCCATTTATTGAATAGTTTAAAAATTGGATCATGAAAACAAGTGATATTTTGAGAGTTGGAATGCCACAAATTGTTGATTTGAGTCAATAAATTAGTATAAAGATCTACTTTGACTATTAAGAATTTTTTTGGAGGCATCATGTTAATATTCTTGAATTTTTAATTTTTATATAATAGGTGAAAACTTTGGTGTGCATGGTTTATTATGAACCATGCGAAACCAGGATGTTCACTAGGTTTTCTATTCATTCTAAATAGATCATGGTTTTTGTTGCATGAATACTTCTTAGTTACAAATTTTTTTTGGGGGGACAGTGGGAAATCATGAATGGATGATGAGGGTTTGTGATTTGTTACATGTCCTTAATATGGTTATGTACAAATCGTGCCAAATTCTAATGAAGGGGTGTAGTGTTGAAAACACAATTGGTGTATGGTTTTTCGAACAATCTGGCCTATCCTTGGAGGTCATGGGTAATAGATAACAGGGGAACACAGTTGGTAGAATGTTTGTAAAACCATGTGGCTAAATTATGAGGATGCCATTATTTCATTATTTAGGGGAAATGGAAAAAATACCCCCCTCAGATTTTTATCCCCTTAACTATATTCCCTCCCCATGCAATTCTCTTGAAATATGTGTTCTCAACCTCTTTCTTCCTTCTTCAACCCTTTTATTTACGGTGTGTTCATGTCATTTCCTTCATATTTAAGGTGATATGTTCTTTACTCCACCTTCCCTTTCTCCCATTCAATGGTTCTTCCTAATTTTAGATGTGTGTTTTTAGGGGTTTGAATCTAATCCCACAAAATCATCGAATAATTAGGTAGAGAAGATGGTTTTTTTGGTTGGACTATGTGGAATAAATATCGAGATTGATTATTAATGTTGTTTCATTGATTTTAATTTAGGAATTTGTTCATGGTAATTTTTTGGGTTATCCTAATTAGTTAATTAATTTATGCATCGAAATGGTATCAAATGTAGGTTCATTTCTTATATTGGTGTTCGTAGATTATGTTGGACCATCCATGGTGGTTTCATTGATTGTTAATAAGATGTTATTGACCCTGTGTGGGGTCTAACCTTATGTAGATTTTCGTTTTGATTAATTATGTTTTTTATCAGAGAATGAGGTTTGAGTTGGGTTGTTGTGGAATGTTTGTTTGGATGATGATGAGTTTCAATAAGACTCAGATGGTCCTTGATAATTCAATAGTGTTTAAGAATCATTTTAGAATGTTTGGTGGATGAGTTATGTGATCTAAGATATTTATGTTTATACTTTTTAATATATTTTCATGTGTATTTAGTATGTCACATAAAGCCCATGTATTGTGTGTTTACTTCCATGGATTATGTAATTTGTTTTTTCATAATGGGTTGATACCGTAGACCATCAATGGAGTCCATTGTACTTGTTGGTATTTCTAAGACCAAACATGAGACCACCATTGGGGTATAATGCTTCCCAGAAATGGTATTGCGGTAGTATAATGTAATGTAAGTGGGTTATAAGGATGACAATAATTAACTCAGGGGATTCATTTATGGTTTCAGTAAAAGATCTAATAGGTATAATATGGATATAAATTTTTTAAGATGCATAAGAGGATAAAATTTTATTTTTCATGTGTTATGATTTTTGGAATTCCTATGAAGCCATTGAAATGGTTTTATCATGTGAATTGGGTTTTGACCTAGATTTTGGTATCAATTAGGGAAGATATGTTTTAAATTGGTTATTATTTTAAAATGATCACTTTTCCTTAATATGGTTTTTGTTATGGGGTTTATAAATTGATTTAAAATTATGTTTGAAATGAGGGTGTAGTTTCCCCTTTTTTTAAATGCTTTGATGGCTTGTTTTATTGATTTTAATTGAATGGATGGTATTCCACTCTTTTCGGTTGAATGGCCAATAAAAAACATGATAATATAAAATGTTTTAAAAGGGTATCATTTGTTTCCAAAATATATTGTATGATCAGTATTTATAAACATTAAAGTGATTTTTTTTTGTAATGGATAACATTGTTGGTCACAATGTTACACACCTATAGAAAGTGATGTTGGTTGTTATGGTCAATATAATTATTGGGATATTAGTCAATGTGGTCCATGAAATTTTGGTGTTGTTTTTCATAGTAGTAAATACCCAGGATTTACGATTCTGTTTATGGAGTTCGACATTGTTTTTGGGTTGTCGGTGATGGCATATCATACTAGTGGTTAATGATATTGTTTATGGTGGCCCAAATCATTCATTGAGATATTTGGACATGGTGTTTGATATCCCTTGTTGGATTAAAACACTAATTCTCTATAAAAATATTGATATATTGTATATATTGTTTTTGGAATGATAATTTATTCACTTTTTGATGATTTCATGACTATATTTATGGAAATGACCCTATGTTTCAGTTCCAATGGTTCTGTATATTTATTTTGAGATGGACAAATGTTGTAGGAATGATTGATATTGATGTTTATGTCTCATGGAGATATATGATATTATAAAATCCATATTAGTTATTCACCATAATTAAACATCATATTCTATCATTTTATAGGCCTATTTTGGGTCTGTAAATGATTTTTGGTCCCGGTGTTACCATAGAACCCAAAAACCACAAGGTCAAAAGATAAAGCATTATTTATTCTCAAATATTCTTTAATTTATTTTAATGGTTTTTTATTTTAATATTTCACTATATACACATATGTTTTGATTTTTTATTTTCATTATAAATAGTTAGTGGTTTTCAAATAAGTTGTACTCATGCACTACTTAGGCTGGAACTATACATAGGTAGCCACACATCTCTCATATATTTACTGGAGGAATAGGGATGGAATGAGCCCCATGTTGGTTATTGGAAGACTATTCACGTTATCGTGGATATATTTTTTGTGATGGAGACTAGGAATATATATTTATGGACATGGAGTTGGCTATAAGACTTGTTCAATTAAATTTTCATTATGTAATGTATTTCTGTGATCATCCAAGGGGTATATTGATTTTGTATGTATGTCATATCTATTTTGGTATTTAATGTCTTTCATCTTAATATAGAATGATTATATTTCAATTTAATTATTCATTACCTCTTACGATGATTAGTATGAATTTGGGTTATTACTTCTCTTTGTCCACTATGTTATGGGGTAGTCTGCTCATTGTACCACCGTCGACCACCACAGATAGTTTATCACCCTTGGAATGTGATAAGGACACCCTAAGGACATGTGAACTATCTAGATCCAAAGATTAGTGTCTCATGTTATGGGTTGATAGATAAACAATTTAGAAAATAATTCTATCTAACTGTGTCATTCCATAAAAAATCATTCAAATCCAGATCATTACTATTCTTCACATTTATCGTTTTCAATTATTCATTAGTTAGCTGCATAATATCATTTTCCTCTATATTTTTTATCTCTAAAATATAATAGATTTTTTAAACTATGAAAATTTAATTGATTTTATAATGTTTTCATATATATTTTTCCACATTGATGTGATCACACTGGACCTAATCTTATCCAACAAAAAAATAATTAATTATTGATTATTGATAATGAAATATTTACTCATATCATGGAATTGATCATTATGAATTATCCAAACGTATCCCTATTCTTCCATCTCATTAATAAAAAAATAATAATGGATGAATAATTTCCTTAAATAAATAAAGGAATATATTAATAAAGTATTTATGAACATTATCAACTTCTTTGTATCTTTCATATAAACTCTAATGTTATTCATATTCCTTACCATGATATTCCTAAACATTTTTAGCAGTATTATGATGAAAAATCCATTATATGAAATTTTTATTTTATAAAAGTACGTGAAAAATTAGTTCATTTCATGTAGAAACTATGATAATATGGAAGATTAGGTTTTGGATTCCCTTAAGAAACTAAGAATAAATATTTAGATAATAATATAATATCAATTTCAATCGAATTCATCATACTCGAGAGGAGTTCCATGAGAAACATCACATATACTGATATTTGGGACATTTTCTCTATGAAATAGATAATGATATTATAAATTTTAATGGTCTATATGCACTATTTTATTTCCCCCACCCACAATTGTATAATAATATCCCCAAAAGGAAGAGGTAAACATTATGTTTTCTCATAGATCATCCCTAGCGTGTCTTTGTTTCTCCCTTTTGTATCTACTAGTTATTCTATATTTTTATTACATTAGTGGATTAAGATTAATTTTTGTACAACTTATTTTTCTCAAATTTCTCCTCTTTCTCATAACCTATGTCCTTATTAATATGCATATAGTTTATCCCCATTATATTCCTCTAATGTCATTGTCCACTTCGTCTCTCAGAAAATTCATATCACACAATAATGTTTTGAGTGTTCCCTCAATGAGATTTTGAGGTTGTTATCGCAAAAGGTATGTGATGTTCTAGAAAGAGGATTATTAAAGGGACAATATAAGAACCATGTTTTATAAGTAATTTTTTTTTCACCATACAGGGAATCTATTATTTTTTTTATGAACTTAACAAAAAATATATTTAATATATGATTTCATTTATTTGGCCTAAAAAATTAATTTTTAATGAAACTTCTACATATACATATATCATAGGGAATGAAATTATATAAAAATGGGGAATATTTATTTATTCCCTTGGATATTACATATAAGTCCTTGGTTTTGAAACATTTTATAATCTCTGAATTTTCCCCAACATTGTTTTTTATTTTATGATCTTATTTATTTCCCAAATTCATTTTGATAATAAGTTTATTAGTAATTGTTACATAAAAACTAAAATACCCTAAATGATTCCCCACATTATTTCTTGATAATATTTAAATGGATGTGTATATCTATTCCCCACACATTTGGAAACTGTTTTTATCTTTACTGGTTAAACATGGATATTAATAGCATGTAACATCTCTATTTTCATTGATTTTTTCTATTTTAGAAGAAACCATTATCATCTAATTTACTTGATGAACTCATCTATGAGTTGGGAATATCTATTCATTCTATTGAGTAATATTTTCATTTATATTATCAATTATTTATCTTCCCTCAGTGGGTGTATTCCTCATGAATCCTCTTTTAGCTTCTAATTCAACCACCATCCATGAAATTTTCTTTAAACAATACTAAATTTTCTAAATATATATCCAATGTTACAATACATTACGTATTAATTTCCATAGAATCATTATGAATCATTCAAAAGTTCCATTAATTTGTAAAATATAATTTTATGAAAAAAAAATTAAATATTACTACTTTTATTGACATTATTCACCAGTGGGAAGTACATCTATATGAATCTCGGTGAAAGGTTATCCCATGTGGTATTGGGACCAAAAATTTAGGAAATCACCAAATATTTATCATAAAACGTTTATTAAAATTTAATGTATCATTTTTGAATCAAATTATATTCTACAATGATTCCCTTGAATGTGTTTCATATATTTGGGAAATTAGACCGACATTCTTTTCGGTTATCATTTAATGTACCATTAAATAGATCCATATTTTGAATCGTTAGTATTATATTTGGATTCTTCTCAATTTTGTTGTCCAATATGGGTGGACGCATTATAAATGGAGTGGATCCATAAATGCATCAATGATTATAACCCCCAATATCTATCTTACATGGATCTTCATGGGATCCACCAATGTGGTTTACAACTCTTTATTGAATGAATTGGGAAATCGTTTTTTCATGGATATTCTTCCATTTCTAAGAATATAGCAATCTATCTCAAAATGGATCTCCAATGGTTGGTATGATCTAATCTACTTGATCGAGTGTGTGGGGGTGTGGTTCACAAACAAAATACAAGAAACTATAAAAACTAAAATATTTTAGCACATAAAAGTGAATAAAATATAAAAATTGAAAAAAACAATGAATATATTAACTAATCAACTAATATTCAATTAATTATCTACTTCCAATAGTAATCTCATAAATGGTGTAAAAATACTTTCCATTCCTCTAATTGTTTTCCCCTATATAAGGAATTACATCAATTATAATTTTATTTATGAACCCTTAATTATGTAAAATATGCATGTGTGGAATAATAATGTAATATAACATTCTACAACCATAGATAATGCTGCATAAAAAAGCCTATGAAATATTCATGATTTTTTATTCAATAAATTTACAGAATGTAATTCGAAAATGTTTTTTGAAATAAAATGAGAAAACAAATTATTTATTTTGAATGAAAACATTTTATCTGAGATAGATATAGTAGTTCATTTTAGATTTTTTTTAATATAAAATAACGTTTCATCATATTTAACAAATAAATATTTCCTTATAAGGGATATTACATTGTGGTAACTAATATTCAATGAATAAAAAATTATTAATACATGCCTAATTATTTTAATTATACCGATTAAAAGAAATATAATAAACTGAAATGAATTATAATTCAATTTAAAAAAAATATTCATAAAGAATACTATCATAATTACATCATTCTCTAACACATTGGGGATCCTCCCTTGATAGTCACTTCACTTGAAAAACAACAACATAAGGTAGAAATATTTTTCTTAATGTGATATAAAAAATCATGAAATATCTAATAAATTTTATGTATCATTTAATATATTAGTAATTGAATTAATTATATAAATTTTAAATTATTTTAAATTATTAATTTTTAAAAATGAATTCATAATGATACTATATATATATAAATTATATATAATTCTTAAATACAAATTATTTAATGAAATGTTTATTAATATGTAGTGGAATACAATAAATGAATGGAAGACAACACAAATATAAAATCATTATTTTATTTATTCAACTTCAAAATTATATATGAATGATAAATAAACACTAAAAATGTTATATTAGAATAATTTAATCTTAAAATCATTTAAATTACATATATGTATTTTGAATCCCTTTTGATAATCCATTTCTTTGACAAAGTAATTATTCCAAAGTCGCATTTTCGTGTTTTTTATGATTTTTACCATTAATTTTTAAACATCATATTCAATTAATATAATAGAATTATTTTCCAATTATAAATATCTAATTATCCAACTATTATTTATATTTTTCTTACTATATATCATCATACAATTTTTTATATATTTAATTACGATGTAAAAAAGTTAGAGTTATAAAACTGATTACTTTATATTTCAATTATCATTAAAACCAATTATATATTATAAAAAACCATTTAATGTGACATAGAAATATATTTCTAAATAAATAAATTTTCCACCATTTTTCCTTTCATTAATACTCATTTAAGAGAACATTGTTCCCTATGGTGGTTTTATTCTACGTAAGATATCTATGAAGATTTTTTTAAACTTATGGAATTTATATCTATTAATTGAAATTTAATAAATAATTAAATATACCATTAAAAAATAATAATATCATATATATGATTCAAAAAAAATAAAATTACAATTATATGATATTTTTTTAATGTAAACATTCATATTCATCTAAAATAATATTACAAAGGTTGATTTCAAAACCTGTAAGAATTTGAGGATATATTATGATATATTGATTCTATAATGACCAAATTACTATAAATTTTAACCTTAGTAGAATATCAAATAATTTGATAGTTACCTACAACCATTACCATTTCATCAAATTGTGTATGAAAATATAAACCGAATTACATTAAAAAATATCAGAAATGAAAAACTAATCCATTAAATAAATAAAAATATATAATAAATGAATTAAAATACATAACTAAAATTAAATAAACATGAAAATACTTATTAATAAATTAATTAAATAATATAATATTATTGTTAACCAGGGTAGAAGACTGTTTGAAACGATCCAGGTTTCATTGTAAGGGTTCCCATTTCAAATCTATAATAATAATAATAATAATATTATTATTATTATTATATATTCCCATAAATGAACTTTATAAAAATGTATTTTTTTGTATACCTTATATATTTCACCATTATCATTTAGGAATTATTATCATTTTTATTTCCTATTCATTTTTATCACATTGCACACATTTTTTTAAGGGTTCCCTCCCATTCATTTTTTAATTCTTATAAATATATTTTCTATCAAACTCTATCTCCCGATTGTGGTTTTAAATCCTTGATATATGATTCTGTTCATTATGTCAGGGATATATTCTATTAATTTTACAATTTTCAAAGATTATTATAATGTTTAATTGATCATATACCCTTTACTCTTTTATGGTGTGGAAACCTTTTATTTTATAATATAGATTGAATGGTGTTTGCCGATAAATTTATGCTTTTAATTTATATTTAGATATAATAATGATTAATATATTCATTTAGTTCAATATATAAATTATTTACTACATAAATATATTTATATAACATGTTCATTAAAGATCATTTTTCATTTTCTTCACCCTCTTCATTTGATAAATGAATAAGACTTATTAAAGAATGGACTAAGAAAAAATTATATATTCTATCGGTGCATATGTAGGATTCCTACTAAAAATTAGCATATGGTAATGGGATCATAGTTACCATTTATTTTTGTTGTGTTGAAACAATTCTCCAATGATGTGGTTATTATTTTCAATAATACTTATTTCATTATTGTGAGATCTATTACTGTTATCTATGTAATAATAAATTTCCATTGTTATAGATATTGTTGGATCTAAAATCATATATATGTTCTGAAAATATTATTTACATAATACCTATTTATTATTATAATCTATTGTACTGTACCACTTACCAAGTGTCTACACACATTCCTTATTATGTATCCCATTTCCAGATAAAATAATTATAAATTCTAGAAATGAAATATTTATCAGTAATAATGTATGAAATGATATTTAAATAGTATTGTTATGTAATTTATGTTCTCAATGTATTGTAATGATAACATATATGTATAGTCTACTAATAATCTAATTTTTTTTTAATTTGGGATAATTCAAATATAATATAAAATTTCTATCCCGGGGAAGATGGTGTAGTGGTTTTTATAGTTTTTTAGTCTAGAATGTCAAATAAAAACCTCTCCAATTATATTTAGATGAAAAAAATATAGAATTGTTTTTTGAAAAAATATTAAGAATTCTTATAAATATTTTTAGGTGGGATTTTTTATTTTTAGTTAACTTCTAATAAATTAATATGAATTATATACAATGATTAATCATTACTATATTTCTTTGATTAGAGATGGAACTGTATGTATGTACCTGGGACCATGTCAACACCTGTAGTAATGGTGTGGATTTATAATCATACAATGGAAATGAGTTTTTCTTGGGGATAATAAAACTTTCTCAATAATAGGTAAGGTCAACCATGTTACACAAAATAACCATTCTTGTTGGGATAAATATGATTTATCTCAATAAGCTGTATGAAGACTTGTTGCTTTGATGGGGTATCATCCATTATAATTCAATAATACCACTAAACCATTTTTTATCGAAAATTGAAATAAATATATAGATAAAATATTAATAGTATTGGTATGTAATGAAACATAGAAGGTTAATATAGCGTTATATCATCAAAGGGATAGTTTATCTCAAAGACAGTATTTATGAATTGGATTGATTTTAAGATATTATTCCATGATAAATATTTATCTGAAGATAAAAAAGATAACTTGGAAATGAAATTTATAATTTTTTTAAAAAAAATAGACGAGGAAACTATTAGTAAATTTGAGGATAACATAACAAGAGTAGTGAGATATTATTTGAATATTGTTCAAATCACAAAAAAAAATTGATCTCTTATATTATGTACTAAATCAAAATTATTGAATGGAAGTAGTTTCCCACATTTTGTAATCATATAAGGAGATATTTAATTGTTTATTCAAAACTAAGAAGGAGCTCCCAATGATTCATATTTCCAATAAAAGGAAAAAATATGAGAAATATTGATATCCTTGTAGAAATTACCTTGGAGAGGAACATGACTGGTATTGTAGAATTTAGAAAATGTAATAATTTTCGGAAGAAACACCTTGAGGATTTTTTGAGGTGTTTGGGTGTTGGTTTTATTTGTGGATATAAAGTACACTAAACCAATGATTGAAAGGGTAGAAGATATTATAAGAATATACAATTCATTAATTTGAAGGGGTTAAGATATTATTAAAATAAATTCCACATGCATCAACAGAGTCATATGTTGAAATCTTCATAGGAGAAAGGCATATCCATTGCAATTACATTGGCTCAGGATGAAGTTCCAAATGATTACATTGAAGGAAAGATGAATACGAACAAACATATTATATATATATATATATATATATATATATATTAATTTTTAACTTACTATTTCTATCTTACATCCTATATGTTTTCTTATAAAATTATGTCATTCCCTGAAACATTAACAATGGAATTGTCCATTTTTAAGAATTATTTTTAATGTTATTATAATAAAAGCATACTTTGAATCTTATATTAGAATACATCAATATTTTCTATTTGAGATTTTAATTTCTATATGATTTGATAGATTTTAGGAATTACTCCAAAAAAAAATGAAATAATTTATATACAAAAAATCATATTATGATCAGTTTTATAGGAATAAAATATATTTTTATAGAAAATAAAAAAAACAAGGAGAAATGGTATGTATCATAGTTAGAACTAACGGAGTCATAAGTGTCAAAATCAAAGTGTTATTTTTTCAACTTTAATAGATTGATTAATATGATTTTATTTGATATTATCATTTCTCATACTATCCAATCAACAGTAAGTAATATTTTGGAATCATGATCATGATGATGACATATTAAAATGCATATATCCCGAAACTGAGGAAATGTACTAATGAAAAAAACCTATAAATGTGGTGTAGACCAATGAAAAACTAATATATTTTCAATTTTGGTAAATTTTGAGTTTCTTGAACTAGACTTTGAAACGAAAAAATACTTTTTGCTAGAAAATATATATTCATTAATTCTATTTGAAATTATTCCCTCACATGTTTTGTATAATTTAGAGTAATGAAATATTGAGAGGATTCAATTTATATTTGGGTAGGAGACTGTGACATTGATGAATCTTAATATTAATTTCCCAAAAATATATACTTAAATTGAAAATATAAATTTAATATTCAATTATTACGTTTTTGTTATGATGACATGAATAGTGATTATTTATATTTATATTTTACATTATTAGTTTTCATTACAGAATAAATGATTTTCTAAATAATATTAAATAATGTGTAATGGGAAATTATAAATTATTATAAGAAATCACATATTTAGATAAATACTTTTTATTTTTAATTATAAAAATTATATATGATAGATAAATACAATTCATAAAATTATAAATAAATAAAAAATAGACACATACAAATAAAATAATTGGATTTTGAAATTATGGTACATAATGATCTCCTAGAATAATAATTTATATGAAAAAAATTATAAAAATTAAATTATGGGAATCAAACTAAATTTTTTTAAATTGAATATAAATATATTCATATAAAAGAATGATATAGAAACATGATATAAATTGGTCAAATTTGTATAGTGTATAATAATTATGAGACCACTTTTATAATAACTAACTATTAAAATGATATTTAGACCACTTAGTGCTGTAAATTTATAAGAAATCAATATTTAGAAATATTAATTAAAAATAAGCATTAAAATCCCATAATATGGGTACTCTAATTACATAACATAAACCATAAATATGTATCAAATTTAGATATGTGTTTTCTAAGTAATATAAAAATTGGGTAATTGTTATTTCATGGTTTAAATATTAAAATTATATAAATTTTAAAAAAAAATTATCAAAATTTAACTTAAATATTATAAATTTTATTTAATAATGTTAATATAATTATTGATAAATATTTTAACAATTATGATATAATAAAAAATTATTTTAACAACACATAATAGATGCAAACATATTTTTTAATGATAAAATTATACTTCAACAAAATATATGATTTTATATAAATGATAATTTAATTTTTATTAAAAATTAAAATTTTAATCTGGGAATAATGTTCTGGAATTACCATGTAAAAATCCTCCTATGTATCATTTTTGGATTTTTTTAGTAAAAATTGAATTTGTGAGTGTATTAAAAAAATTATTTTTACATATAAAATAATTTATATGACAACATAATGATGAAAATAAGGCTAAAAAATTCTTAACTTTTTTTAAAAAATTTAAAAAAAATTTGATGAAAAAAGTAATCATTTAAAAAATATTATTTTTACTTTGAAAAATGAAAAACTAAATTTTTCAATAGTTAGTTCATGTTTTATTTTTAATGAAAAGTTGTTTTTGATACCTATAATATGCATAAAATATTAATAATAATATTTTTTAGTTTAGGATGTATAAATTTTTCAATAGTTAGTTCATGTTTTATTCAATACAATTCCTATTTTAAACCCTAGGTATTAGAAAAATAAATAATTATTATAAAATATCCCCCTTTGCAATACATCACCCTATACCTGTCTACTCAACACCAAAAATCCTCATTTTTATAACTCATTACATAAATAAATCTCTAATATTATCGATTGATTCCTCTAAGTTTCTTTTCAATCCAAAAGTCCCTCCGTCAAAATATTTATAATCCATCCAACGGTAGTTACCTCAATAGAATGTTTAGGTTTCCCTATCCTATTCATTTATTTTTAAATGATTTTTTATAATCACATTTAGAATCGTGATTATATAAAATCAAGATTATATTTAAACAGTATTATGATACATTTGATCTACTATTAATGAGATATTACTTAATACCTCCCATTAAACACTTTTTATAAGCCATTGAAGTTTAGAGGTTTATGTCCTCATGTTGAATTTTCATTATTTATATGTTTTTTATTTAAATTTAGATCATTTTTAAATATAATTTTGTTAAAAATTATTTTTTTCTAATTCTACAGTATTAAAATACATTTGATCCATTATTGATTATAGATCACAATTTCCCTGTTATCAATTCATTTTTCATAAGTATTTACTGTATTGAATTTTCAAATTTCAAAACTAATGTATTTTTATTTCAATTATCCTCTCACAACATTCCAAATTGTTAGTAACATATATGTTCAATATTATTTAGAATAATGTTATTAATTTTATAAAACACTTTTATGGAGGGAAAGTGGGAACCCAGGTAAAACCACTTCCCATTAGAATATATAAATTACAACCAAAATAGAGATAAAGAAAATAAAAAAACACATATATGTTGGGTAAGATGGAATCTAGAATTGGGTATTATAACCCTTAAGAATTAGACTTCCATGGGACATGAGATGATGATGTGAAAGAGGCACATTGGACCACCACCCTTTTGAATCCATGATCCACTCCTTCCACAGGATTTTGATCTATTTGGAAGTAATATAATTAACATTTATTCTTCAATAGAAATACCCCAAAAATAAACCACATGAAATATACTACTCATGTTCTAAAATAGACACAAATCAATATACATATGATGTTTTGAATCAAAATAAAATAAAAAAGGCATCATCATCACTCTTCAGACTCCACATCACCATCATGTTGTGTTGTCACCACCAGAGGCCACCACCATGTAACATGTTCATCCTCAGAATATTATAAATAAACTCAATTTACATCTCTAATGGTTTATCATCATGTATATTAGAGAAAGCAGTAAATAGGAATCACACTAAAGAAGATGGTGAGTTTGGATATCTTGTCTCAACATCAAAAATATCACAGATGACCACATGATTTTTGAGATGAATAACAACTAAAAATATTCTTATAGGAAATTAAAACATGATAGAAGAAAAAAATAACTAGAATGTTTCAAGAAAAACAATGACTAGGAAAAAATGATACACACTAACAAAGATGAATGAGAAAACCTTTTAATAATATTCCCATCAATAAAAAACTAATATAGGTATAGAAACTCACTAATGCAATTAGTATCTACCAAATCAATTGAAACATACTATCACATAAATTAGAAAGAATGAATAACTCACGTAAAAAATGGTACCCCAAAACATTCTTCATGGAGGATCTCGAATAGAATTTTACTCTAAGAGATTCATTCAGAAGAATATAGAAAATGGAGGAAGAAACCCGTTTTTGATTAAATCACATAGGTTTATAGTAAATAGTGAGCATAAGGAGGACACCATTTAGGAAACAAATAGAATGGAAAACCCACATGAAGATAATAAAAAATATTAATAAAAAACTAAAATAAGAAAAATAAACTTTGTGAAGTGAAAAAAATATAATCATTGTGATGATGGAAGTGGAAACACCAAAAAGATATATGGGAGAATTTGTAAATGATAGTGCTCATTGGGAGATCCTGGGGGAATGTCCCCATCTTATGTGACCCAGACCTACACTCCCCAATAAGATTCTATAAATAAAAACATTAAAGATATTTTTTAATACTATGGGACACACACCATGAATAACACACACATATTTCACAATATTTCATCAATTAAAATATTTAATCATATTAATACACATAAAACCATAATAAAATAGTTTAGTGTGTTTAGATATTAAATACCTGATATTCTCATTTTGTAAGTATTTTCAACATTTACAAAAAATATTATTCTAACATGATACTACTTTTTACACATCATATGTAGAACTATTATTTATGACATATGTAATGTAAACTTAATAATTTTGTAATCTCAAAGGCATATTAATGGCTAATATAAGAAATATCATTAAAAGGTCATCATAGAGTATAGGTCAAGAATATGTTCATTTGTACGTGTATTTTACATAAATAAATTTTACACAATAAAAAATATATCATCAATCATAAATCCAGAAATACATAAATACATAAATGGTCATAATAAATTCAATCAATATTATGATTGAGGGGAGTAGAGTAGATAATTATAAACAAAGAAGATGACCGGGGGATATATTGTAACATATACATTAAGCTTATGTATAAATATAATAATTCATAAGAATAATTTCCACAATGACTTGGGAACATATCAACAATGTATATAGAAGAGTTGTGAACACATTATTAATTTTAGCAGAAAGTGTTATTGATATTACAATAGTGTGTTCACATAATGTTTTCAGCATAAAAAACACCCATGTATAAATTAGTCAGAAAAAAACAATATGTAAAAATAAAATTATTATATCATGAGATATAATACAATACTCAATGCATTAGTGGTATTTATTAGATCTAATCTTCGCATAATGATAATACATTTTTTCCCATACGAACAATAAAACGTTCACAATTCATTTATAACTTAATTAAACCATGTTAAATATATTATTTATAAAAAAATCCCATAAGATATTTTTATAAT
Source organism: Viscum album (assembly GCA_963277665.1). Lineage (NCBI taxonomy): Eukaryota > Viridiplantae > Streptophyta > Magnoliopsida > Santalales > Viscaceae > Viscum > Viscum album. The sequence continues at coordinate 1,378,461,840 of OY728152.1, forward strand.
TCACCTATATAAATATTTTTGATGGTATAGATTGAGAATATCCCTAGTGAAGGATATGAATAATAAATGTGTGTTGATATAGATTAAAACCCCTTTTAATCGAACATTATAATATTTATTTGAAAAACAAGAAGAAATATCCTTCTCTCTTGATAACATTAATTTTGAAATAATTTTGTTTTTAAATTATAAAAACAATTTATATATATAACCATGATAACTAAGGGTTAATGTTTTTTTCTAAAAATCCCTATTAAGATAGTAGGAAAAAAATTTCACATAGAAAATGTAGAAAAAAGATATACCTTTCAAACTTTTTTATAAAAGGCCAAAATTAGAAGAAAATAACCACATAAAAACATTAAAATATGATTTATTATATATAAAAATTTAATGTATATTAATAAATTATATATATAATAATAAACTGTTATCTATTGACATTAATACAATATTTTAGACAATATATACATGGAGGAGAAAAAATCCAACAAAAAAAGAAAAAGAATAGTGAACTCCACATACAAACATCATTCTATTTGAATTATTATAAAAATATCTTGAGAGGGTAATAATAAATTTAAACCACCCTAATAAACAAAAAATAATAGAATATATAATCGTCTATAGATATTCAATTAACATTTTCCAAAAAAATATTTCAAATGTATTTAATCATGAAATGAATGTCAGATTGAAATGAAACCCTTAAAAATTTGGTAACTTTTGAGTAAAAATGTCTAGAAAGAAACATTATTATATAAACTTGTGAATAACAGGGTTGAAATAACGAGTAAAATCACATACATTCATTTTGTTTTATAAACACCACATAATGAATAATGTTGGTAAATACATAATATATCTCAATGAAAGAAAATTTTGTTTATATACCCGTTCAAAAAACATATAAAAAATAAAATTTACATCCATATAATAAAAAAATAATAATAACATATTTTATAACATTATTCATATCTATTACATTTAATAATAACCAGTTCAAATCATTCATTGCACATATGTTAGTAAGTTATTGATTACTTTCATTATCAGATGTATGAAATTTAAATTGTTTATTGAAATTTCACTATGGTGACATCATTACTCATTCTTTAATAGTATTTTCATCATAATTATATTATTTATGGTATTTTAATAATTTTAATTCCACAATTTAGGTATTCCCTTATTCTTTTGATTGAATGTATGGGTATGGTTTGAGGGAACAAAATCAATGATGCGATAAATTTATGTAAATTAGAAGTGACAAAAAGTAACTTTACATTGTCCACTATTTTTTATGTCATCATTAGAAAATCATTTGATGAAATAATTTACTCATTAATATAATACATCAATTGTTTTTATTTCTTGAAATATATTCATGACGAAAATGATGTTGTTAGTATAACATAGTTTATGTTGGTGGTTGAACCAAACTAAAAAATAATATGATATTTTAAAGAGTTAGAGTATAATGTAGTATAATATTAATAGAATTATAAATAATATAATATAAAAAACTATAATGGGGAATTATGTTTACAAAAAGTGGATATGGTAATGTAATAGAAAATTATTTTCATAAACTGCACACTTATATTTCTGAATTCTCCCTTTCTTGAAATAGGTTCATTTAGAATGAATGATTTAGGAATCCTTATTTGGACTAGTGGCTAAAAAAATCCAAAAAATAATTTAGGATATTAAAAAATGCATGGATTCAATAATTATTATATAAAAAATATTATATTTAAAAGTATAGTGGTGTGGTTGTTTTATTTGTGACTTTTGTGTGTCATTTCGGAATCTTTTAATATATATAGTAAATGGTTTTCATTCAAAATTAAAAAAGGATAAAAGTGTAAAATAATTGTCATATATTATTAATACCATCATATGAACAATATATATATATATGTTTTAATTATATTATATGTCATTACACATTAGTTAATCCCGTTTTTTCATTTTACCTTTATTTTGGTAATTCAATTTTTACCTCGGTAATTAATTTTTATGAATAAAATTTGCAATTCCCCGACCATAGTTACCCAAAGTCACTGAATTATTATACAACATTGGCATGATCAAAATATAACAAGTCTCAAAAGTCTGATTAGTTATGTAGTCTTGGAAATACTAGATACATAATTATTTTTTACATTACATTTTCAAATGAAAAAACAACTACATTGTGTCCACTTTGAACACAATCAAATCCCTTTTCCTATTCTTGAAAGTTAATCATAATATACATCTTCACATCATAGTAAAAACAAAGCATATGAAATAGAGATCTTAGATTCTATGTAAGTATAACAATATAGGAAAAACTATCCCAAATAAGAATAAACATTTAAGGAAATGTATTAGACTAAAACAAATTCCTTTTAAACATAAAAATCTGAATAATATGGAAATGATAAGTCAAATAATAGAATTTAATTATTTCCATTGATATTATACTTGTCGAATAATCACATGTAATATCAATAGCTAATTTCATAATGATGGAATTCATAAAGTCAGACATTATAACCACATAGTCATGTCCTCGTTCCAATACTACAAATATGATTTTTTCAAGGCCTTGTGCCAAGACTCATTTTTGTCTCACAAGACATAATAATGCATTTAGGGGATATAATGGGCCTCACCTATCACTTACTAATTAAAATTCATTCCTCATATAAAAATTTGAAACATAATATAAACATTTATATTAAAACTAGCATAATAAATCTCAATAATATAACCATAAACCATGAATGGTATAAAAATAGCACATCCACAATCAAAAATATCAATAAACCTTCATTACAATATAGAATATTTTATCATAGTAATTAAACATCAGACAAAATTAAAATACATCAAACGATGTTGACATAGATGAAATCAATCCAAAAACAATTTGAGTGAAATATATATTTTTGTTCATTTAAATGTCATGTAATTTAAAAAGAAAAAAATTATTTAGAAATTAATCTTATATTATTGAAATGGATGTTTTGATGGTGTTATAATGGCGTAAGATATCTGCACCCTCCGTATAAGTTAAAAAACAATATTTCATTAATTTTTCAAAACAGTTATAAAGTACCTTGTTTGGAAAGATACTCAAAGATACCTCTCAAACCATTTTATAAGAGTAAAACAAGGGTATAAATGAATTTAACACATAGTTCATTAAATAGTAAAAATGTTTTGAATACATATCTAAGATACCCAAATGTGAATGAGAACGAGGTCCCAGTAGGTACTCACATATCAACATCATTGTAAAATAAAGAGATTGTACGATTAAACCTTACCTTTTACTTTTCTGGGGTCTTGGGTATGTAAAATACTCTATAATATTTAATTAATTTTTATTAAATTATACAAGAAACATATACATAAATATTATATTATATATGATTTTATTATATTGTTTTTTAATAATATTTCAATAGTATCATTGTATCGGGTTTTAACTCATTCGTTTTCATTTATATGTTTTATTATGTAAGACATGTTTGTTCTGGCTATGATGTATTTTATTCATATACATAATTTTATTATGTTCTTAAAAATTATTTTTAATTATAAAATTAAAATTATTCTTTAATGGTTATGATGGGTAATAAATATCATCACATTTGTGGAGACGGTCATCCGTACATACGCATGAGTGACAATACCATTATATTTATGGTGAAATCATATGTAACTGGATGGGTGATTATATATATATAGAATAATTAATATGTTATATTTAATATTTACAACAATTATACTCCTTATTATACCCATCCAAAAAATGAAGTGTTGAATAACAAATTACACCACGACATGTAGACGGTAAGTCGTACGTACACATGTAGGGAGACTTTTTCATTCATAGTATGGATAGAATAATGAATATTTTTGTACCATATTTATAATAAAATCATTGTATATAGAAGGTTCATTTATTTATTATTTTGGTATGGAAACAATATGATTGATGAAGTATAAGAAGAAAATAACTTTAAAAGAGGTGGTGAAATTATTACATGTTCTTCGAGTTAATCATTTGTATCTGATCAAAAGGACTCCATAGGTAAGAATTATGATCTATTTAAGGCCTCTAGGATGTGGTGATTGTAGTTGGTAAGATATTTGGTTAGGGGTTGGCCGAGCCAAATGGCTTCGGAGGTGTGATTTTGAGAGAAGGAAAAGTACCCATTCTAAGAGAGGTGAGGGTCCCTTTTGGAAATGTTTGAAATATTATTTTATTATAGAATCCAATTGGGTTTATAATTGCTCAAAATATATTATTATGTGGATAAGGTGGGGATGAGTCGAAAACACTAAACCAATAGGTTTTAGACAAATTTATGCCACCTTATTAACCTTACCATTAATATTTAACTCTTAGTTAAATAAATTAACTTTTATAATGTCTTCTTGTATTTTTATATTACATTGTTAATTAAATTACTATAAAAATCCAAGAGAAACCCCAAGTGGTTAATTATTGACATATATAACCTTACCAAAGTCCTCTGGCTAATATTTATAATTTTTGGAATATTATATCAATAAATAATATAATATTGGTTTTAAAAACTCATTTACAGGAATTTTTACACTACTTTGTGTTTGGTTTTTGGGAAAATTAAAAAAACATGATTTCTTAGAAAAAAATTAATTAAATCAATCATAACATGTCATATTAACCTATAAAATTATTAGAAGGCATCAAAAGTCTCAATTTACATTAATTTGGATATTTATAATTTTAATTAATTTATTAATTCGTTTATAATGTTATTACTGCATCATCAATGTGTCATAAATAAATTTAATAATTTAATGTATAAAAATTATAAATAAACAACCATTATGTTGGAATGCTTTTTAAGTTTATAATTAAAATTTATAGTCAATTTTATCTTGCGTATAACCCAATATTAATTTTTTTAGTTGGGAATATTGGAATTTAACGCTTTTAACTCTTCTGTAAATAAAATAATAATGAATTTCCTAACAAAATACTTGTGGATCAAAGAGGATCATATTTTATTCATAAGGATTATTTTATTAAAAATACACTTCTCTAATAGAATTAGGACGTGTGTTAGGGTAATTATAATATCATTTTCACCATTAATTACCATATTTATATTTAACCACGTTAAATAAGATTCAAAAAGTTATTGTTCCCCAAAAAATTATTTCAATCCTATTGAAACAAATATTACTTAAGGATGTCCAATGCGCCTCTAATATTTTTGAAATTCAATTCACATATGTGGTAAAATTTAGTTTTATGAAAATTAGCAAATATGTATAAAAGTTAGGTAAAAGACGTTAAAATGTTCAATAAACTTTTATACGTCTAATTATATTATAAAATGATATAATGAATTTAAATGATCATATGTAGATATTATGTATCAATTTTGATCAAATATAAATTAAATAAATAAATAAATATTTAATGAAAATTTAGGTTTTAAATAACAACCATTGGTTTTCACTATTCATCAAAATTAAAAGTTTTCAGAAAAATAACTAATATTCACCCTAAAAAAATTTGATATTTTGAATCTAAAAATGAATTCCATTTTGAAAAATTGAATTTATAAAATTTCAAATAGTTGGGGTCAATATTCATAAGGAAATGGTTGATTGGTCGTGGTGTAACGCCCTGACCAAAGTTACCTAGAGTTGGTGCATTATTACATAACATTGGCATGATCACGAGAAAGATCAAATCTCGAAATACCGATTGGTTTAGTAGCCTTGGAAACACTAGATATATTAATAATTTTTTACATTACATCAATAAGTGAAAAGCTAAAACAATATATTGTCATCATATTCCACCCTCATATCCCCACATACTATCCCTACAGGTCATTCATAAATTACTTCTTCACATCCTGGGAAAAATAAAACATAGAAAAGGGGTTAGCTCAATTGCCCAGTAAGGATAACAATATAGAGGAAACTTTCATAAATAAGAATAAAAATTTAAGGCAATGTATAACTAAATCAATAGCCTTTTAAATATGAACTTCAACATAGTATGGAAAAAGTAAAATGAAATAATGCCATTTACTTATTCACATGGATATTCTACTAATCTAATAATCAGATGCAATATCAATATCCACTTTCATAATAATGGAATGCATAATGCCATACTATCATAACCACATAGCCAAGGCCTCTTGCCAAGACTACAAATAAGATTTTTTCAAGGCCTTGTGCCAAGACACTAGTTTATCTCATGAGACCTACCGATGCATCGAGGAGCTATAGATGGCTCCTCATATCACTTACTATGTCCAATTTATTCCCATATGAAAGGTTTTAAACATAACATAAACATTCATATTAAAACTAGAATTCGAAAAGTCAATACTTTCTCCATAAACTATGAATGGTATAAAAATAACAAATCCACAGTAAAACATATCACAAAACCTTTAATACAATACAAAAGTTTTGTATCATAATAAATCAGCTTCAAATAAGATTAAAATCCATCAAAGGATGTTTAAATAGATGAAATCAACACAATTTGAGAGAAATATCACTTTTCTCGAAATTATTGAAAAGTCACACATTTATAAAGGAAGTAATTTAAAAGTGATTTTTGAATCAAAGTGTCTCATAAAACTTTGAAACTTTTGAAAAGAAATATCATTTAAATACCTTCATTTCTATATAAATAATTCCTTTAAATCATTTTGAAAACAGGGACATTAATTAAAAAGATTTAGAAAGATAAATCTTTAAAACATTTACAATTATGATCTTGATAAAGAGTACCTTTCACAGATTCTTAAAATATTAATTTTGAAATCATTTAAAAGTCACATAATTATAAAATAAAACATTTACTTTGAAAATATACTTATATTATTATAAGGGAAGCTTTGAAAACTTTATAACGGCGATAAATAGCCGCACCCACCGTATAAGTTAAAAAAAGTCATTCTTACCTTAAATTTATCGAAAAGGTTAAAAGTGACTTGTTTGGAAAATGACAGAAAGAATCATTTCAAAACACATAAGGGTATAAATGAATTTAACCCATTGTCTAGTAAATAGTAAAAATGTTTTTAAATACATTTTTAATGAACATTTATGTGGATGATGAAGAGATCCAAGTAGATAATTACGTATAAACAACTCAGATAATGAAGAGATTGTGAAATAAACCCTTACCTTCTACTTTTCGTTGGTTGGGGTAGTTTAAACTCCTGTATAATGGTGAAATAATTGTTATTAAATTATACAGGAATCATATACATTAATATGATATCATATATTATCTTTTAACATTGATTTGTTAATAATATCTTAGTATTATCGTTGTTTCGGGTGTTAACTTACTCATTTTCTTTTATATGTTTTGTTATGTAAGCCATATTTGAAATGTATAGGTTGTATCTTAATCATATACATAATGATATCAAGTCTTTAGATACTATTATTAATCATCAAATGTGAATTATAATTGAATGGATACGATGGAGAATGAATCTCATCGCGTTCATGGAGATGGTAGTCCGTACGTACGCACGAGCGACAATATCATTCTTTTGATATAAAAGAATATATAATTGGATGGTATATCATATATAAAGAATCATTAACATGTTATATTTATTATATACATGAGTTACACATCATTATTATACCCATCCAAATAATAATTTATTGAATAACAATTACACCACGACGTGGAGATGGTAAGCTGTACGTACGCACGTATGGTGACATGTTATTCAAAGGGTGGATAGAATACAGAATATGGTTGTACCATATTTATAATAATATTACAGTATATAATAGTTACGAGATTAATTATTTTAGAATTGGAAAAAACAAAGAAAGAAGAAGTTAAAGAAGAAATGAATTTGGAAAAGGGTGGTGAAAACATTACCTCTTCTTCGGGTTCTTCCTTTTGCTTTGATCAAAAGGGCTTCTTAGGTTGGCTTTATGATCAAAATAATTCCTCTAGGTTGTAGTGAGGTTAGTTGAGAGAGTATTTGGTCAGGGGTTGGCCGATCCAAAATGTTTTGAAGGTGTGAAGTAATGAAAAGGGGGAGTGCCCTCTTATAAGAGGGGTGAGAGCCACCTTTGGAAAAGCTAGAAATATTAATTTACAATAAATTTATATTCAGTTTATAATGGCTCCAAATTTTATTATTTAAAGTTTATGGTGGGGATGGGTCGAAAACCACTCAACCAATAGAATTTAGATAGGTTTGGGTTACTATATTAACCTTATCTTTAAGTATTAACTCTAAGTTAATTATTTTCACTTTTACAATGTCTCTTTGTATTTTTATATTATATGGTTAATAAACTTACTATATACATCCAAGATACCCCCAAGTGGTCCTTTAGTGATACACCTATCATTATGTAAGTATCATGGCCAATCTATAGATTTTTATGAATTTAATATCAATTAATAATATAATATTTGTTTTAAAAACTCTTTTATGTCAATTTTGACACTATTCAATAATTCATTTTTTTGAAACTCATAAAAGAATTATTACTTCGAAAAAATAAAATTAAATCAATTATTATATGTCATATTAACCTATAAAATTAGTTTAATTAAATTAATTTTATCAAATTATATTTATTTGGTTATTTATAATATAAATTATTTTAATTTTTCACTATTATGTAAATTACTGCATCATCATTGTGTCATAAATAAATTAACTTATTTAATGTCTAAAAATTATAAATAAAATATCATTATGTATTAAATCTTTTATTCTTTCTAATGAATATTTATAGTCGAAAATACAACATCTATAACCCTTTTAAAAAATTATTTTTCTAAAAGATATATGCTTTTGTCATTTTTGTACTTATTTTAACGTGATTAAAATAAAGTGTCCCTATCACCTACAAGTGGCTCCATGGGGTCCCAAAATCGACCAAAAGATTCCCATGGTCGGACATGTATCCAAAAATAAGGTTAGGACACGTTTTAGGGTAATTTAGTATTATTATAATATTATTTTTTAACCCTTATTTACCGGATTTACCCTTAACCATGGTAAATAAAATAATTACCGATGTAATTATTCAAAATGTCTAAAAATAAAAGTTACATATTTACACATTATGAACATCCTGATTCAAAATATGGAATCTATTTTTCTAAATTCCAAACAAAGAAGTGGTAGAAATTAATTTAAAATTAATTCTTGCTGTTAAAACAAAAAGCGTGTTTTTAAGAGATAATAACTATCAAAAGATTGACACTTGTTTATGTCCGGTTTAATTTTAAAATTATTTAAAATGACCAAAATTATATTAAATGGTAAAAATATATTCTCAATATATATTAAAACCACTAAAATTCATAATTTATAAATATAAATTATTTCGATTAAAAATGTTGTTTTTAATTAAAATTTAGTAATTTTCACTATTCATAAAAATATAAGTGTTATCCAAAAAGATTCAAAATTTCACCTTAGGATAAATTTGATATTCCGAATCCAAAAATGAAGCCCATTTTGAAATATAAAATATAATTTGAAAAATTAGGTATTACTCTTTATAACAGCTAGTTTGATTGGTTGTGGTGTGTGTTAGAACTCGAAGTTACATACAACAAACGCTACTGTATTATTCAAAGAGAAGCGTACTGTGGAATCTTGGGGTGTTACATTGTAAATATTTTTATGTCCCCATTCTAAAGAATAAATTTATTTAGTCAAATTGAATATATATAAAAGTTAAAAATATTGGATTTAAAAAGGGTTCACTATTAAAGTTGGTAAAAGTGCATTTTTGAAAAATACGTCTTTTATCTGAAAAAAAGAATTTTTTCTTACATTATGTCTAATAAAATAATAATATGGATTCTAAAATTATAAGTATTATATAACATTCAACATTTAGTTAATGCTATTCATAACCTCTTTTGAATGGCTTGTTTGGTAAGTCATAGTGCGCTTGAACTCGGTGTTGCGTGTAGTGAAAGTTATTGAATTATTTTGAAGAAATAACACACTATGAAATCTTGGGGTGTTACACGTGGTGTCATAGAACTCGATGTTTCATAATATATAAGTAATTGAATTATTCAAAGAGAAACATACTGTGGAATCATGGGGTGTAACATTCATCCCTCCTTCAAATATATTCATCCTTGAAATTTATAGAATAATACTTCATAAAAATATTCTGGTGGTTCTTTATCATATTTTCGTCATGTTCCCATGCTGCCTCATTCATCTTATTGTTTCTCCAGATAAATTTTACCAGAAGAGTCTTCCAATTTGTCAACACTTGTTCTCTGGTGTCAAGAATCTTGAGAGGCTCTTCATAATAATGTAGGAAGGTTCTAGTTCAATTTCATCATAGGTAAGTACATGCGTTGCGTCAGGAATTTATTTTCACAATAGAGATACATGGAACACATCATGATCTCAGAGAGACGTGGAGGAATTACCAAAAGGTAAGCTAAATCTCTAATTCATTCTCGAATTCCCAAAGGTCTGATGTAACTAGGACATAATTTACCCTTCTTACTGAATTGAATAACACCCATCCATGAAGATACCATTATGAAAAACATTATCTCCTATATGAAATTCTAAATCCTTCCTCCAGTCATTGGCGTAGATATTTTTCATACTTTGAGCTGCTTTGATGTGCTTTTAGATAATCTTCACATTTTCCATTATTTTTTCAACCATTTTTTATCCTACGAGATTTATTTCACAAACATCATCCCGACAAGATGGTGTGTGACATATCTTTCCATATAATTCTTCATATAATGCCATCTGAATACATGAATAGAACCTATTATTATTGGAAAATTCTACCATAGGTAAATATTGATCCCACATTACTTGAAAGACCAGTGAGAATGATCTCAACATGTCTTATAAGGTTTGAATAGTTTGTTCAGATAGTCCATCAGATGAGGGTGGAATGTAGTGCTCAAACGAAGGTCAGTATCCAAGGAATTCAAAAGACTTTTCTAGAATCTTGATTTATATTTGGGATGAAGATTAGAAACAATCGATGTGGGTACTCCATGTTTTATTACAACTTCATTAATATATTTTCTTACTAAACGTTCAGGTAGTAAACCTTCTATTATAACTTGAAATGTTTTTGAATTTTTAATATGATCATCAATGACCTATATCACAACCTTCCTTCTAGGGGTCCATGGTAGCCCCATGACAAATTGCTTCATAATATAATCTCATTTCCACTCAGGTCTGGGAAGAGGATTCATGACTCATCTAGAATGTTTTCTTATATCCTTCACCTGTTGACAAACCATACATCATGACACATAATCTGGAATCTCCCTCTTTATGTTGTCCCTCCAAAAAAGATCCATTAAATCACTATACATTTTAGTGCTATCGGGTTGTATTGAAAAATTGGAGCTATGAGCATCATCCAAAAATTCCCTTTTTTACATCAGGAATGTCAAAAACACAATGTGTCCTCCCAAATTTCCAAATTTTAACTTCACATACAATGTCAATAACTCTCCCCAAAATCACAATTTTAATTTTCTTTTGAAACACCACGTTATCAGTCTGAGAACATTTTATCGTTCCAATTAAAGTTGATTTGGGAACCATTTGGAAAAGTATTGATGCTCCTCCTTCCATGAATATTTTGATATCCATCTTCACTAGATCCATGAACATATGATCCATTTTAAATATCATCTTCTTCTTATATCCTTGATCCTTTCTACTCAAATACTCTATGAACTTATTTTCATTCCCTTGGTATTAGTGTATTATGAAATCATAATATTTTAGTATCTAAATCCATCATATTTTCAACATGTTGAGTTTATTCTTTGAGAAAATATATTTCAACTCTTGTGATCAATATATATCTCACAGTTTTTACCATATAGATAGTTTCTCTTTATTTTCATAGAAAAGATTACATCTTCTAACTCAAGATCATGAGTGGGATAGTTTTGTTCATGAATTGTTAGTTGTTGTTTTGCATAGACAAAGACTCTATGATTCTTCATAAGGACACAACAAAGTCCTTTTTTTGAATCATCACTATAAATAACAAACACATCATTCCCTATTGGTAGAGTCAAGATAGGTGCATTGACTAATCTTTTAGTCAGTTCTTCTAAACATTCGTCAAACTCTTTTGTTCAAACAAATTTAACCCCTTTACATGTGATATTGGTTAATGGGTTAGCCAATCAGGAAAATTTTTGGACGAAATGCCGATAATAACATGCTAAACTAATAAAATTGTGTACCTCAGTTATACTCATCGGTGTTGTCTATTCTTATAGTGATCATGTCTTATAAGTATTAGCAATGATTCGATCCTTAGAGAAAGTATGGCCATGAAGTGAAATCTCCTGAAGCTAGAATTCACACTTGCTAAACATCCCATATAATTCATTTCATCTAAGAGTCTTTAGAATAGTGCGTACATGATTTTCATGATCCACATAGTTTTTAGATTAATCCATGATATCATCAATAAATTCCACTACAATTTAATGATGATATTCGTTGAAAATTTTATTCATTAGATCTTTCAAGACCGAGGGTGAATTAGTCAGTCAAAAAGGCATTACTGTATACTCGTAATGCCCCTACCAAGTATGAAATGCTGTCTTCAGAAAGTATTCTTTCTTAACACACAACAGATGATATCTAGATCAAAGTTCAATCTTTGAAAAATACAGGGCTTCATAAAGTTGATCGAATAGGGGATACTTGTTCTTTATTATTTTAGAATTGACCAACCTTTAGTCAATGCACAACCTCATAGATCCATGTTTCTTCTTAACAAAAAGAACAGGGAATCCCCATAGAGAAAAAATATGGAGAATAATTACATCATTACTCAATTCCTCTAGTTCATTCTTTATTTCCATGAATTTCAAAATGGTAATTCTATAAGGGTTCTTAGATATTGGCATCGAACCAGGAATTAAATCAATGGAACACTCATATTATTGTTCTGGAGGATGTCCAGGTAAATCCTCTAGAAACACGTCAATGTATTGTTGCACAGTAGGTACATCCTATATTTGAACATTCATTTACTCACGCAAAATTATTTCACTCCATTCCCCCCTTATAATTGAATTTTGTAGAGCTACGGGAGGAGGAAATAGATGAGAATCAGATGGTGATGTTTTTTCTCTAATGATAAGGTACACCTTATCATCATAAAAAATTGTAACCTACTTCTTATTATAATAAATTTTTTCATCATGGTATGAAATCCAATCCATACCGAGTATTATATTAAATTCAATCATGGGTATGGCGACGAGATCATATGATAAAGAATGTTTAAATGCTTTAATGGGAACTGATTCAGAAAACATTGTTCCAATAATAATTCCCTTAGGATTTTGGACTCAGAACACCCATGTTAAATCAAATTGGTAATATCTAATGTATTTAGAAAACTAGGAATCTATAAAACAATGTGATGATTCAGAATCAGATAATGCATCAGATAAATATGAGGAAACCATTAAATTACATTCCCTCATGTCAGTCTGAGCTTCAACCTCTATAGTAATGATCACATATGCTTGGCCTTGCTTCCTTAGACTTTTCAAATGTATGATTCATTAACGTATTGAGAATAAATTTTCATAATTACCCATTTCACTACAATTTTATCTTTCAATATTTACAGCCTCATTCTTTCCCTTGCAATCATTATCTTTATGGCCTTCTTCACAACACATGTAACAGACTCACATTCCCTTCAGGCAAGTATCAGGGTGTTTATTACCACATTTACATCATGATGGAAATTCAAATTTTCCATTCTTCCCCTTATTTCCATTTGTAGAGTGTTTATCAGATCTCTTATTCACTTTATTTTCTTTAAATTCGTAAGACTTATATAATTACTTTTCTATCTTGACAGGACATGAGAAAATATCTTCGTATGATGAGAAGGATTGTGAGAATATTTCTAAACCGGGAAATGGTTTTAACCCATGTATGAATCAATCATTCATACCCCTTGGGTGAGTAAATAATCTACTGCATTCCTTGCTAACCATTTAAATTTTAGTCACATACATTGTGACATTCTCATCCTCCTTTGTCCTCATACTCAGAAAATAACTTTCCAAATCTGCTTGATGGTTATCGGGAGAGTATTTTTGTAATAAAATCTATTTAAACTCCCTACTTTCAATATTTTATATTTCTTCATCCTCCTTTTTATTTGGAATTAATGACCACCAATGATCTGCATCTCCCCTGAGGTGATAAAATGCAATGAATACTTTTTCCCTTTCACTACTCCCCAAGCATAAAATATTTTCTCTAAGAAACTTATCAATTTCTTAGATATAGAGAGATTTATAGTCCTACTTATTGTTTGTGGTTGTTTCATCATGAAGTGGAATGAGATTGAACTTCTGCATTGTGGATCAGGGTTCTCTATATGTATAAGGTTACTATTCATTACCTGAGTATGTTTTCTCAGTACTGTTATAAGTTTTTCAACAATGAATACATCACCAGCTCCACTATATTTATCTTTAGTATGAGTTCAATCCCTTTATGTATTACATGAATTGATATGGTTTCCATTCCATCCACTAGGATCCATTTCTCAACAATGGAATACACTATATTAGTTTATGTATTTCAATACATAATTATGAACATGTAAAATACATAACATTAATTGAACAATTTATGCATATAATACATAAATATATAAAAAATGTATTCTTTGAGGAAGTATTTACTCATAAATACTTCATAATTGTTTGTAATGAAAATTTCAATTATCCTAAGCATATCCCCCATGTGTTTTGTAACAAAGAGTGTAGAAATTCTCATTGTAATATACCATGATACCCTTTTTCTAGCCCAGAACTCCTTGTCGACGTTTCCACTATTAGGTACATCAGTGCCAAAATCACCACTACCTGCTTGTATCCAGATTGGGATGTATTTCTTGGAAAATAAAAAAAATATCAACATTACCATAAATCTTGGAATTTATTCTATACTAATCCCCAAATTCTATATTATGTTAATGTTGTTTTATCAATGTATTTCTAAATCAAGATTCAATGGTTTGTACTAAACATCCTCTGATACAAATTTTAATGCCCCGACCATAGTTACCTAGTGTCAGCGCAATATTAAATAACATTGGCATGATCACAAGAGATCATGTTTCAAATGATTGATTAGTTTAGTAGTCATGGAAATACTAGATACATACATAAGATATAAATTACGTTACAAAATAGAAAAACAACAACATTTTGTCCCCTTTGAACACACTCATATCCCATAGCCTATTTTTGCATGTTAATCGTAATATACATCTCCACATCCTGGGAACAAGAAAACATAAGAAAGTAGTGATATCAGAAGCTTAGTAATGATAATAATATACTAGAAACTATCATAAATAAGAATAAAAATTAATGGTAATGTATAAGACTAAAACAAATGTAAAATCCATCATAGGTTGTTGACATATATGAAATCAATTCAAAAACTATTTGACTAAAATATCTCTATGTATTCATATAAGATTCATGTAATTATAAAATAAAACATTAATAAGATAAAATAATATTATAATCTTGTAATATGAGCTTTAAGGTGTTATAATGGAGGAAAATATCTGCATCCACCATATAAGTTAAAAAACAACCTTTCGTTAATTCATCGAAAACGTCATAAAGTACATTGTTTGGAAAGCGACAGAAAGATTCATTTAAAACCATTTTATAAGAATTCAAACAAGGGTATAAATGAATTTAATCAATAGACTAGGAAATTGTAAAAAAAATTAAATACATTTTTATGAAACATAGATGTGGATGATAAAGAGGTCCTAGTAGATACACACGAATAAACAACCTCAGATAATAACGAGATTATAAAATTAACTCTTACAATGTAATTTTACATGGTCCAGGGTATGTTAACCTCTTTTATAATATATAAATAATTGTTATTAAATTATATAAGTACCATTTTCATAAATATGATATTATATATGATCTTATAATATTGTTTTGTTAATAAAATTTTGTTAATATCATTGTTTCAGGTGCTGAGTGATTTGTTTTCCTTTATATATTTTGTTATATAGGTCATGTATCTCATGGATATTATTTATTTTATTCATATACATAATGATATTAAGTTCTAAAAAATTATTTTTAATCCTAAAATAAAATTCATTCTTGAATGATTACGATGGAGAATCAATCTCATCGCATTTGTGGAGATGGTGATCCGTACAGAGGCACGAGCGAGAAGATAATTCTATTGATGGTGAAATCATATGTAATTGGATGTTATATCATATATAAAGAATTATTAATATGTAATATTTATTATTTACATCAATTATACTCATTATTATACCCATCCAAAAAATTAAGTGTTTAATAACAAATTACACCACAACGTAGAGATGGTAAGCCGTACGAATGCATTTATGGTGACTTTGTCATTAATAGGATAGATAGAATAATAAATATGGATTTAACATATTTATAATAAAATCACAGTATGTATATGCATCTTGAGTTATTATTTTGTATTGGAATAAAAAAAGAAAGGGGAAGTGGATGAAGAAAAGAACTTTGAAAGAGGTAATGAAATTATTATATCTTATTGGGTGCTTCTTTTTTATTAGATCAAAAGGGCTCCATAGATAGACTTTATGATATATCTAAGGTATATAGGTTTATTTTAGGGTAGTTGTAAAGATATTTTAGTTGGTTTTGGTAGATCAAATTAGATTTGGAGGTGTGATTTTGAGATAAGGGGAAATACCCTTTTATAAGAGAGGTGAGGGTCACTTTAGAAAAACCTTGAAATATAAATTTATTATACAATCTTATTCCATATATAATGACTGAAAAAGGATTTATATTGATGATATGGTGGGGCTGGGTCAAAAACCTCTCAACCAATAGGTTTTAGACAAGTTTAGGACACCATATTAACCTTTTCCTTTAGATTTAACTCTTAGTTAAATAGCTTAACTTTTACAACATCTTCTTGTATTTTTATATTACATGGTTAATAAACATACTGTAAATAGTCCAAAGAAACCCCAAGTGGTTCATTATTGACACATATAACCTTTTTTAAGTCTTTTGGTAGAATTAAAATATTTAGGAAATTTATATCAATTAATAATAAAGAATTTTTTAAAAAAAACTCATTTATGTCAATTTTGACATTATTTAGTATTTGTTAATTGTGAAAGTAAAAAGAACATGATCACTTCGACCAAAACAATCTTAATAAATGCTAACATGTCCTATTAACAAAAAAAATTAGTTTAAGGCATCAAATGTCTCCATTTAAATTTATTTAGATATTTATAATATCAAATATTTTAATCTTCCATTAATAATGTAATTATTGAATCATCATTGTCTCATAATATAATTTCATTATTTAATGTAAAAAATTTATAAATAAAATATAATTATGTAGTTAATATGTATTTATTTTTAATGAATATTTATATTTGAATTTATATTATGTATATCCCTCTGTTAAAAATGTATTAATTATGAAAATTTGAATTTAACACTTTTAAGTCTTCATAAAATAAAATAATAATTAATTTCCTAATATAATCCAAGTTAATAAAATAGGATAATATTTTATTTATAAGGTTTATTATGGTATAAAAACACTTATACAAAAGAATTATGACAAGTGTTAGGGTAATTGTTATACCATTTTTACCTATAATTACATTGTTTAAATTTAATAGTGGTAAATAAAATTCAAAAGTTACTATTAACCAAAAAATTATCTTTATCCTATTGAACGAAATTTTACTTGCTTATATCAATCTTGTTAGTATGATTTTTCAAATTCTATTTAGAGAAGTTGTAAAATTATTTTTTTTTGAAAATTTGAAAATGCGCATACAAGGGGGTAAAATACGTCAATATTTTCAATAAATTTTTATATATCTAATTTTATTATAAAATAAATCCAACAAATTAAATTAAACATATATAGTTATTATGTACCTATTTTGACCTAAAATAAATATAAATAAAATAAATAATTTTTTAAATAAAATGTATGTTTTAAATAATAACGTAGTGTTTTTCAGTATTCATCAAAAATTGAATGATTTCTGAAAAATAAAAAAAAATCATCCTATGTTAAATTTGATATTCTGAAGCCAAAAATGAGGTCAATTTTGAAAAATAAAATTTATAAAATTTAAAAAAGTGGGTATTAATATTAATAATGGCTAGTTTGGTTGGTCGTGATGTGCTAAAATTTGAAGTTGCATACAACACAACCTATAACATTATTCAAATAGAAACATAATATAGATTCTTGGGGTGTTAAAAAATTAATGACAGCTTTACTAAATAATTCCTACAAAATGATTCCAAATTTAAAATATGTTTGATTTTTTATTTTTTTATAATTTAATAATGTGTAATTTAAATATAACAACACCCAATACATAAAAAAATTATAATAAAATTTATTTCAATGAATATGAATGAATTTATAATTATTCCAAATCATATAATAACATTTACATAATTGTTAAATAAAATGTTTGTTTTAAATAATAATGTAGTGTTTTTCAGTATTCATCAAAAATTGAATGATTTCTGAAAAATAAAAAAAAATTATCCTATGTTAAATTTGATATTATGAAGCCAAAAATGAGGTCAATATTGAAAAATAAAATTTATAAAATTTAAAAAAGTGGGTATTACTATTAATAATGGCTAGTTTGGTTGGTCGTGATGTGCTAAAATTTGAAGTTGCATACAACACAACCTATAACATTATTCAAATAGAAACATAATATAGATTCTTGGGGTGTTAAAAAATTAATGACAGCTTTACTAAATAATTCCTACAAAATGATTCCAAATTTCAAATATGTTTGATTTTTTAATTTTTTATAATTTAATAAAGTGTAATTTTAATATAACAACACCCAATACATAAAAAAATTATAATAAAATTTATTTCTATGAATATGAATGAATTTATAATTATTCCAAATCATATAATAACATTTACATAATTTTTATAATATATATATATATATATTTCAGTAATTTGTATTAAAAAAATTTATATAAGGTATAAAATTAATTAATTAATAAAAAATTATAGTGCACTCATAAAATTAAATTTTTGGGAAATATTTAATTTTAACATTACATGATTATACCATTAATTTTAACTATTTAGTACTAATTTTGTGACCACTTAATATTTTAATTTTTATATGAATATAACACATTTAAATTCATTTCATAATTAAAATTTGATAAATTTATATTTTAAATGATATAATAAAATATATAATAAAAACTTTGTTTAAAACTAGAACACATTTTTAGCCATGAATATTTAACTTAATGATCCTTATAATCCCATGATTCTATATTATATATTATTAACGTTTTTCAGTAATGATTATCATAATTTTAATAATACGTTTTTTTTGTGATCATTATTTATAGGTAACATATTAATAAAATATAAATATATCATAAAAACACTTTCATTAAATTAAATGATATTTCCATAAGTTAGTATGTATTAATAAATTTTTTCTAAATAATTTATTTTAAATTAAATATATAATTTATAGTGAAAAAGTATTATTTATTATGAAAATAAATTTTTATTATGTTTGATTAATTGTAAAAATTCTAAAATGGTAACATGTTTTCTAGTAGAATGCTTAATGACTATATAAACCTATAAAATTTTCATACAACTGTTATATTACAACATTACATCTTGAAAACTCATTCTATTCTAACATAAAAAAAATATTACTTTTCTTATAGAATTATTTTATATGTTAATATATTATTTTTCGTTCCATGGTGTTCTTTCTCATAGTATCAGTTTTTCTATTAATGTTGATTCTTATGGGTGGGGATGATCCGATGGATTATATAATTATAGTAATATTATTATTTTCTATTTATTTACATATTTTAATTTATTCCATTGTATGTTATGTAACCATTCATGGTATTTAATACTTATATTCAAGTACCTTTGATGAAATGGTCCATTAATTAATAGTAATGTGTGGCTAGATTGATTATCATTTTGTATGAAATACATCATTCTCAATATCAAATCCTTACACAGAATAGAAAAACATAATTATTGATGATAAAAATATAGTTTATGGAAATAAAATTCTTTCTAAATCATACGGTTTTATATTATCTCCTAAAATATATTATAACCATTCAATTTTAATTATATACCACTATTAAAAGTATTTTATGGTATAAATAAGATAAAAAATTACCACGATATAATTTCTAACAAGATATCATCCCCACAATCACAGGTAATACATGTTAACTCATCTATTTAATCATTGTAAGAGTATATCAATAATTCTATTAATCCCATGTTATTTTACCCAATTACCCCCCACTCCCAATTTAGTGTCAACACCCATATAATGTACGTAATTCCCAGAGAGAGTTCATATTTTTCCTTTAATCAATAGGTTATTTTTGTTTTATTTTTGATATAAAATGTGATATCCTTATTTTTGGAATTAATATGGTGTACAAATAGAAAGATAAAATCTATTCTGAATATATCATAATATTAGCCTAATTGTAGAATAATAATATTTACCTGATGTACATTTTCAAAAACCTTATGATAGATGAGTAATAGAATTTGGATGAAATCACCTTAAAACAATTTTTTTCATCAATAATTCAATATATATTCATTAGGTTTCTGATATGATAATGCTATAAAAATTAAATGATATAAATCTGGGGGAATATCCAATAACAAATAATATATTTTCAGTTAGATTTTGGTTGATAAATATACCATACAGTCAAACATTTTTCACACACACATAATTAATTTAGTTTTCATAGGGCTTTTATAAATACCATAGATTTTCAAAACAAATACATAATTTACATGAATGATCTTTAAATTACCCAAATACGTGCCTGAGGATCAAGATAGTTTAGTTCCATTGGTATAATATAACAAAATATTATAATTTACATAAATACATTCAATGTCTCCCTAATGAGCTTCCAATTATGTACTCTTAAAATATATACTATAAATAAAATATTATTCAGAACTTTGAGGAAATGAAAAATAAGAAAGGGTGAACTCATATTATTAGTAAGTGTTAATAGGGGATACAGTTAAGCATAACATGAAAATAATTATTTTAGAACATGATCATAAATCTTGAAAACCATACCAAACATATCAAAAATCACAATCAAGAGTCACTATATAAATACTGGAATTCATAAGAAATTAATCATAAATAAATCAAATAACATGATACATGAGGGAAAACATTTTCATATGACACGGATTTTATGGTAAACACATCAGATTATAACATTGTGAACATGTATAAATAAAAACATGTTCACTCACTACATAAGAAAATGAAATCAGGGACTCACATAATCTTATGGGCATGTAACCAGGTCCACACATATCATTATAGACATGAACGATATGTCCACACATAACATTGTGGAAATGTACTTAGGGACACACTAAAAATTGTGAACTGGTAATTAGGTTTATGAAAAATATTATTGACATTAAATAAATTTTTATGCAAAACAACATAGTTATCACGGTTCACTCCCTAGACAGTCATACAATACAATTTACCTTACTCAATTGAGTACACTCCCCATTCTAGTCGTGTCTATCTCATGAGATATAAGTTGTTACACAGTGCATTGTGAGGAGATAAACGTCCCACTTACTATTGTATATAATTTTACCATCATCCATGATTATATAATATAACTACTATCACATTATGAAAATTGTATAAATATATGAGATAATACCATCAAACAATCTTCATATCATAACCAATGAAAAGAAGCGAGTTTCAGAAGAATTTTCTCAAGGTATAACCCATGGAATAAAAATAGTTCTATTAAACATAATACCATCAAAACATAAACCAATATAATAAATAATACAAATTTTATCCTTGGATCATTTCTCTGTAGGTCATAGGTAATAACAACGAATTCCATCTTAAAAGGAATGTAAAATTGAAATATTTTTTATAATTTTTCTATGGGAAAATATCCATCATGCTATAAAAATAACCTTCTAAAACATGAATCATTTGAAATAAATTATTTGAAAATAAACTCAATATTTATTAATGGAAACTTGAAAATAAATTATCATGATGATTGGAGGTATCATTCATATTATAATCATCAAAAAATATTCTTTTCATATTTTTGGTAGATGGGAAATAATAATAGTTTTTTAAAATTTATTAACAATTTATTTTAATTTTTTTTTTGTAAAAATAAATCATAGACTAATATTTTTAATATATTATATTATATAAATGTAAAAAATAATTTTTTTAATTGTTTTTGAAGAAAAATGATTTTTGAATGAAAATATGACTATTCATAAAAA
The DNA here is from genome assembly GCA_963277665.1 of Viscum album. Lineage (NCBI taxonomy): Eukaryota > Viridiplantae > Streptophyta > Magnoliopsida > Santalales > Viscaceae > Viscum > Viscum album. Next base: position 1,378,484,348 of record OY728152.1, read on the forward strand.
CAATATTTCAAACTATTAACTTTAAAAAGTAGTAAAATGATGGGAAAAATTTTATCAACATGAAAACATTTGAGGAAAAAAAATTTATGAGTTTCATGGAAGATGGATCATATAATGTCACAATTGAAACATAATTATACACACTCATAGAAAATGATGTTATTGTAAAATAAATCTCTTACAACTTCTGTATCATGAAATAATAATACCCATGAAAGAATAGCATTAAATGAAACATAATATACCATTAAAATAAATATAATAATTATATATCTTGTAAAATAGGTAGTATATACACCTTATAGAATAAGATAGGTGTATAACATAACCTATGTCCTAACGAAGGAAAACTGAGACACAAGATCCTTTATCTATTTGTTTACTTTTATACCATAAACCCCATAAAATAGATATATTAAAAAGGATTTGTAAATCCAAAAACAATTTGTATAATAATCATAAAATACATTCGTTAGAGTTATATACACTATATAAATTAAATTGATGATGAATATGGAATGTGTCTCATTGAAGTAAAAAAAATAAAGTTGAAAATCCATTACCTTATGTATTGACTTCCATCGTACTCATTAAAAAAACTTCTATAATAAATATATGTTAACTATAAATTGGTTAGCAACACATATTCATATATATAACACCATATATGTCGGGACTCGTCCATAAAAGCTTGAAGCTGGTGTTTACAACTGTTACATTGGAATGATTATAAGGAATCGAATCCCAATGGACCGAAGTGTTTAGTAGTCTTGGTAAACAAGTTACATACATGAATCTTGTATTCAATATTAATATAGAAACTACAATTTTTTATTTTATATGATAAATACTTTATTATATCTATCATATCATTTTATATATTTCATATTATACTTTATGGAATCCTGTGGATATTAAACATAATTATGGTGAGCTCAAATGCTTAGTAAGGGTCAAGTATAATAGAAGAAATAATGAATCAATGATAATATTAAATATGGTACCGTAATAACTAAAGGAACATTCCATGGAATAAATATAATAATAAGGAGTTCTGTAAACAATATGGAAAGGTAAATAACTAAAATAAAATTTTATTTAAATAATTGGATAAAACATAATGAATATAAAAAAGGTAGGAAACTGAAAACACGTTCCATTTGATAAATAAACTGAAAATGAAAAGGATACATTCATCTTATCATGTGAATATATCATGTATAAAATATATTTAATAAAAATGAAGGTAATGCCTAATTATGTACATATTGTGTGATTAAATGATAACCTATACCATTAAGTCCTTTCACAAGATGATTTAAAAATAATGGTAGAAACTAGTTTGATATGAGAATCTAATATGTCTTATGAGAACCTGTCGATGAATAGAGGGGATATATAAAAGGCAAGTCCCCACATTTCAATTCCTGCCCAATTAATTCCTATCATAAAGAAATGAATTTAGTATATAAATAATATGACATATCAAATAACTGTATTAATTAAAATATAATGATTTATCAATATTTCCCCAGTAAGTCAAATAACATTCAATGTAATCACCATTAGTAAAATTGTATACAGTTTAGGAAATAAAAATATCCATGATCAATGATATAGTTATTTATGGTAAATTAAATGGATACTAATCATAGGAAATTGAATGTTTCAAGGGAAAAAACGAATCAAGGAAGTGAATGTCAATACTATATGTGAAAATATTAATCATAAATAATATAGTTGAATATTAAGTTTCTTATTAATAAAACATATCATAAATGGAGTCAAAATTAAATTTTATTATCTATGTTCAATGAAAATATTATAAATATATCTCTAAAAAACATTATTGTCGAAAAGACAAATTTTATTTTGGAAAACATTTTGCAAAACGTTTTTTTGAAATTCACATTTTATAACATCTTCATAAAAATTTAAACTTTTAAACTTGTAAAGGAAGATTCAGTGATGTGATGAAAGGTAAATTTTTACATCTCATACAAGGTAAAGACAAACATTATTTAGCATGGTAAAAAGGTTAAAAATTTCTTAATTAGAATGTTATAACAATATTATTATTATTTTTTTAAGAAAAAAAGTGTAAAATTTAATTTAATAAATCAATTTGGAATGGTTTAAAACATTTTTTAAATCCTTTTTAGAATATATGGTTTTTATAAAAAAAACATGTTCTTCGACTAGATATGGAAATATTGTCAGGTTTTATTTAAAAAAATTATCAAAAAATTTTGATTACCAAAGAGTGGGAAATGGTAAAATTACATGAAAATGGTTATGGGTAACTAGAGGTTAAGAAAATTATATTGTTTTTAACATTTATATAGTAATTTCCTCTTTTGAAAATTTTGGTGTAATCAATCCTAAACATATTGAGATTTTGAAGTATACCATTGAAATGTCCATAACATCGATAAGAGTATCAATAAATAAATAAACTATGTGTTTCAAATTTTTGTTAACATAAAATAATTGGAAATAATAAAATATTTAGTATAATGTGATTAAACACATAATCATATAATATTAACAACAACAGGGTAATAATGAAACCCAATGAAGATAAATTAGTTTATGAAATTATTTTATAATTGTTAATGGTTATTAAAATCTGATTATATGAAATAATTTAATTTTAAACTGAAACTATAATGATAATTAATTATTCATTATATTACATGTAAAATTTATCGTATTTACACCATACAAAAAAATTATGTGCACAATAATATAGTATGTCTCAAATAATGTCATCTGAGACGATGTCTTGTATAACATAGTAACATTTAAATCATAAGCCCGACGAAATAGATAACATAAAAAAATTAAATAAAATAAATATAAAATAAGCAATGTAATAATATATAAAAATGGGTAGTATATACACCAAAAAAGGATATAATTGGTGAAAATGGTCTATGCCTCACTGAAAGAAAACCGTGAAAATAATCCCTCACATTGTATTTCCATTCGAGTGAACATCGTCTAAATTAATTTATAATGGTTTAAAAAATGTAAATAACATATAATGACACCATACTAAGATTTATGACATCACATATTACTTTCTTATAATATCTTACTACCCATATTATAATAATCATTCATTATTATCACTATTTCGGGTGTTAATTGCCAAATTTATTGGGTATGTTCTGACATGTTAATTTGGTACATATTATATATATTAGGATTCCATAATATTTATAATTTAATTTTTTTGTAAATTATATATATTAAATATATATTAATTTATAATAATTAATTATTTTTTTAGGTTAGGAAATGAATTTCACTATTCCTAGAGATAGTTGGTCGTATGTACGCCTGAACACTACTTCCATTTTATTTTTGTATTTTTATAGAATTAAACATAAAATAAATTTCTGTATATAATAAATATATTATAATTTTTATATACAATATTTTTCATATTTTTGTTAAAATGATTCCTTTAAACATTCCATTTATATCATGAATGAATCACATCACTTTGAGGAGGAAATAGTCCACACTTCAACAAATAATGTTATCATATTCCAAAAAAAAGGAATGAAGGAAGGTATGTGTTATATAAATAAATTTAAAAATCATAAATACATAATAAATATCATGTATATATCATGTATAAAATTTTTTAGATCATAATACCCACCATGAGAGGTTGTACATGAAGAATAAACGACATCATTTTCTGAGGTAGTAGTTCGGCTTACACATAAATCGTAATTTGGTTTACCAATTAGATTGATTTATGTGTAATTTTAGGTAAAAAAACATAAAAAACATCTATTTATATTTAGGATTATGATATTATTCTATAATCAGGGAATATGAATAGATTGGTGGGTTGAAAATAAAATAAAATGTAAATTATCGTTGGATAAATGTACCTCATTTTGAGGAAACTAAATTTGATTTAGGAAAAATGTATTCCTTGGATTTCATTATTCCCACTGTGAGGTTTATAAAATGTGTTTAGTGATGTTGGGGTATTATTTGAGTATGTTTTGTTGAGAAATAGGCTTTATATGTGGGAATACGTTAGTGGGGTAAGTTCTTTTGTATTGTAAAGTAGGATTGACTTTCCTGTATAATTTTGAAATGGGTATTCCTCTCATGATTTTCACAAGAAATGTGGCTCAAATAATGGTCTATATTTTATAAAAGGGGTCATATTGTCTAAATATGAACATAAAAAGTATTTTGGACAGGTTAATTGGTCATTATATCCCTTATGGTTATTGTTTTAGTCCTTTGTAAAGATAATTTTCTCTATTAATGAGTGTAATAAATTTTAATCACTTTCACAATTTTTATTAAATAAAAAAGTTGTAAATTATTTGTTAATATAAATATTATTACTCATAATATGTAATTCATTTATCTAATCAACAATAAATTTAGTTTCATTAACTAATTTAAATTTACCCTTACATACAGGATGACGAAGTAGGGTATAAAAGTAAAAATGATCTAAAACTTGCTATGTTATTGTATCTAGTATCAATTTTAAATTGATTAAAATGAGATAAATTAGATTAATTTAAGTATTATTTATATGACTACTGAAACTGGAAAATACGACCCCAAAGTTTTTCAGATGCTTCCATACATGATCCAAGATTGTATCTTGTTTCTCAAGCTTTGATTTCATAGGTCGTAGGGCTCTAACAAAGTTATGTATTAGGAGTTATGAACATTTGAAGTTGGTTTAGAAAACTGGATCACAAAGACCATTCGCGAAGCACCCTCCGTGATCATGGAGAGAAACCACGAAACTAGCAGGCGAGATGCTCCATGAACCCTTTTGATGTTAGCGAACCTGCCGTGATGAAAAGAGGCGAGATGGCTCTGTGAACCCCTTTGACATTCGTGACCCACCATGGAGAAAACTCTGTCTTTGGTTGAGTGAGCTCTGCTTTGCGGTGCCTCTCCTCTATAAATACCCAGCTCGACCCACTTCGCCCGACAAGGAATCCACCCCTCGGGCAGCCAATCTCCCAGTTCATAGAATTCTGACTTCCATCATGAAGTGGCTCCTCAATCCCATGCTCCTCGGGCAGCTTCCTTCGCGATTCTACACCGTGAGACCATGCTTTGCGAGTCCATGCTCCACAAGACACCATTTTCCATGAGTCCCTTTTCTCTATGAAGCTACATCGTAATGACCTATCCTTTTCGAGGATCTTACATTCCCGCCTGTCGATCCATACCGCGGGGCCATCGCCCCAAAACCCCTGCTCGGTCTCAGTGTCACGCTGCGGTCTCGACCCTGTAGGCAGGTGCCTTTTCTACCGTCACTGACCCCCCTGAAAATTAGAGAGTCGCAGAGTGACTTTTTCTGGCCAGGACCACGACATTTTCCATTGACCCTTATGCACACCCACCTTCCACCTATAGAATACCATGATTTGAGATACTCCTCTACACACTGTGAAACACCTTGAGTTGACATATTCCACTTGGTTCATTCCCATGTCGTCAGTTGTGATTGTCATTATCAATTTCTTGCGTACCTTGAGTCAAACCATTCCTCATGTAACTCATCCAAACTCCATCACTTGGCGCTTATGCCATGTTGGACAAGAAAGGTTCGCCCTTGCGTAAGTCCCAACACCAACCATTTCAATGCACCATATGCCTAACAGTCTGCTCAATATGATTATAAACTGTAGTGATCCATATGTCCCAAACATAGAATGCCTCTTGATCCAACCAAAAGATGCCTTATGCTCCAAGTATAATATGCAAACTGTCCTCAATATATGACTATAAACTGTAGTGCACCCTATGATTCAAACATAGAATACCTCTTGGTCCAAACAAGAGATTCCTTATCCTCCAGGCCTAAGATGCCAACAGTCCTCTCTATATGACTATAAACTATAGGGAACCCTATGTTCAAAACAATGGAAAACTCTTGTTCCAAACAAGATATGCCTTATGTTCCAAGCATAAGATGCCAACAGTCCTCATTATATGTCTATAAACTATAGTATTCACTATGTTCCAATTGTAGGAATTCCTATTTCTCTAAATTAGAGATGTATTATGCTCCATGCATGAGATGTTTATAGTCATATATATATGACTATAAACTGTAGATTTCCCTATCATTCAATAATAAAATCCCTCTCACTCTAAATAAGTGATGCCTAATGGGACAAGCATAAGATACCTAATGACATAGTTACAGTGGCGTAATTTCAAGAGCACTCAAATCTTTTCAAACATTCCATCCCTCCACCTAACACTTTGTGTGTCCTTCATTCGGATCTTCATCCTCTTTCATGCCTGACGGGACCCCCTAATGGCCTAGTCCCTTGCCACATCGTCTCACCTACATTCCTAGGCCAACACCCCAGAAGAATTTGGAGAACACTTTGAGTCAGGTCTTATGTTTTGATCATGGTCAGAAGGTGACCCTAATTTGTTTGTCCCATTTCAAAATAATGTGATATGGATTCTTTGTTTTGAGCACAGTCAAAAGATATCCTCCCTCATCATGCCACCATAACATTGTTCTGAATGTCCGGCATGTGATTCAGACTATTTAACTCCCATTGTTTATACTGATTCCAATGCCCATGGCATTATCACTCTTGTGCACTAGTACAAGGCCAATGGCCTCAATCCACCAGTGGGTTGGGATTCCCTCATGGCCAAACAAAAGAGAGAAATTATGGGAAACTTCCTTGTGTTAGCACCATCATCCATTGCAGCTCCATAGCGGCTCCTAGGAAGCTTCCTTGCCTAAGTCCCATGCACTATTTCCACTCCATAGTGGCACTCGGGTAACTTCCATTCATATGCCCCATCCATCATTGCCGCTCCATAGCGGCACCATGGAAGCTTCCTTGCATAAGCCCCATCCACCATTGTCACTCCATTGCGGAACTCGGGCATCTTCCTTGCATAATCCCCATCCACCATTGCTGCTCAATCGTGGCACCAGGGTAGCTTCCTAGCCTATGCCCCATGCACCATTGGCACTCCATAGTGGCACCTGGGCAGCTTCCTTGTGTATGCCCCATCCATCATAGCTGCTCTATTACAGCACCTAGGCAACATCCTTGGGTAATCCCCATTCACCATTGACACACAATTGTGGCACCCTTTCATCTTCCTTGCGTAAGACCCATCCACCAGTGACCCTCCATAATGGCACTCGGGTTGCTTACTTTAGTAAGCCTAATGCACCATTGTCACTCCATAGCGGCACCCAGGAAGCTTCCTTGCGTATGCCCCATCCACCATTGCTGATCAATAGTGGCACTTAGGTAACTTCCTTTTATAACCCCCATGTAGTATTTTCGCTCCAAAGCAGCACCCAGGAAGCTTCTTTGTATAATTCCCATCCACCAATATCACAGCATAGTAGCACCCGGCCATCTTCCTTCTGTAATCCCCATCCACCATTGCCGCTCCGTAGTGGCACCCGTGCAGCTTTCTTGCGTAAGCCCCATACTCTATAGCTGCTCCATAACAGCACCTGGGAAGCATTCCTGCGTAATCCCCATGCAACATTGCTGCTCTTTAGTGGCACCCAGGAAACATCCAAGCATAAGCCCCAATCACCATTGTCGCTCCATAGAGGCACCTGAGCAGCCTAGAGTATAAGCCACATGCCATCTGAACTATGTGGCCTATGATCATTTCAATGTCAAGGTATGTAGGAAGCCTCCATGAGGTTCAAGCCCACATCCCCAGTTATTCAGACCTTCTTCACGTTGGTTCACCAACTCCCTGGGAAAACTAGAGTGTAAGCCCCATGCTATCTAAAATATATGGTCTTTGGTTATTTATAAGGAATGGTACGTAGGAAACCTCCACAAGGCTCATGCCCACAACCCCAGTCATTCATACTATCTCCAGGTCGGTTCACCCACACCCTGGGAAACATAGAGTGTAAACCCTATGCCATCTGAAGCATGTGGTCTTTGATACTTGCTAAGGAAATGTATGTAGGAAGTATACATGAGGTTCATGCCCACAACCCTGGTCATTCTGACCTTCTTCACATATGTTCACCAACACCTTGGGCAGCCTAGAGTGCAATCCTCACACCAAGTGAACTAAGTGTTCTTCGATCCTTGTTAAGGCAGGGTACATAGGAAGCCTCCATGAGGTTCAAACCAACCACCTACTGGTCGCTTCGACTCCCTTCACGTCGGTTCACCAACACCCTGGGCAGCAGAAACTGTAAGCCCCACACACTGCCAAAACTACGTAGTCTTTGATACTTTCCATATTAGGGTACAGAGGAAGCTTTCAGGAGGTTCAAGCCCACCACCCATTGGTCTCTCCAACCCCCTTCACGTCGGTTCACCAACACCCTTGGGAAGACTGGAGTATAAGCCCCACACTGATTATGAACTACATGGTCTTTGATCCTTGCTATGGAAAAGTAGTTTGGAAGCCTCCCTGAGGTTCAAGCCCACCACCCATTGAACTACATGATCTTTGATCCTTGGAAAGTTAGGGTGTGTAGGAAGACTCCACGAGGTTCAAGACCAAGATAAGGTCACCCCGACCCCCTTCACATCGGTTGTTAAATTGTGGACCTCGTTCAGTAGTAAGCCGTTGTTCCCCCATTCAGTGGTAACCCATTTTCAGACTCATTTGACTGTAAACCATTGATGTCCTCAATCGACGGTAAGCCATCATTAGATGAACTACACAGACAATGACTTCCTACCACAAAGATAGGTAGGAAGCCTCCATGATGATCATACCCAGCCCCTATGTCTCATCCTGATCTATCCCTCGATCACATGTGTTCCGGGAATATCATTCCCCCACCTAGATGTTCTACTTACTCTGGGTCATATCCATACATCCATTCTCACAGGCCGCCTCCTCTGGTGTACCATCGTCCAAACGAACTACGAGGACATTGATTCCCTACCATGGGGATACATAGGAAGTCTCTTTGAGGCTAAATACTGACACTACCGTCACATTCACGATGGTCCCATCTCATTCCCCCTCCAATCCATTCAACACTCCATCATCTATTCCGATTCTCACTCGGGCCGCCACATCCAAGTGGGATCATTAAATCCACCTCCTTGCTACTCCTAGAATTACTTGGGCCACAATTCACGTGTAAGCCCTAGCATGTCTATGGGTCATTGTCCTTTTTGTACACCCTGATTCACCACCCCTTAGAACTTTGTGGGTTCTGATCCCTTTCATAATCATAGGGTATATAGGAATCCTCCCTAAGGTTTAATCCCAACCAATGGTAAACCATGGTGTCCCCCATTCTAGTGTTCACTCTCCCTAGTCTGCCCTCAGCGGTGTTCAGATCAGCCATTACGGTGTGACATCTCTCTTCCATGTGGTGCACCACCTCAAATAATTCCTCATTGGGCGTTTTTATCCATCCATATTTTAGGTGTTCCCTCCTTGGGATGTACTAATCCTATCTGTCATAATGGGATGTTCTGATCACTCTCATTCCATCTCCGCATAACGGTAAACTCACGGACTACCTCATGTTAAACATGAGATGCCGGAGGAAAACCTCGGAAGACACCCATTTGGTGTAACTATCTCTTCTAGACATTAAACTTGTGTCACACCCTGTGTTAAACATAGTAATCTGAGTTAAATCTCAGATACATGCTTATGTCATATGATTCCCCATATTCAATGTGCGATACCTCGGGTTCTATGCCCTTGAGATACCCTTTTATGAGAATGAATAACAATTCCCCAATGTAGATGCATCGAGTGATGCCCCGACATGCCTGATGATGCCATCTACTCTGACCGAAGGATGCTACCATGTCAATACCACATTGAATGTCCTGACAGAAGTAGTGTAATTAATCGAAATCCACAGATATATGGCACCGGGAACAAGATTCTTGAACCAATAATTAATCTTTAAGGAAGACCTGGAGTAGTTAATGAGTTCCGAGGTGGAATCCATGGAATGAATAACTAGCATCCCATCATCGTGTTTTGATCATGGATCAGACATCCCTTGATATGGAATGGATGTCTCCCACCATTGGAAAGCGGGAATGCAGGGAAACAGCTCTGTGTCCTCACTGACGGATGCGCGTGTCATGGAAAAAGCATCAGAAAGAGTAACAAAACATAATAACCAATAAAATAAATTATTTAACATTATAAATATATTATTTGAAAATGTAGTTTTGAATTAAAAATTAGTATTTTTCACTATTCATTCTAAAATGAAATTTCAAATAAAAATACAAAAAATTATCCCTAACAGCATATTGGTGTTTCTCTTTCAAATATAAAGCTTATTTATAAATATCAATCCTATAAAAGTTTAAAAATTGTGATTCAAAATAGTTTCTCTATTTAAATGAGGTAAAACTTTTTATAGAAAAATATAGTTTTTTATGCATAAAATTTCTTTTTTTATATTATGCCAATAAAATATATAGTATGAGTGAAACAAATATTTTATTCAGATTTAATTTATATTATATTAATATCATTCACATTAATTAATTAATTAATTTGTTATGATCAAATACCATAATAATGTTAAAAATATTTCCTTAATATTTAATTTTTTCGTATCTTCACTTCTAATAAATTGATTACCAATGAATTCATTTTATATTTTTGTAAATCATATATTTTAATATTTTAGTTAATAATATTTATAACCTCTAATTTATGTTCTAGAGTGGGTCTAATTATATTAAATATTATTATTTTAGTAATATGTTGTCATTATAAAAAACATGGTTTTTCATGTAATGAATGACATTAAAGAAAGTCATTATGGCGTTCGATGCATGATAACGTAGTTTTGTGAGAATTAAAATATATATCAGAGATATATTTTATTAAAAATATTAAATTTATTATAATTTATCTTGATTTTATATTCCCTTTTTGTCTTGGTATTGTGTGTCATACACGCTATCACATTCAATGTTCTAATTTTAGAATTCTGGGGCGTTACATTCTCCACACCTTATTTATATTCCATAAATTTAATTTAATCTCAATATTAGTAATATATTGTTTGATATTTACTTTGTTGAAATCCTATAACATTATGTGGTTTTTAAAACCTCCAATAAAAATTATAGAATTTTAATTACCAAGGTCAAAAGAACTAACATATAAATACCTTTATGTATAGGATAACATTAGTAGATTGTAAAGATGCATACATGGTGGAAAATTTTAAATATTTATATAGAGTGATTTTTAATATCAATAAAAAACAATTGAATGATCAATGTAACATTTAAGGTCTCAAATTCAAAATCCATGATTATTTAGAAGACTATGGATTTAAAAAAATTAACATATTTTGACAACCACTTTTTCGATCATTTTCCTAATGTTGGTTAATTCATTTTTTGAAATAAAATTTATGTAAATAAACCTGATTAACATATTTTTCGTTCATAATAATAATTTTTATCTTTATATTTTTTTGATTAATTTATACATTATCAATTAAATTATGAAATGGATTCCCAAAAATTATCTTTAATGTATTATGAACTACAATTCTCTTTTAATAGATCTTATGAAACATAAAAAGTATTTATGTTTGTCTCTAACTATTTAATGAAACTAATATGGTTTATAAATTAATCTATAAACCTAAAAAGTTATTCTATTGGTTCATAATTAATATATTTTTTAATATTGTTTAACAAGATTAAAAAAAAATTTACTAAGTCATCATGTAGGGTACTGGAAAGCACGAATCTCTAATAATCCTTTGATCATGGGTTCATGATTCATGTTCGTTCCAAAAATGTTTGGTTGTCACTCAGAATACAGGTTTTCCTTCTATAAAACCATATTAATATAATTTAAAAAGTAAATATGATGTACACACTTGAATTAAGGTTAATCACTAAATATATATTTAACTGAGGTTTTCCATAAAAACATAATATATAAATACTTAATTAGTTTTTTTGGAAGAACAAGACATTTCTTTGTATAAGGATTATCCATGGTAATTAAATACCATTATCTAATTAAAATTTTCATAATTGTTTCCAATGAAAATATAAATTATCCTATAAATATTCACATGGACTTTCAACCAGGTACACAACAAGGTCCATTGACGTGTACCAAGTTATGCATGAGTCAGGCTCGATGCACCTTTTCATATTTATAACACCTTGCTATATCATTCCTAGAACCAAATCCACATGTAGTATCCAAACATGATTTTATTACATAGAATAATCACATATTATATAGATTTAAAGAAATCTTGGATGTTTTACTAAAATTATCCTCAAATATTAACTTCTTGTTTTGTTCAGTAATCTATTTAAATAAATCAATTTTCAATGTTTCATACTAAATATCCTTTGATACCAACTCCAGAGACCCTACCCCAGAAGCCCAAAACCAGTTCCTACAACCATTAAATTGGCATAATTTCAAGGAATCAAATCATGAATAACTAAATAGTTTTGTATTCATTGTAAAATATATACATAAATTGAAATAAATATTATATATCAGTTCGAAAATTTTAACAGATTTTTTCATTCACCAAAAATAAATTTATTCTATCATGAATATCCTTTCATACCTTTATTATTACACTTCAGGGAAATGTGGGAGAAGGAAAAAAATAATGGTGTGGTGAAATTATTAGTAAGGGTCATGTATAACATATGAAATATTTAATCAATGAGAAAAGTCAATATGGAAATGTAATAACAGAAGACACATTCCATGAAATCAATAAACAAATAAGAATATATGTATAGAATCTAGAAATTTAAATAACTAAAAACAGATGCAATATAAATAATAGGAAAATAAATAATAAAATTGAAATAAAGGAAACTAAAAACACATACCATTTAACCAATAAACTGAGAATTAAATTAATCAATTTATTTTATCATGTGAAAAAATCATGGATAATAATTACTAAATCAAAATTATTTCAATGATTATTTTTCGAATGTTATTTATGAGGCACATGAAAACTAAATCATCATTGTATTTCATGAGAGGGTTTAGAACTATAGTTATAAAAATGTTTAATTTGTAAAACTATTTTTACTCATGAGAACCCATCAACACATCTAGGGTTTATATAAATTTCCACCCCCACCCAACACTGCATATTTAAAGCATTCCATGTTTATTTTAATTGATTTAATTATAAAACAATATCCCTTATTAAATATAGGTATTAAGTAAAGGATATTGATTTATCAATATAACATTTGTATGTTAAATAACATACAAAGTGGAAACCATTTGAAAAAGTGATATACGATTTAGGATATAAACATATCCATGATAAATGTTAGGGATGATTACGTTCAATTAAATGTTAAATGACCATATAAAATTGTATACATTTTAAGGACCAAAATTAATCATGGAAGTGATCTTCTATAAAATCCATGGAAAATTCAATCATAAAACAACTTTTCAATGAAGAAGGACATAATCAATACAACATATCCCTGTTTAAGTAAAAATAAATGATTTTTTTGTTGATAAATGAAACTATTATAAAAAGATCTTTCAAAAATATTTATGAGGAAAATATTATTTTTATGATGCATTTTTTTTGAAAATATCATTCTTAGATGATAAATTTTTCAAAAAAATTCATTCAAAATTATCCTTTCAGCCATTTAAAGGAATATTAGATGTTTTTAGGGATGGTATATTTTCAAATGTTGTACAAGGTAAAGAGAACATTCCTTTTGTAAGGTAAAAATGTAATAAAATTACCCTAATTTTTATGTGACAAGAATATAGAATTGATTTTTATTAAAAGTCATAAGGGTAAATATTTTATTAATAAATCAGTTTTCAAAGGTCAAAAACAATTTTTAAAACCCTTTTTTGTCTTATTTTTAGAAGAAAACAGTTTCTTTGACAAAAGAAGGAAATAATGTCCAGATTTCATAAAACAAGTTCTATAACATTTTGAGTTCCAAAGGTGGAAAAATATTAAAATTATTTTAAAACTATCACAATTAATATTTTTAGATGATAATTAATGGTTTTATTAAATAATTATCCAATAATTTCTCCAAATTTGAATTCATGTGTAAATAATTGCAAACAAAATGAGGTAGTGTAGTAAGACCATAAAAAGACTATAAAATTTAATTTGATAATAAATAAATAAATATATTATGTAATTAAATAATAAATCCACATAAAATAATCGTAGATTCAATAGTACATAGTAATACTTGATTTCAGAGATAATCATAGAATACTAATGATAATGAGGAAGTAATATAACCCAAAGAAAAGAAATTGTGTTATGATTTTTTTTCATTTGGTAATGAATAATTAAAATACTCATAGAAGAAATATTTAAAATTTATAACGAATACATCATAAATAATGATTGAATCATTATGTTACATGGCAAAAGGGAAGTATTCACACCATATATAATAAATTAGGTGCACTACAATAATGTATGTATCCAATAATGGAAATTTAGATGAAGTCTCTTACTACTTTTTATGTTTTGAATAATTACCCCAATTAATGAGATAACATCAAAAAATACAATTAATATAAAAAAATTCATTCTATATTAATTCGTAAGTGAATGTATATACAGGAAAAAAAATATGTAATTGGTGAAAATGGTGTATTCTGCAAGGAATAAAAGGCGAGACAAGAATCCCTTTATTTGCATTCTCTTTCATGTAAACGCCCATTAAAATAATTTATAGTGGTTTAAAACATGTAAATAATTAATAAATGAACCATAAATATATAATCATTGAATAATAATTGTTTAGCAGTGGATATTGAATTAAAATTAAAGTGATTATTAAGGAATTTTACCTCATTTTTTGGTAACTCCTTTTGGTTTATACCGAAGGACATCCATGGATTTTATTATTACTAAGGCGATGATTCTAGGATTAGGGGTTTTATTTTGGGATCTTAATTGATCAAATTTTTTGTGACGTAAATGTATTTAAATTTATGAATAATTGGGAGGGGTGGGTTCCATTTTATAGTGATGGAGGAGTGATATTCTTGTAAATGTTATAAAAAGAAATTCCATCCTTGATTTTCATATGACCAGTGGATCTAATATTTTTCCAAATTCTATATGACAAATTATATGGACTAATTATGAACATAAAATTTTATTTAGAATACTGTATAGGTAATTTTTTCCCTTATGATTAATGTTTAGTCCCTTAAGAGACTAATTTTTCTCATAATCAATATAATTTATTTTAGTCACATTCACTATTTCTTTGTCAAAAACTATGTTGATTTTATTATAATTTATAAATGTTAAGGATTAAAAATATTGAATATATTTATCCAAATTCTTATCAGATGAGTGGTTAAAATTTATTTAAATTGAATCATGTAGACTGGACGAAAAATCAGGTTTTTAATGTAAATTTTTTTAAAAGATTTCAAGGTTTTGATATCTATATTCATAGTTAAGATAATTCCAATGAACTGAATTATATTCATTGATATGTCATTGATCTATATAAACTTTTAAAAAATAATATATTTAATTTTAAATTGTAAATAAATTATACAAAATTGGTGTTTTGAATTAAAATTCGGTATTTTTCACTATTTATCCAAAAATAATGCGCTATAAAAAAATACCAAAAATTATCCCCAATAGATTTTATAAATATCACATTAAAATATTATGTTTAAATGAACATATAAATTTGCAAAAATTGACAAAAATTGGATTTATAATAGGTTCTTCATTAAGAGATGGTAAAAATATCGTTTGAAAAATATACTGATTCATTTTTAAAATTAGGTTTGTATTTATTTTATTCCAACAAAATTTATTTGATAAATTTCAAAAAAAAAATTTATATAATATATAATATATATATATATATATATATTACCTTAATATCATTCAATAATGATAAAAAAATTATTTATTAGTAGAAAACTTGTTTGTAATCCGAAATACATTTACATTGTATTCAATAGGTTCTTATATTTGTATCTAATAAATTGATCAGAAATGCTTTATTTTTATATTTTTTCGAATCATGCAATTTCATATGTTAGTTATACTATTAAAACACACTAATTTGTGATCTAGGTTGTGTCTTCTTATACTTAATAATAATTTTTTATAATATATTGTTCGTCGGTAAAACTCGCTCTAATGTGTAACACAATACATTGAAGAAACTCTTTGTTGCAGGTGACATACACTTACTCATTGCCACATTTATTTTGTAATATATCATGGACTATTTTTATTTTAAATTGTAAATATAATATTTTATAGACCCTTATATTTATAACATAAATGTGACATCATTATAAAGAGAAACTACATAATAGTGTCATAAAACCAAGATCTAACTATTTAGTGTCATTTGAAAATAAGGACCACATGTCACTTTTAATTAATAAAATATAAGAATATATTAAATCCTATATTTTATAGCTTATTACAAGACCTCACATTATCCTTACTATAAGTATTAACCTAAGGACATACATCAAAATAAGAGATGAACTAAAATCCCCTTAAGAGGATGAATAAGAGACATGAAACATGGGTGAACATAATCATCACCAACATAAAATAATAAATTATGTTCATAATAATAATTATATGAATCCTTAAATATTGTCATGGAATGTCCCAATGAAAAAACTGAATCATCATTTCTTAATGATCAAATACCACACATGTTGTGAACAAATTTAGCATCATGTTCATGCATATTTATCATTATCTTATGAGATACAACACATTACCCAAGGCATTGGAGTGCTATATATTTATAGGCCCACCCAAAATATCATAACATTTACACTATCAATAAAATTCGGGGCATATCTATAACATCATAACATTTACATTATACTGCATTCTATATAGAACTTATTTAAATTTTGGAACTAAAATAACCCATGTTAAGGAATGGATTTCATTTCACAAAGGATACATTAATGAAAAAAATAGGGGTTAACAAAAGATATATACAATTACATACTTTTTATAAGAACCATCAATCATTATTGAATCGGAATGAATATCACTAGATGTAAAAGATTTATTTTTTGAAGGAATAGTTATTTTGGAAAAATATTTGCATTTTCTATAAAATAATACGGGTAACCAATATATACATGAAATGAAAAATTAATGGAAAATATAAATTATATTTTAAGAAAATTAAAGGAACTCCTATGTTTAAAATGGTGTGAAATATCGAAAACTCAAAGAAAGAGAGTTGGTTTTGAGAATCCCCAAATCTTATGACTCAATGATTTCATCACATTAATATCCATGATAATCAAATTAAATTATTTAATTAATTAATATTGAACATTTTATACATGAATTTGGATTCATTATTATTTTATTAAGTTAATTTATTGTCTTTTTGATGATTTATAGTGATTAATTTCATCATTCGATAATGTTCATATTCATTGGTTTTCATGACTGGTTGACCTATATATATGTATTGAAGATCAAGTAAAATGGGTATAATTTTATAGAATTGATATTATATATTATTAACAAAATTAAAAAATTTAATTGGTCTTATACTTTTTTTTATATTCTATGGGGATGAAACATTATATAAAAGTTAATGATAATTATTTTAGGTTAATTTGGGTAGTTTTTGGTCACAATGACTTCATTTTGTATATCATTAAGTATTATGTATACATTCTCCTTACTAAACATATAAAAAGGTTATAATATAAATTTTAGAAACTACTACGAAAATTATAATGGTATTATGACTATCCATGAATATGGTAGTCCAAAATGATAAAGTATCGTACATGGTGGTGGTAAATCAACACACCACGAACTATATTTTAAATTTTAAAATAATGGAAAACAAAATAGGTTTTAAGATGAATTATTACGCTAACATAATAAAATTATTGTATAAAAATGATGATGTAGTTATCCTTAAACATTTATAAGTGGAGTTTAGGATAGGATAATAAAATAAATGAGGTTGAAAGGAAATTTAAAGGAAATGAATGTGGTTTTTAACTCTTTGTTTTCTCCTCCTTGAGAACAACTTTTGGGAAAAATGTTTTGTATTTAATGAGAATAAGGGATCCTAGAAATGGGAGAGGGGATTTGAAAGAGTAACGGGTATAAGTTGGACATTTATCACATCTTTTACAGTGTGTGGAGAAGCATTGTTGAGGGTTGTATTTATAGGGGATGAGAGGGGTGTTTTTTGAATATTTTATTCATTAGTTTCTTAATTTGGCTCTGGACTATGATGATTTTTACAATTATCAGTAAAAATATTAATATTATGAATTATAGTTTGATATTTTGGTCTTAAATTAGCTTTAAATCAACAATGACTCAATATATCAGGTATTTAGATTTTATTGTAAATTGTTGTATTTTACAATTCAACAAAAAATCATGTTATATAGAAAAAATCTAAAAGTTCACAATAATAATTTTTTGACATGTAGAATTAAGAAATGAACTCAATTATATGAAATATTTCTCTTAATTTGATAAATTTAATTTTTTATTAAAATAATCATTCACTTGGAAAATAATAATTTGATAATTATTACTAATTTTATAACCCATTTAAAAATTAATTAAGGTCTAGCAAAATTATATTGGAATCATAAAAAAACAAAAAAGTTAATATATGAATATATTTTATGAAATTAATTTTTTTGCAAATAATTAAATTAATTACAGTATTATATATTATATGTACGATTTATAAAAAAATCAACACTTAATTGATAAATGTTTATATATTTAATTACATATACTATTTTATAATAATATCATATTTTCAATTATAAAATGCCTAAATTTTATTTAAACATTAATATTTGAGGTTACTATTCTATTGACCAATTTACTATTCCTAATGGACACATTACTATTCCAATGGTCAAGTTAGTATTTCATCGGTAATAGATCCTTCACATCTAGAAATACATCTTATTTCATTCACTATTCATTTATAAATCTTCTATAGTGTTCTCAATTGGATTTTATGAGTTTTAACCATTATGAAACAATTAGAATAAAGAAAATAACATTGATAAAATTTTGGGTCATTACATTCATCCCCATTGTGTAATTTCTCCCATGAAATTTCATTTTACGTAAACAGGTGAGGGTATTTATCCTTTATCTCTTCCTCTAGATCACATGTTTCCACAATGTACTTATGGTTCCACTATATTAAATTTTCTAGGTGATTAGTCCAATTGTGTCAAAATTTAGTTATATGGTCTATGATCTTCACCAGCTGCTCAAACGAGAGATCATTTTCCAAATGTAAAACCTATGGATTCAATAAATTTTATGGATCTAGAATGATCTTCCTCAAAATGGATACTTTTAATACATCATGTTCTTATGACTTGGTAGGTGCATGATGATGTCGATACACCACAACTCTAACATGATCCTTAATCTCGAAGCGGCCGATATACCTGGGACTCATCTTTCATTTCTTCCAAAATATCTTGATCCACTTACATGAATATATGTGGAGGAATACCATGTTTGAATCCATAAACCCTATATACCGTAAATGATTTTATTCATAGCTCTTCTATCATCATTTTCTTCCCTGATGTGATGCTGAATGATTTCCACCTTTTCCACCATTTCTTCGACTATTTATGGTCCACGTAGCATATGTTTATCGAAATCCTCATAGCATGCTAGTGTTCATCATCTTTTCCGATAAATTACTTCATATGGATCTATATTCATACTCGAGTGGAAACTATTGTCTTAAAAGAACATAAACAGAGAAAATGTTTGGTCTTATACTCCATTGAAATATAAAAAACATCCTCTCACAATTTCTTCTATTTCTAAGTAGTTTGTTCATATTGGCCACCATTTTGAGGATGATAAGCCATAATTAATCATAACTCAACATTTATAGCATTTTGGTGATTTTTACAGAACGTGGAGTTTAATCTCATATATATATTAGATAAAATTGATGGTGGTTCTCCATGTATCCTTACACAATATCTAATGTCTATCCTTTCATGTTTACTGAGTGAGAAGTCCATTCATATTGTGATAAAGTGAGACATATTTGAAAGATGATCCACTGAAACCCACATTTTTTGTTGTATGTCTTCAGATGCGAGATGACAATGTCTCTGATGATTTCTCCCATTTCTCAGATTTTATGGGTAATAGTTGCACCATCAACATTGTTTTTTTCTTTTATCCATCACTTTATGATATACAATGAACATTGATGTATATTCAGGGATATCCATCTACATAATTTACAGAAAATAGCTATCTCTGAGATCTCGTTTCATCATTATGCTCACAAGGAAAAGAGAGAAGGTTAATTTATGATCAACATTATGAAGGACCTTGTTTATATCAGGATTTTATGGTACACATAGTAGTGACCCAAATGTTATAACTCCTTCAACATCAATTTTGAACTATGAGTTTTCCCCTTTCTAATAGCTTCAAATATATTTTAATTTTCCAAATAATTTCATAGAGCATCCATTATTTTCATTATTAGGGGTCCTTTGGAAATGATTCGATAAAATATCAATGGTGTACCTTCATTAATGATTCAGAATTCCATAATTTTAAATTATAAGAATATTAGATCCCTATAAATTCACATCTTTGATAATGTGGCAAGATACTTTCAACATAGAGAATCTTCCACTTTACAAACTTTTCCATGATGGTAGTGGATTGAGAAGTCATAATCCTTGATCAGATCTGGCCATATTCACAGGATCATATTAATAACCTTCTATGTGGATATATATTTGAGGCATTTATGCTCAGTATATAAATAACACATATCTCCATAGAGATTATTTCACCATATGTTCAATGCGAAGATCACAACCACCAACTACATATTATTTGTAGAATAGTTTTTCTCATGATTATTCATATTTCATGAGAAATAATATATCACTATATGATTATTGATAACTACATTGTCTAATCCCTTCATTGAAGCAATACATTATACCAAAAAAGTACCCCAATTTTAAGATGTGTGAGTACTTTTATGATGATATGCTTCTATTTAACTCCTTGAAAAAAAAATCTTTCACTATTAAAAAAATCAATTCCCAGTTTCAATTTATCTTGGATAATGGATTTGAAAAACATGAGATGGTTTTCAGAAATTTAGGGTCATATTCATCCAAAACAAAGAAACCATAGATCTTTATTACATATGTTTGTATGCGATACTCTTTGATTTCCATTTTTGTGGATGGGTCAATAGATATTCCTTTTCTAATGATAACATGGCCCAATATAGATACATCCTCCATCCTGAACTAACATTTACAAAACTTTTAATAGAGATTGTTCCTTCACAATGTCTTTATAGCAGTATTTAAATTTCCCACTTGTTCATCCTTGATCTTGGAGTATATTATAAATTCATCAATAAAGACTAAAAAAATTTATAGGTATTATGTAAATTCACTAGTTATATTTTCGGTAAATATTTCTATAGGAATAGTGAATCCAATGTTCATCACAAACAACACATTGTTTCTATACCTCATTAGAAAGGAATTCTTGGAAATATCTTCCTTCCTCACCTTTAATTGGTCATATCCAGACTGATGGTCCACCATACTGAAATATATGGTACCACACATTTTGTCATAGAAGACATCTATCCATGTAAGGGGATATATTTTTTATATCAGGGCATTATTGAGCTCACAACAATCAATTTTTTGGAACATTGATTCATCCTTCTTTTTGCAAAAGTGGACTAGCACACCCTTTGGTGATGCACTCATGCATATAAAACCCTTGTCTATATTATCTTCTAACTGCTTCTTCAGTTATGTCAAATAAATGGTTTTTATTCTATTTGTTTTATTTAATATTAGTAGATAACATGTAATAAGATCAATTTAAAACTTATCCTCTCGGTTAGTAGGAAGACATAGAAATTATTTTGGGAATAAATAAGTGTAGTCCCACGCAATGGGAATGTCATAAATCATAATTCTATCATTTGAATCAATCGTTAGAGAATTATGTTATTTATCATAAATAAATAATATCTGTATATTAGTGATGGATATAATGAATATTAAATATGCTTCTTACACTTGCACATAAATAAAGCATTCCTCATGATGTGAAGAGTTATATCCCTTTTCTAAATATTGATGTTGGATTTGTAAAATGATATACAATTGATTTCCAATATAGCATCAGACTCCACCTAAGGAAGAAATAAAATATTTTTTTGGAGGCACAATCCACAAATATTAATAGAGGATGAGTTATATATGATTGGTGTAATAATATCACTATTTTATATTCTAATAGATAACTCATCCTTCATATTTTTTTGGGGTGATTGAATAGTACTACTATACTGGGAAGATATGAAAGAATGTGTAGAAATAAAATCAAATAGTTTGTTCTCTATTAATGAAGGAATATCTATTGTTTGTGCCACCACATCATTTTCAGGATACTCCTTAGTTGTACTGATGTCATAGCATTCTCTTGTTATTATGGCTTTGGCGGCCAGTAACACTAATTTTCCTCAATGACTCATGGTTTAGTGTATTATCCTAAATAGTGCTCTGGGTCCCAATAGTTGAATCATTAGACCATGGGTGGTTAACTCCTTTATTATACTATATTTTATAGTATCCTTATGCATGTTTAAAATTATTAATCTTGGTAGACTTCTCTCCCATACATATTAAATTCATCCATCCTATTGAGGCATTTCCCACGAAGCTTGTTCCAACATTTTTAATGTGGTGGTAGTTGAGTTTTCTTCCCACCCATTTAATTAGATCCCTTATATTGAAACTATATATTTTATTTCCAACCTGTATATCGATGGGACCATTTTCCAAAATCCATCCCGAAATTGAGATCATATTAAACAACTTCTTCATAACATCAAAAATCATGAATTGATTGAGAATTATTATATTTTTGTTTTACACCACTACAGAATCAATCTATTTTTCTATCATTAATGAAAAAACCCAAATAATACATTGAATTCCTTTTGAAATTTTTGTCAAAGGCTATGAAAGATTCTCCTCCATTTGTTTTAGATATATGAATTCTCTATCCATCATTGTATGAAGTGTCTTAAGGAAATAAATTTTATGAAACATTATCATAAATTCATCCCACTCCATCTTTTCAATTTTGTATATGAACTTGGGTTTTTAATCAGTTAACACCATTGATTGAACTCTCCATATAAAAGATAAAAAACCAAATTCCTATATACTATATCAGATAGTGGATAATAAAAAAGATCTTCTTCATTGAGTTGATACACTGTTCAATGACTTATGGATTAGAATATACACTAAATGCCAGTGGTTTTTTAGTATAAAATACTAGATGGGTATCTTATCCCTATTAGTTGAAGGAGTATGTTCCAAATTATTCATGTAATTATTCATATAATGAGATATATGGGTGAGAATCTCCATGAAATTTTTAACTCCACCTCCCAAATCCTTGGTGATGTTGTTTGGAAAATTACTACATCGTACCTCACCATGGTTGTTAGTCTAGTTTCTCCTGATTCCCACAATTGTTAAAAATAAAATTAATTTGATCAAATCAAAAGAAATTAGGTCATGAAGAGAAAAATTATTTCATAGTAAAATTAAATATAGAGTCATATGTTGTGGGATCCATAGGATGGGAATTTTCAAAAATAATTATTCTTGGGTGCTTACATATACATAGTCTTATACTAAGGGTTTTTAATAATGTACTATAATCCTAATTTCCAAAATAAATAGAACATTTTATAATAATAACTATAGAGAGACATTTTATTACATAGATATTACATCAATGTATTCTTACACAACATAATAGTGTCACAAAACCTATATATAATGGTTCAGTGTATTGGAAAAAATAGTACTATACCAAAATTCTATATAATAAAACAATATTATTTATTTAATTTTTTCTTCTATATATTCTTATTTTCCCTTGTGTTCACCTTATTACAAGTAGTCACATGAGGATATACATCAAAATAATTAGTGAGATAAAATGTTATTAAGATAATAAATAAGTGACATGAAACCAAGGTGATAATAATAAAAATCATCATAACGTAAGAAAAGGTTCATCATCATAATCTTGAGAGGAATAATTATATAATGTAATTGAAGGTGGAAATTTATACAAATGAAATATATGTCATAGTTTTCAACTACCTCTCCCGAATGTGAACAAATCTTGTATCATGTCCATGAATATTTCACTTTATCTAATGAGATAATTCACATTACCCAATAAATTGGAGTCCGATAAAATTCTAATCATATATGTCAAATCATAACATTTATATGCGCTATATAATTTTAGGTTCACCAATCACAATTTTACATTTATAATGTCATGCATGCCACGTAGAACATATATCAATATGACACATAAAATAACCTATGTAAAATAATTGGATTAATTTCACAAATCATACATTCTTGAATAAATAATAGGGTTCCAAAATTAAATAGGTAGTAGAAAACTTGGTATACTAATAATCAATGACGAGTGATGAAAAAAAAATCTCACAAGAAGTAAAAGACGTATTGTGTAAAGAAGTGTTAATTTTGGAAAAATCATTGAATTTGTAATAAAACAAGATTTGAAACATGTGTATTCCAATGAATTAATGGAAAGGTAAAAAAATTATATTTAAGTAACAATAAAAAGACACCTATACTAAAAATCCAGTGAAATGTGGAAAACTAAAAGAATGTGAGTTGGGTTTGAGAATCCCTTTACCATATTTATAAATAATTTCATCATTCTAGTATCCTGGATAATGATATTAAATTTTTTAATAAAAGAAACATAACCTTTATATATTAATTTTATTTTTTATAATTTTATTATGTTCGTTTATGGAATTTTCAATTAGTTATAGTGTTCCATTTCATCATTCGAATGTGTTCGTTTTCTTGGTTTTCATGATTGATTCACTTGTAAACATATATTGAAGCTCCAGTAAAATTTGGATAATTATATATACTTCATATTATATTTTAATAATGAAAATATAGAATATTAATTGTCCTTATAAATAATTTTTATTGTATGAGGTTGAATCATTAGGCAAAAAGTTATTGATAATCGTCTTAAGTTAATTTCATTGGCTATCGATCACAACGAACTTGTTTTTTTTTATAATTTAGTATTATGCTCATATTATAGATCTATAACAAAAAATGTTTATAAAATAAATTATAAAATATTTTTCATGAATTATAACTATTTTATGATCATCCTTGATTGTGATAGTGAAATATGAAAATGTGTTTTCCATTGTGGTGGAAAACAGATAAACCACGAAAGATATTTTCATTTTAAGAGTAAAAGTAAATGGAAATAGATTTGAAGATGAATTATTCCATTAACATAATAAAATTACATTATATAGAAGATACAAGAGTTATCATTCCACTTGGATATGTGGAGGTGAGTAGCTGCTATGTAATATAATTAAATGAAAATAAAAGTGGGATTTACCTCTTGATTTTCTCCTCTATGAGAACCTCTATAAGAAAAATGCATGGGTATTCTAATGAGAAAAGGGTGTACAAGATGTGTGGGAGTGAATTGCGTTTTGTATTAGGCATATTTTATTAAATGAGCCAATATTGGAACGTGAGATAATAAGAGGTGATGAGGGGCGGTATATATATGGGTTGGTGGGAGTGTTTTTCTCATTATTTTATTCATTAGTTTAAAACTTTGGCTCAAGACTAAGAATAGTTTTAACCTTATAACATTATATATTAAAATATTTATGGTTAGTTTGATAATTTTGTTCTTGAATTATCCTTACATAATCTATGACTAAAATATCTAAGTATTAAACTTTTATAGTAGATTATCATATTTTACTATTCAAAAAATCAATTAGTTTAGAAAAATCCACAAAAATAACCCTAAACATTATTTGGGGTTTAACATCAAAAAAATAAACTCTAATTTATGAAATTAATTTTCTTAATATGTGAAATTTAATTTTTAATTAAATGAATCATTTATATGTAAAATACCGATTTTAAAATTAAAACAAAATTATAACACTTTGAAAAGATAATTAAGGTTTCATCAAATTATCTTATAATAAAAAGTCAACAAAATGATAATTTATGAACAAATTTTTTGTAATGATATGTTATTTTAAAAAATTATATTATTTACTAAATTTTAATTAATATTTTATATTTTATAAAAAAATAACAAATAATTAATAATTTTTAAAATATGTATTATCATATAATATGATATAATTATATCATATTGTCATTTAAAAGATGCATAAATTTTATTTAAGCTTTATTATGTGATATTACAATTCTATTGGATGATTTACTATTCCTAATAGTCACATTACTATTCCAAAAGCTAAAGAAACTATTTAATTGGCATTGGTACCTTATCTTCTATAAATACTTATTATTCCATTTATTTTTCATTTATAATGTTTTTATGGTGTTCTAAAAGTTATTTTATGTTGTTTATATTATATGACGAAATTATAAAAAGGGATTTATTATAAATAATTTTTATGGTCGTTACAATTATAATGTCTCTATATAGTATATTCCCTTACATGTATAGATTAGTGTGTCATACATATTATCAAATAAAATATTAATATTTCAGAATATTGGGGAATTTGAAATATTAATTTATTTTGACCTTTTGTTATCATGTTATTAACTTATTCATGGTAATTTTAACTATCGGGTAATAACAGATTTGTTAGTCATATATGTTTTTATTTATTATATTTTTTGGAATTTGAATTAGACCAAGGTTCCATAATTTATATAATTATAAATAAAAATTCTATACCTTATAAATATATTTATACTAATTCAATAATTCTAATGATAGAAAATGTAATAAAATTTTTTCCCTGACTCTCTTCCCACCGAGTGTACCCCTCATAGGATGTCAATGTGAGAAGGGAGATAGATACACCTGAGTCCCACCAACTGAAGGCCCCGAGTGGGAGACTACAACTAAGGGTATCATAAACACACATTTGAGAGGCATTAAACTCTAAAATAACAAATGAAAAAGTGAGATATAAGACAGTAAAAACCAAATCCAACACATACTACAATACAAAATAAATCCCATGTGCACATAGGTAATGTCAGGAAAAACTAGTACAACTGGAAATGAAAACTACAAGTACCAAAGGAAAGGAAAAACATCAGCGACCATGACGTCCGAACAACTCCTGCAACCCCTGGATAGTTGTAACCATCCTGATCTCAAACATGCTCTAAGTGACATGAAAAACAGTTCATATATATATAGGGTGAGTGTAATAGAAAACTCAGTAGGATCCTCCATAGAGCCTCTCGTGAAAATGTAATGAAATCATGCTAAAACACATTGAACTACAAGTGAATCTAACTAGTCACATAAACAGATATACTATGTTCCAATACTCTCCATGGATACATTCACCATGTATTGCATAAAAGAGTATATAATATAATAGTAAATATTAGGGGTACCCTACTACCACTTCCACATTGGTTTGCTTATTTTCCCCAAAACCACACCTCCTAAGAATATCTCTCCAAAAAGGATTTCCCACAGACACCTCGGTGTATAACCACAACATGCACCTCATGAAAAAAAACTCTAGGACCACATTACCAATGTAACCAGGTAGTTTCTGAGAGCCACCACATCTCTCATAATTTTTATCTTACATCAGGCATTATAACTCAAGCCATTACAACCCATACACCAAGAATGTATCCTCCAAAAATCATAACGTATACACTTTACACCAATAGTAATCCAGAGAAAACTATATCCAAAAAATATGTGTGTATATAACATCAATCCATTACATCCATATATAAAAATATATGGTGAAAACTAACCAAATGTTCTTACCAGCAAAGGTAACTACCAAGACAAGAGAGTGGGGCCAAAGGGGGTATTGAGTCATCCATCCTCCGACCGAAAAGTTGTGGAAAACACCCCCAAGGCTCAGAATACCCTGGGTGTCATTTTCACTAATTTAAGGGGTAGATTTTCATATTGAAACACAATTATTATATGAAATAATATATCTCACAACCACACTATGAAAATAAACTATTCATAGAATCAACTACAGCTAACGTCTCTTGGAATCCCCACTAAAAATGCTAAGAATTGGTTTCCTATAAGCACAGAACAAAATAAAGAGCTACATTATATTACATTATCCATTATTATCAGTTGAACATTACATTAATTAATATGTTGACCATTAATTAATCATTATTAATTCCAAATTATATTTCCTTATCATTTTTTCTATGATCCATAGTTCCATTAAATTATAACCTCGACATTGCATCAGAGTATGTTTTAACCCCATGGGTTATCATCATTTATTTAATCCTTTATTAATATAATTATTACTTTTCCATATTCACATTAATTCTAGAAAAAAAATATATGACAACAAACAAATGGGGGATCAACATGATGAGAAGGTGAACTACCCATTATGTCTTTGCCAGCAATCGAAGGAGCGTAAAATCAACCTCCCTCGAGAAGATAATGTAGGAAATCATGAGGCATACCCCATGCATCATCACCCCTTTTAGAAGGAGGGAAAGAAATACTAGATGCCTAGAGCAATGGGGAATATAATGAAGATAACAACAAATAAGATTCACGTGGAATACAAAATTCATACCCAACCCGTTTCATCATCTCGGCTGTCCTACCATACACCCCCATGCATAAATCGATGCATCTCGCCACTCTAGGCATCAATTACTGGCACAACCAATGGTCCTCCAAAACCCCACACATCATAATAGCCATCATGGATAGCATCCATACATACGAAGTAAGAAAAAAATTTCATCAACTGGAATCTTGGACCATAACCAAGGAATACAGCCTTCAAAGACAATGAAAACTCACATCTCTAAGCATAAGGATCTTGTACATTACAAGAATGATGGTAACTCAGAACTATTCCAGGACTTATATTTTATCAAAAAAAACTAGTTATTTAATCCATAATGAATTATCAAATTTATTAATTGTACGTTAAAACTATAATAAAACTAAAAAGTGACCTAACAGAATATAAAAAAATAGTTAATTGACATGCCTTTAAATCAATATCTACATTCATTAACTGGCTAAGGGCTCATCAATTAATTCAACATAACTTCCTTTCTACCAAAAAAACCAAATTCATTTACATTCCACTTTAATCATAAAAAAATAAATATAATTAATCCCAATTTAGAATATTTTATAATTTTCATCATGAAAGACATGATAAACAAGGCAATCATAGAAATCACACTATATAAAAAAGAGGCAATAACATATAATCGATACCAATTTATTTATCTTGTTTAAATGATTATTATGTCAATTAAATTGTGATCCTATGAGATAAGACATGATAACTATGTAGATTCATGTAAACTAATAGAGACACCATAGATCCCCTAACTCAAAAGGTTTATAATGCTCTTTGCACAAAGACGGTTCAACAAAACAAACCATGATCAACTCTCATAGAGTACTGCATCTATTCAAGGATCCATATACACAACCCCACAAGGCAACACCCAAAAAAACTCCATTTAGAACTTAGAGATATCATTCCATATCATGGAAAGGAAAAATATATGGATAGAAACCTAGAAGAACAATGATAGATCATTCCATATATCAAAGATGGATAGAAAAATTCTAACCACACTGAAATGGGTGGTGGACGGAAAATTAGAAGAAATTCATGGAGAACCAATCCATGGAGGAAATATTTATTGTATGACTCATATGGGAAGGAAGGAAAGGTTTTAGCGTCTTGAACCAGGAAAAAATATTCATGGACAAGGGTGACAGTCCTCCTGTCCCATAAGAATATTTAACAGAGCAATGATTTAACATATGATGTTTTTTTCCATTAAGATTAGATTAATCATTGATAATATATTTTGATAGAGTAAAGGCCTCCCGACCATTGTAAAATTTATAATAGGTGTTATGGGATTTGAATAAATCTTAAATACCTTAAAACATGGATTTGATGGTGATTTACGTTAAGGGAAACATCAATCTGGCAAAACTGTAGGAAATATGGAAAAATTTAGAAATTTAGCAACGGAAAAATGACTCACTGTTCTAGAAACACAATAGAATCACTATTCTTGAAACATTGTAGACTCATTGTTTGATGTATCACTATTCTAAAAATAGTATAGACTCATCGTTTTGGAAAAACTATTGAATCACCATTTGGGAAACAAAATAGACTCATCATTCTGGAAACACTATAGACTCACCATACTGGAAACAATGTAGACTCACCTTTAAATGTATCACTGTTTTAGAAACACTGGAGACTCAACGTTCTAGAAACACTATAGACTCACAATTCTTGAAAAATTATAGACTCATAGTTATGGAAAAAATATAGACTCACCGTTAGATGTCTCACATTTACGAAAACACTATAGACTCCCCATTCTAGAAAAATTGTAGACCCATCGTTCTAGAAATTCTATAGACTCACTATTCTGGAAACACTGTTCAATGAACTATAAATTTTGAAATGTGTTGGAGATGAGTCACCTTGATCTCCTTGAATACTCAAACAGTAGAATTTAGCAAGGGAATGGATAAGATAGGTCTAGGCCATTAAATAAGATACCTCTAAAAACCGTTTCCTAATCGAGAATCCAAAACCATCACAGATAGGGAATAGGAAAAGGGGTCTGAGCAACTACTCCTCAAGATACCTATCATGGCTCTCACCACCAAAAGAGCTCAACTACTTCAAAACAGATCTTGTGAAACCACACAAAATCCACAACAGGATTCAAAAAAATCTCATATGGTAGATACCTCTCAAAATAGGTAAAGATGCAATAATAAACAAAAGAGTGGAATCTCATAGTAAGAGAACATATAAAACCACAAAACGAACATTGATACATCAAAATAGATAAAAATCAAACAACTCGGGGTACAGAGTGAATATCTGGGACTCACGTTTCCAGGTACTCTTCTCTATGCCCTGGTGTGTCCAAAAGACATGATCCAAAGGAATAAAAATCCCACACAACACCTTCTCTTTGGTGTCCCATATCTCTATAGGCCACTCCTTGATGGTTTTATCATCATCCATGCCAATATCTCCCAAATTGATGTTGTGAGAGTCATCATGAAGATATGAATGAAGATGTGACACATGAAAAACATTGTGTATTTGGATCATCTATGGGGAAAGTGCTACTCGATATTCCATGACTCCGACACTAGCTGAAACCTAGAAAGGCCCTAAAAATAGGGTTGAAAGCATACTACCATCAACAAACTATTACTTCCCTCAATAAGGAGTCACATTCATGAAAAACGAGATCAATTAAATCAAACTCTAATAGTCTGTTCCTTTGATCAAAATATGATTTGTGATGATTATATGTTTCTTTCATCATCTCACAAATCACATGAACCATCCAGGTCTTATTCTGCATTAGTTTAGGTCCATGAATTTCTAATTCACCAACCCTAGCCTAGCACAATGGAGAATGAAAATGTCAGCAATACAATGATTTCAAAAGAAACATACAGATGGTGGAGTGAAAATTATTATTACATGAGTACTCCACAGAGGGAATGTGCCTCATCCAAGTCCTCCAAAATATAATAAACATCAGTGTAACATGGATTCATGAATCCAGATGGTCCAATATTCCTGAATATCTTTCTTTATATGGAAAGTAGTGCTATGTCGTAACTAAGAACCAAAATCATGCTGGAGAACTCTCCACAGCCTAGATGATAAATGGGGATCTCGATCAAAAATGACCATCCAAATGACTCTATAGTGTCTCACCACATCCTCTAGATATTTTCTTGATAAAATCACAACTAAGATCAATTGATTAATTGCTATAAAGTTTGATGATTTTTTCAAATGATCCAAAACAACCCATACATAATATTGGCCGCCTATGATCGAGGTAAACTGGTTATAAATTGCATTGATATGTCCCCCCACTCCCACTAAGGATGATCCAACAGCTGGGGAAAACAACCAGGGTCATGGTGCTTGGACATCATCTTTAGGTAGAGATTAAAATGAGGCACACATTCTGCAACTTCACTCTTCAGTCCAGACCTTGAAAACTGACTCCTCATGACATGGTGCATCTTTGTCACGTGAGGATGCACCTATAATGCATAACTATATAACTCTGTGAGAACCATCTCAAAATTTTTCAAAGGAATGGAAATCCTTCCCTGATACACCACTGGGCGTTGTTCATCCTCAGACCAACCATCAGGGGCCTCAACCTAAACAACTTAGTCCCTCCAGACCTCCATCAATAAATCCCCAAACTGGGATTCTTCCACCTGCTGCAACAGAGATGACTGCACTATCATCTTGGAAGGAAAAACATTTACCCAAACGTCTCCCATATAGATATTTAATGCTGAATATTCTTCAATCACTCTCCCTGAATCACCAGATTCACACATTGCATCACTATATGACTTCATTCTCAGAAGATCAACTACAACATTCCCCTTTCTAGGTGTATATGTGATTTCAAACTCGTATTTCAATACGAACTCCATCCACTGACGCTATTGCAAGTTCTAGTCATGATGGGAGAAAACACACCTTAGAGACTTATGATCGGTGAAAACCAGAAAGCACTCTCCAATTAGGTAATATCATCAAAACATTATAGAAAACACCACGATAAGAAAATCAAGATCATGGGGGGAATATTTTTTTTCATGGGGATGAATCGTCCATGACCGATAAGAAATGACTAATCTCTACTGTATCAGAAGACAAACTAACCTTAGATGCAAAGAAGCACAGGAAAAATCAAACTGAACTAATGCTGCTAGACGACATTGAGTTATAGAATTAAATAACTTCTACATAAAATAATCAAAAGACTCTTAAAATTTATCAGTCCATATGAATGCCTGATCCTTCCATGTCAATAATTTTCGGGGAGTCCCAATATGATAGAAATTATCATTGAACCTCCTTTAGTATCCTACAATACCAAGGAATCTTCACACCTATGCCAATGTAATGGGGTCTTCCCAATACACAACTACATCTGCCATTGATGGGTCCATGAATACTCCCATCTTGGATACCACATTCCCAAAGAAATGAATTTCTCATTCCCAAAACTCACACTTTGATAACTTCCCAAACAAATATTGTTAATGAAGAACTCTAAAAAATGGCATGCAGATTCTGAACCTGATCCACATCAGATGTGGAATATAAAAGGGTTTCATCAATGAAAAACAACACAAAATTTTATTAAAACTCATGGAACATAGAATTCATCAACCCCATTAACATAGCTCGATAATTCATCACACCATAAAATATTACAACAAACTCATAATTCCCATGGAAAAAATGTAATGAAGTCTTTGGGATATCTTCATCCTTCAAACACATTTGATGATATCCAATGCCAAGTAGATCTTAGAGAACAAACTTTAACCCATTATATGATCAAATAAGTCATCAATACATGGAAAAGGACAGTGATTCATCATTTTTATGTTGTTTATGTAATGATAATCGATACACAGCTGCAAACTACCATCGACCTTCTTCACCAAAAAAACGGGTGCACCCCCTAGTGTTGCACTCATCCAAACAAAACATCAATATAAAAGACAATTTATTTTCATACACATGTCTCTGAACTCAGATGGGGACATCCTATATGGAGACATTTATAAAGGAGATGATTTTGGATGTAGCTTGATCCAAAACTCAATCTCTCATCGAGTGGGAAATGTTACAACATCTTCCTGAACGTCATCTGGGTATTGTTCTACCACCCTTGGAAATTCCCACTACTGAACCTCTAATTAAAATTGCATTATCTCATCCATCATGGTGGACAAGGACCAAAAACTCTCCAGACCCATCCGAATGTATCTCTAGCAAACAAACACCTCCGGCTCTCTATTGGCATTGAAGAACACCACCTAACTTCTAATGAAATCCATGATATCCTGCACCAAAGAAAACCTATCAATGATAAAGACGACGACATATAGTTCTATCCATAAACATAGAAAATCTCTCCTTGAGCATTGCTACCCCAACACTAGCTCATAGCCCCTACTTACTTCAAATAAGTCAGCTCGACCCCCATCTAGCGTAGTCAATGCAAAGTGCACTAGAATCTTCTCTATCTGAAGTCCCAAATCATCAAAAAGGAAAATTTATATACATTAGTGCATCACTACTTAATTAAAGAATCGATACACCCAATTAGAAGACAAGAAAATGGTACCTCGAATGACATCTAGGTCACCTAGCGCTTGCAATGCTGAATCATGAAGTTTACCATGACCTCCCCCATGGACTTTCTGACCCTAATGATGACCACCACCTAGGATGAACTCTACTCTATGTTTATGGGGATAATCATGGGGATATATTATACATGCCCGATCATCAAACATCTTCTCTAAAGCCTGTGCAACCTACTATTGTTGCCTCTAATATAAATACCACAATGGTGGAACCTGGTGAAGAACATCTATTGCACAATGATGGATATTAAAGTTCGAGAACTCTCAATACTATTGGCTTCATACTCCACAAGAAAAAAAAAACTTTTATCCCTTCGCATAAGCATGAGGTATTCTATAGCTGGAGTAATGAGATTTTGAGGGCTTGGACCTACCCCCCGGAAAAACATAAAATAAGTTACCCTAAAAACCAAGATCCATGGAACACATCCCTACTTTATAGGGAATATTGAAGACTCCACTATCACAATGATCATATACTAGATAATGTCCTATCAATGACCTCTTCCCTTTCTAGCACATCAATATATATTTTAATCATAAACAAGATGACCTAGCGACGGATCTATGGATGTAAATCCTCCTCAAAATGCCTTGGACTTGCCTCCTCATCTAGAAAAATGTCCAAAGCATATAATAAAAGGTTCATAAAATGGATTTCGAACTCTCGCACAATAGAGCTACCATGTCAAAGAATAAGGAGCTCATAATGACTGGATACCTTCACTGTTGAAGAAAGAAACGTGATGTTGAACATATCTCGGAACTCCTCCCATGAGACCGTCAACTCCTCTAGATCCCCAATGAACAATAATGACCTATGCCTCACTTACCCATGAATCATCGTCAAAACCAATGAAGCCTAGAGCTTCGTCTAAGCATCGATAGAGCTAAAGGATTTCTCAACCTCCTCTAACCAGTCTTCTATTACTGCATCTAAAATAAAACCTTCATACTTCTGCAGACTCTGGCACTGAAATTATTGGTGTTTCCTCCTCTCTTTTTTGCTGTCATCAACCTCTACACTTTGAAGATATTCTGGTACAAAATTACGGACATCCTCTACGTGAACCTAAAGAGGTCGTCGACTTGGATCTATACTAGATACGTTATAGCTGTTAGATCTCCTAAACCTATAATATGGAAGAATTGACATTAAATAATTAATTTTTTGCTTTTATTCATTTTAGGTTAAATGGTCCCAAGGTCTACCCATTACAAAAAGGAACAATGATGAATGATGAATGATCCTTTCATAGGTCTATACCATGAAACTAGTATCACCAGGTTTAGTTTCCACTATAAACATAAAGGGCCATGCATCGGATCACTGGGGGCCCTTAACGCCTATATATCATCCAGTTTACAGTTCTTACATCACTTAATAATCTTGTAAGATATTGTTTCCCTACCAACACCTGAAACATCACGTATGCCTAACTCTAAACTCTATCCCATCCATCATCCATAGCCCTGATACCACTCGGTCCTGACCCCTTCCCATCAATGTGTACCTTTCTTGGCCCAGCAATGTGAGAAGTAAGATATTGACCCACAAATCCAACCTCTAGTATGCACTTGGATGTCAACTTGATCCTAGGGTATATTAAACACACAAATGAGAGGCATTACCATCTAAGAGAACACATACGAAAGAGAGAGATATTACAGAAACCAACCAACTCCAACTCAGACTGCGATTTAAAATAAATCACATGTACACATATGGAATGTCTTGCAAAACTAATACAAATAGAAGGGATAATTGCTAGTACCAATGGAATGTAAAAATAGTTGTGACCATGAATCCCGGAAAACTCAAGCAACCCCAAGCTAGTTGTAACCATCATAATATCTAAACTATAATAAGTGACACGAATAATAGTTCATATATACGTAGGGTGAGTATAACACTATTCTTAATAGGTTCCTTTTAAAAGCCTATCATGAAAAAGAATTGAAAGAATGCTAAAGAATGAAGAAAAACAAGTGAAACTAATTCATCACCTAATCAAGTATACTATGTTCCAATCCTCACAATGGATACACTCACCATGTTTCCAATACATGAGTATATGATATAATAAGGAATATCAAGGGAAATGTACTACGACTTCCCTACTAGTTTTCCACTATTCCCCAATGTCTCATGTCCTAAGAATCTCTCTCCAAAAAGGCATTCCCATAAAAAACTTGATGTAGAACCACAACATGAACCTCCTTCAACAAAACTACTACATCCACATAACTAAAGTGAACATGTAGTTTCTAGGATCCACCCCAACTCTCACAATGCATATCATACACTGAGCAATATAACTGAAGCCATTTCAACACATACACCAAGTAAGTATTCTTAATCCATCAAATACTATATAAATTACACCTATAGTAATCCAGAGGAAGAAACATCCAGATTATATGTCTGTGAATAACCGCAATCCATGACAGCCCTCTAAAAACATATATGAGGAAAACTAACCTCTTTTCCTAATAGTAAAAGTTACTCTCAAGAGAATGGAGTGGGTCCATATGGGGTATTCATACATCCATCCTCTAACAAATATGATGGGGAAAATTCCCCATAGAGATTTTAAACCAAGGGGTGTCAGTTTCCTTAACTAAAGCGGTGAAGTAGCATATAGAAACACAAAAAGTACATGATATAATATAGCTCACAATGACACTATAGGAATAACCTAGTCATAGACTCAACTTAAGCTATCATCTCTTAGACTACCAACTATTACTACTAAGACTAGGT
Organism: Viscum album; assembly: GCA_963277665.1. Taxonomy (NCBI): domain Eukaryota; kingdom Viridiplantae; phylum Streptophyta; class Magnoliopsida; order Santalales; family Viscaceae; genus Viscum; species Viscum album. Next base: position 1,378,521,535 of record OY728152.1, read on the forward strand.
ATTCTATAAGCACACAACCATTTAAAGAGGTACATTAGATTACTTTATTTTGTTTTATTAGTTTGACTTTATGTTAATTATTTTATTAACCATTTATTAAATTTTATATATTCTAAATTACATATTGTTATCATTCTAACATAGATCCACAGTTTCTTTAAATTGAATCCTCATTATTTCTTTACACCAAGATCCAACCCTAGGGGTTAAAAATATTTATTCATCCATTTATTAATAGAGTTATTACTTTCCCATATTCCCAGGCATTCTAGAATACCATTCTAAAATACCAAACCCAAGGGGCCTAACACGGTGATTTGATGAACTACACATCATGTCTTTTCCACCTATATTAGGTGTGTAGACCCATCCTCCCTCAAGAAGAAAAAGATGTAAAGAACATGGAATACAATGTGCATCATCACCCATTTTGGAAGGAGGGTAAGAAAGACCAACTACCATGAGAAGTGGTAAAAGTAAATAAGATAAAAACCAAAATGATTCATCGAGATTCCAATATTCATATAAACATGTTTCATTATATCTGGTGTCCTCCTAGGCACCCACAAGCATAAACCGATACAGCTCGCCACTCTAGGCATCAACTACTACCACAAATAATGGGCCTCCCTGCCCCCACACTTAATAACATCCATCTAGGCCCACATCCCAATAAAAGATGTAGGAAAACACATTACATAAATTTGGCTCTTGGACCTTATTCAAAGAATATATCCTTCAATGAAAATGAGCATTCGTGGATCCAAGAAAAAGGCAATATGCCTTTATAAGAATGTGGGTAACACATAACCCTTCCAGGCATTATCTTTTATAAAATAACTAGTTATTTAATCAATTTTTAATTAAATAATTTAATAATTTTAGGTTCAAAATATGGGAAACCAAAAAATTAAGCTATCAAAAATTAACTAAATAGTAAATTTACATTATTTTAATTCAGAATCAACATGCCTCAATCTCGTCAATTATTAAATTTTTCTTAATTACTTCAATAAAAACCAACTTCAAATTCATCACACTTTTATTATAGAAAAATACATAGAATTAAAACTAGTTTAAATTATCTAACAACTTCCATCATGAACGACAATCTAAACAATGATATCATATATATCACACTATCTATGAAATAAAGATGCAATAACATATGATCAATACTAATTTTATATCTTGTTTAAATATTTATTATGTCAATTCCATTGTGATCCATCAAGCTAAAACATGACTACTATTCTATTTCATGTAAAATAATATATAGGCCACGGATATCCTACTTCAAAAGGTTTCTAAAGCACTATACATGAGATCATTCCATCAAACCAAAAAACGATCACCTCTCATAGAGGACCGTATCCACCCAAGGATATAGAGACACCACAGCATCATCCAACACCCAATAAAACACGATTAGTAACATGGATATAAAATTAAATAATAGGGAAAAGAAAAATATAATGATAGAAACCCATAAGAATGACAGTAGAACAAACCATATATAAAAGATGATTAAAAAACTCTTGATTCCACCGAAATAGGTGGTGCACCTACATCATCATGAACTATGAGGGGATCCAATCCAAGGGGAAAATTTTTATCACAAGACTAATATAAAAAGGAATGAAAATTTTGAGTGTCCTATAGAAGGAAAAAATATTGATGGAAATTGGAGGTATATCTCTCGCCCCATAAAAAGATTTTATAGAGCAAGGGTTTACGATATGCTGTATTTTTCATTAAGATCAGTTATGTCAAATATCATGTGTTCTAACAGAGTAAAGGCTTCCCAACAATTAGATAAATTAATACTGGATTTATGGGCTTGGAATCAGCTATAAATCCCATAAAAAGGATGTCAATACATTTTACAACAAAGTAAACATCAAATATGTGAAACTGTAAGAATAATGGAAAAATCATGAAATTTGGAAAAGGAAAAATGACTCACTCCTAAACAACTATAGAATAACTATTCTAGAAATTGTGTAGACTAACTATCCTTAGAGAACTCTAGACGGACCATTTTGAATAAACGATAGACTCTACATTTTGGAAACAATGTAGCCTCACCATTTTGGAAACACTATACACTCGCCATTTTAGAAACACTGTAGACTCACCATTAAATGTATCAAATTTTTGGAAACACTATAGTGTCACATTTCTAGAAACAATATAGACTCACTCTTATGGAAACACTATAGACTCACCATTCTAGAAACACTATAGACTCACCGTTTGGAATCATAGGAGGCTCTCTATTCATGAAACATTGTAGTTCTACCATTCTGGAAACACGGTTCACAGAAGTGGAAATTTATAAGAGTGTTGGGGATGAGTCACCTTGACCACCCATAACATCTCAAAAACTAGATTTCATAAAGGGAATGGAATATATTATTTCAGGCCATGACACTGTTTATTGAGAAAGTATTCCATACATTCATTTGAACGGTATTTCCATATTCTTGTTGTATTGAAATAAATAAAAGTATTTGATAACTGTTATAATCACAGAATCATTTCTATGTCATATATATCACATATTTTCCCTAAAAAATCCTTATTAACATCCATGTAAATCACAAATAAATTACATCACTTTGTGAGGTGGTAGCCTGCCATACAGATGAGTAACGTTATTATATTCACAAAAATGGAACATATGAATGTATTGATGACATGATAATTCTGGAATAAAAATTTAATAATTAAATTATCATATATAATAAATAAATGATAGATCCATCATTATTTCTAACCCCAGGATGTTGTAATTAAAAAAAATTAACAACAACGATTTGTGAGGCAATTGTCTGCTGAACACATGAATGATGATTTCCTAACACAATTGAATGAAGTTCGGATGGATGTAGTTCATTCCCATAATATATATATATATATATATATAATAATAAGGATGTTATATAAGAAATATATAATACTTGTTTAATTGGGTTAAGTAACACATGAAACCAAAATTCTCGTAGATGGACGTTACATATTTTATATGTATCGTCCTTAGGTTTGCAATAAAAACATCTCTAGGATGGATTTAAGCCCCATATAAGGCTTCTAAGATGATTGGAATGATGTTGGGAAGTTATTTGGGCCTTTATTTTATAAACCAATGGGGTTTTAATGTGTGACGAATAGAAGAGAGGGGTGGCATATCATAATTATGGAGGGGACAAACATGGTATTTTATTAGAAATAGTTCTGTGTTTCCAAATTTCTCATATGTCATAAGGGTCCATAATGGACATTTATTGATCATTATAGAATTAACAGTCGAAATATGGACAAAATTAGCTTTTAAACATGTTTATAGTTTATATATTCCCTTATTTTTTTTTGTTTTGACCTCTCTTATAATCTAATTTTTACCTTAAGAACAAAAAATAATTATTACCACATTCACAATTTATTATGTCATTAAATAAAGATAAAAAAATTATATAATATAAATTATGATGATTCCAAATTTGGAATCTATTTTCCTAATTAAATTCCAAGATGTTGTACAATTTAATTTAATTTTAATCCCACTAACATGTTGAGAAAGACGGTTTTGAAAGAGAAAATGTGAAAAAAATACAATGTTTTCATCAAATATCATTTTGAATTTGATTATAATGACCAAAATTGAATTAATATATGAATAACTTAACTTATTTTACATATAAACCAACTAAAAAGATAAATTAACCCTATAAATAAATGAAACAAAATAATATTTTAAATTTTGTTTCAGTAGTTTTATGTTGTCATCAGAAAATGAAATTTTAATGAAAAATCATAAAAAATAACCCTAGGATAATTATAATATTATAAATTATAAAGTGAATTTTATTTTATCATATTAATATTCTAAATTTTTCAAAAATATATTTTATTATTCCTCAACGAAAACCATAAAAACATATTTTTAGAAAATCATATTTTAGAAATTTATAAATACATTTCCAAATATTGTTGATTTTATTATCAATATGATTTATTAATATAATAGAATTATACATAATAAAATTTTAGTTATTAATATTTATATCGCTATTTTTTACAACTTGGATATAATAGTTTCATTTAAATAACTTAATTATTAATATATCATTGTTTTGTTAAAAATCAGTGATGTGCGTAACAAAGTCTATGAATGTGTTGCATGAAGACCAAGATTAACTTGGTATTGTTTATAACACAACATTAACTTAGAGTTTCATATTACATATTTAATCAATAATATTTAATTTTTCTAAGAAAATCAATTCATAAAATCTTTGGAGGTTAAATTCAACCTCCTAAAATGAATGTTTCCCAAAAAAATCATCACATTGATACAAAATATGAAGATAGTTCTACATCATCATATCTTCAAGATAACATGTATCTTCTTAATAGTGGTGGATTCACCATGTATATATTATATGGTATGTAACATTTTTATAGAATTTTTTCTGTTTGATCCAAAATCTTTATAGTTTGATCCTTATAAAAAATATCTTGCACCATTGGTATAGCCTCTCACATCAGTACATGTGATATATTAGTTTTCTAGTTTCTTAAGAGTGATATAGAAAACACATCATGAACATGAGATATTATGATGGATATTAGAAATTATAATATAGTTTCTTGATATCATTTAGTATTTTAATGGGACCATTATATATAGGGATTAGTTTTCCTTTCATTATTCCATAGAGAAATTCATAGTGTTCTTCCCACCATATTGAAATTATATTTCACAATGATGATTATTAGCTTAACATTTATGTCAAATTTTATTTTGTTATGTGTGATTTAATTTAAATAAACTTATATACTATTTCATTTGCTATAATAGGTACAAATATATTTCATTCTAAAAAATCATTCCAGAATGTATAAAGAAATTGATAAGGATACATTAAAATGATCAATTTAATCCTAGTTTCATATTGATACTCAACATGATGATTTTGTGATCCCAAAAAACATATAAATATTGTATAAAAGATCTAATCAAATCATCTAGGGGTTGAATTATTCTCATTGTGCTGAATCTAAAATATGCATGAAGACCTTTATAAAGAACTCAAAAGATCATTGAGGTAATAAATGGATCTCAGTCATATATAATTGAATGTAGAATACCATGTAGCCTTAACTCTTCCTTAATGTATATACTGAAAAGGTGATCAATATATAATTCTTAGTTGATGGTGATAATATTTGATGAATTTGTATAGAAATCAAAAACAACCCATAATATCTTCATCATTATTGATTAGATAATCCATAATAGTTACCATTAAATTAAATAATTTGACCAAAATGATTAATGTCATTAATCCTTAAATTACTTATTCACTAAAACATATAAAAACCAAAGGATTGTAGTTCCATTGATTTATCATAAAATATCCATTATTAATGTAAAATTTCATTATGAAAACCTATAATGGGTTGTTATCGACTATCATCCTTAATATCATAATCTCGTGATGATATTTAAAACTATTGTGTTAATATATCCTAAAGTAATTTATGTATACAACAGAATAATTAACATAAAATCCTTAAAAATAATATCATCTTATACCAATTTTTTTTGGAAGCTTGTGTTAATTCTTTTAATAATCGAATATTTAATGTCACTTCATTATTCCAGAATCCATGTTGAGGGAGATAATCAGATGAAAATTTAATAAAAAATGTAAAATAATATTTTCATAGGGATCATTCAGAAAAAATAAAAAATGAAATTCCCAACTAATAAAGTGAAGATAATTGTTATCTATTAATTATAATTCACATCATCTATTATGATTTCATAAATTTTCACTTTTTTATCTATTTTCAGTGGTTTTTATGGCATATAATTCATATTACCCTAAGATTTGAAAATTTATTATCATAAGACTAATATTTTTTCACTTAAAACACTGATGTGTGGTTGGTGCATTATTTTATGCTCTCTATCTAATAATTTATTTTCCTTGCCTCATTAGAAAAAATCTACAATATTTGGATCGATGAAAAGAATTATAATACGTGGAACACCCCATTGTTAATTTCACAGGCCCGCCTTTGTGCTAATTCCCATATTTTTCTCATGTAGGTGTTTGAAAAAAATAATCCTTATATGTTTCATATCATTAAATTTTCCAAGGAACACAATTTTTATTTTTCAAATCACCATAACAAATAGGGGTTTCAGCTTCCATTTCAACTTTTAGAGTACATAGACTGATTTATTAAATGCATCCAATGTCCATTATAGAAAATTACATTCAAATATTTTGTTTCAAGACACTATTGAATTAGTCAAACATAATTTTATGTGAAATTTTAATACCCTATGGTAACCTGACATGTTCTATAATATTCTATTCAATGGTATCAAAAAATTCATCATCATTATTTTTTATGATCAATGAATTCCATCTTCAATTTTTTACAAATAATATGAGGAAATATATTTTTAAAAAATAATACTTCAAACTCATCCCACTTCAGAGATTAAAATTATTTTACTTGTGTCATATTGTTAAAAATAATCCATAATTTATCTGTCTCACCTTCTAGATGGCTGGAAAACATGGTGGATTTTTTTATTATCTACAAACTAGATAATGATAAATATTCTTTCAGTGGTACAAATCCATTTATCAGCCACTAACAGATCAAAAATACAACTAATTGGAGGATGGAATTTCCTCACGAAGGAAACAATATAATTTTCGCCCCATTTTCATAATTTTGATGTTCATCGTTATTAATAGATTAGTATTTTTTTGTGATCATAGTAATGAGGATTTTATTTTCAACTCCTATAACAGTCAGTTTATCAAGAGGAAAATCATTGCATTGATTATTTCATTCCATGTTAATATTGTACCTGTAGGTACAATACATTTAATAATACCAAAAATATAGAGTCATAATGATCAATCATTGTGGGGAACTATATGATCAAGAAAAAATCACTTATAGGGTGTCAAAATAATGACAACCCAATTCGAATATTTGTAACATTAGGCTTAATCTTATATATTAACGGTCACAATATATTTTAATCCTTCATGATGGTCTATAAAGTGTTTAGGAGTTTTGAAATCATAACCCCTAGGAGTGTCAATCCAAGTGTTCTATAAGGATAATTTTCAAGGACTAGTTGTCAATTTTTTCCACATAAATGCACCTTTTTTAGTTTAATTTTTAATTTTTATCGTTGTACTAGATCTAAATCCTGATGTAGTATTCATAGATGTATATAATTTTGTGAAAATTACATTCTCTATTCTTTAAAAAATATTAAACATTTCACTATTTGTTGTCATATCCTTAGTATTATATTTAGATATATCCTTAAGGATCACACTGTGGTTATCTCATAAAAGTTTCCAAATATTATCTATAACTATGCTATGATACTAATTATAATTATCAGGATTTTTCAAATAGATATATTATATATTTATATGAATATTCAAAACATTTGAAAAACTCATTCTTAAGGATCATTATATTTTGGTTCCTTTTTATAGTTAGAAAATAATATTATTAATTATAGAAATATCATCAATGTATCATATCAAGAACATCCCATTTAGTAATATATATAGATATACACTACGTCAAAACCATTAATCATAAACAATGGGAATGGAAAAATATTAAAGTGTGAGATCAGATGCTCAGTAAGGGAAGACATGGTAGATACATTAGAATAACAGAAACCTGAATGTGTGAGAATATGATCATAATAATTTAAATCCATACCTTGTATATCCATGATCATAATATTGAGTCCTGAAATAAATATTTAATGTTTATAAGACATTAATAATACATTAATAAAATATCATGATCCATGAGGGAGTGAAATATTTATATTTCAAATATTTTGTGGCATTAAAATAAATATATATAATTGTGAATATGTATATGTAGAAACAAGTTCACTATTTAAGTTAATGACCCGAAATTAATTATTTTTATAAAATTATATACATGATACTACACCCACATGTAACTTTATGGACATGAAATATCAGTCCATTCATAACATATTTACCATGTAATCAGCCTCACATGTAAAATTGTAAACATATAATCCGGATCATGTATAAAAGTATGGACATGAACGACATGTCCACACATAACATCAGAACTATTAAGGTTCACTCCTAGGATCATCGTAGTGAAAGAATTCCCATACTGAATTAGGTTGACTCTATGTTCAATTCATATATATCTTATGATCTATAAATCTATTCCCAATGAATTTTAAGGAGATATAAGTCCCATAATTTTTTTTAAAATAGACACCATCATTGGATTTCACTTAACCACCATAAGATAATAAAAATATTAAATAGGTGATCTTCAAGACCTTAAAACATTCTTCATACCATAACATATGAAATGAAGAAGGTTTCATAAGATCTTCCAAATGAAACAACCCATGGAAGAGAAAAAAGATTCATAAACACCATTCAATAAAAAAACTATTAAATCAATGAATAATAATGGTGTCATTGGATCATATACTAGTAATGCATCAGTTAAATTAATATATTTCATCTTAGAAGGGAAATAATTTTTAAATTTCATTGAAAATATTTCGTAAGGAATGTATACATTACATTTTCAAAAAGAAAATTTTATAAATTAAATAATTTTTAAAATCATTATCTTGTAATATAACATTGATAACATGTAAAGTAATCTACATAGAATATGCTGGTCATGTTAATTTTAATTTTTGTTTGTGCCTCTTACAATTAATCTATAAGGCCCCGACCTTAAACCTTACTTAATATTGAATTAAATGAATAATTAACATTAAGGATCTTTTCAGGTTTAGATTTTTAGAGAATTAGATCATAAATCATGAATTATATTCCACATTTAAAAAAAAGTGGTTACATAAAAGATAGTATTCATTTTTTTCCCATCAATGGAAACATATTTAAAATAAAACATGGATTCTTTCTTGACACGTCCTTGACACTATCATCATATCTTGAACCATTCCTTTAACCTATGAAATACATTTCAAAAACATGGGATGAGCATAAAAAGCACAGTAAGGGATATAAAATTACGGAAATAAAAAAATAGTCCATGTATGAAATCATACTTTACTCATAAAACATAAGCATTTTAACATACCGCATCAAATCATGAATAAATCATAGAAATCATAAGGCATAAAGGTAAATTGAGGCATTCATAACATTCTTACGTAGGTATTAACCCTCTTGGTTATGTTTGGAATACCCATAATAGTATATTCCATAAATCTCTTCGGAGAATCCTTAACGTTTAACTCCTTCGCGTTCCCCAATGCATTGGAGAGCTATATCGGGCTCACCTGCCCATAGTTTAGCATGGAACCACCCGTCTTCATAAACAATGACCAAGAACCATAACATTATCACATCACATAACTTAATAATAATGGAAAGATAACATTCCCACATTGCAATAATAATATAACCTTTTAAGATATTGAAATAATGAATTCATTCTAAAAAACCATTTTCATAACCATTTAAAACATTTAATTAAGAGATTTTTGAATCAAAGTGTCCCATACCACTTTGATGCTTTTAATATTTTAAACCATTAATATCCATATAAATAAATACATAAAACCATTTTGAAAACATGGATATTAATGAGAAATATTTATAAGAATAAATCATTAAAACATTTAAAATGATATTCTAGTTAAAGGGATTTTAACAAAATAAGAGACACTTGAATACAATAATTGAAGAATAACATTTAATAAGTACTTTATAATATAATGAGAATAAATGGATTCATGCTGTAATATTCCAAAGGGTAGTATATACACCATATAAGAGTGAATTGGTGCATAACAACAATGAATTCTCAATGTAAAATGAGATGAAATCCCGTATCAAGAAGGTATCCTTAAATTAAGGATAAATCAGTCTCAAAATATTGTGTGACAAATATAAATACACCAAATATAATTATTTATTAAGTGTAAAACAATCAAAGGGAACTCACATATATTCAAAGGATGAAATATTCAATAACTACATGTTAAACCCAAAGAAATCGAAATTGGGTTAAAAAGTTCCCTTAGTAAAATTCAACAGCTTAATGGCGTCACTTTTAAATTCATAAAATTAGTAGATGAGAGAGAAAATGGTATCTAAACACTTAGACAAAAAATTTACAACAATAAGGATATATAATAAAATATCTCAACAATACAATATGTAAATTAAAATACCCACCAAAAGAAGTCTTTTAAAAAGAGGACGGTGAAAAGTTCCCTTACCGACTTGGGTATCTTTCGAAATATACACCCCCTAAAAGAAGGACAATACACAATTGATGTAAATACTAATAAATGAATCTATATTAAACAATGAGTAGAATAATGGGATGTACATATACCAATCAAAGGAAATGGTAGCAAATGTAGCATAAATCTCATGGGAATAAAAGTGAGATGAAAAATCCATCACGAAAACTCAACAGCCTAACGACGCCACTTAAAACTTCCAAAAATGGATTGATGATATAAAATAGGGTCTCTAACCATATTAACATAAAATTAATAGAAATAGGAATATAAAATAACATCCCCCAACATAACAAATAGGAGCATAAAATAAGTGACATAAATAAGAGCACTTAAAAAGAAAGAGAGAGGTTGGATGTCCTACAGAAATTCGGCAGCATAACGGTGCCAATCAAAACTTACAAAATGGATTGATGAGAGAAAATAGGGTCTATCATCAAATGAAAATAAAAATTACAGTATGAGTAATATAAAATAACATCCCAATAATAAGAAATATGAGCTTAAAAGTAATGACATAAAAGAGTGTACTTTAAAAGAAGGAGAGGGGTAGGTTCCCTTACCTCGTGTCCGACATGACTCGATCATTCTTTAATCTCTTGAATAATAAAATTTGGTCAATTTATAATTTCTTAAGGACCCCATTTAAATAATATTATTCAGTTCATATCACATATTATAATGCTATTATAATTTGTTAATAAAGTCAGTTCATATCAGACGTTTTTGTCGATGTTCAGTACATGAGTAAAAATTGAACTTGTTGGAAGAGAATTTTCCTTGTAGTTATAGGTACATAATATCCAGAATAGTATTGATGTTTTAAACATCATATATATCCAGTATATATTAATTTTATACTATTCCATATCATTTGGAGATAAAAATTTAAAAGCACCATTCATGGAGACGGTAGGTCGTACGTACGCTTGAACACTACTTTCATTTTTTGTCATATTAATGGAATTAAAATAAAATGATAGATATATATATTTTAATTACAGAATTATACCCATAATTTAGATTTAATATATAACATATATATCCATTATATATATGTAATTATAATAGTACATAACATTTGGTGATAAGAAATGAAATGTACCGTTCATGGAGACGGTAAGTCGTACGTACGCATGAACGCTTCTTTCATTTCTTTTTTTATTCAATGGAAAGAAATAATAATGATGTAAAAGTATATTATGATTCAAGTAGGATATCATATGTAATACCATTAATTCCATCCTTTATACATCCCACATATGGCATTAGAGAATCAAATCACTCTGAGGGGGCGGTAGTCCGCACTTCCTAAAATGAAGAGATCGCGTTTAACCATAATGGAAACCATAAAGGTATGCCATAAATGAGAAATACAGAAGATTAAGGAAAAAATAAAAATATAATATATCATATATAAATATAGTGACATATTAATGGCCACCTTTGAAGGTGTTAATAGAATATTGAACAATCATCGTTTTGTGAGGCAGTAATTCGCCATCCACAGAAACAGTAAGTTATTTAACCATTAGATGGAGGTGTGTGAAATTGTAGCACGAATAATTCTTATAAAAACAAACTAGTATATTTAATATACTGGATTTGTTACAAAAATTTAAATAAAAAGTGTTTAGGGGTCTGGAGAAGCAAAATAAAACAAAATAACACAAGGGAAGACATTACCTTTAAATCGGGTAACTCTCTTTGATTTGAGCTAAAAGGCTTCGTTGGAAAGGATTATTCCCAAAGTGAGGATTCAATGATGAAGATAAGTAAGTGGAAAGACAAAATGGGCAGGGGTTGGACGATAAAAAGTCTTGAGAGGTGTGGGTAACATGGTATAGGTGGGGGCCTTTTATAAGAGGAGAGGAGGGGCACTCTTGGAATGTTATAAAAGTTTAATTTATTATAAAATTGACTTTCGGATTTTAAAGGTCCCAAAATTATATATTTCTAGGATATGGTAGTAAGAGTTATAAATAAACCCATCCAATAGGTTTTTGACATGTGTAAGTCTTAGATTTTACATTATCTTTTCATTTTATTTAAATCGTTAAATAATGAGGTAATCGCTGCATCATCATGGTGTCATAAATAAATTAATTTATTTAATGTCTAAAAATTATAAAAAATATCATGATGTAGTAAATAGTTTTAGCTTTCTAATTAATATTAATAGTAAAAAATATGACTTGTACAACCCCATTTAAAAATTGTTTTAGTAAAACAACTCATGTTTATGACATTTTTATTTTAACTTTAAATAAAAAGTTATTTATGTCATTTTCCTACCAAAGTGGCTCCATGGGGTCCCCAAGTTGACCCATGGATTTTCATGGTCGTCCATGACACATACATTGAGGGTATGACATGTGTCTAGTTCATTTCATATTATTAAAATATTATTTTTACCTTAAATTACACTAATTACCTTTAATCGTGAATAATAAAACTTAAAAGTTATTATTCACCAAATACTATTTTTATCTCATTGAACCACATTTTACTTATTAATGACAACCATTTATGTTGGATTTTGGAAAATCAAATCATAGAAGTGGAAAAGTTTCATTTAAATAAAAAATCAGTTTCTTTAACTACCACTTAGTGGTTTCACTATTCATCTAAAATTGAAGTTTTTCAGAAAAATACCAAAAATTCACCCTAAGATATATTTTATATTCCAAATTCAAAAATGATTTCTATTTTAAAAAATTCAAAACATATAAGTTGCATTAATTAATTTAATAATTAATTCCCACAGTCAAAAAAATAGCGTGTTTTTAAAAAACAATATCTATTAAAAGATTGTCACTAGTTTAAGTCCAATTTCAATGTGAAATTAATTCGAATGACCACTATTAGATTAAATGGAAAAAATATATTCTACTTTCAATTTAAAAATAATTCAAATTATAATCTAATCATATAAATAAATTATATTAAAAGAGGTTTTTAATTAAAATGCATCATTTTTCACTATTAATTATAAAAATGAACCTTATCGGAAAAATACCAAAAATTTACACAAAGTAAATTTTGATGTTCCTATTCTAAAGAAGAATTTTATTTTGTCAAATATAAAACATAAAATTTTCAAAAAGTGGATTTAAAATATGTTCGCCAACAAAAGGCGGTTAATCGACCTTTTAAAGAATATTAGAATGTTTACGCTTAAAATTGGATTTATTCGCATTTTAAATCCTCTAACATTTATATTAAAAAGTAAAAATATTAGGCAAAAATATATAATCATTTTGTAGTTAGTTCTGTTCATTCCCGCCATTACAATGGCTAGGCATTAACTACCATTTAAAATAATATTATTTTATTATTAGAGTGCAAGGTAAGATTCCCAAGAAACTCGTTGTTACGTATTGGGTACGCCATCTATCATAGAGTCCCCTTTAAAGTAATATTAATATTTTATTCACAAATATGGATAAATGTGAAAATGTCATATTCTTTATTTACCTGGGGTATTACATCCTTCCCCCCTTTTGGGAATTGCATCCTCGCAATTTTAATATTGGTCTTGGAAACTTCATTGAAAATCACACATCGGAACAAGAGTCAGTAAAACAATCACATTAAAATAAAGAAATAGAAGTACAAAGGTCAACTGAGTTAACCCATACTAGGATTCCATGTATGAAAACATGGATATGGAGGAAAAAACAATGGGTCATGTTCTGAGGGAGAGTGATGGTAAACATGTCAAGGAGAAAGTTAACCATAAGAAAATCACAAACATGTGATGGGTTAAACAGTATTCGATTACCCAGTAGGAAAAGATAATAGACAACATTTTTGTTTTATGTTACTCTTCATTGATGAATTTATTTTTGAGCTTAACTAAATCATAATGAAACATACTTACTTGTCACATAGACTTTCAACTTTTACTATATTCTTTAATCAAACTCATATTTTCTCCAAAAGATGAGTATTTAGGAAGACTTGTTCGCATTAAGAGTACTCTAATCAACTTCTTGAGAATCAACTAATCCTCAAAAGAGAACTATATATTTCCCATGTCTTCAGACAAAAACCAAAACCAAAATTGTTAGTATGCGATCAGATAATCCAAAAAAGAATAATCATTTATAAAAAGAAAATCTATTCTAAATCTCCAAAAATTTTCCAAAAAACCCCAAAGTTCAACGAAGACCATTAGATAAACATTTTTACAAAAAATTATTCAAAGTAAACCAAACTAATATTGAAACCCAAATATTTGAAGAATTTAATCACATATTCTTCTAAGGTAAAAATTAACTTTTATCTCCAAATAACATCAGTTTCTCTTAAATTCTCATATTGAAAAGTAATTAACCTAATAACATATCCTCTATGATAGGTTAATCATTTCCATAGATAACCCAAAATAAACTTACTCTTGATTCCTAAAATCATCTAACTAAATAGAATTATTCAAACTAACTAGGGTCTTCATGTAGTCCAGTGGTAGGCGATAAATACCAGTCGCACGTTGGTTGTGGGTTTGATTCCCACAGCTTTGTCCGACGCGACGGGTTGTCACACCGTCTGCGTGTGGTACTTTTCCAAAACTATATAATTCTTAAAACATTCCCCAAAACGAGATAAATTCTTCAAAAATAATCTTAACATATTTTTACCTTAATTTTATCTCATGCCTTTCATTTTCCATCATAACATATAATAACCCATAATTACCTCAAATGTACGGATCATATAAACCCTAATGGTTACCTTTATAATTATTCCCTGAACATCCACATCTATTGGTCATCTTGTACATGATGCATTACAGAACATACCAAGGTTCATGTGGTTGATCATGACTCCTTGATAGTCGGTTTAGAATAACCACGAGTTTCCTCATTAAATCCCCCATTTCATCCAGTCTCTTAATCATAGAACCACCATAGTATCCATCAAACCTATTGTCACTTTGGTTCCTGCTAGATCCATCCATTCACTAAAAACATAAATGTCAGTGTGAGTATATCAACGAAACCATCATGTACTAATGAGGAATATAAACACTAAGATATACTTTCTCATTCACTTTATCTAAAACTAGGACTCTTTCTGAAATCCTAACCATTTTGGTAATGTCATTTATGCCTAGAGAATACCCTAACCTCTAAAGTTATCTAAGCCAACCTTTGATACCAACTATAAGGCCCCAGTCGTAAACCTTACTTAATATTGAATTAAAATAATAATTCACATTGATGATCTTTTCAGGTTTAGATTTTTAGACAATTAGATCATAAATCATGAATTACATTCCACATTTATACAAAGTAGTAACATAAAAGATAGTATTCATTTTTTCCCATCAACAGAAACATATTTAAAATAAAACATGGATTCTTTATTGACACATCCTTGACACTATCATCACATCATGCACCTTTCCATTAACCTGTGAAAAACATTTCAAAAACATGGGATGAGCATAAAAAGCTCAGTAAGGGATATAAAAGTACGAAGAGAAAACATTAGTCCATGTATGAAATCATAATTTACTCATAAAACATAATCATTTTAACATACCTCATCAAATCATGAATAAATAATAGAAATCATAAGGCATAAAGGTAACATGAGGCATTCATAACATTCTTGCATAGGTAGTAACCCTCTTGGTTACGTTTGTAATACCCATCACAGTATATTCCCTAAATTCCTTCAGAGAAACCTTAACGTTTAACTCATTCGCGTTACCCAATGCATTGGAGAGGTATATCGGGCTCACCCGCCCTTAGTTTATCACGGTACCACCCATCTTCATAAATATTTCCCATGAATCATAACTTAATCACATCACATAACTTATGAATAAAGGAAAGATAACATTCCCACATTGCAATAACAATATAACCTTTTAAGATATTGAAATAATAAATCCATTCTAAAAACCATTTTCAAAACCATTTAAAACATTTAATAAAGTGATTTTTGAATCGAAGTGTCCCATATAACATTGATGATTTTAACATTTTAAACCATTAATATCCATATAAATAATTCCTTGAAACCATTTTTAAAACCTGGATATTAATGAGAAATATTTATAATAATAAATCATTAAAACATTTAAAATGATATTTTAGTTAAAGGGATTTTAACAAAATGAGAGACAATTGAATACAATAATTGAGGAATAAAATTTAATTAGGACTTTATAATATCATGAGAATAAATGGATTCATGATATAATATTCCAAAGGGCAGTATATACACCATATAAGAGTGAATTGGTGCATAACAACAATTAATTATAAATCTAAAATGAGATGAAATCCCTTATCAAGAAGGTATCCTTAAATTAAGGATAAATAAGTCTCAAAATTATGTGTGACAAATATAAATACACCCAATATAAGTGGATATTATGTGTAAAAAATCAATGGTCATTCAAACACATTCAAAGGATGACATATTCAATAACTACACGTTTAACCCAAAGAAATCAAAATTGGGTTAAAAAGTTCCCTTGGTAAAATTCGACAGCCTAACGGCGTCACTTTAAAATTCATAAAATTAGTTGATGAGAGAGAAAATTGTATCTCATCACATGGACATAAAATTTATGACAATAATTATATATAATAACTTATCTCAAAATTACAATATGTAAATTAAAAAACCCAACAAAATAAGTCTTTTAAAAAGAGGAGGGAGAAAAGATCCCTTACTGACTTGGGTATCTTTCGAAATATACTCTCCATGAAAGAAGGAAAATACAAAATTGATGTAAATACTCATAAAAGATAGTATATTACACAAAGAGTAGGATAATTGGAAGTACATATACAACTCAAAGGAAATCTTGGAAAATGTAGCATAAATCTTACAGGAATAAAAGTGAGATGAAAAATCCCTTACGAAAACCTGGCAGCCTAACGGTGCCACTTAAAACATCCAAAAATGGATTGATAAGATCAAATAGGGTCTCTCACCATATTAACATAAAATGTGCAGAAAGAGGATTATAAAATAACATCCCCCAACATAACAAAGAGGAGCTTAAAATAAGTTAGATAAAGGAGAGCACATAAAAAGAAAGAGAGAGGTTGGATCTCTTACGAAAATTCGGCAGCCTAACGGTGCCAATTAAAACATCCAAAATGGATTGGTGAGAGAAAATAGGGTCTCTCATAATATTAACATAATAATTACAGTAAGAGTAATATAAAATAATATCCCAATCATAAGAACGAGGAGCTTAAATGGAATGACATAAAAGAGTGTACTTTAAAAGAAAGAGAGGGGTAGGTTCCCTTACATCGTGTCCGACATGAATCAATCGTTCTTTAATATCCTGAATAATAAAATTTGGTCAATTTATAATTTCATAAGGACCTCTTTTAAAGATTATTATTCAGTTAATATCACATATTATAATGTTATAATAATTGGTTAATAAGGTGAGTTCATATCAGATGTTTTTGTCGATGTTCGGTACATGAGTAAAAATTGACCTTGATGGAAGATAATTTTCCATGTAGTTATAGGTACATCATATCCAAAATAGTATTGATGTTTTAAATATCATATATATCCAGTATATAATCATTTTATACTATTCCATATAACTTGGAGATAAAAATTTAAAAGCACCATTCATAGAGACGGTAGGTCATACGTACGCATGAACGCTACTTTCATTTTTTGTCATATGAATGGAATTAATATAAAATGAGATATATATATATATATATTAATTACAGAATGATATCCATCATTTTGATTTAATATATTACATATGCATCCATTATATATTTGTACTTATAATAGTACATAACATTTAGAGATAAGAAATGAAATGTACCGTTCATGGAGACGGTAAGCCGTACGTACACATGAACGCTACTTTCATTTCTTTTTTGTATTCGATGGAATAAAATAATAATGAATTAAAGGGATATTATGATTCCAGTAGGTTATAATTTTTAATACCATTAATTACATCCTTTATACGTCCCACAAATGGCATTAACGAATCAAATCACTTTGAGGGGGCGATAGTCCGCACTTCCTAAAATGAAGATATCACGTTTACCCATAATGGAAACCATAAAGGTATTCCATAAATGAAAAATACAGAAGATTAAGGAAAACATAAACATATTATATATAATATATAAATTTAGTGACATCTTAATTTCCACCTTTTAAGGTGTTAAAAAAATATTGAACAATCATCGTTTCGCGGGGCAGTAATTCACCATCCACAGAAACAGTGTGTTCTTTAACCATTAGAAAGAGGTGTGTGAAATTTTAGCTCCAATACTTCTTATAAAAACATACTAGTAAATTTAATATACTGGTTTTGTTACAAAAAAAGTAATAAAAATAGTTTAGGGGTTTGGAGAAGCAACATAAAACAAAAGAACACAGGGGAAGACATTACCTTTAAATCAGATAACTCTCTTTGATTTGAGCTCAAAGGCTTCCTTGGAAACGTTTATTCCCAAAGTGAGGCCTCAATGATGAAGATAATGATGTGGAGAGACAATATGGGTAGGTTTTGGCCGAGCCAAAGGCTTGAGAGGTGTGGGTAAGGTGGTAAAGGTGGGGGGATTTTATAAGAGGAGAGGAGGGGCACTCTTTTAAAGTTATAAAAGGTTCCTTTATTATAAACTACTTTTCGAATTTTAAAGGTCCCAAAATTATATATTTCGAGGATAAGGTAATTATAGTTCGAAATCCACCCATCCAATAGGTTTGTGACATGTATAGTGCTTAGATGGTACATTATCCTTTCATTTTATTTAAATCGTTAAATAATGAGGTAATCACTGCATCATCATGGTGTCATAAATAAATAAATTTATTTAATTTCTAAAAATTATAAAAAAATATCATGAAGTAGTAAATTGTTTTATCTATCTAATGAATATTTATAGTCAAAAATATTACTTTTATAACCCCATTTAAAAATTCTTTTAGTTAAACAACTCATGTTTGTGACATTTTTATTTTAACTTTAAATAAAAAGTTATTTATGTCATTTTCCTACCAAAGAGGCTCCATGGGGTCCCCAAGTTGACAAATAGATTGTCTTGGTCTGCCATGACACATAAAATGAGGGTAGGACATGTGTCTAGGTCATTACATATTATTAAAATAGTATTTTTAACTTAAATTACACTAATTACCTTTAATCGCGATTAATAAAATTTAAAAGTTACAATTCACCAAATATTATTTTAAGCCCATTGAACCACATTTTACTTCATAATGACAAAAATGTATGTCGGATTTTTGAAAATCAAATCATAGAAGTGGAAATGTTTCATTTAAACGAAAAATCAGTTTCTTTAACTACCACTTAGTGGTTTCACTATTCATCTAAAATTGATGTTTTTCAGAAAAATACCAAAAATTCACCCTAAGATATATTTGATATTCCAAATTAAAAAATGATTTCTATTTTAAAAAATTCAAAACATATAAGTTGGATTAATTAATTTAAAAATTAATTCCCGCTGTCAAATCAAATAGCGTGTTTTTTAAAAACAATATCTATTTAAAGATTGACACTAGTTTAAGTCCAATTTAAAAGTGAAATTAATTTCAATGACTAATATTGGATTAAATAGTAAAAATATATTATAATTTCACTTTAAAAACAATTAAAAAGGTAATATAATAATATAAATAAATTATATTAAAAAGAGGTTTTGAATTAAAATACAACATTTTTCACTATTCATTAAAAAATGAACTTTATCGGAAAAATTCCAAATATTTACACAATGTAAATTTTGATGTCCTTATTCTAAAGAATAATATTATTTTGTCAAATATAACACATAAACGTTTCAAAAAGTGGATTTAAAATAGGTTCTCCATCAAAGGCGGTTAATCGACCTTTTAAAGAATATTAGAATGTTTACGCTTAAAATTGGATTAATTAACATTTTAAATCCTCTAACATTTATTGTAAAAAGTAAAAATATTTGACAAACATATATAATCATTTTGTAGTTACTTCTGTTCATTCCCACCATTACAATGGCTAGGCATTAACTACCATTTAAAATATTATTATTTTATTATTAGATTGCAATGTAAGATTCCAAAGAAACTCGTTGTTGAGTATTGGGTACGCCATCAAGCATGGCATCCCCTTTAAAATAAAATTAATATTTTATTCACAAATATGTATAAATGTGAAAATTTCATATTCATTATTTACCTAGGTTTTTACATAAAATTTTTTTACCAAAACATTTTCAGTCAAATCAAAATGAGTATTTTTTCTAAAAACAACAGGAAGATTACTTTAAAAACTGTTTATTAATAAAACAACGTGTAAAAATTATTGTCATAAAAATTTTAATTTAAATTATACAAACCTAGGTTATTTTTTATAAAAAATATTGTTTCCAAAAAAGATATTTTTGATCGGAATAAATATTTTTTAAAAAAAAAATCCAAATATTTAAGCATTTTTAGAAGAATCCTAAATAATGTAAGTAAACGATGAGATTGTTTCATAAATCTATATCAACTTTCGTAACATTGATTCATAATTATAATGATGGAATAAAATTAAATTAAAAAGAAAACATAGTCAAAATAATATTATTAATTATATATAATTTTAACATGGTATTATATACACATCATATATGATGATAGGTTCAAAGCATAATATATGTTTGAATGAGGAAAAATTGAAAAAACAATCCATTATCTGTTTGATAGAATTTTGACAATAAACCCCCTAAATAATATATGGTAAAATTTATTTGTAAATAACCATAATAATATGGGGATGAATAATAAAATAATTTTATGTGAATAATATAAAAGACATAAATTATATAGGTGGGGAATATGGCAATAGTATCACAAAAGTAAAAATGAGATGAAAATCCATTTCGTTACATTTTGGCTGGAATTGTACTCATTAAAAACAATCCTATATAATAAATAAATTTTTATTATACATAAATTATAGAACCATATTCTTATATATCATAAAATTTATGACTTTATTATGACCATTTATTACCATATTATTAACGATTTCTTGTTAACATTACATCTTAGGTAATAACCATACTGTTTTTATTTCATAATTAGATTGGTTACATTATTGGTCCTCTTACATTGTGAATGGTGGCATAATCTAAATAATTATAACAATGATAAAAATAAATATTTATTTAGTATATTTTTATGTATTATTTTCCATAAAATTTAGTGATAAAAAATGATATATTACATTCATGGTGATGGTAGGATGTACGTACCTATAGATATTATTTCAATTTTATTATTGGAGTGAATGAAATAAATTTAAATGATATATTAAATCATTTAAAAAATATTTATATTTCATTTATATTTGAAATTTTAATTTATAGCCTCTTTAATAGCTTATATTTATTGTGTGAATGAATATGATCGCTTTGTGATGAGATAATATACTGTAAACACGTACAACATAATCATATTCCCATAAAATGGAAAATAAAATTCTATGTGTGATATAATAATTCAATGATAATAATGAAATCAAAAAATAATTAAAACCCTATATAAATAATATATCCATAAATATTTCCATCTTAGAAAAAAATGGTAATGCAGAAATGAGTGATAACAGTTCACAGGGCAGTCGTCCATTGTACAAACGGTTGAAGATTTCATACACAATTAGTTGGAAGTTGAGATGGTTTTAGGTAATTTCATTAACTTAAAACTATATAAATACATATTTGATTGTTGGGTTATTAAATAAGTATGATATAACCTAAATTGAAGGTTGTAGTGGATGATATAAAACATAAACTGTTGTTGATGAATTATATCTCTTCTTTGGGAACCCCCTTATGTATTAAATAAAAGCATTAATAAGATAGATTTATGTGAACTATAATTATTATAGAATTGGATGATTGATTTTGGGATGTTATTTAGGTATGAATTGGTAGAATAAAAGAGGATTTAAGGTGTTAGTAAAAGAGAAATGGGGGTGGCCTTTTATCTGTTGGAGAGATGCCACACTTGGTATTTTTAATGTGTCACAAAAGTCTAAAATAGAACAATATCAACAAATATACATGAAATTGTATAAATATGGACATAAAATAGTTTTATAAAAGGTTATATGTTTTTTTATAAATAACACTTTAGTTTAACCCCTGATAAACCTGTTTTTACATTAATTGAAATATTACATTTTTTCTACATTCACTATTCATTTTGGTAAAAAATTAAGTTCGAATTATTTAATAATATAAATATTTATGTTTAAGAATATGAAATTCATTTCACTAAATTCACATATATAAAACAGAAAATGTAATTTAATTGAACTAATTATACCTTAAAACTAAATAAAAATTTAATTTTTCATAAAAAAATTAATTGAATGGATGTTTTCAATTAAAATTTCATATTTTATACTATTTATATAAAAATGAATATTTTTAGAAAAATCACAAAAAATGTTGGAACCAGGTTTTTCAAAGCATGATTTGGTGTATGGTTTGTGTTTGTTGTCAATCCTCAGTGGAAGTTCCGAATGTGTTCCAGCAAAGTGATCATACAGTTCAAGCAGACAACAGTTTTGAAGGTGGCGCTGTTTCCCAGTGTTTGCCAAATTTTTGGGCCTCAAAATCGGAAAATGAAGACATGGATTGTCTGCAAAAGGAGCTTCACAGAAAACGGAAGTGGTGCGCGAAATATAAGAGGCTTGCGCGAAAAACTTAAGTTAGGCGCGGAAAACAGCGGGATGCGCGGAATAGTTTTTTTTCGCGCAAACAGTGTTTCGAATTCAGAGAGGTGAAAAATGGCAAAGGCATGGGCTGCGCGGAAAAGCAGGGATGTGCGCGAAATATTTTTCCGCACCAAAAGAAAATGTTGCGCGCAATAGGATGATTTAGCGCGCAAATGGTTGATGTCTCGCATACTTCTCAATAAGGTTTGTCTGCACATTTTGGTTATCCAGTTCAGTGGTTCTGTGCGTTCTAGTGCATCTCTTCCGGACTTCGATGCAAGCAGAGTCTCGTGCTGAGCAGAGGCAAAGACTTCAATGCAAATTTATTGAAGAGACCTACATGTCTATAAACTGAGTGAGACTTCACCAACGGCACTGAGCCAGGGGGAGTCAACGGGAGTGACCCGAGGGAAGCAGTGAGCTATCCCTAAACCTTATGTAAAGGCAGTCAGCCTGGGACAGAGTGTCTGTACCCGAACTTTTGTATCCGCAGCTAGTGAAGCATAGTGGATTTAGGTACGACCGGCAACCTGTCGGCGTATGCTCCTTGGACGTAGCCCTTAGTGGTGAACCAAGTAAAAATGACTGTGTCTTCTCTGTGCATGTGAATGTTTTCATTTTGATCGTAATCATCATACAGGTTCAACAAGTTCCTACCAACGTGGGAACAAGATCCAACAAAGTAGAAGAAAAAGTGGTCACCCTGATTCACCCCTCCCCTCTCAGGGTGTCCCGGGGTCCTTCAAGTGGTATCAGAGCCAGGTTGCTGGTGTTGAATCTGACCTTCTTCATCATGGAAAACGCCGTCAATGTCAGGGGAGTCCCTCACTTCGATGGAAGCAATTTCCAGATCTGGAAGAACAGAATGAGATCTCATCTAAGATCTCTTGGAATGGAAGTTCTTTTTTCTACCATGCAAGGAATACATGTCACTGATCCAACAGGTCTGGCTATGACTGAAACAGACAGGAAACTTCTTGATGCAGATGCTAAAGCACAGAATGCTCTCACTGCTTCCCTTTCTGATCAGATTTACCTGAAGGTGATGAATTGCACCTCAGCAAAATCTATGTGGGATAAACTTGAGAATATTTATGAAGGTGATAGCAAAGTTAAGGAGGCGAAACTACAAGTGCTACACAATCGGTTTGATGATCTGAAGATGCATCCAGACGAGAATGCAGACTCTTTCTTCAATCGAATTACTGAAGTGGTTGGAGCAATTCGGGGTCTAGGCGAAGAAATCAAAGACATTGATATTGTAAATAAAATATTAAGAAGACTTCCACCTCTGTATAATGCGAAGGTGTCAGCTCTTGAGGAAAGAGATCTTTCCAAACTTTCTTTAGATGACTTACTGAGCAGTTTGGTAGCATATGAAATGAGAGTCAAACCAGAAGATGCTACGACTCGGGTGAGCAAGGAAATGGCATTCAAGGCCATGGATAAATTGAAAATCTCAAAGGATAGTAGCGGTGATGATGACGAAGAGAAAGAAATTCTTTCTCTCATTGCAAAGAAGTTCCAGAAGGGGAAAGGGAAATTCAAAGGGAAGTTACCTCTCGCATGCTTCCGTTGTGGAAAAGTTGGGCATATTGCCTCTCAGTGCTTGAAGAATATCAATGATGATGACAGTGAAGATGAAAACTTCAAGAAGCCTCAAAGAAGGTTCTTCAAAAAGGGAGACTTCAAATCTGGTAAGAAAATGCAAAGGAAGAGTTTTGTCTGTGAAGAGGAAGAAGATGACAATGAATTCTGTGATGAAGAAGAACCAGAATTCAAAACTGGGAACCATGCTTCTATGATGGCCACTGTTGAAAAGTCAGAAGATACTGATGGTGAAAAACAACTGAGAACTTGTGTAGATCCTGAGGTGCAACTTAAGGATGCAGTTAGTAAGCTTAAGATTAAATGTAAGAGCTGCAATAAGTGGAAATCAATTGTAGAAGAATCAACTGAATATGTTGATCAACTTGAAGCTGAAATTGAACGACTGGAAGAATTTGTGAAGGTACAGTCTAAAATAATTGAAAGCAATGATGATGCAGTTGATCTGAAGCTGAGAGTTGAAGAGCAAGCAAAGGTCATCAATGACCTCACATCCAGACTGGATGAAAAATCCAAGACTATTGAGGGTCTTGAGGAGGAAGTAGTTACTCTGAGGAGTAAAATGGAGACAGAATTAGTTCCAAAAGAATCGAGGAAGAAAATACAGTTCGGAAGATTCTCAGATGCAGAATTACTTGCAAGAGCCAAGTGTGGTTCAGATGGGGTTGGAAAAGTCTTGAGTGATCAAAGACCTGCTTGCATGGGAAAGAGTGGAATTGGTTGTGAGGCTGAGTCATCAACTGCTGGAAGTGCAAAGATCCAAAAGAAAGATAAGATGGAAGTTGAACATGTTGAAATGTTACCTAGAGTGCTGAAAAAGGAACCCTCAATCCAAACTAAAAGGAGACCTGAAAATTATCCTCAAACTTTCAAAAATGGCAGACAGTCTTGCTATTCTCCCAAGGAAGAAGCTATGAGGAAAAATTCAAGTGAGAAGACATTTCTTCTCATGAAGTGTCAGTTCTGTGGCTATCTGGGCCATACCATGTCCTATTGTGAAGAGGCAAGAAGCTATCTGAATGGAGAAGATATAGATGCTCAACAAAGGAGAATAATTTCATATCCTAATTCTTATAGAAGAAATAATTTCTATGGATATTGTTTTCATTGTTCTAACTTTGGTCATAAGGCCATTAATTGCAGGCAGAGAAGGGACATTGACACCTCATACAGAAGTTCCAGACATGTCAAGTCTCGTCAGCAAGACGATGTTTCTCTTTCAAACAGGTTCTCACCTCTTAAAGAAGACTTTGACTATGAAGAACCTGGGTTTGCGGAAGAGATAGTTGAAAGGCCATCAGTTCTATATACTCAATCTAATGTCTCATGGAAGGAAAGGAGGAAGATTGAGAAATCAAACCTTGCAGAGGTAGCTCTCAAAGCCACAAAGAACAACAGTACCTGGATTCTCGATAGCGGTTGCTCATCTCATATGACAGGTAATGCCGGTCTACTTACAAATATCATAAAGAATGTTGATGGTACAGTAAGATTTGGTAATGATGGGGCTCTGAAAATCAAAGGGAGTGGAAGTACCAAATTAGCTAATGGAGAACTAAAGAAGACTGAAGTCCTTTACGTAGATGGCCTACGTCATAATCTCCTCAGCGTGAGTCAACTCTGTGACTCAGGACTTGTTGTTACTTTTAATCAGAAAGGCTGCACTATCAAGGGAAAAACTGGCAATTCTCTCATGAAGGGATGCAGAACAGAAGGAAACTTGTATCAGGTTGATAGTGAAGAGAATGTATGTTACATGACTGTTGAAGAAGAAAACAATCTGTGGCATAGGAGATTGGGACACATCAATCAACAAGACATGGAGAAAATATCAAAATTGAGAATTGTCATGGACATTCCCAACCTGAAGCGTGAGCGTGAAAAATCCTGTGATGCTTGTATTCGTGGGAAGCTGGTCTGCAGTTCATATCGGCCAAAGAAGAAAAAGGCATCTCACCTTCTTGATCTGATTCATACAGATGTTTGTGGTCCAATAAATGTTGCCGGAACTCATGGAGAAAGGTACTTTGTCCTTTTCATAGATGATTACAGTTGAATGGCATGTGTGATGGTCATTCACCGGAAACGACAGGTCCTTGACTGCATGAAAACATATCGGCGAATCGCCGAGAATGATACTGGACGAACAATCAAAGTGCTGCGATCTGACAATGGAGGAGAATACACGTCCATTGAATTTGAAAATTATCTGGAGAAGCATGGGATACAACATGAGGTAGCTGCTGTGAGAACTCCACAACAAAATGGAGTTGTTGAACGAAGGAATCGACAGGTGAACAACATGGCACGAACTATGCTGATTGAGAGTCGTATTCCACGACATTACTGGAAAGAGGCTGTTCAAGCTGCAGTGTACATTCAGAATCGAACAGGACTTTATATGGGTGAGACAAAGACACCATATGAATTGTGGCATGGACGTAAGCCTTCTCTAAAATACTTTCGTGTCTTTGGAAGTAAGTGCTTCATCAGGAACAAAGAAGGAAATCAGGGGAAATATGGTGACAATGCAGATGAAGGAATCTTCCTCGGTTACTCAATGAACAGCAAAGCCTACAAATGTTTCAACAATCGTTTGGGAAGGATTGTGGAAAGCAATGATGTTAAGATAATTGAAGAGAAAACCACAAATGCTTCACGGACGTCATATGCTGATGTGATCGAAAGTCATGAAGAATTTGAACATGAAGAACCTACAAATGCAGAAATAGAGGAAGCTGTTCAAAACACTCATCAATCACATGATGATGTTGACTCAGAAGAAGAATCTGAAGAAGAAACTATGGCTGAAGAGAATACTACTGAACCTCGCAGGAGAAATCGAAGAGCTGAGATTGATCCATCCAACATAATTGGGGATAGGAGTGCACCCACTCAAACCAGAAGGATGAGGAATACCACACAATCTGCATTTCTATCAGTTGTAGAGCCATCCTCCTTCGAAGAAGCTGCAAAAGATGAATCTTGGGTGAAAGCCATGAATGATGAATTAGATCAGATTGATAAGAATCAGACATGGGATCTTGTCCAGAGACCCGAAGGTCACAATGTGATTGGTACCAAATGGATCTTCAAAAATAAGTTTGATGAGCATGGAAGTGTCATCAGAAACAAGGCACGACTGGTATGTAAAGGATACTCTCAGATTGAAGGCATTGATGTTGAAGAAACCTTTGCTCCAGTGGCTAGACTGGAGTCAATAAGGCTTTTCCTTGCCATGGCACTCCAAAGAGGATATAAAGTATATCAAATGGATGTCAAGACGGCATTCTTGAATGGTGTACTCGAAGAAGAAGTCTACATTGAACAACCAGTGGGCTTTGTCTTGGGTACCGATGAAACAAAGGTCTGCAAACTAAAGAAAGCTCTATATGGTTTGAAGCAGGCACCACGGGCGTGGTACTCACGGCTAGATTCATATCTCAAGAAGTTGGAATTCAAAAGAGGAGGAGTTGATCACAATCTCTATGTGAAGAATTCTCCAAAAGATCAATTCATGGTTCTTGTCTACGTTGATGATATCATATTTGGTGGCAGTAGGAAGAAATCAGTGGATGAATTTGCCAACCACATGAAATCAGAATTTGAAATGTCTATGATTGGGGAGCTCACATATTTCTTGGGGCTGCAAGTTATTCAAAAGAAGGAATACACATTCATTTCTCAGGAAAAATATGCAAGAGAGCTGCTGAAGAAGTTCAATATGCAAGACTCCAAACCAATGTCAACTCCGATTGCAGTTGGAACTAAACTTGGAAAGCATGAGGATGGGAACTCTGTTGATCCCACCATGTACAGGAGGATCATTGGCAGCCTACTGTACCTGACAGCGACAAGGCCAGATATTGTCTTTGCAACATGCCTTGCGGCCCGGTTTCAGAGTAATCCAAAGGAGGAACATATAGCAGCAGTAAAAAGAATCATGAGGTACATTCAAGGTACACATAACTTCGGGTTATTTTTTGCTGCAGGCAGAGACAGTGAATTATCAGCATTTTCTGATGCTGACTGGGCTGGTGATGTTGTAGATAGAAAGTCCACAAGTGGTGGAGCTTTCTATATTGGGCAGAAATGTGTTGGCTGGTTGAGCAAGAAACAAGAAAGTACTTCTCTTAGTACTGCTGAAGCTGAATATATCTCCGCCACAAAAGCATGCACTCAACTTCTTTGGATGAAGCAGCAGCTAACAGATATTGGTGATAAGGTGCAGCAACCAATGGTGATTTATTGTGATAACAAAAGTGCAATTGATCTTACGAAGAATCCGGTTCAGCATTCTCGTACAAAACATATTGAAATACGGTATCATTTTATCAAAGAAAAGGTTGAACAAGGCGTGATTAAAATGGATCATGTTGGAACAAATGAGCAAGTGGCTGATATCCTAACCAAGCCATTGTCCGCGGCTGTGTTCGAGAAGCATCGGTTGAACCTCGGTGTTCGACCACCTCCTACTGCATAAGGAGGCTCCGGAAGTCCCCTCTCCCCGTGTGTTTTGACAGTTTTTATCTGTTTATGGCTGTGATGCAGGTTTATGGGGGAGATACTATCCAGGGGGAGTATGGCTTGAGCTGAACGTTGAACAAACTTTTCGGTCTTTGTTTTTATTGTCAATGGGGGAGAAAGGAATAAATTCAAGGCAAGAGAATTCAAGGCGAGAAATTCACGGCAAGAGAATTCAAGGCAAGAAATTCACGGCAAGAGAATTCAAGGCAAGAAATTCACGGCAAGAAATTCACGGCAAGAAATTCATCTGTGATGGAAGTGTAAGATTGTGATGAGAAGTTTAATAAGGATAACATCGGGCGTCATGGAGAATTTCAAAACACTAAGACCCAATTCAAGCTTCCTCTCTTGTTTTCTACACCGAGCATTGCTCACGTAGACTTAGAGTGTTGGCTGAGTTGATTCTTGCGTTTTGGATTTGCTCATGGTTGGAGATCTATTGAATTTATTCTGATTGCCAACAAACCCAAAGGGGGAGATTGTTGGAACCAGGTTTTTCAAAGCATGATTTGGTGTATGGTTTGTGTTTGTTGTCAATCCTCAGTGGAAGTTCCGAATGTGTTCCAGCAAAGTGATCATACAGTTCAAGCAGACAACAGTTTTGAAGGTGGCGCTGTTTCCCAGTGTTTGCCAAATTTTTGGGCCTCAAAATCGGAAAATGAAGACATGGATTGTCTGCAAAAGGAGCTTCACAGAAAACGGAAGTGGTGCGCGAAATATAAGAGGCTTGCGCGAAAAACTTAAGTTAGGCGCGGAAAACAGCGGGATGCGCGGAATAGTTTTTTTTCGCGCAAACAGTGTTTCGAATTCAGAGAGGTGAAAAATGGCAAAGGCATGGGCTGCGCGGAAAAGCAGGGATGTGCGCGAAATACTTAAGTTGGGCGCGAAAAACAGCGGGATGCGCGAGATAGTTTTTTCGCGCAAATGCTGTTTCAGAATCAGTTTGGTGAAAGATGGCAAAGGCATGGGCTGGGCGAAAAATAAGGGTTGTGCGCGAAATACATAAGCTGGGGGGAAGATTACGCGCCAGATGAGAGATTTTCCGCGCCGAAGGGAATTTTGCGCGCAGTGGTCTCAGTCGCCTATAAATATGAGGTGACCCCCTTCATTCGGTGGGTTGGAAGACTTAGAGAAGATCCGAGGTCTGATGCGCGAAAAGGATCCCGTAAAGGAGCTTGCGCGAAATATTTGGAGTTGCGCGAAAAAGGGGATTTTTGCGCGAAATATTTTTCCGCACCAAAAGAAAATGTTGCGCGCAATAGGATGATTTAGCGCGCAAATGGTTGATGTCTCGCATACTTCTCAATAAGGTTTGTCTGCACATTTTGGTTATCCAGTTCAGTGGTTCTGTGCGTTCTAGTGCATCTCTTCCGGACTTCGATGCAAGCAGAGTCTCGTGCTGAGCAGAGGCAAAGACTTCAATGCAAATTTATTGAAGAGACCTACATGTCTATAAACTGAGTGAGACTTCACCAACGGCAGTGAGCCAGGGGGAGTCAACGGGAGTGACCCGAGGGAAGCAGTGAGCTATCCCTAAACCTTATGTAAAGGCAGTCAGCCTGGGACAGAGTGTCTGTACCCGAACTTTTGTATCCGCAGCTAGTGAAGCATAGTGGATTTAGGTACGACCGGCAACCTGTCGGCGTATGCTCCTTGGACGTAGCCCTTAGTGGTGAACCAAGTAAAAATGACTGTGTCTTCTCTGTGCATGTGAATGTTTTCATTTTGATCGTAATCATCATACAGGTTCAACAAGTTCCTACCAACGTGGGAACAAGATCCAACAAAGTAGAAGAAAAAGTGGTCACCCTGATTCACCCCTCCCCTCTCAGGGTGTCCCGGGGTCCTTCAAAAAAACCTTATGGTAATTTCGAAATACGGAATAAAAAAGTAATTTTATTTTATTAAAATATATTTTTAATAGTTTAAACAGATAATTGAATTTTTTTCACATTAATTCCTAAAAAAAATTTGTTGAAGAAGTTGTATTTTAAAAATATATAATGGATTTAAAAATATTATGTATTTTATTATCAGTATAACTTCATTATATAAAAAAATTATAATTAATAAAAATTTAATTATTATTATTCCTATCACTACATTTAAATTCTATGTTATAACAGTCACTTTTAAATAACTAAATTATTTCATATCATGGTTTATTTAAAACTCAATATCGTATGTAGTGAAATAAAAGTCACTATTGTGTGTAGCACAACTATAACTTGTATTTTGTATAAGAAAAGAGTAAAATAGTGTTTCAAATGAAACATGACATCAAATAATTCTTATTTTTTCAAAATAAAAATTAATTTATAAAAAATCTAGGTGCTAGATATTACATTTATCCATTGACATTAGTGGTTTGATGACATTCATTATGATAATTAACCATTGGTTTGGTGAAATAGTTACATAAAATACATAATCCTTACTCTCAATGTGTTAGAGTGTTGATGAGTTAATAGTTTGATTATTTTTTATTCATCACATTCTCTTTACATTCATGTTCTTGAAGCCTTCTCAATCACACATAAAATATTATATATATCCTTATGAAAACATACTTCAGGATTATTAAAAAACATTAACCATATTTTAAGAGTACATTTATTTCCTTAATGTATTTTATAACATGAGTTTCTTGGAAACACCATTTTTATATTCCTATTAAAAAAACATCTGAATAATGGGTTTTTATAATAACTATTTATCTAATGAGTACTCCTTTTTTAATTTATTCATGGATTGGAAATTTGTACATAGATAAATACATCAATATATATGGTTTAAATCCATTAACTAAAATATATATATTTATTTTAGGGTAATTGAAAAAACTATAACTATATATATGATGTATTTGAATGTTTTGTATGGTGGTACCAAAAAATTAATAATCTGTTTTCTGATTAAGGATATATCTTTCCATTTTAATCTGATGAGATTAAGTAAAATATATCATTAGTATTAAATCCTTAAAATCATATTATTTCAAGGAGTTGTTTTTTAATTATCATTCTTTTCTTTATCAAATTCTACCCCTTGTCTAATTAAATTTATAGCAGATATAAAAACATGAATCAAATTTATTTCTCATATCCCAGAGGAATGAAAAATATATTATTTTTTATATCAGTCCTCAACTCAGTAATTTTTAAATATGATGATCCAATAAAATATAGATTTCTTTGATTCATGAAACACACAATAACATATTTTTTATTATTTCCCATGTCCATAGATAAGTTTATATTTTATTACATGATATAACATTTTTAGGATTTTTTCACTCCTTCTCCAATACGAGTTGATTTATCCGTGTAAAAGTCATTTTATATTCCATAAAACTAATTATTAACATAGTTCCTCCTTGTTTTATCCAATTAATAAAACAAAAATTTTATCATCAGTGTCATAAAACAATATTCAATGAAAAAAATATTATAACAGAAATGAATCCTAAGGTTTCCACGATTATGAATCCTACGAGTGTTTATGTTAATCCAACATCATATTGGGGTCATCATAGTTTTTATGTCGGGTGCTCTAATACTCATTAACCTAATCCAAAAAACATACTAAACTTGAATATAACACAAACTAATGTTCCTGTGACTCGTACTCTTGGATAATGTGCAAGAAATAAAAATATTACACTTATTTTTTGATACATTATGAGATTACACAATCCTAACATAGATAAATATTACATAATTAAAAAAATTTAAACATCAAATAAAAAATACTAAAAATATAATATAACCAAATGGGTTTAATTCATTAGATAATATCTCTTTGATCTATTTATTTTTTCAATAATAATGAAAAAATTACAACAACTTTTATTCTCACACAACACCTATTTTATCACAACAAATGGATTATTATAATTCAAATCCAAGAGAATACAAACAAATGAAATTTTTTATCTCAAATTCTCCAGAATGGTGATCATAAAATATATAATTTGAATATCCGAAGTGAGAATTGTTATGTCATGTGGGTATAAATAATTAATCATGAGATAATGAAATCATACCCAACAAAACATAGACTATAAATCATAAATCAGGACATAAGGATTTATTAATATCATATTTCATGATCTATAAGAGTTTAGAAACATTATTATACAATCTTGATATGAGAATGTTTTAAAATTATGTCTCAAAACAAATAAATTTAACATACGAATAAAATATTATTTGTTAGAACACATTGGTAAAGGGTAATCACAATCATAATGACATATTATGTTGTGAACATAACAATAATTACCACACATAGAGTGGTGGCCGTAAAATTAATGTCTACACATGACTTTTGAAATTATCATTAATATTCATGAATGAGTTGTGAATAATAACATTATATCTATTTATATAGTTGTGAAAAAAAATTATATTTCAATATATTGAGTTGTGAACAATGAAATAATGTTCCAACATTGAGTTATGAATATTATAATAATTTGAACACATGAAATAATTATATCATTGGAAAAAATTATTTAACCCATACATTATATGTTTATACTTCAGTCACCCATCATATGATCATAGACTATATTTACATATGCTATAATAAATAGAAAACATTTATAATTCCATAATATATTATTTAACCAATTATAAATAAATGGGTATTATAAAAGAATCCATAAGTTAGATTCACAATACACTCATATAATGAATTTTTATGGTATAATTAGATCTTATACAAAGTTGAAATTGATAATTATTAATTTATTTTGGAATAATTTTTTTTAAGAGATAAAAAAATTTCCTTGAAAAATAATAACAAGTATTACCTTCTTTGGAATACATTTATTTTAAAAGAAAAAAATTAAACATAAATTGGAACTAAAATTAAATTTATAATAAATGGAAAGGATGAGATAATGTATATTAATGAAGACCACAGAAGATGGCATGTAAATGAATTCGTATATAAATTGTTTAAAAAGAATATTCCTTAAAAACTTTTCTAAAAAAGGTTAATATTTGGAGAAGTAGATCGAACTAAAACATATAAAAGAATAATACTTTTATAATGGAATTCATATGTAATGAAAAATATAATAATAAAAAATATAATAATAGATATTGGAATCCATTAAACCTCATATAGAATTTGGTAATTAATTAAAAATATTCATGTCCAAAAGGAAGTTTTAATGTGATTTTGGCTAAAAAAATCCATTCATCTAAATTTTGATCCAATCATAGGTGAGTTTATAATAAATAATCTAATCCCTAAAAATAATAATTTTATAAGAAAATATTATTTTTTATGAGAGAAATAAACATTGTTCTATAGTAGGAGTTCAGTCATATACAATCTATATATAACTATGAGATTGTAAAAAAACTATTATGTGTTTGGAAACCTATGAATTAAAAGTCCATGAAACAAGGTTTATTATATAAATTTTAGTATTACATGAATTACATGAAAATATTCTAAAATAAATCAATGACACATTATATTCACCACATTATGGAAGATGGTGGTGAATATAGAACATATATCAATGAAATAAAATATAGATAACAAACTCATACCTTTAGTCTAGACATCAGAAAAGTGATTTGACAATATGTATAATAAAAAAAATAATTTAAGGGAATTATAATATTACCTTATACATATCCATTTACACTTTTCCAATTTATTTACATCCTTTCATTACCCAAATATTATTTAGTTATTGTTTTTCTATCATCAAATGCTTTTAATTTTAATGATTTTGTTCTAGTTTCATAATAGTGATTTTGATAATTTTTTTCAGATATAAATTTCATCAATAACGGATTTATATAGGTATTGGGATAATTTTGATCTAATAATTTATGAAGAACCATGTTCATTTTATTGAATGTATGGTTATGTATTATGAGAACAGAATCCATGACATCCAACTATTAGGTAATTTTCCGATGAGAACATAGTAAATTATAACGATGAGTATTATTTTTTCAACATTACTAACTCTTATTAATGACATGAATTAGTCATTAATATCATAGATGAATATTATTTATGACTTGATACTTTTCCATGATGTAAATGATGATTTTGGTTTGCCATCATTCATATAGGTGTTTGAATTAACCCAAACAAGATCGTACAATACTATTGAGTACGAGTTTAGAGGTATAAAACATTAATAATGTCTTATAAAAATAATGATTATGTTATTATAAAATAATTATAGTGGGTAATGGTATTTTTTAGATTTTATATGGGATATTAATTAAAAATATGAGGAATAAAATACACTTAATTCAATCAATTATCTACTTCTTCAAATGGGTTCCTTACGAATGAATGGTTTTAGATTCATTATTTGGAATTGAGGCTACCAAAAGTCCATTATGAATATAGAAGTGAAAAAATGAGTAATTATTTGAGATATAGTCATTGTAAAAGTATAGTTTAGATGGTGTCCTTTTATATGTCAATTTTGACTAGAATTTCCATTAATATTTATTCATTAATGTATAATTATGTTAATTGAAAATGAAAGAGGATAAAATGTGAAATATAAGGGTATTGAATTTATCATATTCTTATCCAAACAATTTTGATATATTTTTTCATGATATTTTACATCATTTTCTCTTAGTTAATAAAATTTAATTTATTTATCACTATCTTTGTTAGAAAATATTATCCTTAATAAATCATTTTTACACATGATATTAATGTTAAATGTATTAAATATTTTTAATATGATGATTTTATTGGTAAGAGTGTAATTAATAAGAATTTTGGGGGATGGGGTTACTTGAGCATAAAATCAATTTTTTAAAAAACAAATCATAAAACCAAATACCCCAATTTAGAAAGAAAACCATTTAATTGATATGATATTTATAAGGAATTTAATATTTTATAATTACCTCTCATGGGATTCATAAAAACTATTATACAAGAAAATTATATTACACTGACATTAAATTTTACCCTAGTCACATAAAAAATAGATATAACACTCAATAAAGATAAATATTGGATTTCTTATAGTGATATAAATACTTTGGGGAAAATAATGTAGAAGAATGTAAATAAAAAATGGTTGTAAAAAAGATTTAATCTCAAGTAGAGACATAATACTCTTCACTCTATGGTATCTAATTTTTATGAATGTTTATTAATTAAAATTTTATGATCCACAAATTGGATCTGGGATACAGTTTACAACAATTCACATGGGTGTATATGGTATCACCAAGCCTCTTATACAGTTTTTAATGAGTATAAAAATTAAATGAAATTAATGAATGAGTATCATTGTGTATGCAAATATTGTACAATTGTATGTGATGGAAATTAATAAAATAAATTAATAGTAATGTAAAATATAATAAATGTAGAGAAAGGGAGATATGGAATTCAATGCAGTTATGTGACAAATCTATTTAATATCAGTAAGCTTATCTTCATTTTCCCATTATATTTTATTGGTTCTGACAGGATATAGAATGAATATATTTTTTACTTGAGACCATTTAGTGTTAAAAACCAGAAAAAAATGGTTTTTTATTTTATGAAATTCAGTAATATCTGTTATTTCATCCCCTCTATAATTCATTAACAAATTTATTCAATTTAAATAAAGAAACTCTTCTTCATGATTTTACATGAAGAATAATATTTTTAGAATCATTGTATTAAAACTAAAATATATAAGTATTAAATGTAATTAAATTGAATTTAATATTTCATAAAAATACATTTGAATATTATAAATATAATTGAAATGGAATAGGGTCAATAATAATCATCCACATCACCTTGAAACTACATATTTCACACAATACATAAAAATATTCTGAGGGTAAATTCACATGACAGGTCATGTGGTTGATCATTTTAACATTTCGACTTAAATATGTAATGTATGGTCGCATTAATTTTTCATACTAACAATTAAATACATTAATAAATTTCTGTATATTTCATATAGTCGATTAGATTCACCACGTAGACGATCAGTTATAAAAATTTTCCACTTCTATAATTTTCTATTTTGGATGATACGGTTGATATGATTAAAAAAGGGCACTTTATTTTCGACTGTATTTATTTAAGAAGTGTGTTCTATTTTTATAATAGTTGGCCAATTAGAAATATGGTGGTACTATTTAGTAGTGTGGTCTCTTCAATAATTTTTTCAATTTTTTTGTTATTCCAAATTTCTTTATGTATGTAACTAGATGTATTCATATGGTAGATTATTATAATTAAAATACCATTAACACTTAATTTTTTTTAAATATCTAGAAAACAATGTTACAATAATGTTAATCTAACACTCCAACTAGGGAACGTATCAGGTCCACTTTTCTCTTCTAGAGTTGTTCATTTAATTGGACCAGTCAAGGAACCACTAGTGTGGTTGCCAAAAATTCCAACTCTCCAAAGTATAATGGCCTCTACCACCATGGATGATGATTTTGGATTCATTATTGGAATGTTATTATGGGAGTTCAGCTCCTATTTCCCTTGTCCCATCCATAGAGAAATTTTCATTTTCTTTGTCCCAATAAATAATTTGATACATGTTCACATATATTATTCATGCTTCCATGTTTAGATGAACACTAGTTAATTACACTCCTTTCTACCATGATTTGGAATCTACTGATGGTCAAAAAATATGCTGATGTTTTTCATGCATAGGTATTTGTGAATGTTGGTTTTATTTGTAATCTATAAAATATTTCTTTATTAGAGTTGAGGTAATCTAATGTATGATTTTTATTAGGTGTAGAACCAAAGTCTTCACATATTCAATTTGGAGAAACATATGTGAGGGGAGTAAGGAATTCATGGCATGATTCCAAAGGAATATTATATTTTTATAAAGGGAATATAATGTATTTTATGTGTTATAAAAGGTATATTCACCTTGTCATTCCTATTACCTTATTTTAACTTCGTATTTCTTCATTTTCGCATCACTTAGTGCTTCTAATTCTTGTCACATCATGTAATGACTCATATGAATTATTATGGGTCTCATGATTAAAGTTGATGAATGGTATTTAACATATTTGGAGTCTAGTTAAGACTATACCACATATTATCATCAAGAATTGATTGAACAAATAATTGTAGTATTTTTTGGAAACATCCCATATACAATGACTAAATTACTGGATGAATAATAGTTAGTATTTCTTGAAGATTTCGATGTCAAGTAGGGTCCTCTAGGTTGGATTTTAGTGGGTAGATGTGTTCACAAAATAAATGATCATATTTTAGAAATATTTATTCCCATATGAAAATTAATGAGTCACCTTACTTTTCACATACTAATATATGATATTTGACAGAAACAACCATTAATTACATAAAATTGATCCC
Source organism: Viscum album (assembly GCA_963277665.1). NCBI lineage: Eukaryota > Viridiplantae > Streptophyta > Magnoliopsida > Santalales > Viscaceae > Viscum > Viscum album. The sequence goes on from OY728152.1 coordinate 1,378,560,144, forward strand.
GAGTAATAGTGTATTGGAAGACTATGTACAAAAAAAACAATGGAAACTACAAATTAAGAACCGTATTTTTATTTTCATTAGTTATCTCTTAATGAAAAATTATATCATAAAACTACATAGAATAACCAAGGGAAATGCATAAAATAAAGGGCTGATCTAAAAATCTAATTATTGAAATAATCATGACAAGAAGGCATAAAATGTGCGTAAAATGTATAACATGACATGATAAAATATACGTCTATTGAGAAATCAAATTTAATCATTACATAACTAAACTATTATCATTAGATCATGGTATCATATGAAATATGTAAGAAACCTATAAAATGACATAAACATGAGTGTAGGCTAACTTCTTTGAGAATATAAAATGGCATATAAATTTCTATAATAGATTAAATTTTCACCCTAATCTCATGGAAGACACCTTACGAGAATAAGCCATTACCCAATTCTATGGATTGTAATCTTAGAACACCTGTGATAACATGTTCATGATTTATGTTTTTCATTAGTGTAAAGCAATCATAGAGAATCACCTTATAATTATCAATGTAATGAAAATGGGTTTTATTTTGTTTCCATATATCACAATCAGAAGATATTTCATAAAAATGGAATTTGAGAAATGAACATAACGAATGTATTAACATATCAACATAAGGGATAATAAGCTGGGTATATATGTCTAAGACAGATATATGGAATTTAGATGAATTTCGTAATTTTTAATTGAGATATAATGTGAGTTGGATAAGATTGGTCATAACCCAACGATATAGGTGTTGTAGAGGTATCTCTTACCTTGATCATGGTTCATCAAATCTATTTTTATATTTCTGAAAAATAAACATAGGATAAATATTTAAATGATTGTGAATCATTTTATACTTTATTTTATAATTTAATTTTATTAAATATCATGTTATATTCAATTACTTGATAATTTTTGTTCACATCATACTTTTTCATGTTGTCAAGATCATATGGCCAAAATAACCATTGATCATTGAATAATGGAAATGATATTATTAATAAAAAACCTAAATAATAGTAATCATGAAATAATTTTTATTTTTATTCTTAAATTTAACTTTTATAATTAATTAGAAATTATTGTTATGCTAAATGAACTAGTTACAATCAAAGAGATTGTATGTTGTGTGTATGCTTGTGTGACATCGATATCCTTCAACTATCATATGGGAAAGTTGGTATGTGTAATTTTATCATTAAATTGTTATAATAATATCATAAATATCATATAATTAATTTAAATTCACATACATATTCCATCCATGGGATGTAGTAAAAAAATTAAAAACATTTATTTGAAAGGTTATAGTCCATTATATATACGAAATATGTTAAAATTATTCAATTGGGGGTTAGGTAAAAAGACATATGATATATAAATTTAAAATAATTTTAAATATGTCATGAATATCATATATAAACATTAAATAACGAATCATAAAGAACCCTGAGATGTGATGATGGAAAATGATTTACATCGGTTCCTAAGGCGGCAGTTTTATGCAAACATGAATGATATTTTCATTTAGGATTTTATTGAAGTAGAGACAGAAGTAAATTTTGAGATTAACATCATGAAATATTACTATAAGGTAGATATTTTTTTATTATATCTTTTATATTTAGTTATATTTGAATTTTCTGGAAGAATTAATAACAATTTGATGTTTCATTAAGAACAATACCTCTTCTTCGGACAACTTTATAAAGATTATATCTATATACTTTATTGATTTTATCTAAGATAAAATTGAATATATAAAATTGATATGTAACTATAGAAGGATTTGGAGAAGGTATATTCCATATAGTAAGGATTTATATGTGTGTTTCGGATGAAATGATGTTATATGTGGCTTCACAAGATAGTTTATTTTGTGGGGTTCAATGTCCACTACATTAATTTACATCTGGTCCACCATTTATATTCATAATGGAGACTCATAAGGGTACCCACATACAGAAATCCGTGAATAGTATTTGTCCAATGGTAGGTGTAACTTCATTATTTCATACCCAACAGCACTTATGAACTCATATTGGTCAAGAGGGTGAGAGGTCCGACATGTCACACCCTTTTGGGGGAAACTTATTACCTACTACATGACTCCCTTATAGAATTATGTTGTGACTATTTAATCCATATTTGGAACTAATATTACATTTTTTACCACTATTTGAATGACTCGACTAAGATCATGTGCTGATAGGAACAAGTGTGTTTGTCACAAGTTCTCCAAAATTCCATTTTTCTTTTCTGATGCATTAGTGTGCATCTATGTTCAAGTGCTACAGAGTTACTATCAGCTAGGTGGATCATTGGTTTATTTTTATGGGATTGAACCACTACTATTCATATTATGTATCATGTGATAACATAAATCTAAACATACATTGTAAAACTGACAATTTTTTAGGTCATGTGATTGGTCTAATCCATACATCTAAACATCAAGATTTAAGTATGTCAATATTGGGCACGCGCCTCATGGATTCATCCAAAGTATCCTATTAATACATAAATCAGCATATATTTATATCATGTTTTGGGATCATGTATCTTGAAATATGTGACAAAAGATGCCTCGTAATGGACTTACACATATACGGCTTGTAACAACACGAGATTTTATAAGATATATTATTTTTAATTTCATTCAAATCTTCTGTTGTACGATACACCAAGATTATCTTGCGCTATACGCAACACCGTATTAGCTTGCAGTATACGCAACATTATTCTTGGATCATGTTACACACAATTTCAAGTTTGTTTGATAGTTTTAGTCTACGCAACATTGAGTGTGTATGAATATATACATATATATATATTCAATGTATAAATGAAATATGGTTGAATTTTGTTATACACACCAACAAAGGAGACATTCACTACACGCAACCCTGATTTGGCTTGCATTGCACGCAATTGCGACCTTCCTCGATAGCGTGTGTTGTACGCAATACCAGGTTTCACTAAACAACGATATATGGTTATAATATTATCAAGAACTAGCTGTTACTAATATTATTGACTAAGTTTTGAATTTTATAACATTATTATTAATCTTACACATTTTCTATAACATGGTATGAGAAAAAAATAAATTTTTCTTGTAAAATAAGTATTTTTCAAAAAATGCAGTTTTGCCGCCTTTTAATGGCGCACCCACATTAAATCTAGTTTTTGACATGTTTATAAGTTTAATTTGACCAAATAAAAATTTTCTTTGGAATAATGATATAAAAATTTATATTGGATAAAGTTTTGATATTTTTCCGATAACTTTCATATTTTAATGAATAGTAAAAACACGCTATATTTTAATTAAAAATAACTTTTATCATCATATTAGTTTATATGGTTAAAATATAATATTGAATGGTTTTGAAGTAAAAATATAATATATTTTTACCATTTAATATAATGTATGTCTTTAGCATTGATTTTACCTTGAATTCGTAGGTTAAATGAATTCAATATTTTGCAATGTTTTAAACAAAAACCCATTTTCATTCGACAACAAGATTAATTTTAATTTAATTTATGCAACATTTTTGTATTGAATTTGGAAAAATGGATTCCATATTTGGAATTAGTAGGTCCAAATTATGTTAATAAGTTACTTTTTATTTTTGGGCATTATGAATAGTAACTACGGTAAATTTTATTTACCATAGTTAAAGGTAAAACGAGTAATTAAGGGTAAATATAAGATTATAAAATTACCCTAACACCTGTTAAAATCTGATAAGATGACTAAAAGTCTACCCATATCACCTACAGGTTGGATTAGAATCATTTAATGGACTTGTTCATGAAAATAACTTAATTATTATTAAAACCAATGAAAGTGACAACATGTCACTCTCTTAAATCTTATAAGTATATTAATTTTACATTAGTGATAAACTTCATGAAACATCAAACATGAATAGTATACAGAAAGATAATGAAATTATCTACATCAAATGAATTTATTTATTATTTTTAGGGATTAAATAATTATCATTAATTGTGACACAATACTGATGCAGAAAGTTTTTATCTAGTGAAAAATCCAGAATATAGTTCTTATTAAACTAATAGTGACCATAAAAGGCACAAAACCCTGACCAAAACTTATTGTTCATGTACATGTAAACCATAATCATCCAATTGTATAACATTCGACCATTTGGAGCCTTATAAAATCTATTATGACACTTATATTATTTTATTTTAAATGATGCCAAAGTTGTCACCTTCATAATTTAATAAATATAACAATTTAAATATTGGGATTTTAAGATGATAAATTCTAGTAAAAGTATTATTGTGAAATTTAATATATTTATCTTCATCATAAGATTTTATTTTTATTTTTTATGCAACAAATCACTATATTAAATAATTTTACATAAATGTTGTAGTATTTATTTTATTAAGAGATAAACCAAATAAATGGTTTTAAAAATAATAAAATAAATATTATATGAACTATTTAATGTGCTCCACTAATTTTATAGATACAAATTATATTTTATGAATCTATTAAAAATTTTAGACCGAACATATCTTCTGTATTTATTTTATTTAAATTCAAATAAATGATGAGTGTCAAAATTGACACTATTGTTATTTTATAAAAATAACATATTATAAAATTGATTTAAAATCACAAAAATATTTAAAAATTATAAATTTAAATTTATGTGGTCTAAAATGTTATTAAGTATCCAATTATTAACAATTCCCAACAAATAAGTATTTATTTGATATAATGTAAAATTTAGAGTGTTATTAACACAAATAAAATTAAATTGATTAAATAAGGATAAATCAAGTTTATAATGTTTAAAATAAATTACGAAAATATCTAAATTCTATTGGTTGATTATATTACAACCTTATATTATCTAATATTCGAATATGGGTCAATTTTGGAGGTTTATATGTGGGTCTAGATTAATTATAAATTAATATTTTTAAGATTTCCAAAGGTGCCCCTCTCCTCCCTTATAAAAGGGCACATCCTCCCTCTCTTCCTCACACCAATTTGAGCCTTTAAGCTCGGAAAACCCCTGACAAATTCTCTTATACACTTCCCTAGAAACATCCTAGAGGTCCTGATATTCTTAAAAGTCCAATTTTAGTGCCCTAAGAGGAGGTCTCAAAGAGGCGCTTCAAAGAAGAGGTAATGTCCGTTACCGATTCTTTCAACTTTATTTCTTTTTACACTTCTTTTTATTAGGTTGTTTCATTATGAACTAATAAAATCAGAATCACTAATATATTGATATGTTATTATATGTATAAAACAACACTATTTCACCATCTATCCATCCTACGGAAAATGAAATCACTGCGTGTGCGTACGTACGGAATACCGTCTCCACGCCGTGGTGTAATCTATTTTCCACCACCACCTTACTTGGATGGGTATAATGGTGAAATTAATGAACATATATGATTATTGTAAATTGATATTGATTCTGTAATATTATACATACACTTTAATACAATTCGACGATCATGGGAATGATATCATCGCTCGAGCGTACGTACGGAATACCGTCTCCACAACGCGATGAGATTCACTCTCCATGATAACCATTCAAGAATGATTATAAAGTATATATAATAAGTAATCATGAAATATATGACACAATAATGCTACTTTATTTATATATATATATTTCTTTCATCTACTTAATTCCATTCAATTCAATAACGAAACGAAAACACTGTTCATGCGTACGTACGGCCTACCGTCTCCATGAACGATGTATTTATTTCCATTTATCGATCCATTATATATATGTATATTCTGAATATATATTATATATAAATTATGTTTTACATTCTGGATTTAAGTGATCATGATCTAAGTAATCATATGAATAATTACAAGTTAAAACAAGAACGACAAATGAAACAATTTTACCCAAAACGCTTTTTAACATGGAATTTACAAAAGAACGGGTAATATAAAGTCATAAGTGAAAGATATATGATATCATAACAATGAATATGATTCTATAATAAGTCAATGAAATTATCTAAATCATTATACAGGAGGTTCGGATATTTACGAAGCATATCAGACCTAAGGTTAGGGATAATTTTGCAAATCTCATTTTTATCTGAGATTGCTTATACGTAAGTATTTACTCGGGTTATTGTTGTAATCCATGACCATGCTTCCTAAAAATAGTTTCATGTTAGTTTAATGTCCTTTTTATTCATTTTTGACTTTTACTACATGGCATGTATGGAATCTTTCTTTGATGAGGTACTTTCTGACTCTTTCGGCAAAAGTATGAGAATAATCTTTTTTTAACTTATACGGAATGAAAGGATATTTATGGTTTCATAAAGCCTTTTTTTATGAAGCTTCCTCCAAAATATTTCATGACAATTTTAAACAAAATCCTTTTCTTTAAAAATTTAATGGTATGTTGTGAAAAGAATATGATTTTGAAGAAGAAAGAATATTTTTCTCAATAATTCATTTCAAGTGTTTTATCAAAACCATTTTCCATATAAGGAGACATTATTTCATATGTGTATGTTTCAAGTATAATGTCCCTATGATTTAAGTGGTTTAAATTTTATTATTATGAAATTATATCCATTTCTTTTATATGGATTATGTGATGATGGGATGATGTTTATGAAACCCATTTTATTTATTGGGTTATTATGAATGATGTATGTTTATTTTGTGGCACAAGTAAGAATGATTTCCTTATGAGATAGGTGGGACCTATATCTCCCTCCAATGCATTGGGTAATGATTTATATCTCATGAGATAGACATGGCTGGAACAGTAAGTTAATGTGGTTCAGTATTTCTGGACTGGAATGAGTAGTGAACTCGATTTCAGAAAGGGACTTTTTCCACTAAGATGGTCTTGGCAGCAATGCCTTGGCTACTATGTAAATCATTACATGTGCTTAATGGATGCCACAATTACATGTTTTATTACCATGCTATTTTTCATGATTTATGTTCCATTATGATCTATGCCTTATGTACTTTCATGTTTTATGTCGTTGCTCATGATTTTTAATGTTCATGTTTTTTTTAAGTTCAAATGTATATGGTATGTTTTATCTTATCCATGCTTACCCTTACTGAGTATTTGAGATCACCCTTTTATTGTTTTCTTTTCCCCCAGGATTAGAAGAATGATTTTAGGTAAGGAAACAAAAATGGGAAGATCTTTATGGGAGATGTTGAAGATCTTTCACCACGATTAGAAGATTATGTTCCAAGTTTCCAAAGACACTAAACTATTATAGTTCTTGTGCATCTGTTTTTGTTATGAACTATGTATTCCACAAAAGTAATGTAATGTCTATGTACGTCAAGCATCGGGTCTCTACAATTGGTATCAGAGGAAATGTTTAGTCAAACTTTGGAAACTAGGATTCAAAAACGTTAGTGAGATCCCTAGAGATATTTCTATGGTATGTCTAGGGATGTCCCTAAGGATAGGTATATGTATAAGATATAGTCCTAGAACTATGGTAATGATATTTGAATTTAACCTAAGATGTTAGATACTAAGGGTACTCCACCTTTATTATGTTGTTTTCCCTAGAATGATTTTTTCCTCTCATAGAATTCTTTTTATGTTTTAGTCAATGGAGGGAACCATTAGGAATTCGGTTAACATTGAATCCAATGGACAAATTGGTGGCTATGAACAACAAAATTGCGTAATTCCTAGTGAGAAAGGTATTGTGATTATTCATAATCAGTCATCGCGATATATGATTAACAAGGTGAAATTTAGTGGTATTCCTAAGTCATTAAATAAGAGGAAGACACAATTTTATGCATGTTCGCATAGTGAGGAGCATAAAGAAATGAAGATCAAGATTTCTAAATAAGGGAAGAAGAACCTTGAGGAATACCTCAAATGTAGGGACATATGTTATCTGTGTGGAGAAAAGGGTCATAGAGTGACAGACTATTATGGAGTTCAATGTTTTGTTTGTGGAGAACATGGGCATTACCCAACTCAATGCCCTGACCTAAAAAGTTACTTCTAAATCAAGGAAGGACGTATTCCCGGAAAATCATTGAAGAGGATGGATTAATGTGTTTATGTATTGGTATTCAAGAAAAATGTTGTCGAGGTACTTTTATGGTGTATTAGAATATTTTTATATTAGTCTATTGTGGTTTTAAATAATTTTATGGTACCGGTAACCATGAAAAGTGATTCAAATATTTTGGAAAGCAGATGATATACGCATAATGAAGGGACAAGAAGATAATGAGATGTTTGATTTTATTCAAGATCTCATGATTGATATAAGTAGTAAGTGATATCATGGTTTGAGTATATAAAATTTTTGGATTTTGGTATGTGGAATGAGTTAACTTTTGACAGCATTCATGTTTTCACTAAGGTTTAATGGGTATTCATTTTTCAAGAGAATACATTATTAAGGAATTCACATGATTGGAATGTGACTAATAAGATATATGGGGCATAAATGTTGGTATTCACGTGCTTTGTTGATGACATTTCAAGTAATAGTTTTCTTTATAATATGAGCATGGACCGAAGTATTTTAGATAAATATTGTAATGGATTATGTTGGAAATCAGTTAGTATTGTTTAAGGATAGAAATTTTTTCGATATTATTGATGGGATGTTATAGTAATATAGTTTTAGAGAAAGGAAAACCTACAGGACGGGCGACAACCCATCGCGACGGACAAGGATGTGGGAATCAAACCCACAACCGAAGTGCGACTGGTCTTTATCGCATACCACTGACCTACAGGAAGTCCCTGGTTAGTGGAAAGTAGTTTTATTTTATTAAGTGGCATGATAAATAAAATATAAGTCCATTTTTGGAACCATATATGATTAATCTCACCATAAGATGGACTTATAACTTATTTTAACCTTATGATTGAAACAGATGGAATGACCCATCATTCTATCACATGATCTGCTAACGCTTCACGAATAACAAATTGAACTTCATTTCTTTTATTGATGAAGTGGAAATTTTTCAATTCACGAACAACAGTGAGATTGTACCAAAATCATGTAAGTATTTCTTTTAATTCATCATCTTTAGGGAAATGATCTCAAAAACCAAAAATGTTGTCCTAGTTCCCTTATATCTAATGAATCATATAATAGCCTAGATAATCACAAATTTACGGCTTTGTGATTTTTGGTTTTTTCATAGCCATGTTCTCTACCACTCTCCATTAGAACATGATGGTTATGTTTCTCTTCCATATCCATATTTTAACCTATGTTCTCCTATGTGGAAACCCAGTGATTAGTGTATTTGGGTAACTGTTATGTTTCATACTTAAGTTTTTAATGTTATGTTTTGGTATTTCATTTTATGATGTGGGTTTCAATTAAAATAACTTTCAAGTAGAAAACCATGTATAACCCCGACGAATTTCGAGGGATAAATTCATTTTAAGGGGGGTAGAATGTAACAACACGAGATTTTATAAGATATATTCCTTTTAATTTCATTCATATCTTCTGTTGTACAATATAAAATTATTATCTTGCGCTATATGAAACCCCGTATTAGCTTGCATTATACGCAACTTTATTCTTGGATCATGTTTCACACAATTTCAAGTTTGGTTGATAGTTGTTATTCTACACTACATTGAGTGTGTAAGTTTATATATATATATATATTCAATGTATAAATGAAATATGGTTTTATTTTTTTATAAACAACAACAAAGGAGTCTTGCACTACACCCAACCCTAATTTGGATTTCATTACACGCAATTGTGACCTTCCTCGATAGCGTGTGTTGTACGCAATACCGAGTCTCACTAAACAACGATATATGGTTATAATATTATCAAGAACTAGCCGTTATGAATAGTATTAACTACGTTTTGAATTTTATAACATTATTAGTCATCTTACACATTTTCTATAACATGGTATGAGAACAAAATAAATTTTTCGGGTAAAATAGGTATTTTTAAAAAAATGCAGTTTTGCCGCATTTTAATGGCACACCCACATTAAATCGAGTTTTTGACCTGTTTATAAGTTCAATTTTACAAAATTAAATTCTTATGTTGAATCAAGATATAAAAATTTACATTGGATAAAGTTTTTATATTTTTTCTGATAACTTTAATATTTTAATGAATAGTAAAAACACACTATATTTTAATTAAAAACAACTTTTTTCATCGTATTAGTTTATATAGTAAAATTATAATATTGAATGGTTTTGATGTATAAATAGAATATATTTTTACCATTTAATATAATTTATGTCATTAGCATTGATTTTACCTTGAATTCGTAGGTTAAATCAATTCAATCTTTTGCAATGTTTTAAACAAAAACCCATTTTCTTTCAACAACAAGATTAATTTTAATTTAATTTCTGCAACTTTTATGTATTGAATTTGGAAAAATGGATTCCATATTTGGAATAAGTGGGTCCAAATAATGTTAACAAGTTAATTTTTATTTTTGGGCATTATGAATAGTATCTACGGTAAATTTTATTTACCGTAGTTAAAGGTAAAATGAGTAATTATGGGTAAATATAAGATTATAAAATTACCCTAACACCTATAAAAATCCTACTGGATGAATAAAAGTCGACCCATATCACTTGAGGGTCAGATTAGAATCATTTAATGGACTTTTTTTCACGAAAATAACTTAATTATTATTAAGACCAAAGAAAGTGACCACATGTCACTCTCTTAAATATTATAAGTATATTAATTTTAATTTAGTGATAAACTTCATGAAACTTAAAACATGAATATTATCCAGAAATATAATTAAATTATATACATCATATAAATTTATTTATTATTTTTAGGGAGTAAATAATTATCATTAATTATGCCACAATAGTGATGTAGAAATTGTTTATCTAGTGAAAAATCAAGAATATAGTTTTTATTAAACTAATAGTGACCATAAAATGCACAAAAACCCGACCAAAACTTATTTATAATGTAAATATAAACCATAATCATCCAATTGTTGAATATTGGACCATTTGGAGCCTTATAAAAGCGATTATGACACTTATATTATTTTATTTTAATTGATGCCAAAGTTGTCATCTTCATAATTTAATAAATATAACAATTTAAATACTGTTATTTTAAGATGATAAATTCGATTAAAAGTATTATTGGGAAATATAATAGAGATATATTCATCATAGGATTTTATTTTTTATTTTTATGCAACAAATAAGTATATTAAATAATTATAAAAAATGTTGTATTATTTATTTTATTAAGAGATAAACCAAATAAATGTTTTTAAAAATTATAAAATAAATATTATATGTACTATTTAATGTGATCCTCTAATTCAATAGATACATATTACTTTTTATGAATCTATTAAAGCTTTTATTTATAACAAATATATTGTATGTATTTTATTTAAATTCAAATAAATGAATAGTGTCAAAATTGATACTATTGTTATTTTATAAAAATAACATATTATAAAATTGTTTAAAAATCACAAAAATATTTACAAATTATAAATTTAAATTTATATGGTCTAAAATGTTATTAAGTATCCAATTATGAAAAATTCACAACAAATAAGTAATTATTTATTATAATTTAAAATTTAGATGTTATTAACACAAATAAAATTAAATTGATAAAATAAGGATAAATCAAGTTGAAAATGTTTAAAATAAATTCCTAACATGACTAAATTCTTTTTTCTGATTCTATTAAAACCTTATCTTATCTAATATTATAATATTAGTCATTTTTGGAGGTTTTTATGTGGGGTTAGATTTATTATAAATTAATATTTTTAAGATTTCCAAAGGTGCCCCTCTCCTCCCTTATAAAAGGGCACCTCCTCCCTCTCTTACTCACACCAATTTGAGCCTTTAAGCTCATCCAAACCCTACCAAATTCTCTTATCCACTTCCCTTGAAACATCCTAGATGTCTTGGTATTCTTCAAAGGCCAATTTTAGTGCCCTAAGAGGAGGTCTCGAAGAGGCGCTTCAAAGAAAAGGTAATGTCCGCTACCAATTCTTTCAACATTATTTTTTCTTCCACTTCTTCTTATTCGGTTGTTTCATTATGAATTAATATATTCATTATCACTCATATACTGATTCGTTATTATAAGTAAAAACAACACTATTTCATCATCTATCCATCCTACGGATAACGAAATCACCGCGCGTGCGTACGTACAGAATACTGTCTCTACGCCGTGGTGTAATCTAGTTTCCACCACCACCTTACTTGGATGGGTATAATGGTGAAATTAATGAACATATATGATTATTGTAAATTTATATTGATTATGTAATATTATACATACACTTTAATACAATTCAATGATCATGGGAATGATATCATCGCTCGTGCGTACGTATGGAATACCTTCTCCACAACGCGATGAGATTCACTCTCCGTGATAACTATTCAAGATTGATTATAAAGTATATATAATAAGTATTCATGAAATATATGACATAATAATGATAATTTATTTATGTATATATATATTTCTATCATCTACTTAATTCCATTCAATTCAATAACGAAACGAAAACACCGTTCATGCGTACGTATGGCCTACCGTCTCCAGGAACGATGTATTTATTTCCATTTATAGATCCATTATATATATGTATATTCTGAATATATATTATATATAAATTAAGTTTTACATTCTGGATTTAAGTAATGATGATCTATGTAATCATATGAATAATTACAGGTTAAAACACGAATGACAAATGAAACGATTTTACCCAAAACGCTTTTTATCATGGAATTTACAAAAGAACGGGTAGTATAAAGTCATAAGTGAAACATATATGATATCATAACAATGAATATGATTCTATAATAATTCAATGATATTATTTAAATCATTATACAGGAGGTTCAGATATTTACGAAGCATATCGGACCTAAGGTAAAGGATAATTTTTCAAATCTCATTTTTATCCGAGATTGCTTATACGTAAGTATTTACTGGGGTTATTGTTGTCATCCATGTCCATGCTTCCTAAAAATAGTTTCATGTATGTTTAATGTCCTTTTTATTCATTTTTTAATTCTACTACATGGCATGTATGGAATCATTCTTTGACGAGGTACTTTTTGACTCTTTCGTCAAAAGTATGAGAAGAATGTTTTTTTAACTTATACGACATGAGAGGATTTTTATGGTTTCATAAAGCCTATTTTTATGAAGATTCCTCCAAAATATTTCATGAAAATTTTAAACAAAATCCTTTTCTTTAATAATTTCATGGTATGTTGTGAAAAGAAAATTATTTTGAAGAAGAAAGGATATTTTTCTCAATAATTCATTTCAAGTGTTTTATCAAAACCATTTTCCATATAAGGAGACATTATTTCATATGTGTATGTTTCAAGTATAATGTCCCTATGATTTAAGTGGTTTCACTTTTATTATTATGAAATGATATCCATTTCTTTTATATGGATTATGTGATGATGGGATGATGTTTATGAAACCCATTTTATTTAATGGGTTATTATGAATGATGTATGTTTATTTTGTGGAACATGTTAGATTGATTTCATTATGAGATGGGTGGGACCTATATCTCCCTATAATGAATTGGGTAAATATTTATATCTCATGAGATAGACATGGCTAGAACGCTAAGTTAATTCGGTTCAGTATTACAGGACTGGAATGAGGAGTGAACTCGATTTCAGAAAGGGACTTTGTCCACTAAGATGGTCTTGGCAGCAATGCCTTGGCTACTATGGAAATCATTACATGTGATTAATGGATGCCACAATTACATGTTTTATTCCCATGCTATTTTATCATGATTTATTTTCCATTATGATCTATGCCTTATGTACTTCCATGTTTTATGTCATTGCTCAAGATTTTTAATGTTCACTTGTTTTAAGGTTAAATGTATATGGTAGGTTTTATCATATCCATGATTACCCTTAATGAGCATTTGAGCTCACCCTTTTTATGTTTTCTTTTCCCCCAGGATTAAAAGAAAGATTTTAGGTAAGGAAACAAAAATGGGATGATCTCTATGGGAGATGATGAAGATCTTTCACCACGATTAGAAGATTACGTTCCAAGTTTCCAAAGACACTAAACTATTACGGTCATTTTGTGTCTGTTTTTGTTATAAATGAAGTATTCCGAAAATGTAATGTAATTTCTATATACGTCATGCTTCAGGTCTCTACACAGCTTCCCTAGATTGTCTCATCGGGAGTATGGACCTTTCAGTTATGATAATATGAAATTAGACATAAATCCCAACAAGGGGATCACATTATCAGCATCCATTCCATTTTATTGAAAAATTCATCACCCTTCACTAATACCACTTGAGTAATGTTCTGTGCGATAAATAAGAGATAGTTGAAGATCAAAAAAATGCATTGGATAAAATTTATATGATGCAAACACATTAATGATTCCCAATAAGAGGTACGATTTACAATATCATGTAGTATATGGTATAAAACCATGAATTATTAAGAAATCATGCATATCAAATTAATTATTGGATTTTGAGTCCTCTAAGGTTAGTTCTCCACTAAACCAGTGATGTGTTAGAGTTATTTGTGGGAGGGGTCGAGGATTACATTTTAATTAATGCATGTCTATTGGCCAGCTTCTCATCCACTAATAGAGGGTTCATGAAGTTGATACCATTGAAGAATTAAATCCCATATGTTAATAATAATTTTCATGTAAATGGAATTACTCCCCGGTGGATGCCCCTTGGATATCGGTCCTCGATAAAGAATCATACGTATCATATTTGGATAGGTATTAGAGTTCTTGCAGATCTATTTTCTCCTCTATAAAATGGTGGATGAAAAAGTATGATAATAACATGTGTGATATTGGGTCTTAATGGTTATAATGATTGGATTTTAAGGGACATACATAGATTATGGTTCCTAATTGATCTCATTCCTTATGAAGGAATTCTATAAATCCTATGTCGTCCAGTATCCGAGTTTTCATAGATCGGTTACCCCCAAAAACTAGTGGTGGGTTGGTGTAGGTGATCACAGTAGGATAAATTATTATGAAAATCATTGTTTTACAGTTACTAGGGGCTTATACTAGTATAGATTACTATTTACATATTCATTATTTATCATTTTATAGATAAACATAGATGATAACCATAAAAGGGATGTTGAATAATATTTGAACAATATGAATGGAATGCTTGAGAGTTAGAACTAAATAAGGACACATGAGGGTGTAACCCTAACCAATTAACTAAAAAACCTTATAAAAGGGTTATTAAACTTATGTGTCCTAGAAGAGGGTTCTCATCGTACAATTATGAGTGTCTCTATTAGAAGAAGATTTCATGTATAATGGGATCTTCCCGACATGAAATAATCATCTAATATATGTGTCTTAAGTATTTGATGGACATTTATTGGGTGTCAGTATAGAATATAAGTCATTACCAATGTAGTATTACTATAATTTATATTATTATTTATATAATTGATGTTGTCATTTCAATGATCCTTCACCTGATCAGCTAGTTTGTCAAGGATATCATCAAATGATCAAGGAGGACCAGCCAAGGGAGTTTCCCATGATTAGATAATTATTTATTTATATATAATATTGATCAAATAAAAAATGTCCTTAGTTTCATTTTAATCCATGTTTGTGTTATCTAGGATATCCTAACAAAATCAAGGTCCACACATCCATTTACTTCTTCCTGATCAACTTACCTGTCTATATATTGTTTTATGATCAACCTTACATGTCCTCAACCTCTCAGATGATAATGGTAACATTTAATGGGTCTATCATATAATATTGTTGGAAAGTACAGGGATTCATGATGGAAGCATGATATTATTGAGGGATATTATAATCACCTAATCTAAAATGAGCTACTTGATGGGGTCTCATGAACATGTTTGTGGCTCACACTTGTCCAGGTGTCAATGTATCATTTTCTAATAATAATACCTATTGACCAAATGGATATTATTTTCACATATGGTTATTGCATAGATAATGGTATCAAATCATTGATATACCTCCAAGGGATTATGTGAATATATAGGGTTTTCCCAAGTGTTCTCGTGTATGGAGAGTCCATAAGAATGTCAAAGGGATCCCTATATGATTTCATCTTGTAGTGTTTGGATATTCATGCAACTACATTACCTTAATGAGTACATCCAGGGGATATTGAAATCATATGTCGAGGACTATTTTTTGATTCATTAGACATAGTAAAAGTTAAAAACATAAGGGAAAATAGGGTGTATATGTTATATGGGGTGCATTTCCTCGACATTGTTTCATGGAAAGGGATACACAAGTGCACAGTATGTTATGGAAACCATAAACAAGGTTGCATGAATGAACTAAGATTCCCATGGATTTCTAAATCGTGAGGCTAGGTGTTGATGTGATCTCATTGATTAGATGATATAGAGGTGTTGTGCATCCACTAGTTCTGATGCACATTAAAAAACACGAAAAAGTAGGGAGGCTCACATTAAGTAGATAAATTCCCACAATAAGATGAAATCATAAGGGATAATTTAATTCATAGTGGATAAAAATGATTTTTGTTTCATGAGATCATGTTAGATTATGGTGATCAGGAGACGGGTTCATGTGGTGGAGTTTTGTATTAGGATATCAAGAAGGTCTTCTAATAGTTACCTAGCGGTATCCACTGGAAGGATGTTGCTGATTGTCAATCTACCAGATTTATTCTCCCCTCCTCCTTCTCTACCTATTAAATTTCCCCCCCCTCACATGATTTTTTTATAAGGGGAAGGAGTTTATATAAGTGAAGGTCTTCTATGGCTGATGTTGCTTTCCACGGTGAGTGTGTTGTGTGTCTAGGTCAGAGGTGGTGGAGGCTATTCCTGAAAATCAACACCTGATATCAAGATGTATTAATGCGATATCATGTTATACAGACACCCATGATTTCCATGATCTTCTAAAATGCATCACCTCATCATGTTTTGATCATGTTTTTGGTCTCTGAGCACCATCAATGTATTAATGTTAGAAAATAATCAATATTCCAAAATATGGAAGATTATTTCATCATTCTTAATCACACAAACATTTAGTGATGTCATTATAGCTCAAATGATCACTATCACTATAATTATGATGGATTCTAGCAGTTTAAGTGAAGGGGTTCATGTGATGGTGTTGTGTGGATTGATTTCATAAATTATTTTAATAATGAAAACAAAGATGCATACATTCCATAGTGATTTCAAGTGAGTGTTGGATTTATTGGCATGATCATCAGAGAGGGATGACATAGGGGATCATCATGTGATGGGTTTTCATCAGCCATCCCAGTAACATCTAAATAAAAGATTCTAAGTGATTTTGGAGGGTGTTTGAGTGGGTGGTTAAAAAATTTGGGAGAGATATTAGATAACTAAGATCACCCTAATGGTGTGGCCATCATATTACCCATATGCCTCTAAAAGGATGAACAATATTACCTTGGTTTCGTATCCCGGTTCAATCTGTATCCTATTTATGGAGTGCTTAATAAATTAATATGTTTCATCCATTGTTTATGATTGTAGTGGGGTTAAAACCAACAACACCTCACACCCAAACACACTAGTCATTCCCTCCCATTGCATGGTTTTCCTAGAAACAATCGAATTCCCCTTATAGAAGAACCACTTGAGCTATGCTCTCCCACTCCCCTCACTGGGTTGACTAACTAACTTGTCCCCATGTCACAATTTATTTGACTCTTTCATGTTACCTTGATTATTAGGTATAGTATTTAGCATATCATGATAATTTTTTAGTATAATGGGAGCCCATAAATATTAAAGAAATACTCTCTAAAATTTTTTTGAATATAAGGGGCCATCATATATGACCTTAAAAAATTACTATCTAATTCATCAATTATTCTATTTTCAAGACATAAATGAAAATTATATATATATTCTTTTTTTATTCAAAAATATGAAATATTCAATGGAAATGTTAATGCAATACAATTATGGCTATGAAAAAAATTACCCCTTATAATGAGTGTCATTCATGATGAAAATAATTTTATTTTAGGGTAATATTAGATCAATTTTCAGTATATATGAACATATTTTATGATTAGGAATTGATCACCATGATAGGATTTGTTCATAGTGTTAGGACAGTGGAATTTTAGTTTCTATCATGGGGATACTTTGGACAATGACTTCTTGAATTTATGTGATATCATATGGATCATCAATGAATCCTTTTGTTCACGTAATAAAATGATTATCTTACATTATAGAATGAATAGTCTAAATCATAATATATTTCTATTGATAATATTTCATGACTTCCACCATCTTGAGATTCTGCATTGGTATATCTACATTAATCATCTGTGGATCACATGGATAAAAGGGGGGATTCAGATAAAGTCTGAGGTAGGGCATGTGGACATCGGTACATATCACATGAGAATTGGAGTCAATCCATACTAAGTTATTAAATATAATCATATGAATATCAAGAATAGTCATAGGGATAATTTTTTCATTGAAAAGGAACTCTATGATTAAATTTCCTTATATAGATTTAACTCAAATTTAAAAAGGGATATGTCACTATTCTGTGACAAAAACATATGTAGAACCCATATTTATGTGGATATTATTTACAAATCATCAATGTAACCCATCCTTTTTGTAATTCCTATTAAACAAAATTTATTGGATTCAAGTTCTAAACTTATAAAAGATTATTCCTAATAAATTATCATGAATTACCATTGATATGAAATTAATCACTGAGGTACCAACTCTAATTGGCCTGTGATCATGAGATTTACAATGAAAATTTTGTGTAAGACATACATTCTAGAGGTAGAATAATCTAATTTCTTCCTATGTTAGTGGAAATAGTTAGTATAACCTATTTTTTCTAGGGAAATTTAATTTTTCCAACATGATATGTATCTCATTTTTTTTTATATTTCACTAATTTTATAAATATCTTTATATAGGGGAAGTCCATGAAGGCATGGATGTGGATTTTTTAAGACTACCAATTAAGGGTTTTGGGCCTTAAAATTTATGTAGTTTTTTAATTAATATGTGTTCAATATTTCTTAGATCTTACAAATTGAATATACATGACTTTTAATAAGGATTCTCTATTCAATTTTCCAACTTAGTGAGGATTGTGTGTCCATTAGTTGGTTGTTTTATGTACTTGGAAACTATTCCATCATTTTACTATAGTTTAGGGTCTTCTATATAAGATATTTTTATTCTAGTAATTTAGAGTTATTTGTCTTTTCCATCTATTTCTATAGAATATTGTCATATGTCATAGACCTCTAGTTTTAAGAGTTTATATTATTGAAACTCATAACATCTATTGCAGTTGTTTAGGGTCTATTATCTTATAATTTATATAGTTTTTGGTTTCTGGAATTTCACCATCACCCTTTTATTTCAGTATTTTATGTTCTCCTACATAGGACCATTATACAGTAGTGGTGTATGGGAACTCATTAAGGGTTTGAGAACCCAACATCATTTATGGGATTAAGAATATTGTGTTTCCTAGAATAGTTCACATACATTTCATTATTAAAAAATATTATAATGAATAAATTTCCTAGATAGGGGGTTTTAACCATTTATTATTATTGAAGTCAATAGCGAAGAGTATTAATGATATTCCAAGACACCATGCATCCTAAATAAGAATTTGTTTGATGTATAGTGAAATACTAGGAATGCTACGTCCCCATGGATAGTTGGAATACTGATTTTGTAAATCAAATTTCTAATATCCTGAATATTTGAATGTGGATCATGATATATGTATTTGGGATAACAAAAGACACCTTAAGGTGTTGAGTTCTTCCATGATACTTCTAGGGATCATGAGGAATAGAGTTCCTTACTTATAAGGAGGAGATTGTTCAAGTTGGTAGGTCAAAACCCCCTACACATGAACCCTTAGAGAATACATGCATGTAAAATTAAAGGGGATCCCCACTCATTACCAATTTTAATGGAGGATTTATGAAGAGTCAACTATCTAGACAATGATGTGGGGTGTGGGGAAAAGGGATATCATGAAATGATAATAGAACCATAGGGTAGATTAGCATTTGGGTATGGACGATTGAGCCCTACCGAATATGGATTCCAATAATGTGGTGTGGGCCCTCAAAAATTAGGTAATAGATTGATACATTATTTCATTGAAAAAGAGGTAAATATTTGATCAGATAACATATTTTTATGTGAAATATAGTTGAAATTTTAATTTTTGTGGATATAAATCATGGTATATGAATAAATGTGTTAACTAGATATGGGAACCAGTGGGTACAGGTCACCCATTGGTAATGGTGTCTATATATAATATTCATCGTGGTTAGGATAATAAATTACTAGGTTAAAGGGGGACTGCCTTGGACAAAAGGGTCTGTTAGTTGGTTCCATTCCCTATTACTAATGTGGTATGTTGTAGATCTAAGAGAAATGAAGACTAAGGTCTATGGGGTTCCTCGAGAAGGATATAAACTTGAGGAACTAGTTGTGTTAGCTCAATCAATAAACTAAAAATTATGTTTTATAAAAATATTCATATTCAAAAATATTCAAAGAACCCCAAATGATTTGTCTCCCCATAGGGAACACGTTATCACATTGAGGATATTTAACAAATCCTTACTCTATATTTTTACTAGAAAAGGTGATCTCTAAAGCATGGAATGGAATTTTCTAAGGCCAAAAAGAAGGACCCAGAAGCTTTATGCCTTATTATTTTATGCAATAATTTTATATTATACTCTATAGATAAAGAGTTTAGAAATAAGAGGCTTAACATTTTCATAGGATACACTTTTTAGGTTTCCAACCAGAAAAGTATTAGATACATTTTACAAGCAGTTTTAGGGTCATGAGATTTAGAATAGTAAAGGAAAAGGTTTTAGGTCATATTGAATATACCAGTGAGCATTTAGTTTAAGGATAATATTTTTGTGGACCTACTAAGATAGTAATTTTAAAAAATATCTTAATTAGGATACCTAGAGTCAAGAGTATTATATTATCATTCTGAGGAGGGGAAGAAAATCATTTAAATAATTTCTTTAGTTTCTCAATTGATGTGTAATGGTACTAGACAATCATTCCTAGAATCACCTAGAATGCCCTTAGGTTATGAGCTCTTTCACAGTGAAGTCAAGCTCACAAGGATTATAAATCCTTTCCTATAGGGATTTGATGTTCATAGTTGGTTGGGTTTCAATAGTATGTATCACTAGAAAGGTCTGACATATAGATATATTTTCCTTTCCTAGGGCCATGAAAGGCATGTATAATCCGAGGTTATAATGAAATGAAGTGATATTTATGATTTATGGGCTTCAAATTTAACAAAAACCACCATGTACAATGGTTGAGTCATGTCAGTCTTTTGCAGTCATTTGATATGGAATGACTATGTGTGATGGAATTTACATGCTAACATCATGTAGTGGAGACTTATCTATAGTGATGATTTTTTTGTTTTACTAGGATGTTTTCCATACAATTTAACATCATTTGGGGACAATGTTTTACATTACTTGTTTAGTACCCTCATGCGGTAAGGGTGTGGGATCCATCGTGAATATTATGAAAGATATCCCTGAGGACACCTTGAATGGGTTGGGGGTATTTAAAATAAAATAAAATCTTTTATCCATGTAGAGTCTTATTAGTGGGTATCCATGTTTTAGATCCCTTATTGCATAGATCAATCTTGTTATAAAACAAGCCATTCATAGATCTGACCCGGGCATAGAAATTATGATCTTTTATGACTTGACGTACATTGAAATGTGCTACATGCTAATTTTATGTACCTTTTAATGAAAATTTATTTTTCATGATATTTAATGACATACTAAAAGTTCATCCATTTTATATTATACAGACAAACCAATGATTAGAGGTCTAGTAATAATCATGTATCCTATAATGATATGAATGATGCCATTCATAGTTCTTTCATGAAATCTCATTGGGTAGGTCTGACCAGTACCTTGGAATGGCGGATAATTTTCATCATCAGTGGAACTAATAATTGAAGATATGTGAATCACTACATATATTAAAATGATAGAAATTAAGAAACTTTTAATTCTTGAAATGATAACAATCCATGTAGGTCTGACCAGTACATAGAGGGGGGGGGGGGGTAGGTTCTAGTTTAATGTAGTAGATATACCCAGGATTGGGGATCTGGTCATCCCTATGTATCCTATGGATATTAGAGTCAATCCCATCATAGTTATTAAATGTTAAACACTCCATGTAATCCTCAACCATACACATATGGGATAATGTTACCATTTATTTTTGTAACTAGATCCATGATTAGAGATCTGGGCATCACTACACATCATATGAATATAGAAATCAATCAACACATAGTTTTTGAGAAGCCATGATGTTGATAATCATGTAAAAAAATTGTAGATTCCATGAAAATAGAAGTAAATATAATGATTATTCCCCTAATTAGAGATCTAATTGTAACTACATACCTTTCACTGATAGTAATCAAGCCCAATGTAGTTTTAGAATATTGGTGTGGTGGGATACCAACACCAATAATAGAGGTCCCCTTAGGTGAGGTCCAAAGTAATGGGATGTTTTTTCAAGAAAGAAAAATCAACCACACAACATCACATCATGTGGTGTGGATGTGGTGTAACTTTTATGGCCTTTTATCTAGGACCATTCAAATCATATCACGAACTAATATGTCTCGATCATTTATGGAATCCATTATTGAAATTTCTTAGAACACATCAGATATGATCGACATGAAAAATTAATGGAAATTGATTCTCTCACCACAGAGAGGTAATTAATGAAAATGATATTGGAATATTTTAATATGTGCTAGATGGGACAAGATATTTGATCTAGGAATCCATACATATCTCTTTGGAATGGGAATAAATCCATATGTTGTTCAAGAAAACCATGTTTTTTATTTTCATATAGTGGGTAAATAATTCATATAGTTTAACATCATTTGGTAATGATTATGATTAACCAACATGAAAAAATAAATTCTATAACTGGACCTAATGATTAAAATCAAGATTCAATATGTATCTTGTAATGGAAGGATTAAAGACATATTAGATTAATGTATTGTGGTATGCATTTCCATCATTAATTTTAACATCATCTAATATGTTTTAAGGTTACCCAAAGTGAAAAACCAAATGTTCATTATCCCATGGTTTTATGAACTATAATATGGACATATATTGCATGGTTGGACCCATTATGTTTTATATGGGAATGACTATGTATCTTATGATGGTAGTAACCATGCCATGAATTGTTCACTAATGGAGATATTACCTATACATAAATGATTCTAACACAAGGACATAGTTACTTCATTTATCTTTTTCATAGATTTATTTCATGTGTAGTGAATTATTGGGTATAATTATTCTGTACATTCAATTTAACATTATGATGTGAGGAATATTTAATGTAGTTTGATGTCATGTGCTAAGGGAATAATGTTTATTTTTACATCATGTGAATTGGATGAGAAATGGTTTGTTATTTAAAGTCATTAAACTTTTACTTATATATTATATTTTAATGACTTGTGGTTATCATGTATCATGTGTTGAACATAATTAATCTAAGATGTTTGGATGGTATGTAGTTTAATATCTTTTTTCGTGTACATGATATCATAAGAGGGGTGTATTCTACTAAAAATTTCTCAGAAAACTTGATGGTCATTGGGTAATCCATGATATTTTGTTTCAATACTGGGGTTTAGTCTGGGAACTTCCATGTAATTCCAAGGGAACACATATTGATGTTACTATAATAATAAAATAAAATTCTCCACCTCCCCAAGAATCACGAAGTCTCTTAAAAATTTATTCCATGGGTCTTATTTTATTCCAAAATTTACCTACCTAGGCACTTCAATGGTGGTGGGGATGACTTCCTCAAATATGGGATGTGTGTTCCTATGGTCATCATCTTCTCCATTAATCAGTAAGTACCTAGAATAATTTTTAGATGATGAATTTTATATTGTGTAATCTCTATCATTATCAAGGTAAACGAGGCCATGGGAAGATACATTGTCATCCAAAACTACCCAAATCATAGAAAAGAGATATTGGAGCTGATTATATATGTATACACTATCACTAAAGATAATATGAGTCTGGAAATTTAGTATAAAGTCTACATCCTCAATCATTATTATATGTTTGACAAAGTGTATGATGATAATTCTCAAGGGATTCCTAGGGGTGGTCCTCATGAAATTGCGACATATTGTTAGTATATAATCATTCATCATTGGTTGTTTTCCATCCATTTTACAAAAAGAATTTTCTCCATATGGATTTAAAATACTTGAAGGGGGGGAGTTCCAAAACCATGTATCACACTGACCTTACCATTAATGGTGTATTTTATGTAATGAAGAAATTTCGATGGTTGTGCTACGTGGATATGAATCCAAGGTCCTCGGATGAGAACATTATATACTTTTTCATGTAATATAACCATGATGAAAACATTTGGTGTGAGGTCCCAAAATAGTTATTTGATCTTTTTCTTCTCGAGAATCCATTTTTCTCTCTTATCATAACCTAAAATGATTATCTTTATAAGAGATTACCCCCTCCCACTATATCCTAATTATTTTATTATCTGAATGGGGATGAGGTTGATCATGGACCCATTATTTATAAAATCCTTTCCAATGTTGGCATTATCTATCCATTATAAAATACATTAGTATATGATATGTCCAGATATTTTCAAATTCAAATCATTCTCTATGAATGAGATAAAAATAGGTAATTCTAATGGCATTATATCTGCTTGTCAAACCTTGGATATAATGACTTATGTCTCAAGAACTGGTAAGATCTATGTCCCCCTATGAGTACCTCTCTTAGTTAACATGAAATATAGAAATAATCCATGATTTTATTACTTCAATATAATTCCAAAATCGTCATCCAAATATAAAAATGTTATGCAGTTTACTACTATATGGTCATGAAATTTTATGTGTTGTTTAATGTCATGTATTAATGGCAATTTTGAGTAGTTTAATGTCATGTGACTAGGTCATACTGTGTAGTTTAATGTCATGTGACTTGGTCATATTTCATATAGGTAAACATCATAAAGAAAGGAGTTCAAAATGTTTTTTATCTTTATGTGACCGAAATGTATCAAGTAATTTAATATCATGTGTCTATGATGAGACGTTCTACAACATATCAGGAGGTAGGATTCCTTTTTTCACTAGAGATCAAATTGATCATATGAATATTTAATTACATTCATGTTACTCTAACTCTATCCAAATTTCATTTACATGATTATATTAAAAATCATTATAGATAAAGAAACACTCCATTGTATTTCATGAGACATCTCTTGTTTAGGATCTCATTGTTAAAATCTCACACCCATGATTCACTTATATTCCACATTTTTAGTAGATTTACCAAACAATTATGCATTGAATAACTAATATTCCATGGGAAATGTTTCTATGGAAATGAATATACCTTTTTATTTCTTTCATCCAGATGTGGGAAATTACGTAGCATTTCCCGTATGCTACTTATACATCTATTGATGCAGTAACAAGGATGAGTTTGGATTTTTTGGTGAAGATCTAGAGTCATCAGTGGTTTAGGGGAAGGTTTTGAGGTATTGGGGACATTGGATGACATATATGTTACACATTTATTCTAATATCTTGAATCTCTTAGAGGATCTAGGGAATATAATGAGATCAAATTTTTTATATAATACACTTGATAATAATGTGGAAAATATTGAAATACCACCATCCTTATGTGATAGTGGTATGGAGAATTTAGAAATTCTCCTCGATAACTGGGAAGTGGTGAGGTGGAATAATTTATGGATTTCACAATATGAGGAGTTAAAAACTATGAAAACATGTCAAGCCGTGGGGGATGGGAGAAAATTACTACAAGGAGATATTTCATTGGAACATTCTTGGACATTAGTCTCTACATATAGATCCATGGATAATTCCTATAATAAATTCCTAATGATTATTATTCTGTTATTTCGGTTAACTAATTTTTTATTCTATGTAAATTTTCAAATCACCTTCCAAGGGATGACTAGAAGGATTCATGGAAACCCACTCCCCACTTACAATGCTAGGTTGAGTGGATGGTGACCAAATACTCAATTTATAACATAATGACCTTATAATATGATTCCACTAGCTATATTCTCCATTGACATTACCTTCTAAAACATCAACATGGTCGGTAATACCTTATGATTATTTTGGAAAGATATTAATGAGACATTATTTTCATATTCAATAGGTAAAAGGTATGAACACCTTATATAGATAAAGATATTGTATGAGGATATTATCATACATCCTAGGAGTTTTCTCATCTAGATCTAGTGATAATTCTTTTAATTAACTTGATATCATAATGATAGATACATAAGAGGGATGATATACCTTCTTAATGGATTATCCCATTTTTGAGGTCAGTGCCCGATAGTACATTTGGTGGAATAGTTTGTGTTTTATATTTTTATGGTTTGGTTCTTGTATTATTATATGTTGGTTCAATGCACATTGTAACATTTGGGAGGTCGGTACTTGATATTCCATTTTTTGGAATATTTCATGTTGTACCATCTGATGGGTCAGTTCCTATAGTACAGTTTGGAGGGTTAGTTCCCATGGTATTGTTTTGTGGGTAAATTCCCATATAATTGTTTGGTGAGTTGATTAAAATATTATTGATGATCCGTGTAAAAAAGGATAAAACATCCCCAGCCATGCGAGCTATGATGCTCCATAGGATTCAATTGTCTGTAATTCTATTTATAATAATGTCATAGTATCCTAGATATTGATGATATGTGATTGATTATTATCCTCTATTAACATACACTATTATGCATCAACAATATTTATGATAATAGATATATAATATTTCTTCATATATTCATTATTTAGATATCTGTACTAGGATCTCCAATTCGATTACATAATTTTGATGGATAGACCGTGAACAGTTTTCTCTAAAGCTCTTTCCTGATTCACAATTACATATTTATGATGATGATTAGTAAATAATTTTTACCACCTAGATATCTCTTATGTTATTTATTTCACTTTGTTGTTGTAATCGTCCACCTTTCTTTGGTAGGGATATGTTGTGTTGCGTACTCCAGGGATATTCTAATAAAGAATATGAATGTGAAAACAAGGGCCACATTCACTCTATAGACCATCATGGGAAATATGAATGGTGATGATTAATCCTATGAAAGATTTAATGATGGTATTCCGATGTTGAGAAGGATGAATTTAGGTGGTATTCAAGGACTATGAAATTTAGCAATAGGAATAAGAAGTGTTGTTTTTTATAGTGTTCATGAAGGCCTTGGGGCCAATGATTCTTGTCTAATTATTTCAAAATAGATTGTTTTATTTTAATTATTTCATTTTTAATTTAAATAATCTATAAAAATATTTAAAGCAAAAAAGACACCGTATTAGTAAAATATCATATATATATCGATGTACATGTTGAATATAGTACATTGTAGTTAATGGATTGAGTGGTGATCACTTCTTATTTTTTCAAGGTTCATCATGGGTAAAATAAAATGTTTCAGGTACAAATTTTTTTTTTGAAAAATGTAGAACAAAATAACTTGATGGGGAAAATAATGTCTTTTCTTTTAACCCATGAAAGTGATGTTATATTTAATTTATTTCACATCTCATTCCCCACTATTATCTTTGTGGAAAAGATACAACATGTTGCTCTACCCGATGGTTGATTGTAGGGGGTTCAATGTATTTTAAAACCATTCATGTCAAGTTCCAATTTATATTATTAATTGAAACTCTCAATGGTTCCCATATCCATAACTGAGTAAAAACATATTTTGCAACGGTAGGATGTCCTTTAGGGTTTTAGACCTAATAACAATTAGGAATTCACATTGGTCGAGATGATGGGAGGTGGAGATCATCTCAACATGTTGGGAGGAAATTTGTCCCTACTATGGATCAATATTATAGATTAATGATATGATCATGAAATATATCCTAGGACCCAATACACGACTGGTTACCTCATTGAAAATATCTTGATTAAGATTAGTTATTAATGGGAATCTCTATGTTTGTCATAGGTTCCCAAAATTTCTCAATATTATTTAAAATGTTTTATACTGAATAATTTTTCAAGTGTTATAGTGTTTATTGTTGTCCAAATTGATGGTAGGGTTCTTCGATATGGGATTGAACCTCTAAAATCAATCATGTGTATCATGTGATAATAAGAATCAAAACACATTTATTTAATATGATATAGTTTATGATTGTTTGACATGATAGATCCCGGAAGTTTTAAATTATGTGTTACAGACCTAATTATAGTATAGATTCCTCATGTAGTAATCTTACATATTCAATTATGATAGGAGACAGAATCTATGTAGTTTATGTTGTGGTTTCTTGCATCATGAAATATGTGACAATAGAGGCCTTGAGAAGGGCTTTAACATATATGTCTTCCCTGGATTGGATCATCAAGTGCAAGACCCTTTGGGTTATGATGAGATGTAATCATACTTATATACCTTCAAAGGGAAAACTTTGGATTCATTGATTATATGGTATTTGTACAATCAGCACACATCTTTAATCCCAATTGAGTAATTCTCAACATGGAAGGAATGTGATATCAAATGAATATACACATTTCATGATAGAATATTCATATGTGGATTACACATTAATGTTTCCCTTGGAGTTGTATGATTATCTGTATCATGGATGATATGGTTTGAATATTAGGACTTAGGAATTCATTCAAAATGTCCATTATATGATAGGAATCAAATTCTATGTTGTTTTTTTCCTAATCAGCTTCTGGGTTGGAGTTATTTGATGGAATTATCGGGGCTTACACTTACAATGATTCCCATGTACAGTCCCACTTCTCATCAAATAATGGATGATGAGGGATGATGTACTTTTGGGAGATTTCAATCCCATATGTCAGGAATATTTAAGATATAAAGGGACATACACTAGACCAGATGACCATTGGAGATTCAAGCCATAATAAGGAATCCTATGTGTCTAATTTGGAGAGAAATTACAGTTCTCAAAGTCAGTTATCTTTTAAATCCTCATGTGGATGAGGAAGTCTGATTATCCCATGTGAGAGATTAGGTCACAATAGTTATAATGTTTGGTATGTGGAGGTACATTAACTATGTTCGGTTCCCATTGGATCTCGAGCCTTCAGAAAATACACTGTGAGTCTACTTTAGATAGAAATTAGATTTATCATAGTTCAGTTACCCCAAACCCACTGATGTATAGGGGTGGGTGATTACACTCAATGAAATTACTGTTACCCAGGAGGTTTTAGTGATGATAGGGGACTATATATAGATGTATTTATATTTAAATATTAATTCTCTATCATTCAATATGTAAAGAAAAATGATGACCATAAAAGGTCTATTTAATATAAATGACATGACATGGAGGGAAAATCAAAGAGTATCAAACAAAAAGGTTTTCGTGAATAGATAGGCCTAAAATATTAATGACACTTCCCTTATAAAAGTTGTATTTGGAAAATGGTCTCTTGTTGATGGTTCTCATTGTATATGTCAAATTCTATCTTCCAGATGAATTTGACATTGTTTAGGGGCAATATCCAATATATCTTGGATGTATATTATAAAGGCCATGATTTTAATCTAATAAAGTATTGTGTGTTTGTTTGGTATAGAAGAAATGCTGGAGTGTTTCTTCTATTAATGTCAATGTTTCTTCACAGAATTGAAGTTGAACTGTAAAAGATCTTTCACATGGTCATCAAGATTTTCTTGCAGATATTTGAATTATCAAGGTGGACATATCTATTGTCGGTTATGTGATATTCTAGTTTGTTCATGATGTCTTCTCATATTAAATTTGGACATGTATTTGGTGTATTCACATTCTCATTGTACATTTTCAGGGATGTCTTCACATGAT
The DNA here is from genome assembly GCA_963277665.1 of Viscum album. Lineage (NCBI taxonomy): Eukaryota > Viridiplantae > Streptophyta > Magnoliopsida > Santalales > Viscaceae > Viscum > Viscum album. The sequence continues at coordinate 1,378,590,331 of OY728152.1, forward strand.
CAAGGATGACAAGTCCATGATCTTTCGCATGATCAAATGGATTGTCCACATGATGTAACAAGATCATCCATACTTTTCCTCAGGATATGGAATAGTAATGATGAAATGTTAAGGGGATATCATATGACTATGATGTAATGAACACGTCTTCTTGAAGAATTTCAATATCAATGGGAATATTATGTGAACATGATAAAAAAATAGTCACATATAGGGGTCTAGAAAACATGTGATTGATCTCATTCCTATCCAAGATTAGATGTAAGACATCTTAATGGATCACTCTTCCGGACCACATGGATGTTATTTAAATGAAAGGAGACTACTTGGAAAATGGCTTTACTTCATAGACACACCTTGAAGGTATTTTTTGAAAAAGAAGGTTATGCCCATGTGTTCTCATATATGTTAAGGCCATATAAAAGTCAAGGGGATCTCAAATTATAAGATTACATAATTATTGATTATTAATATATATTGAAGAACTTAATGAGGTCTAGATAAGGATTATGCATGTTTATGAATGGGAATGTCTATTGATGTCTTATTAAGTGAGTAACGTGCACACTAATTTTCAAAGAGGGGCACATGGAATATAGTGACATGTCTGTAGTGTTTTCCTTGCATGGAAAGGGATCCAAGGGGTACTTAATGTTATGGAATCCATTATAATGGTTTCAAGAAATAACCACTAGATCTAGGGTTCATGGTATCTTGATACTGATGGTTTACATAATCTTTTTTTCAAGAATGAATGGAGGTTTCATCAGTCCGTTGGTTTTCATGCATAGAAGAACCAGTTGTAAATGATGTAAGTTCACATGCTAGGGATATGTGCATGTGAATGTTCATTGAGGAATGGAAATTTCATTTTATACGACATTCAAATAATGTCATTTTTCATGAAATCATGTGAACATAAGGTGATCAGGAAATGGTTTATTATGACGGAATTTTCAAGTGGGATCTCGACATAGGGATGTCACAGTTTCCTGAATGTGTCCTCTAAAAATAAGTAGCTAAAGCACACTCTCCTCTATTTCTTCCTTGATACTCCATATTAGAAACTATAATTTTCTTACACCCTCATGATAGTTTCATCTATGGTTAATCTGGATTATATAGGAAGAGTTCGACCATTGTTAATGAAACATTATATATTAAATGTGCCGCATGTGTTGGCTGGTGGTTGTGCAAGCTTCACATGAAAAAAATCAAGAGATAATTAGATGGATTCACATTATAGAACACAATATAGAATTTAATTCAACCCAATATCAGATCTAAGATATAACATAATAACAAGTTGTTTATGCGGTGGATATTTGGAAAAATACCATTGACTTCATGTGAGAAAATATACAAGATTGAAAAAGATTAAATCTTGTTGTTGTAATGTTCATCATGAAAATACACAAGGACATCATCACATCACACATGATCAACATCAACATACTTATGTGGTATTATTATGGTACTCATGAATGGATTCATGCAATGGTGTCTTGGGGATCTATTATTTGATGAACTGTAAGCATGAAAATGTAATAAAGTAAAATACTTAGGGATGTTGGGTGAGACTTTTCATCATTGTTTTGATCATTATATAGGGATTTCATGGAGTGTCTTTAGGTGATGAGGAAACATCAAGAGTCTTAGTGGTGTCAAACTAGTGGCTTCTGAGTACGATGTGTGAGTGTGAGAGTGGGAGGTAGATGAAAATTTTAGAGTGGGATTGGATGTCTAATATCATAATGATCAGCAGCCACTATATTGTCTATATGTTTTTAAATAGAGGAACTTGTTCAGTAATTTTATGAGTCCCATATTAATATTATGATATTTTATGGATCATTAATAAAATAATCCACAATAGCCCTACATTGAGAGGATTGTGGGGTCGTCACACAGAACACATTAACCATCTTCCTCCTCATTCATGCTTTCCAATTATGTTCCTCACATGGGGACACCAACATGCACCCCATGAGATATGTTTCAACACTCATGAAATTGGGGTGGCTAACTCCCTAAGAGCACGTGAGATGACTCTCACAAGTTCCATTGGTTAAGATGGATATCCGGTTATCCTATCATGGAAATATTTTTGGATAAATGGCCACCCATAATGATTAAAATAATATTCGATGTAAAATGGGTGAAAAAAAGGGACCAAGATATTTTCTACTATGAAGAAATGTCAAATATTGTTTTTCAAGTATTCAATTTCAGGGTCTTTCATAAAAAGAAATAAATATCGTTCATGGTTTTCACTCCTATGAATTAATAAATAGTAAAGTTCATTGAAAACAATTATTGGTGTTAAATAAATGTATATTGGATTGGGGTGGGGTGTGTTTTGATATGTGGGGGACAAGACATGCATGAAATTTATAAAATGAAAAAGTTATATCAATGTTTTACACATTCCAAAAGGCACAAAAAGTATCCTTATATAGTATTAGATTATATAAGGTGTAAATATATCCATAAAATAGTATTTGAACTTGATTTAGGTTATTTTATATGTTATTTTTAGTTTAATTCCTTGTAAGCCAATTTTAACCATAACCATAGAAATTTATTTTATACAATATATACTATTAATTATTGAGAAAATCAAATTTTATTTAATTATATAATATTAATTATTCTGATTCCAATTTTGGAATAATTTTTCCCCAAATTTAATTCACAAATGTGGAGGAATTTAATTTATAATAAATCCTTAAGACCCGATGGAGAAATGGTTTTTCAAAGAATATATTTTCTTAATTATATACCGTTTTTTATCAAAAAGAAACATGAAATTTATGATAATGACTTAATTAGATTATTATTAATAACATTTTAATAATTATTCTTATAAAAATTTTAAAACATCGTAAACCATTTTAAAAGACTAAAATGAAGTGGAATTTTTGAATAATATTATTTTCACTAATAAATTAAAACTAAATATTATAGAAAGTTACAAAAATTTTGGCATAAGATATTTTTGTAATGTTGATTCGATAAAGAATGTTTATTTTTTCAATGAAATTTCAAAAAAATTTGAAAATTAATATTGATATTTACTCAAAAAACAAAATAAATTATAATCTTTTTGAGAAAAATGTTTTCTGAAATCCTATAATTTATTTATAAATAACAGAGTACTTATATATCAAAATATTTTCATTACCCATCATTAATTTTAAAAATATATTTTTTTATTTATACTACTGTATTTAATGGATATTTTATAACCATTATGTTTAAGTAATAAAATTAATCGAATAATGGTGTTCGTTAAATATAAGTGTTGTTTGTCACATACACAATGGAACATAGATTTTTTTACAGACCCAATGAACTAAATTATTCATCCACTAAATCATATCACCCTCAATGTTTTATTATTAACAATATTGTTGAGAATAAGTGATGGTACTTCATCTATATTTCATCATCTGATTATGAGTTTGGCTCTTCGTATTTATTGCTCTGATGTAGCACTTTGATGTGGTGAGTCAGTTTTTTGTGTGAAAAATTATCCTTATAGTTGATCATCTTCACGGAATCTTTCTTATAAGAGATATCATTTTATATATCAACCACCTATTAATTTAGAATATGTGTGGTATATAGTATGTACATTTAAATATGGGATACATGGAATACATTTTGTACTTGAGAAATAGTTGGTCGGGGTTATAGCTGATAAGCCCCAACTCTTATGTGATGAAGAATATCAATGATGTAAATTTACATGGGGATTAAAATTAACTTATTCTCAAATCTCATGAATCACTACCCTGGTGATATTAAGAGAACAATTTTATACCTTGTTTCAAACTCCATTCCTCATCTATATTTATTAGAAATGCTATTTTTTTGACTCTGAGTATTCTTAATGTGTTGTCGAATGGTCTCTACATGTTGTAAAACTTCCTTAACAAATTCATATCCAAAAATCTTTTGTTAATCAACATAATATAAAAAAATGGTTTTATAAATATCTTCCCATAATGGGCTTCATAACATGCCATTTTAATGCTTTATTGGAAACTATTGGTGTATGATTACTAGACCAGATGATGATGCTGATCTGATCCTCATTTTAATTCCATTGAACATACTATCAACATGTATTATAGAATCTTAATAGTATAATCATATTGGCCAACAATTTTGTTGTGATAATATTTAATTCTGATAATGTTAGTATTTAGAGCATGTTGTAGTCTCATCCCAAACATGGAGGGAAATATTGAAAACTAGGCAAATAAAATCAATAGTGGTGTTCTACTTTGCATCACTATCGCTAAGATATATATCATATCAATTGGATAAGGTGAACATTCCTATAATATTTCATAAAGTGGGCTGTATTTTTAAGACGATCTACTTAAATCCATATGACATCGTTTACTATTTATGCCTTTAGAATAGAATTTACAATTTCCATGGTGATTTTTCAAATTTCAATAGAGGTATGGGTAATGATTTCATCATCATATTAGAATTATACCTTTTTATTCAATACTTATTGAAATACTAGACACTTTGTTTTATATTATGAAGTCTCCTTCATATTTCCCCACCAATAGTGCACTCAGAGATCTTCATATATCTTCAATATCACTGGGTGGACAGAGAAAGTCATGCTATGTGAGTCATTAAAATATTTTCTATTTATCACAATATTTGATGGTACACATAGTTTTAACCAAAATCCGATATCTCCTACATCAATTTTAAACACTATGAATTTATGTTCTCTTATGGATTCAATATTCCTCTGAATTACCACATCATCTATTTGAGAATACATTAACACATACATAAGAGTTAATTGATAAATCATTTGAAAAATAAATTATAATTCATTTTCTTCAAGAAACCCATTTCTATAAATTTGATGACTAAGAATATTGGATCGTCCTTAATTATCATAATGGATAAAGTCACCAGATTCATTCTCCATCAATCACCCCCAATTCATTTTCATTACCATGTTGAAAATATATTGAGAAATCATAGAATTTTGTAAGTTATGATCATCTTCACTAGTTTATATTAAACTCTTTCGATGTGACTATGTATTTTAGTCTATTATGGTCCATATATATTTGTCACTTCTACCCATAAAGATCATATTACCTGATTATCAACACAAATATCACAACATCGATGTCCAAGTATTGTGAGGTATAATTATAATGATGATATTTAAATTTCCTTGATGCATTCTAAATAAAATAATCATTATTCATTTCTACATATCACAATCACTTTTTTGAAGCATCATTGTATACCATAAAAATTTACCTACTTTAGGGAATCAGGAGGACTAGTGCAATGATAAGGCTATTTTTCAACTACTTATTGATTTCTCCAAATTCACTGGTCTAGAAAAAAATTACTCCCTTCTGTGTTATTTTGGTTAGTGGGTTTAACAACTATGAAGATATTCTCAAAAAGTATCAATAATAACTAGCTGTTCTATGGAATCTATGGATCCCTATTAGATAATCTAATATAGGTCAACATTTAAATTCATATTTCATAAAAGGCTTTATAGATATCTAACTTTTTGTGATAATATAGAAAAATAATTATACATCATTCACCTTTAACTTACACTTGTTATAATTTATAAATAGATTCTTATTTCTTATTGATTTTAGCATGGTGTTCAAATTCGTCTAATTATCCTCCTTGCTTCTGGAGTAAATCATAATATCTTGTTTAAATACTACAAAAAATTATAATTCTAATTACTGATTACACTATTAATTATTTCCATGAAATGTCCTAGATAATTAGTGACTCTCAATGGAATCACTATGAAATCATATTTTCCATAACTTTTTCGAAATATATATCTGAATATATATCACATATTAACCTTTAATTAGTGATATCACATTCAATGTGAAACCATTGCAAAATAATTCTATCCATATAGTTTATCAAAGAATTCACCTCTTTGTGGGAGGTAAAACATTTTCTTTTTGATAATTATATCGAGTTCAAGGAAATTAGTGAAAAGGTGAATTGACCCATCCTTATTCTTGAAGAATAAAATCAAAACACCCCAAAATAGTTTACCTTGGTATTGAAAACCCATTTCTAACTATAATAACTCAATGGTGTCCATTTGGTAAGTATTCTTCTATATGGTTAGAGATCTAGGTATATTTTAAATTGAGAACTCAACCTCTTTGTAATGAGTAAAACCAATCTACTCTATAAGAAATAGATCTATATAATACCTTATAATGGGTACGTATTAAGCATGATTATATTTTTTTATCAATCATTTTGGCCATATATTCTTACCCATAGGGACATAACAACCATGTTTTAAAAAATATTTCATTGAAGATTAATTCTCTTACATACCCTTGTACATAATCTGTAGATTACTTTGGAAGTGAAGAGTGATATCCCTCATTCAATAGTTTACGTTGGATGTATAAAAAGATATACAATCCATAAATAATGTAGAATAAAAATCTATTAAATTATGAAAGAAGATATTTTATTGAAGATTCCATCCCCAAAAATTGACTAGTGAGGATTTTTTAACTTGGTATGAAACCATTGCTGATGATTTTCCCCATAGAGAGCTCAACTATCATGTTTTCTAGATTTTCTTGAATAGTTATTCTAAAACATCATTATATGATTGAATTCATAGAAAAAAATAAAATATCATGTTTTTCAATTATTTAATGGATATAGAACAATCTTTTCACCACATCATTATTAGGATCCACCTAAATAGAAATGCAATCATATTCTTTTTAATGATCTCTGGGCCATTGGGGATATTTTCATTTGTTATCCGCGAAATATAATTTCCTAGATAATTATCTTTCACAATTATTATGTCCCATTATGATGAAACACTACCACTTATGTTGTATTTTTATATAAAAATTATTTTATTCTGCCAAATTAGTTGGATTTTTTATATCTCGTTTGAAATGGTTAGCTTTATCACCATCTTTTCCACATTTGAATCATCTCCTAGAGCCTATCATATAATTTTTAGAATGATTATTGAAAAATGTTGTTCAAATTGGATTATGGGTATTATTAATTACCAAAAATATACCTAATGAATAATATGATGAAAACTATATTTTAATTTATTTTGCATCCAATCAATTGGGGCCACACAGAGGCACCAATATCAATCTCAACATTGAGCCCACAAAAGTCAGTATCTTCCAAAATATCAATTTATCGAATCACAAAAAATATAATTAGATTTTATACAATAAATATGTGATCTACCTTAATTTTAGTGTTGATGAAAAATATGGCATCATACTATTAAATTCTTGAGGTGTTATACTCAGATTCCTATAAAGGAAAACTTCCCTCTTTATTTCAAACCAATTTACTCCCTATCCATATTAATATGGAGATATTTGGGGAGTTATTTTATCAAAAAAAAAAAATATATATTTATTCTACTTCCACGAAATTAATAAGTACTTTGGTCATTGTGTACATTTCTAGTGTCCAAAAAATGATGAAATTCTCCATCAATTTAATAAATATATAACACAACATTCTATTTATCAAAGTATTGGTAGGAAGAGTGTATATTATTATAAGAGTTAACCAATTCTTCCATGATGCATGAATCCATATATGGACTAAAGGTAGGACAAATTTTATACACAATTGACTAGAGTGTATCTTGATCTTTCATTGGAGGGGTATTGAATTACAGATGATTCATGTTATTATTCATAAGTAGATCTTTTTGATACAACACTACAATAATTTTTCCTTCTGAAAACCTCATAGGATTAGGCATATCATTGGGAAAATAAATACAGTTCATATCATGTTAGTTTTAGATTAGTTTTCCCTATTTACCTTCATTAACCAAACAACGAAAAACATGGTGATAAGAAATTAATTAAAAAACATAAAAAGGGGAAAATTTTAAAATTAATAAGAATTACTTATAAATTTTAATTATATTTTAACGTAGGTGTCTTTAGGATTCATAATTGGGTTTCTATATTTATTACTAAATAATGTTTTAAAACCCAATACGTTTTTCAATCCATTTATAATGATTCATAAAGTGTTTGTAAATTTCAAAGGCCTACCCCCTTTGATTGTCAAACTAGGTGTGTAGCGAGACCCATTTTCATTCAGCTGGTGACTATATTGTCTTGATCATGTAATCCTTTTAAAGCTATTTATCCCCTTGTAAAACTATACCAGATCCACATTCAATTATAGTATCCAGACTATGATATATTTTCTCATAACCTACCCATTCAATAAATCACCCAAATTCCATGATAATTTCTTATTATTAGCCTTATCCTTATTATTGTTCCTAGTATTCATACTGTATTATTAAATTCCAAATCCAAAAAAATTTAAAATACATTGATTTTATCCTAACATTATTGATATATCTCTTTTACAGATATTATAAAATGATATTTAACATAAAAACTCATTAATTACTAGTTAATGGTTTTGATGACTTTTGTTTCTAGTCGACTAGGTATATAAAACATAAAATGATATTAAAACATAAAAAATATATGTTCCTAGTTTGGATGATTGTATCATTGAGAGAGGGAGGGGTGAATCAATTATACTATTTTTTATATTTATTTTCAATCGAAAAAACCTTCTTCTCTTATTATATATTTCAATTCCCAACTGATAAAAAATCCAATAGACATAAACAAGAATACAAATATTTATAAGCTTCACTAATTGATACAAATAGCTACGTACATGGTATGGTTTGTATACAATAAAATACCATAAAATCTACTAGAAAACATTCCTTCTGTTACAATGAGATGGATATACCCTTACACTCACGTGGAACTCTGAATACAATCCAAAAGTGTGTGTGTACCCTCTTATAAAAAATAATGTAATATAGTTATTTTGTAATATCTCATTTACATACCCTCATTTTCAAATCAACCAATGTATTCAATTGAAATATAGTGAACGAATTCCTTTCCAGGAAGAAAGGTACAAACCCCAAGGAATTTTCAATGCAACACTATGTTTTTTCATTTCTAAGTCAAATTCCTCAATTCGATTATCCATATTTGATTCCCTCTAATATAATTCACCCATTTCGATACTCTATTAGAATAAAATAGATATGAATCCTCACAACTTCAATCGATGAGTACAATAAAACCTAGTACAATACATCCTCTATCTGAAAATATTAAATATGGTAAAACCTTTTATGAAAACACTCTTATGATTAATTATGCTTGATACCCATATTAGCCAAATATAATTCATATAGAAACAACCTCAATAGAAATTAAAACAGTATCACTTTCTCTCATAGAATACTCATATCTCCTCTCTACTGCGTTGAATAGTACAGTGTTTTTAGTGAAGTATAATTTAATTTTATCCTTTTCTAGGTGATCCATGAGTGTTTTAGCAAGAATCCAAAAATCATCCCCCTTCATACAAATTCACTCAAAATGAAAATTCTCTTGAAATCTTGGAATGAATTTTGACTTCACTAATTCTTCTCATTTTTTCATGCTACTTAAATAATCAACCCCTCTTCTTATACAGACTCCAACTCCATTTGATAGTCTGATTTCAGTTGATGAGTAATAAATGGGTCCAATCATCTGTGTCTAGGAGCCTAGATATAATTGTTAAATACAATTCATAGAACCTATTTGAATCCAAGTTATTTTTTTTAAAGTTATGCTGCCACTCGAAAAATCATTCAACAAACTATTTTCTTTGATTAACTCATCCAAATAACAAAATTTAACACTTTTGAAATTAAGAATACAATCTTGATCACGTTGTTCACTTAATATAATGAACCACTTGAAACACAAAACAAATTCTACTCTTATTCGCTTCACCCACAAGAAAATTACATTTGTGAGTAAATCAGTGATCACATATCTCTTCCTTAAGGAATTGAAACAAACATTCTACTCAGCACAATTATGATATGAAAAGTACGATCATTCGGAGTAAGATATTCCTGGGTATATAAATTTTTTATGTCATCCAATAGAATACTCGAGTCTATTGTAAACTTGTATCACGATGTTCAATCAAAACAACCTTTTTAATCAATACCACATTTTTTATCAATACTGTAACATCCCGATTCTGGAAGCCACCAAGAGGAGCCCCATACCCGGTTGGTCACATGGCCTCAAGAACATTTCCCTAAACACCAAAGGCTTACGACTAGTAGCGAGGGCCTTGTTTGTGATAGTGGGGAAAGTATGTTCTCATTGGTAGAGTACAAAATAGAAGAAAACAACACACAATAGAGGAAGCCGTAAATATCCAACAACATTAAACAATGTCAGACTAATAAAGAAACAACTAGAGCATAAATATATATATATAAATGATGCATGATACATATATTTCTAGGAAAATAGCCAAACAAGTCACAATGATGAGTACAGTACTAAACTAAAGTACAAAAGAAAAACATATGGGAAACTCCTTATCATCACCAGCCTCGGCTTGGTCCCATGCTCTCCAGCTCCAATGCACTCAAGTACCTGAAGTCGAAGGGCAGTTTCCCTGGCCTATACTTAAAACAATATAATATGTTTGGGCCCAAAAGCATGTCCCAAATAAGGTGTGAGACGAATCCCAGTAGGCAAACACCACAAGATCTATGCCTAACAGTATGTGAATATATGGCAGGTAAAATTGCTGAAAGCCCTAAATAAGTAATGCAGTAAGCAGTAACCAATCCACAATTTTAAGAATTCAAAACACCACAAATCATGAATTAGAAAAATAGATAACATGACACTTAACCCTCGGGGAGGTACCCACAATATATACCCTCTTTTCCTACCAATAAATTACAACCAACCCTCTGGGAAGCACACACAGTCTCACCCCTCTGGTTCCGCTAAAGTATAGACTCTTTGAGAAAGAACTCACCGTCAAATCCCCCTATAGTCTCGTATCGTACTAATGGAACTCTAGGGAAGTAGTCAACATCAATTCCCCTTGTGGACCATGTGGAGGAACTACAAACACTCTGGGGAAGCACTCAACATCAATTCCCCCTGTGGTCTTGCATCACATAATTATAATGACACTCTGGAGAATCCTTCAAGGTCAATTCTCCCTATGGTCTTTACACTAGGTTATCATAGCTCTGTATATGTCAAGGTAGTGTAGAAGTGTGTACCAGCCAAGGTAAACCTCATGAACTACTTGTCTAGAATTATACCGGACAACAGTCACAACATCCTACAGTACTAGGCTTGGAAAGTAAATAGTATCCTAACAGGAAACCAAGACACAAAGGTCAAAATAGGAAAAACATGCATGGGAAATACATCCAAAGCACAAATATTCACCTATTCACAGTCAATTAACATCTACTCAGGAATACAAGGCTAGAAGAGAATCATTTAAGGCAAAAACGGTAAATGTGCAATACCCCGTTCATGGGTATTGGGAAAAATTACACACATAACTCATTGAATTTTTACAGAAAGGCACAAACCACCTACCTCAGGGTTAGGAGATCAACATAATTGAACCACGAAGCTTGATTCTTCATAGAATTCCATATATCTAAGAAAATATCCAAAACATTCAACCCACGATAACTTGGAAAAGAAGAGGAATCATGAAATGATGTTCCAGCAGAAGAGAGAAGTCACCAATGCGATTCCAACACAATAAATAGTGCTTGAATCAGAGGACAGATGGAGGATTGAGGGTTCATCAAAGATCCATGGCTGCTCAGCACTCTTGGATGAAAAAGTACTAAAAGAAGTTTGTTCTTGTGACTAGACGTGACCCTGACACGTTTAATGAAAAAAGAATACACAGCACATACTTTTGAAGTACAGGGCATGTAATCACCTTATCCATACTCTGCTTTACGTGGCCTCTATGCCACTATCACAAGGCCGTGTGTGTGGCTATTACATGGCCAACATATGGACTATTTCATCATGTATGTACACGACATGTACTCATAATGTACACGTCTTAAACTTAGAAAATTTCCAAAAACTCCTATTTTCTCAAAAACTCTAGGAATAAGAATGACATACCTGATAAGAAGGCCCGGGTTCTTAAAACATCTCCCCTAAAGAAATTTGTCCCTGAATTTCCCTATCATGGCGTTGAAGAAGAAACCTTGAATAGTTCCGGCCAGTCTGCTCATACATCGACCTCATTCTCCCGAGTCTCGTCTTGCACCCGCCCATGTTGCTACAACACTCGTACTAAGGGAACAGACCTGCCATAGAGAACCTTTGTACTGCAATCCACAATCTAGATAGCATTCCCCTTAAATGACAAATCCACTTCGATCTCAACCTCCTATAGTTGAAAGACATGAGACGGTTCTAAAAAGTAACGTCGATGATGAGAAACATGGAAGACGTCATGTATAGCTCAGTACCTCTGAGGTAACTACAACTGATATGAAACTGGCACCACTCTCTCCAACTCCTCAAACTGCCCGTTGTACCTCGGTGAATGATTACCCTATCTCCAAATCCTCTCTTGTCCAAACCTTAGTTAGAAATGGAGGAAAACATGATCCCTGACCTTGAACTCTAGAGGTCGACTTCGCTGATCAGCATAAGACTTCTGACAAGACTGCACAATAACCATACTCATCCAAATCCACTCTATTTTCATAGTGGTTTCTTGAACAATATGAGGTCCCTGATAAGATGCCTCTCCTACCTCCAGCCAACATAATGTTGATTGGCATGGCCTACCATACAAATCTTAATAAGGTGTCATCTAAATAGTTTCTTGAAAACTATTGTTGTAGGAAAACTCTACAAGGGATATATGAAACTCCAAAGAACCTCGAAAATCAGGAATGCATGATCGAAGAATATCCTCAAGCACTTGAATCATACAATCGGACTAGTCATCATTCTGGGGGTGGTAAGCCATACTTTAATATACATGTGTACCCAAAGCCTTCTGAAGCCCCTGCCAGGCACGAAAAGTAAAACATGCATCCCTGCCTGAAACAATGGAGTGTGGAACTCCATAAAGATGTACAATCTCACAGATGTACAATCATCCAAGTTAATCAACACTGAAGGTCTCCTTGATCTGCATGAAGTGAGAATCCTTCTTGAGCCTATCAATGAGGACCCATACTACATCATTCCTTCACGGTGACCTTGGTAACCCTGTCATGAAATCCATTGCGACCTCGTTCCACTTCCACTCAGGAATGAGTAACTACTATAGAAGCCCTACTGGTCACTGATGCTCCACCTTCACCTGCTGATAGGTGGATCACCTAATGAAGAAACCAGCAATGTCCATCTTTATACCTGGTCACCAATACTGACGGTGTGGATCACAATACATCTTGGTGATGCAAGGATGAACTGCTCAACTGAGGAATGAAAATCCTGCATCAGCTCCTCACATATATCTGCTGGCACACATATGCATCCCAAGAAATGCATGATCTCATCCTAGCCTACCATCCATCTAGGAATAGGGTCCTCTTCTGAAGCAATCTCCCTTAGGAATAAGCCTTCAAAATCTGATAGCAGCCTCATTCATAATCGGTCAGGAAGTATAGAGGTAACAGCTAAAAAAATAAAAAAGTCTACCTTTTTATATTGTGCACATCCAAATTCATCTCACAGAAAATATACATAACAAGCCACTTATTACTGGCCACCTGAAATGCATGTATATGAGTCCTCCGGCTCAACGCATCAGCCACTGCATTTCCTTTCCTAAGCGTATAGGCAAGATCAATGTCAAAAGACAATATGTAATCAATCCACCTTCATTGTCTCAAATTTAGATCATGCTGAGTAATGATGTACTTGAGAATTTTGTGGTCGGTGAAATTCAAAAAATTATCTCCCAGAAGATAATGTCTCTAATAGAGTAAGTCATTAACAATAGCTTCCAACTCTAGGTCGTGCGTCGAGTAATTTCTCTCATGTGGCCTCAACTGCCAATACCCGTACACAATGACTTTGTCTCGCTGCATAAGCACAACTCCCTGTCCTGTACCAAACGCATCATAGTAAACATTATAGCTCTTGCCTAGATCTAGAAAGACTAGTATCAGTTCTGAAGTCAACATCTTTTTCTGCTCATTAATGGATGACTCAAAAGAATCTGACCACATGAACATCCCACATTTGTTGGTCAGACCTGTCAACAGTGCTACTAAGCAAGAAAAGTCATATATGAAACAATTATATTACCCATCCATCCCAAGAAAACTATGCACCTCAAAGAAATTCTTCAGCTTATCCCAGGAATCTATAGCTATCAATTTCTCTAGGTCTACAGATACTCCTACCTTTGAGATAACATGACCCAAGAAGTGAATCTGGTCCATCCAAAAGTGGCACACTGAGGGCATAGCATATAACTGATTCTCCCTTAGTTTACTCAAAACGATCTCAAGATCGGTATCATGGTCATGTAGAGTGTGAGAGTACACCAACACATCGCCCACAAAGACCACCATGAAAGAGTCCAAGTATGGATGGAACACTCGGTTCATTACTGCCATGAAAACTACAGGCACGTTCGTAAGACCGAATGGAATAACAAAATACTTGTATAGACCATACCTACTCTGGAAGGCTGTGAGAGATATATTAGATGGCCTAATGTGAAACTGATGATAACCAGACCTCACGTCAATCTTTGAGAACACCTGGGATCCTCGAAGCTGATCAAAGAGGTCATCAATCCTAAGTAAGGGATATCGATTCCTAACCATCAACTGGTTCAACTTCCGGTATTCCACGCAAATCCTGAGGGTACCATCTTCCTTCATCACAAATAAGAGTGGTGAATCCCAAGGGGAAGTACTGGGTATAATGAAACCCCTAGCCTGCAACTCCTCTAACATCTTCCTGAGCACCTACAACTCAGGTGTAGCTATCCTACAAGGAGGAATAAACACTGGTGCCTCTCCTGGCACAAGCTCAATAGAAAAGACAACCTCAGGCTCCTGAGGAATACTGAAATGTTCTCTGGAAAGACATTTTTGGAATGATCCACCACTGGAGGAATGCCTAATGTTGAAGTCCCATGTTAATCCATATAATTACTAGCTATCTAGGCTGTAACTACTACCAAACCATGATGCTCTGGACCTTCTCTGCAATCCTAGACATCCCACTCCCCATTATGATGAAAATAGCCACCCTCTAGTGATATGAAACTCAACCTATGGTGATAATAACCGACGTTTCCCTAGAAGGGAACAAGCTAATCCATTCTGAGAATGTAATCATAGCATGCCATCTCTAGGAAATAGAGATCCAAAAAGAAATGGCACCCACCAACATCAATAGGGAAATCCTTGAAATGGCGTATACCAAATTTTCTTGACCCCAACAGAGTGTCTTGTGTCAAAATATCACCAGAAGAAAATATATCGAGCCCAAGGATCTCCAAAACAGCAACAGATATAAATCGATGCATAGCACCCGTATCAAAAAGAGCTGAAGATAAAACTGAGGAAACTAGGATCATACCACGAACTGTAGAGGGTATGGGGTCCTGCTCCTGATAGATATGCTCTACTTCAAATTTTCTACCAGCTCCATGGCCCTATGACCATGCCTGACTACTCTTTGCTGATCCACCCTGCTGTCACTAGTAGCTTGATGACTGACCACCACGGTCATGGCCTCCACCTCGTCCTGAACAGCCATGACCCTCACCTTGGCTTGAACGGTCGTGACCTCCACCTCGGCCTGAATAGCCGGGACAAGGTGATGTCATTTCATTCCTTCAAATCATATCTTGAAAAACATAGACAAAACAAAACACCTACATCATAATCTTGGTCCATAAAAAATCATTATTTTTATTCATATGATATATCCATAAATCTATTTCAACTCCAAAACAACATTTGGTAACATTGTAAAATAAATAAAATAAACTAGTCACCTATAAACTCTTATAAGTAAATAAAAATTATTTTCAAGAATAACATTTGAGTCATATTTATAACATCATATCATTAGAGGAAAGGATTTTATTAATAAAATGGAAACAGAACATTAAGAAAATGTTATCAAATTTTAATAGTAACATATGGAATGTGGAAGTAACATTTATCATGAAATAAAATTGCATTAAGAAAAAAAATATAGAAAATATCCCATTTAGGACAATGTACCATAATGTATTAGGTTTACTTTTTAATCCCATACATGATGTCTCATGAGACTAAAGATTTACCCAATGAACTAGACTAATATGTGGGACAACAAATCATAATATACTAATGATTTAATTTCTCTATAATATCAAAAAAAAACCTATGTAATAAAATAATAATTGTCCATTTAATTTAAATCAGTTATATATTATTTCATCATATCACAATCGATGCAAATTTCACAATG
The DNA here is from genome assembly GCA_963277665.1 of Viscum album. Taxonomy (NCBI): domain Eukaryota; kingdom Viridiplantae; phylum Streptophyta; class Magnoliopsida; order Santalales; family Viscaceae; genus Viscum; species Viscum album. Next base: position 1,378,606,746 of record OY728152.1, read on the forward strand.
AATGATTTTTAGAAATGAACATAAGGACTTCATGACACTATAAGATAAAAGAGATAATACGAGATTTTTTTATATTTGATACATATATACTAAATTATAAATCATTTCATAACTTCAAATAGAGATATAAATTGAGTTAGGGAGAGAGTGGTAATGCGAATAAAAGTGTGGTTTAGAGAGATACATTACCTTGAGCATAATTTATCTCACACATTCATTATATACATTAATAATGAACATATGTTATTTATTTATATTCTTTTTATCCTTTTCCAAATTTATTATTCCATTTATTTTATTAAATTTCATGTTATATTCAATTACTTTATTATTTTGGATCTAGTCGGTCATTTTTATGATGTTCGGATCATATGTCAAAAATCGGTATAGAATTTTGACTATGATTTAAGATGGTATTTTTTCATTAAAATAATAATGAAATAGATATAATTTTTATTCCTAAATTATAAACTTAAAAATTACTATGTATTATGGTTTTGGAAAATGAACTACATTACAATCATAGAGACAATAGGTTGTACATACAAGAGTGTAACGTTTCCATTTTTCCATGATCGTAATTGTAAGAAGTTAATTGATATTTTATATTAAAATAATAATAATATTATTATAAATATGATATAAATTATTTAAATACAATTACATATATCATAAATGTTTCATGAAAAAAAACTAATCACATTTCTTTGTGAGGTGTTAGGTTGTCATACAGAATGAATGAAATTATCATATTTCAATGGGTTGAAATGTTAAAAGGTATATGATATATTAATTTTATAGAAAAATTAATTTATCATGAAAATATTACATAAAAATTTAATACATCATCATGATTAGTTCTGAGAGGTGACAATGGAAATCTATTTACCTTGGTTAACGAGGTGGTAGTCCTCTAAACACCCGATCAATTGTTTTGCTTTGGATTTGATGGAAGTATAGATGGATAAATGTTATGAAATTTAAAAAATTACATATTAGTATATGTGATATATAGATAATTTTATATCATCATAATTGTGTACTATTTATGGATGTTTATGAATAAACAAAACCAATAAGTTCTTTTAAGAACGACACAAATTCTACAAACAACTTCTTGTGGATTTCAACTACAACCTCCATAGATTCAATTGAAGATAAAAAAGGACAACAAGAAATTGTTATATAATTATGAAATTTAATTTTGTTTGTATTTCATGACCTATATGGATTTTAAGTGTTAAGTGTATAGTAAAGGAGGTATCATCTTACATGTGGGGGAGAGGACATAGTTTGAATTTTTGAATTGAAAAAGTTACACCTATGTTTTACACTTCCCAAAAAGATTAAAATGAATACTTATCAATCCAAGGATTCTATAATGAATAGAAATAGACATAATATATAATATTTAAATGGTTTTATTCAATTCTGATCTTTATCATTTTATTTTAACCCCCGCCAAACATGTTACAACCATAACAACAGTAAAAAAAATTTACTAATAATTATAAAAAAATTTTGTTGAAAATATTTTTATATATAAATTATTATGATTGAAAATATGAAATCCATTTTAAAAAGTCAATTCAAAATGTTGGACTATTTTAATTTAATATTAAATGCACATATTCCTTGAAAAGACATTTTTCCAATGAAAATGTTTTCTCATGAATAAAATGTTGTAATATGAAAATTCAACATGATATTTATTATCATGATAAGAAATTAGATTTATAATGACATGATTGAATTATATTTACATTTAAAATATTTTAAATCAAAACAATAGTATTTAAATGATTTAATAAAAATTATCACCTTTAAATAAAAACCAATATTTTCACTATTCATTAAAAAAATAAATAAATTTAAAAAAAATCCAAAAAATGAATCCTAAGATTATTTTTACATTTGTATTCTATAAAATAGTTCATTTATTCATATAAACACTATAAAATTGTAAAAAAATATAATTTTTTAACAAACATAAAACAAATTCAATTTTTTGTGAAAATCATATTTATTGATCCAATAATGATTCTATGAAGAATTAAATGTTTATTTATCTATATGTTTTTTTCATCATTCATAAATAAATTTAAAATTGTAGATATTTCTATTAATACCACCAAATCTAATATCTATGTTACAACCATTATGTTTAAATTATAATCTTTATAATATATTAAGTTTTAAAAAAACATGGTGTTATGTGTCTCCTAACCGATCAAGAATATAATTATTTTTTAAAGACTCAAGTTATGTCAATGGTAGATGAATATTTGGAATTTTTTTGTTTAACCTTATAGAGGAATCATATATACCCATTAATAATATATTGTTAAAAACTAAAATTTCTGGAATTATAATTTGATGGTTGTGGAGTAAGACTAGTCCACATAGTATTACATCATGCGGAAAGGGTGGTTCTGTTGAAAAAGTAGTGACTAAAATTGAGGTAGTTGGGATTATGAAATTAATATAACTAGAATATATGGTATAATCTTAGGGTTAACAAATTAACCATCTGATATTTTTCACATTGGGTAAGACCATAATTAAATGACATGTGTTGAGGATGTTTTCATGCATTTTAACATCATTCAATGTGGATGTTAATGCTATGTACTTTGAAGTATTATAGATAAGACATTAGTTTAGGGATTATGAATAGGGTTTCTCTTTCCCGATTATATTTTAAAGATAGAATGACAAAAATATCATAAATTCAATCATCAAAGGGAAAAATATCTTTTTTCTCTTGACAATGTCATCACTATGGCTTATGTTTCAACTGTACATGTTCTTTTAGGAATAGAAGGACCTAAAAGACAATCAATTTTAGTTTATAAGCAAGGGTTATAATGTTAGGATGCCAATTCTTATGAGAAAAACATATCGAGGCAACCTAGAAATTGATTTGAGCAATGGATCTAGATACAATGTTCAATGAAACTACTGAAGTCAATATAGTTTATAGGGCTGAACCTTGTTTGGATATGTGTATGGAATCTGAGATCCTATCATGCACACAATATGTTTTGGGGAAGGAGGCACAATATTGGGGACCTAAATTTTATATCACTATACATTAGAGTTGCATGCTACAACATTGATTCATGTTTCATGGTCTCTAGCTCGAGGATGAGGAAGGATTAATGGGGTATACTTGCCTACAACATTACTGGTAAAGAGAATCATATGGTTTTGATAAATATATTCTTATTCCATGAAATGAACAATACATTTATTGATGGTGTCTGAGGGAATCTGTAAAATAATTAAATCTAATTTTATGCCTTTGTGAGGACTTTAATGCATGTTCTACATATTTAGGGTTCTAGGGTAGGTAGGATGGTATGATTTTATTAAAGGGTTATGAGAATGAAAACATTAAGTATAAAAAATCATAGGTCAATCACCAAACTATATGGGGGTGATACTCTATTTATAAAAAATTTCATACTAGGAACAGTGTTCTAAAAAATCAAATATATTGTGCATTGTGTTTCTAGCTCACAAAATGTTGTACATTGTGACTTCCATGCCTTATACACTAATTAGATATCTTTTAAGGATACAATTTGTCATCAGCTTGTTCATTCTTCAAAATTTCATTAATAAAATTATGGCTGCATTCATTTAAACAAAATTCATATTTAATTTTCACTTTTTGTAGGTATTTTTCTTCATAGATGTACCTTGAGGAATTTTATTTCAATTTTCAATCACAAGTGATTTTAGTGTCAAAATTTTGAGTTGTTCGTAAATGATCTATGTTGAGTGGACTCATCCCATTTTCTCCAAAATGATCCAATATATAGTGTTTTTCTTATAATTTCGGAAACAGTTCTGATTAGAATATTGGGAAATGTTTTCTCACTGTTAAATTCCCTGTAAAAATTAGAGATAAAGGGGAAGTAGAGGGATTAATTTTGAATAAGATGATGAAAATTATGAATTATTCCACCTTTTCATGATCATTGTTCCCAGTTAATGAAACCAAGTTTCCCACGAACACACCATTAGGGTCTAATTCCTATAAATAGTTAAAATGGTTCCAATTATAGCCATTTAATTTTTTCACATGACTAGACTTAACTCTTTAATATAAATCAATTTACATTCACAAACTTTGAATCCTTAGAACCCTGGTATTTAAAATAATTTGTCTCTTATGTGACATCATTTTCATGTACACGATATCATTACCTTGTAACAAATATATTCCATTTTCAAAAAAATCCATGGAATTACCTGAGACAACCTATACATGGGCAATCCATATAACAATAACTATGAAAACCACCTAAATGTACCAACCCAACTATTTATTTTTCTATTGATTCTTATATGGGGGGTGTTGTTTAAATCACCGAAATCCCTCAATCTTGGATATTTTTATAAAATATTATAGAACTTTTTTAATTTGTAGATAGAATAATAGATGGGATGTCTTATCAGAAACAATACACCCTTCCTTAACATAATGAAGGATAATGATGTGTCTAATATGGTTGTGTAGAATAACAATTTGATGTTATGGTTCACTCTCCCTGAGGATTATTTGATCAAGAACATTTCAATCATTGGATAAACATTCATAGATCATGCGGTGGGACATGTATATACCCATAGTGGTAATACTAGAATGTTTAAAAATAGGAAACAAAAAAATTAGGGCATTCATTTCAAAATTGATATCACGTTACAATGTTTCATTTTTTAAAAATGAACATCAGGGTATGATATATGGGACTATAGTCTTATGTGGAAGTATATAGATGAATGGTCATGGGAGTATTGTGTATTCCACTAATGTAAAGTGTAATGGATGTAAATATATCTTATTTGGATATATGATTTCATGCAAATATGTGAATTTCACATTTATCACCAATTAGATATGCTTCCATATATCCCCAACCAACGGTAGCAAGATTTATATGCTTTTCAATTTTATCATGGGGAGCTGGGGAACATTCTATAACTTGACACCATATCAACAATATCTCACTGAAATACTTAAAATAAGATGAGTTCCCCTCAACACCATATCATTGTGGGGATTCAGACAATATGTTAATACTAGTGAAAATTCTCTTGGAGAAGCTAACATTGTTATTTAATAATATCTCACCCTTCTAGTGAGATATAACATTCAAGACATGGTTATGAATGTTTATAAAAATTCAGAAGGAGGAGATTCTATGGAGGACAAAGTAATACATTGATCATGACACCAGAGGAGGTTAGGGTTGTACTAACTAACATTTATGGAGGGCCAACACAAAGTGGTGGGATTCAATGACTGTGAATGAAAACCAAATGTTACGTACGATACATTTCTTATAATATTATTTAGTAGGAAGCTTATATCAATCATGTATTCATGAATGGTTATGCGGATAGGGACCTTGGCGATGAATGTGATCATAGAACAAAAGAACACAGCTAATATGGTCATTCTATATTGTTCATAGTTTTAAAACTAGATGGGACATATCGCGAAGTTAGGCTTGACTAGGAGCCATTTCTATCCATTAAATATAATTCCTGGGTGGTTCATATTGAATTAAGGGGTTTGGTAAGTACCAAAACACTATCCCCAATTAAATTATAGTATTCATAAATCCCTCCTCAATATCCTTGGGGTCTGACTACTAACCCTCAATGAAGCTAAATTGGAAGTCGTCATTGAAAAATCTATTATTTTCCTATTTTTTCCCTTATCAGTACCATAATGAATGATGATAAAAAAACATATGTACATAGATTCATTTTGAGAATTTTTTTTGGTTGAATAAAGTTATAAAAATACCTATTGTGAACTATACATTACATCTCAACTAGTAGTCAGTTAAATAGGTTTATATATGTGTTTTGTTCGGAAGAATCTGTTGTTCACCCCACTAGCTAAGGTGGATATTCATAACTGTGAGATCAAGAGGGTCAACCATTCTACCACATGTCAAATCAAATTACGACCTCACCTTGATTCATACCAGAACTCAGTCATGGTGCACTTAGAATTAAAACATATATTCCCTTTAATAGCCAGCCAATATTCATTTAACAACTCTAAAAAGCGTTGTTAACTACAGAAATGATAATATGGTTGGAGGGGTTACCTGATATCAGTAATTAAAAATATCAGATAAAGGACCCTGTTTATCTGCACTTTTTTATCATTGATAAAGGTATAGCTGGTAGTAATGTTCTATTAATATAAAATCACACCCATAAATAACCTTTATATTAAAAAAAACACTATATACAACCAATAATTTCAAACAATGCAATATGTAACATTTTACTTGAAAAAATGAAATATACATTTAATTAACATCATTAATAAAAAATTACCCTCATGATATATACAGAAATCTACTATATACATTTCAAACAATGTTTAATCTAATTACATTTACAATTATACATCAAACATTTTATTACATTGTTATTTCATATTTTCATGCTCGTGATCACCTTTAAAAAATTTCTTCCCATGGTATTAGTTTCCCTAAAAATCATATCTATAATGAACAAGTCATAATGAATATTAAAATTACATTTAATTTTCAGAATAATTAATGCATTACACAAGTATACTCCTAATGATCGTATTAGTTTAGATTCATTCAAAACCCGGTACCCATTCTTCTAGCTAAGTGGATTATTTATGAAATCTTCCATAATGATATACCATGGAATTTTTCCTACCTAAAACCATTTTTTATATCCAAATAAAAAAACATAAAAAATGGTGAGCTCAATTGCACAGTAATGGTAAACATTGAGAACATAAATCAAACCATACACATTAGAATATAAAAGCATTAACATAAGGTTTAATTATCAAAATATTGAGTTATTAAATAAATCATGGCGGTATATAAGGAATAGATCATAATGAAAAATTATCCATTATAAAATTCAATTGGCATAAAACATGGACTTGTGGAAAATAATTAAGAACATAATATGATTTTTCATTGTATCCAAGGAATTGTTTCCAAGACCATCATATTGGACCATGTCCATTACTGAACAGAGTATGCATTCCATTCCATCCATATATTATTGAATTGCATTTACTTCGTGTTCTATTCATGTCTATGTAAAGAGATATAAATTTTTTCCCAATTCATTAAATGGATATATCGGTTCCACCCATCTAGTAATGAAATAATTCATACACGTTCCACAAATATATAAATCATTCATCATAAAATAACTGAATAATGAAAATGGGTTTCTTAAAAATAATTCCATCATAACATAATCTTTGTAAAATATAATTCATCATTAACATAATAAAATAATTGTAATAATAAGGATAGAATCATAACCCTATTTAATAGCATCATCTTCTATGGAAAATAATTTTGATAAAATAGATGAACATAAATCTCGAGGGAAATATACTTTCTCATAGAAAAATGTGTTATTTTATCAAAATGTCGAGTAATTTTAAATGAAAATAAATTAATTATAAATAAAATTGAAATGGTGTAGAGTATTATTCATGGAAATAAGTAATTAAGAAGATGTATAAAACTATTCATGTTTTATATGTTAAAAAAAACATACTTGTACTTTTAGTAGAAAAGTCAAAAAGTTCCTCGTAAGGTTAAAAAAAGAAATATTTCATCCATACCATATAGTAATATTAAGGAATGGATAAAAATGAATTTTAGCATACATATAAAAAAAGTTAACACATTCAGAATTTATTTAGAAAACATGGACATGGATTCTAAATAAATCCCCAGTAAGTACTTACTAATAAACAATCTCAGATAAAAATGATATTGTAAAATTATCCCTTACCATGTACTTTTCAATATTCGAGGGTGCGGTCACTACTTTTATAATGGTTAAATAATTTTATTTAATTATAAAAGGACCATATACAAATTTATGATATCATATATGATCTTATTATATCATTTTCAATAGATTTTCAATATTATTATTATTTCGAGTGTTAACAACATTGTTTTTCCATTCATATTTATTCATGTAAGTCTAAATTGATAGGAATATGATGTATTTTATTCATGAAATTATATTATTAACTATTTTTTTCACTCATAATATAATTTATATAATCCTTATTTAATTTTAAATGTGGAGAAAGTATCTCACCTCGTTATGGAGATGGTAGACCGTACATACACACGAGCAATGATATCATTCTATTGATGGTTAAATAGTATGTAATCTAATTTTATATTAATTATAAAGAATAATTATCTTGATACATTCAATTTTTAAATAAATTATAACCATCATTATTCCCATCATAATAAATGATTTTTTGAAAAAAAAATTAAACCACAACGTGGAGTTGGTATGTTGTACGTACACACGCATGGTGACATTGTTATTCGTAGGATGGAAAAATGGAGGTATAAGGTTGTCCCATAGTTATATTAATATATAACAATATATTATATATTTTATTTATTACATAATTATAGATTCAACATAGAAATAAAAATTAGACGAATAAAATAAATTGTATTGAATTGGTAAATGAAACAACTTTTCTTCAATGGAATTATTTTGGATATCGTTTAAGGGACACTTGGGAGGGATTTTTTAGATAACCCCTACCTATATAAGATAAATAATAATGTTTTTAAGAAAATTTTGTAGGGGTTGGTCGATCTAGAATTCTCACGGTGGTGTGATGAAATGTGGGAGGATATGCCTTTTTATATGAGAGGATTGGGGTACTTTAGGAAAATTTCAAAATTCAAAAATATAATAAAAATATTATATATCTAAATATTTAAAAATGGACCATAAATGTAATTAATAATTTATGTTCGACCATATATTAGTCCCTTGTAATTATTTAACATTTTTTTGATTTTTAAATTATTTAGCAATTAATTACTTCAATAAGATATTATTACTGCCAAATTTTATACTATTCATTTAATTTGTCATAAAATATAGTAAAGAAAAGTGGGAATTCAAATATAATGAATTAAAACAACTATAATATATCATATAGATCAAGAAAAAATTTAATACAGATTAAATAATCCAAAATAAAGAAAATAATATTTTTAAAATCATATAAAGTATTATTTTATTAATGGAATAAATATTGTTTTAGATTTAAAGTGACTTTTAAGGAAATTATATATCATTTAAAAAATAAAAATAAATTTATATAATTAAAATGGTTTTATTAATGTTATGAAAATATAATTTTTTATTCATTCATATATTTACTTTGTCCCTATGTAGACACATAAAAGTTATTAAAATACAAGATAATGATATTTTTTAACTATCTATGCTTTAAATAATATATAATTTCTTTTCATCTACAAGATTACATTAAACAACTAAAAACCGATCATATTGTGAAAATTATTGAATTTTATTCATCCTATAATTTTTTTGGACATGTTTTGGTTTTATTTTAAACCATATAATTTTGTTTTACCCTTAATTAATTCTATTAACTATTACCACAAAAACATGTATTTTTTTTACTAAATGTTAATATAGTCACTCTAAAATGCACAAAGATCTATAAATAGACCATTGGTAAAATATTTAACTTCATCCCAATTATTTTTCCAAATAATATATTTTTCTGAAATTTATATAATTTAATAAAATATTATTCATTTATAATATCAATGGTATCAATTTTGACACTATTAAGTATATAACTTTTTAGAAATATCATAACTTAGTGATATTTTCAAACAAACTCCTTTAAAACATAGTTAACATGTCCAAGTCATCCATAAAATTAGTGGATGACATTTTATCCTTTATTTGATATTTCTATTAATAAAATAATTTCTACATTAGTATGTAGTCATCATTAGGGATAATTATTTAATCTCTAAAAATTATAAATAAATTCCTCTTTTTTAAGTAATTATATTATCATATTAAATACTACCTATAGTCTATTATATTCTCTATTAATCCCTAAATTTAAATTTATATACACATATAAAATTATTGTTTGACATTTTTTCACCTTTATGAACTTTTTTATACTCATGTCAAATTCATGGGAATGTGGCCACTAGGTGATTCCATTTTGAATCATAAATGATTACTGTCTAAATTATTCATACTATATGACTTTTATAGGTGTTAAGGTAGTTTAATAATATTATTTTTACCTTTAATTACATAATTTACCTTTATCCATGGTAATAAAAATATTTACTAAAGTTACTATTCATAATTCCCAAAAATAAAAGTAAACTATTAAATTAATTTATACAAAATGATTCCAAATATAGAATATATTTTTTATAATTCAAATAACATAAATTTCATAATTAATTTAAAATTAATTCATGTTGTTATAACCAAAAAGTAGGTTTTTAGGAATTTAAAACATATCAAAAGATTGTCATGTGTATATTTCCAATTTAAATGTAAAATTACATATAATTACTAACATTGGATTAAATTATAAAAAAATAATACAATTACACTATAAAAACAATTAATAACATAATCTAACTATATAAATAAATTATATGAAAATGTAGTTTTGAATTAAAATGTAGTATTTTTCATTATTCATTAAAATATGGATTTTATCAGAAAAATACAAAACCATCAAATAAGTGAATTTTAATGTTCTAAATTAAAATAAGTAGTATATTTTGTCAAATATAACATATAAATGTATTATAAACTAAATTTAAAATGGGTGCACCATCAAAAGTTGACAAATCAGCATTTTTTAAAAAATACTTCTTATATCGATAAAATAGAATTTGTTATTATGTCACATCTAGAAAATATATAATATGAATGTTACAGTTATATAAAATTAAAAGTGTGGTTAATAATATTCATAATAGCTAGTTTCTATCCCATTAAATAATAATAGTTTAATAATATACCATCGTTTAGTGAAACTCAGTATTGCATACAACGTAATCTATCGAGGATGGTCTCTTTTGCGTATAATACAAGCCATGTTAGTATTTTTTAATACAAGATAATACATTATTGTGTATAGAACAATAAAATCTTGGTGTAATTTATTACACAGGTCATTAAACATATTTAAAATAATCTATCTCATAAAATGTCTATGGGTCACATTATACCCCCCCTTAAAATGAATTTCATCCTCAAAATTAATTGGGGTTATAAAATATTTAGTACTTCATTGTTTCATTCATGGAAACCTGCATTATATAATGTAATACTAAAACAGAATTTAAAAAAAATGTTATAAATGTATCGATTACCCAATGTAACTCATCACATAGATTCCACATTGGAGAACATAGATGAGAAGTGAAAACCTGAATATAGAGGAGAAATCTAAAAATTGAGTGCAGATAGATTGTGACAGAGAATAAGGTTTGGAGAATGTTATCTAACAAAAATCTATAAATATTTCATGATTTAAAGGACTATGTGATTCCTCGGATAAAAAGGTACTCAGATAACAATTTGGGTTTTACGATCCTTTTCCTATTGTCGATGAATTTTTTCATGAGAAGAAATACATACTTGATTTAAATACAATATTACCATTAATACATCCCTAAAAAATTTCCACTTCATCCCTTATTTAATGAAATGGAGTTGAATTTTTCATTCTTGAAGTGTTAGTAGATCATGCGATAGAATGATTAGTCATTCTATCTGTCTGACCAGTAAGATTAAATCAGGTTATCAAATATTCAAAAGTCCACCTATAGTGAGATAATAAATTAATCTAACTAAACTCAATGGGAATATAACATATACAGTCCAACAATTAATAAAATTACAATCATTCCACGAATAGAGAATATAAAACATTAAAAATAGGTAAACTAAATCGACATAACATTTGTCTCCCATATCTCATTTAGTAGTTCTGGGTTGTTAAATTCCAAACATGTAAATTCCTTATGTATTATATTAAAACATGGAAATGAAATGAATTACCATATAAGCAGACTGAGAACATAAATTTAGTCAAAATAAAATATTTCACACCCCAATAATACCAAAAATATAGATATACTCAAACAATGATTTCACATTGTCCTTATATTAGTCCTGAGGTCCTTAATACTATCAATCAACTCATTATCTCTTTATCCCATCATTATTCACATATCATGTTTTTTCTAAAAACATGTGAAAAAAATTTCATTGTTACCAGTACTATTCATTATATAATCTCAAATAATTAACAAAAAACAATTGTGTAACAATCATTAAATGATTCTTTATTCCATAGTAAAATACATTATTCTTCATAAATATGCAATCATTTCACTATATTCATATACCATTGACATATCTTTATCATTTTATTCCTCAACACGTCTTTAATCTCATATATCATATGCAGTATATTCATCTTCATCAACTTAAATAATATACATATGTCCATGCTAATTAATTTTATGAGATTTTACCTTAGGGAATTAATTTCCATTATCACAGTACATTCCACATTTCAAACATTTAACTATCATTGATGTCTTTGTAATACCATTTTTCTTGTCCATTGTGTTAACTGAAACTTTTCCTTTGAAATTATTTGATTTATGTCCTTATTTTATGGACCCAAAGAATTTTCTAGTTCCTTAGAAACAATCTCCTTCATGCCTCTTCCCATATGATTTACATGAAGAAAAATGGACTTTTATTCCTCTATTATCACCATGAAACTCTATCTCTCTCATAATATTATGGTCAGAAAAATCACCAAAGTTGAGATAATTAATAATATAATGAAATTAATAATTAATCATAATAAATAGGTTTTTCCTTCCTACTCCCATTTCATTTGGTTTCTCGTGAAGAATATAATTCCATTTTCCATTATATTCACTATTGAAATCAATCCTCCTATGTCTAGTGATTTTATACAACCAAAAAATAATACTGTGAGAAGAGAAAATCACACAAAAAAATAAAAAAATCAATGGGGGTACATTCAATATATAACTTCATAGGTTTAGTCATAATTTATTCATGATCGTTTCCATAATACCAGGATAGTAACTTATAGTTAGACTTATCCTTAGTGACATCCCTAAACATACATATGAAGAATCTATAGAGATCTTGATAAGGATTTTGTATCATAGTTTCCATAGGCTAAATAAAAAACTCTTCTAGAACAACATTAATAATCCAAAATTGACATACATAGAGAATAAGTTTTATTATCAAAATACTCAATACATAACATAAATTGATACCCAAAGATGTTATTAGTATAGTGTCTTTGAAAACTTAGAAAACATTATTCTATCTTGGTGAAAAATCATTAACATCTCCCAGAAAGTTCAACCTATTAGTTTTCCTACAAAAACCATTATTAATATATTGGGGAATCGAAATAATAAAATAGGGTCATCTCAAATACATAGTAAGGTAATGAATTTATTATATAACACAATCCATAAATATTAGAATTTAAACCATGAACATAACACTTAAATATCAATATCATGAGTTGTGAAATTAATCTTTGTAGTATGTAAGGAATAGATCATAATGAAATATTAAACATGATTAAATTGAACAAGAATAGAACTTTGAATTGTTGAAAAAAAATTAATCACATAATATTATTTCCGTAGTAACGATGGCATTGTTTCCAAAACCATCAAAGTGGACAACGTCCATTAATGAACCAGGTTTATATTTCATTCCAGCAATATATTACTGTACCAAATTTACATTCAATTGTATTCATGTCTATATCATGAGATATAAATCTTTTATAAATGAATTGGAGGGAGATATAGGTGCCACCCATCTCACAATGAAATCATTCATACATGTACCACAAAAATATAAGTTATTAATCATAACATAACCCAAGAAATAAAATGGGTTTCTTAAAAATAATTCCATAAAAACATAATTAATATAAAATATCATTCCAATATTAACACAATAAAATAATATATAAATAATATGGATAGAAACATAATGCTATTTTATATCCACATCTTTGATGGAATTTTTTTTGATAAAAGACTTGAACTTAATTATTTAGAAAAATAACCTTTCTTCTTCAAATATGTTTTCTATTCTAAAAAGGAATAAAAATTATAAAAGAAATGAATTTAATTAAAAATAAAATTGACATGGTTTAGAGGAATATTCATGTAAATAAGGCATTAAGAAGACATAAATTTTTTTCATGTTGTATAACTTAAAATAACATTCTCAGAGTACTTTTGTCTGAAAAGTCCAAAAAGTAACTCTTATGGTAAACAAAAGAAATATTCACTCCTTACCATGTAGTAAATGTTGGAAATTGGTAAAAATTAATCTTACCATTCATTGAAGAATTGTAAACATTTTATGAAAATAGATTTAGAAAACATGAACAAGGATGGTAATTATATCCCTAGTAAATACCTATGAATATTCAATCTCATATAAAAAATAGATTGAAAAATAATACCTTACCACGATTTTTTTGTTAGTCACGGGTGTGGTCACTACCGATATAATGGTTAGATCCTGATATTAAATTAAACCCGGACCATATCCTTAATTATGATATCATATATGATCATATTATATCATTTTTCAATAGTATTTCAAAAATACTATTATTTGGGGTGTTAACTGCTTCGTTTTTCCATTCTAGTATTTCCATGAAAGTCATGTTTTTTATGAAAATGATTTAATTTTTTCATTAAATTATGTTCATAATTATTAATTTAAATAATCATATATATATTATCAGCATTCTTTAATTGATAACATGGAGAAAAAAATCTCACCACTTCATGGAGACGGTTGGCCGTACGTAATCACAAGCGGTGATATTATTCTCTTAATGTTTAAATGGTATGTAATTGGATGGTATATTAATTTAAAGAATCATTGTTGTGTTATATTCATTATTTAAATATATTGTACTCATCATTATACCAATCATAATAATGAATTTTTGGATAAAAAATTACACCACAACGTGGAGACGGTAAGTCGTACATACACACGCATGGTGATATTGTTATTCATAGGATGGATAAGTAGAGGTATAAGGTTTTCCAATAATTATAATAACATATAAGATTTTAGAATATATTGGATTTATTACTTTATTATTGATTCATAATATAAAGAGGATTTAGATGAAAAAATGAAATTGAATTTAATTGGTAAAGAAATTACCTCATCTTCAATGGACTTCCTTTTGATTTATTCATAGAGACACTAGAGGCAGACTTTTTTGGAAACCGAAGACATCCATATGTTAAATAAGAATTTGTATAGGATAATGGGGTAGGGGTGGTGGAGATAAATGGATCATGGAGTTGTGAAGAAATGAGGGAGAGAAACCTTTTTATAAGAGGGGATAGGGGCACATTAGGAAACTCTCAAAATATAAATATATAATAAGACTATAGTACATATAAATTTTTAAAAATTTCTCATTATTTAAATTTATAAACAATTTTCGACCATATCTTCTCCCAATGTGATTATTTAACATTTTTGGGATTTTTATATAAATTAAAATTAAATTAATTAAATGAGATATTATTATTTCTGTATTTGTATCTATTCATTTAATTTGGCATAAAATACAATACGACATAGTGGAAATTTCAATATAATGATTTAAAACATCTATATGATATATTATTGATCTTTGAAATTTCATAGACACATTAAATAATCCAAAATATAAGAAAATTATTATTATTAAAATCATTTATTATATTTTTATGTTAATTGAATAAATATTGAAATTGAATTGACGAGTATTTTTCTATAATATTATAAGTCCAAAAAAATTAAAATAAATTCATATAATGAAAATGATTTCATTTATATCAAAATAGAAATTTATATCCATTAATATATTGATTTTGGCCCACAGTGGACACATAAAAGATATTAAATTACAAGATAGTAATATTTTCTAACTATCTTTGATTAAATAATATATATTTTATTTTCCATTATATATTTTTATTAAAAAACTAAAAATAAATCATATTTTGATAATTATTGAATATTATTCATCCAATAATTGGTTTTTACATGTTTAGGTTTTAGTTTAAACATCATAATTTTAACTTACACTTAATTAATTCCTTTAACTCTTAACATGGAAACATGCCATTTTATTTACTAAGGGTTAATATAGTAACTCTAAAATGACAAAAAAACCATATATGGTCCATTGGGGAAATATTTAACTTCATCACAATTAGTTGCTTGAATTATATTTTTCTATGAATATTATATAATTTAATAAAATATTATTTATTTAAAATATCAACTGTCAATTTTGAAGCAATTAATTATTTTACTTCTTTGAAATATCATGACATAAAGAAATTTTCAAAATAACTCCATTAAACCATATATAACATTTTAAATTATTCCACAAAATTAGTGGATAAAATTTTATCATTTATTTGATATTTCGATTAATAATATAATTTCCTCATCACTATTGTGTCAACATTAATGCTAATTATTTAATTTCTATAAATTGTAAATAAATTTATATTATATAGGTAATTATAATATCTTACCTTATACTTCCTTTTTGTTTATTTTAATCCCTGGTAATCCCAAAATTTAAATTAATATATATATATATATATAATGAGAGTGTGACATTTTGTCACATTTATTAATTTTTTAATACTCGAGTCATATTCATAGAAAAGTGGCCATTAAGTGATACCATTTTGAACCATAGATGATAAGGTTCAAATATATTTATCCAATAATATTTTTACAGGTGTTAAAGTAATTTTATAATATTAATTTTACCTTTAGTTACCTAATTTACCTTTACCAATGTTAATAAAAATAAAAAATAATGTTACTATTCATATTTCCAAAAAAAAGTAACCCATTAACATAATTTGGACCCATTGATTCCAATTATGTATTACATTTTTTCTTATTTGAAACACATAATTGGATGAAATTAATTTAAATTTAATTCATGTTTTTAAAACAAAAAAATCATGTTTTTAAGATGTAAATACTTATGACAATATTGTCTTCTGTTTATGTCAAATTTAAAAATAAAAGTACTTCTAATGACCAAAATTAGATTAAATGATAAAAAAATAATCCATTTACACTTTAAAACCAATTGAAAATATAATAATACTATATATATATATAATAGATAAAAATGTTTTTTTAATTAAAATGCAGTATTTTTTAATATTCATTAAAATTTTAATTTTATTAGAAAATAACCTTAGAAATTAAAAATAGTATATTTTATGTTATTGTTATAATAAATTAGTTTCTATTTTCAAATAGAATATATATAAGTGTTAAAAACTAAATTTAAAATTGGTGCACTATCAAAAGTTGGCAAAACTATATTTTTTGAAAAATAGTTATTTTATCCAAAAAATTGAAATTGATATCATATAATGTCTATAAAATACATATAATGAATGTTAATTTTATATAAAATTCAAAATGTAGTTAATACAATTCAAAACAACTAGTTTATAACCCAATAAAAAATAATATTTTAATAATATTCTATTGTTTAGTGAAACTCATTATTGTGTACAACTCAACTTATCTGCAAGGTCACTATTTTGTGTGACACAATATTATTTAGTGTTGCATTTACTGAAAGATAATATGATATTTCATATAGCACAATATAATACTATTGTATCATACAATATAATTCATCAAAGTAATTAAAATGAATCTACCTCATAAAATCCTTTGGTGTCAAAATATCAGCCTGATAAAAATATTCATCTTATAAGAGAAAATATGTATTCTCTAAGTAATACTATAAAAAAATAAATTTTAAATTTGTACGAAATAATATATTAATAAAATATATATCATTAATAAAAAGGGAACATTTGGAGTTATACCGATCATACAGTGCACCCTATTGAGTGGGGGGGGGGTTGATTCCAACCCATCACAAATGAGTGGTGGATATTTGTCTGAAAATATCAAAAAATTGTAATGTGTTTCCTCATATTTTAGTATTACAATTATTCTTATACTAAAATTAATGTGAATGTTGAATAATGAAACATTTTTTGTTATAACTGCCACACTATGCATTAGATTGACGTTGTAGTTGATTCAGACGAATAAAAAATCACTGGAGGATATTTTTTCTAATGTATCAATACAATCCGAATTTGTTTTCCTGGTTTTCGGTATGTTAATTTGGTTTTTTTGAAGTTGTCATTTCAAAATAGAAACACACATTATTAGCCTTATTGTTTGAATCTTGGATAGGTTTTACATTGGACTGCTTTATACATGTCACAAATTACTTATGAATCATTTTGATCAATTATTAATACATTCAAAAAAACATTTCATGGTTCTCAAAGAGAAACGAATTACGAACTAAAATATAAATTTTAAACAATTAATGGACTCTCGTTGTCATACTAGTATGAATTTTTGGAATTTTATGTTTGATTTATTTCTACATCTTAAATATGAATCAGGGATCCTTTTCCTAAAGTATCAAAAAAATTGAATGTGTTTGCACAATTTTTAGTACAAATCGTGTTTTATATACATAAATTAATTTCAATTTTAAATAAAATGACAAACCATGAATTATACTGGTCACACCTTGAATCATATTGAGATGTTATTAACTCCTACATGTCCAAAAATGACCCATGGATCATCGTATGAAAATATTAAAATAATCTGAATTTTAATTTATCAGTTTTTAGAATGTCACATTTTTAACATAAAATAATGACAATTTAAAATAAAAAACACAAACTTGGACTCATATTTATAAAAATTGGAATCTTAATAATGTTTGGTTGATAAATAAAAGTCACAAATTAATCGTGGATCATTTTCATAAAATATTAACACAATACAAATGAGTTATCAGGGTTTTCAGTAAGTCACATATAGTTTTCACATAAATTATTTTCAATTATAAATAAAAGAACACTTTAAGTCCTTCCAGTCACATTGTGCGTTTTATTGAGGTGAAATAGATTCCTACACATCATGAATATCTTCTATATATATTTTTATTATGTATACATATAAAATTTATTCATTTTCTTGGTTTTTAGTATTTTAGTTGTGTTTTTTCACCAAAATGTTATTTTCATACATGAAACACATATTATGAGTCATACTGGACGAATCTTGTGTCAATTTGATGTGATACTACTTCATACACATAAAAATGACTTATAAATATATTTCATAAATTTTCAATACAATCATAGTGATAATTTTTTTAGGTTTCTGTGAGTGACAACTTTTGAACTGAAATTTCAATTTTAAACTAATAACAAAAACTTTTAGTCATACATGTCACATAAGGAATCATATTGAGGTTTTGTTGATACATATGTGTCTAAAATTATAAATATATAATTTTACTAAAGTATCAAAACAATCTGAATGATTATTCTTGGTTTTCAGTGGGTCATTTGTTCTTTTACATGAATTAATCACATTTTTAAATATAAATACACCATTGGAGTCATACCGGGAACACTGCTCATTGTATTGACACTTCTTTGACTCCTACAAAACAAAATTGACTCAAAGATATTTGTTCTAAAATATCATGAAAATCCAAATACGTTTGATTAATTTTCAGTATCTCCCTAGTACTTTTTTACATAAATTATTGTGAATTTAAAATAAAAAGACACACATGGAGTCATACTTGTCACACCGTTCATACAAATGTGCATAAGATTACTTTAAAACATAAAAAATGACTCATGAATCTTTTTTCTATAACATAATTACTATACAAATAAACTTTCTTGGTTTTCAGATTGTAAATTCCATTTTTACTTAAATTTATGCCAATTTTAAATAAATAGAGATACTTTGAGTTATACCAGTGACACCATGAATTATATTGAGGTTCGGTTAACTCTTACACACCCAAAATTACATATATATCATTTTTATAATGTATCTAAACAATAAAAAGGTGTTTGTTGTATTATTATATTCATAGTTTTTTTATAACAAGTCATTTAAAATTAGAAACTCACATTTTGAGTCATTCCAATTGCATCGTGCATCAATTTTACATGATAATAGTTCGCACCTATCAAAAAATAATTATGAATATCTATCCTAGATTTTCATTATAATCAGATTGATTTTTATTTTTTTTATTGATTAACACATTTTGAACTAAAATGTAAATTTTAAAAAACATTTAGTCATACAGGTCACGCCATCCAGTTGATTGACGAGCGGTTGATTCCTACAGATCAAAAATATATCATTGAAAATTTTAGTAAATTATCAGAACAATAAGAATTCATTACCTTTGATTTCAGTATTTGACTTGTTCTTTTTGAAAAACATAATGTCAATTTAATATAAAAATATACAAATAATGTCATACAGGACCCACCATGCATCAGAATCAGCTGTGGTTTGTTACTTCAGATCATAAATTATTTATGGATCATTATTCATTCCATACTTCTGAATATGTCACTTTTTATTTTTACTAAAATTAATGCCAATTTTAAATAAAAAGAGACAGTTGGAGGATACTCGTCAATTGTTCTTTTTTCATGGATTTGAGTGGTTAAGTTGCTGTGATACCAACTTTATTGACACAAAAATTTCATAAATAGATATAAAATCTAAATAGACTTATATTCCTTACAAATCTTAAGGATATATGCCATAATATTTTAGGTATACTACTTTTGTAAACATGGATACATGAAGAACTTGTTCATAAGAGTATCTCATTTATATATTAATTACTAGAAACTTTCTTAGATGTAACATTTCTAAAACCATTCTTAATAACCAATGTACATTAAACATAATAAAGGGTGATCACAAATGATCCAAAATTGTAAACATGGGAGATATAAATGATCATATAAGGGTAATATGAGCATAAAGATGTTAGAGGGTGATATAAACCTTAGAAATTCATTCCCTATATATCATTGATCATAATCATGAGTCATCTATCAAAAATTGGAATTTTTGAAGAAATTAATCAAAAAGGACCAGTGATCATTATACATAGAAAACATACAAATCCATTCACATCAAGAACACAATGTATCATATTGATGTTCACCTGATTGAAATGAGACTGATTACTATGTTGTTTAGGAAAATTTGCATGATATACCTTATTTGAATTCATACTATGCATTCAACTTCAACGAAATCCCCTAGTAGAAGCAAAATTATGATCCACATTACATATCATGCATCATGGGGTTTCTGGTTCCACATGAAAGGATCATGTTATATATTTTATGTCTTATTGCAAATACTAGAAAGAAAATATGACTTCCTAAAAGAACCTCAAAAAATCTAAATTTTTTTTAGATAAAAATGATAATGAAATTAACATAAAAATAATAGAATATATAATGAGAAAATTAATTAATTTCATATGTAGTAGTAATTTACCTTTGTACATTTTTGACCCATTTTGTTGTTGTCATTGGTTGAGTTACAACGTTGAAGTGCTTTCTATTATGAGCATGATCATTTATGAATATACCACCTCAACTCCAAAAAAGGAATCCAACGGTATAAGAAAAAAATTCTTATGTAATTAAAAAAAAATTACAGTAAACCGAAATATAAAACAATCCACTACATCTATAGAAGTAACATATTATTTCTATTTGTGTATAATCTTCCATCAGGTATGTTTCCCCTTTATTTCACAGAAGATATACATTGTCTTGTTAATAGTTGTATTTTCTGCAGTTATAACAGTGCTAGAAAAATATAAATACATAAATGGTTAATATATATTTTAAGTTATATAGTAATTATCTTAGAAAATACCTCTTCGAGGATGCTAGTTTGTTCATGGAATATGATCTCTATCATAAATTTTGAAACATAATTACCAAAATATTTTCCATTGTTTGTTTCTAAAACTATAGAATAAATGTGTAGAATAAGTAATTAGTTTTGATGAGTGTTTGGATTTTCAATTGTTATTATATATTCAATTATAATTTTTTAGTTGTATAATTTTTCTGGGTCCTCGGGCTTAGACCTTGGCATTATTCCCTGTTTTTCACGATATTCATACACTACCCTATTTTAATTTAATCCTATTTAAAATATAATAAACATTATATAACATGATTTTTATTTATAAATTTTTTGATTTGGCATAATTTAAATAAAAAAACAACATCATGTGTCGAAAATTTGTTGGATATCAATGCATTAATGTAATTAAATAAATCATTAGAGTATCCAAATTTATAGTAATAGGCATCATATTCTTCCTAAAAACACCAAAAATCAATAAGTAATGAATAAAATAAAATTATATTTGATAGGAATAAATTTTAGTTTATTACCATAACATCATTGTTATTAAATAATTTAATTCATATGAAATTGTAATAAACTATAAGTCCATGATTTTTTCAAAATAACATGGGATTATTTCATGACCAGGATTTGTGATAACACGTAATTTTGAGGCTTGGAGTGGCCATAATGTATTTTAAAATATTTTTAACGTTCATTAAATAAGCTTGTGAGGGGGATTTTCTAACATTTAATTCGGTGGTTGGATAAAAAATCTGAGGGCACCATAGAACTCAAAAAATCATGATTCTCCTAGAAAGGGCCTAAAATTGGTTGGTGCGGGCCAACTATGGAATGTATTTTTTTGAACATAAATAAATTAATTGAATAAGTATAATATTATTTTAAAATCCTTTTGAATCATAAATGGTAACTCCGATTGATAATCTGAGAGTACCATTGACCTTGTGAGGGGGATCTTCCCATAGGCTGAGCCTAACCTCCATTGGCACAGGTTTAGGGTAGAAGATAGTTTTTGGACTTTTCAGAAGAAAAATTGAATAACATAAGAAGTTATTTTATTAGATATTTATTCTTGGTTAAGTAGTTACTCCTAAGCACTGTGGTGCAGCGACAAGGCGATGTTGAATCCCATTAATGAACCTCATTAATGAGTCAGTGTAATGAATATGCAACAAATATAATGAGAAATTAGGAATCATGTTTTGTTAATTAATATCCTAAAAAGAAACAATGCTTTGTGGGCATAATCCTGGGATTTCTCTAAGGCGTTGGTGGGTCGCAACGATGAACATATATTCTTCAACCCTTCAAAGAATCACTAGAAATGGTGGACTGCATATCAAGAATGATAAAAAGAGGCACACAATCCCATTCTACCCTGACCAACAACCCTTCCGGTAGGGGATATATTATTTTATGTGTGAATTTATTTTCTCCATTGTTTATTTTAATCGACGAATGCTGGTTAACTCACAAAATGTTAACACACTGATCGATTGTTCATCTGGGATAGTAAATGATTCAGGATAAAGGTAATATATATCATAGTGTTTATTTAAAATTATTCTAGTTCTATGTGATCATGAAAATATGAACTCATCGGGGTAAACACAAAGAATGAACCAGATCTATCATTGGGTGTTCTTATGTGCGACTCCTTACCCTCTCCTATTCTTGTGTTCTTATCATTCTTCATGGTGAAATGATTTAGGAGATTATGGTATCCACTACCCAGATAGGACCACAATGACGCATCAGCTCATGGGAGGATTCCATGTGAGATGATGACATTGGGTGGGAATGGTTGCGGCCTGGCAGGCCATGGAATAGGGCCACGGTGGGGACATATGTCTGCAACACCCAATTCTGAAGAGAAAAGACATTTACGACACCCAGGCTGGGCCAACATAAGATTTCTGTGAAACATAGGCAGCAAAGGTGGCGGAGGACCCATGACATCATCCATGGGTAAGACATGTGGTGGCCGACCAGGTCCATCCTGTGGGAGAACCCTACAAAATCCGCTTGTGATGTGTGGGTCATCGTGCCATTATGCCATGTAGAATTGGAGTGGGCATCACGGTCACCAATTTCATTTTCCCAACCAGAGAAAATATTATTACTCTAGTGGTTGGGTTGGGGTGAGTGGATCGGCCGACCTAGCTTGTCGGGCTGGAGTGGCTTGTCAGACCCCACATCGGGCTAGGTTGGTAGTTTGAACCAGGCCACTAAGCATCCCAGAATGCTTCACCCATGGATGAACCGGGCAAGGTCTAGAAAGGACCAATGGGCCTTCCCAATATGGGTCAGCCCAAACCCTACAGGGTCGTGTTGTGTTGATCAAACCCGATCTGGTAATTTGGGACTCCTAGATGTAATCTTCCCCTTTTTACTAAAATGTCATTATCATTAAGAACATGCTTCCAATTGATGTGTCGCAAAAAGCATTGGGGCCCTGGAAATGAGGATATATTTTTTTTAAGCTCCAAGTGTATATTTGTTGTATTATAGATACAAATGATGGCGTGAGGTGTATATTCTCTATGAATCAACCACACTAGATAGTGGGAACCGTACGGCTTGATGTGACATGAAAGATATGGTGAACGAACCTCATTGGTCTAGTAGATATGCAGACCATAATTGTCCAGTATTTGAATGAACCTTAGTGGTCCAACATATGAGCAAACATCAGTAGTCTATAAGACTCGCAAAATCTGTTTTCTGGAAGAAGAGTGGACATTAGTGGCCTTTGGAGACACGCAGACCTCAGTAGTCCAGCAAATGAAAAAGACATAGTGGTCTAGCAGATGAGCTGAACTCAGTGGTCTGACAGCCGAGCAAACCTTAGTGGTCAAGAAAATGAGAGGACCTTAGTGGTCTAATAGTCATATAGACATGGGTGGTCCAACAGAGGAGCAGACCTCAGTGGTCCAATATATGAGCAAACCTCAATAGTCTAGTAGCCAAACCGAACTCAGTGGCTCGTCAAAGATGACTAACACTGCAGTAAAAGATGATTTAGATTTATAACTAAAAGCATTAATTTTCATACATTTAGTTATACCTTGTGTGATCTTTATTTCCATGTGGTCATTCATTATGATCTTACTTTTTGGTCTTGTATTTTTTGTTTGGGGTCCCTACTATGTATTGTGTTACACCCCCCTATAGGGCTTCGTCTGCACGTGTCATGTCTTGTGTAGGTGATCGTCAAGATGAAAGACACCTTGGTGGTCCAGGACCTGATGGTGATCAGTGAGATGGGAGAGATGTGGGTACTTCTATGGATACAAGCATCTACCCTTCACCTACACATTAGGTAGGATCTCAAGCAGATAGACCATTGAATTTTACCTTATATTTTCTTTTTTTCCCATATTTGGGATCCATTTTAATTTTATTTTTACTGTACTCTTTGTAGTTGTATCATTGAATGTTGTGGTATAGTTTTTGATTACTTGATGCAGCTTTGGCTTTGTGAGTGTGTATAGGTTAATGGGACATGCCTTCCCTTTTTTGATATTTTCCTATTCGGTGCTAGTCGTCAACCCCTGGCCTATGGAAGGTGTGATTGGGGTAGTCACAACATTGGCCTTAGGGAAGGGGTCATGAATATGTGGTATCAGAGCAGGTCAGTTCTACCAGAAGAACTAATAGTTTGAAAAATTTTATAGGGAAATTGGGTTAGGTGTATTGAGATTGGATTTCAGGCCAAGGATTCCAGTGTTGGTGCGGAAGCCGACATATCTATACACCAAGACCCTGAATTATACTCTTTGACTCGATACATGAAATAAAAAGTTTCATGCATCTTTGAGTGTTTTTTATATTGATTGCCATGAGTCAGATTATGTTCAACAGGTATAATATATTAATCATGAATCAACTTGATCCCTTTCAGGATGCCTATATGTAGATAGAAAACCGAGAATCTAATGAGTGACCATGAGGATGGTCCACCAATTGATGATGCTTCAATACATGGTTTGTTGCTTGAGATGGCACCTTCGGGTGGTGTCCCAACGATACTGCCGCCCATTGGTCAACAGTAACTATTTGAAGTACTGATAGAGGACACACATAGGATCAGTACCTTACATTATTTCCAGTGATAGAGACCTCATTGGTTTAGGGGAGAGACAGATCCTTAGGTCATAGTGGATTTTATGGAGGTGGTGACACGAATCTTCTGCCTAGTGAGGAATCCACTTGACTATGTAGACATTATAGCTGCGAGCCTTATGCAGGGTTCAATAGGGATATGTAGAGTTTGATGATCCAGACACATGATGAGGAACCCTCACCTAGTATTACTTCAATACACATTTCATAGAGGTGTTCTTCCCTGTATCTTTTCACTATGTGTGCATAAATGAGCTAGTCACTTACGGTAGGGCAGCCTGAAGGTGGCTGAGTGCTCTGCAACGTTCACAAACCTCTCCCTTAGCACTACAGATATGGTGTGGGGCCCTTTCTTCATCACATTGACCTTTGATTAGGTACTGTGTACGGACATCAGGAAAACAACAATTTCCCTCAGCATCCAAATGCAGGTTTGGGTGCTGGAGAGAACTCTACTATAAGCGAGCTTCGTCGTAGAGCAGGAACCAATGGTTGGAGCAGCCACTAGGAAATATGTGGCTAATTAATCCATGGTAGCTATATGTCTGAGAACGTAGAGGCCCAAATAGGCTAGAACATTTCTTGGATGACCCCAGGTCATAGGGATGGTGGTAGGTGGCTAACAGAGCATATGGAGTCTTTTGGGGATAAGAGTATGTTGCACATGTGGTGCATAGGGAAACAAAGATTGGGATTGCTTGACTCGCCACCCCAAAGTCTGATAGATAGTTGAGGGAACCCCAAGGAAGATACAAACATATGAATATGGTGGTATTTTAGGTGGATGATGTGGAAGAATAGTGGGATGAGTGGCAGGTGGTGGGCGTAGGTACGAGGTACCACCACTACCACCCCAGCAGGTTCTCCATGGATCCAGGAGAAAGTGAAAATGGTTGGGCTCAACTTTTGGCATTCAATCCCTATAGTCTCAAAATTCCCGAGATGATACAAGGTAAGATATGGGTTTTCTCCACATTAGATTTAGTTATTATATACACAGTTTCCAGTCCCTCTTTACATGCCACACACCCTGTTTGGAGCTCGAAGATTCCAATCGATCCATTATTATGATCTGTACGATTTAAGAATTGTACATGAATGGATTATATGATCACACTACTACTACCGAATGTGTCAGATTAATATTCTAGGTGATATCTTCAGCAGGGATATCCTAGTAGCGATGTTGAGGCCTTACAATGTCATTTTGGGTATGTAATGGCAATCAGTAGTCCGTGCCCAAATCTACTTTTTTGGTGCACAGTGTGGTTTGTCTATGGGGATGAGAACATGTTTTTGATTATCGAAGATAATGAAAACTATAGATGTGCAGGATGGACTCAAAAATAGGAGGTTTCAACCGATCACTCATCAGTTAGCTATCATGACCCTCAGTGTAGTGGATGAGAAGAATCCATAGATTCAAATTGTTATGGATGAGTAAGAGGATGTCCTTCAAGAATATGTTTCAAGCCCACCTCCTCATATGGAGGAAAAATTCTACATTGAAATATACTCTAGAATGAACCTAATATCTTTAACTAAATATCAGATGGCTCCGGTAGAGATCTTGGAGCTGAAGGTACAATTAGAGGACATGAACATGAATTGGTTTGTAAGGCCAAGTGTTTCACTATGGGAAGCCCCAGTGTTGTTTTACAAGAATGAAGATTGATGATTGATGATTTGTGTGGACTTTCAGTGCCAGAAACAGGTTACCATGAAGAAAAGTATCATCTACGGAGGATTGATGACATCTTTAATCAGCTGATGGGAGTATATAGTTTCCAAAGATAAGCCTCAAATTAGGATTTCACCAACTTAGAGTACAATATGGGGACATCTTGAAAATGAATTTTTGATGTCTCTAAATCCACTAAAAGTACATAGTAATGCTGTTTGGAGTGAAGAAAATTTAAATATAGGTCATGGGACTCGTGAATAGGATCTTCCAACCATACATAGACCAGTTTGTAGTGGTCTTCATTGATGACATATTACTATATTCAACATTCAAGGGGGTGCACGTGATACACCTACAGATGGTCCTCAATCACACATTGAAATCACTATATTTATAGAAGACACTCGATGTTTGAGTTTAGGATATGAATGGTTTAATTTTTGGGACATGAAATCATTGAGGTTAGATTTTCATTTGATCCAGTGATGATCAAGGCGGTGATTTCATGGGAACTTTCATTGAGTGTTACTGAGGTGTAGAGTTTCCTTGGGTTGGTTTCATACTGTTAGATGTTTGAAACTGATTTTTCTAGATTACTAGTTCCCATGAAGTCATTTGAGAAGAAGGTAAACCCACTTTTATTGAAATAATAATGCCATTAGTTCTTTCTATAGCTGACACAAAGCTGGATGAGTTCTCATATCATAAGGTTTCCAAAGGATGATTCCAAAAATAGGGTGAACTATGACACATTAGGAACCCAGCATGGTGGTGTCCAGGTGTAGGGGAATTTAGTGATATTATACAGGTCATGATATTAGAGACCACATTAGAAGAACTATGCCACTCATGACCTTGATTTCGTAGTGGTTTTCTTCACACAAAAGATGTGGTGATAATACCTTCTGGTAGAACGATTCTTCATCTACAATGACAACTAGATCCTCAAGTATATCTTCTCTTAGATGCATCTTAATCTGAGATAGTGACGTTTTATAGAGCTACTCAGGGACAATTACATCAATATAATCTATACTAATGTGAAGGGGAATATAGTTACAAATGCTCTTAGCAAGAGATCAATTTTATTGAGCTACTCAGTTGAGCTTGAGCACAACAATTCACCCACAGTTGTAGAATACTATAAAAAACTTTTATGACATGCTTTGATCATGTGTTCTTGTTTTCGCCCCAGTTGGGCGG
Organism: Viscum album; assembly: GCA_963277665.1. NCBI lineage: Eukaryota > Viridiplantae > Streptophyta > Magnoliopsida > Santalales > Viscaceae > Viscum > Viscum album. The sequence continues at coordinate 1,378,635,577 of OY728152.1, forward strand.
ACCACATACCACTGATTGATTTTGGGTACAAAAAATGATACAACTCCACCATTTGTATGGTAAAATTGAAGGCTTTGTATGAACAACCATGTGGGTCACAGTTATGCTGGATATACCAATGGGGGTAAGCACTCAAAGGTCTAGGGATGGTAAATGCGACCACTGAGAAGGTCTGGGTCATTCAAGAGAGGATATAGATTTACATATCTGACATAAGTCATATGTAGATAGGCAATAGAGACCCTTGTTATTCGATGAGAGGGACCGCGTATTCATATTGGTCTATCCTCAACAAGGTAACTGAGATTTGGAAAAGGCGGAAAGTTATCTCTAATGTTCATCAGACCATTCCTGATACAACATAGAGTGGGCGAGGTGGAATACCGCTTGAATATACCACCGCAGTTAGAGAGGGTGCATGATGTCTTCCATGTATCATAGCTGAGGAGATACATATAGGACTCTTCTCATGTCATCAACCATGGTGAGATATAGATTTGCAACAGGGAAATATTAATCGAGTACCCTTTGGATATAGAGGTATGACATGATAGGATCTTTCATGGATGGTCAATTCCACTAATGTGTGTTCGTTTTTAGCACCAGAATATCTAGGAGAGAATGTGGGAGTCAAAGGCATAGATTCATGCTCAGTACCCCGCATATTTTAGGTTAGCCCATGGTTTGGCTTAATTGGATGTAAATAACTAATGGTAGGAGTAATTTAATACCTCATAATTCCATATAATTTATTTTAGAATTAAATTGGATTAATTTGAAAACCAAATCTGAGATGACACATAATTTTGTGTCCTAAAGTGGCGCCAATATTTTTTTGAAATTTTTTTAACATTCATTAAATAAAAATATGATCAGGTTTTTCTAACATTTAAACTGGCTCCCTAATCTAAAATCATAGGGAACCATAGAACTTGGAACAACGAGATTTGTCTAGAATGGGTGTAACATCTGCCAACGTTTTCCAATTGTGGAATGCTATTTTTGGAGATAAATAAATTAATTGAATAAATATTATTTTATTTTTAAATCATTATTACTCTTAAAAGGAAACTAAGTTAAAAATTCTATTGTACCATTTATCTCATGAGGGCATGTTTCCCATATGTGGAAACTAACCGCAACTAGAATGGTTCAACGGTCAATGTTAGTTTTTGAACTGTTTGGATGGAAAATAAAATAACTTAAGTAGTTATTTTAATCGATTTCTATTCTTCATTATAGAGTTAATCGTCAACTTTATGGGGATATGATGAAGATATGTTGAATCCCATAAATAAAACTCATTAATGAGTCAGTGTAATAGTGATACAACACAACATAACATGAACACTAATACACATTTTTTCAATTAATAGCCTAACAAAAAATGAAGGATTGGGGGCATGATCTTGTGATATCTTTGAGGCTTTGGTGGGTGGAAAGAAATAATGATGAACGATGATAACACTTTCTTCCACCCTTATAAGAATCACTAGTAACAGTGGGATCCAGATCAAGAATAAAGAAGGAAGGAACGTGATCCCATTTTTCCCTGACCAACAACCCTTCAGGTTAGCGTTTTCTGTTTTTTTGTGAATTTATTTTCCCCATTCATTATTTTACATGATAAATATGACTTAACTCATGAAAAAGTAAACTCGCGGATCTATTGTTCATGCAGGATAAAGGGTATATCTATCATAGTTATTATTGCACCTTATTTTGGAACTCTACGATCCAGGTAATAAGAATGGATCTGGGTCAACATGAAAAATGACCTAGATCATTCATTTGGTGTTCTTATGTATGAATCCTTCCCCTTTTATCTTCTTTTATTGTTACTGGCACCATGATTTTGGCGGTGATGATATCTATGGTCCAGATGGGACTGCAGTAGCGCATCGGCACATCGACCCCTTGTAGGAGGCCATGAGAGATGGAGGCATAGAGCGAGAAGGTCCACGACCAGGTGGGATAAGACATTAGTATGAGGCCACAGTAGCTGCACCCATGCCATGGCAGCAGCACCATGGTCATGACGGCGGTAGGTGGCCACGAAACCCATGTCGCAGTGGTATTAGATGACCCGCGACATTAGTTGCAAGTGGGAAATATGGAATCTAACCTTGTTGTAAGTGGTGGTTAGACACGTCAATCTAGTGGGAAAACCTCATGCCAGCCAGTTTTGAGGTATGAGTTAACGCAACATTAATCCATGTTGACTAGGAGTGGGCAACACAGTCACTGACGACATATTCCCAGATGTTGAAAAGCTAGACACTCAAGAGGATGGCTTGGTGCAAGAGGGATGACCATCCTAGCAGGTTGGGCTAGAGAGGTAGGACGAAACATGAAAAAAGTAGGGCTGGTAGTTTGGACACGACCACTCAGCAGCCTAGTAGGCTAGGCACACAGTCGAACTGGGATGGGTCTAGAAAGGCCCAATGGGCCTGGCCAAGCCAGATCATCCTAGACCCAATTGGGTCAGGTCATACTGGACCCCGGGACTGGGTTTGTCGGTTCGGTCCGACCAAGTCGGACTGGGCTTGGATGCAAGTGACCCAGTTTATTAAAACACCAATATCTTTCAAACAGGTCATCTGATTGATGCACTGCTAGCATCTTTGGTACCCATGTGAATAGACGGTCCTTTGGGAATACTCTATGTGAGTTTTTGTGGCTATTGAGAAACAACTAACTTCTTTATGAGTAGATTCTCCCAGAATCATGTTCATTGGAAACAGGGAATCCTAAAATGGGTTTTGATATGAAGGATACGAGGAGTGGTCCTCAGTGGTTGAGAAGCTCAGTGGACCTTAGTTTTCCAATCGCAGAGTGGACATAAGTGGTCTAGTAGACGAATAGATCTTAGTGGTCCAATAGTTGGGTGCACCTTAGTGGTCCAACAAAATATCCGACCATTGTGGTCCCACTTCCTATGTGGTCCAATTGACATGAAGACCTCACTGGTCCAGTATATGAGAAACCCTCAATGGTCCAACAGATGACCACATCACATTATTCCATCAGATGAGCAGACCTCAGTTGTCCAACAGATGAGAAGATCTCCCAGGTTCAGTAGTTGAGTAGACCATAGTGGCGCATCAAGGATGAGTCCATCAATAGTAAAAGATAATTATGCTTTATTACAGAAAGGCATACCTTCTATACATTGAGTTATACTTTGTTTCAATAGTCTTTGGTTGTGGTCTTCTTTGGTGATCAAACTTTGTGGTCTTACCTTTGAGGTTGGGTCCATATTGACTATTGTGTTACTCAACCATACAATGGATTTTTCACCACATGAAATTTCTTGTGAAGGGGATCAATGATTTGATGGTGACCATGGTTGTCTAGAAGTAGGTGGTGCTCAGGGAGTTGGGATGGACGTTCATGCTTCTACAACAATTTATAGCTACCATTTACATACACTTCAGATAGGGTCTGAAACATATAGACCAATGAAGTGGAACATTCCCTTGTTATTTGGGGCTTTTATTCTGGCACCGATGTACATTCATTTGATTTGTACTCTTAGTATTTTTCTTAGTGATTGTTGTGGTTTAGTCTTTGTTTACATTCCGCATTTTCAGATTTGTGCATGTGTATAGGATTAAAGTAATATGCCTTCCCTTTTTGGGATATTCATATTCAGGGCTAGTCACTAATCCCTATTCTATAGAAGGATTCTGTTGGGTAGTCACAGAACAGACCCTGGGGTATTTTTCGTGATATAAATAATTTTTATAATGATTTTACTAGAAGTGCCGATATTTTATCCTTTTTGTCATCTATTTTTTGTTCTTCTGTAGAGGTGATGTGAGGACTAACATGTAAAAATCAATCCATGGTAAAATCCTTTTTTTGTTTCATATATACGTGTACAAAAAATATATAATGAGTTTACACATAATTAACATATTATATCACCATTTTTATAATAAAATAATGAAAACATACCTCATGTATAAATTTACAACTTATCCTCAACGGGAATCAAAATCGAGGATTTAACTTAAATTATAGACACCAATGAAGTCTTGAACTACATATCTATACATATATTCTTATTAATCAACTATGGGTCTACTAAATTTTCTTAACATTTTATCCATGTGAACCTTTAATTATATTAAATGCAGATATAGAATGGGTGGGGTAATGGTTCTTTTAGTAGAACTTTTTGATCAGTTGGTTGGTCCTATTGATGGTTTTGAGTAGGTCTTTAATTTCAAACCCTTCCCTTTGTCCTTCAGTAATATCATTCATCAGTTAAGACCATCTTTCATTAATTTTTAAAGTTTTATCTTGAAAAATATATTAGAAATAAATACTTTCTCATCGATATGTTTTTTACAAAATGTGATGGTCATGAAATGAATGTCCCAAAGTCTTTTTTGACCGTATGAATTTCTTACCCCCCAATTGGAATATTCTTCTCTGTGATCAACTCATGGGATATGATAATCAATAATCTCACATTACATGTTCGATGTGGTTTACTATGATGCATGTCATTTTGGATGTTGAACATCATATCACTCGATACAAGCTGGCATGTGGGTGCTAAAAGATATAAATCATAGTCATTATCACCATGTAGAGTATTAGTACTAGAAATTTATTATTTTGTGTCTGATTCAAATTTCATAAAAACATTTATTAAAATATTGATTACATAAGCTATGGAATAACTTTGAGGGGAATGTCTCACCTCATAGATAGTGGGGGGGAGCAGTGAGTTCACCACCCATTGGATGTTCTTGATTTGTTTCTTGTCTTTTCTCTTCCCATAAAAGATTCCTTGATATCACTCATGCGTTCATATTGTTTATGAAGGGTGGATAGAATTTATCACATATGATTCATTTCTTCATGATGATCCGCCTCTTTTTTAAAAAAAAATATGATTGGTGTGTCACAAAAAAACACAAACCTCTGACACTACCATACAATTCAAGACACTTTAAGGACACTAACAGTATGAGTTCATCTAGTATAGTTGTTGTTGATTCCCATGATGGAGGCAGATATCAAATATAGTAAAATAAGTTATCATTGTTATGTAATAGTCATTTAAAGAACTTTTTTTATTATGTTATAAATACACATGTTTCCCAAATACTTTGTGTGTTTTCATCAATTAGTACCATATCATTATTTACAAGTTCCTACTTCCATAACAAATCATGTGGAATGGATGTGACTTTGAATTTAGATTCATTAATATGCATAAAAATAGAGGAACATAATTATGCTATTGTTTCATGTGATTTAAAAGTATTATGGAAAAGTTATATTATGTACAATTTTTTTCAAGTGAAGCGTACCCCATCTTACCATTATGGTATGGGTATGATGTTTTTTCTTTTCATTACATATTTCTAGAACAAATTTGTTTTTTCATAAATAAAAAATTGGAAATTAATGTGATGAATACACAAATCATAAAAAAATGCATTTCTAGCAAAAATGTACTTGAAAAGAGACATATTCATGAGGTCCATTAGACACATCCCACAATTATTGGGTTATTAGGTGTGAATGGATAAAATGTGGGTGTAGTTTTATTTCACCTTCATTATATTTAAGATTATGTCTAGTAATAATAATGTGAAGTACTATATAAATCCATCCAACAAGAAGTAATAAATATTTTTTGGGGGAGTCACCTACTATAAATTCACTCTATAATGGATGATGAAGAGTATATTAATGTTTCATTATTATATTTCTTAGTAAAATATAGAAATGATATCATAATGATACCATAATATCGTTACACATCAGTGTGTTGAGAGAACATAAAATTAGTTTCCATAAATCTATATCAATCAACAAACGTTGTTTAGTGATGATTCAAATGTAACTACTCAACATGGATTTGTTGGGGTTAACCTGTTATCCTTGTTCATTCCATCATACATCATACATGATGCCATTGATTTTAAGCTTAAATATTTTTTTTAAACACCAACGAACTATGTCGCTCCTATTTTCAGCATCATTGGGCCTTTATTGCCTACCATTTCCATGGATTCAACACAATCAATATGTTCCTTAGGAGTTGTAGCATCAACATCTGCATATGTTTATTGTACCTATATATTGGGAGTATCAGCATGATGAGAAATATGTTGTTCCTTGGGATTGAGAGTAGTAACACATTCTTAAATTTATTATTCTTCAACACTAAAAGAATCATCAGTTTGAGAGACCTATCGTTCCTTAGGAATTGGAGATCCTACATATACATAAGTCATTATCTGCAGAATTGGTTTGACATTTATTTTATATTAAATAAATTAAGCATCAAAACTTGTAGTAACAAGATGTAACATGATGTACATTACAGAAAAATATAACATGATTGTTGAAAAACATTTTTTTAAATATTTTTGTGACTTGGCCCCTCTTTCAAATATCCCAATACCTTCATTAAATTATCCTATGATTTAAAAAAATCCATCTACATTGGGATAATTTTGAAATGATTATTAAACCCCAATGTAAGGTTCTTCCTTAGTTGAATTTTTGTATGACCCTTCTGTAGTTTTGGTCAATAACAGAATAATTGACCACATTTAGTTCTCCAAATGTATACCATAAAATACTTGTATTTACTATAATTTCATTATAAAAGGTTCTTATTTCTACTCTTCTTTACTGAAATGTACTTTCACAAATTCCAATTCATCAATTTTAATATAACTACTATTATTAACACACATGAATTGAAAAATTTGAACTTATAATGTTTTATATTCCAACATCCATAATAGTTTGTTGATGTCAAAGTATGACATATTCATGTAAATTGGATTTCCATTCATAATACAATAAATATTCATCACATCTTCCACTTATGTAACTCCAATATGTTTTATTGTATTTTCATCATAATGTTCATTTATATAGAACACATAACAATTAATTAAATAACCATTGGAAGATAATACATATTGAATTAGTCCTCCAGCTGACCATCGAAGTCATTCAGGAATTGAATCAATATTTTTATCTGAATCCTAAAAAATATGGTCCTAGAACCATCCTATATAACATTCATTACAAGAATTTAATAACCATAGTTTAATCCTTGATGGATTAAAATTCTTATTAATTTATTTTTGGGTTTCAATGTAACACCTCGAGATTTTATGAAAAATATTATTTTTAATTTCATTATTGTATTGTGTTGTACGCTACACCAAAAGGAGCTTGCACAACACGCATCCTTGACTTGCCTTGCATACAATCGCGACCTTCCTCGATAGCGTGTGTAGTACGCAATAACGAGTTTTACTAAACAACAATATGCTATTAATATATTATTAAAACTAGCTGTTATGAATAGTAATAACCACTTTTTGAAATTTGGTAAATTTTATTTTTTGAAAATGGACTTCATTTTTTGATTCGGAATATCAAAATTAGCATTGGATGAAATTTTGTTACTTTTCGGATAACGTTCATTTTCTGATGAATAGTGAAAATTATTAAATTTTAATTAAAAACAACCTTTTTAATCAAAATAACTAATAGTGATAAATTATTAATTTGAGTGGTTCTAAAGTATATTTATAATATATTTTTACAATTTAATACAATGTTGGTCATTGGATGTAATTTCACATTTAAACCAAACATAAACAAGTGTCAATCTTTTGATAGTTATTATCTCTTAAGAACACGCTATTTGTTTTGACGATGAGAATTAATTTTTAAATTAATTAATGCAAATGATATGTTTTGAATTTTGTAAAATAGAAATAATTTTTTAGTTCATAATATCAAATATAGCTTAGGATTAATTTTTGGTACTTTTGGGATAACTTTCATTTTTTGATGAATAGTGAAACCACTAAGTGGTAGTTAAAAAAATGAATTTTTTATAAAACATAATTTTACCGCTTCTGTGAGTGGAATTTCAAAAATCTGAGAGACACAGTTGATGTCAGTAAGTAAAATGTTGTTCAATGAGATGAAAATAATTTTTTTGTGAATAGTAACTTTTTACTTTTATTTACCACGGTTAAAAGTAAATAGGGTAATTAAGGGTAACAAATGATATTATTATTACCCTAACACATGTACTAATTCTACTGGATAAGTGTAATTCGACCAAAAACAAACTGAGGAATAAAATATGACCATTTAGGCCCACTTGGATTAGATTAGGACATTTATTATTATTTTATTTAAAGAAGGGTTAAAATAGTCAAAATCAAAGTTTAATAAGTATATCATTTTAAATATAGGGTTATACATAAGATAAATTCAACTATAAATATTCATTAGAAAGATAAAACGAGTTCCAACATAATTATATTTTATTTGTAATTTTTAGAAGTTAAATAAGTTAATTTATTTATGACACAAACATGATGTAGTAATTGTCTTATTAATGAAATATTGACATAATTGATTTTATAAATACCCAAATAAATGTAATTTGAAACTTTTTATGAATTCCAATAATTTTCAAGGTTAATATGACATGTTACTATTTATTTAATTAACTATTTTCGAACTAATCATTCTGTTATGAGTTTCACAAAAATCAATTACTAAATAGTGTCAAAATTGACATAAAATAGTTTTTAAAAGAAATATTATATTATTAATTGTTATTTTATTCCTAAAAATCTAAGGTTCGTCCAAATGACTTAGATAAGGTTATATATATTAATAATAATCAACTTGGGGTTCTTTTGGCTTGTTATAGTATGTTTATTAACCTTATAGTGTAAGAACTCAAAAAGACACGGTAAAAGTAAAATTATCTAACTTAAAGTGAAAACTAAATGATAAGGTTAAAATAGTGAACTAAACTTGTCCAAATTCTATTGGATGAGAGGATTTCGACCCATACACACCTTATATTCGAAATAAATCAATTTGGAGAAATTTAAAACCGAATATGGATTTATAATAAAATAATATTTTTAGTTATTCCGAAGGTGCCCCTCTCATCCCTTATAAAAGGGCACCTCCTCCCTCTCTTCATCACACCACATTGAGCCTTCATGATCGGCCAACCCCTGACTAATTCTCTTCTCCACTTCCCTGTAAACATCCTATAGGTCCTGGTCTTCTTCAAAAACCAATTTTAGTTCCCTAAGTGGAGGACTCAAAGAGGCGCTTAAAAGAAGAGGTAATGCCCGTTACCGATTCTTTCAACTTTATTTTTTCTTCCAGTTCTTATTTTTAGGTTGTTTAATTATGAAGTAATAACATCAGTATCACTCATATACATATATGTTATTATAAGTATGAAACAACCCTATTTCACCATCTATCCATCCTACGGAAAACGAAATCACCGTGTGTGCGTACGTACGGAATACCGTCTCCACGCCGTGGTGTAATCTATTTTCCACCACCACCTTACATGGATGGGTATAATGGTGTACATAATATCTATATATTATTATTTTAAAGTGATATTAATTCTGAAATAGTATATATAAACTCCAATACAATTCCTCGATCATGAGAATGATATCACCGCTCGTGCGTACGTACGGACTACCGTCTCCACGACGCGATGAGATTCATTCTCCATGTTAACCATTAATGAATGATTATAAAGTATATATAATAAGTAATAATGAAATATATGACATAATAATGAAACTGGATTTATGTGTATATATATGTATTTCATCTACTTAATTCCATTCAACTCAATAAGGAAACGAAAACAGCGTTCATGCGTACGTACGACCTACCGTCTCCATGAATGGTGTATTTCATTCCATTTAATGATCTATTATATATATGTATATTCTGAATATATATTATATATAAATCATGTTTTATATTATGTAATTAAGTAATCCTGATCTATGTAATCATATGAATAATTACAATTCAAAACACGAACAACAAATGAAACGATTTTACCCAAAACGCTCTTTAACATGGAATTTACAAAAGACCGGGTAAAATAAAGTCATAAGTGAACCATATGTTATATCATAACAATGAGTATGATTCTGGAATAAGTCAATGACATTATTTAAATCATTATACAGGAGGTTCAGACACTTATGAAGCAAATCAGACCTAAGAATATAAAGAACGTTTTTAGGTAAAAAAAGAAGATCTTTATGGGATATGTTGAAAATCATTCACCACGATTAGAAGATTATATTTCGAGTTTCCAAAGACACTAAACTATTACGATCCTTGTGTGTGTGTTTTTGTTATGTACTAAGTATTCCGTAATAATAATGTAATGTCCATGTACATTATGCTTCGGGTTTCTACAGTTGGTATCAGAGGAAAAGTTTAGTCAACATTTGGAAACTAGGATACGAAAACGTTAGTGAGATCTTTTGACTTCAAATATATCTTTTTCTTAAATTGATATTTTTGTCATCAAATACAAATTTTTTGATAGAGATTTATGAAATTCAAATGGTAGCTAATATTTTTTGGTGTGAAATTACTCTATCACATTTAAAAAAATCTATATATTGGATCTTTTAAATATATATGTTTTGTGAATCAGCACGATTAATTCATTTTCATTGATTTCTAATTAAAAAAATTTCATTTATTTTTATTTATGGAAACATTGTACATATATTTATTTAGTATTTTTTACCTTTATAAAATTTTTTCTTAGTATGATATGATATCCGTATTTATATTTACAGAAGAAATATTTATTTCACCTATAGATTGAAAAATGACTGATGTAGAAAGAATAATTTATATAACTATATAATTTCAAAAGAATGAAATTATTCTATGTTGGATTAATCCTTATTTTAGTGAGTATGGAAACTATATCTCATAATGTCTTAGATATATCTTAAATTAATTACTAATAACATAATTTATTTATATATTTTTTCATTTTATGATGTTTTTTATATATGAGAGAAGAAAAATTAATAGATATACTCTATTCATGGGAATGTTTCGAAAAATATTAAGATTGTATAAAAAACATGTTTTAATATATCAATACCTTTATATTTTATAATAAAAATTATGTTTATTTAATTCATATTATTTTTAAAATATGGATTGATATTACTTTAGATAGAGAATAATAAAGAAGTGTATAATAATTAAATATGTAAAAATTTGTACATTCACATAAAGTTATAATATTTGAGGTATAAGTAATTAAAAAGTCATTTTAAATTAAAAACTTGTTTTTAAACATATGATTATTTAATAAGTGCGAGTAAGGTAATATTGATATATTTTTCTATGATTTATTGTTAACATAATTTCAACTAGAAATATTGTAAAATTCCATAAGGATAGATTTTTTTATAATGATTTCCTTTATTTTTTTTTTTATTCAAAATACATGTTAAAGGATTTATTTTAAATTTTTATATTTATAATGAACATTTCCTTATAATGGAAAGGATAAAAACACTATAAATGTGAATGGTATAATTATATTACATGTCTACTTGTAAATTGATTATTTGTAAAATACATTTTAATCGTTAAATTTCATATTATAAAGGTTTATGATATTACTGTTTTTTTCTTATACTATTTCAGGAAAATGTTTTTCTATTTTGAAACCATACTACTTGGAAGGATGAAATAAATAAAATATTTTTTTTACATATCTATTATGAAATAACAGATGCAGAAATATTATAAATGGGATTTATCACATCATGCTTTCTTAAAAATCAACATAAAAATTGTCTCCACGTCTATTTTTATATAATTTAGTTTAAAACCCATTATTGATATATTTTTTCAAATTAATTTATATATAACCATCTTAAAAACCCATGTATGATATAATTTTTCATTCCAACTTTGAAAAAATGACATGATAATGAATTTTTAACATCAATTTTCTGGACAACTTTCGTGAAAATATATTTATAGGTCATTTTTTCATAATGGAAAATCAAAAACTCATGGAAAATGTATTTATAATGTCTATTATTTATATCAAATGTTAGAACCTCATTTACTACATAAATTTCAATTTCATAACATTTTAAGTAGTATTAAAGACAAAAATAATTTTGAAAACTTTTTTTATAGTAGAGGCGCGGTGGAAAATATTACATAACTCTAAATGATTTTTGGAGAATGTTAGGGATTTTATAAAATTCATATTTTTGTATTAATCCATGGGAATTTTGTGTCATGTGAGTTAATTAAATGAAGGTTTCATTGAATGCGAAAACAAAACATCAACTTATAGAGATTTATCCCCAAAATGGGGAGGGTGATACACTATTTATAGAAATATTTATTTTTTGGAATTATTTCATGATGCATAAAAATTTATAACAATATAAATTTTCCTCACACAAATTTGGGTTCTATGAATATCATGAATTTTTCATTTAATCATGATATCAGAATGCAAGGATTTATCATATCCTTTATCACAAAAGTGATATGAAGTCCAAAATAATGGTTACAAATAATTGTGAAATGTAGAAAATATCAATGTACCATTTATGAGGGATTTAGAGAATTCAGGAAACATAAGGTGTTTTATGACACCATTATCATGAAATTTATTTTCAGTCCAACATTGGGAGTATTGCATTAACTATCAAACATACACACACTCATCCCTTTTCTCTTGAATTGTCCCCAGGGCCATGTTTTTCCTATAATTTTTAAAAATAAGTGATTTGAAGCTCAGGGATAAATATTAGCACCATAAAAAATAGACCACATATTTCATTTAGTGATTAAAAATTATATATAAATTATAATTGGATTCTATGGAAATGTTGGGAAAGGTCAATAGTTCTAACTAGAAAAACATCGCACACAATAAGACATAAAATATTTGTTAAAAGTAAAATAGAAAATGTAAGAATAAATATCTCTATATAATTTATCATAAATATTAGCTACATTTATATATGTTTAATATTTGATAGTTTATTCAAAATTATAATACATATTTCCCCAATTTTGAATGAGCACATCAAAATTTATATCATATTTGTTAAATCCTCTTGTCAAAATTATATATTTGTTGTCAATCCAATAAATTTACTACTTATGATTCTCAATGTGAGAGAATCTCTCATAATAATATCTTTATTCTCTTAAGATGAATAAAAAATCAAGGAATCCTCAAGAATTTCTTCATTGGTGTGTAAGGGAATATTGCAAGGATTTTCCCCCACATCATCACCAACTTCCCACTGTGTTCCTTCCATATACTCCAATGGTGAATCTTAATTTGCTTCATTACGAACAAATGACCCTTGAAGAAAAATCAGAGCATACTCTATGATCATATATCACCTATTATACATTAATTCTCTTCCATCATGTCACCCAACTACTTAAGACCATCTTCTATAGAATCACCACATTCAACCACTACACTTTTATTCTAAAAGATCAAGCTCATCTCCAACAACTTCTAATTCATAGAAGGATTTTTCTATAACTCCATGCAACTAAAATTTTTTATAACATTTTATAAATTTGTTTGGGCAGGTATCAGTTATCCATATGACCATTTGATTTATTCCTCATTCTCATGATGAAACTCCTCGGATCCCCATTTTATATTTCACACATATTTCTCTCTGGGTAATAAAGACCAGACCTAGAATGTCTTCTCCATTACCACTATCATAAATTAATTATATATATATATATATATATCACAAACTCTTCCCCAGATTTCCATCTCCCATTTTTGGATATTTCTTCCCGTACTATATCTATTGGAACTTGAACAAGGCCTTCAGTTCCTTAACCATTAAAATGAATAAAAAGATCTATATATGAAAAGGGTGTTCTTATATTTTTCCTGCCAATTACATTTACAAAACCCACCATAAAATATACAGAGACCTATATTTTACACTCATGTGTCTTTATGGACTCTACCTCATGTGAGGTATAATATTCAAGATGAGTAGTTTCTACAAAGTAATATGCATTTGTAATATTGATATTTAGTTTTATTGGATCCATTTCCCATATTCCCTAATTTTCAATGAACCAATAATTTGTTAAAAAACTTGGATAAGATTAAAGAAATTAGTTCTTAGATGATCAAATATATTCATCCCTATTAGATCAGCATTTGATGATCTTACCTCATTCTAATTGGAAAAAACAGTGATAGTATACTTCATACTCAATTGAACCATAACATGGGCACCCATATCCTCTGACCCTATATAAATTTTTTCAATTGAATCATGATCACTTTGAATATCCTTATTAATATGATGGAATGATTAGAATAGGTGACCCATATGTTTATAGTATGATTGATAATCAGTTTATGATTTTTTGACCTTCTCTTATTTGTCATATAATTAATCCCCACTTGTAATCAAAATCCACTCAACATGTAGTCTAAAATCATAATCATCAAAATATAAACAACCTGATATTGGCGAGAAATATAATATTTCCAAAATTCAGGGAAAATCATCCAACCATGTTTACAATAATATATATAATAGAGGTATTTTGAAATGGATATTATAGTTATTGAAATATTACCCAAAACATTGTCAAAGGATCATCATAGGTACAATGGAAATAATTCAACCATTGAAATAAGTATAATATTATCTCATTCCATGTTCTTGGATCCCTCTACATGGAAAGAATAAAATTTTCTTCTGATGAAAAAATGCAAAATCATATATCATTTTTCGAGAAGTCCAACCAACTCTAGATCAATTGTCATCAAAATTTATCTTCATTGGTACATTAAAAAAGAACCCCAGTTTCCCCAATAATAATACTTCAAATGTTATCCTTATCAATTAATATATGTTCTTGAGTATGAGGAGTTTTAGAATCACTTTCTAAGGAATAAATATATATCTGGTTCATCTAATGAGTCATGTTTAGTAAATCTATATATGGAGTTCAAAAATTTTCTAAAAAATGTTCTATATTATGATTTATATGATTATTTTTTCAGGATATATTAGATCAAATGTGAGAAAAAATTACAAATTTTAAATTAAAATTCTACCTTTCTACTAGTCTGACCATCAGATCTCTAAATAAATTATAGTTCTTCCAATAAAACTAATAAATTATTTTCTGAACTAAGAAAATACTACCAAGAAAATGCAAGGGATGAATAAATAAGATGATATTGGATATGGATATAGTTGGATTCATTAATACCCATGTCATCATAGTAACAAAATAATAGGCGTGGAATGATCCAACTCTACTCTATCTTGAGAACAAGGTAAATGTTGTATAGATTTCCCACATTATAATCATTCCCATTATCACTATCTGATGAATAAGGGTCAAATTTATTATGAGTGATTTCACGATATTTATAATATCATGGAGGTTTGAGGTCAAAGATTTTTTCCACATATAACTCAAAAAAAGATGGGTCCCTATAAACATATTATCATAATTATCATTAAATAATATTGAAATATTTGGTCGATAAAGAAAATTAACATGGATATTCACCCATCATGAGTGACTACACATTACCTAGGTTCTTATATTCATTATATTTATAGAAATTGAGTGAGATTAGTTTTTTCTAATAATCCCTCAAAGAATACAAATTAATTTAATTTAAAAATAATACCTAATTTAATTTGAATAATAATAATCCACAACTACTTGATATGTTTCCAAACTTGAATCAACTAAATACAATAGCATGACTAGATTTATCATAGAAATATATTGTTCATATATTGTATTATCTACCTCTCTCAAAAACATAAACCATGAGTTCCATGTAATATTAAAATTTTTAAAGTGTTTTGGTTAAAATAATTCCACTAGATATAGTAGACGTTTCCTCTACTAAAAAACAAGTACCCTATGATCTAACAAAACTAATATTAGTTTAAGATAAGACAATGAATTTGTTATGGATGAATTAATTAATTATTCATCCCTATGCATCATTATTTATTTTTTATGGATTATCTATACTACATGTACCATTAGATATAAAATTCATAGATATTAATGCCTCACCATGATAATATATATTTTTCTAAGAAAAATAAAATGATTGAAAAATTAATGTAATAGTCTACACACAACATTGATTTAAACATAAATTGGCCTTTAATGATTTCTATCTCTTATTATATCCTCTATTGATCTTTAGAAATCGAAATGGTGATTTTTTATTGGGTTATAAATTTTACAGTCCTTATATTTATCATTATTTGGTACTCCAAAAATTACTAATCAGACGATCCTAAATAATTTGAGTTCTTGAATCTGAAAAATAACTGTAATGTGATCCCATTTTTCAAAAGTTTCATAAATAATATTCATAGAGATTTATTTTACTTTTTGGGAATTGAAGGGTCTATTGTTTTCTATAGAAAGTATTTCCCTTGATGCTTTATCAATGATATCTACAATATATATTGAATTTATCTAACCTATTTTAAATCCACTCTTATTTGTAGATCAATTTCACATGATATTAAATGTGGACTCAAGGGTTACAAAAATCCATTAGAGAATTATTTTGATACCATAGTGAAAACCACATATTATAAAGATATACCATCAATGGAACAATTCATTATAACCAATCATGACTAAAATTTGTGTTTGGAAGGATATACCTTGTTAAAAATGAAACATCAATACTGGGGAATTTTTCTGGCTATGTTCTGGTTTTAAGTGAAGGGACTTGATTAAGATTCAACATAGAGATATTTAAAGTTCACATAAGGTATTATAAATAGGAAATTTAAATAATATCATGATATAATTTTAAAATTATTTAAACACATATGATATATCAGAAAGGATATAGTAGTACAATCCTACATATTCAAAAAAAATGAATGTAGTTTAATTGACAATAATTTCATCTTTATCGATCATACATTCAGCTTTATTAAAGATACATTCAACAATTTAATCTACCACATGAATAATGTTCCCATGGTAGATGAATTATATATAATAAGCAAACTCATATTATAATATTAATGTTAGGAACAACAAATAATATTATAAATTTAACCTAACTAAATGGAATTATTATTTTTATTTAATTTAAACAATACAAAAAAAATTATGAAAAAATTTATTAGACATACCTAATAATTATTAACTAGTTTATAATATAATCAAGTATCTTAAAATTTTAAGGATTTCTAAATATGATAATATTTTCATTTATGATCTAATTTATTCAAGGATGATTTACCATATTTTAAAATCATCTCTAAAAATGTGATTTATTATATAATTATGTTTTGTGATGGAATGAGAAACTTGACTCTTGTAATTATTAATAGCACATTAATTTTCCCAATTTATAGGGATATGTCAAACATGAATTCCATAATCTAGAAATGCATATTTCAACCATATAATATAAGAAAAAAATCTCAAATAACATGTATTCAACCTCAATAGTGAAAAATGAAAAAAATATTTCATTTAACTATAAAATTATGTTAGATAATTTCTTAAAAAAATATAGGTTCTATAGGTTCTC
Source organism: Viscum album (assembly GCA_963277665.1). Classification (NCBI taxonomy): domain Eukaryota; kingdom Viridiplantae; phylum Streptophyta; class Magnoliopsida; order Santalales; family Viscaceae; genus Viscum; species Viscum album. The sequence goes on from OY728152.1 coordinate 1,378,653,044, forward strand.
TATCTATATAACAAACATATATGATAATCTATGATATAATAACTAAATTATTGAAAATAATATCCTCTAGAATAAAATAATCCAAAATTAATTTTATTTATTGGGTAAATATGATTTATATTTACTGAATTTATTTGAGATTCCATTTAATTTTCATGAAAAAGAGCACACATACAAATAGACTAAAAAAATATCAGGTTGGCTGGATGCTATGTATAGTAAACATCCTAGAGCACCTATATAATTTAAAAAAGGAACATCATCTTTGTTAGCTTATATGAAATGAAATATAAATCGTATATGTATGTAACACCCTGACACATTATGATATAATTCTTATTAAATAAATTAAATCTCTTTGAAATATTTATAGTAATGCAACACTAAATTATAATAAAACACGATACTCTACTAAAATATTATTATTTAAGAAGGAAAATTATAACCAAGATGGTAACATGAAAGTTATGAATATAACTAAATAAATCATGAATATTATATTTTTTAATCATTTATAAAATAATTTCAATGGATACCTATTTATTAGATTCAAAATTCTATAAATTTTAGAAAAATAAATGTTTTATAAAAAACTTTTTCATAAAAGCAACAAAGTCAGACTTTAAACACCTAATTTATAATTAATTTGTAGACTTATTATAAAATTTACATGAAAAATAAAATAAAATTCATTTTTAAAATCTCCATGTCGATGTTATCTTTTGGTTATTATTGTAAAATAATATGAAAAGAATATATTTTTACTAATATTGAAAAACACTGATTAATAATGAAAACAAAATTTCCATTAAAATTGTTTACAATGATATATTATATTTTATGTTTTTTATAGTAAAATTATTTCAATTATATTACAATTTACCTACTTATATAATTTTAATCAATTTCGTGTTAAATAATGATATAAATTGTTTTGATGCTTTTGAAAATATATCTTCAGAATAATCCTTATTTGGAAATGATTTTATGTTTAATTTTAAAAAGAATTATCCCAATTATATATAATATAATTTAGGAAAAAAGTTTCTATATAATTAATAATAATAGCATTTATTATATATTAATGTTAATTTTTTACTATTATTAATAGAAAAATAACTAAATTTTTTTTGCATAGTCTAGGTAAATCATTGGGGGTTAAACAAAGAAGATAACTGTTAAAAACGACTTGAATCTTTCAAACACCCACTGTATGGAAATATTTTGACATAATAACACTTAATGTTCATTAATGAGAAGTATTAATGGCTATTTTCTTGACAAAAATGCTAGTATCACTTTATAATTTCAAAAATTCATGTGTGTCCTCTCACCTACTTATAAAAGAACAATCTCATATCCACTTCACAATTACAAAACCACTTTTTACCCAATAAATATCAAAACATAATCATTAATTCCCAAAAAAATCCATAATCCATTATTTTTATTATGATTCCTTCTTATTATGGGTTTAGGTATAAACCTAATGAATCTCTCCGTAGAAGATATAGAATTATTTAACATAAATATTATTTTTATTTCTTTAGAAAAATCTTCCAAATAATATTAAAAATTGAAAATATATTATAAATACTATCCCAAATAAATAGAATTATTATATTAATTTTTATTAATTTAGAAAAATATCTAATTCCATCAAATTTGAAACAAAAGTACAGATCGTGTGTACGAAGGAGTATAACTTAGTGATCAAATTTAATTACATTTAAATAATAAAATTTGACATCTTGATATATTTATGGAATTAATGTATATATATAATATTTATTCCATTTTTATACATCTAGAGTTATTATATGAAATATATCTTCATTCTTACAATTCTGTGAGGGGATACGATAATGATTTCCATGTTTATGGAAAACCACTACATTGCAAAGCGATGTGATTCGTTTTTCACATACTCATTAAATAGATGGTAGTAATGATGCAGTTAACTAATATATGTGATATTTATGTTATAAAAATATTTCTATAAATATTTTATGACATCTAGTTTCTTACCTTCTAGATAGTTTGAATAAAATAATGACAGTTGTGCAAACATTGGGACAACCAATTCCTCGTAGCGAAATGATTTTTTTAATTTCTTTTTACATTGATTATAATAATGATTTTTTTGATTTTTTTAAATCATATATATAACATAATAATTATATTTTAATATTTAATTAATTCTTTTTTCCTTTTATTCTTTCTGTTGAAAAAATGGAAAAAATGTTCATGTGTCTGTAAAACATAGTGTCTCCATGAATAGTGTAATCCACTTTCTATCTCTAAAATTTATAGATTACATTATATATATATATAATATATGTTATTATTATCAGGTTTTTCAATATGGTGATTATTTATACATGGTAATTATAAATTGTCCAAATCCTAAAAAAATGATAAATGTAATGTGAAGAATTTGTCATTTGAAAGTGAGCTTTTAGAAAATAATTGTTAATAAAAGGGTTATAAAAGCCAATAAGTATAGAATATATTTAATTAAATAAATATTTATTGTTAAATAATAGATTTATAATAAAACAATAATTATTAAACAAGAGTCACAAACACATATGAATGAAATCAGACTAAAGTTAAAGGGTTTTTATATCACATTAGCTTTTATGAGACGTATGAAATATTAAACCCTTATTCCATTCATTGGTTCAGTTGAAACCATTTTTATATTTTATATGAAAAATATATTTCTATTCATTTCATTTAATTATTCATTTGAATGTTTTCCTTTCATATGACTTATAAATCAAATGACTTTAATGTGGTAAGAGATTAATCTTTAAATCCCATTTTAATCGGAATTGAGTTTACAAGAATTTACATTGATGAAAATTATTTGATTATTATATTATAAAACCCATATATTTTAATCTCGTCATGTTATCCAAGAAATTATCATGTAATAGTAATATATTGCTCTCTTTAGAACATAAAATTATAGTTAATTTTTTTTAGAAAATCCAACTTTATTTCACAATTTGATTGATTATAATTTTTTACAAAACCATGTTATTTTTTATAATGTTATTTGAACATTTTAAAAGTGATTTATTGAATAACCATTTATCCATATTTTAATTTTTAATTTTCTTAATGAATATTCTTGCCATTTTTCTAAAAAACCCTATTTGGTTTTTACTATAAATATAAAAGGAATCATTGTTTTAACATATATAAAATAAAAAAAATTATTTCATGAAAAATGCTATATTTTTTGTAGAATATATTATAAGTTTAATATATTATTTTCCTATAAAATTATTTCCAAAATTTATGTTACTTTTTAATTTAGAATCTAATTTCGAAAATGAATTGGATATATTCCTCATGATTATTTTAATGTAATATTATGTTATTTATTTTCATTAATTACATCAAAAAATTATTATAGTTACGATCCAAAAGGGATATTCAGTATTTATAACATATTTAATATTTAAATACATGGTTTTTGATCAATTCAAATAGTTATTTAAAATTATTTTATCCATTATTATATTATATTTGATTGTTTATGATTATATTTATTGATTAGGATTCGTTTTTACAATTCATATGTTAGTTTTTAAATATGATGTTTTATGTTGATTATGTTCCCCCTTTCATATGAATAATGGATTGATATTATTAATTAATAGATGGACCTCAAAATTATATAGACTCTTTAGAAATAAATTGGTCTCATGAGAAAAATTTATTGGACAAATAATATGGGTCATTACCCATAGTTTTAAATTTTCTAGTAAATGGTTTAAAATGTATGTTTTAGATATCCAAAATTAATCATTACCACATTAGGTTATTTGTTATTGACATTCCATGTGATTATTTTAAATGTTATAATATAATTGGTAAAATTTCATATTCATGTGATTGATTATATATAATTATAACATCATCATTTTATCATTCCATATTATGCTAACATAATTGATTGTATGACATGTGATTCAGTTATTTAATTATCCATATTGAATATTCATTCTAATTAATTATAAATCCACAATACTCATTCAGTTACTGGGCATTTTAGATCAACCATTTATGATGCTTTTTTCCAAATGATGGATTAGTTTTATAACGATTGATATGAATGGTTATTCTAGTGGAAATAATGATGTACTCGATGAAAACACTATTTTGAATTTTAAATTTTCAATTGTAAGGTGTAATTAAAGTATGTATATATATTACTAAGTCTAATAAACTATAAAATAATTTTTGATGGATTTATTAGAATTTTATTACAATGTAATAATGTGACCACTGAATCTGGGAATCTTGGGTTGAGTTCTTTACAGTTAGTATTCATGGAAGTCAAGTAGAAAAATTGGGAACATAGTTTATGAAAAAAAAGACAATAGAACAAAACCCCATGATTAAAATTGATGTTAAGTGCAGAAGAAAATATCATTACATTGTTAAAATATATATTATCTTGTTTTTATATCAATACACCCTTATATAGATACTGCAAATGGATGTGGTTCTGGAAAAGATATACCTAGGTGTAATAACTCTGAAAAGTGCATGTTGGACATGAATATGGTATCATATGGTAAATATTGGTAGGAATTTATGTGAACATAATTAGAAACTCCATAGGGAATATTATTTGATTGATTATCAATTTATTTACAAATCATTAGATAGGATTTAAAAATATTTGAATTTTTTGAAAACATTCCCAAAAAAAATCATTTTTATGATTATGAGATTAACAGTGAGTGAAAATTTTAAATTATGTTAAGTGTTTAAATAATTCGTCGATTGAAAATTATGATACATAATGTTGTGATATAATCTTGTGTTTTTCATTGATTATAAATGGACCCTAAAAAATAATGGGGTCTAAATAAATGCACATAATCTAATGAGGTTGGATGACCATTTCTTTTATGGGATTAAGAAAATATATCAAAGGTACCCAGAATCCCAATCATTCTCATCATATTAGGGACTAGTATCATGTACTATCGGGACATAGATAGGTTTTTATTTTATTATGGATTATATGAGGAAAAGAAGAATATGATAATAATAGAAAATAGATAAGGGGAATATTGGAAATAAGGGGTTTCCCTCTTGTGATAATTGTGGAAATAAACACCCAAGAATTTCCTTGAAGGGAATGTGATTTTACTATATAGGTGGATATAAAGGCCAAAATTATCATGATTTGAAGGTAATGAAAAATATTTCAATTTATAGATTCTTAAGCTATAAGGAGATAGGGTACTACAAAAATTAATTCCTCAAGGGTCATAACAATAAAAATGAAAACAATCTAAGTGGTAAAGGTTAAGATATGATACTACCAACGATTATATGGAATGATAAATTTTCATATGTTTGGATTAAATAATTATTTTATAATATTATCTATCAATTATATTATAAATATAATAATAAAGGGATTTGTATTGAATATACTTCCACAATATTTTTGAAAGCATTTAAGATAATTTGTTGAATGGAAAAATTCCTAAAAAACTTATTCATTGGAATATTGAAATTGATGAAGAAAGAATAATATTTATAGATAAGAAAAATTAGTATGGGACCATTTCTGTGATATTAATGATATTATTATAGGATGTTATTGGAAACCATGAAATTGGTTTGAGCATTGATAATTTATGTCATCTTTTATAGTGATTACAAAAATGATTGATTTAGGGAATACATTAGAAAACATGAGATTTTATTTTTAAAATAATGCATGTTTTCATTATATTTTTATGGTTGTGAAGGTATTCACATATTTGAATGTGGCATTAAGTGGCTGTAATTTTTTTCTTTGGAATATAATGTTGATTTAGTGAGATTCCTCTTAAATTTTTGGAATTTTAATTTAATCATAAATTTTTTGGGTGACTATTAAGGTTGAACATTTATGAAATGGATTGTCTTTAATACTGTGAGATAACATTAAGTTATTAGTGATCACTTTAATATATTTAATAACTTTATATGAACGTTCTAGTTTCTATAATTAGTGGATAAATGTGGTGATTATCATTTATGGATCTAATGATAGGTTAAAGGTTAATTTTAGAGCTTCGAGAATAAAATATTTGTACCACCCTATCCCAAAATATCTATGATTTAGTGTCTACTATAAATTAAATTGACTTTATTAGCAGGAATCATTTCCCAATATACATAGTGTTTTGTAGTCCTGGTAAACTAGATACATACATGAGAAAAGAATACTCTAATTAATAAATATTTTTTTTAATTAAAAATTAATAACATCATGAATTAAATTATTCCATTTAGTAAATCATTGAATTTCATTCACAGTATGCCACTTAGATTCCTAGGGAATGAAACATCATGTGGTTGAGCTCAAATTCTTATTACGTAAAAACTATAATCGAATAAATAATGAATAAATGATAAAAATAATCATCACATGGTAAAGAAATAAACTCATATTCAATATAATAAATAAACTAAGAAGGATTTTCATAAACAATATAGAATGGTAATAACTAGAAACACATTCTTTTAATATAAATAGATAAAGAAAAATAAATATAGAATGGTAAAAATACTAAAACACAAGCCATATTATCAATGAACAGAAAATGAAATGTATCCATACATTCGTCAATGCAACATATCATGGATGAATATTAACTAGAACAAATATCTGGGTAGTCCATTTTTAATGGACATCATGTCTAAGGAACATGTAAACCTACACCATCATGACCTTTAACAAGGTATTTAAAACTATTTATATAAACCCAATTAATTTTCACAACCATTATTTCTAATGAGAACCCATCAACATATTGAAGAGCTATATAATTTTGGGCTCCACACTCCATCTCTAGTTTAAAGAATTCATCATATCGAATAATCAAAACAAATGTGACATATGAAATATCTGTATTGAATAAAGTATACTGAATTATCAGAATATCCCCAATTAATAAAAAAGGCATTATATATGAAATTGTATATGGTTTAGGCAATAGTAACACCCATTACAAATGAAATGGTTAATTTCGGGGAATGCAATGTTCCATGACCATATGAGATTAAATTTTTCAAGGGGAATAAAAAATGATTCAAGGAACTAAAATTGAATACTATCCTTTTCCAAAGAAATAATAAACCATCTCGTGGAATAATATGGATGGTATCAGTACAAAAAATCCCAAGTGGAGTAAAAATAATGGATTTTGTTTTTTTGATGATAATAAAAAATATAAAATGATATTTTGAAAACATTATTCATGAAAATATACTTTTATTATGTAAACCATTTTCCATGAAAATTTCTTTTGAAAACAAAATTCATTAAAAAAATCATTTCAAACATTTAATGGAATATTCTTCGAAAAGCCGACAATTAAATCTATACATTTCATATGATGAAAAACAAACATTTCTTTTCTTGGTATAGAGTTTTAAAAACACATTGTTCATAAAGAGATAATATGTTTCATTTGAAAAAATTGGTAAAAGAAAAAAGGGTAAACATTTCTTTAAAAATCATTTTGAAAACATTTTTCATAACATTTTAATAAAATGTTGTTTTTAAAAGGAAAAAAATTCTATTACTGAAGAGAGAAATAAGGTCAGGTATTCTAAATTACATTTAAAAAAAATTGAGTACCAAAGAGTGAAAAAATTGTACTCATACTTCAAAATGTTCACAAATAAACGATGGAGATAAAATTAATTGTATTATTTAAAAAAAGGAAATAATTTTCCTTGAATGGAAATACCGTTGATAAATTATTAATGTTATTATTGAGAAAAACAATCATTAATCATTCCAATGTGTCCCATACCACTTTCAAATATTTTAAATCATAATCCTCATAAAGGAAAAAAATTTAATTAATGATTAAAATACCGTTAATATAAAAGGATCAATGATTTAATATAAAAACAGCGGAAATATATACACCCCATAAAATAAGTAAGTGTTGAATAAGAAATTTATCTCAGAAATATAAAATTTGGGATGAGAATCACATATATGATGTTTCCTTTCAGGAGAATTCCCATTAACTTCCTATATAATAACCTCATATAAAATATATAATTTATTGAGATCCTTTTCAATATATATCATTAATTTTATTTCCTATATTACCATGTTGTGTGAAACTACCTTAACAATTTTGTTTACATTGGGTGTTTTAAACATATTTGGTATATGTGTCAAAACTAACATTTGGAGGTAAAGTATGGTAAAAGGGTTTAATAAATAGCATCAATAAATTATAATTATTACATAATTATAATAATTATACATATATTATACTCTTAAAATCAATAATTAAATATTTTTATTTTAAATGAACCGACATTACAATCATTGAAATGAAAGGGCATACATATGAATGAGTAACTTTTCAATTTTTCAAGGATCATTTTAGAAGTAATGTATGTAATAATATATATTTCCATTATTATAATTATATAATAAATACAAAATTATTTTATCTTATATTAATATATGTATAATTATTTTTTCTAAAAGGAATCAAATCTGGTCGAGGAGGTGATTGTTCACACATCTTCAAATGACGTTTTCACTTTTTAAGACTGTGAAACAGTAATAATGAAAATGATATATATATATATATAGTATTTTTACAAAACGTTAATTATTCCATTTATATCATATAGATATTTTTATGTCACATATTATTAATTCAAACCATTATTTATACTTTCCATGTAGAGTATGAACGTATCATATCTTTTTTAGGGGGTGGTAGTCCATACTTCCTCAAACAATGTTATCGTATTAACCTAAAATGGAAAGTATAAATGGTATGTGTAATAAAATTATAAAAAAAGTATAATGAACAAATACATATTATAAATAGAAAAATTAAAGATATTTTACATCTTAATGGACACCATGTGAGGCTCTAAAGGAAAATTGAACAATTATCGTTTCTTGAGGCAACAACTCAATGTACACAGAAATAGTATGTTCATTACCAATTATATGAAATTGTGTGTATTTTTAGGTATAACCATTATAATAAATATACCCATTAATATTTAGGATAATGGTGTTGTCTTACATGAATAGGATAATAAGGTTATAGGGGTTGGAGAATTCAAATAAAACATGAGAGATTGAGAGACAACGCTGCCTCTAAATTAGTTACCTTATTTTTGTTTATACTAAAAGAATTATTTGGATTTATTTCATCAAAATTTTATGATTATATGAATAGTTGAGTGATTTTGAGGAGTTATTATGGCCATGATTGGTCAATCCAAAGTGTCTTGAGATGTGTGAAGAAGTTGGAGGAGAGGATACTTTTTAAAGTGGAGGAGGAGTGGGAGTCCTGTAATATTATGAAAAAAGAATTACATGCCCGACAATAATGTTTATGGAGAATAAAATAATGGTAAAATTAAGATAAAATAGAGGATAGGGTTAAAATATTTCAAAACAATATGTCATGGAAAATTGTGTAGGTGGTTTTGTGTCATATGTTTGTGGTTTTCAATTTAATATGCTAAATTTAACTATAGTCGTAATTAATTGTAATCACAATAACTAGTATTTTTTGTCAAAAATATATTTTTCATTAAAAGAAATTTTAAATTAATATTTCTCAAAATATGTCTTTAATTTTTAAAAATTCCATTTATTGATGTGTCAGAAATTGATTTACATTTAATCTCACAGGAGGGATGAAAATTTGGGTTTTTAAAGTTAAAACAGCTGAAAGTTTTCTTTGTTTGTATAATAAATTTCAATGTAAAATTTATTTAAATGCAATAAATTTTATTCATTGATAAAAATATTATCTAATTATACTTTAAAACTAATTTCAAATATAAATTTTTCTCAGAAATAAATTATTTGGTAATCTTATTTTGAACGAGAATATAGTATTTTTCACATTTCATTAAAAAATCACATGTTTTATAAAATTATCAAAAAAACATTTAACTAATTATGATGATTCCATTTAAATATATAGACTAATTCGACATATTAAATTAAGTATTTCTTCAAAATTATTATTTAAAAATTTCATTCCATTGAAAGTTGGTAAAATTACATTTATAAAAATATATGTTTTTTGTGTATGATATAGTATGTTATTATCATATGTATATAAAACCTAATAAATGAATATCAAAAATATTTTATTTATTATATAATATATTTATTTCAATATAATTATTCTATATTTTTTATTAATATTTTTTAAAATTCAACTCTTTTAAATGAATAAAATAATATTTTTTATATACAACTGGTTCTTATTTTCATTTCTAATTATTTGTTAACCAGTGATTTGATTTTTTATTTATAATTTTTTTTTTCATAATTTAGATAATACCATTAATAATTTCTAGTTTATATCTTATGATATTAAATAATTAAATTATAGTAATATATTATTGTTCAACAAAACTAAGCCTTTTGTGTGACACAATCCATCGAGGAAGGTTCCTCTTATATGTAACGTATGTTAACACTTTGTAGCATGAATTGAAATATATACAATTTATTTAAGGATTGAATATATTTGAAATTATATAGATATTATTTTACCATATGTGCTTAGTGTTCAATTCCATTTACATTATCAAATACAGGGTTCTTAATTTAGATTTTTGGGGCGTCAAAATATTGTTGCCTTATTAAAATTAAATCATCTCAATTTAAACATGCTCATAGTGAATGATTTTATGATATTTACTATGTTTGAAATTAACATCATGAAAAGAGATCAAATTTCAGTCTCTATAAAATTGAGAATTGGAAGTGCAATGATCACATGGACTAACATGTAAAAATCTCTCTATGTAAGAGAACATTTGTTGAAAGTGAAAATAGGCACTTTGAGGAAAAGTGTGAATATTTGTATAGAGTGAATGAAATTATAAATTTCAAACAAGTGAGTGGTCAATATAAATGTGGGGGACTTAATGATACAAATATATGACAATTTAGAAGACCATCGGTTGAACAAAAATTGGGGTTTTAGGAAACAATTTAATTTATAAGTCATTTTTGGAATGTATGGTAATTATTTTACTACCTATGAATATAAGAAAATTTTCTAACCTAATAGGATTCAAATTAATATAAAAAATCATCACTATTTGTTTTTATTTTATTGAATTAAAATTCATTCCATTAATAAAATAAATAAATTAGAATTATTGATTTTTTATTCCTAAAGCACTAAAAGAAACATTTAAAGGATAATAAAGACTATAAAAGTATTACAAGTTGAATTATTTGACATTAAAATTCTCAAAATTAAATATGGTTCATATATTAATCTCTAATACTCATTAGTGAAACTTTTGGTTCATCATGAATATTAATTCATCATTTTTTTAACAAATAATAATGAAAAATTATCTTCGACATTGTGTATGTCAGTGGTTGGGGAGAAACCATTATCACCATTCTATTTTTGGGTACAAGACCCTAGAACATTCCAAATAATATTTATCTAAAATGGAAAAAAGGTTTTCCTTTTCTAAAGAATTATTATTATAATTTCAACCAAAAAAATTAATTGAAATCCTTGATACAAGGTTTACTAAAAAAATTATTTTTAACTGATGTTTTCTATAAAAAACCTAATACATAAATACATCAGCCAATTACTTCCATATATGTGTTTCATTATTTTAGAGATTATCCATATTATCATTTTTCGTATTTATAAATTAATAATCCATATTAAGAATATAAAACACCATAGTATTATACTAGTATATTCATTTTTATTATCTAATCAAATACATCATAATGGGTTGTAAATAAAATGAGACTTATCTTAAGAATATACACCAGGAGTGTAATTCCAAGTGCGTAGAAAGGCATGTTTACATGTACCATGATATCTTGAGTCAAGATCAGAACACCTTGTCATTGTTATTACTCTAAGGAACTTCTTTTCTAGATCCATTACATCTTCTTTTTCCGGGAAAATGATGTATTGATGTGAAATAATATAACCTCTATCTCACCATAATTTTTGGATGTTATTTTATACGTATCCTAAAAATCTACCTTAGTGATATGTTATCTTATCTATCTTTTCGGATATCTTGTTCCCAATATTTATACTAAACATCCTTTGATAACAAATATAGTTCCCAAACACTGAAAATAGCTAGGTTCGTGTGTTCTATATCAATTACATTTGTACGATTACAAAGAATCAAATCAAGATTGACTGAGAGTTTAGTAGTCTTGGTAAAACAGATGTATACATGAGAAATAAAGACACTAATATCAACTTATTTTTTATTCTTCTTTATAAATAAATATCATTGATGATTACTTTAATCCATATTTTAAATCCATGAATATATCTCATAGTACACTTATTGGATTCATGGGGAATAGAACATAATAATGATGAGCTATAATTATTGGTAATGAAAAAATATAGTGAATGTAATAAAGTATCAAGGTGAATATTAATAATAGAATGGTAAATAACTGAACTCACATGCCAAATAATCAATTAAAATGGATGTAAATGTATAAAAAAATATATAAATGTAATTACAATAAACACACTCCCTTCAAAAAAAATATAAAGAAAATAATATGACATGGTACAAAACTAAAACACATTCAATTTAATAATATAAAATAAAAATGAAAATAATCCATAGATATAATGACACAAAATCCCATGGATAAAAATAATTGTAACTAATATGTGGGAAATTATTTTTTAATGGATGTAATGTCTAAGGAATGAAAAAATCCTCTATGGTAAAGAACATTCATAAAATGATCTAATGCATGGGATATAAACAAATTTCATTTGCACCACTTTTTTATTTCATGAGAACATATCATTGCATTGAGAATCTATATAAATTCTAGGTTCCACCTTTCATTACAAGTCTATAGAATTTGTTATATTGAATATTTGAAATATTAATGTTCCTTATGAAAAATATTTATTGAATAATGAAAATAGAATTTTCAATAATTTCCCAAATAATAATTTTACTTTTAAAGTATACACCCATGGTAAAATGCTATATTATTTATGAAATAGTAATATCAATGATCAATTTAATGGATAATTTGGGGAAACTCAATGTTCCATGAACATATGTGATTGATTATTTTAGGGGAATAACCAATGACTCATGGATGAAAATGTGAATACTATTCTTGGTAAAATAAATTACAAACCATCCCGATGAAGAATAACAGTTGTATTATTACAACCAATCCTCTGTGGGGTAAAATTAAATGGTAATTTTTATTGATGAATAGAAAAACCATAAAGCAGTATTTATAAATAATTCATGAGGAGAATAACAATTAATTATGAATTTTTTTAAACCTTTTCATTGAAAATAAAATTTTAATAAATAATATTTAAAAATTAACCAATCACATATGTAAATGAATCATTGAAGAAATGATGGTGATTAAATCCCTACATGTTGTTTGTGGAAAAAAGAACATTCCATTTCCATGCTTAAATGGTTATAAAAATGAAATTTTCAGAAGTATGCAAGAATATTATTTTGAAAACATTTGTAATAGAAAAAAATGGTAACAATTTCTGACCAAATCAATTCAAAAAAATTTACTTTTATTATGAATACATGGTTTTTAAAAAAAAGGTTACCTTAATAATGATAGAATTAAATTTCGATTTTCTGAAAAAAAAATTAAAATATTTATTGTACCAATGAGGGGGAAAATGGTACTAATATATGAAAATGGAATTTATTATGAGATAAGATAAAATGAGAGTTCTAATTTATCAATTTTAAAATAATTATTTTTGAATTTAAACACTATTTAAAGATCATTAATATTATTATTGAAGAAAATAATATTTCAATTCGTCATAGTGTCCCATACTACATCCAAACATTTTAAATCATAATCATTATTACAATATACAATTAAATGAAAGATCAAAATACAATGAATATAAATTGATGTATTATATAATATAAAAAATTTGGAGTGGATAAACAACAAAAATAAGTAAGTGGTGAATATGAAATTTATCCCCCAGATGTGAAATGTGAGATGAGAATCCCTTACCTTGAGATTACTTTAGGGTGTTCCACATTTAACATCCAGTATAAAAAACCTATGTAAATTTTATAATTTGATGAGAAATTTTGTAATTTTTACCTTTAAATTTATTTCACTTAATACCATGTTGTTTAAAACAACAAAAATAATTAAATTTACATAGTGTGTTTTGTCCAAATTCAGTAAATGTGTTAAAATAATTTTGATAGGTCAATAATGGTCAAGTGGTCCATTATATAACACACCCAACATAATAATAATGAAATATTTATCATATTTATACATATATTATAATTTTAAAATTCATACTTAAATTTGGATATCAAAAATGAACCAACATTAAAATCACAGAGACAGAAGGGTGTATGCATGCATGAGTATTGTTTCCCCTTTCTATTGATCGTTATATATAAAATGTAAGAAACTGTATATATTTAAATATTGATAATTCTATCATAAATACCATATTATTTAACCATATAATCAAATATATATATATATATATATAATTCTTTTGATGTAAAATTAATCACGTCGTGTTGAAGTTGCGGTAGTCCACATGTCCATGAACAACTCTATCAGTTTTAAGTGTGTGAAAATATAATAGTAGATATTATATATATATGTAGTATATTTATTGAAATTAATTTAATTCATGGTTATAATATAGGTGTTTTTATGTCACATATGTTTATTCATAACCATATTTTATACATTCTATGTATAGTGTGAATGAATCCCATCACTTCGAGGGGGTGCTAGTCCACAAGTCCCAAAATGATGTTATTGTATTAATGTAAAATGGAATGTAATAATGGTATGTTTAGAAAAAAATTATAGAAGTATAAATAAATAATAAATATTTTAAATAATATATCTATATAAATATGGTTTCAGTCATAATGGCCACTATGAGAGGCAGTATAGAAAAAAAATGAACAATCACCATTTCATGAGGTAGTAGATCGTTGTATAGAGAAACAATGTGTTTGATACCCATTACATGGAATTGTGTGTGACAGTAGGTATAAAAATTATTATAATAAAATAATAGTTTATTGAGGATACTGTTTTTTGTAAATTAATAGACTAATATGTGTTTAGGTTTTGGAGAATGAAAATAAAACCAGATTTCCCGAGAGAATATGTTACCTCTTAATCGGGTAACTTCTTTTGGTTTGTACCAAAAATATTCATAAGATATCATTCATAGTAATGGGATGATTCTATTTTAATGGGGGGATTTATATGATGTAATTTATATGATATTGGTAGAAAAAAATTTCTTGATTGGTGTGATGCTGTGGGAGGATATGATTCATTTTTATAGTGGAGGAGGAATGACACTCTTGTAATATTTTTAAAATGGAATTATACTCATGTTTTTTATGTGGAATTGGATACAATAATGAAAATTTTATGAAAATATAGGATAGATCCGAAATAATGACAACCAATAGGTTTTGCACATGTTTATAGGTCATATTGTTCATTAAGGATGCAGGTTTGTCCCTTAAAAAGCATAATTTAATAGAATTGTGGTAATTACTTTTTGTCGCTTTTACTAATATGATTGGAGAATAAAATAGATGGTATTATTTGGCCGTATAAATTTTTTTGATAAAAAAATTACGGAATCCCTTTATCTAAATTCCAATTATATAATTATTATAAATTGATTTAAATTTATTCTCATAGGTGGGATGACAATGTGAGGCTTTAAAGTAAAAACATTCAAAATAATGATATGTTTTTCTAATAAAAATCTATGTTAAATTGATTTCAATGAAATAAATTTTATAATTTCTAAAAAATAGATTATAATAATACTATAAAACCAATTATAAATATAATTTATCCTTATAAATAAGTTTTATGAAAAAGAATATTTGAACAAAAATTTAATATGTTTAATAATTAATTAAAAAAAATTAAATGATTCAGAAAAATATCAAAGATTCACCATAAACTAATTATAATGTTAATATTAAAAAATTAATGTTTATTTTTACATATTAAAATCAATTCTTGTTTAAAAAATCAATATTTAATAGGATGTTTTCATTAAAAGGCAGTAAATTGCCCTTATAAAAAAATAGGTTTTTATTTGTATGATAGTCCTTTTTCTTATCTAATTTCCAAAAAAAAGTAATGAATGGTTAAAAAAAATTTATTGAATATATAAAATATTAGTTTTATTAAAATCAATAATAATTCGATTTAATTATTTTTATTAAGATCAATCTCATTAGGAAGAATAAAAATAAAAATAATTCTTCTTATATCAAATTGTTGTTATTTTCATTTCCCATTAATTAGTAACCCATGACCTCATCATATATTTATATGAACAATATATTTTCATAATTTAATAAATAATTTTAATTTAATCTATTTTATGTCTTATTTTATTAAATAAAAATATTTAATACTATATTATTATTCAGTAAAACACTATCATGTGTTTGATGAAAACCATCGAGCAAGGTCCTTCATACATGTAACACATTCTTACTCTACATTGAAAGAATTAAAATATAATTAATCTATTTTAAATACTAAATATTTTATAATGTATCTAGATAATATGTTGAATTACATTTATATTGTTTTGTTTCTGAAATGCTATAAAATACATGGTCATTACTATAGATTTTTTTATTTGATATTAATTTAGTTTAGTATGAAATAAATAAGGGATTGATTTAGAAATATCAAAATGATTAAATTGTGCCTATGAAATAACAAATCAAGAATTTATATTTTCTCAAATTTTCTATCATGATAGTAAAATAATTACAGAAGGAAATTGATCTTGAAAAAAAGTTTATATATTAACTATCAGTTATGTTAAAAAATGGAATTTTAAAACATTAAAAATTCATGGTATTCTTTTCATTGACCTTATATGTATCACCAAATATATTGAGATCAATGATCACTATCAATCTCTACAATTATTTTGTCTTTTCTTATATTTCTATATATTCAATTCCTGATAATGTTCTTCCATTTGGAAACCTTGTTTTGTGTTATTCAAAATTTCATTCATATTTAACATATTTTATTTTAAATATGTTTTATTGTAACCATTTCATGAGGCTTTTTTCCATCAATTTTAATTTAAAATGTGAAACCATTATTTTCTGAGATCATTATTAAATTACAAGGAAAAAATTTATTTAATGTCATAGAATGAAACATGTAACACCCCGAGCTGCCACAATACGCTTCTCATTCAATAATGCAATAGCTTGCATTATACACAACTTCGAGTTCTAAAACACCGCGACTAATCTATGTAGCCTTTATGAATAGTAATAACCACTTTTTAGAATTATAGAAATTTTATATTTCAAAATGGACTTCATTTTTGGATTCGGAATATCGAAATTAGGCTATGTTGAATTTTTGGTATTTTTCTGAGAACATCTAATTTTTTTAGGAATAGTAAAAAATACTTAAAACAACTTTTTTAATAAAAATAATTTATAATGTTAAATTATACTATTTATTGGTTTTAAAGAATAATTAGAATATATTTTTACCATTTTATCCAACAGTGGTCATTAGAATTAGTTTAACATTGAAATTGGACATAAACAATTGCCAATCTTTTGATATAAATTGTTTCCTAAAAACACGCTATTTGTTGTGACAGTGAGAATTATTTATAAAATTAATTAATGCAACTTATATGTTTGTAATTTTGTAAAATAGACATCATTTTTGAATTCGGAATATCAATTATAGCTTAGGGTGAAATTTTGGCATTGTTCTGAAAAACATCAATTTTTGATGAATAGTGAAACCACTAAGTGGTAGTTAAATAACTGATATTTCGTTTAAATGAAATATTACCACTTCTCTGTTTTGATTTTCAAAA
This sequence comes from Viscum album, assembly GCA_963277665.1. Taxonomy (NCBI): domain Eukaryota; kingdom Viridiplantae; phylum Streptophyta; class Magnoliopsida; order Santalales; family Viscaceae; genus Viscum; species Viscum album. The sequence goes on from OY728152.1 coordinate 1,378,671,022, forward strand.
ATCAGAATACATGGTTTTCATTAAGAAGAAAAATGTGGTTCAATGAGATTAAAATAATTTTTGGTGAATAGTAACTTTTAAGTTCTTAATCGCGATTAGAGGTAATTAGTGTAGTTTAAGGTAAAATTAATGTTTTAATAATATGAGATGAGCTTGACACATGTCATACCCTCATTGGATGTTCCATTTCCGACCAATACAATCCATGGGTCAACATGGGGACCCCATGGAGCCACTTTAGTTGGAAAATGACATAAATACCTTTTATTTAATGTTAAAGTAAAAAATGACACAAACATGAAATGTTTTAATAAACAATTTTTAAATGGGGTTATACAAGTCATATTTTTGACTATAAATAGTCATTCTAAATATAAAAAGATTTCCTACATCATAGTATTTTTTTATAATTTTTATACATTAAATAAATTAAATTATTTATGACATCATTATGATGTAGCAATGACCTCATTATTTAACGATTTCAATAAAATGAAAAGATAATGTACAATACAAGGATTACACTTGTCCAAAGACTATTGGATGGGTAGATTTAGAACCCTTATCCCCTTAGCCACGAATTATATAAGTGTGGGACCTTTATAATCCGAAAATCATTGTAAAATAATGTAAAATTTCCTTACTTTCCAAGAGTGGCCCTCCTCTCCTCTTATAAAAGGCCCCCACCTCTACCACCTCATTCACACTTTCAAGCCATTTGGCTCGGCCAAAATCTGCCCAAATACTCTCCCAAATTCCCCCTATTACTCCTAGAAGCCTCACTTTGGTCAGAACTCTTCCCAAGGAAGCCTTTGGCTCAAATCAAAAAGAGTTACCCGATTTCGAGGTAATGTCTTCTCTAATGTTGTTTTGTTTTATTTTTCTTCTCCAACCCCATAAACTCTTTTTATTCATTTCTTTTGTAACAACACCAGTATCCTCAATATACTTGGATGTTGTTATAAGAAGGATTCGAGCTACACTTACACACACCTACATCTAATGGTTAAAGAACATACGGTTTCTGTGGATGGCGAATTTCTGCCTCACGAGACGATGATTGTTCAACACTCATATAACACCTTCAAAGGTGGCCATTAAGATGTCACTATATTTATATATGATATATAATATGTTTATGTTTTACTTATTCTTCTGTATTTCTCATTTATGGCATACTTTATGATTTCCATTATGGGTAAAACACGATAATTTCATTTTAGGAAGTGCGGACTACCGCCCCCTCAAAGTGATTTGAATCGTTAATGCCATATGTGGGATGTATAAAGGATGGAGTAAATGGTATTATACACCATATTATACTGGAATTATATTATAAATTTATATCATTATTATTTCATTCTATTAAATACGAAATAGAAATGAATGTAGCGTTCATGAGTACGTACGGCTTACCGTCTCCATGAACGGTGCATTTCATTTCTTACCTCTAAATGTTACGTAATATTATAAATGAATGTATATACTGGATATATATGATATATATGACATATAAATAATGGATATAATTCTGGAGATAATGGATATTCTACCACATAATCAACTTGTAATTATAAGAAGTTTATTGTTGACTCAAGTACCAAAGATCGACAAAACGACCGTTATTAACTTAAATAATTACATAATGTTCATAACATTGTAATAAGTGATATAAAAAGGATAATGAAATTGAAAATGGTTCTCAATAAGGTATATATTAACTCTAGTTTATTATTCAGGAGGTTAAAGAACGGTTGAGTCATGTCAGACACGAGGTAAGGGAATTTCTTAACCCAACTTCCATTCTTTGGGTTAATCTCCTACTTTCAAGTTATGTCATGATATTATTATGTCTTATTTTGTATTATTTAGGTGTAACTATAGTGAAAACACATAATAGATATATTTTATTTTAAAAATGAACTTTTTAAGGACTTCGTCTCAATCTCCTTTCATTGAGGCATATTTGGTTTTATACACAATTTTCTTTTATACGGTGTATAAACCCCTTTGACTTTTATGTTTATTCAAAAGGAATCTTTTTTATATGAAGTGTTTTACTAAATGACAAAAATGGAATGTTTTTATTTCTGTACATATGCTGCGAAAATGAATTCTCCGCCGCCGTGACCGTTATTTAGGTTCCGGATTCCTCTACAAGCCATAACTGTTTTTAAATGATTTAAAAAAAAGAGAGATATTTATCTCAAATGTATGAAAATCCAGTGAATATGTATAAATATTTAACTCAAGCTTAAAAATGTTGTTAGAAAACTTGACTCTCGAGTGTGGTAGATAGGTAGTGATTGGGTGTGGACCCATCATGGCCTGCAATTAGTCGAGCAGTCTCAGAATTAGTTATTTTGTTTTCCGAATCTTGCATAATGTTTTCAGAAAAACACTAGAGTATATTTGAGAAATTTTAAATGTAAGTATCTTCTAAAAATTAAACTAGTATTTTGATACCGAAATTAATTTCAAATGGTATTTTAAAAAAATGGTATTCCTAAATGTTTATATACCATTTTTCATATAAGGAATGCATTGGACTTAGTAAGTGACGGGTGGAGCCCGCTATAGCATCTCGATGCATCGGTAGGTCTCATGAGACAACTAGACGTGGAATTGGCCGAGGCCCTTTCCCAATTTGATTTATGGTTTTGGCCAAGGCCTTAATCATTTTAGACATCATGGCTGAGGCCTTGAAAAAATGTTTCAGAATGTCGGGCATTATACATTCCCTCATTATGAAAGTGGTTATTGATCTTTCTTGTGATTATTCGTCTAGTAGAATATCCATGTGAGTAAGTAAGTGGAATTATTTGATTTTACTTTTTCCATATTATTCTGAAGTTCAAGTTTAATAAGGCTTTTGTTTAGTTATACATTGCTTTAATTGTTAATTTTTTTTTATGAAAGCTTCTGCAATATCGGTATCCTTACTAAGCATCTGAGCTCACCCCTTTCAATGTTTTAATGTTTTTCAGGATGTGAAGAAGTATATTATGAATGAACTGTAGGTATAGTGTGAGGGGATATGAAGACAATATGTTGTTGTAGTTTTGTTTTACTTTATGATGTAATGAACGACTTATGAATTTATCTAGTGTTTCCAAGGCTACTAAACTAATCGGTCTTTCGAGACTTGATCTTTTGTGATCATGCCAATGTTACGATGTAATGCACCGACTCTGGGTAGCTGGGGTCGGGGCGTTACAAAACACCTCAAGATTTTAAAATGGTTAAATAATCATTGATAGTATATATGAAATTCAAAAATAAAACATTCATGTATTTTTAACACCTTTAAACTTTAAATTATATTTCACATTAATTAAATTAAATCTATGTGATATATTCATGTGTATGTATCATCATGTTTAAACAAAATATGATACTCTCTTAAAATATAATTATTTAAACATGAAAATTATAACCTGTATTTTAAGTTGAAGGATTTTAATAAGACTGAATAAATTATTATAATTATATAATTGATAGATGTATAAAATAAATTCAATTGTTATTTTTTAATTGAAAAAAAATATAATCCATTTTATGGATTTTTTCTAAAACTCTATTTTTCTAAATGATGGCCTTGTCCAACTTTTCATGAATAATATAAAATTAATTTCAAACATATTTATAAAATATATTTGACCTTTTAAAATTTATGTTTTAAACATATGTTTAAAAATTATCTCTTGTTTATGTTTTGAGGATTTTATGTAAATATTAATTTTTCGAAAGGGGTGAAAAATACTGTTTTTTAATGATAACCACCATTTAATTTAAATTATTTATAATAACAAATTATATTTTATGTTTTTAAAGATAAATTAGTTAAATTAGATTACCATTATACTAATTTATTTCATTTTAATAAATTTTTTATTAAATTTTCTTCGGAATTATTTATAAAAAATTGAATAATTTTTTATTCAAAAAATAGTTTTTTCAATAATCCATTGAATTTCATTTTTAATTAAATTTGACTACTATTTTGAATAAAATATGAAAAATGGAATCATTAATTTGAATAATAATATTTTATATTATATGAAAATGATTAAATAATTTTTTACAATTTTGAAAATTAAAATTATTAATAATAAATTTATACGGTTAATGTTAAAATTTATTTATAATGGGATTAAAGTAGAATGAAAATTGCTACAAATGAAAAGAAACATGTCTATTTTCCAATTTCTAGACATATTTAGACTTTATAATTTTTAATGTAATATAATATATCATTTTTATGCCATTATAATTTAATTAACATGGGAATCACTGTAACATTTCAAAAATTACATGTGTGTCCTCTCTCAAACATATAAATGGCCACCCCTCCACTTTATACATCGCAATTCGAATGAAATTTGTGTTGGCCAATACCAGCAAAAATATTTTACTAAACTCAATTCTGAAATCAAAGATGACTTATATTTTTATAAATCAATCATTATATTTCATTAGGTTTTAACCTAAAGAGGCTTTACGATGAAAAGATAAAATTATTAAACATGTATATTTATTTTATTTATACATTTACCTCAGTTAAAAAATATCAACTATGATAATATATTAAAATTAGAATCCCATAGATACTGAGATGGTATTATGTAAATGTAATAATATAGATCCATCCCATGTTTCATCCAGTGGGTAATGAAATCGTCGATCGTATGCCCTATGGACTAACGTCTTAAAAACCAATGTAATCCATTTTCTATAACCACGAGAAAGATATAATAGTGTACTTAAAAAAATTATAAGTGATATTTATGAAATTGTTATACATATGTAATTTTTATTTAATATATTCCTTCTCAATTACCAGTATTTGGGGGGATATGATAACATCACTCGTGTGTATATTAGACAACCACATTGAGAAGCAATGCCATTCATTTTTTGCTAATTGATTATATAGAAGTGAGTAAGAATGGATTTAAATAATATATATGATATACATGAAATAATAATAGTTATTTAAATATAATTTTACATCTATCTTCTTATCATTAAATTTTTTGGAAAATAGCAGTGTTACTTGGGTGCATATGTGGACTACCACCTCCATGCATTGATGTGAATGTTTTTTAATTTTTTTTTACATATAATGTAATAAAAATTATTGTTATTAAAATAAATTATATATATAACATAAAATTTATACTATATTAGATAAATAACATTTATTATCCATTCATTCCATTTGTCGAATAAAATGGAATCAATAATCTTGCATACATATGGCTTACTATCTACATGAATTGTGTAATCCATTTTCTATATCTCAAATTAATAGATATCTATTATTAAATATATAATTAATATATATTATACTTAAATCTTTTTTAACATTATTTATATTTTAGAATCATGATCAAAGTTAAATGATCGAAATTACCAAGTAAAAATAATTCATTAAAAATGATGTAATTTTCAACCGAAATTGTGATTTTAATAAGGGATTATTAATAAATATTTCCTAAATGTTTATAAGTAAATAATATATGATATTAAATATATGATTAATGTTTTTTAATTTTAGTCTAAAAGCCTATACTTATTATAAATTATCCATGAACATGTATAATGAATATTACACTGAAGATAAGGGTTACATATCTCCCTTTTACTTCTAAGTGACATATTCCATATTAACTACATATTATTCTATGTGGATCATATTCTATACCGTTGATATGTAATATCATGAATCTAGTTCTCTTCATGTTATATAAATATTTATTTTATATTATACTTTTCACGGGGATTACGAATGGAGAAAAATCAATGTGAAGTTAAATTTATATTGAAATTTAATTTAAATTATGTTTATTTATGATTGAATATTTACAAAAGGAAATTATTTCATCATTTTACAATAAATGATATTTAATTATATTATCCACTTGTTATTCATGATAATTTCATCAAATAGTACAATTTTAGTCTATTTGGTACATAAAATTGATTGTCATTTTTTATGAAAATATTAATTTATTTCTCTCTTCAGTCAATCATGATTTTCCTTCCAATACAATGTTTTGAAATAATGTATTCAATTATTGTTAAAATTATAAAAATTAATTACATAATAATTTTTTACCCATGTTTTAATTTGTAAAATTTTCATGAATTCAATATTTAGGTTGTATTCCAAAAAAATCACTTATTAATTTTTTCTAAAATACCAAAAGAATATTTGATATCATAGGTTGGACATGAAATAAATTCCTCATTTTCATTCAAACACAATAAATAAAATGATATTTTGCATGTTTCTAGGATATTTTCAAGGAAATTAATTATCAAATGGTGTTTGAAACACTTAGTTTTAAAATATTATATTAAATATAAAAAGTTTATTTTCCATAGAAATATTAAAATAGTACATTATGGTATTTATATTAATCAATGAAATAAACCCTTTATTTTCCTTAAGATAAATTGGGGATATTTTTTATATTACCATCTTTATCATTTATCTTATAGTATTATGATCATTTTTATTTGAGATATAAAATTTTATTACTATTCACTATATTTATATGGGTATTTTATGATTATGTTAATTGAATTAGGTAGGTATTAACATATCAAATGATAGTTTTTCAGTATAAATGTTTATTTTTATTATGATTCGACAAACTCATACAAGGAAAAAATTATAAATATTAATAGAATGATGGGACATAATATTACATCACACTACAATGCATCTGTATGTCCCATCCGATAAATCAGATAAAAAAATTAAATGGGGTTTTCCCATTGTTATGGAATGTATTGTGAGAGGAATTTAAGGTTTGATTTAGATTTTTGGAAATATGAATTCCTTCATTATCATATTATTTATCAATTGGTAATTTTACTAGTCGATTAGTTAGAATATCCATGGTCATGTTTCAGACAAATTTGGTTATTTTTATGAAATTATTTAATTACACTTTCTTCCTAGAATATTATTATTATGTTAAAAAAGTAATAACATTGTTTTAGTTAATTACCTTTCCATATTAATTATTCTTATTTAATCCTGATAACTTCAACCACACTCATACCATTATTGGGAATTTTTTCTCTACACATTCTTACATTCCTCTCAATAGGATTAATGATTTGAATTATTATTGATATGTTCAGTTATACTCAAGAAAATAATGATGAAATCAATGTAAATTTAATCATCTTTTATAGGATTTAAATTTAAATATTAGATTAAAGTATGTATCTAGTTTGTGATGAATACAAAAAAATATGGTCCTTTAGGATGTGATTATTTGAATCAATATCCTATTTAATAGGGTAAACAACTACTCTAGGCAATGTGGGTCAGGTTTTATATGTGGTATGTCATACCTTTATATGATGTTTAGTAATATAGCTTTCCAGACATATCAATTTATATTTTATAGTTTTTACTCAATGATGCTACATTGAATTTATTTCTGTATAAAAATCCATTAGAAACGAGGACATAGTGTGCCATTTCATAACATGGTGTAGTGATTGTTTTAACTCATAAAGAGAATTAAATAATTAAAAATAAGAATTTAGAAATTGAGGATTTAAAAAAAATTGAATCATTAACAAATACATCATAAAAAATATAACTATTAAAGAATGAATTCATGATATCCAGTTGATATAGTTTGAAATCTAGATGAGAAATATTAGAATAAAATATCATAGAAGCTTCATGTTAATCTATAGGTGAACATGTTTCATTCTAATTAATTCATTACTCATGATTATAACATTGTGTGATCATTATTATTTTTAAACTATAGTTCAAGATTTATAATAATTTCATCCAATAAACCATTTATTTCAAGTATTCATGTAGTCTATAGGCCACTTTCCATGTTACCATACTTTTTTATTTTCAATCTAATTAAACTATTAAAATTTATCCATTACAAAAAATCATCATTGATAGCTTTAGTATTGTTGTTATTTTAAATAAATGATAATAAATATGGATGTTTAACCTCTTTACAAGGGAATATCTATCCTAATAATCTCATTAAAGGTTTTTATGAAAAAATAAAATATATTTCCTGTGTGGGTTATAATTATTATAGGAACATAATTACACGGGTCATTCATTTTTTCTTTACTGTTAGGTAGGTGAGATTGAATGAATTTTTTGAACCTAGTATTTTTATCTTTTAAATATGAAAAATTTAATGGCGTCTTTGAGTGATTATTAAAACTCATATTTTTCATATCATCCCTAGTATTAACTAATGTGTTTTTGGATCAATTTAATCTTTTTTAGGAAAGGTTACATGTAAGGATTCTTCTACAGCATTAGTCACATTATTTGAGAGTCCATATGTTTTAGAGGTGGTTTAATAACAAAAGAAAATACCATTATCAATATTTATATAAAATTTAAATAGATTTTATTCTATTTTTAAAATAAGGACATTATATGAATTTTTCAATTAATTAACCATATGATTCCAACTATTCCATAATTCATTGGTGTATTCTTTAAAATTGGTAAGATGAAAACCCTATTGATGATAAAATTATTTAAATTGAATTATCTACTACGATGTAATTATGTTTTTCATAATAATTTAGTATCTTCTAGACAATCCGTGATGATTTATATTTCTCATTTAAACCAAACCAACTTGTTGAGGAGTTTTGGGAGAATATATTTTGTAATTATGGCCATGTTATGACCATAAGGTCTTATAGTCATTATTTTAAAACTAAAATTGTTCATTAAATTTAATTATTTTTATCGGGATTGAACTAGGAATCCCTACAAAGATATAATTATTTGACAAACATTTACATTCATCACTTTTGTGGGACATGAAATAAACACATGTTAATTGATAAAATTAAAAAAAAATTAAGAATATTTTTTCACTAAAATAGAATATATAAATGGTCTAGAAACATCTATATGATTCATGTATAAGTTTTTATAGGTAAAATACACTTTATTTTTATGAATGAGATCTTATGTTACATCCATTTTTTGAAAATTACAACACACTATTACATTAAGTAATTCATGTTGAGGTAGATCATTGATTAAATACTTATTATTATGTTTTATATGTATGTAAATTTTATTGTGGAAGACTATATTATAAAGAACCATCCTTGAAATACATATATATTACATAACTTCTGATTAATACATAAATCATTCAGTAACAAGACACTCAAAGACTGTACATGTATAGTGCCTTTAGAAACATGGAACCATGAACATTGGTACATAAGTGAGCTACATTAGCACCCACCAGGTTTTTATTAATTAGAACCATTATTATAAAAATCAAAAAAAAATTATATTCATAACCCAGGTAAGTAAACATAAAATTTGGTGAGCGCTTGTTCCCTAGAAGGGTAATCAAGGGAGATATGTGTGCGTAATCATGAGCATAAGGGTAGTAGAACAGGATCATAAAAATAGAACATCATACATTATATATCAATGATCATATATATGAATCATGACCTAAATAGTTGTAGTTCATAAGAGATGAATCATGAGGATATTAAAAAATTATGTTGTGAAGTCATAAAATAATAATAAAACATGGAATATTAGGAAACACATAAGTATATAATTTGATTTCCATTGTAATCAAGGAATCGTTTCCAACACCATCTTGGTAGTATGGGTTCACACCCCATACTATCTTTGGATTCATGATTTACTCCAACAACCATCATAGTACCATAAGTTCACTACTCATACCATCTTAGTAGTAATGGTTCACCCCCATGGACATCTTATATAACATGGTTCACTCCTAATACCATCTTAGTCTATCTCATGAGATATAAATATTTACTGAATTAATTAAAGAGAGATATGGTTCCCAACCATATCATAATGAAATCATATATACATGTGTCATAAAAGCATTAACAATCATACCAAAACCCATGAATTAAATTTGTTATCATAAACATGTAATTATATCATAATCTTTGGGGAGGGATAGAAGTTTTATAATAATCATAAGCATAACCACTGAAATGAAGTGTAATTAAATATCATATAACCATTAAAAGAGAAAAAGGTTCCATAAATGTCATTACATCAAAATATTTTACATTAATGAAAATATTATTAATGGAAAAATTTAAGCATTTCCTCAAAAATTCATGTTTAAAAAAAACATATATTGTCCTATATCGGAAATAATTTTGAACGTCATTTAAAAATAAATTAGGAAAATATACATTATTATTTGGAAATTGATTTTTAAAAGTATAAAATCTTTTCAAACACATATTTTTGAAAAATAAACTTGAAAACGATAATTAAATCTTGAAAAAAACCACATTCCTTTACAACATAAAGAAGTAGCTTGATGTGATTTTGAAAAAAATATATTTGGAAATACATTGAAAACTTATAAATAAAGTATGAAATCATTTTTAAAACAATTTATTTTAAAATACAATTAAAACATAAAAAAATATAAAAGATTTCCTTGAAAGAATTTCTTTTGAAAATTCATAGAAAATATATAAATAAATAGTGAAAACATTTTGAAAACCACTTTGTTGAATGTTCATTGAAAATTATTAAATAATTCTTCAAAATATTTTGAAAATGATTTCATTAAAAATAATTTGAAAGCATATAAATGAATATTATAAAACCAAAAACAATTTTATTGTTATTTTTATTTATAATTATCTTCAAATATAATTTTGACCCTTTTTAATAAAACATGTTTTTTTAAATTAAATATATTTTATACCCAAGAGATATATACATTAATATTTTTCTAAAGATATATATTCTTAATTATATTAAACAACAAAGAGTTGGAAAATGTTACTAATTAAAGATGATATCTTCAATAAATAGATAGAAATAAAATTCTTGATATTTCTTAAGATATGGTTTATATGATATCACTAATAGAATAATAAGCATTAGCAATATCAAAACGTGGTGATATTGTTTCAATAAACTCTTACCAGTATGTAACTTGGGAACATAATCTCCATGAAAAAAACAAAATTACATGAAGCATTAAAATATCATAAAAATAATTAAATTCATGATATAATTTTTCATATGTAAGTATATACTTCTCTATACAGAAATTAGGTGAATTAAAAAACATGTTTCTCATAGAAAGAATGTTGATAAAAATTTATCTTACCAATTGGGAAGCTTGGAAAAAATTAACCCCATGAAATACAGATAATAGATTATATTGTTATATACAAATATATTTTATTGTAACAATCATAAAATACATCAATGGGAATTTTGTACAACAAAAAACTAAATGAATGGTTATTAAGCCATGTATCGCACAAGAATTAAATTGAGATGAAATCCCCTTACCTTGTTTATTAAATTTCATCGTACTCATATTAACAAACTGTATAATAAATATAATCTTATATTAAATATTTTAAATTACTATATTTTTATATATTATTCCATATATGTTTTGATTTTTACATTGTATCAACTTCTTTTTATTAATTCTATGTTAGGGTAGTGCTTCATGTAATATTCAATTTGTTTTTCGCATGTGACTTAATTTATTATATCAATTTCCCTTATAAATATATCATTATTTCAAAAAAGATAAAAAATTATATAAATAACCTTAATATACAGTATATTTATATCTTAATAATCTATATAAATACAAAATTTAATACACCGTTCATGGAGATGGTAGGTCTTACGTACGCATGAACGGTGCTTCCATTTTACGGACATATTGAAATAAAGTAAGTAAATTATATGTATTTATATGTATATATGTATATAATATCAATAAATAAAAATTATCATTTCAAATATTTAATATATTTTATCTAAAAGTATCTTTAATAGATTTTGTGTAGTGTTTGAATGAATCACTTCACTTTGAGTGGGTAGTAGTCCACACTTCCTCTAATGAAATTATTATATTTACACCAAATGGAAATTATAAAAATATATAATTAATTAAATTATTAAATAATAAAAGAGAAATAATAAAAATAATATATAACATATATAAAATTATATTTATTCATATTTTCTACCACGATAGTCGTCAATGGAAAAAATGAACAATCATTATTTTATAAGGCAGTAGTTCATTATACACATAAACAACATGTTTTTTACCCATTAAATTGATGTGTTAGTAATTTGTTTTTTAAAAAATATGATAAAAACGTTCTAGAATATTTATTATACTAGTTTTGTTATAAAATCTTCGAATAATCATTGTTTAGGGGCAGGATAATGAAAATAACAAAAAAGAACATCAGGAAGAATGTTACCTCTTATTCTGGATACTCCTTTTAGTTCCACCAAAGTGCTTCCTTGAATTCATTCTTTACTAGGGGAAAGATTAAAGACATAGGTTGGATGTTTTAGAGATATTTGGTCAGATATCAGTCGATCTAATGTGTCTTGATAGTTGTGAGTATGTGCGAGGAGAGATGTCATTTTATATTGGAGTAGGGGTGAAACTCTTGTCAATTCTGGGAAGGGGAATTACCCCAACATTTTTTCTAGGGAATGTAGATAAAATAATATTCTTAAATCAAAGAAAATTGGTTATATGGTAGAAATATGTCTATAAAATGTCATTTTTTACAATTATATATGTCATTTAGGATCTTAAGATTATGGATCAGTTCTTAGTTAAGCTTAATTTCACTATAATCGATTCAATAAATTTTAATTATATTCACATATATATTTGCATAAAAAATAAGTTATCATTATTTTAAATTATAATTTATTTTGATTCCAAATATGGAATCCATTTTTATAAATACCAATCATATGTTAGGTAGTAATTAATTCAAATTTAATATCGTAGTCAGGTCAATAATGTGAGTTTTTAAAGTAACACATTTCAAAACATTTCTATGTTTTAATGTTTTATTTCAAAGTAAAATTTATTCCAATGAAAAAAAGTGAATTTACTGATAAAAATATTATCTAATTAGACATTTTAATCAATATGAAAATAAATTTACGCTCATAAATAAATTAAATGAAAACAAACTTTTGAACTAAAATTCATTATTTTCAATTATTCACTAAAAATGAAACATCATAGATAAATACATAACAATTTTACCTAACATAATTATTATGTTATTATTTCAAATAATATGTTTATTTTTACATATAAAATCAAAAAAAAATCTAAAAAATTGATTTAAGATGGTTTTATCATGAAAAGGATGTAAAAATACCTAAATAAAAATATATCTTTTTAAGCATAAAATTGGGTTCACTCTTATCTTATGTATATCAAATATGATGAATGAATATTTCAAAATATTATAGAATCTATAAAATTTTATTACATCAATATCACTCAGTAATTTTAATTAATTAAATATATTATTATAAAAGTACTTTTTGGCCACAAAAATAATTATTTTTTCCTTTATATTCGATCGGTTTTCATATTCATTTATAATTATTTTTTAACCAGTGAATTAAAATTTTACTTTTATAAATAAAAAATTTTCATAAGTTACTTAATTCTATTAATAATCACTAATTTAAAGTCCAGGTTATATCTTATTACATTAAATAAAATCATTTTCATAATATATTATTGTTCTCTAAAACTCCGTCTTGTGTGTTAGACATGCCTTTGAGGAATGTTAGTATTGCATGTATCCTAAGCTAACATTGGTGTTCCATGAAGTCAAAGATAACAATTATGTTAATTTACGTGCATTATTAACTTGGTGTTATGTGTAATGAAATCTATACATAAATATATCATATAAATTATATAATTTTCAGTGTTGAAATAAATGAATAATATGAAAAAGTTTAAAATAAATTAAAAATAAATCCTAAAATGTCATGGTGTTACATCATACCCCACATAAAATTATTTTTTTCCATGAATGATGTCTCGGTTATTAATTGATTCATTCCTTAATATCCCATTCATAGAAACCCACATCATAAAAATTAACACTAATTATTCCATAAATAGAATAAAGTTGTAATCATAAAGGTTACCCAAATAATCACAAAGAAGTGTTTCCAAGGATGAGAACATATGTGGAATGTGAAAACATGGACATGGATGAGAAATCAGACGATCATGTTGTGGAGGAGAGTGATAGAGGTCTTGGGCCGGAGAAATTTAACCATCACAAATCCATTACTATACAATTATCTAAGGGACCAATTGATCAAGTGGAATAAGTGTTATTAGGATTACAATTTTAGATTTAATAATGTTTTCTTAGGTAGAGTAATTTTCATGATAATTAATACTTACCTGATTTCATTTCCATTCATAAGTAAAATCTCACATTTTGTTCATGTATTGACCAATTTATACTTCTCCCCTTTCTCTAAAAAGAAAGGTGTATTTTTAATTCTTAAACATGATGAGATGAATGATAATTCATCCCATATCTCTTAAGTTACCATCAACACAGTCTTTTCTGATCTGGTTATCCAATATGCATAATTCCTAATAGGGTGAGATAAGACATTAATCTTACCGGCTTCATCTAAAGTTTACCTTAAAATTTCCATAAATATTATCCATATAACCATTTTAAAGATAAAAATCCAACGAATTATAAAGAATGAAAAAAACTCAAATTAACAATGATCCCCCTTATTTCAAAAAGTTAAAATTGGTATCCACATTCAATAAATGAGAATATTCTCATCATATATTCCATTGAAACATGGTAATAACCTGAATTACTATATTTTTTTTGGGAAAAATGCATGCTTCCTCATTCTAATAAACACTGCAAAAATTCTTATAATAGAAGAAGCTATAAACATCATTCATGATGACATAGAATAATTTTTCAATAATTATTTCTAGTATAATCCTAACCGTGAAATTTACATATTCATATCTAACACCTCATTATACAATTATTATTATCACAATGTCATGAATTATATAAGGGATACATTATATGAATATGAAAATAACATTTCCATGAAATCACCATTCAACATACCCCTGTCAATCCTTAATATAAATTTATATAGAAAATAATTATATATTTCTTGTTTCGTACAAAATAATATTTGAATTTCCAAAACATAAATACTTCATTCATACATCGTTATTTTTCAACCATTACTCAGGCTTCATTAACATATTCCTTAAGACCTCCTTCCTAGAATATGAAATATAAATCATGTATTACAGTTCATAAAGTTCATTCAAATCACTCATCATATATTTAATGTAAAAAAAATTTAATAACCTAACATTCCATTCTCATGTTATTTATTTACTCATCATCTTCATAGTTATAACCAATACTCATAACACTTTCTAAATTATCATTACGAGATTATCCATTGGGAAATAAATTTTAAAAATGAAAATAATTTCAATATTTGAAAAATTAAATTTCATTCATGTTCATTTTAATTCTCTTTATTGAGTAAAACCAAAAAGGAAATGGTGGGAAACACATATGATAGACAAAAACATCATAAACATGAAAAATTACATATAGGATGACTAAATCATGCTACATAAATTTTTAATCGATGAAACCTTAGGTTTATCCTTGGTTATTCATAGTCATCTTCCATTTAAATCATTCGTGATGGTTCATGAAGAGTTTGTGAATTTAAAAATCATATCCATCTTCTGTTTCAATCCAGGTGTGAAGTAAGACATATTATTGTGTACTATATTATCCTGAATTGTGATTGAGACAACATCTTGGAGTTATTACCCCTATATACATCTCTGAAAAATCCACATACACTTGTATTTTCTTTAGAGGGGTGTATTTATAGAAATCTACATGATTTACACTTTTCCAAATTTTAGAACATTTTCCTCAACATTAACTCATCATTATACTAATCCTTAGAGAAATCTGTTGACATATCCTTAAAATATATAAAGGGATCTACATAAATATTTCTCATCATAGTTTCTAAAGGATAATAAATCCTTCCCTATGATACCAAATATAATGTCTTAGACTTATCATAAAAATACATTACATAACTTTTTTTTGGAATACATAAAACATAATACAAACAGACTCTAAAAGACTGTACTTATATAGTGCCTTTATGAACATAGAATAATGAACATTGGTATATAATTAAGCTATATTATCTCCAAATAGGTTCATATTAACTAGATCCATTTTTAATGAAATATATCATGT
The DNA here is from genome assembly GCA_963277665.1 of Viscum album. Taxonomy (NCBI): domain Eukaryota; kingdom Viridiplantae; phylum Streptophyta; class Magnoliopsida; order Santalales; family Viscaceae; genus Viscum; species Viscum album. The sequence goes on from OY728152.1 coordinate 1,378,687,204, forward strand.
TACACATCTTCATAACATGGGGAATAAAGCATAAAAATGGGAGAACCCGGATGCTTAGTAATGTTAAACAAGGGAGATATGTAAGCATAGTCATTAGAATAAGGGTACGATAACATGATCGTGAAAATATATGATAAAACCATGAATATCCAAGATAATATACATGAATTATGGAATATTTCCTAACAGGTTATAAGACTTGTATCTTAATGAAATAATGAACACACACCTTAAAATGATAACATATGAATAAGACATGTAATTGTAAAAACACATAATATTTTGATATGATTTACATATTAGTCATGGAATCACATCCAAGACTATTTTGGTAGTATGGGTTCACTCCACATACCATATTGGTTATCATGGTTTACTCCCATGGCCATCTCAGTTGCACGAGTTCACTCTTTATACCATCTTGGTTGCCTTGGTTGAGTCCGATGGAAATATTAGTAGTTGATGTAAACTACAAATACCAAATTAGTTTATCTCATGAGATATAATTCATTACTATAGATATAGGGCCAAAACATCTATTCATGAAATAATACATAAATCTTTAAATAAATCATAAAAAATCATATCAGAGACCATGAATTGAGATGGATATCATAAACAGGTAATCATACCATAACATGTGGAAAAATATATAAGTTTCATAATAATTTCTTCACAATCATATCCCATGGAAAGAATAGAGTTTTAAAACCATGAAACCCATAAAAGCGAAACAAGTTTGATAATCATAATTCTATAAAAAATTATCCATTCAAAGAAATAATACAAACGAAAACATTGAATCATTTTCATATAATTTCTTCAGTGACACCCATAAATGTCATATTAAGAGGGAAATAAATTTAAAATACCATCTAAAAAAATTTATTGAGTAAAATATTTTCTATTCCTTAAAATATTACTTTTTCAAACAAAAAACTATTGAAAACCATTTTATTGAAAATAAAATTCAGAACATATTATGAAATATTGGAATCATTTTTAAAAAAAATATTCATTAAATACTTATAAAGGAATCTTAATAACCTATTTAATACCGTTTATATGAAAAAATGTTTAAAAATAATAAATAATAATTGAAATAATTTTGAATATCACTTGATTAAAAATACTATAAGAAAATGAAAATAAATTTTTAAACTGTCTAGAAAACGATTTATTTTAAAATATATTGAAAACTTATAAACAAATAATAAAAATGTTTTTAAAACCATTTCTTCAATTTACATTGAAAATTTAATAAAAATGTAAGAAAATGTTTTGAAATCAATTAATTTGATAATATTTTGAAAAATAATAAATGAATATTTGAAAATCCTAGAAAAAATTTTAAACATTTTTTCTATGAAAATTAACATGAATTTTCATTTAAAAAAATTAATTTTTTTATAATAAAATAGATTTCTGATTGGAGAGGGAGATATAGTCAAATGTTTCTTAAAAACACATCATTTAATTATCTAAAATACCAAAGTCTTGAAAAATGGTACAAATAATTTTTTATATATTGAATAGTTGTGGACTAGAAAAATAATGAGAGTTATTAAGATATTGATGATAATATTCCATTAATGGAAGCATAATCATTAATATTCTTGAAAAGAGATGAGATTGTACTTATAATCTCTTTCTACATAGAATCATGGGATCATAATATAAATGTAAAAATGGTAAATTACATGAAGATTAGAAATATAATGAAAATAAGGATATTAAATATATATATTTTCAAATGTATGTATATAAACCTTGATAAATATGTTGGTTGATAGCAAAACATGTCTCTCAAATAATACATTTTGAGACAAAACAATATTTCTAAATTTTTTCTATTTTGTCATTAAACCCATGAAATAAAAATTATATAATGGATATGTAGATTCCAATTTATTTATTTTTATTAATCATAGAATACATCAATGTGTATTATACAAACCACCCAAATGAAATGAGTGGTGATGAATTTATGTATCTCACGAAAATATAAAGGTTACATGAAATCCCCTAACATTGTGTCATAACTCTCTTCATAGATGTAAGAATGTATTGTAAAATTAATATATGATTATATAAATCATTCAATGTAATATATTACTAAAATATAATTCCCTTTATGATTTTATTGTGACTTTATTTTACCCTCTTGTAAATAGTTGTATGTTAAGGTTATGGTTCACGTTATATTCATGTTTTTTTCACTTGTGTATTAATTTGTTATATCATTGGTCCATATAATTATATCATTATTTAATTAATATAAACCATGATATAAATATAATTAATATTACGTATATGTGTATTATAATAATTTTTAGAATTATAAAATAAAAAATATCATTTAATGAGATGGTAGTTTGAGCGTGCGCATGAACACTTCTTCCTTTTATTGACATATTAAAAGAATGTAAGTAAATGAAATTTATTTATGTTATATCATTAAATTAAAAATATTATTTCATATATATTACATATTTACACTAAAAGTATCCTTAATACATTTAATTTGGGGTTTGATTGAATCACATTGTTTTGAGGGGGTTGCAGTCCACGCTTCCTCAAATAAATTACCATATTTAAAACAACATTAATTTAGGAATATATGTATTTAAAATATATAATGAAGGTTAAGTATTTCACATATATATTATATTTCATATATAAACTGATTTTTCATCAAAATTTCATTTATTAGAGTCTTTAAATGAAAAATTAACTATCATTGTTTCATGAGGCGGTAGTACTCTATATACGTAAAGAGTATGTTTGTTACCCATTATATGAAAGTGTGTTTATGTGTAGTTCAAAAAATATCATAAAATAAAACTCATATGTTTAGGATAATATTTTTTATAAAATTAGGGAATATTAATACTTTAGTGGGTGGGTAGGGGATATAACAAAACAGAACTTGAGGAAGAATGTAACATCTTATTCGGGTAACTCCTTTTTTTCACTAATGGGATTCCATTGATTATTTCTATCCAAGGTGAGGCTTATATGATGATGTTAGAGATATATAGGAGATATATGGGAAGATATTTTTCAATCTAATTTGGAATTAGAGTTGTGAGTATGTTATAGGAGAGGAGACCTTTTCATAGTAGAGGAAGAGCGGCACTCTAGTAAATGTTTGGAATTAGAATTCCATCCATGTTTTTAAAATGGAATGTTGATCTAATTATTTTTATAAGTCTATAAAAGTAATTATAGGGTCTATAAATGGACATAAAATGTATTTTTCACAATTTTATAGGTCATTTATTCCCTTATGTTTAAGGATTAGTCATTTTTTAAGCATAATTTTACCTTAATCGATGTAATTATTTTTAATTAATTTCAGTAATTTTTTGTTAGTAAAAATGATTTAGAACTTATTTTACTAGATAATTTATAATTATTAAAAATATGGAAACAATTTTTACAAATTCCAATTACAAAAGTTTAATATAGTTAATTTAAATTAAACCCTATAGTTTAGTTGACAATGCATGTTTTTAATGTAAAAACTTTCAAATTTTTTCTGAGTTTTTATATTCAATTTCCATGTAATATTTATTCCAACGACCTAAATTATATTTATGGATAATTATACTATCTAATAAAAGTTTTAAAACAATTTTACATGTAAGTTAATATTATAAATAAATTATATGAAAATTCATTTTTGAATAAAAATATATTATTTCTTAGTAGTCATTAAAAATGTTTCTTCATTGAAAATTACAAAATATTTACCCCAACCAAATTATTATTTATTAATTTCAAGTATTATGTTTATTTTGACATATTAAATTTATAAAAGTGTGAAATTTGGATTTAATGTGGGTTCCCCATTAAAAGACGATAAAAATTCCTTATTAAAAATATAAGATTTTAAGTATAAAATTGAGTTTTTTATTATATTATGTCTGTCAAATATATTTGAAGAAAATAAAAAATCTTTTATAGAATATATTAAATATATATTTAATTATTAACCATTAATAAATTAAATTTATTAAATTTATTTTTTTAAAACATCTTTGTGATGAAACAAATAATATTTTTTCTTTATATTCAATCAGTTTTAGTATTCTTATTTTTAATATTTTGTAAACTTCATATTCATATTATATTTTTTCTAAAAATATATTCATCAATTATTAAATTATATTCATAATGGATAATTTAACTCTTAGGTTTTATCTCATTATATTTAATAATAAAATTTAAATAATATATTTTTATTCGGAAAAACATGGTCTTTCATGTTATAAAACCCCTTGAAGAAATTTAATCTTAATTGTAAACTAATATAAAATTTGTGTATTAAGTAACGAATTATAAAAATTTTGATGTTTGTAGTTATATAATATCTTGTTGTTAGGTATAACACGAGACATAAATATTTATTTAAAATAAAAAATGTTATTTTCACTATTCTATGAAAAAAATATTTAAAATACTAAATTAATTCGATGAAAATAATTCGAAAAATATTACTGTTTTAAATCTCTCATTATAATTAAAATATTATTTTTGAAAGGAAATTAAGGGAAATGTATTTTCAGTAATCAATGATTATAGATCAACGACATAAACACTAAAATTACATGAAGTAGTAAATAAGAAATTATACAGAGAATCCTAAATCTTAAATGAATTATTTTTAGAAATAACATAAAAAAAACCACATAATTTATATTCTCTATGTAAATTAAATTGTAAACCATCAACATAAAAAAATATTATACATTTTAAAAGATTCATTGTTTTTAATATTACCTTGATCAATTATTTTTCCTTTGGAATTATCCCCAATAGTGACATGTCAACCATTAACATTCACAAGATTTTTAAAATAAGAATACTTTCTAGTAATTTGTCTAAAACATACAATGTCTAGATACAAAAATTTTTTGTTTGTAAATTTTAATAATTCCAACTACACTTAATAAATTAAGCAACAATTGGGGTATCCTTATTTCTTGGGTCATGAAATGACAGATAATTATAATTAGTAATCCAAACATTATTAAATGATATATCTAAATAGAAAAATTAATAGATATATAAATACATAAAAACATTGGTAAAAAAATACCTGATTTTTCATGATCTAGTGAATCCAAAAATAAGATAATTATTTTTTATGAATTTTCCTTTGACCATGTTAGTATCTAAATTTAGATTTTTATGAAGGGTTTATATGATTACCAAGAAAAATAGTCAAATTATATATTCAATGGGAAACCATTTCATAGAATTTATTATGTTGTCCATTCAGAAATTAATGTTCATCATTTTTATTTTATGTTGAATCATTTTTTTCTTTCTCAAAAGTAAAATAATTTTTATCACATAAAAAAAACCTTAATCATTTTCAATTTTTTATATTTATCTTTGATATCATTCATAGAATCTTCCATCATGGATCAATATTCAATATATTCTGTATTATCTATAATATAATCTTCATGATATTAATTTTTTGAATATATTTAATTAGTATTAATTATATAAACTATAGAAAACATAAAATAATTATTTTATTTCATAGTATCCATATCCCCTGAACTGTCTAAATCAATTTAGACGTCATCTAAAGCTCTCTATATTTTCTTTTATTGATTTTTGTTGATTATTTACTTTACCCTCATACTTCTTCTTATATTAATTCTTTATATTGTATTCCTTAATATTCCATTTTAATTTTAACTTATATAATATTTCTTCACCAAATTCATCATCCTTTCTAATGTTTCCATTTCTGTTATATTTTACATTATAATTGGACTAATTGATGAGATTTAATACTATAATTATTTTAAGGATAATGTTTAGATAATGAATTTATGTATCACTATCCTAGTATTCTTAACATCTATAAATGATGTTATATTTTCTATTTTCCATTATTTTGGAAAGATATTTAATGAATGAAATTGTCTTTTAGGATCAATATTTTCCCTATTATTTACATCATATTCTTACTTATATACAATCAATGTTCTCAATAATTTATTTATAATAAATTTAATGACATCACATAATTCACATAAAGGGACTGAAATGCCTCTCCAAAGCATAGGTAATCATCTTAAGTTCCATAGTACTTGAGATTTTTCACCCACCTTCTATCCGAGTGATGAAATAGTATTAATGATTCCATTTATCCTGGTATACATTCATGAAATATATTCACTAAGGTCCTTCATAAAGGTATCATAATTACTATTACATGAATTAAATATCAAATAACTATCATTATATGTTCTTTCATGAGATATATATGGAATAACTATGATTGGAAATGAAGTGTCATGAGAATATATTTTATAGAACTCATATTATCCTAAATAAAAACATATAGATTTCATTACATTGTAATGATAGTTATAAGAATATTTACACTCATTAGTGCATTAAATCCAATGATATTTTGGTTTTTCATATTTATCTTATATAAAAGTCTATATATAGAATCCTTTCCCTAAAAATTTATTTTCATTTGAATTTTCCAAATAATGTAGTTTTTCAATTTAAAATAAGGTGTCTTATTTTTATAATGACATTTTTAACTATATGGATCCATATGTATATAATTCAATTAATAATATTGTTGTAGATCTATTTTAAGTACTTGATCAATGAATTATAAGAGGAAGAAAAAACACAATGTAAAATGATGAAATATACTACAATAATTTTTTTGGTTATATTAATGTGTTTAAGATGGAGGTGTGGAACTGGGAAACCAAATTTTTTATTAAACCCAATATTAATAATGTCTCCCAATTCAAAAATAAACATGTTAACTGATGTAGTTGGAATAAATAGTTTAATTTTTGTCAACAAAATCTTAAGATATTAATCAAAAAATACAGAGACTAAATTGATATTATCTAGGCTTTGATGATTTATACACCCACATAAAATAATTTATTTATAATTGTTAAAAGTTAAATATTAAAGTTATTCACATTTTATATATATTATAGCTAATATAGGGAATATTGATGTTAGTGAAATCAAAATTTCATAATAAAAAACTGGAGGTTTAAGTCAAGAATCCTCCAAGACAATTCTAATCATAATGTTAATTAGTTACATGATGTGAAATTTTAGAGTTTTAGAACCACTAAATACTCATGACATGAAATATGGTAAGGAAAATATTTCCAATAACTTATATGGGTATGAGATCAAAAAAGATAATTTTAATTAGACCTCATGAGTATTTCAAGACAAAATCCACTTAAATAAATAATATAATATGAAAACATTACATATCACGACATTTTTAATCTTATATATATTCTTGTGGAGATTAAAAACAAAATATAATCATCTTTATATTATTACATCTATGATTTCTACCTTGAACATTCCTAGAACTATTTATGTTCTATTTTTTTCATTACTATTCATTTTACTGTTACACATAATTCAAAGTATTTTGGGTTAGATTTATGTGTTTCAATTGATATACTATTTTAACTACTAATCCAATCCCCAATTATGGAGTTTCCTTTCATGTTCCGTCATAGAAATATTTTTTCGAACAATATTAAAATGATTTAATAATGTATTACTGCAGTCTAATTGATTATTTTTATATCTATCCCTTTTCTAGTAATTTTTTATCACATATCATTGTAATCATGGATTTATAATTTTATTGTTTTAGTGTTCAATAGAAGGAGTTTTTTAAACCCAGTGAATCACTAAATCAAAGCATCAATGACATTGTGACTTGTAATTAGGTTATGAATTATTTTTAATTATGATATGTTTTACAAACCTATACAACATAATTATAATAGAATCACCCTAATATAGTTATACAGGAGGATTCTATGTACAATAGTATAGAATATTTCATGATTTTGTTATCATAGGAGACATTTTACAATGAAAATGTTCTTCAATATATAATTTTTTCATAAATTTAAATAAATGAAAAGGATTAGTTTAAAAAATTGATATATTTTTATTTATTTATATAATTTCATCATTCTATTAGTTGATTAATTTACTTATCATTTTTATAACATGCAATTTATTTTGATTAAATAGTTTTTGGTTGTTATTTCATGAGTGACTGAACTACATTTTATAATTCCATTCATGAGTGTATTTTTGACATACATTCTCATATTATTTTTTAATCATATTTTATGAAAAAAAACATGTGTAATATAATCCTATAAGAACTTTCATTAGAATAGTTTCTAGGATAAGACTAAAAAAATACACTATTAAAATGATTGATTCAATCATACTTTATACATTTATCCTATAATCTACTTCTTCATAAATCCTTCATAATCCCATAAAATACAGGATTTTCATTATCATGATTGTGAAATGTTACATTCCAATTTTACCCCTACATTCCCTAATCATTATTTAAATGAATTATTTTACTTGATTATTTATGGGAAGATGGTCATTACTAATGAAAAAGTGATGCTTAAAATTGAGGATATGTACGATGAATTTTTTAAATGATTATTAGGTAGTGGCCCATTGTTAATCTAATATACCAATCATGATTACATAAAAAACTATATATGGGTTGTGTATTATGATTATCAAAACACACAATTAATAGAATATTGAATCGTATGATAGATAGTATGGGGTTAGGTGATGGATGCGAGTTCATTCCAAGACATAATATTTGAAAAATAAGAAATAATAAACAAGATACTTTCATTTTACTTTTATAAAACATCTATAGACCTTCCATAAGATATTGAGAGTGTGGAGATAGATATTTATAGATGATTTATTTCATTGTATAATTCAAAATGATCATTTTTTATACATGATAATATTAAATCTGTATTTTGATTTATTTTCAACAACTTCCCATCTCCCCTTTGTCGCATTGTCATTTGATCCTTATTGTTAAATCCATCATGATTAATTAAGTGTATATATTTATAGATTTGAGATATTAGAACCAATAAAATCTTATGGTTTCGAACAAATATTCATGGTATGACCATAAAACTAGATAAATTTACCTTTATTGATGAGGGAATGTTAATGGTGAGGTAAATTGAAATATTGTAATAGCTTCTATGGAATAGATGAGTAAATATTATTAAAGGAATATCGGTTATGAACAAAGAACATGAAGATGAGGAATGACTAATTTTTACTATAGGAGGGATATTGGGGGACATAAGTTTTCCACTGACACGTCATTTTTTTATTTGGTTGTGATGAAAATTTCCTGTATAAATATTTTTCCCTATGTAATATTTATTGTGATTCCATTTGGTCGAGGAGATGAAATTATCCATGTTTAAGGAATCTGATATGAAAAATTTATATATATATATATATATGTTTTATTAATTTCATTATGGTCTATTCATGATTTATTTTATAATTCATTGGGTTTTTTTGTTTATTCTATAAATAAAACCTCATCCCTTAAAAGAGTAGATATTGAAAATTTAGTTAATTCAGAATATACACGTTATAAAAATTGTTCATGATTTGAATTCCATGATAACAAGAACCCTTTAATAAAATTTAGGCTGATGAAACCTTTGGATTTCATGAATCATGTTAGATAATATAATAGATAACATGAGTGAATTACATGATTTGAATTTTTTTAATTCTATACCTACTAAGAATTCAATCCCTTAAATATTATAGTTACAAGATGTACATTTAATTTTATGGAACTAAGGTCACAAAAATAATTTAAGTTACACGTCATTAATGTGTCAAGATATAAGACAGCTAATGAAATTCCATAAAATAAATCTTTTACACATCATTAGATGTTTGGGATTATATATATTGCATCTGAGGTGCATAGTATATGATGGATTTTTCCCATCTATCTTTTATATATTATCACATTGACCTAAATTAAACTATTTTTGTTCTATTATTTCATTAATTTTCTATTTCTTTTGTTTCATCACATTATTCCCAGAATTTTTGATTTCTCATTCATGTATTAATTGCTTAAAAAGATTATCTTTTAATTCTATGAGCATTTGTCATGTTCCCCTTCATATTTAATAATTCTAGTTAGTGTTTGATTTTATTTAAAATGATTTAATAATGGTTTACTGATTTCAGGAGTAGATGTTTCATTTAATTATTCCTGATTTGTATGTGTTATAGGAGATATTTTACCCATTATTCTAATATTAATTTTTATCATTTAGCCACAAAACCTTATCCATTTATTCGTATGATACTTATTGTTGAAGCCATGTTGATTAATTGTGTGTTTATCTTTAAAGAATATAGAAAACAAATCCACTTCAATATTACGATTAAGAAAATATATCCATGTTATGAGGATGAATCCAATCAATTTTAAATTGAGTGATGAAAAAAATCATGGTGTGGTAAATTTCAATATGGGTATAGCTTCTATGTATCATTTTCAAAATTTTATTTAAACGATTAAAATATCTGTATAAATAACATAACCATGTTGAATGGCAGATTTTCTTTTCAAGATTTATTATGGAGGTCATCCCTTTTCCACTAACATTGAATTTTTATTAAATGTTTTTAATGAAAATTTCCAAAATTAGAAAAAGTATCATTCACAATACATATTATGATGCTTTTTTCTTGAGGATCGGATGTTTTTTATATTTGGGGGAATTTGATGATATATATATTGTAAAATTTTCATAATATCTATTAACTATTTATTTGATAATGCGCAAGGTATTATTAGGGATTATTTGGAAAATTAAAATCATTTATTAATATGGGATCTATTGTAAATTCATAAAATTTATATATTAAACATCTCAAAAACTGTTCAGGATTTGTGTTTGTCAATCACAAGACCCATGAAAAGTGATTTTATATCCATGAAACTAGTAAAAATTGGGAATCCTCTAGTATTATTAAAAACATGATGAGAATCTATTACATTATTTGAAGGATTTGAATTCTGATCATAAAGAGGATTCAGGCCTTGAAATCAGATAGATAAAATATTTCTAATGAAATTTTTGTATTTGTATTCATGATATGAATTTCAATTACACATCATGAATATTTCACGACATAATTAACATAATGAAATCTCATATGTGTACCCTTTATATGTCATGTGGTTTTTGGGGTTAAATATATTCTAAAGGAGGTGGAAAATAGAGATTACATTATTTCCATTATTTCTTCAACTCTTATTCCCTTTAACCCCTCTGGACCTATTTTTTGGTATATTCATTATCTTTTATTATTTTTTTTCTTGTACACATCTATCTGTGGATTTTGGATATCTCTATTTTTTTCAATTTATGTTCCAAAAAAACATTTATTTTCAACACCAATTGGTTTGTTCCACTACATATATCCTCCTTTAACAATGTTCTTGATTGATATTAAATTTTAATAATGATGGATTAATATATAATAGAGTGTTTAATTATAATTTCAATCATATTGTAAGTTTCATTTCCTTCGAATACAATTTTTATCATCTGTTGTTAGTCATATAGGGTTTTGGTTCATGTGTAGTTGTTGTTTCAAACATAATAAATCCTTAAATAAAATCTTGGGTAACCCTGTTTCTTGTTTTTATGTTATGAATTATAGTTAATGACATTCTTTTGTACAACCAGAACATAGGGAATTGTAATAGAATGACCTTTTCAATTTAAAAGTTTAGGATTTGAGAAAAAATTATCTTTTGTGTGTCTCTTACAATTATGTGAACCATTTCACACATTGGTTATAGAATACCTATTTGAAAAATAGAGGTTTCGTGCTTGGGAGGATCCAATTAGTTTGACGAAACCCAATTGGATACCTTTAAATGGCTTCTTATATTAATCTATAAGACTATCTTTAAAATAATTTATAATATTAATTTAAATAGGAACCAAAATTGACAATGATCCCTCTACTAAAATTAATTTAAAAACAAACTATATAAGCCATAGATAGATAAATCAATGGTAGATATAATAATAATTCATCATCCGGATTCTAATCTATAGGTTACTATGTTTCCCATATTATCCTCATAGATTCCACCCTAAAATAATACAACAATTTTTTGTTAAAGCTAGTTTAGTTTGGAATAATAAAATTTATAATATAAATAATGCCCATATTGAATCAATGGCACTATGTATGCTGGTCAAATTAATTAACTGTTTCTAAGGACTAGTTATTTCACTGGCATAGTGACCTTTGGTGAGGACATATGATTACTACACAACTCCATATCTCTATATATACCCCCTCTAATTTGTCAATTTTCAAAAATATACAACCATATCCATATATTTCATTCTACTTTTTCATTTTATTGGGTACTTGGACTCATTATTAGATATTCACACTCATGAATTTCTTCCCCTAGACCACACGATTGAATGATACATTTCATACGTTGATGATCCATCATGATTGAGCATTACAATCCTATTCCACTGATATTACAAAATTTCTTATATTTTTAACCTAAACATCAGAGAGATAGTCATATAATATAGTAGAGAACCAATATATACCGTGGATTTCCATCCATTAATGGTGTTGAACCTAGATTTTTCCTCCCTCAAACCAAGGAACATATTTTATGATGTAAAACTAGGAACACTCACTTTATCTTGAATCAGTGAAAATTAAATGGATTTCATAGATAATATCCACATGAGTATATTTCAGGTTCCTTATATGTTTTAACCCCATATAAATTTATAGAGTGATAACAGATGATATTAAAATTATAGTTTTTCCATTCACCATTCATGGTAGATGCACAGATAGGCTAAGAATCCATGATCTAGAGTGCATTAATATTAGAAACAAATCCCTTAAGGTTACACTGGGATGCTTTTGGGTTGATGGTGTTTGTTGGAAAAGATGATTTCCATGGTCAATTCTAGAGTTCTAGATAAATTTTTGACAATATAAATTTAAAAATGTTTCATGGAAAGGAATGTACAATCTGTAGGATGTAAAAAAGTTTTTATACAAAATGGTACTATTTTCTAGTGTTTGAAAAATTATTAGTTGAAAAATAGAGAATTGAGAATGGTGTTTGGTAAAAGGATCTTTTATCCCGAGAGGACGTTGGAATGAAATATTTCATTCACATGATGTTTAAGAATCATATAATCAAAATATGTAATGAGAATGACTCCCATGAAATATTACTTTTCCCATGAAAAATGAGTTAGGTGATTATGTGAAATAATGAATAATTGATCATTTGGAATGTGGATTACATGCCTGATGTGACATCAAATATTTATTTATTTTTTCTTGAGGAAATTTTTCATGCATGGTGGTCAGTAGAAGAGAAAGTTTTTTCATAGTTTTCCAATGTAGAAAAATATGTGGCAACCCCCCCTCCCAACCCTCTTAGTAGAATATCAACCTATTGAGAAAATCTAGTCCATGAATTGCGTAAATGAGTTTGGAAGAAGGTGATTTTTTTTCATTAATAGATTTGAGTGAAAATAATAAAAGATGTTCACATGATATTTATGCATAATTGTGCATGTATGTTTGAAGTTCAACACATAAACTAAAATGTTTCATGAAATGTGTTAAAATTTAATAGATGATGAAGAATTTTTGTGTGAATGAGATAATTTTACATTTAATTCTTTGGTTTAGGGGTATTAATATTGTAGGATAAAGTGGAACATAATGATTCAATAAATGTGGTTTGAACCATATCCATTCAAGTAATCAAAGGATGATCTTATGAAGAAGCTGTGAGAACTCATTAGTTGAGAGAGCAACGATATTTCAATTTGTGATTGGTTCTAAACAAGGATGGACATTTATTACTCTTACAACTCTATAGATAATAGTATGATTTTTGAGTTTTTAAAACATTGACACATATTCATTATATTTTCAATGGATGTATCCTTGATAGAATTCACTAAGTAAAATCGATTAATCTTGTGAATGATTTCAATTTGGTTTTACATTTCTATAGGAATAAGGTAAAAGATAGTTTTTTAGAATGAATTTTTTTTAAAGGGAAGTTGTTTTAATTTTTAATCAGATTTTCAAAAAAAAATTCTACAAAATATTTTACAACTATATGTATATGCACTATCATAAATAATATATAGAACGTTGAACAAGATGAAGGAGAATAAAATTATAAATTATAGGGTCCCATTAAATATATATCCATAAAGATCTCACATCACATCTATGACATGAGAATACAATAAAAACATTCTACCATGGACTAAAACAATCTACACATACTGTAGAGGATGCCAATGCTAATAGAGGACACATTATCATAATTCCAAAACCTATCAGTGAAAATATTGATAATATTTACCATAATGAAAGTCAGTGGATGAGTGATAGAGGGCCTCCTAAATGTATAATTCATTAGGTGGAAGATAATACCCCTTTATAAACATCACAAAGAAGATAATATCATTTCAGTTTTATTCTCCACTGATTCTACATACTACCCAATTTATGGATGTCCAGTATTATATAATTTTTGGATTCCTATACCCATATGAGGGTAGTGGGGTAGGGATAAAATATCCCCAAAATAAGGATTATAATTACATAATTTCCAATGACCAAATTCCTGAATTTTAGAAAACATTATACTAAATGTAAATCTATTAACACCTCAGATCGGCAAAATAGTTGCACAATAGTTATTGAGGTTACTACCCACAATGAAATGCTCATGATCCAATAGAAAACTAATAACCACTTGTGTAACCCCTTCATAATATTGATCTTCAATCATTATAACATTCCAATAAAATAATTTTCCTTGTAGTACCTAAATTTTCAACAAATGTTTTTAGAAAGCTCTTCTGAGGTAGAAAAAAAAGAACTTCCTCTGCAATAAAATATGGAAAAAAATTTCAAATTAGTTATTTGTAAGGTTGATTAGAGGAATACCACCAAATAATCTAAGATGCAGAATCATAGTTCTACCCTCTGAAATCTAGAACATCATGTGGGAAAAATATTCGATACTCTATCTAAAAGATTAAAAAGTATGGTTCCCAAAAAAACAAAGAAACCTCTAATAGGAGATGTTAATTTTGAGGTTAATAGGAGTAGAAAAAAATTCTTCTATTCATAGGAAAGGTAACGAATCTAGATTGTCCTAAAACACATGTTACCATCATCAACATAGATAATGTTGGTTGGACATATAAAGGTGTTTAAGAAACAAATATATCAATTGAATACAATAAAACAATCGCATAAACAAGATCATCCTAAAATGTAGGATATTAATATTACACTACACACAAACAAAAACCTTCTTCCCTTTCCAGATAGAAGTAGTGAATACATAATAGAGATGTCATTCAACATGATTTTAAAGATGTTTAAATAGTTACACATTAATATCCCCTTTGTAGAAGTCGTATCTTAGATGAGTTATTATAAATAATTCATGAAGAAGATCTTATATAATAAAACAATAATTTATGAACAATGAGTTATATCCATGAATGATGAATTCTATGTTTCCATTACATATAATATCCTAACTCATTTTAGATAATGTAGAATCTTCTTTATTCCATAATCTATCGGAAAGGGTGAATTTATGAAATCCTTTTTTGACATCTATTCAATTATCAATCTCATGAATATGAGGGTATTTTTGATGATAGGACATGAACATTACAATCAAAAAAATAAATTCCCTTAAACTTGATCAATGATCATTCTTATAGACTCTAGGACATCTCAAAGATATTTTAGTCAATGTTTGTAAACTAATTTTTCAAACTAATTTCTTAATCATTGATATAGAGGAAGTAGAAGATGACCCCTTCATTAAAGGAAGTACATTCCTCGTCACTGTAAAGGCATCAATTTATTGAAAACAAAGTATCATGGTTTTATAGTTAGTGATGAGAAATAAAAGTTAAACATAGTGAAACATTCTAGATAAGGTGGAGATTATCTTGATTTTCAAGGAATATTAATGCTTGATGAATAAGTTGATTACATGATCATTGTGGATAACCATGAGAACTCTTCCCCTGGCGATGATGATTATATTCATTATGAATATTTCAATTACAGTAAATCTTTGGTTAGGTATACCATTCAATCATTTATATCCTAATACATCTAGTCACTAATGATAGAATTGAATCCCCTAACAAACACATTAACTTACTCTATTATAACAAACTAGAACTATAGTAATAGACATTAATTGTTCGGAGATAAATTATTATCAATATGTAAAATTAACTGAAGCCCTAAAAATATACAAAATCTGATATTCCTAGGGTGTGGCTACCATCAAGGGGAGCAACCCCATTATTTTCAACAATGGAATTTTATTAGAGTAAGGTGCTAAATCAAAATGTCAGCCCTAAAGGATTGTCACACCACCGCTAAAATAAGAAATCTAGAAAGAATTACTAAATATTCTTGTCACATATATTATCTGTTCCATCTCTCAGAGTGTGTGGGTGATCCCAATTAAATTCATCACAAGGAAGGATATATTGTATGTTATTAAAAATGATGAATTTTATTGAAGTTCATCTCATATAACTACTAGTGGAGAGTATGTGTTGACTACATAAATATAAAAAAAATGACTTGGTAAGACCATTTTCAACTCGCATTCATTCATTAAATACTGTAGAAAATTTATTTGCATGAATTATATTATTTTCTAGATTTATTTTCTGTATATAATCAAATTGTATTCAACTAAATAGATTCTAATAAAACACATCCATATATCCTTTAAAATATTAAAACTATTAAATAATTTCATTTGTAATATGAGATACACTGAATTAATTTCTATAGTGCAAGAACAAAAATTCCCAGGTTTGTAAGAAGTGTTTTTATGGATTTTCATAGATAATTTTTCTGTATAAAAATGAAATTTCAATGTCCTCATAAGAAATTTTCAGTTAGTTCAATAGTATAATTATGAATATTTCATAGTATTAAACTACAGAAAACGAAATTTTATGTTTTAAGGAGGAATAATCATTGGACATCAAATATAAATGTATAGCATGGATTTTTGATTTGTAATAAATATAGTGTATAAATATTTACTTGAACCCCTAAAAGTAAATGGAATAAATATTTTTCCGAACCGTGCATGATTTTTCCACTAATTTATCCAATATTTAAAAGGAATTTCCCACCCACTAGAAAAACTATCATCTAAATACATGACATTTTATTTTTAAAATGGTTTCAATTAGAATTTAACAATGAGAAAAATAATGTGGCCATAGTTCCTATTTTATTTTCACTTGATTTGTATAATGATAATGAATTGATGTACGACAACAGAAATTTAACTATGCGTAATGTTTTAGAATAGTGGGTTGGGAACATATTATTTCCCATCTATTATTCCATCCACACCATAAATGAATATCGGGACTGTTATATAACTATATAAAATGATATGTTGGCTGTGGTCTTTTCATTTGATTGATTCTACTCATAGTTCTTGATTTATAAGTATGTGGTGTACATTGATAGTGCCACACTAAAATACTTATTTAACAAAAGTGATTCCAAACCCTGAATTATAAATAATAACTTGTTTTTATAATAATTTTAAAGACCAATAAAAGAAATAAAATGGATTAAAATTTTCATTTTTGGCTACTTATCTAGTCTTTCCTTGTTATGATTTGAGGGTGATGAAAATATGAGTATTGAGGATTATTTTTTCACTAAAAAAATATTCAACATATATATACTAGAATGAACATGGATTTATGGTATTTAAAACAATATTTAAATGGGATATATGTGCGAAACTTTATCCTGTCAACAGAATAAAATTTTTATGGTTGATGTTTCTTAGTATTACATGGATGTGTTGCAATTATTTATTTTTCATGTAGCCAAATCTAGGAGACACTATATCTAAGAGAGTGAAATGAAAACCATTATGAAAATGTGCATTATTTCTCTACCTTCATAATATCATGGTAATAAATGTACCATGTCTATGATCCTATATAGTGGACTATTTTTTCCCACAATCAATTTGGATTTATGTAGATCTATTCAGAGTTGTGATTGATGAAAGTGGAAGAGAACCATTAGTAAATGAAATATAATTCCCTAGAATCATATTATTTACATTTAAATCTTAGATGTAGGTAGAATCAATTTCATGGGAATAATTTCTATTTATTTTATAAAATATTACATTATGGTGGGTGTGGACTTTGTCTGTAAGTGGGTGGAATATAAATCCCACATCTATGACACATTAATTGTGATCATTACTTTTATTAGGAAACACATATTCTAAAGAGTTTTATTTCCCCAATTACTCAATATTGATTCTTAAATGCATTTCAAAAATATGTCTTATAATGTTCCTCTTGAAGAATATGGAATTCGATAAAATTATTGAAATCCCAAAAACCAAAAGTCTACCAGGAATGTTGAATTGTCCAGTCAAGGGATTAATCTATGTTGGAAAATATAGTGAGTAAAAGTATTATTGATTAGGCTCTCTAGTTGGATGATCCAATATAGGCATTTCACATAGTGTATATAACAACCATTGTAACTAATATATTATAACAACCATTGTCAGCGGAATTAGATCACCGATCATACTGGGAAATAGAAAAATTAACCATGGATGCTCAAAAGTCCTGGAAAAAATGATCATTAAAAATATATGATCGAAAAGATATTATTAGGGTAACATAATAAAAATTATGAATTTATAAAGGAAAAAAAATGAAATTACATAGAAAAAAATTCATGATGGGTCTAAACACCATTGAATTGGGTTATACACATTAAGTTCCATCTCAATCAATTCCATGAAAAACTGAGATGCTAATGGTTAGGCACTTTTGATGTTTTCATTTTTTACCAGCATAGGATGAATTCAATCCAAATATGTGATATATCACCATTACTTTTAATTCTTAAATATTAAAAATTTATCAAGAACTATTTAATGAAGGGTTTTTTCATTCATCAAAATCCATCTAACCTGATGAATTTTTTAATCTGTAGATGATAAAAGAAGTAGTAAATGGTTGGAAACCAATGATTAGTTCCATATCATAGAAATTTTTTTCTAATTTCTAGGATATCTTGGTGACTCTTTAAACATGCCAATTATTAATGAACAAATAATACCAACATAGCATAATTCACATTATTAAATCATTATATGAAGCAAATATATTGGGTCCATGAAAAAATAAATTCCAACATTAAACATGTAACGTAACTTTTACACAATGTAAAAACAACGGGAAGACATAATAATCAATGATTTGAGAGCTCATGGGTTAATCATCCCTCCTCCTATCCATAAACATGATCAATATGTTCTTATTCTAATATATGTACTTTGTGTGGATGGATCGTGGTAGGTCAGAAGGATCATCATCATCCATTTGGTGTTTCATCTCAGAGTTTATGATGGAGAGCAGCTTATTACCTCTTTAGGGAATAGGGATTCAGAAGACATATCATTTAAAAAATATATGGGGATTCTATGAAAGACAAGGGGCACGACACATGGGACTCTGACTATGAATATGACACTACTAAGGTGACAACTCATGGTGTAGTATCCCCACTTTCTATCCTTCCTGAGGATCGTGTACCTACTATCCCAGACCCTACATCCTTCACTAATACAAAACGGGCCCTTATACCACCACAGACCAACACTGAACCAACCAACCCATTCATCATATATGTATGAGATGTTATCCAATGTATTATGTAGAAAAAGAGATTAAATTTCCTTCACATTTTCATTATTATGTAGAGTAGTCCCATTTTACCCCCACTTCCCCCCACCAGACCCTACAAGTTACCATCCACCACCTTTTTACAATAACTATGATTATAACATTTACACCCCATAATCCACACCAATCTAACTTATCATAGATCCCTCAATATCTACAACACAACCATTATTATTAGTGGATAATGTATGATAGAGATAAGTCTAACAATACATTCTTACTCTATGGTGACCATCATTTATCCAACTTCTAGAGATTTGGAACCAATAAATATCAAATCCCACCATCCAAATATTATTTCTTAGAATGATTAATGGCATTTGGAACTATCTATGGAGATTGATATAATTTCCTCTATTTATATAGATTTCAAAAATATTTATGGGATGATTCAAATACCCATTGATTGGGAGAGAACATCTAATACTGATATAGATTTGACTACCCACATTATTTAGTATTTTACTTATATAAACCTACCCCTATATACTCTATCATGAGTTTATTTTTCTATTCATAATATTCCATGTTCATTGTTTTAGTATTTATTAGATCTAATTGAAGTGATACAATTTTTGACTACATGTATTTCTTATTCTCATTGATACTTCTGAATTCATTTATCCTTGTATTTCACTACAATATCTTTCATGGGTATCAATGGGACTATAAGATTACCATGTGGCCTACCATGTGATTTAAATCCAATAGTGTCTAAATGAAATAAAAGGATGTAGGATCATCAGCTATATTCTTTTCTGGATTCCCCTCCATAGCATGTACGAATGTTATAGCTAACACATTAGATCTTCCATTAGTGCTTTCCTGACGTGGTAAAACCCACAACTATCCCTCACGATCTCGATATTAATCCTCATTTTTCATTGAGTAGGATAAGTAAATATGAAATTATAGGACACCTCTCTTGATACATTCCCAAACATCTGATTGATGATGACATATAAAACATATGGGAGGCAAGGATTTATTTTTTTCTATTTCTGTAGGAATATTCATATATTTTTACATATTTGTTTTAATAGTATCTTTATTACTCAATTATAGCCTATTCCACTCACTGGGTAATCAATGGATGTACTCTTCACTTCATTCGACTGTGTAAAATTTATTTGTTAATACATTCATTTTGGGTGTATCTTCTATGATGAATTTTTATCTAGTACAAGTATGTTTCATTGAAAAAAAATTATGATCCAATGTGTGCCTTATATTTCTAGAATTTCCCACAATGTCATGACCTTTATTAAATGTTCCTATTGATCCACCTCATTATATTCAGAATTTCAATTTTTTATATGTCTGTTCTAATATAGTTATCTCCCCCATGATTTCCTCCAAAACAGGGAAAGCCCTATTTTATATTAAAGTGTGGGGTATACATTCATTATAATAACTATGTACAAACCATGATATTCTATAGCTAATTCATTATTGTGGTAAGGAAAATATATTCTTATTATGAACAAAACCCTGTTTCATTTTTTATTGAGTGATGAGATAAAAATCCTACTGAGGTATATTTAAATACGGGTATAACATCTTAACCCTTCAATGAATCATGTCATAAAATCTAGAAGATATAATATTATTTAAGACTAATTAAGAAACAAGTTTACAATATGAATTACAATAACACGTCATGAATGATTCAAGGATTATTTCACATAAATAATTATAATAATCTGACACATTTAAATGTTTTGACAAGTTTTTAATTATATATATTCTACTAGATAGAGGAAAACATTATCATATTTTTCTTATTTCATTAACAATTTACTCGATGATCATTTACAGACATATTTTATTTTCATTATTTCTTTTATTTCCATTTCCATTTTATTATATTAATTGCTCAAAGGTTTGTGTAATTCATGGTTAATTCCAAATATTTCATCAAACCCCAATTTCCACATTCTATTTATTATTATTATATTTTAGTAAGTCATTAATTATTTTTAAATTGATATAATCATTGATTTATCTAGTTTTAATTGTTTACTTATTACATCAATTATTTTTTAAATTAAATTTCTATCCAAAATAAGTTTAACCCTAAATATATATTAATATATTGGTTACTGGTTGATATAATTGGATTTTTAAACATATTTAATCCTCAAATAAAAACACGTCTAGCCATATGGATTGAAAATAAGATAATAATTCTTGTTATACTCCTTATTTTAAAAATACCTTATAATAGTTGGATATTTGAAGGGTGTGACCAATATCTAGAAATGCTCTCTAACAATGAATGTATTGTTACTTCACATAATTTGTTGACTACCTCTAAAACATAGAGTAGTTTCTATCTTAGGTATATCACATTAGCTTAAATTAAACCAAGTTAGGTACATAATACTTTTTCATATAATATTCCTTAGGAATCTCTAAATATTTAACTTGGATTACCCTTTACAGAATCCCTAAATTTAACTTCATTATAACCCATTATCATAATTTAAAACTGATCTATGTATACCTTTGATAACCAAACCAATAAGAGTCTCATGGGGAATCCATTTATCAGATTCAAATATCAAGTTTAATTTTTTTCATGTACATATAGGTTTTAACCTTAACTAATAGTATCCTATGCCTTCGTAGCATGTATTGATTTGTAATTTTTAATTAATAATTTGATCAAATCCACTAATGAATCAATAAAACATCATATGCCTATCTAATTTGGCTGTCTTTTATGGGGAATAGTTATTTCTTAAGCACAAAGAGCATTCATTTGAACATGTTACTACCCAAAACCTTATTTTTTGCCTCTCGTTTCTTTTTACAATTTTCGAAGATAAAATAGAACCTATATCAATGTAATTCTACTAGTACATGTTCAAAGTTCCTTTGTATAATTCTTATATCCCAAATGTTTAATAATTTTTTACATACAAACCTTATATCAAAATATAGGTTTATGTAAATCTATGATCCATCAGGATTTGGAATCATAATCTTGTTCCTATTAACCCACCAAATTTTCAATATGTTACACATGATAAACATAGAGAGTGACTAGTGCTATAAGAGTGCACTATTATAGAATGTGGTTTTCTATCCATCAGTATGGTTGTGCCAAAATATGTTTACCCTATTATCTAGGAACATTCATTCAAAATTTATGTTTTAATCATACATATGATCAATAATTATGGAAAATTTAGTGAAAAATAGTGATAAGATCAACATGAGCACATTTGTATCTGGCTAAAAGATTTTAACACAGTCTAATGTCAATAAGTGACATCTAATTCTCTCAAGGATAATTATTTTTCCTACTCCATACATGATAGCACCATCGATTAGCTCAAAATATAAGATCCGGAGTCTATAACTAATTTGGATTATTTAAGAAAAAATCATTTAGATAAATATTTCCAAACTGTAATAACATGGAAGCTCTAAAATGTGATATATAATATATCCCATGTGGACAGAGAATTTTTTTTGTGAATCATTGGATCACATTAATGATCAACCCAAAATATTGCATCCAAACAGATATAATGTGTGAATATAGAATGAAACATACTACCATGGAATGAAACCAGTTGCACATAAAATAGTGGGTTTCATCTCTATTGGTGTACCGGTGATTAACATTCCAGAAGCCTGCATAACACTTTTAGATGAAATTTCCTACAATTATAGTCTGTGGAAGATTGAATGAGGTCATCCTTGATTAAGAATTCATTAGGTATAAATGAATTCCCACATTTCTTCTCAAATTGGATACCTCAAAATTGTGGTCAAAACATTTTTTCTACCATATCCACTGTTAAAACATTCTTCCACTATTATAGAAATTTATTTCGGTGAAAGGGGTGGAGGGGTGGACATATATTAAGACTGTAAAAAAGTAATAGAAGATAAACAAAATCATGATCATAATTAAATAAATTACATGAAAATAATTTAACAACCTAAAAATACCAAAATATATATCATTAACAATGACCCACTCAACACCTGCATCAAACCAATAAAGCTTACTAAGATTATAAGAGTAGTAAAGTTCTGCCATAAAATCCGGGTACAACTTACTACCCACTGATAGATTTAATATTTTCATTATTTATCATGTATTTTTAGATCATTTAACCCAACCCCCCAAATTATTCAATTTATATATGTTTTCATTCTTTTACTGTTTATGTTCAATTATGGGAAAAATTATGAAAATTGGTTAATTCAGGAAAATTTACAGATTTCTAGAGATTTTGTATTTTTGGGGATAAATTTACAAATTAGGATAAGAATTAAGTGAACACTTTTTCCTGGTCTCTTTGATCCTTTTTTCCATCATTGTTTCTTGGCCTAGAACAATTTCGATTTAAAATGGCCCATAAAAATCAATAAATTGGAGAGATCATTTTCGGCTTTAGAATGGACCCTACTTCAATTGATGAGGTATATTTAGTCCTAAAAAATATCAACTGATATTATTTTATCTAGGTAATATATAGGACTCAAATTTTACTATTCAAATTAAATTTCAAAAATTAATAAGCTCATTAATGAATCTTTTGATCGAGTCTAAGTGGAGTGGGTGAAATAGTGATTGGGGTCCAGGAAAAGTCATGTTCATTAATTATTACATATAATTCCATAATCCTCTCCTATGGTATTGAAATTTTAATTTTATATTGATAACATCATTCAAAACATCTTATAATAAGAGTCCTTAGTGAGTTTTGGCAGGCTGGTGGGCATAACATATGCAATCTTCTGGCAGGAAAATTCTGGAGGAGCATATATTCTTTTTTTGTCTTCCATCTTTTAATCTTCTTAGTCTAGTATGTTTTATTCTTCCACCTTATTCACAATTTCCCTTACCATGGTAGGGTAAAATCCAATTTCATTGGTGAAGGATTAGTTATCCCTTTTGTAATTCAAGAGTTCTTTCTATTAATGTTTCTAGATCCTTATATTTTCTGTGAAATTAGTTACAATTTTTTACAATAGTTATTATTATCATGTATGATTGTATTTGATTTTAGATTTTGTTTCTTTTATTGATTTTTTAAATGATAAATTTATCCATCTACTAGGATATGGTCTATATATTATGGAATTAATCTGTTCTTAGTGCTGATGTACTTCGTGATTGTTGGTACATGTGTGAGGAGTAGTGAATGTTCATGATTGTTTGGGATAAACAAGGCCTGATTGTGGAATACCTAAGAAAATTGGGGGTATTTAATAAATCTATATCACATAATTGATGGATTGTAAGAAAAAATATGATTTCTAAAAGGATTATTCACAACATTATTATTGGACAAAGGGAGTGAGAAGAAGCAATTTTGGATTCTCACTTTTATCGACATAGTAGAAGAGAATTAGATAAGTTGGACTATTATGGAATTAAAATTGTAAAACCGACACTATACTAATCACCATCTCATATAATACATTTCAATAACATGTTTTATAAATTTTTTAATAATTTATTTCCTCTGTTTATTTTTTTCTAATATTTTCATAATCAATTAATTTTTAAAACAAGCACCACTTCATTCCTTTATTTTAATTCTACAGCTCGATTGATGTGCCATAATCACTAGAGAAAACCATGGTTAATCATTATACTACATTTTAACTTAGTAAAATATTGTTTTTTCAAATCCCATGATAGACATGTCTCAAAACATGGATCCATTTAATGGGAGGTAGTGCCAAATGTTTTTTTATTATATTACATGACTTGAAGTACAATCCGTAAACCCGCCCCCCCTAGATCCTGAATTTGAATGAATCATACTGAATAGAACATAAAACATAAATTTTCAATCTTAATTGGATAAAATTTATCTTATAGACATGATTTAAACATCATGTTTTCTCTCTAAGCCTACTATATTTTCTGAAAATTAATAAAAAATCATTTATCGGCTTATCTACAGGACAAATAATTTATCAAAACAATCAACTTGTAATTCAAGTGTGGATAAATGAATTTGTGATGGAACCTAATATGTTTTAATTTCTAATAATATTTCATCTATTGGATGTTGAAGTACCAAACAAACTAAATAATGAGTTCAAGCATGTCTTCTCTACTTTCAGACCCAAAGGAGTAGCATAGGAACATGTAAAGTGGAAGGCGTTCACATTTTCATTAAATGATGCTTCAAATGAATGGTTGTATCGATTAAAACCAATATATGTGAATTATTATAATTTCTTGGTAAGATTATACATTAAAATATTCATCCCCAACACTTGAAGCACAACCATATGAAAGAAAATATATGGAAATTGACAATCATCTGGAGAAACATGTTATGATTACTGGGAGAGATTTAAGAAGCTATGTGCCTATTTCCACAATCATGAAATTTAGGAGCATCAAATTCTTGTCTTATATTATCCAGGATTACTGGAAAATTAAATAAATCTTCAAAATGCCCCATCTAGAGGTTCACCGATTGGCATTTAACTAGAAGAAGCTAAGGGCTGTATTAAGAAAATTTCTCAAATCATGAAACAATTTGGTAGAAGAGGTACCGAAACCAGAGGTATTCATGATGTAAGAACCTATCATCAATCATAATTATTAAAAATATGTATTAAATATATAACTAGTTTAGTGAGCCATATGGCCTTCAAACAAGTTGGTGACCAACAAGAGCCAACTATGGTTCATGGTTTATTATCATCAATAGATCATTTCACAGAAAAATGTGATGTCATATAGAGAATGGAAAGCATTGTTGGGTCCTTTCATCTGAATATGTTTTATAAAAATCAATTATGGAGAGAGCCTATCCAAGTCCAATAATGATTTTGATATCATCATAATCAAGCTAGACCCCCATACAAAAATCATTTCCAAAAACCAAAACCTATTCCAGAATAAATTCTAGTACCCAACACCATTTCAACAAAAAAAAATCTTATAACAATCTTTCTTACTAACAATATATGAATTTCTAGAGGCCCAATGAGTAGCCATCCACCTATGCACAACCTGTAATTCAATACCAGTAGCAGAAATAGGAGATTGAAGGGTAAAAATACACCTTCAAATATTTGTCCAACAAATTCAAATGTCTCAAAGACTAACTAGAAAAACCCCTAAAATAATTCATTCCAAATTATCCCAAAACCAAAATTGAATTTCATTATAATAAAAACAAGGAGTGGAAGATAACTCCCACCACCAGTCACCATTGAGCAAGAAACAATACCACCTAGGATACTGTAGAATGATGTTGATAATTCATAAAATTCATTGAAAATGAAACAATATGAAGAGAAGAAAGTGTTAGAGAAAAATAAGACAAATAACAAGAGACAATAAACACCATGATAATGGAAAAAATGAGTGAATGAAGACTTTCCTCCACCATTTTCAGTAAGGATGATTGAAACAAAGAGGTTACAAGAAGAATGGCTTCAAAAAAATCTAGAAACCATCTTGAAAGTGGAAATAATTGTCCCCTTCTTGAATCTCTAAAAAAATTCCAAATTATGCTAAATTTTTGAAGGATATATTCTCCAACAAGAGGAGACATCATGTTAATGATAAGATCAACATGGGAAATAGTGTCTCATCCATAATAAGACCCCATTTTTCAGCCAAATTTTAGGATCTAGAGATGTTTTCCAATATATTCTCCAAAACATTTTTAAATTTATATAATGCTTTCATTAATTTAGGTTTATCCATTAATGAATTAAATCACACACTATATACTTATTTTAATATTAGATACCTGAATCCCACCAGAGTGGTGGCCAATCTTGCTAATAGATCCATAGTTTTTCAAATAAGAATTCAGGAGGATGTCCTTGTGAAAGTGAACGACCTGTTATTCAATGATAATTTCTAGGTGCTAAATATAGAATATGATAGGATTCCATCACACTCACCCATTATTTGGGTGATAAATTTCTAAAAAATATCAAAAACATCATCAATGTCCCTGAAGGATCCCTCACAATGTTGTTTGGAGGTAGCACTGTCCACATCAATATTTTTTAATCCATGAGGTACCCATCTGATTATCACTCCATATTTTCTCTCACCCATGAAGTCAATGTAGAACCCATTGAAGAATCAATTGAGTGACATGAATTCTTATTCTTAGGAGAATTTTTATCCATTGAAAATATTATTGAACAATAGGATTATCATACTCCTAATGATTCTAATTACATATGGTAGGAAGAGGTAAAATCTAATTTCATTGATGATTTGTTAAATGATGAATAAAATGATAATATTTATTGGTCTACAGCTGGTTTGGAATTAATATCTCTCCCCTATATTTTAAATTTTTTTAGCTTTTTGTGGGAGTGAAATTACCACTAATAATTGAAAATAATTTTTCTGAATCACATGAAGAATCATTGATTGACCTTTTGAGGGTGAATTTCTATGTAATAGGGTATATTTTAGGTTATATCCCATGAATAAATACAATTATATTATCAAATATAATTATTCTCTATGGAGATAAAAAACATGTTAGATAATCCCAAATAAGGATGAAACCCACCATGATGAAGGTTGCGAAGAAGGATATTGATAATTCCTTGGAAGATGTGATCATCTAAAACATCTCAGATTCACAATGTGTTCTCCCCATACATGTAGTTCCCAAAAAACCATCCAAACCATTTTGAGGAATGAGAAGAATGAATTAATCCTTATGATATTTCAAAATAGTTAGATAGTGGAAAAATATTTGAGGAAGTAGAATCAAGTCCCCATAGAAGGCCATTTACCTATCCAATTCATTGAACAAATTTAAGAATGAATGTTAGGAAGAATTCATTAATTCTTTTGGATGTAATTTTAGGTTATTTATAGGTACCTATTTCTACTGATGATCAAGAGAATACTCCCTTTACTTGTCCCTTCATAACATTTTCATAAAAAATGATTCTATATGGATTTTGTAATACTCCATGTACATTTCAGAGGTGTATGGTAAATATTTTATATGATAATATTAATGATTTATTAGAGAATTTAATTTATGATTTCACAGTTTATTTAAATTTATTTCACCATTGTATGAAAAATAAGGATTATGTTTTGAAAACATGCATTGAAAAGAATCCTGTTTTGAATTTGGAAATGTATCATTTCATTATTTAGAGATAAATTTTCCTTGGGAATTTCATTTCATAAAAAGGAATTGAAGTTGATAAATCAAAAATTTAATGATAATTTATTTTCCATACCAAACATGTGTGAATCTTGTTAGACCATTTTTAGGACATTCAATATTATACAGAATGTTTATCAATGATTTTAGTAAAATTTATCTCTTTATTTCTAGATTACATTCCAATGATTCTAATTTTGAATTAAATGGTGAATGTAGGGAATCCTTTTATGAGTTGATGAAATGATTTATTGAACCACAATTACTTAATCCACCAAATTGGGAAGAACCATTTGAGCTATTATGTGATGCTTCTAACTAAGCTATTGGAGAAGTCCTTTCTTAGTGAATTGAGGGCAGGACACAAGTCATTACTTATACCACAAGAACCATATATGAGGCCCAATTCAATTACATGAAAACAAAAAAATATTTTTTAGAATTTCCCTTTACTTTAGAAATATTTATATCATATATATTTGGAACAAAAGTCACAGTGTTTTCTGATCATGCATGTAACACCCCGAGCTTCCACAATATGCTTCTCATTCAATAATGCAATAGCTTGCATTGTACGAAACTTCGATTTCTAAAACACCGCGACTAATCAAAGTAGTCGTTATGAATAGTAATAACCACTTTTTAAAATTATAGAAATTTTATATTTCAAAATGGACTTCATTTTTGGATTTGGGATATCTAAATTAGCCTATGTTGAATTATTGGTATTTTTCTGAGAACTTCTAATTTTTTATGAATAGTGAAAAATACATAAAAACAACGTTTTTAATAAAAATAATTTATAGTGATAAATTATAATATTTAGTGGTTTTAATGTATAATTAGAATATAATTTTATCATTTTATCCAATGGTGTTCATTAGAATTAATTTCACTTTGAAATTGGACATGAAAAATTGTTAATCTTTTGATATATATTGTTTCTTAAAAACACGCTATTTGTTATGACGGTGGGAATTAATTATAAAATTAATTTCTGAAACTTATATGTTTGTAATTTTATAAATAGTCATCATTTTTGAATTCGGAATATCAATTATAGCTTAGGGTGAAATTTTGGCATTGTTCTGAAAAACTTCAATTTTTGATGAATAGTGAAACCACTAAGTGGAAGTTAAATAACTGATTTTTCGTTTAAATGAAATATTACCACTTTTGTGTTTTGATTTTCAAAAATCCGACATACATGGTTGTCATTAACAAGTAAAATGTGGTTCAATGAGATTAAAATAATTTTTTGTGAATAGTAACTTTTAAGTTCTTAATCGCGATTAGAGGTAATTAGTGTAGTTTAAGGTAAAAATAATGTTTTAATAATATGATATGAGCATGACACATGTCCTACCCACATTGGATGTTCTATGGCCGACCAAGAAAATCCATGGGTCAACTTGGGGACCCCATGGAGACACTTTAGATGGAAAATTACATAAATATCTTTTATTTAATGTTAAAGTAAAAAAATGACACAAACATGCAATGTTTTACTAAAAAAAATTTAAATGGGGTTATACAAGTTATATTTTTGAATATAAATAGTAATTTGAAAGATAAACATATTTCCTACATCATAGTTTTTTTTAATTTTTAGACATTAAATAAATTAAATTATTTATGACATTATTATGATGCAGCGATGACCTCATTATTTAACGATTTTAATAAAATGAAAAGATAATGTACAATCCAAGTCTTACACTTTTCCAAAGACTATTGGATGGGTATATTTCGAACACTTATCACCTTATCAATGAATTATATAGGTGTGGGACCTTTAGAATCCGAAAATCATTGTATAATAATGTAAAATTCCCTTACTTTCCAAGAGTGCCCCTCCTCTCCTCTTATAAAAGGCCCCCACCTCTCCCACCTCATTCACACATTCAAGACATTTGGCTCGGCCAACCTCTGCCCAAATACCCTCCCAAATTCCCTCCCTTACTCCTAGAAGCCTCACTTTGGGCATAATTCTTCCCAAGGAAGCCTTTGGCTCAAATGAAAAAGAGTTACCCGATTTTTAGGTAATGTCTTCTCTAATGTTGTTTTGTTTTATTTAGCTTATCCAACCCCTTAAACTCTTTTTATTCATTTCTTTTGTAAAAACATCAGTATCCTCAATATAATAGGATGTTGTTATAAGAAGGATTTGAGCTACACTTACACACACCTACATCTAATGGTTAAAGAACATACTATTTCTGTGGATGGCGAATTTCTGCCTCACGAAACGATGATTGTTCAACACTCATATAACACCTTCAAAGGTGGACATTAAGATGTAACTATATTTATATATGATATATAATATGTTTATGTTTTACTTATGCTTCTGTATTTCTCATTTATGGCATACATTATGATTTCCATTATGGGTAAACGCAATAATTTCATTTTAGGAAGTGCGGACTACCGCCCCCTCAAAGTGATTTGAATCGTTAATGCCATATGTGGGATGTATAAAGGATGGTTTAAATGATATTATACACTATATTATACTGGAATTATATTATAAATTTATATCATTATTATTTCATTCCTTTAAATATGAAATAGAAATGAAATTAGCGTCCATGCGTACGTACGGCTTACCGTCTCCATGAACGGTGCATTTCATTTCGTACCTCTAAATGTTACGTAATATTATAAATTAATATATATACTGTATATATATGATATATATGATATCTACATCATTAATATAATTCTGGATATAATGGATATTTCACCACATGAACAACTTGTAATTATAAGAAGTTTATTTTTGACTCAAGTACCAAAGATCGACAAAACGACCGTTATTAACTTAAATAATAACATAATGTTCATAACATGGTAATAAGTGATATAAAAGGAATAATGAACATGAAAAAGGTTCTTATGTAAATAGAAATTAACTCTAGTTTATTATTTAGGAGGTTAAAGAATGGTCGAGTCAGGACAAGACGTAAGGTAATGGAATTTCTTAACCCAATTTCCATTCTTTGGGTTAATCTCATACTTTCAAATTATGTCATGATATTATTATGTCCTATCTTGTATTTTTACTTTCATTATATGTAATTATAGTGAATACACATAATAGATCTATTTTATTTTAAAAATGATCTTTATAAGAACTTCGCCTCAATCTCCTTTCATTGAGGCATATTTTGTTTTATACAAAACTTTCCTTTATACGGTGTATAAACCCCTTTGACTTTTAAGTTTATTCAAAAGGAATCTTTTTATACGAAGAGTTTTACTAAATGAACAAAAGGGAATGTTTTTCTTTCCGTACTTATACGGCGACAACGACCTCTCGGCCGCCGTGACTATTATTTGAGTTTCAGCTTCCTCTACAAGCCATCATTTTTTTTAATGAAAAATAAATACAAAGTTTTAACTTTCTTTTATTTTGGTATATAAAATGGTTTTGAAAGCATTTTTATTATAGCAATGTGTTTTACTGATAACTTGTGATTGAAATGTGGAAATGTGATTTTTCCTTTATGCATGTTTTATGTGATACGATTATTTTATGGTTAATGATATGTTTAAACCTTTTCATATGAGGAATGTATTGGACTTAATAAGTGACGGGTGGAGCCCGCTATAGCTCCTCGATGCATCGGCAGGCCTCATGAGACAAACTAGTGTCTTGGCACGAGGCCTTGAAAAAATCTTATTTTTGGTCTTGGCACGAGGCCTTGGCTACGTGGTTATGATAGTCTGGCATTATGCATTCCATCATTATGAAAATGGTTATTGATATTGCATGTGATTATTCGACCAGTAGAATATCCATGTGAATAAGTTAATGGCATTATCTCATATTACTTTTTCCATATTATGTTGAAGTTCATGTTTAAAAGGATTTTGTTTTAGTCATACATTGCCTTAAATGTTTATGTTTATTTATGAAAGCTTCCGCAATATTGTTATCCTTACTGAGAATCTAAGCTCACCCCTTTCAATGTTTTAATATTTTCCAGGATGTGAAGAAGTATTTTATGAATGACCTACAGGGATAGTCAGAAAAGGATATGAGTTTGGACTATGAAGACTTTGTTATTAGTTTTTCACTATATGATGTAATGTAACATTTATGAATGTATCTAGTGTTTCCAAGGCTACTAAACTAATCGGTCTTTCGAGACTTGATCTTTTGTGATCATGCCAATGTTACGAAGTAATGCACCGACTCTGGGTAGCTGGGGTCGGGGCGTTACAGTTGGTATCGGAGGCAGTTTAGTACTAACCATGGAAGCTAGATTTAGATAAACTCTGATTAGAGTGCATAGCCCAAAGATAGACTTTGAGGATTAGTATAGAAGAACTTCCTAGAATTTTGTTATTATTAAGATTTTTTGAGTTTTATGAGCAATGCATCCCTGTCTGGATACGAGCAGATAGAGGTGGCTCTGGCACAGATTTACCTAGGGGTAAAACCCGAAAACACCGCTTTTAGCTAGACTCGAACGGGAACTGGTGCACGACAACGGGCCTTGCTGCACTATTGGTTACGACACTCCCGGGGGATATGATTAGGATAATTCTCATTTCTTTACAAACCACTATGAAGGGTTATGAGTATATACATCCTCAAAGAAAACTTTTTTTATTATTATTGATTATATCCATAAAATAGTTCAATTAGTGTTAAGTGTTTTACAAGTACGGAATTATGTATTTTGATTCATAAACTAATCTAGTTTATGCCATTGTTTAGAAATGGTGCCTAGTGGAAGGAATGGAAACCTTATCAATGCACTCACTCCGTGTAGGGATTTCCCTCCTGCTCAAGATAATTATTGTGGAGTTGGAGATACAACTGGTGCTGATCAACTTATTACCATACTGGGACAACTCACTCAGGTTATGAATAATAACCTTACTCGTATGAAGCACCCTGATCCGCAACGTGGAGGATCAATGTTAGACCACTTCATGAGGCAACAACCACCAATATTTAATGGGGGTACAAATCCATTAGTACCTGAGCAATGGATAAACACCTTAGAGAAAATATTCCATGCCTTGGGGAGTAGCGAAAGGGAGAAGGTTATCATGGCAGTTTACCGCCTCACTGGAGATGCTGATCAATGGTGGTCATTGATTCAAAATACAAAGGAAGATGAAGAAGTATCATGTATGGAATGGAGAGAGTTCAAAGAGCTTTTCTTAGAAAAATAAATTCCACATGACCATCGAGCAGATATGAAAAGACAATTTCTAAGTCTGAAACAAAAGGAGGATGCGAATGTCGCAAAGTATGAGGCCAACTTTACAAGGTTAGCGAGGTATGATGCAGATTATATACGTAACCCAAGAGGTAATATTGATCGTTTATTTGATGGGTTAAAACCATTTCTCCGTCGAGCTTTAGTATCACAATCGTTCTCAGCATACGAAGATATTGTCTCATGTGCTATCAAGACAGAAAAGGAATTCTCTAAGTCTTATGACAACAAAGTAAAGCAAGAGAAGAAGAGAACGGTGGAACAAGAGACAGATAAAGGGAAAAATGGAAGTAATGATTTTCCATTATGTGATAATTGTGGGAAGAATCACCCTGGTACTTGCCTAAAAGGAATGGGAGTTTGTTATAAATGTAGAGAAAAGGGTCACTAGGCTCGTGATTGCAAGGGAAAGAAAGAGGCTATCAATGTGGAATGTTATAATTGTAGAGAGATGGGGCATTATGCAAATGAATTTCCTAAGTGTCAGGGAAACATACCTCAGAAAAGGCCAAGGGATCAAGGAAAATCTTATGTTGTTACTACAGTTGAAGCAGAATAATTAATGTATTGGTGCTTTTGAACTCATGGATTATATTCTGGTTATTAGAATAATGTGTTATATATATATATAAGGATTGTACTGCAGTACTTGTTGATTTCAGTAAGGTTTTAATATGATGAAGGTAATCATATTTTTAGTATGTGACAAAAATAGAAACTTTAATTTGTTTGGGGAATCTGATAAATTGACTTTGGGATTAAGAGACCTTTTAGAGAAAGTCTGGACAGAGGTATTTTGGATTACTATAAAGGTTGGAGTGGATTAAGTTGATCTTTGGATAGTATTGTTTAAGGTTAAAGAATTTATGAAGATTATTTTTGGAATATTATAATACTATAGTTTTAGGAAAAGGACAAGCTACAGGGTGGGGCATTACCCGTCGCGTCGGACAAAGCTGCAGGAATCGAACCCACAATCATAGTGCGACATGCCATTATTTCCTACCACTAGCCTACAAGAAGTCCCTAGTTATTACAAAATAATTTTACTAATCTAAATGGTATGTTTTAACATTTGGAACCTTATACAATTAGGATAAGTATAATATGTTTGAGTTATATTATCTTCTTTAGTGAAAGATGAGTCGAAGGTTGAAACTCTAATTTTCAAGCATAAATATATATACCTATCTCTTATTCAATGAATAAATTAATTCTTAAACTTTAGTAAAGATATATTAAAACAAAAAATGTGTTATCCTAATACCTTATGTCTTGTTGAACTGATGATATTTTAAATCAACATAAATTAAAGGATTTGAGGCCCTCAATTTGACAATTGATTGTAATTGATGAACTCAATAACTCCCAACAAATATTTACGTTTTTCCTCCAATTATATGTCACTAATTTCCACCAATGTTCTCCTAATCGAGATCATAACTGGGTGGTGACTTTTTCATTTCCCTTTCCCTCTTATTAAGGCTAAATTTTATTAATCTTATTTCCGATGTGGATTTTCCACAAAGGTATATTCGCTTTTCAACCTTTTATTTTCAAAGAAAATTTTCAAATTGCAAGGACCCAATTTATTGAAGGAGGGGAGAATGTAACACCCCGAGCTTCCATGATACGCTTCTCATTCAATAATGCAATAGCTTGCATTGTACAAAACTTCGAGTTCTAAAACACCGCGACTAATCAAAGTAGCCGTTATGAATAGTAAGAACCACTTTTTAAAATTATAGAAATTTTATATTTCAAAATGGACTTTATTTTTGGATTCAGAATATCGAAATTAGCTTATATTGAATTTTTGGTATTTTTCTGAGAACTTCTAATTTTTTATGAATAGTGAAAAATACTTAAAAACAACTTTTTTAGTCAAAATAATTTATAGAGATAAATTATACTATTTAGTGGTTTTAAAGTATAATTAGAATATATTTTTACCATTTTATCCAATGGTGTTCATTATAATTAATTTTACTTTGAAATAGGACATAAACAATTGTTAATCTTTTGATATATATTGTTTCTTAAAAACACGCTATTTGTTGTGACAGCGGGAATTAAATATAAAATTAATTAATGAAACATATATGTTTGGAATTTTGTAAAATAGACATCATTTTTGAATTCAGAATATCAATTATAGCTTAGGGTGAAATTTTGGCATTGTTCTGAAAAACTTCAATTTTTAATGAATAGTGAAACCAGTAAGTGGTAGTTAAATAACTGATTTTTCATTTAAATGAAATATTACCACTTATGTTTTTTTATTTTCAAAAATACAACATACATGGTTGTAATTAATAAGTCAAATGTGATTCAGTGAGATTAAAATAATTTTTGGTGAACAGTAACTTTTAAGTTCTTAATGGCGATTAGAGGTAATTAGTGTAGTTTAAGGTAAAAATAATGTTTTAATAATATGAGATGAGAATGACACATGTACTACCATCATTTTATGTGCCATGGCCGACCAAGAAATTCAATGGGTCAACTTGGGGACCCCATGGAGCCACTTTAGTTGGAAAATGACATAAATACCTTTTATTTAATGTTAAAGTAAAAAAATGACACAAACATGAAATGTTTTACTAAAACAATTTTTACATGGGGTTATACAAGTCATATTTTTTACAATAAATATTCATTTGAAATCTTAGAAGATTTACTACATCATAGTAGTTTTTTTATAATTTCTATACATTAAATAAATTAAATTATTTATGACATCATTATGATGCCGCGATGACCTCATTATTTAACGATTTTAATAAAATGAAAAGATAATGTACAATCCAAGGCTTAAACTTGTCCAAAGACTATTGGATGGGTATATCTCGAACCCTTATCACATTATCCACTAATTATATAAGTTTGGGACCTTTAGAATCCGAAAATAATTGTATAATAATGTAAAATTCCCTTACATTCCAAGAGTGCCCATCCTCTCCTCTTATAAAAGGCCCCCACCTCTCCCACCTCATTCACACTTTCAAGCCATTTTTCTCGGCTAAACTCTGCCCAAATACCCTCCCAACTTCCCTCCCTTACTCAGAGAAGCCTCACTTTGGGAAGAATTCTTCCCAAGGAAGCCTTTGGCTCAAATCAAAAAGAGTTACCCGATTTTTAGGTAATGTCTTCTCTAATGTTGTTTTGTTTTATTTAGCATCTCCAACCCCTTAAACTATTTTTATTCATTTCTTTTGTAACAAAAACAGTATCCTCAATATACTAGGATGTTTATATAAGAAGTATTAGAGCTAAACTTACACACACCAACATCTAATGGTTAAAGAACATACTGTTTCTATGGATGGCGAATTTCTGCCTCACGAAACGATGATTGTTCAACACTCATATAACACCTTCAAAGGTGTCCATTAAGATGTCACTATATTTATATATGATATATAATATGTTTATGTTTTACTTATGCTTCTGTATTTCTCATTTATGGCATACTTTATGATTTCCATTATGGGTAAACACAATAATTTCATTTTAGGAAGTGCGGACTACCGCCCACTCAAAGTGATTTGAATCGTTAATGCCATATGTGGGATGTATAAAGGATGGAGTAAATGGTATTATACACTATATTATACTGGAATTATATTATAAATTTATATCATTATTATTTCATTCCATTAAATACAAAATAGAAATGAAAGTAGCGTGCATGCGTACGTACGGCTTACCGTCTCCATGAATGGTGCATTTCATTTCTTGCCTCTAAATGTTATGTAATATTATAAATGAATGTATATAATGTATATATATGATTTATATTATATCTACATCATGAATATAATTCTGTATATAATGAATATTTCACCACATGAACAACTTGTAATTATAAGAAGTTTATTTTTGACTCAAGTACCAAAGATCGACAAAACGACCGTTGTTAACTTAAATAATTACATAATGTTCATAACATGGTAATAAGTGATATTAAAGGAATAATGAAAATGAAAAAGGTTCTTAAGTAAATAGAAATTAACTCTAGTTTATTATTCAGGAGGTTAAAGAACGGTCGAGTCAGGACAAGACGCAAGGTAAGGGAATTTCTTAACCCAATTTCCATTCTTTGGGTTAATCTCCTACGTTCAAATTATGTCATGATATTATTATGTCCTATCTTGTATTTTTA
Organism: Viscum album; assembly: GCA_963277665.1. Classification (NCBI taxonomy): domain Eukaryota; kingdom Viridiplantae; phylum Streptophyta; class Magnoliopsida; order Santalales; family Viscaceae; genus Viscum; species Viscum album. The sequence continues at coordinate 1,378,725,542 of OY728152.1, forward strand.
CTTTATTTATGTGTACTTATAGTGAATACACATAATAAATCTATTTTATTTTAAAAATGATCTTTATAAGGACTTCGTCTCAATCTCCTTTCATTGAGGTATATTTGGTTTTATACAAATCTTTCCTTTATACGGTGTATAAACCCCTTTGACTTTTACGTTTATTCAAAAGGAATCTTTTTATACGAAGAATTTTACTAAACGACAAAAAGGGAATGTTTTTCTTTCCGTACTTATGCGGCGACAATGACTTCTCCACCGCCGTGACTATTATTTGAGTTTCAGCTTCCTCTACAAGCCATTATTTTTTTTAATGAAAAATAAATACAAAGTTTTAACATTCATTTATTTTGGTATTTAAAATGGTTTTGAAATCGTTTTTGTTATAACAATGTGTTTTATTGATAACTTGTGATTGAAATGTGGAAATGTGATGTTTCCTTTATGCATGTTTTATGTGATACGATTTTGTTATGGTTCATGATATGTTTAAACCTATTCATATGAGGAATGCATTGGACTTAATAAGTGACGGGTGGAGCCCGCTATAGCTCCTCGATGCATCAGCAGGTCTCATGAGACAAACTAGTGTCTTGGAACGAGGCCTTGACAAAATCTTATTTGTGGTCTTGGCACGAGGCCTTGGCTACGTGGTTATGATAGTCTGGCATTATGCATTCCATCATTATGAAAATGGTTATTGATATTGCATGTGATTATTCGACCAGTAGAAAATCCATGTGAATCAGTAAATAGCATTATCTCATTTTACTTTTTCCATATTATGTTGAAGTTCAAGTTTAAAAGGCTTTTGTTTTAGTCATACTTTGCCTTAAATGTTTATGTTTATTTATGAAAGCTTCCGCAATATTGTTATCCTTACTGAGCATCTGAGCTCACCCCTTTCAATGTTTTAATATTTTCCAGGATGTGAAGAAGTATTTTATGAATGACCTGCAGGGATAGTCAGAAGAGGATATGAGTGTGGACTATGAAGACTTTGTTATTAGTTTTTCACTTTATGATGTAATGTAACATTTATGAATGTATCTAGTGTTTCCAAGTATACTAAACTAATTTGTCTTTCGAGACTTGATCTTTTGTGATCATGCCAATGTTACGAAGTAATGCACTGACTCTGGGTAGCTGGGGTCGGGGCGTTACAATGCAGATCTCAAGTACATGATAAATAAGGTAGAAGCTAAACTGAGATTTGTAATATGGTTGTTAACACTGTAGGAGTTCAATGTCAAAATTATTGATAAGAAGGGATTTGATAACCAAGTGTCTGGTAACATAAGTAGACTACCCAACACATCTGACATTGAAATTCCATACAGAGAACTACTGAATGACCACCTTCCAGGAGAGAATTTGTACTTGTTTGATAGAGAAGTTCCTTGTTAATCTGATATGGAAAATTATCTAGTAACATATCATGTCCCAATTCATTCAAATTTCAACCGACATCAATAAATGAAATCTTAATATATATATTACATCTTGGATGAGCCATTTATTTGTAAGATTTATAGTGAACATGTGATAATAATATTCTTTCGAGAAATTGAAATTGAATATGTCTTTATTTTTTCCAACACTTTAGCTTGTGGAGGAAACATTTGACATTATATGAAAATAAAGAAGGTTTTATAATATGGAATTTATTGGACAACCCTTTTTAATGATGTGCTTGAATATTGGAAATAGTATAAAAAATTTCAGTTTTCTATAAATATTTCATGGAGAATAAAAATTCCACAAAACCCAATGAATTTTTCTGAAATTTTTAATGTTAGTGGGATATAAATTATAGGTCCTTTAACATTGTCATTTAGAAATTATTATATCTTTATTTCATTTGATTATGTTTTCAAATGGGTGAAAGCAATGACCACAATGACTAATGATGATAATGTTGTTTTTGATTTTTTTCAGCTCTAACATATTTTCAAGGATTTGAGTTCCTAGAGCCATCATACGTTATCAAGGAACTCACATTTGTAATAAGAGAATGGTTTATTTGCTGAGGAAGTATGGGGTTAATCATAAAACATTCACTCCATATCATCTAATGACTAATGGACAAGAAATGTTTCTTATAGGGAAATCAATGAAATTTTAGAAAAGACTATGAATCAAAATAAGAATTATTGGTTCCAATATTTGGAGGATACATTATGGGATTACATGAAAACATAAAATAACCCAATTTTAATGAGTAAATATATATTGATTTATAAGAAAAGTTTCCATCTACTAGTGGAATTAGATCATAAGGCATATTGGGCTATGAGAAAATGAACTCGGATAATGAAAGTGCTTGAAAAATGGGAAGACTGCAGTTGTAGGAGCTAAAAGAAATTATAAGGGAAGATTTAGAAAATTATAGGATTTACAAAGAATGAACAAGAGTGGATGATGACAAGATGATGCAACCAAAATACTTCCATCATGGATATATGGTGTTTTTATTCAAATTATCATACTAGTTGATGTTAGGTAAACTTTTTTCTAGGTGGGAAAGTCCATTTATAGTTACTCATGTATATCTTGTTAGTTATGTGTTGATTTTGATGGTTGGAGCATATGATCCATTCATAGTTAATGGACATTGGCTAAAAATAACCAAGGACTATTCCATTAGATTTAGAGGATGAGATTAAACTCCTCCATCCTGTATATCAATACAATCCACTAGGTAATACATTTCCTTTACACTTTCTTGATTGATATGATTCATTGTTCAAATCATATTACATATTACATCCATTTGAATTCTTGGAGGACACGATATGTCACGACCCGCCCTCGGGGTCCGAGCCGTGACTACCCCAAGCCCGCCTTCCATAGGCCAGGGGCTGGCGACTAGCACCAAGGCGTAAATCCCGGTAAAAAGGGAAGGCATTGCCTTTGAAAAGAAAACACACACCACAGAGTAAACAAGCGGAAGGTAATCACTGAGCAAGCAGAGAACAACTGAAAGTGCGGAAAAGTAAATGGGCCAAAATACAAACCCAAACTGAAAGTAAAGTACAACTCGAAAAGGGAAAAACAGCAACTGTAAAGTAAAGGCCGCTACTCCGAGCTGTCCACCGGAAATCCCACCTGAAGGGTGGGTACAGATAGCTCCTCTGCTCCACGGGTCCCACCGTCCGCTCCGTACTCGTCCCGCCCAGTGGTCCACCTCCGGGTACCGTCCCGCTCCGCGAACCTCAGCTAAGGTCAACGCTGTCCGTCGTCTGCAACCAACACAACGTAGTGCGGGCGAAGCCCGTGCAGGGGTGAGTATAAGCTACTCAGTAGGGACCCCGAGACCCCTGAAGGTCTCTCAAAATCCACAAAGGATAAATCACGAAGCAAAGTACAATCACGAAGTAACAACCAACACTGCTTAGGTATATGCCCATACATATACCTAAGTCATCAATTCAAATACGCTCCAACCTCCGAGATCAAGTATAACTCAGTCCACGCAGGAAAGTATACGTATTCCACAAAGGAAAGTAACAGGATTCAGCTCACACAGGTACACTTCTTCAAGGACGATAAAGATGATCACTGATCCACCTAAGTCGTCGGACCCACGAAGGATCGATAGGTAACTAACCCCCGCAAGACCCACACAGGATCGGGCTCACACAGAACCTGTAGGCGCTGGCTCACACAGAACCGCTGAGCGCAAGGACCCACACAGGATCGGGCTCACACAGAACCTGTAGCACTGATCCACGTAGGATCGCTGAGTGCTGTAGTCGTCGTCGTCGAATCCACACAGGATCTCTGTACTGTCGTCGTTGAATCCACACAGGATCTCTGTACTGTCGTCGTCGCAGTCACAGTAGCAGTCGTAGCAGTAGAACAGTCGCAGCCAGCACTAGGGTTCCCGCACACAGCAAGCTCGTACGGAGGGTCCGCTCCACGAGCCGAGAGGCTGATACATCAACTGTCACGAAGACCGAAGTTGATGTATCCAAAAGTTCCGTATCGTCAACAGGAACTCAACGCAACAGACGGCGCGTCGATCGGACGCCTGGTCCGAGAGTTATTGGCATTTTTGTCTCCGGGGCCCGGTTGGTTTTTAAGGCAAAACCAACCCGACCGTACTCCACCTGCGTCCAAACCTCGGGCGGAGTATGCCAAAAGATCCGTCTCACTAAGAGGAACACTACGCGACTGACGGCGCGTCAATCAGACGTCCGTAGCTCAAGATATGAGCGTTTCCGCTCCGAAGGCCCGGTTGGTTTCGTGAACGAACCAACCCGGCCGAACTCAAAGTAAACCGAAACCTTGAGTGCGATATACCGAAACGACCGTCTCGATCCAAGGATCGCGTTGCCGCAGACGGTTCGTCATTCGGAGGTCCGAGGCTCAAGTTATGAGCCAAAAACCGAATCTGGTCCGAAACGGGGGGGTCCGGGTCCGGAACGACCCGGCCCGACCCCCCCCCCCCCTTGAGTGGCGCGGCGGCCGGCGGCGGCGGCCGGTGGCGGCGGACGGCGGCGGCGGGCCACGTGGCGGCGGCGGGCCGCGTGGCGGCGGCGGCCGCGTGGCGCGGCGGCGGCGGGCCACGTGGCGGCGGCGGGCCGCGTGGCGGCGGCGGCGGGCCGCGCTGGCGGCGGCGGACCGCGCTGGCGGCGGTGGCCGCGACTCACGCGGGGGGCTAAGCCCCCGCCCTTCCGAAGGCGGCGCGGCTTTGCCGCGCCGTTTGAGACAAAACGGCCCCCGCAAATGGGGGCCGGTTGAGTAAAACCGGGGGGGCTTTGCCCCCCCCTCCTTAAAAGAACCGCCCCCTCATTAAGAGGGGGGTCTTGATGGACCGGCCGGGGGTTTAAACCCCCGGTTTTTATGACATCCGGCCGGCCTGCTGGCCGGCCGGTTTTTACCAACGGGACCGGAATTTCCGGTCCCGCCCTTGACTTCCGACGCCGGCGGCCCGGCCGCCGGTCTTTCCTTCCGCCGCGGCCCGGAACCGGCCGCGGTCTCCTCGTCTCACCGCGGCCCGGAACCGGCCGCGGTGTTCGTCGTCCGGCGCGGTGCGACGGCACCGCGCCCCTTTCGCCGTGCCAAGAATCCTCCCAACGCGGCGTGTCGGCGTCGCGGTCTTGAAGTCTCTCCTCGGCGAAGCGCGACGGTATTGCGGAAATCATAAGCATGTTCATCCGCGTGGTGCGACGGCACCACGCCTCTTGCTTCCACCCGCATGAATCAACATGAACGAAGGAGGGGGTTTCGGCCGTGTTCGTGCGGTCCGACTCCCCTCGCGTTAACAAATAACATAACTAAAAAGTCTCACGTTTAGTCATGCTAAAATCCACGATTCAGGAATGGAATAAAATAATTAATAAAAACATCCCCTACCTCGGGTTTGAGATTCAAAGAAATCCTCTACGTTCCGCGGAAGACGGCGTCGCGGAAGTCAGGCGTCGCGGTCGTCGTTCGTCAAATCCGTTGACGAAGATTTACGTCCGATGCGACACGTTGTTGGCGGATCTTCGTTTGCCGACGAAGAAGGTCCGAAGAGGAAGAAGAGGTCCGAAGATACCGGGTCGCCGAGTCGATGATCCTTGACGAAGTGTTGTCGTTCTTCGTCGAGGATGAAGACGTTCTTCGTTCTTCGTCAGAGCTTGAAGATGAGAAGGCTCTCCAAAGGCAAAAAAAGAACCCTAAATAAAATAAGACTACCTCTTATTTTATTAACACAACACAAAAGAATTTCAAAATTTGAAATTCAAAAAGGGCTTTAACTTCCTTAATTAAATAAGGGTAACGTAGGCCAATTAATTGGGGGTTAAGAACGTTGAGAGAAAAAGAAAAGTCTTAGGGTTTCGTGTGGGCCCCACCACACTTAATCCTCCCAAGGGAGGTTAAGTGGGTGTGGGTCCCACTTCCAACCCCCTTAGGTAGGTTTTCTTTAATAAGTTAAAAATAAAATTTGTTTTACACAATTTTATTTAACTTAATTGAAAAACCCCAAAACGTATCTTTCAACCCGCAACAAACGCAACTCCCGAAAAGGTCTCATTAAGCGAATATCGGCGCTGCGAGTTCATCGGTGCCCTCGGATTTTAATTCCGAGCACCGGATCAAAAGTTAGGAATTCCCGCTCGTCCGTTCACTGAACGTACCCGAGCCAAACTTCGGAAATTAATTCCGGGCACTCCGGGCCTCGGAATCAGGTGCCGTCTGAAATCGCGCTCTTGTAAAAATCCAAAGAAAATTAAGAAAAAAATTTCCCTTGAATTTTACGGTCTTTACATTACTCCCACCTCAGGGCTTTACGTCCCCGTAAAGATACAACAAAAACTAGGGAAACAAATGGGGGTACTGAGCACGCATCTGAGTCTCCCGCTCCCAAGTGCTCTCCTGGAGGTTCCCGTGCTGCCATCTGATGCGCACAAGAGGAATCGACCGTCCACGTAGGACCCGCTCCTGTCGATCCTCGATCTCCACTGGGACCTCCGCAAAAGTCGCCCCATCGTCAACGTCAAGCTCCCCATGGTCAATGATGTGCGTCGGGTCGTGCACGTATCTCCTCAGCTGGGATACGTGGAAGACGTCGTGCACCCGGTGCAACTGAGGTGGTAGAGCCAGGCGATAAGCCACCTCGCCAATCCTGCTGAGAATCTGAAAAGGTCCGATGAAGTGCGGAGATAACTTGCCGCCTCGGCCAAATCTCCGAATACCACGTCGAGGTGAGACCCGCAAGAAGACGTGGTCGCCATCCTCGAACTCCAGTGGTCTCCGCCTCCTGTCAGCATATGACTTCTGCCGGCTCTGAGCTGTCCTCATCCGCTCCTGGATGACCTGGACCTTCTCTGTCGTGGCCTGGACCATTTCCGGTCCCACCAGTGCTGACTCCCCAGGGTCTGTCCAGCACAAAGGAGATCTACAAGGTCGGCCGTACAACGCCTCGTACGGTGCCATCCCGATGGTGGAGTGGTAGCTGTTGTTGTATGCGAACTCCACCAAGGGGAGGTGGTCCTCCCAGCTACGACCAAAGTCGAGGACACATGCGCGGAGCATGTCCTCGAGAGTCTGAATGGTCCTCTCCGTCTGACCATCCGTCTGCGGGTGAAAGGCTGTGCTAAGACGTAGCTGCGTCCCGAACGCCTCCTGTAACCCCTTCCAAAGCCGGGAAGTAAAGCGGGCATCTCGATCGGAAACGATAGATGATGGCACGCCGTGGAGCCGCACAATCTCCTGAACGTAGAGACGTCCCAAGCTCTCCACCGAGCCCTGCTCTCTGATGGGTAAGAAGTGTGCCGACTTGGTGAGTCGGTCAACAATCACCCAGATGGAGTCGTGACCTCTGGAAGTGCGTGGAAGTCCAGTCACGAAGTCCATAGATATGCCATCCCACTTCCACTCCGGAACCTCCAAGGGCTGTACCAAGCCTGCTGGTACCTGATGCTCAGCCTTCACCTGCTGACAGGTAAGGCATCGAGAAACGAACTCTGCTACAGCTTTCTTCATGCCCGGCCACCAGTGCTGTCGTCTGAGGTCCTGGTACATCTTTGCCACTCCTGGATGTACCGCTAAAGGAGAAGTGTGAAACTCCCTCAGCACTTCCTCTCGCAAGGCGACTGGTACCATGGTACGTCCTCTGAAAAGGATGTCGTGCTCTGCTCCAAGGGAGAAACCATCAGGTGTCTGTCCCGAGGATATCTGTGCACGCCGTGTCTCACAGTCAGCGTCCCCATGCTGTGCCTCCCTGACTCGCTGCAGTAGTGGAGGAGTGACTGTGAGAGACTGTAGAAAGGCTGCTCCATCTCTATCCACGAAGGATATCTGCAAAGAGGCTAGCTGCTCTGTCGCCTCCTCAAGTAGTTGAATGCCCGTCCTCCTGCTGAGGGCATCAGCTACTACGTTCCCCTTCCCAGGAGTATAGACTATCTCAAAGTCATAGTCCTGGAGGAACTCGAGCCATCGTCGTTGTCTCAGGTTCAGGTCCTTCTGCGAGAAGATATACCTGAGGCTCTGATGATCGGAAAAGACCGTAAAGCGCTCGCCCATCAGATAGTGTCGCCATGTCTTCAGAGCGAAGACCACTGCTGCTAACTCCAGGTCATGGGTAGCGTAGTTCTGCTCATGCGGTCTCAACTGTCGTGATCCATAGGCGATCACTGCCCGCTCCTGCATCAGAACACATCCGAGTCCGGTCCCTGATGCATCGCAGTAGACCACGTACCCTACTCCCTCCTCAGGCAACCTCAAGATAGGTGCGCTAGTCAATCTCTGCCTCAGCTCCTCGAAGCTCTGCTGACAACTGTCTGACCACACGAAGGGTTTCCCCTTCTTCGTCAACGCTGTGAGTGATGCCGCAACTCTGGAGAAGTTCGGCACAAATCTCCGATAGTATCCAGCTAGTCCCAAGAAACTCCGAACCTCAGTCACGCTCCTGGGTGGCTCCCATGCTAACACAGCCTCAATCTTCGCGGGATCCACTGCAACTCCCGCCTCAGAGATTACGTGTCCCAAAAAGTGGACCTCACGTATCCAGAACTGGCACTTCGAGAGCTTACCATAAAGCTGGTGCTCTCGGAGTGTATCAAGAACAACTCGCAAGTGATAGGCGTGCTCCTCCTCTGTCGTAGAGTAAATCAGAATGTCGTCGATGAAAACCACGACAAACCGATCGAGGTATGGCTGAAAGATCCTGTTCATGAGAGCCATGAACACTGCTGGAGCATTGGTTACACCGAAAGGCATAACCAAGAACTCATAGTGGCCATACCGACATCTGAAGGCCGTCTTCTGCACATCCTCGTCTCTGACTCTGAGCTGATGATAGCCTGACCTGAGGTCTATCTTCGAGAACCACCGTGCTCCCTTGAGCTGATCAAAGAGGTCATCAATCCTCGGTAGCGGATACTTGTTCCTCACTGTCACCTGGTTCAGGCGACGAAAGTCAACACAAAGTCGCAAGCTCCCGTCCGCCTTCTTGGCGAACAATATCGGGGAAGCCCAGGGTGAAACACTGGGTCGGATGAATCCCTTGCCCTGCAAGTCCTCCAACTGTACCCGTAGCTCTCTAAGCTCGGCGGGGGCCATCCGATATGCTGGAGTGGATATCGGGGCTGTCCCGGGGTACAGGTCAATATAAAAGTCTACCTCTCTGCGAGGAGGTAGCCCTGGAACATCGTCGGGAAAAACGTCCGCATACTGATCCACCACTGCAGGAAAACCAGGACTCCGCACGTCAACTGCCCCAAGGATAAGGCTAGCCAACTGATGAGTGATGGGCTGTCCTCTCCTCCGCGGAAATCCATCCTGTGCTGCTAAGGCTCCCTTCTCGCCGGTGAAGGTGAACCTGCTCCCGTCGGTGCGTACACATCGCACCTTGCGCCTAAAACAGTCAATCTGTGCATGGACCGTAGACAGCCAATCCATGCCCAAGATGACGTCGTAAGGCCTCGACGCTGCTACAAGAAGATCCCAGCCGAAGCTCTCGCCTCCTAGAGTAAGCTCACACTGCCGGCACCAGTGCGTAATCGTCGAGTCTGCTCCCGTAGGAGTCTCTAGCCGTAAGGATCGAGCCAACGGCTCAGTCGGAATCTCCGAGTTCCGAACAAGGGCAGCGGCTATGAAAGAGTGACTCGCTCCTGTGTCTATAAGAACTGCAGCAAGGGTGGAATAGACACAGATAGTACCTCGAATCATCTCGGGTGCGCCGTGGTCGTAGGCCTCTGCTGCCTGGAGCTGTGCCTGTCGCTGCCCGCCAGCTCCCTGTGGTCGGGGTGGACCTCCTGGTGGTGGTGGTGGTAAAGCCTCAAAGCGTCGGCCACCACCAGCTGCTCGTCCAGCTCCTCTGCCTCGTCCGCCTCCTCCCTGCGGACCGCCACGGTCGACCCTCTGCCTCTGCCTCGGTGGTCCATCTACTGACTGCTGCTCCTCGGTACGGCGGGTCGGGCAGTCACGAGCCATGTGGCCCTGTCCGCCGCATGAGTAGCACTGTCTGCCTCTCGGAAGACTGGCTCCGCGCTGTGTGCCCCGCACTGCTGAGCCAGTGCCCTGAGGTCGTCGGCCTGAAGGTCTGGTCTGTCTGGACCCCTGAGTCATCCGTCGACTGCCTGCTGCAGATGACTCTGCCACGTGCCGCCCTGCGGTGGGTCGCTGTGCTGGTGTAGACTCAGCAAGGAAGCTCTCGATCAGAAGAGCCCGCTCCAGTACTCCTGTCTGAGTCGGGATGTTGAGGGAGATCAGCGATGCCCTGATCTCGTGTCTCAAACCCTGCTCAAAGGTCCGGGCCCGGAAGAATGGGTCCCGTACCATGTCGGTCGAGTAGCGCGAGAGATCGGTAAATCTCGCCGAGTACTGGGCGACCGTCATGCTGCCCTGCCGCAGCTGTAGAAGCTCCTGGATACGCACCGCTCGAAGGGTGGCCGGGACGAACTCAGAGCGGAAGAGGCTCTCGAAATCCGTCCAGAGAAGAGATGCCTCATCGTGCACCTGGAGCATCAGGCTCCACCATCGTCCTGCTGCTGCGTGTAGTAGGCTCGCAGCGAGGATCACCATGAGGTCTGCTGGTGTCCTCACTAGCCTAAACACTCGAACAACTGCCTCCAGCCAGTCCTCTGCTGCCTGGGGATCCGTCTCCCCGCGAAACCTGGGCGGTCGCTGTCGCTGAAACTCATGCAGTGCGCTGAGGCGACGTGCATCGTCAGCGGCTGCTGCTGGAAGCATCGGGGGCTCGGCGGGTAAAGCTACCGCCGGTGCCACTACTGGAAAAGGGCCCTGCACCGAAGCCTCGTCGCTCGGTGGGCTGTCGTCTCGCTCGACCATCGGAACCCTAGCTGGCTGCCGTCGTGGGGCCATCCTGAAAAGGAAACAGGTGCGCCACGGTTAGAACAGTATACCTGGTGAGCTGATATAAGTAATCACAAAGAAAACTTTGAAACACACACGCAATCAATGTTTTCGTGCATTAAGTCGGAAATCAGACGTCAGGGTCCTGGTGTGTGGATACGTCGGCCGCCGCACCAACACTGGACTCCCTGGACTGATAACCACACTCAATACGCTAAACATTATTGCTTCACATAGAAAAGATCAGAGTTCGCGGTAGAACCGAACTCCTTTGATACCAATTTGTCACGACCCGCCCTCGGGGTCCGAGCCGTGACTACCCCAAGCCCGCCTTCCATAGGCCAGGGGCTGGCGACTAGCACCAAGGCGTAAATCCCGGTAAAAAGGGAAGGCATTGCCTTTGAAAAGAAAACACACACCACAGAGTAAACAAGCGGAAGGTAATCACTGAGCAAGCAGAGAACAACTGAAAGTGCGGAAAAGTAAATGGGCCAAAATACAAACCCAAACTGAAAGTAAAGTACAACTCGAAAAGGGAAAAACAGCAACTGTAAAGTAAAGGCCGCTACTCCGAGCTGTCCACCGGAAATCCCACCTGAAGGGTGGGTACAGATAGCTCCTCTGCTCCACGGGTCCCACCGTCCGCTCCGTACTCGTCCCGCCCAGTGGTCCACCTCCGGGTACCGTCCCGCTCCGCGAACCTCAGCTAAGGTCAACGCTGTCCGTCGTCTGCAACCAACACAACGTAGTGCGGGCGAAGCCCGTGCAGGGGTGAGTATAAGCTACTCAGTAGGGACCCCGAGACCCCTGAAGGTCTCTCAAAATCCACAAAGGATAAATCACGAAGCAAAGTACAATCACGAAGTAACAACCAACACTGCTTAGGTATATGCCCATACATATACCTAAGTCATCAATTCAAATACGCTCCAACCTCCGAGATCAAGTATAACTCAGTCCACGCAGGAAAGTATACGTATTCCACAAAGGAAAGTAACAGGATTCAGCTCACACAGGTACACTTCTTCAAGGACGATAAAGATGATCACTGATCCACCTAAGTCGTCGGACCCACGAAGGATCGATAGGTAACTAACCCCCGCAAGACCCACACAGGATCGGGCTCACACAGAACCTGTAGGCGCTGGCTCACACAGAACCGCTGAGCGCAAGGACCCACACAGGATCGGGCTCACACAGAACCTGTAGCACTGATCCACGTAGGATCGCTGAGTGCTGTAGTCGTCGTCGTCGAATCCACACAGGATCTCTGTACTGTCGTCGTTGAATCCACACAGGATCTCTGTACTGTCGTCGTCGCAGTCACAGTAGCAGTCGTAGCAGTAGAACAGTCGCAGCCAGCACTAGGGTTCCCGCACACAGCAAGCTCGTACGGAGGGTCCGCTCCACGAGCCGAGAGGCTGATACATCAACTGTCACGAAGACCGAAGTTGATGTATCCAAAAGTTCCGTATCGTCAACAGGAACTCAACGCAACAGACGGCGCGTCGATCGGACGCCTGGTCCGAGAGTTATTGGCATTTTTGTCTCCGGGGCCCGGTTGGTTTTTAAGGCAAAACCAACCCGACCGTACTCCACCTGCGTCCAAACCTCGGGCGGAGTATGCCAAAAGATCCGTCTCACTAAGAGGAACACTACGCGACTGACGGCGCGTCAATCAGACGTCCGTAGCTCAAGATATGAGCGTTTCCGCTCCGAAGGCCCGGTTGGTTTCGTGAACGAACCAACCCGGCCGAACTCAAAGTAAACCGAAACCTTGAGTGCGATATACCGAAACGACCGTCTCGATCCAAGGATCGCGTTGCCGCAGACGGTTCGTCATTCGGAGGTCCGAGGCTCAAGTTATGAGCCAAAAACCGAATCTGGTCCGAAACGGGGGGGTCCGGGTCCGGAACGACCCGGCCCGACCCCCCCCCCCCTTGAGTGGCGCGGCGGCCGGCGGCGGCGGCCGGCGGCGGCGGACGGCGGCGGCGGGCCACGTGGCGGCGGCGGGCCGCGTGGCGGCGGCCGCCGCGTGGCGCGGCGGCGGCGGGCCACGTGGCGGCGGCGGGCCGCGTGGCGGCGGCGGCGGGCCGCGCTGGCGGCGGCGGACCGCGCTGGCGGCGGTGGCCGCGACTCACGCGGGGGGCTAAGCCCCCGCCCTTCCGAAGGCGGCGCGGCTTTGCCGCGCCGTTTGAGACAAAACGGCCCCCGCAAATGGGGGCCGGTTGAGTAAAACCGGGGGGGCTTTGCCCCCCCCTCCTTAAAAGAACCGCCCCCTCATTAAGAGGGGGGTCTTGATGGACCGGCCGGGGGTTTAAACCCCCGGTTTTTATGACATCCGGCCGGCCTGCTGGCCGGCCGGTTTTTACCAACGGGACCGGAATTTCCGGTCCCGCCCTTGACTTCCGACGCCGGCGGCCCGGCCGCCGGTCTTTCCTTCCGCCGCGGCCCGGAACCGGCCGCGGTCTCCTCGTCTCACCGCGGCCCGGAACCGGCCGCGGTGTTCGTCGTCCGGCGCGGTGCGACGGCACCGCGCCCCTTTCGCCGTGCCAAGAATCCTCCCAACGCGGCGTGTCGGCGTCGCGGTCTTGAAGTCTCTCCTCGGCGAAGCGCGACGGTATTGCGGAAATCATAAGCATGTTCATCCGCGTGGTGCGACGGCACCACGCCTCTTGCTTCCACCCGCATGAATCAACATGAACGAAGGAGGGGGTTTCGGCCGTGTTCGTGCGGTCCGACTCCCCTCGCGTTAACAAATAACATAACTAAAAAGTCTCACGTTTAGTCATGCTAAAATCCACGATTCAGGAATGGAATAAAATAATTAATAAAAACATCCCCTACCTCGGGTTTGAGATTCAAAGAAATCCTCTACGTTCCGCGGAAGACGGCGTCGCGGAAGTCAGGCGTCGCGGTCGTCGTTCGTCAAATCCGTTGACGAAGATTTACGTCCGATGCGACACGTTGTTGGCGGATCTTCGTTTGCCGACGAAGAAGGTCCGAAGAGGAAGAAGAGGTCCGAAGATACCGGGTCGCCGAGTCGATGATCCTTGACGAAGTGTTGTCGTTCTTCGTCGAGGATGAAGACGTTCTTCGTTCTTCGTCAGAGCTTGAAGATGAGAAGGCTCTCCAAAGGCAAAAAAAGAACCCTAAATAAAATAAGACTACCTCTTATTTTATTAACACAACACAAAAGAATTTCAAAATTTGAAATTCAAAAAGGGCTTTAACTTCCTTAATTAAATAAGGGTAACGTAGGCCAATTAATTGGGGGTTAAGAACGTTGAGAGAAAAAGAAAAGTCTTAGGGTTTCGTGTGGGCCCCACCACACTTAATCCTCCCAAGGGAGGTTAAGTGGGTGTGGGTCCCACTTCCAACCCCCTTAGGTAGGTTTTCTTTAATAAGTTAAAAATAAAATTTGTTTTACACAATTTTATTTAACTTAATTGAAAAACCCCAAAACGTATCTTTCAACCCGCAACAAACGCAACTCCCGAAAAGGTCTCATTAAGCGAATATCGGCGCTGCGAGTTCATCGGTGCCCTCAGATTTTAATTCCGAGCACCGGATCAAAAGTTAGGAATTCCCGCTCGTCCGTTCACTGAACGTACCCGAGCCAAACTTCGGAAATTAATTCCGGGCACTCCGGGCCTCGGAATCAGGTGCCGTCTGAAATCGCGCTCTTGTAAAAATCCAAAGAAAATTAAGAAAAAAATTTCCCTTGAATTTTACGGTCTTTACACGATATAATTTATGTGTGGGGGTGTGAATCTTGGTAGTTTAAAATTTTCATTTGTTTTTATTTTCTTATTGAAAAATATATTCTGTGTTTTTAAAATCGTGAGTCTTTATTTTTCAAAATTTGTTCATTTTTTAAACTATTGAGGATAAATGGTTATCTTTGACATTTTTGAAATCCATGACCATGTGTGAATGAATTTTTTCAATGAAACTGATCTTAAATAAATGTTTAAAATAACTTTTTTTCAAGTTCAAATGTTTATAAAGTTCATGAACATTACTTTGATTTTTATATACCATGCCACATACCAGTAACTATATCATTGAAATATCATTCTTGTGAGTATTTTGAACCATATTTTAATATTCTATACATTCACCTTAGTTTTTTATATAACAAAATCATTCTTGATTTTCCCAAAATATGATTTATTCCTATAAAAAATGGAGGGTTTGAAGTACTTGTGTTTTAAATAATTCATGACTTTATTTGGTTTTGTATCACCCATAGAAAAATAATATTTTTTGTTCTTCCCTTCCATATTCAATTAATCCTTATAGCCCATAAAATAGATGAACAACATGTACGGTCAGCCACATTAGAAGAAAATTTTCACTATCCAACCCACTTTAGAAGTAAAATTGCATTATCTAATTGATCATAAGTACGGTGGAATATTCCTTGTGTTGTGATACCTAATTTGATAACACATTATGTGGATAATCTAAATCTGAAATGATTTGTTATTTGATGAAATAAAAAAAATCATTCTGTTGGAATATATGCCTTTTCTGGAGCATCCATGATAAGAGAAGCAGTTCCTTTATAGTGTTTCTAATAGAGGAAAAATGTTGTTCCTTTAATGGATCTTCCATGAAATATTATTTTTGAAAATATTGAAATGTTTGTATCTGAAATTCTAAACTATGTGAACATTACTTGATTTTTTGAGATGACCGAAATTATTTTATAGTAAGGGGAGTGAAGAGGATACCATACTTGAGTGTAAAAAATAAAATTTTATTTTTTCTCAAAAAGTGCGAAGCCCTCTTCATTCTTCCTCAGAATTTTTAACATCTAAATCCTACAAACAAAAATCCACAGAACAACCATGAAATGTACTAATGATAAAAACATGCCCTTGACTAAAATCGAGATTATATAAAAGTATTTATCAAACCTATAGTGACCCTGTCAATATTATTTCATGTGGAAGACATTATTGAAAATAGATATTTATATGATGAGATTAAATTCATGATAGGTAAGTGGATTTTGGGCATGGAAAGAAAAATGAAGAGGAAATATATTTAATGATCTGATATTATGAACATAAAATAATATATTTTTAGTATGTGTGAGATATTTTGTTTCCTGTTTTCAAATTTGTGGATCTTATGAGCATGTGTTTTGAATTTGGATTAATTCTATTTTGATGTTTACTTGTATAGGAGTCCCAGTGAAATTTTTGGGGGAATTGATTGAGATAATATTTTCATTATTTTTATGTTTCGCTTCAATAATTTAATCCCTCCCAATTATTAAATTTGTGTATATTTTCATCATTTTAGAGTTTTTGTTGAATAATGGGCTTACTTTTGTATAATGGTTCAATATGGAAAATTCATAGCTCTCTAGAGAATCTATTTTTTGAGGATTAAGTTTTACAATTCATTGAAATTTATTTTATTATATTTTATAAGATTTCCTTTCTCCTTGGATTCATCGTTTTCCTCTGGAACTATACCCAATTCGATACACAGAGGCCTAGAAAAATCAATCAAGTAGAGAATACTTTCCTGCTGATAGAATAGACCCCACATCAACTAATGAGGAATTTATAGGCCCACAGACATTCAAATGATATTATTATAGCTGGTTTAGAAAAATTCTTACAATAGTATGGTTCAAATTAAATTTCATAAATTAATAAGCTCAATCTGGCATATTTTTAGAGATTCCAAGGTGAGTGAGTGAAGCGGGAGGTGGTTAACAGTACTATCACGACCCGAGTGGTGATGATTAAGGGATTCTGATTTTACACTTTTTTTATTTTAAATATTGAATGGTGGTTTGTGTCCCTAGGTAGTTTGCGGTGGGATCGAGGTGACTGCAGGGTTGCTTTGCTATGTTTGAAATTTCCTTTTGAA
This sequence comes from Viscum album, assembly GCA_963277665.1. Lineage (NCBI taxonomy): Eukaryota > Viridiplantae > Streptophyta > Magnoliopsida > Santalales > Viscaceae > Viscum > Viscum album. The sequence goes on from OY728152.1 coordinate 1,378,742,246, forward strand.
TTTTGAATCCGATTGGTGTTTTGTGGCATAGTAGCCGATGTTTCTGATGTTTCTGATTTTGAAATTTGGGAATTATGTTTTTCCGGTTCCCACTAACCTAAAAAGTGGTTTATTAGAAAATGAAAAAAATGATTTGGAGAAAAAAAGGTGAGTGAGTGAAATAGAGTTCAACGACTAAAAAAAGTAATTTTCATAGATTCAGGAATATATTCTTTACATGTATCCAATTACTTTTGAATTTTTTTGGTCAATAGAAACCATATATACTAACATATTATTATCATATTCCTTTGTGATTTTATGCTAGATGGTGGCCAGAACAAATGCATATTTATAGGAGACAGATTATGGATGACCAAATTTTATGTTATTTGTTTTCTATCTTTTTCTATTATTAGTATTGTAATGCGTTCTTATTAATACATATTAAAAATAATCCTTACCATTTTGGGGTAAAATATATGTTTATTGGGGAAGGATAGGATTTCCCTTTTGTAATTCATGAGTTCTTTCTTCAATGTTTTATTATACTTATTTCTCTTCTGCAAAATCTATTTCAATTAATTATAATTGTTTTTATTATCATGTATGACTGTATTTGATTATAGATTATATTGTTTTTATTTCTTTGTGAAATGATAAATTTCACCCTCTACTATGATTTGGTCTATATTTGATGGAATAGTTTATTTCATAGTGGTTAAGTACTTAGTGATCGTTGTTACATGTGTGAGGATTAGTGAACATTCTTCATTATTGGGGATAAACAAGATCCTACTGGGAAGTTCATATGTAAATTGAGGGTATTTAATATAATTCTATCACACAATGGAAGGATAGCAGACCAATCTCAGTTTTTAGTTAGGTTAATTCACAACATTATTAGTTGACTAATGGAGTGATAAAAAGATATTGTGTATTCTCACTTATATCGATTTAGAATGAAAGTATTGGATATGTGGGACTATGACAAAATTTAAATTGAAAACAAACCCTGATCTGATCACTATCTCATACAATATATTTCAATCACTTGTTTTATAAATTTGATCGTAATTGAATTCATTTTTTAGATTCTTTCTTGCCTTTCCAGAATCAAACAATTTCAAAAATAACCACCACTTCATTTTATTATATTAAGGTAACAGCTTCATTGTTGTGTGCTCCTCTCTCAAGATAACCTAGGTTAATCACTATACTGCATTATAACATAGAAAAATATTGTTTTTTTACACCCCACAGTAGGCACATGTTGCCCACCTCAAAATCCATCTCCTCTACATCAACATGAATTCCCTCAAAAACCCATTCCCCATAGAGCCCATCAATTTTTACATTGAAAATAGCATAAAAGGCCACCACAAAAGAAGCTAGAACAAGATCCATATCATAATTAAAATCATAAAAAACATATTGATAATTTTATCATCTTTTTTATTATAGGTTCCCCACCAATGGTAATGAGAAGAAATATCAGAGGGCTTCCCCCCAAAATCATTTTCACCAAGTGGAAAAAATATCAATTAATCTTTTGGACTAATTAGAAGAAATATTTAATGACAATAGCAAGACACATCAGAAATAGTATGCCAAAACCATGTTCCTTAAAAGTGTAAAAGTTTTTAATTTTATAATTCCACACATACTTGAGGAAAACAGGTATAAAAAATATGAAATATGTTCCACAATAATCTGGAAAGATATGGATGATAACACACAACAACATGGTGACTAATGAAAAATAAATTCAGAACCAACAAGAAAATATCATTCACATGAGCAGGTAGAAAAGGAGTACATTTATTTGGATCCAAAACCATAAAAACCCCTCTTATATTTATATACATAATGAGACAAGGTTAGATATAGGGAAAATAAAAAATGATTTTAGTTTTTTAATGTAGTTACAAATAAATATCCCCTTTGACGAGGCCATCAATCAGATCCCAGCATATCAAAAATTATTAAAGGAGTCACTCTCGAATAAATAAAAATTAATGAACCAGGAGTCATGTCCTTAAATGAGGAATTATATGAAATCGTTTAGTGGATGCTCTCATAAAATATGTGGGAACCATAATTCATCTTCATTCCCTACACTAAAAAATTATAGATATTGAAAATAATTACACTACTCCATCTCCACTATCAACCTCATAACAATGAGTGTGTTCCGAATTTTAGGGATCTATGATTTGAATCCAATATGAGTTTAAATTATAACAGAGTATAGATTAGTCAAGTACCATTGTGTACTTATCAAGGATGTTTCATTCAATGTAAGGAAAATCATTATTCTGGTTCACTTCCATATCATGTTTAAGAATGGAGAATAATATGTATCTATCATTCAAATGTAACTTTTCATTTAATATAAAACAATTAATTTATGTAAACAATGTAAGGCTAATTTTCAGAGTTTATAATAAGGAATTATTTTTTGACTTAGTTAATGAAACATAACAAGGTACGTATTCATTTTATTATCATTACAACTTTCTGACCGATGATGAAGATGACTACATGTCCATTGAGGATGATATAAACTATTTGTCTTGATGAGGATGAATCCTATTATTTCAAGAATGTGATTGTAGTTTACCTACAATGAGGGATAAAATTCCACCATTAATACCCTCTTTCATCAACACACCAATGTTATAATAGAATCCCATATAATAAAATTAATGTAATAATTCGTAGAAATTGGATTTACAATGTCAATTAATATTAGTTCAAAGATGAATCTTGTGAATTATAGAAAACTAATTGAACACCTATGAAGAAATAAAAACACAATTTCTTAGTGTTTGGATGATGTTAATGGGATCTGTTTGAGGATTTAAACACATAGTATTTTATATAATAAGATTGCAACCAAAATGTCAAACCCATTGCCGACTCAACGAACCGATGAAATAAGTCGCTATGAAGAATATATAAAATACTCTCAATGATTTTATAACAGTTCCCATCTAAGTTAAATATTTGGAAATCTTATTGAATGTTTTCCTAAAGACTGTCGACCTGAATATTATTAAAAATGATGAAGATCTTTAAATATTAAATAAAACCATTAATGGATGGATAGATTGTGTTTATGATGTAAATCTATACATGGATACCCAAAAGACCATTTTATTATCCAATTCATGGATCATTTTCTAGATAGGATTATTTGAAATTAATTAAATTATATATGGATTTGTTTTCTATATATAATGTTAATACATTAGACCCATCAAGAATTTTAGAATTTCAAATTTATATGTCTTCTCAAAACATACACCTATCAAGGGATGTCCTTTAAAATGTGAATCACAATGGTTAAATTTAAAGAGTGATTGAAAAACATTTTCCATTATATGGAAGTAGAGAATTTGTATATTTTAATGGATTATACCTTTATATATGGATGATCTTTGGATGCTTTCCTAAGTGATTATGAGATAGTTCGGTACCACTGTGAAAATAATTTCCTTATATTAAAATTAGAAAATTGGAATTTTATTGTCTAATAATGCATAGTACATGGATATAAAATATATTGTAATGGAGGGAAATTCAATCTAGAAAAAATTGTGTTGATTAAATATTAACAAAAAATAATGATAATGAATGGTGTAAGGATATTTATAGGACACAATAGATTTTATCACAACATCTTCCAGGATTTTTCCAGAATACCCTACCCACTGACAAACCTAGTTTCCAAGGAACCCCTATTCGATTTTATATTTTATTTTCAGTGGGAATTAAACAATACTAAAATATCATGTTGTCCACTCAAGTTATAGTTTGACCTGACTAAGATTAGGAAACTGAATAAATGTTTGACAAAAAAATTGCACCGAGGCGCTATTTTTGGATAGTAGGATGGAAAATCATCTTCCCTACTTATGATTCAAAACATACACAAAATTAATCTCATGTATATTACCCTCAAATAGGAATGTATTTTTATGTAGTTGAATTTTCATCTGAAAATTGTTTCACAAACCTAATGTTTTCTTATATAGTTGTGTATAGAAATCATGTAACACACAAACACCTTTTGAAAAAAGTATTCCAATACACAACTTATATGGTGGATATTTTTTTACTAGATTTTTAAATAGTCATCAAATAAATAAAACTGACTAATATTGCCTTTTCCAACTAGTTATCTTGAAATTGATGATGAGTTTTAAGGATGATGAAAAACTGAGTAGTGATGATGTTATTCCAAATTAAAAACTATTCAATATAAATATCAAATAATGAAAAAACAATTATAGTGGAAATTATCATTCCATGTTCTATCTATACACACAATTCTAATATCAATATAATAATGTTTCAATAGTAGATACATCACTCTATTGTTGGGTTGATATTCTGTTATATAAGCATCGTGTTGATTGATTTAAGGGACAGTGCATCCTAGAGGATGACATTCAAATCATACTCAAAATGTGTTACATAACATTCACTATATGGCATAATGTGCCTGACCACACCACAGCTAGTATCCTATAAAAAGAATATTTTTTACCATACTACATTATGACATTTGGATCATTATATAGAGTTGTGATTGATACTAGATGATGGGGACCTTTGGGAAATGAAACAAAATTTCCTATAACCCTAATAAAGAAGTATAAATATATGATATATAGGGAATCTACTTCCTGGTATTATTAATTTATTACTATTTAAAATATCACATCCCCATAAGAATAGAATATATTTTGATGTGGGTGGTGGATGAATCCACCACCTAGAAAATATCTATAATTATCATGAATTTTGTGTGTAAAAACACCTTATCATTATTTATATTTTCATAGTTACTAATTTTTGATCATTGAAAACACATTAAAAATATATTGTTAAAAGAATTATTGAATAATAATTTATTTTGTACAATACTGGAACAATCTGAGGCATGTAGAATAGAAGGAAAGTGGGATTTTGTAATTAGGAGGATAAAAAATTCTTGAAAAGTTACTGAGAAAAATTAGTTAAAATGGGATGACGCACATTTAAAATATCTCACAGTGTATAAAACACCTAGTGGAAAAAATCTATTGCTAAAATTTTTTCAGAATCACTGTCACCTTCTGCTAGATTTACTGAATCAAACTTATTAGAAAATCAAAAAATAAAACATCAGCAATAAAGAATCCATTGAACAATGATAGCTACAAATGGATGATCTGGGAGAGATTATAATGAGTTATTATAAAAACTACTGAATTTATAAAAGAAAAAATAAATAAATTGAATGACCAACATATTTAATGACATGTCTTCGCACCATGTGACCATATTCTACTCTTTAATTCCATACTAAATAAATTCCCCATGAATCTAAAATCAGGGTGGTCACGACCTTTTAATGTTTTCAATATTTTCTACTATGAAAAAATTGAACAAAAAGTAAAATGATAATTCATTAATGTTATTGATCCATGCATTAAAATTTATCAAGACCCTTTTCATTGTGGGTGTCTTGAAATGTTAAAATCACTTAACTCGACGTTTCTATGTTTCTATCAATGTCAAATGAATTGAATACTAGGAGTAAACCCACAATAGTTTTAATATGATTGAAAATATCTTTTAATGTATCACATGGTTTGATGACACTAGAAACATGCCAGTGTTTTTTGGACGATAGATGCCCAATAACATAATTTTCATCTTTTAAAAATTATATGACATGAAATTTTTAGGGTTCAAAAAAATAAATTATTGTGTTTAATGTGATGTATAATATGTTAATTATGTTAAAACATAGATACATAATTATAATAAAAGATTCTATGGATCACGAGCTAACCATCACCCCACTGACAATTTCCAATAGACTAACACCCCATCTCTCATAAGATATCCTATGGCTTATTCTCTTATTCATTCTCATTACTCATTGATTGAAGATTAAAACTACTTTCCCTTTATTTGATACCTTATAATTCATCGTATACATGATAGAAAATAGAAAAACCATCCCCACATCTTCCACACTCCTAATGCCTCAGTGTGAGGACCCTCTTCCACCCAAATACTCAATTTTGGATCCTCCACTATCACACACAAATCCTCCCCATGACCAAACATATCTAGATCATCCACTCCTACGGCCTATGATGATTCAAATTCCTATTCCACAAAATCCAATGAAATATTCTAGTTCTGACACATGGACCAATGAATACATTTTTCAGTGCATTGGAATCCTTTCATCTTTATCCATCTTCAATCTAAGCCAATGGTGACCAACATGTATCCTAACATACACATTCTTGATATGATAATCATTCAAGAGGATGTAATATATATAATTATCTGGATTCACATATTGATCTTCATAGGGTTAAATGAGGATACAAACAAATATTTATTCTTGGAATCCATGGTCATATAAAAGCCATGGGTCATGCAGATCACCTTTCATCTTATTAGATGGACTTAGGATCCTATTTTGGGGGAGTTTTTCTTGGAGATATGTGTTAATATAGTTTATTTCATGGATTCACTTTCTTATGATCCCATAATGTGAGATCCATACAAGTCCAAAAATATATCTTTGTTGTAGATAGCTCGCGACTGCTATAGCTTTCAGGTCCCATGTATGGTGAAGAGTAACATTATGTGTGTTGCCGCATTACATATTTTTTATTAGGATATTATCTATTCATTGATGGTCAGAGGATACAATAAAATGGGAATCAAACCATAAGGGGAGCTCATTTTAGCCTCATCCATGGCCATCTCAACCATAAACATGGCCCATCACATTGCACCCTAATCTGAGGACCATGTGAGTAAGTATCAGAGTAAATTGTTGGGGGTAACTTCATCCCTCATCATGAATTTTTTCTTATATTTTTTATGTAATTTATCCTCCTTTCTATTTGTGGTATATGGGGAAAAAGTATATCTTATTTCTATAGAATATGTGGATTTATTGGATGATAAAAAGTCTACCATAAGGCCCCCTAAGTGTGTAATGGACACATCTAAGGCCCCAAATCACCAGGCTCCATCCCCACCTGCTCCAACTCATAAAGAACATGTACCTCCTACCTGATACCCTAATTTTCCACCACTCTGCTTCTATCCACTACAACCCCACCCACCGATTCTGAACCTATGCAATAATTTCCTTTAGATAGCTGGATTGTTCTGTAGTGTATTTTGGGGAACCATAACCATATTTTTCATCACATAATTATCCCTTTCACAAAGCCGACCTATTTATATACTAGTAAAACACCACCAACCACTCCATCTAACTTAATTGTACCATATTCCATAGACCAAAATCCTACCATTCCCTACAGATAGTTGGACCATATCCGCCTTACATTAAATATCATATACACTAGTAACCGACTTGACCGTTTAGAAAAGAAATCCCAAAATGGTAAGGGTCCCACCTCACCTTCTCCTTCTATGGTTCCCATCATTGATCTAGATGGAAGATGTTTGTCATCAGTATGAATCAAAACTTCCCATCCATATTTTATGATTGTTATAGTATCCATAAATATGAAATATTATATGGAAATCAATTCATTAACCTCCACTTCAATAACATTCATAGAAATGGAAGATCATATTTGAACACCCACTATTCAAGTGGGGACATCTAATGATGATAGTTATGAATCATTCAAAACTACCTAATCTTTTCTGAGAATACATCTCCCAACTGTACTCTATTATGGGAGAATTTTTTTACTCATAGTGATACCTGTTACATGTTTTATCATTTGGTATATCAAATTAAAGGGATATTATTTTTGATAACCCAGATTTTTATTATAACTTTTACAATTTTATTCATTTATCTTGGAATCACTATAATACTCCTTACATAGTTATTGATGAGTTTTTTAGAATAACTTATGGACTCTAACATGAGGTATTTCCTTAAATGGATAACATAAAGTGATAAATCTAGGCGCTCCATCTCTATATTGTATTGGTGTAACCACTATTGCTATAATATATGATTTGACTACTAAAAGAGATCTTCGATCGGTCTAACCCTATGGGGGAAACCCCACAATGTATTGTCTTGCAATACAAAATTGAAAAACTAGTTACCACAAGAGACATAGTTCTACTGATCCAACAGACACCACAGTTTGATCCTTGTCTGAGTGTCTTGATGGTGACTTCCTATTAGTGATTTACAGGAGGGAAACCATATTATTTTTTGTGGAATTTTTTTGAATTATTCAATTATACTTATGTATTTTTTGTTTATAGTTATTTTATTTCATTATTTTACAATTATCCTTTCATTAGGATATGATCTACTATTCATATCTTCAAACATTTCACGCATATGACTTTACTACATTCCTTTTTGGCATATCATGTGTCCTAATTTATTATCTAGTGTAGGTATGTTCATTTCAACAAAAAATAACAGGAAACAATCTATATATTTGATATCCATGATTTTCACACTAGCATGAACATTATTATAGGGATCTTTTTATTCCATAATTTTTTTCAATAATTTCAATCTCCAAAGGTGCATTACTTTCATTTTCAACAATGATAACATGTCCTGATAAATTCACAATGGCTATTATTATTTCAATTCAACATATATCACAAGAGGGATATACAAATACCTTCAAGGGAGAATGATACTTAAACTTCAATATATTTTTATATTTTATTATTTTTATAAAATATAAAATTTCAATTAGTATTAATTTATTTTTCTATTATTGGATGTAGTCAGAATGCTGGTTTATATAAAGACAATGAATTTGCATCTAGAAGTTTATCCCAAAGATTTTTATAAAGTTCCACCTAAGAGAGTTATTGTTTTTATAGACTTACTTATAGGGACTATCAATATATATATTCCATGATACACAATATAACTAGGTAAATTTATGGATAATTTTTTTTATTTAGAGAAAAGAAATTTATAAAATTTATTACATACATGAATCACCTCATCTTGGGTTTATTTGGTATGAATTATAAAAAAGGATTATGATACATGGTAAATATAGTAAATAAAGTATCCAATAAGGAAAAAATAATCCTATAATTTTCAGTAGATTGTTTTACCTTTTTAAGAGAATGGTTTTATTTTATATGATTGACTTTTTGTGTATTGATCATAAATAAAAGGGGAATAAATTGTGAATTTTTAAAAATTATTTTTGGAGTTCATATGAACAAAATGATTATATGGTTTTCCTTTTGGTTTTAATATCACACCAAATATTTTTATGGGATAAATTATGAATCATTTTATTGACATAAAGACATGTTAATTATAAAATATATCAAAAACATATCAGAGGATTCCTGACCACGTGGAAATTATGTGAAGTAATTAGCGATTGGGATGATCACATGAGTTAAAATTTTAAATTTAATTTTTTTAGAAATATACATCATAGATTATGGAATTCAGTTTTATGACATGTAATTTTTTAAATATTAATATTGATATTCCTTCAAACATTAGATTCCATTTTTTATAGGAAGCATTAACAATGAATTCAATGATTGATGTTTTTTAGAAAATTTGTGTATTATATATGCTATTTCTTTGTTTTTTACACATGAGTTGACCAATAAAGACATAATATAGGAGTAATGTTATGTGATAGTGGACTTCATAATTCCAAAAAATTTCTAATCAGATCAATCATTTTATAATTTTAATATCTGTTTTGATGTTTCATTTGTTAATAAATATTTTTTCTGATCTGTTCGAATTCCCTATGGTCCAGACTAGGATTCATTCATGTATAGTCTAATATTACAGTAGAATATAGGCTATAAAAAAATTTAATAAATTAAAAAAATACCTCAAACAATTAATAATAAAAATAATTAAATATACAATTGAAATAAAAAAAATTAATAATCAATGTTATCTCATTTGATGTAAACTGCACTGTTTTCATTAAGTCAAACAAAAAATATATATTTAAATATGTAATACAAATATTAATTACACACTTAAAAAAATATTAATACGGGATTGAATTATGTAGTTTCCTATCATGAATAATATTTTATTGAATTATTATCAATATTATTTACATATATATATATTTTAAAACTATAATTTATTCTATTTTGAAAAAAAATCCAAAAAAAATTGATGAGATTCTGGATAATCATTGTATGTGGACTTATGGGTATCTTTATCATAGGTTGTGGCACTAACTAATAAATAAGGGAGTTATTTCAAAACACATCATGGAACAAATAGATAAATATAGAATTCTTATAAATGTAAAACTTAATGATATTACACATTCATTCCGGATTATTCATTACTCCCATCCCTAAAATTTCAATTAAACTGATTAATTTTCATTCAATGATCGAGTATTTATTATAATCATATATAAGGAGCATTTTTTGGATTCAATTAATTAAACCTCAGTTTAATATTTGTATCATATATTTCAAAACACCAATCTAGATTTTGTGAATATAATTTTTAGAGTATCTCATTCAAATTCCAAAAGATCATTGTACTAGAAGTTTTTCAAATTCATCATTTTTAATGGTCATATGGACTATAAAACAATACACACCAAATTTGTTGAGAAATATGGATATCCATGGTGATTGAATTTCTAGGCTCAATATAAAAGAAAAAATATTATAAAACCCCATAATATATTCTTGAATATCTAAAAAATCATGGATTAACTTTATAAGGACCAAATACATTCATAATATTCCTAACTGATGATTTTAATTTTATCCCACAATTTTTTCCAAGCATTAAAATCAATTCAAAATCCAAGACATTTCACCAAATATAAACATAAAAATTAGGTTTCAGTTTTTTATATGAAATTGATGATATAGTGTCCCAACCTTTTTTTCATAAATAGTTGAAATTTTTCGGAATATTACAGTCCAAAAATCCCATTCAAATTGTGACATTTGAAAATTTTTGGATAAAATTAAATAGTAGGACATTGATTAAGAAAAGTACTATAAAAGTGGATAAAAAATTCCAATGGTCTCAAAATTTGGTGGGTGTAATTTAGACAAAAATATCTAAAAAATTTAACAAGAATATTTCTATATATTCAAATTTCCAAATTATCAAATTGGGGAGATAGGTGGAGCTATAGTTTTTGAATGAAAACTGTTTATCAGACTATGATATAAATTCGCATCCCCCAATTTCATTCATGGGGTTGGTACATTAAAAAAAGGAATTTTTTTTTCAAGACTATATAATTTACAATGTACAATGGGTATTTTATGTAATATTATGTCAACTGAAGATACCTATCATCCAATTTTCAATTCATTTTTATTTTCTATTGTTTTCATTTAAAATCATGTATGTTTTTTTCAATTTCATTTTAATTTACATGCACGTTTAATCACCATATTATATTATCACCATCCACCTTCTATGTTATAATTTTATCATTATTAATATTGATTAAATAAATATAAAAAAATTGGGAATTATTTCTCTTTATTATTCAATCAAATGTGTGTTTTCACTCTTCACACAATTAATGTTTGAATTCGGTGCACAGCTCCTTGATTATTGTAACACCCCGAGATTTTATGAAAAATAATCTTTTTAATTTCATTAATGTCTTGTGTTCTACGATACACCAAAAGGAGCTTGCACAACACGCATCCTTGACTTTCCTTGCATTACACGCAATCCCGACCTTCCTCGAAAGCACGTGTAGTACGCAATACCGAGTTTTCCTAAACAACGATATGCTATTAAAATATTATTAAAACTAATGGTTATGAATAGTAATAACCACTTTTTGAAATTTTTTAAATTTTATTTTTCAAAATGGACTACATTTTTGGATTCGGAATATCGAAATTAGCTTTGGGAGAAATTTTGTACTTTTCGGATAACTTTCATTTTCCGATGAATAGTGAAAATTACTAAATCTTAATAAAAAACAACCTTTTTAATCGAAATAATTAACAGTGATAAATTATTAATTTGTGTAGTTTTAAAGTATATTTAGAATATATTTTTACAATTTAATATAGTTTTGGTCATTGGATGTAATTTCACATTTTAACCAGACATAAACAAGTGTCAATCTTTTGATAGTTATTATCTCTTAAGAACACGATATTTGTTTTGACGACGGGAATTAATTTTTAAATTAAGTAATGCAACTGATATGTTTTGAATTTGGTATTATAGACATCATTTTGGAGTTCATAATATCTTATATAGCGTGGGCCTAATTTTTTGTATTTTTCTGGAAACTTTCATTTTTTGATGAATAGTGAAACCACTAACTGGTAGTTAAAAAAATGAATTTTTCATAAAACTAAATTTTACCGCTTCTGTGAGTGGAATTTCAAAAATCCAAGAGACACAGTTGATATCAGTAAGTAAAATGTGGTTCAATGAGATGAAAATAATTTTTGGTGAATAGTAACTTTTTACTTTTTTTAAACACGATTAAAAGTAAATAGGGTAATTAAGGGTAAAAATTATATTATTATTATCCTAACACATGTCCTAATTCAATTGGATAAGGGTAATTCGAACAAAAACAACCTTAGGAATAAAATATGACCATTTAGGCCCACTTGGATAAGATTAGGACATTTATTATTAATTTATTTAAAGAAGGGTTAAAATAGATAAAATCGATGTTTAATAAGTAAATAATTTTTAACAAGGTTATACACAAGGTAATTTAGACTATAAATATTCATTAGAAAGATAAATATATTTCCTACATAATGGTATTATATTTTTAATTTTTAGACATTATATAATTTAATTTATTTATGACACAATGATGATGCAGTAATTATCTTATTAATGAGATATCGACAAAATTGATGTTATAAATACACAAATAAATGTAATTTGAGACTTTTTAGGAATTCCACTAATTTTAAAGGTTAATATGACATGTTAGTATGGATTAAATTAACTGTTTTTGAACTAATCAGTCTGTTATGAGTTTTACAAAAATCAATTACTAAATAGTGTCAAAATTGACATAAAATAGTTTTAAAAGAAATATTATATTATTAATTGTTATTTTATTCCTAAAAATATAAGGTTCGTCCAAATGACTTAGATAAGGTTATATATATTAATAATAAACAATTTGGGGTTCGTTTGGCTTGTTATAGTATGTTTATTAACCTTATAGTGTAAGAACACAAAAAGACACGGTAAAAGTAAAATTATCTAACTTAATGTTAAAACTAAATGATAAGGTTAAAATAGTAAACTAAACTTGTCCAAATTCTATTGGATGAGAGGATTTCGACCCATACCCACCTTAGCTTCTAAATAAATCAATTTGGAACTATTTAAAACCGAATTTGGCTTTATAATAAAATAATATTTTTTGTTATTCCAAAGGTGCCCCTCTCCTCCCTTATAAAAAGGCACCTCCTCCCTCTCTTCCTCACACCACTTTGAGCCTTCATGCTCGGCCAAACCCTGAAAAATTATCTTCTCCACTTCCCTAAAAACCTCCTAGAGGTCCTGGTCCTCTTCAAAGACCAATTTTAGTAACCTTAGAGGAGGACTCCAAGAGGCGCTTCAAAGAAGAGGTAATGTCCGTTACCGATTCATTCAACTTTATTTCTTCTTCCACTTATACTTATTAGGTTTCTTCATTATAAATTAATAACATTAGTATCACTCATATTCTGATATGTTATTATAAGTATTAAACAACCCCATTTCACTATATATCCATCCTAGGGAAAACAAAATAATCGCACGTGCGTACGTATGGAATACCGTCTCCACGCCGTGGTGCAATATATTTTCCACAACGACCTTACTTGGATGGTTATAATGGTGTATATAATAACTATATATGATTATTTTAAAGTGATATTGTTTCTAAAATAGTATACATACACTCCAATACAATTCCACGACCATGAGAAAGATATCATCGCTCGTGCGTATGTACGAACTACCATCTCCACGACGCGATGAGATTCATTTTCCAAGTTAACCATTCATGAATGATTATAAAGTATATATAATAAGTAATAATTAAATATATGACATAATAATGATACTGGATTTATGTGTATATATATATATGTCATATACTTAATTCCTTTCAACTCAATAAGGAAACGAAAACAGCGTTCATGCGTACGCAAGGCCTACCGTCTCCATGAACGGTGTATTTCTTTCCATTCACCGATCTATTATATATATGTATATTCTGAATATATATTATATAAAAATCATTTTTTATATTCTGGAATTAAGTAATCATGATCTAAGTAATCATATGAATAATTACAAGTCAAAACACGGACGATAAATGAAACAATTTTAACCAAAACGCTCTTTAACATGGAATTTACAAATGAATGGGTAAAATAAAGTCATAAGTGAACCATATATGATATCATAACAATGAGTATGATTCTGGAATAAGTCAATGACATTATTTAAATCATTATAAAGGAGGTTCGGACACTTATGAAGAAAATTGGACCTAAGGTAAGGGAAAATATCACACTCTCATTTTATCTGAGATTGTTTATACTTTGGTATTTAGTGGGGTGTATTTTATCATCCACACCATTATTCCTCAATATATAATATTTATATCCTTATACAACAGTTTATCAACAATTTTACCCTTCGGTGAGTTTTTAGTAAAAGATATGAAAGGAATCTTTTGTCGATTTTCGTACGAGGTACTTTTTGACTTTTACGAAAAAAGTACGTGAAGAATGTTTTTTTAACTTATACGACATGAATGGATTTTTTAAAAATTATTTCCAAGAGGATACCCTTACATGTTTTAAAGTTTATTTGTAATAACCTTCTTTTAGTATAGAATTGTTTGACTTGTTATGAAAGGAAAAGTATTTTTGAAGTAGAAAGGATATTTTCCTCAAGAATGGAGATCAAGTGTTTTATCAAAATTATTTTCCATCTAAGATAATAAAGGGTTCTGTTTCTATCCCTATTATTACATTGATTTTATTATGTTGTGATGGAATTACTTTTATGAATTCCTTTATCTAATATGAATTGTTTTATGATGTCCTGATGTTTAAGAATCCCATTTTAATTAAATGAGTTATGTTATGATGTATGGTTTATGATTTTGTGGCACACATAAGAATTGTATCATTATGAGATGGGTGGGACCTATATCTCCCTCCAATGATTTGGGTAAATATTTTATATCTCATTAGATAGAATGGGCTGGAACGGCAGGTTAAACCGGTTCAGTGAAACAGGACTGAAACGAGGAGTGAACTCGGTTCAGAAATGGACTTTGTCCACTAAGATAGTCTTGGAAATGAGTCTTGACTAATAATAAATGATTCTATATGATTATGTGTGTATTCCAATGAGTTTCATGTTTTACGTTATGATTATTGAGATTACATTTCACTAGTATGATTTATCCCATGTTATGATATTATGATCTCTTTTGCAGGTTAAGATTTCAAAAATGTTATGTTCTTATAAATATAATGTGATTGATATTTATTTTGTTTACCCTTACTGAGCATTTGATGTCACCCTTTTATGTTTCATTTTCCCCAGGATATAAAGAATGGTTTTAGGTAAAAAAAGGGAAGATCATTATGGGATATGTTGAAGATCTTTCACCATGATTAGAATATTATATTCCAAGTTTTCAAAGACACTAAACTATTACGGTCCTTGTGTGTGTGTTTTTGTTATGTACTAAGTATTCTGCAAAAGTAATGTAATGTCCATGTACGTTAAGCTTCGGGTATCTACAGTTGGTATCAGAGGAAAGGTTTAGTCAACCTTTGGAAACTAGGATGAAAGATCTTTAGTGAGATCCCTATAGATATTTTTGAGGTATGTATAGGGATGTCCCTAAGGTTAAGTATAAGTATTGGTTATAGTACTAGAATTACGGTACCCTAAGATGTTAGATATTGAAGGTACTCCCCCTTTATTATGTTTTTTTCTCTAGCGTGCTTTCTGCCTCTCACACTATTCTTTTTGGGTTTTAGACGATGGTTGGAACCCGAAGGAACTGTGTTGATCAATGTAATGGACAACGCAATGATTGTCCTCCTGAACAAACAAATGTTATGGGAGATGGAGTGGAAAATCTTATTGCTATACTTACACAAGCTATGAATCATTTTGGACATCCAAATGAGCAGAGAAGGGAACAATATTCTATTGAGTCCTCCATGAGGCAATGTCCACCTTCTTTCAGTGGGTCTTCTGATCCACTTGTTACTGAAAAATGGATCATTACCACTGAAAAGATATTTTCAGTTCATCAGTGTTCTGAACATGATAAAGTCATCTTAGCAGTATATCGTTTGGAAGGTGAAGCTGATAAATGGTGGAATCTTATCAAGAATACAAGGCCAAGAGATGAAATTGAGTCAATGAAATGGGACGAGTTCAAGAACTTATTTTTCAACAAGTACATCCCTCTTATTCATAGAACAAAGATGGAGAAGGAGTTTCTTGAACTAAAACAAAAGGATGATGAATCTGTTGGTATATACGAAGAAACTTTTACAAGGCTGGCAAGGTATGCACTTGGATTTATCATCCAACCTAAAAGTAAAGTTGATTGATTCTTCAGTGGATTAAAACCAAATCTTCGAAGGGAATTAGCTATAAGAGAAATCAGTAGTTATGAATAAATTGTGTGTTGTGCTATCAAGGTTGAAATGGAAGTTGGTGTTACTTATCCATCTCATAGTTTTGACAAGAAACAAAATATGGAGTTCAAGGAGAAATCTCAGAATAATAGTGAAAAGAAGATGAATGTTTCCTTATGCTCAAAGTGTGGAAAGAAGCATGGTGGAGATTGTCTTAAATGGACTAGAAAATGTTTTATGTGTGGAAAAGAAGATCATCGAGCAGTTGAGTGTCGTAGTAATGGAAAAAGGGTTTCTAATGATGTGAATAAAGAAAATACTACAGAGAACGCACCACCAACACTTCAATGTTTCAAGTGCAAGGAAATGGGGAATTATGCTAATAAATGCCCTAATCCAAGGGTTAGTGATGATCGACATGAGAAACCACATAAGGAAATGGACAAAGGGAAGTCACATGCAATCACTATTTGAGATGTTGAATATGAAAATGATGTGGTGGAATGATTAAGTGTTTATGTAATGGGATTCCAAAATAATGTTGTATATAGTATCGTGGAATATTGGAATATTTATGTATTTGTCTATTGTGGTTTTCAATAATTTTATGGAATTGGTATCCATGGAATGTTATTGATATATTTTTGTTATGAAGCTGATATGCGCATAATGAAGGGATAAGAAGATAATGAGATGTTTGATTGTATTCATGAGCTCGTGATTGATATAAGGAAAAAGTGATATCATGGTTTGAGTATAAAGAATATTGAGGATTTTGGTTTGTGGAATGTGTTAACTATTAACCACATTCATGACTTCACTAAGGTTCAATGGGTATTCATTATTCAAGAGAATACATGACTAATGTATTCATATGTTTTTAATTTGACCAACAAGATATATCTTATGATATATGGGGGATAAATTATGGCATTCACGTGATTGTTATGTGAAATTTCAAGTAATCATTTTATTTATACTATGAGATTGGACTAAAGTATTTTAGATAAGACTAAAGATTTGAATGGATTATATTGGACAGAAGTTAGGATAGTACTTTTTTCGATATTATTGATGGGTTTTTATAGTAATATAGGTTTAGAAAAAGGACAACCTGCAGGACGGGCGACAGCCCATCGTGTCGGACAAGGTTGTGGGATTCGAACCCACAACCGAAGTTCGACTGGCCTTTATTGCCTACCACTGGCCTACAGGAAGTCCCTGTTTAGTAGAAACTAGTTTTATTATATTAAGTAGTATAATATAAGAAGTATAAGTCCATTTTAGGAACCATATATGATTAATCTCACTATAGATGGACTTATGTAAGTTTTGATAACTTTTATAACCTTTTGTTTGAGACAGATGGAATGACGCATCATTCTATCACATGATCCGCTAACACATCACAAATGACAAATTCAACTTAATTTATTTAAGATATGAAGTATAAATTTTCCAAATAATGACCAACGGTGAGACTATACCAAAATCACGAATGTATTTCTTCTAATTCCAATTTCTTCAACTTTAGGGAAATGATCTTGAAAACCATAAATGTTATCCTAGTGCTCTTATATCTGATGAAACAGATGGTACCTTATATCGTCATAAATTTATGGCTTTTTGATTTCTGGATTCTCCATAACCATGTTCTCTAAGACTCTCCATTGTAAAATGATGGTTATATTTCTCTTCCATATCTATATTTTCAACTATGTGGAAACCCAGTGATTAGTTTATTTGGGTAACTGGTACGTTTCATACTTTTTTTTAAAGATTGGTTTTGGTATTTCTTTTTATGATGTGGATTTCTATTAAAGAAACTTTCGAGTAGTAAACCATTTATAACCCCGATGAATTTCGAGGGGGAAATTCATTTTAAGGGGGGTATAATGTAACACCCTGAGATTTTATGAAAAATATTCTTTTTAATTTCATTAATGTATTGTGTTGTACGCTACACCAAAAATATCTTGCACAACACGCATCCTTGACTTGCCTTGCATTACACGCAATCGTGACCTTCCTCGAAAGCGCGTGTAGTACGCAATACCGAGTTTCACTAAACAACAATATGCTATTATAATATTATTAAAACTAGCTGTTATGAATAGTAATAACCACTTTTGTAAATTTTGTAAATTTTATTTTTCAAAATGGACTTCATTTTCGGATTCGGAATATCAAAATTAGCTTAGGGTGAAATTTTTGTACTTTTCGGTTAACTTTCATTTTCTGATGAATAGTGAAAATTACTAAATTTTAATTAAAAACAACCTTTTTAATCAAAATAATTAATAGTGAAAAATTATTAATTTTATTGGTTTTAAAGTTTATTTAGAATATATTTTTACAATTTAATACAATTTTGGTCATTGGATGTAATTTTACATTTAAACCAGACATAAAAAAGTGTCAATCTTTTGATAGTTATTATCTCTTAAGAACACGCTATTTGTTTTGACGACGGGAATTAATTTTTAAATTAAGTAATGCAACTGATCTGTTTTCAATTTGGTAAATTAGACATCATTTTTGAGTTCATAATATCAAATATAGCTTAGGCCTAATTTATGGTATTTTTCTGGAAACTTTCATTTTTTGATGAATAGTGAAACCACTAAGTAGTAGTTAAAAAAAAGAATTTTTCATAAAACATAATTTTACCGCTTCTGTGAGTGGAATTTCATAAATCCGAGAGACATGGTTGATTTCAGTAAGTAAAATGTTGTTCAATGAGATGAAAACAATTTTTGGTGAATAGTACGTTTTTTCTTTTTTTACCACGGTTAAAAGTAAATAGGGTAATTAAGGGTAAAAATTATATTATTATTACCCTAACACATGTCCTAATTCTATTGGATAAGTTTAATTCGAACAAAAACTACCTTAGGAATAAAATATGACCATTTATTCCAACTTGGATTAGATTAGGACATTTATTACTAATTTATTTAAAGAAGGGTTAAAATAGTTAAAATCAAAGTTTAATAAGTAAATAATTTTTAATAAGGTTATACATAAGATAAATTCGACTATAAATATTCATTATAAATATAAAAATATTTCCTATATAATGGAATTTTATTTTTAATTTTTAGACATTAAATAATTTAATTTATTTATGACACAAAGATGATACAGTAATTATCTTATTAATGAAATTTTGACATAATTGATGTTATAAATACCAAAATAGATGTAATTTCAGACTTTTTATGAATTACACTAATTTTCTAGGTTAATATGACATGTTATTATTGATTTAATTAACTTTTTTAGAACTAATCATTCTGTTATGAGTTTTACAAAAATCAATTACTAAATAGTGTCAAAATTGACATAAAATTGTTTTTTAAGAAAATATTATATTATTAATTGTTATTTTATTCCTAAAAATATAAGGTTCGGCTAATGACTTAGATAAGGTTATATATATTAATAATAAACAACTTGGGGTTCGTTTGGCTTGTTATAGTACATTTATTAACCTTATAGTGTAAGAACACAAAAAGACACGGTAAAAGTAAAATTATCTAACTTAATGTTAAAACTAAATGATAAGGATAAAATAGTAAACTAAACTTGTCCAAATTCTATTGGATGAGAGGATTTCGACCCATACCCACCTTATCTTCTAAATAAATCAATTTGGAGCTATTTAGAACATAATTTGGCTTTATAATAAAATAATTGTTTTAGTTATTCAAAAGGTGCCCCTCTCCTCCCTTATAAAAGGGCACCTCTTACCTCTATTTCTCACACCACATTGAGACTTGAAGATCGTCCAACCCCTAAAAAATTCTCTTCTACACTTCCCAAACAACATCCTAGAGGTCCTGGTATTCTTCAAATACCACTTTTAGTACCCTAATAGGAAGACTCAAAGAGGCGCTTCAAAGAAAAGGTAATGTCCGTTCCCGATTCTTTCAAAATTATTTCTTCTTCCACTTCTTCTTCTTAGGTTGTTTCATTATGAAGTAATAACATCAGTATCACTCATATACTGATATGTTATTATATGTATGAAACAACCCTATTTCACCATCTATCCATCCAACAGAAATCAAAATCACCGCGCGTGCGTACGTACGGAATACCGTCTCCACACCGTGGTGTAATCTATTTTCCACCACCACCTTACTTGGATGGGTATAATGGTGTATATAATAACTATATATGATTATTCTAAAGTGATACTGATTATGAAATAGTATAAATACACTCCAATACAATTCCATGATCATGAGAATGATATCATCGCTCGTGCGTACGTACGGACTACCATCTCCACAACGTGATGAGATTCATTTTCCACGTTAACTGTTCATGAATGATTATAAAGTATATATAATAAGTAATAATGAAATATATTAAATAATAATGATACTGGATTTATGTGTGTATATATGTATTTCATCTACTTAATTCCATTGAACTCAATAAGGAAATGAAAACATCGTTCATGTGTACGTACGGCCGACCGTCTCCATGAACGGTGTATTTCTTTCCATTTACTGATCTATTATATATATGTATATTATGAATATATATTATATATAAATCATGTTTTATATTATGGAATTAAGTAATCATGATCTATGTAATCATGTGAATAATTACAAGTCAAAACACGGACGATAAATAAAACGATTTTACCCAAAACGCTCTTTATCATGGAATTTACAAAAGAACGGGTAAAATAAAGTCATAAATGAACCATATATGATATCATAACAATGAGTATGATTCTGGAATAATTCAATGACATTATTTAAATCATTATACAGGAGGTTTAGACACTTACAAAGCAAATCAGACCTAAGGTAAGGGAAAATATCACAATCTCATTTTATCTGAGATTGTTTATACTTCGGTATTTACTGGGGTGTATTTTATCATCCACATCCATGATTCCTCAATATGTAATATTTATATCCTTATAAAATAGTTTATATCCAATTTTACCCTTTGGTGAGTTTTTAGTAAAAGATATGAAAGGAATATTTTCTCGTTTTTCGTACGAGGTACTTTTTGACTTTTCCGACAAAAGTATGAGAAGAATGTTTTTTTAACTTATACGACATGAATGGATTTTTAAAACATTATTTAAAAGAATAATACTTTTCAAGTTTTCAAGTTTATTTTTAATAAACTTCTTTTAGTTTAGAATTGTATGACATGTTAAGAAAAGACAAGTATTTTTGAAGTAGAAAGGATATTTTCCTCAACAATGGAGTTTAAGTGTTTTATCAAAATTATTTTCTATCTAAGATAATAAAGGGTTCTGTTTCTATCCCTATTATTACATTTATTTGATAATGTTGTGATGGAATTATTTTTATGAATTCCTTTATCTTATATGAATTTTTTTATGATGTCACGATGATTAAGAATCCCATTTTAATTACATGGGTTATGCTATGATGTATGGTTTATGATTTTGTGTCACAAATAAGAATGGTATCATTATAAGATGAGTGGGGCGTATATCTCCCTGAAATTCAATGGGTAATGATTTTATATCTCATGAGGTTGACATGGCTGTAACGACAGGTTAAACCGGTTCAGTGAAACAGGAATGAAACGAAGAGTGAACTCGATTCAGAAATGGACTTTGTCCACTAAGATAGTCTTGGAAATGAGTCTTGACTAATAAGAAATGATTCTCTATGATTTTGTGTGTATTCCACAAAGCTTCATGTTTTATTTTATGATTATTGGGATTAAATCTCAATACTATGATTTATACCATGTTAGGATATTATGATCTCTTTTGCAGGTTAAGATTTCCAAAATGTTATGTTCTTATGAATATGATGTGATTGATATTTCTTTTGTTTAACCTTACTGAGCATTTGAGCTCACCCTTTTATGTTTTCTTTTCCCCGGGATATAAAGAAAGGTTTGAGGTTAAAAAAGGGAAGATCTTTATGGGAGATGTTGAAGATCTTTTCACCACGATTATAAGATTATATTCCGAGTTTCCAAAGACACTAAACTATTACGGTCCTTGTGTGTGTGTTTTTGTTGTGTACTAAGTATTCCGCAAATGTAATGTAATGTCCATGTACGTTAAGCTTCGGGTCTCTACAATTATCATGATCGATTAATTATATTTATAATTAATCACCCTAAAAGTATCAATTCATAACAATAGTCATCTCAATTTCTGAGTAAATCTACCATTAAGGTGTTTCATAATTTGGGGAAGTTAAATGATTGAGATCTATTTCTCTATTAATATTCTGAAATTTGATATTTTTTATGTTGTACTTAATATTTCATGGATTAGTTAATTTTTTTGATTGAAATGTGGATTTTATGGCCTATTGGAACAACAAGTACACATGTAATAATGAAATAATTACCTTTATATAAACAATAATTGATTGAGATAAATTCTCTATTTTCATTTTGTAATAAATCTAAATCATTTGGGAATTCCGATTAAGAAAAATAATGTGATGTGATTTTTAATTTTATGAAATATATAAAAAATATCATGGATACCACAATATTATCCAAAAAATTATGAACTCACCCTAATCATTTCAAAACATTTATTAAAAATAAATATAGCATTCACTTCATATATGTTGCTTAAACACCCCCCCCCTAAGAAGGAAAACGAACAAAGTCAACTAAAAATGTACTATAACATAGAATTTGACCCAAGTTCCACTATACACAATAGTAACGAACCAGAGCATTGAATGGTTGAATGAATAAAATATTCCATTTGTCAAATGGCACATTTACTAGAGATGGTGAAGTTATTAGTTTTCTAGTTTTTATTCATAAAAAATATAAAAATGAAAATACACAAATAATTCTAAAAATGGAATAACTTATCTTCCCAATCCCTTCCAAGAATCACTGAATTCCCTATAAAATGCTATCAATAATATCAATTTTGAAATGTAAATTGAATGATATCTCTTATGAAAAAGGCGGAACATTAGGGATAGTCAAATCACATTCGATCCACTCATTTCCCATCTAATGATTCTAGATATAGAAACTCCTAGGGAACAAAACACAAATGAAATCACTGCCCCATGATTGAATTACCAACACCTTAGTATTCATTATGAATCCATTGAGGCAAATTTTAAATGAAAATTGGGTAAGATTCAACTGATACGTCATTTCTGCATGCTAACTAGTGAGGATCCATGTCTTCATCTTAAAAAGTTTTAAGTTGTGTGCACTACCATGATTCCTCAAGGAGATTATGTATTAAAAGAAAACACAAAGAAAACTACACCCCCTATCAAACTCTGATATCTCATGGTTCTATTACTTCACTCATGGTTCCACAACCACTTTTAATGACATAATGGAACTATTATTATAGTTATTCTTCCATTCTTCTTGAGCTTCTTCTATTCGAAAAGAAAAAAAGTGGTATCCATCAATTCCCCCATGAATAACTCTATGGGTACTTGGAGGAGTTAAAATATATTATGGAAACCTTCCCACCACTGCAAATACCTGAACAACGATTGATCCAATAATTAAATGAGGGGTTATTATCTATGAAAATAACTCTCATTGATGCCACATGTGGTAGTTCATTGGTTGAATAAACTCTTATAGCTACACGAGATCTCATAAGAAACATTGCTGGAAACTAAAAAAAATTCCACACTAGGGAACATGCTCAATTTAAAAATGTCACATAGAATCCATCCATAGAGCCTTATTAAATGTTGGAGTAGATGAGTGAACATTAAGGTTTTTTGAGGCAACTATTAGTTGTTGGTAAATCCCCAACCTCATTCTCCCCATATCTCATTTCCCTAGATCTATCAAAAATTGGATTAATTATAGCTCACCAGGTCATCCAACCCTCACATGTACAAGAATTCATGATCATCCATCAAATTCATGTTGATCAATTTATATAAATGAAATATATGATTGGTTTAATTCGAAACATCAACTATCAAGTTAGTTTATTATAAAATCCAACAATCCACCTATGAGTTCTTCACTTTTACATATAACCTTGGTTTGATGTTTGCGAATTCTTTTTCTCATCCCCAGATTTTCCCTCCTAAAAATAAAATCGAATAATAATATGGTCCCTATGGTTGTAATATCAAACCACATTACCCTTTTTACATTAACCTCAAAGGATCAATAATTCTCATGGTGGTCCTCTTTTCTAGTATCATCGTGAGCCTTTTCATGTCCCAACCCAATACATGATCTATCCCATGAACCCAAATCAAGACATTCCCAATTCTGTATATTCCACTTTACTCATGAAACAAAGGGAAATTGATGAGGAATATTATTCCTCCTTCAACCATTTTATCATTAGAAACATTTAAATACAAATTAGTAAACTTGCATCATATCTTATCCAAAATCAACCATAAAACTCTCCCCAACCCAAATATCAACTGTTTACCAACCCCAAGGCTAATGTATGTGCAATTTCACTTTGATTGAGAAAAAAAATATCCACACATCACGATAGATAATAAAATGAACTTTTGAAAGTCGATATTGAACGTTAAAAGAACAAAAATTTATAAAAATAACCTGAAGCCACTCCCTCAACTCATTCTATTCCAATAAAGAACCCAATTCAGTTTCCCCAATACTTCTATAAGAATATAAGTTATTTTGAGCTAGATTATGATATTATTTATGTGTTTATAAATTTTGATGTCAACATTCCCCTCTTAGAATATATCAAACTAGTTACTATGTTTTCAATGTTACTTAAGAAATTTTGAATCCATAAGTGTCAACTTTGGACCATCAAGATTGTTTCATCCCATCAGTCTATACCAGTGATGTGAAAAGTTCCAAGGACCATTACAGTTCCATAAAAATTATGGAGTTCCCCCATCAATAATCCACACATATACCAACAATTCATGATAAATTTCATGACGAAATCCATCTTCTACAATATTTGATAAGGTCCCTAGCACCATACAGGTGTTGTCATATTGATATCCAATCAATGAACGGACAGTCTTGAGGGAATAATTGATGATCTCATTATACGTCACAATGATCTTATCTTCCAAACTAATTTTTATGTCCTTTACATGGAATTGAGATTACTTCACTTAATATCCCATAATTCTAGGAAGACTATTCCTCATGACATCCAAAACTATGCTCGATATCCATTCATTCTTCTTATCCACGGTATTTAGTGACAAACTTGTAAAGTTAAACATTTATTACCCCATGTGATACCCATCATAGGGTCACACAACATTATCTATCCAGTCTTCCATGTATATTTTTTAAAGTGGATTCAACACCCTTTTCATCATAGACATAATTTTATAATTAGAGAGGAGATTATTAAATTTTCACTATAATTAACCAATTCATTAATGGTGAAGATTGTGTTGACCATTCATTTATAGACTCCATAAATGTACATGATCTTCATACTTCTCTTGAATCACGGTTTTAATCTGATATCTAATGATACACCGTGGACAATATTGAGGAAAATGAATCAAAATAATCTAAAATACATTCCACTATTCCTAAAAATATTTATCTAATAAATAAATGTCAAAACTGATTTGAAACCTCTTATACCATTCCTGAAATATGCATTCATTATCCATTATTATTGTTATCCTGTCATTATGTCTACTGAATTCACTAAAACTAAGGAGTCCGAAATAGTTAATGTGATAGATGAAAACAAAAATGACCCTAGTTTAAAAACCAGGAATCATCCATTCCATTACATTCATTACATCAATTTGGATGATTCATCCAAACCTATCAAACAACTACAAAGAAGACATAATCCACAGACACATGAGGTAGTTAGAGATGGGATTAATAATTCTCTTCATGATGGTATCGTCTACCAAATTTTTTATAGCGAAAGTTTTAGCCTCATTAAAGTTTTACCAAATATGGGTGGTATTATTGTTTTCATAAAAAAATGGAGAGGTGGTCACAAATCGAGTGAAAAAATGTCTTCTGTGCATCGATTATCAAAAATTGAATTTTGAAACACAAAATAATCACTAAAATTTTATTTCCTTGAAGAAATGATCGAAGTATTATGTAGAAAGTGACATTTTATATTTAATTAAGGATAAAGTCACTACTTCCAAATCCAAATAGCACCTCAAGATCGAGAAAAAACTACAATCAATTACCCCTTTGTAAGATACACATATAAGAGAATGCCTTTTATCTAATCCTATAAACCTGAAACATTCTAGAGCTGTATTATTAGTATCATTTAGGAATTTACTGAATATTGGCTGGAAGTATTCATCAATGAATTTATAATTTATAGTGAGTTGTTTAAATCATACATTCATTCACTCTCTCAAGTCCAACGAGAGTATTACAAGTGTATCCTAGTGATGAATTTTGAAAAATGTCAATTCATGGTTGAAAATGAGATATTTATAGGGAAAACATTATTTAGGGGGTAATAAAGTTGATCATTACAATATTTAGGTTATAAAATCACATTATAAACCTACATCTTTTTGAAAAATTAGTTCTTTCTTTGGCCATGCCTATTCCAATAAGTTATTCATCCAAAAAAATCCATAGTATTTCCCTCCCACTCACTTGTATACTCCAAAAATAAGTTTACATTCTATTTCTAGGAGGATTTAAAGAGAAGTATCATTGAACTCAATATTATTATTCTATCTTCCCTAAAAATACATCTTCCCAATTGGTCCTTACCCCTTTAATTTGTGTGCGATGCTTTTGATATGTTTAATTAGGATGTTCTAGATTTAATAAAAGAATAAATTACTCATATAATCTAATATACAATCGAGAAACTTGAAAAAAAATTAATCTAATTCAACCATTATTAAAAAGGAACATATACTTGTTGGTTTTTTCAATTGATAAATTTCAGCCCTTTCTCTTATGTACCACAATCACCATCTTTCCGAACCATTCATCATTAATGTTCTTACTAAAGAAAATGTTTTCCAAACCAATGCTAATAATATATATCCTCATTATCCTTGAGTTTTTCCAAGTTATCATAGATAGAACTAAGGAATAAAATCAAGTAGATAACCATGTTATTAGAACTTCCAATTATTCTCATTCTCTAATCGTTCATCTTAATTTTCTCACTAAAAACGTCTCATTTATCAATCCAATGTTAATGTAGAATTCTCCAATTTTGAATTACTTAGTTTTGGTTTTTTTCATAAAAATAATTGAAAAAAAAAATTATTTGAAAAGTGATTCAAAATAAAAAATTTTGAATTATCATAATCATTGGAGTACATGGGATGAAATGATTATTAGGATATGTGTTGATAAAGATGATCATTCCACTATCATAGAATTATGCCACACAATGCTTGGTTGTGGCCACATAGGACAAAATGGATTTTTTTTAAAAGGGTATTTAATTGAAATTCATCTAGAAATTACTTTTCAAGGGCTTACATGAGTTCATTGAATCACCACCAATGTTCTAAAAAATAGGAAAAAATTACAAATCCAATGAAATTCAACAAAATCATTTAATCAAATATGAGATATTAGATGATTTGGAATTGATATCATGAAACAATTTCCCCCTTGAAATACATTATCCTAAATTCTACATGATATCATCTGTGTTTTTATGTTGGTAAAGGGAGAATACACTTGGAAGGACAATTCAAAACGTGAATGTGAGTTCTTCAATGCCCACATATTCAATTGATTTTGAACACTATGTTCCTTGATAAGTGACATAGGAAACCATAACTATAATCAAACCATTCTATTTCATTTTAAAAATAATGGTGTTTTACCTAAAAAATTAAGTCTATATTACCCCCAAATAAATGGAATGGATGAACATTATAATAGATAAGTA
Organism: Viscum album; assembly: GCA_963277665.1. Taxonomy (NCBI): domain Eukaryota; kingdom Viridiplantae; phylum Streptophyta; class Magnoliopsida; order Santalales; family Viscaceae; genus Viscum; species Viscum album. The sequence continues at coordinate 1,378,770,729 of OY728152.1, forward strand.
AAAAAGAGTTCCTTAGAAAATAGTTAATACAATAAGAAAAGGATATCCTAAATGACTAGGTGATGATCTTTGGGATTATTGAACTACCCAAAAACACCCATTGAGATGTATATTTTTATTATAGTTTTGGGTAATGTATTTAATTTACCTGTTGAAATACTATATAATTCATTGTGCGATATTTAAAAAATGAAATTTACTTTTAAAAAATATGGTGAAGAGATATTATTGTTGTTGAATGAAATAGGAGGATCATATTCTATATATTTATGAGAAATCCAACCCATTCAATTAAAATTACAAGGAACTCAATGATAAACACATCCATGAAATGTTATTCCCTAAAAGTGATAAGATAATGCTCTTCAAATCATGATTTTAGATTCACATTGGTATGTTTTATTCTAATTGGGGAGGTCATTTTATTATTTCATATATTTACCCATTTGGTGTAGTGCATGGCTAAGAACCTATTATAAAAAGACATTCACGGTTAATCATCATATGTTCAATCATCACCATAGAAATAAAAATATCCTAGGAACCCCAACAACATTCCCCAAATCCATAATTACTACAATAGACCCACCATTAGTTGGAGACTATGACCCACAAAATCCAAATAAATGGGAACATATATCCCTTTAACTTGATCACCCTCTCTTCTTCATCCTTCATACACACTAAAAAACTCTATAAATCTCTATTATTCCTCTATCATTTAATTTTTTAAATATATTTCACCATCTAACTTTTTTTCGTTTTTTCTTCTATGTAGGTGGATATATAATGAAAACTGGAAAATACAAAAATATGTAACAAATACATTCCATTAAATTTTTAAATTTTTCCTAACGATTTTTAGGATTATAATGATTTTTTTCCTCTAAAACATTTTATATTTTCATCATAAATTTGGATAAGGATTTTTTTTCAAGAACAAAATATTTTGAATTCTCAATTTTATTTGAAATGTGTTTCTACTACCATGAGGAACAAATTCAGGATTAATGCTAATGGTACCTATGGATATATTTTTCAAATGAATTTTTTAACTCATGATTGTGATTCTTGTGTCTATAGACCTAAAAGATTAATTGTATAATTTAGTGTAGATTAATATGATTTAGGCATTTTCAAAAACACATTATAATCACAACATCCAAATAGACTCATATTACCCTTCCATTAATCCTAATTTAGAGATCCCATTTGAGGATAAACCCTTTTTTATATCCAAATTTAAAGAAAAATAATTTCCTCGACCATCATATAATGGGAATTTCATTTCATTGGTTATTAGAATTTATGTGTGGTGGAATGAATTTCAATTTTGGAACCATAGCATTGATTTTAAATTTTTCATCAAATGCTCAATGGAAAAAATCCTTTTATGTGTTGGTGAGGGGTTGTCATTCAATTATTTTTTAGAATGTATACATGTTTATTATTTCATGTAAAAATGATATAGAAAAGTGTTCAAAAAAATAGAAAAAAAGAAAAAAACATGAATGGTTTTTTTCTTGGGTAGTTAATAAATAAGTCTTCCTAAACCATTTATCTTATTATAACTATTATAATTATTATTTTTAGGAGATAAATCATGGGTTTGGAGTTTAGTGTGAATTTTGTTCCAATTTGACCCTTCAATAAAAGGAAACAATGAAAAAAAAGTCACTTGAGTAATCTTTTTTTATTTTATTTGGACATTTGTTAATTTTTTATATATTTCGTCATTTAATTCCCTTATAATTGTATCCATATGTTTTGTTCCATCAAAAATTATTTCCCTTGTAAATATGTTTTTTCATTTCCTTCCATGTCTCATTTAAAAAAACCCATTCCCTTTCCCCTATTGGTGTATTACCCAAATTTTCCAATATATTAGACATTATATTCCTAATTTATTATAGAAACTAGAAAACCCCTAAAAATACATCTTGATTCTTATGAACTTTATAATATATAATGGATGATGAGGTCTCATTTAAACTCCTTGATGTTTAATTTTTGTTTATTAATGGGTGAACCTCCATAAATAATTATTTATGATCTTGATATGAGTGAATTTGGAAGAAAATATTTTACATTTAAAATAATGAATATGAAAAATATTGAACAATAATATTGTGAAATTTTTTGTAGGAATTATTTTTTATGAGTGAGCTATTCAATACCACCTAATTGGATAAGAAAATTTATTCTTATTAGATTATAAAAATGATTTAGTTTTGATTTTTATATTTAATGTCCACAATAAAATTCAAAAGACATTCTATGGGGGAGAAGATATTAAATATTAATTCATGTTTTTTCATTACTCCCATAACTTAATTTCAGAAAAAAATGATTAATTTACATTCAATGTTATTGAGCTGATCATAAACATATATAAAGATCATTATCCAAATTTCTTTTTTTAAATTAAGTTTAATTTATTTATCATATGATTGAAACTATTAATCCAATGTTTGTGATTATTATTTTTTTGGTGTTCCTAATAAACATTAAAAATTTCATTAGAATGGATATTTGTCAAATTGGTCCATTTAAAGGGTCATATTGACTGCATTTGAAGGCACACTAAATATTTTTTTGAAACTGGGAAAGCCAAAATGAATGAATTACCATGCCTATCAAATAATCCCAAATTTGGTGAAACACCATAATATGTTCCTGAATATACATTCACATATTATATAAAATTTTGAATCTAATATCCTCTAAAAGGGGCCAAATTAATGCTTTGAATTCCATCCCACAATTCAGTTGGGGATTTAAAACTAGCACACAATCCATGACTAATATCCAAATATAAACATCAAATTGATATGGTATTTTGTTGTTTGGATGAAAATATATATTCTTAACTTATTTAATATAAATTGTTTATATTTTAGGGTATCTTTTTCTCTAAATAATCATTCACATTGTTTCCTTTGAAAAACTCTAGATAAAAAATGAAAGAAGCACATTCTTTAGGAAAATAGTCATAAATTTGGAAAACATAATGATATGGACTCAAAATTTTGATGGTGTAATGTGATAATTCGTATATAAAACATATATGAATAATATTTTCCAAATCCATATGTTCAAATTATAAAATTGGTGATAAAAGTGAAAGGGTAGTTTTGGAATGCAAACAGACCACCTCCTGGGATGTAAATTCACTGCCCCTATTATCATTGAAAGGAGATAACAATTCCACCACTCAGGAGGATATTTAGCAAGAGTAGAACATCTCCAATGACCTGTGAAAAGTCCCCTTAATTCAATTTAAACAAGTTATAGAACTCCTCCACTTTAATTTTCATGCTTGTTTTCTCTTATTTACATTTATATCATTACTGTTATTATCAATTTCATTTGAATTTTAATGAATGTTTCATTATCATAGTATATTATAATCATAATAATTACATTTTATAATATTAATTTCATTATTATTTTTTAATTAAATCATAAAACCATTTCATTCTTACCCTTTCGTATTCAATCAAATGTTTATTTTTAATACTCTTCACCGTTCGTGTGTCAATGCAAAACACTTTTCAAATCTAATTTCATTCATAATCATTAATATTAATCACCATAAAAATATTAAATTAGATTACTATTGAATTTTAATCGAATTTATACAAATAATTTCTATTCATGTACTCGAACCCAAAAAAATATCTCATATTCAATTGAGATTACTACAGATTATCTCACTGTTTAGCCATCAAATGGTATTCATTACATGATTGTGTTATGGACTTAGTCTACGGCTTAACCATAATTACTGATGTGGTTACTCTACCATCCAAAATATCATGTATCTATCTTAATATCATGAAGTGATTATCATTTCAATGTATATGTTCTGTTTTGTATTATTATTTTGGATCCTTGGATGAGACTACTATTATAATGTTATCCCATAACACTATGTTATGATTTAGGCTTTTTGATTGAATATGATGCACTAAAAGAACTACGAATAATAATGAAACTTTTGTATATGTATTTAATGGCACAAAATATTCATATGATAGAAAAAATGAAACCACATCATACTTTGTGATTCTCTTTTCCACTATTAATAATGATTATTGTACAATAGCATGATCGATTTGGAGACCATAATATAAGTATAAATATTGGAATATTAATAAATCCATATCCTATTTATACTCTAGTAAAATATCAATTGTACTCTTAATAATTGTTATTAATTCATCCCATTATAGTTCTGTGAATATTTTATTGAGATAAAAAAGATTATTACATGTTATAATATATATAATAAATTCGATAACAAAATTATGAAGGGTGATATTCATTAAATAGATGTCTTCCAATACTTAATGATACAACTTCATAAATTCTATATTCTGTATAAAATATGAAAAAATATGCTCTTCACTTATTTAACGAAAATTTCTATATACGTTTTTAATGTATATACTTTTTCTAATTCATTGAAAAATCATAGATCTGTCCATATAGATCTTGTCACCTTAATCATGGGATTCTTATTAAAGTCCATTATAGAATATTATTTGTCTAATTATTTATTTTGAAACATTAATACATTTATTTTTATTCTATATATCACAATATATTCTATAAAACTACAAGATGAATTTCCTAATCATAAGAAATATATTAACATACAAAGAATCCATATTATTTATAGCCCCATAAAAGTTTATATTCTATGATATCCATGCATTATTTATTTCATAAATGAATATAAAAATCTCAAACAATTTATTTTAGTTTTCAATTTCCTAAACCAATTTAGTTATGTAATATAGTTATATTACAAAATATTTACTTCAGAAATCCAATTCTAACATAAATCTCCCAAGAAAAATAATCTTAACAATCTATTATAAATTTTTATATTTCAATTAGGGAATGGTTTAATCATAATATATTATTTTTCCTTTCTAGAACCATTTATCATCTAGTAAATATTAATAAGTATGTAATTTACTATCCTTTTAAGATTATATTTTAGTTTCTATAAACATATAGGATTGGAATCCATATTTCACAGAGAATAATGTTTCGTACTTCAATACTACTAGAAATAGACAATTATTTGGTGCTCTAAATTAATAAATTCGGTAATAAATTATGGTAATGTAAGAATTTTATTACTATATTATAATTATTGTAGACGAATTATTTCATAAATATCATATATAAACATTAAATCTATCATATTTACTAGAAATTAATGATGTTGAGGGAAAATGAATCAAATCACTCCGCGGATGCCACAAACCATCCCATCAGGGCTAGAAACTTGCGCCAAATAGGAATATGCAAAAAATGAATCAATTTCCATTTAATCTTGTACAAATGCACACAGCACAAACTATTGAATGTAAACACAAGGTAAACTACAAATGTCACTGAGACAACTAGTGGGAGTATAATACAACTGAAAGTAAACAAGGGGATAGAAGAAATGCCCAAAACCACAATGGAAATTACATCTACCATGGTCAATCCAAAAAATACCCTACTTAAAGGTTAGCTGAAGGATATCTTTAGGTAGATGTAGAAGTACACCCATCCGTCCTTTCTCAGTGAGCACCGCTTTGTCCCAAACTACCATTGTCACTGTCGAAGTGTCAATCATTGGCATGAGACATGGTGTGTGTTGTTGAAGCCCATCTATGGGTGAGTAACAAAATACTATATAGGGACCCCAAAAAACAACAGAAATACTACAATGAAAGACAAAAAATATAGACTATAAAGAAAAGGCATCCCACACCATTAATAACTCATTAAATAGAATGTAAGATTCTAATTAGTAAAGCTGAATCATGTTGTAATGCCAAGGGGGTCATCCCTTTTGAGTCATAGAGGTTCATTCATCTATTGGACCACTGATATCTACTCTATTTCTAGACCAATAACATCCACTAGTCTTCTGAACAACTGAGTTATGCTCTGCTACTATACCACTAAGGACCACTGAGCTACTGGACCACTAAGGTCTGCTCAGCTGCTAGACCACTGAGGTCCACTCATTTAGTGGCTCACTAAGATCTACAATGGTAATAGACCATGGAGGTCCATTGAGCTACTGGACCACTATGGGTTTCCTGGCTACATGAAAAACCGAGTCCCACTCATCATATCATTCATGTCAAAGCCAGCAGTAGGATTCCCAAAATCTAGGGAACATGGATTTGGGATATTCTACTACTCAAGCCATCATTATTTTTTAAACTACCACAATGTCTCACATAGTGTATACCCAAAGGACCATCCCATCCCAATGGTCAAAATGACACTGAACACACATTAATTAGATGCCCAATATGAAAGATATTGGCATTTTAGTAAAAAAGGGTCAGTTCCATCTCTGTCCGGTCCAACATGGTTGGACTAACCTGACCAAACCGGCCTTGGGGTCCCACATGCCCAGACCCATTTTGGTCAGTTGAACCCGAATGGGTTGGGTCTAGACTTGCCCATTCTGACCCGCCCATGTGGCAAGGACCATTGGGCTTGTTAGTCCAGGACTGAATCAGCCATTAAGCTAGACTGTCGGGTCTTCTAGAAAACTGGGTTTCATTCATTTGGGTCCGACATAGTAACAATGTTTTTGACTATCATGGTCACCCAACATCCCAGTTTCCCATTCATCTTGGCTCTCATCGGCGGTCTAAGTCTCCTTTAGCTTGGGCCTCCTAGAGGCCCAGTGTAGTTTTCTCTCTAGGCCCAAATCATTGGGAAGTTGGTCCTCCATCCCGAACTCTATGTGTTGTCTGGCTCACACAGTGATGCGGCCTGAGGGTGGAACAACCTCCACATCTAGTTGTTTTAGTCACACAAAACGAGTCTTCCATGTGACCTATAGAAAGATGTTGGTCCATCTCACGACCATCGTCCATAGACTGCGGTATTGCACTACGTGGAACCTCCAACATAGTTTTGTGGCTAGGTCCACATACCACTGACCTTCGTCCCAATGACCTTTTCCACCACTTTGGTGCTCTTCCATCACACAACCTCCTGCATGCCTCCATCCTTGATGTCGACAGCTCCTTAGGACTCCAAAATAGTTAATGTGTTAGAGGAACACAAAAATGACCCTAGTTGAAATACCTGGAATCAACCACTACAATACATTCATTACATCTATCAATAAGATTCAACCAAACCTATCAGAAAACTACAAAGAATACTTAATCCACTCACACGTGAGGTAGTTAGGGATGTTATTACAAATGTTCTTAAAGATGGTATTATCTACCCTATTTTTGATAGTGAAAGTTTGAGTCTCATTCAAGTTGTACCAAATAAGGGTGGTATAAATGTTTTCATACGAAAATAGAGATGTGGTCACAAATCGAGTGAAAAAATGTCTTCTGTGCATCGATTATTCAAAATTTAACATTGAAACACAAAATGATCGCTTCCCTCTTATTTCCTTGAAGTAATGATAAAAGTATTTTCTAGAAAGTTACAATATATATTTCATTATGGATACAATGACTACTTCCCAATCCCAATCTCACCTCAAGATCGAGAAAAAACTACAACCAATTACCCCATTATAAGATACACATATAGGATAATGAATTTTCTCTAATTCTATAAAATTGAAACATTATAGAGTTGTAATATGACTATATTTTATTAAATCATTGATTATTGGATGGAGGTATTCATTGATTAATTTACAATTAATGGTGATTTGGTTGAATCATACATTCATTCTCTATCTCTAGTCCTACAAAAGTATTTCAAATGTATCCTTGTGATGAATTTTGAAAAATTTTAATTCATGTTTGATAATGAGATATTTCTAGGTAAAAAAATTTATTGAGGGGGTAACCAAGTTGATCGTTCCAATATTTCAGTGATAAAATCACTTCATAAACCCACATCTGTTTGAAAAATCAGTTTCTTCCTTGGTCATGCCAGTTCTTATTGATGATTCATCCAAAACATCCATAATATTTCCCTCCCTCTCACTTGAATACTCCAAAAATAATATTATATTCTATTTCTAGGCGGATTTTAAGAGATGGATAATTTAGCCAAATATTATTATTATATCATCCCTAAAAATCCATCTGATCAATTGGGTCTTACCATTTTAATTTATGTGTGATGCTTCTGATATGTTTAATTGGGATGTTCTTGATAGAAGAAATGAAAAAATTACTCATGGAATCTAATATGCCTTCAAAACACATGAAAAAAAAATTTTAATTGAGACATAATTTTAAAGGAAATTATGGTTGTGTGTATTTTCAATTGATAAATTTCAGCCCATTCTCTTATGTTCCAAAATCGTCATCATTCATGACCATTCTTCTTTAAAGTTCTTACTAAAGAAAATTTATTCCAAACCAAGGCTATTAATATAGATCCTCATTCTTCTAGAGTTTTACCGAGAGATCATAGATAGACCAATAGAAGAAAATCATGTGGCCTATCACTTTAATAGAATTTCTAATTATTCTCATTCTATAATCATTCATCTTAATTTTCCCACTGAACACCTCTCATCTATCAATCAAATGGTTCTATGGAATTTTTTAATTGTGAATTACTTAGATTTGGGTGTTTAAAATAATAATAATTCATAACAAAAATAATTTAATTGAATAGTGATTCAAAATACTAATTTTGGAATGATAATAATTGTTGGAAAACATGGGATGAAATTATAATTAGGAAATGTGTTGATGAATACGAACATTTCACTATCATGGAATTATGCCACATAATGCTTGGCTGTGGCCAATTAGGACAACCATGGATCTGTTTAAAGGGCCTTCAATTTCAATTCTTCTAGAAATCACTCTTCAGGGGCCTACAAGAGTTCTTTGAATCATCCCCAATGTCCCAAAATATAGGAAAAATTAAAAATCCAATGAAATTACACAAAATCATTTAATCAAATATGATATATTAAATTATTGGGAATTGATATCATGAAACCATTTCCCCCTTAATATAGATTATCCTATATTATTCATGATATCATCTGTGTTTCTATGTTGGTAAAGGGAAAATACAATATAAATGAAAATTCAAAAAATATTTATGAGTTCTTCACAGCCCACATCTTCAATCGATTTTTAACACTATCTTCCTTGATAAGTGACATAGGAACACAAATGTATAATAAAACTGTTCTATTTATTTTAAAAAATAATATATTTTTTACTTTAAAAATGAACTCTATATCACCCCCAAATAAATGGAATGGATGAACATTATAATAGATAAGTAAAAAAGAGTTCTTTAGAAAATTGTTAAAACCATACGAAAAGGATATACTATATGACTAGGTGAAGTATTTTAGGATTATTGAACTACCCATAAAACACCCATTGAGATGTCTCATTTTAGTATAGTTTTGGGTATGTATTTAATTTACCAGTTTAAGTACTACATATTTCATCGTGCACTATTTAAAAATATAATTTTGTTGTGAAAAAATATGGTGAAGAGATATATTTGTAGTTTACTGAAATAAAGGATCATCGTCTAGATATTTATTAGAAATCCAACCGATCCAAATAAAATTCAAATGAAATCAATGATAAAAATCTCTTTCAATTGGTATTACCAAAAAGTGATAAGCTAATGCTCTTCAAATAATGATTTTAGGTTCACCTTGGTATGATTAATTCTAATTTGTGTGTTCATTATATTTTTTCTAATATTTACCAATTTGATGTGGTGCATGGCCATGAACCTATTCTAAAAGGACATTCATGGTTAATCATCATCTGTTAAATCATCACCATGGAAGAGATATATAATATGAACCCCAAAGAAATTCCCTAAATCAGTAATTACTACAAGAGTCCCACCATTGGATGGAGACTACGACCCAAAAATTCCAAATAATGGGGAACTTACATCCCTTTAACCTTCTCTCCCCCTCTTCTCCCTCCATCACACATAGACAAAAACTCTCTCTATCTCTATTATTCCTCTCTCATTACGATTTTTTTTAATATATTTCTCCATCAAATCCTTTTTTCGTTATTTTTGTTCAATGTAGCTGTATATATAATAAAAACTAGAAAATATAAAAAAATGTAACAAATACATTCCATTAAAATTATCAAATTTTTCGTAACCATTTTTAGGATTATAATGATATTGATTCCCCTAAAAAATTTTAAATTTTCATCATAAATTTGGATACAGAATTTTTTTCAACGTCAATAATTTTTAATTCTCAATTTTGTGTTGGAAATGTATTTATACTACCATGAGGATCAAATTCAGCTTTAACACTAATGGATCCTATTTATATATTTTCCAAATGTATTTTTTTCACTAATTATTGGGATTCTTGTGTTTATAAATCTATAAGATTTATTTTATACTTTAGTGTACATTAATATGATTGAGGAATTTTCTAAACCACATTATAATAACAATATCAAAATGGCCTTATATTACCCTTCGATAAATCCTAATTTTGAGATCCCCTATGAGGATAAACCCTTTTCTATATCCAAATTTAATGAAAAATCATTTCCCCAACAAACATATAAATGGAATTACATTGCATTGGTTATTAGAATTTATGTGTGGTGGAATGAATTTAAATTTGGGAACCATATCATTGAATTCAAATTTTTCATCATATTATCGTGGGAAAAAATCCATTTAATAGTTGGTGAAGCATTTTCATTCAATTATTTTTTAGAATGTATACATGTTTATTATGTCTTGTGAAAATGATATGGAAAAGTGTTCGAAAAAATTGAAACAATTAAAAAATGAAAAAATGAATGGTTTGTTTCATGGGTAGGTAATAAATAAGTCTTTCTAAACCATTTATCTTTTTATAAATATTATAATTAGTGTTGTTAGGAGATCAATCAAGGGTTTGGAGTTTAGTGTGAATTTTGGTTCAATTTGACCATTCAATAAAGAAAATAATGAAATGAAGTCACTTGAGTAATCTTTTATTATTTTATTTGGACATTTTTTTATTTTTTATACATTTCAACATTTAATTACCTTCTAATTGTATCCATATGTTTTCATCCATCAAAAATTAATTCCCTTGTAAATATGTTTTTTTCATTTCCTTTCATGTATCATTTAAAAGAAACTCATTCCCTTTCCTGTATTGGTGTATTAACCAAGTTTTCAAATATATTAGACAATATATTCTTAATTTCCTATATCCACTAGAAAACCCCTAAAAAATACAACATGATTCTTATTCACATTAGAATATTTAATTGATGATGAGAGATCTTTTAAACTATTTGATTTTTTACTTTTGGTCCATTAATGGGTGAACATCCATAAATAATTTTTTATGATCTTGATACGAGTGAATTTTAAGGGGCAATATTTGACATATTAAATAATTAATATGAAAAAAAATGAATATTGTGAATTTTTTTGAAGGAATTATTTTTTATTAGTTAAATATTCAATACCACCTTCTTGGAGAAGAAAATTAAATATTATTTGATTATAAAAACGATTTTTTTTTTGATTTTTATATTTGATGTCCACAATGAAATAAAATAGACATTGTATGGGGGAGAAGATATGAAATATTAATTCATTTTTTTCATTACTCCAATAAAATAATTTTAGAAAAATGATTAATTTACATTCAATGTTATTGTACTCATCATAACTATATATAAAGAAAATTTCCAAAAATTAGTTTAATTAAAATTCAGTTTAATTTATTTATCATATGATTGAAACTATTAATCCAATTTTGTGACTATTCGTTTTTGGGTGTTCCTAAAAACATTAAAACATTTCATTAGAAGGTATATTTGTACAATTGGTCCATTTAAAGGGACATATTTTCCACAATTTAAGGCACACTAAATATGTTGTTGAAACTATAAACACCCAAATGAATAAATTACCAATCCATACAAATAATCCTAAATTTTCCGAAACTCTCTAATATGTTCTTGAATATATATACAAAAATTATATAAAATTTTGAATCTCAATATCCACTAAAAGGGGCCCAATTAATGCTTTAAATAGCATCCCACAATTTAGTAGGGGATTTAAAACTAGCACAGAATCCTAGACTCATCTCTCAATATAAACATCAAATTGAGATGGTATTTTGTTGTTTGGACTAAAATATAAATTATTAATTTTTTTAATAGAAATGTTTTAGATTTTAGTTTATATTCTTCTCTAAAAAATCATTCACATTGTTACCTTTGAAAAACACTAGATAAAAATTGAATGAATCACAATCTTTAGAAAAATAGTCATAAATTTGGAAAACATATTCCTACGGACTCAAAATATTGATGGTGTAATTTAATCATTCGTAAATAAAACTTTGGAATGAAAAAATACCACCTCCATGGGATATAAAATCGCCCCTATTATCATTGAAAGGAGTTGAAAATTCCACACCTAAGGAGGATATCTAGCATGACTAGAACATCCTCATTGACCTGGTAAATATTCCTTTAATATTATTTCAACAAGTGATATAACTACCCAACTTTACCTTTCATACTAGTTTTCTCTTATTTACATCTATAATCATTAATTTTTTTATCAATTTCATTTGAATTTTAATGAATTTTTCTTTATCATAGTATTTTATAATCATAAACATTATTTTTTATGATATTAATTTCATTATTATTTTTTAAATAAATCATAAAACCATTCAATTATTACTCCTTCGTATTCAATCAAAATAGAATTTTTAATACTCTTCATCTTTCGTGTGTGAGTTCAATCCACAACACTTTTCTTATCTAATTTCATTCAATATCATTAAAATTAATCACCATAAACATATTAAATTAGATTACTATATAACTGGAATCAAATTTATACAAATAATTTTGGTTCATGTACTTGAACCCAAAAAATATCCCATATTCATTAGATATTACTACAAAATATCCCACTAGTTAGCTATCAAATGGTATTCATTAGTTGATAGTGTTAGGGACTTATTCTACGGCTCTACCATAATTACTGATGTGGTTACTCTACTATCCAAAATATCATGTATCTATGTAAATCCCATGAAGTGATAATCTGTTCAACGTATATGTTTTGTTTTGTATTATGTTTTTGGATCCATTGATGGGACTAATCTTATAATGTTATTACAAAAAAATATTTTATGATTTAGGATTTTTAATAGAATATGATGCACTAAAACTAATATTAATAATAAAGACACATTTATATCTCTATTTAATGGCACAAAATATTTATATGTTAGAAAACATGAAACCACATTATACTTTGTGCTTCTCTTTTCCACTACTAATAATGATTATGGTACAATAGCATGATCGATTGGAAGACCATAATATAGTATAAATATTTGAAAAATAATTATTTCATATCCTATTTTCACTCTAGTAAAATATCAATTGTACTCTTAATAATAGTTTTAAATTCATATCATTATAGTTCTTTGAATATTTTATTGAGATAAAAAAGATTATTAAATGTGATAATATATATAATAAATTCGATCACTAATGTATGATGAGTTATGTTCACTAAATAGTTGTCTTCCAATATTTAATGAAACACCTTCATAAATTTTATATTCTATATAAAATATGAAAAAATATGCTCTTTTCTTATTTAAAAAAATATTTCTATATTCGTTTTTAATGTGTATACTTTTTCTAATTCATTACACCCTCTTAGATATGTCCATATAGATCTTGTTACCTTAAACATGGGATTCTAACTCAATTCCATTATAGAAAATTATTTGTCATACTATTTCTTCTGAGACATTAATACATTTATTTTTATTTTATATATCACAATATATTCCATAAAACTACAAGATGAATTTCCCAATCATAATAAATATATTAATATCCAATGAATCCATAATATTTAATGCCGCCTAAAATTTTACATTCTATGAAATACATGCATTATTTAGTTCATCAATCAATATTAAAATCTCATACACTTTATTTTAGTTTTCAATTTCTTAATCCCATTTAGTTATGTCACATAGTGATATTACAAATGATTTACTTCAGAAAACCAAATCTAAAATAAATATCACAATGAAAATAATCATAACAATATATTATAATTTTTTCTATTTTTATTATGGAATGGTTTAATAATATTATATTATTTGACACTTGTAGAAACATTTATCATCGATTAAATATTTATAAATATGTAATTTAATATCCTTTTTAAGATTAGATTTTAGTTTCTTCTAACATATAAGATTGGAATCCATATTTATCAGAAAAGAATGTTTCATACATCTATACAACTAGAAATATAAATTTATTTAGTGTTGTAAATTAATAAATTCTCTAAAACATGATGGTAAGGTAATAATTTTATTAATATATTATAATTATGGTAGACTAATTATTTCATAAATATCATATACAAACATTAAATCTATTATAATTTCTAAACATTAATGATATTGATGGAAAATGAATCATATCACTCTGTGGATGTCACAAACCATCCCATCGGGGCTGGAAACTTACGCCGAATAGGAATATACAAAGAAGAATGGAATTTTAATTTAATCTTGTACAAATGCACAAAGCACAATCTATGGAATGTAAACACAAGGTAATCCATAACTATCTCTAAGACAAATACTGAGAGTATAATACAACTAAAAGTAAAAATTGGGTTGGAAAACAGGCCCAAAATCCACAATATAAATTACATATACCATGGTCTACCAACACAAGACCCTAAATAAAGGGTAGGTGAAGGCTAGCTTCTGGTAGATGTTGAAGTATTCCCATCCATCCTATCTCAGTGAGAACTGATTTGTCCCACACCACCATGGTCACCGTCAAAGTGTCGATCTTCGGCACGAGAAATTATGTGTGTGGTTGAAGCCCATCTATGGGTGAGTAACAAAATAATATATAGGTACCCCAAACCACAAGGTAAATACTACAAATAATGAAAAAATAGAGACTATAATGAAAAGGCAGCCCACACTGGCTATAACTCATTTAATAGAATGTACGATTCTCAGTTGTAAATCTAAATCATGTTGTAATGTAGAGGGGTCATCCCTTATGAGTCATTGAGGTTCATTTATCAACCGGAACACCGAGGTCTGGTCTATTACTAGACACTTACATCTAATTGGCTTCTGAACCACTGATCTTTGCTCTGCTACTAGACCACTATGGACCACTGAGCTACTGGTCCAATAAGGTCTACTCAGCTCCTAGACCACTGAGGTCCACTCATTTAATGGCCCACTAAGATCTTCAACGCTTCTAGACCATGGAGGTCCATTGATCTACCTGACCACTAAGGGATGCTCGACTACATGACTCTCGGGGTCCCACTTGTCATATCCTTCATGTCAAATCTAGTCGTAGGATTCCACCAATCTCGGGAACATGAGTTTGGGATATTCTACTAATCAATCCATAATTCATTTCTCAACTACCACAAAGTCTCAATTACTGTATACCCAAAGGACCATATCGTCCCAATGGTCAATATTCAACTGACAACATGTCAATCAGATGCCCAGTATGAAAGATATTGGAATTTTAGTAAACAGGGGCCAGTTCCATCTCAGGTCGGTCCAACTGGGCTGGAATGACCCGACCTAACCGGCCTGGGGGTCCCACATGTCTGTATCCATTTTGGTCAACCTAACCCAAACGGGTTGGTTCTGAGCTAGCCCAGTCTGACCGTGCCAAGTGGCCAGGACCATTGGGTTATCTAGTCCCGGTCTGAATAAGCCATTGGGCCAGCCTGCTTGGTCGCCCAGCAACCTAGGTATCATTCATTCTTCTCCGACATAGTCAGAACGGTTTAGACTATCACGTTCACCCAATGTCCCAGTTTCCCATTCATCCCGACTCTCATCGGGGGTCTGAGTCTCCTCCAGCTCAATCTTCCTAGTGTGCTGGTGTAGTTTTCCGACTTGGCCCTCATCGGTGGGACATTGGTCCTCTAGCCCGAACTCTATGTGGCGTATGGTTCACATAGTGATGTGCCCCCCCGGGTGGTACTACCTCCTCATCTAGTTGTTCCGGTCAAATGTACAAATTCATCCATGTGACATGTGGAAAGAAGCAGGTCCATCTCACAGCCATCATCCACAGACCACGGTATTTCACTACATGGAACCTCCAACATGGTTGTGTGGATATGTCTATATACCACCAACCTCCGTGACTAAGACCTTTTCCACCACATTAGAACTCTGGCAACACACCACCTCTTGCAAGCCTCTAGTCTTGATGCTGACGTCTCCTGCAGCCGTTGTTGCCTAGGTGCCGCCACCGCAGCCCCTCACCAATGTCGTGTCTATCTTCTATACCATCTTTCTTGCCTAGCATGGATGGTTGATGGACCACCACAGTCCTTCATGACTGTGGTTATCACTTTCGCTGACTGTTCGTCCATATAGAATGGTATGAATCTGTGATGAAATTGTGTAGTGATTCAGAACACACGAACACACAAAGAACAATATATTTTTTTGTTCATGTTAACCTGAATGTGTTCTTGTTAGTAGTTCACGAATAACCCAAATGAGGTGGTAAAATTTCTAATGTCTATATCCCATTTATCCCGCAACATTATCAATCCTGCATGATCGATTGAACCAAAGATCAACCTTATCATTGTTTAGTCCCTATTTATTATTAGAATTTATGAATAGAGAATGTAAAATTACTAAAAAACCCTACCTAGGAAAAGCGATTTCTCCAGGGTTATCATTTTTCATCATCCATCAATCTTTGTCCCTGAATCCAATTTCCATATTTTTCATCGCCATCATCTGATTCCCCGATGTTTATCATTATAGAGGTTTCCTTCATCGTTCATTAGAGGAATTATAGGTTCATTAATCATCTGTGAATTCCCTTTTTAGTTAAATAAGGAAGATGTGTGTGTGTGATGTTTCGACACACATATTCATTAATGAGGTTCCATAATGGGTGTTAGTGTCCCCTCATTTATGCACCAAAACCCGACCCATCGTTGCGTAATGAAGAAGAAAATATAATAAAATAACCTTTTAAATTATTTTACTTTTCTTTTGAAACATAGAAAAACCATCATTTTGGGTAGACCCATGAAAGTCAATGTTAGGACCTTCCTCAGAAATCCAGATTCATTGCGTTCAATGGTGCCCTCAAATTTTTCATCTAAGAACCTTATTATGGTTCCAAATCTCTCTCTCATGTTTAATAAAAGATCATTAAATAAAAATTAAAAAATTCATTCCGACCACACCAGTATTGGGAATCACATATCTTCTCAGATATTTATATCAAAATAATCTCATTTATTTTTCAAAAAAAATACATGAAATTACAGGACATTACAACACTCCCACCTTTAAGGATTTACATCATCATAATCGAAAACATGATCTAAAAAAACAAATGGATGTACTGAGTATGAATATGAGCGTCCCTCACCCACATGCTCTATTGTAGATTCCCATGCATCCAACGAACATGCACTTCCGGAATCAACCATCTAGGAAATATTCTCCCTTTTCTATCCTCTATCTCCACTGGGTACTCTGTGAGTGTCACCCCCTCATCAATATCATGTTCTCCATGTTTGATTACATAATAAGGGTCATGAACATATATCCTACAATGGCATACATAGAAGATGTCGTGAACCCACTCTAACTAAGGCATTAGAGCCAAGTGATGGACCTCCTCTCCCTCTCTATGTAGTATCTGAAAAGGTCCAATGAACCTCAATGATAGCTTACCACCCCAGAAAAACCTTTGTATCCCTCACTGAGGAGATAACTTTAGGAATACGTGTCCCCCTCCTTAAACTCTAAGGGTCTTTATCGCTTATTAACATAGGACTTATGTCACCTATTTACTGTCTTCATCTACTCTCAGATGACCTTCTCCTTCTCAGTGGTTTCCAGTATAGTCTTTGGGCACATGAGTGTTGACTCCCCTAGGTAAATCCATCAATATGGTGACCATCATGGTTGGGAAAACAGTTCCTTGAACGGTTACATACCGATGGTGGAGTGGTGGTTGTTTTTTTATGAAAATTCCACCAGTGGTAGGTTGTTCTCCCAACTACCACCAATATCATTAATTAATGAAAAATTCATGTCCTCCATGGTCTGTATAGTCCTCTCGCTTGGACCATTCATCTATAGTTCAATGTATTTGTCCAAGCGTAGCTGAGTCCCAAAATCCCCCTATAATACCTTCCACAACATTGATGTAAAGAGTTCATTATGATTGGATACTATCATGGAAGGGAATACATAGAGTTGAACTATCTCTTACATGTAGAGTAATCCAAATCCCTCTACTAAACTCTGTTCTGGAGTGGTTAGGAAGTTGGATGACTTGTTGAATCGATCTATGGTCACCCAGAAGGTATTATTCCCCCTATACATATGTCGTAAGCCTATCATGATTTCCATCGATATCCCATCCATGTTCTACTCATGTACCTCAAGGGGTTGTGTAAAACAAACCAGAACCTGGTGGCAACCTTCACTTGCTGACAGGTGAGGAATCATGAGAAAAACATGTCCACTACCTTCTTCAGCCCAGACCACCAGTACTAACATTGGAGGTCCTACTACATCTACTTCACTCATGGATGAACTTAAAAGGGGATGTATGGAACTCCATAAATACCTCCTCCCACAATTCCAATGGTAATACAGTGAATCCTATGAAAATGATGATGTGCTTCGCAAAGATAGAATATCCCTCAGGTGCATACTTTGAGACTTCTAGGTACATGTAAAATCGTAGATGGAATCTCAATGTTTCACCCCTTTGAATCGTGGTAAGTGTGGAGGTGCAATTACCGTAGACTATAGAAAAGATGTTTTATCCATATCTATGATGGATATATGATGTGAGTCCAAATCCTCTAAGGCCACCTTAATTAGTCATGAACTCGATATCCTACTGAGAGCATCCACCACCACAATCCCCTTTCTATGAGTAGAGACTATCTTAATGTCATAGTCCTGTAGGAACTCTAGCCAACGTCTATATATCAGATTTAGATCCTTCAGGGAAATGTTATACTTGAGAAACTTATAGTCAAAGTAGATGAAAATTTCTCTCCCATAAGTTAGTGTCGCCACATCTTTTGTGGGAAGACTATCACTTCAAACCTGAGGTCACGAGTAACATAGTTCTACTCAAATGGTCTTCATTTTCATGATCTGTATCAAATCAATGAATTCCCCAACATCAAGACACATCCAAGCCTAGATCAGGATGAGTCACAGAACCCCACCTAGTCAGTTCCCTCCTCTGGTAGCCTCAAGAGAGGAGTATTCATCTTGATCTACCTCAGCTTCAGAAAGCTATTATGGTATCATTGTACCAATATGATGGTTTTTACCTTCATCATAAATTCCATCATGTGTGATACTACTCTAGATAATTCCGGCATAAACATCCAATAGTACCAAACCAACCCAAGGAAACTCCACACCTCAAAAATTATTTTAGGTTGTTCCCAAGAAAGCATACACTTTATCTTCCCTATATCTACCAAAACCCCAGCCTTAGAGATGACATGTCACCAAAAATGAATATTCTGTATCCAAAACTCAAAATTTTATATCTTTACATAAAGGTAGTGTTCTCAGATTTTGTGCAAAACCATCCTCATATGTATCATTTTCACCTCCTCAAACGTTGAATACCCTAAGATGTAATCAATGAATACCACTAAAAACTGGTCTATGTACGGCTGAAGAACCTATTCATGAGTCCCATGAGAACTGCTATGGGATATGTCACCCCAAAAGAAATCACTATGTACTCGTACTGTATATAGTGATATCTGAAAGCCATCTTCAAGATTTCCTCATCTCGTACTTGAAGCTAGGGATAACCTGGTCTGATGACTATCTTCGAGAACCATATATCTTATATTAGTTGATCGAAGAGTTCATAAATACTAGGTAAAGGATATTTGTACTCCATTATCACATGGTTCAGGAACTAGAATTCCAGGAATAACCTCAAGATTCTCTCTGCCTACATTGGAAACAACACAAGGGTTTCCCATGGTAAAATTATGGTCCTTACGAACACATTCTCTACAAGACTTTCAAATGAACCCCCATCTCCCAGAGCTTTGTGGGAGAAATCTGATATGTAGGTGTGGATATTAGCATCGTATTGATGTATAGATCAATGTATAGATCTACCTCTCTACGCAGAGGTAGTCCTAGAATGTCCTATGGAAAGACATCCTCATACTAATCCACCACTGTAGGAAATGTGGAATTGATTCATCCACTGCACTAAGGTTCATTTATGCCAGCACATGAGTGATCAAATACCCCCTCCAATGTGTGAGGCCATCAATCCATTGTCATCGGTGACGGAAAATCGGGTCCCATCTCTGCATACATACAACACTATGCACCTAAAATAATCAATCTGGTCATTAAATGTGGATAGCTGGTCCATACTCAATATGAAATCATAAGTCCTCATTGTCGATACTATGAAATCCCAACCAAATCTCTCACCTCCAATAGTATGTTCACACCGTCAGTACAAGTGTGTGATCAATTAATCACCTCCCTTAAGAGTATATAATCGTAAGGATCGATCCAAAATGTCGATGAGAAACTCAGAGTTATGAAGAAGGTCCATGGAACAGATGAGTTGATTGGAACCTGTGACTAAAAAAACTACAGATAATGTGGATAATTCACAAATAAAACCAGTTATCATCTCTGGGATGTTGGGATCGTAGGCTTCGATGGCCTAAAGATAATCCCACCCCTTTATAGAAGATTTTTAATCCCATGGTGGAAGACATAGGGGGTTGTGGTTGTATTAACTCATACATACGCCCGCCTCATGGCACTCATCCCACTCATCTTCCATGTCCACTACCTAGAAGACAAAACCTATTCCTATATATGTTTCTGTCTCGACGGTACCTAAATTTTTTTTCAGTCCTCTTAATGGTGAGTCAGGAAATCCCGAGACATATTCCCTTGCCCACCACATGCATATAACACTCTAGTTTTATGATTACTCCCTCTACCTTGGTAGCCCAGTACCACCGACCCTGTGTCCTGGGGTCGTCCTCCAAATGGTCTGGCCTATTTGGTCCTCTGGGTCATTTTTTAGTTACCCAATATATATTACTCCACCACCTATATCCCGGTGGTAGTTCCCACCATCGGTGCCTACTCTGTGAGGTAGATCTCAAATAGTAGAGATCAATCCAGCTCAACAGCCTATGTAGTGATGACGAAAGAAATCATTGATGCCCAGATCTCCCATCAAAGTCCCTGCTCAGATATTTTGGCACTGAAGAATGGGTCATATACCATATCTGTAGTGTAATCGGAGAAGAATGTGAACATCAAAAAGAACTCATCCACTATCTGGATGCCTTACTATAGGTGAAGAACCTCAAGTATCTGCACTAAGCTCAATGTCGCGATGAAGAACCCATCCATGAAAATTATATCAATGTCAGACCAGGTTAGGGTTTCCTCCTTCTGCCTCGGGATCATCAAACTCCACCTCCTCCATACTGATCCTTTCAAATGGATCCAGGATACAAATTTCATCTACTCAAGTGGTGTCCTCACTAAACATCAAACTCAAATCACTACCTCCACCCAATACTCATTAACTTGAAGATATATCTCACCCCTGATCCTGGGAGATCACTTCCTCTAGGACATGTGTAAGGCACTAAGCCTATGTGCGTCATCTACTAGTAGTGTCGATATTAAATACTGACCAACTACTGGTGGTATTGCTGGGATACTGCCCGAAGGTTCCATCTCGATAAATACACCCTATACCTGATCCTCATCACTTCGTGGACCAATCATTTGGTCACACACTTGAGTCATGGATGGTTGTTTGCATGGTAGATTCTAGAAAGAGATCATAATGAATCACGATTAATAGATTATACCTACTGAGCATATTATAACTTAGAAATATCATGAGAAAACATTCATAGATGCATGAAAATAGTGATTTTTGGTACCAAGCTGGAAGGTATAATTTAGGGTCCTTGTGTATGGATACGTCAACCACTACACTAACACTCGACTCCTTGGACTGAAAGATAAACTAGAGATAGTTAACACTATTGACCCATAAAAGAATCCTGACTCTATGTTCTCCTGGTAGAGTCCACCTTCTTAGATACCAATTTTTCATGACCCGCCGCTCAAGGGCCCGTGCTGTGACTACCCAATGCTCATCTTCCATACACCAGGGGATAGCGACTAGTAGTGAATAGGTATATCAAAAAACGGAAGGTGTTATAGATTAAACCAATACACATGAACTGACCTCAAAATTTTGAATGTAAACACCCAATAAACCATTATTTTCACTGATATAACTGTTGAGAGTACAATACAACAGATAATACAGAGGGGCAAGAATACAGAAACAAAAACCACAAAATAATGTACATATACCATTTTCCATCTGCTCAAGACCCTGTCTCATGGTATTCTCATCTTATGGACAACTGAGGTCCGCTTTTCAACTAATCCACTGAGTTCTATTGAGCTACTAGGCCATTGAGGTCCACTTGGCTACCGGAATACTAAGGTCCCGCACATCATATCCTTAGTGTCACAGTGAGCCATAGGATTACTGCTCTCTATTGTACTAGACACTATTAGACTCTTCTCCTAAAGCTATCAGTCATATATCTACATCTATGAAGTCTCACATAGAGCATACAAAAATGAAAATCACATTACAATGGTCCCAACATTGTAGATGACATGTAAATCAAACCACCGGTCTAAAAGATAACGGTGTTTTACTAAACATGGGCCGGTTGTATCTGAACCCGTTCAGACATGGTCGGACCGACCCACCCAACCTGACTTGGGGGTCCAACATGACCTGGCTCATTTGGGCTAGCTTGACCTGACTAGGATGGGTCTTGGCTGACTTGGTCCAGCCTGGTCCAGTGGCCATGCACATTGTGCCTTACATGGCCCAGCCTAGATTGGCCTTGGGTCCAGTCCGTCGGGTCGCCCATCGAATTAGTCCTCATCCAGTCTGGTGCGACATAGTCAGACATGTTCTAACCATCCTGACCTCCCAGCGTCCCAGTTCCCCATCCAACCAGACCTAAATCAGTGAGCAGTTCTCCTATAGACTGGGTTGGCTAGTGGCCTAGTGTATTCCACAAGCCTAGCATATATCAACAGGATAGTTCTCCTCTACCCAGACGTAGTACGACGTCCTGTTCACATAGCCACATGGTGGAAAGGTGATGTCGCATAATCAGCCAGCCAATCCACTCATGCAAACTGGGTCTTCCATGTGACCTGTGGCATGCCATGGGTCTATCTCAGTTACATGGTCCATGGACAGTGGAATTTCACCACATGGTTCATTCAACGTGGCAGGGTGGCCTCATCCACTAGCCTCTAGCTGTCGATATCCATATCGTCATCCCATGTCACTTTCGTGGCATTCTGCTGGTGTGCCACCTGCCAACTACTCCTGGACATTCAGCTAGCAGCTCCTGATGTCACCGCGACATGGTTCCGCACCCACGGCCGGGTTCCACGACCTTGTGTCACTGATGTCATGGCCCTCCTGGATTGAACCACTCTTAGCTCGCACCATGGGCCGATGTGCACCCCTGATCCCTCTAAGACAACATATGTTGATGATGCCGATAGTTTCACTTCATAGAATCAGAAGAACACAAGAACAAATTTTCAATGGAGTTGCAACACAAGAACACCCAAAGAATGATCCATGTCTTTGTTCATGTAGACCCAGATGCATTCATCTTAGTAGGATCATGAAGAAAAAAAATAAGGTTGAATCATAACTAATATAGATATCCTTTTTATCACACATCCTCAACCATCCAACATGGACAATCGAACCATGGGTCAAAAAGTTCGTGGGTTGGGTCATGCTCATAATAAATGTTTGAGAACGAGGGAAGGAAAATTAATCTAAAAACCCCCCAATCTAGGAAATGAGATTGCATGAGGACAATCGTTCTCTGTCATCCTTCAATCTCTAGTCTCGAATCTTCTCTCCAAGGGTGTCATCTTCGTCATTTTATTCTTCAGAGTTCATTGTTGAAGAGGTTTCCTTCATCGTTTATTAGCGGAATTATAAGGTTGGTCGTCAACCCTAAATTCCATAGTTAATTAAATAAGGAATATGTGTGTGTGTTTATGTGTCTCCATAATGATTCATTAATATTTTTGATTAATGTGATTCAACAATGGCTCATCGCTGAACCACAATACTGATGAGTCATTGTGTAATGAAGAAGATAATATAATAATATAAAATTATTAGTTATTTAATTTTTCTTCCATAACGTCCAAAAACTATCCTTTTCAGTCAACCTGCTTCGATTGATGTTAGTCCCTTCATAATTGAATCTCGATGGTATGAGTATAATGGATCCCATAGAGTTTTGATCTAGGAATCAGTTTGAATGTTACAAAAACATTATTTCATGATTATTAACTAAACTATAAATTATAATTCGAAAATACATTATAGACACTCAAATCCTCAGAATCATTGTGGTCATAGTGACTGGTCTCCAAATAATCCCATTTAATTTAAAAAAAATTATAGTGTATTACTGTACATTTCATTGTTGGATGTAGTTCACACACACGTGCGCGTGCACACAAGTGATATTTTCATTTCCCAATTAATGGAAAAGAGGTGTAAAGGGATGATGAAGTTGAATAATGAAAACTAGTATTATTTATTTTTATGAATTTATAATTTTATAGAATATATCATTGTTTTTTAGGATTTATAAAAATAAATGAAAATTTTAATGTACATTATAAATAGTCAAATATCATTATTGAGAAACCACCATTGGATTACACTGTATGTCTTGAATATTTGTAATTTTGAATAAATCAGTATAAAGGTCCAAACCATAGTTTCCTAGATTTAGTGATTACATTATTTCATTAGTTCTATATATAAGAGATCACATCCCAATGATCAATTTATTTTCGAAAAATATTGGAATTCTAGTACATCCTCAAATATCACATTTATTCAAAAAGAATTCGACATAGAAATTCCACTATGACAACAAATATACCTTTTAGAATATGTAGGAATAATAATTATTTTCTAGTTCCTACCATCCATGGGAAATTAGAAATAATAAAGGGTTGAGCACTAATGCTCTATTTGGGTATGCATATAATGAAACCTATCATGAATTTATTAGTTATAATCTATATAAATATTAAATAACTAATAAAATAAATTTAATGAATAAAATGGAATTGAATAATTATACTGCATGAATTAATGATGACCATAAAATACCATATAAATAATTAAATGATCTATAAAATTATCCATGAATATTAAAACTACTTGAATAATTCTAGCGATATCAATAACTAATATCATAATGAGGGGATTCAAAATCATAGGCATCATAACCACATCATAAACACTATAATCCAATTCATATTATATCAATTGAAAATGACTCAACCGAATACCCAATTTAGTTTTTTTGATATAACATACTCATTATTGGAGGTGCTATAGTGATATATTCCCATCGCAAAGTATTTCATAATGCATTCCTCATTCAAAACAACAAAAACTAAATCAATGAATATTTTAATATTGAAAACCTATAATATTAAATTTTAATAATTTCTAAATTAGATAAAAATAATAAATATAAACATTAATATTGTAAAACTAGCATCTGAATATGAACAATTTCTCAAATCAATATACATAATCATAAACGTTACAGGGTAATATGGATAATGGATTCAGAATATTAATCATAGGTAAAATTTACATAAACAATATAGAAATGTAATATTGATGGTATAATTAAAACATATTCCCAGTGGATCATAGAGTAAAATTATGTTAATTTTCATTGATGAATATAAATACCATAAAAATATGAATAAAAACATATTTATGAAAATAAAATTTCACATTTAAAATCACATTAAAAAATATTTCCACAGTTTAAGGAAAATAAATTTTCATTAAAAAGTATAAGGTATAAAAGTAATGAAATCTTCAAAATAATAAGAGTTTATGATGATGGTTAACACCATTCAGGCTATGTATGTTATATAAAGGTTCCTTTTTAATTTCATTAAAAACTCAAAAAGAACCTCTTTTTTAAAATGATAGGAATATTAAATTTAATTGAAATTTATGAAATAAAAATCTATGTAAAAAGTTAAAAAATAATTGTATAATAGTAATACATTTTTTTAACACATTTATCAAAAACATATACAAACAATAGAATGGACTTTCGGAGGAAGTGACAAATAAAGTTATCTTTTTGTAAATACAATTTCTAAATCATTCTATATACCAAGGAGAGAAAAATGCCACTTTTACATGAAATTATCAATAATAATAATTTTTTGGGATACATTATTGTATCTAATATTGAAATATCAATCAATTCCCCATAAGAGTAATAAACATAAAGAATCCTGAATAATGATAATATTATTAAATAAACTCAAACCACATTGGTAAATTTGAAAGAATAATCCCGATGATAGAGATAATAAAAAATGATTCATTAAACACCATTAAATTATTTATAATGAATACATAAAATATATAATTTGTAGTTTATATATGACAGAAAATAATTAAGAAGTGAATGAGGAATATTTCTCATGGAAGTTAATGTGATTTGGATACCTCTATAATGAATATAAAATTTAATTCAAATTTAATTAATTTATTTATAATCTATATAAAATGAAAATAAAAATACAGTAAAATTAAATATAATATAACATAATCAAAATTAAATACTCACAAAGGCATAGAATATCAAAGACAATGAAGATGTATTATAACCCAATAAAAAGAAATTGAGTTATAAAATAATTTACAGCTTGGTAATTTTTATTTCAAATAAGCCTAGATGAAATAATTATAATTTAAACAAAAAATTAAAAAAAATAATAAAGTATTCATGATTCCATATAATTAAATTAAGCGAATAACATTAGAATTTTAATTATGAAATGAAATTCATAGAAAAAACATTTCTTATAGGACTCATTTCCTTCATATGTTTCCATAACTCATGTATAATAATAAATATTTATTATAAATATTATAATAACAATAATAATATATGTAATAAAATATATTTTTTACATACAGTATTTAAAAACATATTTAATAATAATTCATAGTTTGAATCATTATTTCGGGTGATATTGGCTTCTTTTTTCATGGAATGTTTGGCTTTGTAATTTTGATCCTTTACCTTTTAGGGTTGTTTCATAATTAACATAATATTAAACAAGATATAAATAACATATATAATCATTGTATATATGCTAATAATAGTCCTTAAAATATATATATGGGAAAATGAGTTACACCATTCGTTGTGATGATTGCCCATACCTACACATGTACTCTACCTCTATATTTCTAATAGATTGAACATATAAAAGGTAAATAATTTTTTAATATTTTATAAAAATTATTAGATAAAATATTTCAATTATATTAATTATATATATCCAATTTTTCATCCATGTAAAAAATATTATATAAATATTTCTTAACGCTATGTAGAAGTGATAGTCCACACAAACACATTAGCTAGGTTATTTTTTCAATAGATTAGAATGATAGAAGGTATATTTAATATACAGATAAAGTAATTATATTAATTTATGTAATTTATGATATCAATTTTAAATTCATCATTAAATCCAACCATGTATACGATGATGGAAAATTAATAATATCAATTTGTGAGGTGGTAGTCCGTCGTACACACGATTGGCGGTTTTATATCCAATCCGATGGAATATATGAGGATTATAGGTCTAGAAATTAACATAATAAAATATAATTTTACATGAAACACTATTATTATTATTATTATTTTATCATATCTACAGAAAATCATAAGGATTATTACATATAAGTAAAATGAGAACACATGGGTAAGATTATTCCATCTTCATGTGACAACCTCATTATTTTACTGATGATGCCTTCCAAGATTAGATTTATGATAAATAAAATCATATGGTACCAAGTGATGGATTTAAGGAATGTTATTTGGTATCTTATTTTCTAAATATGTATTTTGGATCATGAAGAGAAGTACATGGGTGGCCTTTTATAATTCGAGGAAATGACACACTTTGATTTTTAAAAGAAAAATGGATTACTAAATATTCCCAAAATGTAAAAATACTCCAAATAAATAGTTTTTGAACCATGAATTACATAATGTCAAATATTTTTAAATAATATTCATTATATAACATTATAACTCATTTTTAAACATATCTTTTTAGATGACCCTCCTAGTAAATCAATTGTAACATTATCTGTTGAAATTAATTTTTTTTGTTTTACTGTTTCTTATAGCCAAATAACTAATTTTAATTTATTATATAATATTATTTTTTATTATTAAAAAAAATTAATACATCTTCCTAATTAAATTAATATAGATTTTAGAGTTTAATTTTAATATAACCCCTCAAATATGAAAAAAATCAATTTTCTAAAGAAATGTATTCAAAAGTCTTGAATATTTTAATTTCAAAATTCAATAATAAATAGACTAAAATAACCTAAATTATATTAATAATAATGTATTTTAAATAATTTTAATTTTATGATAATATTAAATAAAATAGATCCTTTTGAATGATTTAAATGGAATTACAGTTTTTAATATTAAATAAAAAAAATCCCTATTTAGAAATAAATGAATCTTATTAGAAATAAATATTATTTCAAGAATTTTCTCCATATTTTAGAATAAATTTTTTAAAATTATATGAAACTTATTTTTAAATAATTGTGTGCAACATGAAAAAACTGTTTCTAGAAAAAATATAATTTTTTAGAATAGGAATTTTTAAAATATTTTTTACATTCATTTCTAATGAATTGAGAACTGATGAATTTATTTATAAATTTATAAACCAATTCATTTAAAAAAATCAGTAATTACTATTCATGCTCACCTATTTAATGGATGTGTTATAATTATATACTATTTTATAGTCTTTTTAGACCCAAGTTTCCTTTTATCCCAAACTATTAAAGAAACCGAATTTATTAAAATTGATATATATATATATATAATGTATCTGCGTGTAACATCATCCCCCC
This sequence comes from Viscum album, assembly GCA_963277665.1. Lineage (NCBI taxonomy): Eukaryota > Viridiplantae > Streptophyta > Magnoliopsida > Santalales > Viscaceae > Viscum > Viscum album. The sequence continues at coordinate 1,378,799,909 of OY728152.1, forward strand.
TATAATAAATTTATTCTAAATAATTGTATCTCTACCATCTAACATAAGGGTTTTATATATAAAAATTATAGTAGTGGAGGACCCAAATGATAAACTTTTTAATAAAACATTCACTTATAAAGTGGGAATGTGAAATACGAAATCTATTTTGAGTCATAAACAACACGGTTTCCTAGTTGGAAAAACTAGTGGCATATGGATGGAATGTGTATATAATTATGATGAGTGATATTGTGCATTAAAAATGAATTTGAATGAATAATAGAATGATAACAACCAAAAATCTATAATAATTTGATTGATATGATTGAAATAGGATAACATTTTCATTTAAAGATCATTATTTCTAAATCTAAGGGATTGTTTTACTATCAAGATATAGAATATAAAAATATAACTACATAAAATATATTTATTTCATAAGAAGAAAATCACCATTTGTTTATGAATTGATCAATTTCTAATTCAGTTCATAATTCATGAAATGAATATGGATGGTTAATTTTTTATTCAGGAATGAATAAAATTATTGTTTAATGGATAATAATATCCCTAAAAGAGTGAAATGTCCTTATGTAACCCTTTCTATTTTTACCAAAGATAAAATGAATTTCATGAGTTTTTATATATAATACATCAATCTTGAAACTCGAATTGGAAAACCAAGAGATCAAATTTATACATTCTATAATAAATTTTCAATAAAATTATCTATGTAAACACAATTTCAAATTAACTATGATATAATCTTGCCCAATTGTTGGTGTTGTAACCTTTCAATTTTTGGTTGTGGGTAAATCCCCATAGACCTTCATGATTCTACAGGTTGTGACAAAAAAATGTAGGTTACGCATTTTTTATAACCATATTAATATAATTTCTAAAACTTTTCAAAACATATAATAGATAACCTAAAAATAAATTTCTTCCTCAGAACACTTCTTAAACACAAGGTTTTTCTATACAATAAATTTTTTTCATACAAAATAAATAATATTAAATGAATACTACTACATTAAAATAGATTAAAATATTGACCATAAATGTTAAAAATAACATTAGTATTATGTCCACAAAATATAATTTCATTATTACTTAAATATCACCTTATCTAAACTCATTCAAAACTAGTGGGTTGTATATTACAACCCCTATAATTATTAAAAATTATTTCTTGATTTATTACATATGATTAATTATTATTTACCCCATAATATTAAGAAGTATTTTCAATTATGATAATTAGATATACTAAATAACAACATGAAATTCGTTATACATCATCATTATTGAAAAATTCATTAACATTTTTATAAAATTACATCATTCTTAAAACATATTAGGATAACAAGTGGAATAACATAAGATATGAGTGAGATATATAGACAAGTAAGTTAATTAAATGTTAATAAAATTATAAAACCAATGCATGTTAGATAATAGGAATTTAAATGGGGCATAAATGGGGTGTTAGTCATAAATTTTAATAAGAGGTTTAGTATAGAGTGATTGCATAATTGAAAAATGGAAATGATGAAACTATAATAAACAAGATATCATAAACAAAATTAAAGCTCAACTACAATTAAATCATAACATAATATTATTAGGATTACCTCCCACACAACATACATGTAATATCAAAAGTCTAAAACGTTACCAAATTAATTGGATCACAATCTAGGCACAACCATCAAAATCATATCATGTACATGCATACATGTTACACATTAAATATTATTCATAAGACTATAAATCATCATAGTAAATTCCATGTTTATAGGTTGATGAAAAAATATATAGATTTATAAAATAAAATAATTATTGGTATGACTAGTTGAATACCATTTTGTGGAAATAGAGATGTTATTTATAACACAATGCTTTGTTATGTAAAAATTGTAGTGAGATTTAAAATACAAAATGAATATACAAGAATTTCAAAAAAATGATTAAATTTTAGAAAAATGTGTATCTCATTATTTTGAAATCAAACAAATAGTAACAATGATTTGTAAAAATTTATCCCATCATTAGGTATTTGAAATAAAAGTCCTAAAATGAAGATGATGAATAAATAAAGATAAAAATGAGAGGTTCCCTAACAAAATTTCAACAGAGTTACAGAATAGAAAAATGACATAATGATAGGGGAAAAATGATATCTTATTGTTATGAAAAAATTAATATATTATAGGGATCTAAATAAATTCACGATAAAATTCTCCATTAATATTCAAAATGATAAACAAAAATAAGGTGAAAGAATTGAAATGAAATAGGAAAGGACTCTTACATTGGGAGAGTTATTCCCAAATCATTGGATCATATTATTAAATGAATGAGTAACCATGGGAGGACCTTATATAGGGGAGGGATAAGATTTATGTTTCCAATTATTTCTACTAAAGAGTATGATTAGATTGGATGTTTTATATAGGAAAAGATAAGGTATTTCTTATATTATATCCTAAAAAATGTTTTCGGACTCTATATAATAAATTAATCAAAAACCACAAACTGTCGCATTGAATCTGCCAATTATTTTTGTAAAATATGACTATTTTTATTTATTTCATATGAATATGGTCAAAAATCAATATAAAATTACTCTTAATGTTTTTGAAGTGGGTAATATATATATGAATTTATTTGAAAATATAAAAATTTAATATAGGTTTTTTTAGGATTAATATATAATTAATAATATTAATTAAACAACATAAAACACATTATTTTAATGTGGAAATATATATTTTACCATGGAAAAAATTTATAGAGTTTATTACTTTACTTTTGGGTCAATATGATGTCATATTACACAATGTATTTTTAAATCTTAATTAAATTTTAACTAAATATTTGTTTGCCCCACGACTTATTTAAAATTCACCAATAGATTGTTTAAACATAATAATTGGAAATATAATATATAATTTTTCAAAATAATTTTGTAAATATTAAAATATTATCTTTTTAATTATAATCACCATTAACTGAGATACGTTTGGTTTTTCTGACAATAACTGTTTGTGAGGCCTTATAAAAATTATATTTGACATCATAAAAACTAGTGTATCATTTATATTAAAAAAATTATAATTTTTTTTGTTTTATTAAGATATAAAATATTTAAAAAATTCATTATTTAATCAAAATAAATTCCTAAATTGATTTTTTTAACCAATAATACATTTTTGGATTTATTGGGTCCATTTAAAAATCACTTATAAAGTAAAAACAATAAGAAATATATATAAAAGTTATTAAACTGAATAAAATTTAAATATTCATAATATTTGTGTCTTAATAGATATCCATTAATTCCACAAGAAAATTCCCAAAGGTTATTTTTCCCCAAGGTGTGATTTTCATTAGTTGGTTCGACGCACCTAGTATGTGTCATTATCTCATTGAGATAGAGCTTCTAGTGTAAATGGTCTTTATCATACCTTAGATTTTTGGATCACTGCTTAGGCTCATCCAAGAGTAATTTTTTTGAGAGATACCTCCCTATGAAGCTCCAATAATTAGGATTCATAGGGTTTATTCCTACATGCTGAGTGAGTCATTTTTTAGGTTAATTTGATTCATCAACACACTATATTTATAATATTCAATTGATATATTCTAAAAGGATATATTAAGTGGGGTTTTGATGCTTAATGGTATTTTATATATGATATAATATATTAAATACAAATAATTTCAGGTTTTTTCTATATACATTAAATAGAAATTAATTCCATAATAGATGATTTTTTATATTGAAACATTTGCATCATCAAAATATTCCTCCATTAGAAATTTATCGCCCATGATTTTCATTCCAAACACTAAAACATATGAGGGTAATTTAGTTTTTTCACCTCATGAAATTCACATGTAACTAAATAAAAAATTGGGTTTCTTCATTTCACATTGACTAGGGGAATTGACATATTTATTAGTAATATTTCTCGGTAATCCATTATTTTATCCAATATATGTTCATATGGATGTTTTTTCCCAAATAGTACACCCTATGTATTTGTCACTTGTAAGGGGTATGGTATCTTCTTCTTCGAGATGGATACATGTAACACATTATATACGTGAGACATGGTTTGTGGGTTTTCTAGTCTATAGGCCACCATTATAATGTGATAATGTTTATCAAAGGGTATGATGTATCGTGTAATATGCTTTCCATTAATCCCAAATCTCATGATATTCACTTATAGAGATAAGAATAATAATACCATATTTCCATCCTCAATCTTTGTGTCTCGTCAATAAAAATTAGTATATCTCTTCTACTGAATCAGGGCATCAATGATGTTCTGGTGATCCTTCATGATGATTTAGACTATTTCCATATCCATTTTAGTTCCCAATATATTCCATTCACTATCATTAACCATTCAAATAGTGCTTATAAATCATCTATACTAATGGAATTTATAAGTAGGGGTTTGGATCCTTATGTGGAAACTATTATTGAATAATAACAAGACCAGTGGAAGATATTTATCCTATCCCCATTTTAAGTCTATTGATAATTCTCTCAACATGTTCTCATGTTATGAGGTAGTCTACATAGATTGACCATCGTTTTGATTTTGAAATAACCTGATGAAGTTCAAATAAATATTTAGATAATCTTTTGTACTCTAATAGATAATAGGGGAAATTTTTGGTCTTGACTAGATACAATCGACTTTATTATTCAATGTAAACTCATCGCTTCTCTAATGTATATCCTGGAATTTTTATTGTGTGATTATACCAATCGAATTGTAATGATGTGATAAGTACTTATAAAATGATCCAAAACCCCATGGAGAATTATTTCGTATTAATGTCTTTAGAAGCATAATTGAAAATGACATGGTTATGTTTTTCTATTAGAATGTATACATGGGTATTGGTTTCCATATCGCTTGGATTTTTTCCTTTTTAGCTTCACTTACTTACATACAACATACCTTTATATATATTTTGTGATCCCCTTCTTTATACTATCAAATCGATTTTGCTATGTGATATCATTTTAAATCATTCTGATCCCTGTGGTGTAGAGAATGTAAAGATTTTTTAATAATAAAATATGTCATTCTTTAATATAGGATTTTATGGAACACATAATCATGACCAAAATCAAACAACTCCCTTTTCGTTATTTTCAAATCTGATGATTTCCATTTGGTTTTAGCTTTCACCATTTTTTAAATTCCACATCATCACATTGAGATCCTTTATCTTATCTATATTTTATGGTTGTGAAATAATTTGTAAAATTGTTGATGATATTCCTTCATTACTATTTCCATGACCATTATTTTTATATCTAAAAATTTCAAATTTTTTATAATTATCATCGATGATATAATATCCAGATCCATTTTAAGTAGAGTGTATGATACATTATTTTTGTTCCTAGGATGGTAGTATATTAAATAGTCATAGTACTTAATCTTCTATAATAATCATTCATTGTGCATATTCATATATTTATATCTAAATATATGATTAAATATCTTACAATCATTATATATTTCAAACTTATCCTAAAAGAGATAAGGAAACTATATTTTCAATGAGAATACCATTATAGCCATATCATTATCTTTCATTTGGTTTGTCTATTCACGATATTTCAATTTCCTTAAAACATAGTTTTTTAATTATTAATTATTCATCAATACACATCCCAATAACATCATCAAAGAGTAATGGTATACCGAAAAAAGGTACCCACATTTGGGTAATGTAGGTAGACATGGAGTTATAATCCTCTTTTTCAAGTCTTTTAAAACTTATCAAAATTAATTATTGAAAAATATAATACCCCCTTGTGTGTTTTTTTGTAAAGGGGATTTGATAATTCTGAGAAATTTCATACAATTTATCGATAATACCCTTTTATTACGATGTAAAAGATGAATATTTTTCATAGATGATGGCCAAGGACAACATTCAATTGAATCTACTTTTGAAGAGTCCATATATACCCCATTAATTGAGTTAATATTCCCTAATAATTAGACTTCATTTAACCATAACACCTATATTTTATACTTTTCAAAAATATAATTCATTCATATAGGATCTTGCACAATGATAACATACTCCTCTTACTGCTCCTTAATTTTTGGAGTATATCATGATATAATTTATATAGATGACCATTAATTTTTTATGGTAATATTTAAAGACTGTATTCATCAATTTTAAGAACATTCTTGGTAATTGGTGATTATATATGGATTAACTATGTATTTATAGTTCTCATACCTTGTATATAAGGAAGCCTCGGGTATATCCTTTTTCTCTTACCTTAATTGATAACTTCCCTATCAAATATCCACCATGGAGAAGTATTGGGATCAACAAAGCTGATCTTGAAAGTCATCATTCCATCATAGATGATACTAATTCATTATCATTATCTTATTATGATCACAATAATAAATGAAAAGTCCCATTAACCAATCCTTCTTCAGGACAAAGAGGACCAGTTCACCCCAAGGGGAAGCAGATGGGAAAATGAGCCATTTGACATGATTCTCTAGTTATTGTTTATTCATACCTTCATGCTAAATAATATTAATTCTATGTAGAGTATTGGATAATTGAAATTCACTTGGTATATGATTGAATGAAAACTCATCCTCTATACTAGGAGGAAGTCTATAGAATTAGTTGGAAAAAAATTAGAATATTTCATCACAATTGGAATGTCATAATGGATGATTTTTTCGATAGACTGGATCATTTTATCTTGAAATGGTTTATTATAGGGAAATAATATCCTTTTTGAGAAGTAGTTTCTAAGGATGATTCATCCCCCACATTGCAATTGTAATAAATAAAAGCATGATTCATGATATTGATACTAATTTCCTTATAACAATAATTTATGTTGTATTTATATTATGAATTAAATTCCATATGTAGAATTATATAAAATTCCACTCAATGGAGTTTAAAATAATTTTTTTGGATGTTCTGTCAAATAATTTGATACATAAGGAGTTATATATTTGGGATGAACTAATTTTTCCAAATTAAATGTTCACCAACAGATATACTTCCATGCTTTATGGTGGTGTTAGAATAGGTCTTCAAAACTTTCAGGACATTAAAGAATTTATTGAAAGATAATAAAAAATATTGTTTTCTAATCTTCAATGTATTAAAACAATACCATTCACCACATTTGTTTTGGGATCCAACCTAGTGGTATTCATTGGTAAATGCTCTCCCTTGTTACTTTGGATTTCGTTAACATTAATTGTGTCAGAAAACACATGTTTCTGGGACATGTTATACATAGTGTGTAGGTTTTTTGTATTTAAATGGATGGAAAATATGATGAGGCTAGACAGGTATATTCATATGTTCCATTACATAGGTGTGTTTTCCCCTATGATATTTCTAGAAAGGATCACTTCTTATCCTCGCCTAATGAATTTCCACATCCCATTTTAGAAATTTCTAGGGTTATCTTATCTTACACATTATACTAGTGGGTTTTTGGAATTTCCTATAACCATTCGATTCCTCTATCACCTCTCTATAATTAAACTTCACTTTCTTCTTATAGTACCCATAAGATCGTTGAGATTACATGATCTTTACTTTAAATTTTATGGAACGTAAGAATATTTCCTTATGAAAATTAATTCCACAAATCACTAATGATATTCATAAACTCACTGTCATCCAACCAAAGAAGTTTCCAACAATTCAATATTAGGAAATAAATAATTTTAAGGTTCATTATACAACTCTTGTGATGTTATTCTCGGTCTACCAAATGCTAAAATCATAATTTTTTAAGGGAAAAGAAATTACATTCTATTTTAAGTCATAGAGTGTGAGGAATATATTATTTTATTTTTTGTTCTGGAAATCATTCTATCCCATCAATTCATTCTATTTCTTTGGTAGAATATTCTTGACTAATTCCCACCATTGATCAAATTCACTCTCTATAGGATAAACAACACCTATAACATTAAAATTTTGGAATATTAAATGATAAATAAGATCTTATTAATAGATATGATCCATTTTTTGGTGATTAATGGATCATATGATCCACTGAAATTCATAAGCCCGTAAACACAGAGCTATGAATTTACTCTTGTTCCTTCTTAGGGAGATTTTTTCGATCCACTTGATATAGGTTTATTTTCAGAACCCGTGTCACCAAAAAGTGTATAATCACAACTCTTGTGATTCCTTCTACCATCCGGTTGAGAATTTGTTTTAGTAATTCATCATATTTTCCATCACATTGTTTTTTAATTAGTTCCACATATTTCCAGCCATTAATAATAATAAAGGGAGAATTAGGGAAAATTACTTTTAAATTAATAAATCAAAATTTATAATCAAATAAATTTCACGGGATAATATATATATATATATATGATATTATTTCCATTACATATAAATTTTTAGGAATAAATCTATTTTATTCATGATATATTTAATAAAATAGACACTTATGAGAATTTTTTACTTTTATAATGGTTCATAACGAGCTTTTAAATTTAGAAAAGACTATCACCTAAGAGTTTGAATAATGTTGTGTAGAAATTCACTTTTTCTAGAACTATGGTCTGATAGATTCAATAGTAATATGTTGTTTTTAAGTATTACCCCTATGGAAATTTTTGTTAAAGAGAAATCCAAATATAGTATCTAGAGAGGGATAGATTTTCTTTGAAACCACTAACTACGTACATAAACGAAACATAAATATGTTTTTTATGCTTTTTATTACCCCTAAGGATTTTTTTTATAATTTGTAATCATAATCCCAAAATAAATCGAATTTATTTTAATAGAAAAAATGAAATATATTATGTTTGTTTGAATATAATTAAGGGTTTATAACTTGTGAATTAACATAACAGAACCCATAATCTCAAGAAGTATAATTTAATTTGGAAATTAATAACATTACATAAAAACATAAAATAAGTGGTACACCAATATAGTTTAAAACATCATAACATGCTCATAAAATTCTTGTGATTCCTAAAAAAATATTGGATTACCTTGGGACATATATAAGAAAGGTTCAATATATAATGTCCAGTAATATAATAAATAGAGAATAATATGAAGAATTCAATACATTATAGAAAATGCTGATTATAATTTCTTATAATAGGGTTGAGAATGGTAAACATGAATAAGAGGCATGATATAATATAATGGAAACCTTGGAATGTGGAAACATCATTAAACAAGACATCAGAAATATACTTCATGGTTTATCACCAAGACATTATAAAATTATGCTATTAGAATAACCTCCCAGACAATACAAATTAAATCTTAAGAGGAAAAATCATTATCTAATTCATTGTAGTGCTATATAGGCTCACCCAAAAATAAAATATATCATCGACGTGGATAAATGTTCCAAATAGATCATATTCATAAGAATAAAATTAAACCCTGTTAATTACATAAAAATAGAATATCGAATATGTATATGGAATTCCATAAAAAAATAACTATATATAGGATTATGTCAATACACTAATGTGGAAATAACAACAGTTTTTACAATAAAATTTTTTAACCTGAAAAATGCACAGAGAATGTTTGGAAACATAATGATATAGATGAAGGATCGTTAATGGATAATTGAGGCAGAAATGGGTCTTCCATAATTTTTAAATAAAACTGAATGTATGTGGGAGGTGAAAAAACAAATCCCAACATTTTTATTCTAAAATAAATGTATAAAATAGATAATATTCATGAATAAATAGGATATGGATTAGATCCATCTATAAATTTCAAAATAGGTACAAGATTGGTAAATAATATAATGGGATGGAATAAATGATCTATAATTGTTTGGAAATTAGTTCGATAAAAGAGGGATATTTGTAAATTATGTGAATAAAATTATGATTCTAAATTCAATATACAGAGACGGTTCTTGATTTGAATAGAACTAAGAATGGTCTCTTACCTTGAGAGGGTGATTCTAAAAGCACCAGAGGAGCTTCTTGAGATATTAGGGAACCTAGGGAAGGAATTGGAGAGGGAATAGTATAGTATTAATGATATCTATATATCACGAGTGAAGTGGAAGGGGACATTGTTTGGTTTATATTGTAAAATATATGGGAGTTCCTTATTATTTCACAAACATAGGTTTTGGAATCTATATAAAAATGTAATGAAAATAAAAAAACATACCATAGATTTTGATCCTAGTTTTCTTCCAAAGAGTTGTGGTTGTTATTATTTTATACATCCATACAACATGGATATTAAAATATGATCCATGGGGAATTATAAGTGACTCATGTTTATAAATAATTTATTTAAAAACCATAATATATAATATCGGCTTTGGAGTGTTCATTAAGGATTAATAAAATTAATCAAGTAACATAAAATATAGTATATTATAGCGTAAACATATATTTGTTAATGTATACCATTTATATAATTTATTACCTTAATTTTGGGTCATTAGGATTCCATAATACACATCTTATTTTTATATCATATTTATTTTCTATGCAAAAAAATACTACCTTAAAAAATTAAATAAAAACAACATTATATTAAAATTAAATCATGATTCAAAAAAATATTAATATTACAAAAAACAATTTTCCATATATGTGAATTTTATATTTTAATACAAATGTAACATTTATAGATATATTCTATGATTTTTTATAATAATAGTTTTAGAAATATTAATTAAATTAAAAAAGGCATCATAGAAATTATACTTTAAAATTTATTTAATTAAATATAATTAATAATTTTTTTTGTTGACATATAATTTATTACAAAAATTCATTATTTCATCAAATAAAATTCCTAAATTGAAATTTTATATTACAAAAGAATAAAATTTGTGTTTTATCATATTGAAATAAAAATAATTTATAATGTAATAAAAATAAGAAGTATATATAACCAATATTATATTGAAAACAAAATATTTATATTTATATTATTATGAAAATGAATCAAATCCCTTTATAACACTAGAAAACTCATTAAGTGTGTAGTTCACTATGGTGAGATTTTAATGTGGTGGATATTCCTACATGGATTAGGTAGTGATGTCGATGAGATTTAACTTATCCCATAAATCAATTTTTTCATGCTTTAGTTGTTGGATTTCATCCTGGTCTTGGCCAATGGAAAATAACAATAATTACCTCTCTCAAATATTCTCTGATAAATTAGTTTAATTAGGTATAATTCAACTAGTTTAGGTCATCACATCATTTTTTATTTCAATTTAATTATTCAAAACCTATATTTATACTAATAATGTGATTATTATTCAATGACTATATAAACAAGGATTATGAATCATAACAATATTTTAAATGTTTTATGATATAACGAAACAAAATAAGTCACTCTATTTTCTATAACCATAATAAAAAAATTATTTATGTTTTAATGGGAATTTTAATTATAAATGTTTAGGTTATAAATTTTATTAAAATAAATGTATCCTAAAATATCCCTAAAATTGATAAATTACTATCATATAAATTCTCAAAAGGGGTGTTTATGTCATTGAATTTTTGATAAACCATAAACTCCAAACCCATTAGAGTATTCATAATTCATAATTTAGCCCTACGTGAAGACATATATTCTTCCAAAATTAACAATATATTAAGATGTTTAATGATTATTATAACCAAAACAGCATGAAAAAGTGCAATCAATTACAATTTTCTAGAATGAAAAAATTGATAAACATTAATCATTCCTGTACAACAGTATTATTTCCATATGTTTGACCATGATTCCTTTGATTCAACTAAAATATATTCCATTGATGCTTTGCGAATTCATTTTCATAATTCCATATCTTATTGAATTTGAAACAATTAACATTACTTGGTTTTATTGACCTTACATTTATGTTCACGATGGACTTTATCCCATCTCCTAACGAAAACTATCATTCTCTTTGAAAAAGTACTAGGGTGTTTCTTTCCGTAATTATCAAATGATAGACAATACTTTATTCCCTTATTTGCAATATCTATTTTTTTATTTACCATCCTATTAATTTCTTAATTCCCTTTAAATCTATAATACATGAATAATTTTTACTCTTTCCCGATAGAACATTATAACCTGATCTACAAGGATGAAAAGGGTTGAGAGACTAATTCGCTTTGATGGATTGGATTTAAACCATCAAATAAGGGGTCAATAATCCTATATATTTTAGGTATATAGTTTTTATAATGTCTTGATAACCTTTTAAATATAGATTAATTCATAGAAAAAACATCATGTTCCAATTGACATAGATTTAGCAATTATCCCCTAATTCTACATGTTGCTCATGTGGGAAATATTTTTCCAATAAGTGTACCTTAAAATAATTCTATTATATTATATTATATTTATTCCTAATCCTTTTTATGAATAAATGAGCATTATTGTTCTATATCAGATTAGTACTGGATGAACCCCATGAAAAACATCTTCCATACATTAATTTATAGAGAAAGGCATATATTCTACAAGGAACGTATCTATTGGTTATCTTTAGGTGAATTTGTTGTCCAATTAGATGATTGATGGTTATGACACATGAAGCATGATAAAATAGTTACACCACATGGTTTATCATCCATATTACAAATATGGGAATTTTATAGATCATATACTAAGTGAGATACCCCAATATGGTTATAATTTTACCATATTTGGTTGCAATTAATGTTGCAGCTTCATTAAAATTCCAAGGTGGTAAATAAATACACAGTGCTCGTGCATTGATATTTTCCCAATACATCCCATATGCTCTATTTTTTAAATATTATATAAAACATATTAGATCATATCATTTCAAATCAAAATGTATTATCCCTAAATATGAAAAATAAATTGTATAATTTTAATTTCATTCGTATAATATATCATAATAAGAAAGATGGATTTGGTAAAAACAATTTCAAATCATAAAATTGGTTTTAAATATTTCACAATGGTTTGAATAGAAAATGTGAATTATTATAATCATATCACTAGGGAGTGTCAAAATAATTTTTTAGTAAGGACTATTTTCTTACAGTATGTGATAATTGAGTCAAATCCTAATGCACCATTTTCAGAGTTATTACCCCTTGGTAAAACTGTACCAAAACAAAATCCCACTATATTGGCTTCACGAGGGATGTATTCATAGTTAAATGTCTTAATAAATACCTTAAAATTTTATCATTTAATAATTTACATGGACTTGTGCTAAATTATAGTATTTGTGTTTTGATCATTAATATATTTTCTAATATATCTATTCCTTTGGTTTTTACAAAATATTATCTAATACCAACTATAAAGACCCCAACCCCTATAGCATATAGTCATTAGTAAATTTATACATTTATTCTAAATACATGACATTATATCCCAAATAAATGATTAGTTTATTAATATTTGATGAATAGATACATAGTTGAAATTTACATTACATATAAAAAGATAAAATTCAATGTATGACTTCCATTTATAATCCCACTATTCCCCTTATCATATCTATACATTTCAATCATTAATCACATCCTGCTGTCATAAGAAAAAGAAAAATAAGAAATTGGTGACCTCCAATTCCCAATAGGGGTATACCAATATTATAATATATCATTAATATAGGGAATTATTAATATGGGACGATAAATAACTGAAACACATTCCATTTATTTAATAACTATAATAATAAGAATAATTTGGCTATTTTAAATAGTGACCAAAAAGATCAATAAAAATAACCACAGGAGCCTAAAATATATTTATGTATACAAAACCTAATAAGATAATTTCATCAACATCAACAATTAATCCCATAATGAGGGAGTCAATAATTATGAAAATCATAACCATATCACCAAGGCTACATGCCATGACACAGTACATATTTAGGTATGAACATATCAAAATACCAAAATTATATTGTCTCATTTTTCATACTAATTCATCATGAGGATAAAATGGGCCCCACCAATAGCATACATTTTTAAATGTATTCCACATATTACTGGGGAGAAGCATAATCAATGTAATAATTAATATTAAAAAAATATGAAATGTCAATAATTTACTAAAATCAATAAACATAATATATATATATATATATATATTAATATTTTAAAACTAGAAATTTAATATTAACACATTCACTAATCAATATATATAATAAATAAATATAATTAATAATATTCTGGAGTACTGGATGGAATGGTATGAAAATAATACATCCAAGAAAAAAAATCAAAATCCATTTGGTAAAATAATAAGGATTTATCATTAAAACATAGTAACAATTGAGAATATGGTGAAATTATGGTTTTCATAATTTATTAATTAAATGAACTTAAATACAGTATTAATATACATTATTGTGTAAAATGTACTTTTCAATTGGAAAATCAGTTGTAAAATTTTAAAAACATACCCCAAAAGCCCACAGATGATGCAATAATGTCCTACATTTGAATGATTATGAGGAACAAAATGCCAATGGAATAAATAGATTATTTGTTTTGGGAAACCATATTTCATACATGATAACCATATTACATTAGTATATTATAAAATTAATCATGAAAACTAATAAAATGAAATGAACATCATCATTAGAATCCCAATCAATGATTACATCTTCATATCCTTGGGAATGGACACTACTGGAAAATGTACCTATCCCCACGGTTTTCACCAAAACCGTGGGGATAGACCCCCCCTATACCCACGGTTTTGGAAAACCGTCGGTATAGGTGAATTTTCATGACCGATACCCACGGTTTGCCAAAACCGTGGGTATAGGGGGCTCTATCCCCACGGTTTTGGAAAACTGTGGGTATAGGTCATGAAAATTCACTTATACCCACGGTTTTCCAAAACCATGGGTATAGGGGGGGTCTATCCCCACGGTTTTGGTGAAAACCGTGGGGATAGGTCTGGTATAAAATACCTATACCCACGGTTATGAAAAACCGTGGGTATAGGTCAATTTTGTGTGCGCGGGAAATTTTTTTTTCCGCGGGAAGGAATTTTTTTTTGGCGGGAACCCTATACCCACGGTTCTTCCCTCTATACCCACGGTTTTTATAACTATATTTAACTAAATATATATATATATATATACATATATGTGAAGTTAGGGTAGTGGTTAGACGCGGTGTTAACAGCGAAGAGGTTGCGGGATCGAAACTCGGCGCCTGCATTTTTTTAGGACCTATACCCACGGTTTTGAAACCGTGGGTATAGGTCGTTGAAACCGTGGAAATTGTCTAAGTTTCGGTGACACGGTGGCAGGACACCTATACCCACGGTTTTCCAAAACCGTGGGTATAGACTGGGGACCTATACCGACGGCATTCCTGCCCACGGTTCCCAAAACCGTGGGTATAGGCTATACCCACGGTTTTGGGGGCTATACCCACGGTTTTGAACGGTGGGTATAGGCCGTTTTTCCAGTAGTGGGAAAAAATGAAGGAGATATCAAATGATCTATAGGGGGATTTAATAAAGAATAAAAAATGAATAAATAGGCATAATAATCCTAGAATGTTAAATAAAAATGAACATGTTCCATATATATATATATCTCAATAATAAAAAAATTAATATGGTATAGTAGATATCGGAAACACATTCCATTAAATCAATAAATTGAGAATGAAATTAAGACCATTGATAGGTCCAAGAAAAATAATAATGGATAAAAATAAATAAATAATTAAAAATAATCTCAATGATTTATTATTGTAAATTATGTTTCCCAAGAAATAGATACCATTGCCATCAATATTTAATCTATGGACAGTTTAAACTACTTTGATTTAGACAAATTATTCATATAATGAGACTAGTGATTCATAAAGGGGGTTTCATTAACTGGTCCCGATCCAATATATCATTTTCAATGTTTCCCTATTATATTCATTAAACTATTTAATTTGTGAAAACATGCCTTCTCATCAAATATTCATATTGAGTAAAAGATCTGTGTTTTCAATATTTAAAAATCCATGAATTTTAACTCTGAATATAAAAATTGTATACAGTTTAAGAAATAATGATATAAATATCATGATAATAAGGATATTTTGAATGTGATGAAAAATAAAAAACATCATAATGAAGTGATTGTTACAAGTGAAATTTCATAAGATGAAAAGAAAGTGATATTGGAAATATAAGATTAACCACTTGGTAATTTTGAAGTCAAAACCCATTTTTTGAGAATATTTAAATAGAAAAATAAATTAAAATGATATATAAGTGATTAATGATATTAAATTCCAATGAGGTAGTATATACATCCCATTAATTCTAATATTTTAATATTAACAAATAAGTCTCCATGGGATTAAAATAGAGATGAAATCCCATTATAGTTGGTTACTTTTCATTTGTAATCTCCATAAAATAAGTAACATCAAATTAATCACTTCATTCCATGAAGATAAATGTAATACTTTTATAAAAAACCATAGTATAATTTCATAAACCACAAAAAATATATTGTGTGCAAAATATTAAAAATTGCTTCAATGAAATAAAATTACGATAAAATCCCTTTCTTTGCATTACATTTTGTTGAACTAATTTTAACATACTCCATATGGGTTTTAAATATTTTACTAATTTATAATAGAAACATACTAATATTTATAATGTAATATATTATCTTTTTATAATATCTTATTACTAGTTTGTTAACAATCATTCATTATTTTCACTATTTCGGTTGTTAATTAGCCAGCATTTCTAGTATGTTTTGTCTTTTAATTTTGTTCTATTTATATAGATATTGATTTAATCATATCAAAAATGTAAAAAATTATATAATTAATATATTTATTCATTATATTTGTATTTATATTAATCCATTATATTTTAAGATAAGAAATGAAATGCATCGCCAATTCAGACGGTAAGTTGTACATACATATCGACACTATGTAAATTTTATTATCATATTAAAATACAGAAAAGTAAATAGTCTGTATATCTATATATATTTTAATTATAGGAAACTAAA
This sequence comes from Viscum album, assembly GCA_963277665.1. Taxonomy (NCBI): domain Eukaryota; kingdom Viridiplantae; phylum Streptophyta; class Magnoliopsida; order Santalales; family Viscaceae; genus Viscum; species Viscum album. The sequence continues at coordinate 1,378,816,977 of OY728152.1, forward strand.
TTTTTATATATATAACTTATGTTAATTAAAAACATATTTCATTAATTCCATATATATCATGAATGAATTCCATCACATTGAGGAGGTATTAGTCTAGACATCCCTAAAATAAGTTATCTCATTCCCATAAAATGGAAATAATAAATTTTTGTGTTATTTAGAAATCACATAAGTATACAGAAATTATAAATATAATATATTAAATATATAATCTATAAATCCAAAAAAAATTCCAGCATTTAATTTTGGTTAATGGAAGAACGAGCGATATCAATTCACGAGGCGGTAGTCTGTCAGACACGCAAAGGATGATTATGAATCCCATTTGGATTTGTATTTTTGGATGTGTTGGTCAAAATATTTGAATAATAAATTCATATTATATTGATGATATAAAATTTATTTTATAATTATGATATAAAAAATATCGATCTTTTTGGATAAGTAAATGAAACATATGTGATTGTTGATGACGACTACCTCTTATTTGGGAAAATCCAATTAGGTTACACCAAAATACATTCTAGGATGGATTTATACACAATACGAGGCTTTTAGGGTGAGGTATTGGATTTACTGAGATTATTTGGGATGTGTCTAGATAATCCAAATTTCTTTGTAGGTGTTAATAAGTTAGAGCGGTGATTTCCTTTATATAGTGGTGGAGGGGTGGAATTTCTCTAATGTTTTGATAATATAATTCCACCGACATTTTTTCTTTTTCATGTGACACCAATAATGAACTAATGTCAATATATGTGATTATAGGTATGAAATATGGGCATAAAATATATTTTGGACAACTGTCTAGGTAAATTTCTCCATTGAGATTATGTTTTTGTTTATTGCTATGAAAACTTTTCTTTTATTCGATGTAATTAATTTTAATTACATTTATTTATATTTTTTTCAAAAATTAAATTTACCATACTATAAACTATAAATTATTTTTATTCTAAAAATTGAATACATTTTTTTAAATTACAATAATAGAAGTGGAAAAAATTAATTTTAAATTAATCCTACTGGTTGGATGATAAAGTTGTGTTTTAATTAACAATGAGCACAAGATTGAGATGAGTTTTTATCCTATTTAAATGTGAAATTTATTACATTCTCTTAAATTTTATTAGTTGTTTTAATATTTATTACTATTACATAAAAACCAATTTAAATTATAATTTATCCTTATAAATAAATTAGATTAAGAAGTAGTTTTCAATTAAAATTCAGTGTTTTTTAACTATTCTTCAAAAAATGAAACTTCATCGAAAAAAATAAAAAAATAATTATAAGATAAATTTTAAATTATAATTTAAAAAATGAATATTATTTTTAGATATAATATTTAAAAAACTATAAAACTTTATATTTAAAATATGATATCCAGTAAAAGGGTGAAAAAATACCTTTATAGAAAAATATCATTTTAAGTGTAATATTTGGTATTTTTTTGTCTTATGTATATAAAATATAAAATATTAATGTAATAACTTTTTTATTTAATATATAATATATAAGTTTCATTAAAATCATCCAATAATTTCAGATTATTTTATTTTATTACAATATAAATCCTTATACGCAGATAAATAATTTCTGATAAAAACAATTCATTTATATTCACATAGGATATATATTTATTTATAACTAATTGATAAACATTGAGTTAAACATTATATTTTTATTACAGTGTTAAAAATATTCATAAAATCCAATATAATTACAAGGTTATATCATATAATATTAAATATCAAAATTTTAATAATAATTTTTATAGTAAAACATGGTTTTATGTGTAATGAAAACTATCAATCATTGTTGTTCCTAAATTTAACAAAATATAACTTATTGATAATGAATTAAAAGGATTATAATAGGTTTATTATAAATATTAAATATATCATAATTCATTGGGATGTTATATTCCTTTCTCCACTTGGGATTGTGTGTCACACATGGTATTAAATACAATGTTCTTTTTTTAGAATTCTGATCTGTTATATTTTCCCCAAATTAATCAAAATGCATCTCTTAAATTTAATACTGATATTGGTGATCAAGGGACTGATATTTGAAAATAATATATTGTCTAAAACCCCTATGATAAATATGATTAATAAAACATGTTCTTAATTATATGGAAAAGTAAATGTGATGGTCACCACAGAACATGGCTTTCAAATATGAGAAATATAGTGAATAAAATGGATGTGTAAAAAATATAACAACAAAGTTCTAATGGAGATAGATAGATAAAATGTTTATATGAATGTTTTTTACCATGAATCTATAAACTAGATATGTGATTAAAATTCATTGATATCATCGAAAATGATATTATTTCCACTGCCTTAATCATTACATAATCTTGAGATAAGTCGATTATTTGAAATTAATTCAAATCGATGATCTTTTTAGGTTTAAAGCTTTAGAGAAATGGGATACAACCTAGAAATAACATCTTGAATATTACAAGTAGACAATTATACTCACTATCCTCTTTTGTCATAAAATATGAACTCTTTAAAACCAAATATGAAATCGTTTCATGTTTTAAATGCATATATTTTCCTTGATCCTATCCTTAACACTATTCTTCATTATATCATGTGAAAAAAAATTTCAAAACATAGAATTCACATAAAAATTTATGTAAGGGATACATAATGAAAGAAAATTATTATTGTTTCAAAAACATGTAAACCATCAATTCTTTAACACAAAGTAGTACTTTTCAAATTTAAGAAGTAGCAAAAACACTTCACTGATTATAATCTCATTGATCAACATTATTGTTACCCAAAGATAACCATAAATTCCATAGAAAGAAACATATAACATATAAATGTAACATGGGACATTAACAAACATAAATGTAATAACCATACAATCGACATCCACACATATCACTATATAGAATAGTCAAAATGCTGACATCCATACCCAACGCATCAGAGGTTATAATGTAACCACCCATCCATGGTTTATCATTGAACCACCCATAATTTGGTTTTTTCATGTAACCAACCATCATTGGTTTATCATGTAACCACCCATCAAATGATCAAGTACTATTATATAATCATAACACATAAAATATTAAAAATATCACCATTTCACTAATAAAATTTCATTTTAAATCATAAGAAATCATTTAAATATATTGAAATACTCAATGAATTTCAAAAACAATTTTCAATACCAAAATAAACAAAAAGAAAAAATGTATTTTTTTCCATTTTAAAACATTACGGATATTAATGGAAGCCAAATATCAAATAATGGTTAACGTGGTAGAGAATTCATTCTCGTCACATATGTTAAAAACATTCCTTTAATATTTTAAAAAAACACTTCTAACCAAAAAATATTCTATTTGAATGAAATTAAAAGTCAATGGGATTTATTATACACCGTGTAAAATAAATAGGTGTATATTATAAAAAATGCCTCAATGCATGGAGATTGAGACAATTCCCCTTACTTTGAGTCTGATTCGTCGGTTATGTTCCTTGATCTCCCATAATAAAGGACATAATTTAATTTCTAACTGCATACTAACCTTTTTAAAGTTCATTATTACATTTATTTCACCTATTTCCGTGTTATAAAAACCTAATTATTCAAGTTAATATCAGTCATTTTGTCGATATTCAATACATGGAAATTAAATTGTATTGATATAATGTAAAAAGTATATTATCCCCAAAATGATATTATTAATTTAAATATTATATATCTCCATTATATATGTGGTTATAAAATTCCATAACATTTATAGATAATAAATGAAATTTAATATTCATGGAGATGAAAGTCCTAATGTATGCATGAACACTACATTCATTCATTATCATAATAAAAAATGATAATCAAATGATATAAATTTATCTTATAATACCAATATTATATGTATTTCATTTATATATCATTAGATTAAAAAACCATCCTTTATATGTTCTATGTATCTCATGAAAAAGTGATATCACTTTGAGGGGTGGTAGTCCGCATACATCAAATGAAACTATCATATTTACAAACATACATTTATTCTTTTCATTATGTGTAAATATGATGATATTATTATTCTTGAGGCAGATGTTCGCCGTATAAAAAAAATGTTCATTGACAGTAGATGGATGTGTTTGTAAGTGTAGTTTGAATAGATATCATAAAAACAACCTATTGTATTTATAATACTATTGTTTTTATGCTATCAATGAATAATAAGCTCAAAGGGAGTGGAGAAGGAAAATAAATGAAATTAACTTGAGAGAAGGTGTTACCTCTAAATTGGGTAACTTCTTTTAATTCGAGAAAAAATTCTTTCTTGTATTGCCTTCATCCTAAGGAAATTATTTTATTAGTAATATAGAGATGTTTGGAGATTATTTGTTCAGAGTTTAGACAAGCCAAGCTTCTTTAGAAGCATGATTAAATGGGTAGAGTTGATTCCCTTTTAAGATAGGGAAGAGGGGAACTTTAAGAAGGTATTGAAATATTATTTTATTATAAAATTATTTTTGATTTCCAATTTTCCCGAAGACATTTATTTAATAGATAAAATTCTATTGGGCCAAAAAAATATTAACTAGTAGTTTTATACAAATCTTTGTGACAAATGTGACCTTATATTTTGGTTTTAACCCATAGTTATCTAATTTGACTCTTACAAAGTCTTCTTGTATATTCATACTATATGATTAATATAGTTACTATAAAATCCAATAGAAACTCATGTGGTTCATTAATTACATGTTTAACATTATATAATTCATTTGGCCTAATATTATTTTTTTACTATTATATTATTTAATAAAATATTATTTTGTTCATAAATCTCATTTATGTAAATTTTTAAACTATTAATATCATGAGTTTTTAATAACCAGTGTCAACTTGGTTATTTCTAAAAAAACCTTATTAATTCAAGGATAACAAGTCATAATCTTCCCTAAAATTATTTTATGGCCTAAAAAGTTTCAATATAAATTTATTTTAATATTTATAATCACATTTAATTAAATCATTTGGGAATAAGGTAATCACTATACCATTATAGTGTTATAAATAAATTAATTTAATTGATGTCTAAAAATTATATATAAAATACCATAATGTTGGAAATATTTTTAGATTACTAAAAACTATTTATACTTTAGGAGATAAATTATATAACCCCATATCCAAATTGTTTTACTAAAATATATATGTTTATGTTACATTTTACATTACATTAAATTAATTCTTATAAAATATTATTTTCACATAAAACAAGCTCCATGGGGTCCTAAAATCGACCTATGGATACCCATGGTAAGACCAATCTCATTTAATAGGATTAGGACACAAATTTCGGTTGTTTAATGTTATTATAATATTTTTCCCTTATTTACGAGATTTCCTTATTAACCATGGTAAAAATAATAATTACTGATATTACTATTCATAATATCTAAAAATAAAAGGTTCCAATTTACAAAATTTGGACCTGTAGATTCCAAATATGGAATCAATTTTTTTCAAATTCGTAACACAGAAGTTGTAGAAATTTATTTAAAATTAATTCCCTTTTATCAAAATTAAAAAGCGGGTTTTTAAGAAGTAATAACCATCAAAATATTGACAAGTGTTTATGTCCAATTTCAAAGTTAAATTACATTAAATGAAAAAAAATGAATTAAATGAAAAAAAATATTCCAATTATACTTTAAAATCAAATAAAAACGGCAATATATCTATATATATAAATTAGGTGAAAAGATAGTTTTTAAATAAAATGCATTATTTTTTCACTTACCATTAAAAAATGAACATTATCATAAATATAAAAATATTTCATCCAAAGTAAATTTTTTATTTCCATATTCTATAAAAGAAGTTTATTTTTTCAAATAGATCAAATAAATTTGATAAAAACTAGATTTAAAAATGTTCAACCCTGAAAAGGTGGTTAAACTAGATTTTTAGAAAAATTCATCATTCATCCAAAAATTTGAATTGGTTCTTGTATCATTTCTAGATAACATATAAGATTAATTTAAAACAATACATTAAATATATATTTTTTATTTTTTATAAATAATAATTCATAAATAGTGGTACGAGAACACAATTATTCTCTTTTAAATAGGTTTTCATAAAAACACATCCTTTATATTCAATTGGGTTTTAATTCAATTTCAAATAAATTTTTTAACGAATGAAAAATTATTTAATCATGTGTAAATCATATTTAAAAATTCAGTTGATATTATTCATTTACTCCATTCCAATGGCTAGGCGTTAACTACCATTTCAAATAATAATAAAATTAATTTATTATATTTGGGTATATCTCAATGTTTTGTGAAACCAAGTATTTCTGAGAAACTTGTATTTGTTGGTTGAGTACTGTAACATATGAAGAATCATATATAATGTAAAATTGATAACTTATTCATAAATATTAATAAAAATAAAAATTTATTATTCAATCAATACCTGGTTCGTTTCATCCTTCCCCCCTTTGGTAAATTGTGTTCTCGCAATTTACGATGTTGGATTAGAAACATCATTGAATGTCTAAAATCTAAAAAAGTGTTAATATAATTATCACATTAATATAAATAAGGATAAGTAAAAAGGTCATCAGAGATAACACAAACTATGATTCCATGAAATCATGGATATGATAGAAAAAAACTAACCCTCATGTTCTGATGGAGAGTTATAGTAAATTGAATTTAGTGAATGTTAAAAATAAGAAAACCACAAAATTGTGATGGCTTAAATGGTCTTTGATTCACCGGTATGAAAAGTAAATGGACAATGTTTTTTAAGATCCTTTTCCTAATGTTTATGAATTCTTTTATTACATAAAATAAGAATATAAGGATATATAATTACCTTTAACGTAGAGAATCATCCTTTAATAAATTTCAACCACAAACACATAATTTCTCCAAATGATGTGTATTAAAGAATAATTGGTCACATATGAAGTGTCATAATAAACATATAGTGAATCACATAATCCTAAAAAGATGAACTACATTTTGGTCCCTTACGTTTAGACAATTAAAAAACCAAAATGGTAATTTGTAAATCATATAATCCCAAAAATGTATAATCCTTTTAAAATGAAATAATACTATTTATCTCTAAAATTAAACATATAATGTCCAATGTTCAACAAACACCATTCAGTACACAAGTGTCCTAAAATTATTCAATATAATCCAAACTAAGTTTGAAACAAAAATATCTGAAGAAATTGATCACATGGAATTCCACTGTAAATCTTAAAACATATCTCGAAATAATATTTACTACTATTAAAGTATCATACTTAAAAATAATTATCCTAATAAAATATTCTCAATTATTGGTTAACAATTTCCAAAAATATCCCAAATTGCTATATGTCCACAGTAAAAACATTGATTCTTTGCAAATAATATTACACCATTACTCCTCAAATTAAATCCCATGGTATTTTATTTTCTTTAGGTATATATTGTTCGCAAAAGAGAGAATTTCTTCTCAAATAAAATTTATCACTTTATCATCAAAACATATTAATATAATATTGATATCCATTTGATATAACTTAATATTCAAAAATAAACTTATTATTGATCCATAAAATAATTTAACTAAAAATAATAAGCCATACTAACTATGGACTTTACATAGTCTAGTGGTAGGTGATAAATCCCAGCAGCACATAGGTTGTGGGTTCGATTACCATAGCTTTTTCTAATATGAAGGGTTGTTACATAGTTTTCATGTTTTCCTTTTTTTAATCCATATTATTTTAATATCATTACAAAATGATAAAAATACTTTAAAATATCCATACCATGTTTTAACCTTAAAGGTTATTTCACACATAACATTTTGCATCCTAAAACCCAATAATCCAAAATTGCATCAAATTACGGGATCATATATACCCTAATGGTTCATTATAAATATATTCACAAAAGAAAAAGTAATAATTCTTTAATTAACATTTTTATATAACAAACCATATTGTTACAAACACTATAAGTCTTCCAAAATTTACCCTATTATTAATACATTAAAATATATCATCAACATAGATCTGACATAACACTTCAAGAACTAAAATGTAGAAATATTAATAATCAAACATTCTTAATTATCCTTTATCAATGTTGTTACATATTATTATTTTATACATCCTTATTTAAAAAATCATGCACAATATACTATGATTTTAATAAAGATAAAACATTAGTTAAGAAATGTTTTATAACTTTCATAAGTCATTTTGAATTTTCTCATCTCCAATAGGAATGGAATTAGGTATTGTTAATCAAATATTTGTATTGTCATGTGGAGCCCATTCTCAAACATTCTTTGTAGGAAATCTATTTGCGTAATAACTATGTACACCACATTTAAAACATTCAATTGATCCCTATGAAAGAACTTCTTTCCCATTCTGGGAGTCAACTGAATGCTTCCATTTTCCATGGCATGTTACAGATTTAGGACCATCATTACCACATATATAATGTCTTCTCATCCAATTGGACCATTTTACTTTGTGTTTCTTTACACATCATTGACACATGGGTTTTTGAATTGTCTTACCTTTTTGATTGTCAACTGAACATCCATAGGGGTTATTTACTTTCATATATGATGCATTAGAGAATTCCATATGGTTCATGCTATCAATAATGACACGAGATAGTTGGTTATGAATAGAAATAAGATTTCTCATTGCAGCTCACATTTTATTCGATTACGAATTCAGAAAAAGGTCACAGTTTCATTCACATCCATTGTTACTTTGGTGCCTTCTAGAGCTAGAAATGTACACTAAAACTGAAAAAGGTTAGTGTGAGTATAATAGTAAAATCATCATATAATATCTTATGAGGAGGTTAAAGAGTATGTTTTACTTATTCATGTTATCTTTTACCCATTCAATTTATCTAAAATATCTATGACTATTTATAATATGCTAACCCTTATGGTTATGTCACTCATGCTTATATACCACCTTTACCTTTGAAGGTATATAAATCTACATATGATTATAATTATATGGCCCTAACCTTAAAAATTACTTAATATAGATATAAGTCTAAATTTTAATTTACATTAAATTGTGGATCATTTCATGTTTAGTGATTTAGAGTATTAGTTCATAAAATATACAAAACATCTTGAATATTACATATAGACGCTTCAACTAACTGTCATCATTTTTTATGTAGAAAAAACTCATTAAAATGAAATATGAAAGTATTTCATGTTTTAACATCATAACTTTTCTATGATTATTCATTATTTGACTAGAAAAACATTTCAAAACATGGTATGAGGACAAAAAATCTCAGTAAGGGATACGTAATGGAAAAACTGTTAGTCTTTAAAAAACCTGTAAACCATGAAAATATTATCTAAAAGTGGTATTTTTCACCTTTAAGAAGTATAAAACACACTTCACTGATTATATGCTCATTTATTACCTTTTTTATCCAAAAAATTAACATAAATCCCATATAAAGAATCATATAACATATAATGGTAACATGGGACATAATCATACATAAATGAAATAACTATATGGTCGACTTCCAGATATATCACTAAATGGAATAACAATACAACTGACTTCCATATCAAATTAATTGGGGATTATAATGTAACCACCCATCCATGGTTTATCATAGAACCACCCATCATTTGGTTTATCATGTAACCACCCATAATTGGTTTTACATGTAACCTCCTAGAAAATTTCCATGTACCATTATATAATCATAACACATAAAACATTGTAAATATCCACATTTAACTAATAATAGTTCGTTTCAAATCACAATAAATCATTTTAAGATATTGAAATATTCTATGAATTTTGAAAACCATTTTCAATACCAAAATAACCAAAAATTAAAAAGGTATTTCTTTTTCTTTTGAAAACGTTAAGGCTTATTGAGGAAACCAAATATCAAATAATGGTTATGACGATGGAGAATTTATTGTTGTCATATATGATATAACATTCTATTTGACATTTATTAAAGCAATTCATAGAAAAAAATATTCACTTTAAATGATATTAAATTTCAAAGGGTTTTATTATACACATTGTAAAATAATGATGTATATATTTTTAAAACATTTCTCAATGAATGAATATTAAGACGAAGTCCCTTACCTTGAGTCTGATTCTTCATGTATGTTCCATGTTCTTCCTGAAAAATAAAATTAAAATTATTTATACTTTAATTATAAACTTATTCTCATTTATTATTCATTTTATCTAAGTTATTATAATGTTATAAACATTACATAATTATTTATATTAATATCGGTGGTTTTGTTGATATTCAGTAATTGAAAATGAACATGTTTTGATTTAAAATGTAAATGTAGTAATATGTACATTATCTCCAGAATGAAATTATTGATTTAAATATCATATATATACTATATATATGTATTTATAATAGACCATAACACTTGGAGCTAAGAAAATAAATGCATTGTTCATGGAGACGGTAGGCCGAACATACGCATGAATTCTACATTCATTAATTGACATAGTAAAAGAATAATAATAAAATGAAATAAATATAGGTTATTATACCTTTATTTTATTAATGTCATATATATCTCATATTATTAATAAAAACATAATTTATACATCCCATTTATATCATGAATGAGTCATATCACTTTGAGGGGGCGGTAGTCCGCACTTCCTCAAATGAAATTATCTTATTTAAACATCCTTAAAAGAGAAAAAAAATTCTTGTAAATAAAAATTATTTTATCATAAAGACAATATAAATTGAATATATATCATAAATAAATAATATTCCATAATAATGGCCACCATGAGAGGTGGTAATTGAAATCTAATATTCAGCATTTTGTGAGGTAGGAATTCGCTGTACACAGAAACAATATGTTCATATCCAATAGATGGAGGCTTTTTTAAGTTTAGTTTAAATAAATTCCTTAAAAACCCCGTAATATATTGAAAATACTTGTGTTTTTATTTAATAAAATAATAATATGATCATAGGAAGTGGATAAGAAAGATAAATGAAAGGAACTTGAGAGAAGACATTACCTATAAATCAGGTAAATTCTTTTGATTTGAGCCAAATGGATTTCTGGAATTCCCTTCTATAAGGCCCTGGCCATTAACATTAATTAATCTTTAGTTATTACAAGAATACACATTGAGGATCTTTTCAGGTTTAGAGTTTTATAGAATTACATCACAAATCATGCATTTCATTCCACATTTAATCATGGTGGTTACATCAAAGGCAATATTCACTTTTCTCATGAATGGAAACATATTTAAAATAAATCATGGATTCTTTATTGACACTTACTCTACCCAATCATCACATCATGTACCCTTCCCTTAATGTGTGAAAAACATTTCAAAAACTAGGGATGAGCTTAAAAAAGCTCAGTACGGGATATAAAAATACAGAAAGAAAACCATAGCCCATGTATACATATGAATCAATGAAATCATACTTTACTTATAAAACATAAGCAATTTAACATATCTCATGAAATCATAAAATTTATGAATAAATCATAGAAAACATAATACATAAAGGCTACTTGAGGCATTCATAACATTCTTATGTATGGAGTAACCCTAATGGTTATGTTTGAAAAACCTATCACAGTATATTCCCTAAATGTCTTCGGAGAAACCATAGCATTTTACTCCTTCGTGTTACCCAATACAATGGAGAGCTATATCGGGCTCACCTGCCCTTAATTTATCATGGAACCACCCATCTTCATAAACAATTCCCAAGAACCATAACATAATCGTATCATATAAAACATGCATAAATGAAACATAACATTTCCACATTTCAATCACAAGATATCAATACAACACATTGATATAAAAAACATTATCAAAACCATTTTCAATACTGAAATATAAGAAATGTAAACCATGGTATTTATTTTTCCTTGAAATAAATTTATTGATTGTATAGGAAACCGAAACTCAAATAATGTTCACGGTAGCGGAGAAGTCATTGTCGTTGCACACATAATAAAAAATCATGCCCATTTGATGATTAGTAAAATGATTCGTATAAAAAGATTACTTTTGAATAAAATTAAAAGTCAAAGGGGTTTATACACCATATATTATAAATCTGTGCATAAAACAAAATATGCCTCAATGAAAGGAGATCGAGATGAAGTCCCTTACCTTGTGTTCGACTTGAATCGATCATTATTTAATCTCCTGAATAATAAACTAGAGTTAATTTATACTTCCTTAAGAAACTTTTTCAAGTTCATTATTCCTTTTATATCACTTATTACCATGTTGTGAACATTATGTTATTATTTAAGTTAATAATGGTCATTTTATCGATCATTAGTACTTGAGCCAAAAATAAACTTCTTATAATTACAAGTTGTTCATGTGGTAAAATATCCATTATATCCAGAATTATATTAATGATTTATCTATCATATATATCAAATATATCCAGTATATACATGCATTGTTAATATTAAATAACATTTAGTGTTAAGAAATGAAATGCACCGTTCATGGAGACGGTAAGCCGAAGGTACGCATGAACGCCACTTTCATTTCTATTTCGTATTTAATGGAATGAGATCCTAATAATATAATGTTATATTATAATTCCAGTAAAATATCATATATAACATCATTAACTCCATCCTTTATACATCCCACATATGGAATTAACGAATCAAATCATTTTGAGGGGGCGGTTGTCCGCACATCCTAAAATGAAATTATCACGTGTACCCATAATGGAAACCATAAAAGTTTGACATAAATAAAAAATACAGAATTATAAGGAAAAAATAAAAATAATATGTATCATATATAAATATATTTAATCTTAATGGCCACCATGAATGGTTTTAGGAGAAGATTGAACAATCTTTGTTTTGTGAGGCAGTAATTCTTCACTCACAAAAACAATATGTTCTTTAACCATTAGACGGAGGTGTGTGTAAGTGTAAATCAAATCCTTCTCATAACAAAATTTTAGTATATTTAATATAATTCTGTTTTTACAAAAGAATGAAATAAAAAGAGTTCAGTGGGTTGGAGAAGGAAAATAAAACAAAAAGACATAAGATAAGACATTACCTTTAAATCCGGTAACTCCCCTTGGTTAAACACAAAAGGGTTTCTTGAAGAGCTTTCTGACTAAGGTAAGTCTTCTAGGATGAAGAGAGGGATGTGGGGAGTTATAATGAGCAATTTTTTGATGATCCAATGGCTTGAGAGGTGTGGGTAAGGGGGTCGAGTTGGGGGCCTTTTATAAGAGGGAGGAGGGGCACTCTTAGAAAGTCATGAAAAGTTACTTTATTTTAAAATGAGTTTCGCATTTTAAAGGTCCAACAATGATATATTTTCAAGATAAGGTGATAAGGGTTCGAAATCCACCCATCCAATAGGTTTTTGACAATTTTATGTATTAGATTTTACATTATTGTTTCCTTTTATTTAAATCATTCATTAATGAGGTAATCACTACATCATCATGGTGTCATAAATAAATTAATATATATAAATTCTAAAAATTATAAAAAAATACCATGATGTAGGAAATATTTTTATATTTTCAATGAATATCTATAGTCTATTGGGTCTTTAATTTAGACAAAATTAATTTTTTTTACATATGTGTTACATAGTTTGGTAATATTTTCCTTTCTTTAAAAATATAATGACAAAATGTCACTATCACACAAAAGTGACTCCATGGGGTCCCAAAGTTGGCACAATGCATCCCATGGATGGATGTGACACAACCAATAGCATTAGGACACATGTTGGGGTCATTTTATATTAATATGATATTTTATTATTACCCTTAACTAACCGATTACAAATTAATCATGATAATTATAGATAATTACAGTCATTACTATTCATAATGTCTAAAAATATAAGAGTATTAATTACTTAATTTGGACCTTATGATTAAAAATATTTAATACATTTTACCAAATTCCAATCATAGAAATTTCAGTAATTAATTTAAAAATAATTCTCGTTGTCAAAACAAATACCGAGTTTTTTAGAAACAATATCTATCAAAAGATTGACACTTGTTTATGCCCAATTCCAAAGTGAAATTAATTACAATGACCAAAATTTGATTAAATGGTAAAAATATTTTCTAATTACAATTGAAAAAAAATTAAAAAGATAATCTAACAAAATAATTAAATTAGATGAAAAAGCAATTTTGAAGTAAAATGCTGTATTTTTCACTGTTCATTAAAAAATGAACATTTTTTGAAAAATACTAAACAATTATCCAAATTAAATTTCAATGTCCCAATATTAAAGAATAAGTTTATTTTTAATAATAGAGATTATAAAATTGTCAAATTTTTTATTTAAAAAAGGTTTTCTATCAGAAGGTGGTAAAAAAATCTTTTATAAAATATTAGAGTATTATATGCTTATGATTGGATTTATTCTCATTTTAAGCCTCTAAAACACTATCTAACTCAAAAATAGACATAGATATGAAAATATAAAATTAGTTACATACATGGGATGTTACATCCTTCCCCACTTTAGAAAATTGCATCGCCACAATTTATTTACATATCGAATAAGTGGGGGTATTTATCCCTCATTGCATTTTCAGATTACCATGTTGCATATTCAATCATGTGGTTTTTCTACAAATCCTTTAATAGATGAATCACCTTATTCAATAATACTTTCTCCCTATGGTCAAGAATATGGACTGGTTGTTCCTTATAACATATATTCTCTTCAAGCTGAACTACATCTGGACTCAAAACATGAGATGGATATGGAATGTACTTACTTAACCTTGAAACATGCAAAACATTGTGTACCTAGGATTAACTTGGAGGTATAGCCACTCAGTATGAAACTAATCAAAATCTCTCCAAAATTTCATATGGTCCAATAAACCTTGAACTCAGTTTTCCTTTCTTACCAAAGCGCATCACACTTTTCCATGGTGAAACATTGAGGAAGGCATAATCACCTACCTCAAAAGAGAGATCCTTACTTCTATTGTTCGCATAACTTTTCTGCCTGCTCTAAGCTGTTCTCATGTGTTTCTGTACCATCTGAATGTATTCTGCTAACTCTTCTACCAATTATGGTTCCATCAACATCATTTCACCTACTTCATCCCAAAAAGATATAGTCCGACAACGCTTCCCATATAATGCCTCAAATGGTGCCATCTGTATACTAGAATGAAAACTTTTATTATATGAAAATTCAACCAAAGAAAGATGTTGGTCCCAAAATCCCTGATAATCCATCGAACAAACGCTTAGAATATCCTCCAAAGTCTAAATTGTTCGTTCTGACTTCCTATCTGATTGACGATGAAAAGCTGTACTAAAATTTAATTCAGTACCCAACGACTTCTGAAGGATTTTCCAAAAGTTAGATGTAAACTTGGGATCACGATCAGATACAATGGAGAGAGGAACTCCATGTAACCTGACTATCTCATTAAGATACAGACGAGAAATTTGATCTAGAGAAAATGTATCCTTTATAGCAATGAAATGAGATGATTTAGTCAAGCGATCAACAATAACCCAGATTGCATTATTACCTCAAGGTGTCTTTGGAAATCCCACAATGACGTCCATCAATATATTATCCCACTACTAATTTGTCACTGGTAAAGGCTGAAGAATACCTTTTGGTAACTGCTTCTCTGCTCTAACCTGTTGAAAAATCAAACACTTCACAGTAAAATCAGTAATATCTATTTTCATTCCATCCCACCAGTAAAACTCCCGAAGATCTCTATACTTCTTAGTACTACCTGGATGAACTGAAAATAGAGAACTATGAGTCTCACATAACAACTGTCTCTTCAATTATGAATCATAAGGAATACGCAATCTCTTCCCAAATCTCAAAACACAATCATTTCCAATGTTAAATTTAGGTAACATACCCTTCTGAACCAGCTCTACCATTTTCTACAACTCACCATCTTGCTCTTGTGCTTGCTTAATTATATCTAATATATAATATTTCACTAATACCTTAGAAAAAAACAGAAGAGTATCCTACACCAACAACTTCCAAGGGAAAATTCTTCAAATACTTAACCAAAGGATCATGTTCCAAATGCAACATTGTTAATGAAGCATTACTTTTTTGACTCAAAGGATATTCCACTTTATTTTCTTTTCCCATATGGTAATGAATTGTACAATCTTAATCCTTGATTAATTATATCCAACTCCTCTATCACATGTTCAATTATTTCTTAGTGAATATATACTTTAAGCTTTTGTGATCGGTATATATTTCACACATTACTCCATACAAATGATACCTCTAAATTTTTAAAGTGAAAATAATAGCATCTAACTAGAAATCATGTGTAGGGTAATTTATCTCATGAGTTTTCAACTGAAGTGAAGCAGAAGAAATTACCTGATCATTATGCTTTAGGACAGAACCATGTCCTTTCAATGAATCATCACGGTAGATAACAAACTTACCATTCTAGTATGGTAGTGAAAAAACTGGGGCATTAACCAATATTCTTTTCAATTTCTGAACAATATCATCACATTCACTTGTCTAGATAAACTTAACACCCTTCTGAGTTATCTTAGTCAATGGGATAGACAACCATGCAAATTTCTTAACAAACCTTCGGTAATAGTCTTCCAAACCAAGAAAACTACCAATCTCGGTTATATTTGTGGGACTTGGCCATTCTTCAACAACTTTTGTTTTTGCAGGATCAACAGTTATCTCATCTTTAGAAACAATGTGACTAAGGAAATAAATTTACTGCAACAAAAACTCACACATAGTGAATTTCCCATAAAATTTCATTTATTTTAAGGTTTTCAAAATAACCCTTAAATGACTTTCATGCTCCTCTTTAATTTTATATAACACCAAAATATCATCAATGAATACAAACAAAAACTTATCCAATAACCTAGGGAATATTCTACTCATAGGGTCCCTGAATAGAATAGGTGCATAGGTTAACCCCAAAGGCATTACTTCAAATCCATAATGGCCATATCTTGTACGAAACACGGTCTTTGGAATATCTTCTTATTTTACCTTCAACTGATGGTACCCTGATCTCAAGTCAATCTTTGACTAATATAGAGCACCCTATAGCAGATCAAACAAATCATCTATATGAGGAAAAGGATATTTGTTCTTAACAATGTTGTTATTCGAGGCTCTATAATCACTGCAAAGTCTCATAGAACCATCTTTATTTTTAACAAATAAGACAAGAGAACCCCATGGTGATGTGCTAGCGCGAATTAAATCGTTATCTAATAAATCTTTCAATTTCACCTTCAACTCTTAAAGTTCAATTTGAGCCATTCGATAAGGGGGGTTTTGAAATTGTCTTAGCATCCAAAACTAATTAAACAGTAAATTCAACTTCCCGTTATGGTATTATTCCAAGCAAATCATCAGGAAAAACATCAGGATACTCATTTACCACTTGCACATCTTTAATCTGAACGTTTCCTTTGTTTTCAACAATATGTGAAAGGTAACATTCAGGTCCATATTTTACAAGTTTCTCACTCTCCTGATATGTTATCAACATTAAGGGTTCATTATTCTACAGAAACTGAAAGTCTATCTGAAAAGAAAACTCTTTAACTCTACAATCAATCTTAGCATTGTAAACAGAGAGCCAATCCATACCCTGGATAACATCAAACTCTACTAGAGGTAAAACAAGAAGGTTTTCAAGTAGGTTTTTTCCTCAGATAAGAATAAGAATATTCCTATAAATTATTTTTGCCTCAATATTTCCCCCAAGGTGTTTTTACCACAAGTTCAGGAGTCATTTTTTGAGAAAGAATTCCCAATTTATTAGAAAATTTTTCAGAGATGAAGAATGTGTAGTCCCAGAATCATACAACACATTGGAATAATCTGAAAAAACAAACAATGTACCTGATACCACTTCATTTGATGGACCAACATCTTATGAAGTATTTGAAAAGGATTTCACCACACCCTCCTACTTGTAGTCTAACTTCTTCCCATAATTCGAGCTCTTTGTCGAACACTCGTTTTCATAATGAGCCATCTCGTTGCACTTGAAACATTTCACTAACTGTAAATCAAATTTCATTTTACCATCACCCTAATCTCTTCTAGTAAAATCACAAGGCTTATGTCCCATCTTACCACATCAGTAGCACTTTCCGGAATTCAAAATTCATTCCCCAACATGATTTTTACCACATTTACCAAAAACAAAAATATTAGTTTTCTTACCATCAGACCATTTTGAAGGATTCTTCCTTTTCTCCTGCCACCTTCGTCTCTTCTTCTATCAGTTTTCATAGAACTCTTGATCATCGAAAAACTCCATTTCCACCTTCTCAGCACATCGAACAAGGTTTTCATTACTTTTGAACTCACGATAAGTTAATGACCTTCGATATTTTTGATTTAATCCTGAGTAAAATGATTGATTTTACTATCAAGGTCTCAGATAAAATTTGGAGCATAACATGCCAATCGAGTGAACATTTTTTCATAAGAAGGCACTGATTCATCCTCTTGCCTAAATTCCACGAATTGTTTTTCTATCCTAAGTAGAATAGTCTTAGGAAAATATTTCCCAAGAAACATACCTTTAAATTCATTCCAGTCAAAAGAATTAATCTCATCAGCATTCCAGATATTTTTAACCCTAGACCACCACTGATCTGTGTCACCCTCCAAACGGTAAACAACAAGACTAACATTTTGATTGTCTGAACACCCCATTACATCGAAAATGTTCTCCAGATATTTAATCCACCCTTCAGCTGGCATAGGGTCAGATGATCCTCTGAATAATGTGGGATGTTGCCTCATGAAATGCTCCACCACTGACATGTTCCTTAGCAATTGATCTAGCTAATCTCGTGCATGGATACCACCACCATTTATTTCTTTAGTAAACTGCACCATTACTACAACAGACTGTTCAGTTCCAATTATGACCATCTCAGGATGCTGATTTGGAAGGTCATTTCTTTCTGTATTCCTTCTTATAACTGTTTCCCTATTTCCTCTACAGAAATCCATTCTGAACAAACATGTATTAGATGAAGCAACATGGTAATCTTCAAATTCTATATCATTTAAATTTTACCATAAAAAATATTTTTGGATAATCAATTAATTGAATTCTAACTCCTAAATTTATCTAAACTGACCTTTGATACAAACTATAAGGCACCGGCCTTAAACATTACTTAATCGTGATTTATTACAAGAATACACATTGAGGATTTTTTTCAGGTTTAGAGTGTTAGATAATTATATGACAAATCATTCATTTCATTCCACATTTAAACAAGGCGGTTACATCAAAGAAAATATTCACTTTTATCATGAAAGTAAACATATTTAGAATACAACATCAATTATTTATGGAATGTTCCTCGACACTATCATCACATCATGTACCTTTCCCTTGACCAGTGAAAAACATTTCAAAAACATGGGATGAGCATAAAAAATCTCAGTAAGGGATATAAAAATACGGAAAGAAAAACTTAGGCAATATATACATAAGAATCATTGAAATCATACATTACTCATAAAACATAATAAATTTAACATACCTCATGAAATCCTAAGATTTATGAATAACTTATAGAAAACATAAGACATAAAGGTAACTTGAGGATTTTATATCATTATTACGTAGGGAGTAACCCTCATGGTTACGTTTGGAATACCCATCACAGTTTATTCTATGTATCTCTTAAGAGAAACCTTTCTGTTTAACTCCTTCACATTACCCAATGCATTGGAGAGCTATATCGGGCTCACACTCCCTTATTTTTTCACAGAACCACCCGTCTTCATAAACAATGCTGAAGAACCATAACATAGTCGTATCACATAAAACATGATTAAAGGAAACATAACATTTCCACATTGCAATGACAAGATATAAAAAAACTCATTGATATAATAATAACATTATCAAAACCAGTTTCAATACAAAAATAAAATAAATGAAAAACATGGTATTTATTTTTTTTAAAAAAATGTTATGTCTTGTAGAGGAAGCTGAAACTCAAATAATGGTTACGGATGTGGAGAAGTCGTTGTCGCTGCATACGTAAGACAAAAACATTCCCTTTTGTTGTTTAGTAAAAAACTTTTTATAAAAAGATTAATTTTGAATAAATGTAAAAGTCAAAGGGTTTTATACACAGTATAAAATAATGTTGTGTATAAAAAATATGCCTCAATGAATGGAGATTGAGACGAAGTCCCATACCTCATGTCCGACTTGACTCGATCATTCTTTAATCACCTGAATATTAAACTAGAGTTAATTTATACTTGATTAAGAACCTTTTTAAAGTTCATTATATCTTTTATATCACTTATTACAATGTGATAAATATTATTTAATTATTTAAGTGAATAATGGTCGTTTTGTTGATCTTTGATACTTGATCCAGAAATAAATTTCATATAATTAAAAGTTGTTCTTATGGTAAAATATCCATTATATACAAAAATATATTCATGATTTATATATCATATATATCATACATATCCAGTATACAAATGAATTTATAATATTACATAACCTTTGATGTAAGAAATGAAATGCATCGTTCATGGAGACGGTAAGTCATACGTACGCATGAACGCCACATTCATTTAAATTTTGTATTTAATGGAATGAAATCATAATTATAAAAATGTATATTATACTTCCAATATTATATCATATATAACATCATTAACTCCATCCTTTATGCATCCCACATATTTCATTAACGAATCAAATTACTTTGAGGGGGTGGAAGTCCACACTTCCTAAAATGAAATTATCTCATTTACCCATAATGGAAAACATAAAGGTATGCCATAAATAAAAAAAAGAATCATAATGAAAACAAAAACATAATATATATCATATATAAATATGGTGACATCTTAATGTCCACCATGAAGGATGTTTTGAGAAGATTGAACAATCATCGTTTCGTGGGGCAGTAATTCCCCACTCACAGAAACAGAATGTTATTTAACCATTAGACAGAGGTGTGTGTAAGTGTAAATCAAATAATTATCATAAAAACATACTAGTATATTGAAGATACTGGTTTATTTACAAATGAATGGAATAAAACAAAAGGACATAAGAGAACACATTTCCTTTAAACCGGGTAACTGCCCTTAGATTGAACCAAAAGGTTTTCTTGAAGAGCTTTCTGCCTAAGGTAAGGCTTCTATGATGAAGAGAGGTATGTCTACAGATAACATGAGTAGTGTCTGGCCAATCCAATGGATTGAGAGGTGTGGGAAATGGGGTAGTGGTGGGGGCCTATTATAAGAGGTAGGAGGGGCACTCTTGGGAAGTCATGAAATGTAACTTTATTTTAAAATGAGTTTCGAATTTTAAAGGTCCCACAATGATATATTTATAGGATAAGGTGATAAGGGTTCTAAATCCACCCAAACAATAGGTGTTTTACAAGTGTATGTCTTTGATTTTACATTATCATTTTATTTTATTTTATTCATTCATTAATGAGGTAATCAGTACATCATCATGGTGTCATAAATAAATTTATTTATTTAATGTCTAAAAATTATTTAAAAAAATACCATGATATAGGAAAAATTCTTATCCATCCATTGAATATTTATACTATAAGAGATCATTTATTTAGACAAAAGTAAAATTGTTTTACTTAGGTGTGACATACTTTTGTTATATTTTCCATTCATTAAAAATAAAATGATAAATTGTCACTATAACACAAAAGTGATTCCATGAGGTCCCAAAGTTGGTACAAGTCATCCCATGGTCGTAAATGACACAAAAAGTAGCATTAGAACAAATGTTGGGGTCATTTTATATTAATATTATATTATTTTATTACCCTTAACTACCAGATTACTAATTAATCGTGATAATTAATGATAATTACCAAAATTACTATTCATAATGTCCAAAAAACAAAAGAGTCTTTTTTTAAATAATTTGGACCTTCTGGTTCCAAATATGGAATCCATTTTACCAAATTCCTATAATATAAATTTCAGTAATTAATTTGAAAACAATTCTCATTGTTAAAACAAAGTGAGGGTTTTTTAGAAAGAGTATATATCAAAAATTTGACACTTGTTTATGCCCAATTACAAAGTTAAATTAATTAAAATAACCAAATTGGATTAAATGTTAATAATATATTATAATTACACTTTAAACCCAATTTAAAAGATAAACTAACTATATAATTAAATTAGATGAAAAGCTGTTTTGAAGTAAAATGATGTATTTTTCACTATTCATTAAAAAATGAACATTGTCAGAAAAATACAAAAAATTTATCCCAAGAAAATTTCAATGTCCCAATCCTAAATAATAAGTTTAGTTTGACAAATAGAGCTTATAAAATTGTGAAAATTTTAATTTAAAAAAGGTTTTCAATCAAAAAGTTGTAAAACAATCATTTAAAAAAGATTAGAGTATTATATGGTCAAGAATAGATTTATTCTCATTTTAAGCCTCTAAAACACTATCTAATTAATAAATAGACCTAGATATGAAAATCCATAGTTCATTACTTACATGGTATGTTACACCTTCAACCTAAGGTATGGATTCTAGGAGGAAGAGAGGTATGTTGGTATCTTATTTGGTGCAGAGGATGGATGAGCTAAGGGGATTGAGTGGTGTGATTAAATGGGTAGAGGTGATTTTCTTATATATGTAGGAGGGTCAATTTAGTAGGGTATGGAAATATTATTTAATTATAAAGTTATTTGTAGTTATAAATGGCCCTAATGTAATTTATTTGAAATATAATATATCTTTGGGTTATAAACCAATCAACCAATAGGTTTTAGACAAGTATAGGTCACAAATTTAAATTTATCATTTATCTTTAACCCTTAGTTATCAAATTTGACTCTCACCACGTCTTCATTAATATTCATACTCTATGGTAAATATAGTTACTCTAAAATGCCAATAGAAACTCAATTGGTTCATTAATGTCATTTTCAGTAATAAATAATTCATTTTTATGAATCATACATTATTTTATTGTAATATAATTTAATAAAAAAGTATTAGTTTTAATAACTCATTTATGTCAATTTTATTCTAATTATATCATGACTTTTTAAAAATCCATATAAACATAATTCTTTAAGAAAACACCTTAATTAAATGATAAAAATACAAAATAATACCTTAAATTATTGGATGGAGAAAAATGATGGGAAAAAAGTTTTGATTAATATTTATAATCTCATGTATTTTAATCATTCTTTAATAAGGTATTGACAATATCATCATTGTTTCATAAATAAAAATATTTATTTGTGGTCTAAAAATTATAAATAATATTCCATGATGTAGTAAATATTTTAATATTTCTAATGATTATTTATATTTGAAGGGATCACTTATATAACTTCATATAGACCTTGTTTTACTAAAAGATACATTATTATGTTTCAATTTTCTTTACATAAAATTAATTCTTATAAAATATCATTTTTATGTTCTGGTGGCTCTATGGTGTCCCAAAATATCCCCATGGATTCCCATGGTGATATTTATCTCATTAAATAGGATTAAGACACGAGTTAGTGTAGTTTATTATTATTAAAACATTATTTTTTACCCTTATTTACAAGATTAATCTTTTAACGAGGGAAAATAAAATAATTTCTAATGTTACTATTCATAATGTCTAAAAATAAATGTTAAAAATTTAAACAATATAGACATCCTGATTCAGAATATGGAATCAATTTTTCTTAATTCAAAACATATAAGTTTCAGTAATTAATTTAAATTTAATTCTTTTTATAAAACAAAAAGTTGGTTTTTAAGTAGTAAAAACATTCAAAAGATTGGCATGTGTTTATGTCCAATTTCAAGGTAAAATTACATTCAATCACAAAACATATATTAAATGATAAAAACATATCCCATTTATAATTCAAAAACAAAAAAATATGTTATATATAGATATATTAATTATATGAAAATGTTTTCTGAAATAAAATGTAGTATTGTTTCAATATTCAATAAAAAATGAACTTTATTAGAAATAAAAAAAATTCATCCAAATTACGTTTTTATGCCCCTATTCTATGAAATAAATTTCTTATATCATATATAATATATAAAAGTTATAAAAATTAGATTTAAAAATGGTTTTTCACCAAAATTTTGTAGAACAACATTTTTAGAAAAATACTTCTTTTATCTGAAAAAAATTGAATTTGATCTTATATAAAATATATAAAACATATAAGATGAATATAAAACAATACATTGAATATATATGATATTATTTTCATTAAATAAAAATTCATAAAGAGTTATATGAAAACACAATAATTCGCTTTTATATATGTTTTCATATAAACACATCATTTATATTTATTTGGTTTTTATTTCCATTTCAAATAAATTTGGTAACCAATGAATCATTATTTAAATATGTGAATACCATATTTCAAAATTTAGTTGATAATATTCATTCCGTTCATTTCAATGGATAGACCATAAATACCATTTAAAATAATAATAATATTAATGTAATATATTTTGGTATCACTGAAAGTTGTGTGCAACGTAAGATTTCAGAGAAAATCATAGTTCTCTGTTGAATACTCTATTGGAAGAAGAATCCCCTTTAATGTAAAATTAATATCTTATTCATAAGTATAAATTTAAAACAAAAAGTATTATTCTATAAATATATGGGTTGTTCAAATGATAATAATGGGGAATCATTTTTAATTTTAAAATATTTTTCTTTTAGTTGAGGAATAATTTTATTCACTAAGAATATAAGAAAATACCCTTAAATGATAAAATTATAAAATAAGAATCTTTTCATTTGGACTAATTATGAACTATTTTATAATAATTTCTTATCACATGTTATATCATATGCCTATTTTATACAATTATTTCTGAAATTTCATTGGAAGATAAACCTAAGAAAATTATAAATGGGTAACCTTATTAACCATCAAAATATTATTATGAAAGTAATTATAATTATTTCCATGGCATTATATAATATCCAATTTAATCTATATATATAACTAATATCTTATTCCAATAATTGTTCTCTCAACATCAAGAATAAATTACGGCTTCTATTTCACTTAACTATGAATTTTCATAAAATTTAATATTGTCACCAAATCACTAACCTTGGTACAATTCAACATATGATGTCAAATATTTAATAAAAAACTCCAGTAAAATCATTATATATTTCACAATTCATGTTATGTTAAAATAATTAATAAAATAAATTTCATCCTGTTTATTAGATCCAATCATAGGATCATATTAATAATTCCACTTCTATTGTGTTAATAACATATTTTGGACCTTTATCTCTTAGAATATTTTGAGAATCAATCACTTGATGTTTGGGGAATTATTTTTCATAGTTCCCTATACCATTGAATTTATAACACTAAATTTTAGTGTTTTACTTCTTTAATTTTCATTCTTTTACCTAGTGGAAATTTTCTTCTCATACCAATCAAACTCCCAATCCATTCAATCATTTACTAGGTTGATTCTTTACACATTTAACATATGTGTGAATATACTTATTCCACTTTTTTTACCTTTATATAATATATTTATTCCATTATAATCTTCAATTTCTTCCCATTTAATTCTAATGATTTGGATAATTAATTTTCATTATGATATCTCATAAAAATATTTCATTATATGAATAAAAATTCTATGAAACCAATTACCTTTAATGATTTTGTTTAATAACTTCAAAGAACTGATAAATATTGAATACTATGTTGTGAATATAATACATTGAATGCCTATATAACTTTTTAAAGACCTATTCATATTATTAAAAATTTTCTTATTACTTTTTCATTAAGATCTGGAAATTTATATTCATATCAACATTATTATCATGAGGAAAGTTTTTATGAAATAATATGTCCTTAAAGGCTTCCCAATCCATGAGTTATATTTCTTCTTCCTCTCAAGTATTCTAAATCAAAATCCACCATAAATCAACATCTCCATTGATATAATACCATAATAGTAAATCCTTTTCTTTCTCACCACATCCTAATTCCAAAAATTACATCATATATTTAACAACATCAATTAGGCCATTAGTCCCACTAAATGTTGATTTTATCTATCACATACAAAGATAAAACATTAGAGAATATAATTTTGGAACATTTTTCTTCATATGTGAGAGGTTATGTGTCAAAACTTGATTAAGCTTCCGTAATGTATCCATATCTTGGTCAATTTCAATACCATCTATATCAACATTCCATTAGGGTGTCCTTTACATTATCCAAGAGTATTGATAAATTTATTCATTACACTCCCCATTTATAAACACGGAGATATAATTAATTGGGTCATAACATTATGTAACATAATTTATTATCCCTAAAAAACTTCATTACATAATAAAATTGAATAATTTATTTGAATCTAATATCATAATCTGAAACATGATTAATTGGGGATGTCATTACTTTTAAACACTTTATAAAGTTTTGTAATGAAATGTGAAGGATCATAAGAATATCCCCTGGTAATTATTAAAATATTACGCAATAATGCCTACTTTCATGTAGCATTTTACACTCTAGTTATTTCGAAAACACAATTTCTTTTTTGTTACACCTATGTATATCATTTAATGAACCACATCCACTGGTATTATATAAAAAGGGATGCATTTCTAGGATCAACTACATAATCAATGTCTTATGGAAATTCTAGTATGTTCAACTATACATATCCTCTATGTTTATTTCGGGTTATCTTCCCTAATTATTGTTTTCTAAATCAAGTTATCAAGGGTGTAACTAAATATACATTAATAGAAACAATAAAGACCTGACCCCAAAATCCAAAACTCAGTGCCTTAGATTATTACATTGGCATGATTACAAAGAATAGAATCCTGAATGACTGATCAGTTTAGCAGTTTTGGAAAAAAATTAGATAATTGATACCCATATAACATTGGGAAATTAAAAAATAAAATATGATATATAATAAAATAAAATGAACTACATCCAAAAACCATCATTCAATTATGTTTTTTCATCATATATTGGGGAAATAAAAAATTAAGAGTTCACAAAAATTCTTACTAAGGTTATGTAAAATTGATGCCATATTTATTCACTGAGAATAATAATCATGGATATGTAAATAATTGAGCCCAAATTCAATATAAACTACTCAATAATGAATAATCAAAAAGGAATGGTAGATATCACAAACACATGCCATTATATTAAGAAATAATAATAATAATTGATTCCTTACATATTGTGAAATAAAATTATAATGGATAATAAATTTAAAATTTGAATTATTAATAATGTAAATACTTAATTATTGGAAATAATGTTTGACCGGACGATTATACATTTACCCCCATGATTTATTATCAAGGTAGTGTAAACTAATATGATTTGGCTAACATATTCACCTAATGAGACTACATTTGAATCAAGTGACATTCAGTAACTAGTTCCCATCCCATATAGTTAATTTTCAAGGCATTACTAATATATCCAATACAATATTTAATTATTTAATGACATTTTTTTCATCATATATTTGTTTTGTGTAAAAGATACATATTTTTCTATATTTAAAATTATTCATATTGCAAAAAACAGTATTTAAAATGGTATATCATTTAGGAATTAATGATATCCATTTAATGATAATGTTTATTTATAAAATATACATTATAAAAAAGGAATATAATAATGTTATTGTTCAATGACAATGGATACAGTAACAAAATAATCTGAATTTGAAAACATAACATTTACCACATGGTAATTTGTTAGTAAAAAACCATTAGATGAAATAATGAAAATTCAAACATAAAATTTATTGATTTTATATTGAATCATGATATTCAAAGAAAAATGGTACATATATACACCATATTAAATTGAATTGGTGTATAATAACCATAAATTCTCAATGAAATGTAAGTTGAGATGAAATCCCTCACTACGTGGTGATTTTGGAATAATAAACCCCATGATAAAAATAACATCAAAATAGAATCGATATACTATTAATATGAATTAATTAATGATATAAAAAACAATATATATAGTATGTTTACCATATAAAAGATACTTGCTGCATTAAACTACCATATGCCTCAATGAAATGTAACCGAGACCGAATCCCTTACCTTAAATTTCATTTTGGGTAAATAGTCATTAAAATTTTGTAAAAGGATTTTAAACATGTTAAAAACTAATAAAAAACATATTAAAATTTTTAATATCCTTTATTATCCTCCTATACTATTGTATTACCTGTTTTTTAATTATCATTCATTATTTTCACAAGTACACGTATTTGTTTTCGTGTTTTTGAGTATGTTTTGACTTATTATTTTTGTTCACATTATGTCATTGAAGATTTAAAAATATTAATAATTTAAACAATGATTTAATTATAATATATTTTAATTATATATATATTTATAATTATCCATAATATTTTCATATTGGTAATACAATTCATCATTCATGGTGACAGTAGACAGTACGTATGCATGAATATTTTTCTCATTATATTTTCATATTTAATTAATGAAAAGGAAATAGTATATATTTGTATTATAATTATTTGTATAATAATTGTATCATATATATATATATCATATGTTAATTAAAATCATCCATAATATATTCCATGTATAGCGTGAACGAATCGCATCGCTTCAAGGCGGTGGTAGTCCAGTCATCCAAAAAAAGTTATTGAATTCACATAAAATGGAAATAATAAATCTATGTTTTATATAAATATTAAATAAGAATAAAAATAATATTTCATATTATATATATATATATATATAAAGTATAAATCCATTATTAATTTCAACATTGAAATGTGGTAAATGGAAGAACAAATGACATTAGTTCATGAGGGGTATTCCGCTATACATATGAATGATGATTTTATATCCCATTTTTATAGATGTATTAGGTAGTGTAGGAAAAACTAAAGAAAAAAACATTTCAGTATATTATAGAGAGTTATGATACTATATATGTGTTATATAAATATAATTTAATTGGTGGAGATGCAAATGAAACAAAAGTTATTATATAAGAACATTAAATCATATTTTGGTAACTCTATTTGGATTATTACAAAAAACATTTTTAGAGGGATTTATCTAAAAACATATAGTTATATGAGTTTAATAGGGGTTTTGGGTGCTTATTTGGGACGGTTTTGTATGAGGAAAATTCCATTTGAGGTGTGAATAAGTAGTAGGGTTGAGTTCCTTTTTATAGGTGAGGAGGAGTGGCATTCTGGATTATTTTTGAAAAGGGAATTCCACCCTTGTTTTTTCAATTTAATGTGGCTAAAATAATGGTAAAAATTCATGATAGGTGATTATTGGCTTTAAATATGTACATACAATGTCTTTTTGACATGTTTTGAGCTACTTTTGGCCATTATTCTTATGGTTTAGTCTCGTATTAAGAAAATTTTCACTAAATCACTCTAATAAATTTAAATTACATTTTCTAATATGTATTGTAAAAAATTAATTTTAACATACAATAAATTATAGATTATTCTCATTAAAAATTTTGAATCCAATTTCTATATTCCAATCTTATAATTGGAATAAATCAATTTAAAAATAATATCATAGATGGTATGACAAAGAGTTTTTATAGAGTAAAAATGTCCAAAATATTGAGATGTGTTTATATTCATTTTCAAAGTGAAAATTAATTCCAATGAAAAAAACTGGATTAAATTATTTATGATTGATATAATTTTTCTTTAAACCCAATTTAAAATAAAAAATTATCATTGAAAATAAATTAGAAAATTAAGAATATAATAATTAATATTAAATATGTTTCACATTTCATAAAATATCTAACATCACCGAAAATGGCTATAAATTCATTGAAATATATTTTTCAAATCTATATTTTAAAAATTAATTTTTTAATATAAAATTTATCTAAGTTTCAGTACATATAAAAAAATTAGTGTGACATTAAAAGGTGGTGAACTTGTGTTTATTAAAATATATAATTTTATGTGTCATGTTAGGTTTTTTATTATATTTTGTCTACATAATATATTTGTTGAATGTAAAAAAATTGGATTTTATATTTAATAATTATATTTCATTTAAATCAACCACTAATAGTTATTATTTTAAATTTTCTATAATAAAACTAATTTTGTGCATAAAAATATTTGTTTATTAAACATTTCCTTTATATTCAATTAGGTTTTATATTCATTTATAAATAATTTCTAAAAACTGAAATCAGCCATATATTTATATAAATATCTTAATATTATTCATAGCCCTCATTTTAAAATCATGGCTATATCTTATTCTATTAAATAATAATATTTTAATAATATAATGTTGTTTGGTAAAACTCAGTCTTGAATGTAACAGAAACTATTGAAAAATAATGATCATTCATTTAATAAAACTAACTTAGTGATGCATGCAATACATGATATATAATTTTTTTTAGAATATTAATTTTATCCTAATGTATGAGGATGATATATTTCTCTCAACACATGGTTTTGTATGTTACACACACTATTAAATACAATGTTCTTACTATAAACATTCATGGTTTTATAAAAAAACTAAAAATTTAATGAGTATTTAGAAAAAAAAATATTTAAATATAAATTATTAAACATGGAAATGAGTATTCAAAATAATTATTGTTTATGGTGGTTTAAAATTCTTATAAAGTTGAATATATTAAAAAAATATTCTAGTCACATTTTTGGTAAAAAAAGATCCATGTTTAAAATTGATTGGAATATTAATTTAATTTGTTAGAAAAAATATTAACATAAGTAAAAAAGGAATTTAAAAAATGATGTTATAATAGAATGAAAATTTGAAAAAAATTCTATAAAACATAAATATATAAGAGCTAAGATTTTTGAGCGAAGGGAAAAATAAATTCAAGTTTTGGAATAAAAAAATTTTCCACATTTTCATATACCAATAATTGGAAAATTCTAGTTTTTATTGGAAATATCATAAATAATAAAATAAGTAGATAATATATATTTTTAAGATATAATATAAATAAATTCCCAAAATGGATTCATAACCAAAAACAATCCTTAATAGTGAATAAATTAAGAAATACCCTCTTACCACATTAGAATATTTTGAATCATTATATAAAATGAATTAAAAAAATTTAAATTATATATAATATTTCATAAAGATAAAATATTCCTGAAAAAAATTATCAATGGGGTGTTATATTGGAAAAAGTGAATAATTATGTGGACAATATGTTACACATCTCATGAAAGTAAAATTGAGACAATAAATACTTAGATTGATCATAAAATTTGATGTTAGATTTATTCAATGAATAAATTTTCTGTAAAAATTGTAAATACACTTTAAAAATTGAGAATTCAATATAAAATAATAAAAAATAATTTTATTAAATTTAAAATACAAAAATGTGGTAATATTTCCCAATAAAATGAAACTCAGTTATGAAATTTTATATAATGTTGTGATTTTCAACTGAGACCCCCTTAGATGACTTAAATCAAATAAAAATATAAAATGAAATTAATAATAATTGAATAATTATATTAAATGAAAATGTTCACTATAAATACATTATAAAGAAAATAAATCTATAATATTACAATATTCCCCAATGAAAGGTTATTGGGACAAAAATCACTTATCCCTCTCCTAATTTTCATCACATTTGAATGTACCTCCTATAAAAAAAATATTTAATATATTTCAATTATATAAAATTAATATTGTATTTCATACCATATATGATTTATATTTAGAGATTTATGACCCATTTATTCACAATTATTTATTAAAATCACTTTTTCTAGGGATAACTCAGTTTTTTCTTGTATGATATTTCCAATTTCAGTAGTTTTTATTTGATCATGGATACATCATTTCCAGAATTATAACTATGTGATAAATGTTATATATAATCATTTTTCAAATATTTATGCAATCCATAATATTTATGGGCTGTAAAATGAGTAAAAATGTCCATGGATATAAAATCCCATACGTATGAAAGAACGTTGTCTATATTTTTTTAACATATGGATTTTAAGAATGGTAAATATATTTCACCTTTTTAGAACCATTATTATATAAAATATATCATATATATTCACAAAATATATCCATATTAACATCCATTTCATGATAACTGATATAAATTTCATAATCTATTCAGTATTAGTCATAACCACAAATTTAACATCAAGGATATAATGGTATACAATTTTATGATTCTTATATAATTGGGGTTGCATGGATCACAATCAATCAAATACATTTCTTTTATTTGAAAGGAAATATATATATTAATATCTCAGGGTGATATAATATGGGCCTCTAAGATATGGCAAGGGATGTCTTGACATGATTTTGGAAATTATTTCCATGATAATAGGCTATTAAAGTGTCAAGAAGATGAAAGGGGATGTTTCTTTTTATATGGGGGGATATGATACACTTGGAATTTTTAAAATTATTAAAATATAATATTTTATTACAAAAGTAAAATGATACAAAAGTAATTCATGTTAAAAGAAAAAATGATATAGAAATAAGTATATTAATAAAAATTGATTTATAAAATATTTTAGGCTATTTTAACACTTATCACTTATGTTTAACCACTCTTTATCCCCTATATCCTTTACCATAGTAAACAATTTATAACATGATTACTATTCACAATAAAAAAATTATATTTTAATTATAATAGATTACCAATTATTTTTATTTGAAATATATAATACATTTTATAAATTTAAATGTGTATAACTGTTAGAAATACATTTTATAGTAAATACATAAAATAGGAAGATAATGTTTTACAATAAAAATGAATTTTTAAGTAAAAAAATGTTTTTTACAAATAAATTTATAATGTAGATTTAAATGAAATTAATGAGATTATTTATAATTATTATGTGCTAAATTCAATGTAAAATAAATTAAAAATTTACCTTTTAAAATACATGATTGGAAAATACAGTTTTCTACAATGACTATATTTCTTCTCTTTTCTTTGGAACTGTAATATTTTCATGAAAATAAAAAAAATTCCCATTAATATAATTTTTATATAATGAGGTACAAATGATATAATTTTTTGAAAATACTATTCCAAAAAGTGGATGAAATTAATTATAACATTTTATATTAAGAATTAATAGTCAATGATTTTTGAAGAAAAATGTATTCTTTATGCATAAAATAACTTTGATGAAAAAAGAATGCATAATTCATTACCATAAATAAATACATTTTTTATTAATAAAATTTTAAAAATATTTTATAAGGAATTTAATGAAATTCATACCCTCCAATCCAAATGCATAGTTAAAAAGGTAAACTATATCATAGTACATTTAGTCCACATGATTCATAGAAAGAAATATATCAAATACATCAAGTATATTTCAATGAAAATTATATTTAAAATATAGGGATGTTATATATTTATCCAATATAAATATATTACTAAACTAAATCTTCAATAAAATATCTAGTTATGGATTTAGTTATAGGAAAACCATATACACATAACAATATAAATATTTCATGATATCATCATATATATATGCCAATCTCCTCGGGCTATACTAAGGTTCTTTAACCTGCAAACCAGAGGTATCTAAAATAATCTCAAAAAATTAATAAATATTACTATAGATATCAAATATGGGGATCGAATATAGTCATAAATAAGTTATTCAATGATACAATGGTTTAAATTGTGCATATCACAAATAGTCTCACAACCCAAGGAACAAAAGATTCAGTGTTACATAGCATAGCTACACAGATATAGCATTTTACAATATTTTGGAATTATTCTATATAATAGTGATTAACTAGTCCATATTTTAGGAATATCATAAGATATAATCATCTATATAACCTAGGGAATTTATCTATATGAAAATGGTTATCACGAATGCTCAGTAAGTGAAGCATATCAACTATTCCTAACAATTAGATCATAAATATAACAGATAAAAAATGAGTGATAGAGGATTTTTATATGAAAATATATTCGATTAATAAGTGAAATTTATAGAAAAAATATTGAGTATTAAATTTTATTTAATATTAAAATATTAAAAAAAATTCAATCAAAATATGGCAGAAAAACCCAATAAATCAAAGAAAACATGAAATCACTACATAATAAAGACGATTTTTAGAGATCATGGAATATAATAACAATTTTCAATAGAATAATAATAATTCATATTTTAGGTAATTTTAATTTAGATAAAGATAATCAAACATTGGTATGAAATAATTTAATGTCGACCCTTTACTTTTGTCAAAAAATCCACATATGTATTTCATTTTGTTAGAAGACAATCCATGTATTCCTAAGATTCATTAATTAAATATATATAATAAAATAAAAAGATAAATTTTTTGGTTTTATAGGACCCCACCCATCACCATATATATATATCTGTACCACATTAAATTATAGCAATCATATTTTAATAGATAACATAAAATAATAAAATTGGATTTGTAACATTTCTATACGGTGTCACATAGAAAACAAGATCAGTAAAAACCTAAAAAATATTCAAAAAAGAATATTTAAGATAAAATCATATTGGGTTATTTATAAACCAATACTCCCTTATAGAACAATCCTTTTAAAATGGGAGTGTTTTAATAAAAAAGATTTTTTATAAAAATGTTTTGAAATATCATTTTCAAAAGATGTTATTTTCCTGTCAAATTCTAGAAAACAATTTTTTAAAATGAATAGAAATAAATAAAAAACCATACATAAAATATTTACAATAAATATAAAATTATGTAAAAATAGATATGTCAAATGTTTATTTATAACAGAATACTATATGATCATGGAACGGAAAATAATTTATATTATTTTAAAAAATGTTAATCGAAAACCCTTATCATTTAATTGATAATGATTTTTTTAAATTGAATAAAGTGGAATATAATGATTATTAGAAATAAAATTAATTTGAGTTTCAATTAAGGTAATGGATAAAATATATACATAGTAAAAAATTTGATATAATGGATAATTAATTACATGAAATAAGATTTATTTATAGAAAAATTACATTTTTCATGAAATAATAGGTTAATCAAGGAATAAGAATTAGGTGTCAATAATTATTTTCCTATACATTATGGTGTAATGAAAATATAAAAATATTATAAAATAGATATGATCAAACATGAAATATTCATGAAATCTTGGAGTGATTCTGACCGAAGAAGGAGATTTGTTGTTGGAATACCCCTTATCATTTTTTCCACTTGGTAGAATGCACTTTTAAATCATATTAATCCAATAAATAATATCATAATATAATTTTTTGGAACCATATCCTTATATATTTTTTATTACATTAATTTATAATCTTAATCTAAATGTATATTTTTTGGTTTTTTCATATTCCCGTATATCAGGTGAATATAGTTCATGATGTTTGTCCTACATTCAAAGGAGATGTCTCGATATTCATCATTTAATCAAAATTCATCATTAAAATATCATTAATGATACCTAAATTGATGTATTATAATGATTTAACAAATTTAAATTTAAATTTATTAGTGTTTCATTCATTATTGTTCAATTTTTAATCGACCAGAAATTAGACTTTAGTGATTTCTTTAAATAATTAAAATTATATAAGAAATTTTTGTGTAGAATATTAATTGGCGTTTTCTTGAAAAAAACCCAAAATACTCTATAAATATTTATATCATATTATAACAATAATTGTTTTTATGTTCATCCATGACATGATGCTTAGAATTGTTTAAGTAGTTGGTTGAACCTACCCAAATTAGAACATACTATGATTAATGGATGATTATGGGGTCATTTAGTTGAAATATCATTACAAAAATAGAATAATGATATAACTTAATGTTCATTAGGGTGATATATCTAAATAATAATATAATTTGAAGAAATAATTATAATACATCAATATATTACATAATATTAATAGATTATTTACTACTCCGAATGATTTTTTAAAACAAGTGAATTAGTGAAGATTTTTTATTAATCATATCATTAATTTATTATAAAATTTTTCATTCATGAAACATAATTGTATCATAGAAATAATATTTATATATTAACCCCATTCTCATGGATATCCTTGTAAAGAGATGAGGAAATGAAAATTTGAAATTAATCAGGTCATTGACCCGGTAGTCCACACATATGAATGATTGATGATTTCATATTCAATAGAATGGGAGAATGTATATTATTTTTTCATTTTAGAATCAGAATAATGTTATTAAAAAATAATTATTTACTTAATTCAATATTAGGACCAATCATTTATGGTTGTTAAGGAAAACCAACAATGTTGTTATGTCGTGGTTGTATGCCGCACATAGATAGAAATTTAATTTTCACTTTTTATTAATCAAAAGGGTGTATTGGTTAAGGATTTTACCATTATTATAATAATATATCATTATAATATTTATTTTTGTAATGACCCAGACTTTCCATGTAATTTTTTTTAATTAAATGGTTATATTATGAGTCCATAAAAATTGACGGTGCGTGATTTCGATTCCCAGAGTGCCCGGAATGAAAATTTGAAATTTTTTTGACTATGTTTAGCAAACGTGGGAGTTGTATTTTTCTAAATTTTGAACCGGTGCTTGGAATTGAAATATGAGGGCATCATTGAACTCAATGCACTGGTATTTGCTGAAGAATACTTTCATCTCAACGATAGTTGGTCGTGGTTGAAAGTTAGTTTTTGGGTCTTTCGTGGAAATAATAAAATAAAATAAACACACGTCTTATTTTATTTGGTTGAAACCAACCTCCTTGTGGAATGTGGTGGTGAGGACCCCATACCTTAACCTTTCATGAAAGGTTATTGTGGAAGGGACAAACTGATATTTGTTGGATCGATATGATAGATGATAATAATTGTAGTATCGTGATAATGATGCTCAGTAACTATAGGGAGGGGGATTTTATATATTAAAAATTATTTGGTACTTTTAAAGATGAAGATTATTAACATGGTTAAACAAGGAATTTCATAGAACCTCCAGTTCTACCCACATTCTTGATTCCAAAAATATGATTCTGAATATGCAATTCTGGAAAAGTGGTTCTGGAAATATAACATAAATTTTTTTTACAAAGATAAAGATTCTACCTTGAAGGAAATAGAATCTTACTAAATAAGAGTGTACAATTACAATGAAGTATAAGATAGTTATACTTTCCTCAATAATGAAAATTCAGCAAAAAACATGAAACAATACAAGTATCAAGTAGTAAATCTCGTAACCCAATGAGAAGGGTATCCAAAATCCTTGGATACATGTCCCTTGATTTATACATTGAAAAAGGTTTGTCTTACCCACTCCAGGGTAAGCCCTCGATATGAAGACCAGAGTCTGTCTTGATATCCACACAAGCCCTCATCTTCATGGTAGTCAGCACCTTTGTCTTCCACATCAAGTAAGTCCTCACACATTAAGGTAGTCGGCACCACTTTCTTCATATCCCTGGAGGACATTGAATTTACTCAGCAACCTTTAGAGACGCATGAAGAAAATATCACCAGATGCTCAATACACACTAAGAAGGAGAGTCTCTCTCTAGAAATCACATCAACCACATGTAATATCTAGAGTCATAGAACAGTTAATCAAAGTTATTTTGATCACTTTAATCCAGAGTCTGAATTTCATGGAATTCCAGAGTCTTGAATTCAGTATAATTCGAATTCTAAATTCATAAGAGATCAGTGTCTGAACTTACAAAAGATCAATGTCTGAATTCTGAGAACTTGGAGTATGAACTTCAGAATGTATGGAGTCTGAATTCAAAGTACTCGGAGTCTAAACTCGTAATAATTCGGTTTCGTAATTTAGAGAACTCTGATTCTGAACTTATAAGAGTTCGAAGTCTAAATTCAGAGAACTCGGAACCTGGATTCAGAATCTGAAAACTGAATACTCTATATTTAAGTATGTATTAGATTTTGAGGTTTTGGATATGAAACCAAATATTATAAATAGACAAAATGAACAATGAAAAACATGGTAAGGAATAATTTCCCTAAGGATGGAAATTTTTCCTTATGAAACTAAAGCATATGGTAAATAAAATTTGACATAAGATAAGGTGTTTTTTATTTTAAAAACATGAAGGGATGGAAAAGTCATAAGGAATCCTTATTTATTCAACAATCTCCCAAAACACGAAGGAATGGAAAAGTCATAAGGAAACCTTTTGGACTCAACAATCTCCCCCTTTATAGAAAGCACACACATCCTTTAGAAAAAGAATATAAGGACTTAAAATATATTGTCCTAGACTTTGAATAGAAAACATATCCCCGTTAACACATGGGAAATGATGAATATGACTAACTCCCCCTTTGGATTTGGAAACACAAATGATCATGTTATCGATTCTCGAAATTAGACTCATCTTTTTATTGCGTATAGAAATATTCAAGATGAAAACTCCCCCATAGATAAACTCCCCCTTAGGGATATTTCTTATTTACATAGTATTATGTTTCCTTTATCCCCCTTTTTGATTTTAGAAAAGGTATTTGAGTTAATGAAAAATAAATTATGGTACCTAAAAAATTAGTAGAAAATATTCAAAAGACAAGTGACCAAAAATGCACTATGATAGGAAAAATTTGTACAACAAGGAATATTCAACAAAAGATCGTATTTAAACAAGTTCATCATTCCTTTTACTTGGGAATAAACTTCATGACTATGGTATTCATCATTTTAAGATCCTTATGATCTACCTCTTCTCACTTAAGAAGATGATTTTGATCCTCCGATTTCTTCTCTAAAGCCTTGATTCTTTCCTCCTGGGTCTTACAAGCCTCTTTCTGAGCCTTCAAGACATACTCTTTCTTGAAAATATTTTCTTCTCTCTCAATCTTTAGATCTCTTTCTCTCTTCCAACATTGAGAAACTAAAAACAATTCCCTATTTAAATCCATTACTTCTTGAATATGAGAATTCTGTTCCAGATTTAGCATTTCATCAAAACTGCTTGTGAGATCCTTGATCTTACCGTCATCAATATGAAATACCTCGTTGACACTATCTAGGAACTCATCAAGATTTCTCATGTCCTCTATGGTTTTCCTTGACCAAATGGTCATCTTCCTGCATGATCTTATATATGCTTCGTAGTTAGTGAAGAAATTCATGAAATCAGCCTCAAGCTTGACACACTTGTCCATCCCCATGGTCAATGAATCCGATTTTTGGTTTATTGTGCATTGAGGCATCTATAATCATGAATGAACAATGGGAAAATTGGAATATTCCCAACATGATTTTTCAATGATTACACTACAAAATCATGTCCAAGGGATGATGATTCCAAATCTAAATCTTTTCACGGTGAGGTTTTATTCTCAAGCTCAACAAGTTTCCTCTTTGAAGACCAACCAGCTTCTTTCTAATTCACAACAACATTACTAGGTGTATCAACAACCATATGTTTACGCTTATCAGTTCTTCGAAGGGATTCCTCATCTAGAGATTCATGATCAATGAAAGACAGCAGAACAATTTTATCTTCATTTATTACTTCCTTCTGAGTTCCTACCTCAACATCCTCTGGGTGTACGAAATGATGATTATATATTTCATCTTTATACAACTTACTCACATATTCTTAAACCTCTTAATCTTCACATTTCTCATCTTTCCTAGGGGTATTTATCTTTTAGGATTATACATTATAAGTTTTGATGGAGAGCTTCTTGGATCGACTATCATTCTCTTGGAAATCTTCTACTTGATTAATCAAATCTAAGTTTTCACCACTACATTCAACATATTCTTCATCTTGTTCTGATACATTTAAATCTTTGAATATTTTTCTATGTCACAATTTTTCCCTTGGATTTTCCGGTTAAGCTTCTACCCAAAAGGATTCTGGTACTGAAATTTTTTCGAATTCTTTTTCATAATCCCTCAGAAGGGATTTCACAGTCTCCGCTTAAGCCATTTTCTTATTTTTTTTCTTTTCATTTTCTACCATTTCTAGATACTCATTTGTCTTCTACTTTAGAGATTTTTCCTCATCAAGGTCTAGTCCATACATTGGCTCCCATTCATTTATGTTCTTCTTATCTTCACCCCACTTAGCTACTACCTCATTCGGATAGGCATTTTTATTTTTCAACTTTTTTGGGTGCTAACTTAATTTCCATGGCCATAGGGGATTTTATCTTTTCTTCCACATCCTTCAATTTCCTCTTCCTTGCACCCTTTTTGGATGTCATAGCCACTTCATATTTCTTCCGAACAGCTTCAACCTCTTCTTTTGGAAAATCATAAAAATCTCCGAATTCTTTGAAAAATCCAATATTAATTCTTCTGAGTATCATCACTAACAAGTATTAATTTTCAATTCCATGGATTTGAATTGCAAGGAATTTTGAAAGACTCAAAGCACCGAAAATTTATCTTTTAAAGAATGGTTGGATACATAATGATCCGGGCCTTCAATTTTCCATCATTTATATTCATGATTGTAATTATAATTTTCTTAACCATATTGATCTTTATCAGGTTCACCAGAAAATCCAAAATATACATATCACATTTCTTCAATGTATCCTGGTCACCTTTTCTTGAAATGATGAATCCCTGAACCAATAATTCAAGAATTCTGTAATTTGTAGTGTGGTGAACAATCTTAGGAGTCTTATCATCTGTAAGAACAAGGAACTCCATAGCTTTAACATTAACAAAGCTTCCTTGAACATCTGGAAACATATGTGGGAAGAAATCTACCTCACCCTCAAAGGGAAATCCAATTAAAATTGAAGCCTTGGTGTACGATAGATCATAAGTATTCCCATAGATTATAAAAAGAGAACTTATCTCACCATTCTTTATTAAAATAACATACTGACTCATAAAATTCTACTAGAAAATCTAGATATACTAAATCTTGAGAAACTAGATTTGATAAACAAACATTGCCCATCCATTGAACTTGATGTTTTTCGAGATTATAGAATCATACATTTCGAACAAGTTTAGATGAACCAACCTTTCTCTATAAACCCGCCACTCTGAGACTGTCTTGACAGTTGTCATGTCTTTCTGAGAATATTATTCGACAGAAATTCAGAATTGAGCCAGATTAGAGATGTTCCGAATTGGCATAAGTAGAATGGAAGAACATCAACACTAAAATGCTCAAGATTCTTTGTGGGATAACCATCATGGGGGTCCTTTATATAGGTGTTTCAAGTGACATTTAATCTTCAATACCCATTCCAATGTTTGAAAAACATTCTGATCTGATTTGATGGTTGAAAAGATAGCTATAAGGAAATTTTGACACAATCTCATCTTTTAAGGTGTTAACAGAAACATTCAGATTTAAGGAAAAGACAATCCAAACAAATTTAAAAACAAATGAAAATACCAACATGTAATGGATGATTAAGTAAACTCATTAAAGGAATCATACCTTTCAAACTACTAAGAAGATTATTCGTACTGAGGAAAATTCATTTGTGAAGAAATTTAGATTCCCGAAACAATCATTTGATTACAATATTTTATTTAAAAAAATTGACTATGAAAATTTTATAAAATCTTCATTAAGAAAAACATATTTAATATTCCCTATGAAAATCTAGAAAATCTTCATTAAAAATTTTATAAAATTTTCATTACAAAAATTTAGAAAATATTCCTTATGAAAAACATAGCAAATATTAACTTTGAAAATCTGGAAAATCTTCATTTACAAAAATTTAGAAAATTGAAGAAAATTTTAGAATATGAAAAACATGTTTAGACTACGAAAAAAGTTGGACCATGACATAAATTTAGGCTACTAAAAATTTTTAGACTACGAACAAAATTTTTGACTAACTAACAAGAAAATGTACTCCCCCCATGAGAAAGAGTTTATTACAGTAAGTAGATTGGTTTCAACAAGAAATTAACAAGGAAAATTACCTTATATTTATCATTCCTAACCTCTGTTAAATGTATTGAAATCTATTTGAGGTTAAATATTTTGTGAAAATATCAGCAAATTTATCTTACATTCTAATAAATTGAAGTATTATATTTCCTTTTTGTGTGTGATCCCTAAGAATGTGATTCCTAATGTCTATGTCTTTTTCACAAGAGTGATGTTCAATGTTTTTACTTAAGGAAATGGAACTAGTATTATCACTCAAAATTTGAATTTTGATAAAACTCATACCATAGTCTGCGATTGTGTGTTTCATACATAACACTTGTGCATAACAACTTCATGGTGCTTCATATTCAGCTTCACTAGTGGAAAGTGCGAATGAGTGTTGCTTCATGAATTACCAAAAAACTATTAAATCTCTTAAGAAATGACAAGATTAAGATTTAAATTTCCTATCCATTCTACATCCACCAAAGTCACCATCTGAAAAACATTATAGAATAAAATAATTTTCAGTAGTATAAAAGAGTCCAAGATCCATGGTTCCTTTTAAGTAGAAAAAAATCCTTTTCAATACCTTTAAATGAAATTCCTTATGATTAGATTAGTATCTTGCAAATAATCATAATGAAAAAATTAATTTTAGAGGGCTTGCAATCAAGTAAAGTAAACTTCCTATCATATCTCTAAAATATGTTGGATCTACTGGTTTCTCAGCTTTATCAAGATCAATTTAATTTGAGATATAAATGGGAGTTCTTATACTCTTAGTGTTGTGATATCCATATTTTTTATGAAGAACTTTAATATACGTATGTTGGGATGTGTATATAACTTATGTTTTTTTGAGAAATTTGAAAACCAAGTAAAAATTTTAACTCACCCATCATTCTCATTTAAAACTCGGATATCTTTAGATCCGCGAAGGAATCAGTTAAATATTACTGAGTTAAACCAAATATAATTTCATTAATATAAATTTTAACAATAAAAAACATTTCATATCTTTTATTATAAAAACAGTTGGATCATAATTTCCCTTAACATAATTATTTTGAATCCAAAAACCTATAATTCTATCATACCATGCTCAGGGGGCTTTCTTAAGTCCATACAAAACATTGGTAAGTTTAAAAACATGTTCAAGATTATTTGTATCTTCAAAACCTGGTGGTTGTTCAACAAAAAGTTCCTATTGAACATAACTAATAATGAAATCACATTTAAAATCCATTTGAAAATGTTTGAAATTGAAGAATGCTGCAAAGCCATGTAGAATATGTATAAATTCAAATATAGCTACTAGATCATATGATTCTTCCTAGTCTATTCTTTCTAGTTTATTATAGCCTTTAGTAACCAATCTAGATTTATTTCATACAATGATCCCATTTTCATCACACTTATTTATGAATACCCATGTTACTACAATGACAGAAGTTTTCTTAGGCCCTTCAACCAAGGTGAAGACATTATTCCTTTTGAAATAATTTTTTTCTTCCTGCATAGATTTTTATTCCAATCATCATCACCTAAAGATTCATCAGTAATTTTTGGTTCCAATTGGGAAAGGAATAATAAATGTTCTATTTCATTCCTTAAGGAACTTCTAGTACTTACATGTGGATTTACATCACCAATGAATCTATCAA
The DNA here is from genome assembly GCA_963277665.1 of Viscum album. Taxonomy (NCBI): domain Eukaryota; kingdom Viridiplantae; phylum Streptophyta; class Magnoliopsida; order Santalales; family Viscaceae; genus Viscum; species Viscum album. The sequence continues at coordinate 1,378,860,789 of OY728152.1, forward strand.
CGGGATTATTTTTTAAAGATAACTTATTTTGGTTTTGTAAAAAAAATTCATCAACATAGGGTAGAAAGTCTTCTGGGGTAAATGATTCAGAAACATCTTCATGGACATTTTCCTTATCAGAAGGATCTTCTAACAAAGGTTGATAATCAGTTTTTGAAAACACATCCGAAGATGTAGGATGAGGTTGTTTAAAAACCAGAGGATCATTTTCATCAAATTTGACATGTATTATCTCTTTAATTCTACATGTGTTTCTATTTAAATCTCTATAATACTTGGAAGTTGTGGAGTAGCCTATGAAAATATCATCATAATATTTTGGTGCAAATTTGTGCAGATTATCTTTTGTATTCAGAATGAATACCTTGGAACCAAAAACTATGAAGTATGAAAGTCTAGGTTTTCTTCCATTCCATAAATCATAAGGATTTTTATTAATAAAATTTATAATCAAAACTCTATTTATAGTATTACAAGCAGTACTTACAACTTCAGCCCAAAAATTATTGGCTACGAAATGCTCACTCAAAATGGTTGTTGTTATCTTTGAAGAATTATAAATCTTCTTTCAACAAAATCATTCTGTTGAGGTGTTATGGGTGTATAGAAGTTATGAGTAGTGCCTTTTCTACTACAAAAAGTTTTAAAATTAGAATTGCGAAATTATCCTCCATGATCAATATAAATAGTTATCAATGGAATTTTTTCCAATTTTTAACATGGGGTCTAAAATATTTGAAATAAGAAAAAGCTTTAAATTTCTTTATTAAAAAATAGACCCACGTAAATCTAGTGTTATCATAAACTAAGAAAATTACATAACATTTTCCTCCAATGCTTCCAGTTTGTGTTTGTCCAAAAAGGTCCATATACACTAATTATAATGCATCAGTAGTCGATATTTCATCTACTGATTTAAAGTTTGATTTATGTTGCTTTACATATTGACAAGGATCACAATATTTTGAAGAATCAAATCTATTCTTCGGTAGATCCTTATATAATTATTTCTTATAGAGTTTTCATTAGTTCTTATTGTTACAATGTCCTAACCTTCTATGCCACAACTAAGAATGATCTTCCATTGCACTAAGTCATGGTAGGTTTTATCCCCTAAGGTATTCTATGTTTAGTGTGTAATCATTATCTTGCCTATGGGCAGAATGGATAAACCTTTCCTTGGAATTGTGTAATAAGCACTTGTCATTCCTAAAATTCACAAGCTAACCTTAATCAAATAATTGACTTATTCTAATGAGGTTATTGTTAAGACCCCTAACAAATAAACCATTTGTAATCAATGTTTTTTCATGAAGAAAAATGTTACCTATACCAATAAATTCTCCCTTAGCATTATCTCTGAATGTTACTTTTTCATCCTTTCATCTTGATAATATTTTAAAAGTAGTTTTTGTTACCAGTCATAGGCCGGGAACATCCACTATCCTTGTACCAAGTATTGTTTTTTGGGTCTTTCCTTATTTTCCTAAAAATAAGAATGTGAGTCTTTCTACATCCAAAATTTCTTGGATCATGAAATTTCAGAAAGAAAAATTTTACATACCAACATATTATTAGAAAAATCAGATTTATGAAATCATAAAGAATGAGTTTTGTTTAAAAAAACAAGTTTTTCAAAGTGTCCACTACCTAATAGTTGGTGCAGAATGGTTCATTTTGAGGAACAAAATAATTGTTACTAGAAATCGGTTATGAACTTTTATAACCAAAACCATAATTATTCCTAAGAGGTCAAAATTGAGAATACATATTATAAAAAATTTCCTTACATAAGGTAAAGTTTCACAAACACTTCCTCAAGGAAACAATTTGGGATTTTGGTCTAATAACTACGTTCTTGTCTTTCAAAACATTTATTTTCGAACTAGAGTTAGGCTCGAAATAATTTTTATTAGAAATTACATTTTCATGATCCTTATAATGTTTTTCCTTCTCATTATTTACTTCCTTGAGGTTTTTTAAAATACATTCAAAATAAAGTTTTTTTTATCTAGATCCTTAGAATGATCTTATATTTCCTTTGTAAGTATAGAAATCTAAGAATTTTCCTTATCCACCTTTTTGTTGACCTTAGAATTATTATTCTCAAGAAGCTTAAAAAACCTAGAATCTTTTTCATAGGTAGGAAAAGTATTATCTTCATTAAAAGAAGAATATTCAACAAAAGATTCATTATATTTATCATTACTATAATTTTCATTCAATGAAACATTGGTCATAGATTCAACATTGTGTACCATATCCATTAGACAATGATAATCAATTGGTAGCCAGGATATTAAACCATGATTCTTCTGTTCAGAAGATTTGTAATCTAATGATTCATCTGAAGAGTCTCCACTAGTGGCACTCCATGTGTCATTAGCTTTCATGAATTTCATAGTATTATCTTTGTAGTACTTCTTTATGTTTCTCTCAGAATGATTTTCATTTCTTTCTTTTCTATTAAGCAAAGGACAATCTGGTCTTATATGTTCATATCACTTGCATTCATAACACTTGAATTATTAATCATTCTTATCTTTCCTTTCATTCTTTTATATCTGGATTAAATGTTCGTATATCCTACAATCTTGTTCATCATTCAAGAAAGAATGGATAACACATTTTTTAAAGATTCACTTCCACTAGATTCTGATGGTCTAACAACCTTATTAGATTTAGATCTTCTAACTCTCTCCGGAGTCTTGGCTTTCATATAATCTGAAGTAGTTTTAAAATCAACACTTCCATTCCCATTATTCTTCTTAACATTATCATAATCTCTCTTCATTCTAGTCTCATGTTTAAGGAGACTTCAAAAAAGTTCATCAAGAGTGATCTGTGTAACATTTCTATTCTTATCTATAGTTGTTCAATTGGATTCCCACTCATTGGGCATGATGCCTATGATATTATCCACAAGAGATTCATCATCTAATCCATTATCACCCCGGGATTATAACCTATTGATGACAGTCATAAATCACTGTAGCACCATACATGTGGGTTCTTCATAAGGAAATAAATAACCAAGATATTCATCTCTGAGAATGGATATTATAGTTTCAAAAAAATTGGAAGCTCTAATGTGTATAACATAAATCTTCTTCCAAATACAATTTCTACTTCACAAGATGAAATTTGGCTATATATTATTAGTCATAGAACAGAGCAATGTATTTCATACCTTAAAATTTAGTTCATATTCATGCTTTTCTTGATCAGTGAAAGTACTAACTTCCTTGTCATGGATTTTATATCCTCTATTAAGCATGAAGAAATTGTCTACACCAGTATTGATAATTAATCTCTTCATGTGATCTCCATATTATTCAAAATAATTCCCAAAAAAATAGGTAGTCCAGTTGGATTTAGGTTGTGAATGGAACCAACATTGATTCCTGCAATCTTAAAGAAAGGCTTTCCACATAAACTTGTTATTCGTAATGTTTTTAAACAAGGATAAGAATATACTATGAATGGAAAATATAGAAATTGAAAAACTTGAGAAATAAAACTTATATGTAAATATAAGTATTTTAGAGAACTGATCAGATACCAATTGTTGGATCGATATGATAAACGATACTGAATGTAGTATCGTGATAATGATGCTCAATAACAACAGGGGGTGGATTGTATACATTAAAAATTCATTGGAACCTTTAAAGATGGATATTTTTAATAAGGTAAAACAAGTCAATTCGGAAAACCTCTAGTTCTACACACATTCTTGATTCTAGAAATATGATTCCGAAGATGAAATTATAGAAATGTGGTTCCGGAAATAAATCATAACGAAAGTTTAAAAAGATAAAGATTCTACCTTAAAGCATATAGAATCTTACTAAATCAGACTATACCAGTATAAGATTATTATACTTTCCTCAACAATAAAAATGCAGTAGAAGAATTGAAACAATACAAGTAACTAGTAGTAAATCTTTTAACATGAAGATAAGGGTATCCAACAACCCCCAATAAAGGACCCTTGTTTTATACTTTCTAGAAAGTCTATCTTACCCACACCAGGGTAATCCCTCGATATGAATATTAGAGTCTGCCTTACAATCCCCGCAATCCCTCAACATCAAGGCAGTATTCACCTTTTATCTTCCTCAGAAAGGATTTCCTTGAACATTAAGGTTGTCGGCACCTCTGTCTTCCTATCCCAGGAACCCCTCGAATTTAGTCAACAACACTTGGAGTCGCACGATGTAAATATGAAAAAGATTCCAATAGGCACTATGAATGAGAGTATCTCTCAAGAAATCACTACAATAGCATGTAATATCTATAGTCATAGAACAATTCATCAATGTTGTTTTGAGCTCTTTCAAATGAGATCATATTTATTGGCACAACTCCAATGGTCGGCTCCCTCCTCCAACAGTCATATTCTTCCTTAAATTTCATAGGGACCTGTACATGTGTCACTAAAACAATAGTTACTTAGTATCTAAATGCATGACATAAATTTATAACCAAACCATTCGTATGAAAAAACTGGTTACATTGCCAAAACCAATTATTCCGAATTTATGGAAATAATTGTTCGGAGTCTAACCAAAAACTCATTCGGCGTCTATAATATAAGGATATTCAGATTCTGTCTTCTGATGAATTCGTAACATGCATTCAATAGAATTATAGAGTCTAAATTTCAAGGAATTTCTGAGTCTTGAATTCAGTATAATTCGGAGTCTGAATTCATAAGAGTCCAGAGTTTGAAGATACAAAAGTTTGAAGTCTTAATTCTGAGAACTCGGAGTTGGAACATTAGAATTTTAAGATCTTGTATTCAGAGAACTTGGAGTATAAACTCATAATAGTTCGGTTTTTGAATTCAGAGAACTCTGAATCTAAACATATAAGTGTTCATAGTCTGAATTTAGCGAACTGTGAACCTGAATTCAGAATCAGAAAATAGAATGCTTTATATCTAAGTTTGTATAAGATTCTAAGGTTATTGAAATGAAACAAAATTTTATACATAGACATAATGAACAATGAAAAACATGGTAAGGATAAATTTCCTTGGGGAATGAATATCTTCCATATGAAAGAAAATCATAGGGTAAATGAAATTTACCTTAAGAAAAGGTGTTTGCGATTTTCTAAACAAGAAGGAATGGTAAAGTCATAAGTAAACCTTATTGACTCAACAAGCCTAACCTCTAATGAGTGGTTATGGTGGTGGGGACAACCCATGATTAAACCCCTTGACCCCCCTTTAATTTGGAGAAAAACCTCAACTCCCTCATAATTGTAGGGAATCTTGTTTAACTCCCTCATTAATGTGGAGGATCCTCTTGAACATCCTCCACATTAAATCTGCCAACCCTCCCCCACATAATTAAGCCAACACAACACTTAATTGAGCCAATTTTATTAATCCTATTTGAATTGTTCAAACGATTAAATTGGGGAAACACTTTTTATTATATTGGATATCTCATTTATTTTGGTGGGTTCTTCTTTTGAGAACATTCTTTGGAAAAAGATGGAGAGATATTGGGGGGAGAAAACTAAACAACAAATAATGAATTATTCCACAAAGAAAGGATTCTTCCATGAAGAATTCTCCACCGATGATGAATGCTGACATCAAATTCGAGCTTCTTCCTCCGGAATTCTTCCAACGTGGGACGTCTTCATCTACAATGAATTAATGACTATACTACCTCCTTTCCCCAAGGCCATAAAGCGAAAGCGTTAGGGTTTATTTCTAAATGTTTTCATATTCCATGTTCTCTTTTCATTTCATGTCCGGGTTGGGAAAAAACAATTCGAAATATTAAGGATTCACATTCATGATTTGTTTATTATGAACAACTTACTACCACTCTAAACGCGGAGGGTGTGGGCCAAACAAACATGGCCCGACCCCTCCGAAATTCTTCTTTGGTGTATTCATAGAAATGGAGGATGGAAATGAAGATGATGGAGGAAACGACACCGCCGCCCGAGGCCTCGACGCACCCTCCTAGCCGAGCTATGCTACCGAGCCGAGCCACACCACCATCTGTCGAGTTGCGCTGCCGTTAGAGCCGAGCCATTCCACCATCTGCTGAGCCACACCTCCATCCGAGCTGAGCCACACCACCATCTGTCGATCCATCCTTCCATCCAAGCCCAGCTGCCACACTGAGCCGGGCCACCACACCTTCCTGACCGAACCGTTGTCGAATCGTGGTTGGTTCGCGGACCCGCGGCCGGTCCACGACATCGCGGCCGGTCTGACACCCTCGAGGCCCTCACAGGCCGAGTCGGACCCAACAGGTCGGGCTACATTGTGGGCCAGGCCATACCCAAAGGCCCAGGCCGTGTCGGGCTGGGTCGGTCCGACATGGTTGTCATGGACCTGGGCCCACTACAACCCTTTACTTTAATTTGGCCATATCATTGGCACCAGACGTCCCTTTGACGAACCATCATTGGAATTGGGAATCATTGAGCGAGAAAATCCCTTGGAGTATATTTCCACCGAGTTATGTATTGGTATGGGGAATGATCAGGATGGATCCAGAATGAATCTAACTAGGCCCCCGGGACTAAAAGACTAATAACACACAGATAGGGCGTCCAATTGACGCGCCGTCTATTACGTTGAGATCCTTATGATATGGTGGAACTATGAGGTACTTCTTTATGAGACTTCGTGGATATTTGAGTATTTATAAGTAACGTGTGGAGTTGATCCTCCCAGAGATGAGTGAGCATATTACGGAGACCTAGTGGTTGGATTAGACTTGACGACTGCTGACTATTTTTACTTGGAGTGACTCGACAGGCCCAATGGGGTGTGGCTTGGTGACCCGGCAGACCCACGATGGGATGTGCCATGGGGACACAACAAACCCATAGTACTCGATAGGAGGAGTACCTCAGCAGGCCTCGAGGGGGAGCACATCTGTGTGACGTGACAGACCCGCTGTGGGTAGCGCCTTTGTGTGATATAGTAGACCCACGGTACTCGACAGGTGGAGTACCTCAGCAGCCCAAGGTTAGTGGGAAGTGCTTCAGTGTGACACGGTAGGCCCATTTTACTTGATAGCAGTGGATTTCTCCAGTAGCTGAGGTGTTCAACGTTGGGTTTGAAATGTTACATGATACTACCCCAAGAATAAATCCTATTATGAGTTGATTCAGTTCCTCTGTGTTTTCCTCATGATTAAGGTATATTACATGATAACTTAGGTATATGTATGGTCATATACCAATTGTATGTTTTTCTATTGATTTCATTCTTTGTGTTTATCCTTGATATGTTTTTGTGAGACCTATAGGGTGTCGTGGCCCCTACTGTATATCATTATACTCACCCCTAAATGGGATATTACCACACTTCGTTGTGTTTGGTGCAGACGATGGACTCTGAGGACTGAGGATGATAGTATTAGGTCTAGATGGTACCAGAAGGTGTACCTTACGAGAAGTCGGTACACGGAGGAGATGGACAGACAAGGAGTGTTGAGTAGGCGATCTTTACCTACTATTTAGGTAAGAAACTTAGAGGACGACCCATCACCTGACTTCCCCTTTCAAAAATTGTATTGTATCATAGTTTAAATTGTACATTTTAGTTGGGCTTGTATTCTGTCCCCTTTTACTTTAAGCACTCTTTTATTGTACAATTTACTTAGTGTATCGTATCGAGTTGTGGCATTTCATGTGTGTGTGTTTACATGTTATAAATGAAATGTCTTCCAATTGTTTTTGGTAATTATGCATTTGGTGATAGTCTTCATCCCCTTCCCTATGGAAGGCGGGGTTGGGGTAGTCACGACATGGGCCCCGGGGGATGGGTCATGACAAATTTGTTTCAGATGAGTCGGTTCTACCGCAGAAAATGTGACACTAATCTTTATTTTTTGTTAATAAATAGTGTTAAGGGTAATTTTTATAGTTTTTAGTTCAGTGAGTGTAGTGTTGGTGTGGCGACTGATGTATCCCTACACTAGGACACAGACTTCTAATATCAAACTTAGTGAATGAAAACACTGATTACGTGTGTGTTTTCGAGAGTATTCTTTTTGAACTCTTTGAGTCATCTCACCAGGTCAGCACACTAGGTTTAACTTATTGACCATAGCGAACCTATTTCTTTTCAAGATTCCTCCACACTGATAACCACATAGAGTTCTGAGAGTTGTATGCACATATAGCCAACCGAGCGACGAGGCCGAGGTGCTGGGCCCACTTCTAGTAGGAGCACCATTGGAGGCACCAGCGGTAAGATACCCAGTTGGGACACTGATACCATCTTCCCAATCAGTAGATGATGCACACCGCTTCATCATGTCACACGAGTTCGAACTCCATAGGCCACTCAGTTTCAATGGATAGGCAGACCCAAAGGTAGCTGATGATTTGTTGGAGTCTATGGTGAGATTTTTTATGATTGTTAAGGACACCAAATGATTTCATGGTGATCATTTATACCATCTTTCGATAGGTAGAAACATGCATTTGGTGATGGTTGATGCTCCTGTTTCACGATGAGGTAACACTTCCTTGGGCATACTTCGAGTGCCAGTTTCGGGTAGTGTTTGTCCCAACGACTCTTCATGAATTGCGCATACTGGAGTGACTTCATCTGTCGCACGACAGCATGACTACGAAAAAGTACTCTGCAAGGTTCACTGACCTCTATTGTTACTCCACTGATATGGTGAAGGAAACATTATTCAGGTCTCGGACCTTCGAGCAGGGACCTAGGTCGGAGATCAGAGCATCGATGATCTCACTCAGCATCCCAATGCAGGTAGGTGTGTTAGAGATATCCCACTTTGGTGCGTAGTTTTCTCGCAGAGTAGTTAGCAGTAGCGAGACCCACTACCAGTCAATAGGTAACGGAGCCTTCTACAGCTGGTTGTGGGAAGAAATCACATAGGTCCAAGAGGACCAGACCTATAGGTGGACAACCACATGACTCAGGATTGGTTGTGCAGGGTACCTGAAGCGGAGCGAGTTGTGATAGGATTGGGCAGGGTTACACATGTGGTGGGCAGGACCACATGGCTCATGAATTTCTGACCGGCCGTATATATGATCAGTTGATGGATGAAGGACTGCCCAAAAAGAGACAGAGTTCTGACTGAGGAGGTTCGCAAGGATCAGGCGGGCTTGACAGAGGAGCTTTCAGGGCAGTATGTGGTGGGCGACAATTTGAGATATTACTTCCACCACCACTAAGAGGTCCTCCCCGACCGCAGGGAGATGGTGGACATGGGAGAGATCATCTCCTGGTAGCTGAGGCATATGATCATGGTGCTCCGGAGACGATATGAGGTATGATAAGTGTCTACTCCACCTATGCTACAGTAATTATAGAGACAAGTCCCATAAAATTTTTTATTACTATTACCCTCATTCGGGGATCAGAAATTCTGACTGAGCTGTTGGATCGATCCTTACTTCTAGAGATTTCTATGGGAGCAGATTCGACGATTACGAACTGGTGTCGGAAGTGCAAGCTTACTCTATGTGGAGAGAGCATTTTTTGGGATCTCCTAGTAGAAGCGTTGAGGACATATGACGTCATCTTGTGTCTGGAAAGTTTATCTACATTCCTTACCCAGATTGAGTATATTTGGCACAAAGGGCACTGTGTCCGCCCATATGGGACAATTATTACCTTCTCCAGCAAGAAGGGATCCTATGTAGCACATGATAGACTTACCCGGAGGAGGGTGAAACCGATTACTCATCAGATGGATAGCCTTACCCACGAAGTAGTTGATGTGGAGAGTCTGAGATATCCTGTAGTGGTGGACTAGTACGCAGATGTTTTCCCTAATGATGTTCCAAGACTACCTCCCCGTAGAGTGGTGGACTTTTACATTTAATTTTACCCAAGGACAAAACCAATATCTACACTAGCATATAGGATGGCTCCCATGTAGTTTTTTTGAGATGCAGGTATAGCTAGATTACTTGTAGGGGAAGGGGTTCATCCTGCCCAGTGTTACACCTTAGGTAGCCCCAATTCTATTCACCAAGAAGGAAGATGGGAGCTTGATGCTTTTTTTTGACTACCGGCGCCTAAACTAGGTTACCGTGAAGAACAAGTACCCACTTCAGAGGATTGATGGCCTCTTTGATCATCTAAAGGGAGCACATTGGTTATCAAAGTTTGACCTCATATCAAGCTATCACCAGCTATGTGTTCAAGTTGAGGATGTGCAGAAGAAGAATTTCAAATGTTGGTACGGCCACTACGAGTACTTGGTTATGCCATTGAGTGTAACAAACTCTCCAGTTGTGTTCATGGGACTCATGAACAGGGTATTTCAGCCATAACATGATCACTTTGTAGTGGTCTTCAGCGACGACATTCTGATCTTCTCATCTACAGAGGATCAACATTCCTATCATTTACAGGTAGTACTAGACACACTCTGAGAGCACCATCTTTATGGTAAACTCTTGAAGTGATAGTTTTGGATCCGAGAGGGTCACATTCTAGGACTTTTCATATTGGAGGCTTGAGTTGCAGTATATCCTGCGATGATTGAGGCATTATTTTCTTGGGAGCCACCCAGGAGTGTGACAGAGGAACGAAGTTTTCTAGGTTTTGCAGAATATTACCGGAGGATTGTGCCAAACTTCTCCAAAATTACCACAACACTATCATCCTTGATGAAGAAGGGGAAACCCTTCGTATGGTCGGAGAAATGATAGCAGAGTTTTTAGGTGCTAAGGTAGAGGCTGACTATAGCCCCCATCTTGTGGAATCCATAGGAAGGTGTAGATTACGTAGTCTACTGTGACACATCATAGACCAGGATCGGATGTGTCCTAATGAATGAGCAAGCAGTGATGACATATGGTTCTCGATAGTAGAGATAACATGAACAGAACTACACTACCCATGAACTAGAGTTAGAAAAAATGGTCTTCACCTTGAAAATGTGGTGACACTATCTGATGGGAGAATGTTTTACCATTAATCTTTTCACAAGAGTCTCAGGTATATCTTCTCTTAGAAGGACCTGAAACTAAGAGAGTGACGTTGACTTGAGTGTAACACCCCAAGATTTTATGAAAAATATTCTTCTAATTTCATTAATTTCTTGTGTTGTATGCTACACCATGATTACCTTGCGCTATACGCAACACCGTATTAGCTTGCAGTATACGCAACACTATTTTTGGATTGTGTTACACACAATTTTGATAATAGTTATTCTACACAACATTGAGTATATATGTATATATATATATATATATTCAACTTATAAATGAAATATGGTTGTATTCTGTTATACGAAACAACAGAGTATTCTTTCAAAACACGCATCCCTGACTTGGCTTGCATTACACGCAATCACGACCTTCCTCGATAGCGTGTGTTGTACGCAATACCGGGTTTTACTAAACAATGATATATTATTATAATATTATTATGAACTAGCCGTTATGAATAGTATTAACTAAATTTTTAATTTTATAACATTATTATTCATCTTACACATTTTCTATAACATGATATAAGAATAAAATAAATTTTTCGGGTAAAATAAGTATTTTTCAAAAAATGCAGTTTTGCTGCCTTTTTATGGCGCACCCACATTAAATGTAGTTTTTGACATGTTTATAAGTTCAATTTGACAAAATAAAATTCTTCTTTGGAATCAAGAAATAAAAATTTACTTTGGATAAATTTTTTTTATTATTCTGGTAACTTTCATATTTTGATGAATAGTAAAAACACGCTATATTTTATTGAAAAACAACTATTTTCATCGTAATAATTTATAAGGTTAAATTATAATATTTAATGGTTTTAATGTATAAATATAATATATTTTTACCATTTAATATAATCTATGTCATTTTCATTGATTTTAAATTGAATTCATAGGTTAAATAAATTCAATCTTTTGCAATGTTTTAAACAAAAAACCTGTGTTCATTCGACAACGTGATTAATTTTAATTTAATTTCTGAAACTTGTGTGTATTGAATTTGAAAAAATGGATTCCATATTTGGAATCAGTGGGTCCAAATTATGTTAATAGGATACTTTTTATTTTTGGGAATTATGAATAGTAACTATGGTAAATTTTATTTACAATAGTTAAAGGTAAATCGGGTAATTAATGGTAAATATAATATTATAAAATTACCCTAACACATGCCAAAATTCTATTGGATGGCTAAAAGTAAACCCATATCAACTAAGGGTCATATTAGATACATTTTATGGACTTTTGACCATGAAAATAATTTAATTATTATTAAAACCAAAGAAAGTGACAACATGTCACTATCTTAAAGCATATTAGTATAACAATTTTAATTTTGTGATAAACATCATTAAACTTCGAACATGAGTAGTCTCCAGAAATATAATAAAATTATCTACATCATGATAATTTAATTCTAATTTTTAGGGATTAAATATTTGTCATTAATGGTGATACATTAATGACACAGAAATTATTTATTATGTGGAAAATAAGTAATATAGTTTTTATTGAAATAATAATACCCATTAAAAGGCCCAAAAACCTGCCCAAAACTTACTGGTAGTGTATATATACACCTTAATAATCCAATGACCTAATATATAACCGTTTGGATACTTATAAAAGTGATTATGACACTTATATTATTTTATTTTAAATGATGCCAAAGTTGTCACCTTCATAATTTAATAAATATAAAAATTTAAATATTGTTATTTTAAGATGATAAATTCTAGTACTAGTATTATTGTGAAACTTAATAGATTTATCTTCATCATAGGATTTTATTTCAAATTTTATGCAACAAATAATTATATTAAATAATTATACAAAAATGTTGTAGTAATTATTTTATTAAGAGATAAACCATTAAATGGTTTTAAAAATAATAAAATAAATATTATATGAACTATTTAATGTGATCCACTAATTTTATAGATACCTATGACCTTTTATGAATATATTAATTATTTTATTTAGAACATATCTTCTGTATATATTTTATTTAAATTCAAATAATTGAATAGTGTCAAAAATGGCACTATTGTTATTTTATAAAAATAACATATTATAAAATTTATTAAAAATCACAAAAATATTTAAAAATTATAAATTTACATTTACATGGTCAATAATGTTATAATGTAAAAAATTATGGAAAATTCACAACAAATAAGTAATTATTTGTTATAATTTAAAATTTATAATTTTATTACCACAAATAAACTTAAATAGATTAAATAAGGATAAATCAAAATGATAAGGTTAAAAATAAGATCAAAACATGTCTAAATTTTATTTTTTGATGGGATTACAACCCTATATCATCTAATATTCTTATATTAATCATTTTTGGTGGTTTTTAAGTGGGTTTATATTCAATATAAATTAATATTTTTAAGAATTCCAAAGGCTCCCCTCTCCTCCCTTATAAAAGGGCACTTCCTCCCTCTCCTCCCCACACCAATTTGAGCCTTCAAGCTCGGCCAACCACTTCCAAATTATATTCTCCACTTCCCTAGAAACATCCTAGAGGTTCTGGTCTACTTTAAAGACCAATCTTAGTGCCCTAAGAGGAGGTTTCAAAGAGGCATATCAAAGAAGAGGTAATTTCTTCTCCCGATTCTTTCAAGCTTCTTTCTTCTTCAACATCTTCTTATTTAGTTGTTTCATTATAAAGTAATAACATCAGTATCACTAATATACTGATTTTTTATTATAAATATGAAACAACCCCATTTCACCTTCTATCCATCCTACGGAAAACAAAATCACCGCGCGTGCGTACGTACAGAATACCGTCTCCACGCAGTGGGGTAATCTGTTTTTCCACCAACACCTTACATGGATGGGTATAATGCTGTAAAGAATAACTATACATAGTTATTATAACATCATACAGATTCTGATATATTGTATTCTCCACTCCAATTCATTTCAATAATTATGGAAACGATATCATTGCTCGTGTGTACGTACGTACACCGTCTCCAGGACGCGATGAGATTCATTCTCCATGTTAACCATTTAAGAATGATTATAAAGTATATATAAGCAATAATAATGAAATATATGACATTATAAAGCTACTAGATTTATATATATATGTATTTCATCTACTTAATTCCATTAAACTCAATAATGGAATGAAAACAGCGTTCATGCATACGTACGGCCTACCGTCTCCATGAACGGTGTATTTATTTCCATTTATCGATCTATTATATATCTGTATATTCTGAATATATATTATATATAAATCATGTTTTATATTCTGTAATTATTTAATCGTGATCTAAGTAATCATATGAATAATTACAATTCAAAACACGGACGACAAATGAAACGATTTTACCCAAAACACTCTTTAACATGGAATTTACAAAAGAACAGGTAATATAAAGTCATAAGTGAACCATATATGATATAATAACAATGAATATGATTCTGTATTAAGTCAATGACATTATTTAAATCATTATACCGGAGGTTTGGATACATATGAAGCATATCGGACATAAGGTAAGGGATAATTTTGAAAATCTCATTTTTATCTGAGATTGCATATTCGTAATTATTTACTAGGGTTATTGTTATCATCCATGTCCATGTTTCCTAAAAATGATTTCATGTATTTTTAAAGTCCTTTTTACCCACTTTTGACATTTACTACATGATATGTAAGCAATCTTTCTTTTGTTTACGTTATGAGATACTTTTTTTGACTTTTCCGACAAAAGTACGATAAGAATGTATTTTTTAACGTAAAGACTTATTTTCATGAAGCTTACTTCAAAAGATTTCATGACTATTTTCAACTAAAACATTTTCTTCTAAAATTTCCAGACATTTTGTGAAAAGAAAATGATTTTGAAGAAAAAAGAATATTTTCCTCAGGAATTCATTTAAAGTGTTTTATCAAAAACATTTTCATCTAAGATGACATTATTTCACATGGGTATTTTTCAAGTGTAATGTCTCTATGATTTACATGGTTTCACTTTTTTTTTTTATGAAATGATATCCATTTCTTTTATATGGATTATGTGATGATGGGATGATGTTTATGAAACCCAATTTATTTATTGGGTTATTATGAATGATGTATGTTTATTTTGTGGCATAAGTAAGAATGATTTCATTATGAGATGGGTGGGGACCTATATCTCCCTCAAATGCATTGGGTAATGATTTATATCTCATCAGATATACATGGCTGGAATGGAAAGTTAAATCGGTTCAGTAATACAGGACTGGAACAAGGAGTGAACTTGATTCAGAAAGGGACTTTGTCCACTAAGATGGTTTTGGCAGCAATGCCTTGGCTACTATGGAAATCATATCCTGTGATTAATGGTTTCCACAATTACATGTTTTATTCCCATTATATTTTATCATGGTTTATGTTCCATTTTGATCTATGCCTTATGTACCTACATTTTTTATGTTGTTGCTCAAGATTTTAATGTTTAAACATTATGTTCATGTTTTTAAGTTCCAATGTATATGGTATGTTTTATTTTATCCATGCTTACCCTTACTGAGTATTTGAGCTCACCCTTTTTATGTTTTATTTCCCCCCAGGATCAAAAGAAAGGTTTAGGTCAAGAAACAAAAAGTGGAAGATCTTTATGGGAGATGTTGAAAATCTTTCACCACGATTAGAAGATTACGTTCCAAGTTTCCAAAGACACTATACTATTACGGTCCTTGTGTGTCTGTTTTTGTTATGTATTAAGTATTCTGCAAAATTAATGTAATGTCCATGTATGTCAAGCTTTGGATATCTACAGTTGGTATCAGAGGAAAGGTTTAGTCAACCTTTGGAAACTAGGATGCAAGAATGTTAGTGAGATCCCTAGAGATATTTCTAAGGTATGTATAGGGATGTCTCTAAAGATAAGTATGCGTATAAGATATAGTCCTAAAACTACGGTAACGATCTTAGAATTTAACCAAAGATGTTAGATATTTAGGGTGCTCCGCCTATACTATGTTGTTTTTCCTAGCATGATTTTTGCATCTCACACTATTCATTTTAGGTTTTAGAAAATGGCTGGAAACAAGAAGATTCATGATAATAGAAGATATGACAGACAATGGAATGATTTTCTTCCTGAGTAACCAAATGAAATGGGATCTCAAAGTCCAAACAACGTTATTATGCCTCATAAGCAATCTCATAATATGATCAATAATCTCAACTTTGGTAAGATTCCCGACTCATATAATAAGAGAATGATGGAGTTTCATGATGATCATAGAGGAATGAAAGTTCAATTTCCCTCATGTAAATCATGTGGGAAGAGGCATTAGGGAGATTGTTTCAAAGGAACTGGAAGATGCTTTGGGTGTGGAAAAGAAGGACACAAATCCAGTAAGTGCAAAGGAAAAGGTTCAATTAACACCATGGACAAGGATAATGGTATTACTACGACATCAACAATGATTTGATGTTTTAAATGTGGAATGTACGGGCATTATGCAAACCAATTCCCTAAGGGAATGTCTCATTAAGAGAATCAGTATGGTCGTATGGGTAGTATTTATGTTGATGATGATGAAGAGACTACAAATGATATGTGAGATGAAAGAATTGTCGAAGCTCGATCAATGGTTGTGTAATGTTGTATAAGTAATCTCATGGTACTATGGAATAAAGAGACATCTAAGGATTGTTACACTGTTGTCTTTCCTTGAGTTTTAAAAGTGTATGATCAATGGTACCAGTATCCATGAAAGGTTATTCAGAAATTTTTGGAATGTATATGATATGCTCATAATGAAGGGATAAAGAGAAAATTAAATTCTTTATAGTATTCATGATCTCATGACTAATATAAGGAGAAGGTTATATCATGGTTTGAGTATATAGAATTTTTGGATTTTGGTTTGTGGAAAGAGTTAACTTTTGACAGCATTCATGTTTTCACTAAGGTTTAATGGGTATTCATTTTTCAAGATAATACATGATTAAGGTATTCACAAGATTGGAAGGTGACCAACAAGATATATGGGGGATAAATGATGGTATTCACATGCTTTGTTGATGACATTTCATGTAATAATTTTCTTTATACTATGAGCTTGGAACGAAGTATTTTAGATAAGCCTAAATATTGGAATGGATTATGTTGGACATAAGTTAGTATTGTTTATGGATAGAATTTTTTTGATATTATTTATGGGATGTTATAGTAATGTAGATTTAGAAAAAGGACAACATCTAGGACGTGCGACAACCCATCGCGTCGAACAAGGCTGTGGGAATTAAACCCACAACCAAAGTGCGATTGGCCTTTATCGCCTACCACTGGCCTACAGGAAGTCACTGTTTAGTAGAAAATAGTTTTATTATATTAATCAGTATGATATATGAAGTATAAATCCATTTTAGGAACCATATATGATTAATCTCAGTATAGATGGACTTATATATTTTTTATAACCTTTTTTTGAGACAGATGGAATGACCCATCATTCTATCACATGATCTGCTAACACATCACAAATAACAAATTCAACTTCATTTCATTAAGGTATGAAGTGAAAATTGTTCAATGCACGAACAATAGTGAGATTGTACAAAAATAAAGCATGTATTTCTTCCAATTCAGAATTTTCAATGTTAGGGAAATGATATTGAAAACCAAAAATGTTGTCCTAGTGATCTTATATCTGATGAATCAGGTGGTACCTTAGATCATCACAAATTTATGTCTTTGTGATATCTGGCTTTTCCATAGCCATGTTCTCTACCACTCTCCATCAGATCATGATGGTTAGATTTCTCTTCCATATCCATATTTTCACCTATGTGGAATCCCAGTGATTAGTTTATTTCGGTAACTGTTACTTTTCATACTTTTGTTTTTAAAGATTGGTTTTGGTATTCCTTTTTATGATGTGGGATTCTATTAAACAATCTTTCGAGTTGTAAACCATTTATAACCCCGATGAATTTCGAGGGCGAAATTCATTTTAAGTGGGGTATAATGTAACACCTTGAGATTTTATGAAAAATATTATTTTAATTTCATTAATGTCTTGTGTTGTATGCTACACCAAGATTACCTTGCGCTATACGCAACACCGTATTAGCTTGCAGTATATGCAACACTATTCTTGGATCGTGTTACACACAATTGTGATAATAGTTATTCTACGCAACATTGAGTATATATATATTTAAATATATTCAATGTATAAATGAAATATGGTTGGATTCCGTTATATGAAACAATGAATGATTCTTTCACAACACGCAACCCTGACTTGGCTTGCATTACACGCAATCGCGACCTTCCTCGATAGCGTCTGTTGTACGCAATACTGGGTTTTACTAAACGATGATATATTATTATAATATTATTATGAACTAGCCATTATGAATAGTATTAACTAAATTTTGAATTTTATAACATTATTATTCATCTTACCCATTTTCTAGAACATGGTATAATAACAAAATAAATTTTTCGGGTAAAATAAGTATTTTTAAAAAAATGCAGTTTTGCCGCCTTTTGATGGCGCACCCACATTAAATCTAGTTTTTGACATGTTTATAAGTTCAATTTTACAAAATAAAATTCTTCTTTTGAATCATGAAATAGAAATTATCTTTGGTTAAATTTTTCGTATTATTCTGGTAACTTTCATATTTTGATGAATAGTAAAAACACGCTATATTTTAATGAAAAACATCTTTTTTCATCATAATAATTTATATGCTTAAATTATAATATTAAATGGTTTTAAAGAATAGATAGAATCTATTTTTACCATTTAATATAATTTATGTCATTTTAATTGATTTTACATTGAATTCGTAGGTTAAATCAATTCAATATTTTGCAATGTTTTAAACAAAAAACCCGTTTTCATTCGGCAACGGGATTAATTTTAATTTAATTTCTTCAACTTCTATGTATTGAATTTGAATAAATGGATTCCATATTTTGAATAAGTGGGTCGAAATTATGTTAATAGGCTACTTTTTATTTTTGGGAATTATGAATAGTAACTACGGTAAATTTTATTTACCGTAGTTAAAGGTAAATCGGGTAATTAAGGGTAAATATAATATTATTAAATTACCATCACACATGCCAAAATTCTATTGGATGGCTAAAAGTAAACCCATATCAACTAAGGGTCAGATTAGTTTCATTTTATGGACTTTTGACCATGAAAATAATTTATTTATTTTTATTACCAAAGAAAGTGACAACATGTCACTCTCTTAAATCATATAAGTATAATAATTTTAATTTAGTGATAAACATCATAAAACATCGAACATGAATAATATCCAGAAATTTAATAAAATTATATACATCATGATTATTTATTTTGAATTTTTAGGGATTAAATAATTGTCATTAAAGTTGATACATTAATGATACAGAAATTATTTATAAAGTGGAAAATAAGTAGTATAGTTTTTATTGAAATAATAATACCCATTAAAAGGCCCAAAAACCTGACCAATACTTATTCATAGTGTATATATACACCTTAATCATCCAATGACCTAATATATAACCGTTTGGATCCTTATAAAAGTGATTATGACACTTATATTATTTTATTTTAAATGATGCCAAAGTTGTCAATTTCATAATTTTATAAATATAACAATTTAAATATTGTGATTTTAAGATGATAAATTCTATTAAAAGTATTATTGTTAAAGATAATATATTTATCTTCATGATAGGATTTTATTTTAAATTTTATGCAACACATCAGTATATTAAATAATTATACAAAAATGTTGTTGTAATTATTTTATTAAGAGATAAACAAAATAAATGGTTTTAAAAATAATAAAATAAATATTATATGAACAATTTAATTTGATACACTAATTTTATAGAAACATATGACCTTTTATGAATCTATTAATGCTTTTATTTCAATCATATATCCTGTATATATTTTATTTAAATTCAAATAAATGAATAGTGTCAAAAATGACACTATTGTTATTTTATAAAAATAACATATTATAAAATTGTTTAAAAATCACAAAAATATTTAAAAATTATAATTTTAAATTTATATGGTCTATAATGTTATAAAGTAAACAATTATGGAAAATTCAAAACAAATAAGTAATTATTTGTTATAATTTAAAATTTATTATTTTATTACCACAAATAAACTTAAATAGATTAAATAACAATAAATCAAAATGATAAGGTTTAAAATTAGATCCAAACATGTCTAAATTTTACTGGATGATAATACTAAAACCCTATACCATCTAATATTTTAATATGAGTCATTTTTGGAGGTTTTTAAGTGGGTTTAGATTTATTATAAATTAATATTTTTAAGAATTCCAAAGGTACCCCTCTCCTCCCTTATAAAAGGGCACCTCCTCCCTCTCCTCCTCACACCAATTTGAGCCTTCATTCTCGGCCAACCCATGAACAATTATCTTCTCCACTTCCCTAGAAAAATCCTAGAAGTTATGGTCTACTTTAAAGACCAATCATAGTGCCCTAAGAAGAGGTTTCAAAGAGGCATATCCAAGAAGAGGTAATTTCTTCTCCCGATTCTTTCAAGCTTCTTTCTTCTTCAACTTTTTCTTCATTAGTTGTTTAATTATAAAGTAATAACATCAGTATCACTAATATACTTATTTGTTATTATAAATATGAAACAACCACATTTCACCTTCTATCCATCCTATGAAAAACAAAATCACCGCGTGTGCGTACGTACGAAATACCGTCTCCACGCCGTGGTGTAATCTGTTTTTCCACCAACACCTTACATGGATGGGAATAATGGTGTAAATAATAACTATACATAGTTATTATAACATCATACTGATTCTGATATATTGTATCATCCACTCAAATTCAATTCAATAATTATAGAAACGATATCATCGCTCGTGTGTACGTACGGACTACCGTATCCATGACGCGATGAGATTCATTCTCCATGTTAACCATTTAAGAATGATTATAAAGTATATATAATAAATCATAATGAAATATATGAAATTATAAATCTACTGTATTTATGTATATATGTATGTCATCAACTTAATTCCATTCATCTCAATAAGGAAACGAAAACAACGTTCTTCCGTACGTACGGCCTACTCTCTCCATGAACAGTGTATTTCTTTACATTTATCGATATATTATATATATGTATATCCTGAATATATATTATATATAAATCATGTTTTATATTCTGGAATTATGTAATTGTGATCTAAGTAATCATATGAATAATTACAAGTCAAAACACAGACGACAAATGAAACGGTTTTACCCAAAACACTCTTTAACAAGGAATTTACAAAAGAACGGGTAATATAATGTCATAAGTGAAAAATATATGATATCATAACAATGAATATGATTTTGTAATAATTCAATGACATTATTTGAATCATTATACAGGAGGTTCATATACATATAAAGCATATCAGACATAAGGTAAGGGATAATTTTACAAATCTCATTTTTATCGGAGATTTCATATTCGTAATTATTTACTGGGGTTATTATTATCATCCATGTCCATGTTTCCTAAAAATGCTTTCATCTATGTTTAAAGTCCTTTTTACCCACTTTTGACATTTAGTACATGGTATGTAAGGAATCTTTCTTTTGTTTACGTTATGAGGTACTTTTTTTGACTTTTCCGAAAAAAGTACGATAAGAATGTTTTTTTTAACGTATACGGAATGAAAGGATTTTTATGGTTTTATAAAGCCTTATTTTCATGAAGATTCCTTCAAAAGATTTCATGAATTTTTTCAACTAAAACCTTTTCTTCTAAAATTGCATGACATTTTGTGAAAAGAAAATGATTTTGAAGAAAAAAGAATATTTTCCTCAGGAATTCATTTAAAGTGTTTTATCAAAACCATTTTCATCTAAGATGACATTATTTAACATGTGTATGTTTCAAGTATAATGTATCTATGATTTACATGGTATCACTTTTTTAAATTATGAAATGATATCCATTTCTTTTATATGGATTATGTGATGATGGGATGATGTTTATGAAACCCATTTTATTTATTGGGTTATTATGAATGATGTATGTTTCTTTTTTGGCACAAGTAAGAATGATTTCATTATGATATGGGTGGGACCTGTATCTCCCTCCAATGAAATGGGTAAAGATTTATATCTCATGGGATAGACATTGCTGGAAAGGCACGTTAAACCGGTTCAGTAACACAGGACTGGAACGAGGAGTGAACTCGATTCAGAAAGGGACTTTGTCCACTGAGATGGTCTTGGCAGCAATGCCTTGGCTACTATGGAAATAAAATCCTGTGCTTAATGGTTGCCACAATTACATGTTTTATTCCCATGCTATTTTATCATGTTTTATGTTCCATTATGATCTATGCCTTATGTACTTCCATGTTTTATGTCGTTGCTCAATATTTTAATGTTTAAACATTATGTTCATGTTTTTAAGTTCCAATGTATATGGTATGTTTTATTTTATCCATGCTTACCCTTACTGAGAATTTTATCTCACCCTTTTTTATGTTCTATTTTCCCCCAAGGTCAAAAGAAAGGTTTTAGGTCAGGAAACAAAAAGTGGAAGATCTTTATTGGAGATGTTGAAGATCATTCACCACGATTAGAAGATTACGTTCCATGTTTCTAGAGACACTAAACTATTACGGTCTTTGTGAGTCTGTTTTTGTTATGTATTAAGTATTCCGAAAAAGTAATGTAATGTCCATGTACGTCATGCTTCGGGTCTCTACATTGAGTTCCTCTAGGACTGTGACATTGAGATAGTCTATACTCCTGTGAAGGGGAACATTATGTAATATGAACTCAGTAGGAGATCTAGTATACAATTGTTAGGTGAGGTGACATAGCAGCAAACCACTTTGTATATATCTTTTGTGGATAGAAATGGAGATGATTTCCTTCGGTCTCTTACAGTCAATCCCCCACATCATCAGTGAGTTAGGGAGGTGATGTGTGGGGACCTTGAATGCGAGACACAAAGTGCTTAGATATCCAGCAGGCAGGCACGTGATGGATTTTCTAATGGTAGTGAACATTTCATCAGCTTTAGAGGACGTACCATGGAACCAGTATCACTTCCGGAGGAAGTATTGAGAGTGTTCCACACATCCCCTCCAGCGGTTCATCCAGGAGCGGCCAAGATGTACCAGGATCTCCAATGACTACACTGGTGTCCAGGAAAGAAAAATGGAGTAGAAGAGTTTGTTTCTCGTTACCTCAATTGTCAGCAAGTGAAGTCGGAGAATCAGGTACCAGTAGGCTTGGTTCAACTATTAATGGTCCCTGAGTAGAATTGGGGTGGGATATCCATGGAATTCATGTTATACATCCATGTAAATCTAGAGTAAATGACACTATTTGGGTGGTCATCGACTGACACACCATGTCATCCCACTTCCAACCGATCAGAGAGTAGAGTTCAATAGAGAGATTGGGATGCCTATATGTGCAGGAGATTGTGTGGAAACATGGAGTACCTTCGATGAATGTCTCTGATCATGACACACATTTTACTTCTCGACTTTGGAAGGGGTTATAAGAGTCTTTCAGGACCAACTTCTTTTGAGAACCTCCATCCATCCTCAAAAGGATGATTAGATTAAGAAGACCATTCAGGCCCTCGAGGACACGTTGCTTGATTTTGCCCTCAACTTCTGTTGTAGCTGGTAGGATCACTTACCTATGGTGGAGTTTTATTACAACAACAGATAACACTCAACTATTGGTATGACACCTTTTGATGCGTCGTATGAGAGACCTCACAAATAACCCTTTTGCTGGACTGACCCAGGGGATTTAGCACTTGTGGGACCATAGATGGTATGGGCTACCACGAAGAAGGTTTAGATTATCTAGGAGTAGAAGAAGACTGCACAGAGCCTGAAAAGGTCTTATTCTAATAGTATGTGGTGGTATCTGGAGTTTGAGGATGGTGACCATGTCTTTCTACAAATTCTGACTCCAACGAGGTCTACAGAGATTTGGCCATGGTGGCAAGTTATCTATGAGATTCATAAGACCTTTTCAAGTCCTTAGAAGAGTTGACAAGGTGGAATAACACTTATCCCTTCCACCTCAGTTGAAGAAGGTTAACAAAAACGTCAACGTATCACATCTGTGAAGATATGTGCGTGACCCTTCTCATATCATCGACCACGACGAGCGGGACATCGATGATGGGGTGGCATTTACGGAGGTTCCAGTAGAGATTAAGGATCGAAAGGAGCGGTTCCTTTGTGGATGGTCGATACCTCTACTACACATCTGCTGGAAGCATGGGAACCTCCATGATAGCACATTAGAGTGGGAGGCACAGATTCATGCTTTGTACCCCCACTTGTTCCAGTAGTTTGAGTTGAGGCTTACGGGGATGTAAAACCTGAGGTGGGGAGAATGTAATGACCCAGTAATTCGATGTAATTTTTTTAACTAAATGAGAATTTAAAGAGTCCAAGAAAATTGATGGTGCTTGATTACAAGGCATAGAGTGCCTGGAATGAATTTCAGAACATTTTTTAGGGTATGTTTAGAAAACGTGTGAGTGGTTTTTTTCTAAATTTTTAACTGATGCTCGGAATTGAAATCTGATGGCAACGCTGAAATCATATTGCCAATATTGGCTTTATAATACATTCAACTCAACGAAAATTAATTAAGGGTGAATGTAATTTTTTTGGTCTTTCATGGAAATAATAAAATAAAATTAACAGATGGTTTATGTAATTTTGATGTAACCAACCTCTTTGTGGAAGTTGGTGGTGGGGACAACCATACCTTAACCTCCCCTAAGAGGTTATGGTGGTGGGGACCACCCGAGCCTAACCTCCCAAATGTGGTTATGGTGGTGGGGTCCACCCAGGATTAAACCCCCTTGAAACCTCCCAAAAAATTTGGAGAAAAAGATCAACTCCCTTATAAATGTAGAGAATCCTCTTCAACTCCTGCATTGATGTGGAGGAGCCTCTTGTGTAACACCACGAGATTTTTTGAAAAATATTCTTTTTAATTTTATTAATGTCTTGTGTTGTATGCTACACCAAAAGGAGCTTGCACAACACGCTTCCTTGACTTTCCTTACATTACACGCAATCAATACCTTCCTCAAAAGCGCGTGTAGTATGCAATACCAAGTTTTACTAAACAACGATATGTTATTAAAATAATATTAAAACTAGCTGTTATGAATAGTAATAACCACTTTTTGAAATTTTTTAAATTTTATTTTTCAAAATTCTTTTCATTTTGGGATTCGGAATATCGAAATTAGCTTAGGGTGAAATTTTGGTACTTTTCGGATAACTTTCATTTTCTGATGAATAGTGAAAATTACTAAATTTTAATTAAAAACAACCTTTTTAATTGAAATAATTAATAGTGATAAGTTATTAATTTCAGTGTTTTTAAAGTATATTTGTAATATATTTTTACAATTTAATAAAATGTTGGTCATTGGATGTAATTTCACATTTAAACCAGCCATAAACAAGTGTCAATCTTTTTATAGTTATTATCTCTTAAGAACAAGCTATTTGTTTTGACGACGGGAATAAATTTTTAAATTAAGTAATGAAACTGATATGTTTTGAATTTGGTAAAATACACATCATTTTTGAGTTCATAATATCAAATATAGCTTAGGCCTAATTTTTTGTATTTTTTTGGAAACTTTCATTTTTTGATGAATAGTGAAACCACTAAGTGGTAGTTAAAAAAATGATTTTTTAATAAAACTTAATTTAACCGTCTCTGTGAGTGGAATTTCAAAAATCCAAGACACACGGTTGATGTTAGTAAGTAAAATGTGGTTCAATGATATGAAAATATTTTTTGGTGAATAGTAACTTTTTACTTTTTTTACCATGGTTAAAAGTAAATAGGGTAATTAAGGGTAAAAATGATATTATTATTACCCTAAAACATGTCCTAATTCTATTGGATAAGTGTAATTCGACCAAAAACAACCTTAGAAATAAAATAGGACCATTTAGGGCCACTTGGATTAGATTATGACATTTATTATTAATTTATTTAAAGACGGGTTAAAATAGTTAAAATCAATGTTTAATAAGTAAATAATTTTTAATAAGGTTATACATAAGATAAATTCGACTATAAATATACATTAGAAAGATAAAACTATTTCCTACATAATTTTATTTTATTTGTAATTTTTAGACATTAGATAATTTAATTTATTTATGACACAAAGATGATGCAGTAATTATCCTTTTAATGAATAATTGGCATAATTGATGTTATAAATACCAAAATAAATGTAATTTGAGACTTTTGGGAATTCCACTAATTTCCTAGGTTAATATGACTTTTTAGTATTGATTTAATTAACCTATTTTGAACTAATCATTCTGTTATTAGTTTTAAAAAAATCAATTACTAAATAGTGTCAAAATTGACATAAAATAGTTTTTAAAAAAACTATTATATTATTAATAGTTATTTTATTCTTAAAAATCTAAGGTTAGGCCTAATTACTTATATAAGTTTATATATATTAATCATAAACAAATTGCGGTTCGTTTGGCTTGTTATAGTATGTTTATTAACCTTATAGTGTAAGAACACAAAAAGACATGGTAAAATTAAAATTATCTATCTTAAAGTTAAAACTAAATGATAAGGTTAAAATAGTAAACTAAACTTGTCCAAATTCTATTGGATGAGAGTATTTAGACCCATACCCACCTTAGACTCTAAATAAATCAATTTGGATCTATTTAAAACCGAATTTCACTTTATAATATACTAATATGTTTAGTTATTCCAAAGGTGCCCCTCTCCTCCCTTATAAAAGGGAACCTCCTCCCTCTATTCCTCACACCACATTGAGCATTCAATCTCGTCCAACCCCCACCAAATTCTCTTTTCCACTTCCCTAAAAACATCCTATAGGTCTTGGTCTTCTTCAAAGACCAATTTTATTAACCTAAGAGCAGGACATAAAGAGGCGCTTCAAAGAAGAGGTAATGTCTGTTACCGATTTTTTCAACATTATTTCATCTTCCACTTCTTATTCTTAGGTTGTTTCATTATTAAGTAATATCATCAGTATCAACCATATACTGATATTTAATTATAAGTATGAAACAACCCTATTTCACCATATATCCATCCTACGGAAAACGAAATCACCGCGCGTGCATACGTACGGAATACCGTCTCCACACCGTGGTGTAATCTATTTTCATCCACCACCTTACATGGATGGGTATAATGGTGTACATAATATCTATATATGATTATTGTAAAGTTATATTGATTCTGAAATAGTATACATACACTCCAATACAATTCCACGATCATGCGAACGATATCATCGCTCGTGCGTACGTACTGACTACCATCTCCACGACGCGATGAGATTCATTATCCACCTTAACCATTCATGAATGATTATAAAGTATATATAATAAGTAATCATAAAATATATGACATAATAGTGATAATGGATTTATGTGTATATATATGTATGTCATCTACTTATTTCCATTCAACTCAATAAGGAAACGAAAACAACGTTCATGCGTACGTACGGCCTACTGTCTCCATGAACGGTGTATTTATTTCCATTTACTGATATATTATATATATGTATATTCTGAATATATATTATATATAAATCATGTTTTATATTCTAGAATTAGGTAATCATGATCTGTGTAATCAAATTAATAATTACAAGTCAAAACACAGACAACAAATGAAACGATTTTACCCAAAACGCTCTTTAACATGAAATTTACAAAAGAACGGGTAAAATAAAGTCATAAGTGAACCATATATTATATCATAACAATGATTATGATTCTGGAATAAGTCAATGAAATTATTTAAATCATTAAACAGGAGTATCGTATATTTACGAAGCAAATCGGACCTAAGGTAAGGGAAAATATCGCAATCTCATTTTATCCAAGATTGTTAATACTTTGGAATTTACTGGGGTGTATTTTATCATCCACATCCATGACTCCTCAATATGTAATATTTATATCCTTATACAATAGTTTATATCCAATTTTACCCTTCGGTGATTTTTTCGTAAAATATATGAAAGAAATCTTTTGTCGTTTTTCGTACGAGGTACTTTTTGACTTTTCCGACAAAAGTACTAGAAGAATGCTTTTTTAACTTATACGGCATGAATGGATTTTTAAAACATTATTTCCAAGAAGCTTCCTTTACAAGTTTTCAAGTTTACTTTTAATCATCTTCTTTTAGTTTAGAATTGTATAAAATGGTAAGAAAGGAAAATTATTTTTGATGTAGAAGGGATATTTTCCTCAAGAATTGAGTTCAAGTGTTTTATCAAAAAAAAATAATTCTTAGATAATAAAGGGTTCTATTTCTATCCCTATTATTACATTGATTTGATTATGTTGTGATGGAATTATTTTTATGAATTCCTTTATCTTATATGAATTGTTTTATGACATCACAATGTTTAAGAATCCCATTTTTATTACATGGGTTATGCTATGATGTATGGTTTATGATTATGTGGCACACATAAGAATGGTATCATTATGAGATGGGTGGAACCTATATCTCCCTCCAATGCATTAGGTAAGGCTTTTATATCTCATGAGATAGACATGGCTTGAACGGCAGGTTAAGCCGGTTCAGTGAAACAAGAATGAAACGAGGAGTGAACTCAGTTCAGAAATGGACTTTATCCACTAAGATAGTCTTGGAAATGAGTCTTGACTAATAAGAAATGATTCTCTATGATTATGTGTGTATTCCACAAATATTCATGTTTTATGTTATGATTATTGGGATTACATTTCACTATTATTATTTATCCCATGTTATGATATTATGATCTCTTTTGCAGGTTAATATTTCCAAAATGTTATGTTCTTATGAATATGATGCGATTGAAATTTCTTTTGTTTACCCTTACTGAGCATTTGAGCTCACCCTTTTATGTTTTCTTTTCCCCAGGATATAAAGAAATTTTTTAGGTAAAAAATGGAAGATCTTTTTGGGAGATGTTGAAGATCATTCACCATGATTAGAAGATTATATTCCGAGTTTCCAAAGACACAAAACTATTACGGTACTTATGTGTGTATTTTTTCTATGTACTAAGTATTCCGCAAAAGTAATGTAATGTCCATGTACGTTATGCTTCGGGTCTCTACAGTTGGTATCAGAGGAAAGGTTTAGTCAACCTTTGGAAACTAGGATGGGAGAACTTTAGTGAGATCCCTATAGATATTTTCAAGGTATGTATAGGTATGTCCCTAAGGTTAAGTATAAGTATAGGTTATAGAACTAGAATTACGGTAACCTAAGATGTTAGATATTGAAGGTAATCCCCCTTTATTATATTGTTTTCCCTAGTGTTATTTTTGCCTCTCACACTATTCTTTTTGGGTTTCAGACGATGGTGGGAACCCAAAGGACCATGTTGATCAATGTAATGGACAATGCAATGATTGTCCTCCTAAAAAAACAAATTGTACGGGAGATGGAGTGAAAAATCTTATTTCTATAATTACACAAGCTAAGAATCATTCTGGACATCCAAATGAGCAGATAAGGGAACAATATTCTATTGATTCCTTCATGAGGAAATGTCCACCTTCTTTTAGTGGGTCTTCTGATCCACTTATTGTTGAACAATGGATCATTACCACTGAAAAGATATTTTTAGTTCTTCAATGTTTTGAACCTGATAAATTCATATTAGCAGTATATCATTTGGAAGGTGAAGCTGATTAATGGTGGAATCTTATAAATAATATGAGGCCAAGAGATGAAATTGAGTCCATTGAATGTGATGAGTTCATGAAATTATTTTCCAATAAGTACTTACCTCGTATTCTTCGAACAAAGATGGAGAAGAAGTTTCATGAACTAAAGTAAAAGGATGATGTATCTGTTGGTATATACGAAGCGAATTTTATAACGCTTGCAAGGTATGTATCTGTATTTATCATCCAACCTGAACGTAATGTGGATCTATTCTTCAGTTTCTTAAAACCAAATCTTTAAAGGGCATTATCTATAAGTGAATTCAATAGCTGTGAAGAAATTGGGCGTTGTGCTATCAAGGTAGAAATGGAAGTTGGTGTTACTTATCCATCTCATAGTTTTGGAAAGAAACGAAAGATGGAGTTCAAGCAGAAATCTTATAATAATGGTGAAAAGAAGATGAATGTTTCCTTATGCTCAAAGTGGGGAAAGAAGCATGGTGGATATTGTCTTAAAGGGACTAGAAAATGTTTTAAGAGTGGAAAAGAAGGTCATCGGGCAGCTGAGTTTCGAAGTAATGGAAAAAGGGTTTTCTAATGATGTGAATAAAGAAAAGACTGCGGAGAACGCACCACCAACACTTCAAAGCTTCAAGTGCATTGAAATGGGGCATTATGCTAATAAATGCCCTAATCCAAGGGTTAGTGATGATAGACATGAGCAACCACTTAAGGAAAAGGACAAAGGGAAGTCCCATGTGATCACTGTTGGCGATGTTGAATAAGAAAACGATGTGGTGGAATGATTAAGTGTTTATGTAATGGGATTCCAAAATAATGTTGTATATAGTATCGTGGAATATTGGAATATTTATGTATTGGTCTATAGTGGTTTTAAATAATTTTATGGAACCGGTAACCATGGAAAGTGATTGAGATATTTTTGGTAAGCAGATGATATGCACATAATGAAGGGATAAGAAGATATTGAGATGTTTGATTGTATTCATGATCTCATGATTGATATAAGGACTAAGTGATATCATGGATTGAGTATAAAGAATTTTGAGGATTTTGGTTTGTGGAAAGTGTTAACTTTTAACTACATTCATGATTTCACTAAGGTTCAATGGGTATTCATTCTTCCAGAGAATACATGATTAAGGTATTAATATGTTTGTAATTTGACCAACAAGATATATCTTATGATATATTGGGGATAAATGATGGCTTTCACGTGATTGTTATGTGACATTTCAAGTAATCATTTTCTTTATACTATGAGATTGGACATAATTATTTTAGATAAGCCTAAATATTGGAATGGATTATGTTGGACATAAGCTAGGATAGAGTTTTTTTCAATATTATTGATTGGATGTTTTTTTAATATAGCTTTAGAAAAAGGACAACCTGCAGGACGGGCGACAGCCCATCGCGTCGGACAAGGCTGTGGGAATCGAACCCACAACCGAAGTGCGACTGGCCTTTATCGCCTGCCACTGGCCAACATGAAGTCCCTATTTAGTAGAAACTAGTTTTATTATATTAAGCAGTATAATATAAGAAGTATAAGTCCATTTTAGGAACCATATATAATTAATCTCACTATAGATGGACTTATGTAAGTTTTGATAACTTTTCTAACCTTTTGTTTGAGTCTGATGGAATGACCCATCATTCTATCACATGATCTGCTAACACATCACAAATGACATATTCAACTTAATTTCT
Organism: Viscum album; assembly: GCA_963277665.1. Taxonomy (NCBI): domain Eukaryota; kingdom Viridiplantae; phylum Streptophyta; class Magnoliopsida; order Santalales; family Viscaceae; genus Viscum; species Viscum album. The sequence continues at coordinate 1,378,892,256 of OY728152.1, forward strand.
TTAAGAGATGAAGTTTAAATTGTCCAATGAATGACCAACGGTGAGACTATACCAAAATGACAAATGTTTTCTTCTAATTCCAATTTCATCAACTTTAGGGAAATGATCTTGAAAACAAAAAATGTTGTCATAGTGCTCTTATATCTAATGAAACAGATGGTACCTTATATTGTCACAAATTTAGGGCTTTGTGATTGTTGGTTTTTCCATAGCCATGTTCTCTACCACTCTCCATCCGAACATGATGGTAAGATTTCTCTTCCATATCTATATTTTCAGCTATGTGAAAACCCAATGATTATTTTATTTGGGTAACCGTTACGTTTCATACTTTTGTTTTTAAATATTGGTTTTGGTATTCCTTTTTATGATGTGGATTTATATTAAAGAAAATTTCAAGTAGTAAACCATTTATAACCTCGATGAATTTCGAGGGAGAAATTCATTTTAAAGGGGGTAGAATGTAACACCCCGAGATTTTATGAAAAATATTCTTTTTAATTTCATTAATGTCTTGTGTTGTATGCTACACCAAAAGGAGCTTGCACAACACGCATCCTTTACTTGCCTTGCATTACACGCAATCACGACCTTCCTCGAAAGCGCGTGTAGTACGCAATACCGAGTTTCACTAAACAACGATATTCTATTAAAATATTATTAAAACTAGATGTTATGAATAGTAATAACCACTTTTTTGAAATTTTGTAAATTTTATTATTCAAACTGGACTTCATTTTTGGATTCGGAATATCAAAATTAGCTTAGGGTGCAAATTTGGTACTTTTCAGATAACTTTCATTTTCTGATGAATTGTGAAAATTACTAAATTTTAATTAAAAACAACATTTTTAATCGAAATAATTAATAGTGATAAATTATTAATTTGAGTGGTTTTAAAGTATATTTAGAATAAATTATTACAATTTAATACAATTTTGGTCATTGGATGTAATTTCACATTTAAAATATACATAAACAAGTGTCAATCTTTTGATAGTTATTATCTTTTAAGAACATTCTATTTGTTTTGACGACGGAAATTAATTTTTAAATTAATTAATGAAACTGATATGTTATGAATTTGGTAAAATATACATACTTTTTGAGTTCATAATATCAAATATAGATTAGGACTAATTTTTGGTATTTTTCTGGAAACTTTCATTTTTTGATGAATAGTGAAACCACTAAGTGGTAGTTAAAGAAATGAATTTTTCATAAAACTTAATTTTACCACTTCTCTGAGTGGAATTTCAAAAATCCGAGAGACACGGTTGATGTCAGTAAGTAAAATGTGGTTCAATGAGATGAAAATAATTTTTGGTGAATAGTAACTTTTTACTTTTTTTACCACGGTTAAAAGTAAATAGGGTAATTAAGGGTAAAAATGATATTATTATTACCCTAACACATGTCCTAATTATATTGGATAAGTTTAATTCGACCAAAAACAACCTTAGGAATAAAATATGACCATTTAGGCCTACTTGGATTAGATTAGGTCAATTATTATTAATTTATTTAAAGAAGGGTTAAAATAGTTAAAACCAAAGTTTAATAAGTAAATAATTTTTAATAAGGTTATACATAAGATAAATTCGACTATAAATATTCATTAGAAAGATAAAAAGATTTCCTACATAATGGTATTTTATTGGTAATTTTTAGACATTAAATAATTTAATTTATTAATGACACAAAGATGATGCAGTAATTATATTATTAAGGAAATATTGACATAATTGAGGTTATAAATACCAAAATAAATGTAATTTCAGACTTTTTATGGTTTAAACTAATTTTATAGGTTCATATGACATGTTAGTATTGATTAAATTAAATTTTTTCGAACTAATAATTCTGTTATGAGTTTTACAAAAATCAATTACTAAATAGTGTCTAAATTGACATAAAATAGTTTTTAAAACAAATATTATATTATTAATTGTTATTTAATTCCTAAAAATCTAAGGATCAGCCAAATGTCTTATATATGGTTATATATATTAATAATAAACAACTTGGGGTTCGTTTGGCTTGTTATAGTAAGTTTATTAACCTTATAGTGTAATAACCCAAAAAGACACGGTAAAAGTAAAATTATCTAACTTAAAGTTAAAACTAAATTATAAGGTTAAAATACTAAACTAAACTTGTCCAAATTCTATTGGATTAGCGGATTTCTACCCATACCCACCTTATCTTCTAAATAAATCAATTTGGAGCAATTTAAAACCGAATTTGGCTTTATAATAATATAATATTTTTAGTTATTCCAAAGGTGCCCCTCTCCTCCCTTATAAAAGGGCACCTCCTCCCTCTCTTCCTCACACCACTTTGAGCCTTCATTTTCGGCCGAAACCTGCCAAATTCTCTTCTCCAATTCCCTAAAAATATCCTATATGTCCTGGTCTTCTTCAATGACCAATTTAGGTACCCTAAGAGGAGGACTCAAAGAGGCGCTTCAAAGAAGTGATAATGTATGTTACTGATTCTTTCAACTTTATTTATTCTTCTACTTCTTCTTCTTAGGTTGTTTAAATATGAAGTAATAAAATCAGTTTCACTCATATACTGATATGTTATTATATGTATGAAACAACCCTATTTCACCATCTATCCATCCAACGGAAAAAAAATCACCGCGCGTGCGTACGTACGGAATACCGTCTCCACGCCGTGCTGTAATCTATTTTCCACCACCACCTTACTTGGATGGGTATAATGGTGTAAATAATAACTATATATGATTATTTTAAAGTGATATTGATTCGGATATAGTATACATAAACTCCAATACAATTCCACGATCTTGAGAACGATATCATCGCTCGTGCGTACGTACAGACTACCATCTCCACGACTCGCTGAGATTTATTCTCCACGATAACCATTAATGAATGATTATAAATTATATATAATAAGTAATCATGAAATATATGACATAATAATGATATTGTATTTATGTGTATATATATGTATGTCATCTACTTAATTCCATTCAACTCAATAAGGAAACGAAAAAAGCGTTCATGCATACGTACGGCCTACCGTATCCATGAACGGTGTGTTTCTTTCTATTTACTGATCTATTATATATATGTATATTCTGAATATATATTATATATAAATAATTTTTTATATTATGGAATTAATTAATCATGATCTATGTAATCATATGAATAATTACAGGTCAAAACACGGACGACAAATGAAACAATTTTACCCAAAACGCTTTTTGACATGGAATTTACAAAAGAACGGGTAAAATAAAGTCATAAGTGAACAATATATGATATCATAACAATTATTATGATTCTTTAATAAGTCAATTACATTATGTAAAGCATTATACTGGAGGTTCGGACACTTACAAAGAAAATCAGACCTAAGGTAAGGGAAAATATCACAATCTCATTTTATCCGAGATTGTTTATACTTTGGTATTTACTGGGGTGTATTTTATCATCCACATCCATGATTACTCAATATGTAATATTTATATCCTTATACAATATTTTATATCAAATTTTACCCTTCGTTTAGTTTTTATTAAAATATATTAAAGGAATCTTTTGTCGTTTTTCTTACGAGGTACTTTTTGACATTTCCGACAAAAGTACGAGAAGAATGTTTTTTTAACTTATACGGCATGAATGGATTTTTAAAACATTATTTTCAAGAAGATTCCTTTACAAGTTTTCAAGTTTATTTTTAATCAACTTCTTTTATTTTAGAATTGTATGACATGTTATGAAAGGAAAAGAATTTTTGAAGTAGAAAGGATATTTTTCCTCAAGAATGGAGTTCAAGTGTTTTATCAAAATTATTTTCCATCTAAGATAATAAAGGGTTCTGTTTCTATCCCTATCAGTACATTGATTTGATTATGTTGTGATGGAATTATTTTTATGAATTACTTTATGTTTTATGAATTGTTTTATGATGTCACGATGTTTAAGAATCCCATTTTTATTACATGGGTTATGCTATGATGTATGGTTTATGATTTTGTGGCACACATAAGAATGGTATCATTATGAGATGGGTGGGAGCTATATCTCCCTATAATGAATTGGGTAAGGATTTTATATCTCATGTGATAGACATGGTTGGAATGGTAGGTTAAACCGTTTCATTGAAACAGGACTGAAATAAGGAGTGAACTCGGTTCAGAAATGGAATTTATCCACTAAGATAGTCTTGGCAATGAGTCATGACTAATAAGAAATGATTCTCTATGATTTTGTGTGTATGACACAAAGTTTCATGTTTTATGTTATGATTATGGGGATTACATTTCACTACTATGATTTATCCCATGTTGTGATATTATGATCTCTTTTGCTGGTTATGATTTCCAAAATGTTATGTTCTTATGAATATGATGTGATTGATATTTCTTTTGTTTACCCTTACTGAGAATTTGAGCTCACCCTTTTATGTTTTCTTTTCCCCAGGATATAAAGAAATGTTTTAGGTAAAAAAAAGGGAAGATCTTTATGGGAGATTTTGAAGATCTTTCACCACGATTAGAATATTATATTCTGAGTTTCCAAGGACACTAAACTATTACGGTCCTTGTGTGTGTGTTTTTGTTGTGTACTAAGTATTCCGCAAAAGTAATGTAATGTCCATGTACGTTAAGCTTTGGGCCTCTACATATTGACCTTCCTTAACCTTAATTGTGAAATCCAACCCCCACTTAGTTATGCCAACATACCACTAAATTGAGCCAATTTTATTTACACAATTAGAATTATGCCAATGATTAAATTGGGGAAACACTTTTTATTGTATTGTCTATCATTTTTATTTTGGTGGTTTATTATTTTGTGAACATTCATTGGAAATGGAGAAAGAGAGCTCTTGGTGGGAGAAAACTCTATAATGAAGAACACGTTCTTCAATGAACAATGCTCTGCTGACGAAGAATACTGATCTCAACGTTGAGCATCTTCCTCGAGAGTTCTTTTGACATGGGACATCTTCATATACGATGAATCGATGATCATTCTACCTTCTTCCACCAACATCATCAAGAGAACGAGGTAGGGGTTTATTTAAAAATGTTTTCACATTCCATATACTCCATTATTTTCTTGTGAGGGTATGGAACAAACATTGCAGAAGATTATGGTTACGAATCATTCTTTATTCTTTATGAACCACTTGATACCACACTAAATGCGAAGGGTGTGGGAAAAAAATCACAGCCTAATCCCTCTATTATTCTTCCTTGGTGTATTCATCGAAATAGAGGAAGGCAGAAAAGATGACGGAGGCAACAGCGCTGCCACCTACGGCCTCGCCAAGCCGCATCGGCCGACATGCAGCCTCGACACACCCCTCCGGCCAACCAGCGCCCTCACTGCGCTGCCCCGACCGACCCGCGACCTCTTCGTGTAGCCACGACCAACCTACGACCTTGTTGAGCCATCCGGGCTGAGCTGCACCACCGATCTGAGCCACGCCGCTGTCCACCGAGTCACGCCGCCCTCTAGGCCGTGCCACACTGCCGTTCACCGAGCCCCACCACCGTCTGAGCCGAGTCGCACCTCATCGCCATCGACTGAGCTGCGCTGCCATCCGAGATGAGCTGCGCCGACGAGTCTGGCCTCACTACCCTCCTGACCGAGCCACCGCCAAACCACGTCCTGTCCATCAACCAGCGGTCAGTCCATGCCCTCACTGTTGGTTCATTCCCTTGTGTCCAGTCCACCACCCTCACGGACTTCACGAGCCGGTCCACATGGCGGGAAAGGCTAGACCAAAAGGGTCAGGCTATGTACAAATGATTCAGGTCGGCCCAGGCCGGGTCGGATAGGTCAGTCCGACCGGTCCTAGGCCAACTTCGATCCGTTACATTCTTTTTGCCAAATCATTGGCACTGGATGTCCGTTTGATGAACCATCACGGCGTTGGGAATATTGAAGCGAGACTGTCCATTTGAATATATTTCCACAGATTTTTGGATTGAGATGTGGAATGGTCAGGTTGAATCACCCAAAAATTAAATCGGGCCCCTAGGACTAAAAGGCAAATAACTCACAGACCGGGCATCCAATTGACACGATATATGTTATGTTGATATCCTTATAACACGGTGTACCATTGAGATGCTTCTTAATGGGACATCGTGGAAGTTGGATTAACGACATGTAGCTCGTGGAGCAGATCCTCCCAGAGACCAGCAAGCATAGTGCAGAGTTCTAGTGGCTAGCTGAGATTTGATGACTGCTGACCGTTTTGACTTGGAGTGACTCAATAGGCTCAGTGGGGAGTTCCTTGGTGATGCATCAGACCCACTATGGGGAGATCCTAGGTGACGCGACTGACCAACTGTACTTGATAGGAGGAGTACATTAGTAGGCCATGGGGGAGCACCTTTATTTGATGCGGCAGACCCATAGTGGGGAGTGGGTCGGTGTGATGCAGTAGACCCACGGTACACCATAGGAGGAGTACCTTAGCAATTCAAGGTTAGTGGGAAGCGCCTCTGTGTGTCGCGGTAGGGCCACTATACTGGAAAGGGGAGTAGTTCTCCAGCTGCCGAGGTGTTCGACATTGTATTTGGAATGTTACTTGATAATACCCCTAGAATTAATCATGGTATAAAATGAGTCCGTTCCTCTGGGTTATCCTCGTGATTGAGACAGATTACTTGATAACTTAGACAAATGTGTGGGAATATACATAAGTATTTTTATCTCTGTATTTCATACTTTGTTTTTATCCTTGATGGATTTTTGTAAGACCTAGAGGGTCTCGCGGTCCCAACTATGTATATTTATACACACCCTTGCATGAGTTATGCCCACACTTCATTGGGTTTGGATAAGATTACAGACTACGTTTTCTGAGGACGAGAGTACCAGGTCTGGACTATTCCTAGAGGTGGATCATACAACAAGTCGGTACATGGAGGAGATGAACAGACGAGGCGTGATGAGGATGCCATCGGTACTTACCCTTTAGGTAGGAACCTCAGAGGATGACCCAGCAACAGAATTCCCCATTCTTCAGTTGTATTGTATCACCATTGTACTTGTACATTCTAGTTGGGATTGTATTCCGGCCCCTTTTACTTTCATCACTCTTTTGTTATACAGTTTACTTAATTTTCATATCCGACTATGTGATTTCTTGTGTGTGTGTTTATAGGTTATAAAGGAAATACCTTCCAATTTTTAGGGAATTACGCTTTGGTTTTAGTCTTCAGCCACTGTCATATGGAAGGCGGTCTTGGGGTTGTCATGGCATGGACCCCGGGGGATAGGTCGTGACCATTTTCATGTAATATTTTTTTATTCTGTAAACTAATAAGAGGAATAATAATTTCTCATGAATAAAAAAAGTGAATAAGAGTCTTATAATTAATACCTCACTTTATAGATTATCTCTTTTGAAAAGAGGGTTAATCCATTTAAGATGGATTTTTGAGACGAAAAAAACCACATTATTATTGATAGAAGTGTTTGTTAGATAGTTTAGATGATTTTATCCTAAACATTACTGTTTTTTATTTTAGGTTAATTAAGGGTGAGAGGTCCCCTTCTATAAGAGAAAAGCGGTGGAATTCCTTTTAATTCATTTACATTTCAAAAAAATAAGAAGTCAATCTCCATGAATGTGGAACTAAAATCCAATAAATATTGCATAGGGGAATGAATATGTTTGATATATAATTTAAAAAAATTGTCACACAATTTTTAAAAAATTTTAATCTCAATTACTTATTTTATTATTACACTCTAAAATTATATTTTACCAATATGAGTAGTTTTTACCTAAGGAAACACAATATTTATTACTAACAAAAACATAAATATTTATGAAAATTAGGAAACATAATAATAAATATAAAAAATATTATTCTTAAATTTTAAAATGTGTCAAAAAATAGTTTATTATAATTAGTGAATAATGTATGAGAATGTCTTTTTTTGGATAAAATTACTTTGGTTCTAAAATATAAATAATAGGTGTTTAATATATAAAGAATATGTAGATATGTATTATTTCCACAAAAGAAAATTATTTTTTTGGATTTTTTCCCATAAATTTCAAATCGATATTATATAAAAATAATAGCTAAAAAATTCATTGTTTTTTAAAAATTAATTTGTTTCCCTATTCAAATAAAATAGTATTTCAAGTAATTTCCTAATAATATTTCTTAAGGTAATATGTATAGGAAAAAACCAAAAAATAAAATACTTTTTTAAAATTGATAAGAAATTTTTTTAAAATTTACATTTAATTAAAAACATAAATCAATGTTAAATGCTATTTTATTGTAAAATGAATTTAAGTATATTATCAGTTGTTTTTTTAAATAATTTATTTATAAAACAAAAATTGATATTTTATTTATAAAATAAATATATCTTATTATCATTCAAAATAATAAACTTATATCCTTCAAATAAAACTCCAATTTAAAGAAAGTACATTTTATAAAAAATGAATTGAGTTAAAATAAACAAAAAACGTATAAAAATTCAAGAAATATCTACACATAAAAATTGTTTAGTACATCTTTATATAATTATAATTTCTACATTAATTACATCATATGATCTATATATAATTCATAAGCATCAGATACGATGTAGTTACTGTTTTAGGTAACAGTTCTGCTAACATGGATATGGTGGTAGTCTCCATGAGCATGAACTTCGATTGTTTATTGTATTCATAAAGTCTTAATTGATTAATTTGGGATTATATTTTTCTTGGGAAAAGCCTAATGATCCTACATCCCATTAGAGATAAAATTATGGTTTTCTGTGGAATATATCAACATCGTTATACCATGTTTTCTTATGTTACTTATCAATTATTGAATATGGTTACATTAATTTATAATATCAAATTTAATTTCTATGTTTTAATGGTAATATATACAATTAAAAATATATCTATTTTAATTTGATTTCATATATTATGGGAAAAATTCCATTAAATAAATTTTTTGTACTAGGAAAAAATACAATTAATTATCAGTCCATTACAACCAAATATTTACATTCTAATCAATATTCTAGAAACATAAAGGATTCAATTAATTAGTGTTTTATGACATTAATAATTGAGGATTGTGATTTTTTTTTGAAATGATTATAATTATTTTATGTAATATGAAGTGGGAATACATATAATGGATTATTTTAATGAGAAAATAAAAAAATTGAAAAGTGATATCATTATAATTTTTTAGGTTATATAAAGAACTCAATGAAAGTAACACGATCCTTTTTGTGTAAAATATATCTCTTATTCAAGAGCTCAAGGCGATAAAAATACTAACTCAACTATAAATGTAATTTTTTTTGTATGGAGAAAACTCTATTGTTAAATGAAATCAAAATTTGATGTTGAATGGAAAATTTGGGCACTATTGTTCAAGGTATGTAATCTCTAAATTGTTTAATCAAGGAATAGTGTAAACATAAAAATAGAAGGTGTTCATTATTATTGAAAAATAAATTTTAAATATTATAATTGATTTCTGAAAAGACCAACATATAATATCTCTAAAATTATTTGTTTTAGATATAAACTAAAAGAACATTATTCTACTGAATGTTTTCTTAGATTTCTATAACCATTATGACACATTAAAATATTTATTACTAAAACAACGTATTTTAGAATTATGATTAATAATTATTAAAAATATATATGTTTTCTATTCATTATATTGTTCTAATAAAACCCAATGTTTTTGCGATCAAAAATTATTTATAAACAGAATGTTCCGGAATTATACGATCGATGTGTCATGAAGATCCATTAGTGCATGACTAATGTATTCTCTAGAAATATGAATGGAAAACCATCAAATTTTATTTATATAACACCCCAAAATTTTAAAAAATTAAATATATTTTCTATATAATATACGATGAAACATTGAGTCTAGATTACACAGTATTAAATACTATGTTTAGCTGGTGCTTCACATAACACTAAGTTTATCTTTCATTACAAGAAAGACTACGTTTTACAAAAAAAATATAATTTTAAATTAATTATTTAATATATCACATAGATATTTTAATAGATGGTATAAGTAGGTTTATCTAGCTTATGAAAGTGTATATTTTAGAAATTTTTATAAAAAATATATTTATATGTAATAAAATTAGAATCATTTTAAAGAAAAATAAACAAGTCCTAAATGAGTACATTTTTTATGAGGCATTTTAGTCGTACATTGAGAACATAATTTAAAATTTATCATTACCAATAATAGAAAATTTATAAGAAAAAATAAAATTAATTTTTAGAATCTTAATATAATAATTATATTAGTATGATTGTTTGGGAATTTTTTTTTTGAAGTCTTATTTTTTGATTAAGATTGTAAAATTCTGAATTTTAATTAAAAGTTTCCTTATTTTAAAAAACATATATAATTTTAAATAATATTTTTAAAAGTGTTTAATTTACAATTATTAAAAATATATATCAAATTAAAACCATTTTGAACATTTGAATCAATTTCATGTTGAATTTTGGTATACAATACTTTGTAAACATTAGGACTTTTTCACTTTGAAAAACCACATTCTCGTAATGCATGTGAGAATCAATTTATGTCAAAATTGTTTTCATAGGTAATGTTAATTTTGAAAAAATGATTCCTTATTATAAATAATAATAATTTCTAATTTATAACAATTGTGACTTAATTTTGACAAAATGAATAGTGAATGCAGTAAAAAAAATTACCCTGATTAACATAAAATGTTATATTATAAGGTGTTAATATAAAAGGATAAGTGTATTAATGATCTATAAACAAGTCGAAAAACATTTTTCCTGATGTAGTTATAATATTTAACCTGTGAGTTTTATTAATAGTCCTTCTGGTGCCCTTCTGACATGAAAAACATGGGAGAACTCAATTATTTTCTAAAATATCAAGTGTTACCTCTCCTACACATATATAAGGCCACCCATATTTCAACATTCACATTAATTTTTTTCAGCCAATACTAGAAAAAATAACTTAAAAAATCCATCCATTAATCCTTGAATCTTTTAGTTTTGATTAAATTGAACCTAGGGAGGCTTTTGTGAAAACCTATGTATGATACCTAATGATCATGAAACGTTCTTCAACAAGCATCTTTGTTTTACTTACTACTCCTCGTTAAATTTTTATTATACCATAATGATATAATAACCTATTTATATTATATATAATAATTTATTATAATAATTTATTATCCTAATATCATTTCCACGTATATCAAATGGGTTATGAAATGATCATCCATGTTTTTGGAAGACTACCACCACACGAAATGATATCATCATTTTTTCAATATTCACAAGTCGAGGTTGCATATGGTGATAAATTTAAAATAATTATATGATACATTTTAAAAAAATTATATTTATCAACTATATTTTTTATATATTTTTACATTCCATCTCATAGGAGATACAATAATGCTTCTCGTGTGCAAGACAGATTACCTCCTCATGAAGAGACGCGATTTGTGATTCAGTAACAGATCAAATAAAAGGTGATTAATATAATTTTAATGAATATATCTGAGAAAAATGAAATAATAATGATATTAGTGACATATTTTTCATTATTTCGTAATACTATAAATTTTCAATTCATGCCTCTTTATTCACGTAAATATAATAATAGTATTCATGTATGTGTGGACTACCACCTTCACGAAGTGACATGACTACGTTTTTCATCACCACAACACGTGGATTATATATAAAAGTATAAAACATGTTATATATTATATTATAATAATTATTTAAATGTAAACTATTTCTTTCATCCTTTATATAATGATTATTGGAAAATGAAAACTTTACTAATGTGTACATACGACCTACCGTCTCCATTATTGAAAAATACATCATTTCACTTAACAGTAACCCATAGTTTGTTTTATAAGTAAAAATTTTATAATAATATGATACTTATGTCATGATTATTATTATTTATATGATAATACTACATAATATAATAATTATCAGGATTATTATGATGAAACACACATGAGAGAACAAGATAATTAACAACCTAGAAAACGAAAATAATGTAATATTATTAATGAACTAAAAATAAGATGTTATAGAATATTGATATACGGTAATTAAAATGTTAATATGATGCTGTTATAAGTTAATAAAATGTTTAAAAATCCAATATAATAGGTTATGTAACGTTCAAACTAAATGATGTGAGATGTAGTATATTTTATCTCAATTTAATTTCATTAAGTCATATTATAATGTTATAAACATAATTTACTTTAAATGGAGTTTATAATTCCAATTTTAGACTTAATATAATAAATAAATATTCATTCATAGTTTTATATTTTTTTATTTGAATTATTTAATTTAAGTTGATATTAATTAAATGATACCAAGTGGTAATATATTTGTTAACTCAATTTCCAATCATTGAGTTACACTTCTACATTGTTGATTATATTCTTATATAATAATATATGTGATTAAAAATTATTATATTATATTTTAGTTAATGTTTTTTAAATTTATTTATATTTTATACTCATAATCGATTCATTTTGTAATTAACACATCATTGTTATGACCATTTTTTGATTTTATTTCACAATCTCCTTCTAATTGAGATTGATTAATCTTGTATATTAGTTTAATAAAGTTACATAAAAATTATATAATAGTCCCATTTAAATTTATTATTCTATGGTTATTCATTATATTTACATATAATGATATCATTTGGTATAATAAATTAGAAACTTTTTTTTAATAAAATCTAACTTCAATTCTCTCTTTTATATGGAATATATTTTCATCTTATCCTATGTATTATAAAAATATATTTAAAATAGTATCTTATCCTTGTAAAATTAATTTATTATTGATAATTTTACCAATTTTACCATTTATAAATAATTTTAGGGTAGTATTTATGTCATTATCAAAAAACATAGTTACCAAAAATGATAAAAAAATATAATTATCAATTTCAAAACAAAGAACAATCCTAACAATTTAATACTGAAAAAGTAATGTCCTTCAATATTTTAAATCATGTACGGAAATAAATATATTCAATAATATATTTTTTTTATGTTTCAATTTAATGTTTTAAATGATAATTTTAATGATTTTTAAAATGTGATTTTGAATAAATTTATTTTTCAAATTTTTTTCAAAATGGAACTGTTATTTTACTCAAGAATGATTTTAATGATATTTTTATTATATTTATACTCTTCAATGGAAAAATAAGTTTATTCATACAACAAAGGTTATATTTTATATGGATACCACCAATATTATTCCTCTAGATGGTTTATGATCATTTTGACTGTGTAAAGTATTAAATTTCACTCACATGATCAAATTTTTTGTAAATAATATTTTCCTAAAATGATAAATTTTATATGTTCATTGGACATTAAATATCACCAAAATGTCCATATTATTTATCATGAATATGTATTTTTATTAAATTTTATACCATTTCATCATATGGTATATTATTTTGAATGTTATTTAATTCACGAGGTAAAAATTGATAAATTTATATACTTTACTTGATACATATATTTGACAATGTACATTGTTTTGGAATTAAAAAGGTTATTCAACATATGTGGTATTATATGTTAATATATGACATGGTGGGGCCCAGTTGTTGATATACCCTTCATATATCAGTAGTAGCATGGGATGATTTAGTTGGATAGCATTAGTTTTGTTGATTTTCCTAGTATGTTTTAAAACTTCTTAAGAAAGGTATTGATGGTAATGGGATCATGTTCCTAGGAAACATCATGTCCAATAATAATTAAATTCCATCATTCAATATTTTGTTATTACAATCCAAATAAAATTCCCTTTTTCATTATCTCTGGTTTTATTTAAATATCATTTAATTGATTAAATACCTTATATTTTAGGTTGTTTACCCAGAAATATTGATTATTCTATTTACTATTTTAACAATCATGGTTATGATTAAATATAATGTGTTTTTATTAATATTTCAATCTATATTGATTATTATCTAATATTTCTTAAGTTTGAAATTATCTATGGATACACTCCATTCTTATTTTATTGATTATATGGCATGTGTGTCCAATTATTATCCTTCTATATTGATTATGATTATTGATTCATGAATTTTTCCATAGCACATAAACGATAATGTTCATTTGAAATAACCAACATCTTTTTAATTACATAGGATTCAATAAAATTTACTATGATATATATTTAAAAATATTATTGAGGAAATATTGATATTATATGAAAAAAATTTATAATTTTTGTATTCAAATGTAATGTAAGACACATACACGTATCTATTTTTTCAATACTTTTAAAAAGATCGATCCTACAAGATGTGATTCCTTGTGTCTTATTAAAAGTTAATAAATATTTCACTGGATCCGTAATAAAAGGAATGAGGTCACAATAGTTTCATATGATATATGTGATGTATGCACTATCACTTTTGGAAACAATTCAACATGCATGGGAAAAGGAATTTGTGAAGTTGCTATTTGAAACTATTGTTTTTTGTAATTTTTTATATATTTATTGTTATCATCATAAAATGATTATTATATCATAATTAAATGATGTTTTAATGTATGTTAAATTTGAAAATGATTTATGTGTTTATATTAATGATGATTTAATTTGTATTCATGTTAACTGAAATGAAAAAATATATTATATTAACCATTTAAAACTAAGTAATTAAAATGTAAAGTGTATTTATATTATAAAATAGATAATATTAATATCAATAAATATAGTCATATAAATAATATTTCATCATTAGAATTATGAACATTAAATGTTTTTGATTTTACCAAACCTTAATGTTTCAAAATATCATTCATGTGATCGTTTCTTTAAAGGAACGAATCATATGAAATATTTTTGAATGATTTGGAAAATTTATAAAAAAATCAGGAAACATAAAATTGTTCAATTAGTTTTATTTGGATCTATTATCCATACTATCCTTTTTTGAAATTAATTTTAATATTTACTCTGAATGAATTCAGTATATTCAGGATCATATACATTAAATCTCAAAAAGCGACTTTTAATCTATGTGTTTTACTTCTTAAAAATAGTTCATAATTTGAAATGATTCAAATTTATTTCGATTATAATTGATAATGAAGGGGATTTCCACAATGTGTGATTTTTGAAATTCTATAAAATGAATATTTAATAACATAACATTTTTACCCCAATGACAACTAAGAAAAAATGAATATCTTGAATGGAAGAATAAGACTCTTTATTAAATTTATAGAAACATGCCCACTCTCTCAAACTAAATATTTATTATGGAAAACCACCAATATTTTTTGGAAGTGTAATCTAATGGAGACTATGTGTTTCTCTACAAATAATAGAATTAAAAATATGGGGAGTGATCGAATACTATCTATGACATTCGGAATATTTTCCACATTTCCTTTAGAAGAAAATAATTTTATAACATTATTTACACATCTCAAAATGTGGTAGATCATCATAACCTAATATCATAGGTGTTAACCATTCATGGGGAAGAAATATAAAAATGAGTGTATGAGAGATTTTCACTTCAATAATTTACAAATCAAATCTATATACCACCATAGATGGTATTCTTAAGTTTAAAAATCTAAAAAATCAGGGTTCTCAACATGACATAGTCTTCTACAATGATAAAATTTCAACCACCATATAAATCACAAAAAATAAATATGAATGAGTTGTGTAAATCCCATATAATTCCACCACCTTTCATCATTATATCCGTAAAATCATTATTGGAACTAATATTGAACCATTCTAGTTGTATAACCCATGTATCACATTAAATGTAATACCACATGACCATAATTATGTTCCATTTATTAGAGAAAAAAACATACCCTTAAATTAAGAACTGTGGTGGTTCCTTATTATTTCTAGGTCCATATCACGAATTAGACAGAATAGCATTATTCTATGACCAACTGAGTTCACCTGAAACTGTTAGTGATAAGAATCTCTATAGAACTCCCAAATCCATTAGAAACTAGTATTACGGGGAAATACCCATACATTACCACAAGAATAAATAATCACAAAATTATTATACTATATAAATATAAGAATTTCCTAGGATTGAATATAACTCCTATTATGGACCCCTGGAGGATCCACGTAATGTTATCCTAGTCCTTTTTTGATGATGTCATCTACTATATCCACCAAAACATTAATACTAGATGATAATTTTTGAATATATTGGATAATTATATATTTAATCATTTCATTAGTTGATATATCATTGTTCTTGATTCATCACACATGAAAACATAATTTGGTAGGTATATATTAACTCCATATAGAATTTACATAGGTGTCTAATACTTGAGGGGTACATGAATGATTAAGAAACATACCTATTGAGAATTAGGCACATGTTAATGTGTGTTAAGGATTTCAATCTTACCGTATTAACCTAAATGTTAATTTTTTATAAATTATTCTTCTCATAGTTCATGATAACTTTTATGATGTTCACCTGTTTCTTTTCTTCTACGAAACACATGCTAAGATTTGGGAATATTGGAAAGAATAATGGATGGCCCACCTAGTTACAAAACAAAAATGATTTGTTACAATATCTAATATTACATGTATAATACTTTTGTTATTTTAATAACTCTAATGAAGGTTTTACCACAATAAGGATTTTCCTTTGAGTGCATCAGAAACTATCATGGCTATAACTATAAACATGAGTTAAATTAAACATTTAATGTTATCATTACATTTGGAAAGATATATTCTTTGTATGATTTTTGCTTTTCCATTTGAATTGGATTTCATGATTGGGGCCCACATGATTTTTTTTTAATATTATATCATAATAATGGATGTATTGGGTTCATGTATTTTAGAGAACACATAGAGTGATATGGGGCATAATATATGATTATTCAATGAAAAGTAGAGTTCAAATTATTCGAGATAACTTTTTCTTTTAGTTAGTGTCCAATGATATTATAAATTATCTCATCATATTGTTGGATTCAATATCTCCCTATATAATGTGGACCCCCATGAAATATCACCAAGAATATTCCATTATATATTCCTTTAATGTTTTTAGTGTGTATAGAATGTCATGTATAACAACTCCTTGATATGAAAATATTAATTTTCACCTTAATAATTTGTTTACCACTCATATTTTTAGAATTATTGAGTATAATAATAACTCTCTTTATAGATGTGGACATTTTATTTAGAATGAAAAATCTATCTTCCATGAAAGAATATATACGTAATTTTGGGTAGACTAAAAATGACAATAAAAACCTGACATTCAATTTTTGAGAAATAATTATTGAAATTTTAATTATGTAGGTCATGATGAAGGATAATTATTCTTGGGGTAATAATATATCCATTGTAAATCCAATGATATTATTTTAAGAAAAAAATCACCAATCAATGTATTGAAACTGTAAACTATGGGGATGGGTAGTTTGTGGACACTAAGTCACATGATTACATCATGGATCAATACATTTTCATTACCTTTAGAAATTGATTCATTTAAATCATATCATAGGACTATACATCTCTATCATGACCAGGATATTTAAAATAGGCCATTTCTGTTCATAGTGTACTTATATCTCATATGAAAATTTAAAACCACCATCAATATCCCTAAAATTTAAAAATCCATGTCGTCTTCTATAGATCATAAATGGATGATAATGTTATAGTATATCATTTAAAATTATTGTTAAAATTTTATATGAGATGATCATCATGATGATAGGGATATATTGGATAATGGATTGTAGAAGGACTACCATCAGAATGAGAAGAATGGAGGTATATCTTGGAAGTAATATTAGACTATATCAAAAAACCACGATATATTAATATCCAATGTAAATATATAGAATGATTAAATGATAATATCATGTCTAATTTCACTATATATATTTATATATTGAGATTCTCATTAGTTTTCTTCTATGATGGCCTGCATACTATGATAATATTCTCAGGGTACCCAATGGTACCTCGTATGCTACTAAAGAAGGGGGGATAATATTAAGACATGAGTAAACCATTCCAATTATCTAACTGTATACATGAAATAATAAAATTTAAATTAGAGGAATCTATTAGACTATTGACAATAATATCGGTGATGATGGATCCATTTTCCATATGGAGGTTTAGAATCCCAAAAAATTAGCACTATTTCAAAAAATCATGGAAATTAGAAGAGTTTAAATACATATATATTGACCATAGTTATCTAGATGATTCATTATCCTTACTGTCCACTTCATATAGTCATTATTATAAATAATTATTTACTATAACGGTATATGTAGGTCTCTTTATATCATTGTTCCTATAGACAATATTCCATCTAATTGATATCATCTTATCCCTAGAACAAACAACAAGGGGTGAATGGTCCCCAACCCTTATATTCATGAATATATAAATTCACTAACATTATTTACATTATACATCCACCCAATAATTTCCTTCACGTTCCATTACCATTAATTTTGTAAAAAGAGATTGAATTCATTTTCATGGAACTATTATTTACCAAAACATTTTTGGTTACATGTTTTTTATAAATCATGTTATGTTTTAAATAGAATTCTTATTATACCAGATTCAAATATGACACCTTAGGAGTTATATAATGGAATAATATTAAATGATATTTATTCTTTGGTTTCAGGATAATATGTTTTTATCCAAAACTATAAATATATTCTAGACAATTTCAATGAAAATCTCAATAACAAAATATTTTAAGACTATTATAGTGTGATAAAATCTAAAATAGTATTCAATAAATGTTACATAATTGATGAAGAACCAATCCATGTTATGTTTTGAAGGATATATTCAAAAGGGGTGAATTCTAATAATGAATTTTTTGTAAAATATGTCAAATAAATAAATTATGTAGAATATCAGAATGATCATGTTGAGGTAGAACATCAACCTGATCAAATCATGACCCATAAAACACTCCGAGATAGCCATATTGAATGTATTTTTGGTGATGTGTATTCTAGTGTCTAAAAAAATACTCTAAATAATTTCCAAGTATGCTATTATTTTATTTCATAGTATGTTCTGAATGATGCCACTAATTATTTGAAAGACTCTAATTTGAATTTATCTTAGGAATGGAAAAATATTATTTTTAATGGATTGAGTTATATGTATTATTTTATCCAAATGAATTTATAAACATCATCAAAAAAATATTTTTTTAAAAACTCTGATTTATTAAGAGTGATTATGATGAATACAGACATATTAATTTTTAATAGCAAATTTCAAAATGAATGAATGGTTATGATGATATTTTGACACCAATTTCATGTTTTGAAGCTAATCAAATATTTTATTCATATATAAAGAATCATGGATTTAATAATTATCAAATATATTTGAAAACCACATTTTTAAAGGAATCTCATCAGATGAAGTTCGTATAAGAGAACCATAATATTTTTAACATGAAATAAATTCTGATTATTTAATTAATATTTCTAACGATTTTTAGGGATCGAAATTATTATCCTCAATATTTTGGTTACGTATATCATCATTTTTATGGGAATTTTTTTAATATTAAATTTGAACATAATATATTTATTTGATTTTCTCATGATTATAATATTATTTCTATATATATTTATTTAGATGGTATTTTATTTTTTCCCATCATGTGTATGGATTTTAAAAAAATACCAAACAGAAGGAGTAAGACATTTAAAACGAGTCTTAGAATAGAAATAATTTTTTACTAACTTTATATTTATCAGTGAGTGGGTAAAATATTTCTGAATAAATGTTATTAATATAAATAGATAGTAATGTGTGTGTGAAATGTCTCTAACAAAATAATGAATATTTAAATGATTATGGTCTAAACACTCAATGAAGATTCTAATTGAAATTTAACTGATGTAAATATTGTATAGGAATGATTGATTGTATGATATATCTTAGTAATAGTATATATATTTAAATAACAGTGATTTTATGTAAAAAATATTTTATAAATTTATAGTAGAATCTAGATTGTTATCGAGAAAAATACTTTTTAATTATATATAAGGTTTCATTAATATTATTTTATTTTTCCCCGGGAATAATTTATTTTATTCAAAGTGTTTATAAAATTATCATTTTGTAGTATGTATGGATAATAGGAAAATACAAAAGTTCTGTATGGAAATTTATTTAAAAAATTTAATGTAATGGGTTTTTAATAAAAAATATTCTATACATTCAGTATCAGTAATTGCTATGAATGTGACAAAAAATCATATAATTCTCTCAAACAGTATAGATTAAGAAAACATTAACTCATTTCAATATTTAGTATGAAAATATCCATATTAGATGTGATAATTCATTTGATACTTCTATTTATAATTATCCAATATATAATTATAGAAATAAAAATATTAAATTTAGAAATCATTTTTTAGAAATATTGTTCAGAAATGGGATATGGTTTATATTTTTTATATATATTAAATTATGATTGTTATTTTTTTAAGAACACGGTTAAAATATATATAAATTGTGATCAATTCATGATAAAAATTTAATTATTATCATTTTTATTATGTAAATATTATCAAAATAAAAATTTCTCTATACGAATAAATCTATTATTTAGTTGTTGTATTAAAGAGAAGACATATTTTCTAATATAGTTGTATTTAATTAAATAATATATTTTTGGAATATATTTTATTTTTTGGGGATATGAAAAATATTATTTTTTATAACAGTTCTTAATGACACAGTTATTTTTCAATTTTAACAATTTATAATAAATAATGAATTTATTTAAGTGATATTTCAAAAAAAAATTGTATAGGTTGATTTCCTTAAAAAAAATTGTATCCTTTTAAATTATTCTTTATTTTTTGTGTTTAATTTTCGTAAATAATTGTTATTTGTATTTTTGAATACAATATTTTTAAAGGAATAATGATTTTATCATTTTTGTCATTTTCTATAGATCTCTTTAGATTTTATCAATATTCATTTAATAGTTCTTATTTTTTTTTAACATTTTTAGTTTCTTTATATTATTCACCTATTTTATTTCTTATATTTTTATTTTTACAGAAGGGGGATATTTTCTCATGTTAAAGATATTATGTTTTTGTAATTATCAAAATTTGGGAGATTGTTGAATGGATCCTTTCTATAATATTTATTCTATTTATTTTCCCTTATTATTAATGTGTTTTTATTATTCATGTAATCCTCAAGAATTGAAGAAATTGTTTAACTCATGCCTCCAAATAATTGATATGTCCCTTAATTTTTTTCTGTATCACTATTACAAATGGATATTTTTCCTATGCCATTAACTATTATTTATTCTATATTTTAGTATTACTATATGTATATTGACTCTTATAAATGGATAATTATGAATTTTATAATTAATTTTACTCATATGATTTAGGTATTTAATCTTATTCCCTCACAGAATACTCTTATGTTTTGGAATTTGGAAAAGTAATTACTTATATGTTTATAATATCATCTCTTATATTATGATTTTTTTAAATAATAATATTATTTTCTTTCATTGAATGTACTATGAGATGTGTTTTTTGGTTTATATTTAGAATATTTCATTTAAGGACATACAATTTTCTTTAGTACCAACATTAATAGTTTTTAAATATAATATAAGTATTTCAATTTTTTCATATGGTTCTAGAAAATTCTATACGACCATATAAAGGAGGAATATTTTATAACACAAAATGACTTAAAAAATTTATAATATTATTATATTTCCTTCTTTTGATTTAACAGATTTCATGTAAAAAATATTTATCAAAAGTTGTTTGGACCATGACATTGGGATCATAAGTCATCAGTTAAGTGATGAATATTTGATATTTAAGTATTTCATGAACAAAAAATATTCACACTATAAGTCATATTTTTCATAATCTTATTATTCATAATTATTATCACTTTTATTATTTTGTTATTATAAACATAATGGATTATCTATTTTTTATATACTATATCTATTCATAGAGTAAAGAGACCTAAATTTTAAAGAGGGGTATGAAGAAAATTTTAGTGTCTTAACACCTAGAGATTAATGAAAATTTTAATTTGTTAGAAATAAAATACCCAATCGTATTAATGTATTTTAATTATTTATTTAAAACATAGATTAGGTTTTTTTATTTTTTAGGGTTAATTCTTGAATTATATTCTTATGAATGAAAATATTCAAACTCTATAGAGATTTGATATTTATGATTATAGATATATGTCCATAAATTAGGATTTTAGAAAACCAATATTAGGATTATTTATGTAATACACATTATATAAATTTGATATTGAGTGAAAAAATTTATTTAATAGTAAATATAGAATATTAATTAAATAAATTCATAAAAAATATCACCATTTCTAAACAGATTGAGCTATTAAAATATTTTAGAGTTATCTAAAAAAATTTGTTTTTGGGATGTTTTACGTTATTATAGTTTCTATTATTCTTTTATTTTATTGTCATATTATTTTCCCACACAAAAGATATATTAATTTTGGTATACCACCTTAAAAGGTATAGTTTTCTATTAAGATTTGGATGCACTAGAGAAGATATATTGTATTTTATATTTCCATTTGATTGTAAAAAATGGTTTTTACTGGGTTTTTAATCACCATAAAATGTAAATGAATTTTAGGTTCTATATATCTCATGATGTAGAGGGGTTTGAATAGTTGACATATGATTTTTATGATCTAAACTTCTTCAAAATTATCTTATTTTTAAATTAAAATTTAAAAACACATTCACAATTTCCCAATTATTTTAAATTTTTTATTAACCCATCTCAATTTTGACCTTTAACCCTTCTAACAACTCATTAAAACATTCTAATAAATAACAATACAAATAATTAAAGTTAAATTATATAGGTTAAGTTACTATTTGAAAAAAATTATGGTGAATGTATAAGAACCTAGATCCTTATTTCTGGTATGGATCTTGATTTTAGGTAGTTTTGAGTAAAATGATGAAATTTGATTTTTCTATGTACATGCTATGTACTTATGATTACACTACGTGTACCTTGTTTCCATGTATAGCCATTTACTGGTCATGTAACAGCTGAGTACATGGTTGCTTGATGGCCTAGAATGCCGCTTATGTTCGGGGCTGGTTAAGGCTACTATACGACATGCACATTTAATGAACACATAGTGTAGTTTTCTTTTTATTTATTATATCATAGTGGGGATGCCACTCATGTCTAGAACAGTATTTGTATCCCTGTGTATCGTAAAAGAGTATGATATAAAGTCAAATGAAATTAAACCTCTCTTGATTTTCTGTCCGAGCCCCAATTGAGATGTTTTCGGGGGCATTGGAATCCAACAAGTGAGTTATCAATTACCCAGGCGACTAAATTCTCCATTATTTCCCTCTCATGAGTAATTCATTGTTGGGAGTTTTTTATATTATGTAGATCTATGATGATCTAGGCTGACTCAAGGGATGGCATTCAAGTATATCAATTGTGATACATTGTTGTAGGTGTTTTGTACCTTTCATTGTTCATATTTGTATTATATATGCTAAAATTGTTACAAATCCATCTTTGGGGTATGTGAGGAGTTGGAATTTAACCCTTAAGTTTTCTTGGAATGGTTTTATTGATTGTTAAGGGGTAGTTTCTTAGGCGTAAGGTAAGATATATTGGTTATGGGACACCCCGTGGGAGCATTTTTACTTTTTTGATTGTTTATGGTTGTTTGTTCTAGAATTCCTATTTTTTGTACATTGTTTTCCATGCCTTAGTTGATTAGGATGGATTTTTTTGATTATATAAAATTAATGTCGTATACATTTTTAATGTTTATTCATGTATTAGTCATAGATTACACATGCTTCTTTGATATGTTATACACACTATTTTTTCAATGGATCATTAGAGCCTTGGACTATGAAAGTTATGGTGGTTTCCAGTTTTCTTTACATAGTGTCGTTAGATCCTTTGTGAATATACTGACCTAGGGGTATTGACTGGGAGTTCTAGCCAGGATGTTATTTATATGTTTTTGATTCCATGTCGACCCAGGGGGATTGACGGTTAGATCTACCCAGTGGGTTGTTTTTTAATGATTAGTTCTATATTAGACCAAATGGGTGAGACCGTGAGAGTGTCCCAGTGGGTTATTATTTAATTAAGTGGTGATCTATTAAACCAAATGGGTTATTCTATGATATATTTTACCGAGTTTATTTTATGAATGGTTGAATGATTGTGACGAGTCTTCCAAGACAAAGAACCATCATGGACTCAGTATTTCTTGATTTTTAAGATGGTATTCTAGGACATATATTTGTTAATATTATTCACGGGAATATATAGGATTTGTATATATCATATTATTACATGATTCAGATGATTTATAATAATTGTAAATGAATATAATTGAAAACTGTAAGATTGATTAATTTTGAGTTCTTCGTAGTTTATTACTTTATTTCTTCCTATTAATTGTAACATATATTTACGTATAGTTAGACACAAATAATTTTGTTGTTTCCTAGTTGGATTCATCTCAATCACTATTTGGGTCATTCTATTGGACCCAAATAGATTATATGGTTGTATTTATAGATAAGGGGTAGTTTCCTTCATTTTCAAGTACTTGATTATTGTTGGATCTGGAGAGAATGGGACAACGATTAGTCCTACGATGTTGTTGGAGTTTAATTTTTTTTCCTTTTGGACCGTGGATTCTGAATTACATTCCATCATATTGAATTTTTTGGATTCTTTCTTAGATACATGTGACAAGAATTATATATATATATTTATATATTTATTATTTCTTCTGTTGGATTTATTTTCAGTCTTTCATTGTTTGATTTTTTTGGTATTACTATCCCACTATTTTTTATTATTTTATTTTCACTATGCATGCTCTACCAATGTGGACATATTTTCCACAAAATCACAACTTGTCCCTTAGTACTAGACAAAATCATTTGGCATTAGTGGAAATTCATATGAGGTGATGTGACCAACTGTGTCTGGGGAAACATGGGGCAACAATTAGATTTAGGACATCACAAAGTGGTATAAGAGGTGTTCATTACTACATTGACATACAGTATAAAGCCAATAGACTGGGATAAGAAAGAATACGTAGTTGGTAATTAACTATTCCCAAGAGTATCTAACTCATGTACATGAAAAATCTATGTTACCTTGATATTGTATTTTGTTTAGGTTAAGAAATCGTTATAGTTGATTTGTTTTCCACATTGGGTGAAACACTTGTTTTGTTCAATTAATATTTATATCTTTTTGGATCTATTTCTTTTGAATCCTAATTATAACAGGGTATTCCATCTCATGCAAGATATAAGCACTTGTTATATATCACATGTCATGCATTCTTGTCATGCCATTTAGAGGGCATTATTGATTTCTTCTTCTTGTGATAGATGTGTTGTAAGATATTCAGGATGTTGTGATAAATGTTGTGATATAAATACATGTTAAATTGATAGGGTATTGGAAGATTCAAATATTCATTTGGATGGATGCCATGATTTGGTCAATGGGGTGTTATGGTCCCTCTTCAATCAGAATTTGGTGGATCTTGTCTGATATTTAATTGAATTCTATAATGTAATGATGTGAAAATGGGTGAAAACGTCGATTTGCGAGGATTATGGCATCTCACTGATCAGAAAATGGAATGCCATACAATAATTGTATGTTTTTAAGGGTTATAGAGATGTTTTAGAGTCATAATGTACCAAAACCCAAACAACAAGAAATGTGATGTTATGAACATGTGCCATGTGTTATTTTATTCAAGAAGAACTATCCTCTCTTAAGTACACACCATATACCGTATGTACACACTATGTAGTTATTGACTTTGGGAGTGACAATGTAAGAAAATACATTGGGCTGATAAACGTTTGGTAGAACACACCATGTACTGGGAGTACACAATGTTCTGTAGTCAGCAGTGTATCCAACTATGTGATTAATGACATGGGTGGATGGAATATAAGTAGTACATGACATTTCTAGGGTGACTACACCATGTAGTGTCACAAAAGAAAAACTGTGTATATCGATCCATGTAGAGGTACTTGGGTAGGATTGAATATTCAAGTACATGATGTGTCCAAGGTGGAACATTATTTGTGTATGGGGTGTTTCATGACATGGTTGGAAGAGTTATATTCTGATGTTTAATGATTAAGCGAACATAGCATATAGTGGTTTAACATGTCGTGTAACCTTCTATTGTAAAACATGAATTTTTTCCTTCTCCATGTCCAATACAACACTTTTAATATGTAGCTCCTTTAATATCGTAATGAGGTGTGCATATGACCTTGTAGATTCAGGTCACTAAGACATCCTCTGGTTGTACACCAAGTGGAGGGAAATGATTAGACACCAGAAATGGTAGATCAAGGACTACCATAAGATCCTACCATAATTCTTGTCCCAACACCAACTATTATACCAACTGTAAGTGTTGATTCCCAATTTCAGGAAGACTTTTTGAGTATGATGCAAACATTTCATGTAGTATCACATACTTCCCCGAATAAGGAAGAGTTGACATGGGGCTTCCAGTAGCAGCATCCTCCCCATTTTTTTTGTTGAAGGAGGACCACGGGCTTTAGAGTCGTGAATGGAGGCCATGATTTCTATCATTGACCCTATTGATATACCTCTTGAAAGGATGGTGAATCTTGTTAATTACAAGGTACATGATTGTGCTAAGAGATGGTGGGATGTCGTCTCAATTGAGGGGCCTCGTCGACATATGTCATGGGAAGAGTTTCATAGAACCTTTAATGATTATTTCTACCTTGATACATTGAGGTCCGATCGAGCCTGGGAGATCATGCATTTGGAGCATTCCACTCTTTCTGTGATATATTATTATTATCGATTTATAGAATTTCAACATTTCACAAATTTTTCGGGAGGTGACAAATTTTCAATGGCTAGGTGGGTATAGGATGCTATTAGGTATGATATCCAATTACATGGGAATGTTTTCAGGTTGAATTTGGTGATAGTTATAGTATACAATCTGCTGATTACCAAGTAAAAACTATGGGAGTTAGGAGCTGTGAGCTTGAGTGGTTTAGCTTCAAGGGTTTTTACTACTTAGAAAGATTTCAGGAAGAGCCACAAAAATAATTCTCATGATGTATCTTTAGGTTGCTTTGTGAGGTGCTACCAGTGCGAGATGAGTGGGCACTCGAGGCTGTAGTGCCCAAGGGACCCATTTAAGTGCCGATATTGGAGAAAGATGGTAGATCTTCAATGGTTTTGAATGATGTTCTCACCAGTAGCTTGTGAGATGGAATATTATATAAATCCACATTTAGAAGTAGGGCCAACTGTTTCTCATCAGTTAGGGAACTATTCTTCTTTAGGTCATTTAAGCTGAGATGGAGGTCATGGTCATGGTAGCTAGATGATAGATTTTCATCAACAACGGGGTGGATGAGCTTGAGGTAGCTAGGGAGGGTCTCATGGCCATATTACATGTTATACATTTCCGATGGAATAGACCTCATAGGAGTAGGATCCCTGACCCTTTACATTTAGTGGTACTATTATAATTTCCTCTGTTTTAGTTTATTCTATTTTCAATACAGGGGTTTCCCATAGTTTTATATTTGTTTCGATTGTAGAGATCATTGGGCTTTGTACCTTTTCATCTGATGATGTTATGATGCTAGACACTCCATTGGAAATTAAGACAGCTAGTTTACATCGGTGAAAGGAGTTCCCTCTTGAGGTTGGTGGGTTTCACTATTTTTGGGACCTCTATGTCTTAGAGATGACAGGATTCAATTTCATTATCTGAATGGAATGTTTGGTATCCTTTCAGGCCTTTTTGACTGCTATCACTACAAGGTGAGTTTCACATCACCTTTGGGAAGTGATTTTCTACAAAAGGGATAATTGGATGTCTAGGAGTGAAGAGAAAGACTCAAGAATCCTGGTTTTGGAGGAATTACATCCAAGATTTCATGTTTATATATGAATGATTAGGGGAATTCATAGTTGGAATTTCCTCCAGTAGTGGATCATTTCATATATGTATTTTCAAACAACTTTTTATGTTTACCTTTAAAGGGAGAGTTGTATTTCTCCATAAAGATTGTTCCAGGATTGACATCAGTGTATAATACTCTCTATTGTTTGGCTAGCCTTCAATTATAGGAGCCCAAGAAGAAGATAGAGGAGTTATAGGAAAAGTATTTCATCCAACCCAGTACATATTATTGTGGTTCACATGTCTTTTTTTCAAAGAAGGTAGAAGTTACCCTCCAACATTGTGTGGATTATTGGATGATGAACTAGTTGATGTTCAAGAACTGATATCCCTTGTTGATTATTGTGGACCTCATTGATCAGCTTCGAGGTTCCCGAGTGTTCTCGAAGATTAACATGAGATATGGTTATCATTAATTTCTTGTTATACCATCATATATACCACTTACAACCTTCTGGATTAGGTATGGTTTATATGAGTATATGGTTATGTCGTTCGGTCTCACGAACGTGCTGGCAGTTTTCATGGCATTGATGAACTGACTATTCCATCCTTACATGGATTCTTTTGCTGTAGTCTTCAGGGAGAACATCGTGGTGTACTATCACAGTTGACATTACCATGAAACCCATAATGTGGTCATAAGGAGTACACTAAGAGAGCATCAGATGTATGATAATCTCCCAAAATACCACTTTTGGATTGAAGCGATTCACTTCTTAAGTCATATCATCCTAGAGACAGAATTATCAATTGACTTAGAGAAGGTGAGAGAGGTAGTTTCCTGTGAGAATACATTAAATGAATTTCAGGTACAGTGTTTTCTAGGGATGGTTGGTTACTACAGACACATAATTCAGTACATTTCATGCATAGTAGTAGGACTGAAGGTCCATACTAAGAAGGGCTCAAATTACATGTGGATAGATTCTAGTGATTCATCATTTTAGATGTTGAAGGTGAGATTGACTTCAGCACCAATCCTAATTTTTCAGAAACTTTGAAAAAGCTAAACTGTTTACTATGAAGGATCAGGTATTAATATGGGATTATTTTTTATATAGTGGGAAACAGTTATTGATTATGGGTATCATCAATTGAGGATACATGAGGGGAATTACCCTATGCACAATCTCGAGTTAGATACAGTTGTGCATGCTTTGCATTGTTGGAGAAACTATCATTTTGGAGTTCATTTTGGGGTATACACTGACCAAAAAATCTTCAAGTATATCATTACTTAGGGTGATCTGAATTTGAGACAATGAAGGGGTGTTGTGTACCATTATTCTTTTGACATTGAGAATGCCAACATTTTTGGGAAATGAAACACAGTGGCTGATGTGTTGAAAATAAGAACACAAATATAGGTATTTCAGGAAGCTATTAGTGAGTGGTAGCTTTGGGATATGTTCTCCACCATATATTTGGAGGTGCATGAAATACAGGGGAAGATGTTTCATTTTTATATACATTTTACATCCACTCTACTGGATCGAGTGAGAATGAGGTAGCTATTAATTTCTGAAGGCCTAGTTCTATGGGTGAGTGTGTTAGGTAAGGACCCAACACATGGGTGGACCATATGTGAGGATGATGTTATGTGTTTTAATCTGTACATATAGTTATCAATAGACATAAGCAGTGAGTTTCTGTGAGATTTTCATGCCTTAATATGGGAAGCTCATCTTGGTGTCAGTAAAATGTGTCAAGATTTACATCATCAGTATTGGTGTCTAGGTTGGAAGTGGGATGTAGAAGGTTTTTTGATAAGAAATTTCACTTGTCAGCAGGTGAAGGTAGAGTATCAACAATTGGAAGGACTTTTATAGAAATTACCCATTCTCGAGAGGAAGTGGAATGACGTCGTGATAGATTTTGTGATGGGTTTACCAAGGTCTCTCAAAGAAAATGATGATTGAAGGGTTTTTTTTACAGAATCAGAATGGATTTAAATTTCCTAATGATTTAGGAACCCATGATTGTTAATGATCATGTGAGGTTGTACATCCAAGTGATTGGACATTTACATTGGGTTCTGCACTCCATCATTTCATATTGGGACACTCAAATTACATCTCATTTCAGGAAGGGACTAAAGAGGGATTTGGGTACATATTTAATTTTGAGTAAAACTTATCATCCCCAAAGAGATGGTAAATCCAAGTACACGATTCCGGTTTTGGAGGTAAATCTTCATGCATGCATCCTAGATTTCAGGTGCTCATGGGAGATAGACATTACACTATTGGATTTTACAGCAATTATAGTTTCTGGGAAACTATTTAGATGGAACTGTATGAGGAATTGTATTGTAGGCCATTTTGATCATCCCTATGTTGGCTAGAGGGAGGAGAGGAATATATAAGGGGGCCAAATCTTGTCCAATAGACCACTATATAGGTGGAGTTGATTTAGAAGAGGATGGGAATAATAAAATCTGTTCAGAAATATTATTCTAATTAACAGAGATGAACTATGGTGTTCGAGGTCTGAGATCGAATTTTCTTTCATGTCACATCGATGTTGGGACACATTTGAATTAAGATACAGAGAAGATTTCAATGATATTCGTTGGTTCATTTTAGGTTTTGGAGATAGTTGGGCCAGTTGCCTATGGGTTGTAGTTACATCATAGGAACTAGGATATGCCTCGAATGTTTTATGTTTCTCAACTATGTCGTTAATCTTCATACATGTCTCAGGTTTCTCAACCTGAGGAGGTTGAGTTGGAGGTGGATGCATCTTTCATGAAGCACCATATTCAGATTCTGGATCACCTCATGGATGTTCTCTTTGGCCAGAATGTTTCTTTGGTATGACCTCTATAGTAGCAAGAGTGAGTACATGATAAGACTTGTGAGGGGGAGGCCGACATGCGCTCATAGAGGCCAGAGTTGTTTGAAGATTCTTCTTCACCACCCTTGGAAGTGAAATTTAGTGAGAAATATCTTTAAGGGGGAATTTTTAAGAACCCATACATTCATATCAGCTATGGATCTTGATTTCGGGTTGTTTTTTAGGAAATGAATGAAATGTGGTTTTTTAAGGACATGTCATGTACTCAGTTATAGTGTATATACTTTTACTAGCTGTGTAACAGCCAAGTACATGTTGGTGTGATGACCTAGAAAGACACTTATGTTGGGGGATGGTTAAGGCTACTACACGATGTGTACAATTAGTGAACAATCCATGTAGTTTTCTTTTTATTTGATATATCAGAGTGGGGTTGTGTCTCATGTCTCAAAATGTATTCATCTCCTTATGTTTCATATAGGAGTGCAACCAAAGGGCTGAAGATCTCTGAACACCACCCGATTCAAAATCTAATCCTAGATTGAGACATCATCTGGTGGCATGTAATCCCACTAATGAGATCACAATTCCCCTTGATACTTTCATACCGGTTCTTTTTCTCATGAGTAATTAAAGGTTGGTATTTTTTCATCTTTTGTAGATCAACATTGAGCTTTGCCAATTCACGCTTTGGCGTTCAAGTATATCATCTGTGAGACATCGAGGTATGTGGTTTGTGCATTTCATAGTTCTCATTTGGATTATGTATTCTAAAAGTTACGCATATCCATGATTAATGGCATTTCATGATTTGAAATTTAACCCTGCCTCTTTTCTGAAATTGGTTGACTTATTGTTAAGGGGGTATTTCTTAGGTGTAATCTTAGATACCTTTGTTATAGGACACCCCATGGGTGCATTTTCCTTTTTTTGATTTTTTATGGTTTCTTGGTCAAGAATGAATTTTAGGAGTACCCTTTTTTCGATGACGTAGTTGACTAGGATGGATTTGTTTCATTATATGAAATGAATGTGGTATTATTTGTGATTTTTTATCCATGTAGTATTTATAGATTACATGTTATTCTATGATATGATATGTATGTAGGTTTTGTAATGGACCGTGTGAGCCTTGGACATGGAAAACTGTGGGGGATTCCATGTTTATTTACACAGGACTGTGAGAGGCTTAGTGTAGATATTAGCCCAACGTTATTTACCATGAGAGATACTGAAAAAATCATATATAAGTTTTTGATGGCTTTTTAACCCAAGGGTATTTAACGTTACATACGGCCAATTTTTCATTGGTAAATGATTACTTCAATGTTAGGAAAAAGTGGTTAGAAAATGGGAGCTTCCTGGAGGGTTCTTATTTAATGTTTTGGTGCTATTTTAAACAAAAGTTGTTAGTCAATGAATTGTTTTCCAAAGGGTTGTTTAGGAATAATTGAATGATTGTGATGAGCCTTCCAATCCAAACCACAGGCTTGGAATTGGTCTTCCTTGATGGATTATATTACCTTCTGGGACATTTTTTGTTACTACGACATCGAGGGATATAGAGCATAGGATGGATCTTGAGATTACATGATTCAGATGATGAATAATAAATATAAATGAATGTATTGAAATAATATTGGATTGATTACTATTTATTACATCCTTTTTTATTATTTAATTTCTACATATTACCTGTTATATATATTCACTGACTGTTAGGAATAGATCTCTTGGTTGTTTCCTTCCAGTATTCTACTCACACCATGTTTTGGTCATCATTTTGGACCCAAAAAATATTGTATGGTAGAGGGTATAGATAAGGGCGAGAACCCTTCTTCATTTGGTACTTGATTTCTCATAGAGATGGGGAGAATGTGACCAAGATGAGTCTTGTCATTCTATTGAAGTTTACTTTTTTTTCTTTTGAAATTTTTTTTATTTATTTATTTATATAATTTTGAAATTTTAGTATTTTTTCTTAGATAAATTTTACATGAATCATAAATATATAGTATATTGTGTCCTCTATTTGATTTACTTTTAGTCTTTCCCTATTTACATTTGGTGGTATTTCTATTCTGATACTGTTTACTATTTTCATTCCACTGTGCATACTCTACCAATGAGGGAAAAGTTTACCCATTATCACACCTATGTGCTCAATGCTAGTTGGAAGCCATAGTTATTCGGGGAAATTCACCTGAGGTGATGTGGCCAACTGGGTTCAGGGAACCTTTTGGCATCACCTAGATTCAGGACATTAAAAATGTCACATAACCATTATAATAGTGTGTGACAATCAATGTAATTTTGAAATATAAAGGAATAAAACCCATCATTCAAGTTAAAAAAGAATTTATATTGACTACCAGTTCATCAAATAGAAATTGATGGAATTAAAAATTTCATTACAATTTATATAATCTAAGGAATATGTTTTAAAAATAAAAAAACTTTAATAACAAATGATCCTTTAACTATTTGAGACTATTTTTGTGAGTTAATTTTCTATTGAATTAAATGCATAATTTCTGAATTTTTTCAGCATTAATGTTTATTTAATAAAACACAAGGAATACAAAATTATAAATACTTTCTATCCTGAGTGATATGTTGATTTACAATGATTTATTTTTTTATACAATTATCAAGGGAATACATGAAGTGTCAGTAGTTGATGTCGATGGAAGAATTGAACCTATATTTATAATACCATCTTAAACAAATATATAAGGTAAGGATTATATTCCCTTTGTGGATTAGATAAAAAAATAAAAATGGAGGCACACTATGTAAAGTTTCTTGAAGAAACTCATTAATGGGAACTAGAAGTTTGTATATGTTGAATTGGTTTATGATGTGAATTATATGAGTTACATGGAATTTCATATTAATAGAATATAAAAAATAAATATAGATTTCCATATAAGAATCTATTCATGACATGAAGTATGTTGTTGTTCAATGATTGGATTGTTCATTACAAATATTTTCCAATTGATTTAGAATCACATGCCACAGATCAGATGGTTTCCTAAAGAAGTTTTTTGGATAGAGGATAAATGGAATTTAATAAGATGAATTCAACCCTGAATGAAATTGTGAGATTGATTGTAGTAAATTGTGTTCTCATTTAGATTATGAAGACTTAGACAATAGTGCTAAATTACCAACAATATGCATGTACACTGATAAAAAAATTGAGAAGACTCAAAACACATACATAAAGATACATTTCAAATAAATATTAAAATAGACACAAAATACAAATAGGTATTGTGTTTTAGTGATACTAGGTAAATAATTATCATTATACATATTATTTATTGAACAATATCACAAAATATCCTACTCACATGCTACCCTTCTAAAAAAATTATTCTTAATTCTCTTCTCTATTACATTGGATATAAAAATATATGAAAAGTGGGGATATGAAATGAATGGAAAATTAAAATATATATATGTTATTTATATATGGATAGATAATAATATTGTGAGAATACATGAATATGATCAAAATATGAAATTAAAGAGAACATAGAGTTGCATGAGTTGTCTACAAGGCATGAAAGGATGATATAAATTGTACAATGATCAAAAAATTTCCACAGTGTAATAATGTTTGGAAATGAGATAATAATTAGGAGGTATGCAGTATAACATATCCTGGATTTTCAAACAAACTCATATAAATGAAAATAGATGTCAATGATAACCAATAATAAATTCATAACATAATGGTCTAGGCTTACCAATAATGGATAACATTTTGGACATGAGTAAACCACATACACCCCATAACCTTTTGGAAATGGTTTAATAACCCATATATAATATCCTTTTAGAATTGTTCTAACCATCTATGTCCCAAAACCTTTTGGAATTATGTTTACCACATTTGTTTTTTATGCTATTAGAAATGTTATAACAACACATGTCTCATAACCATATGACTTGGGCCTACAACCTATGTCTCATCATGATACTATGAGATATAAATCATATTATAATGAGTTAGAGGGCTATATTAATTTAAATCCACCCATCATATAATGAATAAATATTTATTTTTGTTATATATAGAAATATTATAAAATTTTATCATATTATAAATAAATGTATGAAATAAATGGGTAGCATGAAAATTTCCAAATAACATTGTCATATACCATATAGAGAAATACGTAGGGTTGGATCATAATATTATATCTATTTATAATCCAAGTATGCATTAAAATAAATTAATATATATTAAAGACACTTCATTATATAATTAAAAAATTACTTTGAGATATAAAAATATATACCACTTCATTTTTTATAAATATCTATTCTAAAAACAAAATAATATCTAAATATATAAAATATAGAAATTAATAGATGAACATTAAAACCATTAGATGAATATTTTTATAAAAAAATTTATTAATATATAGGGAAAATTTATTCTATACAGAGATGTAAATAGGTAATTCATAAAAAAAATTAAAATAATATCAATATTAGTCGACAATCAATGATGTATGAAATGTTAAGAAGGTATTTCCTTAATTTTTATAATAAAATTCATTGAAAATAAAAAATTACCTCATGAAATCACAAAATTATAGAGAATTTTATCTAAATATTAATTTAATTAAAATGAATATAGAGAAAAAAATTTCTCGATAAAGAAAGAAAATATATTGTAGGATCCACTTATATGTATCCACTAAGTATAATTGTGTACCAATGGGAGGTGGAATCATAATGAAACATGTAAACCATATAAATAACCATAGGATAATAGAATATATGATTATTTATATAGATTGAATATAAAAGTTGAAAAAATTTAGTTTAAACATAAATAATATTGATTTTATAGTGATATTGGAAAATAAAAAATTATTGATATGTTAATAGTTCAATAAAATTCCACTGAAAGAGGGAACATGATATATATTTGTAAATCCCATAAATATAATCAAAACAATGATACACTGGATTTTATGGGTAGTATATACCCCATTCAAAATAATATATGTTTCTAATATTAACCAAATATCATTAATGTGACATATTGATGATATACTCGTATTTTTACTATCGACATCCTAAAAAATGATTTTACCTATTTTATAATATATTATTACCATATTAATTACTTATTTTAGAACATTATTAATATATAATATATTCTATACTATTTAATTCTAATCATGTACAATAAATATGTTAGTCATATCTTCATTAATTACATTATCAGATGTAATTAAAATAGATTTTTTTTGTACGTGTTTAAAAATAGACATATCGATATATTTTATTTGATAATACTTTTATCTTTACAAAATTAATCATGGAAATTTAATAATTATGTTCCAATGTTTATTTATTCTAGTGGTAATTTTATATATGATATGGGTATGGTTCTTGATAATGTGTTCAACTGTGGGCAAGCTTTGCTAATTTTAATGATAACGAAATGTTACATTATAATGACCATTAATTTTTATATTCCATTTATCAAAAAAAACAAATAAATAGATTTAATGACCCGTAAATTTCAAGGAATTTTTTTTTCTAAATTCTTTGGTATTTTACAAGTATGCAGTTTCTGACGGTACCTGATTCCGAGGCCCAGTGTGCCCGAAATAATTTTCTGAAATTTAGCTCATGTACGTTTATTGAATGAACGAGCGGGGTTTTTTATCTTTTGAACCGGTGCTCGGAATTGAAATCTGTGGGCACCGATGAAACTACAACGACATAAATTAAAGAGGACCTTTACTGAAGATGTGTTTGATCAGGAGGAGTTGTTAAAAATTGTGTATTAATAAATAATTGAATAAAAAATGTGGTACACTTTTTATTCATTATCCAAGTGGTTATATCAAACATGGGGTAGTTGGGGTGGGAGCCACAAGCCCCTAACTACCCATGTGAGGATATTGGTGAGGAGGGGCCCACACGAGACCCACCCCTTCACATTACTTAAAACTCCACTAACCCCCCTCTTAAAATTTGTAACTCATCTTAACTTGTTAAACTTCCCCTTTAAAGTGGGTGACACATCCTCTCCCCACTCTCGAAATTTAATACTTTCCAACACACATTTAATTAATTATTAGAACCTAAAAAATTAATTGAATTATGTGTTTTATTTTTAATACTTGGAATGATTGGAATGAGTAAATAAAATAAGGAAGAGCCTTACTTTATTTTGGTTTCAAATTGTGTTGTTAATAGAATGGGAAGGGGGATCTTGAGTTTTGGAAGATTGGTTCATATTCTTTTTGAAGAACTTCTTCTTCAATGAAGAACACCAACTCTCCGTTGAGGAATGTCGACTCAGAGGCTCAGTTTCCCCATCCTCTTCCTCCTTCGTGACATGGGAGGAGACACCGATGATGATGGAAATGATGCCATCATTCGTAGTGCTGGGCAACCACCAACTTCCTTCGAGGTATGAGTAATTTCATCATGTTTTATCTTCGACCATCATTGATTAAAATTTTGCCACTTGTAATCGTTATAACGGGAGGAGATCGGACCACACAAACATGGCCAATCCTACTCCCCTTTTTTATTGATCATTATTGATGATTGTGGCGATGGAAGTATGGTGTCGTTGCACCGCGCGGGAATGAAGAGGACCTTGGCCGGAGCAGGCCGCGGCAGTGAAGTGAGGCGGAGGTGCACGTCGACATCACACCATGCCCCTCGGACAAGAGTCGTGGCCTATGTCCACGACGATCTTCAAAGGGGTGGTCGGCTGAGCCGGACGCTGGTACCACCTGGAGGTGGCACCCGAGGGGGTCCTGCCATTACTGAATGGTTGGCCATTACGTCTGGTATTTTCGGAAAACTGGGGGGTGTATGTAACCTCCCCATTAAAGGTTCATATCTCGGACCCCACGGGTCAACCATTTTGGAAAAAAGGTGGTGGCACCCCCTTCACACCCCGCTCGGCCGACAGCCGAGCGGTGCCTGGCTTTTGAGCCGGGCCGCCCGCGCCGTGTCGGGCCACCAGCGGCGAGCCTGGCCGCCAGCGCCGGGCCGGTCCGCACCAGCCGAGCCTGGTCGCACCCAATCGGGCCAGACCCGGACCCGGGTCGGGTTGACCCAGTTCGGGCTGACCCAGGGGGTATTGGGCCAGGTCGGACCAGGCCCAGACCCACAATATTCGGACCAGGTTCGTTAAAATGCCCATATCATTAGCTATGGAGCTCAGATCGACGCATTGTCAGATGAATAGGGATCCTTGGATCGAGACAGTCATCACGGTATAATAAACCCGAGGTTTCTGCGAAGTTTGGGTACAGCCGGGTTGGTTCTAACCTGAAACCAACCAGGCCCTTGGAGCAGAAACGCCTATAACATAACGACCGGACGTCTGGATGAAGTTCCATCAATTAAGTTGTTTTCATCATAGTGAGACAGTTCTTTTGGATTACTCCACTTGAGGTTTAGAAACAACTGGAGTATGGTTGGGTTTTTTTAGCTTAAAACCCAACCGGGCCCCTTGGACGGAAAATCCAATAACTCTCAGACCGGGCGTTCGATTTACACGCCGTCTGTCGCGTTGAATTACTATTGATGAGATGGAACTTTTTGATACATCAAATCGGGAATTCATGACAGTTTATGTATCGACCCTATTGGCTCGTGGAGTGGACCCTCCCGGAATCGAGCGTGTTGTGTGCAGGAACCCTAGAGCTAGCTGCGACTGCAACGATGATGGAGATTGTACATGGGTCCTACATGGGTTCGGCAGCGAGGAATACTGTACATGGATCCTATGTGGGTTTGGCAGCGATGGTTACTATACATGGATCCTAAGTGGGTTTAGCAGCGATGAGTTCTGTACTTGGATCCAATGTGGGTTCGGCTGAGGAGATGATTTAGAGGCTACATCTAATTATCTCCACCCCTCTTCGTGAGTAGAGTACTTGTGTGAGATGAGTCTTGACTTTCAATCATTATCTTCGATATGATTGTCTTTCTTTCCAGTGTGGACTAAGTTGTGCATTCCTATGTGGACTGGGTTGTACTTGGGCTCTTGAGTTATAGTCGAATAGGAATTGATGACTTAGGTATATGTATGGGCATATACCTAAGTAGAGTTGGTTGATATTTTGTGTTTGTATATTTCCTTTGTGGTTTATCCTTTGTGGATTCTGGGAGGCCTTTGGGGGTCTCGGGGTCCCTACTGAGTATCGTATACTCACCTCTGCACAGGCTCTGCCTGCACTACGTTGTGTTGGTTGTAGACGATGGACATCGCTGATCGTGGTTGAGGCTTGTCGATCGGGACGGTACCCAAAGGTGAATAATCAGGTGAGACATACTCAGAGCAGACAGTCGGACCCGAGGAGCCGACGAGACTATCTGTACCCACCCTTCAGGTGGGAATTCTGGAGGATGACTTGGTGGTTTCTGCCTTACTTTTCAGCTGTTTTATTTTCTTTTCTCATTTGTACTGTACTTTCAGTTGGGTTTGTATACTAGACCATTTACTTCCATCACATTCTTTCATACATTGTTTTCTTAGTGATACATCAGTTTGCATAGTCTGTTGTGTGTTTTTTACTTATATAATGGGAATTCCTTCCCTTTAATTGGGATTTATGACTTTGGTTCTAGTTTCCATCCCAGGGCCTATAGAAGGCGGGCTTGAGGTACTCACAACACGGGCCCCAATGACGGGTCATGAAAAAATGGTATCAGAGGGATTCAGTTCTACTGCAGAACATAGGACTCTGATAATTTCTTATGTGAGAAGAAATAGTTTTAAGGGTATTGAGTGTGGTTATCAGTACAGGGAGTCCTGTGTTGGTGTGGCGGCTGACGTATCCATACACTAGGACCCTGACTTCTAATTTCTGACTCAGTGCACAAAAACATTGATTCCATGTGTGTTTCAAAAGTTTTCTTTGCGTTTAATTTGTATCAGCTCACTAGGTATATTTTATTAATGATGGCACGCCTGTTTATTTTCAGGATGGCCCCACGATGGAAGCCAGCTAGGGTTCCAAGCTTTGTGTGAGATGGAAGCCCGCCGAGCGATGAGGCCTCGGTGCAGGGCCCCATTACAGCGGAGGCACCTACGGTACCTCTACCCACCGGGAAACCAATTACACCAGCCCCAAAAGCTGAATGTTCATGTCACCTGAGTGCACTGCACGAGTTTCAGCATCAAAGGCTTCCCATGTTCTGTAGAGAGACGGACCCTCAGGCAGCCGAGGATTGGATAAGGCTATCGTTCGAGTCTTCAGATTAGTTGGGACACCAGCTGACCTCATAGTGATCTTTGCGGTGAGTCTCATGCACACAACAATAGGTAGATGGTGGATTAGGATGATCCAGGTGCATGAAGAGGCATCATTACATTCGACCGACTTCGAGAGCCTCTTCTGCTCGGGGATCGTTCCAGCCACCCTCCATGTGGTGCGCATCCAGGAGTTACTACAGCTGCAGCAGTGCAGCATGATAGTAGCCCAGTACTCTGTGAGATTTACTGATCTCTTGTGCTTCTCTAAGGACATGGTACGATACCCATTCTTCCAGGCCCAGACCATTGAGTAGGGACTGAGGAATGAGATAAGAGCTTTGATGATCTCCCTCAGAATTCCGATGTAGGGAAGAGTACTAGAGCGAACCCGTCATGGGGAGAGCATTCTTGCTGAGCCTACACCAGTGGTGAGGCCTACCGCAGGGCCACACGTAGTGGATTCTTCTATAGCCGATAGTAGACAGATGTCGTAGAGGTCTATGCAGACCAGACCATCAGGTGGACGACCTCAAGATACTAGTTCAGAGGTGCGGGGTACACGCAGTAGAGCAAGTCATACGGGAGGCATACATTGCTATGCAAGCGGCGGGATGGTCCACATGGCTTGTGACTGCCCGACCCGCCATCCAGAGGAGTTACAGACGGTTGAGGGATCACCAAGGTAGAGGTAGAGGATTGATGACGGCGGTCCACAGGGAGCAGGTAGACAAGGTAGGGGAGTTGGCCGAGCAGTAGGTGGTAGAAGACGCTTCGAGGATCTACCTCCACCATCACTAGGAGGTCCACCCTAACCAAAAGAAGCTGGAAGACTGGGACATGCACATCTTCTGGTAGTAGAGGCCTGCGACCACGGTTACCTGAGAGGATTTGAGGTACAATATTTGTTTACTCCACCTTTGATTCAGTTCATATAGACATAGGATTGATTCATTTTTTCATTATCGTTTCCCTTGTTTGGAGATCGGAGATTCCGACAGAGCCATTGGCTCGATCCTTACAGCTAGTGACTCATACTGGAGCAGACATGATGATTACGCACTGGTGTCGGCAATGTGAGATTACTCTAGGAGGCAAGAGCATTGTCTGGGATCTTCTTGTGGTGGCGTCGAGGCTATATGACATTACCATGGGCATGGATTGGTTATCAACAGTTCATGCTCAGATCGACTGTATTAGGCGCAAGGTGCGATTTGTCCGCACCGATGGGAGCAGGTTCACCATCACCGGTGAGAAGGGAGCCTTTGTAGCATAGGATGGACTCAAATAGAGCAGAGGACAACTAATCACTCATCAGTTGTCTAATATCATCCTAGGAGCAGTTGATTTGTGGAGTCAGAGTTTTCCTATTGTTGTGGATCAGTATGTAGATGTGTTTCCTGAAAACGTTCCACGACTACCTCCTCGCAGTGAGGTAGACTTATATATTGACATGTACCCCGAGACAGCCTAGATATATACTCCAGCATATTGGATGGCTCCCACTGAGCTTCGAGAGCTACTGGTACACCTAGAGGACTTG
Organism: Viscum album; assembly: GCA_963277665.1. Classification (NCBI taxonomy): domain Eukaryota; kingdom Viridiplantae; phylum Streptophyta; class Magnoliopsida; order Santalales; family Viscaceae; genus Viscum; species Viscum album. Next base: position 1,378,934,057 of record OY728152.1, read on the forward strand.
TAGGGAAAGGGATTCATCCGACCTAGTGTTTCACCCTGGGCTTCCCTGATTTTGTTCGCTAAGAAGGATGACGGGAGCTTGCGACTGTATGTCGACTACCGTCACCTGAACCAGGTGACCGTGAAGAACAAGTATCCACTTCCAAGGATATATGATCACTTCGATCAGCTTAAGGTATCACGATGGTTCTCGAAGATAGACCTTAGGTCAGGCTACCATCAGCTCAGAGTTCGAGATGAGGATGTTCAGAAGACGACCTTCAGGTGTCGGTATAGACACTATCAGTTCATGGTTATTCCTTTTGGCGTAACCAAAGCTCCATTAGTTTTCATGAGACTCATGAGTAGGATATTACAGCTTTACCTCGATAGATTTTTCTTAGACTTCATCGACGACATAGTGATTTACTCGACTACTGAGGATGAGCATGCCCTACCACTTGCAGGTTGTACTGGACACACTCCGAGAGCACTAGCCTTATGGTATGCTCTCAAAGTGTCAGTTCTAGATTCGAGAGGTCCGCATCTTGGGGCACGTCATCTCTTCGTTGGGAGTTGTGGTGGATCCTGCGAAGATCGACGCAGTACTAGATTGGGAGCCACTTAGGAGCGTGATAGAGGTGCAGAGTTTCCTAGGTCTAGCTGGGTACTATCGGGGATTTGTGCCAGACTTCTCCGGAGTTGTATCACCGGTTTCATCTTTGACAAAGAAGGGGAAACCATTCATGTTGTCATATAGATGTTATCAGAGCTTCTAGGAGCTGAGAAAAAGATTGACTAGTGCACCCATCTTGAGGTTATCGGAGGAGGGCGTAGGGTACACAGATTACTGTGATGTATCAGGGACCGGACTAGGTTGTGTCATTATGAAGGAGCGGGAAGTAATCGCTTATGGTTCATGAGAGTTGAGGAATCACGAGAAGATATACTCTATCCATGAATTGTAGTTAGCAGTAGTGGTCTTCGCCTTGAAGATATGGTGACACTATCTGATGGGTGAGAGCTTTACAGTCCACTATGACCACCAGAGTCTCAGGTAAATCTTCTCGCAGAACGACCTTAACCTAAGACAACGGCGATGGCTTGAGTTCCTCCATAACAACGACTTTGAGATAGTTTATACTTCTGGGAAGGGTAATGTAGTAGCTGATGCTCTCAGTAGAAGGTTGGGCATTCAGCTACTTAGAGAGACAACAGAGCAGTTAGCCACTTTGCAGATATCCTTCATGGATAGAGATGGAGCAGCCTTCCTATAGTCCCTCACAGTCACTCCTCAACTAATTCAGTGGGTCATAGAGGCACAGTGTGGGGACGTTGACTGTGAGACGCGACGTGCACAAATATCCACAGAATAGGCACCTAACAGATTTTATATAGGAGAGAGCATGTCATCCTTTTAAGAGGAATTACCATGGTACCAGTTGCGTTACAGGAGGAGGTGTTGAGGGAGTTTCACACTTCCCCAATGGCGGTACTTCCAGGAGTAGCGAAGATGTACCAGGATATCAGATGATATCCCTAGTGGATGGGTATGAAGAAGGTTGGGGCAGAGTTTGTTTCACGATGCCTCACCTACCAGTATGTGAATGCGGAGCACCAGGTACTAGAAATCTTGGTACATCCCATAGAGGTCTTGGAGTGGATGTGCGATGGGATATCTATGTATTTCTTGAAGGGACTTCCACGTACTTCCAGAGGAAACGACTCCATCTGGGTGATTGTCGACCAACTCACCATGTCGGCCCACTTCTTACCTATAAGAGAGCAGGGCTTAGGGGAGAGCTTGGTACACCTCTACGTTAAGGAGATTGTACAGCTTCATTGTGTGCCATAGTTTATCATCTCAGATCGAGATGCTCGCTTTACATCCCAGCATTGGAAGGGGTTGCAGGAGGAATTTGGGACGCAGCTACGCCTGAGTACCACCTTTCACCCTCAGACGGATGGCCAGACAGAGTGGACCATTCAGACACTCCAGGACATGCTCCGTGCATGTGTCCTTGAATTTGGATACAGCTAGAAGGATCACCTACCTTTGGTGGAGTTTTCATACAATAACATCTACCACTCCACCATCGAGATGGCACCATACGAGGGATTGTATGGCCGACCATGAAGATCACCTCTGTGCTGGACAGACCATGGTGAGTCAGCACTCGTAAGACCAGAGATGGTCTAGGCTATGACAGAGAAGGTGCAGATCATCCAGGAGCGGATGAGGACTGCACAGATTCGACATAAGTCCTATAATGATTGGAGGTGGAGAACACTAGAGTTTGAGGATGGTGACCACATTTTCTTACGGGTCTCACCTCGACGTGGATTACTGAGATTTGGCCAGGGCGGCATGTTATCTCGGCACTTCATCGAACCATTTCAGGTTCTCAGCAGGATAGGAGAGGTGGCTTATCACATGGGTCATCAACCTCAGTTGCACCAGGTGCACGACATCTTCCACCTATCTCAGCTGAGGAGATATGTGCATGACCCGGTGCATATCATTGATCATGGGGAGATGGACAAAGATGACAGGGAAACATTTGCAGAGGTCCCGATGGAGATTGAGGAACGACAGGAGCGGGTCCTACATGGATGGTCGATTCCTCTAGGGCGCATCAGGTGGCAGCACGAGAACCTCCAGGGGAGAACATGGGAGCGGGAGACTCATATGCGTGCACAGTACCCTCAATTGTTTCCCTAGTTTATGATGTATCTTTATAGGGACATAATGCCCGGAGGTGGGAGTAATATAAAGACCCTTAAATTTAAAGTAATTTTTTTATTAAATTATATGGAATTTTATGAGTACACAGTTTATGATGGAACCTGATTCTGAGGCCTGGTGTGCCCAGAATAATTTTCTGAAATTTTGCTCGGGTACGTTCAGTGAACGAACGAGCGGGTTTTTCTATCTTTTGAACAGTTGTTCGGAATTGAAATCTGAGGGCACCCATGAAACCACAACAACGATTATTTCTTATGAGGACCTTTTATCGAAGATGTGTTTCCTTTGGAGGACTTGTTAAAAATTGTGGATTAATAAAGAATTGGATAAAAATTGTGGAACAATATTTATTCTTTATCCATGTGGTTATATCCATCATGGGGTATTTGGGGTGGGACCCACAAGCCCCTAACAACCCATGTGAGTATATTGGTGAGGTGGGTCCCACATGATCCCCACCCCTTCACATTCCTTAAAACTCCTCTAACCCCCCTCTTAAAATTTGTAAATCATCTTAACTTGTAAAACTTCCCCTTTAAAGTGGGTGAACCTTCCTCTCCCCACTCTCTCAATTTAATGCTTGCTAACACACATTTAATTAATTAATTGATCCTCATCAATTATGTGAATTAATTTTTTGATTTTCAAAATTTGAAATGCTTGGCATGAGTAAATAAAATAAGGAAGAGCGTTAATTTATTTTGGTTGCAAATTTTGTTTTTAAGAGAATCGGAAGGGAGCTCTTGAGTTTTGGAAGATTGGTTCATCTTCTTTTTGAAGAACTTTTTGTTCAACGAAGAACGCCAACTCTCCAATGAAGAACGTCGACTCGGAGGATCGGTTTCTCCATCCTCTTCCTCCTCTATGACATGGGAGGAGACACCGATGACGATGGAAATGATTCCATCATTCACGGCGCTTGACAACCGCGAACTTCCTTCGAGGTAGTAGTTACTTCTTCATGTATTATCTTCGAACTTCGTTGTTTAAAATTTTTCTACTTGTTATTGTTATAACGGGAGGATATTGGACGTCACAAACATGGTCGATCCTCCTCCCCCATTTTTTTTTTGATCATCATAGGTGTTTATGGAAAAGGCGGCGCGATGTCGTTGCACCACACATGAACAAGGAGGACCACGGCCGGAGGGCGCCACGACATTGGAGAGAGGTGCCGTAATTCCATGCCGTGGAGGCCAAAGGAGGCCATGTACAGGAGTGGGCTACAGTGCCAGCGCGCCGCACCAGAGCCTAAAGGGGGCCGCGGACGTGGAGGGCTGCGGTGGAGGGCCGCGGTGCCATGGCGCCACGCCGGTCGAACAGGAGCCACGTGCAAAGGCCGTGACGATCTTCAAATGGGAAGCTAGATGATCCTGCTGATGGTGCCACTTAGTGGAGGGACCCAAGGGGGTCCTGCGGTTACTCCAGGGCCGACCAATACGGTCGGCCGTTTCGGAAAACCGGGGGGGGGGGGTGTAACCCCCCCAACAGGATCCTAGGGAGGACCCCACAGGTCCCCTATTTTTGAAACAAGGGTGTGGCTCCCCCTTCGCACCCCACTCTGTCGACAACCGAGCCGCCGCCGGGCCAGGCCACCCACACCGGCCCGGGCCGACAACACCGGGTCGGGCCAGGCCGCCACCGCCGAGCTGGGCCGTGCCGCCACCACCGGGCTGAGCCGCACCAGTCGGGCCGGGCCGCACCAGCCGGGCCATGCCACACCCAATCGGGCCTGACCTAGTCCCGGGTCAGGTCGACCCAGTTCGGGCTGTCCCAGGGGGTATTAGGCCGGGTCGGACTGGGCCCAGACCCCCTATCTTTGGACTAGGTTCGTTCAAACACCCATATCTTAAGCTACGGACCTCCGATTGATTCCTCGTAAGTTGCGTAGTGATCCTTGGATCAAGACAGTCATTTGGGTATATTACACCTGAGTTTTCGATAAAGTTTGGGTATGGACAGGTTGGTTTGATACCGAAACCAAACGGGCCCTTGGAGCGGAAACGCCTATAACAAAACGATCAAACGTCCGAATGACGTTCTATCAATTACGTTGTTTTCCACTTAGTGAGACGGTTCATTTGGATTAATCCACTTAAGGTTTGGATGCATGTGGATTACGGTCATGTTTTTTTAACTTAAAAACCAACCATGCACCGTGGATGCAAAAGCCAATAACTCTCAGACCAGGTGTCCGATTGACACGCCGTCTGTCATGTTGAGTTTTTATTGAAGAGACAGAACTTTTTGATACATCAACTCTGGACTTCATGAATTTTGATGTATCGAACCCCTTGGCTCATGGTGTGGACGCTCCCGGAATCAAGCATTCTGTGTGCGGGAACCCTAGAGCTGGCTGTGACTACGACGATGCTGATGACAATATTTGGATCCTACGTGGGTTCAGTAGCGAGGAAGACTGCACTTGGATCCTCCGTGGGTTCAGCAGTGATGATGACTATACATGGATCCTATGTGGGTTCAGCAGCGATGGTTAATATACATGGATCCTACATGGGTTCGGCAGTGAAGACTTCTGTACATGGATCCTACGTGGTTTCGACAGAAGAGATGATTCAGTGGCTACATATAATCATTTCCACTCCTCTTCATGTGTAGTGTACTTGTGTGAGTTGAGTCTTGACTTTCAATAATTATATTCGATATGATTTTCTTTCTTTCCTATGTGGATTGAGTTGTGCTTTCTTGTGTGGACAGGGTTATACTTGGGCTCTTGAGTTGGAGTCGAACAGGAATTGATGACTTAGGTATATGTGTGCGAATATACCTAAGTATAGTTGGTTGATACTTAGTGTTTGTATCATTCCTTCGTGGTATATTCTGTGTGGATTCTGGGAGGCATTTGGGGGCCTCGGGGTTCCTACTGAGTATCATATACTCACCCCTGCACCTGCTATACCCGTACTACGTTGTGTTGGTTGCAGATGACAGAAAATGCTGATCGTGGTTGAGGCTTGTGGAGTGGGACTATAACCGAAGGCGGACTATCATGGGAGACATACTCAGAGCAGATGACCAGACTCGAGGAGCTGATAAGACTATCTGTACCCACCCATCAGGTGGGCATTCTGGAGGATGACTTGGTGGTTGCTACTTTACTTTTCTACTATTCTATTTTCTTTTCTCAATTGTACTGTACTTTCAGTTGGGTTTGTATACTATCCCATTTACTTCCAGCACTTACTTTCGTACTCATTTTACTTAGTTTTTACTTCAGATTGTGTACTCTGTTTTGTGTTTATTTAATTATTTAAAGGCAATTCCTTCCCTTTATTGGGATTTATGCCTTTGGTGCTAGTCGCCAGCCCCTGGCCTATGGAAGGTGGGATCCTGGTAGTCACGACATTGGCCCCAAGGACGGGTCGTAAGAAAAGATTACTCATTAATAAAATATATTATAATTATTAATTTTCATTGTAGTTATTCAAGATGATAATGATGATGTTTGTGTAATATAATTCATGTAGCTGGTTGAGCCTCCCCAAATTAGTACTCGTAATTCTGATAAATAAATATTTTTACAGAGAAATATAATATCAATGTAATATTATTTATGTTTATAGATAGCAAATTGTCTGTATAGTGACATTTAAAATTTATGGAAATCAAAAGGTAATTAAAAAAGATTTTTTTGTACTTATATTCGTAATAAATTTTCTAATTCCCGAAATATGACCCTTCATAATAAAGGATTGAGGGTTACATCCTGGAAAGATATGAAACTCAAAATATAATAAGAATTTAGAAGAGTATAAATAAAGTAGTATTCAAGATAAAACAAAAAGGCTTGAGTGATTTTGAGGTGGTGGTGGATATAATTTTTTATAAGTGTATTTGAGTGATTTTTTTACAATTTCTTTTTACTTAATGGTTATTAAAAGTGATTTTTATGTGTAATGTGGCCTAATATTGATAAAAATAAGGGTTATTAATATTTCATCAATTTTTGACATAATTTTGTTTTTTATTAAATTTTTTACATCAATTTAAATATATAGAATATTTTACAATTTTAATTGTCAAAAAATTCATACTTTATTATCCCCATTAACATATTTATATGATTAATTTTTTTAAAAAATAATTTATTACATAATTCTAGGTTTAGATTAAACATTTGGGGAATATTTAATGTAAATCAATTTTTGAACATGTTTAATAAATTTCATATTCATTTTTTTTATTTTTCTCAATTATCAAGTCATTATATTATTTAGGGATCATGTGTGATGGATTAAGTATCCACCTATGAAAGATAATGTAGATAATCATGTTTGTTATGGAAAATTTTTAATGAGATGGATGCATAGGGTGTATCATATAAAATTAGATGATTTATTGAGATGGTCCCCATATATGACGATGACTAATACTAATAGAATAAGGTTAAATTTTCATCATATGTTGACAAATATGTGATATGAATCAATTTATTACATAAGGATCTTTCATTAAAATATATTATAACCTATTTCACTAGTGAGGATTACGAAAAATTTCTTAGAAGAAAAAATTTAGTGAAATAGATCTTAAAGGATAAAAATTTTACTATTAAACAAATCATGGAATAATGTTTTGAATATTAACTTTTTAGCATAGTTAATGTTAGGTAAAGATCATGAAAATAATCCAACTTTACTATTAATATGATAAAAGTGTACCTGGTAATATATCTATAGAGGATTAGAATGTTTAATAAATTCCCTAAGTGTCATGATATTATTTGGAGTGGTTGATAAGATCTTATTATGATTTGATGAAGGATTGTATTAGTTGGGGGAAACTCTATAATTTTATTTTCCAGTCCAAAAAAATTTCGGAGTACAAAATGATACATCGAATGATATTTTGAGAACATTATTATATATAACTTTTGAAAGGACATTAATTTCAATGTGTAATTTTTTTTACAACCTATATGGTATTTGAGTAAATTTATGAAATTAGTGCCAACATGTTATTGATTTAAATTTACATATAAATTTTGAGTTTACAAAATTTTATAAAATGACAAGATAGTTTGACAATGTAAGGTGTGAAAGAAATTATATATATGTATATTAAATTTCATATCTACATATACTATTTTATGATGATAAATTTTGAATCTTTTTAAAAAGAAAAAAATGGGATTTCGGGATTTATTTTTCTAAACATTGAATGTTATTGGGAAGACGCTTGTTCTTATTTTCAGAGGTAAAAAATAAAAAATTAAATAGGATATAATATTTAAATATTTTTAGAATATTATCTTCATGTAGAAGTAAATAATATCAAATTAATATTGTTCTTGATTTCATGTTTGAAAAATAGGGACTCTAGAGTGGTTTTATTTTGATGAAAATAAATCATGTGATGACTTCATTGATCATAAAAAATTATTATATCCTCAATGAATTGTGATTAATGGAGGATAATTTTATAGTGACATTACTTAAAAAATAACATATTAAATAATTAACTCATGTATTTGAATACGGATTAAATCTATAACTTGACTTTTTTTATTGGAAAAGTCTATAAAATATATCAGTAAGTTAATATTTAATTTTATTTAATTATATAACATCCATTAATAAATAATATCTTATATGTATTAAATATAGATGAATATATGATCATGGATATTTATGAAAATGAGTTTTCCAAGGTTTTTCTATGTTTTTCATCTTCATACCAAAATTGAATTCTTTGGAAATATTTTCATATACATTTTATGTTTCTCAAGGCATTATGAGGGAATTTGGAATATATTTTGTCCAAGAGAAATGTGAAAGTTGTAAAAATTGTAGTTAACTATTATTATTTAACAAGATATAACAATTTAAAATGAAAAAATTAATATTGTTGTGGGATCACTACCAAATATATTAAAAGTGGGACCAAAAGGAATAATGATCATGGAAATGAATTTCAGAATGGACTATCTATATTCTCTATATATAAATTTCTATGTGAAACGACATACACCTAAAATATAAAAATAAAGAGACAGTTTAATGTGATTGGAATGGGTAAATGAGGGATTTGACCAAGAGTAATGAACTAAAAAACTATCATAGAAATTATGAAAAAGTATTATAATACTGATCCTATATTAAAACATATAACTCATGTTGGAATAATAATGATGAGGATCCTATAAAATCCATTATGTAATATGTCGATAAGTGGTAACTAGGGGGACTTGAAATACATATCTTCATATTTTCTATTTTAGGCCATTAATATATTGTATATATTTAGGATTTATAATGATCATAGAGCCTTCTGTTTTTATGGAGAAATATTATTGATTTGGTTTTGAATAGTATATCTTATGTTGGGATTGGAATAATGACTATGTTTAATGACCTAGTCTAGTAAACAATCTATTATTCAATGAATCTATGATTAAGAGAAGAATATTGTTTACATTGGTGAAGTGACATTAGTTTATAGATAAGTGATCTAGAATAAATTGGTTGGATGTAAATACATGAGTCAAAACGGTGATATGTTATGTAACTAGTGAGACTCATTATAAAATATTGAATCACATTTTTATGTTGTGATTCTAGTGAAAATACGGTAGTTAAATGATTAAGCAGATACTCAAAATGGAATAAATAATGAGGATCTATGTCGGTGTTAGATGAACAACACCATTATAATATTCAATCAGTTATAGCAGTGACTATATGATTTTGTATGATAAAAAATCACAGTAAAAATTAGGTTCCCCTGACAATATTTAAACCTTATAAAAATATACATTCCATACATAATTAACATCCTGCATTAAATGTGTTTTATGTTTTAATGTAATTAAATTATATTATCCATAAATATTTTCTAACAATAATGGTTCATAATCAAAGGATGTTAATGATTTAAATAAGATCTGAATTTTTGTAAGACATTGACAACACCTAATTATCCACCAATAATGTGGCTACATCAATCCTAATGAGAATATTAATTAGCATTAGTGTGTAGGTTCCTTTTTATTGGACATGTTTTGTATGTCCCATAAATTTTTATCATGATAAATGAAGTGTATATTTGATTTTTTAGAGGGTACACATAGATCAGGAATTATTTCTCAATTCTTACAATATTTGAAATTTTTTCTTCAGCTATTAAATTGAATAATATAGAAATAAACCATGATGTTATGTTAGGGAATCAATTATAGGTGATAGCAGAGCAACAAATAACTAAAATTAGTCATAGTGGAATGTGTATTGGTGAATATATTTATTATTATTAATCTGATTAATCATATTTATGATTTGGAGCGATCGAAAAGATTTAATCATTCAAATTATTTGATTAATTTTACAAAATTGTTAATGATTATTCGAAGAATACTCCTACCCATTTTTTAAATATTGAGAATATTTTTTCAAAGAATATTTTCTTGATAAATCCTCAATTAATAATGAATTTGATACTATGAAATAATAATTCATTAGTAAATTTGTAATATGTAATAATCCCTAGAAACTAGTGAATGTTGGTGGGTAAATTTTTTTTATTTATAATGATAACTATTTTGTGATAGTTCTAAAATTTAAAATAATATTCTCTTAGAAGGACATGTTTGAAGATAATATTTCATAATTATTACTTGTTTTTTAATATCAATTTATGTCATAATTAATGTCAATGATAAGTATTTATATGTGAATGGATAATATGATAAAGATATTTAATGTTCACTAAAATAGAATACAATGATTCCTATTGAAAAAAATCACATTTTGAAGGGAAATCTGGATGATTGGTTGATATTATTATAATATGAAGAGGAAACTCTCATCCTAAAGTGCCTTAAATTATTAATTAATCGACCATGCATATAAATAACCCTACATGGATCGTCAAAATCATCTCTGAAGAATATTTCCACTACATTTTTTTGAGATTTGAATTCCTTCAAATGAGACATATATTAGTTATAATGAGATATTGGGAAAATTTTAATACGCCTCTCCCTCATTCTCATAGAAACGTAATCAAATATTCTAAATAATGTTACGGGTACTAAATAGTTTTATTTATAATATATTAAATAAAATTGTTAAAAAAATAATTAAAAAATATATATTAAAAACCACCAAAAAGTTAGGAGTGTATATAATACACTATATGTGGATTAGTATCCATAACCATGAAAAAAATGATGCATATTCTATTTAATGATATTAACATGTTTAATCTTGATGGGAAAAGTATACAATTAAAATATTTATGTTTGAAGAAGAAATTTATTCTACAAAAGGATAATAATATTTTAAAATTTTAATTGAATAATATTTTAGTCAATAGATGTTACAGATGGACTAATAAAATGGTGAGTATGGATTATATAAGAATGAATCCATGTATATAAAATTATTTTTCACAAAACCAATGAAAATTGACTTGTAAAAAATGTAATGATGGTTTTGATAATGTTGATGATTTTTTAATCTATGTTTTTTCCACACATATGATCACTATGTTAATCTACCAGTTCAGTACATATATCATGATAATGATTGGAGACAAATATCACTATAGATGAAACAAATAAATTAATATAAGACTTCATTAAGGAGTAAAAATGAAAAAATATACTATGAATATAACTCCAAGGAATTACTAATGATGCCTATGAATTATGTAACACCAGAGTGTAGAATTTAATTCTACTGTGGTTGGAAAGGACACATCATAGACCATTACAATATCGACATATGGATAATTTTTTATAAAAGATGGAATAAAAGAGGGAGTCAATCATTGAAAAAATCCAGAATTATGTATGGGTAGAATAATTTAATTTTGATAAGTTTGATAGGATTCATAATAATGGAAACAAATATTATATTAATGAAGTGTGTGTAAGGTAATAATGGGTAAGTCACAAATCCACCAAATGTGTGAAATAGAATGATGTTCCACAGAACCTAAACTCTTAAATCCGATGGAAAATATTTTCAATTAAAAATTATCATTGATACAAAGTCATATGAATATTCTTTATTGTTAAAATTACCTGAATCTAAAAAATTCATGTCCTAAAAATCACATAATTCCATGAATAGATGGTGTAGGTTCCATTAGGATCAATTACCAGAGTAACATATTTTTTGATACATTTCTATATATAAGAAACTCAGTAGACCAAATTGATGATGTATTTTAGTTTATACTCAATATTATTAACATAGGTAGAAAAAAATGTGATGGCCATGATTTATATGTAAGGTAAAACATATCATCATTTCATCCAATGTATGATCAGAATAATATAATAAAAAATTAGTAGAGAGAAATATCCTATTAATGTGATTTTTGGACAATAATAGTTTTATATATTCGTAAAACATATGAATTATCAAAATATCAAATAGATACCATGATATAATGGGGTTCAATCATGATAAAATAAAAATATTACATAAAGAATTATCATATGAATATTGTCATGTAATTTGGTGGAAATAAATCAAAATATAAGCCATGACACAAACGTAAGAATATAAATCATAAAATTGTGTACATGTAGTAACATTAGATTTTTATAAAATGATAGTGTAGGCATATCTACTATCTTTCTATATTGAGAATGTATCAGTACATGATTACCAAAAAAAATTTGCAAAAAATATCACTTTATAATTCACATAAAAAATTGTATAAGAAATAAGTACTTCATGTCCATAAAAAAAGTGGAGACGAGACTAAAAATTTTAATAATAGATATTTGTTATCAACGTTCCTAATAAGTATCGAAAATTAAATTAGGATAAAATAAATATATAATATAGTTCCAATTAGATCAAACCACTATTAATTTTGTTTTTTTTTACATTTATTGTCGGTGATAATTTAACCATTGACAAATGTTTGAAAACCCCATAATGCCTCACCCTCCCCAGATCCCTATGCATGACCCCTATTCCTTTGACACCCCTCACCAACCCAACCTCAACATCTGCCTTCAAAAAGGTTTCCCCAATGTTCAGATCACTATTACCCCACCCCTTACACCTACCTCCTCTATTCTCATCCAAGACAATGTCCCTCATGAAAACCTTCTCCAACCATGACCCCTGTGACCAACCTGACATCTCTGTCACATCTTATTCCCCCTCTTTATTCCAGCATTGTAGATACCACCGACAACCTATCCCTACCCAAATGAATTCCTCTCAATTGTTTCGATGTGCACCCCCCGGCCATTCACTACATGGATCAGATCCCCACCTTGGTGGCCACACTGACCCCCCTTAAAGATTGTATCATCCTCACCCTATACAAATCATTCAGTAGCATTAGTTATGCAATGATGGGTTATTAAAATATTACTGATTTTTCTCATTCAATCAACAATAATTTATATATGTTATTTTGGTTTGTAATGTGTTATTTTCAATAAATAGATATCTTCATAGTGATTTAATAATAATAAATTCATGTAATGTTGTTTTTATTTTGAAAAATAAATTTCTTTATCATTAATTCTGTAATGAAATATAGATGGTTTTTAATTTCAGGTATATTATTTTATATTAATGAATTTCAAATTATTCTATATATGTTAATACAACCAATTTTTGGAAAATAATAAATATAGATTATTTTCCAACTTTTGAAAAATTGATTGTAGGGTTTGGGGTCACACATGGTTTCCTCTCTTATCCTGGAAAGGTCTCTATGGATAAAGGCCTTAAACATAAAATATTAGACCATTTTTTATTTATCCTAATGGTTTGGATTTTTTTCATATCTTATGAATCAATTAGTTTAAGAAAATATTCTGAATAATGAAATATTAGTTAGGGTTATTATTTACATGAATGATAATCAATTATTGGTAATGGTAATTGGAATTAAAATCATAGTTTCATTCATATTATTTTAAAGAATATGTTTTTTCTGAGAAATAATTATAGTGTACAGTTTGTTATTTTTTGAGTAAAATAACTAATTTGTTATCATTTGTTTTGAAAATCAAAATACAAATTAATAAAATTTATGTTAACATAATTTTTTATATTTATCAGAAATTGAAGTAACATCTGATTTGTAGTAATGTGAAAATAATTGATTTTTATAATTCATAGAACAACATGAAGTCGTAATAAAATGAGTTCAATTTAATATAGAGCTAGAGAGTTGACTATTTTGGGTATTCATGACATATCATGGTATCGAAATATATTATCACATGCATATATATATATATATATTTAATGGTGTGATCTTGGTCTTAGTTATATCATAGGAAATGGTTTGGAAATTTATCAATATAGAACTTTTTCCAAATGAATGATCCCTCATTAGTTACAACAATAGGGTTGAAAACAACATTACCATTTTACCTAAATTATTAATTTTATCTTTACCAAGAAGGATACTTCACCGTCCAATTCTCAATTTTAAAAAAAAAATTTAATCTTTTAAAATGTTCATGGTATATATATTTTTTAAAATGTGTTCGTAATACAATTTATTTTCATTATTAAAATATTTATGTGAGAAATTATATTTTCTTTTTTTAATTTTTTATATTATATTCTTAATAAAAAATGATCAATATTTATTCACCCTATATTCCTTTATAGGTGTTATAAAAGAGTCAATTATGAAGTTGTATAATATTTAATTTTTATTTTTCTAGTTTGAATAACAATTTTTTCTATATATATAAATTTATGAGAATAATATAATAAAATACCTATACAAAAAAGTTAGGTAAATTTCACTCGAATCATACCTAAAATCCGAATGGATTAGATGAATCTTTATATTATGAAATTGAAAACTAATCATTTGATGGTAGAATAAATTGTCTATTTCCAGATTGTAAATTCAAGAAATTTTTGAATATAATAGAATTATATGTGAAATTGATATTGATTAAACATCCATATAGATATGTATGTTGGATTTAGAATAGTGAATGAAATTTCAAAGAATGTAAAAAAAATGAATATTCTATCATTGAAATACAATGTGATTCAGAGGAAGAGAATTTAATTCATAATTTTTTAAATAATGCATTTTGACTTTCAGAATAAAATGTCCTATATTTTAATGGATTAATATATCAATAAATTGATTCTGAGTTATTTAATGATGCTCAGAGATTCAGTAAAAAAATGATTTTTATGAATTACTTGAAGAAAGACTGATAGAACTTTATGAATATGGTGATTGGTAATTGAAGATATATTTTCTACATAAGATGTATGATATAAATTTTTTTATGGAATTACAGACAATGAAATTTCCCTGATTTTAGAGATGTATCATTATTCATATGTTAATAGCTAAGATCCTTATATCATTATATGGGATGAATAAAGTCATCATTAAACTCAATCCTGATAATAAAAAGATACATGGATGCCCTATTAATTTCATGATTTACAGAGGAGAGTATTCTAATAAAACAAATTCACATATTTCATACAAGAAGATATAAGTCAATGAACAATAGTGATATTATAAATCAAGGAATCTCCGGGATGAAAAAGAAGAAGAAAATTCCAAGAAAGTTATTGTGTTACTTTCTTAAATAACTATGCTTGAAACGATTATTCATGTCATCTAATAGTACATTCAACATGACATGACATGACCAGGATAGTAAATATGGATTGATGATAAATCCATAAGGTTGAAAATCTAATAAGATGTTTGATTATCTATATATATATTTTTCTAACTATTCTAGGAATATATGGTTCGGATTGTCTTAAAATTATTGTAACCCTTATTCTACATTATGAAATAATTAAATACTATTTCTTTATTTTTTGATCCCCTATAATCTACCACTATGTTTGTGTGTGTATATGAATTATTTCACTAATTCAATGATTATTCATAGAAATTGAATGCATGGAAATGACATTGATGTATAACTACAACCTCTAAAAATGGAATTATGACAAATATTGGATGGTGGCTTGAAAAAATATAATTCTTCGACAAGATAATTATTCAAAATCCAAGATACATTAATGTTGACAATTAGTGTCATTCATATACTAGGAAATATATCTTAATGGAACAATTAGACTTTTATGACTTGTCCATTTTGCAATTATAATTTTGATCCTCAATGATTACCTCATAATAGAAAATGGTTTTTTATGTGTCATCATTGATTTCTTGATTCTAATCATAAATTCATGTTTTAGAAAACACAATTCAAAGATTATATTGATATGAGAATGTAATGGATTGTGTACTACAGTTTAGAAGTCTACAGGAATGTAATTAATGCCACTAAAGAATTTGGAAAAAGTTTTCAGTTTAAAAAATTGGGGAAAATGGTATGAGGTACATTATTTGAAGAATATCGAACAATATAATTGAATAAAAAGAATAAAAATTTCAAATTTTTTTGAAGCTAATTTAATCTAATACACCATAATAATTAAGTAATGCATATTGAGAAGAACATATGTGAAAATGTAATTTTTATAATGATTAATGACTAGGGTAAATCGAAGGATCTCCATGATGGTTCAATGGATTTGGAGTAAATGAATATAAATCATGAATTGCAGGAAAATAATAATTTAAAGTATCCTTAAGCTATTTTTTATAATGAAATAACTTGCAGATTTCATATTTTTTGGATCATTATTGAATAAAAAAGTTCCCAATTGATATTCAAGTAACACTTCAAGGTGCATTGATATAATACATAGAATTTAAGTTGGATTTTAAAGTCAAAATTAAAATATTATTATTGTGATATTTTTTCTATTGGTTTTGGGTAATACATTTCATGAAAATGTAACTATGGTTTTTGTTGAGTTTTGTAACTTTTTTGAGGGAGTTTTGGGGAAAACGCTAAATCGAATTAAGCGTAATAAACATCAAGAAAGATTTTTTTGACACTATTTCATTTCATTATCTTGTTTCCCCTTCATTGATCGCATTCAGGATTCATTTTATTGTTCAGGTAGTTGAAGAATCTAAACATGGTGGATCAGTACACTATCTATGGATGTATCCAATTAATATATATGTTGATATTTTTAAAATTTTCATTAGTGATTTATATTTTATCAAATAATTGCTTTATTTTTTTAATGTAATTATTATTTTTTTTACTTCAGGTACTTAGGTAATTTGAAATCATTTAGGAGGAGTAATTTTCCACCAATATGATTTATTTTTGAAGGATACATTGACGATGAGATCATAACCATCAATTCAAGGTACTTGGATGGAATTGAGACTAGACTTGATCATGTTGGATGTGTTGAGGAAATATACACTAACTATTGTTCTAAAAATCATACATCAGTATTTCAAACTATTGGGTGACCAGTTAAGAATGGGGTAAAATTTTAAACTTACTAAATTGGAGTTTCTACAAGAACATCGATATGTGATACTGATTAGTTTTATTTGACATCAATGTATTGTTGAATTGAGACTAAAAAAATATTAGACTAAGGGTCTAGTCATGAAATGATAGGGAACTAACAAAAGATATCTATATGGGGATTGTTGAATGGTTCTTCCATTGTGTAACTATATAATCATATTAATAATATTCCAGTGCAGTTATTTTTTAATGTTAAAGATAACATATTATATCTATTTTCCGAGACAATGAATTTAGAAATTAGAGATGAAATATTAAATGATTTGATGTTTATGGATCATGGTCCATTAAATAAGGATAAAATATTCGAACCCAACAATAACCATGGCCTCTGTGTTTGTATAATATATCATGAAGAAGTCTTCAAAACCTTGAATAATGTTTTATATAGTTTTATATAAATGTTATATGAATAAATTTGGAATGATATATTTGAATTAAACTATCATGGACCGTTTGGAGTAGTATTATTCAAATGAATTTGGATCAATATTGATATGTGTATAATGAATGATTCATTACTATTTACTTAGATCAAATTCCCTTGTATGATGCATAATGTTTATCCTGCAGATCAAGATAAATTTTACTTGTATTTATAAGAGAAGATGGTTTATTATATTGATGATAAAATACATGATGGTTAAATTTTTAATGTACACCTAAAGAAGAGATAATTATATTTTATGGGAAATAAAGATCAATTGGTGCATTGGGATAGTGAACCACGTCAACCAAAAAATATTTGATTTTTTTTTCAGACAGTATCAAAATAGTGGAACATTGAAGAGAGGGTGAAAATGAATGAATCATAACAATGGATGTTGACAAAAATGAGGATAATAATTTGGAATATGGTTGAACGTATAAACTGGAAATAATAATATATTAGAGTTTCACAATAATAGGAGTTTTTTACATAATTAAATTGTTCTAGTTTTTTATTTATTTGTCAAAAAGTATTTAATTTTTTAAATTTTCATACATTTAATACACCTTAACTATTTGAAATGTTGGTATGCTGTGAAAAAAAAATCACGATAATCGATGATTAGCCTATTGACTCACAACACTATTTCCATCATCTTCAATGGATTCTAATGAGTCTATTGGACCCGAGACTAATTGTGAGCATGTTGTTTTACCAAATATCTTTGGTCACCCACATCGTTATTAACATATATTAATGGACCAGTTCATCACCCCTCTTTCTAGTGTATAGAAGTGAGTTTCTGTTACTAGAATATATTTCATTTTTCCAAAAAAACAATATATTTGATTTATTTTTAATGCATTTGTCTCATAAATTATTAAAACCCTAGAATGGATACAAATATGATTCTGAAATATGTATAGAACCTTAAGGACTTCATGAATATTATTATATTTGATTTGTTTGATATGTATAACGTTGATACTAATTAAATCTATTGGATGATTCTTAGGAAAAATGGCTGTGAGTTAGTGAACTTTCCAATTAATTATAAATATTGGAGGTATATCCTATATCTTGGAAAATGGGTTATTTTGTTAATAATGTAATTTTCAAATTTATTTAATATTACTTGGAAACTAATTTAAATGAAATGAGTAATTTTTTTGATTTATTGATAACTTAATATGTTTTTATTTATAAAGTATTTTTCATTTTGATGTCCTTGACTCCATTTCACACCAACCAAAGTGAAAAATATGTGCAAGAAATGTAGATATTTTTAAATTGAGATTGTTAAATGATTTTAATGACACATCTATGATATCATTAATATTGTATGTGAATGTAAAAAACTAAATTTATCATGAGAAATGAAATCTATTTTTCAATATCAAAAAATATTCTTCTCATGATGTAATTGTGTATTTCACATTATCTTAACAACATAAACATAATAAAATTACAGATTTTATTAATGTTTATTTTTTGTAGGAATAATCTAATACAAATTCATGCATCATGAAATTAAATTAATTCATCACATTTTATGGTCTCATAGTATTTTGAGAAAAATAATAATTTTGGTTTTTATTTTATTCATTATTTTTTATATAATTTTATTAAAACTGAATGTCCTTTTTGAGTAGGTCACTTTTTTTATAAAGGATACTGATTTAGGGTACATTATTGTCCAAATAGAGAAGTGGTTTAAAGATCATATGAAACATGATGGAAGTTTGTTAAATGAACCTAACAATGATTTTAGAGTAATTAATTTTCATTTCCATTTCATATTATTTCATTACTACAAAAATGTAATAATAAAAAACCTATTATAAGAACTAATCTCTATTATGAAAAATTTAATGGGGACATCTACATGGTTCAAAATATGCCAATTGGGCATCACATGATACATCTAGTTGACCCCAATTTAATGGATTTGAGTCTTGTTTTTTTATAATATAACTGTATATATTTTATTTTTATAGTTTTGGAAAAAAATTAATACTAATGAAAATTTTATTAATTAGATAACATTATGATGTTCAAATGTTTTAAAAAAACAATATTATTATTTTTTTATTAACATGTTAAAGATGTATGGTATGTGGAATCTTCACAATCATAAATATTTTCCCTAAACAATGTAGTTGATATAGTTTTAAGGAAAGAGAATTCAGAATATGTATAAGGGATTTGTTTTAGTCCAAATCCATCAGCTATCATTTGTAGGGTAGCATCATTTGTTATTAATATACTCCGTATGGGTTTGAGTAGTGTGGTTGATCAGGAATCATAAATATAAATATTAATATAGAATGAAAAAGTTCACTAACATGACTCTTATATGAAAACACATGATCGAAGGTGGATGAAAATGAAAAATGATTTAGTTTTTTAGTCCAGTAGATAGCTACCACAATCCATGAGGAAATTTCAACCCTTATAGATCAACCAACAGAGAAAATTTCTAAATTTCCTATATCATTCAAATATTTGAAAATAACACATAAAACATCCATAAAAAATAATATTACTCGTTTATATAGAGAACATTCATTTTGACTCATAACAGCTAAATCTTTAACCATACTGATGTGTAGTTGATTACTATGGGCCCAAAATGAATTATTTTTTCTATAAAATATGTTTAAATACTATTTGAAATTGTTTTATTGGTTTTGACTAGGTAAAAAATATTGAAAGATACCAAAGCCCTTGAAAATAAGTTTTAGCTCGTCAAAACCATGAAATAATGTCTGATTTTCCTAAAATCATAGGAGAATGACCTGATATTTGATTATGAAATATATGAATAGATAATACATCATTCTAAATTATGATTTTCCCATTTTGATAATTAACACATTTTTAATGTTTTAAAAAACAAAAACATGCATAGAGTGGTTAGAGCCGTATAATAATTCCTCAAATTTACATGAAATAATTGTAAAAACCACCAATGAGTTTTTTACATGTATACAAAGACAACATGTCAATACACTGTATAGTGTGGTTGAAATTACTCTAGATATAAATATGAAAGGTACACAATCTTCTAAAAACAAGTGTCAAGGGTAAAACTATGAAAACAACCTCAGATTTTCCTCAAATCCAAGAAAAATGACCATAGATTTAATTTTGAAATTTATAAATCGACACCATATCATTCCAATTTACAGTTTTCCAGTATGTTCATAAACATATTTTTGTTATTTTAAAATACGTAAACATGTTTTTAATGTTCAAAACGTAGAAATGGACTAATATTGATGGTAAATTACATTAAAATCATAGTTGAGTTGTTTTGAATTATATGTGGCGAAAATACATCATTCTAATGCGGGGAGTGGTCAAAATTACTCGGTATACACATCAGAATGGTACAAAACCTTCAAAAAACATGTTTTGGGGGGTCAATACAAGGGAAAACATTACATTTCCCTGAAAGATTAGGTAAATGACCACATATTTTATTATGAAATATATGAACTGATGGATGGTCATCCTGAATTTTCATTTTCCCATTATGGTTGTAAATGTGTTATTAGTGTTTTAAAAAACAAAAACATAAATGGAACAGTCAAAACTATAAAAATTGATCATATATTGATTTAAAATCATTTAAAACCCACCATTTAGTTGTTTTGTAACTTTATATCTCGAAGAAACATTAATATGATGTGTAATATGGTCGGAATTACTCAATATACACTATTAAAAGGTATAAAAGAATTTAAAAACGTATTAGGGGTGAAAACCTGTAAAACAACTTCAGATTTATCTAAAATCATGTGAAAACGTCCATATATTTAATTTTTAAATGTAGGATCTATCATCAGGTCATTCTAAATTAGGTTTTTTCTTTAATGATCGTAAACACATATTTATTGTTATAAAATTTTAAAACAAGCATTGAATGGTTACGAAAATGGAAAACGAACTCAGATTGATGTGAAGCATTGAAAAATAATAAATGGTTTTTTACATGTCAATGGATAATAACATCAATTTTATGTGAGGTGTGGACGAAATTAGTAAGTATAAACTTCTAAAATATATAAAATTCATTGAAAACATGTGTCAGGGGGTTAGAACGTAGAAAAAATGTTAATTTTTTTCAAATAATATGACAATTATATTAAATTTAATTTTGAAATTTGGAACTAAAGACACATTATTATGATATATGTTGTTCCCATTATGGACATAAACGAATGTTGAGTGTTATAAAACACTAAAACGTGCATGGAATGGACAAAAAAATAGGAAATAACCCCATATTGATGTTAATTCAGAGGAATAAACCATTTGGTTGTTTTTTAATGCATGGACATATAAAACATGTCAATATGTTGTGTTTTGTGGTCAATATTACTTGGTATATACCTATAAATGGTAAAAAATCTATTAAAAACATGTGCTGGGGGGATAAAACAAGGAAAACAATGTTGAATTGGCCTAAAAATAGAATACAAGGAAAGTAGATTTCATTGATAAATATAGGAACCAATGACATGTCATCCAGAATTACAGTTTTCTTGTTATTGTTTAAAAATTATTTTTAGTTTTTTAAAACACAAAACTAGAATGAAACAGTAAAAACCATTGTAAATGTCCCGATATTGATTTGGAATCATGTGAAAACCACTGTCAATGTATTTTGGACATGAATAGTTAAACAAAATGTCAATCCAATATGTGGTGTGGTCAGATTTATTTACTATAAACTTTTAAATTGTCTAAAAGCCTTTAAAAACCAATTTCAGGGGGTCTAATCTAAGAAATCGATGTTACATTTCATTTAAATTATGATACATCGACAGAAAATTTAAATCTAAAATGTAGGGATTTGCAACACATCATTCTGAATTATGTTTTCTCGTTATTTCCTTTAACTTGTTTTTAGTTTTGTTAATACATTAAAATGTGAATGGAAGAGACAAAAACTCACATTTATGTGAAATCACATTACAACTACCTGGGAGTTGTTTTTTATGTTCCCACATAGATCACATGTCAATCCAAAATGCGGTGTGTTCGGAATTACCCGATATACATTTCAGACTGTTATAAAAGTATTTAAAAAAATGTGTTGGGTTGTCAAAACCTATAAAATTACATTGTATTAGATGTAAATCATGTGAAAAAAATATAAATTTAATTATGAAATATTGTAACTGATATCATGTCATTCCAAATTATTGTTTTCCTATTATGGATTTTAGGTGTATTTTTTGTTTTAAAACACTAAACCATGCATAGAATGGTAAAAACAATATAACAACCCCTCATATTTATGTGGACTCATGGGAAATCCACAATTGAGTTTTTAGATACATACGAATAGAAAAAACATCAATAACAAAGGATGTGGGTTTAGAATTACTTTATATACACTTTTGATAGGCACATAAGCCTTTA
Organism: Viscum album; assembly: GCA_963277665.1. NCBI lineage: Eukaryota > Viridiplantae > Streptophyta > Magnoliopsida > Santalales > Viscaceae > Viscum > Viscum album. The sequence continues at coordinate 1,378,957,054 of OY728152.1, forward strand.
AAAACATGTGTAAGGGAGTCAAAACTGGAAAAATGATGTTATATTGCCCTGAAATCAAGGTAAAACAACTGTATATTTAATTTTTAGATGTAAAATCTGACAAATGAAATTTCAAATTAATATTTTATTATTTTGGTTTTAAATGAATTTTTAGTGTCTTGAAACACTAAAACAATAGTGGAAGTTTCAAAACCATATAAAAAAACCTAATATTGATTTGAAATAATGGTACAACAACTATGGAGTTTTTAAAAAATATATATATGACATCTATTGATATCAAAAGCATCCAAAAAAGTTTTTGATAAAATTTCATGAATTCCACAAGATGCATTTAAAGTAAATTTGAACATTTCCTCATCTATTTTTAGTTTTAACTATTGAATCCAATCCTTGATAAATATGTTGAAGTTTTCAATGATTTCTTCATTTTATATTATTTTTTTATGATTAAATTTCTTCCATATGATTACAAAAATAATTAATTTTATTTGAATCATTCCCAATATATTATATTACTTTAATTTTTAATTTTTTTTTTAATTTTATGGTTTTCCTGTTAGGTGAAAATGGGAACAATAAGTTTGAGGTTGACCATTTTGATCCAGGACATCCTTGAAAGGAATTCATAATTATTCATTGTTTACGTGGTATGTTAAAATTTTATTAATTTTTCTATTAAAATTATGATTTATGTTTTTAGGAATTCATTTATTTCATTTTTGGTTATAGTTGGAGGAACTTTTCATATGAAAAACAACGATGTAAATACCTTTTAGAAAATTTGCAAGAATTCCAATCATCCTCCATTATAAAAAGGAATATTCCCCACCAATATATAAATACCTCTAAATACAATTAACTCAACCAAAATATTTTAATAAAATATCCATAAATATATTTCTTCATCCTTGAATCCACCCTTTTTGAATAAATTCATCCAAGGAAGCCCTTTTGTGGAAATCAAAAGTAGTTACAAAAAGAAGGTGAAACATTCTTCATCATGATCATTTGTTTAATTTTCATTTCCCATACCACAACTATTTCAATCCAATGAAAATTTAATAGCCTCCAAAACCATATAATACTATTATGTATTTTTAATGGATATACATACACTTAAAAACATCCATATATCGGGTAACAAACATACCATTATTTTATTCAGTGAAATACCATCTCATGAAATGTGGTCATTAAGTTTTCCATTACCACAACCCATTGATGTGAATTATGATGGAAAATATGTTTTTGTATGTTATATATTATTTTTATGATGCCTTTTTCTTCGGTAATTGTTATATAAATCATAATATCATGATATCCATTTGTTGTAAATACAATATTGGTGTTTGTGGTTATGCATACTACTCCCTCCTGAGTGTGGCATTATTAAATAACACAATACATGGATTATATTAAGGGTAGTTTTAGAGAAACTGTATGATATATATGACATAATAGTTATGCAATATCTATTATATATATTTTTATATTTCATTTTCATTCCTTATATCAACACAATAATTAAGCAAAAACAATGTAAATACGTACATATGACCAACCTACTAAAAGAAAAATGTATTATACTTCCTAATTCTATATTTTATAGATTATTAATAATATTTATATACATAATATATATAATAATTATATATATTTTTTACATTATTTAAATAAATAAATAACATTCTATGCAAGTGTTTCATGAATAAAATGAAAAACATATAATAAAAACACCACATATTTTACACGAAACATAACGTTATCATGGAATTGTTATCAAACACGTCATATAATATAAGTATTTGATAATTTATGGTATTAGATATTATAATATGGTTCTGTGGTATATGTATAATAATCATATAGTTATTATACAGTTGTTTAGAATATGTATGAAAAAAATCGAGATTCAAGGTACGGGTTTCCCCATCTAACTTTTATATTATATTTGAGAAAAAATCCATGATCACAATCTATTTTTTATATGTTGTGTTTATAATTAACATGTATGTATTATATTATTCATATAATTAAATATTTGTATCTGTATACGTCTATTTGATTAACTTTCATTCAAGATTATTATGTTTCAAAATATACCATACCGGTAAAATAATTATGTCTACATTTATCATCATTGAGATTCCTTCTATGTCCTAAAACTATATTATTTTATTAGTGTTAAAAAATCTTTGAAAATATAAATAATTAATCTAATTCTTTCTATTATATTTTATGCTTCATCTAATGCCATTTTCTTCCATGGGATGTATGATTCAACGTTATCACAGGGTAAGTGTTTTTTTGAAATAATTTCATCATTTATCAAGATTTTCTCTCATTATAGTTTTATTAATGCTACATTTTGATCCATATTTCCGGAAAAAATCAATTTTAATCCCCTATGGTTATTAATTATATATTCATTTTTAATTCGATTTTTCAACTCTTCGGTACATAAGATAATTATGAAATTGTTTTTATGAAAATCAAATAGTACCTCCCTCTTAAGTCAGAAATATGTGTTCCATTAAAATCATGTTTTTGATTAATAAATATGTAAAATATTTTATACCACTAACTTATTATTATTAAAATAAATATTTTTCTATATTTTTCTTTTAAAAAAGGGTAAAATAAAAGGAATATTCCTGTCATTTTTGGATTGTGCCAATTTTAAAAATAATTTATGGTTCTAAATTGATGTACAAAAAGTAAAAATTTATCAAAGATCATAAAAATAAATCATTTTATGGTTCCTTTTTAGAAACAAATATTCATTTTTATGAAAAATTGTTCCCATAAAATTTTATTACTTTATTATTTATAAATTTCTTTTCAATGAAAAATAGTTTAGTTTTTTATATTTAGATAGTGTTTTAAATTATTTCCCAATATTCCTTTATATGTTTTCAAATTTTTATTCTCAAAGAAAATTATTTGAATGATTTCATGTATATTTTTATTTGTTTTAAATTTATTTTCAATAAAAAAGTTTTTCCAAATGATTTCAATCATTATTTATAAGTTTCATATTATTTTAAATGAAATGGTTTTCAATTTTTTAAGATTATTTTATAACTATTCATTAAATATGGTTATCAAATTTTTTCTTGGCATATTCAATGAGTTTTCATTATAATTTTTTTTAAAATGTTTTCAAATCGTCATTTATAATTATTTCAATCATTTTTTAATGAAAATTGATTCCATCAGGTCTTCAAGTATCCTTAATATTTTTTCAATAAAAAAGGATTTCAAAATGGTTTATTTTTAAAAATTATTTCTCAAGAAGTATGTATATTTTCCTCATGAAATCTTTATAAAATATCTTTCATATTTATTTTCAATATAATATGACATCAGTTGGTGTTACTATTGACATCTAGGAAAATTTATCAAATGGTTCTATTCGTATTCTTTCACTAAATGATTAATGTTCATATAGAATGATGATTACAAAACCAATTTATCTTTAGAGGTTTATATGTTTATGAAATACTTTTCTCTTTAGTGAGTTAAATTCTTATGTAACTTGATTATATTCATGGTTTATTCCTGAATGAATTATAATGAGACCTGCCTATTTTCTAATGTTTATTATATGATTGCATGTTTTTTATAACCTTTTCATTACATTGGTTATGATTTGATTGTATAAGATCTGGTTGAAAATGTATGTATGATTACATTATGATATGGGCGGGACATATATATCTCAAAAGTTAATTAGTTAGGGATTTATGTCTCAAGATATTGACAATAATAGAATGAGCAGTGAACTCAAATCAGTGAAGGACTCTATCAACTACGATGGACTTGAAAGTGAGCCTTGACTACTAAGATGGTCATTGGAGTGAACCATGAATACCCAGATGGTATGGGTACTAAAACTATACTACAAATATGGACTTGTGAGAAACACTGTGACTATTATGGAAATAATTTTATAGGATTATGTTTCATCAAAATATTATATTTCTTCATCCAATGTTATACATTCGTGGATTTTTCTCTTGGTACACTTATTATCAATGTATTATAAACTAAAAATAATTAATCTATGACTCATTTATATAATCATTGATATAAATGGAATGATATTAAAATTGTATTATCATGTTATCATATAATTTTACTACTGTTATGCTTATATATCTCTTTTTTAACCTTTCTTAGCATATGAGCTCACCGCTATATTTTGTTTCTATTTCCCGTGTTATGAATATTTTGTTTAAGTATGTTTACTAATGGGGAAGATTATTATGGGAATAATTGTAGATATTTTACAATATTATAATATTTTTTTCCATGATAAAAAATTCACTAAACTATTATGGTTGTAGAGAATGTATATATCAAATATGTTGATTATTAACCTAAAATGAAATGACATCGAGGTATTTTATGACTGGTTAAAAATAGTGGTAATCAAAAGAAAATGTTTAGGAAACTATTGGAATCTAGGATGAGAAATCCTTAGGATTATCCCCACTGATATTTGTAATAATTTGTATGTTGATGCCACAAATGATTATAAAAATTTATCCTAGATTTAAAAGGGAGGTTTCGTAATTTAGACATTGAATAAGTTATTATTCATGATTACGTGTTTTTTTAATATTATTATTTATTCTAATATAATTATTTCTTGCTTTGGTTAATAGAAAAAATCTGAGGTAACAGTTACGACCCATCCCCCAGGGCCCGTATCGTGACTACCCCAATCTCGCCTTCCATATGCTAGGGGCTGGTGACTAGCACCAAAGAAATAATCTCCTAAAACTGGGAAGGCATTGACTTTATAAAAAGTAAACTCACACAACCAGAGTACAAGAAGAAATAAAAAATAAGTGAAAAATGCATTACAAGTGTACAGAATGTAAAGGTGGAAAGAATACAAGACCAAAGGTAAAGTACAAATACAACTGAAAACAAGTACAACTAAAAAGGGACAAACATCTGAAAGGTGAAAGTAGCTCTGAGATCATCCTCTGGGGTTCCTACATGAAGGGTAGGTACATAAGGCCTCCTCATCAATCCACTTCTATCAGTCTCCACCGTGTACTGATACGTCGTATGTTCCTCCTCCAGGAACCGTCATGTCATGGTTCTCTTGGCCTCTGTCATTGTTGTCCTTCATTTGCTTCCAAGACAACAAGGTGCGGGCATAGCCCATATAGGGGTGAGTATAACGATACTCAGTAGGGACCTTGATACCCTCAATGTCTCACAAAATCCAACAAGGATAATCCACAAAGCATGATTTAAATGGATAACCATTGCTTAGGTATATGCACATACATATACCCATGTTATCAAGTAAATCATCTCAATCATGAGGAAAACACAAAGGTCATTAACTCAGCTCAATCCAAGATTTTAATTAACAACACCACGAATTCTGAAGAACTCCTCCTCTGTTTAGTACAGTGTCATAGACGCAACTCTAAGGCCCTACTCACTATCCTTAGACTGCTGAGGTACTCTTTCTGTCGAGTACCATGGGACAACTACATCACACAAAGAAGCTTCCAACCTGGGGTCTGCCGCCTCACACAGTTTCGATCCCCCTAATAACATATAGAGGTACTCCTATCATGTACCATCGGTCTGCCTCCTCACACAGTGGAGCTCCTCTTCCATGTGTCTTCCACCTCCCACTGGGCTAGTTGAGTCACTCCAAAACGAATCGGTCAAGAAGTCATTAGGTCTTATCCAGCTACTAGGTCTTCGTACTCTGCTTGATCATCTTTGAGAGGTTCTGCTCGAGGAGCTACAAGCCAATAATCCAAGTGTCATGAAGTCCCACTAAGTAGTACCTCAAAGGCCCCCCACGTCTTAAGGTCCTCTAAGCCACAAACAATGGGTCAATCAGACAGTCGGTCTGTTAGTTATTAACATTTTAGTCCCGAGGGCCCAGTTGGATTCGTGTACGATCCAACCTGACCATGACACAACTATAACCCGAACTCCACATTAGTATACTAAAAGGGATGGCTATGCTCCAAGAATACTGACACCACTGATGGTTTATCAAACGGACGTCTGGTGCCAAATATATGGCCCAACAATGTAAAGAAAACGGGATGGGCCTAGGTCCATTCCAACCCAGTCAGACTGATGTGGCCCAGTCCAGTCTGGGTCAACTTGGTCTGGGTCGACCCGAACTGACTTGCTGGGTCTAACCCGTCCCGTTGGGTGGTTCAGCCTATTTAGTTCAGCCCAGTCTGGTGGGCCCGGCCTAACGGACTATGTGGACAATTCGGTCCGTAGTCACCACGTGGGCGACTCATCCTGAAATCTAGTGGTAGGTTTGGCCAGTGCCACGAGGGGCGCGGATCAGGAGGCACAACCCGAGTGGCCAATGGCAGGCTACTGGTGTGCAAGGAAGGGTGTGTTAGGGCACAGGTGCACTAGGCAAGGAGCCGGGGTGTGGGGGCAGGGTGCCGTGGCGCGCGGGCAAGGCGCAGGGACACGCCGAGCAGGGTGGCCAGGGCACGGGGGCACCAGGCGGGGTGTCAGGGGGGCTCCGAGAAGGCAGCCTGGGTGCCGGGGGGCACCGGACAGGCTGCCTGGGCGTCGGGGGCGCCGGGCAGGCGGCCCGGGCACCGGGGGGAGCCAAGCAGGAGGCCTGGGCACTAGGAAGGGTGCAAGTCATGCCGACTAGGCACAGGGCACATGAACAGGGTGCCGGATGGCCAGGCAGGTCGTGGTTTTTCTTGGGGCGTGTGTCGGGTAGCGCACGGTTAGGTTGGTTAAGCATCCCTCGGCCGGTGTCGCGGTTTGCAGAGGCCACGGGTAGAGCGTCCTTTTTTCTTCTTCTTCTTCGCCATCAACTTATTTCCATGTCATCCTTACATCATCATCCACTCAAGGTTCTGAAACCACAAGGGTTGCGGTGGGGTCTTTCCGTCATCCTTCGGCTCGAACCCACCACGTTAGAATGGTATAAAGAGGCTCTTGAAGTTGATTAAACATGATAGGATAAAGCGTTAAACAATTTAGAACACACCCCTATGTTTTTAATTTTTGGGCGTTTGTTCATCGCGGGACAAGACGATGTTGTCGTCGTTTGTCATACTCTTCCATTTTTTAGCTCGTGTGTTGGTCTATTGATGATGAAGAAAAAGTAAGAATGCTAGTTGAAGAGATCCCACATCTAAAGGGGGCTTCCGGGGAAGAAGTCGAGGAAGAAGCGTTATCGTCAGAGTCTTCGCGTTCTTCGTTGGAGGATTCTATTCTCCCAATCTCCCTACTAAAGAGAGAATAAATGTTCCAAAATAATAGATTTTAACTTATTATGCATGTTGGCATTAATTGATTATATGGTCCCCACATAATTATGTTCATAACGTTGGCATAATTATTCTAAATTCAAAAAGGGAAGAGAGGCTCCACCAAATTAATTGCACGAGAGGTTGGAATATTAAATTTGGAGAGATTCTAGGGGGTTAGAGGCACGGGTTGTTCCCACCTAATTACACATGAAGTGGGACAAGGGGTTTCCATCAATTAATTGGGGTTTTTGGGGAGGTTTTATCCTCTTTCCTTAAGAGGGGAGTTAGAGACCAAGAGGCTCTCCCTCATTAATGAGGGAGAGTTTATAGGTTTCCTCCCTTCCAATTAAATGGTGTGGGGGGGGGGGGGGGGGTTAAGCCCCGTGTGGACCCCACATATTATCCTCTTGTGGGAGGTTATACTGCTTGGGTGGCCCCCAACCAAATTATCCCCCCTTGGGAGGTTAGGGTATGGTGGTCCCACCACCAAGTCCCAAGTGGAGCTTTTAACCAACATTACCACATACCATGGGTTCAAAAAAAACAAAATAAGTTGCACTTATTTTATTTTATTAATCCACGTGCAACCCAAAAACCAACTCTCATATTCAATCATCTGCCGTCAAGGTGAAAGTCTTATTAAGTGAAAACTGGTGCTGTGAGTTCATCGGTTCCCTTAAACTTCTATTCCGATTACCTGTTCAAATGTTATAAAAACCTGCATGTATGTTTACTGAATGTACCTTAATAAAACTTCATAAATTGATCTCGATCACACCAGTAATCGAAATCAAGAGCTGTAAAAATTCGCAGACTCATAAAATTCCCATGTATTTAAAAAAATCCATTCGAATTCCAGGTCATTACATTCTACACACCTCAGGGCTTTACGTACCCGTAATCTACAACTCACAAAAAGGGAACAAAACATGGTATTCAGCACGAATCTGAGCCTCCCGCTCCCATGTGATCTCATAGAGGTTCCTATGCTACCAGAAAACATGATCCAGATGAATTGACCATCCATGTAGGACTCGGTCTTGTCGATCCTCAATCTCTACTAGAACCACCTTGAATGTCGCCCCGTCATCGATGTCCATCTCCTCATGGTCGATGATGTGGAAAGGGTCGTGCACATATCTCCTCAATTGGGATACGTGGAAGTTGTTGTGCACCCTATGAAACTAAGGTGGAAGATCTAGGCAGTAAGCTACCTTTCCTACTCTGCTGATAACTTGAAAAGATCCGATGAATCTTGGAGACAGCTTGCCACCTCGGCCAAATCTTCGTAGACCTCGTTGAGGTGAGACCCGTAAGAAGACGTGGTCGACATTCTGGAACTACATATGTCTTCGTCTCCTGTCAGCATATGTTTATGCTTGCTCTGTGCAGTCTTCATTCACTCCTGGATGATCGGAACCTTCTCTGTGGTAGCCAGAACCATCTATGGTCCCACTAGTGCTGACTCCCATGGGTCTGTCCAACACATTGGCGATCTGCAAGGTCGTCCATACAAGACCTCAAAAGGTTCCATCCAAATGGTCGAGTGATAGCTGTTTTTGTAGGTACAATCCACCAAGGGAAGGTGGTCCTCCCAGGTGTTACCGGAGTCGAGGACGCATGCGCAGAGCATGTCATCGAGGGTCTGGATGGTCCTCTTGGTCTGCCCATCTATCTGAGGATGGAAGGCAGTACTCAAGCAAAGATGTGTCCCGAAATCTTCCTGCAACCCCATACATAGCTAGGAAGTAAACCATGTGTCATGGCCGGAGATAATATAATATGGTACTCCATGAAAATGCACAATATATTGCACGTAGAGGCGTCCCAGTATCTCTACTGAGCCCTGCTCATTGATCGGTAGGAAGTGGTCCGACATGGTGAGTCAATCAACGATCACCCATATCAAGTCATGACTCCTGGATGTACATGGAAGACCAGTCACAAAGTCCATGGATATCCCATCCCAGTTCCACTCTGGGACCTCTAAAGGCTGAACCAAGCCTATTGGTACCTAGTGCTCTGTCTTCACTTGTTGAAAAGTGAGGCACTAAGAGGCAAACTCTGCTACAACCTTCTTCATACCTAGCCACCAGTGCTACCGTCGAAGGTCCGGGTACATCTTACCCACTCCTGGATGTACCACTAGAGGGGGAGTGTGGAACTCCCTCAACACATCCTCCAAATGTGCAACTGGTACCATGGTACCTCTTCTAAAGAGGATGACTTTCTCCCTACCTTTCAGAAAATCCATCAACTGCATGCCCTGTGGATATCTGAGCACGTCGTGTCTCATAGTCAGCATCCCCAAGCTGCGCCTCCCTGACTCGCTGAAGAAGTGGGGGAGTAACTGTAAGAGACTGTAGATAGGATGCTCCATCCCTATCTAAAATGGATAACTGCAAGGCTTCCAGCTACTTTGTCGCCTCACGTAGCAGCTGAATGTCTAATCTCCTGCTGAGCGCATCTGCTACTACATTCCCCTTCGTAGAAGTATATACTATCTCGAAGTCATAGTCCCGGAGAAACTCAAGCCACCACCGCTGTCTCGGGATCAGGTCCTTCTGAGAGACGATATAACTGAGACTCTTGTTATCAGAGTATTTGGTAAAAAAAATTTCTGATTAACTATGGGTGAGACTAGAAAAATGTAAAGAACTTGACTACACCCTTCTTCTCCTATGTTCTACAAAAGCTTCTATGATTTCCCCTTTGCGATAAGAGAAATCTGATCTCATCCCCTAGATGAACCACATCTTTTGCCTAATACCATCAATCCTAACATGAATGGTACTAATTCATGTCATGGACGATGTCGTAAGGCCTCGACGCTACTACTAAGAGATCCAACTGTTACTCTCACCTCCAAGGGTTGAGTCACACTGTCAGATCAGTGTGTGGTCTCTAGACCTCCTCTAGTAGGAAACTCGAAAGTGTGGTTCAAGTCAATGGTTTTAACCAGAACCTCTATGTTTTAACCACAAAAATGGCAGGGAAGCAAAAGTCCTAAGGACATGGTTCTTTTATTACTACAACTCAACGTACAAAGAAACAAAGACACCACAACAACAACATTAACGAATCTAGAAGCATCATGAACAAAGGAATCTAAGACTAGAACTAATCCCGCTCCTTTCCAACTGCTTCTAGAGGTCCATGGTCGTATGCTTCAGCTTCCTGAAGTTTTACTCTCCCCTATACTCCCACTATTTGTTGTCTGGGTGGTCCTCTGGGTGGTGGTTGTGGAAACACCTTGAAGTGTCGTCCACCCCCACCTGCACGGCCAACTCCTCCTCCACATCTGCCTTCACCTTGGGGACCGTCTTGATTGAACTTCTGCCTCTACCCAGGAGGTCCCTCAACTGACTGATGATCATCTGTATAGCAGGTTGGACAGTAACGTGCCACATGACCATACCCACCACAGGAGTAACACTGCCTGACAGGTCTCACTCTATAACCACTCTAGGTGCCCCGCACTATAGATCCTGAGTCGCGTGGTTGACTACCTATAGGTTTGGTCCACTTGGAAATCTGCATCATCTATCTACTTCAATCTACAAAAGACTCTGCTGCATGTCGACTAGTGGGGGGTCTCACTGCTTGGGACTTCTCTGTAAGGAAACTCTTCACAAGAAGGGCTCACTCCAACACCCCCGTCTGCATCGGGATGCTGTGAAAGATAAATAACGTTTTGATCTCTCGCCTGAGTCCCTAATCAAAGGTCTAGGCTTTGAAAAAAGGGTATTATACCATTTCAATGGAGTAGTGCGAGAGGTCGGTGAACCTCGCTGAATACTACGCCACTATCATGCTACCCTACTATAGATGCAGTAGCTCCTGTATCCACACCGCTCGAATAGTGGCTGGGACTAACTCCACCTGAAATAGGCTCTCGTTGTTTTCCCAGAATAGCATTGCCTCTTCATGGACCTGAAGCATCAGGCTCCACCATTTTCCTACTGCTTCCTGAAAGGGGCTGGTAGCAAGGATCACTGTGAAGTCTGCTGGTGTCCCTATTATCCTGAAGACTCCCACCACACCCTCCATCCAATCCTATGCCGCATGTGGGTCCCTCTCTCCCCTGAACCTGGGTCACCACTGTCATTGGAACTCATGCAACACGCTCAACTAGCGTGCATCGTATGCTTCTGGGACTGGTGGCATTAATGGCCCAATGCGATGTAGTACCGCTGGTGCCTCCACTGGTGCGTCAACTGGAAGAGGGCCCTGTACTGAGGCCTCGTCACTCAATGGGTTGTCAGTACAAACAGCTCTCGGGACTCTAGCTAGTAGTCTACATGGAGGCATCATGGAAGAAACAGATGCGACATGGTCAAAATACTATACCCGGTGAGCTGACTTAGTTGAGCTAACTTTAAAAGAAAACTTTTGAAAACAGACACAAGACTTTTTTTTTGAACTGAGTTAGAAATCAAAATTCAGGGTCTTGGAGTATGGATAGGTCGGCCTCCTGCACCAACACTGGACTCCCTGAACTGAAAACCACACATAGTACCATTTACACTAACGCTTCATAGAAAAGAAAATATGAGTGTCATAAGTTCTGTGATAGAACTAACCTCACCTCTAATACCAATTTGTCACGACTCATCCCCCAGGGACCGTATCATGACAACCCCAAGGCCACCTTCCATAGGCCAGGGGCTGGAGACTAGTACCAAAGGCGTAATACAGTAAAACTGGGAAGACATTCCCTTTATAAAACGTAAACTAACACAATCAGATTACAAGAGGAAGAAAAAACTAAGCAAAAACTATATAACAAGTGTAATGAAAGTAAAGGGGGCCAGAATATAAGCTCTAATGTAAAGTAAAAATACAACTGAAAACAAGTACAACTAAGAAGGGACAAACAACTGAAAGTTGAAAGCATCTCCTGGATCGTCCTTCGAGGTTCCTACCTCAAAAATAGGTACAGATGGCCTCCTCAGAACTCCACATCTATCAAACTCCACCGTGTACTGATACGTTGTAAGGTCCTCCTCTAGGTACCATCCAATCCTGGCGCTCTCGACATCCATCGGCGCTGCCCGTCATCTGCTTCCAACACAACAAGTTGTGGGCATCGCCCGTGCATGGGTGAGTATGACGATACTCAGTAGGGACCCCGAGACCCTTATGGTCTCAATAAATCAAACAAGGATAAACCAAAAAGAAAGATTTAAATTGATAACCATTACATTCGTATATTCCCATACATATACCTAAGTTATCAAGTCACCCATCTCAATCATGTGTAAAAAAAAAGGTCATTGACTCAGCTCAAACCATTATTTTCATTATCAAAACCATAGCTACTGGAGAACTCCTCCACTATAGAGTATAGTGGCCCTGACGTGACTTTGAGACACTACTCACTATCCTTATACTACTGAGGTACTCCTCCTGTTGAGTACCATTGGACAGCTACGTCACACAGTGATGCCTCCCACATGGCGTCTGCTGCCTCACATAGTTGCGCTCCCCCTAATAGCCTATTGAGGTAATACTCCTGTCGAGTATCGCGGGACATCCACCTCATACAGTGGTGCACCTCCACCATGGTTCTACCGTCTCACACATTAGCACTCCCCAGTGGGCTAGTCAAGTCACTCTGAAACAAATCAGTCATGCATTCATGAGTTCTAAACCAGCTACTTGGTCTTCATACTCTTCTCGCTTGTCTCCCGGAGGGTCCTCTCAACGAGCTACAAGTTAATTCTCCTTGTGTCAAAAAATCCCATATAAAAGTACCTAAAAGGTCTATCACGTCATAAGGGTATCAAAGCAACAGATGGCACATCAATCAGATGCACGGTCTGTTAGTTATTAATATTTTAGTCTCGGGGGCTCGGTTGGATTCATGTACGAACCAACCTGACCATGAGTCAACTATACCTCGAACTCCAGTGGGGTATACTCAAAGGGATGGATATACCCCAAGAATACTGGTGCCACTGACGGTTATCAAACAGATGTCTAGTTTGAAAGATATGGCCCAAGAAAGTATAGGAAACAGTATGGGCCTGGGTACTGTCTGACCTAGTCAGACCGACTCGGCCCAACCCAGTATGGGTCAACCTGGTCTTGGACGACCCTAACAAACTTTCTGGGTCTGACCCGGCCCGTTGGGTGTTTCAGTCTACTCAGTTTGGCCCAATCCTCCGGGCTCGGCCCAGCAGACTGGATGAAAAATTCGTGCCGAAGACAACACATCGGAGACTCGGCCTGAAGCCCAATGGCAGGTTCAGACGGCGCTGCGAGGGGCGCGACTCGTGCAACTCGGCATGAGAGGCCAACAGTAGGCCGTGTGACGCACGGGCATGCAATTGGTTAATCGGGAAGGGCGCGGTAGGGCACAACGGCACACTGGAAGGGCACTGGGGCACGCAGGTAGGGCGCCAGGATGCGCCGGGCAGGGCGGCATGGGCGCGGGGGCGCCGGGTGGTGCCAGGCAGGGGGCCTGGGTGCCCGAGGGGGACCCGGGCATCAAGAAGCACGTGGGGCATGTAGGCAGGGTGCCAGTGAGGGGAACGAGGTAGGTGGTCAGGGCGCCGCGGGGGTGTTGGGCATGGTGCAGGGCGCGGGGCACGTAGGCAGGGTGCCGGCAGGCCGGGAAAGCCGCTGTTTCGGTCGGGGCGTGCGCCTGGCAGCGCGCGAGTATGGTGGTCGAGCGCTGAGCGGTCGGTAGTGCAGTGTGAGGAGAACGCGGGTTGTGAAACCATTATTCAATGTCTTATTTGTTGTCGCCTCATTGCCATGCCATCGTTACATCGTCATCGACTCAAGGTTCTAAAACCACAAAGGTTGAGGAGAGGTAGGGCTATGTTCTTTCGGTCCAAACACTCCACGTTAGAATGATAGAAATCATCTCATGAAGTTGACTCAATGTGAGAGGATAAAGCGTTAAACAACTTAAAACACACATGTACCTTTTTAATTTTCAGTTGTTTGTTCGTCGCGGGGGAAGACGATTTTGTCATCATTCGACGTATGATTCCACTTCTGAGCTCGTGCATAGGTCTATTGACGATGAAGTGGAATGAAGAGGGGTCATCGAAGTGATCCCACGTTAGAAGGGGGGTTCCGAGGGACACACCATGGAAGAAGAATCATCTTCGCGTTCTTCATTGGAGGATTCTATTTTCCCAAGATCTCCACTAAAGGGAGAATAAACATGCCAAAATAATATATTTTAATCTATTATACCTGTTGGTGTGAATTAATAATGTGGTCCCCACTAAATTATGTTCCAGGCCTTGGCACAATTATTCGAAATTCAAAAAGGGTAGAGAGGCTCCAACAAATTAATTTCATGAGAGATTGGAAAATTAAATTTGGGGAGTTTTGAGGGGGTTTACAGCCCATGTGATTCCCACCCAATTTAACATGATGATGGTCAAGGGGGTTTCCTTTAATTAATTGGGGGTTTTGGTTTGGTTTTATCCTCCTCCATTAAGAGGGGAGTTAGAAACCATGAGGCTCTCCATCATTAATGAGGGATAGTTGAGAGGTGTCCTCCCCTCCAATTAAATGGGTGGTTAAGCCCCATATGGACCCTACGTCTTAACATCTCATGGGAGGTTATGCTGCTCGGGTGTTCCCCACCCCAATTATCCTCCCATGGGAGGTTAGAGTGTGGCGGTCCCACCAGCAACTCCAAAGTGGCACTTTCAACCAACATTATCACATGGCGTCGGTTGAACAAAAACAAAATAATTTGTCACTTAATTTATTTTATTAATCCACATGAAACCCAAAAACCAACTCTCATACCCGATCATATGACGTTATGGTGATAGTCTTATTAAGTGAAAACCCGCACTGCGAGTTCAATGGTGCCCTCAAATTTCAATTCCGAGAACCTGTTCAAAAGTTATAAAAACACACTAGTACATTTATAGAATGTACCCGAACAATACATCAGAAATTGATCTAAGGCACACCGGGCCTTATAATAAACCGCCATAAAAATTCACGGACTAGTAAAATTACCATGTATTTATAAACAATTACATGGGAATTCCGGGTATTTACAGTAACTAAGTAAACTCTACATATGATGTAAAATTTACGGATGATCAGTCAAATGAGATGATCACTAGAGTAAATGATATTGTGTTCATGCCCAATAAATTTCCACATATCATGATTAACAATGTGTACCATAACTCACTCTTAGAACTACAAATTAAGTGAATGGAGGATTCATTCTAGTGTTCGAGTAATGGATACCATTGAGGATAGAATATCATGTTTCCTTTGTGTGAGGAATGTTGAATGAACCACCAATGTTGATATATTAATGGAATAAGAATAAATTTTAATATTTAAAAGGAGGTCACAATGAAAGTAAATAGAAAGGAATAATGAAGGTTTTAGTTATGAAATTGGACGATAATATTATCCTCTATAATATCCCATTATTGTTAAAATACATTAAGTGTGTAATGAATTGTCATTATGAAAATTTATGTCCCAAGGGGAAGTCTCATAAATTTAATTAGAACAGTGGTTTGATTAATGGTTTTATTGTTTCTTATGATGATACTACAAATGAAAAGTGGAATGATATATTTATTAAGTAATACTATGAGGTACTATTGGAAATAGATTAAGGATGAAGTAAATAATAAAAGTGATTACATTTTTAGAATCAGGAATTTTGAATTTTGAAATATAAAAGGATTGTACATTTTATGTTTCTCTCTATGGATATCCAAGAATATGTTGAATGGTTCTAAATGACTAGAAAAGTGATTTAATATATATGTGATGTTCCTAAGAAAAACATGGTTAATGAAAACAAAACCATTAATATGTTCCTAATGTTGATAAAATGATGATTGGATAATGTTTTTTTGGATATGAATAAATAAATTGGATAATACTGATTACCTGGGAACTAATTAATGATTTTATCAAAAAGTGGTCTTTGTAATCATGGATAATGTTTAAAACATTTTTTTATTTAGCTAATATGTCTAATAATGTTTTGAACAATGAATCATGTATTTTTTCGAGAAGGATTTATGGTAATTCAGTTTATTACCATGTTTTAATAGAATATACGATAACAATATTTTCATGTGGGGAATGTGACAACCAATAGATAAATTATTATATACAGGGGATTAAATATTAAGATGAATTAGTAAAATTATATATGTTGTTTTTGGATTATCTATTTTAGGAAGGGTTATATGGTTAAGAAAATAGTGACTGTTTTATGTAATATTTTTATCATATTTTATAGATTAATTTATTATCTCACAATATAAGGATTTATGTAGGATGAAAAAAATTTGTTAAAAATTTTTGTTTTCATGCTAAAAAAAGAATGATGGAATGAAGTATCACTCTACCTATTGATCTATTAGTAAATAAGGAATGAAATATTCTAATTCATTTATTAGAGTAAGATTTAAAGTTGACTGATGCAAGGCACAACCATAGAGTAAGATTGTTGATATGGAAGGGAATAAAATAAAATTAGAATTTTTTCTTATATTAATAGACAGTAAAATAATTCACGAACTACAAGAGAATGATATTAAAAAATATTTATATCAAAATAATTATTTCTACTGAACCAATTGTTTTATAAAATATCAATAATTTATTGTAATGATATATTAACATTAAATTCACCATTCACTTCATACTGATCAATCAAATTTATCAGTGTTTATAATTATATACAATTTTATTCCATGTCAAATAATACCTTTCCACTTATTTTCTCTTATGTGGAAACCTATTTTAGAGTTAATTTGGTAAGATTTCAGGTTTCCATCATTCCCATGTCAATGGATAGTTTAGTATGAATTTTTATGATGTGTGTTTAATTGAATGAAACACTCATATATTGAACCTTTGGCTACTCAAATATAATTCACATGATTAATATGCATTAAGGAGGGTATAATGTAATAGCCAGATATTTTTTGAATTATTATTTTTTAATAAATTTAATCTTTTAATTTTTTTCATTTCTCAAAACACTAAATATATATTATATATATAAGTAAAAATTTTGGACTGCATTATACGCACCACCATATTATTCTTGAACATAAAAATCATGCATATATTAGATTATGGTACATGGAATAAAATTTTTTCTGTATATTAAACTCAATATAGATTACTTTTGATACCTTTTGTTTCAAAAAAGGCCATGTTTTACTAAACTACAATATAATGTTTACATGATCATTAAAATACTATTATATTTACAATATTTCCATTATAATAGACGTTAAAAATAAAATTATATAAATTATAAAAATATAAATGAAACAAGATGATAAATCTTTTGATTATCAATTAATATAAGTGAATGCAAGAACAATTGAATATAAAAAATTAAAAAATAAAAAATTATAATTTTTTTAAATTTTTCAACAAATTCATTTATCACATATTAAAAAAATAATATCGATACTCATCCTAATGATTTTATAGGTATAAAATATGAATAAATAATATTTTATGAATTAAAAGATGAATTGTTCTTAATTTTAATTTTATGACCTTTTAATGGTTCACGTACGAAAAATATGAATTCTTAAATAGTTATTAATTTAATATGAAAAAATAAACTTCATCTCTAAAATATAGAGGTCAAAAGTTGGTTAATGTAAAATTTTAGAATTTTTCTCTAAAGTTTCATTTTTTGATGAATAATGAAAAATAATTAATTATAATTAAATTGTAAATTTCTTATAATTTATTTTTGAGGATAAAATATGTTTTTATAGGTTATAATGTTCATTTAGACCAATTATACAACAATTTATCCAATATAAGTCCATGTAGATAATTTCATCATGATGTTGGATATAAAAACATACGAAATGATTAAAGATCTGTACATTAAAGCCCCAATTTAACTTCCATCTCCAAAAATAAATTTAATTTAATTTATTCAAATTATATGATTGGAATTTGGGAAAATGGAATAAATTTTTTGAATTAGAGTAATTTCTAAATTGAAATATTGAAAATTATTTTTTTACCAAAAATATTAGTAAATGTGATTAAATTTATTTATATCGATTAAGGGAAGAATTTTCATAATAAGGGACTATATAATAATAATAAGCAAATTCAATTACATAAAATATTTGTATAAATATATTGTATGGCCATATTCAGACCCCATTTTCCATTTTATTTTATTCTTAAAATTATTGGAAAAAAATTCAATGGAAAAAACCTAGGTGCAATTACCTTTGAATGAATTTACATGAATTACTCTCCTCCACTATAAAAGGAACTCATCACTCCCATATATTCACACATTTCAATTCCATTTTTTGAACACAAATCTACTCAAATAATCTCCATATATTCTTAAATTCATCAAATAAACTACCGTTTTTTAATAAAGGTATCCAAGGGATCCCATTAGTGCATGTAAACAAATTACCTAAGGAGGATATAACATCTTTCCTGAAGATCATATATATTATTTTCATTCTCAACCACCTAAACTCATTTTATTCCACACTTATATAATAACCTAGGTCTCTTAAATATACTTATAAGTTGTTTTTAATTGTTTTCAATGAACAATGACACACTTTTTCCACTAATGGGTAATAAATATAACATTATTGTGTACAGTGAACGACCACCTCAGAAAATTATGTTGCTCATTTTTCCTTTAACAGCTTTATTGGTTGGGAATTATGATATAAAATCTTTTTTATATGATATTTATGATTTTTTCAGGCTTATTTAATTATTATATAAAAAATACCTTCATGATTTACAATTAGTGTAAATATGGTAACATCAATTGTTGACGTGTGGACTACCGCCTATCCAAAGCACTGTGTTTCATTAAAAAATTACATATATCATATAATGGATTAATTTATTTAAAAAAATATGATATATATGAGGTAATAATTCTACATGAATGAATATATATATACATATATTCCGTTTACATAATTTCTTTAATTTAAAAATAAAACTGAAACAATGTTCATTTGTATGTATGACCTACTATCTCCATGAAGGGTGTATTACATTTCATTATTTTATACATTATATATTATTTTAAAATTTATATAATATATATATTATAAAAAACACGTTTTAATTTCATTAAATAATTAAATCATTATCTATATAATAGTTATAGGAATAACAATTCAAACAATAAACGAAAAACAACGCTGATTTTTTCCAAAACGTAACCATAATGTGGAATTATTAATATAAATGAAATATTAAGTCATAATAAAATAATATATGGTATTAAATGTATGAATTTTTTTTATATTTATTATGAAATTATATTTTATATATTGGGTGTTTGAAGATGAATGATGAAATTCAATACTTATGGTAAGCGTTTTCTGGTCTCACATTAATTTTCCATGAGACAAAATCCATGTTCCCCTCCAATTTATCATATATATTTTGTATACATAAGATGGATGTATTATATATTTCACATAATAATATTTAATTATTTTTACTTATCAATTTGATTAAATTTATTTCATTCTGTTTTGTTTCAAGAGATACGGAATCAATAAATTAATTTAGTCTCAAATTTCCTTTGTTGAGACACAAGCACTATTATACACCTATATTCTTCTATGAGGTGTATATAATAAAATTTTAAATGTAATATAAATAATATTATTATTTAAATGTTTTTTAATGGTCATTTAATGGAATTTTATTCATTGGGATGTTTAAATCAAATTTACATATTGGTAATATTTTATTGAAACAATCTCATCATTTATCAGGATTCATTATGATTATGATTTCATTAATTAATTTTGATGATCTATATTTAAATAAGACTCATTAATTTTATTACACTATGGTTATTAATGATATATTAATTTTTTAGAATAGTTTTATTACCTTTTTATATAAGATAAATATTAATGTGTTTTTGTAATATCTAAATTTCACCATATTTGGTCAGAAATATATATTCCTTCCAAACCATGTTTACAAATGAAATTGAAAAAAAAATTCAACCATTATCCTATGATATTTAAAATAAATTTCTACCCATGTTATACATTTCAAATATATTTTTTAAAAATGAAACGTATAATTGTTTTACAATTGAGGCACTTTTTCATAACCTTTTATTGTGTAAAAGGATTGTTTGGAAAGAAGAAAAATGTATCTACCTTCATGATAAATCATTATTTTAATATTCCTTTTCATGTTTAAAAGATCAAAAATTTTTAAAATTTCCATCAATGATGACACCCAATGTTGTTTCTCATTCCATTCTAGGAAAATTATCCATATATCCCGTTGATATTATTATTTTTGAAGGGTTTGTGTCTTTATGGCATGATTTTAATGAATCATGTTTCTATTTCATGGATTATTTTATTATTAAGTTTTTTTATCATTAATTGGTAATATTATTATGATACCCACATCATTTCATGTGTTACGGTTTGATGAAATGATTAGTAAACCTATATCACTCATCTATGTTATGATATGATTACATGTTCATGGAACCCATTTAATTTCATTGGTTATGATAAGATTGTTAATGATCTTATGGAATATATATGAATTATTTAATTAATATATGGGTGGGAACTATATAGACCTCCAATTCATTAGGTTAATATTTCTATCACATAAGATATACAAGGATGGAATTGGGAGTGAACTCAATTTAGTAATGGACTTTGTCTCCTAATTTGGTCTTGAGAGTGATACTTTACTACTAATATTGACATATGAGTAAACCATGACTACCAATATGGTATTACAAGTGATCCTATACATGAAACCTGACATTGGAAGTGATTTCATGAATAATGTGAAAATAATTTTATATTTATATGTGTCATGAAAAAATTATTTTCTTTATTCCTAAGATATTATTTCATGGCTTATGCTCTAGATTAAATAATGATTCATGTATTATAAATTTATAGTATTTATTCACTAATACATGTATATGTTCTATGAAATGAATGGAATGATATTTTAATGTTATTGTCATGTTATAATACTATTATTCTAATTTTATTTTAATGTACGTCCATTTTTACCATTTTTGATCATCTGATTTCACCCCTTACTTATTATTCATCTCACTAGGTTATGAATAATGTCTTTTTGTTGATGTAATAATGGGGAAGATATTTTTTTGGAATCAATGAATATCATTCACCATGTTAGAATAATTTTTCCATGGTTCTAAATACACTAAACTATTATGGATTATAGAATGAGTTAATGTAATATAATGAATATTCATTTAAAATTATTTATTATTCCTATATGTTAAGACTTAATCACTATATTAATATACCCCAACCATCTATGATATATATCATTCCAAAATCATATTTTTTTTTATTATAACCAAACCATATTAGGGGTCTATCAAAACCAAACCATCTTATAGATTTATCACACCCAAACCATCTAATGGTTTTAGCCGAGCCAAAACATAATTTAATTGAAAACCATATGAAATATTTACATACATAAAATTAATCAAATATCATAAAAAAAAATATTTAATATAAAATGATTTTAATATTATTTAAAATGGTATTAGATTAATTGGCCTCTAAAATATAAATTTTTAATACCAAAAATTAAATCTCCATAATAAGTTTTTTAAATAGAGTTTTGTTCACGAAAAATAACATCCATGTAAATAACTTCTTCAGATATAAATTGGATAGTGGTAACAGAGGAATAATTGAGTATATATATAATTCCATTAACATCAGAATATGTAATGAAGTTATGGGCCACCATAGAAAGCTCACTTCTGAAAAATTGAAATAAAGTAATTTTAAAAATCAATTTTTTAAAGAAAAATCATAAATGAATCCATAAAAATGACTTAAGGGTTCCAAATTGATGTTTTAAAAAATTTAAATTTTAAAAAATAATTGTAAAATCGTGAAATGATAATGGAATTATTGTTTAAAATGTGATGTGAAAACATCGGTAGTCATTCAGTTTATAATTATCTTACATAATAGATCCTTTAATGATATAATCTATCTAAAAATTTATTGTAAGATGATTTTTTTTCTACGATGAAAATCCTCTTTCAAAAGTTGGAAACAACATTTTTGAAAACCCAAATCACAAAAAGAGTAAATAAACATAGTTTTTAAATCTAGTGATAGAATAAAAGAAAAACACATGAGTAAAAAATTATTTTGATCTAGGAATAATAATGGAAAATATTTTTTATGCATGATTTTCATCGAATTACAGGTAAAACCATGATTTAAAGTTATATGTTTTTTCCTAAAACAATTTTCCCCTAATATGTGAATGAGATTTTGTAGGAAAGAAAATTTGACTTAATTTTATCATTCTCCCCTTTGATAAAAGATGAAATATCATATAAAATAGTTAATAAATAAATTATCAATACTAAATAAATTATGTATCTTGAATAATATCATAACTCAAAGAATGTAAATTTTAGTTGATAAAATCCTTTAGGGATGAAATAATTAATGAATGAAGAAAACATTGGAAAGTTATTTTTGTGTTAAAAATGTAAATATATGGAATACCAATGAAAATAACCTAAAATATAAATCCTTATTAATAACATTCCTAACATAAAAAATAAATATCATAATGAAAAAACATCATAACTCAAATAATGAAAATTGAGTTTCTAAAAAAACTTAATGTAATAGAAACATAATAATAAGAGGTATATCATGAATTGAAGAGAAAAGTTTCATGAATTTAATTATATTCATTATAATTTAATGTAATTTTTTTTGTTACACAATATATTTGAAACTATAGTGTTAAATATAAAACTTTCCCTGCGTATTTCAAAATGAGCGAAAGAAACCCATACATTAATTTATGATGACCACTAAAGAGCCAGAATATCTTTTATAAAAAAATATATTAAAAAAATATTCAATAATATAATTAATATATATAAAATTTTGTATTTTTCATTAATAATTATTCATATATGTATATTAGTCTATTTTGGTCAGGTTTCTCTACCGTGTGTGACTAATATTGATTATTTTGAACTCAATTATAAATAATTGTGTTGTTATTAATTATTTTCCATAGATAATCACTCTATGGAAATGTAATGTAAATGAATGTATATATTATGATACTTATAATATTATAAATTCATTATATGAGAGTATTTGTTATGGTTATTTTATAAAATATTAAAGGCAGGCATGTTTCAAATTTTTTTAACAAATGAATAGTTGTATCTTAATTAATGAGTAAAATATTAAATTAAACACTACTAAACCAAATTAAAATCATTATTTTGTTATTTATAACATATATCATAAATAATTATGATATTACAATCATCTATTATATTGTTTTATAAAATTTTTTATGTATGAGGATAGACCTCCCAAAATATTAACATGCCATAATTAATAGATGATTTTGATTTTGAAAGTGGTATTTTTTGGAAAAGTTTATCTACAAAAAAATTAAAGTTATAGAATTTAAATATTTATAAGTTGGTGAATATATTTTATAATATTTTTGTAAATATGAAACGAGATAGATGAAAAATGAGACACATCACACTTCGGAGGCAGTCCACAGAGGGAAATATGAAATTTCTGTCTGGGTTAATAGAAAGGGGAAATGGGTTTTATTGAAATGTCATTACCATAATTACATTTAGTCTAAACAATATTAATTTCCCTATATATAGATGATAAATATAATATTTTATAAATTAAGATATAATATAATTGATATTATAAAAAAATTGTCCCCATGTGAAGGACATGAGTTTTTCTTTGGAGGACTCTGTAATGATGGAGGGCTTAAGATAATTCATTATAGAAAGAATATATAATATGTGAAATATGATATTATTGAAATATATTTGGTATATTTTCCAATTTGAAATGAAATATGGTAGTGGTTTTGAAGGGGCGATTGTAGTGATCTTTTAAAATTTATAAGAATAACATTTCGTGAAATATTTAAACTTATTATAATGAAGAACATTATTCACATGTCAATAAGACACTATTGTGTAGAATAATGGACCAGGGGAAGATTAAATCATGAAAATCCCTTAACCATTCATTTTCACACATGCTTTAATCAAGTTTACTCTTATAATATTTTTATAATTTTCTACATTACCATTTTTTATATTTGTAAGGATAACTAAATTTTACATTTTTAATTTACATTTAATATATATAAAAAACATCCATAGATAAATAATTTGCTAAAAATGATTCCAAATAATAAATCCAGTTTATTATATAATATATAAATTTCTAGGGATCTTTTATTTTCACATTAGCATTAGTATCAGGTAAAATATATTTTTTGAAATTAATTTTTAATCATAATTTTTTTGTAAATCATAAAATTATCAATAGTTTTTTATGATCTAAATTCGTTTTCATAAATTAATTAACATTTAGTTTGTTTCAATTAATGATAAAACGTAAATTTAGAAAATAATAATTAATTAAAAAAATAGAAAAATAGTTTGTCTTATTAAAAAATATTACTTAAATTAATAAAATATTAAACATAGGTTATATAAGTCTACAGTACTATTTATAATTTTATTTTTTTAATCCTTAGTTACATATTTTCTAAGGAAATGTTTAAATTCTTTTTATTGTAATTTTAGAATTTTTTATAAGAATAATTGTTTTTAAAAAAACAGTATGGTCCATTATTCACATAAAGTCAATTATTATAGAACAATAAAAAAAATTAACATAAAGAAATATTGATATGTGGGATTCAATTATTAATTTATTTTTTGGAATTTGAATTCATAAATATATATATATATATTATAAATGATAATCCATATTTATAGAATTAATTTATTGAAAAATAGCATAATTTAGTATTATACAATCAAATTATTATTCGAGACTAATTTATAATTAAATAAATAATAATATAATATTTAATATACCGTTTGATTATATATTATCATTATAACCATTTAAATGTTGTTGAATAAATTTATTAATATATTAAAGAGTTATTTGTGACTAAATATTTTTTAATATTAAATAATATAAATTAAAAATCCTCAAAATATAATAATGTTTAAAAGGATAATATCTATTTATTTTCTAGTAGTTTTTTTATTCTTATAAATTTCCTAATTATATTCATCAAATATAATGTGGATCAATTTATTTAATTACTTCACATGGAAAAATATATTAATTTTTATATTAATAAAGGGAAAATATATATTACAAAATCGTGGGCATTACATGGATTCCTGGTGAAAAGTAGAAAAAATTTCAAAAGGGAAAATATCATATGGATATCTATTATAATACTATTTCTGGAATGAACTAATATAAATAGAAAATGTAGAAATATCATGTATCTATAGAGTGTTTGATCATATTTGTTGATTAGTTAGAAAAGGCTAAATAAAAATGGGAAACCTAGATGAATGAGAGTGATTTATCTTCTAAAGACAAGAATAATATTCCATCTAATATGTATAAAGATTCCATTTTTACTAAAGGAAGAAATATCTTGATATATAAAGAAAAAAATTCATGAAATAACATTTACACTTTAGACCAATAAATAAAAGATCTTATGGAGTTAGAACAAATCTCTTCCCAAATAGTATAAAAAATAGTTGATTATAGACTACATTATACCTTGTCTTTCCTATATATAAATCAAGAAATTTTTAACTGAAGATGATGTATTAAAAATAAGAATTATCAATAGATTTTATGTTTTCAACATTATGGTTAGGCAAGTATGATGGATAATATTTTAAATTGGTATCATGATCTTCCCTGACATTACATCACATCACTTAATTCAATTAGTATGAGACATAAAATGGAATAAAAAGTGTTTGAAGTATTTGTCTTTATGAAAAAATGAACACTAGTAAATAATGGAATGATTACATTGATGGGAAACAATAGAACAAGTTAATGATATTATATATTTCAAAAATTTTATTGAATATTTAAACATTAATGTCCCTAAAAAGATATGGAGCATGGGGTATGTTTATTAGTTTTATATTTATCCACTTTTTACAAATGTTCTATTTCCAATGTAGAATGAATTTTATTATTTTGTAGGATAACATTTTTAAACTTGTATATTATTAAGGTGTCTTTAAGGTGGAGTCTAGGATCATATATAACTTTTAAAAATAGTTCGATTTAACTATTTAATTTAATTTTAGTTTTTAAGACATTATTTAATATATACAAATATCATTGGTTGTTTGGTAAATTTATTCATATTTTATAAATTGAGGTTTCCCACAAATAATTATATTTGAAATTACTTATGTTAATTGGTAATCAAATTATTCTTACACACTTACATAATATAACTACCTGAGTATAAATGATGTTGATGAAAATATGCGGACTATATGGTTTTAAAATTCCAAAGATTTAAGAGAAAAATGTTTTTTCCATTGAATTTCTTCCCTTTCATATATGGAATATATAGGTTTAAAGTAAATCATTTTCCTCTTTTATATGTATTTTCCTTAATTAATAGTGGAACAATAATCTTATATAAATTTTTTACATAGAAATTGTATATTTTTAACTTCAATTTATTTGTTATAGATACAAAATAGGAGACTAAAATACCAAATGTATTTTTTATTTTTTATATAGTTAATCAGAATGTCTATATATTTATTGAATATCATGTCTATTGGATTAGTTATCCCCACAATGGAAGAGGATAAATATGGCCATTATTGTTTTGGATGTTGGAAAATGTGATGGTTTCGTGGTTTGTAACCAATAAAATAGAACTATTAATAGAAATATTTTTCATAAAAGTAAGTGACTAATTTTTTAGGAAGAAATCGATTTTTTCAACAATAGTTGATAGTGAAATGTGAATCTATAAAATGTGTATAAGATAAAGAGATACCATCAATATGTAAATAATGGTAGAAAATGTGAGATTTGAAATTCCTTTTTTTTAAACCAATATTAGTATAACAGATAATGGAAGAACCATATATCCGTATTAAACTACACATGGATGAAGGTTTTGAATAATTTTTTTTGGATAAATAAAATTTTTGTGAAGATCATAAAAATAATATAAATTAATTATTAATATACCAAACATGTGATTTATAATGGATATGAAGAGTTAAATAAAGATTGATAAGATACCTAAGTGTTTTTATATTATGTGGACTTGTTAAGAAATCCCATGAATGGCCCAAAAAGTGAATCATTTAGTTAAAGGTATTTATGAAATTCTTGAGAAAAATCTAAATATGTGACTAATTAAAATATATAACTATATATATAAACTATAGGCCCATATATGATGTAAAAATATAGAATATAATTTTGTTTAACATTATGATATTTCAAACTACTCATATGATATTTGCGTATTCCTATCATATTATTTCCATCTTGTAAAGGATTTGAATAATTTTATGATTTTCATGTGTGTAATATTTTAAGAAATGGTATAACTTGAAGATATTTAATTGTTCATTTGACATTAACTTGGAAAAAATAGGTTTTATGACTTTCAAAGACTTATAAATTTGATTATTTTATAATTCCAGAAGAATAAAAAATCATTTTTCTATATTTAATAAACTAAAGAAGTAAATTATTATGATGATTATTTGACTAATTTTAATGGATTAAAAATATAAAATTAAATGTGGTATAATAAATTAATTTTATAGAGGATGATATTCAATTTTTTATAAATATCAATGAATTGTAGATTATTAGAAACATTTTAAAGCCATTCTAAAGTGCTTCTAAAATTGTTTAATTCTATCAAAATTATATAATTCAATGATTTCACTAATCATAAATTATTATAGTAGACTATAAAAACTATGATTCTTGTTTAATGATGATGTTACAAGACACAATCTCTTAAGATCATATTAGATCAAAATATCATGTAAATATAAATGGAATGATGCTAGAACCGAACCTATTGAGAGGAGAATTAAAGAAAATATTTCTAAAAAATTATTGTGAAAATGATAATGATACTATGTAATATTTTAATTTTTTTAAATGTATCATTATATTTCTTATGATGAAATTTATTTATGATTCTTATAGGATTAAAATGTTATCATGACGATTCATTGGATTTCATTATTGATCATCCATTTTAGTGGATATGTTGAAGAGAATTATTCCTTATTTAGTGAAAAATGACATTTCTAAAAATAATGAAGAAATGTGATAAATGTATATTTTTTAGTAAGACCATGAATAAAATTATATTTTCAATAAAAAATATTTTTAATAAGACAAACATTATTTAATTAGTTCACGATGAGATATGGGGAGTAATGAAGATTAAATGAATGTGAAAAAATTAGTGGAGGAGGAGGCCAGGTTTATTTTACTATGGGAAATGTATATTTATACAAACAATTTTACTATGTATTATATATAGATTTATTTAATAAATTATCCAATGAGAAAATCCATGATAAGTCACTGATTTAATATAGAATCTCATTTAACCATAACTTGACAACTATGATAATTGTTTGGTTCTAGTGAAGTTATTTCTTCTACATGGGTAGGTAGTGGAATATACAGGGCACACACAGGTTTCATTGGGTGAATTCATGGAGGAAAAATAGGTGACATGATCATGTGAGTGTGTATTGGATCTGACCTAGTTGCAATGACCAATGGTGGAATAAGAGACAATGTTTTATTAATTAGAGGAATTCCTTAAGAACAATCAATAACGGATTGAGACATATATGTTAACTATTCATACATCATTAAAGATATAAACATAAAATAATTGATGAAAGAAATTCCACTATATATTTATATTCATCCTCATTCTATCACTTTATCTCATCTACACTAGGTTTTCTATAAAAGATTCATGCCCAGCGTGATTAAAAAAACTAATTACATTAGTTATAACAACAAGATGATTACAAGAGACCACAAGAATATAATTAACGATAACACATAAAAAATCAACCTAAATCATGTTTAATATAGTGTTATTAATTATTTATTGACTTCGTTTGTAGTTTTCAGTCTTCCATGTGCATGTTTTACAAGCTACCATGTGAATAATATCAATGGAATAGAATATTTTGATGGATTGACTATAAAATCTGGAGTATTGAACAAGAGATGTAATAATTCACTTCATAAAAAATTATTTATGTACATTATTGGTTCCATTGAACTCTTTTAAATTTGTGCATCATCAGCTGTGAATGAATAATGTGCTATCATGAGGACCTTTCGGTATATAAACCAATATCACATTCAATCTCTTAGAAAATAAGGGGTTTCATAATGAATAATTATAACATATGTTCAGAGATGGGTTTTATATGGGAGAGTATTATAATTAGACTATATGCATAAAAATTAGTACCTAGAATGAGAATGTTCATGAAAGAATGATATTATCTTTGTAGACATGTGAGTGTGATGCACACCATTTGATATTCCAATACATTTCAATTAAAATTATTTGGATATATATATATTTATACGTGTGTGTGTGTGTAATTTTGTAATTTCAAATAATGATTCATTTATTTAAATTAACATTTATTCTTATAAATATACATATAAAATATGATCCACATATGGAATTTTTTCATGACATAAAATTTATGCCACTTGTAATGTTTCATTCAAAAATGGGTAATGGGGCCACAATTAATTTTTTAAATAAGCTGATAAATTTTTAGATTCATGATAAAATCACATGGTATTTAGTTGAGTGTTCGGGTAATTTTTTATTTAATTTTGTATTCATGTAATCAGAATTCACTCATGATTTTATGAACTCAAAGCATGTGTGTTTATGACATAGGGCTAGTCATGTATGATTCTTGTAAACATGTCATTATAGAGTTTATGTAGGTTTATTGCGAATAAAAAAATGTGGATATTTCTATATATTGTGAATTAATTAAGATCAAGTCACATTGAAATTCAAATGTATATTATGATTTATATTTTAATTGGGTTTTTTTACAATTAACACAAGAGAAATATCCTAGAAAATTGAATATTATTATAGCCTTACAAATGATATTTGAGAAGAATTGAAATTTTAAATATGAATGAAATTATATTTGATATTATTATTTTATATATTAATTGAATATTTATGTGATATAAAAAATTATAAACTATCTAAGAGAAATACTAATATATCATTATGATATACTGATTTTTCAATTATCGGGGAGAAATGCTATGATGAATCAAAGAGTCCTTAAAGAATAAAAACTAATTATTAAATGTCTAAGGTGATTATAGATCACTGTAAAACCTATATTGACTTATGATAAAAAACTCTTATAGAGTGAAGTAATTGATGTTCCTAATTATGTACTTGGGAATGTGTAATCTTATAGGTGCATGGGGGAAGATAACACTAAAGTATAAAGCGGGATATCAAATATTAAATCAATATATACTGATAAGTATCATATAAATGTGGTATTTAACCAATTTCTGATAAGTATCATAGATGGGTTGGAAAACTAGTCACGATACAAAAATAGTATGGATGGGGTGTATAAAAATAATAGGAAAAAGATTGCGTGGTTGAGTATAGAATTATAATCAATTGTTGGATTGAATAACCTTCTATAAACATAAATATTGGATTTGATTCTATAATTTAAGGTAATATTATAGTAGAATCTATTATGGGGTTTCTAACAAACTTGTAAATGATTATTTAATATTAATAAACATTTTAAATAGGATGTGCTAATATTTATCTCATTAACAATGCACATGAGGAGTGGCTGTGAGATAAAATTGAGTTGATTTAGATGGATAAGAAGTTTGGGTAATATATTTAAAAGAAATATAATTCATAATAGAAACCAACGATTCACCTCCACATCACTTAGTGGTTAACTATCCTGGGGAAATTCAATTGATATTAGAGTGAATTTGCTATAAATATCCAAGAATTATTGTGGATTGAAAGATAGAAGACTGTGATGAATATTAGTATAAAATATCCTAATTTAATTGTTAAGTATTTATATATGACCATTTACCATTCATGTAAAGAATTTCTATAAACATAAAAAAGAAATTGATTACTAATGTAATTGTATTATAATTTAAATAAAATCCATTCAATAAATTTTCAAATGATTAATTTTATTAGTATAAATGGATAAAGTTGATTCATCATTTATATAAATATTATTTTATGATGATATCAATATCCTTCCTTGTGTTATGAAAAATAACACAGATAATGAGTTTTAGATGAAAAATATGACTCTTGTTTATTATAGTTAGAATAAAGTGCCCAATCATGGAAATTTGGTTAGAGAACTAGAGAAGAAGATTACATAGAATGTGGGTTAGATTTTGGTGAATGTGATATAGATTTCACTATACAACATGACTTGAATATAGCTAGAAAAGGATTTAATATATCTAATAACATAAAAGGACAGTTTTCTAGAAATTTTTATATGATAGATTTGAATGAGAAGTGATTGTTCTCACATAATCAAACAATTTTTTACATTAAAAAAGAAAGAGACAAAATAAAAAATAATGATGCTCAGAACAAGAAAATTGAGATTCAATATCACAAATAAATGGGTAGTTGTATGTGTTAGGAAAACTACTTTTTTCTTGATAGATGTATGAATACCTAATAACAATAAAAATAACTACACATATCTAAAACATCCAAATTCTGAGGGATTTATTATTGGTGTCTTATGTATGGAGAAAATTACTATTTTTTTATTCCATATGTTTTTTACCAGAAATAAAAATAGAAAAAATATGGGGATTAATAATGAGAAATATAATAAAAAAATCAATTGAAACCATCAGCAATAAGAACTACAAGAAATATTTATAGAAATACCATATTTGAGAAATTTATAGAACTGTGTATAAGATGTTTTGTATATGGTCTAAATGATAATGATTCATTACTTTAATGATAAAAAATTCATATTCAATTAAATGGGATTGAATTTAGATGAAAAAACTAAAAAAAATTAAATATTAAAAAATTAAATAAGGATTTATAGAATCCCAATGACATTGGGAAATAAAATAAATATTTTTGGTATTTTCCAGATAAAATTGACTGGGAAGAAAAATTGAGGAATCTCATGATTAGGAGGATATAGGGGAAATATATTCACATGATGATGTAATACATGTGAGGAAAATATGTTCATAATCTATGAAGGCTATCTACAAGGAAGGGGAAAATCATATGATGTTTTTGTAATGAAACATCACAATATAATATGAGGAAACATGATCCTTATATGCTTTTATTAAATGAAAAAAATTAGTCACTTATTATTCCCATTTTTTTCAATTATTTCTAGATAACATTTAATGAATTGACGGAGTATATTCAGGATATCATATTTTGTAAACATTGAATATGTGTCCTCTTATATATATCAATTGAATAAAATTCTTTAGGAAAAAATTGAGTGACATGAATCCCATTAGGGGGATAAAACTATAAATTAGGAAACCATTTTTAATTCTTTGTAAATTTGGAAATTATAGAAAACATTGAAACCCAATTGAATTAGATATAAAATAAAACATACATACATTTTTTTATTATATTTTAAAGTATTATTAATGGGAAATGTTTATTCATGAATGGATGAAAAAAAGAGGAGTATATTTTTTTCCACTTAATCATGTTAATGTGTTTTTAATATGTGTTCATAAAACAATATATTTAATGATAATTCTTTTTAAAACCCATATTTAAGAAATGATTAATTTTATAGCATGGTATCACATTCATGGTAATTTTTTGATTCAATAAAAAACCTTGTTTATTCAAAAAAAAATTTATACATAGTGTTAAGAGACAAAAACATAGAGTTGACTAACTAATGATTATTTATTAACAAAACCGTGATATCTCATATGTTACAATGATCTAAAAAGGGGGAAATAATTTTAGTTCCTACAAAGGAAGTAGAAAATATGTTATACACTCACGTAGAACATTAATGTTTTATAAATATATGGGAGAATAATGATTCTATGGGGTCAGTCTTATTGTGTTTTTTGACTATTTGTATTACCAATACATTCAAAGGTGGATAATAATGATACCATGTAAGAGTTAAAATTTCTATCAATGGATTAAAACGTGTTTGATGAATAAATAATGTTATAATGCATGGACTATTGATATGGTTTATTGAATGACATTTGGTAGTATATTTAAGTACAAAATTTAAAAAAGACTCTACTATATTTCATCGAAAACCATATTATTTACCTTTATGATGATTTAAACAATTATAAATAGTTTTTAAGTCTAATAATATATAAAATATTATTTTATAAATAATATTGAGTGATGGATATGCAATATATTATTAATATATTAATATATTTTTGGTGAATTTGTGGTAAAATTTAAAATAAGTATATTTTAGGAGGAAGATAACTATTTTATTATAATAGGGAATCTTCATTTTATTTTTTGTATTTTAATAGGTATTTCATGTTGAGTTATCAATGAATGGAACATCAATGGTCAGTTGTGGGTACCATCCCATTGTATGTAGGTTCCTGTACAGCTGATGATAGCTAACTATGGTGGACAAGAGGTTCACATTGTATGAATTTCCAATGCATGGGTAGAAAAATGTGAATATAGGATATTAAATGATTCTAATGGTTTACACAGGTTAGTTCACACTAATGAGAGGAGTGAAAAAACTATTTATGATAGCCTCAAAACAGTACCATGGACTAAGGTGGCCTCCTATTCTATGCATTGTTACGTGGGAGAACTCCATTATATTCTTTTATGAAAATGTGTGCTACATGCGGGCACATGTTCACCTAAATTAATGAGAAAAAACATGAATGTTAAACTGAATTAAATGAGGCCTTGTTTTTATATTCCACATTAGTAGTCCCCTTTCAATCATCTCTACTTTTTTACTCAAGAATACTCATTCTTAAAAAAATTAATGTGAATCACCAAAAAAAATTATTGCCCAAACCGCTTAATTCTATATAAATGTATAAAGTTATTTCAATATACTATATGAAATAATAAACTTGATTCATGATGAATCTATTGTGAGTAATGTTATAGTAACCACATGACTAGAGAATAGAGTAATATAGTGCAATTAAAATATAACATGAGTAAAATTTTAATTGAGCATAATATTATAAATGATTTATCACGTTATTTAGAGGATTGATCATGGTATGTTATGAATGGAAAAAAATATAATGTTGACCAATTGTATTTAAGACTTTGAACAGTGGCAAGAAGGGTTTAATCAGCCTTGAGATAAGAATGTGCCACCACACACACATGTATTGTAGAAAAATGATTGCACGCTCAAACTTGGTGCTAAAATGAGACTTCATAGTAAATGGACCTATTATTTTTGTTGAGGTTCATTGTCTACACAGTAAACTAATAATGATATGGAATCTATGAATACATTAAATAAATTAAGAAATATCATACTTGAGATGAGGACTACATGTGGACCAGTGAGTTCAATGGAAACAATTATATATGATGATTTATTTAACATTTTTTCTACATATATACATCATAGTAATTTTATATTTTTAGTGATCAATATATAATTTCAATTTCACATGCATGTATTCAAAACAAAAAATAACAAATGATTCACATTAGATGTTGTTACATGAAATAAAATGATTCTTGAGTGGGATGTTTAAGAAATAAGAATTGTAGATGTGGCTAGGGTTATTTTTTACCCATACTAGGATGTAATTAAATGGTTAATAAAATCATAGGTGTTTTAAATTAGATCTTGAGTACATTAGATATTTAATTTTAGGATACAAATAGATGTAATTAATATATTATTTTTTATAACTCTAACTATGTGGATTGTGACCTTGGGATTTTCAAGCATTATACTTGTAGAAATTTTATTATATAATTTATTGATATATTTTAGAGGAGATGAAAATGTGGAATTATATTAATATTTCTTGTAGAATAATTAATAATTTATATACTAATGATTTATATTATGATAATGAATCATTATTTATTTAGGTTTTTTTGAGAATTAGATCTAGAGAAATATCTTCTAGAATTGAGTACTATGAGAACCTACCAACCAATATTTGATTAGATTTCATATTTTTTATTTGAATAAAATTAATTAAGAAGTTATCAATGTTAAAATATTTGGAATATAAATGTGATGAATAAAATTTTCATGAATGGAGAGTTCATCTTTATATTAGAATTTTATTCTATTATACAGATAAAATATATATAAATGAGTGATGTTGATCTAATTATAAGAGTACGTAAATAAAACATGCCATTGTATTCAAGGAATGAGGGTATTATAGATCGTATTAGATATATAAGGAAATTCATTAACAAAAAAATTATTCTACGAATATGATGAAGTTCATAAAGAAGTACACAAGAAAAATTATTCCAATAAGATCATAGTGGAAGATAACTATGATAAATAAGAAGGGATTTATAATACTAGATCAACATATATAGAGAAGGATCAAATAAATATGGTGTATAACCCATTACTAAAGAGGGTTTTAGAAGGTGATGATATATACACAATAAATTAGATGATGAAAGAAGTGGTGAATAGATGATTTAGGCACGAAGAGTTTGTGTCTTCAGTATAGAACTTGGACGGAATAATGGATCAAATTTTCTAGTGAATGACAAGTTTTTTCCGAATAAATAATAATCGATGATAATATAATAGTGTTGAATCAATGTTGGTGTGTTTAACCAACATGGAAAGGAGTATGATATTGTACCATACCATATAAATGGTTATGATTCTACGTTATTAATAGATATTAGGCGAGGTTGTGAAATATAATTGAGTGGAACCTCAACAAGAAAGACATGCTGAATTAAAAGGATGAAATAAAAAAATCAATTGATTCACACATGTTATAGAGGAAAATTGATCTTGGGAAGGTCAATTGATTTTTTCATCTATGTTTAAATAATAATTTTCCTATTATTTTGAAGGTATACTAAAAGTTTTATTGATTGTGGATATTAATATTGGTAACATTTTATGAGTTATTCCACAATTCATTTTTATATGAAATGAGAATATCTAGCGAAAATATTTTGAAATATAACATAATTTACATGAGTAATTATATAGAATTTATAAAAATATATTGGATGATATAATGAGAAAGAGTGAAAAAGATAAATGCACTCCAAAAATTTATTATGAGAACACAATTGAGAAACCGAAACTATTTAAGATCACCAGAGAACACTCACGTGGAATAAAGGTGATAAAATTTGTAAGTATAATGTCGAATTAAAATGATGAATATATTTTCAATTATTTAAATATAGAAAATTTTTTTTATTATATTACATATAAATGTCAAAAATATAAGGAGATTTATATGTCATTCCGACTGGGTAAACAATGTGCTTGGTCAATTAGTGGAGAAAAAGAATCTCAATAATGATTATTAAGTAGTATAATCAAAATCATGTGTTGTAGAATATTAATAATCTAGATTTCAATCTAAAATATAATGAGGATAATAGATAATACAATATTATATAAGTGGAATATAAGTGACGAAATACTATATGACCCTTCATGTTTTTGGCATTGAGACATTGAGATATTTAGGTGATGATAAATTCTTTAATACCACAATATCATAAGTTTCAATTGATAATTATAAGTGATAGTGATCCATAAATATATACAAGGTATAAAAATCTATTTTCATGTATTGATCTTGAAAATGAAACTGAAAATATAGACTCTATGTTGAGGAAAAGAATAACTATTATGGGGGTGTAGTAACATGCCTGTGCTAATTAGATATCGACTTCAAAATTGATGGATGTATATATAGTTATATGTTTTGGAACCAGTGAGACTTTGAGTGAAAAAAAATTATAATGTGATATAGTTAATCTTGTGAGAATAAGTCAGTGTACATTTCAATATGATGATGGGAGATGTATATATGGGAGATTCATTATAGGTGTGAGACAAACCACACA
Organism: Viscum album; assembly: GCA_963277665.1. Classification (NCBI taxonomy): domain Eukaryota; kingdom Viridiplantae; phylum Streptophyta; class Magnoliopsida; order Santalales; family Viscaceae; genus Viscum; species Viscum album. The sequence continues at coordinate 1,378,994,430 of OY728152.1, forward strand.
ATTATAATATGATATTGATTATGGAATATAATTCATGATTAATGTAAATAACTTGTATTTTTATAAAGAAGGATTCTCTCAATGGGGTCAAGACTTATAAAAATACTACATTAAATCCTTTATATACATTCTTCTATTAAAGTTGTTTGATTTTTTCATTGTAATATATAAAATGATCCAATTATCATAAATTACTATAATGGTTCGTAACTAAAGGCGATTAAATTTTTAAGATAGATTTAAATTTTTATAAAATGTAGACAACACATGAATCACTCCAATTATCAATTGTTTCCATAAATCCTAAGAGACATGTTATGAAATTTCACATTTAAATGAGAACATAAAATATATAGATTAACTATTTTTGGTAAAAATGAATTCTAAAATATTAATTTTTATTATTATTTCACATTAGTTACTAGTTAATTGATTATTAATCATATTCATTATACATTAAATAATTAAATTATTTTAAAAACAACCTTTAAAATTGATCAATTTAATTTATTAAAACAAAAATACTTAATATATTTTTAAAACTATTCATTAATAAAAATATTCTTGATACTATTAAATGATTTTATCATTATTTCTAATCAATTTTAAATAAATGAGGGAATTGTTATACATTTTTTATGTATGATGTTTTTTTAAATTCTATTCTTCAAAATATGTTAAATTTTATAATTTATAAAAAATATATATTATGTAATAAAAAAAATTAATTAAAGAAGTCATACAATGGTATAAATTAATAATGCATCATTCTATATATTTACATAATTACATGATAGTTGTAATTAATTTCTTTACTAATAATTCAATGAATTCATTCAATTCATTTAAGATATATCATTTCCTAAATATAGAAAATTTGTGGGGAATTACAAACATTATAAAAATCAATCATTAAAATGAATGGTATTTCCAAAAATGAATTAATATCTTTTAATCATAGTGCAAAAGAAACAATTTTATTAGTTACAAATTAATTTTTGACAAAATTATTAATTTTTAACATGTAAATTAACAATAAAAATATTGAATATATATGAGAAATTCTAAACTAATTGAATGTATAATGGTATAATAAATAATAAATATACTATTTAATAATGGTTATGTAATTGCTATAGTACCCTTAGTAAATCATATAAATTCAGCTCATTTTATCTTTATAATGATCAATTATTATTTTTATAAATTCATTTTGGATATTGCAACATTACTTCACCTTTAATGATGTTTTTGACATTACAGGACATTTTACCCTAACAAAAATGTTCTTGGGTTAATCTGATTAACTGGATAATCTAATTATAAAAATATATATTTTCTATTTTAATAAAATTTTAATTTTTTCACAATAATTGAATGCAATCATCCATGGAATATAATGCATGTTATCTATAAAATTTTATTCAAATGATACATTATTATTAAATAAAATATTTTTCATTTGAATTATATCATCTATGTCTTACTTCATAGAAAAGTGATAATTAATAAAAACAATATAAAACATAATTATAATATATATATATATTTTATGGGATGTAAATTGATCCTAAAAATTGGGGTTTCACATTGCACCTGTAAAAACAATTTTAACACCCAAACATTAATTATATATCACAAATTTAAATGGTTTGGTGTATTTATAAGAATGAAATGGAACAAGATATAATTTTTTGATATATCAAACTCAAAATCTCATGTAACACTATTATACTATAATTTCCCCACATAATTTACATACCATTAATTTTGAGTCTTTTTCCCACCAATTGGATTAAAATACTCATTATGAATAGGTATTAAGACTCATATAATGGATGAAATATAAATAGGGAGTTCATAGTAAGAATTTATAAGGACCCTTCCTGAAAACATTACACAATAATGAATTAAATTAATACTTAACATTGATGATATTTTTCAATTTATAGTTTTAATGAATTAGGTCATAACTACTACATTACATCTCAGATGTTACAATGTAGACACTTCTACTAAGTTCCCATTTTTTGCACAAAATAAAAAGACTTAAAAAAGAGTCATGTTTAGTTCTATGTTTTATACATCATGAATTTTCCTTGCTCCCATCCTTGACCCTATTCATATTTATGTCTTGTGAAAAACATTTCAAAACATGGGATGAGCATAAAAGAATTCTTATGGGTTATAAAAAAAGGATGATAACATTAGTTCATATTAACATACATAACATAATCTCTTTATCATACCTCATGAAATCATAAGATTTCTGAATCACACATAGAAAACATAAATCATAAAGGTAACTTGCGGCATCCATATCATACTTACATTGTATCTATCAGAGAAACGTATTAAGTTACATTTGGAATACCCATTATAATATATTCACTAAATCTATTTGGAGAAACATTCATGTTTACCTTTTTCATGTTACACAATGCATTGGAGAGATATCATGGGCTTACCCACCCAAGGATTATCACAGAACCACCCGAATACGTAAAAACTTCCCATGAATCCTAACATATTCATAACATATAAACCCAAAATAAAGGAAAGATATCCTTCTCACATATCAATAAAAATAATAATTTAAATATATTGACATAAAAAAATTCATTATCAAAACCATTTTTAATACCAAAATACATAAATGAGTTTATGCTATTTATTTTACTTTTATAAACATTACTCCATGTTGTGGAATCCATAGATAAAAAATTCTCGCAGCATTGGAAAAGGTTGTTTTCATTGCTTTCATTAAAATAATAATTATTTTTTGTCCTTTAGTAATTATCTTAGTATAGAAAATATTCCTTTCCAATAAAATTAAATTTCATGAGGGTTTTAACACCAAATAAAAGAAAGCTGTGTATTAAACAAATTATGCCTCAATGAATGGATATTGAGACGACATATGTTACATCATGCCCGAATTTACCTGTTTGTTCTATAATCTTGTAAATAATAAACTAAAGTTAATTTATACATTATTAAGAATATTTTTCAAGTTTATTATTACTTTTATATTATTTGTTACCATTTTATAATCATTATGTAATCATTTAAGTTAATAATGGTCGTTTTGTTTATATTTGGTACATGAGTCAAAAATGAACTGCTTATAATTACAAGATGTTCATGTGGTCAAAATCCCATTACCTCTAGAATTATATTTATGATTTAGATATCATATATATAATTTAAATCCAGTACATATATGTATTTATAACAGTACATAACATTTGGAGATAAGAAATGAAATGCATTGTTCTTGGAAACGGTAACCCGTACGTATACATGGATGCTACTTTAATTTATATTTCTTATTTTAATGGAATTAAAACATAATGATACATAGTTATATTATTATTAAAGTATAATATAATATATTGTATCATAAAATCCATCCTTTATATGTCCTATAAATAGCATTAATGTGTCATATCACTTTTAGGGGGCTATAGTCCGCACTTCCTCAATTGAGATTATCGTAATTACCAACAATAGAAACCATAAAGGTATTTTATAAATGAAAAATAATGAATCATAAAAACAATTTAAAAATAATATATATCTCATATAAATAGAGTATAATCTTAATGACCTCAATAAGACGTTGTAGGATATAATTGAACAATAATCGTTTTGTGAGGCGTTAGATCACTGTCCACAGAAACATTATGTTCTTTACCAATTTGACTGAGGTGTGTGTAATTTTAGTTAGAATACTTCTCATAAAAACAGCCTGGTATATTTAGGAAGCTGGCGTAGTTATAAAATATGGAATAAAAAGTGTTTAGGCGGCAGGAGAAGGAAAATAATAAAAACTTAGGAAAAGACATTACCTTTAAATCGGGTATCTCCTATTGGTTTGAACAAAAAGGTAAAATTGGATTTCCTTATGCCTTGGGAAAGGCTTCTATGAGGAAGAGAGGGATCTTGGGATATTATTTGGATAGGGTTTTGATGATCCAAGGGGTTTTAGAGGAGTTATTAATGGGTTTGAGATGAGGGATTTTAATAAGGTTGGGAGGGGCTCTTTAGGGAATTGTGAAATTATTATATTATTATTTAAAGATTTATGGATTATAAATATCCAAAACTTATTAAAGATGAACATATGATGACTCATGGACGAAAAAAAATAATTCAATAATAATAAGATAGGTTTGGTTGTTATTTTTATATTTATAATCTTTTTTAATTAAATCATTTATTAATTAGGTAAACAGTGCATCATTATTGTGTTATATATAATTTAATTTATTTGATGTCCAAAAATTATACAACAGACACTATGATATATGAAATATTTTTGTCTTTCCAAATAATATTTATAGTCGAATAGATAACATATATAACCTTATGTAAATAATAATTTACTAAAATATATTCATTTATGTCATTAGTGCCTTTACTTTAAGTTACTTAAAATAAAGTGTCATTATAACTCCCAAGTGGCCCCCATGGATCCCAAAATCGACCTAAGGATTACCATGGTCAGATATGTATCATCCAATTGGATTTGGACACATGTTAAAGTAATTTTATATTATTATAATAATTTTTACACTTAATTAATAGATTTATCTTTTAACCATGGTAAATAAAATATTTAATGAAATAAATATTCATAATGTCTACAACAAAATTACGTATTCACGCAATTTGGACATCCGAATTACAGATAATGAATCAATTTTTTCAAATTCAAAACACATAAGTGGCATAAATTAATTTAAAATTAATTCCCGCTGTCAAAACCAAAATGTGTTTATAAGAAATAACTATCCAATGAATAACCCTTGTTTATATCCAATTTCAATGAAAAAAATACTTCCAACAAACTTTATTGTATTTAATGTTAAAAATATAATGTAATTAAACATTTAAACCAACTAAAAATATAATCTAAACATAAAAATAAATTAGATTAGAAAACAGTTTTGGATTTAAATATAATATTTTCTATAATTCCGAAACAATTGAATTTTTTCCAAAAAATACTAAAATTCTACCCAAAGATAATTTTGATGTCGTGATTCTAAATAAGAATATTATTTGGTCAAATAGAGAATATTAAAGTGATCAAAATTAAATTTAACGACGGTTCTCCATCAAAAGGCTGTAAAATCAACCTTTAAAAGTAAATTAGGCTTAAAATTAGATTCATTCACATTTTACGCCACTAAATTTTACTTGATAAATGTAAAATAATTTAAAAAAATGTATAATAATATTGTAGTTAATTAAAATCATTCATTCCAATACAATTACATTGCATTAAATACCATTAAAATAATAATATTTTATTATTATTGTGCATCATTAGATTTCTTTGACACCCGTTGTTGCGTATCGGGTATGCCATCGAACATAGCAACCCATTTTAAGTAAAATTAATTTTTAATTCACAAAAATTAATAATTATAAAAATTTATTATTCTGTATTTACTTAGGATGTTACATTTTCTCCCATTTTTTTAATTACATCCTTGTAATTTTTTTCATTAATCAATTAAATTGGGTTATTTATCCCTCATAGCATTTTCAGATTCCCACGTTGCCTCTTCAGCCATATGGGTTATCCAAAAAACCATTGCTTGATAAATTACGCTATCATGCAACCCATGATCAATTCAGTCATGAATATGGACTGTTTGTTCCTCATAAGAGAGATTCTCTTCCAACTGAATGTACCTATCAGCACAAAACATGAGATGGATCTGGAATTTTCATTCTCTACATTGAAACATGAAAACATTGTGTACCTGTTATAAACTTGGAGTTAAAGCCACTCAATATGAAACTGATCCAACATTATGTTGGATTTCATAAGGTCCAATGAACCTTGGACTCAACATTACATTCCTTCTAAAGAACATCACACTTTTCAATGAAGAAACATTTAGAAATACATGATCACCCACCTCGAAAGAGAGATCCTTCATCCGGTTATCTACATAAATTTTCTGCCTCCTCTGAGCTGCTCTCATATGATTATGAATCAACAGAACATTATCTACCATCTCTTCTACCAATTTAGGTCCCATCAGCTTCCTTTCCCCTACATCAACCCAAAAATCTAGTGTTTTTAAATGCATTGCATATAATTCCTTCAACAGATCCATCTGTATACTGGAATCAAAACTATTATTATATGAGAATTCAACGAATTAATGATGTCGGTCCCAGCTTCCCTGGTAATCCATCGAGCAAGCATATAACATATCCTCCAAGGTCTTAATTGTTCATTCTGACTGCCCATTTTATTGAGGATGAAAAGGTATACTAAAATTTAATTCAGTACCTAATGACTTCTAAAGGCCTTTCCAAAAGTAAGAAGTAACCCTGGGATTACGATCCGATACAATAGAGAGGGGAACTCCATGAAACCTACATATATATTTAACATACAATCAATAAATATAATATAGAACAATGTATCTTGAATAGGAAGAAAATGAGCATATTTAGTCAATCATTCAATAATAACCCAGATTGCATTATTACATCAAGATGTATTTGGTAATCCCTTAATGAAATCTATGTATATATTTTCCCATTTCCACTCTGACACCGGAAAAGGCCGAATCATTCCTTCTGGTAACTTTGAATTTTTTTACCAAATGACATGTCAAACACATCATAGTAAAATCATCAATATCCCTTTTCATTCCATCCCACCAGTAATACTTCCAGAGATCTCAGTACATCTTAGTACTTCCAGGATGAACATAAAACAAGGAACTATGAGCATCCCATAACAACTCATTACTCAAAATTTAATTACAAGGAACATATAATCTCTTTACTAATCTCAAATCACTATCATTATCAGTGTTAAATTTAGGAAAATTACACTTATGAACCAATTAAACCTTTTTCTTCTACACACTGTCTTCCTTTTGCGCTTCTTTAATTCTGTCTGATAGAGATGATTTTAGTGACACCTGAAACTTAATAGAGGAATTTACTACACCAACAACATTAATGAAAAAGTTCATCAAATAAAAAACAAAATTATTTTTTACCAAATGTATCATGTTTAATGAAGCATTACTTTTTTGACTCAAAGCATCGGCCACATTATTTTCTTTTTCTCTGATGGTAAATTATCATGCAATCATAATCCTTAATTATTTCCGACCATCTCCTCTGTCTCATTTTCAATTCATTTAGAGTGAATATATTAATCAAACTTTTGTTGTCAATATATATTTAACATTTTAATCCATACAAATGATGATTATAAATTTTTAATGAAAAAACAACAACTGCTAATTCAAAATCAGATGTTGGGTAATTTAACTCATGAGGATTCAACTAACGTGAAGCATAAGAAATTACCTGATCGATCTGTATAGGGACACAAACAAGTCCTTTCATCTAAGCATCACTGTAGAAAATAAACATACCATTTCTATAAGGTAGTGACAAAACTAGATCATTCTCCAATATTTTATTCAATTCCTGAAAACAATAATCACATAATTTTGTCCAAAAAATAAAACACGTTTTCAAGTTATCCTATTTATTGGACGACATAACCATGAAAAATTATAAAAAAACCTCCAATAATAACCCTCCAATTATTTATAACTAGGGACCACAGTTATATTTTTGGGTCATGTCCATTATTCAAGAGATGTTTTTTTCCAGATTAACAATTATTCCATTTTTTTAAAAAATATGACCAAGGAAAGAAATTTGTTGCAACCAAAACTCACACTTTCTGAATTTCCTATACAGTTACTTTTCAGTTAATGTTTGCAAGACAAAACATAAATGACTTTCACAGTCCTCTTTTCTTTTATAATAAATCAAAATATCATCGATGAACACATCCACAAACATATCCAAAAATTCACAGAAAATTTAATTAATAAGATCCATGAATACAAGAGGTGCATTGGTTAACACAAAAGGCATAACAAAAAATTTATAATGTCCATATCTATTATGAAAAGTGGTCTTTAGAACTCACAATTCCATAAATTTCATCTAACGGTACCCCGACCTCATGTCAATCTTCAAAAAGTACTGATCTCCATAGAGCAGATCAAACAAATCATCAATATGAGGAAAATGAAACTTGTTCTTAAAAATGATTTTATTCAATGGTCTATTATAAATAAAAAGTCTCAACAAACCATCATTATTTTTAACAAATAAGACAGGGAAACACATGGTGATGTGCTAGGTTGAATGAAACTATTATCTAATAACCCCTGGAATTGCTTCTTTAACTCTAAAAGTTCAATTGGAGATATTCGATAAGTGGGGGTTGAAATTGGAATAGCATCAAGAACTAAGTCAACAGTAAATTCAGATTAAAAATCATGTATAATACTAGGAAACTCAACTGGAAAAACATCAAGTTACTCATTTAGAACTGTTATATCATTAATCTAAATAGTTCAATTATTTTCAACAATATGTGCATGGTAACATTCATTTCCATCTTTTACTAGTTTCTCAGGTTCCTGATATGTTATCCAATGTAAGTGTTCATTTTTGTAGGCAATCTAATATTCATTCTAAATAGAAACCTCTTTAGCTATATTATTAATCTTAGTAAGATAAACAGAAAGCCAATTCATACCCAAAATAACAACAAACTCTACTAGTGGAATAACTATAAGGTTTGCAGGGAGATTCTTGCCACACACAATGACAGGAAGGTTTTAATTATTTCTTATTGTCTAGAAATTTCCTGTGCTATTTTTCCCATTAGTTAATGATTCATATATTGAAATAAAATTCCCAATTTACTAGAGAACTTCTATGAAACGAATAAATGAGTGGACACTGAATCTAACAACACATTGGCATAATCTGACCAAACAAACAGTGTACCAGATACAACTTCATATGTTGGGCCAAAATCTACTGAAGTAGTTGCAAAGAGTTTTATCACACCTTTCAGCTTGTAGTATGGCTGCTTTCCTTCGGTAGAGTTCTTCATTGGACACTCATTTGTAAAGTGACACATTTTATTGCACTTAAAACAATCTACTAACTGTAAATTAGATTTTTTATTACCATTACCAAGATCTTTTACAGTGGAATTACGAGATTTATGTCCCATTTTATCACATCATTCACACATACCAGATGTTAAAAGATATTACACAACATGATTTTAACCACTATTTTCACAAACTGTAAACATAAGACTCTTACCATCGAACTTTTTTGATGAGTTCATCCCATTCAAATGGTACCTAGACCTCCTATTCTATTGTTTTTAAAAGAATACATGATCATCGACAAACATAATTCCCACCTTCTCGGCACATCAAACAAGTTTTTAATTACTTTTGAACTCATGAGAAGAAAATGTCCTTCGATATTTTTCCTTTAATCTTGAGTAATAATGGATGATTTTAATATCAAGGTCTCAATTGAAATTTAGAGCGTACCTTGCCAATCGAGTCAATTTTTCTTCATAAGTAGCCTTTGAGTCATCCTCCTACCTAAATTATAGGAATTGTTTTTTCATCCAAAGATAAACCACATTAACTAAATATTTCTCAAGAAACGTTCCTTTGAATTCATCCCTATCAAGATCATAAATCTCCTCACAATCCTTGATATTTTTCACCATTGAAAACTAATGATCAGTTTCACCTTCAAAATGGTAAACATCGAGACTATCCTTTTGATGTTCTGAACACCCCATGACATCAAAATCATATCCACTAATTTAATCCACTCATTAGTTAACACATAGTTAGATGATCCTCTAAATGATGGGGGATGTTGACTTATGAAATTCTCCACTAATAACAAGTTCTACTGTGGTTGATCTAGCTGATCTCATGCATCAATACTACCACCATTTATATCCTGAGTCAACTACTCCACACTGTAACAAATTGATCAGTACCGATTCCAGTCATCTGAGGTTATGAATTTAGAATGTTGTCTTATGCCTGATGTCATCCCATTAGAGTTTCCATGTTTCCTCTATAGAAAAAATTTATGAACATAGAAATATCATAGGCAAAGCAACATGTTAATTTGTAAATGCAATATCATTTCAATCTTAACATAATTTAATTTATGGATATTAATTTAACAATACCCTAACTCCTATTCTTATCTAAACCAACCTCTGATACCAATAATAAGGACCAAACCTTAAAACATTACATAATTATAAATTAAATGAATAATTCAAATTGAGGATATTTTCAGGTTTAGAGATTTAGATAATAAGGTCATAACTACTAAATTTCATCTTAAAAGTTAAAATTAGACACTTCAACTCAGTTCCCATTTTCTCAAAAAATAAAAAATCTTAAAAAGTCTTATCTAGCTCCATGTTTTAGATAGGATGACTTTTCTATGATCCCATCCTTGATCATATTCATCTTTAAGTCCTGTGATAAAATTTCAAAACCTAGGATGAGCATACAAAGATTACTAAGGGTTATAAAAAAAGAATGCATACATTAGATCATCATTACCTACAAAACATATAATCTTTAACATTCCTCGTGAAATAATAAGATATATTAATCACACATTGAAAACATAAATCATAAAGCTAAATTGTGGAATCCATATCAAACATAAATTGTTGTTATCCTAGCTAAGTAGAGAGATACATTTGGAATACCCATCACAGTATATTCCCAAAATATCTTAAGAGAAACCTTCACATTTACCACTATTATGTTTCCCAATGCATTGGAGATCTCCCTCAAGTTCACCCGCCCAAGGTTTACCATAGAAACACCCATATACATAAAACATTCCCAAGGTATATAACATATTCATAACACATAAATCAAAAATTAAGGAATGATAAAATTTCCTCATTTCAATTACAAAATATCATTTAAATAAATTAACATAAAAAATCAATTATCAAAACCATTTTCAATACCAAAATATGTATTAGAGTATATGTTATTTATTTTCCTTTTAAAAACATTATGTCTTGTTATGGAAGACATAGATCAAATAAAACTCACGGCGGCAGAAAGGGTCATTATCATCGATTACGTTAAAAGAATCATTATTTTTTTCATTTAGTATAACATTTAGTAGAGAAAATATTACTTTTTAATAAATGTAATATTAAAAGGGGTTTATACACCATATAAAAGAATGTTGTATATAAAACCAAATATGCCTCAAAAAAGAAGATTGAGACGAAGACCCTTACATCATGTTGGAATTGACCCGTTATTTATTTAATATCGTTAATGATAATCTAAAGTAAATTTCTAATTGCTTAAGAACGTTTTTAAAGTTTATTATTAATTTTATATTACTTATCACCATGTAATAATCATTATTTAATCATTTATGTTAATAATGATCATTTTTTTATATTTGGTACTTGAGTAAAAAAATAATCTTCTTATATTTACAAGTTGTACATGTAATCAATATTACATTATATCTACAATGATATTCATGATTTATATATCATAAATAAAATTTATATAAACTATATATATGTATTTATAATAGTACATAACATTTAGAGATACAAAATGAAATGCACCGTTCATAGAGATGGTAAACTGTACGTACCAATGAACAATACATTCATTTATTTTTATTATTTTAATTGAATTTAAACATAATGATAAATAGGAATATTATAATTCTAGGATAATATCAAATATAATACCATTAACTCCATCCTTTATACATCCCATAGATGGCATTAACGAGTCATATAACTTTGAGGTGGCGGTAGTCCGCACATCATCAAATAAGATTATTGTATTTAACCATAATGGAAACAATAAAGGTATTCTATAAATGAAAAATACCGAAGAATAGAATCAATATAATTATAATATATATCTCATATAAATATAGTGAAATATTAATGTCTAACATAAGAAGTGGTAGGAGACAATTGAACAGTCATTGTTTCATGAGGTTTCGGTTCACCATCAAGAGACATTGTATGTTCTATACCCATTAGACGAAGGAGTGTGTATGTGTAGTTAAAATACATATAATAAAAACAACCTTATATGTTGAATATATTTGTATTTTTTTAATGTATGTAATAAAAAGTGTTCATTGGGATGTATAAGGAAAATATAACATAAGAACACAGGATAGGACATTACCATTAAATCAGGTATCTCTTTTTGGTTTGAACCAAAAGGATTAATTAAATTGACTTCTTCTTAGCGTATGGTTTCTAAAGGGATTAGAGGGATCTTGAGAGATTATTTGGGTAGGGGTTGGATGAGACATGGGGCTTAAGAGGTGTGAGTAATGGGTTAGTGATGAGGGCTTTTTATAAGGGGGAGGATGGACTCTTTATGAAATTTCGAAAGTATTATTTTATTATATGATGATTTTAGGATTATAAATTTCCAAAACTTATTAAAGTCAAAGATAAGTTGACTCATGGTTGAAATAAAATAATCCAATAAGAATTGGAAAGGTTTTGGTTATTATACTAATCTTTATAACCTTATTTATTTAAATCATTTATTAATGAGGTAAATAGTGCATCATTATTTTGTCATGTATTATTTAATTTATTTGATGTATGAAAATTATAAAAAAAATACCATGGTGTATGAAATAGTATTATCTTTACAATTTATATTTATAGTCGAAATGATATCTTATATAACCCAATGTAAAAAATTATTTACTAAAAGATATTTGTTTTTGTCTTTTTTTCCATTACTTTAATTTAATTAAAGTTAAGTGTCATTATCCCCCCCAAGATGCCCCTTGGGGTCCCAAAATCAACACAAGGATTTCCATGGCCAGATAGGGATCATAAAATAGGATTAAGACACATTTTATGATAATTTAATATTATTATAATATTATTTTTTACCTTTTATTACTTTATTTTTCTTTTAACAATGATAAATAAAATATTTATAAATTTAAATATTCATAATGTCTAAAAATATAAGTTACCTATTTACACAATTTAGACCTCCTAATTACTAATATGGAATATATTTTTCCAAATTATAAACACAATAGTGACTGAAATTAATTTGAAATTGATTCCCACTATTAAAACAAAAGGCATGTTTTTATGAAACAAATGTCAAAAGATTGACACTTGTTTTTATCCAATTTCAATGTGAAATTACCTCCAATGACCAAAATTTTAATAAATAGTAAACATATAATCTAATAAAACATAAAACCAATTAAAAAATAATATACTCAAATAAATAAATTATACTAAATGATAATTTTGAATAAAATACAGTTTTTCCAATATCCATCTAAAATTGAATTTAATCTGAAAAATAACAAATTTTTTCCCAAAACTGAATTTTGATGTCCTCATTCTAAAGAAGAATATTATTTGGTCAAACAGAACACATAAAAGTGACCGAAACTTGATTCTAAGAGGGTTCAACTTCAAAATTCTGTAAATCAACCTTTTAAAGTAAATAATGCTAAAATGAGATTCATTAATATTTTATGCCAATAACTTTTATTGGATAAATGTAAAAACATTTAACACACATGTATAATCATATTGTTTTTATTTTTGTTCATTCCCACCAATACAATGACTATGAGTTAACTACCATTTAAAATAATAATATTATATTATATCGGTGCAACATAAAATTTCATAGAAACACGATGTTGTGTATCGGGTACGTCATCAAACATAGAATCCCCTTTAAAGTAAAATTAAGATTTAATTCACTAATATTAATAATTACTACAATTTATTATTCATTTTTTATATGGGATGTTACATCCTTGTACTGATATATGATAATGGGTTGATTCAGTTTATGAAATTTTTTTCCTTGTAAAATAATTAAAACTAGTTCTATATAGAGATAGAAAATAAAATTGAAGAATCACCTAAAAATCATCTAAAGAACGAATAATATGTTTTGTTGTTGAAATATTTCAAATAAAATATTAGAAAATAGTTATTATACTGGGATTAATTGATCATACCATAATGATTATTCAATAATAATTCAAAATATACTTATTTGGGTGGTGATTTATTAGTATAGATAACCTCTCAAAAATGAAGTAGTTGATGAATCTAGAAAATTATAAGGAATTTGTAGATTTCTAGAATATGATTATTGTACCTAAAACCAATTAATTATCATCACACCCATTACTAGTTGTGATATAATAATTTTACTATTTTACCACTATCACAGGCAGATTCTATTGTTAATATTCATCCTTAACCATCTGATTGGTTTATTTATTTGAGTTCAATCTATACTCGAAAATATTTAAGCATCAGAGTGTGTGAAATGTTTTAGGTTGTTCTTTATTTCCATGTATATCATTTGCCTCCCTATTTGTATCCATTTGAAATTCATGTACATTATGTTATCATATTCCAAAATATATGTATTTCCCTTTAATATTGATACAATTTCCACGGTGTTCCTTTCCACTATTTTTGAATGTGGGAAAATTATTTTCAATTGTTCCATGGGTTGTCATTTTAGTTTCCATAAACACCATTTCCTCTCCTTTTCTGATTTTCAATATTCATAATATTTTTTGTTCTTAACACTAAAATTAGATAGTTGGGTAATAATAACCATAACATTTTCAACATTTTCTCATAAAAAATAATGGGACTCAATAATAATATAATTATATTTTCCATTACACTCACTATTATCAAGAATCCTTTTGTTTTCATCAATTATATAAAACAAATAACATATTTTGATTATAATTCATTAATAATCATAGTAATTGACAACATGATCATGGAAAAAAAATCATAATTTATCCTGAATTAGGACACCATTATTTCAACAAATGAAATTTTAGGATCATCCAATTCATTTTTTGGTTCGTCATTAGATATTTTTGTTTTTTAACTTTTTATTTTCAATTACACAATACCTCATAAAAAATGAATACCTCTCTAATAAAAATTGAGACACCCTATACTGGAATTCTCAGATCTTTTACTAAAAAAATTAAACATGTACTCTATTATGATCTAAGATGAACCAAAAACACATATATCTTGTTAAATTTATTTTCAATGTCCAAAAACACACAAAAATATAATAGGTTTAATATATCTTCATTATATATATATATTTTTTATTTTAATTTATTTTTTTGTTGTCTTCCATAAATATATATCTCACAAAATATCCATCTATAAAAATCATTGTTAATACTCTTCTATGATACATGGGGAATATAAAAATTTGGAATGTGGTTATATCAATCACTATATAAATGGAAAACCAAATGAATGACCCTTAAGTTGTCAGAATATGAACTTGTTAGAAAACATGGACCTAGGAAAAATATATGATTCAATAGACCATGAAATCAAAATGATTGTACAACGGGTTAGATGAAAAAACATATAACCTCAAATTACCATACATACATGATTGTGTAAGAAAATAACTTCATGAGACAAAAATAATGAGCCTTGGACAATGACATAGCCATGTGGTACAATCATGAGTGTAGAAATCATACAATATGTCAATTCTAACCACCATGAAATTGATTAAATTCTATAATAGTCTAACCACATCTACAAAAATTTACATGATTTGGATAACTACAGCTACCCCCTAAAATTTTGGAAATGGGCTATCCATTGATATCCCATATCCTTTTTAATATGGTTTAACTACCCATTCCAAAAACCTTTTGGACATGGGCTAAAAATTCTTTCCCCAAAAAATTTTAATCATGAGTAAACAACCCTTGTACTATAAATGTTTTGACATGGGATACACACCCATATACAATAATGAAATCATGAGATAGAAATATTTAAAATTTTCATTATATAGATATATATCATTTATCCTTCTCATAATATTCATAGAACCCATACATATTCGAGCCACTATAAAAACATTATAATTCCATCATGTCTTATTTAACCCCATGAAGAAAACACGTATGATGAAATTTTACAAAATGAATGGTCATATACTATCTAGGGAAATAATTTGTATTGTATCACAACATCATATCACCATCAATTTTTAAGAAACATTAAAGGATATTTATATTTATTTAAAATAATATTTAGAGAATTATAAAATAATTTGATAAATAAGAAGAAATACCATTTACATATTTGAATGTATTTATTTTAAAGTAAGTTAATTTATTGATAAAATGGAATATAATTATCTTTGGGAAACCATGAATGTATGGAGAGTATTTTTTGAAAACAAAATAATAATACATCTCAAAATTTTGATAACATGAAATAAATAAAAATTATTATCCTTTCTAATAATTTTAATGCAGTCAAAGTTATTAAAAAATTAACTCTGTAGTAAATTATAAAAAATGATTCATTACATGGTATTATAAATATTGTAAAGGGAAAAATAAATAGGACTCAAAAATTTAAATAACTATTGGGATATAAATTCATTAAATGAAAATTTCAATATGGAGGTAATATTTCCCAAATGAAAATAGGATATATTTTTCATTCCATATACAAGAATCATTTTCGTATAATAATTAAAAGGTAATTAAAATGGTAAGAATAAAATGTAAAATTTAAAAATAACTAGATTTGAAAAAATAGATTTTTTTGTTGAGAAAAAACATACAACATATCTAAATATGAACAATATCATATTTAAAAACTATTTTAAGGGAGATTCAAAAAGAATTATTTATGGATTTGGTACCATTTGAATTGAAATCAATTAAAAGAGAGAAACTGAAATATATATGTTTATCAATTTAATTTAATGTTGATTAAGATATAAATATATATTTTTCAGCATATAATATATATATAAAATAATTTTTAAATATATGGAACACCTTTTGAAGGTAATATGAGATGAGAAACCCTAACAATTTCTCCCAACATCAAAAAAATTACTTTACCCTCATACATTATATAATATTATCATGTTAAAAACATATTATAAAACCCTTTTATAATCAATTAAATTTTATAATATAAAATTATAATCGTTTTTTGAAAATTATTTTTTAACTTATTTTAAATTTTTCTCATCAGATGATAGTAATTTTTATTATTTTTTATAAATTTCAAAATATATACGTTGATTCCGATATATTGATAAAAGATTATTCAGTTACATGTTTATAAAGTAGTGGAGTAATTTCTTTCAAATAATTTTGGAAATCCCAAAATGATTTTATGTAATTCATGGTTATGTTTTAGAGGAATATAATCCACATAATGAACATTTTGACTAATTTTACAGATAACAACAAGTTACATTATAATGAATATTTTATTTAAATCACTTTATAAAACCAAATTCATAATCAAATTACTCATAACTATCATATATTAGTAGTATTAATATCTTGATACATATTCCAGATAAAAATACTAATGTTTTTGTAACATCATTCATGTAGATGGTTCAACCGAACCAAAAAAGTACATGCTATACTAATGGTTGAGTGTGTTCATAATGTTATAAAATAGTAATAAAATTTACATTAAATATTATTAATTTTTATAGAAAATAATTATATTAGATATTTATATTTATAAATTTTAAATATCATATGGTAATTGAAAATTATGTTGACGAACATAGTTAATTGATTAATTCTATACTTCTCAAAATGTGTTTATTAGGAATAAAGGATTTATTCTTCCTTATTTTGACTAAAATTAATCTAAATTATATGAATGACTTATGGGAGGAAGAATAATTTGGTATTTAAGGGATACACAAATGGTTTTATTAGTTTCAAAGGGTTTGTATATATGTCCTTTTTGAGGTCAGTTTGTGTGGCATTATTAACATTTATTTTTACTTACGACAAATGATGGTAATTATTAATTGTAACATTGCCTCCTATGTAGTACAACACAATTAAGATCAATTTTCCCACAATTATACAAAAAATATATTTATATTTATAGTTTTATATCTCATTTTAAATGTATATAGTATTTTAAAGTTTTAATGGTTAAAAGATATCTCACACTATTCACCCCCATAACATATTTCTATGCCCAAAAATTAGAATTTCATTATAATGTAATATAGATGTAATGATTAAATATTTTAATCAATTTAATCTTATTCTTATAAATATATGATATTATAAATATAATTATAATTATTACAAATATAGAAAAAAAAACTTATCTAAAATTTTTATAAGAAAATAAATTTTTTTACATTACATGTTCGTAATATTATTTTCAATAAATTAAAACATAAATGGTTATTAATCAATTTAATTATAAATTTAATCATTATATTTAAATAGAACCATAATTAAAAAGTTGTCAGTATAATTTACTTGAATTAAAATTTAGAGTACTCAATTTTTTTTGAAATAAAACCGCTCCATTCATTAAATGGTTTCATATTTTGTTCTTACTAACATTAATTGATTATAGGGATAAAAACATTTAATGTTTTTATGATTTTAATATTATTGGAATAAATCAAGCCATTATTTCATCTTGATAAAACAATTTGAATGATCTTTGAACATATCATAATATAATTTTTATTTTCATAAATGATATCTCAAAGATACATGTTGGAATGTGGATGGAATTTTTTAAGACACGTATAAAAGATTATGGATAATGGTACAATTATTGTACAAGTGCATTTCCGAGATGATTTTCAATGTAGTTAGACCACTCCAAAAACTTGTTGTGGTATGTTAGAGGGAAATAAATAGGTTGATCGCAATGATTACACCATCCATATAGTCGTATATGAAAACATGAAAAAAATTCTATGATGTCAATAGGAAGCACAATGGAGTATATAATGTATGTAGTGGAATTGGATTAGCTAATGTAAAACCCATAATTTTTGGGATAAAATATCATTTAAATATGAATAATTAAACGTATATGCCACATAATAATTCTAGATCATTACCAATAAAATTAGTGCATATAAATATTGACATTTTGTGTCCTTGGAAATGTACAAAAACTTACTCTCTCGTCTAATTTCTCTTTCCATTCTTCACAATTACTCAATTTCTCTCAAAAGTTATCTCAAATCAAAATGATATTTTAAAATTATAGAGTTTGATGAAATTTTAGTATCCAATCACTCTATTCAATTCTTATCATTCTCATAATGATTATAATATTCATTAAGAGAACATCTTTTGAGCTATAATGTCCTCGCTTCCATGAAATCCTATAATCCTTCAACTTTTTTCAGTATTGGGATGCTGTTAATTTAATGGATTATTTTTCTATTTAGATAATATTAAAAGTGACTATTCATACATAGGTAACCATCATTTTCAGTAAATAGCTTGTTGATATTCTATTTATAGTTTCCTTCTAAAAAATAAAAATATGAGTGCCTTGGTAACTCATATGCAAATAAATCTATGTGAATAATTAATTAAATCCTCAAGAAAATGGGGTGATAGAAAAAGGGTCTATTTAGAGATAATTCAGATCATCCATATCAAGTATATTTTCTTATTATATTTCCAAAGTTATTTTTATTTATCTCTTTTAATTATTAATTATTTGTGAAATATAATTATTTAGTTAATTAATTGTATTTATAATTAAAGAACCTAATGGTATTAAATAACACTTTATTTATATTAAGAAATTTTTATTATATTTTTTCCCTTTATATTTTGAATCTTTTTATATATATATTGTAATTGAAAAGATTGAAAAATAACTTACATTATAATGATTTTTAATGACAAATTCATCAACCATCTAATCTATTTACACATCAATGGATTATGTTTTATATAAAATTCGGTTTTATTATTAAATTTCACTATTTTCAAAATAATTAAATGATTTAATATATTCTTAAAATCATTAACGCCCAATTAAAATAATAGTGTATCTTTAAAATTTATTTTTCAAACTCACGTGGATCACCTAAATGAAAATCCATGGGTACTACTATGTTTCTTAGCTAGTAGTTATTTTTATTAGAGAACTCATATTTCATATGTTAATAGTTCTATCAATAATCCAATTTATATTATTATTACACATGGATATCCTCCTACAATTGGAATCAAATATTAATTAACCTCAGATGATATTTATTCTTTTTAGTTAAATGGTTAAGCGATGAATATATAGCATAGTTAATTGGAAAGAAAATTTAATTAAATTTCATAATGGAAGTCAACTCATGAAATTTTTGAACCATTATAAAAAACTCATTATGTAAGTAAAAAAATCATGGATACCCATTTACATAATTGCTATATATAATTTTAATGTATCTCAATACTTCCAAGTGAATACGTAAATGAAATGTTTTATGGATTTACTTTGATTTTCAATCGGGTAAAAGCTCATGGTGTATTAATTAATTTGTATAAAATATAAAAGAAATTCAATTTTGTTTTTATATGTGATTGGAAACCTAAATTCACCATCACAAAAGAAAACAATATCTTGAAAATCAAGATGATTGAGGACTCAATGGTTCTCTAATGACATATGATATTTATATGATAAGGAAATCCAAAATAGCTAAATAGTTCAAGTAAACTATAAATAATATATGTTTCAAACATATAAATTATTAATCATCAAAATGTTAATTTCAAAATAATGAAATTGACTAAAGTGTAAGAGAATCCTTGGAAAACAAAAGATTTGTCTAAGGAACAAAAAGGTAAATCAATACATAGATGTCACTCTATCTAGTTGAAAAACCAAATGGCCACATTATGCTGGACGTTTCCATGACCAACTAGTCCAAAATGAATAATGAATTTGTGATTAAAATAAATTTATCAGCACATAATTTTTGGAATGATTTAATTTCATTATATAAATCAAGAGCCAAGATTTCCAAGTGTTAAATTTCCAATTTTGATGTATCAGATGAAGTAGATTACATTGTTTATAGTTCCTATTTATCTATTTATTTATGCAAATAATTAAGATTTGAAAAGTATATTTTTCATTAAAATCAATATCATGATTTTTTTTAGATCTTCTTTTAAAATTCATTGTTTTACCAAATAATTTAATTTTTTTTTTAAAAATATCAAATTTATAATAATATTTTCATTTATAAGTAAATTAACAATGAAATAATAAATATTTTTAATTTGAACATAATGATATAGAATATTATTTATATTATTATGATTAGGATATATATTATATAAATTAATTTTTTAGATCTCATATTTTTAGTGAATTTAGTAAATAGATTTGTTATTCAAAAATTAATTTTACAACTCCAAAAAAATATGAAATTTGTAAATAAAATATCTCTAATTAAATATTATTATTATTTAAAGAAACCAAATCATATTATTTATGAATATAAATTTAAAATTCAATATATGGTAAACTGAAAATCATTACTTTCACTTCTAATTTTTCAAATGGGAATAATCGATCCATTAGTTTTTGTTTATGAAAATATATTTTAACTAACATTTAAAATTGTATTTTTTTGTTTTTTAATTATATTTGAATTATTTTATTCACGACGTCTCGATTTCCAAAACATTACATTATTGATTGAAAATATGATGTCATAGAAATATTTAATATTTTAATTACTTAAGATAATGATTTATAGATTTGGAATCAACTTCATTGACATCATAATATTCACTTGGTTATTATGGACAATTGTAATAAACTAGTATAACATTTATCAAAATTATCAATTAATTATATCTTAGTTTCTTAACCATTCCTAATTTGAAGTCAAAATAATTATCAATCTAATATGAAAATATTTTTTCATCATATAAATCCTTTAAAATAGTTCAAAATTATCTTTTGGAAAAACTCATTCTCCTATAATTAGTGCAAAAAAATATAAAACCCTTTTAATTATCAATGATTTTAGTAAAATTAAATGGTTTCTCATATAAGATCATTGGGCTTAGGCTTGTAATTTTTTTTAACAATTATAGGAATGTAAAACATGAAAAATTATATAAATAATTTTCCATTAAAAGTTATAATGGTGGGTAATTTGAAAAAAAAATTATTTGATGTGTTTATTACACCCTAGTGTTATCATCGCAAATTTTATTCTCTTTGATCACCTCAATAAAATAGGGTTTTCAATATATAATATAACATAGTCATAAAATTAATAAGTTTTATATTCCAATCCTTAAAAACAATTGGTTGATATAGTCAATACCATATTATTTATTCTTAAATGTATCATCATAAGAACATTTAGAGAAAAAACTCCTGGAGAAGTTTGGAATGAAAAAATTCCCAATGTTTTATTTGTTAGTGTCTTCATTGGTAAATTTATGACATGATAAAAATTATAATTGTGGAAGGATTTACTGTAAATTAAATGATGTATTTTGTTGGGTGCTTCATGTAAATAAAATCATTCAATAAATTCAATAAAAGCACCAATACCTAGAAGTGTTAATTTACATTAAAATTAAATGACAAATTTTCTATATCACATCCAAAAAGTTGTAATGATTTTTTCCAACCATGATTCTTTTATAAACAATCTCCAAATATATTGAAATTATAAATGATCGGGAATCCATTTCTTCTCATCTACCTAAATATTTGATACAATTAAAATACAATCATCCTGTGATTGTTAATATTGAATTAAAATTCATAACGTCTAATATAAGGTTAATGTTAAATGTATTTTAACAAAAATATTTCTCTCTCATCCTAAACTTCATTACATTGAAGGATTTATTAATGTTGGTAATTGGTTACATTCACTGAAAGGGGATTTTTCCTAATTTTAATGTGATGACATTTTGAATCTTGTATAATATCTCATTAATTATACCATTTTTATAACTATCCATGGTTCTAAAAAGAAACATGATGAATAAATAAGTTTTATCTATAATATTCTTTCAATTGTTACTAATGGATATAATAAAGAAAAATGTATTTAATGTAGTCAAATGCATTCACTCGTAACACATATTTAATATGTTATATCCTTATTAGCATTAACTATTCATTTTAATTTTAATATTTTTTCAAATGGACTTCAGGATTGATATTAAAGATGATTTTATTTATGAGAATGATTTTTTGTCAGACCACATGGTTTCGAAAATAATAAATTTCCAAATAAAATTTTTATGTTATCCATGGATGTATATAGTTTACAAAAATACCATCCATATTTATACGATAGGATAGAAATATTTATTTTTTAAAATGATTTGAAAATGGGAAATGTCTATTCCACCAATTTTCACAAAACTATTTAAAATGTTTTATTAATCATCCATATTTATATTGATGTTTTTATTTTCATGTAATCTGAGGAATAATATTTAATGAATTTTTATATTTAATGAATAAACATATTGTAATGTGTTTTATTAGAGAACATATATTCATCACGGGTTTCAAAATTTCAAAATATTACAATAGACTATGTTTAATCAAAATTAAATAAACTAAATAACTTCAAAATATATTTTTCATTGATCACACTAATGATATTAAAATTCTAATAAGAATATCTTATATTGTAACATGAGATGATGCTGATCAATCTACATATAAGAGGATTGATTAACGTATTATTAGAATTATACTTTACTAGAATGATACTAGGACCAACACAATGTTTAGTGTAAACCATTATTATCATTTTAAATATAGTATAGTGGAATCATACTTTACATCCCAAAAAAATTCCACTATTATTAAGTGTCTATAAACCATAGATTATTTTTTATAATGAATACTATTTTGATTTTTTTTATGTTGATTTTGGAGGATGGAAATTAAATTAGAAATTTAAATTTGGGTTATTTAATTAACTAGTAAAATTTATCAGCCCATATAGTAGTAATAAGATAAGTTATACTTCTATTTTGACCACTGACGTTAAATGTATAGTTAATTGGAGTTTTTGTTCCCATGTTACATGAATAAATAACAATAATTGAATTTGGAATTGAATAATATTTTTTCCCGATCATGTTGGAAGAAACAACTATGATTAGTTTCTAAAAATATCTAATCTAATAATATCACAATAACAAAAATTAAATGAGACACTATTTTCTATGATATATACATCAAAAATATAATACCATTGTTTAATTTCCCCACCATGCATTAACATTCAAATATAATCCCAAATCCCCTTCCCCTTTATAACTTGGACATCAGCAGTGATGATTTGGGTATGATTATCATGTGATACATATCCCATAATTTTGGAAATCTTGATAATGTATTATATTTAATGTATGTTTTTTGGAATTTTTTCATAAATGGAATTAAAATAATACAATTTTTAAAAATAATTTCGTAATTTTGGAAAAGTAATGTTAGTATGATACTCCCAAAAAAACATTACAATATGGATAAAAAAATTTTGATATGGGTTTTTACAAGATAGTCTAAAGGATAATCCCAAAAATTATTTATTTTTCTATGAATAATTTCATTACCCTATGAATTTTGAAGAACCCTATACTATGTACAATTTTTGACACTACTATGAAACATTCTATGGTTCATTAATTAAATATTTTTCAGTCATATTTTCTATTAATATTATTTCATTATTACAATATTTTCTAGAGCATAAAAAAAAATAAAACCCTCATAATGTGTTATTTTTGGGGATTTAAAACTATTCATATTTAAATGACCGTATATGAGATATAATTCATTAAATTAAATTTCTATAATTATATTTAAAAATATTAATGTGTTTGTATTTTTAAAAAATATATTTCAATTGTATATTTAAATATTTTTTTGAAAATGTTTTAATATTTCATTTTTTTATATATTATAAAATTATATCAAAATATATTCAAAATTATATTTATATATCTCTAAAATTATCATTAATGATAAAATATATTGTTTTCTAATTTATCCCTTCATTACCAAATTCTAATTAAATGGTTTTTTACAATATTAATGGAGGGGAAAATTATATACTATATACAATGGAGGATATATTTTATGTCATTTATAAATTTAATAAAATGATATATTTTGTGGAGAATTGTGACTGAAATTTTCTTATTTTTCAAAGATTAAGAAATTATTAGTATATCGGTGTTGAAAATATTATTCCCATTTATCTGTCTAGATATATATAGTTTATTTTAATTACTATTCTAGAGTTTTCGAACCTAAGAAGGGGGGTATTTTTGGTTTTCTCACAATAATCTGATTTTGATTATCCCAAACCCTCTTTATGGGAATAAATTTTTAATTTATGTGATATGAAACTACCATTGATAAAATATGGAGAGAAACCTTTAATATATCAATGATAGTATTTTTGTAGAAGTAATTAATCATTTTAATATATATAGATGATCCATGGTGTAATGTGGATGGAATGTAGGAAAACAAAGGGAATCTCATCGCTATAAGAGAACTAGAAATCTAGTGGCATGACTTTGAAAGTATTCAGTAGCAAGATACAACCAAAAACCCTATTTAGGAGAACTTGATAGACATTTCTAATGGAAATAACCATTTTGATCTTTATGATTGAACCACCCATCAAGTAAAATTTTACTAGAAAGAGGGTGGTAGATGTCATCTTGCACTGATTTTAGGATGCCCACTAATGACTTGGTAGTGGATAATGTGTACCTGATGTCATTACGATAGATATTTATGGATTTGTATTTATAGTGTAAAATGATAAATGATCATGTAGTTATCTAACATAAATGTTTTATTTTTTCCCAGGAACAAAATTTTTCTACTTTATATTCTTATATATTGATAATTTATAATATTAATTAACTACTTATCACATGATGTTTTTTTTATCTGTGAAAAATCATTTCAAAATGTATAATGTGAAGTAGTTTCAATGAATATTCTAAAAAATTACCCTCTATGATGTGAATATAGAAGTGTCATCACATCATTATTAAATATATGTTATATGGAAAGATTAAATGATTTGAAGGACAAAAATGATACATGATATAAGGTGTGGAGAATCATTGTATGTTGAGGTACGCTATCACGGTGTACTCCCTTTTTAATTTCTAATGTTGAAAATTTTGAGAACAATAAACACATGTAGGAAATTCAATTTTCTATGTTTCATTGGATGATCTATCCTACAAATGTGTATATTGATTTAATAATTTATTATTTTTAATAATATATTTTTGATATTTTTACATTCATGTATTTAAGAATGTAGTGATGGTATATATTCACACTGATTTAGGAAATGTAAAGAGCATCATGAGTAATATTTCATTAATGGATAATTTAAGGGAAAAAATTTCCATCGATTCATTGATGGAATTCAATATCTCATGGAAATTGATTGAAAACATTCACCCTAAACAAATCCATGTCCATCATATTTTATAGTCATGTCTATTTTTTGAAATTCAATGACAATGTCATCGGAAATTTTGGATGGTGACATAAGCATGAAACATTATTTATTATAGAAATCGATATAGATATATTATATCACATTTTATGAATCTATAACAGGATTTATTACACTGGTGTGACATGATGAGATTCACAAATAATTACATTATGTTTTTTGTCATATGTGAAATCCATGATATAACATAAATGATCTATATTTTTTAATTCAATATATTTAATAGAATGGTGTAATCTAAACCATGAGTCTAATTGGTATACAATATAATATACCATGAAAAAATATATATAAAATTGGTTGGTATGAATGGGATAAACTAAATTAATAAAATATTACTATTTACACATATATAATATAAATTCAAAATTTATCATTTTATTTTAAATAAATTAAAAATCATTTGATAAAAATGGAAAAGATTTTTTTTGACAACCGATACTTTTATAAAATTTGGTTTAAGCAGTCTTTGTGAATTTAAATTAAAATTATGTTTTACCACCTTTATATACTTTTATTTAAAAAAATATAATTAAATTTTTAAATATGTAATTTATAACTATATTATAGTGAATTGATGAGAATTTTATAAATAGATTAATTTTTTGTTTAATAGTTGAAAAATAATTGTTTTTATTGGAAACATTCATTTCATTTAGTGAAATTAAAATATATATTTTTTATTTAATTTTTTTTTTCAAAAGGCATAATACTTCAATTATATTTCACTAATTAATATTTATGTTTTTTGAATCAAAATAATATTTATGATTGTTATTAAAACATTATATACATATGAAAACCTTTATTTGGAAAAAAATGTTTTTCATTGCAGTTGTGGGATTATCATTAAAATAAAATTTCGCACTTCTGTGAATTGTATTTTTAAAAATAGATTCCATATTTGGTAATAGAATAATTTTTATTATATATTAAGGTAGACCCATTTTTTTATAATCAATATTGACGATAATAAAAATTAATTAACACAATTAAGGTTAAAATGGGTTTACTAGGGGTTAATACAGAAAGAGAATGTTTTAAATGAAATATAATCTTTTATAGTTATATTTTTTGGAAATATTTCTACCTTAAATAATAAATTTTTTAGATAATTAATTCTTTTTACCGCCTTTTGGTAGTTGATAAATGCAGGTATAACATTTTCTCATCCACTATTTCAAGTTTTTCCTCTCCACCAATTATAAAAGGCCACTCCAATCCTCTATGATCCATACTCCATATGTTTTTTTTGTTTGGGTAATCATTAAAAAAATAAACTTCTTCTAATCCTCCCTACATCATCAATTACATTATTTATTATCAACCTAATATAGGAAGTATTTACTTATAAAACTAGGTAGATTGATCGAATAGGTGTTAAAGTTCTTAAATATGAATGTTTATTTTTGTTATTCTTATAACTTCTAGAAATATTATACGAATATTATAATATAATAACTCTAATATATAATATATTAATATATTTTATTTCTAATTTATAAACCTATATGGATCTCATCTTCCATTAAATGGGAAATAACATTCATGACCATGTGTACGGAGGACTACCACCACACGAACTAATGTAATTCGATTTCAATCACAACCTATCATAGCGGGATATAATGATTGTGTCATCTTATTTATATGATATTAATAAAATTTATATCGTTTAATTATAATATAACGTGTTTCATTTATCTATTTATTTATTGAATTATAATAATGTGGCTTGTGTGTTCCTGTGGACTACCACCTCCATGCTGCGATGTGAAATGCTATTCATTTTGTTTTTAAATAAATGGTTGTACATATATATTATATATATATAAATAAAAAATTCATTATAATAATTGATTTTTAAATGAGTATAAATATTTACCTTTCATATGTTCTAGTTGTCAGAAAAATAGAAACAACATTCATTGTATGTACAACCTACATTATCCATTAACGGTGTAACTCATATTCTCATATCTAACTATAAAGACTATTAAAAAATCTATAAATATTATATATGATTTATACATAATTTTTAACAATATTATGTTTATGTAAACATGATCAATATAAAAGTAATAGAAAATAATTTATGAAACCATACTTGTAAATGAAGAAATTGTCAATAGAAACATTGATTGAACAAATAATTAGTAATAATTGGGTTATAAAAGAAGATAATTATATAATATAAGGTGTTATTTAGGTTATATTGGTATAATAATTGATTTAATATATGTTTTTAAATATTATAAATGAGTTTCAAACACATACGATTGAAATCAAGCATGAGGTAAGGGTTTTTAATCATCATTTTACTTATATAACCCATTTTCTCTATTCACCCGTAAATTAATTTTTATACTGTATATACATATACATTGATATATCATGTCATGAATATATTTATATCATTGTATTTATTAATTAACATGAATTTATTTCATTCATGGGTAACATGATTCAAAAAATTCCTAATGTGGTAAGGGTTTATTTCAAAATCTCTCCATTATATTGGATTGTTTATGTTTAAGCCACCATTGGTGGAATTTATTGATAATTAAATCAACAAAATCATTTTATTATCCTTATTTTATTTCTGACCATTTCATGTAGTGGTACCTTTTTCCTCAATTTTTAATTAAAATGATTGAGAAAGTATCATTATTTAAAGATGACTTTATTTCTCTCTCTTGTTGAAAATCCTTCCCCTTCTAGGTCATTGTCTTATAGAAAATATTATATAGTGTTTTATCTATTATCATGTGACTATTTAACTTAATTTTGATTTTTTTTGAATTTATTTTAAAAAATAAAGTGAATTATGCTATCATTTCTTGAATGAGATTCCTTTTTGACTTTTCTTCAAAAATTGAACAGAATATTTTTTTTACATTATCATTATAAATAGTCTCACCCACAATCATGAATAATAATTATTTTGAAGCATATATTAAAATTTTACAACATTATTTATAATGAATTATTTATAAAAAATTTATAAATATTTCTTAATAAAATTTATTTTCAAATTGAAATGTATATTTCTGTATTGAATGTATGTAATGATATATTTTTGGTATTTCTATTCAATAATGACAACATCCCCCATTTATACTTTTTACCCTTTTGGAATATGTAATAATGATAACATTTTAATTTTTTATCTAGATGAATTATGATGTGTTTCATTGGGGTGTACTATTTTTATTTCATTCACCATAGTGTTATGGATAGTATATGATTACATTTGTTAGTTAGGGAATGTATATAAAATAAAATTCTAGTTTTCCAATACAAATAAAAAATTTGAAATTTATATATGAAATTGGAATAATATGTTATGATATTTTTTCAATATTAAAATTTATGTTAATTAGGATTATACCAATTCATATGGGGAATTGTTTTTATATAGAAAGTGATATGTGGTTCTTTGATAGCCCATCGATGCATATGTAGGTATAATGAGACAGTGTAACACAAATATTTTCCTTATACCATTCTCATTTATGTACGATTTCATACCATGAGGACATGATGACAATGTTATAATATCCATAATTTTTTATTCTTCAATTATGATATTAATAATTGATGCATGTGTCATTATTCAACCATTTTGAATATCCATGGATAAGATTCATGTTAATTTGATAATTAATATGGAATTATTTGATAATAATTTATTCCTTTCAATCGATTTTTAATATTCAATTTATTGATTAAATAGAATATTTTTCATTTATTTTCATTTAAATATTTATCATTCTTTAAATATTCATGATATCATCCACTGTACGCATACAATTACTGCGCATTACAACTCACTTCTTCTTTTTATATCCTTTCCCATGGATTTAAAGAACAATATTATGATTGATATATAGGAATATAAAAAAATTAATAACGGTGTCCACATATAAAAATATATGATTTATTTTATGTATTAAAATGTAATGTAAATTTAAATAATATATCTATTTTTCAGATAAAATTAAACAATTTTTTCAATTGGGATTATATCAGTTGGATCTAAAAAATTTAATAAAGTGAATAACAGATCAGTGTTACTAGAGTCTTTTTCTATAATGTAGGTATTAGATATATTCATTAGAAACCTTGGAAACTAAATTTTTTTCAACAATGATAAGAGATCAAAACCCTATATTAGACATTTTAGATATGTCTATAATAACAAACTAATGATTTGGTGCGGAAAATATTATATGGGTTTTCCTAGAAATACATCCTTGTATGGATACTATATGTGGATTTTGTTATAATAATGTTATACGTAATGTTAATAACACAGAAAATAGAATATTTGAATTTTTCCCTTCAACACCTAGTGAAAGAATAGATGCAACACTATGTACATTGTAATACTATCCTAAGGGAAAGTCTTGTTAAAATTGAAATTTTATTTCCAAACTATTTTAATGTATTTATAATTATTTTTATTTTTTGAAAACATATCTTACGAAACATTTAGTTTTTTACTAAATTATCCATAAAAACATGTATGAAAATATTCTGATTACATAATTGGTATTGTAAATATACATAATGTTTCATAATTTTGGTATCTAATATAGTATAAACCATTACCTAGAAATCAAGCCTAGTAGAAATAATGGGAACCACATCAATACATGTAATCTATATAAATATTTCCCTCTTAGAAAGGATCAGAAATCTAGAGATGGATCCATCATTAAACAACCATGTTTGGAAAAAATATGTCACTTTTGATAGCATGTAACTAGTATTGATAGGTTTTCTTAATCCTCTTTTGTATAAAAGTAGCGATGTGAAGAAAATGTAACACAATCGGTGACAATTTTTCCTAGGGAACAATTCATAAAAAAATTTAAAAAATATTTAAATATTAAATATAATTGAAAGGAAAGATAAACTAGATATACTAGCATGTGACCTCAAGATCACCATTATCCATAAGACTAACCCACACTAGGGAGAATCTAAATAGAAACCAAATCATTGACCTAATTCTAAAAAATATATCGAGTCTGCTAGGGATAATATGTAAAATTATTGTGTGAGAATAAAAAAAATCTATATATTAGAACCATAGAAACCATACATGTCCTTTGGAAAAATTTTAATACACAATTTTTATAAAAAATTGATTTAAAGGAGTGTTTTCATTTAAACAGCCAAACACGGATTTCCAAAAATCACATTTAGAAAGAGAAATATAATTATCATTCTTAAAAATTTATTTAAATTCCAAAAAACAAGATTAAAATCAAAATTAAAATAGAAATGAAATCCAAGATAATTTATAATAAAAACTATTATTAGATATTATCACAAGTGTATGGTTATAATAAAAATTGTATGAAATTAAAAAAATATACAATTTTAAAGTGGTAATCAATAAGAATAAATTGTAATTATAATACCACAATAAATAACATGATAATAATTTTATTGGATAATGAGAATGTATGAAACATATTTCCAAGTGAACCTTGATATATAGGATTCAGAACCATCTGGTGACATATGATGTAATTCGTAGTTAATAACCAACTAGTCTTTACTAACATGCCTCACAAATAGTATAACCCAAACGGATTATCACACTCTCCAGTGGGATATAGTATGTATAATTGGGAAAATGATAGAAATCATCATTGGACCCTCTAGATGATATTTGAGAATATGAAAATCATACTATATGGGGATTGTGATGAGGTCAGAAAATTATTGTAATTAACTATAACCCATAATTTCCTGCATGCAAGCCCTTGACACTCCCCAACATCATCTATACAAAGAACCACACCTAAATTATATAAAAATAGGAGTTCCAATTACACCAAAACCATCCAAAACTTCCAACTAGGCCCACACATAATGTCTATGAAATGTAATATTCCAAAAAAATAAAATTTACCGACTACCCATTGATATTTAAAAGTTTTAAACCCTCTAAAATAAAAACCCATATATTATAAGAACCATTATAAATAAATGATATTTTCATGACTCAATTCCATTTTTATAAATGATACAATATTTTGGAAAACACATGATGTAATTATTTAATTTTATTTGGGAAAAATTGTTAGTGGAAAAAAATAATATTTTTTCTGAAACCATTTTGAATAATGATGGAAAATAGTAATTTATGGGGGAAGCGTATTTGAAAAAATGATGCCATCTCAAAATAAATTTTGTTATAATTCTATTTATGTGTGTTTTCCTATTTATATATACACCCCTTGTATATATGGATATTCTCATATCCACTCGAATATATATATGGAGAATCAATGTTATTAATAGGATTCCAATTAAAGAATAAGAAGGAGTGTCACCTAATCATCAACCATATGAAGGTACAAAAAACCATTCAACCCATTATTTCATAAATGAAACTCATTTACATAAAACAATAATCAAGGTCCAAGATAATTTTAAAATTCTACATTATCATTTTATAACAACATCACATTTTATTGAACATATTAAATTCAGAAAAAATTGATACCTATATGAATTATAATGAAAATCATATGAAAATTCCATTTTTTCAACAAATTACCAATATATCAAGGAGTAATTAATCATGTAAATACTTCATAATCATGATGAAAAAATTAAAATTAATTTGGTTGGATGAAAATTTAAGTACATGGCTAATATTGGAAATGGAAAGAAACACCAACATTAGTGTTTTTATAACATGAGGAATCTCCAAAAAAGTGAAAGAAGAATCCCCAAGGAGAAAAAATCACAACCTGACCTAATAATAATAAAACAAAATAAGCGAATACTCAATGTAGGTTTTGGATAATATGGACCAATGACACTAATGAAGAAGAATCAATGTGTTACGAAGTTATATGTGTGAAAAATATGCAAAGACGAATGAAATATACATAGAATCAAAATATGGGAATCAATAGTGGATGTAGAAACCAAGGGGGAAAAGGTTGGGATCCCCTTCAAGTGAAAAAAACATCTGGTAAGGGTGGACGGAAACATCGGTGTGAAATATAGAGAGGGTGAATATAGAAATGTCATATTTTTAAAAATTGAGGTACTTCTCATGGTTAGACCACCTATTTTACCTAACTGTGAGCCAACCATGTACACCCCACATGAATAAAAACAAGGCATTAGTTATCTTCATAGTTTGAAAAACAATGAATAAATTCTGATAACCAAAACATCCAAAAGTCACACTACCCTATAGACTAGACATACAATATCTACGAAATATACACTTGATGTGTGATATGATAAAGACACCATGAGAAGGCCACATAGTTACTCTACTACCAAATAATGTTTCTGTAAAAAAATTTGATGACCATGAATGATTAATAACATATGAAATATATGAAATGGAAAATCCCTTAGCATCCATCAACCACACCAATTCCCCACAAATCATTGAAAATAATCGTGAACATCTCCTAAATATAAAGAAACCCATATAAGAAAAACTCTCACAAATAACTCAACTAATGAAACAAAAAAATTATCAAACACAAAAAAATTAATAAAACTGTATGGGAACAAAGTTCATGTTGTGATAATTAATCTCGTGGAAGTAAGATTATTACTCTAGAAGATCACAAAACCAAATGAGGAACAATAAAAAAAATTATAACTAAATAATGAAAAATAAATTTAGAAACCCATGTATGACATCTCAACCGACAATTCACAATCAAATGACTCTGTAGAGAATAAAGGTGTGACCCATGGTGGGACCTATCATAATTTAAGATCCAATTATTATCAAATAACACCAATGACAATGGTACCTTTTGAATGAAAACCAAGTAAAAATACTATACCAAACCATGAATCATCATATCCAAAACACATTCACATATCTATATAGGAACAAATGTAGAATAAAAAAATCTAATGAAAAGGAAAATTGATTAAATGTTCATATTTATAATAAAAAACTAAAAAAATGATAAGAAAAAAATGTCCTCCCAGAACATCAAACTAGGAGGATTCCAAAATAAAGACAACATAAATAAGGAAAAAATATCAATTTTGACCCAGCCATCAGATCCAAAATGATGGGCCGACATCCCCCACACTAGAAACCACTGTTACAGTATGAAAATATTCACTTTGATACCTTTTCATGGGGTCTTAATCTCTTTATGAATCCACACCCCTATAGTCAGAGAATGAAAATTCCTAAATGAACATATTTTTCTAGTGACATACCATATTTAATTATTTAGGTGACCCAAATAGTAACACTGATAATGGACATTTGAATAATTATAAAACTATATCATATAATGTTCCAAAATAATAAATTATTTGAAAAAAATTCCTTTTAGAAAAATTAATAATTGAGTGAAGATCATTCTTTAAAAATTGGTTCCTCTATTAATCACCCCTAATCAGATGTTACGACATATCAGGTTGATGGTACAGTGAGTCTCTCATCTGCACAATTGGGGGTGGCTCGAATGAGAGATGGGTGTGATGGGACCTATTGTCTAGTCCTCCTCTCATATTTCAGTATGAGTTGGAGGAGTGATCTTCTTTGGTTGTGTTTCTATCATGACACACTTCATCGTAGAGGGGGGACACATCATCTTGTTGGATTCCGATGCTGCATTTTCAGTTGGGGAGGGGGTGGTGAGACCTTCAAGCTTGATCTTGCATTTATTTTTGTCTCCATTTGACTCTTGGATCCTTGTTAGCCATGAATACTATTCTTCTTGATGTTTTTCATCTGTCTCTGTAATGGGTTCAACCATATTCCCTTCAAAAGGATGTTCTTTCTTGTTCAATAAACAGGGGCAGGTCCCCTTTAACTTTTAAAAAAACATGCAGGATAAATTATGAACATTTCCTATTAGATGTATAAAACTCATGTGCCTCCATTAATTTCATATCTTCCACATTTCCTCACTTGTGCCTATGGTGGTGTAATGTCCCGGTTCCGGAAGCCACCTAGAGGGGCCCCGTACTCGGTTGGTCACATGGCCTTAAGCACAATTCCCTAAATTCCAGAGGCTTCCATCTAGAAGTGAAGGCCTTGGGTGTGATAGTAGGGAAACTAAGCCCTCATTGGTAGAGTAACACAGTAGAAGTAAAAAAATAGCAAAAGTGGATGCAGGAATAATCCATACAAAAGTAAAAAGCCGAAGACTGGAAAATAATAAACTAGAGCTCACATATATATATGAATGATTCATGGTACATATGTCATTGAAAATATCCAAATAGATCACGATTCAAGAATACAACAGTACTAATCCCAAGTACAAAAGATTTCATTAGTCAACTCTTCAGCATCGCAAGCCATAGCATGGTACCATGCTCCCTAGCTTCAAAGCACATCCAGAACCTGATATAGAAGAACACATTTCCTTATCTATATCGGCAACAATATAACCTGTTTGGGCCAAAAAGAATGTCCCAAATAGGGTTCGAGACTAAATCCAAGTAGTAAATGACCACAAATTCTGTGCCTAACAATCAGAGAATATATGGTAGGCAATAACTACTGAATGTAGTAAATAATGAATTACAGAGTAGTAATCAATTCACAGTTTCAATGCATTCAGTATCATATATTAGGAAACATCTAAACAATGCAGGTAATCAAAAACAGGTAACCCTCTATGAACCATTCACAGATGATACCCTTTGTTCCAACCTAGCAACACAAGAAACCCTCTGGGTAGTAAACTTAGTCTAACCCCTCTGGTTCATCATAAGCATAGACTCTCTAAGGATTCACTCACAGTCACTTACTCCTACAGTCTTCTATCAGTAACTGAAGGTTATTTGGGGAAGCACTCAATGTATATTCCCCCAGTGGCCCACGTCAATGAACTACAGACACTCTGAGGATTCCCTTACATTAATTCCCCCTATGATCTGGCATCACAAGTAAAACAGACACTCTAGAGAAGCCCATACATCCATTCTTCCTATGGTCTACATCACCAGGTTCGCATGAACCTATGTACGTCAGGTAGGTATATAATTGATTATCGGCCATACTAAACTTTATGAACTATTGGGTTAGCAGTCTACAACATATCATCCTATAAAAGAATCACACCGTCATAGAACTAGGCATGGGAAAGTAAACAGCATCCTAATAGGAAAACGTGACCAAACGATCAAAACGGGAAATCATACGTGGGAAAAAACCTCCAAATAATATCAATAAACCCTATTCACATTAAATCAACCTCCACTCAAGAATACAAGAATAGAAGGCAAACAATAGGTCTAAAATGGTAAATGCACAATACGCCATTCATGGGGTTTGGGAAAAATTGTACATATAACTCAAATACTTTTAACAGAATGGGACAAACCACCTACCTCAGCATTGGGATAACAATATACTTGAGTCTAAGGTCTTGAATCACCTTAAAATACTAGAGACCTACAAAAACGTCAAAAACGATTGATAGTGGATAACATGAGAAAGAAGAGGAATCATGAAACAAAGCTCAAGAAGAAGAGAGAGCATACTGAGGCGATTCCAATGAAATCGACGGTGGTTGAATCGGAATTCAGATGCTTGGTCGAGGGCTCGAATGAAGATCACAACCTTATAGGATCTCTTGGTGGAATGAAACATAGAAGAAGACCATTCTAGTGATTAGATTCAACCTCGGTGCATTTAATGAAAAAGAATGAAAGTACATGTGGTGTACCTTTGAGTACATGGCGTGTAATTTTTGTTTCTGTACTCCACTTTAGGTTCCCTTTAGTTCACTGCCACATGGTCGTGTTCATGGCCGCTACACGACCAGCACATGGATACCCACGGTAACCGAGTACAAGGTGTGTACTCAGAAAGTAAACAATGTTTACTTCTTAAATGTCCAGAAATTACACTTTTTATCAAAAACGTTCAGAAGAAGGAAAACATACTTGAAGAGAAGATCCCAGTTCTTACAAACCTCACCTATTAATGAAATTCATCCTCGAATTTCCCTAGTAATGTGGCATAGAAGAAGAAATCGCGAACAGCTCCGGCCATTGTGCTCATACATGAGCCTCCCTATCCCAAGTCTCATCTTGTACTCGCTCATGCTACTGTAGCACCAATACCAGAGCAACAAACTGTCCACAAAGAACCCTCATACATCAATCAACGATCTAGTTAGGATTCTCCTCAAATGGTGCATCACTTCGAACTCAACCTCCACGGGTTGGAAAACATGAGATTGGTCTGAGAAGTAACGTTGAAGTAGAGAAACATGGAAGACGTCGGGCATATCATGGATCCTCTGAGATAACTACAACCGATATTCAAATGGCCCAACTCTCTCCAACATCTCAAAAGGCTCGATGTACCTCAGAGAAAGTTTTCCCTGTCTTGTAATCCTCTTGTGTCGCAACTACGGTGTGACACGCAGAAACACCTGATCCTCAACCTCAAAATAAAGAGGTCATCTCTGTTGATCATCATTAGACTTCTGTCAAGATTGTGCAGTATCCATACTTTACCAAATCAACTCAATCTACATTGTGGTCTCCTATACATGATGAGGTCCCAACATAGCTGCCTCTCTTGCCTCCAGCCAACATAAGGGTTATCAGCATGACCTACCATACAAAGCCTCATAAGGTGCCATATGAATAGTTTCTTGAAAACTATTTTTGTACGAAAACTCCACAAGAGGTATGTGTTTCACCGAAGAACCTCCAAAATCAAGAATACATGCTCGAAGCATGTCGTCAATCACCTCAAGCGTACACTAGGACTGGCCATCTAACTGGGAGTGCTAAGTTGTACAAAAATGTTCCTATGTACGCAAAGCCTTATAAAGGCCCTATCAGACTCTAGATGTAAATCGTGAATCTCTGTCTAAAACAATATAGTGTGGGACTTCATGTAAGAGAAAAATCTCACAGAAGTACAATAGTCCCAGCTCATTGAAAATGAAGGTCTCCATGATTGGCAATAGGTGAGCAACCTTCGTTAGTCAGTCAATGGAACCCAAACTACATCATTCCCTAGAGGAGAACTCAGTAAACCTATCATGAAATCCATCGAGAGATCATTCCAATTCCACTCGGGAATGGGTAACAACTGTAAAATCCATGGAGGTCACTGATGATACTCCTTCAACTGCAAATAGGTGGAACATATCTGTCACGACCCGTCCTCGGGGCCCATGTCGTGACTACCCCAAGCCCGCCTTCCATAGGCCAGGGGCTGGCGACTAGCACCAAAGGCGTAAATCCCGTAAACAGGGAAGGCATTTCCTTTATAAAAGTAAACAAACACCACAGAGTACAAGCGGAATTAAAAGTAAAAACTATGAAAAAACTGTAACAAGATGTGCTGAAAGTAAAGGGGGCCGGAAATACAAGCCCAACTGTAAAGTACAACCGAATGGGGAAAACAGCAACTGAAAGAAAAAGCCGCCACGTCGAGCCGCTACTGGAATTACCAGCTGAAGGGTGGGTATTGATAGCCTCCACAGCTCCTCGGTCCAGCCGTCCGCTCTGAGTACACCCTGCCCAGTGGTCCACCTCCAGGTACCGTCCTACTCCACCAAACTCGACCATGATCAGCGTTGTCCGTCGTCTGCAACCAACACAACGAAGTGCGGGCATAGGACGTGCATGGGTGAGTATAAGCTACTCAGTAGGGACCCTGAGATCTCCGAAGGTCTCCCGAAATCCACATAGGATAAACCACAAAGGGATAAGATACAATCACGAAGTAACATCCGACACTGCTTAGGTATATGCTAATTCATATACCTAAGTCATCAATTCCCATTCGACACCAACATCCGAGCCCAAGCACAACCCAGTCTACACTGGAAATGAAAACGTAAATCCACACAGGATAGCACAACACAATCCACAAAGGAAAGAAAAACATAAATCCCCACAGGATAGCACAACACATTCCACAAAAGAGAGTAAACAGGACTCAGCTCACACAGGTATACATCGTCGAAAAGGTGAAAGGGATGATCAGATATAGATACTGAATCATCTAAGGTGGGACCCACTTAGGATACAAGACTAGTTATCTTCATTAATTCATCTATGCTGGGACCCACATAGGATACAAGACCAGCACTGAATCATCTAAGCTGGGACCCACAAAGGATACAAGACCAGCATAGCTGGGACCCACATTGGATACAAGACCAGCATAGCTGGGACCCACATAGGATACAAGACCCGCACTCTTCATTGATTCATCTATGCTGGGACCCACATAGGATACAAGACCAGCAATGAATCATCTATGCTGGGACCTACATAGGATACAAGACCACCACATCTGGGACCCACATAGGATACAAGACCAGTACTCTTCCTTGATTCATCTATGCTGGGACCCACATAGTATACAAGACCAGCACTGAATCATCTAAGCTGGGACCCACATAGGATACAAGACCAGCACAGCTAGGACCCACATTGGATACAAGACCATCACTCTTCATTGATTCATCTATACTGGGACCCACATAGGATACAATACCAACACTGAATCATCTAGGCTGGGACCCACATAGGAGACAAGACCAGCACAGATGGGACCCACAAAGGATACAAGACCAACACTCTTCATTGATTCATCTACGTTGGGACCCACATAGGATACAAGACCATCACTGAATCATCTATGCTGGGACACACATAGGATACAAGACCAGCACAGCTGGCACCCACATAGGATACAAGACCAGCACTCTTCATCTTCGCAGTCGCAGCCAGCACTAGGGTTCCCGCACACAGCAAGCTCGTTCAGGAGGGTCCGCTCCACGAGCCGAGAGGCTGATACATCAACTGACATGAAGTCCAATGTTGATGTATCCAAAAGATTTGTATCGTCAACAGGAACTCAACGCAACAGACAACGCGTCAATCGGACGCCCGGTCTGAAAGATATTGGACTTTTCATCCTAGGGGCCTGGTTGGCTTTTTAGGCAAAACCAACCCAACCATACTCCACCTATGTCCAAACCTCAGGCAGAGTGAGCCAAATGATCTGTCTCACTAAGAGGAATCCACCAATGTCGACGGCACGTCAATCGGACATCCGGAGCTCATGATATGGGTGTTTCCCCTCTGAGGGCTCGGTTGGTTTGGTGTATGAACCAACCCAGACGAACCCAAAGTAATCTGAAACCTTGAGTCTGATATACCGAAATGACCGTGTTGATCGAAGGATCACATCGCCACTGACGGCGCATCGTTCGGAGGCCTGTAGCTCAGGATATGAGCGTTTGAACGGAAAAGTCTGAGTACGGGGGGTCTGGGCCCGGGCCAGCCCGGCCCAGTACCCCGTGGGCCGACCCGGGCGGCGGTGCAGCCCGGCCGGCGGCGCGGCGTGGCCCAGACGGTGGCGCGGCGCGGCCCGGCCGAGGGCGCGGCGGTGCGGCCAGCGCGGCGGCACGACGACGTGGCCAGCGCAACCAGCGCAGCCTTTGCGCCGCACACGCGCCAAGGGAGGGGTGTTACCCCTCCTTTATGAAAACGAAGGCATCCATTAAGGGGGCCGCGCCTTGTAACACCGGGGGGTGTAACCCCCCAGATTTCTTTCAGTAACGGCCGGCCAGCGCGGGGCC
The DNA here is from genome assembly GCA_963277665.1 of Viscum album. NCBI lineage: Eukaryota > Viridiplantae > Streptophyta > Magnoliopsida > Santalales > Viscaceae > Viscum > Viscum album. The sequence goes on from OY728152.1 coordinate 1,379,035,360, forward strand.
GGCCGGTTTCTCTCTGCGGGAGCCCGCGGTCCCGCGTCTTCCGGTGCCAGCGGCTGGGGTTCTGGCTGCCTCCTTTGTGTTCTCCGATGGCCGGTTTTTCCAGACGCCACTTCCAAGATGGCCACAAATCTGTCCGGCATGGCGTGATCGTGCTGTGTCCTTCCACCGCGGACCGACTCCGGCCGCGGCCTTGTTCACAATCCTCGGCGCGGCGCGACGGCACCGCGTTTCTTCATCGTGGCCCGCATCGTTCACGTCTCCATTCGCTCAAGAGCGGTGCAACGATGCATTACCGTCTTCGCTAATCAAAATGAAGAATATCAAAGGGGGGAGGGGTATAAGCCGTGTTTGTGCGGACCGATCCCATCCCATTATATCGATAGCAGTTGGCCGAAACATAAAACATTTAACCTTCAAAATTTTTAATTTAAAAAAAATTGGAACATGGCCGTCAGACTTATCTTGCATATACGAAGGAATGAATCACCAACTTAAAAAGATTCAAACCCCTACCTCATCAAGTTTTCTCACGCGCGTTCTTCGCGGAATTGATCGTCGCGGAAAGAGAGGGTCGTCACGTCGCGGAAGGGCGTCGCGTCGTTGTAGTACTCGGCGTCGCGTCGACAAACTCCGAGGATCAAAACAAACAGATTTAATTATATCGATTAAATCCATGTGTTGTTAAAATCCGCAAAGAAGATTAGAAAGAAACCCAAAATCTCCTACATCAAGCAGTTGATGATCGGAGATTTTTTGTGGGGAAGAACGTCTTGGAAGAAGCGTTGCCAATCTCCGAGGGTGTCGGCGTTCTTCGCGTTCTTCGCGTTCTTCGCGTTCTTCATGGAGGGAAAAGAAGGCACAAAATTCTATCAAAACCTCTCAATGAACAATCTCAACAAGCCATGCATTTGTCTTATTTTATTATTACACCAACGGTTTGTAAATAGGTTAAGAAACGATTAAATTAATTCATAGAATTAATTTTAACGAAGTTAACCGCCCAATTAAATGGTGCGTTTAGAATTTAAGAAAACGCTTCAGTTGACTTTCATAAAAATGAGTTTTTGCAGGTGCGTTACTTAGGAGAAAAGAAATGTTGGGGCTCGTGCGGGCCCCACCTCACAAATATCCTACCATGTGGGTAGGATATTTTGGATTTGCACCCTATCCATTTCAACTGAGCTTAAGCAGCTTAAAGTGGTCATTATGTGGCTTTAAGTGAAATGAAAATAAAATGGTCGTATAACTTTATTTTATTTCATAACTTAAAACCCAAAAATTAAAAACCACAACCGAGAAAACGAAACTCCGTAAGAGGAATTTCTAAGAAAATACCGGCACTACGATTCCATCGGTGCCCTTAGAATTCGATTCCGGGCACCGGTTCAAAAGTTAGAAAAACCCACCCGTCCGTTCACTGAACGTACCCGAGCCAAACTTCGGAAAGTGATTCCGGGCACACCGGGCCTCGAAATCAAGTGCCTTCAGAAGCTTCATTCTTAAAAAATTTCAAAGAAGATTAAAAAAATCAATTTCCTTCAATTATCGGGTCTTTACATTACTCCCACCACAGGGCTTTACTTCCCCGTAAAGCTTCAGTACAAACGTAGGGATACAAAGGCAGTACTGAGCACGCATCTGAGCCTCCCGCTCCCAAGTGCTCTCCTGAAGGTTACTGAGCTGCCATCTGAAGCGCACTAAAGGAATCGATCATCCACGTAGGACCCTCTCCTGTCGATCCTCGATCTCCACTGGGGCCTCCGCAAAAGTCGCCCCATCATCAAAGACCAGCTCTCCATGGTCAAAGATTTGCGTCGGGTCGTGCACGTATCTCCTCTACTGAGATACGTGGAAGACGTCGTGCACCCGGCGCAACTGTGGTGGTAGAGCCAGGCGATAAGCCACCTTGCCAATCCTGCTGAGGACCTGGAAGGGTCGGACGAAGCGTGGAGACAACTCGTCGCTTCGGTCAAACCTCTGTAATCCACGTCGAGGTGAGACCTGCATGAAGACGTGGTCGCCACCCTCGAACTCAAGTGGCCTCTGCCTCCTGTCAGCATAGGAGTTCTGTCGTCTCTGAGCTATACTCATCTGCTCCTGGATGACTTGGACCTTCTCCGATCCCACAAGAACTGCTGAGATTTCTTCTTTGCCGATAAGACAAATCTGGTCTCATCCCCTGGATAAACCACTTCCTTTTCCTAATACAGTCAATCCCGACATGGATGTTACTAATCCATACCATGGATGACGTCGTAAGGCCTCGACGCTACTACCAAGAGATCCAACCGTTACTCTCACCTCCAAGGGTTGAGTCACACTGTCGGATTCAGTGTGTGGTAACTGGGTCTCCTCCAATAGATGTCTCACAAGTGAGGGTTAAGTAAACAGTCTAAACTGGAACCTCTTTGTAACAACACAAAAGTGGATAGGAATGAAAACATCACAATGGTAAGCATTTTTTACTATTACAGCTCATAATACAAAGACACTAAACAACAACAATAAGGAACTAGAAGTACAAAAGATATATCCACTAGTTCCACTCCTGTCCATATGCTCCCAGAGCTCCATGATCGAAGGCCTCAGCTGCCTGAAGCTGAGCTCTCGCATGTCCACCAACCTCCTGCGGTCGGGTTGGACCTCCTGTTGGTGGTGGTGGCATCACCTCGAAGTGTCGCCCTCCATCTGCTACTCGGCCAGATCCTCTGCCTCGTGTAGCTGGCTCTCCTTCGGGTGCCCCGCACAACCGAATCTTCATCCTGAGACTGCCCATCTGATGGTCTGGCCTGTTTGGACCTCTGCGTCACCTGTCTACTGCATGTTACAGAAGACCCTGCTACGGGCCGCCCGGCGGAGGGCCCTATCACTGGAGCCTGCTCGGCGAGAAAACTCACCACTAGAAGGGCTCTCTCCAACACCTATGCCTGTGTCAGAATGTTGAGGAAGATCATTGAAGTCATGATCTCATGCCTCAGTCCCTGCTTGAAGGTCCGGGCCCGGAAGAACAGGTCCCATACCATATCTGTGGGGTAGTGCGAGAGATCAATAAATCTCGCCGAGTACTAGGCCACTGTCATGCTGCACTACAGTATCTGTAGCAGCTCTTGGATGCGCACCGCACGGAAGGTGGCTGGGACGAACTCGGAGCGGAAGATGCTCTCAAAGTCCGTCTAGAGGAGAGATGTCTCGTCGTGCACCTGGAGCATCAAGATCCACCATCTACCTGCTGCAGCGTGCAAGAGGCTCACTGTGAGGATCACCATGAGATCTGCTATTTTCCTCACTAATCTGAAAACTCGTACAACAGCCTCCAGCCAGTACTCCACTGCCTGGGGGTTCATCTCCCCGTAGATCCTAGGCGGTCGCTGACACTGAAAATCATGCAGCACGCTAAGGCGACGTGCATCGTGAGCGGATGGGGTTGGTAACATCGGTGGCTCGGCGGGTAAAGGTACCATCAGTGCCTCTACTGAAAAGGATCCCTGCACCGAGGCCTCGTCGCTCAGTGGGCTGTCATCACGCTCCACTCTCGGAACCCTAGCTGGCTGTCGTCATGGGGCCATCCTGAAAAGAAACAGGTGTGCCACGGTCAGAACAGTATACCTGGTGAGCTGACATAAGTAATCACAAAGAAAACATGAACACACATGCAATCATTGTTTTCGTGCATTAAGTCAGAAATCAGAAGTCAGGGTCCTGGTGTACGGATACGTTGGCCGCCGCCCCAAAACTGGACTCCCTGAACTGATAACCACACCCAATACGCTAAACACTATTGCTTCACATAGAAGAAAGATCAGAGTCTGTGGTAGACCTGAACTCCTCCGATACCAATTATTCACGACCCGTCCTCGGGGCCCGTGCCGTGACTACCCCAAGCCCATCTTCCATAGGCAAGGGGCTGGTGACTAGCACCAAAGGCGTAAATCCCGGAAATAGGGAAGGCATTGCCTTTATAAAAGTAAAAAAACACCACAGAGTACAAGCGGAAGTAAAAGTAAACACTAAGCAAAAACTGTAACAAGAAGTGATAAATGTAAAGGGGGCCGGAAATACAAGCCCAACTGTAAAGTACAACCGAAAGGGGAAAATAGCAACTGAAAGAAAAATCCGCAACCTCGAGCCGCTACTGGAAGTACCAGCTGAAGGGTGGGTATAGATAGCCTCCACAGCTCCTCGGTCCAGCCGTCCGCTCTGAGTACACCCTGCCCAGTGGTCCACCTCCAGGTACCGTCCTACTCCACCAAACTCGACCATGATCAGCGTTGTCCGTCGTCTGCAACCAACACAACGAAGTGCGGGCATAGGACGTGCATGGGTGAGTATAAGCTACTCAGTTGGGACCCCGAGATCTCCGAAGGTCTCCCGAAATCCACATAGGATAAACCACAAAGGGATAAGATACAATCACGAAGTAACATCCGACACTGCTTAGGTATATGCCAATACATATACCTAAGTCATCAATTCCTGTTCGGCTCCAACATCCAAGCCCAAGCACAACCCAGTCCACACTGGAAAGTAAAACATAAAACCACACAGGATAGCACAACACAATCCACAAAGGAAAGCAAAACATAAATCCTCACAGAATAGCACAACACATTCCACAAAGGAGAGTAAACAGGACTCAGCTCACACATGAATACATTGTTGAAAAGGTGAAAGGGATGATAAAATATAGATACTGAATCATCTAAGATTGGACCCACATAGGATACAAGACCAGCTGTCTTCATTGATTCATTTATGTTGGGACCCACATAGGATACAAGACCAGCACAGTTGGGACCCACATAGGATACAAGACCAGCACTCTTCATCGATTCATCTATGATGGGACCCACATAGGATACAAGACCAGCACTGAATCATCTAAGCTGTGACCCACATTGGATACAAGACCAGCACAGCTGGGACCCACATAGGATACAAGACCATCACTCTTCATTGATTCATCTATGCTGGGACCCACATAGGATAAAAGACCAGCACTGAATCATCTAAGCTGGGACCCACATAGGATACAAGACTAGCTGAGCTGGGACCCACATAGGATACAAGACCAGCACTCTTCATTGATTCATCTATGTTGGGACTCACATAGGATACAAGACCAGCACTGAATCATCTAATTTGGGACCCACATAGGATACAAGACCAACACAACTGGGACCCACATAGGATACAAGACCAGCACTCTTCATTGATTCATATATGATGGGACCCACATAGGATACAAGAACATCACTGAATCATCTATGCTGGGACCCACATAGGATACATGACCAACACAGCTGGGACCCACATAGGATACAAGACCAGCACTCTTCATAGTCGCAGTCGCAGCCAGCACTAGGGTTCCCGCACACAACAAGCTCGTTCGGGAGGGTCTCCTCCACAAGTCGAGAGGCTGATACATCAACTAACATGAAGTCCGAATTTGATGTATCCAAAAGTTCCGTATCATCAACAGGAACTCAACGCAATAGACGGAGCGTCAATCGGACGCCCGGTCTGAGAGATATTGGCTTTTTTGTCCCAGGGGCCCGGTTGGCTTTTAAGGAAAAACCAACCCGACCATACTCCACCTACGTCCAAACCTCAGGCGGAGTGAGTCAAAAGATCCGTCTCACTAAGAGGAATCCACCAATGTCGACGGCACGTCAATCAGATGTCCGGAGCTCAAGATATGAGCGTTTCCGCTCTGAGGGCCCGGTTGGTTTCGTGTACGAACCAACCCGGACGAACCCAAAGTAATCCGAAACCTTGAATGTGATATACCGAAACGACCGCCTCGATCCAAGGATCGCATCTCCGATGACGGCGTGTCATTCGGAGGCCTGTAGCTCATGTTATGAGCGTTTGAACGGAAAGGTCCGAGTACGGGGGGGTCTGGGCACGGGCCGGCCCGGGCGAGTACCCCCTGGGCTGACCTGAACCGGGTCAACCCTGGCTGACGGCCCGACCCGGACGGCTGCGCGTCCCGGCCAGTAGTGTGACCTGGCTAGTGGAGCGGCCTGGCTGGCGGCGCGGCGGGGCGGCCAGCGCTCGCGGCCAGCGCAGCCTTTGTGCCACGCATGCTCCAAGGGAGGGGTGTTACCCCTCCTTTATGAAAACAGCGGCCCCCATTAAGGGGGCCACGCCTTGTAACACCGGGGGGGTGTAACCCCCCAGATTTCTTCCAGTAACGGCAGTCCAGGGCAGGGCCGACAAGTTTCTCGCTGCGGGACCCCGCGGTCCCGCGTATTCCAGTGTCGGCGACTGGGGTTCCGGCCGCCTCCTTCGCGTTCTCCGGTGGCCGGTTTTTCCAGCCGCCACTTCCAAGATGGCCGCGAATCTATCTGGCATGGCCTGACGGTGCCGTGCCCTTCTGCCATGGCCCGACTCCTGCCGCGGCCTTGTTCGCAATACTCGGCGCGGCGCGACGACACCGCGTTTCTTCATCGTGGCCCGCATCGTTCACGTCTCCTTTCGCACAAGCGCAGTGCAACGATGCATTACCGTCTTCGCTAATCAAAATGCAGAATAGCAAAGGGGGGAGGGGTATAGGCCATGTTTGTGTGGACCGATCCCCTCCCGTTATATCGATAGCAGTTGGCCGAAACGTAAAACGATTAACCTTCCCAATTTTTAATTTAAATAAAAATTGGAACATGGCCGTTAGATTTATCTTTCATATACGAAGGAAAGAATCACCAACTTAAAAAGATTCAAACCCCTACCTCGTCAAGTTGTCGCACGCGCGTTCTTCGCGGAATTGATCGTCGCAGAAATAGAGGGTCGTCACGTTGCAGAAGGGCGTCGCGGTACTCGGCGTCGCGTCGACAAACTCTTAGGATCAAAACAAAAAAATTTAATTATATCGATTAAATCCATGTGTTGTTAAAATACGCAAAGAAGATTAGAAAGAAACCTGAAATCTCATACCTCAAGCAGTTGATGATCAGAGATTTTTTGTGGGGAAGAACGTCTCGGAAGAAGAGTCGTCAATCTCCGAGGGTGTCAACGTTCTTCGCGTTCTTCACGTTCTTCGCATTCTTCATGGAGGGAAAAGATGGCACAGAATTCTGTCAAAACCTCTCAAAGAACAATCTCAACTAGCCATGCATTGGTATTATTTTATTATTACGCCAACAGTTTGTAAATAAGTTATGAAACGATTAAATTAATTCATAGAATTAATTTTAACGAAGTTAACCGCCCATTTAAATGATGTGTTAAGAATTTAAGAAAACGTGTCAGTTGACTTTCATAAAAAGCGGGTTTTTGCGGGTGAGTTACTTAGGAGAAAAGAAATGGTGGGGCTCGTGCGGGCCCCACCACACAAATATCTTACCAAGTGGGTAGGATATTTTGGATTTTCACCCTATCCATTTCAACTGAGCTTAAGCAGCTTCAAGTGGTCTTTAGGCGGCTTTATGTGAAATCAAAATAAAATTGTCATATACCTTTATTTTATTTCATAACTTAAAACCGAAAAATTAAAAACCACAATCGAGCAAATGCAACTCCGAAAGAGGATTTTCTAAGAAAATATCGGCGCTGCGATTCCATCGGTGCCATCGGAATTCGATTCCAAGCACTGGTTCAAAAGTTAGAAAAACCCGCTCGTCCGTTCAGTGAACATACCGGAGCCATAATTCGAAAAGTGATTCCGGGCACACTGGGCCTCAGAATCAGGTGCCGTCAGAAGCTGTGTTCCTGTAAAATTCCAGAGAAAATTAACAAATAAAATTTTCCATGAAATTTAGGGGTCTTTACAATATCATGAAGAAACTTGTAACATTTCTCTTCATACCTGGAATTCTATACTGACGGTGTAGATCATGATTCATCTTGGTGACTCTAGGATGATCTTCCAAACTATGGAATGAAATTCCCGCATAAGACCCTCACGTATGTCTGCAAGCACCAATACGCGCACCTGAAAATGCAATATCTCATCCTATCCAATGGTTCTTCCTGGAATAGGGTCCTCTCCTGACACGTTCTCCCATAGGAATAGGCTTTATGAATCTGATAGCTCCCATATTCGCACTTGATCAATAATGGTACATGTAATAACTACAGAAAAGAGAAGCTCATGCTCCTGTCTATCGCTCACCACCAAATGCATCAAAGAGAATAGATCCAAAAGCTACCACTCCCTATTGGACTCATGAACTTCCTATATCTGAGTCCTCCTACTCAATGCATCAGCCACATCGTTGCCTTTCCCAGGAGTATAGCCAAGATCAATGTCAAAATACTGAAAGTACTCAACCAACCTTCACTGTTTCAAATTCAGATCACGCTGTATGAAGATGTAATTAAGACTATTGTGGTCGGTGAAACCCAATAAAATTTTCTCTAAGAAGACAATGTCTCCAATACTATATGGCATGAACAGTTGCAACCAACTCGAGATCATGCGTTGGATAATTTCTCTCATGTGGTTTCAACTGCCGAGACTCATACACAACAACTCCTCCCTGCATAAGTATAGCTCCCAGAAAAATACCTAAAGCATCACAGAATACAGTATAGCTCTTAACCAAATCTTGAAATACTAGTATTGGTGCTAATTTCAACCTCCCATTCAGCTCATGAAATGTTGTCTCATAAGAATTAAACCCCATTTACTTCACACCCTTCTTAGTCAGACACGTTAGTGGTGCTGCTATGCGTGAAAAGTCCTGTATGAAACATATGTAGTATCCATCCAGCCCTAGAAAACATCGTACCTCAAAGACATTATTCAGCTATCCTAGGAAATTACTACACTCACATTCTCTAGGTCTACTGATAATCCTGTCTCTGAGATATCCTGACCTAGGAAGTGAATCTAGTCAATCAAAAAGTGTCATTTTGAGAACATAACATATAACTGATGCTCTCTCAATATACTCAAAATGATATCAAGATGTGTGGAATGGTCATATAGAATGTGAGAGTACACCAAGATATCGTCCACAAAGACCACAATGAAGGAATCCAAGTATGGATGGAACACTTTGTTCATCATTGCAAGGAAAACTGCAGGCACGTTCATGAGACCTAATGACAAAACCACATTCTTGTATATACCATAGCTTCTCCGGAATGCTATAAGAGGTATATTAGATGGTGTAACGAGAAAATAATGGTAACCATATCTCAATTCAATCATCAAAAAATCTTGGGCTCCATTATGCTGATCAAAGAGATCATCAATCCTCGGAAAGGGTTATCAGTTCTTGACAGTCAATTGGTTCACCTTCTGATAATCCACCCAAAGTCTGAGGGTATGGTCTTACTTCGTTGCAAATAGGACAGGCGAACCCCAAAGAGATGTACTCGGTTAGATGAAACCCTTTTCCTACAACTCCTCCAACTGCTTATTGAGATCCATAAACTCTGGTGTAGCTATCCTATAAGGAGGAATGGATACTAGTGTCACTCCTGGACCGAGGTCTATAGAAAATTCCACATCTTTATTTGGAGGAAAACCTGAAAATTCAACAAAAAATACATCCCAGAATTGGTCCACCACTAGAGGAATGTCCTTCTTGGAGGTCCCTTGGTCATCCAGATATAGACTACCAATCCGGGATGTAACTCCTCCCAATCCATGATGCTCGAGTCCCGCTCAATTCACTTGGACATCCCATTCCACCTTATGAAGAAACGATCTACCCTTCGGTGATGTGAAACTCACCCTAGAACAATAACAAGCGAAAACAACCTATAATGGAACTAACCCTTCATTTCTGAGAACGAAATCCTATCTAGTCATTTCTATGACATAAAGGTCCCATAGGTTGTGACTCCCACCAACCTCTAGAGGGAACTCCTTGCAGTGTCACACAATATCTGTTCATGTCCCCAACGGTGTGTCTAGAATAAATATTTCAATAGAAGAAATGATATATAGCACATGGCTATCCACATCAACAACAGATATAATGCAAGTGGAAGCCCCGATATCAAATATTTCAGAAGCTAAAATTGAGGAATATAGGATCGTACATCGAACTGTGGATGGTCTGGAATCCTGCTCCTACATGGTCTACCCCAGTATAAAAGTATGACCTGCAATGCAGCCCAATGACCCTACCTGACCACACATAGATGATCCAACTTGTTGTGTCTAAAAACTTGGTGACTTACTACCACAACCGGGTCTTCCTCCTAGGCCAGAACGAACAGAAAAACTGCAGTTCCCAGACTGGGGAGAAACTGGTGGCACTTCTCCTGGATGAGGAGTCATAGAATAATCCATGTCACTAGCTGTTGGTGAGAAGATCTGAAAGAAACACTAATGATGGACCATCTTACTGCATGATCTTCACTCCACTAGGTCTCTCAGGTAGTGTGGTCACATATTCTCTCTCTTTAAACACTATTAGAACACCACTTGGCTACCAGAAGAAGTGTCTCACCTCCCTGGATCACCTCATGAAGACCCTCATTAGTGCTTCCTACTGTCAATAGGGGGTCACTAACTCTGGATGTCGAACAGCTCTGGATCACAACTCTAGAATCCCTCAATTTGCACTCCGTGATAAGGGCTTGGATGACGATAAAAGTGATGGAATTCAGCCTAAATATATTCGCCTATGACCGTATTTCAGGCCTCAGACCATCCTCAAACATATTTTCATGGAATAACTCATCACCTCCTGGAATAGGCATGAAGTGCTGCAGCTCTATGAAGCGAGAAGAATACTCCATAATAGAAAGAGTACCCTTCTATAGACACATAAACTCCTAGGCTTGATCGACCCTCAAAGTATCCAAGTAGTAATAGTCATAGAAGATCTATAGGAACTCCTCCCAGGTCATGACTTAATGGCATCCCATCTATGAGATCACATCCCAGCACCTCCTTTCAGAATCAAGAAGCATGTATGTGGAGAGCTTTACCTACCTCTCTTGAGGAATCTCTAGATGCTCAATGATCACCAACATGGCTTCTAGCCATGACTCTATATCCTGGGATCCTTCATCCCCTAAGAAAGATGGAGGACGTTGTTGCTAAAAGACCGGCATCAATTATTCCATCGACGAGGCTTGCAGTGAAGCTCCCTGAAAGGTCCACATCATCCTCATAATGAATTCCCTAAACTGTGCACCAACACCGACATTTGGTATAACAGTTGGTTCTAAGACTAGCACAATGGGAGGATCTATAGCCAGTCCCTAATCAGCCACATCCGGTGTCCGTTCACTACCCTGTAAGTGGCGTACTACCAGAGGACTTCTCAGTGGAATGGCACTGGAAGGTCAAATACACACCTTAGATCAAGATTATCAAGGACCAAAAACATAAAATGTAAGAAGGGAACAAGAGAAGGAAATAATTAATGTTTTAAAAAACATGACTACACGGAATGTATAACACCTACACGGGGTGTTCCCGTCATCCATTCAGAGGGGTGTGTACTCCTGCCAGAAATAGTCACGTAACACACTATACACAAGGCGTGTTCACTTAAAACACGAAGTGTAATTGAATCCTCTTCTCATTCCCATGTCCTTCTACATGGCTATGCCACAGAGTTCTCTTTATAATGAGATGACATAGCGTGTTAGTGCCATACATGGCGTGTACTAGATAATCCTCACTGACCCGGGTTGTTAGATAAACGGCCAGTTACACAGCTCACACTATGTGGTGTGTTATAGGTGGACAAGGTGTGTACAATAAAGGATATCATTGACACGTGTTGTCATGTACACAACCGAGTACATGGGTTAAACCACACTACCTGTTCCATACAAACATGGCGTGTACTCAGAAGATTTTTTCTAGCCGTGTTGTTAGTTACACACCTGGTTAAAGGGTTCTATGACACATCATTTACATCCTCTACATGATGTGTCTTACGAAATATTCCACACCCCATGTCCTTGAAAACACAGTCTATGACATAGTTAGAAACTACACGGCGTGTACATACCATAAAAGGCATGTAGTTAAGAAAAATAGGTTCTTCCTGAATTGAAGAACACATGGTGTGTAGTTAACATTACACACCCTATATTCTGCGATTTTCTAGATAGTAAGCCTCAAAAATTACTCTGGAGCCCAGAAAAACAGTGAAATGAACATAAAAGTTCCAAATTCTGATCTGTGAATGCGCATACTCCCCGCAAATCCAAGATTGGTATCTAACACATGTTATTAAAATGGTAAACATGTCAATGATCCACCATATTGTGGTCAATGAAGGCCCATAAAACATCGAGAACCCAAGTTTTTCATTCATTAAAACAAAACCTCACACAAATGATACCCTATCAAACAACATGTATTTTATCAAGGTAACTATCACAACAACATGCATCTCTAGCACAACATCTTTCACAACAACATGCTATCGCTAATACACCCTATATGGCATGGAAAGAATGAATGGCATGTGATTTATTGAATGTTACTAAATTATACATGATATGGCATACCCTCATCTCATTGGGTTTCTGTAGAAATATAACATCAATAACATAAAAAAATGACACCACAAAACATGTGAATCATTCAAGGTGAAAATTAAATGAACATTAATAATTGAAAAATCATAAAAATTGCAGTAAACAAGGTAGATTGGATTTTCCTTGTACACGTGTTAGCTACTCCCGGGCACAGTTTATTACCAAGTACCTATTCTTTCCTCTCCCTATCGATAGGCATCAAATAGTACGACAAGAGAAAAGAATTTGTTTGATACCACTTTGTAATGTTGTGGTTGTTGAAGCCACCAAGAGGCGCCCATACCCTATTGGTTACATGGCCTTTAGTGCATTTACCCGAATTCTAGAGGCTATAGACACGCATTGAGATCCTTGGGTTTGATAGTGGGGAAACTATGCCCTCATTTGCAGAGTAGCCCAGTAGAAGTAAAACAAATAGCCAAAGTGGAAGAAGAAATAATGCATACAAAGGTATATAGCAGAAGACTGGAAAATAATAAACAGGAGAACACACATAAATATAAATAATGAATGATACATATGTCTAGGGAAGTACAAAAATATATCAAAATGCTAGAATACAACAATACTAAACCTAAGTAAAAAATAAAGCAAGTAAAAAACTCCTCAGTATTGCAAACTGTAGCATGGTTGAATGCTCTCCAGCTCTACATATCATCAAGTAGCTGATGTAAAAGGGAGATTTACCTTATCTATACCTAAAACAATATAATATTTTTGTGCCAAAAGCATGTCCCAAATAAGATGTGAGACTAAATCCTAGTAGGCATCTACCACAAGATTCGTGCTTAACAGTCAGTGAATATGTGGAAAGTAATAAGTATAGAAAGCAGCAAACAAGGAAGTACTCTTCAGTAAACAATTCACAATTTCAATGCATTCAGTATCATATATCAAGAAGCAGCTAAACAATATAGGTAATCACAACCAAGAAACCATCTAGTAAGTACTCACAGCCTATCCCCTCAAGTCCTACCTAGAAACATAAGAAACCCTTTGGGATGTACAACCATTATATCCCCTATAGTTTAGATTAAGCATTAACTCTCTCTGGAAGTACTCATTGTCAATTTCTCTAATAGTCTCGTATAGGTAAATGAAGTAGGTCTAGGGAAGCACGCAACTTCTTTTCCCCATGTGGTCTTAGTCTAGGAACTACACAATCTTTGAGGAATCACATACATCAATTCCCCCTACGGTCTCACATCATTAGTAATACAAAAACTCTAGAGAAGCCCTTACATCCATTATCACTATGGTCTACTACACTATGTTCTTACATCCCTATGTAAGTCATGTAGGTATAGCTACATGTATCAGCCAAATTAAACCTCAAGAACTACTTGGATAGTAGTCTACAACATATCAACATATCAAAACAATCACACCATCCAACAACTACGCATGGGAATGTAAACAGCATCCAAACATGAAAACTAGACCCAATAGTCAAATCTGACAATCATGCATGGGGAAAAATACCAAATCATAGTAACTAACCCTATTCACATTTAGTCAACCTCTACTCAAGAATACAATCATAGCAAGATAACAATAAGGCTAAAACAATAAACACGGAATACCCCGTTCATCTGTATTGTGAAAAATTACACATATAACTCAACGAATTTTAATAGAAACAGACAACCCACCTACCTCAGTGTTGGGAGATCAATATACTTGAGTCTCAGGGGTTGATTCAAATTATAATGGTGAAGATATAAAAAACATCTAGAATATTCAACAAATGATAACTTGAGAAATAAGAGGAATCATAAAATGATTCTCAAGCAGAAGAGAGAGCATACCAAGGCGATCCAAATGCAATCGATGGTGGTCGAATCAGAGTTTGAATATATGGTCGGGGGCTTGAAGGAGTAATATGGTTGTACGTGAGATCTCGGCCGAACAGAATCTAGAAGAAGACCTTCCTGGTGAATAGACGCAACCCTAGTGCATTTAATGAAAAAAAAATCATGGCATGTACTTGGGATGTTCACGGTGTGTACTTGCTGTTTCAGTACTCCGCATTAGGTGTCATCCAGGTCACCCCAACAGGGTCGTGTGCAGGGATGCTACATGGCCAACACAGGGATACCCACGGTAACCGAGTACAGGGTGTGTAATTATAATTTACATGGTGTGTACTTTGAAAATTTCAATAAATTCCCCTTTTTCCCTATGTACCATTTCAATGTTATTTGGTGGATCAAAGAATTATTTCCCTGATGGTGTTGGTTTTCCAACTACAACCTCATCATCTATATAGGTGGATACTTGTGAGTTCTAGTCAGTTTATCATCCACCTTTCCCTTTGGATCCTCCTGTATCTCTGGATCATAAGGAATAATAATTGGTTGATGGTTTTCCAGTTTTAAAGCTTTGGGAAAACAATAATTCTAAAGCATTGAAGTATGATTGATGGCCCCTCATTGAAAATTATGTATACTATCATCCTTTATTGGAGTTTTTTTATAGATTGTTGAATCATGGGATGGTTGAGGTTTAGAGATGGTTTATAATCTCTCCAGGAAACCCTTTTTGTACACATATTCTCTAAATTTTACATAATTCAGTTCTAGGCCAAAGAGGGATGCTCCTGTGGATGGATAAGGGTTTTCTCCCGTTCATGGTCGGTTGATTCTCACCATGGAAATGACTAATATTTGGAGATTCTGTTGATTCATCAACCAAGGATTCATATTCAATTTAAAAATTACATAATACATAAATCAATCCGCAATCCTCTCGGGTTTTATGCTGATTTAGCTATTGTGAAGATGTAGCATACTATGGTGGGTCATATTTGCATGGAGTTTGATTTTTTATCTTTAATTCTACATATAATTCCTCTTATTTCATGGTCAGATATGGATTTTTTTAAAAATATTCCCTTTGATAGTCTCCTAGTTTTTTTCTCGATGTAAACATCATGGAAACTCTGATTCCATTAGCTGGAATCAAGAGGTTTGTGTTAGGGTTTCAGATGAGTCCTAATAATAGGTGTTAAAAAAATTCTTATGAATTAATTTATGGTTCATGACCATACGACATCATGGATTCATGATGATGTAGTTGTGGTTCAGGACGTGTCTATTGCGGGTTAATCTGCTGAAGTATCTGCTCTATTTTTTATCCTTTTGATCCAAAATCATTTTTTATTGGATCCTCATATTTTTGTGAGAAACAAAATGATGATTCATTGGTTTAATATTGTTCTTGTCCTTTAGTGAACATATCTTCAGCTTCCATAGGTCATTTTCAACCAATGATGTTGCCTCTGAGTTTTCGTAAATTATCTACTACGATTGAGCCTATAAGCCTTAATGATTTTGTGGTGGCTTCTCGGGATATGTTGGAGGGTTCTTATGTAGTTTTAGTTGTTGTTTCCTCTTATTCAGATGATGTTGGTCAGCTCCCCATCTCTGGTTATTACTTTGGAGAGTCCTTGGTTTAATTATTCTAATCAAGCTACCATGAATGTGAACTATGTGACCCCCTTTCCTCTTAAATTCATGGATATATCTTATATTCGAGAGGACATTAATCGTACTATAGGTTATTTTATGGTTATGGGTGATTTTTTAGAGGACTTATTTCAATAATATTTGTTTCATGGTGAAACTAAGGTAGCTAACCACAAGAATCCTACGATTAGTGTTGAAACACATTCTAAATCCATGAGAGTCATTTATTGATTTTTACAAGAGATCTTCGCCACTATTTCATCATTCTTAATTACATTATATGGACTTATAGGGGCATGAAATCCTTGGACAAGAAGAAATTCCTTTTAAATACTATTTATATGAAAACTATTTCTTTACCAGACATTCATGAACCCCGGATTAAACCTTAAACCACAAACATCATGTCTCAGGGCTTGAATCCCAATCATTCTTTTGCATCGTTATCCTAATAACAAGAAAATTTGGCTATTATGGAATGATCAAAGAATTATTTATATAATAATGATCTCTAGAGAAATATTTTTTCCATTAATGTAGCTAGGAATAATGATTTTTTACTTTATATCTATTGTCTATGTCATTTTTGATCCATATCAATGAATGAATTTATGGGAGTCCTTATATACAATCTACTAAGGTTATACTTCTCGGTTTATTAGCAGTTATTTCAACAATATTATGGACATGTCTAAAGAAAATGGGGGATTTTCCAAATTAATGGTATTTAAGAAATTCATTCAATTATTTCATATAATCATCTATTGGACATATTTTATTCAGGTGATTTTTATAGCTTGTGAAATAATCATAGGCGAAGTATCATAATTTATAGTAGACCTTATAGATGTCTTATGAATTTTCATGCAACATCTAATTTTTTGGGATCCTCTGTCACTCATCATTATAGGTCCCTATCAAACCATTCTCCTGTCATTTTTCAGGTCCATTTTTTGGCGAGATTAAAGACTGTTTATTTTAGGGTAGTCATTGGTGAAAACATGAAGGCATTAGAGATATTATTCAAGATTCCATGAATGATCTTGTTATGGGTTTTTCATGGGTTTATCTTTATAACACGTTTAAGGTACTTCAGTTTTACATTGATTCATGGACGATTTTTCTCCTCAATTAGGATATTTTAGTTGAAACTCTTTATGAGGAGATCATAATTATTTATTTTTTTGTTACAAGAACAATGGGATGATGACCATTAGATTCTAAATTTTATTAAGATTCATTGTTAAAGGAGATATTGATTTATCATGAAACTTCTACTAGAGAGATATCAAATATAATTTTAATAATGTTTGGGACAATAATAAATAATTATTTCATGCTTGTATTAGAGAGAAAATATTTATTAGAAGATTCTATATTCCTCTCCCTAATGGGTCCTATAATAGTGATTCTGTTTTTGTGGGTACTTTGGCTATGTAACATTTCATTAAGGCTCTTTCTGTCCAATGGTAGGGTCTGGAGGCTTTTTTGTAGGAATGGTCAACTACTGATCCTTTTTTTACATTGTTCATTATTTTATATATTGATTCGATAATCAATGGTTGGATTATCATCCAATATAAGAGGATATTAATGAGTCCGTTAGGTTTCTTTATCCTATAATCTCTACATTATTTATGTTTTGTCTGTATAATTTTAATTTTATGCAGGGATAATTATCAAATAAGATATAATGTGTGATGTTAGTGATATTTTCAGGGTGGTTTTTCTAATTCATGTTTCTTCAGATACCATTCTAGTTCTTATTCCTATATTCCTACATTAGAATAATTTTGGGAAATTATATCCCATTAATATGTGCAATTGTTTTATAATATATTGAAAATAATTCTCAACAAAATGTTGTCCCTCCATATTCAAATTTTGGTATTAAAATAATAACTTGGTTTTATTAAAAAGGAGAGGTATTTAGGGAGATATTTGTCGTTCCTAGGAAGTGACTTTCCATCTTCCAAAAAGAGTAAATGTAACCAATTTTATAGTTATGATTGACCTAGAACATGCCTATGATCAGATGGATGTGTATTTTTCATTAAATATTTTAGAAAATGTGGTGATTTTAATATGGTTTGTGATATATTATTTATGTTCTTTTCTTCCCCATTTTTATTTATCTCATTAATAGATAAAATGTTTATTTTCATGAAATATTAATGGAGCCTAAAATGAGGTGATCCTTTATCATCTAGAATATTCATCCTAGCACTGGATGTTCTTAGTTGAAATCTAAACGTGTGTCTTGAAAATGGATTGATTCACCATATTAAGGGGAGGTATGGATGCACTTGGATTTATCAGATATTTTTTGATGAAAAGTTATTTTCCTTTAATGAAAGTTCTAATTTAATTCTTAATTTAAATATGAATTTTTTTTATTGTAAAAATGTTGGACTACGTGACACTGTAATAAAAAGTGTTGTCTTTATCCCCAATAAATGTTCATCTTGGAGATCTTTTCTTATTTAGAATCAGATTGGTCTGGCAAGAAAAAGTTTCCCTATAGAATATTTGGATTCTCTTTTTTCTACTTGGTTAGTCAAATTTTATCATTTTTATTATATTGTTTCTATAATTATTGGAAGGATAAAAAATTGGAAAGTTGTTTTTTTCATTTGGGGGTAGGATTACATTGGTTAATAGTGTGCTTAATTCAATTAATATGAATGTTTTTTTCATAGGTATACCTCCTAGTGTGGTGATTACAAATATTTAAAAGCTTCTCAATTGGTTCATATGGGATTCACATTATTAATGATATCATCATTGGGGATATCAGTCTAAGCTGGAATGACATTTTCAAGTGGGGGGTTTTAATTTCTATGATTTGTTTTAAAATATGTGGTGGATGAAGGATAAATTATTGTGGGAGGATATTGTAGCTGATTATATCTGATTTTAATTTATCAAGAGAATGTATGTGGGGTTCCCTTTTGATTGGGTTGATAGTTGTAATGGTTCTCATCTATGGAATAGTTTCAAAAGTCATGATCTTCTAATTTTGGAGATTTCTCATTAGATTGAAGGGAGTGGGGACATTTAATTCTTGAAACATAATTGGGCTTGTTCATTAATTTCATTCTATGATATCCAAAATTATATATAACTATTATGCAGACATGTTCTGGTTCGTTATTCACTGATGCAGTTCTACATGAGGGTCAAAAGGATTTTATTTTCATAATATCTTGTTTTATATTACCTTATCTTCTACTAGTAGTTTTCCTTGAAGAAATTTTTTATTTTATGGATAATCCATAGAAAAATGGGATTTTTTGGCTTGTATACTTTGGTGTAATGATTTCTCTCAAAAATTCATTTCTTTTATTCAGAGAATTTTAAATTGTGTTATTCCTAATAAATAAAAAATTCCATGAATTTAAATTCCTCTTTTTTATAAATGAAAGTTCTACATGATCTATCATTCTATGACTATTTTTCATTTTTTTTGCAAATGTGACTACTCTTTTCCCTTGTAGGTTCATGTTACTAGATTCTAGAATTTCAGTTGGTGTGTGAGGAAGGAAAACGAATATTTTCATTATGTTTGGTATTTATAGGAGTGGTATCTTGTGAAAGACAATTGGTAGAAATTTTTCATCCAAACTAATTGTTGGAAAATATAGGAAATGTAGAATATTGTTAGTCATCAGGGTGTTCTTCTAAATTTTTTTATATCAGATGTAATTTTCTAGGACTCCCCTTTTTGTATGTACTTTAGATTAATGGTTTTAAATAACTCTCTTGTACTTCACTCATATATCTTGACTATTTTCATGACATATTCCTCTCATACATGGTATAGGAATTATAGAATTTGGTTGCAATGTCATCCTCCTATTCGTGGGTTTAAATTAAACATAGATGTATCTGGTATGCATGGAGTCAAGAGCGGTGGTGGTCCTATTTGTAGTGAGAGTGTATTGGTTATTGTGGAACTTTATGTTTAATTTAGGGAGGTTAATTAATTGTTGGATGAGGAAATGGATTTGTTTCATGGTCTAAATATTATAAAAGGGATTATCTATCCATTTGTCTAAAATAGTATTAGATTCTTCTATTGTGATCAATGAATGGAAAGTTAATTTGGATTGTATTTTGAATACTATATATTGAATTTGTGTTTAAAGGTATCTCATTAATTCTAATATATTGATTCATCATTCACGACATGAGGGAAATATGATAGAAGATATCCTTTCAATTAAAGAAAGTAAGAATGATAGTATTTTGATTTTTTATAGAAGTTATTCTCTTCAAACTGACTGTTCTATAATTCTTTGAAGGTATTCCCTCAACCATCATCAATTTTGGCCCTTGTGAACATCTCTAGATTATGATATTTAATGTTTTTATCATTATGTAATAAAATTTTATAATAATCATTCACCAAGATACAGAATAAAATTTACCTAGATAACAGATAATTATTTCATTCATCTCAATTAAGTCCTAGCTCGAGGATGTGACCTTCAAGAAGATCAATAGACACTGATTCAAAATAAAAAATTTAGTTCTTTCAATGCCTGCTGGGAATTTCATGTTCACAGGAATTAAAAAATAAAGTAATACAAAACCAAAAATTAAATTTATTTAAAAAATCCACCAAATCTCATCCTTGAAAATACCACTGTAAAATAACATGGTCATAAACAAAACCAACAAAAAAACAAAAACAAACATTCAAATACCACCATTTCAAATGCCAATTCAATTCATTTTCTGTCTTATGAAACAATTTAAAATACTCATATCATTTCAAAACAAATTTATAAATTTAATTTCAATTTCAAATACTCATGGAATGAAACCATTTTAATTAATACTCATTAAAACCCAATACATTACAATAACATCCCCTTTTAAAAACACACATCCTATTAAAATATACCCCCTCGAAGAACTAACACCACTTCAGAAAATTATTTTCATCTAAAAAACTTTTACTTTCATTCCATTTTTTTAAAATTATTTATCTTTAAAAAACAATCATTCCCCCCAATATCGTACAAATAAAATCACTCAAAATAACAACTATAAAATGGGTAACTTGTTTTCATTCATGACATGGCCACATGGTTTAGTAGGCCTCACACTAAGAAGGCACCAAACACTAAAAGTAAAATGAACAATAAAATAATGATCTAATGTAATGATACACAATTTATGGTCACTATGTTACCAAACCTAACTTATATGATTATTTCATGACATGGAGAAGATCATAAAACAAAAAAAAATTACAAAAACATTGAAACCAAAATCTAAATAAATCATTCAAATCGTGAATACCCCTATTAACTCTGGTCTCATCATATGAGGTGGTGACAATGAATCGATCTAGAAAATAACTCTTGTGTCCTAATATTGTCATAAAAATTAGAAATGATACCCCAAATAAACAATTATATATGATACCATTTTTTTATAGACCCACCCTGGTTGACACTGAACCAATCACCCATGATGGCCCGTAGTAAGGCATGGGATGAACTATAGATAAATTAACATGAATAATAAAAATATAATAAATACATGTAGTGGTAATAAATGAAACTATATTCAAAACTATGTGAATTATTTGTCACCTCGATCCAATATATTTTCACAAACTAGGCTAAATCCTAACAAAATCCTTACAGACTACCAAAGACTCGAAAATAACCCATGTCTACTGATGTTGAGTGGGAAAACTAAGATGTGAGTAAAAATGTTCTCAGTAGGTATGTAACATAGAATGCATATATGTATTTCCCATAAGTAGTTTATAAAAACTATTGTGAAAATATAGATAGAAAAAATGGTTTTTACCTTTAAAAAATCCAAGCATATTGTTGAAAAAATCATCTTTTTATGAAATTAAAATACTTTTCATTTTTAAAATTGATTTAAATTCAAAAACCCAGTATAAAAATAAAATTCAAAATAGTAAATACATGAAAAATATTTCATTAGAGAAAGGAAGACATAAACTAAGTAAAAGAAACATGCAATATCAAACAAATCTAGAAATAACGGAAATAGAAAAAGACAAAACTATAATCTTTAAGAATAATATGAAATTAAAATAAAAAAAATAGATATAGGATTATAAATTTTGGGAATCATGGGAATTTACATTAAATTTCATGAGGTGATATGAGATGTACTCAATTAAAACCCATAATCCATCATATGATTTAATCCTTAGTCAATAACAAACATAGATGCACTAACTAGCCTTGCGAGTGTGATATTCCACATTGATTATTACACTCTCCATGGGGACCTTTCCTATCTAATCATGAAACAAAATAGAATTCATCAATAAATAATATAAATGATGTCAATAAATTCCATGATAATATTTTATAGGGTGTGATATGAAATAATAACATGATTGGAATTAAATTTAATTCAAAAATGAAATTTTTCATTAAATTCCCACTCCACAAAACTACCTATCTGATGACCATAATAAAATATGGAAAACCACTGGGGTCCCCATCCTCTATAAAACCTTACACAAGTGATAAATAATTCTATAAATATTTTTAAAAAAATATATATTATAAAAAATCCCAATGTACTAACGGGGCCTTGACATTTACAATGAAATACACTTTCTAATAAAAACTCATTTCTCCCCAAAACAGATTTAAAAAACATGGTTATTTTTAAACCATACATCCAATTTGAAAAATATGGCCAATATTAAGGGTAAACACTCAAACAAGATTTTATTTCATTTAGAAACCATTAAGAATGTAGAGTAACATTTTAGTTTTTTAAGAAACCATTTTAAGTAATTAATGAAAAGAGGATTATATAATATAAAGTGTTTTGAAAACTAAGTCTATCTAAAATGTTTTTTGAAACAGCATTTATATAAATTATTATAACCATATGTACACCAATTGTACAAATTGATATTCCCATATAAATTATAATATTTTTTGACAACTATAAAAATATATACGATTCAAATTAAAGAAGAAAAATGATTTTCACAAAGTCATCAACCATAATAAAGCACCCAAATCCCATTAAAACCATATTTTCACACACATAACTCAGTTAAACCAAATACTAATCAATGTGAATTTTTAAAAAAATAATAAAATCCATTTTTAAAACCACTTATCATTTTATTGAACAAGATGTATACATATAAATTGGATACAAATATAGGTATTACTAATTTAATAATTTTGAGACCACATTTTTTAAAAAATCACCATCATCGATAGGAAACAGAAATAATGTCCAAAATTCAAAGAATATAAAAAATATGATAATACTTTTGAACAGAAAAAATTCAAAGTAAATATTTAGAAATGATGTGGATAAAAACCCCTAACAAAATGATGTGTGAATATTAATAAACTACAGATGTAGAAAGAAGAAGGTAAATTCAGAATACAAGGTTCCCTAACATTTGAATAATTAACCAACAAAATATGACCCTCACTCATGATTTATCCAAGAAGGATACAAGTGAAAAAAGATGAATAATAAATAGTAGAAAAAGAAAAAAGGGAAAAAATATCTAAAAATACCATGAAACACAAATAGTAACTAATGAGGATAATCAATGAAAGAGTGGTGGATTATGGAAAAGTTGATTCATACCACCTTTGTATGCCAAAAAATGATTTGTATGTGGGGGAGGTTCTAATTGGAGATATTAAACTATAGTTCCAAACTAGGGATATCATTTCTTAAGATTCTAGGTATGTTTCATGTGTATGACACCAAATTTACCAATCCATGCACCAACCATAAACACCTAAATAGAAGGGTAAAAACCTTTCCTAGCCTAGTAGCATAGTTTTAAAATCCATGTTCCAACACTATAAATTAGCACTATAAAAATAAATCTATCCCTCTCACACATGCCCACATGGTTTCAAATAACCATTCCCAATCCATGTGTTAGTTCCCGAACACAACAAAAAATCCATAAAATTAATCATTTTTCTCGAATGGTTTTTAAAAAACTATATATAGAATATACAAGAAAACTGGAGTGAAAATGTATTTTAAACACCATTTACTTCAAAAAACCAAGTGTATTCTCTACAAATCACGCACACAAACATTTCACATGGTCAGAACATGTTGAATCCCAAAAAAAACTCAATAAATATCATTGATAATTATATTTTAACGTCAAAAAAAATATCAAACACAATGATATAAAAAAATAGAAAGGAAACTATGGTCACAGATTGACAGGTACTGTAATTGGAACAGATCAAATTTTAACCATATTGGGGATGACAACGTATGGTTTGAGAAATAATCTTTCCCATATTGAGTTAACTATGGATCCACAACATGGTCTAATAATGATAAAAAATTCCATGTTTCAACAACCACTGTTATTCAATGATTCTAAAAATCTACATTTATTTTAAAGATTACTAAGATCATTAAAGATAATATTTAATGCTCTATGTAGTAATAAAAATAGAATTTTTCTCATGAATGATTACCGTCTATCTGAAAATATATATTAATAGTGTTTACAGATTAAAAATAATTAGGTCAAAAAGAAATAATAAAATTTATGTAGTGGGATTTTATGGTATCCTTCATAGAAAAATAATTTCCCCACATGCAATGAATATATTTGGAGGGACAGTTTATGAGTATATTACAATTGTTAGAGGAAAATATTTCTATGTATGAAGCTAACATTAAAAGGATAGTAATACACAATATATATGTAACACCCCTACCCAAATTACCTAGAGTTGGTGCATTATTACATAAAATTGGTATGATCACAAGGGATCAAATCTCAAATGAACAATCAGTTTACTATCCATGAAAATAATAGATATATTCACAAGTTTTACATTACATCCTGAAATAAAAACATCAACAAATTTTTTTCTACTTTTAACAAACTTATATCCTTAGCCTATCCCTACAGGTCAACCAAAAAATTCTTTTTCACATCCGGGGAAAATTAATACATAGAAAGGGGTGATATTAGATGCCAAGTAAGGATAACAATATAGCAGAAACATTCATAAATAATCATTAAAATTTACGGAAAAGTATAAGAATAAAACAAAATCCTTTTAAAATTAAAAATAAGCATAATAGGGAAAAGGTAAAATCATATAATTCTATTTATTTATTCCCACGGATATCTTACTAGTTGAATAATCACATGCAATAAAAATATCCACTTTCAAAATGATTGAATTCATAATTCTAGACATCACAACCACATTGTCAATTCCTTATGCCAAGACTAAAAATAAGATTTTTTCAAGTCCATGTGCATTTTCACTAGTTTTTTTCATGAGACCAACTGATGCATCGATGAGCTATAGCGGGCTCCAACTATCACTTATTAAGTCCAATGCATTCCGAATATGAAAAGGATTAAACATAACATAAACATTCTTATTAAAACTAGTATACTAAATGTCAATACTTTATCTATAAACTATGAATTGTGTGAAAATAACACATTCATAGTCAAACATATAACATAACGATCAATACAATATGGATTATTTGTATCATAAATAAATCAAATTCAAACAAGTATAAAATCCATCAAAGAATATTGAGATAGATGATATCAAAACATTTTGTGAAAATATATCTTTTTATTTTGAAATCATTTAGAAGACATGTAATTATAATATAAAAAATTTATTTTGTAAAAATTCTTATAATATTATATGGGAATCATCAATGATGTCATAACGGCAGAAAATAGTCGCACCCACTGTATTAGTTAAAAAAAATTATTACCTTAATTTTCTCGAGAAGGTCATAAAGTACCTTGTTTGGAAAATGACTGAAAGATTCCTTTGAAAAGATATAATGTAAAATAAAGGTATAAATGACTTTATCCCATTGTATTGTAAATTTTAATTTTTTTTAAAATACATCTTTAAGAAAATTGTGATGTGGATGATAAAGGGGTCCTAGTAGATACTTAAAAACAACCTCGGATAATAAAAAGATTGGGAAATTAACCCTTAAAATATACTTTTTCCTTAGTAAATGGTATTTTATACACTTGTATAATAGTTAATAAATTGTTATTAAATTATACAAGAACTATATACATAAATATGATACAATATATGATATTATAATATTGCTTTGTTAATAATATTTTCGTAGTATCATCGTTTAGGGTGATAACAGATTCGTTCCCCTTTATATGATTGGTTATGTAAGCCATATTTGTTATGGATATGTTGTATTTTATTTATATATAGAACTATATTATTTTAATAAACATTATTTTTAATCATAAATAAATTATTCTTGAATGATTGCGATTGGGAATGAATCTCATCGCGTTAGTGGAGACGGTAATTCGTATGTACGCAAGAGAGAAAATATCATTATATTGATGGAGAAATCATATGTAATCAGATTTTATATATTATATAAATAATCATTAAATTGTTATATTTATTATTTAAATTAGTTATTCTTATTATTATACCCATCCAAATATTGAATAGTTTGAATAACAAGCTACACCATGACGTGGACACAGTAATCCCTACGTAGACATGTATGGTGAATATGTCCATTATAGGATGGATAGAATAATGAATATGGTTGTAACATTTTTCGAATAAAATAAAATTATATAGATTATACTGGTGATATTATTTTTAATGGAATAAACAATGAAAGAGTATGTGGAAGAAGAAATGAACTTGAATGAGGTGATGAAATATTTACCACTTCTTTGAGTTCTTCCTTTTGATTTTATCAAAAGGGCCCCATAGGTTGGCTTTCTCATCAATGGAAGGCCCCTAAAATTAATGGATGAAAGTGGGTAGGATATTTGGGCCATAGTTTTCTGAGCCAAAAGGCTTTGGACGTGTCAAATTAAGAGAAGGGGAAGTTCTTTTTTATAAGATATGTTAATGTCACTTAAGGAAAAGCTTGAAATATTATTTTATAATAATATAATTTTCATTTATAATGGTTCCAAAAAGAATTATATAAAGTATTATGTTCTAATAGGTCAATAACCACTCAACCAATAGGTTTTATATTGGACTGGGTCGCCATATTAACCTTATCATTTAGATTTAACTCTTAGTTAAACAGTTTGACATTTACCATATCTCATTGTATTTTAATATTATATGGTTAATAAACATACAATAAACTTC
The DNA here is from genome assembly GCA_963277665.1 of Viscum album. NCBI lineage: Eukaryota > Viridiplantae > Streptophyta > Magnoliopsida > Santalales > Viscaceae > Viscum > Viscum album. The sequence goes on from OY728152.1 coordinate 1,379,062,460, forward strand.
CAAGAGAACCCAAATATGTTCATTGATGACATAAATAATATTATAAAGTCCATATTTCCAAACCTTATATTTTTTGGAATATTATATCAACCAATAATATAGTATTCATTTTAAAAACACAATTATGTCAATTTTGGCATTATTTAATAAACGATTTTTGATAAAGTCCTAAAAACATTATTACTTCTAAATAAATTCATATATTCTATACTAAAATGTCATATTATCCTAGAAAATTATTTTAATTCATCAAAATTCTCAAATTACAATTATTTAGATATTTATAATATCAATTATTTTAATACTTCATTATTAAGATAATTACTACTTCATAATTGTGTCATAAATAAATAAATTTATATAATTTATAGAAATTATAAATAAAATATAATTATGTCGGAAATATTATTATCATTATAATGAATATTTATAGATGAATTTATATTATGTGTAACCCTATATTAAAAATGGTTTAGGAATTAATCAATGAATTTAACTCTTATAACACTTCTTTAAATAAAATAATAATAAATGAACTAATCTAATACAAGTTAACATAAAGGATAATATATTATTTATAAGGTTTTTTTGGTTGAATTAAATTTATTCAAAATAATTAGAACATGTTTTCGGGAAATAATAATATCATTTTTACACTTAATTACCATATTTACTTTTAACCATGGTAAATAAAAGTAAAAAGTTACTATTCAAAAAAATTATTTTTTCTTATTGAACCAAATTTTTATTACTGATATAAACAATGTCTCAAAGATTTTTCAAATTCCACTCACAGAAGTTGTAATATTATTTTTTATGCGAATTTGCAAATGCTCCTAGGAGGTAGATAAAAGATGATGAAAAGTTCAATACAATTTTATATATCTAATATTATTACAAAATGGCTCCAAAGAATTTAATTGAAAATATATAGGTATTATGAATCTATTTTGACATAAAATAAATTAAAAAAACTAATTATTTAAATAAAAAGTCAGTTTTAAACAATAATGTAGTGTTTTTCACTATTCACAAAAAATTTAACTTTTTAAGAAAAATAACAAAAATTCACCCTAAGCTAATTTCGATATTCTGAATCCCAAATTGAAATCCATTTTGACAGATAAAATTTATAATATTTCAAAATGGGCTGTTAATATTAATAACAACTAGTTTGATTGGTCGCGGTGTGTTAGAATCTCGATGTTGTGTATAATGAAATCTATTACATTATTCAAAGGTAATCATACTGAGGAAGATTATGTTGTTACATTCTTCCCTCATTCAAATAATTTCACCCCTAAAATTTCTAGATTAATCCCACAAAAAAAGAATCTGGTGGTTCTTCATCATTAATTCCTTTGATTCAAATTTTGCCTCTTCCATCTTGTGGTTTCTACATAGAACTTTCAGTAGACGAGTCATCCATTTTAATAACACTTGTTCTCTGGTATCAATAATCTTTACATTCTCTTCCCAATAAGACATAACAGGTTTCAGTTCAATTTCCTCATAGGTGAGTACATGCGTTGTGTCCGGAATTCATTTTCTCAACAGTGATACATGGAACACATCGTGAACTTTGGAGAGACATGGCGGCATTGCCAAATGGTAAGATACAACCCCAATTCATTCTATAATTTTGAAAGGTCTGATGTACCTAGGACCTAATTTTCCACTCTTATTGAATTGTATAACTCCCTTCCACAACGATACATTGAAGAAAAAATGATCTCCTACCTGAAATTCGAAATTCTTCGTTCATTTATCAGAATTGCTCTTCTGCCTACTTTGAGCATCTTTCATGTGGGTTTGGATAAACTTCACCTTTTCTATTGTTTCCTCAATATGTTCTAGGCCTATTATTTTTCTTTCACCAACATCTTCCCAAACGGTTGGTGTGTGACATCTCGTTCCATATAATGCTTCAAATAGTGCCATCTGAACACTTGAATGGAATCTATTATTATATGAAAATTATACCAGAGGTAAATATTGATCCCACATACCTTGAATGTCACGTGATAAGGATCAAAACATATCTTCTAAGCTTTGAATAGTCCGTTCTGATTGTCCATCGGTTTGAGGTTGGTAGGCAGTGCTCAAATGAATATCACTTTGAAAGGCTTTCTGGAGATTTTTCAAAAATCCTGATCTAAAATAGGGATAACGATCAGAAAAAATTGATATGGGTACTCCATGAAGTCTAAAATCTTCATTAATATACAGTATTTCTATACGATCAAGTGTTAAATCTTCTCTTAGAGAACAAAAATGTGATGACTTGGTAATATGATCAACAATGACCAATATTTCATCATTCCTTCTAGGAGTATCTGGTATCCCCGTGACAATGTCCATCATAATATTATCCCAATTCCAATCAGGTATGGTAAGAGGTTTCATGACCCCTCTAGGCTATTTCCATCCATCTTTCACTTGTTAACAAACCATACATCTTGACAAAAATTCAGCAATCCCCCTATTCATGTTGTCCCACCAAAAATGTTCCTTCAAATCTCTATAAATCATGGTGATCCTAGGGTGTATAGAGAAATTAGAACTGTTAGAATCATCCAATAATTATCGTTTTCAATCATGTATATCAGGAACACAATGTCTCATCCCAAATTTCAAAATTTCATTTTCATATATGAAGTCCCTCAATATCCCATTATTCATAGCATTAATCTTCTTTTGAAACTCTTCATCATCAGTCTATGAAATATTTATTCCTTCTATTAAAGATGGTTTGGCAACCATTTGAAAAACTATTGATGTTTCATGTTTCATTTTGACTCCCATATCCATCATTACTATATCCATGAAAATGGGATCCCTTTCCACTCTCATCTTGTTCAAAACTCCAGGATCATTTCTGTTCAAAGCATTTTCCACCTTATTTTTCTTCCCCGAGTTGTAGTGAATTGTGATTTCATAATCCTTGAGTACATCAAGACATCTCCTTTGACTTATGTGGAGTTATTTTTGTGATAAAATATACTTCATACTCTTATGATCTTTATAAATCTCACATTTTTCACCATATATATAGTGTCTCCATATCTTCATAGCAACGATTATAGCTTCTAACTCAAGATCAGGAGTATTCTAGTTTTTCTCATGAGTTTTTATCTATCGTGATTATGATGATGTAACTATTTCATTCTGTAAAAGGACACAACCATGTCCATACCATGATGCGTCACTATAAATGTCAAACCCATCGTTCCCTGATAGTAGAGTCGAGATATGATCATTGACTACTCTTCTCTATATTTATTCAAAATTTTCATCACACTCTTTTTTCTAAAAAAATTTAACCCCATTAAATGTGATCTTGGTTAATGGGTTTTCCAAGCGGTCAAAATTCTGGATGAAACATCGATAATGACCTACTAATACAGAAAAACTATGTACATCATGTTATAGTCATTGGTGTTGGCCATTCACAGATTGCCTTGGTCTTTGAAGTATTAATTGGCATTCCATCCTTGGTGATAATATGGCCATGAAAAGAAATCACTTTATGACAGAACCCACACTTTCTAAACATCCCATATAATTCCTTTCTTCTAAGAGTCTTTAGAATAATGCACATGTGATTTTCATGATATTCATATCTTATGGAATATACCAAGACATCATTAACAAATACAACTAAAAAGTCATCAAGATATTCCTTGAAAACTCTATTCATTAGATCCATGATGATAGTTGGAGCATTAGTCAATCCAAAAGGAATTATTGTAATGTGGTAATACCTATAACTAATACAAAATGATGTTTTCAGAATGTACTTCTTCTTCACACACAACTGATGATATCCAGATCAAAGGTCAATCATTGAAAAATATTGAGCTCCATGAAGTTTGTTTAATAAATCAATAATGCAGGGTAGGGGATACTTGTTTTTTGTTGTTATAGCATTGATCTCCCTATAGTCAATGCACAACCTCATAGATCTATCATTCTTCATAACAAAAAGGAAAGGGGCTACACCTGGAGAAACCCTAGGCCATATAAATCCCTAATTTCTCAAATCCTCTGGTGGTTTCTTTTGTTCCAATAATTCAACAGTGTCAATTATATAAGGGTTCTTCGATATGGGCCTTGAACGTGGAATTAAATCAATGGAAAAATGAATTTTTCATTCTGGAGGATGTCATGGTAAATCCCCTGGAAAAACATCAACATATTATTGCAAAATAGATACGTCCTCTATTCGAACATTCTTTTCCACGCATGTGGTTATTTTATTCTCTTCTTCCCCAAAAATTGAAATTAGTAGAGCTACTGGAGGTGGATCTAGATAAGAATACGCCGGTGGCATTTCTTCTCTAAAGATAATATACTCCTTATCATCATTGAAAATTGTAACCTCCTTATTCCAATAATACTATTCCACATCATGGTCAGAAATAAAATCCATTCCAAGGATTATATCAAATTAAATAATGGATATGATGATGAGATCAGCAGATAAAGATAACTTTTAAGATCAAATAGGAATTAATTCAAAAAACTTTTTTGCGGTGAATCTTTGCTTAGGATTTTTGACTGAAAACTCCCATGTTAATTAAGTTTGAAAACATATAATTTACAAATCAAAATGGGAAGATATTAAGCAATGGGATGATCTAGAATCAAATAAATTCTTTGTTAAACATAAGGAAAGCATTAAATTACTTTACACCACATCTTTCAGAGCTTCTACCTCAGTAGTAGTGATTTCATAAACTTGTCCTTGCTCCCATGGAATTTTCTATGGTATGTTCCCTTGGCACTTAGGCCATTAATTTTCATAATTCCCACTTTTTCTCTAAAATATTAGCATTTAATAGCATCTTTCTTCCCCTTGTAATCATGATATTGGTGGCCTTTTTCACTACTCATGTAATAGACTCCAATTCTCTACATGAAAGTGATATGGATTTTCTTTCCACATTTAACACATGATGGATATTCAACTTTTCCCATCTTCCCCTTATTTCCATTTACATAGTGTTACGAATATTTATTCTTCTCCTACTTTTCTTTAAAGTTGTAGGACTTAGGGAATTATTTTTATGTCTTGATAGCACATGAGACAATAATTTTTTATGATGAGAATGATTGTGATAATAATGCTCGATGAAGAAATCATTATAACCCATAAAAGAATTAATCTATCATACTCCTTGGGTTATGTATATTATCAGTTGCATGCCTTTCTAATCATGCAATGTTACCCTAGTATTTTTTGACACTCTTATCGTCCATTTTCCTTAGACTTAGAAATTTCCATTCCATATCTCCTTGATGGTCACGAAGAATGTTTTTTTCTAAGGAATGCTCATTAAACTCCCTCCATTATATATTTGATACTTTATCATCCACCCTTGTAATTTGAATCAGTGACCACAATTGATCTACATATATCATGAGCTATAAACTACCATGACAACGTTTTCCCTTTCACTACTCCCAAAGCATGAAGAATTTTTTCTAAGGAATTTATCAACTGCTCAACTACTAATGGATATGTACTCCCGTTGAATTTTGGTGGTTGTTGCCTCATGATTTATTCTAACATTGATCCTCCACATTGTGGATAAGTGTGCTCCATATGGGTAAGGTTATTATTCATAACCTGAGTGAGTTGTCCCAGTATGGTGATAAGCTGATCAGCACTAGTTTCATCACCTAATCCACTATAATTATCTTGAGTAGGAGGTAAATCCCTACATCTATTATATTTGGTCATATAGTTTCCACCCATCAACTAGGTGCCATTTCTAAACAATTGCATACATAGATTAGTTTATGAATCCCAAAACATAATTCAAAACTTGTAAAACACTTAACATAAATTGAATAATTTATGGATATAATCATAAATCCTAAAAATGTTTTTCTGAGGAAGTATATACTCATAAAGCTTTCATAATGGTTTGTAAATAAAATGATAATTATCTTAATCATATCCCATGGGAGTGTCGTAACCAATAGTTCTGCAAGGCCCATCATCGTGCACCAGTTCCTGTTCGAGTCTAGCTAAATGCAGTGTTTTTTGGTTTAACCTTAGGTACATCTATGCCAGAGTTGCTTCTACCAGCTCGTATCCAGACATAGATGTATTTCTAGGAAAACATAAAAAATCACTACCATACAAAATTTCTAGGAAGTTCTTCTATTCTAATCCTCAAAGTCCATCTTAGGGTAATGGTCTTTAATCCTAGTTTTTCTAAATATAGCTTCCAAGGATTATACTAAACAACCTGTGATACCAAATGTAATTCCCCAACCCTAGTTACCCAAATTCGGTGAATTATTACATAACATTGGCATGATCACAAGGGATCAAATCTCGAAAGATCAATCAGTTTAGTTGCCTTGTAAGTACTATATACATTCATAAGTTTTACCTTACATCATTAAATAAAAACATCAACAACATTATTTCCCCCTTAAAACACACATAAATCCCTTTCCTATCCCTACAGTTCAACCATAAAATTCTTCTTCACATCATGGGGAAAATAAACCATAGAAAGGGGTGAGATCAGATTCTCAGTAAGGATAACAATATAGTGGAAACCTTCATAAATAAAAATAAACATTTAAGGCAATATAGAACACTAAAATAAAAGTCTTTTAAAATAAAACTTCAGAATAATATTGAAAATATAAACCAATATAATTCCATTTAATTATTCTGATGGATATTATACTAGTCGAATAATCACAATCAATATCAATAACCACTTTCATAATAATGGAATGCTTAATTCCAGACTTCATAAAAACATTTTCAAGGCCTTGTGCCAAGAATACAAATAAGATTTTTTCAAGGTCCTGTTCGAAGACACTATTTTGTCTCATCAGAACTACTGATTCATCAAGGAGAAAAACTGTGATCCACCCTTCACTTACAACGTCCAATGCATTAATAATATGAAATTCTTTAAACATAACATTGACATTTGTATTAAAACTATAATACGAAATGTTAATAATTTATCTATAAACCATGAATGGTGTGAAAATAACAAATTCACATTAATAAATATCCCAAACCATTGAATAAAACATGAAATATTTGTATCATAAATAAATCAACATCAAATAGGTTAAAAATCCATTAAAGAATTTTGACATAGATAAAATCAAAACATTTTGAGAGAAATATCTATTTCTATTTTGAAATCATTTAGAAGTCATGTAATTATAAAATAAAACAATTATTTTTGAAAAATTCTTATCATATTGTATGGTAAGCATCAATGATGTTATAAAGGTGGAATATATCCTCACCATCCATATTATTTAAAAAAAATGTTCTAACTTTAATTGTGTCGAAAGGCCCTAAAGTACCTTGTTTGAAAAAAAACAGAATGATTCCATTCAAAACATATAAGTTCAAATAATGATTTAAACGACTTCAATCCATTTTCTCATAAATAGTAAAATGGTTTTGAAATACATTTTTAAGAAAACACTAATGTGCAAGATAAAGAGGTCCTAGTAGATACTTTAGTAAAAATAACGTTAGATAATATAGATATTGTGAAATTTACCCTTACCTTGTACTTTTCCTTAGTTGATGGTTTTTTAACCTCATCTAAAATATTTAAAACAATGTTATTAAATTATACAATAACTATATACATAAATATAATATCATATATGATATGTAATATTTCATTGTTAATAATATTTTTTGTAGTATCATCATTTCATGTGTTAACTGATTCATTTTACTTTATATGCTTCGTTACGTAAGCCATATTTTTTATGCAGAAGATGTATTTGATTCATATACATAATGATATTTTGTCCATAAAAATTATTTTTAACCCAAAAATTAAATTTATTCTTGAATAATTTTATGGGTAATGAATCTCATCGCGTTTGTGGACACGAAAAATCCGTACGTACACACGAGAAACAATATCATTATATTGATGGAGATATATTATGTAATTGGATGGTATATCGTATATATATAATCATTAACATGTTATATATATTATTTAAATTAGTTATACTCATTATTATACCCATCCAAATAATGAAGTGTTTGAATAACTAACTACACCACGACATGGAGATGGTAATCTATGCGTACACATGAATTGTGACTTTGTCATTTATAGGATCAATTGAATAATGAATATGGTTTTTACATTTATATAATAACACCACAGTATATAGAAGATACTAGATTTAATATTTTATAATGGAAACAATAAAGAAAGAGGAAGTGGAATAAAAAAGAACTTGATAGAGGGGATGAAATATTAACCTCTTCTTCGGGTTCTTCATTTTGATTTGATCAAATGGGGCCCTTAAGTTAGCTTTATGACCAAATTAATTCCTTTATTATATAGGGAGAAAAGTTGGGAGGATATTTGGGCATGGGATGGTCTAAAAAATGGCTTTGGGGGTCTGAAATTAAGAGAAGTGGAAGTGACTTTTTATAAGAGAGGTGAGGGTCACTATAGGAAAAGCTTGAAATATTATTTTATAATGAAATAATTTTCAGTATCTAATTGATAAAATATACATTATTTAAATATGAGGTAGGTATAGGTCTAAAACCACTCATACAAAGGGTTTTAGATAGGTTTGGATCACCATATTAACCTTATCTTTTACATTTAACTCTTAATTTAATAGTTTTACATTTACCATGTCTCTTTGTATTATTATATTATATGGTTAATGAACATACTATAATCTTCCAAGAGAACCAGAATAGGTTCATTAATGAAGTATATAATATTATTAAGACTTTTTTGGCTGCACATTATATTTCAAAGAATATTATATCAACCAATAATATAGTATTTTATTTAAATCAGCATTATGTCAAATTTGACATTATTTAATAAATGTTTTTTAAAGTCTAAACAACATTATTAATTCAAAATAAATTCATAATTTCCATCCTAAAATTTTATATTCAACTAGAAAATTACTGGAATTCATCAAAAGACTCAAATTGCATTAATTTTTATATTTATAATATCAATTATTTTAATATTTCATTATTAAGGTAATTATAGTGTCATCATTGTGTCATAAATAAATTAAATTATTAAATTTCTAAAAATTATAAATAAATTATCATTATGTAGGAAATATTTTTATATTTCTAATTAATATTTAAAGTCAAATTTATAATATGTGTAAACCTATATTAAAAAAAATTTAGTTGTTAAACAATTAATTTAACTCATAACTCTTTTCTATAAATAAAATAATAATAAATGTCCTAATCTAATTAATGTAGACCTAAAGGATCATATTTTATTTATATGTTTGTTTTTGGTCGAATTAAATTTATCCAATAGAATTAGGACATGTATTAGTATAATAATAATATCATTTTTACCTTTAATTACCCCATTTACTTTTAACCATTGTAAATAAAAGTAAAAAGAGTCTATTCACCAAAAATTATCTTCATCTTATTGAACAAAATTTTTCCTACTGATATGAACTTTGTGTCTCAGATTTTTGAAATTCCACTCACAAAAGTGGTAGAATTATATTTTATATGAATTTTCAAATTTTTCTAGGAGGTGGGTAAAAGAGGGTGAAAAGTTAAATAAAATTTTATATATAAAATATTATTACAAAATGACTCCAATGAATTAAATTGACCATATATAGGTATTATGTATCTATTTTGGAAAAAAATAAATTTAAATAATATAATTTATTATTTATATAAAAAGATGGTTTTAAAAAACAACGATGTGTTTTTCACTATTCATCAAAAAATTTTGTTTTTAGAAAAATACCATAAAATCACCCAAAGATAATTTCGATATTCTAAATCCAAAAATGAAGACCATTTTGAAAGATAAAAACAATAAAATTTTAAAAAGGGGTATTAATATTCATAACAGCTAGTTAGATTGGTCGTGATGTGTTAGACTCTCAAAGTTTCTTACATGGTAAGTTATTTCATTATTCAAAGGGAAATGTACCATGGAAGCTTGGGGTGTTACAATATATAATATAAATAACAAAACTAGTAATATTTACAATTGAATGGATGGGTCAATTACAATCATTCAATTAAAAATGTTGTCACAATCCATATCATTATATAAGGACATAATATCATTTACAATAAAATGTGTGAATGATATCTCAAAGCCTAGTGGCTTCGATGGAATGCAAGAGAAAAAAGGGGTTGTAGAGAAAAAATGGATATTTTGAAGAAGGAAAAAATGTTGTTTGTACATGTAATAATTTTGGAATGAAACACCATATAACTTATTTGAAGTGAATTTGAATTTTCTACAGGTGTAGAGGGAATAACCACCATGCTATAGATTTCATGGAAAAAAAGAAGCTAAAAAAGTTCAATAAATCAAATATATAGAGTGGCAGAACTATGAAAAAAATTACCCAATAATAATAGGAACATACAACTGATGATGATAAGGGGTCAACATCAATCTTATGCAATAAATACATTCCATGTGGTGGAATTAAAGAGTTGGTGTATTTTTATTCATTAATTATGTTGTAGACGTAACCTATCAGTGTTATTATTATTATAATATTCCTGAAACATCTATGATTTTTATTAATTTTTTAAGAACAAATCACATCATGTAATATGGATAAAAGTGTTTTGGATAACATCCAGGTTTGATGAGTTTAAGGTTGATCATATGTTGAATGTCATAAATTTCATTTTTTGAGGTTTTGTGAGGTCTTTTTTTCAATTGAAATGATATTTTTAGAAAACATTTTTGAAATTGAACCCAAAGATTTATTATAAAGGTTAGTAAAAATGGTATATAAAGAATAATTCCTTCATATTATTTGGACATAATATTAAGGGTATTTAAATCCTTTATGTTCAGTATGACTTTTGATGTTAGGGTAATATTTGTAAATTAAGATTATATAATTTTAGGGAAAAGGAATAAGTCATCTAGAAAACCCATGTGTTTGAAAAGTTATTTTAGGAACAATGATATTTATGAGGAAATTGATCATAAATTTGGGAAAATTATTGGGATTTTATAAATACGTTTTTAGAAAGAGGTAAGGCCATATTTTCAGTGAAAACCCATCACTTTTCAAAAGGCCATGGGGCTTGAACCGAAAACCAAATGATGATAAGGGTGAAACGTGAGCCACTATCCATCATGATATTCATGTTTATATAATTTTGTATTTACATAAAAATGTTATTGATAAATATAAATGTAGTGGATTATGTTGAACTTTGGGTGTTTCTGGTGAGTCTTAGAAATTATTGTATTGAATTAGATAACTCATGCTAAAAATTCGTGTTTTAATAAATATGAAGAGAAATAATAATAGACATTTGAATCTTTTATAGACCATAATATCCACTCATGTTTCTAATTTTTTGATTTATCCATAAAAAATTAATCATCATAGTTTATACGATGGATTATGAAATAAAGTGGAAATTGATTAAATAAAAAACAAAGGATAACATATTTAATATATTTTTTGCATTCTCTATCCTAATATTAATAGTACCCCCTTAATTCTATTAAATATATATTGTAAAATATGTTGTCATATTACTGTCACAAATCAATCCATGAGGGAATTAATGGTCAGTAGAAGCCACAATAACCCAAATCCCACATCCAATATCCTAGGATCTTGTTAATGTAACTAGAAAAAAATGACCCCATTGAATAATGTACATTCAGGCTCCCATTTATCTCATCGAAGCATTATAGAGTAATAATAATAATGAAGTATCATATAAAGTAATCCTTTCACGTAATAAACAAGATAACTGGTTATCAATAATGTCCAGATCTCAAATCCTCCCTGACTAAATTGAGTATAGTTAAATAGATTCTCATTCCACATCAAGGTAGTTATATATGATTCTACTATGTAAAAGTATCTAATGTACATCCAGTAGTACCCATATAACCCATGAATGTTCTTTTATACTTAACACATTTGGTTGGATCATAATAGAGAACATCATCATCCTTTTTTTGGGTCCACAACATATTCATGTATAAAAATGAAACATCCAAAAAACCAGATCTATAAAATTTAAAACTAATACATCAAGAGTTTACTACATGAAAGTTCTCCCATTGTAAGTCCAGTACCATCCTCAGATTCGATATATGATATCCCTTTGAGAGTATTAAATGAGAATGTCCTTAATGAAGACAATAATTAATTCTCCCATGTATGGTAGAATTATCCATTTCATAATTTCTATAATCATAGCAGGGTAATTCATCACACTGAAAGGATTCACCAGGAAATCATTGTTTGCACAATGACATTAGAATTCCATAATTAGGATATCATCATCATGAACCCTGAACTGGTGGTAACCATTCCTGATATTGATTTTCATGAACCAACTCATGCCTCATGACATTTCATAGACCACCTCAGTCATAGAAATGGGTGTTCTTTTTCATTATCATTGTATTTATCCTGTAATGATACTAAAAAAATCAATAGATTTTCGTCCTTTTAAATTAAAATAATAAGGATTCCTAGAGGGACACAATGGGTATGATAAATCTCATCTCAAAATTGTTCTCAAACTACACTCTCAGCTCTTAGAGGTGAACATGTGAAATATGAAATTCAGATGCAGATATCATCTTGGTCTCATGGTGTAAGTCGATGAAAAATTCTATCTTTCGTAGTGTTTGAAGTACAAGATAATTCTAGAGTAATAAATACATATATTCCTCCATTAATTATGGAACTGAGATTCATAAAAAGCATATTTTCCCAGTGATAAAATGTCCATCTAGTGGACTATAAGATCAAGAACCTTTATCATAAGGCCAACATGCTCAACCATGATAGATCTCTCTCTCTCTTGTTTAGGTGAATCTCTTCCCATTAGTGATAAGGAATATTACTCACCTGTGAAAAAAATCCAATATAGGGTTAGACCATAATCAATCAATCCATAACCATTATGATGTCCTATGGCCTAATCATGATGATCAATATCTCCCACATTAATCTCTCCCCATCATGTCAAATATCACAATTCCAATAGATATTTGGTATGGATGTTGACTCATCATTGAAACCTATAGTCGTAGCTAATGGGACAAAGTATCAAATTGAAGATCCAAATCTAACGTAGGGATAATTTTTAATAAGGAATGACTTAGAAATGGGTTTATAGTACTAATGAAAGAGTAATGTAATCAAAAATCATCCCTTAAATCATATCGTGAGCATAATGGCCATAGCTATCAATGGATTTCTACTTCAAACTACTATGATTACCAGCTATATGACCCAAATTTTGGAAAACTGATTGGAATGGTGGGATGAGGTCATAACATTGTTCTCTACCAAATATATATTCCTTAAGAAATTGTCGTATTCATCTTTTAAAACTGCCTCCCTATGAGGCATCCATGAAACTTCTTGGAGAACCTGGAACATGATTGTACCTCTATTATGGGGGTACTTCCACCTTCTTACCACCTTGAAAAGCATGATCAGTCGAGAAATCATGAGTGTTGTGAAATCTATAGTCACAACTAAAGAATATCCTATGTATTAGATTACTAGATCCTGTATTTTATCCATGTTCCATAATCATGATGATTTTGTTTGGTTGTAAGGATGCCTCATCTACTGAGAGCGAAAACTTTGATGCGCACTCTATGGAACAGACTACATCACCTTGTGATACCGACATCATGTAATAGATTCTAGATGAATCAATTCCATGACGATATATATAACTAAATTACAATCCAGTACACCCTAATATATTTTGAGACACAAGTAAATGTCACTAGGAGAAATTTCTATTTGGAGACCCTTCATGAACATACTCACGATGAAGAAGCCATGTTGCAGCATATCAAGGGTGTATCACATAATTTCAATGAACCTCATGGAATACACATCTACTAGAATATCACCATGTGGTAGCTGGAGAACCTCTAAGTCCTCAACTGAGCTCATGAAATATGGGAAATTCCCCACAAAAATATTCTACCAGAAGTCATAACAAGATTGTTTCATCTCATCATGGTTATGTATAATCAAACTCCACCAACACCCAGCAACTCCATGCAACAAACATGCATTTTGGGTAACCATTTTATTTTCCAAGGTATGACCCAACGAAGAAACATGAACAGCTATCTAAATACATTTCTCTTATGCATGGTGATCTAGCTCTCTATGTAATGTTAGTGGTCACTAAAACTGGAAATTGTGTATAATTTTTAGCCTAAGAACATATTCCTCTTTCACTTCTGGTACTATATAATGCTCGATAGGTTGAATTGTTTTGACACGCACACATAGATGAATCACCTCAAGAGATTGAACCTAAACTGAGGACTCATTTCTCATTAGATTATTATAAAAATCATATATTGGTAACATATGTGTATCAATTGGAGGATGACTCGATAATACAATCAATACATTCCATGATAAGATGATAATATATATATATGTGGGGATGTTACTCAGGAAGGATTGTCAATGCAATCAAACATGTATAATTCATGTCCAATTTTCTCCTATAAAATGTCTTAATTTTTCAAATTTAAATGAATGTGTTTGATAATTTTTGTATGAATACATTATCCACTCTATTGAAAATAGTTTACATGGTCCAAAATCCACACTCGAGACACTTTGACCCTATTTTCCTAAGTCCGAACCTGTTCTTATAAGGGGAAAAATTCAAACACAATATCATGGAATAAACACTTATGATACCACTCTATCAGGACCCTACTCATTGGGGCTTTTCCGACCATTGGAAAATCAATCAATGAAAACCTCATGCCCACTGACAATAGGATAGGTTATTTTGACATGTTTGATGAAATGATAATATAAAATGGGGTTTATTTTTTTAATTCACAAGCACACACACATCCATCCATTTCCACACAAAAACTGTTGAGAAATAGTAAATATATAATCACATATAGAGTACATAATGCAAGAAATATACAATAGGAAATATATTAGATTATAATGGAATACTAAAATTGTATAAAGAGGAAAAATATATTCCCAACCTACGTTTAAGGGACAAATTTACAACAATTGAAAATAAATATACCTATTAGAGACTAATATTTTTTTCTTCAAGATCAATCCAAATACATGGTAGATTCACTTAGGTATCACTATGACTTCCCAATGTAACCATTGTTCTATCTATCTTCTGTATACGGCATGTCATGTCTCGGAAAATCCCACGCATGAGGTCACTATTTTCATATCACATAAGAAACCTTAATGACAAATAGGGGTGATATAACGAATCAAAAATAATTTCAAATTCAACTTAAATAAATATAAAAATGAAACCCAAGACATATATATTTATATAAATATACTCGTGACGAATAAAAGATTATAGAAAAATGGGTTCTACAACTCACATACTAGCCAATGTTGATGAGTAAGCCAATAACTAAAATAGGATATCACTGATGGCTGACTCAAATGTAACCTCACCCGAAGTTTTTGAGAGATTCCGACCTAATGATTATGATATCCATAGTTGATGGACTAGAAACACATGTTTGTGATATGCAATCCATTGGCGATCGATGATGGGGGATCACCGCACCGTATATAGAGGACCCATGAATGATGTAGGGGAGTATCAACCATATCTTATAAAAGGATATGGGGAAGACATGCCCTAGTGAGACATGGTAATAACAAACATGGAATCTCTATGATAGTATGGGGGGACCACACCCTAGTGGGA
Source organism: Viscum album (assembly GCA_963277665.1). Taxonomy (NCBI): domain Eukaryota; kingdom Viridiplantae; phylum Streptophyta; class Magnoliopsida; order Santalales; family Viscaceae; genus Viscum; species Viscum album. The sequence continues at coordinate 1,379,078,217 of OY728152.1, forward strand.
TAAGGGATTAATGGATCCAAAAAATATCACCGATTGTCATTAAGGATCTCTTCCAACATCGAGTGTAAAAAAAATCATGCCCAAAATATCTATTACCATTTTTCATATTCAATAGTGAGGTCTAAAATCATGATCTATGTAGAAAACTACTCATTATTGGATACATATTGGCCAATATCCATGTCCAAATAAATGAAACTCTATGAACTCTCGTAGCCTCCATCATGTGTCATTTCAATTACATGAGTTGGATATCTATATTGCATTAAATAAATTTAAGGCTACTATACATTGTCCCATGACTACCTGAGGCATACTAGTGTGATAATAGTTATCTCTGTGTACATTGGGAAAAGCCTGTCAACCTGGCTGTGTTTGAGTATGAGTCAAGGCCCTCTGTTCCCAAATTACATGGTGTCTCGTCCCTAATGTGTTGATGGCCACACAAAACATGAACATTTCCAATCCTCCCAGAGAGGGCCACATGACATGTGGGACCGACCATACATGGTGTGTGATCATGTGATCCATATAACCATATCCTCTAGTGCTGTGTATGGATAAATGGGGTTTGTTCTTATATTACATACACATTGTCGATATTTCCCCCAAATTTTATGTACCTAATGTTTTTCTCTATATTTGAAATATTTTCCATGATTTCCTCTTCTGATAACTAAAAAACAACCAATTTTAATGGATAGGTAATATACAACTAATATCCATTCCTCATATGGAAGGAAATTAAAATCATTCCACCGATAAGATTATCATTGAACTATACGACGTGTCCCATCACCCATCACCATTCATAGATCCCAGGATAGTAAATAATATCCTGAAATCCATTAAAACTAGTCATAAAAACTCGAAATATTCTTCAATCACCAATCAAAAATGCATATGAGCTCCATTAATGCTTGAATCGACCCTATTAATGTTGAACTGTGAATCCATTATCCAATAGTGAATCACACGATGAATAGGTGTGGGAAGCATAATAACAACAGTGTAATTTTTTCCAAACAAAATATCGACAATTGACAAAAACTATGAAAACTAGGTTGAATGTCCTGGAAAATTAAATATAAATGATATGAAACAGTTAAACAAGCTCATTTCAAAAAAATTGACTGTAGAATAAAAGTAATATTTATAATACATGATCAATATTTTAATAAAAATGTAAAAATAAACAATTGATGAGTCTTGCCTAAATTTGGTGTTGATCATTCATAAGGAACAGATTGTCTAGTGAAGAAGATGTCCCACTATGATCTCTACCTCTTGATCCACCACAATATGATCAACCATCATCCTACTATCTTGATCTACAAAAAATGAATGTCATAGGATCCTCTCAAATATCCCAGAGATATGAGAATACACCAGTAGAATTTACATGACATTCTATTAAATGAGGAAATTATTTTATTGTATATTAATGAAATTATATATATTAATGAATTAATCCCCATAATATTACCACTAATGGATGCCTCATCTGAATGTGTGGTGCTGACCGATATTTGGCCACACATAGGGAAAACCCCACACTTCGAAACCAAATGTGTTCTAATATTACCAATCAAAGCAGCCATTTTGAATTTATTTAAATATTCACAATGAAATTTGATCTTGTGATATTTATTTTTTTAGTTATACTATAATATCAATTTTGGGCACATTGGGGCTTAGAATCATTTGTTTTCTCTACACATAAATCTAAAAAAAATCTTTAATATATTTAAATGACTTATAACGAAAGTATAGGGTCCTTAAAATTGCATTATTATCTGATGAATCGATGTTATTTTCATTCATCAACGAATTATGGTTTTATTGTTCTTGAATTAATTATAATATTTCACTTTCCTATGATCAATGAATTATTTTACACTCAAAAAATAATTGGGATTACTCATTTTGAATTATGTCAATAACTTCTCAATCCACCAATGATATAATAATTGAAATACATGTTATGTGTTACTCCAAATGATATTTTTAATTCATATTTCTCTATTTTTGGAGTAAATTATTTATAATTATTTATGATATCGGTATTAAAAATGAAATTTATAAATAGAAATCCCTTGAATTCCATGTACAAATTAAAATTATGAGGATTCGATTTTTTAAAGGTGAATAGAATGTAAAATACAAAGGATATAAAGTAATAACGTAATGTTTGATAGAATATGTTACATATAACACCAAACATTAATGTAATTTTAAATATATTTATTTAAATTACATGATTTTGATAGTTTTTAGTACTTTAAACCACATGATTAAACTAACCATTGAATAAAATTCCATTTATCCTAAATATTAAATTATAATTTAAGAATATTTATAAATAAATTAAAAAAATTAAATTTTATAAATTGTTATATAATAAATTAAATTATAATAATTTTATTATAAATGAAATGAAATTCGTTTTATTGAAAAAGAATAGTCTTTAAACTATATTTTTCTATAAAGACATTTACCTGCACTTTTCAGCCACAGATTTTAATTAATTATTACAACATCTATAAAAAGAATTAAAAAAAATATGAATAATTTTTTTTATCATTTCAAAATTATCTTATATTTAATTTTTGATAATATTCTTAAAAAATACATTTTTATAAAAAGTGAAAATATTTCTTTTTCTGGAAGGCTACAATATAGTTTATAGAATTTAAAATATTGTTTTTTATTTAAAAAAATTTTCAGAATATATTTTTCTGAATTTTAATATAATTATTAAAATTTAGTTCATTAGAATCAAATTCATTTTCAATTTTCTTATTAAAACATTGTATACTTATAAAAACATTCATTGGAAAACTAATTTTTCATCACGCCAGTCTAGATAATATGAAATTAAAATTTTCCAATTAATTGAATATAATTTTTTAAAATATGATTCCATATTTTTAATTGGATTAAAATTTTCCTTATTATATGGTCAAAAAAACTTTTTTCATAAAGAATTATAAAATCAATAAAAATTAATGACCATAGTTATGAAAAAAAAGGTTTTAGAGAGGGTTAAACTAAAATGACGAAGGTAAAAATGACCATAAATTAAATAAAATTATTATTTTATGGAATTTTATTACCTTATCTCTTATATTATTCTATAATTATCTATTTTTTATTTTTATGTAATTTAATAAACAAGGGTATCAAATTTGAAATTAAAAAAAATCTATATGTGTCCTCCCCCGTTAATAATAGGTCACCCTTGTCATATAATCTATATATATTAAAATATTATTTCATTCAAAAATTAAAAATATATATATTCATTAAATACCAATGAAAATAATAGATTAATTTTTTATCTTAAATAATTTCTAGGAAGGTGTCAGGAATACACCAAAAGAGGTTTTCTGATGAAGTGGTAATGTTCTTAACAATGGAGTTTAGTCTTAGTTATTATTATAACTAAGTAAATTAATCTCCTGCTCTGATACAATAGATACACTAGTATATAAATTATCATTATTTTTTATGATATTACTTTCATGACTTATACCAACCTCATCTTCCATCGAATGGGGAAGAAAACCATTAACCGTGTGTATGGTGGACTATGACCTCATGAACTGACATAATTCGATTTCCATCACTACCTCTCCCAAATGGATATAATGAAATTTAGAATATATATATATATATATATATATATATATATATATATGATAAGAAATTAATATAGTTATTGAATTTTAATAACACATTTTACTTATTACTATCCTATCTGTTTGAAAACAAGAACCTCACTTATGCATACTCGTGGACTATCATCTCCATGAAGAATTGTGAAATATTTTTCATTTAATTTTGTAAAGGATTTAAATATGTATATATATATATAGAATATATATAACATATTTGATATAATAATTGATTTTTAATGTTGAAATAAAATTTAAATTTCTTATAAAACATTAATTAAAAAAATAGAAATAATGTTTATGTAAATGTACGACCACCATCTCATTTAATTGTGTTACCCATACTCTCATCTCTTAAATAATGAAATATTTAAAATACATATATATTGTTTATATTCACTATATATATCATGTTTAAATTTATAATTATTATAGTCCAATTATCAGTTTAATGGTCTAGAGATTACAAACCAAAAATACACATGAAAAAATAAAGTAATAATCAACCAGAATAACCATTTTTATAAAGAATGGTAATAAATCGGTGATAAATACAATAATTATATCATTTAGTTTTTGATATATATGATTATGGTTATAAAATAGATTAAAAATACGACTATAAATAGTATACAATAGTATTAATCTTGTACAAGTGAAATCATACATGAGGAAAGGGTTTTTCATCTCACTTTAACTTCCTTGAGATAAATTCCAAACTCACAACATAACAATTTAACATGATGTATATACCACCCCAATGATATTATATAGAATGAATATATTTATCATCATGTCATTTAAAATTTCATTTGATTGAATCGATTTAATGGGACTTACGATTAAAATATAAAAAAATTTGTAAGGGTTTATTTCATAGTCTAAACATTATTTGGAATTGTTTATATTTAAGCCTCTATTGGGTGAATTATTTGATATTTTTTAATAATACTAATATTTATTGTTATAATATTATAAATCATGTACTTTTAAACTAATATTACCATTTTAAACTCTTTGGTACCTAAAATTATTGCGAAAATATTTTTAAGAAAATCATACATTATTTCTCTCATTAGTCGATAATTATTTCTCTTCTATGTCCATGTCTTTTAAAAATGGTATCAAAAGTATTTTTTCTATTATCCTATGATTTTTCAAAATGAATGTTATAATTTTTTTTTAAAAAAAATTTCAACAGAATATTCCAATTTTTTTTGGAATGAGATACTTTTTAACTTATTAATTAAAAATTTAATGGAATATTTTTATAATATACTGAGAAAGAAAAAATAAATTTTTTATTTACCAGTCATTGTTTTTAAACATGATTTAAATTGTTTCAAATGTTCTTTTTTATTAATTTTTTCAAAATTATATTTAAATATATTAATTTTTATATTTCATCTTCAATGGGAAAATGAAATTTTACTCTAGAATATTTTTAATAATATTTTATAGTATTTATATTCATTAATTAAAACCACACTCATTTTATAATGACATCTACTATGAATATTCTATAATAATAACATCCTTATTATTTTTATGGATTTTATATTATTAGTTTTTCTATGATGTTGTATTTTGATGACTATTCTCCGTAATACTATACTTGGTATATGGTTATGCTTCTTTATTGGTGAACATATTAAAATTAATATCCTAGTTTTATAAAATGAATTTTCACTATGTTTTATTAGTAGTGAAAATAAGATGAAATTTTTTTCTCTTTTTTGATAAAAGAGATTTCATTTATTATGTACATCCTATTTTTAGGAATGTATCATATTGAGTATGTGTGGGGTGGGTAATGTTATAACCGATCAATGCACTTATAGGTATTCTGAGACAAACTATCTTGTGTATTTTCCTTATGCCTTACACAATTAGGTAAGGTGTATTTGACCAAGATAATGATTTTATGGTTATGATGTTTGAAATTTTTAATTCCATACTTATTAGATTTTTTTTATTCCCATATTTTTATTTAATTTGTAAGAACATCAATGGTTAATTTTCAAAATTATATGATTTTTATATGGAATTATTTTTTCATCACCCATTCCTACCATATTATTCATCGTGTTTATGTTATTTATTAAATGAAATGTTTTCTATAAATTATATTTCCATATTTATTATTAATCATATATTAATGATAGCATTCACTTTATGCATACCATTACTGAGCATTAGAGCTCAACCCTTTATTACTTTTTATTACCCCTGGTTTCTAAGAAGTGTATGATGATTAATTTAAAAGGGTATGACAAATTAATGAATGGTGTTATCAAATAAAATCCTATAATTTATTTTTTAGTTTTCAAATGCAATGTAAATTTCATTTATGTATCCTGTTTTCTCATAATTCTAAATAGTTTAGTCTTTTAAGGAGAAATATCGTGTATCTTCAACCAATGTCAGAATGTATCTATAGAATCTGGGCTACCAGGGCCATAATCATTACAATTGGGATATTACCTTTATTATTATTAGGGTCCTTAATGATATACTACATTCAAAAGTTAACATTTAGACTACTTGTCATAATTCCACTAAGAATGGGGGATTTAAGTGTTCCCCCTCTACCCATAGAAGGAGTTTTACACATAAATAAATTTATATCATATAATAATTTTTTTCATATTGAACACACACTAAGAAATAGTCATATATGGTCGTAGACTATGTCTATCAAGAACCTAATTTACTAAATAATATTATTTATTATTATTTAATATGTTTAATTTATATTATTTCCATATAGGGTATCAAAAATATAATTGTTTCGTAATACCATATATTTCATTAATTATTATTCAAGAGAATATTTTTGGAGATGAATATTTATTATATATTTTACGTCTATTTAGAGAATTTCATATTTATATTTTTGATGGAAAATAATGAATATATATTTATTAAATAATAAAATTGTAATTATTTTAGGACCGATAAATATTTTGGATGAATGAAATGTTGTGTTTTATGATACATGGATAAATAATGTATAATATATATAATATGAATAAATAATATTTAATTAATTTAAGAGTATCAATCATATCATTAAATATTATTATTATTATTATTAGTATTGATATGTTGTAACAATGTGATTAAAGAAATAACATGGTTGCAAGGATAATTATTATTTTCTTACCACTGTACTATTTAAATAGAATTATATAATTTCTAATGGGATGATTTCAATTTCAATTAATAGATCCTTCATCACAAAAAATGACTCTCAATTCAAGATTTATCAAAGATAATCCTTCTTAATGTGATTCTCAAGTAGATTCAATAATATAAAAATAATTATTTGGATCTACCTGAATATCCCCCATAGATTCCCACTATTTTATTTAGAAGTAAATTGAAAACATAACGATCACCAATTGTCTGAATTTATGTTTTATTCCTTTAAATAAAAAATTTATGATGTAGAGAGTTTTTAGGATTTATTAAAGAATAAATAATTCCTCGCATAGTAATTACTTATTTTTAAAATAATTATAAATGATTTTTTGATGGTCTTATGATTTTTTTTCTATTTTCTCCTATGTATTAATAATTCATTCAATTTAATTATTCATATGCTTTTTTATCAATGTACAACTCAAATTAATTGTCTATCTGTAAAATTATCCATGTAAGGTGCAACCCATCCAATGCTATTGTTTTTCTTAGAACATTCACAATGTATCAGAGTTACTATATAATTATTAATAATTATTTAATGGTCGTTGATTTATTTAATATTTTGTCATTATTTTTTTATTTATTTAAAACATTTATTTAATAATAATATTGTGATCTACTATTCTACTCTTTTATTTTAAAATATATAAATTAAGTAGTTTAACTTTCCGAATTGTGAACATTTGAAGAACTCATATGGTAGTGAAGACAAATATAACTAGGAAGTATAATTGTATACTCCATGAAACTTGTTAGTAGACCCCTTGACCCCATTTTTAATTATCTGAGATAAATCATGCATTAATACCGATTTAATTAAATCATTGTGTATCTATTATATATATGGAGTATTTAAACACACCATGTGATGATCAGGCTATCCTAGAATTTTTTTCAGACGGACTACAGAATGTGTAACATTAAAAAAAATTTAATCCACTTACGAAATATGCGATATAAATTTTCTAACTCAATTTATAGGACAAGTGACTCTATAACATGGATATCACATGACGTGTGGCCCATGTAAAATATTTAAAATCAATTAAATTCCATTGAATAAATACATATTGAGTCCCAATATAATTTCTATGGATATATGGTGTGAACTATACATGATGTGTAGCTGGATTATACCTTCCATATATATGAATTTATAAAAACAAAAAATTAACGTATTTTTCTTCTAATAGTTTATCAATATGTTTTCCTTGTGTAATTTTTTTATACATACCATGGGATGGGTTTTATATATATTATCTTTATAATTAATTTCTACATAATTATTATATCTGCTTATCGTGTAGAAGTCATAATTTAGTCATTAAACTAAAAACATGAATCTTAACATGCTATGTAAATAAAATGTGTTTCATTTAAAATTTATTTGAATATTTTAACATCATGAATTTACAAAATAAGTTATGTTTTTCACATGGTAAATAAGTAAATAGTATAAAAATATAATACATGATGTGTAGTTTAGATAGGTACATATCTTGTTTCTTCTATGGTATATGTTTTGTACACTGTTAATTTTAAATAAATATATTTAATTTGATAAAAAATTATGATGAATTGTAATCTCGAGAATGGAATGATGATAATTAGGAAAAATGAATGGGTAAATTGGAAAAAAATTATTGATTTGATTTTTATTTATTTTAAATACAAAAGTATATAAATGAAAAAAAATTAATTAATTGTATATTTTGTTTAATGTTTATAGATGACACTGAACATAGATAATACCTTCTAATGTGAATAATTTACTTTTAATTAATTATTAAATTAATTTGATGGCTTCTGTTTTATCTCTCCTATCAATTTGTATGGTCATTCCTTCCCCTAGATTCATTTTCTATAAAACCATTATACAAATCGTTGGTTCCCCTCACCATTGTGTGATTAAAAGCTTGTGTAATGGATAAAAGTGGTGTAAATTTTAATTTTTAATTAATAAAAAAATCAATCAAGGGTATATATGGGTGAATAGGTGGAATCTTACAAATGAAAAAAAGTATTGGTTTAAGGTTTCCCCCCTATGTAGATTTTTAGTTCATTATCCTCTAAATAAACAATACATTAGTATATTTTCATTATCATACTAATTTAATTTTTCTCTATCACATTTTGTAGTTAATTTCATTATAGACGATTTGGTGTGTTCACATGATTTAACTTATCAACTATAATTCAAGATATATCAAATAGAAATTATTTTATGATTAATTGTTTTTCAGATATAGTTAATCAATTAAATAAATTAAAATAGTAATTACAACTATGTTATAGTGATAAAATAATAATTTTTTGTAAGAAGATAAAAACCCCACAATTATATATTTTTTCAGATTAGAATTCCACTAATTATATTGAAATGAAACTATATCTCATATTTTTGGAACAGTCTACGCCAAGGAGAATTCAAATATCGAGGAACTCAAACATAAAATTTTCGGTTGACATAATATGGTTCACATCAAGCGTTGACTACCAAAGCAACACATTGTGTAATAAAGAGTCAAAGGTTGACGAAATCAAATTTAAGGGATTTAGGATTGGTTATTCCACTAAAATAATCATGGAACTATAAGTTAACAGATTTGAAAATTTTAATGTCTACCTAAATCCATTCAATAAGCCTACCAGAAACATGTCTTGGTTTTAAGAATGAAATATGGTTCCTATCCTCATTAATATCCATGAAATTGAATGTTTTTTATCCAATGGTGAGGGATATTTATTTTGGTTAAAATAGGTTGAGATTAATATATATTATATTTATTATATAAATTTATCCAATAATGTATAAAAATATTATCTTTTTAGTTGTGGAAAAAACAATAAACTAGACTTCAAACGTATCACTAAGATCCATACATGAGAAATGTAACCTTCTCAATGGAAAGAATTTCCATAAATGGTAACTGTTCTTAAAAATCATCATATTCATGTAAACCAAATATATGTGTTGAAAAAAATAACTATTTATGTAGTCCATGGACAATGCAATATTGAAGAAGAGTATACTCTCTATGAAAAAATTAGACAATTCCCGAGAGGATGAATAATTCATGTTATCATAATTGACCAAATAGATTTTCAAGAAACATGATGTCATATATTTTTATATCATTATGTATCCCCATCAAGATATTTATCATGGGGTAGAGAGACAAGAGAGTTATTTTATCTCCACTATACTATTTACTTGTATTTTTGTCGATTTAGCAAAAGATATTCCTCATTATGTAAATATAATTAGAAATATAGAATGAATACACATTTTGGGGATTAAATTCCATAATTATTTCTGAAAAAATATCATTCTTTCCTTACTACCCAAGACCTTATGTAGTTTTATAGTAAATTTTATCTTTAGAAAAATGATTTTATTCATTTAAAACTTTTTACTCTCACTCGACATTTTTTCAAGGACATGATGTGTGATAAACCCATGATGCATATATTTTATATTAAAATAATGAAATTGGAAAAGGGTCCCAATACTCTTAAAATGTATGAATCACTCTAGAACCATATATTCAATAAGATTAATATCCAAAGGATGATGTATGGAAATGAAGAAATTTTTAATTCATAAATAAATAAAGGCTACTGGAAGAGTAAATACACCAAAAATAAAGGGGTAGGTGAAGGATTATTATTTATTGAGTGTAATCATTCAATACCAAAAAGTTGGTTATTAGATAGAGCATGTGGTTATCAAATATATATATATATATATATATCTGAATAAAGGAATCAAGTAAATTATAAATGATTTCAAGGGGTTATTTAGATTTGTAGTATGCCAATTATGTGATGATGGATGCTCTATCAAGTACTGACTAACTCATTCCATTTCATATAGTAATGATCATTATTTATAATGATTGTTATTATTTAATATGTATTAACATAAATATAATTTATCAATAATTCCTAGATAATTTATATTGAATTTTTGATGTAAAATCAGTTTCCTTTATAAAGACAACATATTTTATTGAATGGAATAATTTAATAATGTTCATTATATGTTATGGTTTAAAAACCAAGTATTTAAAATAGGTAATGAATAGATTTCACATGATTCTTATATCACTCATCAATGTTATCTAATTCTTGGTTATATAAATGTGAATAATCTAGAAAAGCTCAATTAAGATTTTAATTTATAATAATATCAGTTAAAACCACTTGAATGATGACATTCTGGTTTATATGTAAAATTTCCCAAACCACCATTTTTTGGAAAAGTTGAATGGTCTATAGATATTATAGGATTGGAAGACAATGATTTGCCTAATTGAAGATATATATGGTTATTATAACAACACAAAATTTACTAATAGATTATGTAGATGTGTATATTTCAACAAGATGTGGAATAAATTAGTTTTCATTCATAAATTCAATGAAATAAATAATGAATTAGAACATAAACTTGGTAGGAAAATAAATAATATTCTATATAATTTAGGTGTTGAATATGTTAACAATGTGTTAATCGAATTTGTAAAAGTGTTTAAAATAATTTCTCACATTACTCCTCCATACACACCACAATAGAGTAGTGTTAGTGAAACGATGAACCATACCATTATAGACATGGTAAGGTTAACGATGAATCATGTAGATCTTATATTTTTATTCATAGGATATTCTATACAAACTATGATATCCACACTAATAATAGTAAAAACTAATGAGAAAAAATGAATTGTATTTCAGTAATTGAATTGAAGGAAACCATTATAATAATATAAACATTATTGGGTTGAAAGGATTTTTTTATGCCCCTCTCTTGAAAAAAATACTGGAACACTAGGACACAATGTGAATCATTATAGGGTTTCCAATAAAAACACTTGGAGAACAAATATATATTCCCTAACAAAAGAAAGTGAATATTTATAGTCAATCAATATTTCCTGAGATGGTGAAAATTCTATAGAAGGGTAGTAGGATAATTATTTACATGGATGATGTTAATGGTCAAGATTCATAAGATATAGTACATGAAGGGATTACACTGCTCTATGTGGATGAATTTGATCCTAAAACACAATTGTTTCATTAGAGAACTAGAGAGGTAAGAGAACTAGAGGGATATGGTTTTCAATTCACTAATGACATTGAATCATTATTTGTTAAAAATCCTTGTACTCTTCCCCAAAAATATATATTTAATTATATAAGATGATAAGATACTATAAATTCTGAAATGGATTCCATGTATATGAAAAACAATGGGTTTTAGTGGATCTTCTTGGTGATATTAATATTATTAAATGTTAATGGGTATTCAATAGATAAATGGAAATTATAGGTAATATAAGTACTTATAAATAATGTATATCGGAAAAATCATTGTACTAGATAATATGAATTGAATATGATGAATCCTTTTCACTGGTATCTATTTGTAATTCTATCCAAATTATATTTTCAACGTAATATTACCATTACGATGAAATTGGGTAGATTGTCATAAAAAGAACATCCTATAATAAATACATTTAAGAATATTCCTATATAATATAACCATAATTTTTTGTGTCTCTAGATGATTCCACAATGTTATTAATGCTATAATAATCAATTTATGGTATGGAAGAAACTTTTAGGTTTGGGAACATTTGGATGGATGAATCAATAAAATAATTTTTTTTTTCATTAAAAATAAATGATTGGAATTTGTTAATATATGGATTAGTTTTTTTTAATTCATTATACAATTATTATATATTTATGGAATATTAATTATTGTAAATTACATACGAATCTTACAGTCAATTAAGGACTGGTGAAACAAATTAATTTCCATGAATGTCATTGGTGAATAAACCTACAATGAATGGATTAAAATAATTCATGATTGACCCATGACAAAATGAAACAATGTTAAGGTATATACATAGATAATATAATAATGATATTTAATGTGGAACTATCCAAGTTTATATTGGATCAACTTTCCCATGTAATACATCATTCCAATAAAATGTGTCCTCAAAAAAATTAAAGAATGATATATTGAGTGTGATCCCATATACATCAGCAATATGATTAGTACTCTATTATATTTTATGTAGTAGACTTGAATTTCAATATACATAGATCACTGTCAGAATATATGAGGACGATCTAAGTGAACAATATTGGTCAGATATTATACATATCATTTAGTATCTATGAAGAACTAAGGATATGTCTTGATTGTGTGGAGTTGATTAGGAGATGTTGTTTAGATATTTTACTGATGATAGTTTTCAAGTAAATTATGATGATATATTTCATTATGGATATGTAATCAGTCTGAACATAGGATATATAAGATATAAATGTTCAAATATTCTAGTTTTAATTTCATTATAGTAGAGATACATTATATAAAGGCTTCTAGTGAAACTGAAGAATCCATTTGGATAAAATACTTTTTGTAGGAGATTTATTTGATACCTAGAAGTATAGAACACATCACATTGTATTTTGATAAAACTATAGTGGTGGATCTTGTAAATGATCCATGTTTACACCAACAATGAATGAACATACAACATATGTATCACCAATTGACGAGTTTTTCTCATAGGGGTGATGTTGAAGTAAATAGAGTTTATAAGAACTAATCCCAAAAAACATCCAAAATTAATAATTATCTCATCAGAAGCATGAGTACATGTGAGGGATAACAGAAAAAAAGATGTTAGAAATTGGAACTAGTTAAACTGGTAGTCTATTAGAGTTTGTTACCAAGAACCAACTTAAGTTATATTTATGAATATCTCTATTCAATGTTATGTATATTAATAAAATAAGAATGAAAACATGATTTTTCATCTTCCAAGCATAGTATAACATAACTTCTTAAGGGATAACGTCTCACGTAATCATCATGGAATTTTTTCTATATGAAGATAACTCAAGAGTATTGAAAATAGTATTCTAATATATATATATACTATTTTTGGATAAAATAATTTTTATTAAATAATGATATATGTTTTGACATGTGTATCATTACAAGACATCAAGGAAGCTCCTATTACAATATGCCAATAATTATTTTTTGTATAAGAGTTTGTGATAATGTGACATATTAGTAGAAAATACCAAATGATAAGTTTCATTGGAAGTTCATATATGCGGAAGTGTGTATTGATCCATGGAAATCATGAATATTATTAATAGATATTATGATTTACATACAGAAGGGTATTTACATAGCCCAGAATGTCTTATTTTTTTGGTAAATTAATGTATGTTGGGGTTTTCAAAAGTAAAATTTCAATAATGAATAATATAAGAAGTTATTTTCCAATTTTTTTCTTTAATTTTTGTTGATATATCAATCCATTTGATACAAATGATAATTCCTAAGGGGAACCTTGGAGATTGTGTTAAATGGAAATGTTCATTTTCAAAAATTCAATGAATTACAAATTGAGCGCATAGGTTGATGGAACCAGTATGAAACATTCATGATTATATATATTAAGATAAATAGATTATATTACACAATAATTATACGTATAATGTTTTTTCATAGTGAGATTAATTTTTTAATCTATGGTTTCATTTTAATTTTGCAGCATTGGAATGTTTATACACTATGTGTATCACACATTCAATCCCACTTAGAAACATTCATAGAGTATCACACACAATGTGTATCAAAAAAATTATTCAAATAATATTAATATTCATTATATTATAATTACTTTAGTAAATATTATTCTATCATTTGGATTATTAATTTATCACTATTTCTTTATTAAATATAATTCATCACATTTATTTTAGAGAATATTTAGAGAGTATAATATTCAATAAATATTAATTTTATATTTAGTGAATAAAATATTTATTTTTTATTGTTTAATAATAGAGTGAAATTTAATTATTAAACAAATATACATTATTTATAGCAGTTTAAATATTATGGATGACTGATAGAAATTGTTTAATGGTATGATGATATATAATATATTTATGATATTAGTTTAATAAATAAAATCTAATTAATTCATTTTTTCACATGTCATGATATAATAATAATATTATAACTATAAACACAAGCTTCTATAGTGATAAAAGAACTAATAATGGGGCATGTGTAATTAATATTTTCTAACACTTGAACTATTTAAACCCTATTAAATAATTTCTAACAGTTTAGTTAACATTTAACTTTTGAGGGATATCCTCCTCCACATCCTCTTTTGATTTTAGTGATATTGAAGAGAATCCTATTGGATGTGATTTATAAGGTGATTAAACAAGAATGAATCGTGCATTATGATCAATAATGATACAAGCCGTACATTCCTATTGATATTTTCACATTTTCCTACAGAACATGTTGATCATAACATTTGGGAATACATACTTTATTTTTATAAAAATGACAAAATATAATTGAGTCATTGTCAGATTAATCAATGAAGAAATAATTGGTTATAATGTAATTATTTATACTCCTAAATTTATTATAAATCATAATTTCATGATCTCATGATTTATCTCTAGTATTCTTCATTTTACTTTTATTTGACTAAATTCTATGGGTCACAACATTTATATTTTATGTACAACTCAGATAAAACATTGACTCTGGAAAAATTAATGTTTGGTATACCCTATATTTTTATTCCACTATGAATGAAACCATCATTAAAGACTCACAAAGGATCCAAGAACAATATTTAATTCATTGGAGCCTATAAATAATGTCATTAGGCAGAATCTGAAGACTAAAAAAAATACTCACTTGCTCATTGATATTTAATACAAATGTTCTCAATTACAAAATCTACCTTAAAAGTGCACTCCAATATCAATATTATTTTTCTTTGTTATTTGTTGAAAAAACATTTATTATACATTCAATATCAAATAATATTAACATTTCTTCTTACTGCTCATCATATTCATTTAGATAATTGAGATCAATCTAAAAAGATTTTTCTCCCTTGAAAGCCTCAAATCGTTTATCTTTCTTATATATTTGTTTCTTACTACTATTAAAGTAATTAAATTGTTTGTCCTTTAATTTTATTAATAATTCAATGTATTATTCATATCAATTTTTGACTTTTCAATTAAATAATTAGTGTCTATTTTATTTACTATTTCATAATATAACCTAAAAAACAAGGTAGTGTTTCAGAATCATAGATTCTATTGAAACCAAGGGAATAATACATTAAATTCCCAATTGATTAATGTGGATTATGTAGGGGCTCAATAATATATATTCTCAAACATCCATATTGAATATATTTTCTAGTTTACATTAATAAATTTAAATTATATCCACATTCAATTGTTCACTATTTTCATAATTAATAATTTAGTCCATTAATTTTTTTTATATAATTGAATCATTTAATCTTTCAAAATTTATAACTATTTTTATTATATCCATTTTATTTTATTATTTATCCTTTTAGATTTATTCTTTTTTATTCAAATTTTTAGTGACTATTTTAAAACATTTATTTTTTTCCTTTAATATTTTAAGGGTAATTCAACCCCTCCTTACATTTTACAAATCCTTAAGCTACACCCTCTTCATATAATACCAATCGATAATAAATATATGAAGTATTGTTTATATCATTATATATATAATTAATATATATCCTTAAAATTCATTAACCAAATTAGGTATATTTTACTTTTAAATGAAAACATACAATATTAATTAAAAACAATTTTTTTTTAAAAAAATTATTATTTTCAGATGAATTATTAAATTAGAATTCCAAATAGTCTGTTAATTATTTATTAAATTTTTCTAACATATAAATTTAATCATTAATTTAATTTTAGTAATAAAATATTTTATATAATTCTTGAAAATTATTTATTTAAAAAAATATATAACTCAAAAAATACAATTTATAATCATTTTTATCTTCCCATGTAAATTAGTAAAATATAAATCTTCTAAAAAATTACTTTTCAATGAGTAAAATTATTTATAAACAATTTTATATTTTTAACATCTAAATAAACATTTTTTGTAAAAAGTATATACTGTTTTTCAAAACTATTAAAATGTTAATTGATATTATGAAAAATTGTTTTATATCATTTAATAATAGTTATATAATAACAATACAACCCCATTACATCCAAAAAATTCATCATTCATTATCTTCATAATTAAAAACACATATTTTTGATGTTTTCAATTTGTATTTTACACCATGCATTCTTTTTTAATTATTTTTTTCATTTTATTTTCGGCTTAGAAAAAGTGATTTTATTGGGTGAAGACTATAATACATATTTCATAATTATAAAAATATTATTTATTTTATTTGTTATCAAATTTATGTTTATAATGTTTTGTGGGATATAATAATCAATGGAATGAAATATATGGTTTCATGTACTATTATTGTAGTTATCCATTATTAGTGAGTAAATTTTTATTATTTCAATTTATATATTTTATGAATTTTACTTTTTTATCTTGTTTATATAACTTAATAGAACTAAATAAAATAATAATGAATGATAAACATCATGT
The DNA here is from genome assembly GCA_963277665.1 of Viscum album. Classification (NCBI taxonomy): domain Eukaryota; kingdom Viridiplantae; phylum Streptophyta; class Magnoliopsida; order Santalales; family Viscaceae; genus Viscum; species Viscum album. The sequence goes on from OY728152.1 coordinate 1,379,095,653, forward strand.
TTATGTAACAAAAAAATTCATAAAAAATTGGGATTTATAGTGATTTTTGACTTTTGAAAAATTAGTGGTATGTTAATTTTGAATCCATATAGATTGCACTCCAATATAAATATTCAACCTATAAGTGGTGATATCTTGAAAAAATGGATATAAAATGATATTTGATTATCATTAAAATTCAAAACACAATGTGACCATTATATAGGCATTCTTACCCAATTAGATTTTGTATTCCAGAGATACTGGTATATGTTATCATATATAGAAATAACATTAAAATTGTAATCACATTGCCTTAATGGTTGGTAATTATTACTTGGATTAGGTTTCAATGTCTTTTTGATCGTATAATAATGTTGTGGGTAAAGAAGTCAAAAATTAATGTATATATGAAATATAAATACAATGCTATCTCATCTTCAACAAGAAAATATAAATTGGTATTAAAATTAGATATTACCCCCATTAATTTCATTTAATTTTCCATCGAGGGGTGGGGAATTATTTATAGAGATGAACATGGGTGAAAAGTCAACCAAAATTCAATAGTCTCTTGAGGGGAAGGAAATAGACATTGATCATATATTGATATATTTTTATTCTATTATATACTCGAATGTTCATGTTCATCTTCACAGAAATTAAATTATTCTAATTGAACATAAAATTTAAATGTGGCTTACAGGATCACAACCATTTCATATCTGAGACAAGCTACTTGATATAATTTATTAGTGAAAATCATATTTTATTTTATTCCATGTGTGTTATGTCCCACTATTTATCACATTATCAATGATTTTGGTAACCATATATCCACCCTATTGTAGTGTACCTCTATAAGAGGAGTATTTTATTATATGGATTAATTTTTTGTAAAGAAATTGGAGGTTGTTTATGAATAAATGTTTTCAAGGAGGGATTTTATTTTGTACTTTAGAAGTTTAGTTTTATCATGGGATATTTTTTAATATTTCTATTATTGTTTTTATAAAAGTTATAGGTAATATTAATTAATATAATCATGTTTGTAACATAATATTTGTATGTTTAGGATTTATTATTATCTAGTCTATGTGATCATATAATAAGATTTATGATGCATAAGAAACAATAAAATCAGAAATATTGTTTCCAATAATATTTGTTTTCTAATGATAAAATAAAATATACTATACCAAACGGGTAATAGCATTATGAGTATATATTTAGATGAGATATAGTATCCATGTAAGGGTACATACATTTCCTACCCAAATAATACAATATTATTTATTTATATAAATTACTTTCCATCAATACATGCCCAATGACCATAATGGATTAGTGTATGAGAAAACTTGATAAGGAATTTTTTTATTACATGAAATGTCTTAAAAATGTCCCACAATGATATTACCATATTATAAACTACTTATAGCTACATAAATTAAATAAATATTTCATAACCATGGGAGAAAAATATAAGAAATGGTGAGCTCATATGCTCAATAATGGTCATTATTAAGAGTATCAATTGATGATCAAATAAAAGAAAAATACTATCATATATTTATGATATCATTACTATATGATAATGAATTCTTACCAAATCCTTCAATTTTCAAAAAATGATTCACATAATAAATAATTATCATTTCGAATTTACTAAATCATTGATGTGATATGTATTCACAAATCAACCATGAACCATATGTTTTTTTCATAAAAGTTTATCAATATCATAGAAATAGAAATTCTTTAATATGTCCATGATAACTATGAGGACTATGAAATCATGATGAATCATTCCACGACACTGTATTTGCATAGTGGATCAAGAATATAAACTAATTTACTATAATGGATCAAGCACATCACCATGTTTCATAAAATGGATCAAGCACATCAACTTGTTTCGCATAATGCATCAAGCACATCAAATTCATTCCCAAATTTATATCATGATATATAATACTTCACTAAATTACTTGTTGGAATGTATAATAATGGTCCATCAATAAAATAATGAAAACCATATATATGCGTTTGAAAAATTATAAAATATTTATTATATAATTATACCATAATCTAGGAAAATAAGATACTTTTATTAAATATTTCATCATATTATAAAAGAACAACCCATGGAGAAATAAATATTTTTTAGGAAATACATTAATAATATTTATAAATCAACTAGTAAGAGGATAAGGATTGTACAATTTCATTTGATCCCTATTAAGACATAATAAATACTAATGGTTGTTTTCATTGATGAATTGAAATACCATTAGAGACATTCATGAGTGAAATATCATTTTTATTTTTAAGTAAATAATTTGAAATATTATTTTATAAATTATTCTGAAAAAATATTAAAATATGTTTAACATAGCATCAAATAATTGTTTATTCCTGATAAAATAATTTTTTATTTTGTATGTATTAAATGAAAAAATTCATTTCACTCATTTGCAAAAAAGGGAAAAAGTACCTTTTTCAGAAAATAACAAGAAAATTCCATTTGATTTTTTGGAAAATTATTTTAGTTCATATATATTAAATTAATACATTACTGGATAATATAAAACACAATATTGATTGCAATTTTTTAAAATTAGTACATATATGGAAATGGTTTTTATTATGAATTTAAAATTAAGTCAAATTACACAACAAACAAACTTTCGGTATCATAAATCCAAATAGTGAAGAGAAAAAAAATGGAAATATATTCTCTTGAAATAACTAGAGAGTAAGAAATTTAATTTTATTTTCTATAAAAATATTATATAATTTCTTCAATGAAAATTCTCAAATTAAAATTTCATAGTAAGATAAGATTCTAATATAACACCTTTACCTAAGGTCTCTCTGTTATAAAAATGAATTAAAAACTCATATATATTAAAAATATTGTTATTATATATATATATTAAATAAAAATAATAATATCTATAACAAAATTTATTATTTATTTATGAAATATTATCACCTAACTGGATGAATTTATAATTAAAATCGATGTTTTGGGTGATATTTGGTTAATTTTTCATGAATGGTTTGGTTTGTATGTCATAGTCATTTTACATTCCTTATGGCTATATAATTTCTCTAACTTTAATAATTATATAAATATAAGATATTTTCATTATATATATACATTACTTCATCCATAAATGTTATATATAGAAAAAATGAAGCACACTATTCATGTAGATGGTAGGATATACGTACGCCTGAAAAATGATTTCACTATTGTTTGAATGAAATGGAATAAAGGTAAATAATAATTCTTCACTAAATGATCATTATTATATCATATAAATAACATATAATCATATATTCAATCCTTATTGTAATCTATTTATAATGGATAAGAAAAATAAATCATATCGTTTTGTAGAGGTGGTAGTGTAACAACCCAAGAAGTTAGGAGAATTATTATTTTCAATTTCTTTGAAGTCTTTTGTTGTATTCTACACAAAGATTATCTTGCGCTATACGAAACACCATATTAGCTTGTAGTATACGCAACACTATTCTTGGATCGTGTTACACATAATTTCAAGATTGTTTTATAGTAGTTATTATACGCAAAATTGAATATATATATATATATTCAATGTATAAATGAAATATGGATGTATTCTTTCATATGAAACAACAAATGAGTCTTGCACTACACGCAACCCTGAATTGACTTACGTTACATGCAATCAAGACCTTCCACGATAGCGTGTGTTTTACGCAATACCGAGTTTCACTAAAAATTATATATTATTAAAATATTATATAAACTAGCTGTTATGAATAGTAATACCCACTTTTTGAAATTTTATCATTCAAAATAGACTTCATTTTTGGATTTGGAATATCGAAAATATCCTAGGGTGAATTTTTTGTATTTTTCTGAAGACTTTCATTTTTTGATGAAAAGTGAAAACATTGGGTTACTATTTAAAAACCGACTTTTTATTTAAATATTTATTTATTTTATTTAAATTTATTTTACGTCAAAATTGATACATAATACCTATATAAGATAAATGTAATTCATTGGAGTCATTTTATAATACTTTTATATATAAAAAAAGTTTATTGAACATTTCACCGTCTTTTACCCACCTCTTAGAAGAATTTGGAAATTCACATAAAACATAATTTTACCATTTCTGTTAATGGAATTTAGAAAATCCGAGAGACAAAGTTAATATCAAGGACTAAAATATGGTTCAATGAGATGAAAATAATTTTTGGTGAATAGTAACTTTTTCATTTTATTTACCATGGGTAAAAGTAAATAGGGTAATTGAGGGTAAAAATGATATTATTATTACACTAAAAAATGTCATAATTCTATTGGATAAGTGAAATTCGACCAAAAACAACCTTAGTAATAGAAAATTACAATTTATATCCACATGGATTAGATTAGTACATTTATTATTAATTTATTTAATGACAGGTTAAAATAGTTAAAATAAAAAATTAATAACTAAATCATTTGTAATATAGGGTTATACATTAGATAAATTCGAGAATAAATATTCATAAGAAAGATAAAAAGATTTCATACATAATGGTATTTTATTTATAATTTTTAAACATTAAATATGTTCATTTATTTATGACACAATGATGATACAGTAATTATTTTATTAATGAAATATTAACATAATTGATGTTATAAATACCCAAATAAATGTAATTTGAGACTTTTTATGAATTCCAATAATTTTATAGGTTAATATTTCATGTTATTAGTGATTTAATTAACATTTTTTGAACTAATCAAGCTGTTATAATTTTCAAAAAAAACAATTCCCAAATAATGTCAAAATTGACATAAAATAGTTTTGAAAACAAATATTATATTATTAATTGTTATTATATTCCTAAAAATCTAAGGTTAGGCGAAGATACTTATATCATGAAAGGTGTATCATTAAAGGAAATATCTAGGGTCTCATGGATTTATATTTTATGTTTATTAACTATATAATATAAAAATACAAAGTGACAGGGTAAATGTCAATCTAATTAACTAAGAGTTATAACTTAAAGATAAGGTTAATTTAATGACCCAAACCTGTCTAAAATCTATTTGTTGAAAGGATTTTGACCAATACCCACTTTATATTAGAAATAAATCATTTTGGAGCTATTATAAACCGAATATGACTTTATTATAAAATAATTTTTTGAGTTTTCCCAAAGGTTCCCCTCTCATCCCTTATAAAATTGGCACCCCTACCCTCTTCTATTCACACCCTTTTGAGCCTTTAAGCTCAGCCAACCTCTACCCATTTATCATATCCAATTCCATAGAAACAATCTAGAGGTTTTTGTCTTCTCAAATGACCAACTCAACTTCCTTAAGAAGAAACTTAAAAAAGTTGCGTCGAAGAAGAGGTAATATCTTCTTCCGATTCTCTCAAGATTCTTTCTTCTTATAATAATTAATCTTTAGTTTTCTCATTATAAAGTAATAAAATAATTATTAATTATATATGGATATGTTATTATAAATATTTAACAACCCTATTTACCTTCTATCCATCCTACGGAAAATGAAATCACCGCGTGTGTGTACGAACGAAATACCATCTTCACACCGTGGTGTAATCCGTTTCCGACCACCACATTACATGGATGGATATAATGTAGTAAATAAATAACAATATATGATTATTGTAAAGTGATAATGATTTGTAAATATTATACATAAACTTCAATACAATTCCTCGATCATGGGAATGATATCATCGCTCGCGCGTACGTACGGACAATTGTTTCCACGACGCATAGAGATTCATTCTCCATATTAACCATTCATGAATGATTATAAAGTATATATAATAAGTAATAATAAAATATATGACATAATAATGATACTGGATTTATTTATATATATATGTGTGTGTTTTTCATCTACTTAATTCCATTCAATTCAATAAGGAAACAAAAACAGCGTTCATGCGTACATACGGCCTACCTTCTCCATGAACGGTGTATTTCATTCCATTTATCGATCTATCATATATATATATATATATGTATATTATGAATATATAATATATATAAATAATTTTTTACATTATGGAACTAAGTAAATCAGTATATAAGTAATAATATCAAGAACAACAAGTCGAAACACGTACAATAAATAAAAATATTTTACCCAAATTGCTGCTTTTACATTGAATTTACAAAAGAACCGGTAATATAAAGTAATAATTAAAACATATATGATATCATAAAAATTAATATGATTCTATAATAAGTCAATGACATTATTTAAATCATTATACAGTAGGTTCGGATACATACGAAGCATATCAGACATAAGGTAAGGGATAATTTTGCAAATATCATTTTTATCCGAGATTGCTTATACATAAGTATTTACTGTGGTTATATTTTTCATCCATGCCCATAAAATGTTTTTCATTAAGTGTTTAATATTCTTACATGAATGTTAAATTTTATGTTTACCCCTCTTTTACTTTTACTTGTTTTATGGAAAGAATGATTCTTTTGTTTACCATACGAGGAACTTTTTGACTTTTCTGACAAAAGTACGAGAAGGATGTTATTTTTAACTTATACGGAGTGAATGGATTTTTACAGTTTCATAATGAATAATTTAAATGAAGTTTCCTTTACAAAATTTTACGACTATTTTCAACAAAATACTTTTCTTTTAAAATTACATGACATTTTGTGAAAGGAAAATGATTTTGAAGAAGAAAGTATATTTTCCTCAAGAATTCATTTCACGTGTTTTATCAAAATCATTTTCCATCTAAGATGACATTATTTCATATGTGTCTGTTTCAAGAATAATGTCTCTATTATTTACATGGTTTCACTTTTCTTATGATTAAATTTTATCCCTTGGTTTTATATGGACTATGTTATGATGGATGATGATTATGAAACCCATTTTATTCTTTGGGTTATGATGAATGATTTATGTTTATGTTACAGCACACGTATGAATGATTTCATTATGAGATGGGTTGGACCTATATCTATCTCCAATGCATTGGGTAATGATTTATATCTCATGAGATAGACATGGATGGAATGGTATGTTAATCTGGTTTAATAATATAGGACTTGAACGAGAAGTGAACTCGATTCAGAAAGAGACTTTGTCTAATAAGATGGTCTTAGCAGCAATGCCTTGGCTACTATGGAAATCATAACATGTGGTAAATGGTTTCCACAATTACATGTTTTATTCTAATTCTATTTTATCATGATTTATGTTCCTTTATGATATATTTCTTATGTACATCCAAGATTTATGTATTTTCTCAAGATTATGATGTTTAGATTTTACGTTCAAGTTTTTGCATTAATTTTTTTATGGGTTGTTTTATGTTCTCTATGCTTTCCCTTACTGAGCATTTGAGCTCACCCTTTTTAAGTTTTCTTTTCCCCAGGATATAAAGAAAGGTTTTAGGTAAGAAAACCAAAGGGGGAGATCTTTGTGGGAGATGTTGAAGCTCTTTCAACATGATTAGAAGATTACGTTCCGAGTATCCAAAGAAACTAAATTATTATGGTCCTTTGATGTCTGTTTAAGTTATGTATTAAGTATTTCACACATATAATTTAATTTCCATGTACATAAAGATTTGGGTCTCTACAGTTGGTATCAGAGGAATGTTTTAGTTAACCATTGGAAACTAGGATGCGAAAACTTCAGTGAGATCCCTAGAGATATTTCTAAGGTATGTCTAGGGATGTCCCTAAGGTTATGTACACATATAGGTTAGAGTCATAGAATTATCTTGAATATCATGAATAACATAGGGTTAACCTAAGGTTTTATGGATTAATTAATTTTTGATAAGTTAGACATCCCATGAGTGACTTTTTATAATTATGTGGTTCCTCGTTATTTTAACTATTTCTTACACTATGGTTTATGGTCTTAGTCAATGGAGGGAACGAGAAGGAATTCAGTTAAAATTGATTCCAATTGACAAATTGGTGACTACGATCAATGAAATTATGTAACGCCTGGAGAGGAAGATATTGTGATTATGCTGAATCAGTAATCTTGATATATGATTATCAAGGTGAAATTTAGTTGTATTCCTATGTCATCAAATAATAGGAAGATTGAATTTTATGCATGTTCACATGGTGAGGAGAATAGAGAAAGGAAGATTGATATTTCTAAAAAAGGGAAGAAGAACATCTAGGAATACATCAAATGGAAGGGAAGATGTTATCTATGTGATGAAAAGGGTCATAGAGTGATGGACTATTATAGATTCCGATGTCTTATCTACGGAAAACATGGGCATTACCCAACTCAATTCCCTGACCTAATAAGTTACTTCAAAATTGAGGAAGGAACTATTCTATGCCAATCATCGAAGATGATAGATTGATGTGCATATCTATTGGAATTCAATAATAATGTTGTTGAGTTACATTTATAGTATATTGAAATATCTGTATATTAGTCCATTGTGGTTTTCTATGAGAATATGGTACCAGTAACCTTGAAAAGTGATTCAAATATTTTGGAAATAAGTTGATATGCGCATAATGAAGGGATTAGGAGAAAATAAATTGTTTAATAGTATTCATGAGCTCGTGATTGATATAAGGACTACGTGATATAATGGATTGAGTATATAGAATTTTTGGGATTTTTGTATGTGGAAAGAGTTAACTTTTTACAGCACTCATGTTTTCACTATGGTTCTATGGTAATTCATGTTTCAAAAGAATACATGATTAAGGTATTCACATGTTTGAAATGTGACCAAAAAGATATATCATGTCATATATGGGGGATAATTTATTGTAATCACATGCTCGAAAGATAAAATATCTAGTAATTATTTTAATTATACTATGAGAATAGATAGAAGTATTTTGGATAAACGTAAAGATTGGAATGGATTATGTTAGACATAAGTCAGTATTGATTCGGGCTAGAACAATTTTCGATATTATTTATTGAATGTTATAATAATGTAGTTTTAGAAAAAGGATATCATGCAGGACATTCCACAACCCGTCACGTCGGACAAGGATATGGGAATCGAACCAACAACCGAAGTACGACAGGGCATTATCGCATACCACTGGCCTACATGAAGTCTCTGGTTAGTATAAACTAGTTTTATTTTATTAAGAAGTATGATAGATGAAGTATAAGTCCATTTTAGAATCATATATGATTCATCTTACCATATATGGACTTATGTATTTTTAATAACATATGCTAACATTTTAATGATTGAAACAGATGGGATGACTAATCATTCTATCGCATGATCAGCTAACACATCTTGAATGCCAAATTCAACTTCATTTCATTAAATAGAGATGAAGTGGAAATTGTGCATGGAATGTCCAACGATGATGTTACACTAAAATCAAGTAATTATTTCTCCTCATGTAAAAGTTCATCAACATTAGGGAAATGATCTGGAAAAGAAAAAATGTTGTCCTAGTGCTCTTATATCCGATGAATCAGATGGTACTTAAAATCAACACAAATTTATGGCTTTGATACTGTTGGAGTTTTCATAGCCATGTCCTCTACCACTCTCCATCAGAACTTGATTGTCATATTTCACTTCCATATCCATATTTTCACCTGTGTTCTCCTATGTGGAAACCCAGTGATTAGATAATTTGGGTTACAGTTACATCTCATACTTTAGTTTTTAAAGATAAGTTTTGGTATTCCATTTTATGATGTGGGTTTCAATTATAGAATCTTTCAAGTAGAAAACCAATTATAAACCCGATGAATTTTGAGGGAGAAATTCATTTTAAGGGGGGTAGAATGTAAAAACCTGATATTTTATGAGAATTATCCTTTTTAATTTATTTGATGTCTTTTGTTGTATGCTACACCAATATTATCTTGCACTTTATGAAACACTGCATTAGCTTGTAGTATACGCAACACTATTCTTAGATCGTGTTACACATAATTTCAAGTTCGTTTGATAGTAGTTATTCTACGCAATATTGAGTGTGTATATATATATAGTCAATGTATAAATAAAATATGGTTGGATTCTGTTATATGCAACAACAAAAGAGACATTCACTACACGCAACCCTGACCTAGCTTACATTACATGAAATTGCGACCTTCCATGATAATGTGTGTTGTACGCCATATCGAGTTTCACTAAACAATGATATGTTATTAAAATATTATATAAACTAGCCATTATGAATAGTAATAACCACTCGTTGAAATTTTATCTTTCAAAGTGGACTTCATTTTTGTATTCGAAATATCAAAATTATCCAAGGGTGAATTTGTGTATTTTTCTGAAAACTTTCTATTTTTTCTGAATAGTGAAAACCCTAGGTTACTATTTAAAAACCGACTTTTTATTTAAATAATTATTTATTTTATATAAATTTATATTAGGTCAATATTGATAAATAATACCTATATAAGTTCAATGTAATTCATTGGAGTCATTTTATAATAATTTTAGATATATAAAAATTTTATTGAACTTTTCACCGTCTTTTACCCACCACTTAAGAGAATTTAGAAATTCACATAAAAAATTATTTTACCGCTTCTGTGAATGGAATTTAAAAAATCTGAGTGACATGATTAATATCAAGGACTAAAATGGGGTTCAATGAGATGAAAATAATTTTTGGTGAATAGTCACTTTTTACTTATATTTACCACGGATAAAAGTAAATGGGGGCAGTTAATGGTAAAAATGATATTATTATGACACTAACACATGTCATAAATCTATTTGATAAGATTAATTCGACCAAAAAAACCGTAGAAATAAAATATGATAATTTAGGTTCACATGGGTTAGATTAGGACATTTATTATTAATTTATTTAAAGAATCGTTAAAATAGTTAAAATCAATGTTTAATAAATAAATCATTTATAATATAGGGTTGTACATAAGATAAATTCGACTATAAATATTCATTAAAAAGATAAAAAGATTTACTACATAATGGTAAGTTATTTATAATGTTTATACATTAAATATATTAATTTATTTATGAGACAATGATGATGTAGTAATTATTTTATTAATGAAATATTAACATAATTGATGTTAAAAATACCCAAATAAATGTAATTTGAGACTTTTTATGAATTAAACTAATTTTAGAGTTTAATATGATATGTTAGTATAGATTTAATAAACTTTTTAGAACTAATAATGCTGTTATGATTTTCAAAAAAATCAATTACCAAATAATGTCAAAATTGACATAAAATTGTTTTTAAAACAAATATCATATTATTAGTTGTTATTATATTCCTAAAAATCTATGGTTCGGCCATGATACTTATATAATGATAGGTGTATTATTAATCGACCACTTGGGGGTATCCTGGATGTATATTGTATGTTCATTAACTATATAATATAAAAATACAATGTGACATGGTAAATGTCAATCTAATTAACTAAGAGTTAAAAATAATAGATAAGGTTAATATAATTACCCAAACCTGTCAAAAATATATTGTTTAATACTATTTCGACCCGTCCCCACATTAGGTCTGAAATAAATCATTTCAGAGCTATTATAAACCGAATAAGACTTTATTATAAGATAATATTTTGAGTTTTTTCAAAGGTGCCCCTCTCCTCCATTATAAAAATGGGAACCCATTACCTCTTCACTTCACACCCTTTTGAGCCTTGAATATCAGCCAACCCCTGCACATTTATCTTATCCACTTCCCTAGAAACATTCTTGAGGTTATGGTCTTCTCAAAAGTCCATCTCTACTTCCTTAAGAGGAAGATTAAAGGAGGTTTGTCAAAGAAGAGGTAATCTCTTCTTCTGATTCTCTCAAGTTTCTTTCTTATTATACTTATTATTCTTTAGTTTTCACATTATAAAGTAATAAAATCAGTATTTAATATATACTGATATTTTATTATAAATTTTAAACAACTCTATTTCACCTTTTATCTATCCTAGGGAAAACAAAATCATCGCGCGTGCGTACGTACGGAATACCCTCTCCACGCCGTGGTTTAATCTTTTTTCGACCACCACCTTACTTGGATGGGTATAATGGTGTAAATATATAACAATATATGATTATTGTAAAGTGATAATAATTCTAAAATAATATACATACACTTCAATACAATTCCATGATCATGGGAATGATATCATCGCTCGTGTGTATGTACGGACTACCGTCTCCACGGTGTGATGAGATTCATTCTCCATGTTAACCATTCATGAATGATTATAAAGTATATATAATAAGTAATCATAAAATATATGAAATAATATTGATACTGGATTTATTTACATATATATGTATGTCATCTACTTAATTCCATTCAATCCAATAAGTAAACGAAAATAGTGTTCATGCGTACGTACGACCCACCCTCTCCATGAACGTTGTATTTCCTTACATTTATCGATCTATCATATATATATATATATATATATATGCTGAATATATATTATAGATAAATCATGTTTTACATTCCTGAATTATGTAAATCAATATATAAGTAATAATATCAAGAACAACAAGTTGAAACACATACAATAAAAGAAACGATTTTACCCAAATTGGTGGTTTTACATCGTATTTACAAAATAACAGGTAATATAAAGTAATAAGTAAAACATATATGATATTATAACAATGAATATGATTCTGTAATAAGTCAATTACATTATTTAAATCATTATACATGATGTTCGTATACATATGAAGCATATCGGACATAAGGTAAGGGATAATTTTGCAAATCTCATTTTTATCCGAGATTGCCTATACGTAAGTATTTACTTTCATTATGTTTTTCATCCATGCCCATAATTTTTTTTAATAATGTGTTTAATATTCTTCCATGTATGTTTAATGTCATTTTTACCCCTCTTTGACTTTGACTTTGTGTTATGGAAGGAATATTTCTTTTGTTTACCATACAAGAAACTTTTTGACTTTTCTGACAAAACTACAAGAAGGATGTTATTTTTAACTTATACGGCGTGAATGGATTTTTACAGTTTCATAACGAATTATTTCAATGATGTTTCCTCTACAAAATTTTATGACGATTTTCAATAAAATACATTTCTTTTAAAATTGAATGACATTTTGTGAAAAGAAAATGATTTTGAAGAAGAAAGGATATTTTCCTCAAGAAATCATTTCAAGTGTTTTATCAAAACCATTTTCCATCTAAGATGACATTATTTCATATGTGTATGTTTCAAGTATAATGTCTCTATGATTTACATGGTTTCACTTTTCTTATGATGAAATTTTATGCATTTGTTTTATATGGACTATGTTATGATGGATGATGTTTATGAAACCCATTTTATTCATTGGGTTATGATGAATGATTTATGTGTAGGATATGTCACACATAAGAAGGATTTCATTATGAGATGGGTGGGACCTATATCTCCCTCCAATTCATTGTGTAACGATTTATATCTCATGGGATAGACATGGATGGAACGGTAAGTTAATCTTGTTCAGTAATACAGGAGTGGAATGAGGAGTGAACTCGATTCAGAAAGGGACTTTGTCCAATAAGATGGTCTTGGAAGCAATGTCTTGGCTACTATGGAAATCATAACATTTTCTCAATGGTTTCCACAATTACATGTTTTATTCCCATGCTATTTTTTCATGATTGATGTTCCTTTATGATTTATTCCTTACGTACTTCCGGGATTTATGTCTTTGCTCAATATTTTGATGTTTAGATTCTATGTTCAAGATTTTTCATTCAAATGTTTATGGGTTGTTTTATGTTCTCTATGCTTTCCCTTACTTAGCATTTGAGCTCACCTGTTTTATTTTTTCATTTCCTCAAGATATAAATAATGGTTTTATTTATGAAATCCAAAGGGGAAGATCTTTATGGGAGATGTTGAAGATCTTTCACCAGGATAAGAAGATTGTGTTCCTAGTTTCCAAAGACACTAAACTATTACGGTCCTTTGGTGTCTATTTTTGTTATGTAATAAGTATTCCGCAAAAGTAATGTAATGTCCATGTACATCAAGCATTGGGTCTCTACAGGTAGTCTATATATATGCATATGTGACATTATCATTTTGAAATGGTTTTGAAAGTAAGGAGTTATATATGATATAACAGTTGCAGAATCACAATTAATATTATATGTAAACATTAAGACCATGTTAATTGAAATCCATAATATACGAATGTTGAATATGAATTCAATCACTACATGGAGACGGTAAGACGTACACACACACAAGAGATACATTCACTTCTCATTTGATGGAACAAAATGGCAAAAAAATTGGGTTTGGTAATTATAAAAGAATTTAATTATATTTTATATACTTAATTTTTCATTTAGAGGTTAATATATTAGATTTATATGAGAAAAAATAATAATTAAAAAAAATTGATCTATTATGGTGGTTAACATTTCCTTGAAATAAAATTTTTAGATCTCATATTAAAGATTCTAGGGCTTGCCTTTTGGAAATTCATGAACATGTATAATATTAATATTAAAGTAGAGAAGATAATTAATCATGTGTTTTTGAGATAGAAGGGGAAAATTTGTGTTCCGAATAGAATGGATATGTTCCCTATTATTAGTGAATAGAGGGGCTATAATTGAATTTTTTAAATGTTTAGAATATAATAATATCTTCCTCTAGTCCAAATGCATCGAAAAGGATAGGAATCTGAATAGATGAAATACAATGTTCTTATAATATTATCTAATAAAATTGTAATAGGTTTATTTGGTCCTATAAAACATAACATTTGGTTTAATATTTTAATTGACTTATTTTATCCTTGTCCACAATAACATCTTTTTCAATTTAAATGCTTATAATTATAATTATAAGGTGAAAATTGCATCATAAATTTGATAGGCGTTACATTTTTGATAATATCCTTTACACATTGTCATATTTTAGGTTATTAATGTTTTTGAATAATTTAATAAACTATTATTTAGATTAAATATCTTTTGTGTCATTTTTGTCAATATTTTTTTAAATTGATTTAAAATATTTGAAATAAAATTTGGTATTAAAAAAGGATCATTTTAAGAAACTAAAATGTTATATATTATTCTATTAAATTTGTGGAATGTGATAATTTTTTGAAATTATTTTTCTTTTTATATATATAAAATCTTTTATTTTACTTTTTTATTGATTGAATAAATAATATATCGGTGTTGCATACACATTTAAGGTATCTATATAATAAAAAAAATTTAATTAAATTCCCTATGGAAAATAAGTTCATGAATGCAAATATAAAAATTTATATTCATTTATATCTTTTCACCATATGAGGACACATAATAGATATTTAAAATTATTCGAGTGAAATTTTGTAACATTTATTGATTTGAAAATAATATAGCTTGTTTTTGTGAACATGATTCCCTTATGAAATTAAATTTAATGTATATGGTGAAACGATACAAATTAAACAAATTTAATTACAATTAGGCTAAAATATGGTGACTGTATCACATAGTTTTATCCATGATTAACACTATTTTCCCTTTATCAAGGTGATAAATTTCATATTGGTTTTTATTCGTAAGACCTAAAAATAAAGGGGACCAATTTAAAAAAAATTATATCTAGATTAAAAATATATAATCCATTTAATAAAATAAAAAATATATATTTTTGGGAAATTAAATCTAAAATAATAATGAAATAAATAATGAAAAATTATTTTTAAAAAATTCTATTTATATATAAAATTTTCTAAATTATAATTGCATTTCTAAAAAATATATATGAATTATAGAGTTTTGTTTTAATATAAAATAAAAATATTTCAATAAAATAATTCACTAATAGTGAATAATGTAATTTATTATGATAAAATAAATTGTGTTAAAAACCATTTAAAAAATATACATATTTTTTATTTGTTTTTTCAAATTTTCATTTCCAATTATGTGAATCCTATTATGTCATGTTGTAAATATATAAACCAAATATTTTTCATAATTTATTTCACCAAATTCATACCATCTAATCCAATTTATAATTGATAATCATAACATTAAATAATAATATTTTTAGGGAATATTATAGTTCATCTAAACTCAATGTTGTGTATAATGAAAGATTTAAAAGAAAAAATATTTATATTTTGATAAATGTTTATGAAAATAAGGGGTTGTTAAAATATAACACAATTAAAATTAATTTCTCCCTCAAAATTAATCATTATGATACAAATTTCTCAGGATATTCTTGTTTTATAACATCCTATTGTTCTCTAGTTTCATATTCAAATTTGTTATTTCTGAACATAATAATAACTAAGTGGGCAGTTTTGTTTTGTAGAACATTATCTATACAGTTCAATATTACAATTTGTTTTTTATCAACTGAACGATCATGCTCCACTCATATGACCACTTGTTTAATACATTTTAGAGATCACGTATCTTTATTAATTAGAGATTTACATGGAGCATGTCATAAAAAATAGAGATGTTAGGTGGAAGTACCATGTACTAATATACCGTCCCAACATTATCAATAATATGTCTGGTATACCTATGGATCATCTTTTATTTCATTATAAAAATCATAACCATATTCCCTAGAAAAACTATTAGAAAAATCATCACAGAATATTCAAATTCTTAATCAGTATGATGATTTCCAGCATATCATTTATCTCAACTCTATGCATCCATAATGTGATTTTCAATATATATGACTTTCTATTCATTTTCCTATACTGGAAAAAGTCCAAATTTATTAATTTATCATACATCAATAGTCATGTTGGAGTAATATACTTCATTCAATTTTTTTTATAAGGAGTAATCTGAATAGTAAAAGAAAAACTATTGTGGTATGAATACACAACTACAGT
This sequence comes from Viscum album, assembly GCA_963277665.1. Taxonomy (NCBI): domain Eukaryota; kingdom Viridiplantae; phylum Streptophyta; class Magnoliopsida; order Santalales; family Viscaceae; genus Viscum; species Viscum album. Next base: position 1,379,112,539 of record OY728152.1, read on the forward strand.
ATGGTTTCAATCCTAACCATGTTTTAAATCCATAGAAAAAGATAAAATAATATCAAATGTTTATTTAATTGTTCTCTTAGACTAACCATATATGTGTGGTTTATTTATAATACTAAAAATCGTTTTTATATTAATACGTAGTGAAAAAATCAGTAAAACATCATAGTTAGCCTCAGATACCACTAAGACAAAATGGAATATTGTACACCATAAATCTAAAAAATTACATAATTTATATCCATGAGAAATTTTAATAGAAAAATACTCAAAAATAAAAATGAATTAGGATGTTTGTTATAACAAATTATACCAAAAATAAGATAGAAAGGTATCATTGAAATGATTTTGGGATTAAGATCGATTTCCATTTTTATATTAGAAATGGTTTTAACATCACCATAGAGTTTTTCCCAGCCTTATCTTAATGAAATGGAATGTATATAAAAACATACTCAATAATATCTCTCTTCAAATTTTCCCACTAAAAATACACTTTCATATCTCTATACATTTTCAAACATTAAGTAGGAATTGAGAATGATGAACTGTTAACCTCATATAATAGATCCATCTTCAAATATGGTATAAATGGAACCCATAAATTATTATTTGAAATTATAATTCAATAATAGTCAAGGATAATACCAAGAAAAATTCTCAAATTCTTTTTCTCCTCCACACCATCCATGTACGCCTCTTTAATCTTCACTTGGATTGATAGTTGAACATTCAATTGGAAGAGAAATGATTAATCCCCTTCAAACAAGATTTCTAGATCAATCCTTTTCATATTGATAAATAACATATCATTTTTTATCATTTTCATTGATATGGTCACATGTTATATTCAACTCAGTGAATATTCTACCTTGTTTACATTCCAGTGGTGTTAACATATTGAGCTATCATAATCATTAATATTCTCCAACCATTTTCACTTCTGCATATTCAACTCTTTTTATGTGAAAATATTATTTATTCTTGTTTGATCGGTATATATATCACATATTTCTCTGAAATGATTCTCAGCATATATGATTAATTTAAAAAATTAGTAAAACCAACTCAAAATAATGTGTTGTAAAATTTCTATCATGAAACGTAAATTAGTGTCTGGAATATTCTATAACAATATTTTTTTTAATGAGAACAAATTAAAATACCATATTTTATGAATAACAATAGATTATCTACTCTAGTGTATAGTATGTACAGGTGCATTGACTATCCTTCTCTTCATCTTCATGAAACATTCCTCACATTAATATGTCAAAAGGAACATTTACCCATTTGATATTATCATGGTGAATGGATTATAAATCCCTAATATATTCTCCAAAAATCATCGATAATATTCATCTAAACAAATTAATCTACCATTCTTAGTAATGTTATTTTTAATTATAAATTTCTCAATAATATCCATTTTGAAGGATCTATTAAAATACACTCAAATAAGACTATATGACCAATAATGAAACTTTAAGATTCTAAATTTTAAACGTGTAAAATTTTTCATATAATTTTCCTTCCTCATGGAATTCAATATAATTGAAAATTGTTTTTCATGATCTTATATTTTCATTCTATATATATACGAATGAAATCTATAGTGACTAAAAAAACTAATCATGGTAATATCCCAAGATAGAATTCATTACATCCTTAAAGATAATATGTGAATTTAGAAGAAAAAATGGATTCACTATAAACTCATAGTTTTCATACATTTTATGAAATTTAATCGTAGATATATATTATTTCTTGACCTCAATTGATGATATCCCAAACAAATGTCTATATTAAGAAATAATTAAGCTCGATTCAATTGGTCAAAAAACTCATTAATAAGGGGTATATAATACTTCTTCTTGATAATGATATAATAATGTTATCTATTATAAATAAATAATCACATTTATCTATGATTTATATTAAAAAAAGAATAATTTCCCCCCAACGTGACACACATTGATGAATTATTCTCTCATTATTATTATCTTTGGTTTTTTTAATTTCAATGAATCAAATTCGCGAAATTATATATCATGTATTTAAAAGAAGTATAGATCTGTGTATGGGTTCTATTGAGAATTAAATTTTTTTTATTAGTGTAATACTAAAATATTATTTTGGATTGACATAAAAAGACTCCCTTAATATATGTGTATTATTGATATTGAGTTTCTCCATAACCATTAGAGATAAATATCTATTTCAAATAGGAGTCCATACCCTAATAATAGGAGACATTTCAATCTGATATATGGATTTATCATCACATTGATATGAGTTCATTGGTTTATTTGGAATATAAAATTTTATTTTTCCATACTAAACAATTTGTGTTATGTGTTTGTAATGAAAATAAATCCACTAGAAAATAAACATCAAATTATACAGGTGGGAGAATAACATGATTTTTAAGAATAAATTTCGAAAAACATATAATAGTGAACAATCATAGACTTGAGGTGAAATAATCATGACAATAGGGGTTCTAAATTCTATTTTGACATATAATAATTAGTGTGGAATTTTTATAACGTAAAAAATTCTTTAGATATAAAAGTGAGGGTGGAAGAATATTCAAATAATACATTAGTAGTTCTAGAATGAAGGATAATTGTATCATGCATTACATCATTCTCATAGTTCTATTAAATTATATTAATCACAAGATATTTTATTTTGGATTTTATATTAAGTAATTTTTTATTTGGTTGATCATAAAAATACATTGAATCTGTGTAGATCTTAGCTTAATTCCTATGCACTTTACATTTGAATTTTTCGAGACGGGTGGTCTAATTCTTGTTGTATTCTTCTACCATATTATATTAACCAGTATAATGTATCCCATTTCTATATTCAGTATATTTATGCTCTACCATTCCACAATTAACAAACTCCACTATTTCATTCAATATAATCCATTGATATTTCATCCCACATTCATGGAATATTGATCCATGGAATTTTTTTCCCCCATGTGATCTATTTGAGTTTTCATGTGACTCTATCATCAATTTATTTTATAAACAATTGTTATGGTTCCAATAACCAATATATATTTCTACAATGAGTACATGATGAGTTATTTATCCATAGATTCTAATTTATCTTATAACTGACACATTTCATAGACTAAATTTTAATACACCAAATAGTCAATAATTTTTTAGGGATTGTTGTTAAAATTGATGCATAAGTTTCATGTATTATAAAATTCTACTAATAGATACTAATGGATTAATTATCCTTTTGATTCATATAATCCAATTCCTTATCAATGTTTTTATTTATAGTACGAGAGAATTAATTTCTGAAAAATAATATCATAAACACACCCCACTAGTAAGATTGAAATTCATTACATTTGACCCATTATAAATAAGATTCCACTATTGATATGAATTTCCTTCCCAATGATTAAAAAATAAAATATACTTATTACAGTTTTAATAAATCGATAATATAGAGTATCTTCTCAATGGTGTTAGTGATCCCTCAGCTACATGGGAAAAAACACTAAGACATGGTAGATCTGCCTCATAAAATATTCAATAGTATTTTGTTGCATATAATGATATTTAGGATGATAATAATGATTCATGGAAAGATAATGTTACATCAGAATAATAAAATTATTATGTATTCTCTCTATAGTATAATTTAGTTTTTCATGGGGAAAATAATTTCATTTTTAATCATAGTCATTATCATTATGATTTGATCTATTTCCATCCATTTAATAAAACCTAAAATTAAATGTGTGTGAAATAACAAAATTATTCTGAAAAATATTCATCCAAAATCATTTATTGGATGTGAAAATCAAGAAAACTGATTCTCAATATATAAAATTATATTTTAAAATCATTTCATTTGTGGTCATTAGAACATTTTGGCATGTAATTAATTTCAAAAAACTATCCGCAGTATTCTCACAAATGTTTTCTCATTGTATATTCCAATTGAAAACTAAAACATTATTTGATAAATGTTGTAATAGCCCAATATTTTAAAATATTAATATTACATAATTTTATATAAATATTCAATATATTACACAAATTTTCACCCAAGGAATATAAAGGAATAGTTTCATTGGAGACTAGGTACATAGACTTTTTATTTCATTAATGATATTCAAACTCACCCTCAATTATCTTCCCATTTAGTAAAGTTCATAGATGTACCCTTCTTAAAAAAAGTCCTCATAACATAGGGAAAATATAAAAATGAATGTTTCAGGTCATATTCTGAGTAAGGATAAAAATGGTATATATCTATCAATGATCATATAAAAGAATAAGTGAAAGATATTGGTGTTAGATCATGACAACAAAATACATCGTTCATAGAAAATAGATCAAAGATCATAAACAAGAGTCATTGAATAAATAATTATCATTTCAAAAGGGATGGGACATAGGAGTGGGAAGTCATTATAAATCCATCATGAACCATAATATCATTTTATAAAAGTTTGACAGCAAAATAGGTAGTGAAACCATTAGATATGTTAAGGCTAACGACCAATACCACCAAATACTGATGAATCAATCATTAAATATTAATTCTAATAGTGGATCAATCACAGCGACTATTCCCTCATAATGGATTAGTCACATAGGTTTGTTTCCCATAATGGATCATTCACGTCACCATGTTTCCCACAATGGATCATTCTCAATGCCTTTTTTCAAAAAATTATCTCATAGGAAATAATACATTACACAATGCATTAGAGTGATATATAATTCTTCAACCATATATCAAATAATGAAAACCATACATATATATGCCAAAAAATTAAAAACCATTCATCATATAATAATTGAAAAACCCATTAAAATCATATAGGTTTAATAAACAGTAAATAATATAATCATAGAAAAATTAGGGATAATAAATGGGTTTAAAACCCAAGTCATCGTCATTTTCAAAGAACATCCCATGAAATGATAAGGATGTTGTGATTCCATCATAACCATAGTAAAACATAATTAATACTAATTTTTGTGGTCATTGATGAATAAAAATCCATTAAATAAATCTTGATGAAAATAAACTCTCAATTTTCAATCAATTCATTAAAATATTAAAAATTTCATAATATGAATGAATAAATTTTTATTGAAACTAATTAATGAAAATTTTAATTTATACTTCTAAAAATTTATCCATCATGATAGAGTGAAATTTTATCCATTTATTTTCTATATAAAATGAAAAAATTACCTCATTCATAAAATTACATGAAGATCCCATTTAAAAAAAGACATTGGTTTCAATTTTTTGTAGAAAAAAGTCCAAAAGTACCACATTAATAAAATTATAATATGAAGAATTTTACTTTTTTTAAAACAATTTAATGGGAAAATTGAACTAAAATAATTAATAGGATAAATTAATAATGATTCTAGAAAACAAATTACTGATAATATTGATATGGAAGAAATATGATTTTAAACCCGAAAAATATATAAATATGATTTTACACACAAAATATTTTGATTATTTACATACATACTATCTGGAAAATAACAGGAAAAAATTAATCTAAAAACAAAAAAGAGAATAAAATATGGGGTTATTTTTATATAATAATTATGTAAAATCGCCTAGAGAAATTCATGCAAAAATATTTAGGATTTAAATGGGATTGAAACATAAATCCATTAAATCAAGTGTGACCTATCTTTATATGAGATCAAAATAATTCATAATAAATATATATTCATTTAAATATTTTCCATACAAATATTTATTTCTATCATAAAATTATTTATTTATTGATTTCATTTCCTCATCAATTTGTCAAGATTTTGTTTTAAAAATCACAATTCTGGGTGATATCTAATTCTTTTATCAAGCATGATTCAATTTCAATCTCCAAATACATGTATTTTGAATGGTTTCGTAACATTTAATGAATATAAATAATTATTTTATTATTATATATTCTAATTATATACATATTTATATTAATAAAATACTTTTATAGATAAAAAAGGGATTACACCATTCATGGAGTCAGTAAGACGTACATCCACTTGAATATTGTTTTCAATTTTATAAGGATGGGAAAAAAGAAATGTAAATAATATTTAATCATTATATAATAATTATTTTATCATATCGGTCATTAATATTTATAAAATCAATCCTTATTACAATCCTTTAAAATTGAGATGAAAAACAAATCACATCGCTTCATTGTAGAGGTTGTCCACACAAACGCACGACTAATGTTATTCATTTCTAATTGTCACGAATCTATGAAGGTAGATATGATATTATAATTAATGGAATATATGTAATTTCATATATAGAAATTAAAAACATAATCATGATTATACATAATATATTATAATGGAAATTAAATTGTATCACTTCATAGAGATGGTAATACTTATATATGCACAATAAATTCATTCATTTCCCATTCGATAGAAAATGGGTTGAAGAAATGTGTTTTAATAATCATATTAACCATTTTATATATTTATAATACTAATTTTAATATTATTTTTAATACTATATCCAATTTTTTTGAGTAAAAAAATAATTTAATAGAATGTAATCTATTAGTTTTATTACCTCTTCTCTAAAACAAATCTTTTTGATCACATCATAAAGACCCTAGGGTAGGAATTTTTGGAGTACCTGAACAAATATAATGAGGATATGGTTTATGAGAATATAATTTGTTAAGGATTGGTAAACATGGAAGGAAAAATTATTTGATTATAAGATAAATTATGGGTTCCCTTTTCCATGTGAGGGAATGGGCTTGCATTGATTTTCTTAAAACATTAAAATATAATAAACTCATTATCTAAATTACCTGAAAAAATAAAAATTATATTATATTAATATAATATATATTTTTAATCCCATCATAAAATAACATTTTTATATATTTAATATGTCTTTAAGACCTTATATTTTGGTTTAATCCCTTCGATTACCTATTGTATCCTTAATTGCTGTAACATCATTTTCACTCCTAAATGTTTTTAATTCTATATTTATGTTGACAATTATCTCATAAATTTCAATAGGGTGTATTATTTGACCATATCCTATACATATTTTCCAAATTATTGGATTTTAATGATATTAATATTTCTTAATACTATATTATTTTTATAAAATATCATTGATTTCAGTATTTAAATAATTCAATTAATGAGAATAAAGAATCATAAAAAAATTTATAATTCGAATATGATCTGTGTAAAAAAATTTCAATATCTTATAAATCCTTTAATTTTATGTACCACTATATATCATAGAAATATTATATCATTTAATACTTTTATAATATTTTATTTTATTTCTATACTAATTAATGAATTTCTATGTGAGGATTGAATAATATTTTCAGGAAATTATATAATTAAAAATATTTATAAATAATATCCTATTATAAATATTTTTTCATTCATATTAAAATATATATTTATACTCACAAATAAAATTAATTTTTCCATATATGGAATGAAAATATTATTTGAAATGAAGAGAGTGACATTATATTAAATTTTATTATTTAAGTAATATATATGACATTTTTTTAGAAACATTTATATTAAAAATAAAATTGTGATTATAATATAATAACTGTATATTCCACATCATCCAATAAAAAAATTATCAAATATTTGGGCCTTATCACATATTTTTAACCTAGATTAACCATATGTAACATTTACTAAGTTTATAAATTTCATAATGAATTCCATTAATAATGCCTACAAATAAAAGCGGAATATTTTCAAAAAATTCAATGTTCTGATTAAAAAGTGGAAACCATTTTATCAAATACAATTTCTATAATTTTGATAATTTTATTTAAAAATAAATTCACAATATTTAATGAAATAAAATTTATTAATAAAATACATATTTAATCCTAAAACTATATTTATTTATATCTCAATGATAAAAATAAATAAATGATTAAAAATTACGAAATATAAAATAATTATATTTCATTATGGTCATTATCCATTATTGTTTAATTTAATTTATTATCATGAAATACATCGCACACACAAAATTCTTTTTCCTAAACACAACTACTTCATTTTTAGTTTTTAAAATTTTTTATTTCAATTTATTTGATATCTAATGAATTAATTTTATTTATATTTAAACCATATGTTTTTCATTATTTATTTATTATTATTCATATACACCATTCCAATAGAAAATACATTCTCCGTAAATTATACTATAATTTTTTTATATTATAATGTGGGTTGTTTAATTTCAGTGATGCGGGTAACAAAATTTGTCAAATAAATTATAATTATTTATATTGAAATATTTCATAAAATCCTTTCTTTTTTCAACCATCCATTCTTATATGATTCTCCTTTTTGTTTTTCAGGATCATCACATGAACAACCACTTTATGGGAACTCTTTAATCAAAAACTATACTTTTGTGATAGTGAGGGGGTTACGAAAATGTGATTACGTAGAATTACCTTTGAACATATATCCTATTATATAACTATTGATAGAGGGATGATTTAACCATGATCATTTATTACATTCATAATAATTTTTAATTAATTTAAGTAACTTTTGAAATAAAATATTATTAAATAAAATACTCAAAAATATAAATGTTAGAATTAAAAACATGATCATCAACCATTTAATGACTAAAATAAATAGTACAAAAAATCTTATTATCATATTTATTTAATTGATAATAAATAATATGTTTCAAATAATATTTACTCTGCAACTTATGGAAAGTTAAAATACCTAATTAAAATTATTAATTAAATTATAGTCAACCATATTATATTTTATTTATATAATATTTTAGAAATTATTTTATACATTATTCAAACACATATATATAAATATCAAATCTTTTCTTGTGAAATTTTAAAACAAAATATATGGTTATATAGGAGAGTGTTTTTGTGTCATAGGAATTTTGATATTGTGTAGGGTGTTTCACATGGGATTTAACAAGACTAATGTGATGGTTGAGTTCTTTGTTGGACCTGGGATGCATCCCAGGCCCTTAGTGTTTCCCATTTTCAATCCAAGCATTAATGTACTATCCAATATTTACAAAGTTTCCATAACCATTGACTGTATTTATGGATTATCAACAATGATTGATTTTTTTATCAATCATCTCATGTGATAAATCATTATCATACCTCTCTTCATGTTTTTTTCAATAAGAAATATAATCATCTAGTTAAAATTTAATATTATTTCTATTTTTTACCATACAATAACTAACTCCCTGTAATAAATTAATGTTCTAATTTACAAATAGTGAAATATATATAAATCATACCAATAAAAAATATTAATCATCAATTAAATGTGGTCACTTTGATATGATTTTCACAATCCAACTTAAACAAGGCTGGAGATAGTTCTTGAAAATCATTAAAATTAATTCAAATAAAAATTCAAGAATTTAAACTTCATGATTTTTAAACAAATATTTATCAAAATAATATAAAAAATTTCTTTCTTATGTAATTATCATTTGATTAGATTCTTGATTAATATCAATGTAACTATTCCTGATGGAATAAAATATGATTCCATTTTGAAATATTGACGAAACCATTAAAAAGAAGGATTTTATCAGGTGAAAACACAAAATATTAGTAGATCATTAACATTAATGTGTCTAAAAAGATGAATATCTCAAGTGTATCTCCATAGTTCTCAATAAAAATTAGGTTTGATCTTTATTTCAATATCAAAATTCAAAATATTTCTTTGGTCAATAATCCAAATTTACATATCATAGAGACATGATTTTTTTAGGGTTTTACAATTGTGAAACTATATCTTGGTCCCCAATTATTTTTCTAATTTAAAACTAAATACTATGAAAAGGGTAATTATTCAATTTAGTATTAAATTAAAATATGAATAATATAACTTATTAATACATTTAACTAGCATCAATTTGTAATTATTTCATTGTATACATCCAAAATAAATATGTACACATGAATTAAATAAATAAAGATACTAAATTAATTATAATAATTATCAAATTAAAAGGACTTTGACCATTAAATTGTCCAAATACCATATGAAAATAATTAATATTATATTCTTAATTAACAAAACAAAATTTCAATTATTTATATAAGAAATGTAATCACAACTACATTAATTATTGTTATAATGTTATTTGGGATTGAATAAGAATTCATAAAATCTTCTAGCCCACGACCGTCATTTGAAGATTGATTCTATTCAAAAAAAAATTGAGAAGTATTTAATGGGCTTCAGGATAATAAATGTCTCCTACCCTCTAATACCATTTTTAGGGTTATTTAATTTAAATAAATGATAAATAAGGGTATCTAGAAACATCTTATATACAGTATATCGAAAAATAATATTTGTAAAAAAAATAAACACTTGAATTCTTACTATTTGATATAATCTATTTTCCATATAATGTATCTTCTTGTAGGATGTATACATATTTTATCATACATTAATAAGTGAATTATCATTCTTTGACTAACCGGGATGAATATTTCCATGATTTCTTTTAACATATTTTTTGAGAACATTCTTCTCCATCAAATGATTATAATTGATTTCAATCATAACATATAATGTGGAAAATAATTCTTGATCATTAAATTTGATCCATACCACCCATGGAAAACCAAATTTCTGATATAACTCTATCGTAATATATTTCATGGTTTCCAAAAATAATCTATATATGCAATTCAACGAATATATTAACAATGAACTCAATTCTTATGACCATATCACAATATTATAGATATGAACATTTAATTACATGTAGTATTTGGAATTAATACCATTTTTTGTCCTCATGAAAACCTTGGGGACCAAAAAATAAAGGGTTCATGACAATGAATTTCAATATTTTGATCCTCAATACATGATATTCCGAAATAATTTTTATTTTTATAGACATAAATTTCAAGATTTTAAGATAACATTAATAATACATTCATGGAACACATAGTATTTCATTAATTTTTTTTCCATAATAATATATCATTTGACTAATTTTCTAAAGAAATTTTTAGACATTCTAGATTAAATATTAATAAATATATACTTGAAACAAAACATCAATATGAGAAACTGAATGCACGTGGCATGGTAATCAAAAGTATACAACGATTATTAGATCTTGGTTACCTACTCTAACAAGTTATGAAATAAAAATATGACTTGATTAGTTATTATATAATAAGTTTATAGTTTATACATATCATATGGTCATAATGTGTTTTTTTCTTACTATTGATATAAAAATTTAATATTATTTAATAATTGAATATCTATATATTTTTTAAAAGATTTCCAAATTAAAGGGAATATGATATCCTTTTATTTGATATATGAATAACATGTTAAATATCTTTGAGATGTTAATGATAAATTATATATCATTAGTATATAGTAAGAGTTTCATTTAGAATTTACATATTTTTATAATAATGTTATTTTTTCAATTGATGAAATCACCCTCAAACTTATGTATTATGATAAAAATATGATGTTTTTTAATGTTTAAAATGCCTCTGTGAGGGACACCCAAAATGGAAGGTAGACATCACTTAAATACCTGGTTATCTAATTCTTAATGATATGTAAAGAATTTATTTCATCCTATTAATTTAATTCAATGATACATCATGGGGAAAAACAAGAAATATAATAAAAATATAAATTTACTCTCCCGAAATGAATAAATATATAACTACACATGTCACTATGAGTAATAAAATTGAATGTTTTTTTATTTAGAAATTAAAAGAAGGTGTGCATGTAAAATTGAGTTTTTGATTTGAATTTTGGGTGTGGGGACACCTCCAAGATATTATTTTTTTATTAGTAAAATAATTTTTTGGTTTATTATGTAGTTATGGAGGTTTAAAAGATAGGCATCGGGGTGGTGGAAATAGACTAAAATTTTATTCATTATGATTTCCCAAGTGCTATAGAACTAGGGTACCCTATGATTTCTAGTTCTTCTGTTAGAAATTACATAAAATATTATGTAAATATTGGGGGTGTACTAGGTACCTAATCCGGTGGATAGTGGTGTGTTGTTTCAATGAGGGATATCGAGTACCTTGTGGTCATTGACTAGATACCATGAATGGTTGAGTTCTTTATTTAATGTGGGGCAGGGGTGGTATCTCCATCATATTAGTGTTGGTTCCTTTCTTCTTTGGTCATGCTTGTGCTCAAGGTGGTGCACTTTGGCGATCACATTACACATTTTTTCACCATATTGATCCCACTCCCCCTTCAAGTGAATGTCGATTAAGGATTGATTCAATTTATTAAATATTTTTAATCTCCCTATTACTATTCATTTCATCATCATCTTATTTCCATTCCTATTTTGATATTTTCATATATCGGGGTTTTAGGAATAGCAGACTAGATAGTGCTAAAATAACACTCTTATGATGTGGATTTTGAAAATACACTAAAATGGGTGTATCATATTATATAATATACCATGATACATACCATGTGATTTTCATGTTATTCCTATTAATAATTTAGATATTTATATATCATAACAGGGAACATGATTCCATTTTTATCCCCTATCATATTGTGAAATTAGCTTATGATGTGGGGAGAATGTTTATGTCTAATACCTAGACCTACACATGTTTTTCCATCAGTTATGTATTAATGGGTTAATCGTTTTATAGGAATGAATTTCATTTGAAGAATTTAGATGAACACATAACCATGGGGTGAGTGTTATCATAACCCCATAAAACAAATTGGATACCATGTAATGGTATCCGACACTCAAATCCCATAATTGAAGGATAAGAGTATATAAAGGGTCCAGATACCCTTTTTATAGGTGCAAACAATTTATAATTCATACTCACATATTCCTTCCAACATTTTCATTTTCAATCATTAATGATAACGTACTAGAAATCTTTTGGTGTCAGACTATAATCCTATAGTGTAAAATGTTCATAATAGATATTATACCACATGTGGAGGTGAGAATTATTTTGTTTTTGGTAAATGATACCAATAATTCAATCTCCATAATGATAAAAAATTATTGATATCACACAAATAAAGGTATACCTTTTTATTTATTTCAAATCATTTACATATTAGATATATTTATGATAAATCATCTGCTAAATTGTTTTTCCTCATTTGATAATATATAAATATGAATCATTTGCATCAAATCCATGTTCATCAATGGATCAACATGTTCATTTATTATTTCAAAATAATAACATGCTTATCATAATATTCATATATTCATTTAAACGAAATGATATTACATGGATGAATGTATTCTATTGGATCTCCATGATTTACGATATAAGATATCATAATATTATTTTCTATAGTCATAGTGTATGACCAGTTAATATGTTATTCTATGAAATTTTGAAAATATATAGCTTAGTTTTGTGATATATGATATGATATATGAGATAATAGAGGCAATGACTAAATCCCAAGAACAAATAATATAGAATTTTGAATTTTTGTTTTGATATATCGTACATCATAGTTTATGGATATAATATACATAATAGTATGTTTCAATTATTTCATAAATGTTACTCTTAAGTATGAGTTACCAAATATGTAATATAATTTCATTGATCAAAATAATAATCTTACATATGATATAATTAATTTTTAATGAAGTTTCCTTTCCTTGGATGGTAATATTAATCAATGGAGACACCATATATAATAATATTTCTTTTTCTATAAAACTATAAAATGTTAAATAATGGTTATGGATGAAAAATATCATCGATTATGATATAAAATGATTATATCTATTATAAAATATGATATATCCCAAAATAATAAAATTTATTATTTAGGATAAAATTTATAATATTTTATTTCTATAAAATAGATGGGTATTATACATTATAAATGTAACATCCTCAAATTTGAAAAGGAAAAACTATGTTCTATAAAATACATGATGTGCCAATTTTATCTTAAATGAACAACATAATATTATTATTGTAGTTATCACCATTCCATTAGAATGAAGGGAATGAAAAATATTAACTGAATTATGAATATATTGTTTACGCATGTTTATATATTGATTCATTGGTTACAAAATTATCATGAAATGAAACTAAACACCAATTGAATATAAAGGATGTATTCTCTGAAAAACAATTTAAATGGAAATATGTTAGTTTATAAAATAATAATATCATTCTTGATCAATCTTATTAATGAAATATATATTTAATATTTTAAATTTATCAATTAAAATTCATCTTATATATTCTAAATACATAATATAAGAACATATACTTTTTTTCAAATAAAGTAAGTAATTTTAAAAAAAATATATTTTTTACAACCTTTTGATGTAGAACCCATTTTAAATACACTTTTTAACACTTTTATTTGATATATTTCAAAAAATAAACATATTATTTGGATTCGTGAAAAAGAAATTACATTTTTGATTTATTTGACTTTTCTAATTAAATTAATATTTTAATGAGTAGTGAAAAATATTTCATTTTAATTGAAGACATATTTTTTATCTAACTCATTTCTATAGTTAGATAGTCTTTTTAATTTCTTTCAAAGTATAAATAGATTAATTTATTATCTTTTAATCTAATTTTTGTTATTGGATATAATTTCACAGTGAAATTAGATAGAATTACACATCAATCTTTTGATGGTTTTCACTTATAGAAAAAGGTTTTCTTATTTTGACAATGGGGATTACATTTTAAATAAATTCCTCCAGTTTTATGTTTTGAATTTTGAAAAATTTATCTATATCTACAATCAGAAAGTCCAAATTGTTTATATGGATTCCTTTTATTTATGAACATTATGAATTGTAACAAATGATATTATAATTATTTACCACAATTAAAGGTTAAATCATGTAAATATGGCTAAAAATAATATTATAATAATAAAAACCAATCATACCACTTGGCCTAATCATATATGATGATATACACCCAACCAATACAAATATCAGAATATTTGGCACTTAGAAGTCACCTTGGTGTGATTTTGACACTTCTAACTTTTATTTTGAAGGAAATTTTGTTATAAACTTATATCTTTATACTAAAAAATTATAATATTGGTTTATATAAGTGATATCATGGAATAAAAATATTAATTTTAAATATAAAAATACCTATTAAATCAAGTTATTTTATTTATAATTTTTAGACATTAAATAATTAAATTTTATTTCAACATAATGATGATATATAGATTTCTTAATTAGTGACGTAATAAAATAAATGATACTACAAATATTAAAAAAATATTAATTGAAAAAAAATTTGATAACCATGATTTTTTAGGGTGAATATTATATGTTAAGAGACTATTTAATGGTTTTTTTTTCAATGATATATCTCTGTTAATATTTTAGTTAAATTCAATAAAATTAATAGTGTAAAATTGACAAAATGGACATTTTATAAAAATAGTAATTTATAAAATAACTAAGAAACATAAAAATTATTTAATATCAAAAAGTGATAATGATATGGTCTAACAGATCATTAATTTTACAATTATGGTAAATAAACCCCATATATGTTAAATTAACAGCCTCTTAATAAATAAAATGTTGTTAACGCAATTAAAAATAAAATAGAATAAAAAAAATATAAAATATAAATATATAGTTTTAAATAAAATCAATAAATTTCTAAAAAAATATTGGATGTGAGTATTTATAACTATTATCATATTATCTTGGTTATGTATCATGTTTGTGATTTTTTAATTATATAATTACTTTATATTATTTAATAATATAAGAGTTTTCAAGGGTGTCCCATCACTATCCTCAAAAAGGTACCCTATCTTTTATAATAATCACAACTAAATGACACTTTGGTTCGATCAATCCATACCCAAACCTCTTCCTAAATTCGTCACCTCATTCTATGAACCAGGTTATGGGCATAAATCCTCCCAAGTAATCTTTTTGGTAAAACCAAAAGAAGTTACCATATTAACAGGTAACATCATCACTCTTGTTTTTTATTTTTCATTCCATTATCGACTCCATAAACTCTTATAATTTTATGATTAAATAAAAATAAAATTTTCATAAATATAAAAGTATTTTATATTCTTTGTTTTTTTCTACACTTAAACACACTCCCATTTAATGGGTAATGAAAATATAGTTTTTGTGCATGGCGAACTACTGCCTCACAAAAAATTGATTGTTCAGTTTTTCCATACCACCCTCACGGTGGACATTATAATGAAAAATAATTTTAAATAATATATATATATAATATTTATAATGGCTCCATTATTCTCTATTTTATCTTTAGAATATAACTTTTTTCTTTACATGTTCTGTAAATACCATATTTTCATTTGAGGATGTGTGGACCACACCCGCTCAATATAATATGACTCATCCCCTCTATAAATGGAAAAAATAAAGGATGTTTTTATTTAACCTAGGATATATATATGAAATTAATATAATACTATTATTATAATTTAATTTATATAATTTAATTATTTTTATTTTAATATGACAAAGGAATGAATGTAGTGTCCATTTGTGTGTATGACCAATCATCTCTCGGAATGGTTCATTTCATTTCATATCTCAAAATATTATAGATTGTTATAAATAAATATATATTAGATATATATGATATTTAAATCATGATTAATATTGTTTATATGATGGACTTGTGGAAACATATATATTTCTCAAAAAAACAAATTGTATTTTTACAATAGTACAAATTATCAATAAAACAACCAATATGAACATAAATATTTATTCAATATTATTAACATGGTAATAAGGTATGTAAAGGGGATAATAAAATCGAAATATTTTATAATGAAACTATAACTTATCCTATTTATTTTATAGTGTAAAATTAAGAATGTATGAGACAATTCAGAATCAAGGTAACTGATTTCTTCTCAATCACCTTCCATCGAGGCATATAATGATGTTAGGAATAGTTATTATCCTATAAGGGGTATATACAACACTTTTTAAATGGATTATCATGAGTTAGAAAATTATCATATTTTTTAATGTTCAATTTATTATTATTCATTAATTATGTTTATTCAATTGTTTCCATTGTAGTAAGGGGATCTGTAGAAAAATATTTATAAAGGTTTTAATGATTTATTCTTCTGAAACATTCTATTTTATGTCCATGTATTCAAAAAGTTTTTTTAGAAATTTTTTTATATGGACATGAATGTTTTTAAATTTTAATTTATTTCAAAATTTTAAATGTTTAATTGGAAAATTTGATTCCAAATTATCCAAATTAAATGTTTAATATGGATTTCAAAATGGAATGATTGTTTCAATATTATGAAATGATATTTTGATTGCAGATGAAATTTTATGAGTGAAATGATTAAAATTGACATCTTTTACTTTTATTGATTATATAATGATGCATAAAAATTTGACTTGTGGTTACTTTGTAAACCAATGACAGTTGGTTAAATGATAATCTAATGTCAAGTGGTTCTATGATATACAATGTATGGGTGGTTACATTATAACCTCCAATGCATTGGGTATGGAATTCAACAATATGGCACTTCCATTTACTGATATGTGTGGTCGTCGATAGTATTGTTATTCCATTTAATTATGTTATAGTCCAACATTAAATATATTTGTTATATGTTATATTTAATGTTTTTAAGGTAATATTTTTATTACAAAAAGTGTAATGAATGTGGTAATATTCAGTGAAATTATTGATATATCTCAAGATTATATAATGTTTAAGGTCGGTGCCTTATAGTTTTTTTAAGAGGATACTTTAGAAAACATTAAATATTGGCATATTTTTTATAAGAGTTAGGGATATCATCTTGGGTTTAAAATTTTATGGATTATCATAAGTTCAATATCCTAAAAACCAATATTGAAGATTTATTTTTTGAAATATTATGGCGACTAATGGTATTTTTAGAGACATTCACAATTGAGAAAATTATCGGTTATTATTTTTTGGGAAGAAAAATGAGATCTTTGAAATAAAAATTGATGTTAAACATGTCATGGTTACTTTTGAGGAATTTGTAATATTTTTTGAATATTATAAGAATTATATAGTTTTCCAAAAAAGAATAACCAACATGATAGGTGAAAACCCGTCACTTCCGAAAATTCCATGGGGATCAAACCAACAACTAACGTGTAAAAAGTCAATATTGTCTACCATTGGCATAGGATAAAGATTTTGTAGTATGATTTTTTATTTCTAGTCAATCATGTTTATGAGATAAGAATAAGTTGATGGTTTCTTGGTTTGGAAGATCATTCCCAGGAATGGATAGTGCGACTGACTCCCTCTGTAGCTAGGTGATGGATTATATGGTCTACTAGGAAGAGGGCCATAATTGAGGGATCCTATTTCTCTCATTTGGCTCTTAATGATGAGGCTAGGGATCTGGCCATTGAACACGCTTCGTTACTCAGTTCGTGGAAGCTCTCTCTCTATCTTTAATGGATGTCGTTGGGTAGCAGTAAGGACTTCCCATGGCCAGGGAGGTTCTTCTACGACATTTTGGTTAAGGGGGATTCCTCCTACATGGGGAATTCTTCTAAACATCGACAAAATGTGAAAGGATGGCCTCATGTGAGGTAGAGGGTCTGTGAGAGACGTTATTGGTTTGGTGTATATGGATTTCAGTATTTTCCTCAGGCCAAGTGACTCCCTTCAGGTTGAAGATATTTGCATGATTAGTGCATTATCACTATGTCACTGCCATGATTTTTCTCTGTCCTGAGCAGAATCAAATTCATTAATTCTAATCAACACAATCAAAGGAGTAATCCCCACCTCCTAGTCCATTACATATATTGTTCGTAAGTGCTGATAGTTTTTTTAACGATATCGAAATTACTCAAAACTGGAGAGAATTTAACATGGTTGAGGATTTATAGGCCTTTTAAGAATCACTTTATTCCCTGAGTATCATTTTTTCTACTATTTGTTCCCTTCCCCCCACATATGTTATTCTTTTTCGGGAAGACACCCTTGGATTGCACTATTTTAGACCTCCTTGATCAGTATGTTCCTTGGGCCATCTCTTTCTGAAAAAAATCATGAATTTGGATGGATGACTGACTATTTTATCAAATTTATATCATTCCTATTAGAAAAATAATGGAAAATTATGTGATATATGTAATTTTGGAAGAAGATCAAGGTTTTTGGATATTTATATGATTAGTTAAATAGAATACTATGTGATTTAAATTTAGAATTAGTGATTGAATTTTATTTTTGAAGAATCTATGATTTCAATTGTTGACATATGAGAATTTGGGTATTTATGGAAATTACTAACTCATCATAGTGAATATGTGACTGGGATTATTACTTTTTAGTATGAGACTATAAGAGTGGTCGATGTTATTTGAAGTTAAATATATAGATTTAACATGGAAGACTCTAAAATCAAATCCTTCTGAATTTTGTGTTTCAATCATTGATATTATTATTTCAATAAATATAAAGCATAGTTATTTGTTGAATGGTCACTATTAAACATTGTGTATCAATGATGAATTTTGAAAATTAATGTAGTTTTTTTTATCAAATTGCAGTTTATTTAATTTGGAGAATTAGTTTACCTTGTACTAATCGTATTGGTTTTAATTAATTTTTTAGGATAAGGGAAATAGATAGTTATTTTTTTATGGATTAAGTGATTTACTATAAGTTGATTCTAGAGTTTTAGGCAGAAACAATTCAACTTGAATACTCATTAATTAGGAAAAAAGACAAGATTGTGGAAGAATTAGATTAAATGTTGAATATCGACTTGTAAATTATTTATATTTACTTATGTTCTTATTCTATGAAGTAAAATAATTCCACAACATGATGAAAAGGATATGATAAAAAAAAGTTATCTCGTTAGGTTTCCTTCTATGAAATCAATAACCCTTAAACCAATCATAAATTTATTGTTTTGTTATTGTTAACGTTATCCTAACAATGTTTTTTCTCTCTCTCTATCAATACATGAAACTTATGTTTTCTTTTATATCCGTGTTTTCTTATATAGAATCATATTATTTATTATATTAGGTGACCTTCATACTTTTTTTCATTCTCATAATGAATATATTTTTCTAATCCTTTTTTGGGGTAGGATTGTAATAATAATTTTTTAAAATTCATACCTTAATTATTTTCCCTAAAATCATATTTTGAGGTAAAAATTTAAAAAAATATGGTGGTATTATAACATCACTACTCTTTAAAAGAAAACTATAAAGACCCATAAAAATTCTAGGGATTTTTTTTTTAATTTTCATAGGAATTTTACAAGAATGAAGTATATGACGGCACCTGATTCCGGGGCCCCGGTGTGCCAGGAATCATGTTCTGAAGTATAGCTCGGGTACGTTAAGTGAACGAATGAGATAGTTTTCCTAACTTTTGAACCGATGCTTAGAATCGAAATCTGAGGTCACCGATGGAACCACATCGCCGATAATTTCTTAAGAACACCTTTTTTGGAGTTTCGTTTCCTCGGGTGAGGTTATTATTTAATTTGGTTAACTAAAGAATAAAAATAAAATATTGTGCTACAATTTTATTTTTATTCTAAGTAATGATAACCTAGGCATGGTGGTTGGAGTGGGACCCAATAATACCCTAAATCCTAGGTAGGATATTAGTGAGGTGGGGCCCACACGATCCCCACCCCTTTATTTCCTTTTCACCTCCCACGATCATTTAATTTGGTAACTCACCCGCACACCCTTTTTAATTGCCAAGTCAACTCTTGCATTTAATTGAATTATTAAACGCCTCATAAATTGGTTAATGCACATTAATTAAACCGTGTTTTAATTTTGTACTTCAATTAAGGGTTGGGATATGTAATAAAATAAGGCAACGCCTTATTTTCTTGTAGTTGTTTTGTTGTGCGAGATGGATTGGGAGGAATTGCTCAAGCCTTGTAATACTCGTCTTCCACTTTGAAGAACACGAAGAACGCAACGTCACCGATGAAGAACGCCGACCTTCAACAAAGGATGATGAAGAATGCCGAATACTTGGAGATCGACGACACGACACCATGTATCGAAACACCGACGATCCTCTTCTCCATGAAGCCGAAGATGCTTACGGAGCCTGCTTCCACGACATCCTTTTTTCGCGTCAGACCTTTGTTCATCAACGCTTTGTGGTAGGGGTTAATTGTTTTTCCTGTGAATTATTTCATTTCCATTAATCAACTTCTATTTAGGCCGCCTGTTATCTTAATAATGGGAGGAGGTCAGACTGCACAAACACGGTCGACCCTCCTCCCACTTTGATGGTTGTACTTGATTGCGGTACGAGAAAGGGCGGCGTGGCGCAATGGAATCGTGCAGAAACAATAAAGAACAGGCGAATAAGAGTGGCGTCGTATCGCTGCGCATTGAGGTGATTAGAAGACGCAGCAGATTTTCTATTTGACGTACGGATTGGCGGGCGATGACGAAATGGGACACAAAGGATATTTTAATGATTCCACTATAATGTACGGGTCCCGAGATGACCCAGGGCGCAGACGAGAGCAAGAACAGACCACCGGAGCGGCTGAGGTGGCCCACATACTTCACCGGTGATGCCGGCGGCCGGAGGCGGCGGTGTCGTGGCGTGACATGAGGAGGGACAGCCACCGCTGAATCCGTGGTGATATGCGACCGGTCCCGCAGCCACGTGGGACCCAGGGGAGACGCGGCGACCAGCGCCGTGTCATTGGCTAAGGAAGGGGGGGGGACCGCGCATCCCCATGCTTGGCCGCTGGCCGAGCCAGCGTGCCACTGGGCTGGGCTAGGCCTGGTTGCACGGACTGGACCCGGCTACGCCCACTCGGGTCGGCCCAGGAAATGGGTCAGATTGACCCGGTTCGGGCCGACCCAGGGGGGTTGGGCCGGGTCGGACCGGGCCCAGACCCCCCATTTTCAGACCACTTTCGGTCTTTTTCCCATATCAGGGGCTACAGACCTTCGATCAATGTATCGTCAGTTGAGTGGAGGTACTTGGATCGATATGGTCGTTTTGGTATATTACACTCAATGTTTAGGAGAACTTGGGGTACGGCCGGGTTGGTTTGAACACGAAACCAACCGGGCCCTCGGAGTGGTAACGCTCATAACATGAGCTCCGGACGTCCGATTGATGTGTCGTTGACTTTTTTGGGTTCCTATTAGTGATACGGAACTTTTGGATTACTCCACTCAAGGTTTGGATTCATTTGTAGTGTGGTCTGGTTGGTTTGACATAAAAACCAACAGGGCCCCTTTAACGAAAAAGCCAACAACTCTCAGACCGGGCGTCTGATTGACGCTCTATCTATCACGTTGAGTTCCCTTTGTCGAGAAAGAACATTGGAATACATCAACTTTGGAATATGTGTCAGTTGATGTATCGAACCCCTTGGCTTGTAGAGCGGACCCTCCCGGAATCGAGCATGCTGTGTGCGGGAACCCTAGAGGTGGCTGCGACTGCGACTGTGATGACTGCACTAATATCCTATGTGGGTTTGGCAACGATGAAGACCTTACTGGAATCCTCCGTGGGTTTTATGGTGATGAAGACTGCCCTGAAATCCTATGTGGGTTCGACAAAGATGAAGACCGTATTGAAATCCTCTGTGGGTTCGACGGTGATAAAGACTGCACTGAAATCTTATGTGGGTTCGGCAGCGATGTAGAGCATACTGAAATCCTTCGTGGGTACGACGGCGATGAAGACTTCACTGAAATCTTCCGTGGTTTCGGCAGCAATGAAGACGAAACTGAAATCTGTCGTGGGTTCGGTAGCAATGAAGACCGTACTGAAATCCTACGTGTGTTCGACAACAATGTCTAATGTTATTGTATCCTAAATGGGTCTGGCAGTGTCTGACTCTGTTCTTGCTATCCTACATGGGTCTGGCAGAGTAGCTGGTCTGTATCTTATGTGGGTCCAACTGCTTAGCTGGTTTAGTATCCTATGTGGGTCCCAGCTTAGATGAATTCGTGCCTATATCTGATCATCTCTATCACCTTATGAAGAAGTATACCTGTGTGAGCTGAGTCTTGACTTTGAATCATTACCTTCGATATGATTGACTTACATTCCTATGTGGATTGTGTTGTGCTTTCCTGTGTGGATTGGGTTGTACTACCCTATGTTGACGTGATCAAACTTGGGCTCAGATTTTAGAAGCGAACTGGAATTGATGACTTAGGTATATGTGTGGGCATATACCTAAGTAGTGTTGGTTGTTACTTCGTGATTGTATCCTTCCATTTTGGATTATCCTTTGTGGATTCTAGGAGACCTTTGGGGGTCTTGGGGTCCCTACTGAGTAGCGTATACACACCCCTGCACAGGCTCTGCCCGCACAACATTATGTTGGATGCGGATGACGGACATCGCTGATCGTGGTTGAGACTTGTGGAGCTATTCGGTACATGGAGGTGGACCACTGGGCGGGACGTACACGGAGTGGACGGCTAGACCCAAGGAGCTGAGGATGTTATCTGTACCCACCCTTCAGGTGGGACTTCTAGTGGACTACTCGATATTGCTTCTTTACCTTTTAGTTGCGGTACTTTCTTTCGAGTTGCACATTACATTCAGTTTGGGTTTGTATTCTGGCCCTTTACCTTTCTGCACTTACTTTTGTAGCCAGTTTTACTTAGTGTTTACTTCTGCTGGATTACTCTGTGATGTTTTTTTACTTTAAAAAGTCAATGCCTTCCATTTTTTCCAGGATTTACGCCTTTGGTGCTAGTCGCCATCCCCTGACCTATGGGAAGCGGTATTGGGGTAGTCACAACATGGGCCCTGAGGACGAGTTGTGACCATGCGGTGAGTAGGGCCATAAGGCTCGTGACTGCCCGAACCGCCGTGCAGAGGAGCAACAGACAGTTGAGGGGCCACCCAGGTAGAGGCAGATGGTTGACCGTGGTGGTCCTCCAAGAGTAGGCAGACAAGGTAGGGGAGATGGCCGAGCAGCAGGTGGTGGGGAACGCTTTGAGGCCTTACCACCACAACCACCAGGAGATCCACTCCGACCACAAGGAGCTGGCGGGTAGAGACAAGCACAGCTTCAGGCTGCAGAGGCCGATGACCACGACGCGCCAGAGATGATTTGAGGTACTATCTGTGTCTACTCCACCATTTCTGTAGTTCTTATAGACTCAGGAGAGAGTCGTTCCTTTATTTCCACTGCCCTTGTTCGGAGCTCGGAGATTCTGATGGAGCCGTTGGCTCGATCCTTATGGCTAGAGACTCCTATGATAGCAGACTCGATGATTATGCCCTGGTGGAGGCAGTGTGATATTACTATAGGAGGCGAGAGCTTCTACTGGGATCTTCTTGTAGTGGCGTCGAGGCCTTACGAAGCCATCTTGGGCATTGATTGGTTATCTACAGTCCATGTTCAGATTGACCATATAAGGTGCAAGGTTCAGTGTGTATGCACCGATGGGAGTAGGTTCACCTTCACCGGAGAGAACAGAGCCTTTACAGAACAGGATTTAGTCTCACATAGGAGAGGATAGCCTATCACTCATCAGTTGTCTAGCCTCATCCTAGGAGTTGTTGACGTGCATAGTCCTAGTTTTCCTGTAGTGGTGGATTAGTATGCGGATGTTTTCCCGGACGGCATTCCAGGACTACCTCCTCGGAGAGAGGTAGACTTTTATATTGACCTGTACCTTGGTACAGCCCTGATATCCACTCTAGCATATCAAATGGCACCTACTGAGCTTCAAGAGCTACGGGTACGACTGGAGGACTTGTAGAGCAAGGGATTTATCAGACCAAGTGTTTCACCCTGATATTCCCCGATATAGTTCGCCAGGAAGTCATACGGGAGCTTGCGACTATGTGTCCATTACCGTCGCCTGATCTAGGTGACCGTGAGGAACAAGTTTCTGCTACCAAGGATTGATGACATCTTCGATCCACTCAAGGGAGCCCAGTAGTTCTCAAAGATAGACCTCATGTCTGGCTATCATCAGCTCAGAGTTCGAGATGAGGATGTGCAGAAGACGACCTTCATATGTTGGTATGGCCACTATGTGTTCATGGATATGCCTTTCAACGTAACCAACGGTCCAGCAGTGTTCATGGGTCTCATGAACAAGAACATTCAGCCGTACCTCGATCGATTTGCCGGGGTCTTCATCGATGACATTTTGATATACTCGACCACTGAGGAGGAGCATGCCTACCAATTGTGGGTTTCACTAGACACACTCCGAGAGCACTAGCATTATGGGAAGCTCTCAAAGTGTTAGTTATGGTTACTTGATGTCCACTTCTTGGGACACCTCATCTCTGAGGTGGGATTTGCGGTGGCTCCTATGAAGATCGAGGTAGTGCTATCTTGGAAGCCACCCAGGAGCGTGACGGAGGTGCGGAGTTTCTTGGGGCTAGCTTGGTACTACCGGAGGTTTGTTCGAGACTTCTATATATTTTTGGCACCACTCTCAGCTTTGAAGAAGAAGGGGAAACCCTTCGTGTGGTCAGATAGATGTCAGCCGAGATTCTAGGAGCTGAGATAGCGATTGACCAGCGCACCTATCCTGAGGCTACTGGAGGAGGGAGTAGGGTATGTAGTCTACTGCGATGCATCAGGGACCAGACTCGGATGTTTCCGGATGTAGGATCGGGCAGTGATCGCCTATGGATCACGTCATTTGAGGTAGCATGAGAAAAACTACGCTACCCATGACCTGGAGTTAATAGTAGTGGTCTTTTCTCTGAAGATGTGGTGTCAATATCTGATGGGTGAGCGCTTTACAGTCTACTCTGACCACCAGAGCCTCAGGTACATCTTCTCGCAAAAAGTCTTGAATCTGAGATAGTGATGATGGCTCGAGTTCCTCCAGGACTATGACTTTGAGATAGTCTATACTCCTGGAAAGGGGAACGTAGTAGCTGATGCTCTCAACAGGAGGATGGGCATCCAGCTACTCGGGGAGGTGACGAAGCAGCTAGCCACTTTGCAGATATCCTTTGTGGATAGAGATGGAGCAGCATTTCTTCAGTCACTCACAGTCACTACTCCACTACTGTAGCAGGTTAGAGAGGAAAAGTTTGGGGATATTGACTGTGAGACGCGGCATGCACAGATATCCTCAAGACAAGCACATGATAGATTCTCTTTAGGAGGTGAGCCTGATTTCCTTTTTAGAGGATGTACCATGGTACTAGCTGCTTTGCAAGAGGAGTTGCTGAGCGAGTTTCACGCTTCCCCTTTAGTGGTACATCCTAGAGAGGTGAAGATGTACCAGGATCTCAAACGATAGCACTGGTGGTCGGGTATGAAGAAGGCTATAGTTGAGTTCGTTTCTTGATGCCTCACCTATCAGTAGGTGAAGGTGGAGCACCAGGTTCCCACAATCTTGGTATAGCCCTAGGAGGTCCCAGAGTGGAAGTGGGATGGGATATTTGTGGATTTCTTTACTGGACTTCCATGTACTTATAGAGGTCACGACTCCATTTGGGTGATTGTCGACCGACTTACCAAGTCGGCTCACATCTTACCCATCAGAGAGCAGGGCTCAGTGGAGAGCTTGGGATGCCTCTAAGTTTAGGAGTTCGTACGGCTTCATGGTGTACCATCATCTATATTCTCCGATCGAGATTCTCTAATTACTTACTGGCTTTGGAAGGGGTTGTAGGAGGCATTCGGAATGCAGCTACGTCTGAGCACTACCTTTCACCCTCAGACGGATGGTCAGACATAGAGGACCATTCAGACTCTCGAGGAAATGCTTCGTGCATGTGTCCTTGACTTTGGTCATAGCTGGGAGGACCACCTTCCCTTAGTGTAGTTCACGTACAATAGCATCTACCACTCCACCATCGGGATGGCACCATACGAGGAATTGTATAGCCAACCTTACAGATCACCTCTATGCTGGACAGACCCTCAGGAGTCAGCACTTGTTGGACCAGAGATGGTCGAGGCCACGACAGAGAAGGTCCAAGTCATCTAGGAGTGGATGAGGATAGCTCAGAGCCTGCAGAAGTCTTATGCTGACAGGAGGCGGAGGCCACTAGAGTTCGAGGATGGCGACCACATTTTCATGCGGGTCTCACCTCGATGTGGATTATGGAGATTTTTCTGAGGCGGCAAGTTATCTCTAAGCTTCATCGGACTATTCCAGGTCCTCAGCAGGGTAGGCGAGGTGGCTTACCGCCTGGCTCTACCACCTCAGTTGCACCGGGTGCACGACGTCTTCCACGTATCTCAGGTGAGGAGATACATGCATGACCCGATGGATATTATCGACCATGGGGAGCTGGACATTGACGATGGGTTACTTTTGCAGAGGTCTCGGTGGAGATCGAGGATCGATAGTATCGGGTCCTACATGGACGGTCAATACCTCTAGTGCACATTAGATGGCAGCACAGGAACATCTAGGAGAGCACTTGGGAGCGGGAGGCTCAGATGCGTGTTCAATAACCATATTTTTTCACCTAGTTTATGATGTATCTTTACAGGGACATAAAGCCCCAAAGTGGGAGTAATGTAAAGACCTATAAAAATTCAAGGTAAATTTTTCTTAATTTTATTTGGAATTTTAAAAGAACACAGTTTCTGACAGCACCTGATTCCGAGTGCCCGCTGTGCTCGGAATCATGTTCCGAAGTTTAGCTCGGGTACATTCAGTGAACGAACAAGTGGGTTTTCCTAACTTTTGAACCGGTGCTCAGAATCAAAATATAAGGGCACTGAGGGAACTGTAGCACCAGTAATTACTTAAGAACACCTTTTCTAGAGTTGTGATTTATCGGGTGAGGTTATTATTTAATTGGGTTAACTAAAGAATAAAAATAAAATATTGTGCTACAATATTATTTTTATTCTAAGTAATGATAACCTAGGCATGATGGTTGTTGTGGGACCCACTAATACCCTAAATCCTAGGTAGGATATTAGTGAGGTGGGTCCCACAAGAGGCCCACCCCCTTAATTTCCTTTTTACCTCTCACGAGCATTTAATTTGGTAACTCACCTGTACACCCTTTTTAATTTCTATGTCAACTCTCGCATTTAATTGAATTATTAAACACCTCATTAATTGGTCAATTCACGTAAATTAAACCGTGTTTTAATTATGAATTTCAATTAGGGGTTGGAATGAGTAATAAAATAAGTCAATGCCTTATTTTCTTGTGGTTTTGTCTTTGTGAAATAAGGATTGGGAGGAATTGATCAAGCCTTTGAATCCTCGTCTTCCTTTTTGAAGAACGCGAAGAATGCACCATCGCCGATGAAGAACGCCAGCCTCCGACGAAGGATGACGAAGAATGTCAAATCCTTGGAGATCGACGAGGCGGCGTCGTGTACCACGACGCTCACGATCCACTTCTCAGTGATGCCAACGACACTTACAGAGCCTTCTTCTGTGGCGTCCTTTATCCGTGTCAAACCTTTGTTAATCAACGCTTTGAGGTAGGGGTTAATTGTTTTTCCCATGAATTATTTCTTTGTCTTTAATCGAGTTCTATTCGGGCCACCCGTTATAGTAATAACGGGAGATGGTCTGACCGCATGAAAATGGCCGACCCTCCTCCCACTTTGTGGTTGTACTTGATTGCGGTACGAGCAAGGGTGGCGCGGTGAAACGACACCATGCAGAAACAATGAAGAACGGGCGAAAAGCGTGGTGCCGTCGCGCCGCACCGTTGATGTTATTCGAAGACTCTACAGATTGTCTATTTGATGTACGGATCGACTGGTCATGATATAACGTGCCGCAGAGGAGATTTTATGATTCCGAAGTAAAGTACGGGTCCCGAGACGACCCTAGGAGAAAACGGGAGAAAGAAAGAACCACCAGAGTGGCTCCAGTGGCACACAGACTTCACTGGTGGCACAGGTCGCCAACGGCTAGCACCGGCCGGCCGCCCAGAGGCGGCGGCGTCCTGGAGCGCCACCAGGAGGGACCACCCCGGCTGAAGCCGTGGCGGCAGGTGACTGGTCCCACGACCTTGCGGGACCTGTGGGAGATGCGGAAACCAACGCCACGTTGTTGGCTATGGAGGGGGGGGTGTCCCCCCATGCTCAGCCGCTAGCCGAGCCAGCGTGCCTCCCAGCCGGGCCAGGCCGGGTTGCGCGGACCAAACTGGGCCGTGCCCAACCGGGCTTGGCCGTGCCCAGCCGGGTTGGACCCGTAACAAGGTCGGGTCAACCCGGTTCGGGCTGACCCGAGGGGGGGTGGGGGGTTGGGCCGGGTCGGACCGGGCGCAGACCCCGCATTTTTAGACTACTTTTGGTCTTTTTCCCATAACATGGGCTTCGATCCTCCAATCTACACACCTTCAGTTTCATGGAGATCCTTGGATCGAGACGGTCAGATCGGTTTATTACACTCAAGGTTTCAGAGAACTTGTTATAAGGCCAGGTTGGTTCGAACACAAACCCAACCAGGCCCTCGGAGCAGAAACGCTCATAACATGAGCTCTAGACGTCTGATTGACGTGTCGTCTGCCTTTTTGGATTCCTCATTGTGAGGCAAACCTTTTGGCTTACTCCGCTCAAGTTTTGGACGCAGTTGGAGTGCGGTCGGGTTGGTTTTGACTTAAAAACCAACCGGGCCCTTGGAACAAAAAATCTAACAACTCTCAGACCGGGCGTCTGATTGACACATCGTATATCGCGTTGAGTTCCATTTTTTGAGATATAACATTGGGATAAAACAACTCCGGACTACGTGTTAGTTGATGTATCTACCCCCTTGGCTCGTGGAGTGAACTCTCCCGAAATTGAGCATGTTGTGTGCAGGAAACCTAGAGTTGGCTGCGACTGCGACTGTGAAGACTGCACTGAAATCCTATGTGGGTTCGGCAGAGATGAAGACCATACTGGAATCCTTAGTGGGATCGACAGTGATGAAGACTGCACTGAAATCCTATGTGGGTTCAACAGCGATGAAGACCATACTGAAATCCTCCGTGGGATCGAAAGTGATGAAGACTGCACTAAAATCCTTTGTGGGTTCGGCAGCGACGAAGACCGTATTGAAATCCTACATGGGTTCAACGGTGATGAATACTGCATTGAAATCCTCAGTGGGTTCGGCAGCAACGAAGACTGCACTGAAATCCTCCGTGGGTTCGGCAGAAATAAAGACCGTACTGAAATCCTCTGTGGGTTCGACGACAATGACTACTATTCTTGTATCCTACGTAGTTCTGGAAGTGTCTGACTCTATTCTTGCTATCCTATGTGGGTCTGGTAGAGTAACTGGTCGGTATCCTATGTGGGTCTGACAGCTTATCTAGTTTAGTATTCTACGTGGGTCCCGGCATAGATGAATCAGTGGCTATATCTGATCATCTCTATCACTGTACGAAGAAGTATACCTATGTGAGCTGAGTCTTGACATTCAATCATTACCTTCGATACGATTGATTGTCATTCCTATGTGGATTTTGTTATGCTTTCCTATGTGGATTGGGTTGTACTACCTTGTGTGGATGTGACCGAACATGGGCTCAGATGTTGGATCTGAAATGGAATTGATGACTTAGGTATATTTATGGACATATACCTAAGTAGTGTTAGTTGTTACTTCGTGATTGTATCTTTCCTTTGTGGATTAACCTTTGTGGATTATGGGAGACCTTCGGGGGTCTCGGGGTCCCTTCTGAGTAGCGTATACTCACCCCTGCACGGGCTATGCCCGCACTACATTATGTTGGATACAGACGACGGACAACACTGATCGTGGTTGAGACTTGTGGAGCTAGTCAGTACCTGGAGGTGGACCACTGGGCGGGACGTACATGGAGCGGACGACTGTACCCCAGGAGCTGAGGAGGCTATCTGTACCGACCCATCAGGTGGTACTTCCAGTGGAAATCTCAACATTCTTCTTTACCTTTCAATTGTTGTAATTTCTTTCCAGTTGTACTTTACTTTCAATTTGGAATTGTATTCTAGCCCATTTACTTTCCGCACCTACTTTTGTACCCAGTTTTAATAAGTGTTTACTACTGCTGGCTTACTCTGTGGTGTTTGTTTACTTTATAAAGGCAATGACTTCCCTTTTTGTCGGGATTTACGCCTTTGGTGCTAGTCACCAGCCACTGGCCTATGGGAGGTGGGCTTGGGGTAGTCACGGCACGGGCCCTGAGGATGGGTCGTGACGTAAACACTATGTTCGAGAGCATACCTGATAGGCTATTTTAATCTTAAATGAACAAATTCATTTTATTATGGTAGTTATCTCTTAGCCATTATAACAGAGTTCATGAAATGTGTTAACTAAATTATGAAAATGTGGTTAACCTTTATTTATATAATTATTCATTTTTTTCAAATTTTAGAAGAAATGAAACCTAAAACCAATATAATATAAAGGATGTGTTTTTCAAAAAATATATTTAAATATAAATATGTCAGTTTATAAATAATAAAATCAGAACTCATGTATATTATTAATTAAATAATTATGTAATATATTATATTTAAAATTTAAAATTAATCTTATATGTTTTATTGACATGATATAGGAATAAATTCAATTTTTTTAATAAAAGATGTATGTTTCAGAAAAATGTTGTTTTAACAGCTTTTGATGGTGACCCCTTTTTAAATCCAATTTTTATACCCATTTAATTGTTTTACTTGAAGGAATAAACTTATTATTTATAAATTGGATATAAAATTATATTTTTTTTATTTTGTTGTGTTTTTTGGATTAAATTTATATTTTAATTATTAGTGTAAAATACTGCATTTAAATTTAAAATTGATTTTTCATCTAACATATTTATATAGTTATATTGTAATTTTAGATGGATTAAAAGTATAATTGGATTATATTTTTACAATTTAATTCAATTTTGGTAATTGTAAGTAATTTTACATTGTAATTAGATATAAATTCATGTCAATCATTTGATGGTTTTTATATTAGGAAATTGATTTCTCTCATTTTGACTATAGGGATTAACTTTTAAATAATTTATTCCAATTATCTATTTTTTATTCAGAAAAATGGATTCAATATTTGGAATCATAATTTCCAAATAAATTAAATTGTTCCCGTTTATTTTGGGACATTATGAATAGTAAATTTTTTAATTATTTTTTTGTACCATAGTTATAGGGAAAATGAGATAAATATGTGTAAAAATAGTATAATTATAATATAAAATTACTCAAAAAGATGTCCTAATCCTATAGGATGAGCTACGAATGACCCAAAAAACTCTTGGGGTGAAAACATGTCCTTTGAAACCTACATGGGTGGGATTATGAAACATAAAACTTTTATTTTAATGTAAAGATAAATATATTACAAACATATATCTTCATAGTAAAACAATTTTAATATGTGTTTATACAAGATATATCATATATTATAAATTAAAAACAAAAAAAATTCTTCACTCAAGGTATTATATTTATAACATTGTGACTTTAAATGATTAAATTTAATTATGATATAATGATGATGAAATGATTACTCTACGGAAGAAGTTATTAAATAAATGATATCATAAACAATAAAATAATATAATTTTTCATAATTAATGTCATCCAGATTTTTATAGATGAATATTTTTTGTTAAATGACTCTTCAATATTTTTTTACAATGTTATCTCATCATTTATATTTTATTTACATTTAATAAAATGAATTGTGTAAAAATTGACATAATTGATGTTTTATAAAAAAAATAATTTATTAATTGTTTAAAAATAATAAAGGTATTTAAAAAACACAAATTAATAAGGATATTGTACAAATTTTCATTAAGAGTCCAATAATTATATATTGACCGCATATAATTAAAATTAACAACATGTTAACAATTAATATGTTGTTACCACGATTAAAACTAAAAGAGAATAATTAAGGGAAAACTGAAAACCTATTTTTTAAAATAAAAAATGTACATGTCTAAAAATTAATTTATGAAATTATTTAAAAATATCATTATCTTATATTTGACATATCTCATGTTGTAGCCTTTTATATTTAAAAATTAATTTATATTAATTTAATAATTTTAGTGTTTCCAAGGGTTCCCCTTCCCGCTCCTATAAGAAAGTACTCTCTATTCTCTAAAAATAACAAATAAATTACCCTTTGGATCAGTTATTCCATACAAAAAACTGTTCCAAGAATCCATAACCTAGTTCTAGAAGCCTCAAATTGGGTAGAATGCCTCAGAAGAAATCCATTTTGTTTAAACCAAAATAAGTCACATGATTAAGAGATAACAACTATTATCATGATTTGTATTTTAATTTCACTTAACCACTTTCTAAAATAATCTTATTCCTTGATTACATAACAACAATAGTATCATAAATATACAATTTGGTGTTTATGATATGTTTTTTATCTAAATATACACACACCTCCATTTAATGAGTTATGAACTTGTTGTTTCTTTGTACGATAAACTTCAACCTCGCGAAATGATGATTGTTCAATTTTCCCCTACCACATATCATGGTGGCCATTATAATGGAAAATATTTTTACATATGATATATATTATATTTATACTTTATCTATGCTACTATAATTTTTATTTATAATATAACTTTTTTGCTTTCTTTTTTGGGTAAATACAATAATTTTGTTTGAGAAAGTGTGGACTACCTCCCCCTCAATGTAACATGACTCTTTGCCTCTATATATGGAACATATAAAAGTTTGTTTTATTATAAATATGAAACATATATAAAATTAATATAATAATTTATTTTAATATATATTTATATCATTTAATTATTTTTATTTTATAATGATAAAAAAATGAATGTTGCATTCATGCGTATATATGACAAACGATCTCCATAAATAGTGAATTTCATTTCTTTTCTCCTAATATTTTTTATTATACTATATAAATATATATTAATCATATATAATATTTAAGTCACTAATAATATTCTTTTTATGATTTACATTTTACAACATGGACAATTTACATCAAAACATATTAATTTTTGACTCAAGTATCGAATATCGATAAAATATATGATATGAACATAAATAGATATTTAATTTTTATAAGATGGAAATATTTGAAATAAAATGAATAATAAAGTTGTTAAATGTTATCAAGAAGTATATATTAATATATATTTATTATTCCATAAAATTATGAATTTTCAAGACATGTCAGACTCTAGGTAAGGCACATAACCTCAATATCCTTGCATTGAGGCATATCATGATCTTATAAACCTTTATTTCCCAATAAAGTGTATATACAATCCTTTTGAAACATTATATCCTAAATTAGTATATTATAATATTATTTAATTTTTTTAAGGTTATACCATAATTATATTAATTCAAGGGTTTCTCTAGTGGTATGGGACTCATTATCTCATACATTATTATAAATGTTTTATAGATTTATTCATCTACACCATTATATTTCATTTCCATGATTTCAAAAATATAATTTAGAGATTTATTTATTTGCACATTAATGTTTTAAAACTTTAATTTCATTAAAAAAATTTAAAGTAGTATTGGACAATTTGACTCAAACATATCCTTATTAAATGTTTTAAATGGATTTGGAAATGCATTAAATATTAAAATATCCTAATATGAGTAATTATAATTGTGAATTTAAATTTATTAGTGAAATATACAAAATTTAAATCATTTATATTTAATGATTATAAAATCATACATATAAATTTGACGGGTGGTTACATGGTAATCCAATGTTGGGAGGTTCTGTGATATACCATGGACTGGTGGTTAAGTTATAACCTTAGATGGATTGTGTATGGAAGTTAACCATATGGCCATTCCATTTAGTGATATGTTTGGTAGTTGACCGTATGTTTATTCAATTAAATATATTAATTTCCCAAGATACCTTTATATATTATATGTTATTTTATATGGATTATAAAGTAATATTTTTATTACATAAAGTGTTATAAATGAGCTTTTATTCAATGAAGTGTAATTAAAACTCATTAAAATATAAAATTATTAATTAATGATATAGTATTAATTTTGTACATGTTTTCCCAAGACTAATATTTTCCCTTATTTTTTTATCCATTACAATGATTTTTATTCTCATCTCATGTTTTGAAATGTTTTTATAGCAGGTAAAGAGGAATAGTGTCAAGGATGGGATCAATGAAAAATTATATGGTTTAAACATGATAGAAATCCATGTTTTTTAATGTTATTGTTTCAATAAAAAAATTGATAGGGAATAAAAGTTTCTACCTATAATATTTAAGTTGTTATGTATGATTTATGTCCTAATTTTCAAAAAATCATTACCTAATAAGACACTTGAAGTGAATTAATGTAAAATTATTGTCGTATCTCAAGATTATGTAATGTTTATGGTTGGGGCCTTATATTTTGTATCAATGGATGGTTATATAACATTGGATATTTCC
This sequence comes from Viscum album, assembly GCA_963277665.1. Lineage (NCBI taxonomy): Eukaryota > Viridiplantae > Streptophyta > Magnoliopsida > Santalales > Viscaceae > Viscum > Viscum album. The sequence goes on from OY728152.1 coordinate 1,379,148,042, forward strand.
ATGTTTTATTAAGAGTAATAGATATCATCTTATGTTTATAATTTTACTGTTGGTCCGAAGTTCAATGTCATAGAAACCCCTTTTGAGGATTAATGTTTTGGAATATTGTGGAGAATAATTTTTTTGGAAACATTCACCTTTGATAAAATTAAAGTTTCTTTGTTTTTGGGGTGAAAAATGAAAGGTATGAAATAAAATTCTGGTCAAAACATGGTATGAAAGTTATTTAGTATGAATTCAAAATTTCAGTTAAACGTGTTGATGAAATAAGAATTAGTTGATTCTGGGAACATATTATTTATCAAATTGATATCATTTTTGTGAGAAAATGATTTGAGAATAATGTGATAAATGTTATTTAGTAGACTTTAACTATTTTGGTATCTTTATATGATTAAGGTAAATATAATACTCTATGTTTTTTATTGAGGATTAGATGTAGAATTTTATTTTTAAGTATCTATGAGTTCATTGATGGAATTATGGGAATTAGGTTATTTATGTATATTATTAACCCATCATAGATAATATGACTGGGTTATTTAATTTTCAGTATGAGACATTAAGAGTGGTTGATGTCATTACGAGATATATGTTATGATTTATCATGGAAGATTTTGGGATCAAATCCTTCGAAATTTTGGGTTTCAATTTTAGTTTGTATTATTTTTAGGAATTTCATGGATAATTATATGTTGAATGGCCAATGGTAAACATTGTGTATCAATGTTGATTTTTTGAAGTTATTGTTAATTTTTATCATATAAAAATTTATTAGCTTTTGATTATTGACATAAATTATACTACAAAAATTAGAATTGGTTATTGTGTCAGGATAATAGAAATGAGTAGTAAATATTTTGTAGATTATTTTATTCTCTAGAAGATGATTCTATTATTTCATGTGTCAAATTTCAACATGAAGACTCATCATTTAGAAAAAAAGACGAGTTTTGGTGGAACTCGATTAGATGATGAATCGATAATTTTCATGTATGTATATTTCCTTATGATATTTTTTTTTGTGTTATAAAAAAATTCCACAACTCAAAGAAAAGGATCTATAAAAAACATTATTCATTTAATTTTCATACTATGATGTCAATAAAATTTTATCCAACCACTAATTTATTATTTCTTCATTGTTAATGTTTTATTGATCATTATTTCTATTACTCTGTTTTAGAAAATTATAGTTATCTTTTCTTTAGTATCCTTTTTTTCATATATATAATCCTATTAAGGGTTATTTCAGGTGACCATCATACTCTCTTTTCTTTCATTTAATGTGGATGTTTTTTATCCTTTTTACTATGTGGGATTGTAATATGGTATTTTGAAATTTCATAACTTAGTTATCGACCACTAATTAAAATTTAGAGGACTCAATTTCAATAATTTGGAGATAATGTAACATCATTAGTTTTTAAAAGGAAACACTATGTTTAATAGCATACATGATAGGCCAGTTTTAGCATAAATTTAAAACTTAATATTATTTTGGTATTTATCAACTTATCATTCGAATAAAGGGAATGAACAGTGTTAATTTAATTATGAATGTCTGGTAAAAAAATGATTAAATAATTATTAATTGGATATCAAATTAACATGAAATGAAACTAAAAACCAATTGAATATAAAGGATGTGATTTTCTAGAAAACTATTTCATTAAAAATATGTGAGTTTTTAAAAAATATCACTATTGAAGGATTTTATTAATGAAATATATATATTTAATATATTAAATTTAGTATTTATAATTTGTATTTTATGTTTTCAAGACATGATATAAAAAAAATCAATTATTTGAAGAAAAGAATATTTTCTAAAAAAAAATTATTTTTACAGTCTTTTGATGGTGAACCCATTTTAAATGCAATTTTTTACACTTTAATAAGTTTTATATGAAAAAATAAACTAATTATTTGTAAAAATTGACAAAAAATTTAACTTTGGATGATTTTTTTGCATTTTGTGGTTAAATTTATATTTTATTGAAATGTAAAAAATACTTCATTTTAATTCAAAACTACTTTTTAATCTAAATGATTTATATAGATATATTGTTCATTAATTGGATTTAAGGTATAATTAGATTATGTTTTTATTCTATAATTAAATTTTGGTCATTGTAATTAATTTCACATTGAAATTAGATATAAACACATGTTAAACATTTGAAGGATTATAATTTAAAAAAACACATTTTATTGTTTTGTCAGTGAGGATTAATTTTTATATAATTTATTCTAATTATGTATTTTATTTTTTAAAAATGGGTTCTATATTTGAAATAATAATGTCTAAATTATGTAAATTGGTCCCTTTTATTTTGTGAAATTATGAATTTTAACTTTAGTAATTAATTTTATTTACCACGTTTAAACGGTAAATTGGGTAAATAAGGGAAATAATATTTTAATATTATAAAACTACCCTAAATTTAATGAACCATGTATTTATAGAATACCATTTTTTCATATCTGTTGATATATGTGAATGCGATATTGATTTTATATTTAAGGGGATTATTTTTCGGACATCGTACTCGATATGCAACAATGGGTTTATCTGAAATCACATGTTTCACACAACATTGAGTAGTACCAAAAAATAATAAGATAATAATTGTTATTTTAAATGGTAGATAATGCCTAGCTATTGGAATGAAGGGAATGAATAACATCAACTAAATTTTAAGATATGTCTTACACATGTCTAAAAATGATTCATTGGTTACCCCATTTTTCAGAATTTGAAATAAAAACAGATTGAAAATAAAGAATGTGTTTTTATGAAAACAAATTTAAAATAGAATAAATTTTTTTGGAGAAGAATTTTCAATATGGGTGTGAATTGAGTATCTATAAAAATTTTTGTGCAAAATTAATCTTAAAATGGTTCCCCAATTAATTTAAATACACCCCACCTAATCAATGTAATACAGTTATAAAAGTTTGACTGTTTAAATAACATCTCATAAGATTGATTAATTCTCAGTAATCTTAATATCATGTATTAACATTACTATTCAAGCTATTATAATAAGGTGAAATAATTATAACTTCTTTCCAAGATTAATTATCAATGTACATTCATTGATTTATGAATTATATATTAAAATAGATAAGGCTAATTAAAACAACACAACAGATATAAAACAAGTGGTTCATTATCATGGAGAGATAGAATCCACTTCACATTGTCAACTCCTTCCACCATGCATTTTATATAAATAAACATGATCCACACCCTGGATCGGGGTTAACAATAGTACATAGGACTGTCAAGGTCACACGGCCTCTTCTACTGTTCTTTTTGGGTAAGAACTACCAGGTAATATAGGGACCTCTTCTACACTTATTCATGGGAATACATAATGGTAAAAAGATGTATTAGAAAGGATATCTTTTATCCTTCAATTTAGTGCAAGAAATAGTTCATATTTTTATAAATACACACAAACATTGATCGAAAGATAAAAATAATACATAGGTGAGTAAAAATGATAACATAATGATAGAAATGCTCTCAGTGATAGTCTTTGTAGCTCTGGACATATAAGATGAAATATAATAAAAAATAGAGTCCTCTTGAAGAAAACAAAGTATAACAAGTCAGTAGGATCTATCTCATGTTCTTCGTGGAGGTGATAACGAGAAAATGTTCTCAACTCTTGGATTCATGTATGATTCGTGTGTTCTTTAGTGCTGTCGAGATGCATGTGTAGGTTCTTCTTTCATGAATTCTTATGGTTATTCATTATATTGCACACACATATTTCTATCTTGTCACTATATTTGCACATTTTTTCGAGCCATAGTGTTCTTTTTATTCATAGAATGAATGGGTTAGAGTAGAAAGGATGCATCATACTGTCACGTGACATCTCTTAAAAGAAACATTAATTATTTCAGTGAATTTGAAAGCATTAAATATGACTGTTAGAGATTAAATTGAAAAAAAAAACATATTAAGAAGTAGTGTCACGTTATGTCTCTAAACGATGTCTCGTTGAAACATTGTCTCCATGAAATGGTGTCTCCTTGGAAATGTTTCACCTTGAAAATGTATGTCCCCAAAATGGATTATCCATGAAATGGTTTCTCCATGAAGTGGGGTCTCCTTGAAAATGTCTCTCCTTGAAAATATATCTCCCTGTTTTTCATTGAGTGGTGACATATATATGATGTCATAGTTGTATATAGATTAGGAACCAGTAGCATAGATGCGGTGTTTGATCACAGTTTCTATTCACGGTGTCTGGGACACGGTGTGTGGTTCATTGTTTCTTGGTCACGGTGTATGGGTCGCAGTGCCTGGGTCACGGTGTTTGGTTCACGATGTTAGTGTCATGTTGCATGGGTCATGGTTTCTAGGTCCTTTTCTAGAAAAACATAACTGGTGACAGACTCAATGATTCTCAGACATAGCCAAATATCTGTACAGAGACTTAAATAGTTATATTCTTATAATGAATTAAACGTAATCATTAAATTGAGAAATTCAATATAAACAAAATAGGTTTCAATTATTATTTAATGAATAAAGAGAAAAATAATTTGTACACATGATTTTAGAGAGATTAAACATGACTAATATGATTTACAAAATGTATAGGATTTGTGATCATTAAATGATGATTAAAAAATTAGGAGCCCAAAATCTCCCCCTTTTTTATGATCACAAATCATGTGAGTGAGAATTATATACTTATAAAATGTGTCTCTTCCTTAGTCTGCATATAGAATAGACATTTCTACCCCTTTAGGGATTATCAAAATGAGTAAATAAGAAATATAAAATAAAAGTTCACAATGTATTAGATAGATAAAATGTTTCATTTCAAGTATTATGTAAAAAAAATACAGAAATCATCCCAATAAAAATATAATAGTTACTTTCCTTCAGCATTGTCTAGTCTTCTCTTTTCCCTTAGCAGTAGCATCAAAAGAGGAAGCTATAGGATCAGAGGTTGAAGTGGATGAGGGGAGTGAACCAGTTGACATACAAGGTCAAGGGAGTCCTTCATAAATATATGGGGCCAATTTAGCTGCAATGGAAGACTAATGCATCTATTGATAAATATTAACCAGTCTTGTCTGACTCTGATCCTGAGAGACCGACGTAGATGTAGAGGCCTGGTTAAAGGATGAGAATGTAGGCAAGACAGATCTCATGGGTGCTTTTGTAAGAGTGATAATGGAAGTAATCTGGAAATGATTATAAGGCCTAAAAATATTGATGAAATTAGCAATGATCTCTCCATAATACTAATTTATTTCTCAATGTTATCCTTTTCCTCCAACAAAATATCTGAGAACGGAGTGAAATCGTTGATCTTTTGGACTTGAGTTTTGAATGATTGAGTGAAATTAGGGATTCCCTAATATCTAAAAGGTGCATGAAGTGGTTGGTCTTGTCATTCATTTAGAAGATCCTATTGAAGTAGAAGTCCACCTTTTTAGTAAATTCTTCTTGAGAATCATTTTCTATTTTCGAATGATTTCCCCACAAATCAAGAACTCTGTCACTATTCTTGATAACTTCAAATATATATTCATTTTCAAAACCATTGAGCACAACCTGAATTTCTTCTCTGTCAAATGTTCTGAGTAGATAGCTATCTAAAGAGGGTATAGATAACATTCTAAAGGTATGAGAAGATGTAGCAGCTGATGTCGGATATTTCAGTTGATTTAGAACTTTCTGGAGACAACTCTTATACTCATCTGTCAACTAGTTTAGACCAATAAAAAGTCCACACATCTACTAAACAATATTCTTGTTTCTTTCAGCTACCTTCTCAGCTACATAGGTTAGATTAGGTTGATTTAGAGTGGTTATTTACTATGTAATCTGTCTAAAAGTATCCTCAATAGATTGAGAAAAATGTTTTGATCATGATTTCATCACTCTCTGCATTTCATCAACCATACATTTTAGAGTCTTTACATCATCACTTAATTATTTGTTCCCAACATTGTATTCTTGAATCTCACAAATCATCTTGGGTTGACTCTTCTACAAAATAATTTACAACAATAAGTTATCATCACATCAACTCAAATTGGTTACAGGAGCCAGTTGGGTATTCATGAGTTTTTCAAATATATCCAACATGGTTGCTTCAAAAGCTTTCAAATCTTCCTTACTTACCAAGGTGGAAGGTTCATGTGAAGGCTTAGGAATATGGGCTAGGATAGACTGAGTATCATTAACATAAATAACATCAGGTGAAGATGTCGGTTTTAATTTAAACATTGAAGACAGATCAATTCCCTTAATTATGTCTTCTTGGGAATCAATAAAATCAAAAATAACATGGAAATTTACATCATTTATCCTTTAAGAATGGTTCAACAAGAGTGGGGACATCAATAGGTTCTAGATTTGGGTGAATCTCCCCCTCAGCAGGTGCATCTTTCCGAGGACATAGATTTTTAGATCCTTTATCTATTTCCAACATTTCATCCAAAATATCCTCACCCATTTCCATTCTAGCCAACTGAAATGCTTTCTCCATTCCCTCCTTAATCGATGGAATAAGTTCAGGAATAGCTTGTTCCTTTAGGAGTTCCTAAATAGAAGATACTTTTACAATAGAAAGATCTTCTTCTATATGTTTTTCTAAAAAATCCTTTTCATTTACCTTAGAAAAAGATTCTTCTTTCATAGAAGGTTGTTCTTCCAAATAAACAACTTCATTAGGAACAAGTATTTTCTTCATAAATAGGTCTTGGAAAACACGTCCACTTTCATTCCCATCTAGAATAGTTTCTTTTATTGGTACAACATCCTCTTCCTTTTTTTCTTCATTAGAATACTCCAAAAATATCATCTAGATCCAAACAAGGATAAAAAATATCCTTAGGTCTTGATGAGTGTTCCACCAGATTATTATTTTCAAAATCCCTATCAATATATTCCACCCCTGATTTTCTCCATGGAGACCAATTATTTTAATTCCCTTTACTATATGTTTTGAAATTAAAAACTCATATTAGTTAATAGTTTCTTCATCTGGTCCAACCAACCCATTAGTAAGAAGAATAGATAAGATGATCCTTGATTAGAATAGGTTGGTTTACTTGTAGGTTTTTTTGATCAACTCACACATATGGAGTATAAAATATTTTCATAGGTTGATCTTAGGACCATTTTTCATGAGATGTTTCCAAAATAAATCATGATACATATGCATAGGAAAATCACCTTTTCTAGGGTAATAAGATTGTTAGAAAATTTAAACAGATGCTTGGATTCACCATCTAGATCAGTTGCTATGGCTCTTCGCTTTGATTACTTCCCATATAAGCATCACATAATTTCATCCATAATAAAGAACTCTCATGGAGGTAGATGACCACTCTGGTAGTTTTCACAAATACCCTCATGAGGTATCCTAAGGCATGAATCTCATTACCTCGAAGAAATGGTACAACTCTGGCCATTGATCCAACTTCACACAACATATCCATATTTTGTATCAAATGAAAATTGAACATACAGATAAAACTCTGCAAAAAAATTTCAGGTAAATAGGTATATCCTTCATTGGGATCCAATCCAGTAATCCTTCCTCTCTATGTACTGTCAATAAAAAATACTGACTCGATAGAAGCCACTTATGGAATATATTTTTTTGGGTACCACTATTCAGTCTACCAGATTTGGATTCAGAGGACTTTTGGGTGATAAAATTGGTGTTATTTTTATCTTCTTCAATGAACTGTGCTTCATAAGATTTGAAGATGATGGGCGTTTAATCCTCAGCATTAAACATATGTTCGAGAGAAAGAGAGTGAAAACTGAAGCGTTGAGAGTGGGGTTATGTTTTGAGATAAGAGAGCTCGAGTGAAGAAAGGATTGAAACAACTTTTATTTTATAATTTATAGATATCAATCATTTAAGGATAAAAAACATTGGAATGTTAAAGTGTAAAATAATTTATTAGCATGAAATGATTTATAATAAAAAATAAAACAATAATGAGTCTTTACGGTGAGACCGTAATTGGATTTCTTGGTAAGACCATAAGTGGATTTCATAGTGAGACCATAACTATGTGACTATATTTTTTGAGACAATATGTTCCAAAGAGTAATATTGATACATTAAACAAGAAACAACAACTCATAATATAGTAAAATTATAGAACCGTTAGACAGTGACTTGTGAAACTGTAAACTGTGAGACAATAAGCAATGAAACAGTATACTTACTACTTAAGATATATCATTCCCAGTTCATGAATTATGTAATATATTATATTATAATTTAATGGCTTAGTGAATATATCATCAATATGATATTCATTTCCAATGAATTTCAAAGTGATGAAACTTTTTCGATAATGATCACTCAAAAAGTGATGTCTTACATCAATATATTTTGTCCTAGATTGTGAAATGGGATTATTTGAGATTTTAATCCCACTTTTTTGGTCGCTATTTATAAGTACATTCTTGAGTTGATATCCATAACCTATTAATTTGTGTTTCATCTAAATTTTTTTTTCACAACAACTACTTGCAACTATGTATTCGGATTTTGAAGTATATAATGCATCAAAATTTTGATTCTTACTACACTAGTATAATAGTGACATGCGTAAAAAGTGACATGTTCCAAAGGTTATTTTCCTGTGTAATTTACAACCATCCATGTTATCATCTGAATAAATCACTAACTCTAATTATTGTTCTTTGGGATAGAACAATCCTAGATTGGGTGTATGCTTGATGTATTTAAATGATTCTATTAAAAACATTTAAATGGGATTCCTTGGAGTGTTATTGAAAATGAGAACATATACACACACTAAACATAATGTTAGGTCACCAAAATGTTTTGTAGATTATGATTCTGATCAACCCTGTGTAAGTGGGTTGATCAAAATATTTTCTATCTTTACCATGATCCATCATACAAGTATTACTCATTGGAGTGTTACTACATTTAGTGTAATCCAAACAAAAAAGTTTGAGAATATATCTAGTATATTTTCATTGATTTAATTTAATACCATAATTATTTTGAATGATGTGAAATCCATGATAGAAATTTAGTTTAACAATTTAATTCATTTTAAATTCATTTTTCATCATTTTAGAAAATTGAATACATAATGAATTTTTGAATATCCAATGATAATGTCATTAACATATATTTGTACTTCTAAAATATCATATGAAATTAGTTTTATAAAATTGGTAGGATTAGCTATTAATTTTTTCAAACCTTTGGAAATAAGAAACGTACTTAATTTATCATACCAGGCACTTGGATCTTGTTTTAAACAACATATTTCTTTTGATAATTTAAAAATACGATTTGGAAAATTGTGATTTGTAAGACCATGGGGTTTCTCAAAAATGACATCCTCGGCTATATACTCATTTATATATACACTTTTAACATCTATTTGATATATTTTTTAAATTAATATGGGCTACATAAGATAGCATCATTCTGATGGATTCAATTCAAGCTACTGGTGCAACGTTCCCTTCATTTTCAATAACTCCTTCTTAACAATATCCTAGTGTAACCAATATTTCCTTGATTCATACTATATTACCAGTTTAATCTACCTTAATTCTAAAAACCCATTTAGTGCCTATAGTAAATGTATCAGTGGGTCATCCAATAGGTTTCCAAACATTGTTTTGTTAAAACTAATTAAGATCTTCATGAATATCCATCACCAAAAATTCATTATTGATAGCATCATTAAAGTTTATATGTTTAAATTGATATATGAATACATGATATTTAACCTAATTTTTAAGATATGTTCTAGTTTGAGGTCCTTTATCTATGTCTCTAAAACAACAACTAATATATGGTTCTTAAGAGTTCTAACAACTCAATAAAATATTGGACTAGTGATTACGGGTTCATTAATAGGTTCAGGTTCATTATGACTTGAATCTAAATAATTTACAAAACCTGAAGTTTTAAAAGATTAATTTATAGGATGGTATGTGGATTTTGAATTAATTTCTGTATTTTTTACATCATCCTCCAGGTTCTCTAGAGTGGTTTTAGGATCATGTGGATTTTTTTCATCAAATTTGACATTGAAAAATTATTCTACAGATTATGTTCTTTTATTAAACACTCTATAGGCTTTAGTAGATATTAAATATCCTAAAAATATTAATTCATCACCCTTGGATGGAAATTTTTCAAGCTTTTCCTTAGTATTATGGATATAGACTTTGCAACCAAATAATTTAAAGTAGCATACGTTAGATTTTCTATTTTTTAACAACTCATATGGTGTCCTTTTTATAGTAGGAATAATTAACACTATATTGATAATATAGAATGTTGTATTTACAACTTCGTACAAAAATAAATAGGTATGTCATATTCACTAATCATGGTTCTAGTAATCTCTTGTAGGTTTCTATTTCTTCTTTCCCAAACTCTATTCTATTGAGGTGTTCTAGGGGATGATAAATTTTACTATATCCATTTGTAAGAAAAAGAATTCAAACTCTTGATTTTCAAACTCATTCCCATTATCAATTCTTAATTATTTAGATTTTATGTCAACTATGATTTTCTATAGTGGTGGAATATTTGGTAAAATGAGAGTAGGATTCACTTTTGTGATCCAAAAAAAATTCTAATTATATTTATGATAGTATCCTAGATGAACATGAACATTGTGTTTCCCATTTAAACAAGAAACTATAGATGTTCCAAAAAAATCCATGTGAACCAATTCAAGAGGTTAAGAAGCTTACTGATCATTATTTGGTTTGATGGAAATATTGTGTATCATTCTCATTTGACAAGGATTACACACATTATCATTTAGAAACACAAAGTAGGGTAGGTCTTTGGCTGTGAATTTTCGAGATAAATTTAAAAGGATGTGAGTATTTCCGTGTCCTAGCCTCCTATGCCATATCCACAATTCATTGGGAATTACACTTATACAAGAATCATTTTGAAAGACTAAAGAAGCTATGTTAAAAGAATATATATTTTCATTTCTTAAAACAAAAAATACTAATTCATTATTAGAATTGAAAACATTTAGAGCATCATATAAATATTTAATGGGAAATACTTCATCACATAATGTTGAAATACTAAGCATATTATGTTTCAATCCATAAAAAAATTCATCATGAAATCAAAACTGAGTTAGAGTTACCGATTTAGAAAAGGCTAATAATCATTCCATCAGCATTTTCACCAAAGGTGACAAGTCCACCATTAATTTTTGTTATTTTCTAAAAGAATGAAAAGTATTATGTCATGTGTCTTGAACACCCATTATCCATGTAGAATAATTTTTTTATAGATACTCTTAATGATTCTTTCCTATAAAATGGTCAAATGAAAATAGATTTTTCTACTCGTACTTGTTTGGGTCCAGTAATATTAGTGACTAGTGCTTTAGGAACCCATATCTGCCTCATAAGTTTCGTATAAGAATTATGTAATGTATTTGAAAAATAAACACTATTTTTACTTCAAAAACTTAAAACAGAAGAGAGTGTATCATAACATACACTTGATGAATGTTTTTCACAACTAAGAGTAAAACGATATGTCCTAGACTTAGAAACAATATTGGTTCATCCAAAATTTCTTTTACCGGGATGATATCCAATGCTAGTATTATAATTATGGGCAATCTAGTTACCTCAAATTTGTACCAAGGTATCTTTACCATTTTTAATAATTTCATTATCCTTTTTTAATTACTCATTAGATAGTTTTAGTTCATTGTTTTCTTGGAGTAATACGGGATTTTTCTCCTTTTCTGCACTATGTTCGGTTTTAATGGTTGATGTATGATCACGTTGTTTCTTCAAAGACCTGTATTTTGCTTTTAATTCATCGCATGTCCCCTATATACTATTACATTATTCCATTATTTCATCATTAGACATATTATTAGGGTCACTCTAATTTCTAGAATAATAGGAGTTCTCCAGCAGTCATGATTTTGATATCATGCATAAAATCGTGGTTTGATATGAGTCAATGACCTCTGTGTTTTCCTCATGATTGAGATGGGTTACATGATAACATAGGTATATGTATGGGCATATACCTAAGTAAAGGATATCTATTGAGATATTTTTTTGTTTTTAATCCTTGTTGGATTTTATGAGACCTTGAGGGTCTCGGGGTCCCTACTAAGTATCTTTATACTCACCCCTGTACGGGCTATGCCCGCAACTCATTATGTTGGCTAAAGATGGTGGAAAACTCTAGTAAAGGCAGAGTGTACAAGGATTGGACGGTACCCAGAGGTGGACACTTGGGATGACAGCACACGGAGCGGACCTATAGACACGGAGTGATGAGGAGGAAATCTATACCTACCCTTCAGGTAGGAACCCAGAGGACGATCCTGGAGTTGCTTCACCATTCAGTTATTTTCTTTTCATTTGTACTTTCTTTCAATTGTATCTATACCATTCACTTGGGATTGTATTTTTGGCCCCATTATACTTTTATCCCACTTGTTTTACATCTTTACTTAGTGATTTATTCTTCTTGTACTCTGATTGTGTGTGTTTACGTTTTATAAAGGCAATGCTTTCCCAGTTTTTAGGGAGTTACGCCTTTGGTGCTAGTCGCCAGCCCCAGGCCTATGGAAGGAGGGCTTGGGGTAGTCATGATTTGTTCCCCGAGGGATGGTTCATGACATAAATCGTATTTATTAGATTATACATTAACCACATTCATAAATAATATATCAAATTTTCTCTACTAATATGGCCTTGTTAATAAAATTTCAGTAGTATCATTGTATCAGATGTTCAATGATTCATTTTCCTTTATAAGTTTTGTTATGTATGTCATGTTTATTATTGATAGTATGTATTTTATTCAAATATAGAATGATATTATGGTATTAAACAAATTTTAATCATCAAATGAAATTTATTCATGAATGGTTTTGGTGTGGAATGAAATCTCATCATGTTGTGGAGACGGTAATCTGTTTGTACCCATGAGAAAAAATATAAATCTATTGATGGATAAATAATATTTAATTGGATTCTATATTATATATACTGAATCACTAAAATTTTATATTTACTATTTTCATAAATTATACTAGTTATTATATTCATTAAAATAATGAAGTTTTTAATAACAAACTACTCCACGACATGGAGACAGTAAGGCGTGCGCATGCAGGTATGGTAAATTTTTCATTTATAGGATGGATATAATAATTAATATAGTTGAATCATATTTATAATTACATTATAGTGTGTAGAAGGTTCTGGAGTTATTATTTTGGTTTGGAAATAGCAATGAAAGTGGATGTGGAAGAATAAATGTACATTGATAAATGGGATGAAATAATAACCTCTTCTTCGTGTGCTTCATTTTGATTTTATCTAAAGGGATCCTTAAGTTGGATTTATAATTTATTTAAGGCATATAAATTTATTTTAGGGTAATTGGGAGGATATTTGAATAGAGGGTTTGCTGGAAAAAAGGCTTTGGAGGTGTGAATTTAAGATAAGGGGAAGTACCCTTTTATAAGAGTAGTGAGGGGTAATTTATTAAAAGCTTTAAATATTAAATTTTTATAAAATAAATTTTGTTTTAAAAAATTTAAAAATGGATTTATTTTTAGGATAAGGTGGTGATTTTTCTAAATCCTCTCATCCAATATGTTTTAAACATGTTAAGGTCACCATATTTACCTTCTCTTTTAGATTTAAATATTAGTTAAATAGTTTAACAATAACCATGTCTTCTTGTATTTTTATATTACATGGTTCGTATATTTACTATAAATGACAAGATAATATCTAGTGTTTCATTAATTACATATATTACATTATATATGTCCTTTGGTAGAATCTTATATTGTTAGTAATATTATACCAATTAATTAAATAGTATTATTTTTAGAAACACATTTACGTCAATTTTTACACTATATAGTATTTGTTTTTTGTGAAAGTCATAACAACTTGATTACATTGAAAAAAATACATTGAATCAACCATGAAATGTAATATTCACCTATGAAATTATTTTATGGAATCATAAGTTTCAATTTACATTTATATTTATATTTATAATATCAATTATTTTAATCTTCCATGAGTATCGTAATTACGACAACATCATTGTGTCATAAATAACTTTAAATAATTAATGTCTCAAATTTATTAATAAAATAAGATGTTGTAGGAAATATTTTAATCTTTCTTAATGACTATTTATAGATAAATGTATCTTATGTAAAACCCTTTATTAATAAATTTTCAGTTATTAAATTTTGAATTTATCACTTTTAACTCTTCTTTAAATAACATATAATAAATGTCCTAATCTAATCCATTTGGATAAAAATTGATAATATTATAGTACTATGGTTTATCTTATTAAAAACAATATATACAATAGAATTAGAACATGTGTTAGGGTAATTATAATATCATTTTCCCTTTTATTGACCTATTTACATTCAACTGTGGTAAATAAAATTCAAAAAATTACTATTCACAAAAAATATTTTCATCATATTGAACAAAATTTTACATTCTAATGAGAACTATTTCTACCATGTGTTTTAAATTCAATTCACAAATGTGGTAAAATTATGGTTTATGTAAATTTAATAATATTCCAATTAGGTTGGTAAAAGACTTTAAAACTTCATTAAAATTTTATATATGTAATCTTATTATAAAATGACTTCAATGAATTACATTGAAATAATATAGGTATTATATATCTATTTAGTATTTTAAATAATTTTAAATTAAAAATTGTTTATTAAAATAAAATTTCGGCTTTATGGAAGAACATAGTATTTTCCTCTATTCATCAAAAATTCAAAGTTTTCAGAAAAATACCAAAAATTCATGCCAAGTTGAATTTGATATTCAGAATCCAAAAATGAAGTCTATTTTCAAAATTAAATTTATAATTTCAAAATTTGGATATTAAAATTCATAACTACATTTTAAATGTTATGTTTGACTGGTCAAGGTGTGCTAGAACCCGATGTTTCGTACAACACAAGGTTTTGTATTATTCAAAGAGAATCATACCCTGCAAGCCTGGGGTGTTACATTTATGAAAAAAAATTCATAGTGAGTAGAAGTGATTACTTATAATATTTATGTTTTTATGTACGAGTAATGACCTAATTATCTAAATCTCTAAATATGAAAGGCTCCTTGATATGAATGAAATCCTAATTATTGATATATCTCATTTTTATGTAGTGTTTTAGGCTAGGTCCTTATAATATTTTGGAACTTTTTATTCGTTATTTAAATATAGAATGTTCCTATTTTTATAAGTTGTTTTTAGAATAAATAACATATTTATTTATTTATTTATTTATGTAGAAAAATCATGTTTATAAATTTTTTATGAGGAAATAATATTACGAATGCTTTAATTAATGTTATAAATTAATTCATATAAATTGTTAAGAAATGAATAATGTACTAGGTACAAAAATATCAAATTTAATTTTTATTTAGTTTTACATTCATTTGGAATTTAATTTATTAACAGAATTTATTTATGGAATATTATATATATATATATATATATATTATGTATTAGCTTTACAATGAATTGGATCCTATCTAGAGTAAATTATCCCAATGTAGAGGGACTTTGGGTTTGTCTTCCACTTGGTCTATATTAATTTTCCTTTTTATATAATGATTGAGGATTACAATTGTTCTCTCTAGGATTTCTTATGCAAATATAAAAAAATTCACATAATTATAAACCCTTAATTAAAAATTTTATTTTCCATACGAATAGGATGGATTTATATATGTGTAAATATTTTTGATTTCATTTTTCTGATAAGTTATAAACAGTGGGTTATGCAAAGAGTTACTAATTAATAATGCTTGCCCTTATTAATTTGGTGGTTTTAATATCAATTTCAAAACTAATTTTCTATATGAATTCACACATCAAGTAATTAATCATCAGAAAATAATGATTTTATATAATTTAATAAATGTGTATTAAATATTAATCTTATAAAAATTTAATTGGTTAGAC
The DNA here is from genome assembly GCA_963277665.1 of Viscum album. Lineage (NCBI taxonomy): Eukaryota > Viridiplantae > Streptophyta > Magnoliopsida > Santalales > Viscaceae > Viscum > Viscum album. Next base: position 1,379,164,094 of record OY728152.1, read on the forward strand.
ATTTAAAAATCCCCATTAAATAATACATGTAATATTCTTCCAAAATATTAACTACTCAAGTCCTCTTTCATTAGGTATGGGTGACCCAAACAATTAATTTCCAATGAAATAATTTTTATGGATAAAATGTAATAAGGATTCCATAAATATTATATTTTTTTATATGAATATTTCTTTGGGGTACACTTATTTGATAAACCATAAAAATTATGTTACATAATGTATAGATTTGTGTAAATACATATAATAAGATTTTTTAATGAGTTATCTAGTGGGTTAAACAAGTGTCAGGTATGATATGATTGAAAATAGATTTATGATAGATATTTTCATAGATTATTAATATGATATCATGTATTAGTCATGACTAAATTTGTGTATTGGATCTCTATATAGATGTAATGCATGGGTTTATCATTTTTATGGGAGTAAATTTATAAAATTTCATGGATTTAGAGATATAAAATAGGGTAATCACTCATATAAAGGTAATTTTTGTAGATTATGGTATTGATATATCTTTTAAATAAAAAATATAATTATAATTATATATAGGTGTCTAATGTAAATAAGTTATACAAATGAGAACAATTTATATTGTATTAATGTGACTATTATAGAAATAAATTTGTACAACTATGAGTTATGGGTATTAGACATTTGGTTTAAATCACATATTTATTTCTAAAACCAAGATATAGAGATTTGTTAGAATTGGAATGGTTTTTGTTGATCTACATGTTTGTAGTAGAGTTTGATTCCCTACATTTATAGACTATAGTAATGATCTATTCCCATATAGTTTTTTAGTTCAATAACTGGAGAACTAAAATTATGTCCCATTAATAAATAAAAATTGGGGTTTTTATAATTTTTTTAGAATATGTTATTTTAATTCATTATTATAATGAGTAATTGTCCAATATTTATAAATGAATTTTTTTGGATTAGTGAATATGTAAAATGGTTAATAAATGTTAGATATGGATAATCATGTATATAAAATTTAGAATAAAAATAGAAATGGTTAATTATAGTCCTGTCTAGGTTTGAAATTTTGTCCTTTAAAATATAAATGGGGAATATATCTAATGATTCCATAGTGATGTAGTTTTTTAATTATTAAATTATTAATTTTTTGATTATCAAGAATATATGTTTAATTAGAAAATATGGACAAAACCCCTTTAATGGAAAAGTTGTGAGGGCTAGTAAACTATTGGATCTCATATATATTGATTAATGATGTATGATGTGTACTAAATAATATTATGGGTTTATGGACTTTATAACTTTTAACGATGACTTTATTTTTTATGGTTATCTATTTTTGTTGAGTCTCACACACACACACACACACACACACATATATATATATATATCATTTTAAATTTTCAATGATTTAAAAAAATTACAAAATCAAGGTGTAAAAGTAATTATTATTCTCTGATTTCGTTGGCACTGTGAACATTTGAACGAGGAATTCATTTAACATCTTAGATAATTTAAAATTCTCCCATAGATCACTCCTCCAAGAACACAATAGTGGAAATATACGTCTAGGTGGATTTATTATTCCCTATTGGAAATTTCATTATTGATTAAGAATCAATGTGTCCATTCTATTACATTTATCACGTATTATCTATAAACATATATATTATAACATATCCATGTTATATAAAATGTTATAAAAAAAACCATGTGAGATCATTTTTGGAGAAGTTTTGGTTTTTTAGATTATGATGATTGGGGGTCATCAATCTCTTCTACATGGATTAACTTATGATAATTATATTCCCATGTAAGATAAATGATTATTTTTTGGTTATCCCATATATAAAATGTTATATTATTTTTATAATATTTATAAATAAGTTTTTATGGATTGTAATGGTAATTTATTTGAGATGGATCATATTAATTGATTATTTCATTGATGTAACATTGAATATCATAAAATTTAATTCCAGCAAACAAGATGTTTTAAAAAGATAGTGATTGAACGGATACAATAAGGTGCGATGACAGAAGAAACGAGTCAGTTTAAATTATAACAAAGAAGATATTGTATTATTTTTCAAGTGTCCTACATGTAAAAACATGATTATTGTTTTTAATATATTTATATACTCGATAGATTACATAACATGGAATACTGATCCTTATGAGAATTGCAATATTCTATAAGAATATTTTAATTTAAATGAGTTGATAATAACATAACCGTTATATTGGAAGTTATAAAATATTATAAATATTTTTTGGAAATTAGTTATAATTTTTTTAAATAATTATAAGTTAAAAATTAATGTATAACAAATAAGTAGTAAATTTTCGGTAAGGACATTTTGGTACATAAAATAAATTTTATTTAAAAAATGATTTTATTTAATTTCTTTTTGTGGAAAATATAATTAATTTATACCATTATTATAAATATTTTTTTCGGGGCATCAAATAAAATTTTCCAAAATGTGTTTTAAATATTTTTTTAGGGTATATTTTTGTGATTTTATTATAAAAAGTTATTTTTTGTGAATAATTAATAATATTGATTTATCATAAAAAATATTTAAGTTCACTAAATCATGTAAATTAAATGTCATTTAATTTTTTAATTTTATTTTAAACAGAATGATATTTCAATTAATTATAAATTATATAATTAATTTCATAGAAATCAACATAATATTTTTTCTTTTGTAAATGTTCATTAATTTTTATTAAAAATACATTTTATATAAATCTATTTTTATTAGTGAAAGGTGTTATTATCATAATAAATTAAATAAATATATATTTATTTATTGTTCTACTAAAATATATATTAAATATTTCATATAATATTTTAACAATAATTTGATGGTTTTTACATTGCATGTAATTAATTTATATTCAGATTATTGTTAAAAATGCATTTTTCTACAACAGGATATCATAATGTTTCTGGTGCTGATCATAAAATTAGATTCTATCACTTAAAAAAATAAATATTATAATATTTATTTTATATTATTAATTAATATAACATATAAAATTTAATAGGGTGAACATAATTTATTTTCATGAATTTCAAGACAAATTGTAAAAAAATAATAGTTAAGGATACTATAGATTTATCAAGGGTTAAAGTAAGAGATAAGGGTAAAAAGGATATAAAAAAGGGGTATATGTTTTATCATATGAATATTATATAACATTATATTATAAAAAATTCTATTTAATGTCCATTTTGATCCACTATCTCATGAATATCACTTTATATTATGGATACTTTTTTATGTAATTCTAGTTGTATCTCTTCACTAACATAAAAAACAGAACCTATTTCCCTCTATTATACAATATTTTTTATGATAATATCTTGGAAAATAACTTATCAAAAACCTTTTTATCATCCAAAAAATCATCTAAGATCCTTTGTTTCTGTCTTAAGTCCAATCTTCATGGGAAAACATGTTAGCAAAAGGAGACATCTCAAAGGATAGGTATAATGTTTTTTCAAGGTTGGTGCTGAAGACTCATTTTATTATTAAATAAATTCAAAGACCTCATTTAACTCGGGAGAGGGAGATCCATTATATAGCCCGAAGGTCCAGTGGACTTGTAGCCCATTATATAGCCCGTAGGCCCAAATATTTTGTGTATGGCCCATTCTGTGAATGGTAACCCGGCTACAATAGTGTCTGCCACTTATACAGTACCCTTCCACCGCTATTTTATCATGCCACCACTACAGTACCTGCCGATCAACAGTAACACAGCTTCTATAGTACCGCTACAGTACTGTTATAGTAACTGTGCCCCATGGGTTTTGAACCCCCATTTTTCATGTAGGATTATGGGATGATTACCACTAAGCCAAACCCCAACTACAAAAGGATTGGTATAAATCATATCTAATATCTTTAGAAATTAGATTTTATTTATATAAAATAATATTATAGATCAAAATGATTAATTTGGTATAATTACTATATTTAGATGTTATTATGATTATGGTAAAACCATTTTATGCATTTTTTTCCATAAAATGGAAAATGAATGTTTCCCTCTTGTATACAAGTGCACTACCACCTACATATTGAGATATGCTCCATTTTCCTCACCATATTTCAATTTTTTGTATTATTATGTATTTAATTTTTATCTCCTCTCTTATAAATATAATATGTTATCAACAATATTATTTTCCCAAATGATTGAAAAAATAATGTCTCTTGTTTATACGTGTAGACTACCACCTCCACAAAGCGATGTGAATCAGTTTTAATTTCCACCTCCGATGAATAGTAAAAAAATTTAATTAATAAATAAATAAAATATTGAAGATATAATTATGATTATTATATGATTGTATGTTATTTTTTTCTTTTTTTAATATAAAATGGAAAAAATGATTCATTGATATTTATGAACTACCATATTCACAAACATTGTAATCATATTTATATCTAAAACTATTCTGGGTGTCCATATATGGGTATATACTGAATACATATTATATTTATATCAAAATTAATATTTTTTAAAATATTGAATATGGATCAATTTATCAGGACCATAACTACCAATGCACACATTCCTAAAAAATGAAATTGTTCACATAAATAAATGATGATATTAATAAATAGATATTAATAAGTGGGTGTTGAAATTTTATAATTGGAACATATATAGTATTAAATGTAGTAATATATTTCTTTTAAGATTTTTTGATAAATTTTAATTTATTATAAAGTATCGTATATGGATTATGAATCAAGTCAAAAATAAATCATGGTTTCTTAATCTCAAAATTATTTCGTTGATATGTGTTTTAAAGTATTCAAAAATTCTAGATAATAAGGTGTATATATGGACTTTTAATCATTTCATATAATGGATTAGTCTTATTTAAATGTATTTAAATTTACAATTAATATTATTTCATTAAATATGATTTTATTTGAATTTTATTAAAGTGGAAAGGGTTTCTCTACAATAGTTTTCTTCATTTGGACATATATTATTATAGACACTAATATCTCTATAATTTTGTATACAATTCACATTTTATATATTATATAATTTATATATTTAAATTTTTGGTAATTTAGATATCATTATATGTTATTCTTTTTGTGGGTATTATTATTAAAATATTACCAAAGGTTTAATGGTTTCATTTTTTGATCTTATTTTTTTGGAGTTGATTATAATAAAATTTACAATTATATAGTTATGTCATATATTATTTCTTAATAAAATTAATTTTCTTATACTAGAATTTTTTTCAATAAATTTTTTTTTCTTTTAATGTCCTTCTCTTTCTATAATCATAATTTTGAAATAATTATTTAAGGAAAATAATATTTTTAATTCTATTAATTTGGGAATATTATTCTTAAATTTCTTATCATATTTAAAAATGATTTCAGGAATGTCTCTAATATTATCCTGTGATTTTAAATTACATTTTTACCTTTATTTCAATTTCAATAAAAGGTTTAAATTATTATTCATATTATTTTTATAATGATGTATCTTAATATGAATCCTATGAATAAAATCAATGTTTTACCATTTAAAAACTGAACTGTTTTTTCACACTATCATGACTACACATTACCTTGATGTTTCCTTCAGTATTTCACCCAATATTGTTCAAATAAAATTTATTCATTAACCTTTTTATTGAAATTATTTATTTAAAATTTAATGTGGTATTTTGTCAAATTTTTTCCACAGATCTTTTAAAATAATATCCAAACTACTGTGAAATTCATTGAAGTTACTTTTTATTAAGTTTTGACAGGTTTCTATGACTACATCCTTATTATTTATCTTTATTGTTAATTATTATAATGATGAAATTTTGATGAAATCATTCTTCATTTTCATGGGTTAATCTATGAAGAAATAAAAATTGTTTTCATGATCTTGTGTCATAAAGTTGAGTGGATTTATATTTGGTTGATATATTATTTAACTCTACAAAACTAGTTAAGGATTAATGTTTAAGGAAATAAAATTTATATGGGAGGTAATCTTAACCACAAAATAGGTTACATCAGATGTTATCCCATTCCTTAATTATGGTACATAAGAATTTATCCCATGCCCGCTGCATGTACGTAGGTAGTTAGATGAGGCCTAACATGTGATAAATAAGTTAGTCTGTACCATTGACAGATTGATACATTAATTTTGATAATTAAAATACCTATACAACAAATTTATTATATTATTTTTTTTCTAATGTTATTATTTTATTGATCATGTTATTTGATTCCATTATGATTCCTGTCTAATGAATTTCCGTTAATTATTCCATAGATCATGATTATCATGTGTGATTATCTATGATAGTTTTTTAATTTTTTTCATACCCTTAATCTTATATTATTCATAAAATTATTATTGATTGATATATCCATTTTTTAACATTAATGAGAATTTAATTTCACCACTTCTTATTTTTCATTATCCCTAAGATATAAATAATGGTTTTACATATAATATATCTATAAAGGGTTCTAGTTTAGAATTTATTAATGTCTGATGATATATATCTTTTATAAACCATTTGTTATTGAATCCATGATCCAAATGTTATTAAATTGATACAATGTTTTATAGATTTTAATGAAATGTAATGGATATTCCTAAAATGATATGTAAAATTTATGTAAAATTTTATTGGCCTACCACATGAGAGGGATATTATTTACAGAAAATGATTATAAAGTTGTTGAAAATTATATATATTAAGAGGAAATTATGAAATATGACTATGAGAGGTGGATAAAATCCATGGAATCTGAAATAAAATCCTTATACACATGCAATAATATGATAATGTCGATATATATAAAGGGGAAAGTCACAAAACATGAAACAGGGGATCCAATAAAAAACATGTATTTTAAAGTTTCAACCTATAATTTATTCATTGTGGAAAATGTGTACAGAAAAAATTATGGTCTAGAATATAATTAAATAATTTTAATTGTTATGGTTTTAATGTTTTTTCTTATATTTCGTTACCTAACATTAAAATTTTATAATCATATTAAAATAAAGTGTTATAGATCCTCTTTAATTAAGAGGAATATAGTAATGGTTGTGTATATGATACAAATTAGTTGTTTTTAGGTTCCAAATGAGTATTTTATTTGTTACAATGGCCCATCTATTCATTAAATAAATGTTTTCTAATACTTAATATTATATTTCATAGAAAAATGAATTTTTTTGTTGTAATCAAGAACATTATTGACTATTATGTATATATTTTTGTTAAAGGTATTGTGGTGTTACCTAAGTTATTCTATGTGAATGATATAATTCTTGTTAGAAATGCTTTTTTTGTAATTACACTTTATAACATTGTAGTTGAAAAAATGTGATTTAATGAAATTAATTCATCAGGAAGAGTGATTTCTCTGTATGAATATCTATTGAAACTGGTCTATGAAGATATATAGAGAGATTCCAAGGGAATATATTATTAAATAGGAAAGTAATATTAGTATGGATAATTACAAAATAAATTCATTAATAGTTCATTATTCCATTAATCATATGAATATTTTGAATCCTTCTAAATAGTAATAAATAGTGTATAAAATTCCATTTCAGTTCATTAAATGATCCATTATTAATTTCATGTTTTTTATTAGTCCTAATATTGATTACTATTTTCTAATTAAATGTAAATACCGTTTCAATTAATGTGGGAGTATTTGGATTTGTATAAATAGAATAATTAATTATGAATAAATATATAAGGATATGTTCTTGGTAATTAGAGTCTGGGAAAATTTCATTATAAAGCTTTACAAAGATGTTAGTTTCTAATATAGTGAAGATGATATGCAATCACAATTTGGATTTCTAATTTTTCTATATAAAAAAGGGTTATAAACTTTATTCTTTTGAATTTTAATCACATAGTTGGAGTAAAAAATTATATAAAATTATATGATGGAATTTTTTGGGATCAATAATATTATTTCCAAACATGTGGTTGTTTCTAAAATCAGGGTTATAATTTATATTTACAATTAAAATAATATAGCTATTCATCCTGACGAGGAACATAAATCTGACCCATTTAGTAAATAAATTATTTAAATGCCTTATCAAATTTTAGAGATGAATCATTGGGGAAATGTAATGTTCTATTATATGGATACATAGTTGAATATAAGATATCCATTTACAGAACTATTGCAATAATAAATGAATTAGGATTATTATTTCATCTATTCATACATTATACATAAGAGGATGGATGTAATTTTATGTAAAATGGACCATGAGTTTATACTAATAAAAATATCTTTTTATCATTCATCCATTTCTACAAAAATTTATATCACATGAATAATATTATGATATTATCCACTTAATTAATTACATTGATTTGTCCAAAATCCATGATTATCATGGATTTAATGGGATGATATGATAGTCTATGATTATAATGATTATAATATATTAATTGATTCAAATATTTTTATATGATATTAAAATAATAAACTCATGGGATAATACATTGAAACTTATTATATAGACAAACACTCCAATGTATATCACATAGAACATTATATGATCATTGAAAAACATAGTTGTTGTACGCTTATTATAAAAACTAATAATATTATATTAATGAGATTTAAAGAATCATAACCATTATAATTTGATCTATTTCTAATAAAATACAAGACCCATTTAAAATAACTGTGGTTTTTGGGTAAATTACTCTTCATGTAATCTATTAGAGATCAATAAAAATGGGATTTTTCACTCATTTATTTAGATAATTCCATCAGGTCCCATAATTGAAATTTAGTAAATAATCATATTGAAATTCTATGTATTGTGACATATGATCTGATAAACAAGCTGGATGGTGCATTTGTTGTGTTCATCATCTAAATGAATGATATTTCATGTATTCATTTACTATTTTAGTCTATTTTAGAGAATTTTGGACATGTGAGTTGGATCATGTTAGATTGAAAAACTATATATCTGGTAGTAACTCGATATTAAGATAAAATGTATTATATATTCCAATGTTACTTTTTTATTTTCCAGACACTTTTAAGGGGATAGTGAGAACCCTCACATCATTAAACACCAAAATAAACTACAGATTTGTTGAAGAATAGATTGAGCCGATTAAAATCAATTTCCTTAAATAATATCCAGGGAATTGAGTTTATCTGGGAGTTAGGGTAGTCCTTCAAGATGTCTTCATACTGATGTGCCATGTTTTACCAAGATTTCATTAATATTTCCATTTTAATATTCCCCATATTGAATCCATTAAGAAAATACAAGCCAGCTTATCAATCAACATCCCTTGTTCCATAGAAGTGATCCCACAAATCGTTCTTCATGTCTTCTTCAATGCCTTAATATCCATATCTTCATATCCTATTTCTTCATCTGATTGAAAAATTAGAACCATGTGTTCCAGAATCAAGGAGATCAATCTCTAAGGTTCTCTGATGGTTCTAGTCTCCCGTTGCAATCTAGAATCCCTCATCTTCATCAAGGGAGAGTGAGGGACTCCAACCTCACCACCAGTAGACACTAGGTCACTATATGTGTCGTCCACTACATTCGAATTTGTCACAGTAATAGGATCCTTTTGGAGCTTATATCCCTTAATTCCAAGCCTCGTTATTAGAAGAATAGATAGGTTATAATTCTCCTTCTTAAGTCACCCCCTCCATTTGTTCTTGATAAAGACATTAGAATCAATAGTAGTAAAATTTCCTTTATGTGAGGATGATCTATGATATTTCTCCACAATGGTCACTTCCTTGGGCTTAATAGAGGCATCTTGAACATCATCTATCTCTTCTTGGTACTCACCCACATCAATAAAGTGGTCCTCTCCATATGTAACCTCTTTCTTGTTTAGATCCCCACTATCTTGGTAGTCATCATCACCCAACACTGCATATCAGTTTTGATGTACCATGTTTGAACTCCCAATTATAACCTTTTCTGCACAAGAAAGGGTCGCCTGCATGGCTGACATACGCACCTTTGAGGCTCCTTCCTATTGATAGCCTCATCCCATATATTTAAATTGCATTGAGGTGTCCTTCAGAGCTAGACACTGGCAGTTCCCACCAAATTCATGGTCTTAAAAAAGTCCCTCAATGACCTCTGTAACATTGGCTACTTTTTATGGAACCAAGAGGATTGTTGTTTCCTCCATGTGGTCCACCATAACTCCATCATTGTTACCTCTAGTTGAGCCTCCTTCCAAAAGCTTGTGCATGTCTATTCCTACCTCATTTCTACAACCCAAATCTTTATTATCCTGGGGTTCCACATTATTAGCACCCATGAAGGAAGAATATTCTTTGATCACCATTTCCCCTGGGATGCACCCCAACACGACTCTCTTAAATTTTTCAAAAAACATAGAATCCTTCGGGTTTGGAGAGGGGACCATTACTTTCCTCAAAGAATCATGTGTTTTAAGAACCGAACTGAGTCATGGCGCCTCCATCTCATGTTTCTTTCCATATTTGGAACCACTATTGGTTCACACTAGTCCAACATCCTGAGATTTTACAGTACCTTCACCCATACATATACCCTTGCTATCATAGCTAGAAACTGAAACCTACACAGGAGCCATCATACCACATCTGTAGGATACCGTAGTATGACCCTAGTTTTTATAGGAATTAGAGAAGTCAAACCATGTTTCATATACTATAGGTTTTCTATGATGATACTCTCCCACCACTGTAATCCACCCAAACTCATGGCGAATTTTGAAGACATCATGTTATACACATATACAGGGACAAGCCGAGTGATAGAGAACCTTGTTTCTTGAATCAGCACATAGAAATATACCCACAAGGTTACCATGAATTCTAAAAATTTCAGGGTTTTGATATTGTAAAGGGAGTTGCAGAAAACTTTCCAAAACCGCTGCTATAGGGGAGTCAAGATGCATATGGAAGCTATACGACCAACAAAAGAGTTACAATCAGAGACCACTGCAGCTTCGCGGGGCACTTGACCAGGAATTAACCAAATCCTCCTCTGTTGTGAATAGAATCCAAATATGTCTGGAATCGAGCAGACCCCTTATTACGCTAACCTGTAAATCCAAATACCAGATGATATACCTGACAAATGAATCCACCGAGGGATTCCACTGCATAAAGTGCACAATTAGGTAGAGATTCAATAGATCCAATGCCTCATTGAACACCATGGTTGAGATTGAAATGTTCATAAGGCCATTTATCATGTCTATAACATTAGGGAAAAGAGATATCTGATGGAAGGAGGGATGAAATCCAGGGTTCGAAAAGGGGGAGATGGATGGAGCAATTCCTGTGATGGAATTCGTCTATCCCTCCTCCGTCGAGGGAGAAGGGACCAAGACGGGGACCACCGACATCTCTGGATAGTGTACATGTTCATATAGAGATATGAGTATGTTTGAATGAGATATCACTAGAATCCCTAGTATCATGAGTGTCACTAAAATTTTTCTAATGTTATATATTTTCCTAGATAAATAAAATTAGAATTTAAAATTTATTATCCATGGTACAAAGGCTCCAAGGATCATATTATATAGACTTAGGATTATGATTTAGTTTTTTGTTAAGTGTTTACTAAAAAAAGTGTCAAATTGATAATCCATATCCAAAATACATCATATGGATTCGTAAAGAGTTGTGAACATCGATTTTGAGATAAAAAATTAAATTCATACAAATTTGTGATATTTTAGAAAATGGAGTAAAATAGGGTCCTAATATTGTATTATATACCATGACTCATCCCTAGTTATATACATGTGATCTATATCATATATTATTTTATAGCAATATTATTAGAGGCATCATGAGAAAATTTTAAATGTCTATTATAATTTATGAATGGATTATGACATTTTATTTGGGTAAATTTTTACTAATATTTATTTCAAATTTGGTATATTTAGTTATAAATCAATTACTTTATTCATTGGTAGCATGAAATTATATTTTACATGTTCAAACTATTTAATCTCCAATGCACGTACAATTTTATAATTGTTTTCATCAAGAATATGATGATAAGTGATGTCAATGTCTCTTTATTTAATGAATGTAACCTATATTAAGGGATGAGATCAACTTATTATATGGTTAGGAAATTTTCAATTCATAGCCAATGATATCACCCACTTTTTTCATCATTTATCTTTGTGAATAATGTTCAAAAACTCCATTAGTATTTGGTGTATTAACAAAGAATACAATAATTTTTGTTAGTGGTGTGTCACCAATGTAGGTGAATACAATTTGGTGGTTTATTAGAAATATAATTCTTAACCACTATATCACATTGGAAATATATAGGGGTCACTAGGAATATGGTGAAATTTTTAATTTATGATTATTCATTTATATTTTTGATTAGTTGATGACATATTAGTAGTCATAATGGGATTATTCCAATGCATTTATTGAATGATGAACCTAAAAATCCCATGAGGGAATTCATTGTGTAATGTATTGTATATTTTAACATAGTAATAATTTTTTCTATTTATCTACATTTCATTAGAGGTATATTACTCAATTGAATTTTATATGGTATTAAAAAAAATTAAATAATGACTAATTTAGTATTAAATCTTGGGATAAATTTCATTTTGTTTTTTGGGAATATGATATGTCATTTGTGTAACACATATGGAGGAACCATACATGGAAGGATACTCAGTGAGATTTCAAGGAAAAAGTCATTGAATTTAATTTTGGAAATATTATAATTATTTGTAATTAATTTTTTTATTTCTTATAATATGAGATGTGGAATTGGTAGAATGGTGATCATATATAAATGATTTTATGAAGTTGGAATATCATGTCATGTTAGGGTAAATAATTTTCAGATGTAAGGTCATCCATTGAAGACATATATGTATGTGGGTCTGCATGAGAATTAACAATATTCACATTTTGTATGGATAAAAAAATAATCAATCAAATAGAGGTGTATCTATGATCATCCTATTGGCTTACATCTAGAGATATCATTTCAAATTCATTGTTCCACACATGAAATGAGATTTTAAATATTCCCAATAATTAAGATACATAGGGGTGTGATGTCTAGAATGGGTTTACATCTTCAAATTGGAATTATATGATGAGATGAGTTGGGTTTGGTATGGGATGATCCCTAATGAGTTAATGAATGGGTTTTTATGTGGTTATACATTGAGTAATTGAAAAGTTAGTTTCATAATTATGTATGTTAATTGTAGAGACCCAAAGCTTTAAGTACATGGAAATTATTTTACTTTTGCAAAATACTTAATACATAACAAAAACAGACACCCATGGACTGTAATAGTTTAGTGTCTTTGGAAACTCAGAACATAATCTTCTAATCATGGTGAAAGATCTTCAACATCTTCCATAAAGATCATCCCCTTTTGTTTTCTTACCTAAAAACATTATTTATATTCTGGGTAAAATAAAACATAAAAAGGGTGAGCACAAATTCTCAGTAAGAGTAAGCATGGAGAAAATAAAACAAACCGTATACATTAGAACATAAAAAACATGAACATAAAGTTTAAACATCAAAACCATGAGTTGTGGAATAAATCTTGGAAGTAAGTAGGGCATAGATCATAGTGTAACATCAATCATGATAAAATAGAATGGGAATAAAACATGTAATTGTGGAATCCTTTAATCAGATGATATTATTTCCATTGTAGTCATAGCATTGTTGCCAATACCACTATAGTGGAAAAATTCCATTACTAAACTGAGTATACTTGTCGTTCCGGCCCTGTATTCCTGAACCAAAATCACTTGTCATTCCAGAAATGTCTATCTCATAATATATAAATCTTTACAAATTGAATTGGAGGGAGATATAGGACACACCCATCTCATATTGAAATCATCCTGACTTGTGCCACAAAATAAACAAAAATCATTCATCATAACACATAGAATAAAAATGGGTTTCATAAACATCATCCCATCTTAACATAATCCATATAAAACAAATCGATATGATTTAATCATAAGAAAAATCAAACCATGTAAATAATAGAGGAATTATAATTGAAACATAAACATGATAAATAGTGTCATCTTAGATGGAAAATAGTTTTGATAAAACACTTGAGATGAATTCTTTTGGAAAATATCCCTTTTCTTCAAAATCATTTTCTTTTCACAAAAAGCCACACAATTTTAAATAAAAAAGACTTTATTGAAAATAATCATGAAATCATTTAGATTAATCTTCATGAATAAAAGTCATTATGAAACCAAAAAAAATATATTCATGCTGTATAAGTTAAAAAACATTATCCTCGTACTTTTTACGGAAAAGTCAAAAGGTACCACGTATTGTAAACAAAAAGAAAGATTACTTCAATAAAACAAAGCAAAAGTAAAAAAAGGTAAAACATGAATTTAAACATACATGGATTAATATTAAACACTTTATGAATACATTTTTATGGACACAAATGAAAAATATAACCCTAGTAAATACTTGCATATAAGCAATCCTGGATAAAATTGAGATTGAAAAAATATTCCTTACCATAGGTCCAATTTCTTCTGAACGTGTCTGAAACTCTTATATACTGGGATTAAAAATAGTATTAACTTGTAAACGAACCATAATAGTATTTATAATATCATATATTATTACCTTATGACTTTATTTTACCCGTTCTTTTGTCAGTTCCATGTTAATGCAATGTTTTGGTTGAAATCGTTCCATTTATTGTACGAGTTTCGACTTGTTGTTCTTGATATTATTTCTTATATGTTGATTTACATAATTATATAAATTAAAACATTATTTACATATAATATAAATTCATCATATAAATATATATGATAGATTGATAAATGGAATGAAATACACCGTTCATGGAGACTGTAGGCCGTACGTACGCATGAATGCTGTTTTTGTTTCCTTATTGAATTTAATGGAATTAATTAAATGAAACATATAGGTACATAAATCAAGTATCATTATTATGTAATATAATTTTTGATTATTTATTATATATACTTTATAGTCATTCTTGAATGGTTAACTTGGAGAATGAATCTCATCGTGTCATGGAGACGGTAATCTGTACGTACACACGAGCGATGATAGCATTCCCATAATTATTGAATGGAATTAGATTGGATGATATAAAATTTCAGAATTAGAATGATGTAATAATAACCATATATTGTTTTTCATTACACCATTATACCCAACTATGTAAGGTGGTGGTGGAAAAACAGATAACACCGCGGCGTGAACACGGTATTCCGTACATACGCACGCGTGGTGATTTTTTTTTTCGTAGGATGGATAGAATGTGAAATGGGATTGTTTAATATTTATAGTATCATATAAGTATATTATTGATACTTATTTTATTAATTTATAATGAAAAAATTAATGATGATGAAGTTGAATAAGAATGTAACTTGAATGAATCGGTAGAAGAGATTATCTCTTCTTCGACGCACCTCCTTTAAGCTTCCTCTTAAGGGACTAGAGTAGGTTTTTTAAGTAGACCAAAACCTCCAGAATGTGACTAGGGATGTTGATAAAAGTCATTCTTAGGGTTTTTACAAGTTTGAAGGCTCAAAATTATTTGAAGAGGAGAGGGAAGGGGAGCCCTTTTATAAGAGAGGAGAGGGGCACTTTTTGAAACCTCCAAAATATAAATTTATAATAAACTCAAACACCACATAAAAACTTCCAAAGTGACTCAAATTAAAATATTAGGTAAGATAGGGTTGTAATATCATCAAAAAATCAAATTTATACATGTTTGGATTCTATTTTAAACGTTATCATTTTAATTTTTCTTTATTTATTCTATTTAATTTTATTTGTGGTAATAAAATTCTAATTTTTAAATTGTTATAAATACTTACTTATGTGTTGTTAATTTTCAGTAATTAGATACATTATTATAGTGTCGAGAATAAAATTTTAAATTTGTAATTTTTAAATATTTTGGGTGATTTTAGGCAATTTAATAATATATTATTTTATAAAATATCAATAGTGTCCAATTTGACACTATTCAATTATTTGAATTTAAAAAAATTCCACATAAAAGATATATTCTATCCAAAATATTTAATAGATTACTAACATATCTTATTCATATTAAAAATTAATGGAGCAGATTTAGTTATTCATATAATATTTATTTTAATATTTATAATATTATTTATTTGGTATTTCTCATAATAAAATAATTACTACAACATTTTCGTATAATTATTTAATTTACTTATTTATGCATAAAAATTAAAAATAAAATACTACAGTTAAGATAAATCTAGTATATTTCATAAGAATACTTTTATTCAAATTTAGTATCTTAAATTAAGAAATTTTAAATTGATATATTTATTAAATTATGAAGATGAAAACTTGGACATCATTTAAATTAAAATATTATAAATGTCATAATCAGTTTTATAAGGCACCATATGGTCCAAAGGATAGCAATTGGATTCTTAGGGAATATATATACTCTACCGATATGTTTTTTAAAATTGTTTGGGCCTTTTTATGGGTAATATTATTTTAATAATAACTATATTTTTTATTTTTCACTAAATAAATAATTTCTGTAACATTATTTTATAAGCTATTAAGGTAATTAAATATTTCTTAAAAATTACAAATAATTTACCATAAAAAAGAAATACATTTTATCTTTAAAATTAGATTTTATAATATAATTTATATTATGTATAACATTATTTTAAAAATACATTAATCATTAAAGTTTGAGTGAGACATGATTAACTTTCTTTAAATAAAATAAATTATGTGTCTTAATCACATCCACATGGGTTCTAATAGATTCCATTTGGAAACAAGTATGATTTAGGAAAAAATATAATTATCCAATTATATAAATAATAGTGTTAGGGTAATTTTATAATATTATATTTACCCTTAATTACCCGATTTACCTTTAACTATGAGAAATAAAATTTACCATAGTTACTAGTCATAATGGTAAAAAATAAAATGTAGCTTGTTAACATAATTTTGAACTACTGATTCAAAATATGGAATCCCATTTTACAAATTCAAAACACATATGTTTCATTATTTAATTTAAACATAATCCAGCAGTTGAAAAAATGGGTTTTAATAGTTAAAACATTGCAAAAGATTGACATGTTTTTACTTATGATTTCAGTGTGGAAATAATGCTAATGAAATACATTTTTTTCAATTGTAAAACATTATTCTATTTATACTTTAAAACCGTTCAATATAATAATTTGACCATGTAAATCATCTCTTTGAAAAAAGGTGTTTTGGATTATAATTTAGCGTATTTTTACTATTCATCCAAATAAGAAAATTATCAGAAAAATATCAAAAATTTATCCAATGTAAATTTTTATATCTTGATACCAAAGAAGAATTTTATTTTTTCAAATTTAAATTATAAACATGTCAAAACTAGATTTAAAGTGGGTGCTTCATCAAAAGGCAGAAAAACTACATTTTTTTAAAAATAAATATTTTACCTGAAAAATTATTTTGTTCTCATACCATGTTCTATAAAATTTGTAAGATGAATTATAATGTCATGAAAATAGAAATATAGTTAAAAATATTCAAAAATTTTAGTTCATAATAATATTATAACAATATATCATTTTTTAGTGAAACTCAGTATTGCGTACAACACACGCTATTGAGGAAGGTTGCCCTTGCGTGCAACACAAGCCAAGAATAGTGTTTGTGTATTATACAATCTAATACTGTGTTGTGTATAGAACAAGATAATTTTTTTGTGGCATAGAACACAATAAATCAATGAAATTAAAAGAATATTTTTCATAACATCTCATGGTGTCACATTCTTCCCCCATTAAAATGAATTTTACCCTCGAAATTTGTCGGGGTTTTAAATGGTTTACTACATGAAAGTATCTTCAATGGAAATCCACATCATAAAAAGGAATACTAAAAAATAATTTTAAAAAGTAATGTTACATACGTAATGGTTACCCAAATTAACTCATCACTGGGTTTCCACATAGGAGAACGTTGGTGAAAAATGGATATGTAGGAGAAATATAACCATCATGTTCTGATAGAGAGTGGTAGAGAACATGGATGTTAAAAATACAGCAATCACAAAGACTTAAATTTATGATGATCTAAGGAACAATCTAATTCATTATATATGAGGGCACTAAGACAAATATTTGGGTTTTGAATATCATATCCTTAATGTTGAAGAATTTTTTAATTAAAAGAAATACTTGATTTTGGTACAATTTAACTGTTTTTTGTGCCTTAAACAATTTCCACTTCATCTCATAAAGGAATGAAGTTGAATTTGTCTTCTTTGAATTGTGAGAAGATCATGTGACAGGATGATAGGTCACTCAATCCATCTCAAACATATGGTTTGCAATAGTTATATACATGATTCCATCTTATGGTGAGAATAATTGTATATGGTTCCAAAAATGGACTTATACTTCTTCTATCATACTGCTTAATAAAATAAAACTAGTTTCTACTAACCAGGGACTTCTTGTTGGCCAGTCGTAGGCGATAAAGGCATGTCGCACATCAGTTGTGGGTTCAAATCCCACAACCCTGTCCGACGCGACAGGTTGTCGCTCGTCCTGTAGGTTGTCCTTTTTCTAAAACTACACTATTATAACATTATAGAAATAATATCGAAAAAAGGTTTTATCCTTAAAACAATATTATCTTATGTCCAACATAATCCCTTTCAAATCATTAGAATTATCAAAAATACTTCTATCCATGTTCATTGTATAAAGAAAATGATTACTAGAAACATCGTCAACCAAGCTTGTGAATACCATCATTTAAACCATGTATATCATAAGATATATATTGTTGGTCACATTAATAAAATTTGAACACCTTAATAATGTATTATCTTGAAACATGAATTACCATGAAATATTTGTGAAAACATTAAATCTATCAAAAGTCTACACTTTCCACCTACCAAGATACAATGATTTTTATATTCTCAAACCATGATATCACTTTATCCTTATATCAGTCATGAGCTCATTAATACTATCAAACATTTCATTTTCTTCGTGTCCCTTCATTATGCGCATATCATCTACTTTCCAAAAATACCTGAAAAAACTTTCATGGTTACCAATACAATTCAACATATACATTCAAAACACATAATTAAAAAAATAGTGTAACAATCTTTTGATACTTTTTATTCCACAGTACCATGAAATTACTTATAGAACATTACTCCTGATAAACATCCAATCATTCTACTACCTTATTAAACCATTGACTGAGATTTATAATTTAATTCCTCAACACTTATTTCATCTCACTATCATTTGTAGACTCTTTATCATCATCAACATAAATACTACCCATAAAACCATGCTGATTCTCATCATGAGATTTTATCATAGGGCATTGGTTTGCATAATGCCTATTTGTTCCACATTTAAAACATTTATCCATTGTTGATGTCTTAGCAATACCATTATCCTTGTACATTGTGTTACCTAAACCTTTTCCTTTGCATTTTTCTGACTTTGTGTCCTTCTTTTTCACACAAAAATAATCTATTAGTTCCTTTGAAAGACTCTCCTTGATACCTCTTCCCACATGATTTACATGAGGGAAATTGAACTTTCTTTCGACTATGGTCATCATGAAACTCCATCTTTCTCTTATTAGCTGAGTCAGGAAACATACCAAAGTGGATATTATTGATAATATTATGAGATTTCTGATTAGGAATAATAATGATATGTGGACTTCTAGATCCATTTTCATTTGGTTTCTCATGAAGAATTTCATTCCACTATCAATAATATTCTCCATTATCATGATTCTTCATGTTTCCAGCCACTTTTCTAAAACCCAAAATGAATAGTGTGGGAGGAAAAAATATTGTTAGAAAAACAACAAAATAAAAGGGGAGTAAATTCAATATATAACATCTTCGGTCTACTTCTATGAATGTTACCGTAATTCAAGGAGTATAACCTTTACTTATACATAACCTTATAGACATACCTAGACATACTTTAGAAATATCTCTAGGGATTTCACTAAATTTTTTGCATCCTAGTTTCCAATGGTTAACTAAAAATTCACTCTGATACAAAATTTTGGGGCCCAAAGCATGAAGTACATGGACATTACATTAATTTTTCAGAATACTTAAGATATAACAAAAACAGACACCCATGGATCGTAATAGTTTAGTGTCTTTGGAAACTTAGAACATAATCTTCTAATCATGGTTGAAGATCTTCAACATCAACCATAAATATCATTCCCTTTTGTTTTCATACCTAAAACCTTTATTTATATCCTAGGGAAAAGAAAAAATAAAAAGGGTGAGCTCAAATTCTTGGGTAAGGGAAATCATGGAGAAAATAAAACAAACCATATACATTTGAACTTAAAAAAACATGAACATAAAGTTCAAACATCAAAATCATGAGTTGTGAAATAAATCATGGAACTACGTAAGGAATAGATCATAGTGGAACATAAATCATGATAAAATATCATGGGAATAAAACATGTAATTATTTCATCTATTAATAACAAGATATTATTTCCATAGTGGCTAATGCATTAGTGCCAATACCATCATAGTGGACAAAGTCCATTACTGAACAGGGATTATTTGCCATTCCAACCCTGTATTACTGAACCAGATTCACTTGATGTTCCAGCCATGTCTATATCATTAGATATAAATCCTTACCCAATGCATTGGAGGGAGATATAAGTCCCACCCATCTCATATTGAAATCATTCTTACATGTTTCACAAAATAAACAAAAATCATTCATCATAACCCAAAAAATAAAAATGTGTTTCATAAACATCATCACATCTCAACATAAACTATATAAAACAAATGCATATCATTTCATCATAAGAAAAATAAATCCATGTAAATAATATAGGAATTATACATGATACATAAACCAGCTAAATAATGTCATCATAGATTGGAAATAGTTTTCATAATACAGTTTAGATGAATTCTTGAGGAAACTATCCTTTCTTCTTCAAAATCATTTCCTTTCCCAAAATGCCATGATATTTTAAAAGAAAATGATTTTATTGAAAATAATCATGAAATCTTTTAGAATAGGCTTCATGAAGAAAAGTTATTATGAACCCCTAAAATTTTATTCATGTCTTATATGTTAAAAATACATTATCATTGTACTTTTAATGGAAAATTCAAATAGTACCACGTATGGTAAACAAAAGAAATATTCCTTCCATAACACAAATTAAAATCCAAAAGGGGTAAAAATGTCTTTGAACATACACGGAACAATATTAAACACAATATGAAAAAATTATTTTGGACATAGAGGAAAAATATAACCCCAGTAAATACTTACGTATAAGCAATCCCAGATAAAATTGAGATTGCCAAATTATCCCTTACCGTAGGTCCAATTTCAACCATATGTGTTCAAAACTGTTGTATTGTGAGTTTAAACATATTATTTTCTTGTAACAGAACCATAATATTATTTATGATATCATATATGATTCACTTATGATTTTATATTACTCGTTCTTTTCCCAATTCCATGTTAAAGTAGCGTTTTGAGTAAAATTGTTTCATTTATCGTATGTGTTTGGACTTGTTGTTTTTGATATTATTACTTATATCCTGATTTAATTTATTATAGAATGTAAAACATGATTTAAATATAATATATATTCATCATATACATATATATGATAGATCGATAAATGGAATGAAATACAGAGTTCATGGAGATGGTAGGTCGTACGTTCGCATAAATGCTGATTTCATTTCATTATTGAATTGAATGGGAATAAGTAAATGAAAAATAAATGTACAGAAATAAAATATAATTATTAGGTCATATATTTTGTGATTATTTATTTTATATACTTTATAATCTTTACTTAATTGTTAACATGAAGAATGAATCTTATCGTGTTGGGCGGACGATAATCTGTACATACGCATGAGTGATGATATCGTTACAATAATTATTGAATGAAATTATAGTGGATGATATAATGTATCAGAATAAATATGATATTATAATAACCATATAGTTATTCTTTACACCATTATACCCATCCGAGTAAGGTGGTGGTGGGAAAATAGATTACACCACAGAGTGGTGACGGTATTCCATATTTACGCATACGCAGTGATTTCATTTTCTCTAGGATGAATAGAAGGTGAAATGGGGTTGTTTAATATTTTTTATATCATATCAATATAATAGTGATATTTATTGTATTACTTTATAATGAATCAACTAAATAAGAGGATGTTTAAGAAGAAAGAAACTTCAAAGAATCTGTAGAAGAGATTACATCTTATTCGACACACCTCCTTTAAGCTTCCTCTTAAGGGACAAGAGTTGGTCTTTTCAGAAGACCAGAACCACTAGAATGTGACTAGGGAATCTGAGATGAGTAACGGTCACTATTTGGATGATCTTTAAGGATCAATGTTATGAGAATAGGAGAGATAAGATGTGCCCTTTTATAAGAGAGGATATGGGCACTATTGGAAACCTCCAAAATTTTAATTAATAATAAACTCAATCCCAACATAAAATCATCCAATGTGACTCAAAATCGGATATAAGGAAATATAGGGTTGTAATCTCATCAACCAATCAAATTTAGTCATGTTTTTATTTTAATTTAAATGTTATCATTTTAATTTATCCTTATTTAATCTATTTAATTTTATATGTGGTTATTATATTCTAATTTTTATATTTTTATATATACATACTCATGGGTTTTGAATTATCCATAATTACAAAAATTATTACATTTTAGACCAATAAAATTTAAATTTTTAATTTTTAAATAATTTTGGTTATTTTTAAACAATTTAATAATATGTTATTTTTATAGAATATTAATAGTGTCAATTTTAACACTAATAAATTATTTGATTTTAAAAAAAATCCACACAAAAGATATATTCGAATAAAATTATTTAATAAATTCCTAACATGTCATATTAATCTTTTTTTGAGAACATTAATTTGTTCATATAAAAATTATTTTAATATTTTTTAAACCATTTATTTTGTATTTCTCTTAATAAAATAATTACTACAACATTTTTGTATAATTACATAATATACTTATTTGTAGCATCAAAATTAAAAATAAAATACTATGATGAAGATAAATCTATGAGATTATATAATAATAATTTCATTCTAATTTATAATCTTAAAATCATAGCATTTAAATTGTTATATTTAATAAATTATTATGGTGACATCTTTGACATCATTTTCATTAAAATATTATAAATGTCATAATCTATTTTATAAGGCCCTAAATGGTCAAAAGGTAGACCCTTGGAAGCTTAGGGTAAAGATATACTTGACCAATATATTCTGATTAAGTGTTTCGGCCTTTTATGGATAATATTATTTTAATGAAAACTATATTAATATTTTTCACTAAATAAATAATATTTTCATCATTAATGTATAAGATATTAATGTAATTAAATATTTCATAAAAATTACAAATAAATTACCATAACAATGAAAAAAAAATTAGCATTAAAATGAGTATTTATAATTTAATTTATATTCTATATAACCTTATTTTAAAAATACATTAATAATTAATGTTTGAGTTAGATATATTTCAGTTTCTTTAAATAAAATAAATTAACGGTCTTAATCACATTCGCGTGGGTTCCAATAGATTCCATTTTTACCCATGTATGATTTATGGAAAAACCTAATCATCAAATTATATTATGACAAGTGTTAGGTTAATTTTATAATATTATATTTACCCTTAATTACTCTATTTACGTTTAACTATGGTAAATAAAATTTACCGTAGTTACTATTCATAATGCCTAAAAATAAAAAGTGGCTTATTAACATAATTTTGAAATACTTATTCTATATATGGAATCCATTTTGCCAAATTAAAAAAAATAAGTTGCAGTATTTAATTTTAAATTAATCCTGCTATTTGGGAAACGAGTTTTAAAAGTTAAAACGTTTCAAAAGATTGAAATGTTTTTACATATGAATTCAATGTAAAATTAATGGTAATGAATTACATTATATTCAATGGAAAAAATATATTCTAATTATATTTTAAAACCATTCAATATTATAATTTAATAATATAAATTATCTCACTGGATAAATTTTCTTTAATTACAATTTAGCATATTTTTACGATTCATCAATATAAGAAACATATCAAAAAAATATCAAAAAAAAATTCCAAAGTTGATTTTTATATCCTGATTCCAAAAAAGAAATTTATTTTGTCAAATTGAACTTATACACTTGTCAAAAACTATATTTAATGTGGGTACACCATTAAATGGTGTAAAAAATGTATTTTTTGAAAAATACTTATTTTACACGAAAACTTATTTTGTTCTCATACCATGTTATATAAAATGTGTAAGCAGTATTATAATATAATGAAATTCACAATTTAGTTACTTCTATTCATAACATCTAGCTCATAACAATATTACTAAAATATATCGTTGTTTAGTGAAACTTAGTATTGCGTACAACACACGCTATTGAGAAAGGTTGATCTTGCGTGAAACACAAGCCAAGAATAGTGTTCACATATAATACAAGCTAATACGGTGTTGCGTATAGCACAAGCTAATTTCGGTGTCGCGTACAAAAAAAGACATCAATGAAATGAAAATAATATTTTTCATAAAATCTTGGGGTGTTACATTTATAATAGTGGATATGAGAAAACATTTGGGACCCTAGAATAATTTGACTGATATGGGTGAGACTATGGGGGTGTGAATAGTTATCTATAAAAATACCAGAGTCATGGGATGTTTATGTGGTTAATTGTTTTGGATGATGACAACTTTTTATTTTTGATTTCATAGTGTTACTAATTAGAAATAAAGAGGAGGCATAAATGCTCATGGTTATAGGGATCTGAATAGGGAATTGGAAGAATGTGAGTTGATTATAGATAATTGAAGGAAAGAAATGTGAGGATCACATAATCATTTAATAGATATTCCTTATAGTGTACCTTGTTGGATTTTGGTTAGTATACATGTCAAATTACTGTGGGTAATTTTTTAGTAAATGATATAACATCCATTGTGACACCAATGGGCTTTGATATTTTATTAATGGGATATAACATGAAAGAAATATTAAATTATGAGTTACCTAAAAAAATATAGAGTGGTGTATGACATGAATGATACTTAGTGGACACCTATGTGGCATGCATGTGGAGTACAATAAAGACATATGCGTTTGGAAAAACTTTTGAATTATTATCAGTTATAGTTCCATGTTGCTATGGGATGAGATGATAGTTGTATATGATGCAGTTATGTACAAAATATATTTTGGGTTATATTTCCTATCATATATCATTTTTATAGGTTTGATATGTGGTTTTTTGAGAGATATATTATATTCTATGTGATCTATGATAATCATATTACTTTACCCTAACCATGTTATAAAGCATTAACTAATCTGCTTCACAATTAGATACCATGGGATTACAGTGTCATGTTACTCTACCTAGATACTCACCTTTTAGTTGTTATGGATGCATTTTTATCCACATGAAATCACGCTAGAGATAGTTTTGGGTTTTTATTAAAAGGTTGATGTTAATGGTGATAACCTCCTCAATCTTCTCTAAATATGCTTAATTTATTTCTGAGTAGTCTTGAGACATAACCACTGAGGTGGGTGTTGGTTTATATTCCTTAAGATGTTATTTGATAGAATGTATTACATAATTATCTAAGTTCCATTACTAGTTTCCAAGTTATTTGGAAATGTGAACATACCCCAAGGGGAATTTTCATATCATAAAATTGGTCTCCTATCATGGATCCCTCTTTAGATAAATTAAATAATGGTAGTTATGGTATTCCAATTTTCCAATGACAGGTTACTAAGATTACAATCATTATTATTAAATTAATGAAATAATGGTTTGACTATAATCATTGGAATTGGTCAAAGAATGTAGGTTCAGATGTATTAGTGACACGTTTAGGGGATAATTATCTTTCATGATTTCTAAAATATTATATATTATTTCCCAATTTATTATCAAATAAATTCATAAAATATATATGATGAAATACATGATATAAAATTAAAATTACATTGACTAATATTTTTCATCCAACAAAATATGGACGCCGTGGATTATGGGTAAACTAATATTTTAGAAAATGGTTATAATATGTCAGAGGGACCTAATTAACTACAACATGTAGTTAAGAGACGTGATATAGGGGCGTAAGGGGTTCATGGAATTATCTATGCAAGTATTAATAGGTCACTATTTAATTTCTTATACATAAATGTTCTATACCCCCGAGGAATGTATTCATATATTTTGACTTGGGAGACACTTAAATATAATATATTTTGGTTTTTTTGTATTATTATTTTTCTCTAATCCATAATTCATTAAATTTACTCAAATACTATAGATATTTATTATATTTATTTATTATTTTAATAAAAGTTTTATGAGATTACAGTATAACTAAATTGGTTATAGAGTATCAAAAGTAGTTAGTTTCTTCTAGTTTTCTAGGAGGCATGAATTATGTCATTTTGATCTCCTGTTATAATTTAACTCAACAAATTTTATATGAGTAATCATAAAATTATGTCTAATCATTTTTGTGTTTATTCACTATTATTTTTCATGGTAATTGGATGAATTATTTTATCAAGTCCTGAGATGGACACTAAGTTGGGGAATAACTAACGCATGTATTATGATAATCCATGTTACTCAGCATTATATTTCTTTTTCATTTATTCATGGTCATGAATAAATTTTATTCTAATGGATGATATTAATTGTGACATTATTTATTTATTTTTCCACTAGATAATTGGTGGAAGTGTCTACATATTAATACTTCATGCCTAAAACATATGTATCTGAGACTTGTGAGTGTTTACTTACAAATGAGGAATGTTTTTTTAAATAGAAAATCTATTTATAAATTCATTATAATGGATTTTTAATGATAATAAATGTTAGATAAGAAATACTTATTAATTAAATAGATGATACAAACTTATGTAGTGTTTCCTATAGATAAATTTTGAGGTGTCATAGTTAATATACATTGTTATTGTGATTATATTATGATGTTTCCATGGTTTTATAACCATATTTATGCTCAAGGTAGATAATATTCTTATCAATGATATGCTATAGTATGATATTCCTTTCACTGTGTTTGGGATTGATTTGAAGCATATAGGCTATCCCTTGATAAAGATTTTGTCAAATGGTAGGGAATTAGTGGGTCAATATGGTTATTGTTATTTCCATGAGAGAATGAGATATTCATCTTGATGAGGTCTTCTATGTTATTTATAGTTTATATATTGTTATTACACATGTTGTGGATTTTGATATGGTTAGATTGAATTGGTTTTCTTAACATCATTCCCATTATGTAATAATGTGTGAGTTTTGAATGTTGAGGTTGATGTAAGGGAGGATTTATACTAGAATGAATGGGGCTTGGAAAGATAAAGCATATATATATATATATATTCGTCACATAAATATGGAATTACATATTTATTTAGATTAAATACTGTCTATATTATGTTTTTGAAAGAAATATATTCCATTCTTCAAGAGGGATTTGATGGATGGCGAATAATGGTATGGATTTTGTTGGTATGTGGTTTTATTTTAGAAAAAATATTTGAAAATAATTTATTTCTTAATAATTCTAAATCATTGAAATTTTTAGTTGTATAAAAGTGTTAGGTTATGTAATTTTATTGGATAATAATGTATTGTGTGATGATAGGTCTTGGATACTAGTTGTTTGGGGAAAGGTGGTATATAGGATAGTTTTTATTTTATTGGAATTAAATGCCCATTAAAATAAGTAAATCTAGTGAGTATCTTAGAAAAAATGAGAAGATATCAGTTAGTTTTTGTTCTTGGATCCTCAATCATAATTCATTAATTTTTATAGTTCATAGTTCATTAGTGAAATAGTCCGGGTATTATGAAATAAATGAATATTTACATCTCTTAGAGGTGGGTTAATGTAGTGATATTAGAATGAATGTGGATTATTTTCCTATAATAATCCACATAGTGTCTAGTAGGATTATGAGATATTCATAGTGGTTTTTGGGTAAATCTATGTTCATGTAAAAAGATTATATATATAGGTGGTGGTCCTGGTGAACTGTTTAGAAATGAATGGTGGGGATCCTATGTGAAGAATTTTATAGGATTTGAATAGATAAGTGGAATTCCTAACATGATAGAGTTGGGATCCTGAAATGTATTCTTGGGCACTCTAATTGTGAGATTTGGTGTTTCATTGAGTGTTTTTAGGAAATGTAACTTCATAGATAAGTGATGTTTGAATTTAAATGATGGATGTCACATGTCGATAATGAAAATAGTGAATTGATGCACATGAGAGATTATTTTTTGTATATCATGGGATTAATTGACATAAGAGTGTAGGTAATGAGCCCATGTTGTTAGGTTTTGATGATCAACTCTCACATAATGAAAATATTTATGGGATATTGGTGTTGTCATGTGGTTGTACCGCTGGGGTGATTGTATGAAAATTCTATTAAGTGGTTATTCTAATTAATCCATAGGGTGTAACTCACAATATTTTTAGTAAAAAAACTATTTTTAGGATGAAAACTAATGGAATAGTGGGTTGGACTATTAGTTAACTAATTATATGTATAGATGTATGTTGAACTCTATCATCTTCAAAGATTGACCAAAATTTGGTCGGCTACCAATAGTGAATGTTTTTATAAAAAATTACATTAAATAGGGGGTGTTTGATTAAGATTGCCAATAGTGATTATCCATTTTTGGGATTCATTGAAAGGAGTAATCGTTTTGAGAATTTGATGTTGGAACCATGTCAGGAAGGTGGTTGTTTTGATGAAAACCACGAATAGCGGTTTGGGGTCCTTCCAAAAACAACCACATGAAATTTAACTAGACTCTAATGATAAAATAATGTTCATTGGGGTAATCATAAATATTTATAAATGACTAAAATCAAAATTTTTCCTTGTCTAAAATGATATAAATCATTATAGTTTTTTAAATTATTTGGAAATTTGAATTATGATTTACAGAGGAGCAAGTGTTTAGGAAAATGAGATTTGGATTCAATTCTATAGTATTGTGTTTATCTGGGAGATTATATTCTTCATTTTTGATGATATATTATAATATATTTGAATTTAATTAGGTTTTGGATCCATATAATTTGTTATTGAATAATTTAATAAAATAGTAGTGGCCATTGGATACCATGTTTATAGGAACTTAGAAATCAGTTCTTTCAAATTTCTCAGTAACCATTGGGTACATTCTAGGTAACAAGTTGGGTTGATTTTGATAATTCCATATTAGGGGTTTCCCATATATTATATATCCTATTTGAGACTTGAGAAATGAAAATTTATATATCACTTACTCATTTATCCCCCATTTTGATCCCCTATATGCCCCCTTAATCGCATGTCAATCGTGGCATGACTATTGTAATTAATTATCTAAAAAAATTATTTTCACAATCATATCAGAATTTTTTTTATATTGTGGATTTTGAATGGATCTATCAAGGTTTTAGATTAAAAATCATTCTATATAATAATGGAATCATCAATGTTTGATGAGGACTCATATTTTAGTGTCATGGTTAATTATAAAGAGGAGGAATAATGAATATTATTTACAATTTCATTATACATATAAGGAATTATTGTTTTTCAATGTTCATTACGAAAATGGTTTATAATTAGTTATTTTAATTTCATAAAAGAATATGAATTTTCATATTTGTGTGTTAGGGGTATATAAATTTTTCATGATGCTATATTTCATGAGGTCCTATCTATGGAAAACCACATAGTTAGATTTGATGGATTATATATCGTTGAAGTAAATTATGAAATCAATTAAAGCTTTTTGGAACTAATTTTTTATGTAATATAGTATGAACTACCATATTAAAAGTTAGGTTATTCATGTTTTTGGTTGAGTTTGATATTGTATTATCATGAATTTTTATTATAACTATATTTCATAGGTTTTTTAAACCTTTAATACCTATCAATTTTTGAGTATGTATTTAGGTTTATTCTTTGTAATTCCATATTTGAATTAAAAATATGAAAAAAATTCACCGTGAGTTTGAGAAAATGGGATAGGATTACGTTAATACTTTTAGTTATAAATTTAGTATTCCATGCTTGAATTCATATTTGAGGGTCTACTGATGATTAGGTTGTGATGGGGTGTGATACATAGAATGGCATAAAGGGACCCAAACTGGTCATTTACTACATAATGTGTTCCTTTTTATAATTTCTTTTCACATACGAAAATAAAATATAGGAACAATTATACTATTATTTTGACCATAACTTCATTTTAACTTTTCTTGGGGTTAATTGGGTGAAATTTAAGAGTTTTATGTTTTATATTATTTTGCATGGATATGGAATTTTTTTTGGAAAATGGCCTAGATTATCATTGTAAACTATCAATCTTTTTATACAGTTCTAGATGAGAGCACATAAATATCTTGTGGTTTGGCCACACAATTTTTTCCTCCACTAATTAGTGAAACATAGGATAGTATAATTTCATATGGGTCACACATGGCTTCTAAAAATTTAATCAAAAAAAAAAGGCATTAACGTATTAATCTAAAAGTTTATTATCATACTGGAAAACCATTAATTTGCATTTTTCATCATCTAGGAGATTAGTCCCACGACCGTGGAGAATCCTTTTATAGATTTTTGAGGTACCATATCTCTCATTGATCAAATTCACTCGATCCATGGGTGTTGGATCTATATTTTTTCAATGTTATATATATAGATATAAAATATTAATTTTTCAACTAGATACATGTTTTTTTACGAAAATGGAATATTATAAATGGGATGTTGATGATAGATATATTGTTTGTGACATGATATCTTTGGGGTTCATAAGAAATCATTTTTGAAGAAGGAATTATTTCCCAGATCATCATTTATCGTTATGTGTTATTCAAAAATAATATTTGTAATTTATTTAACACATTTAATTTATACAAAATATTAACGATGAGTTTTTTTTTAATTTTGGATTCATGCTTTTGCGTTCTATCTCATTTATTTATTCCATATGTTCACATATGGTGTATGGTTCCAATGTAATTATTATAATACCATGTGTTATAAGTGGGAGGTTTTATCTAATGTATTTTTTTATGAGCTAGACATGAACAATCATTTATAAACATGGAATATAATTTGATAATGGAATGATCATTGGATTTATAGAAATGTGTGTGTGGTGGTTTTTGAAAAAAAAATCCATTTTGTATTTGATAAATAAATGTTCATTACATTGCACCACTGACATGTTTTAGATAAGTGGATTTCAAATCCTTGTTGGGGATGAATAAGGTTGTTTGATTGATTATTGAAATAAAATATGAACTTTAGAAAGGGAATTAAATGTTATAAAAATGGGATTATGGGGTATTTATGTAGGGGTCATTGAGGGACCATATTACATTATCTAATGGGTGGATTTTAAATTGAGGTATTCCTCTTTTTCTTTTGGTTATCATTTTAGCATCCAGTTTACATGACACCATTGGGGGGAATCATATCTTAGGGTATTCCAAAACATCATTGGTCATCATTAATAGGAATTGTTTATGAGGGGGATTTTTATTTTATCTTTCAAAAATATTTTATTTTTACATAATAACAAAATATAGTTTACACATTTGGGTATTTCTCTCAAGGAGGCCACATATAGACACTATTATCAGATTTTAATTATTCATAAACTAAGTAATACTCAACTATGAAGAACAATTAATATTATTTTTGGAATGTTAAAAATTAATTATATATATGATATAAAAATTCCGTAAATATCCAAATAAATCAAAATAGACACAAATTTAAATAAGAAATTGATTCCATTATTAGAACATTAAAATAATGTCATCCTTGTCATTTAATGATTTATTCTAATTATTTCATTTAATGTTGAGATAAACCCTACCACATGACACCCTCCCATTTTAATTTCAGTTACACCACACCAACCCTCCATAAGTGGGATAATCTCCCCCACAACATCACTATCATGCTATACTAATCCTCTATATGGAACACCATGATAATTATGTAGATGAATAAATGAGAATTGGGAAAATAACACAATAGTAGAAAAATTTATGTGATCCCTTCACCAAATATATATTACATTTTATTTAATTCAAATAATGGAAATTACTGGCCCATTTAATCATGAAAAACTCAAACCACCATTCCCCTGGAATATCAACTAGAATTACCTTTTGATTTTCATAGAGATTTGATGGATCATAGTGTAGTAAAATTTATATAAGAAATTAAAATGGAAGGGGAAAAGGGGAAGGGGAATAAAATCCAAATATTATATATTAATAATTTTAAGAAAAATTACATCAGGAAAATTCGAAATTATTCCCACCAGAAAATAGATATAGAAAATAGAAATTTCTTAACATGAAAACTGTGGATAATTTTATATTGTGGATGAGAATAATTAGTGATCGAATTCCATCCACTAAAATAACATTCACAATTTTCATAGAAAGCTGAAAAATTTAGAATTTTTCCCTTCTAAAAACATTTTCAATTATGTATTCCATATCATTCCACCACTTGTCATCATTTTTGGACACATGTAGATGAAATTTGGTTACTTTTAAACATGTAATTAATTTGTATCCTAGACATAGATTTTGAGGGGATGATTGTGAGATTGTTTTGGACCTTAATGCGGTGGATTGATATTTGGTTCTAATTGCATGAAATTAATTAAATCATGTCTAGAATACAAAAAAAGGAATCACTAATTTTTTTACGATAAAGATGTTACTTCCAATACACAAACATGGCGTAAAATATATTTAAATCCTAAAATTAAGCCATTTTCATAATTATGCTCAATGTATTAATAACAAAAAAAATTGGGATAATTACAATTAAAATATAAAATACAGGTGATTATAAAATTTATTTTCAAAAGAATATATGTGAAATTATCTATCTCATAAATCCCACACATGAACATTAAACTATTCAAAAATCATTAAATATCTGAATAAAATTAACTACATTAATAAGAAGTAATAAAATTTCCTAGATCATTTACAAAATATAATTTTAACATAATTCATTATTGAAAAATACTACACATTAACTATAATCTCTCTCATTTAAATTCATTCATCCTTAAAAATCCCTCAATATACTAATCCCACAAAAATACATTTAAATTAATCACACTATTCACTCAATAATGATTAAATTTTGAGTTATTGTCAAACAAGAAGAATTCATGTGTCACAGTTGTCTTGAGGATAATCTCAAATATCTAATACATAAAACATAATATAATATTTTCAATTATGAGAAATTTTTTCTGGGCAATTTTGTGTTTTTGGGTTTGTGGATTAAATATTTTAAAAAATAAAAGTTGAAAATAAGAGATTGAAAACTAAAATACCAATTTTGTAATATTAAAGTGAAATAAATATACCATAGCACATATATTTCCCCTTATAAATGATGATCATTAACCACTTTTATGACATGGTCTATTTTTTTAAAAGATGATATAGTGAATGATTTCATCATAAATCTACATTTTTTCTACTTTTTCCAATCATTCTGAATTATATTTATTTTTTAAAATGGAGAAGAGATTAATATAAAATATAATTAAAGAATGAAAATACAAACTTAAATATTTGAGAGTTTCATGAGTAATAAATTTAATAACCATTAATTATTCAAAATCACCTCTAGTTTTATTGTTATCAATTTTTTCAATTTTTTACATTTGTTAAAATTTAATGGGGGGGACCAAATGATGGAAATTATAAATAATTAATTGAGTAGTCTCATTATAATTTTTCAAATACCAAAAATAATGAAACACGCCACAAACTCATAAAAATTAGTTATTTACCAAAAAACACAATGGAAAAGACCTTCACCTACACACCAAAATGAAACAATCATTCAAAAATATTAAAAGTGATAGTAATTAAGGTATAATATATGAGAAATATGGAGTAATATTATATTGAAATTCATAGAATCAATGGTATTATTCTGGTTAAATCTAATGGTTGGTCTAACATTAAAATATAGAAGTCAAAAATTCCTCAATCAGATCAACATTTTATGAAAACTGAAAAATTGATAGAAAATAATCTCATTTTTGGTTGTACACAAAATCCTTGATTCTATTCATAATGTGGGGGGGTATATGAATAATATTTCAAAATAATTTTGAATAACATAAGGGATAAGAAAAAATAAGTTATGCTAATTTTTATAGGCATGTATTTTGAAAATTATTCAAACTCTTAAAAATCATTGTCTACCAAATTTCAAGAAACAAGTACAAACATGGAGAATATTTTTTAAATAAATATTTCAAAAAGTCAAAATAATTCACTAAAAATAAATTAATATGTAAAAAATGAAAGTATATTATAACTGCTATAAAATATCATAAAACATAAAAAATTCAAAATAACACCAAAATCTAAAATTGGATGACATCCCCCCATATTAAATTTAACCACCAAACTATTATTTTACAAAACAATAATAAGATTAGGGTATAAAAACATTAGATAATGAATTATTAAACATGTATTTATTTTATAATGGCATCGTTGGGCTAACCTCTTAGTTGTTTCACCTTAGAACAATATTCATTTAAAACAAAAAATAACAAAAATAATTGAAAAGAATTAGAATGTGAATAGTGTAAAAACACGGTTTACCACTCATGTGGAATCTATATTTACACTTCCCCTAGTGTGATAGTTTAAACACATTTTTCACAATGTAATTTTTGGTGTAGTTTAAATGAAATTGACCATAACATTTTTTCATTCAAATATTTGTATCACAGAATTATTTTGGAATAAACTCTATATAGTGTACAATGTATCCATCCCATTAGAAATGTAATATAGCTTACATGTTAATGAATGATAAAGGAAAATTTCCACCCTTTATTCATCCATATATTCACTTACCTCTTGAAATTCATCATTCAGTTCATGATCATGTTATTTTTTACAAAAATTCAGAAATAATTAATCCAAAAAAAATTCAAATTGAATTTGATTAAATTATGAAATGTTAATATCAAAATCACTCCCCTTATGTAGTTATTCATGGAATTTTATTTCATCTAGTAGTTACACTAGTACCCCAATCTCAATGACTGTATCATATTTATCTCTAACACCCTACAAGGATATCTATATTTTAGATTAATATAAAATATTAATTAAATGGATAAAAATACACTCTTAACATTCAAAAAAATCATTATAATATTAGTTCCATAAATTATTATCTCCTTTAGTATGTTCTAATTTTAATTATTCATATTTTATCAATTCCTTTTTGAGTATATTTATTTAGACGAAAGATTATAGAAAATCTCCACCAATATTTCATCAAATTTTATATATTAGTTTTTTCCTT
The DNA here is from genome assembly GCA_963277665.1 of Viscum album. NCBI lineage: Eukaryota > Viridiplantae > Streptophyta > Magnoliopsida > Santalales > Viscaceae > Viscum > Viscum album. The sequence continues at coordinate 1,379,199,808 of OY728152.1, forward strand.
ATTCCAAATCCAAAAAAGGTAGAGAGATGCTAATTTTTTGTATTTAAATATTGGAGTTTTATAGATGTTTTATCGTTTTCAAAAAAAGACATATACACATTCAATTCATATAGAAATAGTTCATGTACATAAATTGTAAAATATTTTTCATTTAACTCCTTTGGAAATAGTATAGATAGTTTCCAGTATAATTCCTTCATAATACATTCCTCAAATGTTTTTTCTATTGAATGTTTATGAAAAAATAAAACTGATTCCTTTTTTTTCTAAATCATCCATTTGGTCTATGAATTACATCAAAGTTGTCGAAATAATTTTTACTTAATTCCATAATTCTTCATCAAATGTGGAATCATCTTGAAATTAGTTCTTCTATGATTTTTCATTCAAGGAATAAAAATATTTTTATTATAAAATAAAATAAAATATTATGTTTTAATTCAAAACATTGATGTGAAAAGATGTTAATTTTTTGGGGTTTAAAATATATGATATTTTTGGGTTTTAAACAAAATGTCTGAATGTTATTGGAAAACATGAATATGGGTAAAAAATAAATATAGGGAATCTTATTTAATCTATTAAAAATAATTTCTTATTGACATAGATTGTAATATAGTTCAAACCCTAGGGATAATCTATATAGGAGGCCTCTCACAAACACTCGTCTCCTATTTTTACTATTTATAAAAAATTGTATACCAAAATAATAAACCGATAATATAATGGAAGCTTTATTAATTTATTATATAAATATATATATTTGATATAAAAATATAGAAAAATGAAAAATATAAAAAAATATTGAGAAGATAATTTCATTTTTTGTACATCATAGTGATGTAATCTACATATACTGGTTACGTAATCTCATTATTGTAGTTGATTTGGATATAATATTTATCACTCTACACTATCACTATATGGGATAATCTATAAAAACATTATTACCAAAATGATGCACTGCCCCTCAGTATACAACATCCTGATAACCATATATGGAATGTAATGTGAATGGGAAGAAGAAAACAATAAAAGATAAAATAGGGTTGTTCACTTCACCATTAATGGTTTTTCTACTAATGAATTCATAGAAAATATATAAGTGAATAATTTAATCAAAATAAACATAAGAACTAATACTTCACCTCCCTTAAAATAATAAATAGGGTTATTTCTCTATATTCATAGAGATTAGAAGGATCCTGGTTTGGGAAATAGTGAATATAAACATGAAATATATGATAATGATAGGTATAAAAATTAAATGAAAAAAATTAAACAACAACATAAAAATTATTAAAACAAATCCCAACAATGGTCTATATAAAAACAACTATCAATAATATATAACACTTGAAGTGAAAGTGGTGGTTCAATGTTTTGGATGGGTAATGTACATATTGGACATAATTTTATCTAGTATAATATCATTATTTTTTTAAAATAAATGGGAAAATGTGTTATTTTGGTATTCTAAAATGTTTTTCACTTTATCCTTCCCCATGCACCAATAATATTTCTGCATTTTTTAGAAAATGTAAACAATTTTATATTAGTATTACATTGGAAATTAAATTATTAAAAAAATACTACTTGAATTAAAATACATTAGTTACCAATTCCATTATAAAATTAAAAAAATTTGTATTTCATATGGAATCAATTATGAAAAATTTTCCTCCTGATGAATTATTTTTCATTTAATATTTTTATAACAATGTGGACTTCTAATTTATTTATATGTTCCATACTCAAAATTATCCACAGCTACACATATATGTTAAATCATAGATTTTGAGTACTTATTGGTAATAAAAAATATTGATTACGATTTCAGTATGTAAAATGACATTTATTGAAGTCTAAAAATTTAATTTCACATTTTAAGTTATTTTTGAATATGCTATGGAGGAAATAAAAAACTGATGTAAAAAAGTATTTAAATTTAAAAATTATTCATTTTCCAAAATTACTATCAATATATTATTAAAACTTATAATAGAGAAAATTACCCTTTATATTTTTTGTGATTAATACTTTTTATTAATGAATAATATATGTGAAATTATTATTTATATCATAGTTTTAATGCAAAACTAGTATTGATTTATTATTATACTAGAATAATAGTTTTTTGTAACCTATGTTATCATTGGGGTATATAACATTTTTCATTGATTCTATTAGTCTCATTTATGAATTACTAAAAAATGATCAATCGGTGATTGGAATGTTATTTTTAATTTATTATATAGAACATTATAATTATAGATAAAAATGGTGATTTTTTTGTTAAACTCTATAAAATTTTATATTGTGCCATATGTTCATTTAATGTAATAATATTTCTATTATTTTATAATAACATGTTAGGGAATCATGGTGGGATCTAATGGGGATTTTTTTCACAAAAAATTCACATATCCCAAGGTGTGTATAATTTTTTTTTGATAGAGGAAAGGGCTTGGATATATAGTGAGATGGTGTATTTGATGTAAAAAATCCCTTATGGTAACATTGCATAATTATTGGTTTTATTTTGTTTGTTGATAACGAAGGGTTTCATGGGGAATTTTTGAGATCAAGAGATGTTTTTAAAAATCCATGTTGATAATGAACGATGAAAAATGAATGGAAGATCTGGAGGTGGTACAAATGAACAACAACAAGGTGCCACTATCTTACAGTGATTTCAAAAAATTTATCGTCCAAATTTTGGGAATTAGCGAGAATCGTGAAAAGTGGATTTCCTGGAAGATCTCTTCAAAATATGAGAAAGGCATGAGTTTAGTGAAGATGTGCTATTGAAGTGGATTTCTCAAAATTCTGGAATAATGTTGATGATGTACTTCGTGATTACAATGAACTTTTAGAATAGCAGAGGTGAAGAGATTTTAAAGAGATCATTACGAAGGAGAAGAGAATTATGAGGGAAGTATTTGGATGGTGCAGTCTAATAAGGTAAATCGCGGTAGCAAAAAGTATTCAAAGGAATGATTCTTTATTATGATGAGATTTGTGAATCTATAAAATTGATATAGTGTATCGTAAAATTGGGTGAATTCTGGAAGTCATTTCAGAGCTCCGCAATTTGGTGATGACATGGTGCTGAGGTAACTGGATGGTTCTGGTGTCATTAAGAAATGCCTATAAATATTCCATGAACCCATTGAGAGATGTTGAGAGATCAAATGAAAAATAATAAACACTCAATTTTCAAATGATATTCTCATAGTAGGGTGATTTGCGAATGAAAAGGGAATTTTCATAGGCATTTGAGCTCTGTGATTGGGAGGCAGGCTGCAAAGACCGTTTTGGATTTGCGGAGGACTATAAATCACAAAGGCTTGTTTAGATTAAAATATATCAAAGACTAGTGTGAGATTTGCAAAGCAGTTTCCACTTCTATCTAGAGATCTCTAGGATATAGTGAGCTTTGAGAGCCTATATTCTTTCCAAAACTGTGAGCTTTATGAACCTGTGAGATTCACATAGAGGTTGGAGATTTACAATGGATTGTTTGAGATTTGTCAAATTGGGAGATTCACAATGTATGGATATTTTTGAAGGTATTTACAAAGGTTGTTTACATATTATTAGTGGAAAAGTGGTATTTAGTAGTTGATGAAATTTTGACATCAACATAGAATCTATATAAAGTATAAGATGCATTAATTAGTGATAATGAAGTGGCCTACGAGTTTGTAAACTATGAACGGATCTTCTGAAGAAGCAGCGAGCTCATGTCAGTTTTGAGAGAAGTGAGTTCTGAAATTTTGAAGGGTTGTAAACTAGTAGGGATAGTGAGTCAACTTCTAACATGAAAATAGTAGTGCAGTCATAGTAGATTTTGTACAATTAAACATCACTAGTGTATTCTCCTTGGACGTAGCCTAGTGAGGTTAAGAAGAGTAATATTTGTGTGTCTCATTAATTCCTTAAGGTTCATTCATACTCTATAATGGGATGGAAATAGATATGAGATAGTTTTATAACCACAAAACAGGATCAAAAGTATAAATTGATTTAATTTATCATACATTGGTTCACCCGCCCCCCTATTAGGGAATCTAGCCTAGTGGACCTATCAATTGGTATAAGAGGGAAATGTTGATATCTTTGTTTCTCTCTAAAATGGAGGATAAAAATAATAAATGGATTCTGATCATTGGTGGGAAAAATTTTCAGCAATGGTATAATCAGATGCAACACTATTTCTGATCAATGAGAATCGATGTGTTTACAGTATCAATTCATGGTATAAAAACCAATTTAAATAATGGTTCTTTATCAGAAGCCAAGCGATGTGAATCGAATGTTGACACCAATGGAATCAATGATTTATGGGAAGAGATATCCAAATATATATATATATATATATCAAGGCGATGTTAAGAAAAACATCACATGCATGGTGGGAAATGATATTGAATATATATAAAGGAGTTAAAAAGGTCAAACAGGAAAAGCTACATGTTCTGTGGAACAAGTATGGAGATTTGAGAATGAACCTGAAAGAGTATATTGATGAATTCTTTGACAAGATTAATATTTTAATGGAATATATGTTAGATATTGTAGAATTCATTGAAGACATAAATATCATGATGCACATATTAATGAAACATCCTCCTCGATTCAATCTTAATGTTTTAGTACTAGTTGATAATGATCCGAAAGAGCTTACATTGGAAAATTTTCACAGTACCTTGGTTGCATATGAAATGAGGAACAATGATAATGTGGTTGGGGATAAAGGGAAAACTAGTTTGGTGGAAATCAAGTCCATTAAGAATATCACCATTGAATATTCTTATGAAGATTAAGAGACATATGATGTTTTGTCATTTCTGTCTTAAAATTCTCCAATAGGAAAAGGAATGTTCAAGGGAAAACATCTACTAGCATGTTATTGATGTGGAATGGTTGTCCACCATATAGTAAGGTTGCCCATAAATTTGAAAGAATATTATGAGGATAAGGCCAAAGTTCCTAAGAAGTCCTCATCCTATGTGAAAGGAAATAAATGGTTCAAGAGAAATTTCTTTAATACGAAGAATATCATTTCACAAGAATGTGATTGATCAGATGAGTCTGAGGATGAGGAGGTAGAAGAGATAGGGAACTTCAAAGATCATGCGAAAAATGCTAAGGTAGAAGTTGATGGTAGTAATCATGAGTGGGAAGATACCAAAATTGACGGGGAAGAATAAGTTGAAGGAAGAATCGACATAGAAGTTGAATTGAAACTATATCATGAATGTATAGTTATTTGGAGAGAAAAAACAATGAAATCCAACTAAGTGGTAGATGATGCAAAAAATATACATGCAACCGTAGGAAGAATAAAATTCTGAGTTGGTAAAAGAATTCAAAAAAACATAATACTTCTTGGATAGGGATATAATAAAATATTGATAGAAAAAAGATCATGTTTGAATAACAGAAGAGGGAGATCAATGTATTGAATAAAACAGTGAAAGATAATGTCAAGTGTATCAAATATTAAGAAAAGGAAGTTGTTGGTTTTCAGAAAAAGTTTAAGGATCACGAAAAACTCTTGAATCATGTTGTCACATCAAGAAAGTAGATCACCCAGAAAAATGAGAAGTTGAATGTGAAGCATTGTGGTTCTCAGAAAGGAATCATCAATTATGTTCAGATGATAAGGCTGTTGTGGGGCCTGACTGAAAACAAAACTTTGAAAAAAGTAAAGTCAGACTGCAAGATCCACTTCTGAGATGGAAGTTTGATTTTGGCACAAATCATAATACTAATATTCTACGATACCATGGTGAAACATGTAGTGAAGAAGTGGCACGTTTGAAATCACCCTATATCAGGTGGTGTTGTTGTGGAAGGATGGGTAATTAAAAATATGTGTCTTCGATGACAAAAATATAATGAAGGGAACATGATCAATAGTGGTATCTAATTAGATATTGATATTATGAAACATCCTTTATGGGACATTTCATTTGGTGTGGTTAATTGGGGCACATGGGAAGATATTGTACATTGACCATATAGTTGAATGTGCCATGGTAGAATCATAATAGACGCAAGAAGAAAATCAACAAATGAACAGGTGAATGGAAAATTCAAATCTATTTTCCTCTCTATAGGATAAAGATGGGATATCGCACTCCAAGTTAGATCATGTTTTTCAAACTACAACAAATTTGATGTCAAAGGCATGGATAAAAAAGGGATGTGAATGATGTGGTGGAATAGATTTCCCTTAAAGCATCAGACCATTCTAGTGTATGTATCCTTGACATCGGTTGCACATCTCACCTGCCATATAATACAGATATTGTCACAAGCATAAAATATAACAAAGAGAAAGTTTTCATTTTTGTAAAATATGAACCCTAATGATTATTGTCTTAGGAATGACTAGTTTTATAGGCAAATAGATAAAACATGCTCATGTATTAATAGTATAAGGACTCGTTAATAATTTTTGTAGAATCATCCAACTATGTGACTCATTTAATTATATAAGGATTACTAAGAATGCATGTATCATTAAAGGAAGATATAGTATAGTGGTTCTATAGGGATAAATAACAAATGGAAATCTCTATCTAAAAAGTGGGGAATAATATATGTGTTTTTTTGAGAAGAATAATACTCGTTGTGGCATAAATGATATGGTCATCTATGACAAAATACCCTAAAATATTTGGTTAAGTGTGATATATATAGAGACCTTCCTAAGCTATCAAGGTATCATACTCATACATGCGATTCATTCCAACAAGGTAATGTCATCAGAAATATGTATAAGGAAAAGGAAAAGAAGTCAACAAGAGTGCTTGAATTGGTGCAAGATGATGTTTGCAGGCCTATAAAAAAAATTGATGGAAAGAGGAACTATGTTCTTTTTATTGATGAATATAGCATAATTGCGTTGGTATATGTCATTTCTAAAATGTATGATGTGGTTAGATGTTTAATGTAGTACCAGTGAGTTTGTGAAAGGATTCTAGGACATAATATTATGATATTTTTTATTGATAATGTTATGGAATTCACAAAAATTCAATTATAAGACTACCTTGAGAAACATATGATAAAAAATCATGATTACTCAGTGAGAAATCACCAATTGAATTGAGTGGTTGAACGTAGAAATTGGAACATCATCAACATGGCCAAAACGACACTTATAGAAAAAGACATTTCAAAGATGTTCTCGAAAGAAGTAATGATTATAGTGGTCTACATTTCAAACAGAACTCTATTGTGTCTGATGGAATGAAAAGTTCCGTATGAGATGTGGTAGGGAAAGAATCAAACATTGAAATACAGTTGAATTTTTGGAAGCAAGCACTTTTTCATCAAGAAGAAGAAACATTGGAAGTTTGAGTTGCATGAAAATGAAGGAATATTCCTTGAATACTCAATAAAATTAAAATCATACAAATTCTTTAACAAGAGGCTTGGAAAAGTTGTTTGGATAAATGATTTAACTGTTTATGAAAATGAAGAGAATAATCAAGCACACAATGTAAGATGAACCAAGTCTAATGACCTGATATTTTTTATTTAATCTATTTACAAATTTGTGATTTTAATAAGAACATTGTGTCATGGTGTCCTGTTTTAAAAATAAAATTATGTGTTTTATTATAAACGGCATACATAAATGATGTTATTCTCATGTAGGATAATATATTCAAGGAATTTTGGAGATTTACCACATCCTCCATCTTATCATTTTGGTTAATATGATGTATTGAGAATTTCTAAATGAAACTCATTGTCTCACTAAATCTAATTTTGAGATGTGTTAAATAATGAGATTTGAGAGTTTATTATTTTTTGTTGAGAAGGGATCCAACCCTATCATTTTTTTAAATCTCATTTTGATTTTGGTCCTTTGAGGAGTAATGGATCTTGTGGCACTATGAATTTGGGTTCAACATAATGGAATTGTGATATCGTTTGGGGATTAGTTCCATGAAGGATTTATCCTAGAGTTTCTTTATATAAAATAGTGGTTGGAAAATATATCCCTCTATCACATATCATTTTTTATACGCCTATCAACCTCTTAAAATAAGGGGGTTCATTTTTTTGTTCCTTTTACCTAGTAAAGGGTCATTTATGTAATGATAAATCTATAGTGATCCCTTGGTGTATCGAGATGAATGATTAAAAAATCACATGAATTAAATTTAAGGATGGAATCTGTGCTAATAGTTTACTATACTATTTCATGATATCAATTATTAATATATATTCTTCTGATCATAACATTTCTTACGATGTCTCCATTTTGGAGACAGATGGATCATAATGATACTTCCACTTTTAAATTAATAACTTTTTTTGAATGTTTGAAAAAACTATATTTCATATATGAATCATTCCCCCAAAGTCACTTTTTTTTCTTCCATTATGATGATGATCAAGAAATTTAGTATATTTGATGATTGGTTTTAGTGATGGAGTTTAGTAATTCATGTATTTTTCATCGATGATACTGCAATAATGGAATAATGATAGTAGTGAGATAGTGACAGATCATGTGAAAATTCCATTCATACCACAAAGAGGGGAAATCAAGTATCTTTCCATGATCGGATATAGAGGATAATTTAACAACATTAAATGTTTCTTGATGACCTTCACTTAGAATTTTCATGTAACATTAGTTATAATGATTCAAAAATGTAGCATGCATAACCGCAATGGAGTTAATTATATATTATATGGGGCATGCTTTAAATATTTAGGATGGGTTGTAGAGAGTATAAAAATATTATTAGTGGAATGGTTTCTAATACTGAGCCTGTGGTATGTCTTGAATTTTGGTACTGTGTTGTGGAATTAAATATTATGATATATATTGGAAAAAATATCCAAAAAACTATTACATTAGATGACTCTATTATTTCATGAAAATAACGGGTCATGAATTAATATTTTTCTATATATATAACAATACAATTTTTTCATAATATTACGGAATGAAATAACCTAAAAATTCAATAGGATTTTACATATATCTTCTTTCATATATTCAATTACATATAGTAGATTTAATTATGTATTTATAGTTCTTCTTAGAACATAATGGTTTTTCCCTCACTAGAATTAGTGATTGGATGAAGTGGTATTCAAGAAGATTAGTGTCCATAAATCCATAATGATGATAACCTAAGTTCGGTGAGATGATTAGAGTAAGCATGGGTTTGGGTAATCCCCATATATCATGTGAGTAATAGGTAAAATGTTCCTTATATTCATTTTATAGTTTGGTACACTAACACATAACTGGGTTGTGGGTCCTCCAAATTATTATTGGGGTTAATACTCCCTTATTTATGGCATAGTATGGGACTCCCCACAAACAATTTATAGTTCTCTATAAATCCCAACATTGTTAGGGAATGAGTTCTGTATCGATTTATTTGATTACATCCTGGTATAATTAGTACTTCTATACATTTTATTAGACCATCAGTAGGATTTAGTACTCCCATGACTGATATAATTACCCTAACGTGGTGTGGGTCAACTATTAGGAACATGGGGTGGTAAAATGGATATTTATTTTTTCAGATTGTTGGATTTTAGGGTTTATTGAGTTGATATATTTCATTATAAAGATGTATAATTTTTAAAGCTACATAGTGAACAATATTTTCTCACATTAAAGCAGATATGGAATTTTCAATATCATCATGTTATTATTCCATACATGGGTTATAACTAGTCATTATGGAATTAATTTTATTTTCAATTATATTATTAATTCATTTATAGTTATAAGGGAATCATATTGTGTATATATATACTCATCACTGTATAGAAATATCACTCAGGTATCAGGTATTACGTAGATAATGTACATTTCATAAGAGAAATTGGTGGAAACTGTGTTGGGAGAGTGAAAAAATACATGTTCTCAAATTATAAAATAATGATAAATGTTCATATAATCCAATTGTTCATTGATAATATCATTTCACCTTATTTTTTATATTGGTGTTCCATAGAGAAATTTTGATCCAAATTTTCCCCTTTCTAAAATATTTTTATATGATGTAAATGATGTTATTTATCTTACTATTTATATATTGATTTTATATTATAGATTCATGTTATTGTATATCCCAAATTATTAAACTAAATATAATAATATATATGTGTGTGTGTTCTGTAATCATAGGTATCCCATTATATAGTTTCTACTAACATAGAGTTACTCATAATCCACATGCCTATTACATGTGGGATTGTGGTGGAACACTCATCCTACTACCTCCCTAGGTGTAGTTTTCCTGGAAAAGCCATGTTAGATTAGATAAAATGTAGGTCCATTATAGGAATTATAATTCGAGATACGTATATATAAGGGTTGGATTGAGAATAAAGGGAAAAAATTTAAATTGGATTTTTGATTGTATTTAAGTTCACAGTTAAATGTGTTTCATTAGTGGGATGAATATCAAATTCACCAGGTATCTAAAAACCTAATTATTTACATTGAGCTCTAAATAAATTTGTTCATTGAACATATAAATTGTACATTAATCTAATAAGGACCAATTATAGATTTTTTTGTTCTTATTGTTTCATCATTATTGATGGTCTCTAGGTACCATTGTTCATATTTTGAAACTACTTGATATAGCTATATAGAAAGCCGATGAGTATCCTATTATAGTGAAAAATAAAATTAATGTATTTTTTTTTTGATAATCATATCACATATCAGTTGAGTAATTTTTCCTCTATTTAGTGAAATAAAAAATATATCTACAAACCATGTGAGTAATAAAATGATCTTCTATCTATGGTGTATCAATAAAACCCACTATTAATAAATCCTTCCACATATTGAGAACTAGATAGATCCAATATGACTGAATATAGATGTGTATTGCCCGATTACACATTATGAGATTCATTGATATTTACCAACTTGGTTTTAAAGGAAGTATTAACATCATAAAATGTATTATTTTGTTGATGGACTAATTTTTGTGTTTTATTACATTATTACACCTATAGTAATATGGGTATACTAGTATCCATCCATCACAGAGGAAGATTTATTCATTGGTGGACTCTAATCATCCATAATAATGATTAGTTGAGTTTCCCATCGATATATTTTTAGGGTTTCTTTCATGAGTAGTACAATCAGAATATAATGGGTTTGATGAATATCAAGAATCCATTATGTCATCCATTGTGTATCAAATAATTATCTGTGTATGCATTGATTTTCACTAATCTCATGTGTTACACCCTTAAAAAGTTCAAAATTGATTCCGATATGTATTGTTATTTGAGAATGGCCTTAATTTTCAGATTCAATCTAACATTACTAGTCTCTTCATTTACTTTAATGATGGGTTTATATAATAGAACCATTTGTTTTCTGGGTTTTTAACTGAGTAGAAATAGTTTTCTAGATTTTTTGGAGGTCAATTTTTTGTGGAATAATTAGATTATACCAATCACAGATAGATGTCCATCTGAGGTCATTAGAGGCTCAATCATGGGTAATCATAGACCCAATAATCAATAACATTGGACTCTTATAGAGGATATTTATAGTAATGTGATAGGATTATCTATAACTATGGAGGAAAGGGTAACATTTCAAGATATTTCACCACTAAATAGGATGTGTGTGGATAATATATTTTAGATGGACATTTAAATTAGTGGTAGTGATTGGATTAGTGGACTCACAATGGTAGGCATGGTAGTAGTTTGGGTTGTGGATATGATAAATGTTCTAGTGATATTATATGTGGTAGAGGTAGATATGGAATACATTATATCAAATAATTTATCATAAACATTCCATATTATACTATTTTAAACTAGAATTCACATTCAAGGATCATTTTAGTTTAGAAATTTATAGATTTATGAAAATATTTTAATGAGTATACTCTTAAATTACAAGTGGACTCTAATATTTTTTATCCACTTTTTTGATAAAGGAAGCCCTTTAAAAAATGATTTTTTTAGAAATATCTACAATTAATTCATCACGGCATCTTCATCTCCATTAATAAAACAAATACATTTTAAAAATATTAAAAAATTGAAAGAGAATAATATGATCCATAAGGGACATAAATAAATAAAACATGTAGTCCGTTGAAAACCCCCAGAACATTTCTTCAATACATAACACAAATTTTATCCCTGAAAAGAGATCATCATTATATTAAGATCATTATAATAAAATTTTAATGTCTATTATTTTCCTGAAATCTTATAAGAAAAGACCAAATATATTGGCAGGAAACTTGGTATGTAATTATACTAAAATGGAATAACCATATAGCCGACTTGCAAACATGTCACTCTTACAAATGGAAGATCCATTCGACCTAATTAATTATACAATGAATTAAAGGTTATAAAGTAACCACCAACCAATGGATTTTCACATAACCACCGATGAAATGTCTTAGTGGCATTATATAATCACAACACATAACAGATTTCAATTCTTAGTATTCTAATTATAAAATTTCATTTTCAATCATAATAAATCAATTAAAAATATTGAAATAATCATTCAATTTTAAAAACAGGTTTTTATACCAAAATACCCATAAATGATAATAAGTCATATGTTTTTCATTTTAAAATATTAACTTTTTTAGAGGAATCCAAATATCAAATAAACAAAATTTTGGAAGTAAAGACATTGTCATTGTATGCATTAAAAATAACATTACATATGTTGTTTGAAAATAATATTAAACACAATATATAGAAATATTCATTTTAGAACCATTAGAGTAAAATTAAAAAATAGTCATAAATTGTATTTTTTATCCTTTTATATCCATATAATTAAATATGGTAAAATAAGATCAATATTATTAACATGGTTAAAAATATTAGATATTTAAATCTTTAATCATTTATATATTAATCTTCTAGAAAATATACATTTAAAAACTATAAATAAAATCATTATAGATAATATATGTAAATAAAAATACAAATTTATTGTCTATAAACATTATTAAATAAGAATTTATTATTTCATAAAAAACACCTAAATGAAAATTTATTTAAATGAAATCCCATACCACGTGTCTGATTCATCATGTATGTTCTTTATCATCCTGAATTATAATCCTAAGATGATTATTTACTTTTAAGAGGACATTATTCATGTTTTTATTCCTTTTATATAATTTATTTCCATGTTAATATAATTACTCAATTATCTATGTTCACATTGGGCGTTTTGATGATTTTTGGTGCTTGAGTCCTAAATGAATTCATTAAGTCAAATAAGGTAAAAGGGGTCACTAGTCCATCATATAAAAATAATATTTTTGAAATAATGATCAATTTTATATATCAAGTATTATTTGAAATATATTTATTAGGTATTTATATGAAAAATGAACAATGTTACAATTACAGAGGCATTAAGTCGAACATACGCCGGTGTAACGTTTTCATTTTTCAATGGTCATTGTGAAAGGAAGGTAAGTAATATTTTATCAATAGAGAATTATAATAACATAATTTATATATTATTAACAATTTAAATGTACTTATTTATTTTATCCACATTATTTTGTGATTAAAAAATGAATGACATCACTCTATGGAAGTGATAGTTAACATATACTAATGAATGGTGTTATAATTTTTTGTTCATGGAATGTAAGAAAATATTTTACATAAAAATATATTTTAATGAAAAATATTCCATGAATATAATATATAAATGTTTACTCGAAGATTATAACTAGTATTGAGATACGTTAATAGAAAATGAATTATATTGGTTCATGGATGTCATAGTTCACAGGTAAAAAGAAGTGATCAATTATTTTACCATTTAATAAATGTGTACATGAATTTTGGTGATGAAATAATAAAAATAAAATATCAATATATTTATGATAAATGATTTATTATATTATCATTATTTAAAAATATTTGAAGGAATTGGAAGAAGAAATAAAAATGAAATAGTCGAATAAAAAACCATATCTTTCCTTTGGATGATCACCTTTAATTAAAAAATTAACATCTCGAAGGTGGGTGTTATTCCTAAAATATGGCCTAAAATTTTTTTGGATAGATTATAGTAAGGGTTTTTAGTATAACATGGGAAGACCAAATTGGATTTTATTTTTGATGAAATGATAGGATGTAGTGCCCTTTCATAAGAGATAGGTGGGGAACTATTTAAAATATTAAATAAATATAAATTAATTTTATATTCTGAATTATTAAAAAGTGATTTATTTTGATTCTAAAATTATTATGGTTAGAAATATAATAATCCAATCAAAGTTTGAAAATTTTTGAAAATTTTGTTAATCATTATTTTATTGTTTTAATCCTTTTTACTCTTACGATTTTATTTAGTAATTTACAATTTCATGGACAATATAATTACCATAACAATAAAAACGGAAAATAAAATATATATTTTGGATAATTTAGTACATATTAAATCAATATTTTGGAATATGGTATTTTTAAAAAATTTATACCATGTAATAAAATATTTTATTTTTAAAAACCCTTTTTGTGGCAATTTTGTCTCTATTCATTTCTTGACTTATTAATAATATCATAAAAACAATATATAGTAGAACCACTTCTTTGAAAACATCCATAAAAAGTACATTATTCCCAAATATTATTGTATTAAATGAAATATGTTAAAAAAATATTTATTATAATATTTTTAATATCATTTATTGGATTATTCCATAAAAGAATCAATTTCTGCATCATCATTTATCCCCCATTCAATTTAATTAATTTTTTAATAAAAATTATAAAAAAATTACAATAATATAGGTAATCATGTTATATTTATAAATACTATGTATTTTCTTATACTAAACTTATATAACCCCATATTAAAATTGTTAATGTCATGGGATATATGATTATGACAACATTGTCTTTACGTTAAATAAAAGATTTTTACTACTATAAATAGTCCCATATGGATTAAAAATGAAATAAATTCACCATATGGATTATCTTGGTTAAAAATAAATTATCCAATAAAATTAAGACAATTGTTAGGGATGTTTTATAATATTTTAAATATTGTTTTTACCTTAATTACCCACATTACCCTTAACCGTGGTAAATACAATTTTTAATAAAATTGTTATTCATAATGAAAAAAATAAAAGGTAACTATTTACATAAATATAACATTATGATTCCAATAATAGAATCCTTTTTTAAAAATTTATAACGCATAACTGGGGGAAATTAATTAAAAATTAATACCCTTTACAAAGTAATACATCGGATTTTAAATATAAAATGATCTAAAGTCAACATACCTTTTATATTCTATTTAAATGTGAAATTGATTAAATGACTAACATTAAATAAAATTATAAATTTATTATCTATTTACACTTTGAAAACATTAAAAATTATTATTTAAGAATAGAAATAAATTTTCTGATAACCTAGTTTTCAATTAAAATGTAATATTCTTTCACTATTCATCAAAAAATAAATCTTATCAGAAAAATACCAAAAACTTAGACCAGGTATGTTATTAATTATTTATTTCACATAAAATGTTTATTTTGTAAAATAGAACATATAAAAGTAAAAAAAATATTTATAATATGTGTCCCATTAAATGGTGGAAAAACTGCCTTTTTAAAAAAGTACATCTTTTATTTGTATAATTGGATTTATTCTTATATCATGCCCTAAAAATCTAAATTTAATGTTTAAACATTATATTTAATATATTAAATATATATTTCAGTAATACAACCCAAAAATAGGTAATTCACTTTTTATAAAATATTCTTATGAACATGCAGATTTGTTTTAGAAAAAAAACATTTACTTTTAAAAAATTGGGATGGTAAATTCTACCCCCCTCCCCCCCCCCACCACTTATAAATTGCATACTCTATATTTAAATGTGAGAGAGAAAAATAAGGTTTTATTTTTAAAAATACAATTTTTTAATTCCAATATTGGATGAAGGGTAAACAGATCATCCCCTTAAAAATAATGAAAGAAAAGTATAATGGACACCTAAGATAACACACACTTGGATTCCAATTAAGAAAACATGAACGTTGAAGATAAAACGAACCACCATATTCTGGTAGAGTGTGATAGAAAACATGGTTAAGATAATTTTATCAATCAGAAGACCACAAATATGTGACTAGTTAAAAGGGTGCTTATTCCTTAGTATGAAATGTAAATGGATAATGTTTTTATTTTTAAAACATTCAATGATATGTCAATTTAATTAACTTCTTAAACCAAATTCTTAAAAAACATATTTATAGGAAATTTATATTAGCTTACTTTAGTCAATTTTCCCGATATAGCCACCTTTTTGTTTAAATGATGATTTTTTGATATGAATTTTTCATTACTTATGAACGAAAATGATTTTCTATTGAATAATATAATACAAAAAGTATTAAATATATATTTATATTATTTTTATAAATTATCCAAAATCTAAATGGTTGGATTAACATATGATAGTTCCACAAAAAGTGTAAACCATTATACAATTAATGTCATCTTTAATATCCAAAATTCTATATTGTTACACAAAGATCATCATAAAACATTCATGAAATATCTATCTTTAAAATTACACAAATATATTATAACTAATATTAATTCAAAAAAATCATATGTATTCAATTAAAAAATCATTATGATATGTTCTGATATTTATTTCTAAATAACATCAATTACTCTTGAAAATTTATAACAACAACCAATTTTCCTAATCACATATTCTTCAAGGTATGTTAATAATCTCCAAACATAACCCAAATCACCATAATTCCATAATATAAAAAAATATTTTATCAAAATATAACCAAATTGTTATCGAAAAAATAAAATATTGAATAATTCTATTTACTATGAACATATAAGGTTCCTAAAATAAGAAATGTCTTCTCAAATAACATAAGTCAATTAATCTCCAAAACATTTCCTAATTTCATGGTAAAATATTCAATAAAACATATATTACCAATAAAATCTTATTCTTCATCCATCAAATTTTTTAACTAAGAAAAATTCATACTAACTAGGACATCATGATGTCCGGTGGTAGGTGATTCACATTTTTCACCCTTCGATTGTGGGATTGAATCATGTACCCTTTCTAGATGCAACATATTGTCACGCATCATGTGTGGTTTCCATTTTTTAAAACTATAAAATTCCCAACATATGATAAATTACTAAAAAATATCCATTACATGTTTTAACCTCAATGTTTAACATATACCATTGACTTTTCATCCAAAAATGTTATAACCTCAAATTACCTCAAAGGTGAATGTCTCTAAAAATATGATTAGACACATTAAAATATCCGAACATAAATCCTCAGAAGATAGAGTAAAACATTAAACATAAAATCAAACATACAATTATAATGTCATGATGATATCCCATACACTTTCTAAAACATATTATTCTTGAATTTTGTATAAACCATCTCCTAATACCAAAAATATGTATCAATCCATAAACAAAAAATGTTCTTGTGTTTTTTACCTAGAATTCATATTACTGGATCTTTTCAGTTTAGAGTTATAAATAATTAATAAAAAATACTACATTGAAAATTCATAAAATACATGTGCACTATAATACTCATTATCCAATTTTTTCACAAAAGGACCCCCCCTTAAAAACATGTCTTTATAAAAGACACATTTTCTATTATTTCATCAGGACATATTATTTTACCTTAAAAATATTAATACACATTAAAATCATTAAAAATCAGGGTATGATAACAAATGGTACAATAAGGTATTTAATGAAAGAAAACCATTAGTCTAGGGAAAACCCATAACACATTTACATAAAACAAAACATACCTTTTCACCAGGAAAAAGAGATCATAAACGAAAAAATAAAAAACATACCTTTAAAAATTCATTCTTTTTCATGAAATATAATAAGCTAACACTTAATATATATGTAGGTAACTAGGGACAAAATTATACTAAAATAGAATAGCTATACAGTCAACATCGTTATTTATAACGGCCATGGAGGTGGACATGTCATAATCGTATATGTTTAAAAACACATTTTTTTCATTTTTAATGAATGTAGAACAATCAGTATAAATTTATTCCCATTGATAATAATTTAAAAAAGTTATAAATAAACATAAAATTTCCATTATATTCCTATTATATCCATAAAAATTTATATGTAAAAATAAAATCAAGAATATCGACATTGGTAAAAACATCTTAAAATAAAATCAAAAAACTTCTTGGGGTCCAATACCAAATTGATCATTTAAATATTATTATCCATGAAACAATATGTTTAATAATACATCATATAAAATTTAAACATATAAAATATGGATATTAAAGTTCATAATAGCAATTTATAAAACATATAAAATGACGAGGGTGCATATCATAACAAATTGCCTCAGTGAAAGAAGATTTAGTCAAAATCCCACACCTTGAGTCTGATTCAGCACAAATGTTCTTTATCATCCTTAGTAATAAATATACATTAATTAATAAATTTACTAATAATATTTTTCATCTTTATTACTCATTTCATATAAATTATAACAATTTTATATAAATTACTAAAATATTTAAGTTCACATTGGACGTTTTGACAATATTCAGGGCTTTAGTCCAAAATGGAATTGTCACTTCGATTACAATTAAAGTGGAAATTAGTCCATAATATATATATTAATATACATAACATAATAATGAATTATATATAATAACTATACATTTAAGTCCATCAAAAAAATATGTATATGAAAATAGAACGACAATATAATCATGTAGACGATAAACCATACGTATGAAAGAGTAAATTTTTATTTTGTAATGATCATTATTTAATGAAGGTAATTAAGATTTTATCCTTGATAATAATATAATTTATATAGTATTATTCATTTAAATTTACTTATATGTTTCATCCACATTATTTGGTGATTAAGAAGAAATCACATTGCATCATGGTGGTGATAGTTCACATGAATGCACGAACGATGTTTCCATTTCTATGTGCACAAAAATTTAGAAAATAATTTGTATATTATTAAATTATAATGATAAATATGTAATTAATATCATTAATAAACATTAATTTAATCAATATAACCCATATTTTTTATGCTAATTGAAAATGAATTTCATGGCTTTATGGTGATAATAGTTCACACGTACGAAGGAACGATTAATTCTTTTAACATTTGATCGAAGGGGATATCGATTTTGGGGATGATATAAACAGAATAAAATACAATTATATTATAGATACATTATTTATTATATCTTCTTAGTGGAATAATTTTTTATGGAAGATGAAAATAAATTTAACAAAAATACTTTATTATAAAACAATACATTTCATTTGGACCATCACCTTTGATTAACAACTTAACAAATCTAATGATTTTTTATGAATGAACTAAGGACTCAATAATCTTGGTATTGAATTAATGAAGTGATTTTATCAGACCATGGACAATCAAATTTGTTTTTGATGTGTCAAAAATTGATAGGATATAGTTCCCTTTTATAAGAGACAAGATGAGAACATTTGGAATTTATTAAAATGCTAAATTAATATTAAACAATTTTCTATAATATATGGATAAGGGTGAATTAATTAGAATATATTATGATTATATGTATAAATATAATCATCCAATGAAAATTAGAGATGTTTTGAATATTTTTTTTAATCTTTACCCTTTTGTTTTAATCCTTTTTACTCTAAACATTTTACTATGTAGTATGATATTTGAGGGTCAGTGTAATTATAATAAAATGAAAAACGACCAAAAACTGAGTCATTTATGACATTTTATGACAAATTACAAGAATTTTTTAAAATATTTTATTTTTAAATATTTTATTATATTTAACTAAATTTATTAGATTTAAAAATATCATTAGTGTTAATATTAATACCATTCATTTCATTATTTTTTAAAAATGTCATAAGTTCTAGATATATTAAAACCAACTCATTTTAGGTGTTAATAACATGTCAACTTAATATATAAATTTTGATTATTATATAAATTATATAATATTATATTTATGATAAAATGGTTAATATCATTTATATTATTATTACATTAATGAAGTAGTTACAGGATCATCATTGTGTCCACATTAAACTGAATTATTTATTCCCTAAAAATTATATATAAATTACAATAATTTAGGTAATCATCTTATATTTATAAATATAATTTATAGTCGAATATATTACTGATATAACCCAATATTAAAATTTACATAGTTATGAGAAACATTATTATGAAAAATTTGTTATTACATTAAAAATTATTATAAATTTAATAAACAAACCCAGGTTTCTTACAAATGCCATAATATCGGCTTAAGGATTTTATCAGTTGAAAATATCTCATCCATCAAAATTTGTAAATTTTTTAGGGTAGTTTTGTAACAGTTATAAAATTATTTATATATTTAATTACTTGATTTACCCTAAATTATGAGAAAAAGTATTAAAAAAGATACCATTCATAATATACATAAATAAAATGGACCCATTTAAATAATTTGGACATTATGATTATATATATGAAATAAAGTGTTCAATATTAAAAACATTTAATTGGAATAAACTAATTAAAAATTATACTCATTAGAGGAATTAGAATATGATTTTGTGATGTAAAACAATCAAAAGTTCACATGGTTAGTATATCTAATTTCAAATAGAAATTTATTACAATGACCAATATGGGATAAAACGATATAAAATTTATTTATTTATACTTTAACCTATTCAAAATATAATTTAACTATATAAATTAATTTAATTATATATATTTTTCAATTAAAATACATTATATTAATACTATTCATCAAACAATGAATCTTATCATAAAAATAACAAAAATTTAACCCAAGTAAATTTTTAATACCTGGTTCAGAATAAGAGTTATAATTTTTAAAAAATAACTTATAAAATTGAATATTATACTACTTAAAATAGTTGTTCCATCAAAATACGACAAATCATCATTTTTTTAAAAAAATACTTATTTTTTTTGTAAAATTAATTTTTTTTTCATATATTGTGTCTAGAAAACACAAAATATGAACGCTAAATATTAGATAAAATATAATAAAAAAATATATCAATATTATAATCCAAAAAGATTGATTTTATTATTTTTAATCTCTACTTGTGAACATTAAAATTTTTTCCCAAAAAAAACATTTCATTCTAAAAACACAAGATGTTACCATTATGATCCACATAACCACTACCAACCTAGAAATTCTAATCCATAATAATTGATCCAATGGGATGTTATGTTGTATTATGAAATTGAAATTAGGTTTTGACCAATAAACACTTCATATAATCTATGGTGTGACCTATGTATTTTCAATATTGAGACCCATATTCATATATACAATTAGAAACCATTACATTATTCTAGTCTTCCTTATATGAGATAATGTGATCTTGGAATATCCCCTAGATAAAGACATGAGGCAAGAGACTGCTACCTAGAGTGAACTAATTTTAACACATATATGATTATAATGAAACCATGTGATTAGTGGGGAGTGGTTTCCACTACCCCTTATATGACCTCTAAGGAAGTCATATGACATAATACCTATAATGAAGTAGATTTATTATGTACAAGAACTACCATTATACTATTTTATGTTATTGATGTGCTTTCAGGATAGTGGATAATTGATCTAATACATGAGTGAGGAGATCTTCAGTTAGTATGAGAAAATCCTATGAATGGAATGTAATAGTTGATTAACCCTGATATTATCAGTTTGTACCTATAAACCACAAATTTATAGTACCCCATATTTATAATACATAAATATTACATATTATTATATGAATAATCTGACACATACCATTTCAATCCACCCCAGCTGTATATATGATTAATGAATTTATAAATATGGATAAATAAACATCTTGTTCAAGAAATATATAAATAATCTATAGCAATGTTCTTCATAATTAAAAACCTTCATAAAATAATCATGCATATATCATTTCTTCATATCCTAGGAAATGGAATGATATAAATGGGTGACCTCATACTCCTAGTAAGGGTAAAAAAGAGAGATATCCCTGATCACATAAAATTAACGTATGAAAAATGGTATGTGAACATTATCATAAAATATAAAAACTATACAAAGAATATCAAAGGTCATAATATTGATTCATGCCAAAAATATTGGATCTTCATAAAACATTAATCGTTATTGAATTAAAATACATGGGATTATGGAGAATAAAATTAACCTAAGGTTAATGTATATTGAATACATGAAAGCATATAAAATCATTTCTTTTGTCATGGATCCATGGTAGAAATATTATTGTTGATTTGGTTCACTACACATTATATAATATCCTTTTCAGGTTTTAATCATAATAATATCATAGTTTATTGATTCCCATATTGAAGTAGGATTATTCCCCATTCAAGTCCTTATTATCATAAGATATATCAATCATTACCTAATGAATTTTGGGGACATATTATTCAAGGTTTACCCACCATGTTATTACAATTATATATATATATATATATATAACATATGACACTATAAAATTATCATTAAATAACTCATAGAATTGAAACAGGATTCAAAAACATTTTATATTTTCATTATTGTATAACTCATTCGAAATAAATGAGTTTCATAATGGTTTCATTATAACTTAATTAACCATAGGTGACGAAACATATTAATAGAGAAATAAAAAACAATCATCACAAAATAATAAAAAATAAAATAATGTTCATGATATGATTGGATCATATTTTCAATAAATTAAATTTAAATACAAAAGATGTTATGAAATATGAAAATTTATTTTAGAAGACCCTAAGATCATTTCATGAGGAAAATACCCTTTTCACATTGAAACCACATATTTAAATCTATTAAATCCCAAATATATGTGATATATTATCATTGAAAATAAATTTAGAACCATTTTAAAGATGTCTTAAATACTATAGTGGTCATGACGGTGGGAAATTATATTTATTCCATGTATGTTAGAATAAATATTCCATTAGTATTTTCCATTAAAATTCAAAATTAACATATCCAAAAATGTAATGATGTTAAATGTAAAAATATTTTGTAATAACAGAAATTTCTGTAAATAATTATATTCATAATTAAGAGGTTAACAGAAAATAATCTGTTAAAATATTATTAGAAAACATTGATATATAAGAAAATGGATTTTAGAACAATGTGATAAATAAAGTCAGTTTCATAAAAACCCATTTTCTCATTTATTGAGTTTTTTATTATTAGAAAATTAAATTAAAGAATTAATTCCATATAAGTAACCAAGTTCGATGAATCACAATTAAATTCATGAGTAGTATTTCATAAAATTTAATCACTAGAAACATAATCCTAATATATTAAATAAACAATGAGATTGTAACATTAAACTCTTTCCTCTTGTTCAATATTCATTAAAAAAATATAATTTGATATATAATATATTTTAATTTATTATAATAGGAAAATTTTTAATTTAAATAATTATAACATCATTAATTACTCAAAAATAATAGTCAAAAAACATTTATTATTAAATCATGCTAAAAATCATCATTTTTAGGTTTTAGATTTTTTGTTATTCATGATAACTTTAGTACAGTAGTCACTTAAATTATAATTTTATTATGTTTTCATTTCCTATTAAATATGAATAATTATTTTTATATCAATTAATTAATTAATTAATTACTGTAATCATTAAAATGTGGTGAATTTTTTTTAATTAAAATGTTTATGGAGATGATTTTCTATATGTACGCATTAACATTGTTTTCACTATTCTAACGAAAAAAGGATAAAAACATAAATATTAAATAATGATGAAAAAATATTAAGTATATCCAATATAAATAATATATATTACAAATATCCTTATTTCTATCCATGTAAAATGGAAATATAAAACATATCGCAACCATTCATGGAGGTGGCAGTCTACATATATGCCCGAGTGACATTATCAATTTCTAACAGACAGAAGGGTAAGAAGGTAGATATGTTGTAGTGAACCTAACCCTCGTATCATAGATTTTATTTATACATTGTTAAATGAGAAAATTATATATTCAATATCTCCTAGATTTTCCAAATAGTTTTGTTGTCCTGGTAAAGTAGAAATATACATGAAATTAAAATTACATTTTATAACATAAAATAGTATAAGAATATTAATTAATTATTCCATGTGTACCATTATTTAATAACAACATATTAATCAAAAAACATATCCTCAATTCTCGGGAAAAATGAAAACTAAGAAATGGGTGAGGTCATAATTACAGTAACAGAAATAAAATTGTAGAAGATATGAATAAATAATGTATAATCAACTTGGAAATGTACATAACTAAAACATATGAAATTAAATCAATTACATGTGAATAATATGGTAGTAATACATTACAATAAAATAATACCATATAAATAATAACCTGATCCTGAATCATAATAATTTATATTTTAAGGAATTATATAATGAAGGTGAATATTAATAATATAAATATTATTGATTTAATGTATAATGTTGAAAATCGAAAAGATACAATTACGGCCTTTTGAAATGAAATTTAATTTTTTGAGTCCTTAATTCAATACATATTCATAAATTTTTAAGGCCTCATCCAGAACCCAATTTTAATTTTTTTTCCTGAGACACATCGATGCATTGATGTGATATAGCCGGACCTTCTAGTCATTTACTATGTCCAATTCATTCTGGAAATGAATGGGATTAAACATAATTCACATATAAATTATTATTTATACTATAATATGAAATTTATATACATTCCCTAGTCAATAAACATAATCATAAACCATCTAGTGTAATGTTAATTGTAGTGAAACTATACATTCATAGTCCGAATGATCATAATCTAGGTGAAAAAATAATAAGGATTGTATCATTGGAGTTTATGAATAAAAAATCATAGATAAAAAATGTGTGTCTTTAAATTTTTAATTTTTTTTATAGATCATATGAAACATTTTAGGAGTAAAATATATTTTCTAGGAAAATCAACCTTTTATTATAAAACTATAAAATACAAAATTTATTACCATAAAATTTTCATTGAAAATTTCTTTTAATGAATAAATTATTTTCATAATATTTGGGAAAAATTATTTAAAAATAAAATTATATACTTCAAATAATATCATCAATGAAATTATGGTCATTATAGAATGTAATCCCTTATATGTCATGTATGTTAAAAACAAAATAAATTTTTCATTGTAAAAAGGTTATAAAAGGCCATTATTTAGAAAACGGGAAAAAATTTATCATCAAACCATTTTTAAAAATTAAAACATGGTTAATAATGTATTAATTAATAATTTGGAGATTCAATAAAAATTTATTTATTTTAGATCATGGATTCATGAGGAAAATTATTTATATCAATGGGTAAAACAATATCAGGTTTTCTTAAAATGATTTTATTTTTCATTTTACATATCATAGAGAGGTAAAATAGTATAATTTTTTTAATTTTTCTCATAGCAATAATATAAAAAATAGGATAATTTTATGATTTAAATGCCTAATATTTTCCACAAGGAATTATTAATTAATGCAATAATGTATAAAAATGAGTTTGTTAAATAAACTATTAACATGATTATAATTTTTTACCATAATCCCAATGATGAAAATAAAATAAAATTACAAATTAAATTACCTGAATAAAAATTTATTTTTATAGAAAATGTAAAATTTTATATCTATAATCCACATTGAATAAGAAGTGGTGAAGATTGATTTTGTATCGCGAATGTATAAGTTTGATTGTAAACCCCTTACTTTAAGTGTGACACATAAAAAATTGTATTTATCTAATAGAATAATAAATTAATATTAATATTTAACTTAAATAATAACATTTATTTATTTATTTGACTTTTATTTTACTTATTAAATTTTTATATATTATTACTTAATAAATTATGTTTTCTTTTGATTTTTCGACAATATTTGGCTATGATGTCAAAATTTACTTTGGTATGTTGAATATGGTAAAATATTTCATTATTTAAACATAAAATTAAAAATTGTCATGAAATATTTATTATATTAATACATAAATAATATTTTTTAACGAAATTATATAATATGGTTATAGAAAATGATCTATGTCACAATCATATAAACTGTAGGTCGTACATACACAAGACTAACATTTCCATTTCTCAATGATTATTTTGAAGAGAATTCATGTAATATTTTTATATTAAATAATTATAATAATATTATATATACCATATATTTTCATAAAATATATTTATATATATCATCCATGTGGTCTGGGGATAATAAGAAACTCCTATCACTTCGTGAATGTGCTAGTCAATGCATACATGGGCGACACTGGTATTTTTCATTGTAAGAAATAAAATAAAAAAATTCACCTAATAAAGGTAAATATTTCACCAATTTTATAATTATTTCAATTAAAATAAAATTATTTATTAACATTATCTTTATTACCTTCCATGTATATTTTAAATGTAAAATGAATCACATCGCTTTGTAAGACAGTTGTTTGTGGTACACACAAGTGATGTTATTGTATCCCCTAATGAAATGTAATTTCAAATGGTAAATATGATATATTTACTTTAGTGGTATATTTATGTTAAAATATAATATATATATATATATATTTATAAATTATATCGATAATCATACCACGCATACAGTGGTAGTAAAAATAGAGAAAGACATTGGTTTGTGAGGCGGAAGTCCGCCATACAGAAGAGAGACATAATAATTACAAATATTAGGGAAGAGGATATGGATGTATATAACTAAATTAACATGTTAAAATATAATTATATGTTATATAATTTTGTTATTATATAATATAAAATTAATATAATTTCAATGTGGTCAAAGAAGATATATAACTAATCACATAGTTTGGAATATTAACTTTTCTCAAACAACTTCTTTCAGTGCATTACAATAGAATCCCTAGAAATGAATTGTGTCCAAAAAAGGGTTCTATGATGAATATATTGATGTTTTTAAGTTATTTCAATAGTTATTGGATGATTAAAATCAGTATAATTTGTTTATAAAAGATGAAAGTGGGTGGTATTTTATAGGTGAGGCGTGTGGCAAACTTGTAATTTTTAAAAATAAAAATGTGTGCCCTTATTTTTAAAATGAAAAAATGTTCCAAAATTGATTATAAAAAATAATTATAATTTATAATTTGTAAATAATACAATGACCGTGGTTTTTGGTAAGTTATTATGTCATTTTAACGCATAAATGTTTAGATTAAAACCTAATAAATTATGTTTAACCTTGATCATGAGAAATAATATTTTATATTTTTTTATTCATTATGGTCAAAAAGTGTGAGGAAATTATTAAAAAAATATAATTTATTACAATTCTAAAAATATAATCCATATTTCCAAATTCTATTCATATATTTTTTAAATTTCAATTTAAAATTAATCTCGTATATGCTCTATGAAAGAGGGTTTTCAAAGAGAATATGTTCAAAATTTTATAATGTTTTAATATCGAGATTCAATAAGAAAATGATTCCAATTAACTAAATTGGATTATTAGATATATTATAAAACTATTTATTTAGTAAAACCAATTTATAACCTAATTAAAATTTATTACAAAATAAATAAATCAGGAGGTTTTCAATTAAAATTCAGTATTTATAATATTAATAAAAATTGAAACAACTTATAAAAACCTCAAAAATCTCAATAAGATAATTTTTCACGAATTTATATATTTATTTATTTTATAAAATATTTTTTATTAAATATCTGGAAATTTATTAAAAAAATGTTGTGCAAAGGGTGACTAAATCGTCTTGTATAAAAATATAATTTTTTAGAACACATTTATTTCCTCATTCAAATTATTTTAATTTTATTAATAGTTAATAGATATCAATTTTTTATTTTATAAATTTTTTACCTACATAATTATAGTAATTATTTTATTAATAGTAATTCATTATAATTTTACATATGGTATATAATAGTAATGATTGGATTATAATTTATTAATACATTAATGAGTTTATTTCAAACCAAGTGTTTCAAGCATTGCAAGATATCAACAATAATGACGTTATTTAAAAATAAAAATATTAAGAAGTCTATAGATTTTATATTACCTTCTTCTCTTCGTGATTCAGGTCATATAAACTATCGAATATGATATTCATAATTTTAAATCATGGGGTATTACATTCGACCAAATAAAAAAATTACGTCATCTGGGTTAGTCCTTATCTCGGTAATTATGGGTTTTTCATTTGAATATAAAATTATTTTTATCCCACATTGTTGGAAGGATTAATAAGTCCTCCACTTGATTATAGAGAATTAAAAAATAGATGAATTATAGAATTATATATAACTATGTTTACAAGTAATAGAACCTTAGTGGGAAGAAAAGATATGTATATAGAATAATAGTGTTAATAAATATAATGAGTAGTATAATTCATTGATCATAGTAAAGTAAATATTCGAGGGAATATTTAGGAACATAAAACTGTAAATCTATGATTATTGAAAATAACATCAGTTCAATAAAAATGAGGGTATTAGTGTATCATTTTAATTCAATATCAATTTCTTGTTGATGAGGAATTCCTTTAAAATATCTATTTAGAATAAATGCAAATATAATTACTTTTTAAATATTTATTTCATTGACACAATTCCATATTGTTTTATACATCAATAATTTTCCTCTTCATTTATAACAATAAGTAATAAATATCAAAGACGATTTTTAAGCCTGATTCTTTAGAATTTATATTTAATGTATAATAAAATCTATAAAAGTGTGAATTGTATTTCAGTTTTTTTATAAATTGAATAATATATATATATTTATTATACGTAACCATTATAAAAATTTAATTAGTGTACATCCAATGTAACACAATTGGTTCATCATTAATTATTATCCATCCAATTTTTTAACAAAACCAATAACATATTAACTAGGACATCACATATGCTTGTGGTTTGATGTAAACCCTTGTCATTGTTTGGTTGAGGGTTCAGGCCCTATGGCCTTGCCATATGTGATATGGTGTCACACATAATAAGGGTTATCCTTTTTATAAAAATGTATTAATATGATTCTAATAATGTTTCTAAAATTTGAGGAATTGTAGTTACTACAACATCAAAGATAACATAATCCACAGAGGTTATAGTACCTTTAAACTGAAGTATAAAATAAATATAAAGGAATTTTACCTTAAATAATTTTTTCATAAACTAGACCAATTTATTTTATTCCCATAAATGTATTTTTTAAAAATATACATAATCATGTAATATTACCAATTTAATAATTTTTAAAAGGGGCGTGTAGGATTTATATATTTTGATCAACCATAATATCATAATTCCATGATGGTATCTATAACAGTAATGTTAATTGAGAAATATATGCATCTAATATTTACAAAATCTTTATATGTTTCATGATTCTTATATCCAAAATACCATTGATAAAAATTATTCCATAAAATAATTTATAAATAGAAATACATAAATACATCAACTGTTTTATTTCAACATTTATCTCTCCTTGTTTGAAGTGTTTTCTTTAAAATATGTAATTGACTTTGAAAATTCAAAGGAATACCACATTTAATAAATTAACTATAAATGGATACATATTGTTTTATTTATTTCCTACCTTCATTCTCTTAATTTTTCCTTATCAATTAGTTAAATTATGAGCATTTTTTTTACACAATAATAATTTTTCCATTCCATTGAAAACCCATATATTCAAAGTATGGAATAATATTATTAACAAAGTTCATACCTTTAAATCATATAATGGTTCAAATCATAATTTATTGAAATGAAATTATTAATTATCTAAATCATATCTTCTAAAATTATCAATCTATGAGCATAGTAAGGCTCGTTTTCATGAACCATGTAATGATTATGTCAATCCCAATGAGGCCTTGATAGATATATTACCAAAAGTTACATATTTTCTAGAACTAAATACACTTTTAGTATCATGAAATGGATATAATTCTTGGAAAAAATCCAAATAAAATTCTTTCTTTAATATTAAGAAGTACATTTATAAAAATCCTCAAATACTATAATAGGGTTTAGTTCCCTAATCTATATGTTCCTAAATCTAGTACCCAAGTATTTTACTAAAAATCTTTTGATACTGACTATATTTAATCTAATAATAGTTTCTCAATTATGTTTTCTATTATATTACATTGGAATTATATACAACGAATCATATCTAGAAGGAAAAAATAGTATTTTCGTCTCGTTAAAATATATCAAGAGATGAAATTCATATTATAATTTAAAACCTAAAAAACCATTTATTCTAATTGATAATCCCATTATACCCATAAATTGTCAATGTATATCAATCACAAAATAAATTTATATACCATAGTGAAAATAAAACATATCATATGGGTGACCTCATATGCTCAGTATGGTTAAGAATACAATAGATGTAATGAATAATATAGAATAACCAATTTGGGAAGGTAAATAACTGAAAAAATCAATTCAATAAATATCATTTCCATAATACAGTCGAAGTAAATGATGAAAAAATAATTACATATAAATAATAACATTAAAAGGAATCCTTTCCACGGATATTCAATATAGTCAAAAAATCACTTGGAATATCAATAAGTAAATTCATAATAATGGAAGGAATAATGATGGACATTTAAATAATACCATAGAGGGGTTTTGAAAACAAATATAATACCTATGAGTCATTGTGACAATAAATATATATAAATGGATATGACCTCACCAAAAACCAAATATATATTATCCCATGAGACATTAAGATACCTTGAGGGTCTATAACACGCTATACACGACGCATATTAGGTCATATAAATTTCATATATGAAAAGGATAAAAAAATACACATAAACAATCATATTTATAATAAAATACAAAATATAAATACATTCCCCAATCAAT
Source organism: Viscum album (assembly GCA_963277665.1). Classification (NCBI taxonomy): domain Eukaryota; kingdom Viridiplantae; phylum Streptophyta; class Magnoliopsida; order Santalales; family Viscaceae; genus Viscum; species Viscum album. The sequence goes on from OY728152.1 coordinate 1,379,230,947, forward strand.
CAACATAATCATAAATCATTGATAGTAAATTGAATGGTATCAACATAATATATCCCTATTAAAAATCATCATAAACCATCCACTAAAATAATAACAACGCAATCATCGATTGATATTACAATAAAAAAATTATTACATAAATGGGTATATTCTTACATGGTAAATTATATTCAATGATCACTAGGAATACTCCTTATGGAAAATAAAATTTCGATGAATATAATTTTTTTTAATTTTAAAATTAATAAAACTCTGTGAAAATATGTTTCTTTCAATTATAAATTATAATAACTTTACATTCTTATAATATTTGGAAATATTATTTCATTAAAAATAACATTATAAACATTCAAAGTAAGCATAAATGAAATTATGATCATGATGTCATGAAATATTATACATGATGTATAATTTAATATGAACATTACTTTTTCAATGTAAAAAGGTTAGGAAAGTTATTTGTTTATAAAATGATATGAATATTCCATTGAAACCATTTTTTAAATATTAAATATGATAAAAAATACTTTATAAATAAAATGGTGGATAATAAAACCTTTTTTATTGTATATCAATAATACCATATTTTTTGTTTAAGAAGTATTTTTTGACCTAAGAGGGAAATAAAGTCATATTTTTATAAAAGTTTTTTCAAAATAATTTTATATACTAGAGGAAGGAAAAACTTTACTGTACCAATTAAAATTTCATATATAACTATATTAGAAGAAAATATATTGATTTTAATATAGAAATGTAAAATAAATCCCCAACAACAAACCTAAAAAAATAATCCTAAATAAGATGTGATTGTGATGTAAATAATGCCCACATTGGTATCTTTTGTATCATATTACATAGGAAATATATAACATTATATGAAAAATTAAATACCATTAAGATAAATTAATTCATGAAATAACATACAAAAAGTGTAGTATATACCCCAAACAAAAGTCATTAGTGGGTAATATGAAGTATGAATCATGGAAGTAAAAGTGAGATGATAAAACTATTTCCTTGAATCATACTGGTCATGTATGTTGTTAATCATCGTCAATATGTTTTGGTTATGATAATATATTACCATAGGTTTTTTGAAGGCGATAGTCCACAAAAATATGAAAAATTATCTCATTTATTGAGTCATAAATAAATTGATAAATTATATTTTCTCAATGAAAAATATGACATGAATATTATTACAATATATTATATATTATTTAAATTAATTACATAATTTTTATTAACTTTAATGTAAATGGATTTTTAGAACTAAATGATGTGGCATCATGAAGTGATAGTCTATCGATCGCATGAGTGATTTTATCATATCTGCTATGGAATGGAAAGATAAAAATGAAATATATTATATTATTACTATAGAGGTATAATTATTTAAATAATATTATATATAAACTTTATAACCATCATCACATCCAATCAGGATAGTTTTTAATAGATAAGTGAATGAGATCGATTTCTCGAGGTGGTAGCCCTCTATAAAAATTACCGATGTCATATCTTCATATTTGAGGGAAGAGAATACAGATATAGGTAATTATTTTAACTTTACATAAATTGTCGTATTTTGGATACTGGAAAATCTATATTCATTTTATATAACAATATTTTATGACTATGAAAAAAGAAATTAATCAAAAACTAATACTTTTGAACTTTACCTCTTCTTGGATGACCACATTTGGATTATTCCAAGATTATTCCTATAATATTGTGTAACCAAATCATGGATTCTAGGTTAACGGTATGGAAGTTGGGGATTTATTTTTATAGGTTTTGTAAAATCCAAAATGGATTGAATTTGTGAATAAGTGGGGAGAGGGTGTGTCATTTTAGAATGGAGTTGAGTGGAGGACATGAAATATTTGAAATGAAAATGATGTACCCACATATTTCAAATGAAACAATAGTCTAATATAGAGTATTATATTTGGAAATATATGATAATTTTGATATATGGCCAAAAATATAAATTATTGAATAAGTTAGAATGTTTTGATCTTTATCATTTTTGTTTAACCCCCAATAAATCAGTTTTTACCTCTACTTTGGAAAATATTTTTTTACTGTTATTACTTTAAAATATGGAAAAAAATTAATTTTATATTATTAGATAATATAAAGTAGGCTTATACATATATTGAACTCATTTTCGAAATTAAATTCCTAGTAGTGGAAATATTTAATGTGATATTAATAAAATATATGAAATGAAAAAAATGGGATTTCAAAGAGAAAATTTTAAAAGTATTTCAATGTTTTTATAAATTAATTGAATAAATTTTTTTAAATTTACTAAATAAAATTCATATATATATATATATATAAATAATTAATTCAATATTAAATTAAAAATAAATTCATAATATTATTTTACATTATAAATAATTTAAATAAAAATAAATATTTTTGTTAAATGTTTTTTCTTGTATTCATAAAAAAAATGAAATTTTTTAGAATACTCACTAAAATTTCCTCAATGATAATTTTTGATAGTAATATTTATAGAATAATGTTTATTTCTTAAAATTTACATTATAATAGTGGTAAAAATTAATTATATAATATGTGAGAAAAGAGCAACTAAACCACCTTTTAAAATAACACAGATTTTAAAAAAGAACATGTTTTACCTTTCAAACTGATCTTATTTTATCTATAATTAGTATATATACTTTTAATTTAGATGTTTAATCCATATATATTTCATTTATTATTTATTATTAGCCATACCCTTCAAATTTTACGGCTATTTTATAATGTTAATGTTTAAATAATAATATTTCAATAGAGGACCATGTTTCAATCAATCCTAATGTTGATGTCATTGAAAGATATTGAATTTTATGAATTCATATAAAAATAAATATTTCGTAATGTATCCGGATGTTCTATTCCCTCATATTATTGGTGTTGCGTGTCATACATGCTATCATATATGATGTCGATATATTAAAATATTGGGTTTTTACATATGAAATTATAATAATAAATAATAAATTTTTCATAAATATGCTTTTAATATTTTTATGCATCATAATTAAAATCTATGAAAGATGATTATGTAAAATGAATTATATCACTACATGGAGGTAGTAGTCCACACAAACACACGAGTGAAACATTCATATACAATTTTATAGAAAAGTTGATTAATAATAGAGGTTCCATTATTATAATAACATTTCAGTATAATGAGGATAATTAGTATATTTTTTACTTTTTAATAATATATATTTCTACGATGTTGAAGCATAAATAAATTTAATAATTTCGACCAGGTGGTTTACCTCTTCATCAGTTAGAATCTATTAGAACCATTCTTATTGACCAATGGTATAATATTTTTAAATGATGAAAATATATAATTCATTGAAAACAGATTTTGAATGATAATTAGGTTGGTATGTTTTAATATAGATACCCAAAAGTGGAGTAAAGAAGCGAATATAGGGGTAGTTTTAGGGAAGTGAGGGAGATATCTTGCTTGGAATTTAATAAAATATTATAATATATTAATTTCATATATGTGAAAAAATATTACTAATAGAAAATAATAATATAATGGATATGATGTGACAGATATATGGATATAAGGTAGTAATTATAAATGTTTTATTATAATACAATCCTTTATCCCTTTTTAACTCCGTGAAACCCCATTTTAACCATAACGATAGTGAATTTTTTTACCGTTATTATTATTCAATATGGATGAAAATTATGATTACCTTATTAAATTAAATTTATTATGATGAATGAAAATTTGTAATCCCATTTATTATATTCAATCCATATAACTGGAAAATTTAATTTGAAATTCATGACACAAAATTAGAAGAAAAATATTTTTCCAAGAAAAATGTTTTCTTAAGTATAAAATGTATTTAGATTAAAATCTGACTTAAAATTTTCAATTTAAATTAAATATATTATTCATAACATAAATTATCTAATTTTACCATTAAATATTTTTCAAAATTGATTGAAAGTTTTTATATTATTAAATGATATGGAATTTTCCAATGAAATTCTATATTTTTCACTATTGAATGATAAATAATTAATATTAGAAAATTATAAAATATTCACTGTATGATAATTTTTACATGATTATTTCAAAAAAGTATTTAAATTAGACATATATATATCCAATTTGTGTATTAAATTTATCATATTATTTTCTCAGAAAATTTATTGAAAACCATTTTTGAGGATACATGTGTTTTTTAATCAATTAAAGACTACAAAAAAATTTGTATTTATTAATAAATATTTTTTCCTAAAATAATTATACATATTATTTAAAATTGTTTTACTCCTATTCTATTCACCAATTTTATAGCTATATTACTTTTGAATAATATTTTATGGTTCAATGAGACTCTAAGTTGTGTGTAGCATATAGTATCAATGAAAATTTATTTTATTTGAAGAAAATATATTAAAAAATTTCACGGTGTTTCATCAAACCACTATTAAATATAATTTTATCATCAAAATTCCATCATTTTTATAACAACATATGAGTTCATCTCTATTTTAAAAAATCAATTTGTTCTAATGTACCTAAATTGATATTTTTATTCCACAGGAGGACATTCCATTTAAGAGTTAACTTCTTCAAAAACACATTATCTTGCTGACTAATGATTTGTACTAGTTATTATTCATATGACATATCATGAAACATTGGTAAAACCACTTTTTCAGTACATTTATAGGATCTGGTATAAACATTCTCCATATATATATATAATACCGATGATGGACATGATAGAGTCTTGGTGGAAGAGATAAGTGATAAGATATCATCCCTACTCAATTAGGTATATCAAATGCTCTAATATAATAAGGGGTTATTATTATAGTCTTTTTAAATATGATAAAAATATTCCATATAATTTAATATAAAGACATTATACCCAATATTGAAATTCAAATTCCTAAAATGACAGTTAGTATAAATATTATATTGACTCTCATGTTCCATAAGGTATTATTTAATTACTCTATCCTTATTTTTCATTTTCTAAACTAGTTATTGTCCAAATACCATTATTTCTCCAACATCATCCCATCATGTTGGAATTATACACTTCATTGCATATAGTTCTTCATAAAGATCCATATGAGGGATAATGTTATAACATTATTTCTAGGAAAACACGACTTGATGAATTTTTTGATCCCCATTAACTTTGAAATACATATAACATAATCTTAATAAAACCTCTATGTTTTTAATGCTTCTTTTAGATATAATATTATTCTAAGTATGATAAGTAGTACTAAAATTGACCTCATAATAAATATATAATTTAATACATAGTCAATATTTCATGGTAATCCAAAGTTCTTGATCAAATATAACAAAATATGGAACTCCATGCCTCCTTACCAATTTGTTAATATGAATTACCACAAGATTATTATGAGAAAAATATTTAATAATAAAAATTATTCCAAATGAATTTTTAAGAATATATAGTACATAAAATATAAAAATAAGGATATTTTATGTTTACGGAGTTTGATGAAAAAATTCATGGTGATGTTTTTCTATTTCCATTGATTTATAGGTAATAGTTGTAACTCCCTCTTAGAATTATGTCTCTTTACCTTATGATTCAGTCATTCAAATCTCTATAATACAATCTATGTAATATCCATTTTCATAGTTCCCCCCTAGAAATACTCATTATTATTTCAATAAGTCTTAGAACATCCTTGATGAATAAAAATGATGAAATATGTGCTTCATCAAATATATCCTTCTTTAATTCAGGTATTGAGAGGACATATACACATTTCATTAATCCTATTATTCTATCGTAATAAATTTTCAATATATAAATGTTTTCATATATTTTTATTGAATATGTACACCATTATTTATACCTACATAATATAAATGTGGATATATGGTTGAACACCCATTTGAGAAACATATAATTTTTACCAATCCGTTAAGGTTTCAACATCATTCTAATTAAAATATTGATATATTTTTCTTTTTTTTATCCTAAACATATATTCTATATTTCAAAACATTATACTCAAAGCATTATTCAAAAATGTTTTATTTCAATGGGTTATAATTTATTAATCTGTCATAATATTTCATAAATCAATATCACTATTTAGAGAACATATTCAACTTTTTCAGGATAAATATATACTATAAACTTTCATGTTTGGTATATATGTTACATGTCACTTCATAAATAAAATCACACTATATCTATAATGAAAAATTACTATTGATAACTATATAACATGATTTGTGTGATTTTTATCATGAAATTTCAATTTTTGTAAGGAATATGTTTTTTCCATGTCATTCTTCATGAGGATATTTTAGAATTATTTATTTGATGTATCATATTATAGAAAAATAAATTCTCCAAATTAGCATAGTGTAAAGTCAGTTTCACTGAATAATATTCATTTTATATCCTTGAAAATCTCATCACTTTCATCGATCAAATGTAACTTTTATCCTTTTAGAATTAACTCGGTGAGTAGATTAAATGTAAATGAGAAATTTTCCTTAAATCATACATAATATCCATTTAAAATAGGAAAAATATGAATATCAGTTATAATGGTTCTTCTGATCCACTTTTTAAAAACATTTATCTTTGATGGATCCACCTGTATATTTATGATTGATATTATAAGACCCAAAGAAATATAATCATAATTCATACTTGGTAAAAGTTTCACAATAAATCTCTTATATTAGGGTCTCTAATACAATTCACATGTTTTATTTATATAATTATTTTATTTTAAGATATATAAGAATATTATATCTAATAAAAACAACATAATGAATAATTTATTATCTATGAAAACTATTCATTAAATCTATTATGATAATAGTGGAATTACTTTGAAAAATGGAATCTCAACAAAGTCAGAGTGTCCATACATCATATGGAAGGTTTCCTTAAGTGTTTCATTACATATTATCATAAATTTATGGTATAAAAATAAAATATTAATCAAATAAAAATATTAAGATACTCATCATTGATCAAATAAATCATTATATGGAGATGATGTTAAATATTCTTTACAATGATCTTGTTTTGTTTTTGATAATAATTAAAGTGTCACGTTGATAAATCATTCATCTTAAAAAAATTAATAATTCACCCCGAGGTGATGAAATTGAATGAATGAATACCTTATCATTATCCTCCAAGATTTTATACCTTAATTACTTCTATAAAATCATGTCCACTCTACCATATGACATTGAAATATAAAATTGATCAAATTTTCATTCAATGTTCTTATTTATCATCACATTAATAGAAGATCAAAAATGGTTTTGGAATATCAAACGTGAATTCCCCTTGCTGAAAATTTATTTGGACTATGTAATGAAATTCAATCGAGAACTAAGATAATTTCAAATCCAACTATTTGGAGAATATTAAGATTTTATGGTCTTAAATTCCAAAAAACATCAACATGTGAACAATCATCAACATTAAATGTGATAATTGTACCATTTTTACAGTGACCCCATCATATTATACATGGATATTACATTATTTTAGATGAGTATTCAATATAACAAAAAAATACATGCATGGAGACCTTAATAAATTATAGTCCTTGGAAACCTAGATCACATTATTCTCGTTTGGTGAATTATCATCAACATATTCTTTCAAGATATTAAAATTCAGTAATACTATATAAAAAATTTCTTCATAACATGTGGAAAGAACCCAATAAAGTAGGGGAGATTCAATGCTTAATATGTGAAGATAAAGGGAATACAAAGGCATAAAATTAACATAAGGTTATAATAATATCAATAAAATATTTTAATATCATACCCATTATAAAAGGATCGTAATCATGTGACATGGTAGAAATATTGGAATTTCATAAGGATGGAAATTATTAGACAATCATGACATGATCGATGTGATCATATAAAACACATAAGGCATAAAAGTTATAGAAGATGATTATCAAATGAAATCATTTCTTATAGGTCAATGTTCATTGGAAAAAGTTAATATGTCACATAATCGAGACTAAACCTAATAGGTGGTACACACCACCGTACCCATTTTTTAACTTTTCCATGGAAGGGATAATGTTTCCCCATCACTATATTGTGGATTCTATTTCCTTATCTTCCCATAGTGGATCAGGATTCCCTATATTCATTAATAGGTTAAGCCCTTTGACTTTATTCTGATCATTATATCATGAAATATAAATAATTACCCAACTCATGGGAGAGATATTTGGGTCCTACCCATCACATAAAAAAATCATACATTGATTTTCCAGAAAAAAATAATTCATGGATCATATCTTGACACATAAAATATATTGGATTTATAAACATCATTTCTTATGCTATTTAATTAAATGGTTATGATAACATTTAATCATATCATTACATATTTAAAATCGATATGTTTCCTAAAAAAATCATCAATGAATGTACCATTAAAAGAATTTTTTTTTGAATATATATGACCATGGAAAATGAACATATGTAATAAAAAATACATCTAAACAAAAACAATTAAAAAATGAATATGAGTGGTATTAATGGATCATCTCCCTAGTAATGTATAAACTAAAGAAATTATGTAATCTTTGTTGGAGATGGTGTTTGAAATATCACAGGGAAAATTTCTTAAGTTAGACAGATTTAATTTTACAATAATTAACATAAAAAAACATAAAAATGATTTTATTATATATAAGTTTAACCCATTCCATTTAGATAATTTCTTGAAGAAAAGAAGCTTTTTTCATTGAAATTTTGTTTCTAAAACTTGAAACCTACTAAAATAGTTTTTTAGTAAAACTAAACATTTCATGTTATAATGGATGATTAAAACATTTAAATTACTATTCAAGTGTATAACATATTTTAAAACACTTTTCATTAAAAATAACTTTGAAAACATTTAATAAAAGGTTTGAAAATAATTTAAAACATTTCATGAATCATATAACATTTTAAAAAAACTATTCATCGAGAACCACTTAATAATATGAATGTATATAATTTTAAGAAAATCATTTTTTATAAAAATAAATCATCTAAAATTTAAAATGATGCATCAGTGGAAGGATTATCTGGACGATTGATATATTTGTATATGTTGAACATTCATTTTACAATCTAGATCAATTAGAAATCAAAAAGAAGATTAATTTTTCAAAACTATTTTAAAAAAGATAAAACATTGGTAAAAATATCCATGAAAAATTATAGGATAATATTAAATAATTTAAAAATACAATTTAAAAAAACATTATTTCCAATGAATATAGAATTCTGACCAAATAGTAAAATAATGAGAGTTTTCCTAGAATTGTTCTCTTTAAAATATAAAGTAAAAAATATTGGAAAAATTGTACATTTACATGGATCCTACATGAATAACATTTTCATGTGAAAATTCATGGGGTTTATTTAGATTTGGTTCATATGACTTCCAAAATGGATGCATAATCATAAAAAATACCGATAAAACTTGAGATTGTTGAAATAGATGTTATCATTTTGTTTCATTGAATCAAACTATCAATTAAATAATAATGTTAAATGATGATTAAGATATCAGAAAAATAAGGCCATTAAAGATATTCCCTATAAATGTGTAGTATATACACACCATAGAATAAAATAGGTGCAGAACATGGAATGTGTCTTGAAATCATAAAATTGAGAGAAAAGTGCCGTATCAATTTTGTAACTTTTTATCCTTAAAATATAGTAATTAAAATAATAAAATGGATATTAAAATACTAAAAAGTATAGATATAATAATCATAGAATAAATTCATGGGATGCATATAGAAAACACTTATGAAATGACTGGTGATCATGGAATGTATCTCACAGATAAAAAAAATGTGAGATGAGAAAACCCATACATTATGTCTTGAATTAATTTATACATATAAAAACACAATTCTACTAAATACATGCTTATTAGACATAAAACATTCAACTTTATTACTATATATCTTAACATATATGATTCAATAATAACATTAAATTACTATTTTATTATTAATTCTTTGTTAATGTAATGTTTTTGTTAATAACATCTTCTTTATCATACGTCTTTTTACCTGTTTTTCATAGTTACCTTACATAGATCATGATGTACTTAGTTTTCTAGTCTAAAAAATAATTTATATATCATATATATTTATAATATAAATTTTTATAATAATATATAGAATAAATATATGTGAAATGTAATACAACATTCCTGGAGAAGGTAGGTTGTATACGCATGAATGTTGTTTCTGTTTTACTTTCATAGGGATAGAAAAAAATAATATATATATATAAATAATTTCATTAAAGCGAAAAAATTATGAAATATATATAATATATATTTTAACTAAAAACCTAATTAATAAATTCAATGTATAGTATGAATGAATGACATATCTTTGAGGTGACAATAGTCCCCACGTCCCCGAACGATGTTATCATATTTACACAAAATAGAACTCATGAAGTTATTTTTTATATAATAATTACATAAGGTTATAAAAATAAAAAAATTAATATATATAATATAAAAATATGTTTTCAATCATAATTTCCTACAATGAGTGGTGGTAATGGAAAAATTGAAGAAATTATTTCAAAAGGCGGTTGTTCTCCGTACACAATAGTTGTATGTTCATTACACATTAGATGGTAGTGTGTGTATGTTTAGGTATAAACATTAGTTTAAAAATATATCATTTTATTTATGATAATAATTTTATTATATAATAATGGTATTAAAATATTTTATGGGAATACAATGGAAATAAAACAATTGATCTTGATGAAAGATGTTACCTCTTATTTGGGTAACTTCACTATGTTTTCACCAAAAGACTTCATCGGTATGATTTATTCCAGAAGTGAGTATTATATTAATAAAGTATGGATTTTGGCATCTTATTTTAGTTGTTTTTTGGTTTCCGAATGTATTGATATGGTTCAGTAAGTGGAAGGGGTGATTTCTGTTTCATTGTATAGGCGGAGTCACATTCTAGTCGATTTTTGAAAGGGAAATACTTCACATGGTTTTCCTATAAAATGTGAATCCAATATTTTTTCACGTACAATACAATGATATATCGGGTCAAAATATGAACATATAATATATTTTGGATAACCTTCAATGTTATTTTGGAGCATATATTTAAGGATTACTTCATTGTTATGAAAAATTTTCTCTTAATTGCTCTAATTTATTTTAATCACATTCACTAATCATTTGTTTCAAAAAATAATTTGAAAATATTATAAATTATAAATTTTTATGATTCAAAATATTAATTACATTTTTATAAATTTCAATCGCATATGGGAAATAAATTAATTTAAATTTAATCCTGTAAACATGATGATAAAGAAGTGTTTTAATGCAAAAATGATCAAAAAATTTCAATGTTTTTATATCAACTTTCACTAAAAAAATTATACATATTACATAAATATGATTAGTTTATTTAAAAATGATCATATAATATTTTAAAACTCAATTAATACATAAATTATCAATATTAAAAAATTATATAAAAAATAAATTTTGAATTAAAATTCAGTGTTTTTATGTATTAATCAAAAATTGTAACCTTTGAGAAATGTTTTAAATATTTTACCCAAATAAAGGATTGAAATTACACATTCAAAAATGAAGATTTTACTTTTAAATAAAAATTAAAAATCATCCAAAAATTATATTTAAAATTGATTTTCCATTAAAAGGAAATAAAATTATCTTTTACAAAAATACATCTTTTTATATATAAAATTTGATTTATAATTTTTTTATACCGATCAAATATATAATATGAGTATAAAAAATATTGGTTGAATATATAATATTTAAATATTGTTGAAAATTTTAATAAAAAATTTGATTTTAAATTTATTGAGCCAAAATTCAGTGTGTACAATGAAAAATAGTTTTCTTATAAAAATAATTTCTTTATTTTCAAATAGTTCATTCATTACCGTCTACTAATTTATTATAAAGGATTGATTATATATAAAACAATAAACTGTTGTTTTATGACTCAGACAAACCAATACATTACATCCACTTCATTGACTATATTGTAGCTACACTAATATTTTCATAATTGTAATAATAAAATATTGATGTTCGGTAAAAAATTGACTTTCATGTTATGTGCTCTAATGAATAAACTAGACATTGTTTGTAACACAAAAAAAAAACATAATTTTTTTTGTACTAAAATCCAATATAATTGTTTTTTGTTGAGTAATATTAACATTTTGTGCCATATAACATGAATAATAATTTATTCCTTTATAAAAAATATATATATTAAATGTTTTTTAAGTGTAAAATATCCAGAAGATTAATGTAATTTGAAATGGATAATTCACAAAATATCATGGTTATGAATTCTACCCCACTTAAAATTAATTTTTCCCTTGAAATCAATCTTGATTATTAATTGTTTAATACTTGAATGTTCTTTTCACATAAACACACATTGTAAACATGAATACAAAAATATTAATTAAAATGGATAGTTAGAAACATAAATGTAACACAATGTAATAGATAACAAGGATTCTATATATGAAAACATGGGTGGGAAGTGAAAACATAGACACTTAAGATAACTATAACAATAAATTTATTATAAATTGTGATAGAGAACATGGTTAGAATAATTTTAACATTCACTAAGAAACACATCTTCGATGATCTAATGGGCTATTTGATTCTTCAAAAATGAATGTAAGATAGTAAATTTGAATGTTTTTATGATCCTTCTTCCTAATGTTGAATGTTTTTTTTGAAAATATATACATACATGAATTTTGGACTACCTTACCCTTATTTTTTCCTAAATCATATTCCACATAATATCTCATTGAAATTAATGAAGGTTAATTTTTAATTCCTAAAAAACTAAAAGATCACAATATCCATAAAAATAATAATAGGCCAATATATATATTTTGTCCCACAAATAATATTCTGATAAATTTAACCAATATGAATAAATACTCATATAGTGAGATAGTATTTATATACATATAAATTCATTTAAACTTTAATATAATCCATAACATAACTGTTCAACCTTATAACTCTTTTGAATGATGACAATTCAATATATTATAAAGAATGTTTTTAAATCAACTTAAAATTTCCCCCCATATATTATAAAATAGGTATTGTTTTTTATATTCCAAACCTGTGAATTCCTTTATTCTATATTCCTCCTAAATTTCAAAAAATTATTATTAAAAACATGATGGTCTACTTATTTTAATTTTTATTTTACATATTTTCTAAATTCAAAAAGTTTTTAAAATTATTCAATGATATAATAAACAACTTATTAACTTGTCCTTAATGAGATTCAAGGTAATCAAAACCATCTAATATAATTATTCATATCCAAAATATAATTATCCCAACAACATTATCTTAAGATAAATAACATATTATGCATCGTATCTTTCATATAAATTTGACTTCTATGAACATTTCTTTTCCATTTGAATCAATTTTCTATTGAATCAATAATATTCAACATATTCCTCTAAAAACATCTGGAAAAAATTATTTAACAATTTTTATATATATCACCATTGATATATCATTATTCAAGAAAAAAATACATAAAAACATGAATTATTCCAACTCATCCTTAAGAAATAAAAAGGCTACCTCATCACATTACATAATATCTCATTCCTTTATAGTTTCATCTCTAGTCTCATCATTATTAGCAATATAACCATTTATAATTCTTTATATTATCATTCTACTTAGGAAATATATTTTCATATTTTCTCCTCCTTCCACACTTAAATAATTTAACTGTTGATAATGTTATAGAAGGGATAATATTCCCATCCATTGAATTATCTAAAGTCTTTACATTTTCTTTGTAGTTACTTTCTTTGGGTCATTCTATTCCACAGTCAAATCATCTGGTTGTTCCCCCAATAAATTTTATTAGGTGATTATTTTTACTTTAATGACATAAATGAAACATAATCACATTTCTTCGATGGTATCTATTACCAGAACTCCCAAAAAAACTCCTTTATTATCTACCATTGTGAGTTATATAATTTGTTATGGTATACCCTGAAAATAAAATTTCGTGTAAAATTAAAAGGTATGATTAGAAAACATTTACTTTTTTGGTAATCCAATTTGAATAATAATCAGAAAATCATCAATGACATTAAACATTCTATCAATTACTTATGTTTCCCTCCATTGAATAAAACAAGATATCCTATTGTGAGCATCCCTTATCATTGTTTAAAAACACATAATGATAAAACAATTGCTTATATAATTTCTAAATTATTGAAAATACTTCATTTATATAATATAAAATAGGTTTATCATTGATTATTCATAGTCATAATCCATTGAATCACTTAATTAAGGTTCATAAATAGATTTTTAATTCCCAAATAATATCCCCCGAGAGTGTCAAATAAGTTGTATAGAAATTCCCACTGTCATACACCAGTTTCTGATCGAGTAAAGCTCAATACTGTGATTTCAGTGTTGTTTAGCCATTTAATATCTTTTACAAATCCATATCCCCAAGTAGTATCAACAAAGGGATGTATATCTAGGAAATTAATCAGTATATCCATTACCAAAATTACAGGACATTTACATAAACAATCAATTTTTCTTATACGCATCCTCAGAGACACCCCTAGACATATCATTATAAATATTTCTTGTGGATATCACTAAATATTTCTCATCCTATATTCCAATGTTTTACTAAACCATTTTTCTGATAACAACTATAGTGATCCTAGATTGAAAAACATATATATGAAATAAAAATAAATTTCAATTCAGAACAGTTCAAAAATACATAGAAGAATAGTGATGGGTTATTGTATTTGGAAACCTGTAACACATTCTTCTAGTTTTGTTAATGATCATCAACATATTCTTTAAAGATATTCACCTTTAGTTCTCTCACAGAATACCATTCTTTATAACCTAGGGAATGAAAACATAAGAAATGTGTGAGCTCAAATACTCAATAAGGGGAAATAATTGAAATACAAAGGCATAGCATGAACATAATGGTTTGGTAACAGGAGCATAAAATTTTAAGATTATTCCCTACACAAAAATGCCTTAATAATGAGACAAGGGATAAATATTTTATGTTTATATTGGATGAAATTATTATATAATCATTAACATGAACCATATGATCATATCAATGTCATAATACATAGAAATTTTGGTAAATACATAATCATATAAAAACATTCCCAATAAGTCAAGTTGAATTTCCAAAGAAAAGATGTATCATAATGGGTACTCCAACAATTATAAAGGTCACACCAATATTCTGAGATGATTGGGATTCCCATTGTCGATTGAGTGTTCCATATTCTCATAGATGATTTGTATTCCCATCATGGATAGTGGAACATTCTTATCGAACTGATTCCTACCATTTTATAAGGAAATATAAAAATATACCCAATGCATTAGAGAGTGATATAGGTTTCACACATCACATAATAAAATCATCCATACATGTCACACATAATAATAAATCTTGCATAATATCATTACCCACAAAAAGAGATGGTCTTATTAAAATTAATATTACAACCCAAGAAATATTATGGATATCAAAACATATTATCTTATCAAAACATATTTAAAATTTATAGGTTTAATAATATTTTCATCCATGATTATCTTGTGAAAAAAAATTTATTCAAAACCTCATAACCCCTGGTGGGGGAATATATCTCATGAAAATACGTCAATATAAACATAAACCATTCAGGAACGAATATTAAGGATATTCTTGGACCATTTCCATAGTAAGTAATATACTATAAATGATACATCATTGTATATAAAGATGTATTTTGAAATATGGCATTAGATTTTTTTTATGTTAAATAGCCTTAAATTGAATATCCTTTTTCATAAAACCATTTTAAAAAACCTTTTTCATATTTAAAAATAGTTACTTTTTCATATAAAACATTTTTTTGATAAAAATATACTTTCTTATATAAAAAATTATTTTTAAAACATAAAACCTTTCGAAACCGATTTTTATTGATAATAAACATGAAAACATATAACAGAATATATTATAAATTTAAAAAACATTTGAAAAATATAAAATCATTTGAATCATTTTTCATTTAAAATGCCTTTTAAAATATTTTAACTAATATTTGATCATAATTTAAAACACTTCATGAATCATATATCATTTTAGACAACACACTTCATAGAAAACCACTTTAAAAAATAATTTCTAGAAAATTCGGAAATTATTATTTAATTAAAACAATCCTTGAATACATGAATTTAAATCATTAGAGTACGTACTACAATAAATTTCAATAAATATATACATGCCAAATATTTGTTTTTCACTCTAGAAATTATAAAATATCCCCATTTAGAAAAATATAGTAATTTTCTTGTTTAAAAAAATTTTATAAATATGATTAATATGGGTAAATATATACTTAACATATATATCATAATAGTAATACATTTGTAAATCATTTTTATAAAATATAGTTTCAAATAATACATTCTTCCTACTAAAAGGTTAAATAAACTTATATTTTCATAAAAAAATCCTAATCATATTTTTTTTTTAAAAAGAGTAGATATTTTACATTTAAATAGATATATCATGATTATCCATAGGTGGGGAAACTTCATATGTGGTATTGAGATATGGGTAAAATGATTTTATTAAAGGAATAATAATCATTTGTAGTCTAGACTAAGGTAATGATTGTTGCAATAAATTCTTACCTCTTTAGTAATGTTTAATCATACTCACAATGAATTAATAAATGTACATGATGCTTAAAATAACATGAAAATAATGATAATCATGATATAACATGTCTATGAGCTTCATATACACCACATATAATACAATAGGTGCATTATATAGCATGTTTGTCAATGAAGGAAAATGGAGAAACATTTTATTTATGAATTTGGAATCTTTATAACCATATACCCCATGAAAGAAAGAAAAAAAATGGATATATGAATGCCAATACATTTATGTATATGATTCATATAATAAACTCATTGTAAGTATATAAATGATACAAAATAAATTAGTGGTGAACTCAACATGTATCTCACATATATAAAAAATAGATGAGGAAATCATTATCTTATGTTTTGAAATTCATTGTACACATTCAAACATGATATATAACAAATAAATGTTTTTCATAAATCTATAATAGAAAAATATTCCTTTCTATCATTCCATATATGATAAACTTATGGATTTTTATTACCCATTTATTAACAATTCAATGTTATTGAATTGTTTTAGCTAATAACTACATTGTTTATCATTTATGTTTTGACTTTTTATTTTTAATCAACCTACATAGATCCCAATTTAATTATTTAAAGAGTTTCAAAATTTTTTATATATCATATAAATTAATTATATAAATATTTATAATAAACTATAAAATAAAATGATATTAAATCAAATACTATAATCGTTGAGATAGTAGGCCATATGTACCCATGAACACTCATTCTTTTTCCATTATCACGGTGAAAGAAAAGTAAATGAGATATATGTGTGTATATATATATATATATTATAATTATAGTAGAATAATTCTTTCATTTATATGATATAAATTATCTAAATCTATCCTTAATAAATTTCATGATCTGTGTGAACGAATCACATCAGTTTGAGGAGGCATTTGTCCACATGCTTCGATTTTTTTTAAATATTTACACAAAACAGAAAGAATAATGGAATGATTTACATAGTAATTACAGGAAAACAAATAAATTATAAGTAACATACATATATTATAAAAACCAAGTTTCCATCATAATTTCTAACCATTATATTTGGTTATGGAAAAATGAACAACATCGTTTCGTCCGGTGATAGTTTGTCATACATAAGTTCAATATGTTCATTACCCATTAGATGGAAGTGTGGGTATGTTTAGGTAAACTATAATATGAAAAACATGTCAGTATATATATAATATGGATTTTATGATATAATAATTTAATAAGAATATTTTATTTTGTGGATAATGAATAAAAAATAAGGATATTGAGGAATTAAGTTACCTCTTCCTTGGATAACACCTCTTTGTTTCACCAAAGGGATTAATTGGTTGTAATTATTAAAAAGGGGAGGATTATAAGAATTAAAGATTTAATGTAAAGCTTATTTTATTTATTCTAGGGGATCCAATTTTTTGATAGAATTAAATAATTAAATGGGGTGAGAACCTTTTTAGATTGTAATAAGAGAGGTATCATTGTAAATTTTTTAAAATGGATTTTCACCCACATTTTTCCATAGAATGGTGGCTCCAATATTGATAAAAAATAATTCAAGTAACATTAGGATATATATATATATGAATCTAAGAGGGATGATGGACATGTTTTTATCTCATTTTGGGGCCACAATATTATGGTTTAGTCTTTCGGTAAGGTAACTTTTCTCTAAAACACTTTAATTAATTTTAATCACATTCAAAAATCAATTTTTTCTAAAACTAAGTTTAACTTATTAGAAATTATAAATTATATTGATACCGCATATGGATCCCTTTTTTTCATATTTCAATTACTTGAGTGGTATAAATTAAATTAAATTAAATCTCATAGATTAGACAACAAAGTGGGGTTTTAATGTAAAAATGTTCAAAAGGATGAAATGTTTTTATATCCAACTTAAAAAAGAAATTTTTTTAAAACGTACTAATAATGATTAATTGAAGTAAAATTGATCTAGTTTAACTTTAACAAAAATTTAAAAAATAATTTAATTATATAAATAAATTATATGAAAAAAAATTTGATTAAAATTTAATGTTTTTCCCTATTTATCAAAAATTTATATTCTCATACAAATACCAATTTTTCACCCAATGTAAATTTTGATATCATGATTTTGAAAAATAATTTTATTTATTCAAATAAATTTTATTAATAATTTAAAAATGATATTTAAAATGGTTTCACCATTAAAAGGCAATAAAATTACCTTTTATAAAAATACATCATTTTATTAATAAAATAGGATTAATTATTATATTACCCTAATGAAATTCATTATAAGAATGAAAAAAATATTTATTGAATATATAAAAAATAAATTTTCTTTAAAAAATAATTAAAAAGTGGTTTTTTATTTAATTTTGAAGAAATTACATTTTTACGTATAATAATAGTTTAGTTATAAAAATAAATTATTTATTTTCAAAAATTTATTTCCTTAACATAAAAATTTTTATAAACAACGATTTATTTAATATTCATCTATGAATTATATTTTTTCAATTATGGTAATATTATAACTTACATCAATTCCAACAGCTAGGTGGTAGCTGTAATACTATTTTAATAATAATATTGATAGTTTATTTTAGTTCAGTAAAACCCAGCATTGTACGTTATTCTAGTTATCGAAGGAACTCAACATTATGTGAAACAAAATCCAAACCTAATTATTTTGTACTATAAGATAATTTCTGTTTTTATTTTAGAATGATATTAACTAGGGGTTATATATAATTAAATCCAAATTTTTTTTATAAAATACTATATGTAATGTTTTTAGTAGTGAAAAATATAAAAAATATTAAAATAATTCAAATAATAATAATTAAAAAAAATAGCATTAAAATTTTTCACTACAAATTTAGTATATAATATTTATTATGGTATTATGAATCCATTATAAAATTATTTTTATTAAAAAGAGTGATTATATCCAGATTCAAAAAAAAAATATTTATTGAGTATATGGTGTCTACATCATTCACCAATTTTTTATTGTAATATATAGAAGAATTTTTTATATTTTTTGATTTCCCTTTGTATCTATAATTAAGGTTTTTCTAATGTCAATCATCGTTATTAACCCTTATATTATACCACAGATTAACAAAACATACATACTCCATTAATTTTAAGTACTAGAGTTTGGGTGGAACATTCTAGGGTTCTTTTTCAACAACATTAACTAACTTCTTCTTCCCATTAATTCATCATTGGATTCCAAAATGACTGTCCCTTCCACACATAAAATGTTTTCCTATTACCATAAGATAGTTTCCTCTATGTTTCCTTCCTCAATTCAGTAATAATGGAAATATCTTATTCATCTTTCTATGATTATTATTATTTTTGTTTTATATTACTTCTATCATTAATCTGTTATTAAAAAATGAAATAGATGAGTAACATGATTATATATTTAAACCTTGATATAGCATCAAATAATTAATTCATAACTACTTAATTATCGTAGGGATTATTCCCATTAGAGAAGTGTTTTTGATCCATTGAAAAACCAATCAATCTTTTATTAAAGACATATAATATTACTATATGCATACCTAAAAATTCTTGTCAAATTTTTCTTATAGTTATAACCATATTTATAATCCTTCTCCATTATATAAATTAATTCATTCTCTATTTACAAGGGATGATTTTGGGGATTATACATATTAAAAATGATGTTTTCAATCACATCAAATTTAGTAGACTTAATTTCATTATTTTCCTTATTTTCTTATTAAAATTGAATAATTCATATTCTTCTCCATTGAATAAATATACATCTAATTCAACTTTTTCTAATATTGAAAATATAGAACAAAAAAATCCATTTAGTGGTACTGATCCACAACATAGGAATTAGTGGATCATCATATTAACTAAATGAATGTTGATGTTTCCTCATGAATGACTCAATGGAATATTGTTCCTTCCATTGTTCATTTTTAATCTACACATGATTCCATGGATGTCAATGTTCCATGTTCATGGAAAATGAATTTAATTCTAGAGAGAAAATAATTTGGTTATTAAGGATTAAAATCATTTAATTTTCCATCACATTCAACATTAAATGGTTCTTCTGGGTTCAATATATTTATTAACCCTAGAAATAATATTATGATAAATAATATTCATATTGGGAGACCACGTAATCACATTAAATGAGTTATATGTTGTATAAATATTTAAAACATCATTAAAATATATGGAACCATAGGTTTAACCAATTAGAGTTATAATCATAATTTATTCAAATCCATTATAATAGTTCATAATGAAAATTTCTATTAACCAAATAATTCCATCTATGATTGTGAAACTATATGTGTTGTATTTGAATAATCACTTTCAATAAGAATGTGAGATGAGATATACTCTAATGAAACTTTTAAGGGATGTGACCCATATATTACTATGTTCCAATACCAAATCCACATGTATTTTCTAGACATCTATTCTCTTCTTGGGAATCCACACTTTGTTATGTTCTATTACATTTTATATTCTCTGATAGAAAGGATTATCATAAGGGTTCTAACTAAAATTTTCTTCTTGGTAACTTTATCCACTTCCTCCAATCCATTTTATTCTATCATAGTATATATTTAGTAGAAAAATCAACAAAATGATTCTCCAATGATCCTTTTAATCATCTCAAACTATGGTATGGTTTGAAATTCATTTCATATTTATTTTTTAAAAATTAATTTTTCTTTTGTAAATGACATAAGTTATTACAGTCTCATCTTCAAGTAATTCATTAATGAAAACTGGAGAAAAAGTATACAACACATCAATAATTCTAAAATTAGAATCTAAATTTTCCAAACATGTATCATCAATACTTAAAAATTATTTATTATAGTATTATAATCCTTGAAAATAATTTTATAATGTTGTATGATCCCAAATTTTTTCTAAGATCTAGTACCCTTTTAAATTTCTAACAATTCATCAAATTTAAACAAATGTGGGTTCCTAGTGGAGTGATAGGTAAAATTGGAGGGGGTGTCTAGGAATTATATGGATCAAGTATCTTGAGTTATTGGTTGACGACGCTGGTCCATCCCCTTATACATGTTTTTATTAAACCATTTGGGGTGGTGAAGCCCACTATATAGGTCCACACAACATGATAATTTCATCAAACTAGACGCACATTCCCATTCAGGGGATATAAATACATTAGAAGATGAAAGATTCACATTTAGTGCACAGTTAATCTACTATTTTTCCATTACCATTAATAATTTGTTCTTGTGCAAGGATGTGCCGATGGTTGGTGCATGATATGGCCAAAGTTGTGGATGAACTATGATATATAGTGCATTAAGGTAAATTTATATATTTTCCATTACATATTTTAATTTTTTACCTCCTCATATATATTTATATTTCTACATCCATGACTATTTATTCTCATGGGTGAGATATTTGAATCCTAATCCTAGGATTTCCATAACTCTCTAATGAAGAATATGATTCTTGTATTGTTCATCTTTTTATATTAACATAGTTGAGTTATTTATTCATCAAACACATTTATCTATCTTTAATTTTATTAAAAACATTATTTGGTGAAGGCTCTAATTTCAGATTATCAGGGTCTACATCCATTATTATATTTTCTTATAATTTGAAACAAAACATATACTATTATTTGATGATTGGTCCTCTACCATTCTAAGTATGGTAGTCTCATTATTTTTCATTAAAGTTGGGAGGTCCAAAATTATATCATTGGGTCGCATTCATGATTTTTTGGGGGACATATAAAAATTTATTTGTCTATTAAAATTAATTGATATAATATAATTACACCAATCTTTTGACATTTTGATGTTAAATTATCGGTTATGATCAATGGATTCGAATCGACCCTTGGGAACATTGTTTTTTTAGACTAAAAAACCATAGGTGGTCTATGTAATTGAATTCACCATTTATCGATTTATTAACGGATGTCATTTAGTTATTATATAGTAAATTTAATTTAATGATGGTTTGAAGGAATGGAAGTCCATTACACTAGGCCCTCATAATTTTCTCTTGATTGTTTACATAAAAGATATCCTTTATAGTTTAAATGGATATTTTAAAACAATTAATGATTCATTGGATACAGGGCCTTCTAGTCGGATGATATAAATAAACCACCTTCTTTAGTGAGTTAATTTATTGTGATGGAGATGACCATTAGAATCAAAATGTGTGAGATTATATGGTATGATTGGACTCTAGGTTTACTTCCATTCTACGTAACTTGAAAAGTATGTGATGTGGGTTCCAATTTAGGATATTAATAAACACAATCTTCAAAAAAAATTAAATTTTTTTATGATTAATTTTTATGTTCCTTGTGTCACATATGGTTTTTTGAAAAAATCCGTTGAAAGACTCATTTAAAAGTTATCTCACATTTTCTTAAGTGATACATGTAATCCAATATAGACTACCAAGAATGGAAAGAGGTGATATAATGTTGAAATTGTAATAGAGAAACATGGAATCCTTAAAGACACCCATGGAAGATCAAAGTAAGAATATTATCTGGTAGTCTCTGAGTGATAATTGGTTTTCCTTTTATGGACTTCCATTGATGGAATTGGTGAGTGTCGACATAATACCACACATTGAGAAATACTACGAATCCATGGATGAATTGCAAAGATAGTCTTTTAGGTTGGAAAGTTCATGATAAACCTAGAGTGACACCTAGTTTTCAACATTGGAGTTCCAAAGATTGGATTAGGATGTATTATATTGAACAATGAATACATTATTGTTAGGATGTGTTTTCCAAGAAATATTAAAAGCTTTGATAAAGTTAGATCCTTACACTTAAATATGGGACATAGATTAAAATCTCATTCGATATGATAAATAGGGGATTCTAAGGCAATGTGTCTTCTCATGTGACATAATTATTTAGTAAAACCATTATTGAAAAATTAATCAGAGGGAGTTCATGATAATTCAATGATGGTATCATAGGATGGGTGATCAATGGAAACCCATATTTATGTGGGCTATTTATATGAAACACAAAATTTATACATTTACTATTTCCCACACACTATTTATTTTATATATTCCCTGACTAGATGTTAGTTAACAAAATTTATGGTGGAATACTATGTTTATATCACACCATGCTTGCCCCAAAATTATTTTATCCAAACATACATAATTTATCCAGGTAGGGATATGGTCCTACACCCTCTCATATTTGTTTTAATTTTCTTTAAATAAGATTATGTGACAAAATGACTAGTATGTGTATCATGATACTACTTTTGTATAGTTTATTTTTTCATTATGTTAATTTGATACATGTATTGAAAAATATTTATGTGGATATATATTACATATATTCATTTCTACAAAGCAGTACATGATCATCATCTAGTATATAAAATTTATTGACATGTCTAGGTAGTTTTATAAATAATATACATTATTCCTACATTGATCAATTATTCACATGCTTGCACTATTGATTGGTATTATTATATCATTGTTCTACTATATAATACCGAGGGAATAGTATCATCAATATTCCACAATGGACTTTCGTTTCTAGTCGATGTCCTCCGACATACAGGGATGTTCACTTGGGAAAATGTACCCAACTAGATTTAGTTACTGTTGACTTTGGAATGTTTTAGATGTAAAAAATATACATAACTATAAACCCTTTCTTCCCATGGAGGAATATTTATTCACCACATTTATGGAATTTTTGTCAAAATATCCTGGATAATAACGTCTTGTAATAGAAAACTTATCCCTTTTATATAGTGAATTAATTACGTTAACAATGTAATATCTTATATTCAAATTCATATTTAATCATTTGGTAAGGATTTTATGGCTTCATAAAAAAAATGACCCAAATACTATCATAGCCTAATGGGATTACCTTATTTAAAAGAGGAACCATAAGAAATATTAGCAATGGTTTGCTAAACCAGCTCATTAAATGCAAATTAATCATAATATAATTTATTAAGAAAGTAGATTCATATTGGACAAGATCCCATCGGGGCCCACTCAGTCCAATATCTATGGGAAAAATTTATCTAATGTCAATATGGGTATTTTATTTTCTATAACGATGAGGTTACCACTAGCTCACACATATATTGAAACCTTCATAATAGAACTATAATTATTATAGATAATTCTTACTGTATCTTTGGTCATGATGATGATACTTTTTTGTATGAAAACTAGTCTGCATCTACCTTATATTTTTCTTGATGTCTAGTTCCAGATCTCAATTTCATTTAAGATTATAGATTTCTTAGTTTCCACAATTATTTTATTAGTTAGTTAACAGATTATTATTTTATATAATCATATAAATAATCCGTCTATAAAATTTCACCTTCAAGCACTCTACTTTAGTATTTTTTTACTTGATCAAACCGTTATGACCAAATAAATGAATCTCTTCCTATAAAAATGGTTTGTAATACCAAATGGTGAAATTAAATACCAATCAAAATAATCATTATAGTTCTAAGGATAAAAAACAATGTCCACCCCCTTGATGTAGTTGGGACATGTTTCCTTATCGTGAGGACGATCTAGTTTATATTTATAAGGACCTAAGATATAGCATAGTGGATAACCTCAGGGTCTCTCTCAAGGAAGCAGTGGTGAGAGCCTATGAGGTCATTTTGAAAATATTTTTTTATTTTTAAAAATTTTGAAAATATAATAACACAAATCCTATGAAATCACTAATCACTGCGAAAGAGTGCAGTGGATGTGGAGTAGTGGATGGATAGAAGAGAAACAGAGATGAAAACATGAAAAAATGCAGAGACATAGGATAAAGTACCTAACAAACAAATTACACCAGTGCACAAAAGACCAATGTCTTCATGAACAACACCAGACCTAGGTTAATTCACACTTTACTGCCTATTATAGTTCTTCATAAAAAAAATTTCAACAATTATCAACTTCACTCAGTGCATAATCGGTGTCTCGGATCACACACCAACTCACCTTGTTATTAAACACTAAAATGTATTATTTCTTCTTTTCTCAATCATTCCTCGTAAATACAAGTGAGTCACTCAACAAGCTCATTTCAACCAATAATTTTCACTCCTTAAAATGATCCTACTGAGATCGTCAAATCGCACAACCAATATTGATTCTCAGTTCGAGAAAACAAGATAGGAAGGGGAGATGAAATTATGAAAGAAATTAACTGATCATCCTATGAAAGATCTCACTCTCTCACAATCTAATTCATAGTGGCGATCTACCAAGGTGAATAAAAATTGTGATAACATTAAACCGTGGATCTCTAGATTGTGATGAGTTTCACAAACTAGATATAGCCCCACATGTTATATATCTATTTATGAAGAGTGATAATCACGACGTGAAACAAGGATGAATGAATGGCACAAGAAAAAACCCAAACATCACATTTTAATTAACTAAAAATTCAACACTACGAGTTACCGACTCAACATAAAACACCAAAAATAGAGCAGCATAGGAGACTTAGATAATGGAGGGGCAAGTCCCATCTCCAATTCGAAAACGATCCAAGTCCCCGAGAAATGGATGGAATGTCTGTTGAATGGTGGTGGAGTCTCTTCCCCCCACTATTGAATGGTGCCCTCCCTCAGCCCTGTTCTTGGTCTCCCCCTAGTCCATCTGGAAGAGAGGAGTCCCGGGTCCTCTTATTCGTAGATGAAAATAGAAAAAAGTAGTTGATGACGTAACAGACAACATATCAACATGGAGCACTTTTATGTGAATGCCACCAGCATTTATGTGAACTACATGTAAGTGAAAACAATTCCCCCGCAACTACATTACTAATTTTCTCGCGTCTTTCATGTGAACTACTTCATTTATCACCACTTCAACCAGTAGCTCCCACTACACAAAACAACAGCAAACCCAAAACAAGTTAAACAAAAAAATAAAAATAATAAAACTATATATTAATATTATTACATAGATTACATAAAAAAAATACTTATTAATATATATATAATAGAAAATTTTATTAATATTAATTTATAGAAATATAATTATTATATTTGTTAATATTTTTCTTATTAAAACAAATTAATTGATATTATATATATATAAGTATTATATGTTATGAATATTATAAAATGTATTATATAAATAATTATTTTTGTATAAAACAAAATAAACGAAACTTCGAAAAAAGAAGAAGAAGAGGGGGAGGAACGTTTCAGTGTGGAAGAGAGGGGAAAAGGGGTTCAGTGTAGGTAGAGACGATAGTGTAGCGGCATGAGGCGTCTCAAAAAGAGGATGCAACGATGGTGTGGGTGGCGGCTCGGGTGGAGGAAAGTGGAAGAATACGCCTGAGTAGGGGTTTGTGTGATGATATGGAAGGCGAGGCCGTAGGTGGATAGCAGGGAGGTATTGACATGGGGTGTGTAGCGATATAATGGAGAAGAGGATGTAAGGCCACTGTGAGGTTCGATGGTGGAAAGTTCTTGTGCGAGTGGTGATCTCCTAGTGTAGGCTTGCAGTGCGAGTGCGGTGCGGAGCAGGACCGTAGGGAGATGCAAGGTGTAACTTCTTTAGATTTTTGAAACATTGATCCCTAATCCAATTTTTGTACCCCAAATTCACTTTTTGTTTGTTCTTTCACGAATATAATTCGAAGATACTTCTATTTCAATTTTTCATTTGCTGGATTCTTGATATTGAGTTGATGGATTAATCAAGCAAAAATTGGCTATTGGGATGTCCAATATTTAAATTCTTCATGTTGTTGGTTGGTACAGTTCAACGTTGTTGTGCTGCTAGGATAGGAGAAGAGGAGCATTATAATGGTGCTAGGTTTTCTATGGAAGGTGGCAGGGAAGATGCTATAGGGGTGACGGTGAGTTTATGAAGGAGGTTTTAGTGTGACGAAGGGTGGCTGCAGGAAATAGTGTCAATGTCACCATGAGGGTTTCTCACGGTCTCACCCTAAGTGTTGCTCAGAGTCTCACCATGTTGTTGCTCACGGTGGTAGGGTCATGTGAGAATATGGTGGGACTGCAACAGTGAAGGATGAAGCGGTGCCACGGTAACCTGCAAAAAAAGAACAAAAAAACTAAATTAAATAAAACATTAATACAACTGGGAAATGAATTAATAAATTAATCAATTAAACTAAATATAATAAAAAATGTTAAATTATAAATTTTTTATGTTTTATTTAAAGGAAATAATTTATTTTTATTTATAATTATAAACAAATTCATTAAATATTTAATTAAAACACTAAAAGTCACTAACATAAATTAATTAAACAATGAATTAAATAATTAATATGGTAAATTAATGTATATGAAATATTAATTGAATAAATATAAATTGTTATAACTAATAAAATTATTATAAGTCTAAATACTAAAATGGGTTATTTATTTTAAAATTAATAAAAAAGGAATTAATTAATTAAATTAATTTATTAATATACTAACTTGAATGAAATATTTTTAAGAATGAAAAAATATAAATTAAAAAAATTCAAAGTTGCAGGACTAATTTAATTTAAAAATTATTTAAAAAGAAAATAATGAATATTATAAACACATGATTTAAACTAAAATTGATTATTTTACATAGCAAAGTACAAAATCACATCAATTATCAATTATTTAATAAAAATACATTTTGGTATAAAAAATTAAAAAGAAAATACAAAAAAATGTGGCAAAGACTGTGAAATCACTACCACATCAAACTCCGCCACACATAAAACATTGTTTGTCCTGAATCAAGTACATGCCTTTGACTTTAAAATAGAATGATGATTACTGTCTTTTATCACAAAAGGTCTATAATTAAGCTTTAATATCCAGAGGAGTAGGACCAAACAATGAGTCAGGTTTTTCAATGGTATTCAAAAAAAGTGTCCTTCCTAGCTTCAAATACTCACCAGAAGTTAATATCTTCACAAAATCATATACTGTCAAGTATGTCTTGCCTCCTATATGTACTCATTAACTATCCTACTTCACCATCCAATTCAAGTTCTAATTCAAGGAGTGTCGATTGGTTTGATGAAGTGGATCTCAAAACATAACCAAGGTCACCTCCCATTCTCACCTTCCGCCATGTTCCAAAAATTAAAGTCCATTAATTTTTTCACTTTATTAATTCAACTCAAATGAATATTATCCAAGTCAATTTCTCCCTTCTTCATATGGGTTCCAAATTCCCCTCACCTTATTGAGATCATTTTTGATAGGGGAACTTTATTTTAATCTTTCACATCCATATTCCATGTGTGGAGCACTATGCATAGCACTTATTAAGATTGAAATTTGCATTATTTATTCACAAAAATGAACCTAGTAAACCTTGTCTCTGACACTCACCATGGGATCCCATTTTCGTATTTTACTCCAGTTACAAATTACATACCTAATAATCATTCATGTTGACTTCCAAAAGTGATTGAATATTATTAAATAAAAATATGAGTCCCCTGGGATCCAGTGAAAGATTTTAGTTACTCTATTTAATGGGAATCAACCCACAAAACCTATCCTGTCTCACTCCCATCATCGATTCATAATGTGAATGGTTCATAGAAACATTGAACAACTGCACTCAATAACCATTCATGATTGACCATTTCTAACTAAGAGCTGCTCTCAACAACCAGCAAAGAGTTATCCACTAAACATGACCAAATTTAAGTACCAGTGAACCTCCAATGACCATCATGTATTGAACGAATTTAAAAAAAATTGAATGAATTCTAATAATCTTGAAAAAAATTGACCATTTTTTAAACCACCACAAACTCAGGATCAAACTCAGGTTCAAGAAGGGGAATTTGAAATGACACTAAAATGAACCCTCTAAACTCCCCCCATATAAAACCCAACATTGTCCCCAATATTGAATTATAATGTGGAAGGTAGTTGAATTTCAAGATTGATGGATAGTTCAGATTAAATAGGATATGGAAGGGTAGAGATGAGGTTCAACATTTTGATTTTCCACACCAAAAAAAATAATGAAAAGAAAAATTCAAACAAAGACAAACATAAGAACCAAACCCCAACAACCATCACCAGCAAACAAGTATATCTCCGTTTAAATGTTCAAGAATCTAATTTTTGAGTAGGAAAAATATTTTATTAATGTACTTAAAATAGTTTCATAGTTAACAGTGATGAGAAACAGTATAATAATGAAATTGAATGCATTGGGTGGAAGAATTTTTCAACAAATCATCAAAAAATACATTTTTAACTTAGTAGATATTAGTATGCTGATACCAATGAAGGAAATAGAGTTCAGAAGTTTAAAAAACCAGTCGTAACTCCCCCACACATAATTCACAGCAACATGAAATAATAATTTGAAGAGTAAAACATTAAAACATAAAACAATACTCTCTTGAATGTGTAGATTCTTAAATTTACAAATGTCTCCCTTTGATTTCCTTGGGTATGAACTCTGGCTTCTCTAGTTTGTCACCAACATGATGAAACAATTTAACATTAGTGTTAAAGATTTAATGATCAAATAAAATGAAGCTACAAAGTGTGAGTTTATAATTATTATCCATTAATACAGTGAGCTGGCCCCCTTATACTTGAGTTATAGCCACATGGAATATACTACCTTTATATTGTCCTAGGAAAACAACACTTAAATTAAAAAATATAAGAGAAAATAATGTAGTGAAAGAAATGTAATGGGATAATAATAGAATGGCTCCCCGGGGGGTGCTGTATTTTGACTATCGACAGTTGGAAAGTCCTCAGATCAACCCCAGTCTGATGGGGGATTTGGGTTCTTGATCTCAAACCACCAGGTGTGATTCCATCCAACTTCAGTGATTTCCCATCTTTGGAGTACCCCATGTCCAGCTTCAACTAAATTCCCCTTCGTGGAAATGATGTAATTTATGTTTAATTGTGGATGGGAAGACAGGAGGTAGAGGTACTACCCCTCTTCTGCATCTTGATGTTGAGGGTGCACAAGAATTAATTTTATAAAACTGGGATATGACTTGAATTCTATTTGAATCCAATAAAACATTTTCTCTTGGAAAAAAAATTATTGTATCATCATCCAAATTTTTTCTAATACACATCTCCAAAAAAACCTCTTAAAAAATAACTCCCTGACTGAAAGTGTCATCCAGAATTGGAAGTCCCATTAACTCTTTAGCCGATGGAACTAAAACTTCCTCACTCTCCAGGAAATCAAATAACTGAGGTGCATATTCAATAACTACATAGAGAGTAACTCAATTAAAATTAGCTTCTACGTAATCCATGATGAATAAAAAAATAGATTCTTCCATAAAATTGTCATCTCTCTTTATCAGTGTTGCTTGTTCCTCCTCATGATGGAATAGTGATCCTCGGAAAGGGTCTAGGCCAAAAGAAAGGTAGTCAACCTCCTCCAACCAATATTCAAAACACACCACCTCACTTACTGAATATTCTAAGGAGATTTATATGATTTCTTGTGCTCGTTCTAAAATTTTTATCTCTTTCCAGCCCTTGAAAACATCCTCAGAAAATGGATCTGGAATTTCTAGCCTTGACGCCAGGGGAAAATCCATATCAATGTTTTGAAAAAATAACTTTTTCTTTATGTTGTTTCATTTCTCTTTCATCCTCAACTACTTTCTAGAATATTATGATTCAATTGGAGTTGGTGGTACAACACTATCTTTTTGGTAACCTTTGACCTTATCCAGGGATTGTTGCATCAACTACAAGATCTCATGAGAATAAGTTTTCTCCTCATCAGTAAGGTCTCGATGCTGTCTTTCATGCATCCATCTCTGAAATTTAGCAACATCCTCCTCGAGCTCCTAAACTGGGACAAATAGTGACACTAAATCAGATTACTTATAGTTCATCATTGTGTGTGTGTGTGTGGTTTTTTTTTGTTTTTTATTTTTTTTAAATAAAATAATAATTGGAAAAACTATTACGACACTCGTTTCATCCCCGACAATGGTACCAAAATTTGATGGGTGTCCTTGTCACGAGGCCAATTAGTTTTATATTTGTAAAGACCCATGATAAAGCACAATGGATAACCTCGGGGTCAATCTCATGGAAGCAGTGTCGAGATCCAAAGTGGTCATTCAAAAAAAATTGTATTTTTAAATATTTTGAAAATAGAAAAACACAACTCCTATGAAATCACTAATCAGTGCTGAAGAAAACAATGGATGTGGAACAGTGGAAGGATAGAGGAGAAACTAAGATGGAAAAGTGAAAAAATGTAGAGTTAATGGATAAAGCATAGAATAAACAAATGAAATCAAGACACAGAAGACAAAAGTCAGTGTGAACAATGTCAGTCCTAAGTTAATTCCCCCTCTACTCTCTACCATTGATAAACTTAAGAAATTGATCAACAATTCTCAATGTCTCTCAGAGAATTATCGATGTCTCGGATAACACACCAATTACACCTAGAAATTAAACACTCAAACATAAAATTTCTTCTCTAATCATGCATTCCTACAAACTACAAGTGATTCACTCTACAAGGTCATTCCTGCCAATGATTGTCACTTGGCAAAATGATCCTGCCGAGATCTTCAAATTACATAACCAATATTTATTCTCAGTTAAAAAAATCAAGACAGGTAGGGGAGAAGAAACTAAGCAAGAATATAGTCAATCGTCCTATGAAGGATATATCCCTCACTCAATCTAACTTGTAGTGGCGATCTACCAAGGCGAATAAATGGAATGTGATCATATTAATGTGTGGATCTCCTGATCATGTTGGGTTTCATAAAATGGATCTCACAGTCCGATAGATATCCATTTCTAGAGATTGAATATCACAACATGAAATGAGGAAGAATGAACCAATCAAGACAAAAAACATCACAATACAATTAACTAAACATGAAACACTATGAGTTACAGACTCTACAGAAAACACCAAAAACAGGGCAGCCGAGGTGAGATGGAGAATAGAGGAGCAGGTCCCTTCTCCAAGTTGAAAATGGTCCCAGTCCATGAGATATGGATGGAATGGATGGTGAATGGTGGTTCAGTCTCCTCCCCCATTGTGGAATGGTTCCCTCCCACTTCCTTGATCCTGGTCTCCCCCTGGTCCGTTTGGAAGAGAAGAGTCTCGGGTCCCCTAATTTAGAGATGAAAATAGAAAAATCAATTGATGACCTAACAGATAGAAGATCCACATGGCTCACTTTTATATGCATGTCAGCAGACATTAAGTGAACTCTTTATAAGTGAGAAAGATTCCCCTACAACTACCTGCAGATATTCTCACGTCTTTCCCAAGAACTGCTTCACTTATCATCGCTTCTACGAGCAGCACCTCTGCATAGAACAAAAGAAAACCCAAAACAAGTTAAACATTAAAAATAAAACTAATAAAACAATATATTAATATTATTACATAGATTTGTTAAAAAATTACTTATTAATATATATATAATACATAATAATATTAATGTTAATATATGTAAATATAATAATTATATTTATTAATATTTAACTTAATATAAAAGAAAATTAATTGATATTATATATATATAAGAGTATTATATGTTATTTATATTATATAATTTATTATA
Organism: Viscum album; assembly: GCA_963277665.1. Lineage (NCBI taxonomy): Eukaryota > Viridiplantae > Streptophyta > Magnoliopsida > Santalales > Viscaceae > Viscum > Viscum album. Next base: position 1,379,264,496 of record OY728152.1, read on the forward strand.
TAAAAAATGTTTATTAGATAATATATAATAAAAGAAAAAAAGAAAATGATGATGAAGAGAGGGAGGGAGGTTTCTACGTGGAAGAGAGTGGAGAAATGTGTTTGGTGCAAGGATATAATAGGGAGCAACGACATGAGGTGGCTCGGACAGAGTATGTAGCGGTGGTGCGATTGGTGGCTAGGGTGAAGGAAGGTGGAAGAACATGGCTGAGTAGGGGATTGTGCGGCGATATGGAAGGTGAGGCTAGAGGTGGATACCGGGGAGGTCTCGGGGTGGGGTGTGCAGCGATATGAAGGATAAGAGAAGGTGAGGCTGCAGCAAGGTCCAATTTCGGCATGGGCCTACGCAAGTGGTGATCTCCTGGTGCAGCCTTGTGGTGAGAGTGTGGTGTGTATATAGAACGTAGCGAGATACAAGGGGTATATTCTTTAGATTTGTGGAACATTGATATCCAATTCAATATAGGTAACCTAAATTCTCAACGCATTTGTTCTGGCACAAAATTAATTCGATTATACTTCTATTTCAATTTTTCATTTGCTGGATTCATGATTTGGAGTTGATGGTTTAATAAAGAAACAATAGCCTGATGTGATGTTCAATGTTTTTATTTTTCATATTGTTGGGTTGTACGCTGGTATGTTGTTGTTTTGCTGGGACCAGAGAAGAGGAGCATCCGAATGGTGACAGGTTTGTTGTGGAAGGAGGCAGGGAAGAAGCTGGAGGGGTGATGGTGAGTCCGTGAAGCAATTTCCACTGATGGGAAGGAAGGTTGTGGGAAATGATGGAAAAGTTACTATTAGTGTTGCTAAAAGTATCACCATAAGGGTTTCTCAAAGTCTCACCATGATTGTTTCTCACGGTCGCTCTGTGAGTGTTTCTCATGGTCACACCGTGAGTGTTGCTCATGGTGGTGGGATCAGGCAGGAACATGGTTGGATATTAATAGTGAAATAAGAAGCGATGAAACCGTAACCTGAAAAATAAATAAAAAATTAAATAAAACATTAAAACATTTACGGAATGACTTAATAAATTAATCAATTAAACTAAAAATAATAAAACAATGGTAATTTAAAATACTAATTATTATTTATTTAAAATAATTAATTTATTTGTATTAAAAATTATAAACTAATTAATTAAAGAATAAATTTAATCACTAATAGTCACTAACATAAATTAATTAACATATTAATTAAAGAATTAAGAAAGTAAATTAATGAATAAGATAAATTAATTGAATAAACTTAAATTGTTAAAACTAATTAAATTATTAAAAGGCTAAAAACTAAAATGTGTTATTTATTTAAAATTTAATGAATAAAGAATTAAGTAATTAAATTAATAAATTCATATACTAACTAGAAAGAAAAATGTGTATAAATAAATAAATAAATAAATAAAATTCAAATTCGTTGGACAAATTTTGTTTAAAAATTATTTAAAAAGAAAATAATTAATATGGAAAACACATGTTTTAAACTAAATTTGATTATATTACAAAGAAATGTACAAAATCACATCAATTATCAATTATTAAATAAAAAAAAATTATATAAAAATGTTGATTAAAAATACAAACAGGACATGGAAAAGAGTGTGAAAACACTTCCCTAAGATAAACATTATAGTTCTGATGCAAAAAAACAATAATCTACCCCTTGATATAGTAGTCTCAAAGAGGAGTTCTCACATCACTTTCTCATGTTTGAGATATATCAACACCATAATAGAATTCATTTATCCTATTTTTTTATGTTTAATTTGTTCATTATTATATAGAACTGTCATTAAGGAAATACATATTCTTATAAATATTTCTTCTATTTACTATTACATGTTTTATATAACATTCTAGTGGTGTTCTTAATGAACTCAAATATAATATTCTCTCTATATTTTTGTGTTTATTCATCTAGAATAGACCAAATAATGACCTCCTATGGGTTTATTATCCCCAAATGAAATATCTAAAATATTTTGTTACTTATGATATTTATTCTCTATAACTTATTTTCAATAAAGATATTACACCTAATAATGTTGTTTATCAGTTTTCCCATCCCCTTATATGTTGTAAATTGCTGGCCTTTAGGGCAATTGGATGGCTGGTTCCCTTGATGTACCTTAGTAACAACTTCAATCATAATACGGATGGGTCATATTCTGGGGGGGCTCATGCATGGACGCAATGAAATCCATGAATGATGAGATTTGTTCATTATTTCCTTCTTAGATCACTATAGTTAATTAATATCTAATCTTTAAAACCTCATGCCATGATTTCTGGCCTCTCTATTTGTTGGTCCTAAAAATTAGTCTATATATATTGAATCTGGTTCATCTATACATTTTAAATATATTTTTTGAAATAGTCAATCACACTTGAAATTTTTTTATTCATCCAAAATTATTAGTCTATACAGAATTAAAATATATAAATCATGCACTCTAGGAGGGGGTTTACAATGATGTGGATCTCGATTAATCATATTGTAATATGGATGTTATGATTAAATATTCCCTAATATTGGGTTCTCTACCTCTTGAATATGCCACCATGATCTATGTGGAATCCCATTGTCTCCACCAATTCAGTCCCCCCTAAATTTGAAATTCCATTACTCTTATATCTCTTTTATTTTTTCAATTTCATAATAAAAATTTTCAATATTCAATCATATCATGGATAAATGAAACATTGTAAATGGTATACATAGATGCTAAATAAGGGTAAACATTAGATATATCAATGATATATAATGGATAACATGAAATAATGGTATGAGAACATGATATTATCATTTATAAGACAAACAAAACATCTCATAGATCATTATATTCACTCATTAAACAAAGCATGGATGTTCCTAAGATATGAATCATAATGTTAAAAAAACTCGATATGTGGATAAATAATATTACCATAAATAAATAATTTTGTAGAATACACATAATAAAGGATTATAATTTAGTTAATCAAGGATCACTACCATTACAATCATAGAGGATTTTTCTCCCCAAATATTTATATCCTTAGTGAATATTCGTTCATGAGACTATCATAGGTGTAAATTCCCTTACCGAATAGGTTTCATTACCAATTAAATTCCTTATAATCTATTTCATATTAACACATTTCATTATAGGGATAAATATTTATAGTACAACCTTCTACATAATAGAAATCATATATATCTTTTTGAAAAAATCAACAAAAAATCTTCAATACACAACCCATGGAAATAAAATTAGTTTCATAATCATTTCATACTTTTTTATAGCATAACCTTTGGAATATAAATGAATTCGATAATTTTTTCATCATAACATAATTTAACCATGATATATAAATGTTATTAATAGAATCATCCATTAATAATCACCATTATAAGAAATTAAATGAATGAAAATGTGTGGAATTATTGGATTATATACCTAGTAATTCATATGTTACATCAAAGTATGTAATCATAGATGAAAAATTAAATTATAAGATCACTGGTTCATTATCAGGGAAAAGTAACCTTCTATAATTGAAATTAATCGTGATATTATAAAAATTTATCAAATAATAAGAAATTTTTCTTAATGAAAAAAATTCTAGTATAATTTAAAGAAACATTAAAATCCTTGATGAGTCATGATAGTTTGAAATTCAGATCATGAACCATATGTTAAAACCAGGTCTCCATTAAGATTATTGGTAAAACGTAAATATTAAATCAATCAAAAAATTTATATGAAGACTCATTGTAATCCATTTTTTAAAAAAATAAATTATTAGTTTAAATTACATTAAAAAATCAAACGATAATATAAAAAAATAATTCTAAAAACTTTTTTAGAAATAATATTTGTCGTGGTTTCACCACTTCAATAATTTTAATTATAAAAAAATATATTACATATTCAATATATATTTATACACAGTCATCTATACAATATTTATATTGAAAAATCAATATAATTATTCATATATATTATAGAACATATGCATGCTTGATTTTAGTTATCAATTTTTTAAAAGTAATTGAAGAAATATAGATAACATGTTATCATTCCAAAAAAACTTATATCAAAAATAATATAATAAAAATTAAAAAATAATTTGTTCCATCCATGTAAAATTAAAATGAAAAAATCTCATGAATTTTTTTTGGTAATCCGCACTCACACATAATGTATCTAATTTTTTATAAACTTATTTGAAATTGAGAATGTAAATTAGAAAATATAAATAAAAAATAATTATTATTTTTAAAATATCATTTACCAACTTTTTACCCATCATAATAATTATGGATGAAAAATGGTTATAGAAATATAAATGTATCTTAATGTGGAGGTGGTTGTCCACATGTATTCATATGCAACACAATCAAATCTAATTTGAAGAAAATTATGGTGTATGATAATTGATACATAATCATAATTACTAGTTAGTATATTTATGATATTAAAGTAATTATTTTTTATGAATACAATTGATTTAGTGGTGGTAGAGGAATAAATAATTTGAATGTGTTCAAGTTGAATGATTACCTCTTCTTTGATATGCCTCTGTTAGATAAAATATTATGAACTATTAGAACAATATTTTGAGATACACAACAACACTATTATATTTATCATAATTTTTAGATTATAATTGAGTAGGTTTTTACTGAGGTAGATTTCTTATTGTGGTGCAAAGAAGTGAAAGGCATGGTGTCTTTTATTATGTGGGGGAGAGGGCGCACATGGAATATATTAAATTATTAAATGATAATAATAACCTTAAATGGATTTTTCATAATATAAATGAACTAATTTTATCTTAAAATCATTTTCCAAATTTTATTAATCAATTTAAAATCAAAAAAAAATTATTTTCAATAAAATTATGTATTTATTATTACTAATAAAAAACATATCCTTCTAGAAAATAATCAAAAATTATTATTAATATTTTTTTGAAGTTCTAATTTTGAAGAAAAAAGTACAAAAATTTTGAATAAATTTTCCTAGAATGTATAAAATTTATTATACATTTTTTTCATATAAAACAATTTAAATCATTTTTGAGGAAAATATATTTTAACCAATTTATAGAAATTATTAAAAATTGAATATTTATTTATAAAAAAAATTTAATAATATAAAAACTTATTAAAAATCATTGTCATGTGGTTATTACTATTTACTCAATCAATTTAACATCCTAGTGATAAAGGTAATCAATATTATTGTTTATTTAGTATTGGAGTTTTATGTATCATTAGCCATTGATGAAATTTAATTTATTTAAATTTCAATATAACATAAAATATTGTGGTGTTATATAATTCATTTGAATATCTACGTCCTATAATCCAATAAGAATTTATGATTTTTTTCTAGAGGTTGTTCTGAGGCATCCCTATTTGAGAGACATCACCTTCTATTTTCTTATATACTCGGAGCCCACATGAATTAATTTGCAATATATCCTATGAACCATACTAATCCATGAGAACAGAAGGTGAAATTGGAGCACTGTATATAGAAATTGTTCGTTTGATCATGTGAATCCCCCAAGCCAGTTGACGTTATATTCAACAATATGATATTTTTATGTTTTGAGGCTATGTATGTAACATCACAGAATATATGAGTTGATTATAAAGAAAATTTCACGTCAATCGAATAGTATTACCAGATGAATGGAATAATGTGTTCATTAATGATAGATAATAGGTTTTGCTATCCCCATCAATAGGTATATGAGGAGTATTAAATTAAAGTGTGATTATGATGATGATATAGCCCTTATGAGTTTCTGGTGAGCCCTTTGGTGTGACGAACATCCTAGCTATGTACAAGGGTACTATGAACTAGATATTGTAGCCCCTCTTGGGAATGCATATTTTAGTCTTAAATGCTGAAATCTTTATCTTCTCTAAAATATAGGATGATCATGATGAGAATAATTCCATTATTTTATACATACACTAAGAGAAATAAAAGTATGTTAATAAATTAATGGGTCATTTAATGATTTTAGAGGTTCAATTATTTAAGAAATATCATTATAAATAGTATAGTGGTGTTGAAACAAACAATGATCAAGGTGGTGCACACATGGGAGAAGTGATTTTTTTCAATGCTCTGAGTAATGAAAGTATATTCATTTATTATTTTTATAGAATTTTTCACCCAACATAGTGTTCTAGGATGATACTAGGGTTGGTATTCATTTTCTTATTAGGATCAATTAACGATGTGGTTTATTATTGATCCAAATTGTTTAAAATTTATTGAATGTTGTATGTGGCCAGGGTTTGAGGGTAGACTTAATCAGTGTTCTCCTTAAATATTTTGAGCCACTAACTTTTCATTGAGTGGTTAATAAACCATACGGACCCTAATATATTCATATACATAATAACCTAGAGATATCAAAAGATGATGTGGAGGAGTTGGTTTGAGGTATTTTTGAACTATGAATTTTAAATTATTAAAACGATTAGAAAATAAAACCCGATGATTATTCCCTTAGTACGAATTATAATGATTAGATATTGGAGAAGAAAATGGGTAGCTATTTTGTATGTAGTTATCTTTTGTGTTAGAGGGAGTTGTTTATTAACATTCATTGATGGTCTAGGCTCCACATATTAACTAGTACATGAGAGTGTCCTAGTTGGTAGTCATGTAGTATGAGTTTTTTCATAATGATATATCCTAATGAAATACAATAGATTGATTTTATAATATAGTGGAGCATGTAATCTTATTTATAGGATGGACAATAGTTTGTTTCATACTATTTGAGGAGGACCTTAATTAGTTTAATAAATTCACCTATGAATTACATATATGTGTGAATAAGATATACCATGAACTCAGATATTATTTTGGGTGACTGGAATATAAGATTAATATTATTTAGTTTATTTTTGGTACCTCACCTATAATGAGGTGATTCTTATGAAATAGTATCTAGATGTGTTGGATCAACTCCCATAGGTTCTAGTGTGGAATTTTGATTTTATATTTATAGACTTCATAAAATCACATCCATATTTAATAAGGGGACATTATGTGTTTTTTTGGTTGTCATTTGAAGAAACAAGTCCGACCACATCCTTTATATTCACGATTTGGAGTGAGGTGAAATGTTTTGGGAGTGTTTGTGTGTGTATGAATGTGATCATCAATCTATATAAAAAATATTAAATGATCATTTTTACAATGATTCTCATATCGTGAATTTTTTATGGATGATATTATAGTATGGATTTCGGACTATGATTTTTATGAGATTAGAATTCCAGGAATGTTTTAACTAAGGAGACCATTGATGATATGGAATATATGTTGAGTCTAGGTGTTCCTGATGTTTTTCATAACTGGGTGGATGACATAATGTTTGTGATTCATTCCAATAATAACAGATATAAATCTTTCATCAACATGGAACCTTTTGAGGTCTGATATGGGAGTCTATTTTGGTCACCTATATAATTAATTTTTTTTGCAATGTAGAATTTATTGGTAGAATTGTTGGTTTGTTTGAAAATAAATAATTGTATGTTATCCTATGATGGGATGTGGATAGATTAGATCCATTAGGAGTCCTATTAATATTGAAAAAGGTTTCCTTTATAATTTATATAACTACCCTGATCATTATTACACACATAAAAATGATTTATTACATAAACTTGCACATAAGAAAACTCTGAGGATTGAGAGATATGGTGTCTTGGGAAACTATGAAAATTACCTAAAAAATTATAAAATAAAACACAATATTTTATTTGAAAGCATCTTTTACATCACCACAATATTATTTCATACTTAACATTGCATGGGATAACCTGAGGACATACATAAGAAAAAGAGTGACCTATAAATCCTATTAAGAGAGTGAAAAATGATTAAAATAAATAATATAGTAAAATTTAAGAAATAGTCATATCAATTGAGAACTGGAGAAACATTGACATAAAGGAATGATTTATCATGATTATCATAACCTAGAAATGTGGAAAAAATATTTAACATGATATTTTCATTAGTCAAGGATAATTTCACATAGATAATTAGTAATCCCTAATTTCTCTTGAATTATCATGAGTACACCATTATTTTATTTTACATAACATTATACTAAACATTACCCAATGCATTGGATCTCTATTTGGATGCACCAATTATTAATATTTCATTTCATGCATAAGTGTGACACAATGATCATATTACATGAAATCATTCGACATTATCATTAATTAAAAAATAATGGAATTTTGAATACATACATGAAAACATATAATCATTAAGTATATTTTCCTAATGGTGAATACCCTTGATAGGGAAATGGATATGGTATTCACATACTTGAGGATTTTGGCATAGGAAATTTTGGTAGTATAATGACGCCAAATAGAAATATTAAAATGGATTCATGTTATATAAAAGGTTATCTAATCATTTATTCAAGAACTAGACATCAAGGGGGTCATGTAACATAATATCCCAACATTTTAATGGAACTTAGATGTATAATATAAAATAATTTCTTGTAAGTAAATGAGGAGAGAGAAATTTCATATGACATTTCGTCATGGTAACAATGGTACATGGGAGGCATTAATGAATGCTAATGGAGTATCTCATAAATATAACATAAGGATGGAATTATGGGGGGTGAAATCATACACCATAATTTTTAATTGAAAATAAAAGGATATAACAACATAAAAAATTCGGACAAAAATGAGAACAGAATAAATCCCTTAATTGGAAGTGTGATCCCAAAGGCTAGGTTGAGCATTCATATAGGCTTTAGTTAACTTGGGGAGCCTTGTAAGGATTCTAGAGATTGGTGGGTAGGTTTCGGTAGAGCTCTAAATGATTTTAGTGAAAATTAATGGGAGATTGACTTTGTTTATATAAAAATGGAGAGGGAATTATTTTTCATTTATGTTTTGGACACTACACATTAAAATAATCAAAACCACAACAAATCTCATGGTTTTTTCCCATGGTTTTTTCCAAAGGGTAGTAAAAAAAATTATTTTAAAAGGCCAATGTCCTAATTTCTTATAATATTAGGCATTATTATGTGGAGGTGAGTCACACTCACAAGGAAATGATTTTAAAATATTAAAAATGTTTTAAAAGATTTTGAGATTCCACTAAGGTTTTTTAAAATAAGTAAAATAAAACTAAAATAACATTGTTCTAAAGATAAGGCATAAATTGTGAGAACAAACAATTTATTTTATTTTATTACATCACTATTTGGTCATTTTGATCTCACAAATCACAATATATTTTTTAAATGATATTTATTTTTTACCCATTAATTCGATTGTATCAGAAAAATTATGAAAAATTAACCTTTGGATAATTTTGATTTCATGATTCTAAAAATAATATTCATTTTATCTAAATAATTTTCTAAATATGTGAAATTTTACTTTTTAAATTAATACGTCCATTTAAAAAAATTCATGTGTTTTGAAAAAGACCTCTTTCAAACAATAATAAAAATTACAATTGTATTCCTAAAAATTATATGATAATTATAATTTAATAAAAAATAATTTCATAATAATGTTTTATTAAAATATTATTTATTTTAAAAAAAATTTATTCATCAAAATAGATTTCTTATTTGATTTATATCTAATAATTCTATTTTTCCTTTTAAAACTATTTACAAAGTAACAATAATAAAATTAATGTATATTCTCTATAAAAAATTAATTTTCATAATCATAGTGCTGTAATATTGTTACATAAACTCTTGTAACACCATTATAAGACCTAATTGTAAGGTTTGCGATGGTGATAGACTCTTGAGGTGGCTTGGATAACAACGCTTTTGTGTTAATCTCTATCAACATTCACTACCCCCATATGTAGTTTTAGTCAAGATTAACATATTGATGCTCACCTTGGACATGGTCAAAAGTTAAGTCGAGTGATGCTACCTCTATTATGAGCTCCGAAAAATGTGCTTCGTATGGAGAAATTCCACCAGATGAGGCCATCACTTCCTTTATCTATGTAAATTGAATTTTTAAGGCCCTATATTTATACTAATCATCTGATAACTATTCAATGACTATATTATCAATGTAAATAATTATTGATATTATCTTAAAATAAAAAAAAACAAAATACCAATGAAGTACATCTGTTATATATCAATTTTATATAGAAAAACATTTAATTATGTCATGATGAATTTTTCATTAATAAATGATTGAGTCATTACAATCTTCCCCGCATAAGATATTTCTCTGTGAAAATTTCCATTCACCACACTAAAAAAGATGAGGTAAACTCTGTATCATCACTTCCTCTTATTCCCATGTTGCTTCTTCAAATCTTTGGTTTCTCCACAACACCCTAATAAGTTGCATTGTTTAATTTTATAGAAATTATTCCAAATGATCTAATATATTCATCATATTCTCTTCATATAAGAAGTCATTATCCATTGGAACCACCTCTAGAATGAGTATATATGTTGGGTCAGGTATATACTTCCTCAAGAGTGGTTCATGGAATATATCAAGTGATTGAGACAAGTTAGGTGGTTGTGCTAGTGAATAAGCCACTGCTCTAATGCAATCAAGGATCTCAAAAGGGCCAATGAACCATGGAATACGATTTCCCTTCTTACATAATCCCATAAATAAATTTCATGGAGATTTTCATAGGAATACAATGTATATGACATCAAACCCTAGGTTTCATCGATAATTATCACAATATATCTTTTCTCAACTCTGAGGAAAATCAATGTGATGTCGTATGGTCTTAACCTTTTACTCCATTTCTTTGACCATTTATGGACCTAGAAGTTTTCTCTCCCCAACTTCATCCTAACAAGTCAGTTTTCTAAAACACATCCTTTAAATGGATTCATAACGAGACATTTGGTATCCTGAGTGGAAACTATTATTGTAAGTGAACTCAACCAGAGGAAGATGCTGATTCCATCCTCCTTTGAAGTCCATTGAGAAAAATATCAATATGTTTTGATGTTTTTGGATATTCCCCTTAGGTTTACCAACAGTCTGAGGATGATAAACTGTACTGAATATCAATATAGTATTCAAATCATGCTGAGGACTCTTCCAGAACAAAAAGGTGAATCATGGATCTCTATCAGATACAATAGATGGTTGTACTCCATGAAGCCTTACCACTTCTCTGAAATATATTGGTGCCATTTTATCCATTTATAAAACATCTTGAATAATAATGACGTGTAAAATATTTGTAAGGCGATGTGCAAATAAAAAGATATCATTTTTTCATTGGATGTCTTCAAAAGACTGATGACAATGTTGGTGGTGATGTTCTCCCATTTCCCTTTTCTTACATGTAACGGTTCCATCGTCTCATTTGACTTCATCCCCTTAGCCTTCACCTATAGAAATACTAGGATCATTATGGTATACTCAGGGATCTTCTTCTTCATGTTACCCCACCAATAATGCCCATAGAGATCTTGATATATCATTATGTTTCCCTGGGGAAAATAGAAATTAAATCTATGTTCATTATCCAAAAGTTATTTCATTATCATCATATTTGATGGAAAACATATTTGACCCAAATCACAAAATTCCATCTTCATTAACATTTAATTCCATGGATTTAGCATTTCTGATAGTTTCCACTTTCTTCTAAATTATCACAGCATCCTTCTGAGAATCCATTAACCTTTACAAAAGATATGGTTGAGAAATCATTTTTGAATGTATTGATGATGTTCTTTTCATTAGTATTCATATGTTAATCTTCATCAAATATATGAATATTTGATCCTTTTCAATTATCATCATTGATATAATTGCAAGGTCCTTTTTTACTTAGAGCATCTTTCACCTTATTCTCCTTCCCAGGGTGGTAATGGATTTAGAACTCATTTTCATTGATCATCTCTAACAATTATTGTTGGTGAATGTTCAAATCATTCTATGTGAATATATACTTGATGTTTTTTGATATGTATATTTTTCACATTTCTCTCCAAAGTGATAATGCCGCCTGATTGTTGATACAAAGATCTATGTTTCCAACTACATATCATGTGTGGTACTTATGTGAGGAATTGGTAATGATTTTGTCCTTTTTCCTCAATTTCCTCCAAAGGGATACTTATAGAATTACCAAGAAGAACATTACCATAAACATAAAAATGTGACACAACACTTATATATGTTTTCCCCTAAATATTTAATGTCATTTCTATTGGGGAATCATTGTTCCTAGAAAACATAAAAGATATACTAATAGGACATGAATTGAAATATATTAATACATGCAATACTGTTATTTAGGGGTTACATGTAATTAATTCATCATTATCCATCATATCATATGACTTCCTTTGCTCTATTGATCAAGGATATTGTCTATAGACAACATTCTTCTCAAAACTTGCTATAGAATATCAACATTGATAATGCCCAACTTCTTTACATTTATGGCATAGAACCATGTAAGTTGACAAAGATGGAGTTTTTTTCATCCATCTCATTATCCATTCCTTAATTTGAATTGGAATATTTTTTCCCTTATTTTCTACACTTAAAACATCTCATAGTCCCTTTGTTACATTTCCCTGGGTTCCTCCTTCCACATTTGTCGAACAAATAAAATGGGTATTCTTTCACTTATCTCCTTTATCAGATGGATATTCATGAGATTATATCCTCTTCTTCCATGATTTACTTGTCCATAAATATATATATCAAATGTTGATTTTGATTTTTGATAGTTGGTTTGGTAGAATCATGATATGTCCTACTTGAACTCCCATTTGATTTAGAATATAATTGGGACACTCATCACATTTCCCTTATCATCGGTTGTTAGACCTATTCTTTATATAATCGACCGCTAGAAAGAATAAAATGAAATTTAGGGATGATTATCTTAAACATTTTAACACATAATGGGGAATCCAATGACATTAAATGAATAAATTATAAATTACATTAATTTCTTATCTTATATATGTTATCCATAATCTACATCACTACATATATTATAAGAGTAATTTTTAGAATACCCATAATAATGGATCATACTATGATGTTGAATTTACCAAAGCATATCCCTCAAGAGTGTTGTAACAAATAGTGAAGCAATGCCCATTATCGTGCACCAGTTCTAGTTCAAGATTAGCTCCAAATGATGTTTTTGGGTTTTACACCTAGATACATCTGTTCCAGAGCCACATATATATAATCTTATCCAAACATAGATATATTTTATTAATAAACCACTTATTCAATAGACCAAAAATTTTAGGGATGTTTTATTATACATAGTCTTATCCCAGAGGCTTTCAATTGGGTTTTTTAATCCTAATCCCAAAAATAACTAAATAAATCCTTGGATACCAACTAAAATGACCCTTCACATTATTACAAACTTCAATAAGATTTATTACATAAAATTCACTTAAGAAAACTTTTTTGATTGAGAGGTCTAGTGTCTATGGAAATTCATAACATTACATAACAACATAGAACTCAAAACCAAACATCTTTATTAATAACTTCTTTTACGTGAATACAACATTCCTACATATATAGTATTGCATGGGATAAACTGAGCACATTCATATGAAAAGGGTGATCTATAAAGCCTTATAATGGAGTAAAAAAGGAATACCATGAAGAATATAGTACATATTACGAAATAGGAGCATCAATGGAGGACAAGAGAAACATTATCATAAAGTCATTATATAACATGATTTTCATAACATGGAAATGTGGAAAAAACATTTAACATGATATTTGCATGACCCAAGAATCATTACACATGGATAAAGAGTAAACTCTTATTACACTTGAATTAGAATGATTTAACCATCATTGAACTTGATGTATCATGATAATAATATTTACACAATGCATTGGAGCACTATTAGGGCACACCCTTTAAATTTTTTATTTAAATCATATTGTACCACATGGATCATATAACATTGAATCATTCAATATCAACATTTATTAAATGATAAAGGATTGTGGAATACATACATGAAACTCTATAATCAATAATTATATGTGCATAAAGGTGAGTACCCATGATAGGGAAATGGTTGTGGTATTCAATTACACGATGATTATGGAATGGGAAAATTTTGGGAGCACAACGACTTCAAATAGAAATTATAAAATGGTTTTATGAGATATAAAGGGGACTCTCATAATTCATACATGAAATGGATATTAATGGGTACATGGAGCATAATATCCCAACATTGTTTATATATTTTAGATGCATAATATAATAGAATTTCTTGAATGTAAATGAGGAGAGTGTAGTTCCTTAAGAACTATCAGCTCTGTAAAAGGTGTACATGGGAGGAATTAATGAGAAGGAAATTGGTCACTAATCATTCAAACAAATGGGGGAATGTAATTGGGAGGTGAGAAATTATACCCCCAAAATTTTAATTTAAAATAACTGGATGTGAGGACATAAAACATTTAGGACAAAAATGTGAATGGAAGAAATACCTTACTTGGAAGTGTGATCCCAATGGTTTGGGAAATGCATGGGGGAGATTATAGGGAGCTTGGGGCACCTTGGGGGATTATAGAGATATAATATACGGGTTTGTTTGAGCTCCAAATGGTTTTAGTGAAAAGGTAAGAGATATTGATTGGGTTTATATAGGAAATGAGTGGGAATTCATTATAATTTCGGTTTTAGACATTATAGATTAAACTAATCAAAACAACAAACTAAACCATGGTTTTTTCCAAAGTTTATTACCAAAGGGGAGTGAGAAACATTATTTTGTAAGGACAATGGCCGAATATATTAACAAAATTAGGCATTATTATGAGGGGGTGAGTCACACTGTCAAAGAATAAATTTTAAAATGTCAAAATGTTTAATAAGTCATGGAGGGTCCACTAAGGATATGTAAAATAAATCCAAAACAATAAAATCACATTATTTTAATGGTAAAATATTTACAATCCGAACATACAATTTATATTATTTTATTACATCACTATTGGGTAATTATGATGTCCTAAATCACATAATATATTTAAATAGAATTTAATGCATAAGGAAAAATTTGTCTATCTCCGAAAATTATGAAATATTCACTATTGGATAATTTTGATGTCTTGATTCCAAAAATTAAAATTCATTCTATATACATAATTTTTTATATATGTGAATTTTTACTTTTAAAATAAATACCAACATTTATCTAAAATTCATGGGTTTTGATAAAAACAGCTTTCAAACATTAATAATAAATACAATTGTATTAATAAAAATTATACAATAATTTATATTTAACAAAATTTAATTTATTAATAATATATTATTAGAATATTAATTTAAATAAATATCTATTAATTCATTAAAATTGATTTATTAATTGAATATTAAATATAAATAATATTTGTTCATTAAAAAATATATACAATTGTAACAACAATAAAATAAATGTATATTATTTATACAAAAATAATGTACATAATCATAGTGATAGGGTATTGTTACATAACCCTCTAATAACACCCAAATAAAACCAAATGGTACATTGGGCGATGATGAATGACTCCTGGGGTGGCTCAGATCACATCGCTCGGGTGGTACTCCCTATCAACTTCAAATTCTCCAATGGGCAGTTCTGTTCAAGCATAACTCGTTAAAGCTCAACATGGGCTAGGTCAAGAGCTAAACCCAAAGATTCTTCCTACTTTACGACCTCTGACAAATGGGCTCTGTAAGGTTACATTCTACTGGATTAGGCTATCACTTCCTTTGACTGAGTAAATTGGTTTTGTGAAATCCATATATCTATACAAATAATGTGATTGTTGTTCAATGGATATATTTTCAATTTTAAAAACTACTAATGGTATTTCAAAATCAAAAATCCCAAAACCAAGGAAGTGTATATTTTATATAACCAATTTATATAATAATACATTTAATTAGATCAAGATGAAGTTATAATTAATAAAAGCTTGGGTCATTACAATTTAAGGGCGGAGAAAATGAATTCTTTATAGTCTTCCTATGATGTGGTTTTTTGAGATTTAGTAGATTATGTAATTTATACAGAAGTTATGTCAAGGTATTATAAGATCATTATATTTTAAAATAGGTTTCCTACCACATATTTTTACAAGCATAGATAGTTTAGGTGTACACCATCAGTCACATGTCACAACTATGAAGATACAAGTATGGTCCATCATATTTCCTTGAATAAAGTGACATGGAAATTGAGTACAACCATACATTCTACATGTACCCCGTAGAGATAATGAATCAAAATTATTGGACCCTTTGAGGCCAGACTGTACCTATGGTATGAGTGTAATGGAACCATTAAAACTATCAAGAGTGTACATAGAAACATATCAGTATTATTCTACATCAGTAGCCACATGGGAATGAGTATATTTTCCATTTAATGGATGAAAATAAAAGAAGTCTTGAAGTGTTTAACAACTTATAATATATTCTCTCAAACCATTCAAAAAATATTTATTGATTATCCCCTTCTCAAAATATTGTTCTATTATTGTTTTGGTCCTATAATTTATTATATTTTGATATTGGTGTAGGCAAGTATTATCTTGTTCAATTGAGATAATATAATATCGAGTGAGTTATTCAAGGGATGTGGGTGTCACAACAAGAACTTAGTTTTGTCCTTTCATTTAATCTTACATAGGATAAATTTTGTTGGGAGACCCTTTATAAAAATTAATATGTGTTTTATCCACATGGGTTTATGAGTGTTTTCTAAGTTTTATAGGTTGTTAAAAAGTATTTCAATCGCATAAAAAATTCAGAATATTAAATTTACAAAATCCTTTGTTGTGGGATTTTTCTTATTGATTCATTATTTTTTTCTATCATTAATGAATTATGTAATGGGAGAATGAGTTATTATATAATTAGAACAACCAAGGGTTTTTTATAAATAGTGTTCAAACCATAAACAATTAAAATTTTACTTTTATACACTCAACCTCATAACTTCTAGTGGTGATTTTATAGATCATGATATATATAGTGTGATCCTTCAATATAAAACGTATTATTTGGGATTCATAAGACATTATTGATTGTACATTCATGTAAACTCCATGAATGATAACTAATGTATGACAACATATAAATATCAGTTTCTATTGTTTCATGATTTCTACTATGCATCTATTACTATTATTCATCATTATAATTATAAAATCTCCATAATGAAATCATATTATTCACAGTGATAATAAAAATTTATATTTTAACCCTTATTGTTGCATTTCGCATATGTGATCTACTATTTCTAAATAATTATCTCAAAACCAACCATATTCCAGGACATTGATTGAGTGAACAACATCATCTACTATAATGATGTATTAAACAATTTGTTTTTAGGAAAAAATGTTGCGTACACTGTTAATAGTGTGGTATTTAAATATTGAGAGTTGTGAGATAGTTTTTTGCAGTGTCTTATTACATTATGAATAATATCCTCACACTATGATGTTGGGGTGTCATTTATATCATCTACCATTGATAGGAAATATCACAATTCAACACAATATATTGCATAAAGTCCAATACCAATCTAGTGGATCATATGATAAGTTATTCTTAATATTTTGGGGATATGAAAAAACACCCCATGTTAATCTAATTTGTGGTGATCCATTATGAGATAATTTATGTGTTTGAACAGAGAGGATAATTTTTGTGTGAATTAATTGAATACATATTTGTGAAGAAAAATGATAATGGTATTTATGTTTAATGGGTTTTCTATAGATTAATAATTATAATGACATGTCATAGAGTATTACATCATCTAAATGATGTGATATGTTCAGTTTAATGGCATTATGAAACTAAAATTCCATGAATATAAGAATTTCTATATAACTCACAATATGATTATATCAAACTCTAAATGAAATGACTGAAAATTATCCTTTCATGTGAATTAAAATATATTTTCAACTATATGAATTTTTATGGTGAGAAAAATTCTTAAATTTAGTATTTTATTATATATATAATTATGTTACATTAATAAATTTCATTATATGTTAGACTTGTATTTCACGTCGAAATTACTGTTCCTAGCTCCATAGGGATTATGGCTATGTTTGAGTGAGATTACTAGATTGGGAATAAGGTTATTAAATACAATATAAATATTTTATTGATTGATTACATTTCCCCTATATTATTATGAATTTTTTCCCTAACCCACCTTGTCATTGGGAATGGGGTATGAATTCCTCAAACATTGATGATGTTCTTGTCCTATACAGACATTTTATAATGTGATGTACTCACCCAATTAAATTTTTAGTGCATCCAATATCCATGTAATTTTTTTCTATGACAGCACATGAATTCCTATGGATGAGGTACGGATGTACCATTAGTGTTCGTTACTATAACATCCTATGTAAGTAATGAATAATAGATATTTTTATCTATGTCTATTAATGAACTAGATAGTGTTTTAGAGGCTTAAAACGAAAATAAATCCAATCATAAGCATGGAATACACTAATATTTTTAAAAGATTGTTTCACTGCCTTTTGATGGAAAACCATTTTTAAATCTATATTTTGAAAATTTTATAAGCTATGTTTGTCAAAATAAACTTATTATTTATGATTGGGACATCAAAATTCACTTTGTGTAAATTTTTGGTATCTTTCTAATAAAGTTCAATTTTTAATGAATAGTGTAAAATGTTGTATTTTAATTCAAAACATATTTTTAATCTAATTTATTTATATGATTAGATTATCTTTTTAATTGGTTTTGAAGTGAAATTAGATTATATTTTTACCACTTAATCCAATGGTGGTCATTGGAATCAATTTCACTTTGAAATTGGACTTAAACTGGTGTCAATCTTTTGAGACTTATTGTTTCATAAAAACACGCTATTTGTCATGACATCAGGAATTAATTATTAAATTAATTAATGTGACTTATATGTTTTTAATTTTTTGAAATAGACTTCATTTTTGAATTCGGAATGTCAAATATAGCTTAGGGTGAATTTTTGATATTTTTCTGAAAAATTTCAATTTTTGATGAATAGTGAAACCACTAAGTGGTACTTATAAAAACTGATTTTTTGTTTAAATGAAAATTTACCACTTCGGTGTTTTGAATTTCAAAAATCTGACATACATGGTTGTCATTAATAATTAAAATGTGGTTCAATTAGATTAAAATAATTTTTTTCTGAATAGTAACTCTTAAGTTCTTAATCGCGATTAGAGGTAATTAGTGTAGTTGAAGGTAAAAATAATGCATTAATAAAATGAGATGAGATAGACACATGTCCTACCCTTATTGGATGTGTCATGGACGACCACTAAAATCCATGGGTCAACTTGGGGACCCCATGGAGCCACTTTGGTTGGGAAATGACAAAAATAACTTTTTATTTAATGTTAAAGTAAAAAAGCACACAAACATGAGTTATTTTACTAAAACAATTTTTACATGGGGTTATTCAAGTCATAGTTTTGACTATAAATATTCATTAGAAATATAAAAATATTTCCTACAACATAGTATTTTTTCATAATTTTTAGACTTTATATAAATTAAATTATTTATGACATCATGATGACGCAACGATGACCTCATTATTTAACGATTTAAATAAAATGGAATGATAATGTAAAATCTAAAACATACACATGGAAAAAACCAATTGGATGAGTGGATTTAGAACCCTTATCACCTTATCCTCTAATTATATCAATGTGGGACTTTTTGAATCCGAATCTCATTTTAAAATAAAGTAACGTATCTTTACTTTCCAAGAGTTCCCCTCCTCTCCTCTTATAAAAGACCCCCACCTCTACCTCCTTAACCACACTACCAAAGCCTTTGGATCGGCCAACCCCTTCCCATTTTGTCTCTCCACTTCCCTCTATTACTCCTTGGAGCCTCACATTGGGCATAAGTCTTCCCAAGGAAGCCTTTGAGCTCAAATCTAAGAGAGTTACCCGATTTTAAGGTAATGTCTTCTTTTGAGTCCTTTTGTTTGATTTTGCTTCTCCAACCCCCTAAACTCTTTTTATTGTTTTACTCTGTAACAACTCCAGTATCATCAATATACTAGGATGTTGTTATAAGAATTATTCGAGCTACACTTACACACACCTACATCTAATGGTTAAAGGACATACTGTTTCCGGGGATGGTGAATTTATGCCTCCCGAAACGATGATTGTTCAACATTCTTTTAACACCTTCAAAGGTGGCCATTAAGATATTAGTATATTTATATATGATATATAATATGTTTATGTTTTCCTTATGCTTCTGTATTTTTCAGTTTGGGCATACCTTTATGGTTTCCATTATGGGTAAACGCGATATCTTCATTTAAGGAAGTGCGGACTACCGCCCCCTCAAAGTGATTTGATTCGTTAAATACCATATGTGGCACGTATAAAGGATGGAAATATGATATTATATATGATATTATACTGAAATTATAATATACCTTTATATCATTATGATTCCATTCTATAAAATACGAAATCGAAATGAAAGTAGCGTTCATGCGTACGTACGGCTTACCGTCTCCATGAACGGTGCATTTCATTTCTTACCTCTAAATGATTATGTAATATTATAAATGCAGGTATATACTGGATATATATGATATATATGATATATACATCATGATTATAATCCTGGATATAATGTATACATGAACAACTTGTAATTATAAAGGGTTTATTTTGACTCAAGTACCAATGATCGTTAAAATGACTGTTATTAACTTAAATAATTATATAGTGTTCATGACATGGAAATAAGTGATATAAAAGGAATAATGAACTTGAAAAAGGTTCTTAAACAAGTAGAAATTAACTCAAGTTTATTATTCAGGACATTATAGAACGATCGAGTCAATTCGGACCCAAGGTATGGGACTTCGTCTCAATCTCCTTTCATTGAGGCATATTTTGTTTTATACACAACATTCTTGTATACGGTGTATAAACCCCTTTGACTTTTACATTTATCCAAAAGGAATCTTTTTTATACGAACCGTTTTACTAAATGACAAAAGGGAATGTTTTTGTCGTACGTATGCGGCGACAACGACTTCTCCGCTGCTGTGACCATTATTTGAGTTTCGGATTCCTCTATAAGCCATACCTATTATTTTAACAAAAAATAAATACCATGTTTTACTTTTATTTTATTTTGGTATTGGAAATGGTTTTCATAATGTTTTTATATCAATGTGTTGTATTGATATCTTGTTATTGAAAGGTGGAAATGTTATGTTTCCTTTATGCATGTTTTATGTGATATGATTATGTTGAGGTTCTTGAGAATTATTATGAATATGGGTGGTTCCGTGATAAACTAAGGGCGGGTGAGCCCGATATAGCTCTCCAATGCATTGGGTAATGCGAAGGAGTGAAACGTTAAGGTTTCTCCAAAGAGATTTATGGAATATACTTTGATGGGTATTTCAAACATAACGAAGAGGGTTACTCCCTACGTAAGAATGTTATGAATGCATCAAGTTACCTTTATGTCTTAATATTTCTATGATTTATTCATGATTTGATGAGGTATGTTAAAGTGCTTATGTTTTATGGGTAAAGTATGATTTAATTCTTAGGTATATATGTACCCATGATTCCTTTCCATATTTTTATATCCCTTACTGAGCTTTTCATGATCATCCCAAGTTTTTTGAAATGTTTTTCACAGGTCAAGGGAAAGGTACATGATATGATGATAGTGTCAAGGAAGTGTCAAGAAAGAATCCATGTTTTATTTTATATATGTTTCCATTGATGGTAATGAAGAATACTATCTTTATGTAACCACTTTGTTTATATGTGGAATGTAATGCTAGTTTTATGATCTAATTCTCTAAAACTCTAAACTCAAAATGATCCTCAATGTGTAATCTTGTAATAACTCGAGATTGAGTAAGGTTTAAGGCTGGGGCCTTATAGTTGGTATCATAGGTCGGTTTAGATAAATTTAAGAGTTAGAAATATATTAAATGATTATCCAAAAATATATTTTTTGAAATGATATAGCATTTGAAGATTACCATGTTGCTTCATCAAAGACATGTTTGTTCAGAATGGTTTTCCGCAGAGGAAACATGGAAGCAGTGTTAGGAAGGAATATAGAAGGAAATAACCTTCCGAATCAGCCTCTCGAGATGGTCGGAATTGGAACTGAACAGTTTGTTGCAGTAATGGCATAGTTGACTCAAGCGATAAATGGTGGTTGTATCCATGCACGAGATCAGCCAGATCAACCGCAGAGGAACATGTCAGTGGTGGAACATTACATGAGGAAACATCCCCCATCATTCAGAGGATCATCTAACCCTGTGCTAGGTGAAGGGTGGATTAAACCACTGGAGAAGATTTTTGATGTCATGGGGTGTTCAGAAAATCAAAAGGTTAGTCTTGCTATTTCTCATTTGGATGGTGAAGCAGATCAGTGGTGGTCGATGGTTAAAAATATCAGGGACGCTGATGAGATTGATGCTCTCGACTGGGATGAATTCAAATGAATGTTTCTTGAGAAGTATTTTCCTAAGGCTGTTCGACTTAGGATGGAAAATAAATTCTTGGAATTGAGGCAATAGGAAGACTCTGTGGCTGTCTATGAAGAAAGGTTCACTCGATTGGCAAGGTATGCTCCAAATTTTATCTGAGACCTTGATAGTAAAATCAATCGTTTTTACTCATGATTAAAGCCAAAATATCGAAGGTAATTAGATTCCCGTGAGTTTAAAAGTAATGAAAAGCTTTTTCGATGTGCTGAGAAGGTGGAAATTGAGTTTTTCGATGATCAAGTGTTCTATAACAACCAACAGAAGAAGAGACCGAGGTGGTAGGAGAAAGGTAATAATTCTTCAAAAAAGTCAGATGGTAAGAAAACTAAGTTTCATGTTTGTGATAAATGTGGAAAAAGGCATGCTGGGGAATGTCTTCTGATTCTTGGAAAGTGCTACCGATGTGGTAAGATGGGACATAAGGCTCGTGATTGCACTAAAAAAGATCAGGGTGATGGTAAGACAAAATTTGATTTACGGTTAGTGAAATGTTATAAGTGCAATGAAATGGGTCACTATGCAAATGAGTGAACGACAAAGCGCTTGGGTGATGGGAAGTAGTTAGACTACAAGCAGAAAGGGGTGGTGAAATCCTTTGCAACTACTTCAGCAGATGTCGGGCCATCAAATGAAGTTGTATCAGGTACATTGTTTGTTTTTTCAGATTATTCCAGTGGTTTGTTTGATTCAGGGTCTACTCATTCTTTCATCTCTGAAACCTTTTCTAGTAAAATTGGAATTACATCTCAAAAACTGACTCCTGAACTTTTGGTAAAAACACATGGGGGAAATGTTGAGGAAAAAAGAATTTATAAGAATCTTCCTATCCTTATCTGTGGAAAGAACCTACTTCCAAACCTTATTGTTCTACCTCTAGTAGAGTTTGATGTTATCCTGGGTATGGATTGGATCTCTATTTACCTTGCTAAGATTGACTGTATAGCTAAAGAAGTTTCTTTTCAGAAAGACATTCAGTTTCTGTACAATAATGAACCCTTACTGTTGATAACTTATCAAGAGGCCGAGAAACTTGTAAAAGATGGAAATGAATGTTACCTTGCACATATTGTTGAAAACAAGGGAACTGTTCAAATTAAGGATGTGCCAGTGGTAAATGAGTATCCTAATGTTTTTCCTGATGAGTTGCCTGGAATAATACCAGATCGGGAAGTTGAGTTTACTATAGACTTAGTTCCTGATGCTAAGCTAATTTCAAAACCGCCTTATTAAATGGCTCAAATTGAACTTTTAGAGTTGACGGAGCAATTGCAAGATTTATTAGAGAAAGGTTTCATTCGACCTAGCACATCACCTTGGGGTGCCCCTGTTTTATTTGTTAAAAAGAAAGATGGTTCTTTGAGACTTTGCATTGATTATAGAGCCATGAATAATATCACTGTTAAGAAAAAATATACATTGCCTCATATCGATGATTTGTTTGATCAGCTCTAGGGAGCTTAGTATTTTTCAAAGATTGACTTGAGATCAAGGTACCATCAGCTGAAGGTAAAGGAAGCAGATGTTCCGAAGACCGCATTCCGTACAAGATATGGCCATTATGAATTTGTAGTAATGCCTTTTGGGCTAACCAATGCACCTGCCGTATTCATGGACTTAATGAATAGAATTTTCCATGAGTTCTTGGATAAGTTTCTGGTGGTTTTCATTGATAATATTTTCGTGTTTTATAAAAGTAAATAGGATCATGAAATACATTTAATGGATACCTTTAAAACCTTAAAAGAAAAGAAATTGTATGCGAAATTCAGCAAGTGTGAGTTTTGGTTGCAACAAATTTCTTTCCTTGGCCACATTGTTTCTAAATATGGGATAACTGTTGATCCTACAAAAACAAAAGTTGTGGAAGACTGGCCAAGACCCACAAATGTAACTGAGATTCGTAGCTTCCTTGGTTTGGCAGGCTATTACCGAAGGTTTGTTAGAAATTTTTCACTGTTATCTAGTCCAATGACTAAGCTAACTCGGAAGGGTGTTATGTTTATATGGATAGAATAATGTGATGATTGTTTTTAGGAATTGTAAAGAAGATTGGTGAATGCTCCAGTTTTGGCACTACCTTCCCGGAATGGTGAGTTAGTTATCTATAGTGATGCTTTATTGAAAGGACTTGGTTGCGTCCTAATGCAGAATGATCAGGTAATTGCTTTTGCTTCACGATAGTTGAAAACTCATGAGTTAAATTACCCTACCCATGATTTGGAATTAGTAGTTGTGGTTTTTGCTTTAAAAATTTGGAGGCATCATTTGTGTGGAATAAATAGTGAAATATATACTGATCACAAAAGTTTAAAGTATATATTCACTCAGAAGGAGTTAAACATGAGACAGAGGAGATGGCTGGAATTAATAAAGGATTATGATTGTACAATTCATTACCATCCGGGAAAAGAAAATAAAGTGGCTAATGCTTTGAGTCAAAAAAGTAATGCTTCATTAGCAATGTTGCATTTGGAACGTGATCCTTTGGTTAAGTATTTGATGAACTTTGGCATAGAAGTTGTTGGTGCAGGACGTTATTTTGTTTTGTTTCAGGTATCAGTGAGATCATCTCTATCAGATAGAATCAAGAATACACAGAAGGAAGACAGTGAGTGGCAGAAAAAGGTAGAGATGGTTCAGAAAGGTAAGTTTCCTGAATTCAACATTGATAATGATTGTGTTTTGAGATTAGGGAATATATTTTGTGTGACTTGTGATTCACAGTTGAAGAGAGAGTTGTTATGTGAAGCTCATAGTTCTCCGTTTTCAGTTCATCCTGGCAGTACTAAGATGTACAGGGATCTGTGGGAGTATTACTGGTGGGATGGAATGAAAAGAGATATTTCTGATTTTACTGTGAAGTGTTTGACATGTCAACAGGTTAAAGAAGAGCGACAGTTACCGAAAGGGATACTTCAGCCTTTACCAGTGCCATAGTGGAAATTGGAGAATATATCCATGGACTTTGTTGTGGGATTACTGAAGACATCTCGAGGTAATAATGCAATCTGGGTTATTGTTGATCGCTAGACTAAATCTTCTCATTTCCTTACTATACGAGATACTTTTTCCCTAGTTCAACATTCCCATTTGTATCTTAATGAGATAGTCAGGTTACATGGAGTTCCCCTCTCCATTGTATCCGATCGTTATCCCAGGTTCACTTCTAACTTTTTGAAAGGATTTCAGAAGTCGTTGGGTACTGAATTAAATTTTAGTACAGCTTCTCATCCCCAATCAGATGGGAAATCAGAATGAACAATTCAGACCTTGGAGGATATTCTACGAGCTTGTTCGATGGATTATCAAGGAAGTTGGGACCAACATCTTTCATTGGTTGAATTTTAATATAATAACAGTTTTCATTCCAGTATACAGATGGCACCATTTTAGGCATTATATGGGAAGCGGTGTCGAACTCCATATTTCTGGGATGAATTGGGTGAAAGGAAGTTGATGGGACCAGAATTGGTAGAAGAGATGGCAAAAAAAGTTCACCTGATTCAGAAGCACATGAGAATAGCTCAGAGCAGGCAGAAGAGTTATGCGGATAACCGGAGGAAGGATATATCTTTCGAGGTAGGTGATCATGTTTTTCTCAAGGTTTCTCCTTGAAAAAGTGTGATGAGATTTGGTAAGAAAGGAAAGATGAGTCCAAGGTTTATTGGACCATATGAAATTCTGGAGAGAGTTGGATCAGTTGCATACCGGGTGGCTTTACCTCCGAGTTTATCTCAGGTACACAATGTTTTTCACGTTTCGATGTTGAGAAAGTATATGCCAGATCCATCTCATGTTTTGAGTCTAGAGGTAGTTCAGCTGGAAGAGAACCTATCTTATGAGGAACAACCGGTCCAGATTCATGACCATAGGGAGAAAGTGTTATGGAATAAGGTGATTAATCAGGTAAAGGTTTTGTGGAAAAACCACATTATGGAAGAGGCAACATGAGAATATGAAAATGCAATGAGGGATAAGTACCCCCATTTATTTGATAATTAAATAAATAGCAGGGACGCAATTTTCTAAAGGGGGGAAGGATGTAACAACCCAAGTAAATAATGAATAATATATATTTTTATCTATGTCTATTAATGAACTAGATAGTGTTTTAGAGGCTTAAAACGAAAATAAATCCAATCTTAAGCATGGAATACACTAATATTTTTTAAAGATTGTTTCACTGCCTTTTAATGGAAAACCATTTTTAAGTCTATATTTTGACAATTTTATGAGCTATGTTTTTCAAAATAAACTTATTCTTTATGATTGGGACATCAAAATTTACTTTGTGTAAATTTTTTGTATCTTTCTGATAAAGTTCATTTTTTAATGAAAAGTGTAAAATGTTGTATTTTAATTCAAAACCACTTTTTAATCTAATTTATTTATATGATTATATTATCTTTTTAATTGGTTTTGAAGTGAAATTAGAATATATTTTTACCATTTAATCCAATGGTGGTCATTGGAATCAATTTCACTTTGAAATTGGAGTTAAACTAGTGTTAATCTTTTGAGACTTATTATTTCATAAAAACACGCTATTTGTCATGACAGCGGGAATTAATTATTAAATTAATTATTGTAACTTATATGTTTTAAATTTTGTAAAATAGACTTCATTTTTTAATTCAGAATGTCAAATATAGATTAGGGTGAATTTTTTGTATTTTTCTGAAAAACGCCAATTTTTGATGAATAGTGAAACCACTAAGTGGTACTTATAAAAACTGGTTTTTTGTTTAAATGAAAATTTACCACTTATGTGTATTGAATTTAAAAAATCCGACATACATGGTTGTCATTAAGAAGTAAAATGTGGTTCAATGAGATTAAAATAATTTTTTTGGTGAATAGTAACTCTTAAGTTCTTAATCGCAATTTGAGGTAATTAGTGTAGTTTAAGGTAAAAATAATGCTTTAATAAAATGAGATGAGCTAGACACATGTCCTACCCTTATTTTATGTGTCATGGGAGACCAAGAGAAGCCATGGGTCATCATGGGGACCCCATAGAGCCACTTTGGTAGGGAAATGACATAAATAACTTTTTATTTAATGTTAAAGTAAAAAATAACACAAACATGAGTTATTTTACTAAAACAATTTTTAAATGGGGGTATACAAGTCATATTTTTTACTATAAATATTAATTATAAAGATAAAACGATTTACTACATCATATAATTTTTTATATAATTTTTAGACTTTAAATAAATTAAATTATTAATGACATTATGATGATACAGCGATTACCTCATTATTTAACGTTTTAAATAAAATGGAAAGATAATGTAAAATCAAAATACTAAACATGGACAAAACCAATTGGATCAGCGGATTTCGAACCCTTATCACCTTATCCTCGAATTATATCTATGTGGGACCTTTTGAATCCGAAACGCATTTTAAAATAAAGTAACTTATCTTTACTTTCCAAGAGCTTTCCTCCTCTCCTCTTATAAAAGGCCCCCACCTCTACCTCCTTACCCACACACCCAAAGCCTTTGTCTAGGCCAAACCCTGCCCATTTTGTCTCTACACTTCCCTCTCTTACTCCTTGAAGCCTCAATTTGGTCAGAAGGCTTCCCAAGGAAGCCTTTGAGCTCAAATCTAAGAGTGTTACCCGATTTTAAGGTAATGTCTTCTTTTCTGTCCTTTTGTTTGATTTTGCTTCTAAAACCCCCTAAACTCTTTTTATTATTTTCCTTTGTAACAAATACAGTATAATAATTATACTATGATGTTGTTTTAAGAAGGATTCTAGCTACACTTACACACACCTACATCTAATGGTTAAAGGACATACTGTTTCCGTGGATGGTGAATTTATGCCTCCCGAAACGATGATTGTTCAACATTCTTTTAAAACCTTAAATGGTGGCCATTAAGATGTAACTATATTTATATATGATATATAATATGTTTATGTTTTCCTTAAGCTTATGTATTTTTCATTTTGGGCATACCTTTATGGTTTCCATTATGGGTAAACGTGATATCTTCATTTAAGGAAGTGCAGACTACCGCCCCCTCAAAGTGATTTGATTCGTTAAATACCATATGTGGGATGTATAAAGGATGTAACTATGATATTATATAAGATATTATACTGGAATTATAATATACCTTTATATAATTATTATTCCATTCAATAAAATACCAAATAGAAATGAAAGTAGCGTTCATGCGTACGTACGGCTTACCGTCTCCATGAACGGTGCATTTCATTTCTTACCTCTAAATGATTATGTAATATTATAAATTCATGTATATACTGGATATATATTATATATATGATATATACATCATGATTATAATCTTGGATATAATGGATACATGATCAACTTGTAATTATAAAGGGTTTATTTTGACTCAAGTACCAATGATCGTTAAAACGACCGTTATTAACTTAAATAATTACATAGTGTTCATGACATGGAAATAAGTGATATAAAAGGAATAATGAACTTGAAAAAGGGTCTTAAACAAGTTGAAATTAACTCAAGTTTATTATTCAAGACATTAATGAACGATCGAGTCAAGTCGGACCTGAGGTATGGGACTTCGTCTCAATCTCCTTTCATTGAGGCATATTTTGTTTTATACACAACCTTGTTTTATATGGTGTATAAAGCCCATTGACTTTTATGTTTATCCAAAATGAATCTTTTTTATACGAAGCGTTTTACTAAACGACAAAAGGGAATGTTTTTGTCGTACGTATGCGGCGACAAAGACTTCTCCGCCGTCGTGACCATTATTTGAGTTTCGTCTTCCTCTACAAGCCAAACCTTTTATTTTAAAGAAAAATAAATACCATGTTTTACTTTTATTTTACGTTGGTATTGGAAATGGTTTTCATAATGTTTTTATATCAATGTGTTGTATTGATATCTTCTGATTGAAATGTTGAAATGTTATGTTTCCATTATGCATGTTTTATGTGATACGATTATGTTGAGGTTCTTGGGCATTATTATGAAGACGGGTTGTTCCGTGATTAACTAAGGGCAGGTGAGCCCGATATAGCTCTCCAATGCATTGGGTAACGCGAAGGAGTGAAACGTTAAGGTTTCTCCGAAGAGATTTAGGTAATATACTGTGATGGGTATTATAAACGTAACCAAGAGGGTTACTCCCTAAGTAAGAATGTTATGAATTCCTCAAGTTACCATTATGTCATAGGATTTCTATGATTTATTCATGATTTGATGAGTTATGTTAAAGTGATTTTGTTTTATGGGTAAAGTATGATTTCATTCTTATGTATATATGTACCCATGTTTCCTTTCCATATTTTTATATCCCTTACTGAGCTTTTTATGCTCATCACAAGTTTTTTGAAATGTTTTTCACAGGTCAAGGGAAAGTTACATGATATGATGATAGTGTCAAGGAAGTGTCAAGATAGAATCCATGTTTTATTTTAAATATGTTTCCATTGATGGGAATTAAGAATACTATCTTTATGTAACCACTTTGTTTATATGTGGAATGTAATACAAGTTTTAGGATCTAATTCTCTAAAAATCTAAACCCGAAAAGATCCTCAATGTGTAATCTTGTAATAACTCAAGATTAAGTAAGGTTTAAGGCTGGGGACTTATAGTTACTCCCTTTGTCGATATTTTTAAATTGGTGAGGTGCTGTTCCCCTATTATTTACAAAGATATGTGTCTTGTGTACGATTGAGATCAGTAGTTATATTATAGTTTCTCTCATGTTGGCTAATATCCTTGTGGTGTTGTGTTAACTTTTTGGTGGGATTTTATGTCCTATGTTCTCTAACATGAAATAATATCTGAGTTTGTTCATATCTTTTTGTTTATCATCACTGAGTGGGTAACACTTTATATTGTGATTTTGTGTAAAGTGTAACATATTTTTTTGTTAGATCTAGTTTATCAAGGTGTAAAACTATGTATTTATATATTCACGCAGATATGGAATTTTTTTTACACATTTCAATACATATATCGAATAAAGACACTAGCGGAGACTATGGTGAACATGGTGTTCATGAAGTGGGAGCATAGGGGTTCTATATGGTAATAGAATAAGATGAAATTCCAATTTAGATATTTTAAACTATAGAGATCATGTTAACTCAATTTTTTTTCATTTTCCATAGGGTGTATTTTCCACATCATACAAAATGATTTATTCTTTGTAATTTATTTTGATCCTAGAATTTACAAAATGTGTTTTATATTTTTATTAGTTGTTATTATGTTTCTTAACATATTATATCCTATGTGGAGATATGTTTTTTAAATAGGTTCATTATACTAGGGCATACCATCATGCGTGATATTCCAACTCTATGGAAGTCACTATCCCCAAGCTGATTGTAGGTGCGCTTGGGAATCCTAGTTGTGGTTCTATGTAGGGTTCTACTAGGTCATGTCTTATCACCATATTTTACATTAACATTCTTATCTAGTTTATTTAAAAAAATTATATTGATTTTGGGACAACATGATAAGGAACCTTTATTACAATTTGGCACTATTTTTTTAAGTGATTGATCGTTTCATATTTTTTGTTGATAGTATTATTTCCAAGATATTATCTAAAAAATGAATATAAATATAAATAAATCATATAAATGATGGATTCTAATTCTCCATCACTAAAAGTTATTTTAGAATACTTTTACCACAAAAATATGGGTATTTATAATATTTTTATGGAGTGGTCACTCAAATAATTAATTAAAAACATCAAGGATTATATAGAACCACAATTATGGGATTCTTTATTAAATGGTATGAACATTTAGCACAATTTTTCACTAAAACATATTCAGAAGTGGTGGAGGAGAGATTTTATACATAAATAGATGAATAGTTTCCCACAAATTTATATATAGACATATCTTATGGGGATAATATATATCAGTACAATTCACTACTAGAAGAAGATTATATCCTAAAATAAGATAATGATGATTCTGAACCACTAAAGTTATTTCTATTAGATCTGGAAGAGATGGATGATTTAATTGTTAAATATTTTTAAAATATGAACCAAATGTATTTCTTTATAGTCCTATGAAAATACACAATGTTAAATCAACAATTTTACTTTCTCTCTTGGATGATGGAAATGTGTAAATTTTTTATGTGATTTATCCTAAACAAAATGTTCATGATCCACAACCAAAAACATTCACAACTAATTTCTCTACGGTATTAGACAAGTATATTTTAGAGGTTGATAAATATTATAAATTTTTACTATTTATGTATTAAAATATTTTTTAATTTCTCTACAAATTTAATAATTAATTTTTTTATTGTATATTCATAAATAAGGTCTCACTAATGTAGAAATCATATGATGTAGTTCTAAACATCATTATAATTATCGATTTTTATGAAATTTATGGGGAGAGTGACATTATTCCACTCATATAAATACAATTTATTAGAGATGAAATCTACTTTACAATGGATCTTGATGTTGAATATCTATTGGGAGATAACTCTAACATAGAAATTTATTTCCATAATTTCATTTTTGGAAAATTATTGTTTAACACTATTAATTATAACAACACAAATTTCAAAAAGAATAACACTATATTCAATAGAGGATGTGTCACATGAAACTTATCATAGAAGAGAATATGACACATAAAAATTAAAATATACTTCTTTTAGACAAAATGTAAATTAATTGATAGATTATGATATGCAAAACAAGGACTTTCGTTGGAATCTCGTATTACTTGCAATACTGATTTTTAGTGAATATCAATTTTTCAAAAATATTATAAATAAATATGATAGTTATTGCTTGGTCTTAGGAATTTTAGAAGTTAATAGTATTGAATAAAATATGATAACCTATATATTATACATGTTCATTAATTTTATATTTATTTTTAAAAAAATTAATATCATTTGAAAATACTGTTTTTTTCTAAAAACAGTATTTTTTCTAAAAGAAGGATTGGTAGAAAATCATTCAAATAATTTAATATTTATTAATAAATAATTTATTAAATTTACATGTAAAATTGATGCTCATTTTTTTATTTTAATTCTAAATTTTTCATAGGGTTATTTTTTTTGATTTTTAAAAAATGGTTAAATTTTGATGAATACTTAAAAATAAATTTTAGTTGAAAATAAAATTTTCAATAATATTATTCATAATGATAAAATATAATTTTTTTATATAGAAAAATTATTTTAATTATATATTAGTTAATTCAATTGATGTCATAAAAATCATTTTGATGTTGAATCTTGATATAAAATCTATTTCATATTTTGAACATACTCACTTTTAAAACCATATTCCCTGTTATGCCTCTGTGATTAATTTTAATTTATTAATTTCTAGTTGAGTGGATTTTATTTTTATAAATGGATTTGATATTTTTAATAATAAAAAATTATAATTAATAATAATTTTGTGTTAATTTTATAAAAATTAATACAGAATTAAATAAAAAATCATTACCATAGTAAATGTAAAAACGATTTACAGCTTGTTAAACTTGAAGTATAATTGTGTAAGTTACCTATAAACCTGTCTAAAAACAATTTGATAGCCATTTTTATACCACTAAACCTGTAATGGTCTAAAATGGTCTATATTTTAACCTATAGATACAAAAAAAACTTGGTGGAACTCAATCGTTTTTAAAAATACCAAGTGAGTCATGCCCCACACATATAAAAGTCTATCCCTTTCTACATCACATCACACCATTAAAATAATTTGTTTCATCAATAACAAAGCCAAATTACTTCAAAATTTCACACCCTTCAACTTAAAAGCCTTATATTGTCCATAATTGAAACCAAGGAATGAATTATTTCAATCTAATTATCCATAACCTAAGAAGTGGTAATGTTCTTTAATGAGTGTCTCTATTTTACTTCATTCACCAACAACTTTGATATTTTATACTACGATAATAAAATATCATTATTATTTGACATATACTATTTTTTTTATAATTTAATGTTGTATGAACACCTCAATCTCCATAGAATGTTTTACTAAATCCTCGTTTCATTGTGCGCCTGACTACAACCTCATGAACTGATGTGGCTCATTTTTTCATTTCCACTTCTCAAGGATGAGAATGATGATTGATATAAAGTGTTTATATATATATATATAAATATATTATATCTATAACATATTTATACCTATTTTTTTACATTATCCAATATATCTTTTTCCTTAAATATTGTATGAGATATGATAATGTTCCTCGTGTGTACGACGGACTAATGCCTTACATGGCTGTGTGATTGTTTTTTCGGAAAAACATTAAATGGATGGTGATACAGATAATTTCAATAATTAGATATTTTATAAATTAAATAATTATCATATTAAATACATATTTAACATTATTTAATGATTAGGTAAATCATTTGTTCTATCGTTTTCACTCATGTAAAGATGACAATAATGTTTGCGTATGTGAGGACAACTTCATTCCCGATGTGATATGACTATCTATTAATCATCAAACCTCAAATATGACTGGCATGATTAGGTAATATTTTATTTATGTTATTTTTATCATTACTGAATCTTAAATATTACTTAATTCGTTTCACTATTGATAATTTTAAAATGAGATTCTTACTCAAGCATACGTATGACCTACCCAATCAAGGATTGTAACATACTTCATTTTTCATAACTATCATTAATGATTGTTTATAAAGGTAAATTTGGGGTAAAAATATTATACTTATTTCCTAACTATTATTCTAGAGGTGATATTACTCTATAATATTCACATGAACCAAATCATTGATAACTAAACACGTAAGAGAAAACAAGACAGTTAACACCCAAAACAATGAAAATAATGATCCCTTACAAACGAACATCTGATTAGAAATTATAAAAGAATAATATAAATTATTATAAATATTAATATGGTTATATTACAATTTTATAAAATATATAAAACCAATATAAAATTTGCGCAATAATTTTCAACCAAAATAGAGGGTAAAATAATCGATTTCATCTCAATTTCATTTCATTGAGGCATATTGAAATGTTGTACACCCAGTTTTCTAATATGGTCTATATACACCCACTATGTCATGTAAAATATTTATTACATCCTTATTATTTTTATTTTATGTTTAAATATTAATAATTTCATATGTGGGTATGTCACTTAAGTGTAATCATGATATAAGTGATTTATTTACTGAATTTCAATTCATTGGGTAAATCATCAACAATAATGAATTTAGTATTCAATAATTAAGCCAAGAATTAATATTTATTTCATTATTTTTTATTTAATTTTTTTATTTATATTTAATAAACATAATTGATTTATTTTTTGATTCTCCCTTCAATGTTATAAACATCAAAAGGATTTACATTATAATCTCATTATTATCAAGATTGTTCATTATTGAATTTTAATGAAATGAAATTATTTGATAATTTTTTGATAAAAACTATCAGTTTATTATCGTATAGTTATTTATCATATTTTCATCTAATAATATAATTTATCCACTATTTTATTTTATTTTTTTCAAATGTTTTTGAAGAAAATATCACTTCATTTTACTCTTACATTATAAATCTATTATCATCCAAATCCACATTGAATAAAAATCTATTATTTGTATTTTTATATGTTTTAGAGTGATTTATTAAAGTAAATATTACGTATTTTTAACTTTGATAATTTATTTTAAATGGAATGCTTATTTACTTTTTAAAATAGTTTCAATTTATCTTATAATGAAAATTAGAAAGGAAGATACATTTTTTATTGAAAAATTATCATTCCTAACAAATTTATTTTGAATATTGAATGTTTTTTTATTTTATAACATTTATTTAATTCCCCAGCTCTATTTATATACTTTTTTGAATTATGATTTTTCCTGTTTATGAATATCATTTTTGATAATTTTATGAAGGTTATTTTCAATGATAATAAATTTCAAAATATTATTCAAAATAAAATAAATGTTTTGCTAAATAATTATTTATAATATATTTATATGTTATTTATATTAATCAATAAAAAACATTAATTTTATTCATCCAATATGTATATTTTATATTGATAAAATCCTTATTCTTCTAATATATGATTTTTCTTTATTTTAACTAAGGGATTTTTGGACATTCACTTTCTTGATTCATTTGTTTAGTCAATAAATTTCAATGATGATATTCACATTCCAACTATAATAGGACATTAAATTTTCCCAAAATATGATAAATATTTGTCATTTATATTTTTTTTCAGAATCATATACTATTTCTACATACAGTGAATAATTTAATATTGTATTGTATTAAGGAGGAAAATGATGACAAATACATATACTTTACTAAATATTATAATTTGATATGAACCATTGTTTATAAATTCATTTATTATATGATATGTGAGTATGTATTTATAAATGTATGAATTTGTTTGGTCCTAGTTATAAATATCCCTATGATGCATTGGTAGTCTCATAGGGTGAATCTTTTGTTGACCAAAGTTAAGTGGGGGTTTTACCCAATATGTTTATAACCATATTAAGAGTAGTATTAAACATAACTTTTTATAGTACCCAGGAAATATGGAATTAAATAATTAACAATTTCCAAAATTTACTATTCAATTATAAATATCTTGTTGATTTTCACAAATCCATTATCTGTAAATGCATTTCATTATTAGTTCATTGATTAAAATTAATGTGCTTTAGGTTATTTACTTTTATATAAGGATTATACATTGTAAAAATTTAAATTCATGTTATTGAATAAATGGAATGTGTTTTCGGTCATTTAATTTTCCATATTGATTACTATATATGATTTTTTTCTCATTGATATTATCTATTTATACACTCGATTCTCATTTTATTGATTATATGGGAAATTTTTTTTAGTTATTACCTTTCCATAAAGTTTACTCTTATGGATTCATGATAAACTCCACAATACATGATCCATCATAGAAGTTTGTCTCGCGA
This sequence comes from Viscum album, assembly GCA_963277665.1. Lineage (NCBI taxonomy): Eukaryota > Viridiplantae > Streptophyta > Magnoliopsida > Santalales > Viscaceae > Viscum > Viscum album. Next base: position 1,379,301,150 of record OY728152.1, read on the forward strand.
TAATTTTTTACTACATTAGGAATCCATGAAGTGTATTATAAAATATATGCAGGAATTTTGAAGATGGAATATTGATATTTTTAAAAACATTATGTTTTAATTGGTGTTTTCTAATGTAATATAAGAATAATGTTTGTATCTAATTTACAATGAATAATAAACTATTTTTTCATTCATGATATGATTTCTTGTATCTTATTATAATGTAATAGTAATAAGAACTTGCTCTGGGATACTGGGTTTTAGGTCACTATATTTCGTGTTAGAGAAGTTTAGTAGAATCCTTAGGAACTAGAGTCAAGAAAACAAGTATTATGAATCCTAACCCTAAGGAAATATTTTTTCATAAGTATAAATGAACACAAAATTGTTTTGGTAAGAAAATTACTATGTGGTTTTTCTAGGAATATGTCAATGATTGATACTACCAGTGGACGTGGTTTTTTAATAAAGATACCAATGTGTAATAACTACGAAAATTATTTGTCGATCTTGAATCAAGAAATAACTGTTACTTGAATTTGTGCTCTATTGGAGTTGGTTTCCTTGGAAAAAGTTATTTTACAATGATAACATGTATATAATATGTATTGAATATTATTAAAACTTCTTATTACATATTGTTTGTTGTTCTAGATGAATCTTCTGAAAAAAATTCCTAGAGTATATGTCACATTGATTAGTTCATAGATGTTTCCTGCTATGATAAAAACAATTATATTTTATGAATATATTCAAAAATAATTTTTTGTTGTTATAAAAATATTATGATTAGTCAAAAATTACATAGATTGTCTGGTGTAAGTACATATAAGAAAATGATGCTTCATCTCATTTAGTTCATACTTGGTAATGTCCATACTGGGAGATAATGAGAACAGAACCGCCATTTGGTACTTTTCATGTTTTGGTGTAAATGAATATTCTTATATATAAGTATCTGTAATGGTCCTTGGACGTTATGATTATTAGTAATTCGTTTTATAACTCACATAGTTATATAAATGTCATAAAACATGCCAATAATAATTCTTGGTGATTTTTGATATGTTAGGTGCATCACAATTGACATGTCATTAATGAACAACATAAGGAAGGATTTTTAACTTCCATATTTATAGATGAAATTATCTTAGACAATTTTTTTTGGAATATAACAATAATATTAAATTCCATGTCTTTTATTTTATGACATTTTTTTCTCAGAATAATAATAAAAAAATATCTAGTATATAGGTTAGTGAGTTGGGTGTTCAACCTTATTGACGTGATATTGTGACAAAAGGAAAATGTTAAACTGTGAGATTTATTATGTCATTTTTGACACTGTTTATTTAGGATATTAATCTTTAATTCCTTAACCCATTTTAGATCATAATATCGGAATTCTAGATATCATGTTTAATGCAAATGTGAATGAATACAAGAGTGTAACAAAATATGTGTTTCTATTGATCTTGATTAAATTCTAATTTATTCTTCTTAATGGAATAAATATTATTATCAATTATTAAGATGATTTATTTTAAACTTATATATATCAAATAAATTAAATAAATATATATTCATTAGTTTTAGAAGAAAATATTCATTTTATTTACCGAATATTTTAATAATTATTTATTTTCTAGATTATTAATAAAATATTTATTTATGAATAAAATATTTATAGGGTTTTTCGATAAATTCTTTATGTTTTTATTTCATTATGAATAATATTGGTGAAAAATATGAATTAACAAGACCGTTACATAGTATTTGTTATTTCACTTGTTTTCACGGAACAAAAATATAATAAAAATAAAATTATTATCAAGTGGCAAGGTGTAAGAGATCAGAAATTTTAATCCATTACTTTGCAAAAAATCTGATGCATGAGGTGTCACGATGTAGTTTGGAATTTTTTTTTGGATATTGGACTCATTCCAATAATGATTCATTTCAATAGTTTTCCAAATTTCCAATTATCCAATGAAAAATCATCCTGGTTATGAATCGTCTCATGGTAACTTTTTTTGTAGCAACTGATCTGGTGGTGACTTATCTAGTGGTAACTCATCCTAGTAGTGACATGTCTTGTGGTGACTCATCTTGTGGTGACTCTTATAGTGATAACTCATCTAGTGGTGACTCATACTGTCATTGAATCATCTCATATTGAATCATCTATTGGTGACTAGTTTTGTGGTGAATAGTCTTGTGGTGACACATTTGGCAGTGACCTATCTTATAGGTGACACATATTTGGTGACTCATAATAGCATTGAATCATTTGGATAATATTCCAATTAATATAATTTTCATGTTTCCAAAAAAATACAGAATTTTCATTTAATGTATTGTATGACAAAAAATTGCTTTAAATGCCTTAAATTAGGGGTTCGAAAATGTTTAAAAATGGATCAATCAAATCATTAATTTAATAATTGAGTGGAACCCTTCCAAAATTTTAACACATCTGATCTAGATTAGATCCTAATCAATGGAAATTCAAAATAGTATCTAATTCATAACGTTCATGGATTATTTATTCTAAAGGATAGATCATTACTTCTCTCTCTCTATCTAGATTTATTTTGAGACCGGACATCCGAAATCCATTTTCCTTGGAGTCTTAAAATGTAGATACCCAGAACTAGATATCCTGGAGTTAGATTCTGATAATATTACATTCAAATGATTAGAAGGAATAAAATTGTTAATAAATTAGATATTTTTGTTGCTGGAAATCTAGATACATACATGAGAAAATAATTAAAACATATTTTTTAATTTCTTGGTATATAACATATATGATTTCACAGACCCATATAGTAATTCCTTGTATATTTTTTTATAATATGATTCTTGTATTCCTAGAAAAAAAACATAATAACTATCAGATCAAAATATTAGTATGGTTAAAATATTGTGGTACTAATAAAGAATCAATGATAGTAGTAAATATGGTATGATAAATAAATGAACACACATTCCACATAATTAATAAACTAAATTAAATTGCATAAAAAATATTTCAAGGTATCAAAATGAAACGCATTTCACTCAATAACTAGATATGAAAAAAAATAATAAGGAAATGTATGAATTTAAACACATTATAAATTAATAATTGAAAATGAAATGTATACATAGACATGTTGAAAAAAAAACTCATGGATAAATAATAACTAAAACTAATATTAGGTAAATTATTAATTAATGGACTCTTTGTTTCCTTGGTACGTAGTACCTTTACTATCATGACCTTTCCTGTAATGGTTTATAAAATACCCAGCAAAAACCCATCTAAATAAGCTATCCAAATGACCCATCCCATGAGACAATAGACGTGTCAAGGGTCTACCTATAGCCCTACCCCAACCATGTCCTAAAAGTCCAAAACATTCCTCATATATCAAATAATTGATTTAACATTTTTCTTTATCAAATAACTGTATTGAATAAATAATATATAATTTAAAATATCTCCCAAAATAATGATGTAACTGTCAATGTAGAAACTATATATAAAATAGTAGATGGTTTAGGAAGTAGTAATATCCATGATAAAAAATATGGATGATTAGGGAAAATTCAATGATATTAAGAGATTTAATTTTTCCTGGGGATAAAAGAAATCAAGGAAGTAAATGTGAATACTATCCTTAGAAAATTTTATCATAATAATACATTGGACGACTATGTATGGTGTTGGTAAAACATACCCATGTGGACTATAATAAATGGTTAACACCATTGATGAATGTAAATATTATAAAAAGATCATTTAAATACATTATTAAAGGAAATATTTTTTTTTTATTTTGAAAAACCCATTAGAAATTTCTTTTTTAAAATACCTTTTTAAAAATATTTTCTTTAAAATTAATCCTTTTATATTTTTCTAGATGATTCATAGAACTGAAAGTGGATTAATATCTAGCTTTCATACTAGGTAAAAAAACCATTTCTTTTGAAAGGTAAAAATCCTCATGAAATTTTTTTTAAGAGATAAGAAGATTCCTTAGAATACATTGGTAAAAAAGGTTAAAAAATTGTTGACCAAATCATTTCAAAAATAAATTATATTTTTTTAATGAAATATTTTTTCAAGAAGAAAACATGTTTACTATATGAAAATTGATATAAATTCATGTTTAAAAAAAAAATTAAAAATCATTGACTACCAATGAGTGGAAATTTGGTTTTTATATTTGAAAATGGTCATGAATTACTAAAGGGGATTAAAATTAAAGGGTTCTTTTAACTAGGGAAATATAATTTCCTCTAATAGAAATACCCTTGAATATTCCTTAAAATTATTGTTGTGGAAAATAATCATTAAACATTCAAATGTTTCAAATCCAACTTTGAAAAATTTTAATTCATAAACCACCAAAAGAAATATTATTAAATTAAAGGCATAAATATCATGAATAGAGATTAATTAATGAGATAATATATTAAATGGTAATTAGATTCACCATTAAAAATGTTTTAGTGGTGAACAAGATATCTATCTCAAAGATGTAATAAAGAGACATGAGAATCCCTTGGATTGTGTTTCCTTTAGGGTGAACGGCCTTTAAATACATGAATAATAAACCTATATTAATTTTATAATTTATTCGTAATATTTTTTCATCTTTCTAATTTTATTTCACTTATTAATTTATTTTATAATAATACTTTGACAATAATGTTTCCATAATGTGTTTTGAACAAATTTGGTTTATCTGTAAAAAATAACATATATAAGTAAACTATGGTCAATGAGGTAATTATATAATATATAAAAATAAATATTATGAAATAATTATCATATATATTCCTAAATTAGAGTTTTTAATACCAATCATTAAATATGATTATGAAAAATGAAGCAATTTAACAATCATGGAGATGGTAAATCGTACGTACACATGAGTAACATTCTTATTTTTCAATTATCGATATGAAATGACGGTAAGTACAATAATATCTCTCCAGAAATATAATTAAATATTAAATAATATATTATTTACATATATATAAATTTATAATGAATTATTGTTATTAAAGAAAACCACATCATGTCAAGGAGGTTGTAGTCCACACAACCAAGAATAAATTAATCCCTCTTTATGTGTGTGAAAGGGTACATATGAAAATGATATATAAATAGTATAATTATAGAAAGTTAATTATTTCATTAAAATTATATAAATATTTTTTATATAAAACATATTCAATTTCCACCATCCTTTATTTGTTCTACGTATCATGTGAACGAATCACATCACATGGAAGGGGTGGTAGTCTGCACATCCTCAAAAGATGTTATTATATTAATGCAAAATGAAATGTATTAATGGTATGAGTGATAAATTTATTATATAAGAATTAATAAATTTTAAACATCATATATATCATATATAAATATATTTTCGATTATAATTTCCACCATGATATGTGTTATGAGAATAATGAACAATCATTGCTTTACGAGGCAATAGTTCACCATACACAGGAACAATATTTTTGTTACCCATTAGGTCAATGTGTGATAATGGGTAGTTTGAAAAAATATAGTAAAAAATATAATATTTCGTATACTATTTAATTTATAAATTAATAGAATAATAAAATATGATGGGTTGGATAATGGAAATAAAAAAATAATGATTGAGAGAATAAGTTGCCACTTAAATGGGTAACTAATTTTGGTTTTAAAAAAAGGATTCCCTTGATGAATTTTTTAGAAAAGAGAGGATTCGTGGTATAGGGGAGGTATGTTGGGAAGCTATTTTGGTAGATCATAGATGATCCCATATTTATTCATAGGTGTGAAGAGTGGGAATAGTTTGTGACCTTTTATCTGGAAGGAAAAGGACACACATGAAATTTTTGGAGACAGTTTGGTGTACACATTTTCTTACCTATGAAAAGTCATACCAACCCAAAAAATATATATTTTAAGGATAGTGGCCCAATATATCTTCATAATGGGTGTTATATAAGTGGTGATGTCATTTTATCCCCTACATTAAAAGTTCATCATTTTATTAATCTTAATTTCGACATAGAAATTGTTATTAATTATAATTACATTCACCAATATTGTCACGACCCGACCTCGGGGCCCGTGCCGTGACTACCCCAAGCCCGCCTTCCATAGGCCAGGGGCTGGCGAATAGCACCAATGATGTAAATCCCGATAACTGGGAAGTAATTTCCATTACAAAAGCAAACAAACACCACAGAGTAAGCAAGCGGAAAAGTAAACACAAGCGAAGAAAAGTAAAAGGGCCGGAAATACAAGCCCAACTGTAAAGTACAACTCGAAAGGGAAAAACAGCAGCTGGAAGAACAAAGCGGCTCCGGGGTCGTCCTCCTCGATTCCTACCTGAAGGGTAGGTACAGATGGCTCAGCTCCTGGATCGTCCACCACGGATCCTACCTGAAGGGTAGGTACAGATAGCTCCTCTACTCCTCGGGTCCTGTCGTCTACTCCGGGTACGTCCGCCCAGTGGTCCTCCTCCGGGTACCGACCTGCTCCGCAAGCCTCAACTGCGATCTGCGTTGTCCGTCGTCTGCAACCAACACAACGAAGTGCGGGCATAGCCCGTGTAGGGGTGAGTATAAGCTACTCAGTAGGGACCCCGAGACCCTTAAGGTCTCACTAAATCCAACATGGATATCCACAAAGTAAAGACAGCAATCACGAAGTAACATCAGACTCTACTTAGGTATATGCCCATACATATACCTAAGTCATCAAGTAACCCATCCAATCACAAGGATACAAAAAAATCATGAAATCAACGGATAACCATCACCCAGGTATATGCCCATACATATACCTAAGTTATCAAGCGACCCATCTCAATCATGAGGAAACGCAAAGATTCATTGACTCAGCTCAAACCAGGATTTTCATTATCGAAACCGTAACTACTGAGGAGCTCCGTCTCTAGAGTGTACAGTGGTCCTGTCACGTCTCCGAGGTACTGCTCACTAACCTAAGACTGCTGAGGTACTCCTCCTGTCGAGTACTGCGGGTTTGCGGCCAACTACCGGGCGCTCCGTCCGCTGAGGGTCTATCGCCAAATATCGGGCGCTCACCCAAATAGCCTACTGAGGTAATCCTCCTATCGAGTACCGCGGGTTTGCTGCCAACTACCAGGCGCTCCGTCCGCCATGGGTCTGCCGCCAAATACCGGGCGCTCCGTCCACTGGGCTAGTCGACTCACTCCAAGTCGAGTCGGTCAAGCAGTCGTCAGGTCTCAGTCGGCTACACGGTCTCCGTACTCTGCACGCTCGTCTCCGGGAGGGTCCGCTCCACGAGCTACTGGTCGATACTCCAAGTATCACAAAGTCCCACAAAGAAGTGTCTCAAAGGACTGCCTCATCATAGGGGTCTCAACGCAACAGACGGCGCGTCAATCGGACGCCCGGTCTGTGAGTTATTAGCCTTTTCGTCCCAGGGGCCCGGTTGGTTTCGTGTGCGAACCAATCCCGGCCGTATCACAACTGTACCCTGAAATCCCATAGGGTATACTCAAAGGGACCGTTACTCAACGCAATCACCAACGCCGCTGACGGTTCGTCGAACGGACGTCCTGGCTGAAAGATATCAGCTTTTCCGTTCCAGGGGCCCGGTTGGATTTCGGGTACAATCCAATCCGGCCATACTCCGACTGCATCCAAAACTCAGGCGGAGTATGTCAAAAGTTCCGTCTCATCAAGAGGAAGTCAACGAAACAGACGACGCGTCAATCAGATGCTCGGTCTGTGAGTTATTGGCTTTTTCGTTCCAGGGGCCCGGTTGGTTTCGTGTACGAACCGACCCGACTGTACTCCGTCGGCATCCAAACCTCGAGCAGAGTAAGCCAAAAGTTCCGTCTCACTGAGAGGAATTCAACAAAGCTGACGGTACGTCATTCGGACGTCCGGAGCTCAAGATATGTGAATTTGACCGAAATGGTCCGAAAACGGGGGGGGGGGGTCCGGGTCCGGGCCGACCCCCCTGGGTCGGCCCGAACCGGGTCCGACCCGGGTCGCCCGGCCCCGCCCGGCCAGGGCCGGTCCGGCTCCGCTCGACCGAGCGGCCTGACAACCCCGCGGCACCCGCGGGGTGTCGCGCTGGACACCCGCGGGGTGCCGCCTGACAGCCCCGCGGCACCCGCGGGGTGTCGCGCTGGACACCCGCGGGGTGTCGCCTGACAACCCCGCGGCACCCGCGGGGTGTCGCGCTGGACACCCGCGGGGTGCCGCCTGACATCCCCGCGGCACCCGCGGGGTGCCCCCCTGGACACCCCCGGGGTGTCGCCAGACAACCCCGCGGCACCCGCGGGGTGCCACCCTCGACACCCGCGGGGTGTCGCCAGACAACCCCGCGGCACCCGCGGGGTGCCACCCTGGACACCCGCGGGGTGCCGCCGCCTCCGGTCGCCGGCGCCGCCGCGCCGGCGACCCGCGCCGCCGCCGGCTTCCGCGGGCCACCGGAGACTCTCCGGTGGTCCGATTTGCTTCCCGTCTGCGCCTACGGTCATCCCGGGACCCGACCTTCACTGCGGAGGCCTCAAAATTAACTTTCGGCCTCGTTTGTCGTCGTCCGTCAATCTGCGCTCAAGAACAAAATAAAATTAATTTAATCTGCGGCCTCTTTGGCGCGGCGCGACGACGTCGCGTGCTTGAACGACTTCTCGGCGTGGCGCGAAGGCGTCTCGATCTTGTTTGTTTTCGTTCCACAGCGCGGCGCGACGGCGCCACTCAATAGTTGCCGTACGATTCCCACGTGGTGCGACGGCACCACGCCATCTCGCTCCATCCGCAAGAAACAACAAGAATAAAGGAGGGGGGGGGGGGTTCGGTCGTGTTTGTGCGGCCCGACCCCCCTCGCATTAGATTGATAACAATCGGCCTTTCTAGAACGATAATCCATCACAATCTTTTTAAAAATAAATAAAAAGATTCGGAAACAAGGGCCGACAAAAAAAAAAGAACCTTCAAGATCGAAGGAAAGATCAACAACTTTAAAAAGGTTTAAAACCCCTACCTCAAGCGTTGTCGCTCGCGAGTTCGTCGCGGAAGAGGACGATCGTCGCGGAAGAAACGTCGCCGGAGAAACGTCGTTGATTCCGTTGTCGTCGAGGTGCGTCCGAAGAGAGAACGTCGCTTGGAAAGGAACGATCGTCGCGGAAGAAACGTCGCGGAAGAAGCGTCGTTGATTTCCTCGGTTTCGGCGTTCTTCGCCGGAGTCCGGCGTTCTTCGCGTTCTTCGCCGAAGAAGAACGCTCTCTCCAAATTCTCCCCACGCCACAAGCTTCCACCCAAAATAAAATAAGAGTAATCTTATTTTATTAACGCACAAGCAACGATTAAAAAAAAAGAAACGAACAATTAATTCCAAGAATTAATTTACCAAAGAAACCGCCCAATTAATTGGACGAAAGAAACAACCCAATTTAATGGTTTGTTAAGAAACTAAGAAACCGCGTCAGTTGACTTTCAGTTTCTTTGACTGGTTTTCGCGGGTGCGTTACTTAGCAGAAGAAACGGCGGGGCTCGTGCGGGCCCCACCCACAAATATCCTATCAAGAGGATAGGATATTTCAGTTGCACCCTATCCGCTTCAACTAAGCTTAACCAGCTTAATGTGGCTTTCAAGTGGCTTCAAGTGAAATAAAAATAAATTTGTCGTAACAGCTTTATTTTATTTCTTAACCTTAAGTCCCAAAATTTAAAAACCACACCTGAGCAAACGCAACTCCGGAAGAGGCGTTTCTAGGCAAAACCCGGCGCTGCGATTTCGTCGGTGCCCTCAGAATTCGATTCCGGGCACCGGTTCAAAATTTAGAAAAACCTGCTCGTCCGTTCACTGAACGTACCCGAGCCAAAACTTCGGAAAATGATTCCGGGCACACCGGGCCTCGGAATCAGGTGCCGTCAGAAACTGCGTTCTTGTAAAATTCCAAAGAAAATTAAGAAAAAAAATTTCCTTGAAATTTACGGGTCTTTACATTACTCCCACCACAGGGCTTTACGTCCCCGTAAAGCTTCACCACAGACTTAGGGAAACAAAGCGGTACTGAGCACGTATCTGAGCCTTCCGCTCCCATGTTCTCACCTGGAGGTTCCCGCGCTGCCAAAGAAAGTGCACAAGAGGAATCGACCATCCTCATAGGATCCGCTCCTGTCGATCGTCGATCCCCACAGGAACCTCCGTATAAGATACTCATCGCCACCGTCTAGCTCCTCATGGTCGATGATATGCGAAGGGGGGGTCGAGCACGTATCTCCTCAGTTTGGATACGTGGAAAACGTCGTGCACCTAGTGCAACTGAAGTGGATGGGCCAAGCGGTAAACCACCTCGCCTACCCACCTGAGGACCTAGATAGGTCCGTTGAACCTCGGAGATAACTTGCCTCCCAGGCCACATCTCCGTAAACCTCGTCGAGGTGAGACCCGTAAGAAGACGTGGTCGTCATCCTCGAACTCCAGAGGTCTCCATTTCTAATTAGAACTGAAACTCAAAACTCCTGCTGCCACGAAGGTAATGTGGGTCGACCCAAGAATGATCGGTTACACCCTCTTGTGCATGAGTTTATCTTGAGCTGCCTAGGGTTTCCTTTTCGCTGACCAAGGAAAACCTATCCCAATGTTGTAGATAAACCACAACCTTTTTGCCTAAAAAAGTCAACCTGGGTATGATCTGTGAATTCGATCCATAACCAGACCAATGTCGCAAGGCCTCGACGCTGCCACCAAGATATTCCAACCGAAACTCTCGCCTCGTGGTCAAATCACACTGTCGGCGTAAGTGTGATTATCGAGTCTCCTCCCAAAGGTATCTCCAGACGTGAGGGTCAAGTCAACGGCTTACACAGAACCTCTAGGTCTGGGAAAAGATTCGTGGAAGGAAAGAATGATTGGTACCTATGTCTAAAGATATGGCAGCTCATAGTAGACATAGCCCGTACCCCGAATCATTCTTAGAGCCCCTGGGTCACACTACTTGACCGCATGCAGCTACTCTCCTTCCCATCCCTCCTGCTCCCTGAGCCTGGCGGGGATTTCAAAGGCGGGTGGTTGTAACATGTTGAGATGTACACCACCACCTGCTGCTCTCAAGGCCCCACTTCCACGTCTGCTACTCCGCAGATTTATCTGTCCTTTAAGCTTCCTCTTCTTGAAACATTTAACATGCCCGAGTCTCTAAGACTGGCACTGGTTTCCTGTTTCTTACTGCACTGTGCAGTCTTCATCCACTCCTGGATGAAATGCACCTCCTTTGCATATGATCTGGAAGAGCTGCTAAAATTTCTCCTTTGCCGAAAAGAGAAACCTGGTCTCATCCCCTCTCTAGATGAACCACGCCCATTGCCTAATACAGTCAATCCTGGCATGAAGGATGCATTCATGCCATAGATGACGTCGTAAGGCCTCGACGTAACTATTAAGAGATCCAACTATCACTCTCGCCTCCAAGGGTCGAGTCACACTGTCGGCATCAGTGTGAGGTCACTGGGTCTGCTCCAGTTGAAATCTCGAAAGTGAGGGTCAAGTCAACAGTTTAACCGGGACCACTCAGTAACATCACAAAAGAGGACAGGAAGGCAAACATCACAAGAGATAAGTGTCTTCTTTATTATTGCAGCTCATAATACAAAGACACTAATACAACATCAAACATGGAACTAGAAGTACAAGAGACGTATCCACTAGTTCCGCTCCTGTCCACCTGCTCCAAGAGTTCTACTGTTGCTCAAGCATTTGTCACTGCCTCTATCTCGGTGGCTCCCCCAAAGCCTGCAGATCGGGAGTCGGACAGTCACGTGCCAGATGACCCTTTCCGCGGCATGAGTAACACAACCTGCTCCTTGCACGGCTAGCTCTGTTCCCACTCCGGGTGCCCTGCACCACCGGTCCTAAAACCCGAGATCGCCCAACTGCTGGTCTGGTCTTTCTGGGCCTCTGCATTATCTGTCTACTGCCCACAGATGACTCGGCTTCTGATCGAGAAGCACGCGACAAAGGCAGCAGCTCCCGAACACACTCGGGGTGTAGAGCTACTGGCACATACTCCAACCTGAAGGAGGTCTCGAAGTCTTCCCAAGAGAAGGCCATCCCACGGCAAAACTAGAACAAGTGGCTCCACCACCTGCCTGCTGCTGCCTGAAGAAGGCTAGCCGCAAAGATCGCCATAAAGTCCGATGGCGTCCCCACTAGCCTGAAGACTCCCACCACAGCCTCCAGCCAATCCTCAGCCGCCTGCGGGTCCGTCTCTCCCCTGAACCTGGGTGGCCTCTGGCACTGGAACTCATGCAGCGCACTCAAGCGTCGTGCATCGCCTACTGCTGGGGCTGGTGGCATCGGTGGCCCAACGCATGGTAGTACCGCTGGTGCCTCTGCTGGTGCCTCGACTGCAAGAGGGCCCTGAACCGAAGCCTCATCGTTCGGCAGGCTGTCAGTACGCACATCCCTCTGGGCTAAAGCTGGTCGTCCGAGAAAAGGCATCCTGAAAGAAACATCGTAACACGGTCAAACGATTAAACCTGGTGAGCTGACCTGGTTTGAGCTGACATTTTTAAACTTTGGAAACACACACGCAATCAGTGTTTTCGTGCACAAAGTCGGAATTCAGTTGTCAGGGTCCTGGTGTATGGATACGTCGGCCACCCGCACCAACACTGGACTCCCTGAACTGAAAACCATACTCGGTACCCTTAACACTATTGCTTCACAGAAAGAAAGATCAGAATCGGCGGTAGAACCGACCACCTCTGATACCAATCTGTCACGACCCGACCTCGGGGCCCGTGCCGTGACTACCCCAAGCCCGCCTTCCATAGGCCAGGGGCTGGTGACTAGCACCAATGGCATAAATCCCGATAACTGGGAAGGCATTGCCATTACAAAAGCAAACAAACACCACAGAGTAAGCAAGAGGAAAAGTAAACACAAGCGAAGAAAAGTAAAAGGGCCGGAAATACAAGCCCAACTGTAAAGTACAACTCGAAAGGGAAAAACAGCAGCTGGAAGAACGAAGCGGCTCCTGGGTCGTCCTCCTCGATTCCTACCTGAAGGGTAGGTACAGATGGCTCAGCTCCTGGATCGTCCACCACGGATCCTACCTGAAGGGTAGGTACAGATAGCTCCTCTACTCCTCGGGTCCTGTCGTCTACTCCGGGTACGTCCACCCAGTGGTCCTCCTCCGGGTACCGACCTGCTCCGCAAGCCTCAACTGCGATCTGCGCTGTCCGTCGTCTGCAACCAACACAACGAAGTGCGGGCATAGCCCGTGCAGGGGTGAGTATAAGCTACTCAGTAGGGACCCCGAGACCCTTAAGGTCTCACTAAATCCAACATGGATATCCACAATGTAAAGACATCAATCACGAAGTAACATCAGACTCTACTTAGGTATATGCCCATACATATACCTAAGTCATCAAGTAACCCATCCAATCACAAGGATACACAAAAATCATGAAATCAACGGATAACCATCACCCAGGTATATGCCCATACATATACCTAAGTTATCAAGCGACCCATCTCAATCATGAGGAAACACAAAGATTCATTGACTCAGCTCAAACCAGGATTTTCATTATCGAAACCGTAACTATTGAGGAGCTTCGTCTCTAGAGTGTACAGTGGTCCTGTCATGACTCCGAGGTACTGCTCACTAACCTAAGACTGCTGAGGTACTCCTCCTGTCGAGTACTGCGGGTTTGCGGCCAACTACCGGGCGCTCCGTCCGCTGAGGGTCTGTCGCCAAATACCGGGCGCTCACCCAAATAGCCTACTGAGGTACTCCTCCTGTCGAGTACCGCGGGTTTGCTGCCAACTACCAGGCGCTCCGTCCGTCGTGGGTCTGCCGCCAAATACCGGGCGCTCCGTCCACTGGGCTAGTCGACTCACTCCAAGTCGAGTCGGTCAAGCAGTCGTCAGGTCTCAGTCGGCTACACGGTCTCCGTACTCTGCACGCTCGTCTCCGGGAGGGTCCGCTCCACGAGCTACTGGTCGATACTCCAAGTATCACAAAGTCCCACAAAGAAGTGTCTCAAAGTACTGCCTCATCATAGGGGTCTCAACGCAACAGACGGTGCGTCAATCGGACGCCCGGTCTGTGAGTTATTAACCTTTTCGTCCCAGGGGCCCGGTTGGTTTCGTGTGCGAACCAATCCCGGCCGTATCACAACTGTACCCTGAAATCCCATAGGGTATACTCAAAGGGACCGTTACTCAACGCAATCACCAACGCCACTGACGGTTCGTCGAACGGACGTCCTGGCTGAAAGATATCAACTTTTCCGTTCCAGGGGCCCGGTTGGATTTCGGGTACAATCCAATCCAGCCATACTCCGACTGCATCCAAAACACGGGCGGATTATGTCAAAAGTTCCGTCTCATCAAGAGGAAGTCAACGAAACAGACGGCGCGTCAATCGGACGCCCGGTCTATGAGTTATTGGCTTTTTCGTTCCAGGGGCCCGGTTGGTTTTGTGTAAGAACCTACCCGACCGTACTCCGTCGGCATCCAAACCTCGAGCAGAGTAAGCCAAAAGTTCCGTATCACTGAGAGGAATTCAACAAAGCTGACGGTACGTCATTCGGACGTCCGGAGCTCAAGATATGTGAATTTGACCGAAATGGTCCGAAAACGGGGGGGGGTCCGGGTCCGGGCCGACCCGGCCCGACCCCCCCTGGGTCGGCCCGAACCGGGTCCGACCCGGTTGGCCCGGCCCCGCCCGGCCAGGTCCGGTCCGGCTCGGCTCGGCCGAGCGGCCTGACAACCCCGCGGCACCCGCGGGGTGTCGCGCTGGACACCCGCGGGGTGCCGCCTGACAGCCCCGCGGCACCCGCGGGGTGTCGCGCTGGACACCCGCGGGGTGTCGCCTGACAACCCCGCAGCACCCGCGGGGTGCCGCCTGACAGCCCCGCGGCACCCGCGGGGTGCCGCCCTGGACACCCGCGGGGTGTCGCCAGACAACCCCGCGGCACCCGCGGGGTGCCGCCCTGGACACCCGCGGGGTGCCGCCGCCTCCGGCCGCCGGCGCCGCCGCGCCGGCGACCCGCACCGCCGCCGGCTTCCGCGGGCCACCGGAGACGCTCCGGTGGTCCGATTTGCTTCCCGTCTGCGCCTACGGTCATCCCGGGACCCGACCTTCACTGCGGAGGCCTCAAAATTAACTTGCGGCCTCGTTTGTCGTCGCCCGTCAATCTGCGCTCAAGAACAAAATAAAATTAATTTAATCTGCGGCCTCTTTGGCGCGGCGCGACGACGTCGCGTGCTTGAACGACTTCTCGGTGTGGCGCGAAGGCGTCTCGATCTTGTTTGATTTCGTTCCACAGCGCGGCGCGACGACGCCGCTCAATAGTTTCCGTACGATTCCCGCGTGGTGCGACGGCACCACGCCATCTCGCTCCATCCGCAAGAAACAACAAGAATAAAGGAGGGGGGGTTCGGTCGTGTTTGTGCGGCCCGACCCCCCTCGCATTAGATTGATAACAATCGGCCTTTCTAGAATGATAATCCATCACAATGTTTTTAAAAATAAATAAAAAGATTCAGAAACAAGGGCCGACAAAAAAAAAGAACCTTCAAGATCGAAGGAAAGATCAACAACTTTAAAAAGGTTTAAAACCCCTACCTCAAGCGTTGTCGCTCGCGAGTTCGTCGCGGAAGAGGACGATCGTCGCCGAAGAAACATCGCCGGAGAAACGTCGTTGATTCCATTGTCGTCGAGGTGCGTCCGAAGGGAGAACGTCGCTTGGAAAGGAACGATCGTCACGGAAGAAACGTCGTGGAAGAAGCGTCGTTGATTTCCGCGGTTTCGGCGTTCTTCGCCGGAGGCCGGCGTTCTTCGCGTTCTTCGCCGAAGAAGAACGCTCTCCTCCAAATTCTCCCCACGCCACAAGCTTCCACCCAAAATAAAATAAGAGTAATCTTATTTTATTAACGCACAAGCAACGATTAAAAAAAAGAAACGAACAATTAATTCCAAGAATTAGTTTACCAAAGAAACCGCCCAATTAATTGGACGAAAGAAACAACCCAATTTAATGGTCTGTTAAGAAACTAAGAAACCGCGTCAGTTGACTTTCAGTTTCTTTGACGGGTTTTCGCGGGTGCGTTACTTAGCGGAAGAAACGGCGGGGCTCGTGCGGGCCCCACCCACAAATATCCTATCAAGAGGATAGGATATTTCAGTTGCACCCTATCCGCTTCAACTAAGCTTAACCAGCTTAATGTGGCTTTCAAGTGGGTTCAAGTGAAATAAAAATAAAGTTGTCGTAACAACTTTATTTTATTTCTTAACCTTAAGTCCCAAAATTTAAAAAACACACCTGAGCAAACACAACTCCGAAAGAGGCGTTTCTAGGCAAAACCCGGCGCTGCGATTTCATCGGTGCCCTCAGAATTCGATTCCGGGAACCGGTTCAAAAGTTAGAAAAACCCGCTCGTCCGTTCACTGAACGTACCCGAGCCAAAACTTCAGAAAATGATTCCGGGCACACCGGGCCTCAGAATCAGGTGCCGTTAGAAACTGCGTTCTTGTAAAATTCCAAAGAAAATTAAGAAAAAAAATTCCCTTGAAATTTACGGGTCTTTACAAATATTTTTGGAAAAAATGGACTTATTGTGAGTTATTAATTAATTTTATTATAAAAATGGGACCCATTTTTTTATTTTAGATTCATATAAATTTCAAAAATTAATTCAAAATTTATCCCGCTTGTAGGACGACAATGTAGATTTTTAATGTAAAAACGTCTGAATGATTGCAAAGTTTTTATAATATATTTCAAAGTAAAAATTACAATAATTACATTAAATATTATAATTTATAAAAATATAATCTACTTAAATTTAGAAACCATGTAAAATTATAATTTATCCTTATAAATAAACTATATGAAAAAAATAACTTTTTGCTAAAATTCTATATTTTTAATATTTCCTTAAAAATGAAATATTTATGAAGTATAATAAATGGTCACCCTAACATAATTACTATTTTATAATTTTAAAAATTTTATTTATTTGGACATATTCAGTCAATTATTTTTTCAAAATTCATATCTAAAATGGTTTCTCTAATAAAAGACAGTTAAATTGGATTTATAAAAATATTGGTTTTTCTATGTTAAGTAGAGGTTGTTCTTTTCCTATATATACCAAATACATTTGATGAATATCACAAATATTTTTTGAATATAATATATATATATATATTTTATATTAAAGTAATTCACTTATTTTATTAATTATTTTTATTAATATAAATCCCTTTTGGAATAAAAAATAATAATATCTCTTTTTATATCTAATTTGTTCTTATTTTCACATCTAATTAATTTGTAACCCATTAATTATTTTTATATTAATATAAATCATAAATAATAATTATATATTCATTAATATTCTTACCAATAACATAATGTTTAGGTTATATAATATTATATTAAATACAAATATTTTAATTATACATTGTTATTTGGGGAATCTCAGTCTTATGCGTTACACAAGCTTTCGAAGATGATCGCTCTTGTGTGTAACACAAGATATGAATGAAGTTCCATCATGCACATAACACATGATCACTCAGTGAAGCGCACATTGAAATAAATAAACAATATTATTAATAGAAAAATATTATAAAGAAGCAGGATATTATATTTCCTTACGTGCTTGGTGTCATGTGTTATACACGCTATCAAATACACGGTTCTTACTTTATATTTTCTAGGCATCACATTCTAACCAAATTATTTATATTTCTTCATCATAATATAAACTATATCATTGTGACAGTGTTATTTTATATTTACTATATTGAAATCCCACATAGTTATATGCTTTCATTAGTCATACTCTATTAAAGAGAGAATTGGATGTACAAAGGTCACTTGGAAAACTATGTAACTATGTTTCTAGGTAGTAAAACATCATTGGATTATAGAGATACATACTTGGAGAAAAAGATTAAATATTTATAGGGAGTGAATTAGGTCATCAATAAAAAACATGTGAATGATCTATATAATGGTTATGGACTAAAAACCATAAATCATTGATGATTCAGATGACCATCAGTTCAGCCAAAATTAAGGTATTATGACCCCATTTTTTTCAAATTCATTTTCAAAATGTTGGGTATTTATTTTTCTGACCGAGAGTATAGGTAAATATTATTACATGATTTGTTCAATTTCATGTCTATATGTCTACCTTTGGGTTATTCATTGAACAAATTATAATCTATCTCTTTAATCCTAGAAATTAATTTCTAGTAATGAATTTTTTATTCCATAAACACATTAAGAATCATGTAATGGATTTTAAGGCCTATTAAAATGTTAAAAATATAACTAGTTGTCTCTAAATATTTTTGAAAACTAATTATTTAATAGATTAATATCTATTCCTAAAATGTGATAATGTTAGTTTATCATTAATGTTAGTTCATCATATTACTTAACTAAAATAAATGAAAAATTAACCATGAAATTGCATTGTCTGGTTGTTTGGTGTGAAACCCTTATCATCCTCCTATCCTGGGTTGAATACCCACATTCTTGCAGTATTTTATTGGTTTTCACCATGCTTACATGTTTTCCTTCTCTAAAAGTAAATTAATATAATTTCAAAAATAACTATGATAGACATACATGAAATTAGGTTTATCACTAAATAAACTTTTAGCTATGGGATTTAATGCCACCCTAATAACGAAATATATCATCCACTTTTTTCACCTAGGTAATTCTTTGGTCTAGATTTTTTTGTAGTATCATTAGTTGGATTTCTAAATCATGACACCATATCATAAATCTAAATCACATTGGGTTTGAATAAGGTTATCCATTGTCGTTTGATATTAAAATCCTTTATATTGGTTTGTAAAGAGAATGTGAATTATCCAAATAAAATCCCACAAGAGTGTCATACCAGGTGCACAGTAAGGCCCACTTTTATGTATCATGTTACACTAAGATAGGACTGCAATAACTTTTTTGAGTTATTATAGCTAGGTAAATCTATTCCAGAACAACATCCACTTGTAGTACACAGTCCTAGTGGTATTTCTAAAAACCCACAAAATCTCTATATAACCAAAATTCTAGTATGTTCCTATACACATATCCAAAATATATTCCTTAGGTTTAAGTTGTGTAACCAATTTCATTCCAAAATATTTTTACCAAGGTTAGTACTAACTTTCTATGATAAAAACTATAGTTTCCTGACCCCAGATAGACCAGAGCCTTGGTTTGAAAATATTACAGTTTCTTTATTTCGATGAATCAAGTGAAAAAGGAATTAGAGTTAAGTAGTATTGGTAAACTAGATACATACATGAAAAAAGTATAAAATAATTACAATATATATATATATATATATTTCTATATAAATGACAACATGGATAACAATAATCCTTCTTGTAAATCCCTTCTTATCATTCATAATACACATCATGGTTTCCTAGGGAAAGAAACATAATATGGGTTATATCAAATGAGAAGAAAGGTTAAATTATATCAGAAACAATAAATAATCAATTAGAATAGGCAGTATGGAATTATGTATAAATGAACATGCATTCCATTTAATCAATAAAATTAGAGAATGTACATAAACAATTTGGAAATGTAATAAATGGAAACACATTCCATTAAATAATGAAATCATGAAAAATAAACATGGTAATGTATGAAACTGAAACACATTCAATGTAAAAAGATAAAAATGTAATGTAACCATAGATATGTTGATAAAAAATTTCATGGATTAAAAATAATAGAAACTAATATAGAGAAAATAATTAATTATTGAAATACTTGTGTCCTATGTACATGGTATCATTACCATCAACACCTCTCATAAGTCATCTAAAAATTCATTAGTAAAAACCTATCTAAGGTGGGTATCCAAATGACGCATCTCCTGAAACTACCGATGCATTGAGGGGATATATGTAACCACGCCCACCCATGTCATACCATTCCAAAACATTCCTCATATGCCCAATAATTGATTTAACAATGTTTCTTATCAAATAACTATAAGGAATAAAGAATACATATATATTAATATCCCCTCAAATAATTAAATAATTGTCAAATTAGACACTATTTGTGAAATGATATATTTTCTAAAAAATAGTAATATAAATGATAAATGACATGGATAATTAGGGAAAATTCAATGGTCATATGAGGTTTATTATATCATGGGGAAAACAGAAATAAATGAAGTTATTATGATTACAGTCCTGGGAAAAATTATTTATAAACTATCCATATGAATTTTAAGGATGGAATCAATATAACATACCCCATGTGGAGAAAAATTAAGGGTTTTATTCATTTATGAATAGAATTATTATAAATATATCTTTAAAAAAATTATTGTGGAAAATATGTAACAACTCGACCCCAGAAGACCAAAGTCGATGCATTATTTTAAATCATTGACATGATTGCAAGGAATCACGTCTCGAAAGACCAATCAATTTAGAAGTCTTGAAAAATAAATTACAAACATGAACATTACATTACAGATTAGAAAATAAAACCAAACATAAATGATATTTTGAGAAAGCCATTAATCCCATAGCTTAACCCTCCTTATCAATCATAATAAACTTTATGGAATCCTGTGAAAAAAAACAAATAACGGCTTGATCTCATATGCTCAGTAAGGATAATAATATAGTGGAAACATTCATAAATAAAACTAAAAAATTAAGGTAATATATGAGACTAAAAAAATACTTTTATACTTAAAATTCAACATTATATAGAAAACATAAATCAAATAAGGCCATTTATATATTCACATTGATATTCTACTAGTCAAATAATCACATGTAATATCAATATCCAATTTCATAATATTGGAATAAATAATTCCAGACATCATAACCCCATAGTCAAGGCCTTGTGAAGATACTATAGATAGTATTTTCTCAAGGACTTGTTCCAAAACACTAGTTTGTCTCATAAGACCTACCGATTCATCGAGGAGCTATAGTGGGCTTCACCCGTCACTTTTTAATTATAATGCATTCTTCATATGAAAAGGTTTAAACATAACATTAACATTCATATTAAAACTATCATACAAAATGTCAATAAATTATCCATAAACCATGAATGGTATAAAAATAACACATCCACCATCAAACATTTCACAAAACCGTCAATAAAATATGAATAATTTGAATCATAATAAATCAACTTCAAACAAGTTTAAAATCTATCAAAAGATGTTGACATAGATGAAAATGATTTGTTAAACTCTTTGATAGAAATATATCTTTTTCACAAAAACATTTAAAGGTCACAGAATTTTGAAAGGAATTTATTTTTAAAAAAATTGAATCAAATTTTCCAATACAACTTTCAATCATTTGAAAGGAATTAACATTTTAAAAACATTCAAATATATATAAATAAATCTTTAAAACCCATTTTGAAAACATGGAAATTAATGAGAATGATTTAGAAGAATAAAAATTTAATCAATGTAAAATGATGAAATAGTTAACTAGAAAATTCAATAAAACCATAAAATATTTCTTATAAACATATTTATATGAAACATGGATGTAGATTTTAAGGAGGTCGCAATAGATACTCATGTAAAAAAAACCTCTGATAATGAAGAGATTGTAGAATTTTTCCTTACCATGCACTTTCTTTTTGTCAAGGGTACATTTACATTCATTTGTAGTTACAATAGTTTGTTATTAAATTATAACAGAACCATATTCATATTTATTATATCATACATTATTTATTAATGACTTTATACTACTCGTTTAATAATGATTGCCATGTTAAATTAACATTTCAGTTAATAATCCCTTTCTTTTTCATATGTGTTATAACATGTTATTATTGATCATATCATTTAGATAATGATTTAAATACTACCATAATATAATAATTGTTTTATATATTAGATATATTTAGAATATAAATATTTAAAATAGATATATATGTGAAATAGAATGCATTGTTTATGGAGATGGTAGGCCGTACATATGTGTAAACGTTGTTTCCATTTTCATATCGTATTGTACGGAAGAAAGTGAATAAGATATATCTAAGTACATATATAAATAAATAAATATATATATATATCCAGTAGCATTATTATGTCTTGTATTACATACATATTAAATATATATATTTTATAATCATCGTTGAATGGCGAACATGAGAATGAATCTCATCGTGTTGTGGAGACAGTAATCCGTACGTACGCATGAGAAAAAATATCATTATATTAATGGTGAAATTGTATGTCATTGGATGGTATATCATATATACATAATCATTAACATGTAATATTTATTACTTCCATAAGTAATACTCATTATTATACACATTCAAATAATGATGTGTTTGAATAACAAACTACACCACGACATGGAGATGATAAGTTGTATGTACTCACATATGGTGACTCTGTTATATATAGGATTGATAGAATAACGAATATGGTTGTAACATATTTATAATAACATAAATTTATATATGACGTACTGGAGATATTATTTTGGTATGGAAACAATGATGAAAGAGGAACTGGAAGAAGAAAAGAACATGAAAGATAGTGGTGATGTTTTTACCTCTTCTTAGGTTGTTTCCTTTTGAGTAGATCAAATGGGCTCTGTAGAATGGATTTAGTATCAAATTAAGGACTATAGGTTGATTTTAGTGAAGTTTTTAGGATATTTAGCAATGTTTGGATGAGACAAATGGCTTTGCATATGTGATTTTGAGAGAAGAGGAAGTTCCATTTTATAAGAAGGGTGAGGGTCACCTTGAGAAAAAATTAGAATATTAATTAATTATTTAAATATTTTCGGTTTATAATGGCTCAAAATGAATTTATCTCAATCCTTAGGTGGTTATGGGTGGAAATATTTTCAACCAATAGGTTTTAAACATGTTTAGGATACCATTTAAACCTTTACTTTTATATTAAACTCTTAGTTAAGTAGTTTATCTTTAACCTCATCCTCTTATATTCTAACAATATATGGTTAATAAACATACTATAAACATCCAAGATACCCTCAAGTAGTTCATTAATGAAATATATATTATTAATTAATACATTTGGACGAACCTTATAATTTTTGGAAAACTCTATCAACAAATAATATAGTATTGATTTTAAAAACTAATTTATGTCTATTTTGACAAAATTCATTATTTGGATTTTGTGAAAGCCATCACAACATGAATATTTCTAATGAAATTCATTGAATCTATACTAACATGTCATATTCACCTATAAAATTATTTTATGGAATCTAAACATTCAAATTAGATTTATTTTAATATTTAAAAAATCTTTTATTTGATTTATTTGTTAATAAGTAAAATACTACATCATTATTTTTCAATAAATAAATATATATAATTTATGTCAAATAATTATAAATAAAATATCATCATGTAGAAAAGATTTTTATATTTAAAATTAATATTTATAGTCAAAGAGATCAATTATATGACCCCATAGAAAATTGTCTTAATAAAAGATACATGCTTTTGTTAATTTTGACTTTACTTTAGATTAATTAATATAAAATGACATTATTAGACCCAAGTGGCTCTATGGGGTCCTAAAATCTACCCAAGGATTCCCATGTTCGGACATGTATCAGCTAATAGGGTTAGGACACGTGTTAGGATAATTATAAAATCATTTTTACCCATAATTACCCTATTTACTTTTAACCGTGGTAAATAAATGTTAAAAGATCATATTCACAGAAAAACAATTTTAATCTTATTGAACCAAATTTTACTTACTATTTTCAACTGTGTCTCTATGATTTTTTAAATTCAACTCATATATGTCGTAAAAATTCAGTTTTATGAAAATTTGCTAATGTGACTATAAGGTCGGTGAAAGATTTTAAAAAGTTAAATAAAATTTTATACATATAATTTTATTATAAAACGACTCCAATTAATTACATTGAACCTATATAGGTATTATATATATATATTTACTTAAATTAAATTTAAATAAAATAATTAATTATTTAAATAAAATGTTGGTTATAAATAATAACGCGGTGTTTTTCACTATTCATCTAAAATTGAATGTTTTATGAAAAATACCAAAACATCACCCTAATATAATATAGATATTCCAGATTGAAAACTGATTACTATTTTGGGAAATTAAAAACCTAGAAGTCACATTAATTAATGTAAAATTATTTCCCATTTTCAAAGCCAGAAAGCAGTGTTTTAAAAAGTATAAACTATCAAAAGATTGTCATGTTTTTATATCATCTTTTTATGTGAAATTACTTATAATGTAAACAATTATATTAAATGATAAAAATATAATCTAATTAAACTTAAAAACTATTCAAGTTCATAATTTATCATTATAATGTTTTTTGATAAAAAATATGTTTCCAATTAAAACATAGTATTTTTCTCTTTTCATCAAAATATGAATGTTATCAGAAAAGAAATAAGATTATCCAGAATAAATATTTATGACTCACATATAAAAAAGGATTTAATTTCATTAAAGTTAATATATAAAAGTGTAAAATATTGGTTTTAAAAATTTTCTCCATTAAAAGCTGATAAAATTGCATTTTTTAAAAATACTTCTTTTATCTGAAAAAAATAATTTGTTCTACACTACTAGAAATTGCATATTTACCAACAGTTCTTTACCAACGGTTTGGTTAAACTGTTGGTAAATATAGATTAGGGAACCCTTTCCCAATGGTTCATTATAACCGTTGGGAATGGGTACCCCTTTGCCAATAGTTCTAGTGAACCGTTGGGAAAGGGGTGTTTAAGTCAACCTTTACCTATGGTTTTATGAAACTGTTGGGAAAGGGTGGCCTCAAGAACCCTTTGCAAACAGTTTTTAAAAACTGTTGCTAATGGTTTTCCCCAAAACCAATCGGGCCGCTTCTGTTTCCCATTCTTCATAGAACCCTAACTTCAATCGGCGCTCTGCTCCTCTCACGAAGTTCCCCATCTGAATAGGTGAAAATCCATTTCAATCATCTGAATTAAAGTATTTTATTCTTTATAGACATATGCTACATTATTTTTATTGTTATTTTTCTAATATTTTAGTTTTAAGTTTGGTTTTTGATGTGATTTCACTATGAAAAATAGGGAAATGAACCAATATTTTGTTAATTAATTAGTCTCCCATGGAATATCATTTGTGTTATAATGTAAACACTATAACCCTAATGCGGTGTTCATTTTTTTACCTTCATTTAAGGTATGATTAAATTCTTCTATAGGTAGATTTATCATCTTAATAATATAAAATTATTTCTAATTCTATATGATTTTTTTCAACATATAGGTGTCATTATGATACCATTCATACCATGTGGGAGTTCTTTTTTATAAAATTACACCAATGATTTATGGGTCCTCATTTTATTAATTGAAACTACATAAGTGTTATAGCTTCAGGGAATTCATTGATTTTGTGAGTTATACATTCCTAGGGAATGGTTAAAAACGTAGAAGGTTATATGAACCTTATTATTAATCATTGATCGATGAATCAAGAAGTCATTAGCAAGATTAATAGTAGTAAGAGTTGACCAAACTCTAGGGAAAATTACTTGTATGGGATATTATATACTTGAATTCATAGGGATGATGATCCAATAGAATGTACTAATTGATGTGAAACTATGATAGTGAAATATAGAGCTACAACACATTTGTTCATGTGGCACCTATCATGTTGTTAAACTGTTTAAATGAATTATATTTTTTCGGTAGGATTTTTTTATATGTGAGATGTAAAAAGAAATTCATGGGTTATTTATAGTTTATAACATCCTAAATGTATAGATAATACATAGTTTTTCTGGTATTGGGGGTATTACATTACAAAAGGACCATGTCATTTAACACCAATAATTAATTTATTTTTTAGATAATATTATTATTTCCAAGGAAGTGTGTGACTGTGACTAGAGAGATCATCACACATACATCTATTTTAAATCTATTTTAACATAATTTCAAGTTGTTTCATTCTCCTCTATATTCATTTTGGTGCTGGTAAATGTATTTTTTGGCTACATCTGCAACTCATCTTCAATAATGGGTGGATGTGTGCCTTGGGATGAGTTATCCTCCCTAGTAAATGAATAAAAAGTCACTTATAATATATGGTATGTTCTATAGATTGTGTACTAGTGAATCCTTTCATTTGAGGGATCATAACCAAAAAAATCAATAGAATATGGTTAAAAAATTTTATTATAGCTCGTGATGATATCAGTTAGGAATCCAATTCATTCAGACAACGATGATGATAAAACATGATTATAGTTTGTCATTGATACCCAAAAATATTCTAAGGATTTGAGAGTGTGATAAACCCATAGGTAAGAATACATCTGAGGCATTTCATTACTATAAATTAAGTATAGTGTTTTAATATCAAGATACATAAAAAATTAAAAATAATTCAATATTTATGATTAAATTCCCTGATTTATCTAGATTTATCAAAGGGTTATGTGGTAGTAGGAAGTTATGTTTGGTTAATGATGAAATTCCAGTAGGAGAATCTATGCTATTTCAAAAGAACTCATCTATTAAAGGTTTGACAATTCCCCTTAGACAGCTCGTACCCCCTGGACAGCCCCCCACCCTTGGTGACAGCCCGCCCACCCCACCACCGGACACCCACCCACCACCCCCCGGACACCCCCATCCCCCCGGACGCCCCCACCCCTTGGAAATCCCCCCAACCCCTTGACACCCACAACCCCACTGGACAGCGCCACCACACTCGTGGACAGCCCAACCACCCCCCCGTGGACAGACGGCCCAACCCCTGGACAACCCGCCCACCCCCTGGACACCCCAGAACCCCTGGACAGCCCCACCACCCACATGGGTAGCCCTCCCATACCCTGGACACCCCGTACCGGATAGCCCCGCCCACCCCCTGGACACCCCACTCACCTCCTTGGACAGCCTGCCCACCCCCCTGGACTCCCCCTACCCCCTTGGACAGCCTGACCACCGCCACGGACAGCCCGCCCACCTGGACACGCCGACCCCCCTAGAGAGCCCCACCACCCCCTGGACACCCCACTCACCTCCATGGACAGCCCGCCCACCCCCCTGGGCTCCCCCTACCCCCATGGATAGCATGACCACCCCCGTAGACAGCCCACACACCTGGACACCACGACCCCCCTAGACAGCCACCACCCCATGGACACCTCCGACCCCCCAGATGGCCCCTCACCCCCTAGACACCCCGCACCCCCCAGGACACCCCAAACCCCCCTTGGACAGTCCCGCCACTCCCCTGATCCTCATCCTATTACTCATCTTGATTTCCCTGAAGATGTTAAAGTATAAAACTCATGTACTCCCAAAAAGATCCTTAAGGATTATGTATTTCTTTATCCACTTCCAATATCTTACTGGGCACTCCTTGAATATAGGAATTATAAATTCTATATCTTATTTTCTTATATACACTATATTTTGTTTTATTTCTTAATATGATTCTCATATAGAGTAATGTTTCAGTTATTCATTTATATAAAGTAATCAATTTCCATTTACCTATATATTTTTTTTGATTAAACATCAATATTATTGAATTGATTTGAAATGACTTATTGAAATTTATTTACAGAATGGAAAAATTTTCGATGTATGAAACAGATCAGATTTCAACCGATTTTTAAAATAATTTGAACAGCTTTCTAGATTTTTCATTTGACAAGGCTTCAGATAGTGGTCGCATACACTGCGCATGTTTTAATTGTGTTGGAAGACCTTGGTTGAGTCATGAAGCAGTTAGCTATCATATAACCAAATATGGTTTCCAAACAAACTATTAAGTGTGGTATCACAATGGAGAGAAAATGGAATCTCAAAATGTTGATGATTCAAATGATAGGACTGAATTGGAGAGTTTGATAAATGATCGGTTTCCATTTATTCAGCATCTTGAGAAGGAAAGGATGTCCAACGAACAAGATTTCGATACAAGAACACATGATGTGTCTAATGAAAACGATGATGTTGATAGGGTGAAAAAATTGAATGATGCTGCGATGACTCCAGTATATCGGCAACGTGGTAAAATGAAAAAGTTGAAATTTTTAATCTGATTATTTTAGGGGAAAACTATGTATGGGTTTTCAAATACTGCAATAGATTAAATTTTTACCTTCTTGAAGGACTTAATTCCAGATGATGCAGATATTCCCTCAAACCACTATATGGCATGGAAGTTAGTTAATGAACTTGGATTATCAAAAAAAATTCATGATTACCAGAATGATTGCAACTTATTTTGGGAGGAAACAGCTGAAAGAAATGATTGTATCAAACGTGGAACCTCATGATGGAAGCCATGAAACATCATCTCTTGTGCCAAAAAAAGTATTATGGCACATTCCATTGATCCCCAGATTAAAGAACCTTTTCATGTCTGATGAAATATCCATAAAAATGTGATGGCATGACACCATGAGAAGAAAGAATAATGAAGAGTTGGTCAACCCTGTATATGGATTTGCATGGCAGAGTTTTGATGCTCGATATCCTAAATTTCTAGCTGACGTGCATAATGTGAGACTCGGTCTTTCATGTGACGGGTTTAATCCATTTGGGAAGATTCTTACTTCACACAGCACATGGCTGGTTTTCATACACATTTATAACCTTCCCCCTTGGTTATGTATGAAAAATCCTTACACTTTCATTAGTATACAAATATCTGGCCCTTCTGATCATAGAAATGATATATATGTATACATGAAAACTTTAATTAAAGAGTTGAAAATTCTTTGGGATGTGGGTGTGCCCACATACGATGCATGTTCGAAAGACATATTTCAGATGAATGTTACGCTTATGTGGATGATCAATGATTTTCCTGCTTATGAAAATGATGTCTGGATGGAGCACAAAAGGAAAATTTTCATGTCCTATTTGTATGAAGAATACTCGATCGAGAAGACTAAAATATCATCGTAGTTTCAGTTTTATGGGACATCGACGATTCTTGCCAATGAACCATCCATATAGAAACAATCATCATGGATTTGACAATACCATGGAGAATGACGATCCACCTCAACATATGTCTGGAACTGATATGCTTAATGAATTGAAATATTTCATTTATTCATTTAGGAAGAGTGTAATGAAATCTAGAAAGAGGAAAATGTTTCCAATGATACCTATTACAATTGGAAGAGGAAGAGTGTATTATTTGAGTTGTCGTATTTCTCAGGCAACTTGATACATCATTTCTTAGATGTAATGAAAATTGAAAAGAATATACATGAAATATTGCTTTTGATTCTTCTAAATGTCAAGGGGAAGACAAAAGTTGATTTATGATCACAACATGACTTGGTAGATTGGGGGATCAGACCAGAATTGCATCCTGTCTGTATCAGTGAAAATAAATGGAATGTTCCATGTGCTTCTTATGTGATGACACCTGTGGAAAAAAAATCAATTTCATGAAGTGCTAGAGACTATTAAAGTTCCTTATGGATATTAAAGCAATATATCAATACGGGTCAACAAAAAAGAGTTGAAGCTGAAATATTTGAAGACTCATGATTATTCCGTCCTTTTGCATGAGTTGATTCCAATAGCAATCTGTCATCTCTTGTCCAATAATGTTAGAGTCTTAGTTATTCGTTTGTTCTATTTGTTTATAGATATTTTTTCTAAGAGGTTTCCCAAATCCTTCTTGCAAAAAATGTGGGCAGGGACACCCTTAATTTTGTATGAGTTAGAGAGAATATTCCCTCCATCATTTTTTACATGCATGTTGCATCTGATTGTCCATCTTCTGACCAAAATACTTCTTGGAGGACCTGTTGCTTTCCATTGGATGTATCCATCTAAAAGAAACATGTGCACATTGAAATCATATGTTCGGAACATGAATTATCCCGAGGGTTCTATTGTGAACGGTTACTCGGCTCAAGAATTTATGGATTTCTGCGCAATGTATTTTTCTGATCATACTACGAGAAAAAACAGACCAATGAAAAATGAATAAGAACAATATGGGAAAATTGAACCCAGTTTTCAATCACTTCCTCAGACAGGAGGAATTACGGGATCATGTACATTGACGACATTAAGCCTTGAAGAGCAAGAGATGGCACATCGCACAGTGTTGTTCAATTGTGATTTGTTCGATGAGTATATCAAGTACGTAAATTGTACATGTATCTCTTATCTTATCTCTTGTAATTTTAAATATTTGTTAAAATATTATTATTTTTATCTAAATGGAACATAAATAATTGATATATAAAAAGAATTGTTCTTTATCTTTGAGAAGGAAAATGACTTTGAATAGCAAAGGGTTTTCTGTTTTGTTGAAATTGAAGGTAAAAATATTTCTGTAATAAATAAATAAAAATAATATTCAATTAACTTTACTTTTTTTTATATTTCAGGTATCAAGTTTTCCTGTAGACTCTGTTTCTGAGGAAATAAGAGCTTTGGCCTTTGGTCCTAATACCATGGTCCATGATTTTAAATCACTTGTGATCAATGGATACAAATTTATTATCACTGAACAAGAAAGACACATGAGAACACAACATAATGGTGTTATGCTAACTGCCACAACAGACTGGTATGCCAGTTCATCGGATACTAGACCTCATTCTAAAAATGTTCCTTATTATGGAGTCATGGAGAAAATAATAATTTTGGATTATTACTCGTATGGTCGAGTCATGATGATGAAATGTCAATGGTTTGATTCAATGAAGAAGAATGGAACCTTTATTGATGATTGTGGATTTCGAGTTATTGACATGACTCGCACTCTTTCCACCGATGAACCATATGTATTGGAATCTATGGTGAAACATGTTTTTTATGTCAAAGATCATCGTCATCCTAAATTCGGTGTAATTATTGATGTAAATCCCATGCATGTTTTTGATGATGGTGATGATGAAGTTGACATTATCCCTACTGCAATTGGAAGCAATCTGTTTATTACTTATGATGAAGAAAATAGATCAATTGTCAGAGTTGATTGTGAACTCGAAGTTATGGTGGGAAATATATAGAATCATACAGTTGTGTTCTCACCTACATGTTTCACCTACATCATTCAGAGTGTGTATCCTAATACTTACCTTCAAACCACAATAAATGTTCTTTTACATTATGTTTTTTATACGAATGGTTTTTATAAATTTTTTTGGGTTACACATTAATTATGTGTTTCTATTTACTTCCATATTTTTTTTCATTGCAGGAAATGACACCATTGAAGAGTGGCGACGAAAAAAGATGACAGATAATAATCGTCGCATGGTACAGAAACGTGTTCCTCCACTCATCCCTATTGTGAGTATTTTATTTAAAATATAAATATTTCAATTAACATATAATATCTTGTGTTTACTTTTGTGTTAAACTTTCTCCCGATCGACCCCCTAGATGAGGGATATCTGACAAGGAGCCTGATATTGCTCCCAGTAGAGAGACTGGTGGTAGGAGGTGGGGTGGTGTCAGAGATGGACAATCTTCTAGTGGTCCCGATACTGAGGCCGGTGGTACGAGGACTCGTGGGGAGAGAGGTAGATGATCCATTGCCACAAATGTATCTTCTTCACCCCAGTTTGATCCTGGCATATCTTCAGGGACACACTGGATATTTAGAACTCTGATGTTTACACTACCAGTTGGTCAAATGTCTATTCCATTATCTTTTTCGTCAAGTTCATTATCTCCGAGGTATTATATTCCACCTTCATCTACTCCTGCTGCGACACAGTATGTGGATAAGGAGCGTACACTGAGGGACACTCCACCTGTACAGGATATTCCTTCAGCTTCTGCACATCCAGTGACGCCCATTGATCTGACTACCATAGGTATATTTATATACTATCAAATTTTTATATCAAAATTTATTTTATTTTAACTTTTACTGATATTATTTTTCTTTAATAATAGATTCATCTACAGATAGGAGGCGGGGGAGGGGGCATACCCCCTTGCGTGCAGTATGGAACCGCCAGACACAATTATGGTTGAATGCAATGTTGATGGACAAATGATTCAGAAATCTGGGCAGGAATGTCAGAGTTTTTTGGCGACGCTAGCAAAATAATCTGATATCATTCCGGTCATCCCTCTCTCTTGGAGACATCTGCCACACAAAGTCAAAGGTAATGTGTGGGAACAAATATGGGTAAAAATATATTGGATTTAATGTACTATTTTTTTGTATTTATATGAACTAATCTATTGGGATTCAGCTTCGGTTTAACTTCACTGATGGTGAAGGTGCACGACCAGCGCGTTTAAAATAGTTAGGAGAGATTTGGAGAGCTTATAAGCATGACCTATATGTTGGCTGGTGTGAGAGAGTGGGCACAGAGTTAGAGACATTACCTATCTTGGATGACTACCCAACAGAGCAGTATCGCCAAATGATTACCCATTCGGTGACTGCCAAATTTAAGGTATTAATCTCATTTGAGGTATTTAAATGAGAGTTTTTATATTTTTCATTAATAATATTATTTATTATTAATCATTATTTAGGAATCTTCTGAATAAAACAAAAAAACATTGATTCAAAGAAATACCTCCACACTTTGGGGCGCACAACTATGTCAGATCATGAGAGGCAGCTGGTACGATATAGTTGTTTATAATTTTTTTAGGACTTTCCCTTTTTATTGGTTCCTACTAAAATTATGTGATTTATTGAATATTGAATCTATGATTATACATTCACATTATATTGTTTCAATGTCATTACAGAAGCACAAGATGAATATTGAAGGATGTATCCCTCGAGAAAAATTATTTTTCTCAAGTAGAAGAAAAAAAGATTGAAATGCGGTAAATGAATCAACCCATGAAAAGATTGTATGTTTTTATTTGTTTATTTCAAAGTTTAATGTCTATTTTTAAAGTTATTAATCTATTAATATTTTTAACAGGCTGCTTTAGAGGCTCTTGATGCCCAAGAGCCTGAAAATTTTGGGCCACATGATCATTTATATCAGGTTTCAGGAGAGGAGAACTCCGGTTGAGTACGGTGCCGACCTGGTAAGAATATAGCCCCATAGAGGTATTGGTCCTCTCCAGGTATCCATTCTAGTACCACCGAGTTGGAACAGGTCAAGGAGCATGCAAGACAGTTTGATAAAAGGGTCAGAGAGTTGTAAGTACATGTTCAAACGAGGGACAAAGAATTTATGAAACTGATGAAAGCTTTATCTTCATAACTTCCACCAGAGGCTATCACGGCCTGTTAGACATTTATGTCATTGATGGGTGCATTATCCAATGCACCAGGCGTCAGCTCTAGCGGCGGCCGAGATGATGACATTCCTAGTGATGATGAGGATGCTGAAGAGGACGAGGGAGATAATGAGGATGAGGACGAGGATGAGGATGGGGCCGAGGGAAAGGATGGGGCCGAGGGTGAGGATGGGGCCGAGGGCGAGGATGGTGCCGAGGGCAAGGATTGGGGTGAGGACGATTAGGGGGCTGACGAGGACCATGGGGATGATGACGAGGACGACGATGAGGACAGAGATGGCGGTGAGGATGAGTCCGATGATAACAGTGGTGATGGTGATGGTGATCAGGGGCAGATTGATCCATTAAATTTTTGAGTTATATATAACTCTATATTTTTGAACCTGGATTACCACTCTGGGGTTTTCCTCTGCTTCATAGAGATTTTGTTGTCAGTTCTCTTTTTTTCACTTGATTATTATTGTATTATTAGTCTACTACCTAGAACATTAGTGTTCCACGGTACTATGATAACCATTTTTCTATTTTGTATTACTTAGCTTTCTTAGTTATCCATGTATTTCATGTTTATGTCATTTTCCCATAAAACTACATTTTATGTCATTTATGGCTGACAGTATTATGCCTGATAGTAACATGCGTGGAATAATAACATGCAAATAAATGGTGGGTAGGAGGGGAGGGGAGGGGCTGGGGATGGGTAGGTTGGAGGGGAGGGTAGGGAAGGAAGGGGAGGGGAGGGGAGGGGAGGGCCTGCTGGGTGAAAAGGGTGGGTAGGAGGGGAGGGGCAGTGGGGGAGGGGAGGGGATGTGGCTGGGATGGTTGGAGGGGAGGGTAGGGAAGGGGAGGGGAGTGTGTCTTTATTGCGGATGCATTTGGTTATCAAAGAGTATTTTTTTGTTTAAAATGGATGCGCTTTTTAACTAAAATAAACGACATATGGAAAACAGACCAAACACATTCAGGTTGTGATGATACATTTGGAAAACGATCCATGGGTCATTTTTGACGTGTAAGACTCAACCCCGCTTCAATCCGAGGCGCGGTGTGGTCGGTACCACTCAAAGTGTGTCACTTTTCATTGAAATGAACAACAGTTTAAGTAAAAACAATAACTGACATATGGATAAAGGACCAAACACATTCGGATTCTGTTGATACTTTAGGGAAAGTATCCATGGGTCGTTTTTGACATTACAAATCAACTATGCCTCAATTAGAGGCACAGTGTGGCCGGTACCACTCAAACTGTCTCACTTTTATTTGAAATGGATAGGATTTTATGTGAAAACAACTACTGGCATTCGGAAAACTGACCAAACACATTTTGATTCTGTTGAAACATTAGGAAAACAATCCATGGGTAATTTGTGACATGTTCGAGTCAACCCCGCCTCAATCCGAGGAGCGGTGTGTCCGACAGCACTCAAAGTGTCTCACTTTTCTTTGAAATGGACAATAGTTTAAGTCAAAACAACAACTGTCATATGGAAAACAGACCAAATGCATTCAAATTCTGTTGATACTTTAGGAAAATGATCCATGGATCTTTTTGACGTGTACAAGTCGTCCTTGCCTCAATTCGAGGAGCGGTGTGGCCGACACCAGTCAAAGTGTCCCACTTTTCTTTGAAATGGACAACAGTTTAAGTCAAAACAACAACTGACATAAGGAAAACAGAAAAAATGCATTCGGATTCTATTGATACTTTAGGAAAAGTATCCATGGGTCATTTTTGACGGGTATGATTCAACCCCGCCTCAATCCGTGGAGTGGCGTGGCCAACACCACTCAAAGTGTCTCACTTTTCTTTGAAATGGACAACAGTTTAAGTCAAAACAACAACTGACATATGGAAAATGGACCAAACGCATTCAGATTCTGTTGGTACTTTTGGAAAAGTATCCATGGGTCATTTTTGACGTGTACAAGTAACCCCTGCCTCAATCTGAGGCACGGTGTGGTCGGTACCACTAAAACCGTCTCACTTTTATTTGAAATGGACATGATTTTAAGTGAAAACAACTACCAGCATACGAAAAACTGATGAAACGCATTCAGATTCTTTTTAAACTTTAGTAAAATGATCCATGGGACATATGTGACATGTAAGAGTCAACCTCTCCTCAATCCGAGGTGTGGTGTGGACGGAACTGCTCAAATAGTATTTCATTGGTTTAAAATGGATGCGCTTTTACGTAAATTAAACGACATATGCAAAAAAGAACAAACAAATTCAGATTATGTTGATACTTTAGGACAAGTATCCATGGGTCATTTCTGACATGTACGAGTCAACCTCACCTCAATTAGAGGAATGATGTGGCTGGTACCACTCAAACCGTCTCACTTTTATTTGAAAAGGACAGGATTTTAAGTGAAAACAACTACTGGCATACAGAAAACTGACCAAACACATTTGGATTCTGTTGAAACTTTAAGAAATCGCTCCATGGGTTATTTTTGACGTGTAAGAGTATACCCCGCCTCAATCCTAGGAGCGGTGTGGCTGACACCACTCAAAGTTTCTCACTTTTCATTGAAATGGACAACCGTTTAAGTCAAAAAAAACAACTGACATACGGAAAACAGAACAAACGCATTCGGATTCTGTTGAAACATTAGTAAAATGATCCACGGGTCCTTTTTAATGTGTACGAGTCATCCCTGCCTCAATCCGAGGAGCAGTGTGGCCAACACCACTCAATGTGTCTCACTTTTCTTTGAAATGGACAACAGTTTAAGTCAAAACAACAACTGACAAACAGAAAATGGACCAAACGCATTCGGATTCTGTTGATTCTTTAGGAAAAGTGTCCATGGGTCAGTTTTGACATGTAATAGTCAACCTATCCTTAATCCGAGGAGCAGTGTGACTGACACCACTCAAAGTGTCTCACTTTTCTTTGAAATGGACATCAATTTAAGTCAAAACAACAACTGACAAACGGAAAACAGACCAAACACATTCGTATTCTGTTGATACTTTATGAAAAGTATCCATGGGTCATTTTTGACGTGTATGAGTCAACCCCGCCTCAATATGTGGCACGGTGTGGCCGGTACCACTCAAACTATCTAACTTTTATTTGAAATGGGCATGATTTTATGTTAAAACAACTACCAGCATAGGAAAAACTGACCAAATGCATTCGGATTCTGTTGAAACATTAGTAAAAAGATCCATGGGTCCTATGTGACGTGTGAGAGTTAACCTCTCCTCAATCCGAGGCGTGGTTTGGATGGAACCACTCAAAGAGTCTTTCTTTTGTTTAAAATGGATGCGCTTTAATATAAAATAAACGACATACGGAAAACAGACCAAACACATTCGGATTTTGTTGATACTTTAGGAAAACGATACATGGGTCATTTGTGACAAGTATGAGTCATCCACGCCTAAATATGAGACGCGGTGTGGCTGACACCACTCAAAGTGTCTCACTTTTCTTTGAAATGGACAACAGTTTATGTAAAAACAACAACTGACATACAGAAAACAGACCAAACGCATTCTGATTCTGTTGATACTTTAGGAAAAGTATTCATGGGTTATTTATAATGTGTAAGAGTTAACCCCACCACAATAAGAGGCATGGTGTGGCCGGTACCACTCAAAATGTATCAATTGTATTTGAAATGGACATGATTTTAAGTGAAAACAACTACTGGCATACGGAAAACCGACCAAAAGCATTCGGATTCTGTTGAAACTTTAGGAAAATTATCCATGGGTCATATGTGATGTGTACGAGTCAACCCCTCATCAATCTGAGGCGCGGTGTGGATGGCACCTCTCAAAGTCACTTTTTTTGTTTGAAAAGTACATCATTTTAAGTGAATACAACTGAAATTTAAACTCATCAACGGTAGTCACAAAATCCTTTTCATGAGTTGGGTAGTTTCACTCATGGGGTCATAAGTGATGAGACTCCTATGAAAATACCTTTTCACCATATATTATAAACAATACAAGTTCAATGAAAAATTCATCACAAATCATTACACACCCAAATCTATGATCAGAAAAAAAAATTGGGATGTGAGCCAATTTCAAACTCTTATTCAACTCTAATAGGTATTTCTCATACTATTTTGCCTATTAGAATTTTATGGGGAGGTGGGGGGGGGGGTTGTGCTAGTTGGGTGGTTGTTCAGGGGTGAGGTGAATTATTATCGGATGATTGTTTTCATATGTAGATTGAAATAGGGAATTGTAGTACATGACATGGTTGGAAGAATTTGATGGTTTTATGTATTTTTTTTTTGCTATTTTAGTTGTTTGTTATACTGTTTTAAGTTTGTATGTGATTTTTGTGATATATTATATACAAGTGTAGGTGTATAGTAGAGGGTCTACTGGAGGGGCTGTTGTGCAGCAGTTCTAGTAAAACTCAATACCAACAGTTCTAAACTGTTGGTAAAAGAGTGCTGGAATTCTGGAAAAACATCTATACCAACAGTTTAGAACCGTTGGTATATGTGTTCTAGAAAAACACAATACCTATGGTTCAGAACCATTGGTATATGTGTTCTGGAATTCTGGAAAAACACAACACCAACGGTTTTGAACCGATGGTATATGTGTTCTGGAATTCTGGAAAAACACAATAACAATGGTTTTGAACCGTTGGTATTGGTGTTCTGAAAATCACATTACCAATGGTTTATAACCGTTGGAATAACAATTCTCAATAATGAATTACCAACAGTTATAAAACATTGGTATACATTGAGTGAAATTTAATAAAACAATATACCAACGTTTTAGATAAAACCATTGATATAAGGCTTTCCTCAAGGCTTACTAACCAATGGTTTGGAAAACCATTGGTATAGGCTATACCAATGGTTTTCCAGCCTATACCAACGGTTTAAAACCATTGGTATACCCTTATTTTATAGTAGTTCTAATTTTACTTCTATGAAACACATAATATAGATATTAAAATTATATAGTGTATATAAGATTCATAATGCAGTTAATGCTATTTATAACCTCTTTTTGAATGGCTAGTTTGGTATGTTGTGGTGTGATCAAACTCGGTGTTGTGTGTAGCATAAGCTATTAATTTACATTAATGAGATAACGTACTATGAAATCATAGAGTGTTACATTCTCCCCTCCTTCAATAATTTTTTTCCTCGGAATTTGAAATTGATCATCAAAAATAAAAGGTTAAAAATAACAGAATACCATTGTAGAAAACCCAAATCAGAAATTGGGTTAATAAAATTTATTCCTAATAAGAGGGAAAGGGAAATGAACAAGTCACCACAAAATTATGGTCTCAATTAAGAGAACATTGGTGGTAATTAGAGACCAATAATTGGAGGAAAATGTAATTATTCATAGGGTGAGAATGAGGTCATCAATCACAAACAAGTGTACAATTGATTGCCCCAATGCCATCATTCTATGATGATTTAAAATATCATCAGTTCAACCAAACATAAGATATTAGGATTACACATTTTTTATTTTACGATCTTATTCCTAAAGTTTAATAATTAAATTATTCATAGAATAAGAGAAAAAAGGATATACTTGACAAGTAGAGTTTCATTTGTCAACTAATTCCTACCACAAATTCATATTTAACTCCAAAAGATAATAGGTTTCAAAAATATTCCTTTTATCCTAATCATATGGGGTCCAAAAAAATGAATTTATAATTCATTTGTATTACTATTTTATAAGAATAACATAATACAGACTAGTACATCATGAAGGCCAGTGGTAGGCGATGCACCCTTGTCACCCCTCGGTTGCGGGTTCAAGTCTCACAGCCATTCAAGAATTGATTGGTTTTCGCTCGACCTCCGGGTTTCCTTTTCATAATAACCCAAAAAATATTTATTTAGAAGTTTTTTTGACCATAAACAATAGTATCCAATGTTTAACTTCATACATTACAACCATTAGACTTATCCAAAAAACTTCTATTCAAACTCACAGTCCAGAATTTAAAGGGAAGGTAAACACAATAATTTTTTTTCCATGTAATAAAATATGAATACCTTCATCATGTATTCTTTTAAAACACATTAACACATTGAATTACCATAAAACATATTTATTATATTCATTCTCTTATATTCCTTATATAATACAATATATACTCTTCATATATATAAATGTTGTAATCTCCAACAATGATGGGGTATACAAATCATTAACGAGTTTCAAGGTAGTCAAGAATATCCAATATAATTTATCCAAATTAGTAATATATTTTTACGAAATCACTACCTCAGTATCAGAACCATATTATGGTTTCTCTTTCTCTCATCCATATATTTCCCAAAAGAATTAACCTGCTATTCAGTCACTTTTTATGGATCCACACAATCTCAAGTTCTTAATGAAATAGTACTTCCCTAAAATTCTTTTATACTCAATAATTCTTATAACATGTACATCATTAATACAATAATCAAATGACACAATAATTTAATATCTACATAAGAAATATAATCATTCATCTTCATCTTAGGTAGTATAATAACTTGATTATTATCCAAAAACAACATTGGGGTATACTCTGATGATTTAGGCATTGATTTGCAGAGTGTCCCAGCTCCTTGTAGATGGTGCACTTTACATTTGAAAACATTTTCTTACCCATGAAATCACGTACTTGGTGTCCTTTTTCTCCACACTTATAAGAAACTCCCATTCCCTTCAAGAGTTTTCCAAGGTGATTCTTTCCACATTTATCACATATGAGAAAATCTTTCATCCCCATCTTCCCTTTATCTATCATTCTATCTTATATCCTTTTATTATCTTCCTTCCCTTCAAATCCATAAGACATAGTGAATTTTTTACTTATCTTATTAAAACATGATATTAATTTTTTCATATGATGAGAATACGTGGGAGACAATGACCTTTATAAATTCTTGCCAAATACCATGAATGGGATTATCCTTCTTAATATTTCGATCATGCATATTGCTGGAATTATCATTCCACAAACTATGTGCAATTTCTAAAAAATGTCATACAGTAGGTTAGTTTATGATTCTCAATGCATAATTCCAAAAATGTAAAATACCTAACGTAAATTGAAAAGGTTATGCATAAAATCTATAGTCATAAAATGTTTTCCTTGAGAAGGTATTAACTCCTAAATCCTTCATAACGACTTGTAATGAAAATGTAAATTATCCTAAGGATACGCCCCTGGATTTTTGTATCAAAAAATGAAACAATTCCCATTTTCATATACCAGGATACCCCAGGTGAATCCTGAAACTCCTTGTTAGAGATATTAGTCCTAGGTTCATCAATGCCAGGGACACCTCTACCTGATCGTATGCAGACTGGGATTTATTTCTTGGAAAAAAAACAAAATCACTACATTACCAACATTCTATGAAGTTCATCTACAATAATCCTTATAGTATATATATTAGGGTAATTTTATCTTATCAATGTTTATCTAAATCTATTTCCAATGTTGTTTCTAAAAATTATCTAATACTAACTATAACACCACGACCCTAGAAGGCCAGAATCGGTGCATTATTTTAATAAATTTTCATGATTACTAGCAATCAAGTCTCAAAATACTGATCAGTTTAGTAGTCTTGGAAAATAGATTACATACATGAACATTTCATTATATGTTAGAAAATAAAACAGAATATAAATAATACATTGAGAAAGCTATTAATCCCATAGTTAACCCTGCTTATCAGTCATTATACACTTCTTTGAATCCTAGTGAAAATAAAACATATAAAGGGGTGAACTCAGATGCTCAGTAAGGATAACAAAATAGATGAAACTTTCATAAATAAACATACACAATTAAGTTAATTTATAAGACTAAAAAAATACTTTTAAACATAAACCTCAACATAATATGGAATATATTAATCCGATAATACCATATAAATATTCACATGTATATTATACTAATCAAATAATTCCTTGTAATATCAATATCCAATTTCATAATGTTGGAATGTATAATGCTAGACTTAATAACCACATAGTCAAGACCTTGTGCCAAGACTACAAATAATATTTTTTTAGTCCTTGTTCCAAGACACTAGTTTGTCTCAGGATACCAACCAATGCATCGAGAAGATATAGAGGGATCCACCCATAACTTAATAAGTCCAATGCATTCCTCATATGAAAATGTTTAATCATTACATAAACATTAGTATTAAAACTAGAATACAAAATTTCAATACATTATCCATAAACCATGAATGGTATAATATTAAATATCAACAATAAAACATATAAAAAAACCTTCAATACAATATGGAAGATCTTTATCATTAAAAATAAACTTCAAACTTGTTTAAAATCCATCAAAGGATGTTTACATATATGAAAATGATTTGTAATACTCTTTGAGTGAAATATCCCTTTTTCCTAAAAACATTGAAAAGTCACACAATTTAGACAAAAAAATTTAAAGAATTTTTTGAATCAATGTGTCCCATACAACTTTGAATCTTTTGAAAGGAAGTAACATTTTAAAAAAATTCATGTCAATATAAATTAATCCTTAAGAAATATTTGGAAAACATGGACATTAATGAGAATTATTTAGAAGAATAAATATTTAAACCATTTAAAATGATGATATAGTTAAAGGGTCCCTTCGATAAAACCTTAAAATATTTATTTTGAAAATATCTTTATGAAACACGGATGTGGATGATAAGGAGGTCCCAGTAGATATTCAGTTAAAAAAAACTTGAATAATGAAGAGATTGTAGAATTAACCCTAACCTTGCACGTTCCTTTAGTCAAGGGTATGTTTATCCTCATGTATAATGGGCATAGTATGTTATTAGAACTATACCAACACCATGTTAATACTTATTATATCATACATGATTCATTTATGACTTTATACTGCCGATTTAATAATGATTTCCATGGTAAATTAACATTTCGAGTACTACTAGCTTTCTTTATCATACGTGTTTCAACATGTTATTCGTGATCGAATCCTTTAGTTCATTATTAAGATACATCCAAAATATAAACCTTGATTTATATATCATATATATTTAGAATATAAATATTTATAATATATAGATATAATAATTGTATGGCACTATTTATGGAGACGGTATATTGTACGTACGCATAAACTCTGTTTCCGTTTTCATATCATATTGAACAGAAGTAAGTGTATAAGATTTATGTAAGTACATAAATACATATAAATATATATATATATATATTGATAAAAATTATTTCTTCATGTATTAAATAATTATTAATAATATATATTTTTATAATCATCATTGAATGGTGAACGTGAGACTGAATCTCATCGCGTCGTGGAAACTGTAATCCGTATGTACGGTGGAGTGACAATATCATTATATTGATGGTGAAATCGTATGTAATTGTATGGTATATCATATATAAAGAATAATTAACATGTTATATTTATTATTTCCATCATTTATACTCATTATTATACCTATCCAAATAATTATGTGTTTCAATAACAAACTACACCACGACGTGGAGATGGTAAGTTGTATGTATGCCCGTTTGGTGACTTTTTCATTTATATGATGGATAGAATAACGAATATGGTTGTAAAATATTTATAATAACGTAAAAGTAGATATTATGTACTGGAGT
Source organism: Viscum album (assembly GCA_963277665.1). Taxonomy (NCBI): domain Eukaryota; kingdom Viridiplantae; phylum Streptophyta; class Magnoliopsida; order Santalales; family Viscaceae; genus Viscum; species Viscum album. Next base: position 1,379,344,111 of record OY728152.1, read on the forward strand.
TATTATTTTGGTATGGAAATGATAATGTAATAGGAACTGGAAGAATAATAAAACATCAAAGATGGTTGTGAAGTTATTACCTCTTGTTCGGGTGTTTCATTTTCAGTCTTTCAAAAGGGATCCTAAGGATAGATTTATGATCAAGTGAAGTAATCTAGGTTGATTTTATGGAATTTTTAAGGATATTTGTGAAGGGGTTGGATGATCCAAATGGTTTGGAGGTATTATTTTGAGAGGAGGGGAAGTGCCCTTTTATAACAGGGGTGAGGGTCACAATAAGAAAATATTAAAATATTAATTTATTATTCAATAATTTTAGGTTTATAATAGCTCAAAATTAATTTATTTAGATACATAGGTAGATATTGGTCGATATAATCTCATCCAATAGTTTTTAGATAGGTTTAGGTTACCGTTATAACCTTATCATTTAGATTTATCTCATAGTTAAATAGTTTAACATTTAATGTTTCTTATTGCATTCTTACACTCTATGGTTAATAAAATTACTCTAATATTCCAAAATAATCTAAATTTGTTGATTAATGACATATATAATATAATTAAAGACCTTTGGCTGATCCTTATTTGTTTTTGGAATTTTATACCGACATATAATATAGTATTTGTTTTAATATCTAATCTATGTCAGTATTGACACTAGTGGGTATTTGTTTTTTATGAAAGTCATCACAAAATTATTACTTCAAAAAAAAATACATATAATCATTGATAACAATTAATATTCACCATGAAAATTCGTGTATGTAATTAAAACATTAAAATTATATAAATTTTAATATTTACAATATCATTTATTACATTCTTTTATTAATATGGAAAATACTGAATCATTATTGTTTCATTAATAAATATATTTGTTTTATGTCTAAAAATTATAAATAAAATATCATCATTCAGGAAGTTTTTTATCATTCAAATTAATATTTATAGTCAAATATGTCAATTATAAAACCCCATATAAAAATGTTTTACTATAAGATACATGCTTTTGTTATTTTTGACATGATATTAGATTAATTAATATAAAATTCCATTATCACACCCAAGTTGATCCATGGGGTCAAAAAGTAAACCCAAATATTTCCATGGTTGGAAATGTATCTTCCAATAGGGTTAGGACACGTGTTTGGGTAATTATAATATCATTTTCAACCTTAATTACCCTATTTAATTTAAAACGAGGTAAATATAAGTCAAAAGTTAATATTCCCCATAACATATTTTCAGATTATTTAACAAAATTTTACAAACTTATTTCAGTATTGTCTCTTGGATTTTTGAAATTCAACTCACAGAAGTGGTAAAAGTATGTTTTATGCAAATTTTTTAACGTGCATAGAAAGTGGGAAAAAATGTTAAAAAGTTCTATAAAATTTTATAAATATATTATTATTATAAAATAACTCCAATTAATTACATTGAACATATAAAAGTATTATATATCTAGTTTTACTTAATATATATTTAAATAAAATAAATAATTATTTAAATAAAAAGTCATTTTTAAATAATAACATTCTATTTTTCACTATTCAACAAAAAATGAATGTTTTCATAATAATATGAAAAATTCACCATAAGGAAATTTTGATATTACAAATTAAAAAATTAAATCTATTTTACCAAATTCAAAACATTTTAGTTGGATTAATTATTTTAAAATTTATTCCCATTATCAAAGCCAAAAAGCCAGTTTTAAAAAAGAAAAAACTATCAAAAGAATGACATGTGTTTATGTCAAATTTAAATGGGAAATTACTTATAATTAACTAAATTGTATTAAATTATAGTAATATAATAAAATTATAATTTAAAACAATTAAAATCCATAATTTTACACTATAAATTATCTCAATTAAAAAAGTTGATTCCAATTAAAACATGTTATTTTTCACTATTCATCAAAATCTAAAATTTATCGGAAAAGTACCAAAAAATTATCCAAAATATATTTTTATTCACTCCTTATATAGAGAAATTAATTACATTAAATTGAATATTTAAAAGTGTCAACTATTGGTTTCAAAAAGTGTTCTCCATTAAAAGACGGTAAAATTACATTTTTTCAAATACTTCTTTTATCTGAAAAAATTAATTTTTTCTTATATTATGTCTTAGAAACACGTAATATGGATGTTAAAATTATATAGAGTATAATATATTCAAAATTCATATAATACTAATGATAAAATCATTTTGAATGACTAGTTTGGTATGTTGTGGTACGCTCGAACTTGGTGTTGCGTGTAGAAAAAGATATTGAATTACTTTAGTGATATAACGTATTATGAAATCATGGGGTGTTACAAAATATCATTTTTTTAAAACCATTTCAAAATTTTTTGGTTTTCTAAATCCCTTTTTAAAAATATTTTTGTTTAAAATAATCCTTTTAAAAATTCTATGAGTGCTTCATAGAAATAATGGTGGATTAATCAGTACAAGTGGTACGAGGTAAACAAAGACATCCCTTTTTAAAGGTAAATTGGGTTAGTGAAATTTCTTTTACATAAAGTGAACAGAAGATTCCTTTGAAAATTTGGGTAATTTTTTTTGTAAAAAATACTTCACCAAATTATTTTAATAACATTTTTGAAAACGTTTTAATAAAACATGGTATGTATAAGAGAACACGTTCTTCTATTAAAAAGATAAATGAAGCCAGGTATTCTAAAAAACACAATAAGTACGAAAAGTGAAAAATGGTACTAATACCCCTCAAATGGTCACTAATTACTAGAGTAGAGGAAAATAAAATGGATTATTGAAATAAAATTTATATAATTTCCTCTAATCTAAATACCATTGAGTGGTCATTAAAATTGTTATTGAGGAAATTTATATTTATTCGTTACAATGTGTCCCACACAACGCTGAATCATTTTAAATCATATACCTCATGAAGGAATAATATTAAATGAATGTCTTAAATACCATAGAGATAGGATAATTTATGATATAAAATATTAAAATTATCAATAGATACACCAAAAAAAATATGTAATAGGGAAAATGACATTTATATCATAGATATAAAAAGTTAACTAATAACCCCATAACATCTGTTTCTTATCATGATAACGTCCTTTAACATACATTATAATAAACTTATCATAATTTTATATAGTTTTGAGAGTCTTTTTCCATGTTTATAATTACATTTATTTCACTTCCTACGTATTTTTATTTAACTACATAAACAATTACGTTTACCTGGGGTGTTCGGACAAAATTCTGTTTATGTGTAAAAAACAACAGTAGTAGGTCAACAATAGTAAACGATGTCATTATATAATAAGTATATAATAATAATCATGAAATTTTAAATATATTTACAAATATATTAAACTATAAAAATAAACCATTAAATATGGTTATGTAAAATGAATAAATGATACAATGACGGAGACAGTGGGTCGTACGTAGGCATGAGTAACTTTCTTCTTTTTCAATAGTCATAATGTGAAGAAGGTATGTAAAACCCTATCATTATATGATGATAATTAAATCATAAATAGAACATTATTTAATAATATATAATTATATATATAACTGTTTTGTAGAAAATTAATCACATCCTTTCGATATGGCAGTAGTGCATAGTTCCACGAATAACGTTATTACTTTGTAAGTGTGTGAAAGGTTAAAAATGAAAATGATATATATATATATATATAATACTTATGGAAGGGTAATTATATCAGGAATATCATAAGTGGTTTTTTATTTAACATATCTATGGGTGATATTTATGAAATCTATTTGTGTAGATATTCTTGAAGTGTAAGAGTTTTGAGGGGGTGAAGAATGGGGAGAGGTGGTGGCATTTCATAGGGAAGGAAGTGTACCCACAATGAGTTTTTGGAGATGAGTTAGGTTATACATGTTCTTACATAAAAAAACACATACTAAAACCGACCAAAAAAATGGATTCTTAATGGTTCATATATTTCCATAAAATCAGTTATGATAATTAACCAAGTGGTTGGGAACCTAAGATAAAGTTTTAGTCCTTTATTAAGCTTAATTTTCACATGAAAATTCCAATGAATTTTAATTACTTCTGATAATATTTTTTTTCAAAAAAAGTTTGATTTATTATACATTATAAATTATTATCATACTAAATATGGATTACATTTTTTGAAATTAAAATCCTAGAATTAGTGGAAATAAATTTATAACTATTCTTCTAGATGGGGCTCGATGCCTGTTTTTCCCATGAAAAAAAAATTGAATTTTTGCTATGTTTTTATAATAAATATCAATGTGAAAATGAAAAAAAATTAATTTTATTAATTTTATAAAAATTATCTTATTGAATAGTAAAACTCATTAAATATATAATTTATCTTTATAAATGTATTAAATTAAAAAAACTATGAAATAAAGTTTAGTATTTTTACTATTTAATAAAAAATAAAATTATTTAATAAAATTATAAAAAATTCTATGTAACATAATTTTTATGTATGTATTTCAAATATGATATTTATTTTTATATAATAAATTAATTAATGTTTCAAAATTCATATTTAAAATGTGTTGTCCATTAAAAAGTGGTAAAATTACCTATATTTAAATAATAGTTTTTATGTGTAATGTAGTGTTTGTTCTTATATTATGAATATCAAATAAAATGGATGAATATCAATGATATTTGGTTAAATATTATATATATATTTCTATATAATTTAAATCATTCAATAATTTTAATTTAATAAGTTTAATTAGACGAATCTCATTAGATGCATAAAAATAATAATATCTCTTTTTATATCCAATTGGTTCTTATTATCATTTCTAATTAATTGGTATCAAATTAACTAATTTTATATTTATATAACTATATATTTTCATAATTATGTAAATACTAATAATAACCACTAACATAACGACTAGTTTATATCATATTATATTAATTAAAAATATTTTAATAATACATTTTTATTTAGTGAAACACGATCTTGTGTGTAAAGCAAGCTATTGTGGAAGGTCTCCTTTTCATGTAACACAAGCTATCAAGGATGGGAAACCTTCCTTGAAATGAAGTATAAGTCATTTTTTAATACATTGAAATATATAGAATATCTTTAAAATAGTACATATATTATAAAGTATACAGATATTATATTGCCTTACATTCTTTGTGTCATGTGTAATACACATTATCGAATTGAATGTTATTACTTTAGATTTATGGGGTGTAACATAGAATGTTATGCTATTGTTGGTTATAAATATCACAGTCTAAGAGGGATTTCTTAATGTACACAGGCCATTATTTTGATACAATATGTTGTGAAAGGGTTTTATCTTCCTAGTAGGGTTTTCCATTGTTTGCATTTATTTGTGTTATGATAGATTGGTTTGTTATTGTCCTATCTTGTGATCATGGTTACATACATATTAATAAAGTTAATCAATAAAATTAAATTAAATTTAATGTGGGATAATGTGAAGTTCAATTTTACATCTTTTTAAAGAGATGATTTACTCTTTTTCGATACACTGTTTTTATGGGAATTCTGACTTGATCAAAATCGTGTCTATGGATGGATTGATTTTGTTGAAGTATAATTACTTTGAAATCCTACATTTCTTTTGAATGAATGGTATAATGATTAATCAATAAATGTTTAACCATGTACACGTAGTTAAGGGAATGGATTCCCCAGGATTCAGTGGCTTCTGTGATAACACCCTTAAATAAAAAAATGTAATTGAATATCGTCCTGTTCTTTATTAAATATAAAAATGTGATGGTTTGTGATATATGATATGATGTGTGTAATTGTTGTGGTTTTTTATGTGTTACTAATGTGATGAGTGATGTATATATAGTGATGTGTGTGGAGATGTCGATGAGATATGGTTGTGTAGTGGGGTTGGGATGATTGTTTTGGTATGGTGGTGAAGTGGGGATACAATGGTGGTAATCATATGGTTATATAACGGGGATGTGAAACTGGATGTTGAGGTAAAATGATGTGGTTGTGGAATTTGAGATATTTTATTGGTCTTGTTCTATGTGGTTGGTTCTGTTCTATTTACCCATGTATTAAGGGAATTAATACTACATGATAATGATTTCAAATGGGAATATTTAACGATGGAATTGATGATGGGTTGTATGAACTAAATGTTTTCTGTTTATATACTGACTTATGGGTTATTATTATGAATAATGTGTCCTAAAAAATTAAATGGGATTATAATGAATATTTTGTCGTTAATTTATTGTTTCTTTAAAGATGATTTTTTTGATAAAATAGAGATTCTAGGAAATAGATTAGAACCTGAAATTTGAATTATGGATTGCACATTGTTTGTTTGTTTATATTCATTTAGAGGTGAAACTGAATTTTTTGTTTCAGTGATATTGTAGGTTCATGCTTTAAACCCATAGTATGATCTTGTGTTATAATTATTTATCTGTATATAGAATTTTTGTTCTTGTGATTTCAATAAACACCCAACCTCCCCATTCACCATGTGCATACACTCTCATAGTTATATGGGGGTGTCTTTTCCAACCATCCTGGTGGGAGGATGGAAGGATGGCTACCCCCTCTCCCGTACTCCCACATACAAATGATAATGGCCACTGTTTTTCCATGCTATTTTTGAAGAGTGGTACCAAGTATCTTCATGATGAGTTGTGATGTGATTCCCCATGAGACTATGGAATGAGATGGGATGTGTTGTGATGGTCGTGGTGTGTGATGGATGATATGTGATGTGTTTTTATGGATGAGGTCTATACGGGAGGGATATGATGTGTTGTGATGGACCATGTGTGTGTGGGTAGGATGTTATATTAGGTGTGGCCCATGTGTGTGTGGGTGTGATGTGATATGAATTATTTAGAAGGGGTGGGAGCACTAGGATGTTTTCCATTGGGGTGTGAGAGTTGATAATGAAGTGGTATGTGATTTAGGTTACCCTATCATCGATGGGAAATATATTATACAATATTTGATGGGTATGTTATTTGTTGAGAAAGCCTTAGTGAGGTTGTGGTTGTGGATAGTTTACCTCTTGGGTGATGTTTGGTTATTCTATTTTAACATGGGTGAATAAGAATGGGTTGGTCACATGATCATTACAGACCATTATTTTTCCTACTGAGTATACTTCTACTCAAACCCTTGATATATAAACATTGTTTTCTTGTTTCATTGAGGACATTGTGGATGGAGCTGCAAATTTCTAATTGATACCATCAGAGTTATTCTTATATCACCACCTCACCTTTTGTTCTTTTGGTATTTCATTAAGAGAAATTTATCTATTTCATATTCATTTATACATGAATTGTCGGATGGTTTGACTTTATTATATATATATGTATGTATGTCATGGATTTTTTCAATTGATCCATTCTAATTATCGATCATGTTTCAATATAAAAGGAATGCCTCCCATATTGTGATATTTTTATCCACTAGATTCTGGTATCTAACCTGGGGCCTATTGGTGGTGGGACATGAAGTTCATTACCTCTCTCCCCTCATTGATGAATATTTTGTGGGATTGGGTATTGATAAAATTATATCAAAGATGATTGTGGAATGATAAGATGGAGTTCAGAGTTATTAACATTTTAGAATTCATATGTTGGAATGGAAACCGTGTTTGTTGAACTTTGTGCATGGCTTAAGCTAGGGAGACTAGCTAGAACCTATTATTTTAGGCCCCTGAGGATCTTTTTCATGGGATCAGATCCTACCAAATGACCAAGAATGGTGGCCCCACTTATAGGGTAGATACCAAGGAAACATATATGCTTTATGATTACTTATGTTGCTATCCGAATTTGTTGGTTTCTATGAAGATATATTGAATTAAAATAATAATTAAATTTTAATTTTTTTATGAAATTTACCATGCTATTATTTCTAATAATATATTTTTATTATTTTAAAAATTATACAATATACCAAAAGGAATGAGTAATATGAATGATAACTATCCTATATTGTATACATTAATTTGGCTTGAGGATGAAGGAGTTTTATCCATTCTTGTTATAAAATGAGTATTAATTAATTGAAGGTTTCATCATTTGTTATAAAATTATAACACTCTAATACTTTTCATAATGTAGGAAACATTTATTGAAGCTTTCTTAGTGTATTTTATTATGACCAACTATTTAATTTTGAAACTCCATATGAATATTTTTACCTTGAAGTAAAATCCACACCTTGATGATAAATTAAATTATTTTCAAACCATACATAGATGTATAATGGCTCCCATGTGAGTTAATATTACATTAATTTCAAACCATTTGAAATTTATCATAAGAATATGTTGTTTTTTTATTGTTAAAAGTGGATTTTTCATTTAAATTATGAAATTCCTAAAAATTTCCATCATAATTGATTACAATTAAATTTAATTTTGAAACCATTAACAGAATTACATTTTCCTTATTTTTTCATGAGTTCAGCTTCATAATATTAATATAACTATATGTTATAAGCATGTGTTAAGGTAAAAATTCTTATAAAATTTATTTACAAATTTAGGATTTCACCAGCCTAATTTGTGGAAACTTGTACAGTCATAAAACAAATTAAATTATTAAATGATTATTTTTTAACTATTAATAATTTTTAGTGTTGAAATAAAATTTCCCTACATGTTATGTCATGAGTGGTTTTTTTATGGGAAACATGACTAATGTTGTAAATATTGTGTTGTATCTAGGGATATTATAGTGTGTTAAACATGGGAATGTATCAAGTTTATATATTCATTTTAATTATGGAAGTAGATCATGTTAGATTTATTTCATTATAAAATAATGTTTCATTGATTAAAGAAACAATTAATGAATTTTAAGCTTGAGCATTATGAAACGTAATATATATTAATACAATATGTGCGGATTTTTATGTCCTGGTGAAAAATTATATATTATTTTAATTATTATAAAATAATGTTGTGTGTGTTATAGAAATGCTGAATTGAAAAAAAAATATCATGTACAAATTTCATAAGAATATTGGATGTGAATTTCAATGATAATAAGATAAACCAAAAATCTATTCTTTATGGATATTAAACATGATGTGTGAGACAACATGTATATAGTTTTATATTTAACATGGATTCATGTTAGAAATATATAATTGGAATAAATTATATTTTAATAGTAATAACTTTGAAATGTTGCAGGTTTTCTTGGGATTCATTCTTATCAATTCCTTGGTTTGTTGATATGCTTTCCTAGAAATAACAGTTCTTGGAAACCCTATTTATGCCATTAGTTTTGTTTTTTATGAGTCCCTTGATATAAATTCCCGATTAATATCACTATTAATTAATAGTATAATTACATATATATGGGAATCAAACTAATTCCCTAGAAAAAATTTAAAATTTTGAGAAAGTAACCATACTAAATAATGAGGTGAGGCAATGTGAGCCCCAAAATATTTATAGAAGATTGTATGTGTTGCTTCTACATGTGATAGTTCTTATAATTTTTCCATGTGTGATTTGTGAATTAAAACATAATGTTTATAAATATGATGAACCCTTAAACATAATCGATAATAGTTATAATTTAAAATAATTAAATCTATGAAGGAGAGTCTATGTCGCAAAAAAGAAGGTAATATATTTTCATGGGGAGGGAACTCAATGATTTCTGTGCTTGGGGATTTTTGTGTGATCATAATAATTATTTTCAGTTAGGGAAGTGTGGGGGATGAGATGATGAATGTCGTTATGTGAAAATTGGTGGTTTCCAACAGATCGTAATGTAATGTGGTGATGTGGTCGTGCAGAATGTCTGCTAAACATTTTAGTTGGATGCACTGTTTGGCTAGTGGTTGTGTTGTGTAGTTGTAATGATGTACGGTGGAAGAGAACGGTGGTTTTTGTGGTGGGTTGACTTTTGTTTTGTTTTGATATATAATTATTGATTGCATCCCCTAACTATAAAAAAAAGGTAACTAACATAATTTAGGTAGTGAAATAGACATTCAATTTTAGAAATCATGAAATTAATAACTATGGTATTGCCTCCAATCCCTAATTATTTTTATACTGGAAGGGATGAGAATATTTGAATGATATCTTGTTGGTTTGGTTTTATTATCTATTTTATTTTGGGGAAATGTGTTATGAACTCAAGTATATTAAGGGAGATAAATTATTTCCTAATCAAGATGAATTATATTAAGAATTATTTTAAAAACCTTCAAGAGATTCAGTGATTTTCAAATCAAAAATTATTATGTTTCATTGGATGGGTTCATTTGATTTGTATTTGTAGATATATCTATATTAATATGATTAGTTATATTTTTTGGGAAATGTTATGAAAATTTATTTCATCAATAATATTTTAGAGGATATTTTTGTCATAAAACATGTAAAATTTTACATCATGAAAAAATGGATAGCTACAAAACATTATATTTAAATAAAATATTATTTTGAAGGGAAAGTACTTGTATAAAACTATGAATGATGATCAGAGTTAAAAGGAGTGTCTTTCTTCCCTATTGAATGATTTTTACTACTTGATATATTTTTTATAACCATATATGAGGGTTTATTCATATTGGAGAGGTATCCCCCATGGTAGATTCTTTCTAATTATTACATAGACATATAATTATTTTACAAAGAGATTTGTTTTTTCCAAAAATATTGGAAACAATGAGGTGTATATCATGGGATGGTTGTTCGGAAAACCATTTTATTTCATTCTAGTTTTTTTATTCTAATGTTTGAACCATTAACCTTTTTTAGGTTCCCTGGAGGCATGGTGTTATTGATGAGTGTTATTGGGAGTGTGAGATGTAGATGTGCGCTCAGTACCAGAAGTTGATTTGAGTATTAAATTATATTTTTTCATTTTGATGTTCTAATCAGAACATTGTGTTTTATGAAATATGTTACCCCCTAATGTGATTCATCATGTGTGATGTTTATCAATGTGTCGACATGAAAAAAAGGAGGGACTGATTCTTAATAAAGAGACATTTATTAATTATGTGATTAGACCCATCTAAGTGTTTCAGTGCCACAAAATGCCAATAATATCAGGACATGGAGGATGGAATTACCCAATTCCTATATCTAGGACTATATGGTTGTTTAGGTGTTATGATAGTTTGGGATATTGGAATTAATTGGTGGTAGTGTCCTAGGTGTAACTAGATCATTGATATATATCTTTAGTGATGGTTATTCTGAACCATGATATCTTTTATTTGGGGTTGGAATTATATTCATGAGGGATATAATAGTCTAAGAGGTATCTAATGTAATGCACCAATACTTATGGACCAATAAATTTAAACAACTTTGATGATTGAGGAGTCTGAGGGTAAGCTGATTTATTTTTTGGGACATGTGAGTCATTCCAACTGTGAGTCATTTTAGAATTTTTCTAAATTTCAAATTTTCCAAGGGGTAATCATCCCAACAGTGACTCTTCTAGAAGAAAATCATATAGTAGTATTCTAGTGGTGACACTTTCTTGTAGTGACTCTTCTGAAAATGACCCATGTGGTCGTGACTCATCGGGTGGTGACTCCTGGTGGTGACTCATCTAGAAGTGACTCAATCTTCATTGACAAGTCTTGTGGTGACTCATTTAGTGGTAAATCATCCTAGTAGTGTCTTTTCTTGTGGTGACTTGTCTTGAAAGTGACCCTTTTAAATATATTTCTATTTTCCATAATTTTCTAGTTTTTATATAAATTCCATAATTTTTTTAACATATTGTATAATGAAAAATGGGTTTAAAGAATTAAATAAGGGTTTTATTGCAATTTCAAAATGGTTGAATCAAATATTTATTTATTTTTAAAATATTAAAAGATAGCTAATCGGTTAAACATGCGGCCTTTTTGAGATCATCTTCAATGAAAATTCATAACTATATCAAATTTATAATTTTCAGGATCTATAATTTCTAAAGAAAATATCATTCCTTCACTCTTTATTGTAGAGTTATCTAGATACAGGACATCCAAAATCCTTCTTATTCATAGTCGAATAACAAGCGACTTCTATTTGAAAGAGTATTTATTTTCAAATAGGTTTTCCCTCTTATAGGCACCCCCACTTTTTGGTGTAGTAAGTTGTGAAAGGCTTTCATCTTCCATGTAGGGTTTTCCATAGATTCTCTTCATGTGTATCATGTGGGATGAGATTATTATTATCATCTATTGTTATGAAGGATTCATATATATTAAGAAATATAAGTAATCTATTTAAATTGAAATTAATGTAGTAATGGAATGAGAGGTATGATTTTAAAACTTTTTATTTTGTTGATTTTATTTGTTTCAATACTGTCTATTTATGGACATACTTCCTTGATAAAAATCATTTCTATGGGTGTCATGATTATAGAAAAAATACATTATTATAAAATCCTCTATTTTCTTGATTTAATGGTATAATCATAAATCAATAATTGGTAAAACAAGTACATATAGTTAATGGAATGAATTCTCCATTATCCAATTTCATCATTGAAAACACCCTCAAATAACATAGTGAAATTTAAGAAATTCATGTTATTTTCTAATTCAGAAAATGTGTTGTGGATAGATATATGTTGTAATGTTTGGAATGGTGGTGGATTCAATTTGTGGGACCTGCGTGATTTGTGTTGTCCTTGTGGTTATGTCCATCAGGGGAGAGTATGATATATGGTTGTGCAATGGGGTTGTGATGTTTGTAATGTTATAGTGGTCAAGTGGGGGAAATTGTGGTGGTTGTTTTATGGTTATGTAGCGGGGCTATCAAACTGGATGTGGCAGTATTAGAATGTCTCTATGGAAGTTGAGACGTGGTATTGTTCTTTTATTATTTTGTTGGTTTTGATCTATTTACCAATGTATTAATGGTATTAAAAACGTATGATAATTATTTCAAATGGGCTTTTTGACGAGGGATTTGCAGAGTGGCCATATGAAATAAAAGGGTAATGTTTATATAAAACCTAATGGGTTGTAAGATTGAGCGATGTGTCTTTATAAAGGAATTGGGATGCTAAATAATATTGAATACATAAATTAAATTTGTTTTAAAGGATATTTTTTTGTAAAATATAGAATTTAAAAATTATATTAGATATTGAAATATAAACTATGGATTGTGATTTGATTATTTGTTTATACACATTTTGAGGTTGTAGTGATTGTATGTATTCTATGAGATCATTATTTCTTGTTATATACCCATAATATGGTCTTGTGTTCACTTTATAAGTAAATATATATATATATACCCTGTATGTACTTGTGTTTTTTATATACACCCACCCGATTCGAGCACTATGGGAATGTCACAACCCATCCCCAGGGGCTTGAGTCATGACTACCCAAAGATGGCCTCTTAAAGGGCAAGGGCTTGCCACTTTCAGCAAAGGAATTATTCCAGAAGTGGGAGAAACATTCCTAAGTACCTGTATTGTAATGGCTCGGACCTCTCTAGTCCATTACATTGTGAAAATGTGGTGTTGGAGGTGTTCCGAGAGGTCAAGGTGACTTATCCCCAACACTTTTCCAATTTTCCAGTTCTGTGAACAGTGTTTCCAGTTTTATGAATAGTGGCAGATTGGTTTCATGGATCAGTCTGATAGATCAGTCTCACAGAGCGGTCTCACAGATCGGTCTCACAGATCTGTTTCACAGATCGGTCTGAGAGATCGGTTTCACAGATCGGTCTCACAGATCGGTCTGACAGATCGGATTCACAGATCGGTCTCACAGATTAGTCTGACAGATCGGTTTCACAGATCGGTCTGACAAATCGGTTTCACAGATCGGTATCACAGATCAGTCTGACAGATCGGTCTGACAGATCGGTCTGACAGATCGGTATCACAGATCAGTCTCACAGATCAGTCTCACAGATCGGTCTGACAGATGGGTTTCACAGATCAGTCTGACAGATCGGTTTCACAGATCGGTCTCATAGATCGGTTTCATAGATCAGTCTCGCAGATCGGTCTCATGTAAAGTAGCGGTGGGTGAACAATGTTTCCAGATTCCTATATTTTTTCCACTTTTGACGTTTCCGTTGACGTAAAATACATTTAAAGCCTTATTTTAAGGACTCTTAAGGCTAATTCAAAGGCCATAAATCTTATATTAATTATTCCTAAGGCCGGGATGTTTTACATGGTCAAACCGCGTGGGTTAATGCAATCCGTTTTTAATGGTAATTAACTGGATCTTAAACCGTCGCCCCATTAAGTCTTAAAAAGTGATGAGATATCATTCTCCCTTGTTCTTTACCTTTGTTCCCAGCTAAGAGATGCTAGAATCCTTCAATCATTCCCGTAGGAGTTGCACAATCAATCTTTACTCCTATGATTGGTTCTGCTATGTTTTTGAAGCAACCGAACTGTGTCGGTAAATATTCCCAATAAGGTATGTTTTATCTTTGTTCCTTTGGGGATCATCTTCTATTTTTTCTCCCTTCAATATTATACCATGTAATTTCCAAGATTCTAATGGGTTTTCTTGGGGATGGTTGGTACTGTCGTACCGTGGCATCCCCTGGTGGATGCAGTTGTCGTGAGAGGAGGATTTTGACCCGTTGTTTGGATAATGGATGTCAAGAACTCTTCTAGGTAGGGGATTCATGGCTTCTCTAATTGTATATGTGCAATCGTAGAATTAGCATGATTTAGTCCTTTGGATCACAATGAAATTGACCTAATTAAATACTTGAACCAGATTAAAAGAATTGGTTGATCACATTTTTTTTCTTTATACTGTGATAACAGTTTGCCTCATGTTTTTCTCGATAGAGTGATATCTATGATTTCTTTGATTTTTTGTTCATTCATGATATAAATTGGTAATGAACGTAAAGCCAGAATTAATTATTAATTAATTGGATAAAGATAAAGAGGCATGTAAATTAATCTGGTTATTGTCGTTGTTGTAGTTGTTCTAATTGAGGATAATCAAATTAGGGAAGTAAGAATGGTTATTTAATTGTGATAGCTTACAGATTAGGTATCCCATAATTGGAACCTATGCATAGAAAATCTGCAAATTCAATATGGATTAAAGAACAGATTGTGTTGGAATTTCTAAAAGGGCTCTGAGTTACCCTCTTATTTTTTAAAGGCTTAAGAGACCATGGTTGTGACTATTGTTTTCATGCTGCTTGTGCTGTGATGTGAGCCTGGATGGGTGTTGTGATATGTGTAGGCATGGAGGCCTTGTGGTTGTGGCAGTGGATGACGCATAGAGTGGCGAGATGCATCAGTTTATGCATGTGGGTGTCGGGGAGGAAACCAGGGGTGATAGATAGGGATGGATGTGGTTGATGGATGATTGTGGTTTTCATTTAATGTTTATCTGCTTTGCTTTTCCCCACTGCTCAGGGAAGCTGGTCTTGCTTACCCTTCTTCCAAAGGAGGCGAATACACATGGGGTATTCCATGTGCTTTTCGTGTTTATCCTCTCGAGGGAGAATGCGTCTATGCTCTTTCTATAGGTGGAAAAGACTCGACGTGTAGTATATCTACTCACCGTGCTGAGCCTCCTTTGTGTTTAGAATCATAGGATGCTTTTCTATAATGCCTTGGAATATGGAAAAGTAATTTTGTAATTAATGTTTGATTAAAAGGTGAAAATACACATGGATGGAGATACTAGAATTTAAAGGTGATGTGAATCTTAAAAAGAGTAGTTGATTTTGAATGTGATGCCAATTCAGTTTAATGTGGAAATTTTCGTGCTCAATTAATGTTTAAAGAATTAATTAATGTATAGTGGAACTGATAAAATGAGAATGGAGTAATCTAATAAAGCTCTTCAAATGTTTGTGTGGTTATAGGATTCCTAGTCTTAGAAGTAGCATACTGGAGTCTGAGAGACGTTAGTTGCAGTTGTATCTAAGACTAGGTAATGCCCATAGTGTGTATGTGAGTTATATATAGATTCTTTACATTTTGTGGTTCTATACGCTACTCCACCCTGTCGGTAAGGGCAACTGACACCCCGGGGATTCCGAGCTCTGGGGGGTGTTTTCCCCAACATTCTCATGGGAGGTTGAATGGCAGACGACCCCCTTTGACCCCGCTCTCTTCTCTTGGTAGATCTTTGTGCTGGTAGGAACACTAGTTAGTTTTACCCATATATGTGTGTAGAGGGTTGTAATGGCTTGTGGTTATTTCACACACATATATTCTGGATATAGTATCCTATGGACTACTATAGGTGTAACGTGTATAGGCTGTGATGGCTGGAGGATCCCTATTCGGTGTATGGCCTATAATATCTTGAGGTATAATACCCGATGTATGATACACGTTATGCGGGCTGTGGTGGCTCCCAGAAACTACCTGGTTACTTTTGGTTGTGAGGACGGTGTGGTGCTTCGCCCAGGTATCTGCGGGCAAGCCTTTTTGGTGCACGAGGTGCAGATTGTGGAGCTTAGCACAGGTGTCTGCGGGCAAGCCTTTGGAGAGAGATGCACATGACTTATGTCATTGGGGAAAAGCGGAAAACCAGTGGGGAAGTAGTAGTGGGGTTACCCTTGATATTCATTAATATATGCTATATTCTTGTATGCATTACATGGTGAGAGTAGCCATGGTGAGGTTGGGATCTTACTAAACATGTGAAGAGTTAGTTTCACTTGTTGTTCACTGGGCTTTATCATGCATTCTTTACTTTTTCACGAGAGGCTTGGGGATGATCCTACTGAGTATACTGTTATGCTCACCCTATGTATATATAAACTATTTTTCAGGTCACTTGGAGAAGTTTAGAGATCATGTTGGTTACTACTAGCTTGTGGTTGGAGGAGGAGCTATTCGGGCTTGTGGTTGCAGCTTGTTTACTTTCTTTTGGGTACTTTTAGTTTCCCCTTTCAGTGGTAGTACTTTTGCATGAAATTTCATATATGTACTTGGATTTCTTGTATATTTCATTTCTGAGTTGGAGTTCATTGGAGTCTATTCTATCTCTCTCTTCTGCATGTGTTCTCTTAGAGGGTAATGCCTCCCATTTTTATGTTTATTATACCCTCGGTGCTAGTCGCCAACCCAGGGCCTACTGGAGGCGGGACTCGGGGGTCATTATCTCTCTTCTCACATTTACGGCCCAGGAGGGGTACACATTGTGGGGAGGGGGTTGTGACAGAGTGGTATCAGAGGTCTGGTTGAGTGGTTGAATGGAGTTTGGAGTTAGGCACAGGTGATGATGCATGGGATGGTAGGGAAACAGTGTCATTCATGTTTAGCAAGTGGGGTAAACACTGGGGACCGGCAGAGACATAGGCGTTTAGGGACCCCTATAATCTGTTGCACTGACCTTTAATTTTACAATGGATACTAGACAAAGTGATACTGGTTGTAGGGTAGAGAATTAGGAAAGGATCATGCATCATTATTCTTTGTGCATGTGTTTGAATGGGTAGACATTGGTGTAGGTAAACTAAAATTAATAAAACAAAAAATAATAATTAATTAATGTTGAGTCTTCCATATTCCAGGATTAGGAGCTCTAACAGTTGTTCTTTTACAGGTATTTCTCCAGGTCGACGTCCTCATCAGGTTTGCGCAGAAGATGCCCAGCAGGCTGTTCCAGCAGATCGCCGCCTGGTAGAGGTTGACGACGATGACACTTAGAGGAAGACACTCCGAGAGTTTCAGCGCCAGAGTCTACAGAAGTACGAGGGCTCCGTTTCAGATGCAGTCATAGAATACTGGTTGCAGGAGGTCGAGATAGGCTTCAGTTCGATTCGTGCTCAGAAGGAACACTGGCTGACATTGGTTGTGACGATGTTTCGTGGAGCAGTGAGGCCGTGGTGATTCTTGTTCCTCAAGGATCGTGAGGAGTCAGCGATCACATGGGAGGAGTTTCGAGAAAGGTTTAGAGTTGAGTTTCTTTCTTCGACTGCGAAGGCGTCCAGTCGCCAGGAGCTTCTTACCCTTCGACAGGGGAGCTCTAGTGTGCGAGAGTTTGGAATCCATTTCAGGAACCTTCTATGATATTCTTCAGACCTGTTACCAGATGAGGAGGCCAGGGCGAGGCATTTCGAGGAGGCTTTGCGTCCAGACGTCTAACGCCAGGTCACCCCATTTATGCTAAAGACATATCTTGAGGTGCTGGTGAGGGCAGAGGTTGTTTAGAGGACTTTGTCTAGGACCATATCGTCACGAGAGGGGAATCATCATGATTCCTCATGTAGCAATGTTGTGGTCCCGGGATCTCGGTTTTCAGGGAAGAAGAGTTTCCGTTCACCTGGGTGTAGGTAAAAGCCCTTCCCATCTCGTTTCTCTGGAGGCAGCAACTCTCAGGCCTATGCCAAGGGATCAGGCACTTGTTTTTCTTGTGGTGGCCGTGGTCATCAGCAGTGGGAGTGACCGACTTTTCAGAGCAGTCATCGTGCACCGGGCGCTCCGGTCTGGGTTCCTCCGTTGAGGCAGTTCCAGCCGAGGCATCAACAGTAGGTTTCAACAGCTTTAGATCACCCGAGGGTAGATAGAGCAGGCAGAGGACAGCCCCATGACACTCCCCGTCCTCAGAGATCAGAGCACAACCATGGTGGTGGTCATCCTCTGGATTAGAGTGTTCGTGGAGGAGGTTGTGTTCAGCTACATGCTCTAGCGTTTCCATCCCCAGGCGAGCTAGATGTCGTTCGAGGTACCCTTTGCTTGTTTTCGACCCTGGTGTATTCCTTGTTTAATTCAAGAGCAACACACTCCTTCATATCACCTACCCTTGTCCATGCTTTGGGACTTGAGGTAGAGAGGCTTCAAGTTCCCTTCACGTTGACTATGCTAGTTGGAGGTTGAGCCGACTTGTTTGAAGTATGTAGATACTATGATCTAGTGTTGGGGCAACACCGCTCTTGGGGAGATTTCCTATGTTTATGAATACAACAATATGATGTCATACTCTGCATGGATTGATTGTATTCGGTGTAGGATATTGTGTATTTCTACAGGAAGAATGTAATTTTCTTTGATGCAGATGGAGAGAATGTGGAGATTTTTGGTGAGAGAGATCCTCAGATGATTCATAGACGAGTTCCATAATTATCATCCATGATGGATGGGATGATGCCGAGTTCTTCAGAGGTTCAATATTTGGCATTCCCTAGGTTCGTAGAGGAGTACCCTGACGTGTTTCCAAAAGTGGTTGTATCCTTACCCCCTCGACGAGAGATCAAGTTTAGGATCGAGCTATTGCTAGGAGCGTCTCCTATCTCTATGTCTCCATATAGGATGGCCCCTTCTGAGTTACGAGAGCTACGTATTCAACTTGATGGTCTGTTGCAGTGCGGTTCTGTTCGGCCAAGTGTGTCACTGTGGGGAGTTCTAGTTTTTTTTGTGAAAAAGGCTGACGGTAGTTTGCGGTTGTGTGTCGATTATCGTTGATTAAACAAAGTGAAAACAAAGAACCACTATCCTCTTCCATGGATTGATGACCTATTCGATCAACTGAAGGGTGCAAGTTGGTTCTCAAAGATCGACTTGCGGTCAGGATATCATCAGATGCATGTAAAGGATGAGGATTTCCCGAAGACGGCATTCTGTTGTCGTCATTGGCATTATCAGTTTGTTGTAATGACATTCGGCGTGACGAATGCTCCAGCTGTTTTCATGGGGTTGATGAATGTTGTGTTCCATGAATTCCTGGACAAGTTTGTTGTGGTTTTCATCAACGACATCCTTGTGTACTCCACATCTGAAGAGGAGCATGCAGAGCATCTAAGAGCCGTTTTGGGAGTACTTCTCCAACATCAGTTGTTTGGGAAGTTGTCGAAGTGTGAGTTTTGGGCTCGAGAAGTTCGTTTCATGGGGCATGTTGTGTCCCAACAGGGTGTAGTTGTGGATCCGTCGAAGATAGAAGCAGTGGTGTATTGGGAATCCCCCAAGACCGTGTCAGAGGTGCGAAGTTTCCTTGATCTCACAGGCTATTATAGGAGATTTGTAGCCAATTTCTCCCGAGTTGCGACTCCTCTGACAACTTTGACTAGGAAGGATCAAGTGTTTATATGGACTGATCAGTGTCAGGCAGCTTTCGAGTATCTAAATGAGAAGTTGGTTAGTGCTCCATTCCTCTATCTTCCAGCAGAGGGAGTCCAATTTGATGTTTTCTATGATGCTTCACATCTACGGCTAGGCTGTGTTCTCATGCAGCAGAGGTCAGTTGTTTCTTATGGATCTCGGTAGTTGCGTCCCCTTGAATGCAAATATGCCACCCATGATCATGAGTTGGCATCTGTGGTGTTTTCTATGAAGTTGTGGGGACATTACCTAATTGGTGAGCACTTTGTTGTTGCCACCGATCATAAGAGTTTGAGGTATGTTTTCTCCCAACACGAAATAAACATGAGGCAGCGTCGGTGGATGGAGTTCTTGCAGGAATACGACTTTGAAATATCATATAGACCTAGAAAAGGGAATGTTGTAGCTAACGCACTAAGCCAAAAGTCACATAATGATGTTGTGTGTGAATCTGGTGATTCCTGGAGAGTGATGGAAGAGCTATCAGCTTTGTATCTTGATATGGGAGAATTTGGGGGTAGAGGTTGTCTTTTCTAGATGACGGTGCAGTCATCCCTGATGCAGAAGGTGGAAGAGTCTCAGTTGGGTGATCTATAGGTGTAATTTTGGAGAGATAGTGTTGTTTTTGGTGAGGCCCCTGATGGTTGGTCGGAGGATGAACATCACCGAGTGTTCTATCATGGCAGGTTTTTTGTTCCCTTGGCGATGCGTGAGACGGTTCTCATAGAATTCCATAGTTCTCCCTTGGCAGTACATCCTGGTGTGACAAAGATGTACCGATCCTTGAGGAGTCGGTTTTGGTGGCCTAGGCTGAAGCGTGCAGTTAGAGAGTGTGTGTCTCGATGTTTAGTCTGCCAGAAGGTGAAGGCTGAACATCGTGTTCCTGGTGGTCTTCTCCAGCAATTAGAGACTCCTCAGTGGAAGTGGGAGGACATCTCAATGGACTTTGTTACAGGTTTACCTCGAGCTCCGGGAGGACATGATACTGTATGGGTGGTAGTGGATAGTTTGACAAAATCGTCCCACTTTATAGCAACCATGGAGTCGAGCTCAGTGGAGGTTTTGTCGAGGCAGTATCTAGAGGATGTGGTGAGACTTGATGGAGTACCTAGGATGATCATTTCTGATTGAGATCCTCATTTTACCTCCAGGGTGTGGAGAGGTCTCCAGCATGCATTTAGCTCTCAACTATTCCTTAGCACTGCTTTTCATCCTCAAACGGATGGTCAGACAGAGCGAACCATCCAGAATCTTGAAGACATGTTGCGCTCTTGTGTTCTGGATTTTGGAGGTTCATGGATGAAGAACTTACCCTTGGTAGAGTTCACTTACAATAATAGTTTTCACTCTACCATCGGTATGGCGCCGTTTCAAGCCTTGTATGGCCGGCCATGCCGTTCTCTATTGTGCTGGACTGGGGTCGGAGAGTCAGCAATTCTCGGACCAGAACTAGTGCAGAATACAACAGAGATGGTTCAGGTGATTTGTGAGAGGATGAAGACAGCACAGGATCATCAGAAATCATATGCTGATCCAAGAAGGAGACCCTTAGAGTTTAATGTTGGGGATCATGTGTTCCTGAAGGTGACTCCCCGTCGTGGGCAGTGAAGGTTTGGTTGTGGAAGTAAGATTTCGCCCCGGTTTGTTGGGCCTTTCGAGGTGTTAGCTCGTGTTGGAGCTGTGGCGTATCGAGTAGCACATCCCCCTCAGAAGAGTCAGATACATGATGTTTTCCATGTATCACAACTCCATGGTTATCTTCATGACGAATCACATGTTATCGATTGGGGAGAGATCGATATTGATGATGATGCAACCTTCGAGGAGCGACCTATGGAGATCCAAGACCGCAAGGAGAAGGTGTTGCGTGGGCGTTCTATCCCATTAGTTCGTGTCTTGTGGCGACATGGTGGTATGGAGGAGAGTACATGGGAGCGTGAGTCACAGATACGTGCTCAGTACCCATAGTTGATTAATGTTTAACTCCTTTCATGTAATTATGTTTTCTTTTGGTTGGACCTTTCATGTTTTACTTATGTACTTTTCATGTGATGTTATGTTTGAATTGTTTGGATATGTATTGTTTGTTCCCATACTCTCTGATGTCGTAGTTTTGTTCCAGCTTTTGAAAAAATCATGGTGGTTTTCCCCTGAGAGGTATCTTACAGGGTGGTTGTTCGGACCCCTATTTTCATTAGGTTGGTTTTAGATTATCAAGGACGTGAATGTTTTTAGAGGTATTTGATGTAATGGCCCGGACATCTCTGGTCCATTAATTTGTGAAAATGTGGTGTTGGAGGTATTCTGGGAGGTCAAGGTGACTTATCCCCAACACTTTTCCAATTTTATAGTTCTATGAAAAGTGTTTCCAGTTTTATGAATAGTGACAGATTGGTTTCACAGATCAGTTTGCAGATCGGTCTCATAGATCGGTCTCACATATCGGTCTCACAGATCGGTCTCATAGATCGGTCTGACAGATCGGTTTCACAGATCGGTCTGACAGATCAGATTCAAAGATTGGTCTAACAGATTGGTCTGACAGATCAGTGTCACAGATCAGTATAACAGATTGGTCTGACGGATCAGTTTCAGAGATCGGTTTCACAGATCAGTCTCGCAGATCGGTCTGATAGATCGGTCTCACAGATCGGATTGACAGATCGGTGTCACATATCGGTCTCAGAGATCGGTCTCACAGATCGGTGTGACAGATCAGTTTCACAGATCGGTCTGACAGATCGGTTTCACAGATCGGTCTTACAGATCAGTTTGACTGATCGGTCTCACAGATCCGTCTCATGTACAGTAACGGTGGGTGAACAGTGTTTCCAGATTCCTACCGTTTTTCCCCTTTTGACGTTTCCTTTGACGTAAATTACATTTAAAGCCTTACTTTAAGGACTCTTAAGGCTAATTCAAAGGCCATAAATCTTATATTAATTATTCCTAAGGCTGGGATTTTTTACTTGGTCAAACCGCGTGGGTTAATGCGATCCGTTTTTAATGGAGAATTAACCAGATCTTAAACCGTCGCCCCATTAAATCTTAAAAAGGGATGAGATATCATTCTCCCTTGTTCTTTCCCTTTTTTCTCAGCTAGGAGACACTAGAACCTTTCAATCATTCCCCTAGGAGTTTCATAATCAATCTTTACTCCTAGGATTGGTTCTGCTCTGTTTTGGATGTAACCGAACTGTGTTGGTAAATATTACCAATAAGGTATGTTTTATCATCATTCCTTTGGGGATCATCTTCTCTTGATTCTCCCTTCAATATTATACCATGTAATTTCCAAGATTCTAATGGGTTTTCTTGGGGTTGGTTGGTATTCTCATACAGTGGCATCCTCTGGTGGATGCAGTTGTCGTGAGAGGTGGATTTTGACCCTTTGTGTGGATAAAGGACGTCAAGAACTCTTCCAGGTAGGGGATTCATGGCTTCTCTAATTGTATATGTGAAATCATAGAATTAGCATGTTTTAGTCCTTTGGATCACAATGAAATTGACCTAATTAAATACTTAAACCGGATTAAAAGAATTGTTTGATCGCATGTTTTTGCTTTATACCATGATAACGGTTTGCCTCATGTTTTTCTATATAGATTGATATCTATGATTTGTTTGATTTTTTTTAGTTCATTATAGAAATCGATAATGAATGTAAATCTGGAATTAATTGTTAATTAATTGGCTAACGATAAATGGGCATGTAAATTAATCTGGTTATTGCTATTCTTGTAGTTGTTCTAATTTGAGGATAATCAAATTACGGAAGTAAGCATGGTTATTTAATTGTGATAGCTTACAGATTAGGTATCCCGTAATTGGGACCTATGCATAACAAATCTGCTAATTCAATATGGATTAAAGAACAGATTGTGTGGGAATTTCTAAAAGGGATCTGAGTTACCCTCTTGTTTGTTAAAGGGACAAGAGCCCATGGTTTTGAGTATTGTTTTCATGCTTCTTGTGCTGTGATGTGAGCCTGGATGGCTGTTGTGATATGTGGAGGCATGGAGGCCTTGTGGTTGTGGCAGCAGATGACGCCTAGAGTGGCGAGATGCATCAGTTTATGCATGTGGGTGTCGGGGATGACACCAGGTGTGATGGAATGGGATGGATGTGGTTGCTGGATGCTTGTGGTTTTCTTTGAATGTTTATATGCTTTGCTTTTCCCCACTGCTCAAGGCAGTAGGTCTTGCATACCCTTCTTCCAAAGGAGGTGAAGACACATGAGGTATGCCACATGCTTTTCGTGTTTATCCTCTCAAGGGATAATGGGTCTATGCTCTTTCTATAGGTGGCAAAGACTCGACGGGTAGTATATCTACTCACCGTGTTGAGCCTCCTTTGTGTTTAGAAGCATAGGATGATTTTCTAGAATGCCTGGGAATATATAAAAGTGATTTTATAATGAATGTTTGATTAAATGTTGAAAATCCATGGGGATGGAGATACTAGAATTTAAAGCTGATCTAAATCTTAAAAGGAGCAGTTGATTTTGAATGTGATGCGAATTCAGTTTAATGTGGAATTGTTCAGGATTAATTAATGTTTAAAGAATTAATTAACGTACATTGGAACTGATAAAATGAGAATGGAGTAATCTAATAAATCTCTTCAAATTTTTGTGTTCTTATAGGATACCTAGTCTTAGATGTAGCAGCCTGGAGTCTGAGAGAAGTTAGCTGCAGTTGTATCTAAGACTAGGTAATGCCCATAGTGTTGATGTAAGTTATATATATATATTTTGTAATTTTTCTGTTTCTATACGCTACTCCACCCTGTCGGAAAGGTAAAATGACACCCCGGGGATTCTGAGCCCTGGGGGGGTGTTTTCCCCAACATTCTGATGGGAGGTTGAATGGCTGACTACACCCTTTGACCCCGCTCTCTTCTCTTGGTAGATCTTTGTGCTGGTAGGCACATTGGTTAGTTTTACCCATATGTGTGTGTAGAGAGTTGTAATGTCTTGTGGTTATTTCACACACATATATTCTGGATATAGTATCCTATGTACTACTCTAGGTGTAACGTGTATAGGATGTGATGGCTTGAGGATCCATATTCGGTGTATGGGCTATAATGGCTTGAGGTATGATACCCGATGTATGATACACGTTATGCAGGCTATGGTGGCTCCCGGAAACTACCTGGTTACTTTTGGTTGTGAGGAAGGTGTGGTGCTTCGCCCAGTTGTCTGCGGGCAAGCCTTTGTGGTGCACAAGGTGCAGATTGTGGAGCTTAGCCCAGGTGTCTGCGGGGAAGCCTTTGGAGTGAGATGCACATGGCGTATGTCTTTGGGGAAAAGCAGCAAACCAGTGGGGAAGTAGTAGTGGGGGTACCCTTGATATTATTAACTATATTCTATATTCTTGTATGCTTTACTTGGTGAGAGTATCCATGGTGAGGTTGGGAATTTAGTATACCTGTGATGAGTTAGTTTCACTTGTTGTTCACTGGGCTTTAGCATGCTTTCTTTACTTTTGGACGAGAGGCTTGGGGAGGATCCTACTGAGTATACTGTTATACTCACCCTATGTATATATAAACTGTTTTTCATGTCACTTGGAGCAGGTTGGAGATCATGTTGGTTACTACTAGCTTGTGGTTGGAGGAGGAGCTGTTTGGGCTTGTGGTCGCTGCCGTTTTACTTTCTTTTGGTACTTTTAGTTTCCCCTTTCGGTTGTAGTACTTTTGCAAGACATTTCATATATGTAATTGTATTTCTTTTATATTTCAGTTCTGAGTTGGAGTTGATTGGAGTCTATTCTATCTCTCTCTTCTGCATGTGTTCTCTTAGAGGGTAATTCCTGCCATTTGTATGTTTATTATACCCTCGGTGCTAGTCGCCAACCCGGGGCCTACTGGAGGTGGGACTCGGGGGGTCATTATCTCTCTTGTCACATTGCTGGCCCAGGAGGGGTACACTTTGTGGGGAGGGGGTCGTGACATGTATGCATTCACCCAACACCCTGCCAAATGCACTAGAATTTAAAACCCAAGGGAACCATACATGCCATCGACTATGAAAACACAAACACATTACAATGGAATGTAAAGCTCTAAGTTGAAAACTAGGCAAGTATACAAGCCCACTGAATGGAAAACAAAAAAATAGTAAC
Organism: Viscum album; assembly: GCA_963277665.1. Classification (NCBI taxonomy): domain Eukaryota; kingdom Viridiplantae; phylum Streptophyta; class Magnoliopsida; order Santalales; family Viscaceae; genus Viscum; species Viscum album. Next base: position 1,379,370,292 of record OY728152.1, read on the forward strand.
ACACCATGTCCCTAAAGCTCATCCGCTGGGAAGCCTACCAGAAGGACAGGTGAATCATAGATACCTAAATCTGTAGAAGTGCAACTTGTCTGTCTGATCTCATTAAACACCACCAGGACATAGTGCTCCCTAGACTTCATCAAGGCATCAATCATATGCAAAAGACCTGACACATGAAAGAAATTCCCTTGTAGGGGGAGAAAAAAAATACTCAGTAGGGGACCTAGAAACCACAAAGGTAAAGAATAAGAGAAAACCCACAATGGAATGCACAATTTTCTCGACTCAGGTATATGCACATACATACACCATGAACATCCAATTATACTAATATTCAACACTAGGAATAATAACGTTCCAACCACAAAGACAACATCAGGAATCTCATTAAAGGCTCAAATCCAAACCCAAAAAGTAGGAAATCATACTCCAAGAGCTCATCCATCCCTGATGGCACTCGTATGAGAGATTCAGTCCATTGGGTATAATTATACTGTTAAAATGGTACGTCCAAGAGAAAGTTCCCCTTGAGAAAATGATATGAGGTCCCACTCTAGTGCCAGATACTAGAGGTTTAGTCATCATAGTCATGGACCCCATGCCTGACAAAGGAAAAATAAGTGAAGAGGTCTTCTCCTCATCAGTGTGCTCAGTTGAGGGAGTACTGCTCTATACTAACCTATGATTCCTCAGTTACTCTTGTAAAGAGTGGACCATGACTCAATCCATCGAGGGAGAAGTAACTCATATCTAGGTATATTTTTTGTCATGTGGATAGGAACTCTCTTTTAAACTGTGTCCGAGAGATGAGAGAGCTCAATCACCAATCGAGGACCCTTAACCTACCCAGTACATGTGTACTACTCAATGACTAGAGAACCTGCACCCTAGTGTATCAAGGGAGTAATAGTCAGTGACTAGAGGACCTGCGGCCAGGTGCAACAAGGGAGTGCTGCTACTGAATTACTCACACACTATTTAAGCAGGGTATTACAAATTTTTATATCGAGGACCAACACCCTTCCCGGTAGGGGAGTACCACTCAGTGACTAGAGGAACCATACCCTGGTAATATAGGAGATTACTGACTCTGTCATTTTGTTCAAAAAGGGGGACTCACACCCTATTATGTTAGGGGACTACCAACCTTGGGCTAGATGACCCACTCCCTAGCATAGTTGGGGATTATCGACACAACTGTAGCACTGTGTAAGGAAGAATCACACCCTAGAACAATATGGGAGTACCAAATCCAAAAATATAGGACCCACTCCTTATTCAGTTGGGGAGTACCAAATCTACATGCCTTAGATATTGAGGACATGTGACCTAGTCCAATAGAGGAGTACTGACACCATGGATAGAGGACCCGCTCCTTGGAATGACTGGGGAGTACTGACTCCTCCTTTAAGAAATTACATAAGAACCTGATCCCTAAAATGTGGGGAGTCCTATCTCTACAAAAGCGTTGCGATAAGTAGTACAAGAGCATTGAGTCATCAAAGGAGTATCTTTCCAAACATCTCATTATATGAATCACCACCATTCTACCCAAAGAATATCCATATGGGGAGAGCCCACTCTTCAATAAAAATATGTGGTCCACTAAAAATTTCAAACACTCACACACAATATCTCCAAATTGCCTTATTTTTCCAAGGGTCCCAATGTCGCAGACGTCTCATCAAACAGATGCTCCATTTAGAACTCATCGTCAATTTAAAAAAATGGGGGCCGGTTGTGTCCAGGTCCGGTCCGACCTGACCCGTGTCTGACTAGGGAAAATGGACATATATTTCTAGAACCAACCTATCCTACTACGGTTGGATGGTTTCATCTTCTAAGACACGGTAAAATCCTCCTCATTTTTCTCAGGCTGCGTGAGCTAGCGCCGCTACTATAATAGATTAGTGTAGGGGACATTTTCTTCCTATATGACCCACGAAAATGTCATAGGGTCTAGCTCAATCCATGGCAGGGGGCCCCAAATTTCTCTACACGGAAACCAAGTGGCTATCGCCGCCTACTCTACCCTGGCACACTGACCCACCGTCCGGCACACGGCAGGCATCACTGCGTGCCGCCCCCGCCGACGGCCCAGTCGAACATTCCACAGACCATCGGTTGTCATGACCCATCCCTCGGGTCCCATCACGTGACATTCCCCAATCCCGCCTCCTAATGTCCATGGGGTGGAAATTATCACCATAGGCATAAAACTGGATGTACTAGTCGTTTTCCCGAGTAGATGTACGCACTCACACACAACCATGTCCGAAAGCAAGAAAGGTAAAACAAAGAATCCACTATAGATAACCACTGAGAACATGTACAACTAAAATTCAATTATTCCAAAACACAAACCCAATATAAGACTAACTAGAAAATAGTAATGTAAAAGCAACACTAGATAGCCATCCACTGAAAACCCCACCTAATGTGTAAATATAGAGTAGCTGCTGGAAGCCGTAGAAGTACATCCCATCTACCATGTCACACTGGGAACCATCAGGTATTGGGCCACCAAGTCCTCTATCAAAGATTTGATCATCTTCTATAGACACAACCCATGCGTGTGAAGCCCATACCGGAGTGAGTAACAAAATACTCAGTAGAGACCCCAGAATAACAAGGAAATACCACAACATACTCCACAAACAAATCACAAATCATGATCATTGAGAATGATCACAAAGCAAGACATATCACACAAGGTATATTCTAGAGAGGAATATAGAAATATTAGAAACATCAGAAAACACAATGGGAAGCTACAGAACTCCTCCTCAATACCTATAGTGGGAATTCCAGGTCACATAGAAGTCGCTTCACACTAACATTAAGGCTGTTGTAGTAATCATCCCGGATGAGTAGTATGGATATGATGGGTAACATAAATGATTCTCCCCACCATGGGTATATTGGTTTACACAGATGCTACTTCCTACCTATGGACATACTATGATACTCTTTCTATCAGGTACCATTGGTCTGCTGGGTCACACAGATGTCGGTCCCCATCATGGGCATGCCAGGTCACCCCAAAGCTGCTTACCACTAGGTCATAGTATCTAATCCACATAGGGTTGCTCGATAGCAGACTTTGGGTCTCATCCAATCACAAGTTTTCCACACTTCACACACTTGATATCAGAAGAACCGCTCTACAATACATTTTTAAAACCTCAACATCCATAAAATACACCATAGAGTATATCAAAATATCCTCCTCATTGTGATGGTTCCATCACAGTAAAATGGCTCATCAATTAGACGTCACGTCTGCAAGATGTTGACATTTTTCTCAAAAAGGGTCTGGTTGGGTCTTGGTCCGGTCTGACCTAGTCATACTGACCCAAACCAACATGGGTCTTCCGAAATGACCTAGACCCATCCCATACTTGGTCCAGTCTATTGGCATACTGGTCCGGCCCGACCTGCTATTGCAGGTCTAGCTTGATGGGGATAGAGTTATAATTATTTAATAATAAAATAATTTATACGTAAATATATTATTTACGGCCAAAAACAAACATCCAGTTCTGGTCTACTGCAGCCAAAATTTGTCCCTTTCTTAACGTATCCCAAAATTCTGAGTTCAACGGTTCCCATGGACATTATATCCTAGCACCGATTCAAAAAATAGAAAAACCATCATTCCGATTTAATTAATAAACGTTAAAAAAGTTTGAAAAACCATTCCACCCACTCCAGGTCATTGAATTACGTTTCATCTCGGAGCATGGTCATGTAAAAATACCTATTAATTTTAAAAAACCAGGTAATTTAGGTACACTAAATATCCAACAACCACTTAGTCCCATGGAGGTGTCTTTTCTAGACATCCTAGACGGAGGATTGATGGATTCCCACCCGCCTTTCCCTGATCCACATTCTAGGTGATAATTTTCCATGATTTTTCATTAAAGTTATGATGTCTAGTCCTAGGTGTATTTATGATGAGTTGTGGTTTTTTGTACTATGTGTATTTAGGATGAGTTGTGATGGAACAAGCTTCTGCAGGAGGGATGTGATGTGTTGTGACAGACCAGATGTTTTGGGGTGGGATGAGATGTGTTTGGATGGACTAGGTTTGTGTGGGTAGGTTGTGTTATGAGGTGTGGGTCGGGTGTGTGTGGGAGGGATATTGTTTTATATATTAAAATTGGGTGATATTTAAAATACATTTTTTGTTGAGGGGTTAGGGAATATAATATATGGAAAAGTGGTGTAGGTCACTCTATTATTGATGTGGCATTTATTATATTATTGTACTTGTATGTGTTATTTTGGGATCTATCCTTTGTGAGGTTGGGTTTATGGTTAGTATAAATGTTAGTTACTATTTGGTTCATCAATTTTCACATGGGTGAATTAGGATTCTCTTATAACATTTGTATGAAAGGCCTTTATTTTCCAACTGAGTATATAGGTACTCTAACACTATGTATATGAAAAATATTTTTCAGGATTTTAGGAGGACATTGTGGACTGCACAAGAAATTACTAGTTCTGGCCTTTGGAATTATACCTATGTAACTTACTTTGCTATTATTCTTTTGGGATCTATTTTGGAGACTTTTATATATCACTTTTAATTATAAAATAATTGTGAAATGGTTTTGATATTATATATTTATATATCTGTCTATGTGTGTGTATCATTGAGATTTTTTGAAATTGATTCATCCTATCTATTGATCTTGTTTTCTTGTAAAGTGTAATTACTCCCATATTGTGATATTTTTTGTACCCTAGATGCTAGTCACTAACTCAGGTCCTATTGGTGGTGGGTATTGGGGAGTACTTACCTCTCTACCCTCCTTGTTGCATCCTTGGTGGGAGGGGTTCATAGAACATGTGGTTTATTAAAAGTAATAAATGTTATTTATGGGACATTATGTAATTAAATTATATTTCAACTTAATTCCCAACTCTATGAATATTTGGATATTTCTATTTTGTAGAGATACAAAAAATTGAGAATAGATAATTCTTGTGAAATACAAATTATCCCTCAAATATTCCTTCCCTCTCCCACAAAATAATGATAAGTTAATGCGATATTTATTCAATGCCATAAAATGATAGATAAAGAATGAAAAACACATGTCATTCAGGTCATCATGATATCACCGTAAGATTGAGTGGTGTCACTTGGATATCATAGGAGCATGTGTGGATTAACAGTAGAGGGAATTGATACATAGTTCCACACAACACAATAAAGGTAATCTGAGAGGGAAATTTTAGATGATCAACATTCACCAATGTATAATTTTCCTACACCTAATTATTTTTTCATAAAATACTAAATATATTAGCTATAAATTTGATGTTCAAGATCCTAACTCGTGTTTTCAGGAAACAATTATTAAATTAGATTTGAATATATCAACCACCTCTTTATGATTCTCTATCAATATATAAAATAATGTGTTATTAGATATGTCACTTATAAATGTATAATTTTTCATTTTAATGTTTTTCTTTGTAAAATTGTTGTTAGATTCTAATTTCATGTTATTAATTCTATAATAGATTTGAATTAACCTGTTATCGACATGTTAATTTTGTTCATTCAGTGGTTTATTTACTTAAAGAGTTAATTAAAAATGAATAATGAATGGATATTCCATTGAAAAGTGAAAAATAATTTTTAATAAAACTAAATTATATGTTCTGTAGATGGAGAACACACCATATAAATATGCACATTGTATATATATTAACAGGTAAATTAATTACATATAGTGATTTTATTTAACATAAAGTTTTTATTAGGACAATCAGTCTCACATCAAGTGGATACACGGTATGTAACTAGCCAGTACACGACATGTAGTCCGGGTGTGTTAACATGCAGAATCCATAATCATGCGACATTATATCAACCCTACACTTTATTAGATATTTAAATATGATTTTTACTTAAATTTGTACTTCATACAACATAGATGATTGAGATGTAAAGTGTATTTGGGGATTAAGAACATTACATAACAACTAAATACATGAAATACACATATTTATTGAAATCTTCTTCTACATTACCACAACATTTCATCGTACTAAGCACTACATGGGACAACCAGATGACTTACATAAGAAAGGGGCGTGTCTAAAGCGTAGTAATGGAGTATACATGACATAACATTAAGAATACAACACATGTTAGGAAATAGGAATATCAATGTAGAATAATAAAAACATGAACATAAAGGCACGATATTTCATGATTGCTATATCATGGAGATGTGGAATCAAAATTTTACAGGATATTAGCATGATCTAGAGCTCATTGCACATGGATGATGAGTAAACCCTCATTTTACTTGAATTAGAATATGTAAACACCTATGTCACATGAATTAGAATGATTCAACACTCATTGCACATGATTCATAATGATACTATTCTTTACCCAATACCTTGGAGCACTATCCGGGTGAACCCTTCTTAATCATTTCATTAGATGCATAAGTGTGCCACACGGATCATACAAAATGGATTAATTGAACACAATAATTTATTTCATAAATAACTTATGTGAAATACATAAATGTAAGTCCTAATTCAATGATTACATGTTCATAGTGGTGAATAACCTATATAGATAAATGGTATGGTATTCAGTTACACAATGACTTTGGAATGGTAAATTTTTGTGTAACATCCGTAGCATAACAACATAAAATAGAAATCATAAAATGGTATGATGAAATATAAATGGGTATCTCATCATTTATTAATGATATTAATAGTAATGAGATCAATGAAAATAATATCCCAACAAATTTAATGGAATATATATACATAATATAAAATAATATCATTAATGTAAATGAGGAGAGGTAAACCCCTTGCGGAATTTTTTCATGGTAACATGTGGGCATTTGTGGAATTCATGAGAGAGAATGGGGTATCTCATAATCAAATCATAAATAGTTATGTATCATGGATGAGAGAAATCATACCAAATTTTTTTTATTTGATAACAAAAGGGCATAAAAATATAAGAAAACTTGTATATAAAAATGGAAATAATGAATCTGAGGATCCCTTACTTTGAAGTGTGATCGAAATTACATGGGATAGGATTGAGAGAGGCTTTTTTAGAGATTGGGGTACCGTGGGTGTATTCTAGAGAGAGGATGGAAGAGGTTGGTTGAGCTCTAAATGGATTGAGTAAAGAGAAATGGGAGATTGAGTGTGTTTATATAGGAAAGTATAGGTAATTATTTTTATTTTGGTCTTGAACACAACACATTATAATAATAAAAACCACAAACAAACCCATGGTATTTGTTCAGGGTTTTTGAAAAAGTGGAATGTAAAAAATTATTTTTTATGGAAAATGGAGGAACGTGTTAAAATATTGGGATTTCTTATGTAGAGGTGTGTCCCACACTCAAGGAAATAATTTTAAAAATTTAAAATATTTTATAAGTCTTGGAGGGTCCACTAAGGCACCATAAAACTAATCAAACAAATATAAAATAACATTATTTTAATGTTCAAATATATATTGAATGAATATATCTTTTATTGAATTTTATAACATCACTATTGGGTTATTATGATGTAATAAAACACATTATATATTGAAATGTAATTTAAATTTTACCCAAAAAATCGATTGTCTCCGAAAATTAGAAAAACATTACCGTTAACTAATTTTGGAATAAAAAAAATTATATTTATTATATATATATATAATTTTCTTAATATTTTAATTTTTTCATTTAAAATAAAAAAAATTACATTTCTCAATATTTCATGGGTTTTGAAAGAAACAGCTTTCAAACATTAATTAAAAATACAATTATATATATATATATATAATTATAATATCATTTATATTTAATATATATTAATTTTATAATAATAATTTATTAAAAAAATATTTATTTAAAACAACAACTAATTTATAAAAATAGAATTCATAAATGAATATTAACTAAAAATACTATTTTTCATTAAAAACCTTTTACAAAGAAAAAAATAATAAAATGAGTTTATATTATTTATTCTATACAAAAATAATGAAAATAATTATACTGGTAAGGTCTTGTTAGAAAAACCATTATAAAACTCACATAATAACTATGGTTAAGGTGTGAAATGGTGATAGATTATTGGGGAGGCTCGGATAAATCGCTTGGGTTGTAATCTCTAATAACCTCCACTTCTCCCATAGGTGGTTCTATTCAAGCGTAATGTGTTGAATATCTTCCTAGGATTGGTGAACAGTGAAACCTAGTGATGCAAACTCCTTTCTATGCTCTGACAAATGAGCTTCGTATGGGGAAATTCTATTGGATGAGGCCATTACTTCTTTTTTTCCTAGTGAATTAGATTTTTTAAATCCCAATATTTATACTAATCATCTGATCAATGTTCATCAATTATATTAGACTTTATAACAATTCATATTGTCATTTCAAAATCCGTAAACAAAAAACCCAAGAAGTGCATATGTTTTAAATAAACCTTTTATATAATAAAACATTTAATTAGATAAAGAAGAATTTTAATTAATTAAAATTTGGGTCGTTAAAATCTTCCCCCCTTAAAAAATTTCTCCCTTGTAATTTTTTTCATACACTAAAATAGATGAGGGTAACTCTTCATCATCACTTCGTCTCATTCCCACATTTCTACTTCAAACATGTGGTTTCTCCACAACACCTTGACGAGGGGAATTTTATTGTTTCATATGTGTTTTCTTACTATCTATGATCATCGTAGGATTATCTTCATAGAAGATGTCATTATCCAATGGTACCACCACTAGACTAAGTACATGTGATGGGTCAGGTATTTACTTCCTCCAGAGTGATACATGGAATACATCATATTCTTGAGATAGTTTTGGGGGTATTATTATTCGATAGTACACTTCTCCAATGCGATCAAGGATCTCAAAAGGGCTACGTACCATGGACTAAGCTTTCCCTTTTTCCCAAACATCATTACAATCTTCCACAATGATATGTAGAGGAATACCCAGTTTCCAATGTATAACTATAGGTCTCATTGAAAATTATTAGCACATCTCTTTTGTCTCTTCTGAGCAGCATTAATGTGCTGCTGGATGGTCGTAAACTTATCCACAATTTCTTCATCAATTTTGGGACCTAGTAGTTTTTTCTCCCCAAATTCATCCAAACATGTCAGGGTTCTACATCTCTTAACATAAAGGCTTTCATATGGATCTATTTGGATATTTAGTTGAAACTATTATTATAATAGAACTCAGTCATTAGAAGATGTTGATCCCATCCTTCATTGAAGTCCACTGACCACGCTCTCAAAATGTCCCAACGTGTATGGAGATTCCACTAAGATTTGCCATTAGTTTGAGGATGATATCTTTTACTAATGCTTAGATCATTATTCAGAGTATTCTGGAGAATATTCATGAACATGGAGGTTAATCTTGGATCTCCATTGGATATAAATGATACTGTCACTCCAAGATACCATACCACTTCTGTGATGTATATCCATGTTATTTGATCCAATGATAAATCCTATCAAATTTCAATGAAGTGTGCAATTGTTGTTAGTCAATCCACAAAAAACCCATAGAGTATTGAATACATTGGATGTCTTCAGATGTTTGGTAACAATGTTCATGTTGATGTTCTCTAATTTCCACATTTGTATGGGTAATGGTTGCATCATACCCTTTGAATTATGCCTCTTTTCCTTCACATAATGACATACTGAGCACATAGATGTATACTATGCTATCTTTTTCTTCATGTTATCCCACCAATAATTATCTCGGATATCTCAATATATCATTTTGTTTCGTGGGTGAATTAATAAATTTGAAAAATATTCAACATCCAATACTCACTCATTAACTCTAGATTCGAAAAAACACACAGTCTTGACCAAAATATCATAATTTCATCTTCATTAACATCGAACACTTATGATTTCCCTTTTCCGATAGTTTTCACTTTCTTCTGAATTCTCACATCATCCTTTTGATCATCTTTATATATTTCCAAAAGATATATTTGGGCAATAATTTGTGATAGGATTGATGATTTTCCCTTATTTATGATTCCCATGTTCATATTCATTAAATCTACGAAAATTACATCTTTTCCATTTATCATCAATGATAGAATTTATGAGACCTTTCTATGTAGAGCATCATTATCCTTGTTAACATTCCTTCGGTGGTAATATATTGAGAAGTCATTGTATTTGATCATCTCTAACCATCATCATTGGTGCATGTTTATCTCATTCTAGGTGAATATATACTTGAGGATATTGGGATCTGTATGTATTTTACACTTCTTCCTAAAGAGGTAATTTATCCAAATTTGTAAAGTGAATATTACTGCAGCCAAATCTGTATCATGTGTTTGATATTTTTTCTCATGAACTTTCAATTTTCATAAAGCATAGAAAATTAATTTTTCATTTTTCATCAACACACAGCCCATGCACTTCTTTAAAGCATCAATAAATTCCACCAAAAGTACTCCACATGTGGGTAGTGTGAAAATCGATGCACTAATTGGAATCCTTTTCAACAGCCTAAATCTTTCTTATCATTCATCACAACAAGATAACATAACTCCCTTATGTGCTATCCTTGTAAGAGGGTTTTAAAATTTTGAGAAATTTCTCACAAATCGAGGATAATATCTTGGTAACTTTAGTATGATATAGATATTCATCAAATATTTTGGCCTTGACTATCCTGCCATTACATTTTTCTTTGTGAGATCTATAGATATTCAATTTCTTGTGATGAAATGACCCAAGAGTGAGACTTTCTTCAACCAGAAATCACTCTTGGGGTAAATTGTATAGATCTTCTCCTTTCGTAATTTCTCTAGTATAATACTTAAATGCTCCTGAGGCTCCTCCATGGTTTTGGTGTATAATAGAATATATTTTATAATGACTAAAACAAATTTTTCGAGGTAATATCTAATGACTATACAAATAAATTCCATGAATATTTCTAGAGAATTAGTGAGTATTAAAGGAATAACAATGAATTCATAGTGCCTGTATAATCTACAAAAAGCACTCATGGGGAAATCCTCATCCTTTACCCTTTATTTGTAATATCCTGACTGCATGTCTAGCATGGAGATGTATTGTGTTCCACATATCTGATCTAAAAATTCATCAACTCGTGGAAGATGGTAATTTTCCTTTGTTTTGATTTTTTTAACTCATTATAATCAATGTAACAACACATTGACCAATCATTCTTCTTGACTAAGAGGACTGGTTCACCCCATGGTGAAGCACTTGGGTATATAAACACATTTTCTAGATTCTCCAATAGTTTATTTAGTATATCCTCAAGTTCCACAACAACCATTATTTATGGAGTCTTGGGTAATGGGAAATCCCCAGGTATAATATTAGTTAATAATTAAACATATCTTTTCACAGGAAGACCAAAAAAGTTATCAAGAGGCACTTCATTTTATTCCTTCAGAATAGGAATGTATTCAATGATGTATTCTTCCTTATACATAATCATCTGAGTGAGATAAACATAATCATAGGGATGTAACATCCACGCATGAGATGATGGTTCTATTGATGATTCATCCTCCTCCATACCCTTGTATAGAATAGGGGGGTTGATTCACCATATGGAGTGTGATTTCCCTCCCATGGAAATTTATGTTGGATCTATATAGGGAAATAAAATACAAGGAAATAATTGAATCAAATTCCACCAAAGGGAGTATAAATAGGTTTTCTATGAAGTTCAATCCACAAATTGTGATAGGGAGGAGTTATATTAATGGGATGCAATAATTTACCCACTTTTTGTTCTTACACACATCTCAAATTCCATGATTAGTTGTGGTTTGGGATTGTTCTACTAAACATTCTGGATATAAAAGAATACATAAAAATAGAATGAAAATGTATATTCACTCTAATTGAATGAATAACTAGCGTACCAATCACCCCTTATTTATCAGGGTTCTCTTCAGTGGTATTGATTGAAAAATCTCACTCTTGCTGCCTTGGAGATTATTGGTTGCTTCAAAAAAACCATGGCTTCGGGAACTAGTTTGCAAAGTACCCTAGTTCATTGCATTTGACGCAATAAAAAATGAATAGATGGTTGAACATAGCATTCCTCTTCTCTATTGCAATATTGGGTTTTTCTTGCTGGTAGATATTGGACATGTACAATTATCTTGTACACCTATTAAAATTTCATCGTCCCCAACATGAAATTTCCTGGTTTCTTAATACCTCACATTTGGAAAGTGGGGTGCTGTAATTTCGTAGCACTATTGTATTTATCAATCAGAACACCAGAATAAAATTCCACTTTCTGATTATTATCCCCATGACTCCCCTAAAATTCAATGATATCCATTTCAAATTGGATGGCACTTAGGACAAATTCCTCATTGATATCGATGTCATGGATCACAAGGTCTTTATGTAGGCGAGGTTTTAGCCCACCAAAGAAGCAATCAACTATTCCTTCATGGGTAACAACAATGCCAGAGACATATCATGAAATCCTTGTGATGTTTTCCACGTACTCTATAATTTATTTTTCCTCTTTTTTTCATGAGGGAAAGGAATTACATTTCCATCTTATGTTGGAGGGTGGGGGAAAATATTTATTGAAAAACATTTGCTTAAAATACTTCTGTTCTAATACCTCAATATCTACCATAGGCTTTGTATTTTTTATAAATGTCCAACAATGATCAAATTCACCCTCCATATGAAATGTAGCGAGAAGAACATTCCCTAATTCATAACATTTAAGGATGGATAAGATCATTTGAATTGATTTGATCCATTTTTCTTTGATTGAGGGATTATAAGATCCATTGAATGTTGGAGGCCTTTGTCTCATGAAGATCTATATTGTGGATTGTTCTTTCATAGGGGGTGTTGAAAGATCCCATGGAACCATGTTTTTATTCAAAACATGAGTTAATTGAGATTGTGTCATGAAAAGGTGTGTGATTGATACTCCCATCAGATTGGGAATCGAATTAGAACAGTCATCACATTGATCTTCCCATCGGTTGTCAGCTCATGTCCTCGTATGACTGGCCATTAGTATGTATAAAAAGAAAGTTAGGGGTATCAAATAAAGGGGAATCAGGAGAAAATAAGGGGTAACTTATAAATTACATTTATTTCCTTGTCTTATGAATGCATAGCATTCAATCTATGTTATCATTAGTCTGTATCCAAACATATATTAATTGTGAAAAATTTTTATTCCCTTAATAATGATTCATACTAAGCTTGTAAATTTATTAAAGAATATCCCCCTAGAGTGTGGAACCAATAGTTCATCATGTCTCGTTTTCACTCACCATTTCCCAGTTGAGTATATCTTAAAGCAGTGTTTTCATGTTTTACCACTAGAAGCATCTATGTCAGAGCCACCTCTACATGTTCATATACATATATAGTGATGCATTTTTTAATAAAACACTTACTCTATACTCACCAAAATTTAGGTATTTTTTATTCTACTTACTCTTATCCCAAAGGAACTCACTAGGGGTTTTTAATCATAATCCAAAAAATAACAAAACCTATCCTCTGATACCAACTATAACAAAACATATACTTATTACAAATTTAAGCATGATTTATTAAATAAAATTTCCACTTGATACAACATAGAATACATAGAGTTTAAGTGTCTTTGGGGCATAGGAGCATTACATAACAGTTTAAAACATGAAAAATAAATCATTATTGAAAACTTATTTTACATGACCACAACATTCCTTCGTACATAGCATTGCATGGAATAACAAGAGGACATACATAATAAATGAGTGAGATATAATGAAAAGTAAGGGTGTATACAAGACATAACATGATTAATAATATTTTTTGGCAAAAATTCCTCAAGCCATCATTGAAGCATTTTTTGAGGTGATTTTGTTTGTTGACAAAGTGGACATCTGTGTTGTGATTGTTGACGTATCAATCCATGATGTAAAAATTTGATGACAAAGGGGATTTCATGGTGGCATGAAGAGTTCAAGGGATGTGATCAACGATACATGTTAGATTCAAGAACATCGACAAAGGAATGGATGATCTGGAGGAGGTACTAAAAGAGAAGATACAAGGTGGCATCGTTTTCTAGGGTTTGAAAAAATTTTGGGCCTGAAAATTGACAAATGGAGAAAAGTGTTTTTGGAAAAGGGACTTGTGAACTGTGTATTTGAAGGAGAGGAAACATGAGCACAGAATTATTTTCAAGATCAGAACATCAAAATATGGATAATAGATAAGGGGCTCCCAAGATCTAGGGTTGGTCATGGAAGTGATTTGTGTGGCAGAGACTTGCATGAAAAAACATTCACACCAAGAGGATACATGCACACCGTCGCGAAAGGTGTCCAAATGCCTATAAATAGAGGTCAAACCCTCCTCATTCGGTGAAGAGTTAAACACTTCAAAAAATCAGAGCACCTGACGCGCAGGTGTGGTGGTCGCACAAGTGGTGTGTGGTTGAACATGTAAAAGTTGTCCACCAGTAGATAGTTGTGCACCCAAGGTGGTTTGGGAGAATAAGGAAGGGTGTCGCCCAAGATTCTAGTTCAAGAAGGAGGTTTCATGCAAGTGGTTGAGGTGGACTTGTGCTCCAGATATGAAGAAGTGTGAATGTTGTTGGTTGCATGAAAAAACTGGTTTGGGTATAAAAGGGTGTGTGTCATGCATGTTTGGAGTAGTAGACGCTTGTGTCGTGCATGTGCTGGAGGTGTACTTGTGCGTTGGTTTGGACTTGCATGCTGAGACTTTCATGACGTCTTAGAGAAGGGGGCTAGGTGTGGTTGATTCATGGTAGTGATTCAGGGCTGTGTGAAAGCTAGAAGATTTCCTGATACCGTCGGTGAAAAGTGAAATTCATCTACGGGTGAAAGATGGACTTCAACAGAGCATCTACATACAACAGAGGATGCATTAATTAGTGATAATGAATAGACCTACATGTATATAAATTTTGAGTGGATTTGTTCCAGAGTAGTGAGAAAAGGAAGTGGAAGAAGGTGATCCTCTCCATCGGTTGTGAGCCAGAGAGAGAGAAACAGGGAGTAACCCTTGGTAAAGAAGTGACCTAACTCTAAACTTTTTAAAGGAAGTGAGCCTGGGTATAGAAGGGATCTAGCCCAAACCTTGTAAATAGAAGTGTGATTTTGTGGATTTGGTACAGTGTGACATCACTATTGTATGCTCCTTGGACGTAGCCTAGTAAGGGTGAACCATGTAATAATCTTTGAATCTACCTGCTTACTTCCTTTCATTGCATTTAAAGCATCATCATCAGATAAAGAAGAAAAGAAGTTGTCATAATAAACACACAAGTGCAAATAAAGTGACACTTATAATAAAGAGGTCACGATCTAGTGGGGCAGAACGAATTTTGAAAAAGAAAATCCATTCCCCGAATCACCTCCCTCTCAGGATATATAGGCCCCTATTGGTCCTAAAAAAAAGAAATGCCATGAAAATGGAATATAAAGGGTGCATAAGAGAAACATGGAAATAAATGTGTGATATAGAATGATTATAATAACATGGAGATGTGGGATTAAAATTTAACATGATATTTGCATGATCCAAGGCTCAATGAAAATAGAGCATGAGTAAACCCTCATTCCACATTTATTATCCCACATAAACCCTCATTGCACATGAAATAACATGAGTCAACACCCATTACACATGACATATCATGATACTATTCATTACAAAATGTTGTGGAGCACTATCCGGGAACACCATTCTTAATAATTTCATTTCATGCATAAGTGACCCACATGGATTATAAATCGATGATTCATTAAACATAGTAATTTATTCCACAAATAAGATATGTGAAATACATATATTTAAGTCCCCATTCCACTAGTATGTTTACATAATGGTGAAAACCCTTGATAGGGAAATGGGTATGGTATTCCCTTAAATAATGATTGTGGAATGTGAAATTTTGATTTAACATCGCCAACATAACAATGTTAAATATAAATTGTAAACTGTGTTTATGAGAGAGAAAGAGTTATATCATAATTTATTCATGAAATTTACAGTAAGGGTATAATGGAAATTAATATTCCTACATATTTAATGAAATTAAGATGCATAATATAAAATAATTTCATGAATATAAATGAGTAGAGATAAATCCCTTATGGAATTTTGGCATAGTAACAGGTGTGAATGGGAGGAATTAATGAGATACAAATGCGTACGTCATCATTAAAAAATTTGTAAGGATGTATAGGGGAGGTGTAAAATCATACAAAAATATTTTTAATTGAAAATAAATGGGAATAACCATATATGTAAACATAGACATAAATAAGGAAAATGGAATGTGAGGATCCCTTACAAAGAAGTGTGATCCCAATGGCATGGGATAGGCTCGAGAGATCCTTATTTGGACCTTGGGTGCCTTGGAAGGATTATATTGGGAGTAGGATAGAGGTTTACATGCTTAAAATTGTTTCAGTTATGTGGAATGAAAGATTGCATGGTTTTATATTGGAAATGAGAGTGACTTATTTATTATTGTTGTTTGGACACTACACATTAAACTAATCAAAATGACAAACCCTAAAATGATATTTTACCATGGTTTTGGAAAAAGTGTAGTGGGAAAAATTATTCTATAGGAAAAATGGAAGAAATTATTAATATATTAGTATTTCTTTTGTAGAGGTGAGTCACACTCCCAAGGAAATCATTTAAAAAAACATAAAATATTTTATCTGTCTTGGAGGGTCCACTGAGGAACTATAAAATTAATCAAAATAATATAAAATCATTTTGTATTAAATTTAAAAAATAAAATGGCCAAATATTCCTTTTATAGAATTTTTTTACATCACTGTTGAGTTATTATGATGTCATAGAACAAATTATATATATAATTATTATTTATTTTTACCCAATAATTTCGACTATCTCAAACAATTAGGAAGAATTCACTATTAGATAACATCTATATCCTGAATCCAAAGTTGATTTTAATTTTATCTAAATAATTTTATAAATATTGGAATTTTTACTTTTAGAATAAATACTGACATTTATTGACAATTCATGGTTTTGACAAAAACAGCTTCCCAACATTAAAAAAAATTAAATTGTATTCACAAAAAATTATACGATCATTTATAATTAATAAAGAGTAATTTAGTAATAATATTTTATAAAATATTATATAATTGAAAAATCCATTAATTCCAGAAAATATATTTCTTAATTGAATTTTAACAAAAAATAATATTTGTAATTTAAAAACCATTTACAAAGTAACAATAACAAAGTGAACTTTTATAATTTATTCTATAAAAAATAATTCCCATAATTATATTGTCGGGATCCTGTTACATAACCCCTTATAACCCATGCATTATACCTAATGGTAATGTATGTGATGGTGACAGACTCTTGGGGTGGCTTTGATAACATCCCACGGGTGGTAATCTCATTTAACGTCCACATCTCCCTTAGGAATTCTATTCAAGCTTAATGTTTTGAACCTCTTCTTGGGATTGGTCTAGAGAAAATCCCAGTGGCACTATGTCCTTTCCAAGCACCGAAAAAAAGGAATTATATAGAGAAATTCTACTAGATGACGCCACCACTACCTTTGTCTAATTAAATTTGATTTGCTAATTCCCATTATTTATACTAATCATGTGATCATTATTCAATGACTATATTAGAAACGATAAAAATTATTTATGGTATTTTAAAATAAAAAATTATAAAAAAATGGATGTTTATAAGTTTTATATAAACATTTTACATAATAAGACATTTAAATAGATTCGGAAGAATTTTCATTGATAATATTTTGGGTCATTATAGACATGGATATACGAAAAATGAAGTACGTGGTGTATAGATGGATGTAAACATCATGTAGTCTCACATAAATTGAAAAATTAAAAATATATACATATTTATGATTTTAGCATTAGAGACATATTTTATTTATTAGGAAACCATTCTATGTTGGAAAATATCATAATGGTTTTAAATAATTTTAATTGTTAATTTATTTATTATAAAAATATTTCATAATGGGTTGTCTTGTTTATTTTCCTAATAATCCATTAATGATAGGTATATACATATAATATTAGATGATCATTAAAATGATATGGAATTAATTATTAAATTAATGCAAGAGAATTTATCTAAAATAAAAAAATCACTTACAATGAAATGAATGTTAACTATTTATTATTGTGCATATGTTACATATATTACCACTCATGACCTTGGTTAACACATGTGTTTGTGTTATATGTTTTAATTTACTTTTTTTCATTACATCACAATTATTTAATATTAAATTAAATGATAGTGTATGATTCATCCCTCCCTTGAATATTATGTCAAACCTGTGTATCCAATGATATTTATATAATCCACTTTATACAGTTCATTGGTTCCCCTCACATGTGTGTGAGTAATTAATATTTGTAATTAATGTGGAATCTTAAGGTGGATGGAGGAAGGTCTAGATAGAACCAGAATTATTCCATCCTAGGTGATTCAAAAGTGTGTGGGTGGAATGATCTTACAAATGCAAAGTGTGAAAATATGAGATATTTCCCTTAGGTGAAAGGTTGATTTAATATCCTTGGATTAAATCAACCATCAAATATATCCCATAAATATCTTATCTAATTATTTATTAATTTCTATCTATGATATTATTAATTTAATGGATGTAAGGCCAAAATAACATTAATCAGTGAATTAATTTTTAAATAAGAAAGCAGAATTAATGAATTATGTATACATTTTTTTAACTCATATGGTTAATTAATTATGTTACATCAATATAATATTAAAATGGAATATATTGGATAAAAAATATTAAATTTATTAATAATAAATTAAAATATCTCTATTCAATATTTTGCCAAATTAATCCTTCCATTACTTGATTCATAGTGAAACTATCAAACTAAGTGCAGTAAATAGAAAATATATGAACACTTAATATTTTTGGAGTGTTATCATAAGTGTTTTGGGTTTAATTAACAAAAATCTTGTTGAATTTAATAGATAAATTCTATCTATTAAAAATTTGGAGGAAACAATTGATGAAATCCTAGTCAAGGTTTCTAAATAGGGGAATCTAATCAACGGAAAAAGGAGCTTAATGTCTATAGTGTGAAAGACCTTTAAATTAATTACATTATTATAGTTTTCATAGACAATGTGTAGATCATTATAAAAATTCATGGTGATCCTTACCACTAGAATGTTAACACAACTATACACTGTGATTCAATGGTGTGTGATATTAAGTCTAGATAAAATAATATGGGATTTAATGAATAAATATATAATTTATTTATTTCTTATAATCCACTTGTTTTTTAATCATGAATTTTCCTATTAATATGATATTTTTAATTTTAGAATAAATTGAAAGGTTAATAATCCAAAATATCTCTATGATCAATATTAATAAAAGATAACCTCCCAACTAAGAGTATCTTCAAAGAGTGGTTCAGAGTCTTTCTGTATGTGCAATTATAGGAAAAGAAATATTATGTTCTATGATCTTTAATGCCTAATCCTTAAATTAAACATGAGACTGATGAAGACTACCTTTTCTATGAAGAAAATTTGTAACATAGTCGAGTGTCAGTGTTTTATGCTTTTATCGATTCCTAGTGATATAATGATGTCTCATGATAACACAGATTCTAATAGAATACATAAGAACCAACATGAAATATAAAATGGGTGATAAATAAATGAATATATTTTGATTTATAAGGTGAAACTTTATATAATTATTATTTAATGTTCCATATATAGGCCTTACATAGTAATTCTCATTGGATACATTGATCACATAGAGGTTCCTGAGTTTAATATTTATGAATAATTGGGAATCAGAATCAATCTGGTATCACTCCTTCAGAGCTTATGTAGAATATCTGTGAATTAAAACATTAAAAAACATTGTGAAGTCTCTACAAAATATTATTTATATACTTCTCCAAGTAGAAAATGATACAAATCCTGAAAAACATCTATCCTTACGCTGAAAAAATGAATGGGAAAGTAAACATCTTTAATCCGAATAGTTCTTCTAGCCCTTCCATTAAGAGTAAAATCAATGTGAAATAAAAGAAGTATGATGATATCTATTTAGAATATGTTATGAAGGGATACAAGTAGAAAAACTAGACCCTGAAAAACAAGAATGGGGAATATTTTGGTGAGTTTATTATTGACTGAAATATATATGTTTCTACAAATTTGGTATTTGATAAATCTTATGATTCTCCCATATTTATTCAAATATAGCAACCATATAGATTCAGAAATATTAAATGAACAAAGTTATATCACAGAGAATCAAATGAATGTGAACATTCTGTTATAGGTATTGGAGACTACAACCTCATGTTTCCAATCTAAATTGTCATAGTTTTAATGGTTGTTTATTATGTTCCATCACATACAAAACAAATATTTATATATATCAATACTTGATAAAAATTTATTTATTTTTAAATTTGTGCCAAATTGTTTCTTTTTTTATAAAGAAATCATTTATATCAGAACATCAAATTTAGATAATGGTCTATATGGGATATATTAAACAAAAAAAATTATTTTAAATTGATAATGAATTAATTCACATAACTCATACAAAAAACCAAGATTGACATCACCATCTATGACATGTTAATGAAAAGAAGTTGTCTAAATTACATCAAGATGCATATTTGGATTCTTTTCATCTAAAACCACTGGGTTTATTTAATGATTCTATAAATGGGAAAATGAACAAATCAACATTAAGTGGGAAATGTGAAAGGGATAAAGGTCTTCTTGAATTAGTTCATATTGATGTGTGTGTACTCTTTCCTTTTGAGTAAATGTGTTGGTACCCCCAATTTATAATATTAACAAATAATTTTAGTTGATATGGAGATGTATAAGTAATGATGTATAAGTCATAATATTTTAATTAAATCAAGCGTTACATGAGTTATACTGAGAAACATCTTGGTAAGAAGATTAAAAAATACCCCATAGATCATGGTGGATATATCCTAATTAAGTCATTATTTATTATTAATAGGAGTTCCATATTTTATCTCATCTCAGACATCCATATATTCCTTAGTGGAATGGTGTAAGTAAAACCATGAACTAGACCTTGTAGGAATTGGTATGATAAATTATGTGTTATGGGAGATTCCATTTACCTTTTGGAGATATATGTTAAAATAAAACAATATGTACTAAACCATGTGTCAACTAACGAAACCAATGGTATTCCATACCAATTATGAAACAGAATGAACCTTTTGTTTTCATACATACATGTGTGGGGTTTCTATTCATTTTTTAGGGCGTTTTTAGGTAACATGAATTCACCATGAGGCACAAATTGTATCTTTATAGGATATCCTAATGAAAAAAAGGTTTAGCACCTATTAAAAAATTCAGATAAAAAGGTTATGGTTGATAGATTTTCTACATTTCATGAGGAGGATCTTATCTCTAAAATTGATAGTAAGCGTATGATATACTTAGATGAAGTCTACGTAGATTGTACAAAAGAGCTATAATAGGAAAAAATTCAATAAATCTATGTGGAAGAATATATTATTCTTGAAACACAACTACTTTGTCAGAGTATAATATATATATTGATCCAATCGCAAAAATACTAGACACAGTGTCATACTAAAATTATATTTGTATATATACAACAAAATCATGTCTCAAATGACTGAACATTTTAGTTGTATTGGTAAGGAAGACAAATACATGGGTCTTGTTTTACAAATGAATTCACTAATTAAAACATAGTTTCTTATGTATTATAATAAATTTATTCCATTGAGAATATCATTTCATATCATTTTTAGTTCTATTTATGAAATCCTAGGGAATGGAATCAAAATAAGGGTGTACCCAAATTATCATTAAGGATTAGGTATAAGAGAATCAATACTTTTTCAGTATGAATAAATATTATGGAATGGTAGATAAATTAACACACATACCATGTAATCAATAAAGAAGGAAAGAAGTATATAAAAATAATGAAATGGATAATAACTAAAAAAATCTTTTTAAATAATTGGATAAGGTATAATAAATATTGAAAGGCATATAACATAAACATATTCCATTAAATTAATGAAATAGAAATGAAAATCATTTATTAATAATGTAAAATAAAAAATCTCATGGATAAAAATATCTAAATATTAAATGAAGGAAATACTTAATTATTATAATGGTTATTTCATTCATATTTGTTTTGACAATGTTGACCATAAGTTCATATTTTTCAATATGTAGATGTTTATTCAAATTTAATTTCTTGGTCTAGGGATATAATTATTAATTTTATAGTTTTCATTTTCATTTCACTATTCATAATTTACATTTAATTGAAATAGTTGTTGGTTTTGGATACTAATGAGTATGAATGCTGCTCAATTACTATGAAAATCCATGATATGGAGAACATGAATCTAGTAGTGGCGAGCATCACTCTCTATAAATATTTCTCATCAACTATATTTCTATATTAATTTAATTATCCAGTCTCCCCTTATTTAGAAATAAATACTTATAATTTATTGAAGTGAATGAGATATGTCTTTATTAGCGGTCATGATTGTGTGATAAAATTTATGGTTATGTGTGATTCATACAACCATTTCCTGATCATAAAATGTATACTATATAAAGAGTATATATATTTAATAGCGACTGAGTTAATAATAAAACCATTTAAATTTGATTGTGAGATAATAAATTAATATATTCCTACGTTTGACCACCCATAACACTTAGTTTCCAATTTATAATTGTTTTATTCCTAATTTAACATTTTCTTATGTTTTTTGTTTATTAGAAAATAAAAATAACTAAAATATGAAAATAAACTATCATTAACTATGTTTATCAAGAATCCTCATTGATATATATCTCAGTGATTACCCTGTATTTATTTCTGGTTGATATTTCTAAATTTTTCACATTGTTGTTATAACTATTTGAAATTTTCTCTATAGCATGAAATAAATGCAATGAAACATTTTTAATTTGTATTTAATTCTTACGATTGAATATTCACTTAATGATACTTTTTGGAATGAAATATTTTGAACTCCATGTGAAAATGTGTTTTAACAAATTTGGGGTACTTCTTTTAGATATTATTTAGGCATAGACTCAAGATGAAATTGATGTAATGTTGTAATTTGAGGAGGTTAGAGGTAGGGTTTTATTATTGGTAATCATGCATGTAATTTTCATTAATAATTGTTCATTAATCTGTAAATAAATTCATTTTTATCAAAATTTACCCATTGATAAAATAAAATATATTTAGTTTGTCCACACCCTCTTCTACATAATTCATAGATAATATTAATGATATTATAGGTCATTACACTTAAATTTATTCATTTTACATCCTTTTACCTTTATTGTGGTAAATTAGTTTATTCATTACTAACTTGTTATTGAGATAAAAATTAAATTATACATTTTAACTTATTTGAAATTTATGATTCTAAATATGAAATATATTCTATTGTATATATTTTTTATGTGTGATAAAAAGTATTTTCCACATATAAATCCCAAAATGCGAATTTCTTATGAAAAAATATATATTCAAGTATAAAAAAGATTTTATATTTATTCCTTTCCAATAACTGACCATTAAAGAAATGATAATAAATTTTCCTATATATTTAATCAATTAATTTTATTAAAATCATTCTATGGTAATTAATAATTTTATAAAAATTAAATAGTACAAAATAATTCATTAAAAAATATGTATTTTTTACATTGAATAATTTTACTCATAATTATTTAAATTTTATTAGTTATTTATTAAATAATAAGTGAAATGTTATCTTAAATTTGTTCTAAAAACATTCTTTCACATTTACCTAAATTTAATTTTTGAATTGAAATTTTATAAAAATAAAAAAATGTATGAATAAACATGTAATTATAAATTCATATATACATTTTGTTGCATTATTAATTACATGTTTATATCATCCTAAAATCTAGTTACAAAAAAATATTTTGACCTCTATATTGGACATAAGTGTCAGATATGAAATGGTTTTATTAACTAGTCCTTTTACGAAATTGTAGATCGAATATGAATTTCTATGGGAGTAATCATTTCTGATAAGTGATTTCTCCCATGAAATTCTTATTGATGTTCATTGTGGGTTTTTTAAGGATAAACCTAGTGATTATACATCATTAACATGTTAACAAAAGTCTTCCATATCCGCTAAATATCAACTAATTGATTTCATTGTGTATCTTATTCTACTTGAGTTTCATAATTTGGTAAATAATAATAATACTCAATAATTAAAAAAATGTTATAAGAAATAATATTTTAATTGAATATCAATTATCATTTAAACTGCCCAATTATTTATCCCAAAAAGTATTTTATAATAAAATAATGTATATATCAGAGTATTATATATTCTAAAGGACAATATATTCCTAACAAACATATACCCAATAACCATATAAAACAGTCATATTAAATTCCTATCAATAACCTCAAACACATATCCATAATCATTCCTGTGCTTCCCTTTTTTATTTTATAAATATAGTTATCAGTTTTCTATAATGTTTTATTGTTTCAATAGTTAACACTAGTTTTATAAACATATAATATAATGGTATAAGTAATATATAATGTTTTATACTTTTATTTGCATATTTCATTCCTTTTTTAATTTGACTATTTTTTTAATGTATTTAATTTTATATTCAACTATTTAAAATTAATGAAATAAGTATTATTTATTTTTTATCATTGATGGAAAAAGTTATAAAAATAATGAAATAGGAGACCTATCATGTGAGTAGGGACTCTATTAAGGTATTTTTGTAGATATTTTCATATCAAAATAGGTTTTTTAGTGTGAGTAAAACATAAGAATGCTTTCCCATTTATAGGATATGGGAGGGGAACTCTGGGAAATATCTAAAATATTAAATTAATACAAATTATTTTTTATTCTAAATGAATCCCAATTGATTAATTTAGAATATTGAATGATCGTGTGTCAAAATATATACATAAAGTGAATAATAAAAATGTTTTGATTATATTATTAATCCTTATCCTTTTTTTAACACATTATTAACCTTTATAACTCTTAAAATTATATAAAGTATTTTACAGTTTGAGAGTTAATATAAATATAATTAAATGAATATAAACTTATAAATGAATTATTTCAAGAATATTGAGACATAAAAAAATATGTTGGATGAAATTTGGTTTTTTATTAATTTTATAATATTTGATAAATGATTATTGTTTTTTCTAAAATCATTAATGACAATTCCAACACTATTCATTACCTGACTTTTTAAAAATACAATAACATCAAGGTAAATTATAAAAAATTTATCTAAAACATCATTAACCTGTCAATTTTTTATAGTAAACTATTTTATGACATTAATCATATAAAAATATATTATTTATGTATTTGTTTACCATTTATTTGATATTTTCTTTTATTACACAATTCATAAATCATCGTTGTGAAATCTGTTAATTTAATAAACAGTCCCTAAAAATGAATATTAAATTATCATGATAAAAATAAAACATTTATCATTAAAAATACCATTTATAGTATAATATATTCCATATATAACCCAATATTAAAATTATTTGACCTGTAAAAACAAAAGTGTGACAGCCTACGGTTTTTTTAATATAAAATTATAAATTTCTTACTCATAATAAAGTTCCGTTAAATTTTATAACTAATTAAAAAAATATTTGGGTCTAATAAAACTCCTACAAATAAATTAGGATATTTTTAGTGTAATTTAATTTGACATAGAATTTGATTTTTACCCTTAACTACCCAATTTTTATTTAAATGTATTGATATAAATAATTAAAAAATTTATTATTCATAATTTCATAAAATAAAAGGAATATATATATATATAAATGGGAACTACATATTCCAAATATAAAATACATTTTTCAAAATTAAAAACACAGAAATTGGGGATATTAAATAAAAATTAATCTTGTTGACAAAATGAGAAAACACGTTTCTGTAATAAAATCCCTTAGAAGATTAAAATGTTTTTATATCCATGTTCAATGTGAAATTGGTTAAAATTAC
The DNA here is from genome assembly GCA_963277665.1 of Viscum album. Taxonomy (NCBI): domain Eukaryota; kingdom Viridiplantae; phylum Streptophyta; class Magnoliopsida; order Santalales; family Viscaceae; genus Viscum; species Viscum album. Next base: position 1,379,396,535 of record OY728152.1, read on the forward strand.
ATAAATTTTATTAAATTTAAATGGAATGATCTAATTTAACATAAAAAAATTCTCATAAATAATTTATCAATTGTGTTCATTATGTTGAAAAAGTATCTTTCAATTAAAATAAATTACTTTATTAAATATTCATTAAAATATCAAACCAATTAGAAAAATAACCAAAAAACAACCAAATTGAACATTCATAATATGATTAAAAATAAGATATTTAATTTTTCATATATGGTTTACTTAAGTGACCAGAATGAGAATTAATACATGTTAAGAATCAAAAGAAAGTAGAATACCTTTTTTTTAAAATAATATTTTTTACCATAAAACTAGATATATTATAAATTTTATTGAATATATAATCTCTTTTACAAATTTTATAATTAAAAATATTAATAAATATAAAAAATATTATTATATCATTACTTGTGTTGTCACATAACTACATTATACTACATACACACAACACACATCAATTTTCGATTTTTTCCATAATGAAAAAACTATAGACCTATATCTACCCATTCTAGGTCACAGACAACAACAATGGTAAAAAAATATGGAGTGTTTCTTCTAAGGGGATAAGAAAAAGTCTAAAATAGATACGATTATATATATATATATATATCTATATCTATGTGTGTGTCTTTTTATAAATATATTCATCTAAAATAAATGATAATTTAAATTTATTTTTTTTATATTCTTCTGAAATGGTGAAAAATATATATAGATATCTATTACCTTTCAATTATTTTTCTTATTATAAGATTTCATCGGAATCTGAAGACATTTAATCATATCCCCATTTTCATTATCGATTATTGAGTATACCCTTGGTTTTTTAACACCCCAAAAATGCAAACCCCTATATGAAGGGGAATATAGGGATAAATCCTTATTCAGTTGTTAAGAAGACTCTTCCCAACATACATCTTTAATATTTGTTTATAATATTCAATTAAATTCTATTTCTGAATATTTTATTGGCATGTTTTAGGACATCAAAATAAGTAATGTAGTTAATTTAAAATAATTATGTCTTCTAAATCAATTTGTATATCATGAAATAAACATTTTATTTATATACGGGGATTTAAAAATTTTCAATGGTATATTAATTTCCCCAATAAAAATTAATTTTATACATGGTTAATGTATTTTGAAAACCATAAAATATTATATATATTTATGTTATATAATTTTTAAAAAATTATATATGATTATATTTTTGGAAATTTATTTTTCATACAAGAACGACATTTTAAAAGTATTCTATTTTTTAATATAATGATTATGTTCAAAAATCCCATTTTTATATAAAATACAAATAAATTCCAAACCCATTTATGTATTGAATTTTATTTTTCAAAATCATTTATTTTATGAAAAGGTATTTTATTATTTTCAAAATACTACATTGAGATGATATGTATAAATTTTGTTATATATGTATGTAAATTGATTAAAAAATTTAAATTGTCATTAAAAAACATCAATTCATTAATAAGTAAGAGAATGTTTTATTGAATTTTTATATGATATATTCAGTTATCAAAATGTTTTATGTAAAGGAATGTTTTTATTTTCAAACTCTCATTAATTTTTATTTTATTCATAAAATAAAAATGTGTTTTTAAATATTAAATATATACTTTTATGACAATAATTTCAAATATAAATTATGGAAATTTCACAAATTCAATATTATGTCCATTAACTATATATGTTACTAAAAATCCATGCATTATATACATTTTGTTTATTTACATGTGCTTACATTTCATTATGATAAATGAATGATTACCTATAGATTTCTATATATGAATGTGTGTATATATATATAAACACACACACATATGTATATATATTCATCGTCATACTTTCAAAATCTGAAAACACTACTGAAAAAAATATTTTACGAATATATAATATTGTTTTTAAAAAAAATCATCACATAGACAGTGTAAAATAGCTATAGAAATAGGGAGTGGCACCAAACATCCATGATGGCTACGCCCTAGACACCCTTCAAAATTCTATGTGTGAATAAGTCTTTATTTTCTGATCTTAAGTTTTATATTTTTGAAAAATATATGGATGATTTTATTGATAATAATTATTTCTATGTATAATATTAAATGATATTATATCTTAAAAATAATGATTTTTTTCAATGAACTATTTTTTTAAATAATATTATAATATTAAATGAAATATTTTTTTTAAACTTAATAAAAAAATTTAAATAGTATATCATTATTATATGTATTTTTATGGGTTTTAAAAAAATATTTTATCTATTAAATATTTTTGAAACCTTAAAAATATATTTTGAAAATGTATTTATCAAATTCATTATGTTTTAAATAAAAAGAAAAAAATATATTTTTTAATAATTTATTTATAAAAGGATTTTCATAGGTTTTAAAAACCCCTTACTGGACATTACTATTCACATTGTATATTTTAAAATGTTATTATAGGATCATTAGAAGATAGAACGGTTTCTAAAATCATTAAATATCAATTATTTGTTAATTCAAAAGTGGTTTTTATTTTTTAATTTTTTAAAATCTAAAATGATGTGTTGGATTTCATTTTCCAATAAAACTAGATGAAAAAAGATAAAACTTTTTGTAATGTAATGTATTTTTTGGGTTACTACTTATAAAAAATATCTTTATTATTTCAAATCTGAAAGAATAGGTCCCGGGTCGTTATTAATGGTATCATAAGAGAATAATTCTAATAAATATAGTGATTATGATGTTTTTGGAAAAACCAATGTTCAGTAGGTTTGTGTAGATACCTTTAGTAAATACCTTATCCTTATTTTTTTTACTTAAGGAACTGTCTTGAAATAGAAGGAGAAATATCAAAAACCACCATTCTCTCTCTTATAGAGGATCATATTTCAAGTATAATATTTATGTTATGCTTATATGACTTAAAAACCATTATCAAATCCCATGTTACTCGGAAACCTCTTTATTGGGCACAAAATAACTCCACTATTCTAATTTTATTTTCAGGGTCATGGTTTTTATATGAAAAAATCTTGGTTTCTAAACATCTATACCATACATGTCATGGAATGTGTTGTTTAGGAATTGTAAAATTATTTTTCTTAAATAATACATATGAAGAGCCCAATAATTTTGAAGGATCTACAAAAGAGGGTGGCCTCCAATCTCGTAATATGATTAATATAATAATTGGTTTTTAATTTTTGATGTAATAATGATAAATTTTTAATTATGGAAGAAAAATCAAAAATGTTATTTTATAAATATAATTTTAAAAATGATTTAAAAAAATTTATATTAAAAATATTAACTTTATAAATATTTTCTAATGTCGTCATAAATTTAATCCAAACTAAAAATATTTTATTTTGATAAATGAGAAAATTGATTTTTTAAATGACCCAAGGCACCATATATATTCATGGGCCCCTTATCTTTATTAGAAATTCTATGAGTGATAACCTAATTGAAGGTATGAATTAATACCTGTGTTTTTTTAATCAAGATTACTTATTTATTAATATTAATAGAAGTATTTTTCAAGTAAATAATAAACTCTACTTTTTATGATTAAAATGATAGTCATTGACTTTATTTTTGTTTAACATAATTATAAGGCTGAAATTTTTTATTCAGGTTTGAAGGTAACATCCCAAAATCATAGTTTGTATTCAATGAGTAAATAATATGACAAGGCAATGGAAAAACAAACCAAAATAGGGTAAATTTATTTTATCAAGTGATATACTAATCCCAACTTAAATAAAAGGACACTATTTTATAAAAAATTGAAACTCATTGGGAGGAAATTAAATCAGACACATCCATTAGTAATAAATGGGTGAATGATCCAATGAAAATTAGAATAAAAAATCTTATCCATCTTTTTCAAGTTCCACCACAAGTAATAATCCAACAAATGTAAATATAAGGTAAATATATTAGTAATAAAAAGATAATAATTTTCAAAACATGTGAGAAAATAGAAACCATTTAGAGATATGTATAAATTGAAATGTGTTTCATGTAACGTACTTATAAGAAAAATATGTTTTCTGTTAATCAAATACCCTTTATATTCTATTTTAATAAAATATAATAGTTAATATTGATTAATAAAAGAGAAATTAGGTTCTTGGGAAAGTTAAATTAATTAATATACACACATGTATTTCATATAATTTGTAAAATGTAATGTTTAAAATGTATTTTGAATAAATTTCATGTGTTTCACAAAAATATTACTTTTTTCTGATGGGTTTTATATTATATTACGTAAACATAAATTTAGTGTTGACATGATAATAATAATATAAAATATTATTATGAATGGTCAATAATATGTCTAGTGTACTTAAAAATTGAATAAAATATTCAAATATATAGATGTAATAATAATTATACTGATAATAGAGAAAAAATTTAATATATTGTAATAATAATTACAATTTTTTCATAAGTGGTAATAATAATATAGTATATTATGCAAAAAAATTGGGCCATCCCATTATTGGGAGAATTCTCAACCATTAGAGAGGGTCAACATAAAAAATACTATAGGTGGATTGTTTGATCGAGTAAATGAATTCAGTAGGTATAGTGGGTGTATAATGCCCATTTTAGTGTGTGTGAAGCCCCATTTTGGCCGCAAAAGAGTAGCACTAATGGTGAGGGATGTGGGTGCACGGTGAGTCCCAGTTCTAATACCGGTGTAGGAATGAGTTTGTTGTGGTTTTGATTGATTTAATAGAAGAATAATGGATGTGGAAATAATTTTTATTGGACCAAACTAGTGGGAACCATTAATGTTATTTGAAATAGTAATTAATGTCCCATATATCCAATTAAAACAATACCAACCATAAAATAATCTTATGATTCATCATCTTCTATGAAGGTGATAAACAATTGTTCATCTTCCTTCTATAACAATTTTTACCAAAACCCATTGTCTCCAACTTCATTGTCTCCAACTCCTTCCACTAAAGGATCTAACCAATGTAGATGAACAATGCACAGTTCAACATTCCTATAAATGGTTCCTTAATAATAAAACCATATCCCCAAATATGCACATTGTATTTATAGGCCACCATCACAGACCAAAAATAGTGTGTGTTTCTTCTAAAGGTACAATGATAATTCTACAATAAACATGATTGTATATATATAGACAAAACAAATTATAATATAGTTTAAAACCATAGTTTTTTATTTTTATCAATTTTTTATGAAAATTTGTATTTACCCAAATATATATATTATTTTAAAATAATATTTCATGTTATTTGATTAAATTATATTCTATATACTACAATGAATAGAATTATTTTCGTTATAGATTATTGTGTATGCCCTTTTTTATCACCATAAAATCATGAAACCACATATATATATGTGTGGGGGGGGGGGATGAATATATCTTTAAACACTCATCATGAAGTATTTTCCTAGGATTCCACATTCTTCTTAGTTTTGCACCTTCATTTCAAATGAATCACAAAAGGATTTACTTGAAAAGTTTGGGTCTTCATATCAAAAAAGGGTGTTATTTTTGAATAATTATATTTTCTAAGTGTATTTAAATTTTCAACAGAACCCTCTTTTATTTATGTATGAGTTTATCAAATATTTCAAATCTATATTGTTTTCTTCAAAAACTATAACATTTATTCAAGGTTATTATATTTTCCAATACCTTTTATACTCTACAAAATGAAATTATATTTTTTTGAAAATTATTTATGATTTTATGATAAAAAATTATTACTTTATGTAAGGAGTTTATTTTAAGTGGATTCTATAATTTTTTAACTATAATTATTTTCCAAACATAAAATTTTATATAAGAGATTTATAAATTGAAATTTCAATTATGTATTGGTGTTTTGTCAATAATTATATTTTTCTAAAGTTGTTATAATATGAAAAATAATTTTTACATTTTAAAAATTCTATTTTGAAATTATATGTGTAAATTTTTTATGTAAGAATGTTATTAAAAAAATCCAATTTTCATTAAATATCATTATTTTATGAGTATTTAATGGAATAATTTTTTTATTAATTTTTTTTTATGATTTATGGATTATTTCATTGTCCCTTATGTAAGGGAATGTAATAATTTTCATGCTCCCATTACATAATAATGTTTTCTAAAAAAAATAATGGGGTTTTGAAATTTTAAAGCACTCATTTTTGTGAAATTTTTCGTTTAAAAGGTACCTAGATTGTACATATATATAGGTATAGACATATACGACATATGAAACTAACAATATAGGCATATTTGTTTCTGAATATTTGTTATGATGTTGTTTTTTTCTTCCTTCTCGGTGAATTATTTCCATTAGATGTATAAATATGAAATTATATATATAAATATATATATATATATACAAGTATATGAATTATATTTCCTTATTATGTATAATATGTTAATATGTTTAAAACCCTGTTGAAAAAAATTTATCATCATCGGAATGTGTTTTTATTAAAAAACATTGGCACAATGACTTTTGTTAACATAATTGGGGGGTTGTGATTCAATCCTACACTTAAATATGGGTAGGTCCTACACAAATATTAATGTTTTATATCACCCCAAGGTTTTTATGCTGATATTGTAATGTATTTTTTTGAAAAATTAATGGATTATTTTACAAGGGAAAAATACATACAATTATATTTATAGTAGAATTTATATATTTAATTGAAATTGGGTTTCAAAGAAATATTTATTTTCAAAAGTAATTATATATTGAAATAAAATTTGTTTTTAGAATAATTATTCTTTTTCAAAAGTTATTAAATTTCCTAAAAGACTGTTTCAAAAAGATGTTCAATTTCAATTGTTTTCTAAAATAGTTATCGAGGATTGTATATTTTGAAATCTGAAGAATTATATATTTGAATGGTATTTAACAAATTGACTATATTTGATATAAAATAAAAATCATTCATTTTTATTATATTTATAAAATTATTTTCATTTTATTTTAAAATTCATTACAATGTAAGTTTATTACCAAACTAAATTTAAAAATGTTTTCAAATTATCATTAGATGTTCAAAAGAAGTAATGTTTAATTAATTGAATAGTGTGAGTGAAATAAAAATATATACTTTATTATTGGGTTTTTAAACTCTGATATGTAGAGATGGTATTTTTTTACCACAAAATCCTATACCAAAATATATCCTCATTTTTTTAACAGAATTTATATTTCAATGTTTATTTTTATAAGCAAAATATACAACATTTTTTACCTAATATCGATGCATGAGTATCTAGTCATTATTGAAAATCTAACTGTCATGTAAGGATAAATTCAATAATTTTTTTAATATACAATGAACCTATACATTTCCATTGGAGTTGTTAATATTTGTACATGTGATTAAATCATACCACCCCAATGAAAATTAATTGTCCCAAGATTGTCAATATAATTGATCCAACCAATATGTTTATCACCCCCATGTTCATGAATATTCTTTTAGGTAAAATATTTGAATGTGATTAGTATGTGTAACATGAAGCCTAAGTGAACGATGATATACTATAAAAAATACTTATATTAATATATTCCTATAATAAAATAGAAAAATGTCCTTTGATTTTGAATATAAATAATCATAGTGTGAAATATAATAATTTTTTCCTTAATCAGTTAAATAATATATAAAACACTTATTTTTATTTTTTTGGAAATAATTTAAAATATTTAGAATGTAAAAGTGATATTTTATATAAAACGTTTTTTTGTGTGAAAATTATTTTAACTATAATAGATTCAATGAATAACTATTCAAAATTCATTAAATTGAATTATATGGATAATATATTTAATTGAATGAATTAAAGTTCATATAATAATATATATTATATATGTAATAATAATAAATATTTTTTTTACCACATTAATTTTATTTTTTCCCAAATATTTATTTATGTCATTTTTTTCTGGGATATTATAAATAATTTGAACAACATTTCCTAATCATATTTGGGAAAAAGAAAAATAATTTAAGGCACCATTTTATATTAGGTCTTAGATGATTTTTTGGAATTATTTGGATGTTTTTTATTTTTGTATGAAATGTTAACAATACGGTTTTGCATAGAAGTAACATTTCTATAATTGAAAACAAGAAAAATAACAGTTCAATTATTTTTTTATTTGTCATTAATTTAATATAATTCTCATTTTGTTATACATTTTATAATTAATTATAAAATGTTTATTTTTATTTTCATTTTGTTATAAGGTGTTTTTCAGGGTTAGAAACGCATTTTTCAAAAATTATTGTTTTTAGGTCTACATATTAATATATTTTTATCCAATTCTAGAAATTTAATTCAGAAATTACATTTTATATTTGGGATAAATAATTTGATGTTTTTTTAAAATAGGTCTCTTGTTTTTAGTCACTATGAATAGTTATTATGGTAAATATATGACATCTTAGTAAGGGTATAGTGGGTAAATTAAGGTTAAAAATATTGGATAAATTGAATAATATTTTTAAAACAGATAATTATGTCTTTTTATAAGTTTATATTAAACAATATAATCATTTATTAAAAATGTGATAAATTCTTTCCACTTTTCAATGATTTTAAACATTGTAAAATTTTATGTAAATAATTAACACAAAATATCAATATCTTTATTTTATTATCAATAATATATTATCATATAGATAAAAAGTATTTAAGATATGTTATAAATTCTAAAATTCATGTTTAATACATTAATTATAATTATAATTCTGTTTAATTTATAGTAATTGTCAAATTAGCATAATATCGTAATCAACATCGATACAACACTTGTGTAAGCTTCAGAAAAATCAAGATGAATGATTTTAATAACATCAAAAATTAATAATATTTAGATGAGTTGTGGTTTTCCAAAATTTTAATATGTAACTATAATGTATAATTAGTTTTAAATTTTTTATATTATAATTCAATTTCATTATTGATGAGTTTTATATAAAATTAAATTAATAGTCCTCAAAATTCCTTTTATGATATTTTATTAAAAAATTAATTTTTTAAATTATTAAGAATTATAAAAAATTGAATTCTATAATTAGATTGATAAGTATTATAAAATTTAACGTAAGTAAATTTTTTGAATCACATTCCACCATAGATGTAAATCTATAACCCTTAAACAGAATCGATTATGTTACCATGGTTATGGTTGATAAATTTATACTAGGGGTTTAAAACAAAATATATGGTTTATAATTGAACGTGAAATGTATAAATTTTAATGGTTGATGGTAATTCAAAATTATCACTTAGAAAAATATTAATAATTTCAATTTTTTCGACATGAAATTATTTTTAGGTTTATTATATTTTTTTCTCTTCACATTTAAAATTTTGACACACCACTAACATATTAATGGGTAGGAACTCTCATATCATCATTACACACTCTTATAATTTTTCATATGCCATTATCCTTCCAAATAATTTCTCAACTAGAATACCAACAATTTAGGGGTGTATTTATCACCAAATTGAACCACAAATGATTAATGTGTAATCAAAATGTGGTTTCACAAAGAAGTGTTATATCATATTTCTAATTTTACCCATTTTTTATACGTCATTAAATTCTATCAGAAACATATTTATATAAAAAATTAATATCCAAAGTATACTAAGAAGTGATTTTTTTAACAACCCTTATTAATATCTATCTCCATCCAATGGAGAATGAAATTATTAGTTGTGAATATGTGTCGACTACTGCCCCGATGACCTAATGTGTTTTATTTTTTATCACCACCTCACATGAATTATTATTCTGGGGGTTTTAATAAATATGAAGGATATTAATGAAATAATTATTTTTATTCAATGATTATTGTTTATCATCCCTTTCATCTTCAACCATTGAAAAATTGATAATGTCGCTTATGTGTATGTGTGGATTAACACCTTGTAAAAGATATGTGATTTGTATTTTAGACATGACCTTCATGGATGATTCTGAAGATGTATTTTATTTATGAAAATAATAATTTTGACATTATTAATATTAATTATGTGATGAAACCGTGACCTCTTTTTCCTTGATCAACCTACTGAAGGTTTTTTCCAATAATATTTGAACATCCATAAAATATACAAAATGAGTTTATGTGAATTAATAATCATATATCGTATAATAAAAAATAAAATAGAATGTATAATAATAATGTAATATTTCATAAAATGTTTCTAAATCAATTTTCAATTTAATATAATTTTATTTTATATAAGATAAAGTTTGAACTTGGTGACTAATATTCTGGGTATGTATTTCTTATATCAATGTCTTTTTATTAGGTTATAATACAAATTTATGGAATGTTTTATTCAATGATTATGTGTGAGATATACTATTATTGATATATGTTGTATTTTTAGTTTTTTAAAGTGCAATTAAATTTTTTTACACATAATCACATCATTTATTAATTATCACCTCAATTTTATGATACATTTAAGAATTTCTAAACTCAATTTATTTTCATTGGATTATATTAGTTCTTCATTGAATATATAATTATAGGATTATATTTGTAATGAAAACTAATTAAATTATTTTTTATTTTCAATTTTTTCCTTGTGTTTATATATTGTTAAATAATATAACATCATTGATTAATTCTCACATCAATGATATAATATTTTTATTATCTTCATATCACACCTGTGTTTCTATTAGACATATACCATATTCAACACTTTTTTATTTCCGGTTATTTATTTAATTCACCATTGATAATTTATATCAGAAATTTATTTCTATTCATGTATATAATGTTTTAGTAGTTGATAATTATATTAGGGTTATTTGTATTATAAATTTACAAATATATTATGGGTTTATTTAACAATATCATCCTTATTTGCGATGTTTTATATTTGAGTTTTTGTTAGGGGATTTATAGGATATTTTTATCTTAAACCCAAATTTTATTCTTTTACTCTGGTTATTTTGAAAAATAAATGATTTTTTGATGTCACTAACCTTACTATCCTAGGGATATTTTTTACTTTATTAAATTTTAATAAGGTACACAGAATCACTTCCAGAAGTCTCGTATAGTTTTGAAGTCTTATTCTACTGGATACATACTTTAGATATATCATTACATAATAAATCCAATACAGAATGATTTTTCTACAATAAGACCATCATTCCCCTTATAATATCCCTATATATCAATAACAAAACACATCCAGATATCATAGTGAAAACAAAACATTAGAAATGGGTGAGATGAAATTATTAAAATGGGAATCCACACAATAGAATATTTCATCAGTACAAATTACATAATTAATATGGAAAGTAAATAATAGAAAATAATTCCATTTAATTTTCACATCCCGTCCCCCGGGGCCCGTGTCGTAACTACCCCAATCTCCCCTTCCATAGGCCAGGGGCTAGTGACTAGAACCAAAGGAATAAATCACTATAACTGGGAAGGCATTGCTTTTATAAAATGCAAACTCACACAAATAGAGAACAAGAGAAATCGAACACTAAGTAAAGCAGTATAACAAGTGTGCTGAATGTACAAAGGGGGAAGGAAATACAAGCCCGACAGAAAAGTACAAGGAAAATACAAAACAACAGGAGGGTGTCAAGATGCTCCTAGATCATCCTCCAGAGTTCCTACTAGAAGCATAGGTATAGGTGGCCACCTCAGCTCTTCACGTCCGTCTATCACCTCTAGGTACCATCTTGTCATGAAGTCCACCTCGGGGTACCATCTCATCATGAAGTCCACCTCCAGGTACTGTCCATCTCTACAAGCCTCAACCACAATCAGTGTTGTCCGTCGTCTACATCCAACACAACGTGTTGCGGGCATAGCCCATGTGGCGGGTGAGTATAACGATACTCAGTAGGGACCCCGAGACCCTCAAGGTCTCACTAAAACCAACAAGGATAAACCACAAAGAATGATCTAAAAAGATAACCTATACATAGGTATATGCCCATACATATACCTAAGTTATCAATTAACCCATATCAATCATGATGTAAACACAAAGGTCATTAACTCAGCTCAAACCAGGATTTCATTAATTATATAGAAACCATAACTACTGAAGAGCTCCTCCTCTGTTGAGTACAGTGATCCTGTCATGACTCTGAGGCGCAAATAACTAACCTTAGACTTATGAGGTACTCCTCCTGACAAGTACCATGGGTCTGCCACCCCAACACAGTAGTGCTCCCCGCCATGGGTCTACCACACCAATACAATAGTGCTCCCCCTAATAGCCTACATATGTACTCCTACTATCGAGTACTATGGGTCTTCCACCCAAACACAGTAGTGGTCCCTTCCATTGATATTCCACCCCATCACAACAGTGCTCCCCATTGGGCTATACAAGTCACTCCAAAACAAACTGGACAAGCAGTAATCAGGTCTCAGCCAACTACAAGGTCTCCGTACTCCATATGCTCTTCTCTGGGAGGATCCGCTCCATGAACTACTATTCGATAATTCCATGTTTCATGAAATCTCACGTGGATGTATCTCAATGGACCACCTCATCATAGGGGTCACAGATCAATAGACGACGCGTCAAACGGACGCCTGGTCTGTGAGTTATTAGCATTTCCGTTCTAGGGGCCCGGTTGGTTTTTAAGCTAAAAGAAACCCGACCATACAAAAACTGCATCCAAACCTCAGGTGAAGTATTCCAAAAGAACTATATCATTAAGAAGAATCCAACGTAACAGATGGCACGTCAATCGGGTGTCCGGTCCTCAAGTAATAGGTGTTTCCGCTCTGAGGGACCGGTTGGTTTCTGGTTCGAACCAACCTGGACATATGAAAACGCCACCGAAATCTTCAGTGTAATATACCGAAACTGCCATCTCGATCCAAGGAATCCTATGCAACTTAAGGAGCTCCAATCAGAGGTTTGTAGCTCAAGATGTATCTGTTTAACCGAAAAGTGTCCGAAAATAGGGGGTCTGGGCCCGGTCTGACCTGGACCAACACCCCATGGGTCCGGCCGCATCGGTTCCACCTGAACCGGGTCTGGGTCTGGACCGGTTAAGAGCGACTCGGCCTAGCTGGCCATAGGCTGACCTGGCCCGCTGCTGGCGTGGCCCGAAGTACGTGGCGAATGCGGATGGCCACGTGGCTGGCCGACCAGGGGGGATGGAAGCACCTAGTGGGGCCCACCCTAGCCGCTGGTCTGGGGGGGGGGGGTGGGTACACCGCACGGTTTCATTGAAACGGCCAGTCATGAAGGCTGGACTTTGGGTAACGACAGACCTCCTCGGGTCGCGCCTCTTGGTGGCGCCGGCAGCCAGCACAGCCGCCCACCCTTCCAGATCTGCCGCGACCTTAAACCGCAAATTTGTTCATCCAGTGGGGTGCGGCAGCGCAACACCCCACCACCGCAGCCCCTATAGCTCCAGCACGGCACGACGGCACCGTGCCCCTCCGCGACGGCCCACCCCAGCCACGGTCCGGCTCTGTACCACATGGCACGATGGTGTCGCGCCTTTACGGCTACCGGACAATCATGCGCTGATGATCCGCTCGTGGCTGGCCCAGTGCCGGTCAGTTCTTCGCAGTCCGCTTGCATCGTCCACAAACAACAAACGAGAAGGGAAGGGTCAGACCATGTTCGTGCGGTCTGAGCCCTTCCTCATCAAGATGGAATCATGCAGCGAAATGAAACTCAAGAATTATAAAACGATGATGAATGATATTAAAACATGAACATAACAAACCCTACCTTATGGTTCACCATTCATTGAATATATCAAAAAAGGGTGGACGTCAGATCATTGACATCATCTCAAGGGAGGAGATGAAGGTTACGATGAACTTTGGAATTCGTTTCTTCCGCAAAGGCCTTTGATCCTGGCTGGAGCATCGTTCTTTGGAGATCCGTCGGAAGGAGAACCATTCTTCGTGGAGGGTTAAAGCGCTCTTAATTCTCCGTGGATTTACCACACAATATTTTCCCGGCCAAATATTAAAATGATATTTTCCCCCATCTTAACAAACATTCCATATCAATTCAATTTAATTCAAACTCATTAATTGATTGAATAGTTGGCAAAAATTAAATGATGAGGGAGAGAAAGAAAGTGGAGAGGCTCCACTCCAATAAATGAGTGGAGTTGTCATGTATTAAACAATGGGTGAGTTAGGGGGAGTTTACAGAGTTTAGGGGGAGGTGAGGAGTTAGGGTCTCATGTGGGCCCCCACCACACTAAACCCTCCCATGGGAGGTTAGGTGGGTGTGGGCCGCACCTATAACTCCTCCTTTGTAGGATATTATCAATCCTCCACAAATAAAAATATCAAACACATTTTTTTATTTATTCCTTAAAAATAAACTGAAAATTAACCTCTTCTCCCATCAAAATACTATTACAATAAATGTCCCCTTAAGAAATTATCAGCGCTGCGAGTTCATCAGTGCCCTCATATTTCAATTCCATACACCAGTACAAAAGATAGAAAAACCTACTAGTTCGTTCAGTGAACGTACACGTGCTAATCTTCGGAAATTGATTCCGGGCACAACAGGCCTCAGAATCAAGTGCTGTCAGAAGTTACAGACTTGTAAAATTCTAAGGAAATTAAGAAAAAAAATTCCCTGAAATTTCTGGGTCTTTACATTACTCCAACCTCAGGGCTTTATGTCCCTGTAAAGCTACAACACAAACTGGTGAAACTAAAAGAGGTATTGATCATGCATCTCAGAATCCCGCTCTAATGTGCTCTCCTAGAGGTTCTTGTGCTACCAGCAAGAGCGCACAAGAGGAATCGACCATCCTCGCATGACCCACTCATGTCAATCCTCAGCCTCTATTGGAACCCTGTGAAATTCTCCCCATCATCTATGTCTAGCTCTCATTGGTCGATGATGATGGATAGGTCGTGCACACATCTCCTCAGCTGAGATACAAGGATGAAGTCGTGAACTCAGTGCATCTGAGGTTGAAAGGCCATGTGGTAAGCCACTTTGCCTACTCTGCTGGGAACCTAGAGAGGCCCAATGAATCGCGAAGATAACATGCCTCCCTGGCCAAATTTCCATTGACATCTTCAAGGTGAGACCAGTAAGAAAACATGTTCGCCTCCCTCAAACTTCACTGGTCTCATCTCCTATTAGCATAGAACTTTTGTCTGCTAAGTGCAGTCTTTATCTTATCCTGGTTGATCTGAACCTTCTCCATCGTAACCTAAACCATCTCCAGTTCTACACATGTTGACTCCATAACTATCCACAAAGGATATCTGAAACGCGTCCAGCTGCTCTCTCTCCACTCCAACAGCTGAATGTCAGATCTCTTAATAAGAGCATCTGCAACAACATTTACCTTACCAGAAAAATAAATTATCTCGAAGTCATAGTCCTGGAGTAATTCAAGTCATCATCGATATCTCAGATTCAAGTCCTTCTGAGATAAGATACACCTGAGATTATTGATATTGAGAAAACCGCAAACTGTTCGCTCAACGAATGATGGGTGAGACTATCCAATTGTAAGAACTCAAATCCACACTTCTTCATCAACGTTCTACTAAAGTGATGCTGAGATTTATCCTCTGCAAAAAAGAGAAATCAGGTCTCATCCCCTGGATGAACCAAATTCTTTGCCTAATACAGTCAACCCTGACATGAACTAACTAATATTTTATGCCATAGATGACGTCGTAAGGCCTCAATGAAACTACCAAAATATCCAACTGTTACTCTCGTCTCCAATAATTGTGTCACACTATCGGAATCAATTCATGGTTTCTGGATCTCCTTCAGTAGGAATCTCACAAGTGAGGATCATGTCATTAGTTTTAACCGGAACCTCTTAGTATCAACCATAAAAAAAGGACAGGAATGTAAACATCACAGAGAATGTTGTATTTTATTACTGCATCTCAATGTACAAAGAAACAAAACAACCTCAACAAAAACAAAAATGAATCAAGAAGCACCAATAACAAAGGCCTCCATTCCTGGAACTAGTCTCCCTCATGTCCACCTGGTCCCAAAGATTCATTGTCATATGCTTCAGTTGCCTGAAGCAGTTCTCTCCCATATCCACCTGTTCCCTGTGGTCGGGGTGGACCTCCTAGTTGTGGTGGGAACTCCTCGAAGTGTCACACACCACCATCTATACAGCCAGCTCCTTTTCCCCTGTCTGGTTGGTTCCCCTACTGCATGCTGCTCATCTACTAGACAGGTCGGGCAGTCTCGAGCCATGTGACACTGCTTGCCGCATGAATAGCACTTCCTGATCCTCGTATGGCTAGCTTTGTTTTGTTTTCCTCAGACAACTAAACCTATAACCTGAGTTAGCCCACATGTTGGCCTGGTCCTCCTGAACCCCTACATCATCTGTATTCTACATACAGATGACTCGGCTACTGAGGGAAATCCCTATGGCAAGGGAAGCAGCTCTGGAGAATTCTTAGAGTGTAGAGTCCTAGGTATAAAAATACCCTGAAGAAAGTC
Organism: Viscum album; assembly: GCA_963277665.1. Lineage (NCBI taxonomy): Eukaryota > Viridiplantae > Streptophyta > Magnoliopsida > Santalales > Viscaceae > Viscum > Viscum album. The sequence goes on from OY728152.1 coordinate 1,379,413,083, forward strand.
TCAAAGTCTCCCCAGGTGAAGGTCGTCTCGTCGCAAAACTGGAGCATCTGGTTCCACAACCTCTCAGCCGCTCCCTGAAAGAGACTAACAGCTAGGTACACCATCATGTCAGCAGTTGTCCTAGCTGTGTGGGCAGCTCGTGCTACAAACTCCAGCCAGTGCCCAGCCATCTGAAAATTCGACTCGCATCGAAACCTCGGAGGCCACTATCATTGGAACTTATGAAGCACACACATGCAGTGTAAAATCTTCACTGGTGTATCAACTAGAAGAGGGCCCTGTACTGAGGCATTGCTGCTCGGGGAGCTATCATCGCACTCTCCACTCGGTAACCATGCAGACTGGCTGGGTGAAGACATCCTGAACGAAACAGATGTGACACGGCCAAATGACTATACCTGGTGAGCTGACCTGGTTTGAGCTGATTTAAAAGAAACTTTTGAAAACACACACACAATCAGGGTTTTCATTCATTGAGTCAGAAATCAGAAGTAAGGGCCCTGGTGTATGGATATGTCGGCTACCCGCACCAACACTAGACTCCCTGATGTGAAGACCACACTTAGTACCCTTACCACTATTGCTTCATAGAAATGAAAAATATCAGAGTCCAATGTTCTAGGGTAAACCGACTCCTCTGATACCCATTTTTCACGACCTATCCCCCGGGGCCCAGGTCATGACTACCCCAATTCCACATTTCATAGGCCAGGGGCTGGTTACTAGCACCAATGGTGTAAATCCCTATAACTGGGAAGAAATTTCCTTTATAAAACATAAACTAACACAAACAAAGAACAAGTGGAAGAAAACACTAAGTAAAGAAGTATAACAAGTGTGCTAAAAGTAAAGAGGGGGCCGGAAATATAGGACTTTTTGTAAAGTACAAGGAAAAGTCAAAACACCAGGAGGGTGTCAAGATGCTCCTGGATCGTCCTCAGGAGTTCCTTCCTGAAGGGTAGGTACAAATGTCCACCTCATCTCTTCATGTCTGTCTGTCACCTCTAGGTACCATCTCGTCGTGAATTCATCCTCTGGGTACCGTCTCATCATGAAGTCCACCTTAGGGTAATATCCATCTCTACAAGGCTCAACCACAATCAGTGATGTCCACCGTCTACATCCAACACAATGAGTTTTGGGCATATCTCGTGCAGGGGTGAGTATAACAACACTCTGTAGGGATCCCGAGACCCTCAATGTCTCACTAAAACCAACAAGGATAAACCAGAAAGAAATATCTCAACAGATAACCTGTACTTAGGTATATTCCCATACATATACCTAAGTTTTCAAGTAACCCATCTCAATCATGAGGTAAACACAATGGTCATTGACACAACTCAAACCATCATTTTCATTAATTATATCGATACCACAACTGCTGAAGAGCTCCTCCACTATCGAGTAAAGTTATCCTATCACGTCTATGAGGCCCTGCTCACTAGCCTTAAACTACTGAGGTACTCCTCCTATGCAGTATCGCAGGTCTTCCAGCCCAACACAGTAGTGCTCCCCGCCATGAGTCTGCCACCCCAACACAGTAATTCTCCCCCTAATAGCCTACATAGGTACTCCTCCTATCGAGTACCACGTGTCTACCACCACAACACAGTAGTTCTCCCCGCCAAGGGTCTGCCACCCCTACATAGTAGTGCTCCCCATTGAGCTATATAATTCACTCCGAAATGAATCGGACAGGCAGTCACCAGGTCTCAGCCAGCTACAAGGTCTCCATACTCCATATGCTTGTCTCCAGGAGGATCCCCACCCCAATCTACTAGTCGATACATCCGAGTGCCCATAAATCTCAAGTGGAAGTATCTCAATGTACCGCCTCGTCATAGGTGTCAAAACGCAACAGACGGACTGTAAAATGGATGCCCAATCTTTGAGTTATTAGCATTTCTGTTCTAGGGGTCCAGTTGGTTCTTAAGCTAAAAACAACATGAACAAAATCCAACTGCATCCAAACCTCAGGTGAAGTGTGCCAAAAGAACCATCTCATCAAGATGAATGCAAAGTAGTCGACAGAACGTCAATCAGACGTCTGATCCTCATGTTATAAGTGTTTCCGCTACGACGGCCCGGTTGCTTTTGGGTTCGAACCAACCCGGCCATACCCAAACAGTGCCTAAATCATTAGTGTAATATACCGAAATGACCATCTAAATCCAAGGAATCCAATGCAATTTACGATATTTCTATCTGAGGTACATAGCTCATGATATATCCGTTTAACCAAAAAAGGTCGGAAAATAGGGGGTCTGGGCCCAGCCAACCCGTCACACCAACCCCTGGGTCGGCCCAAACAGGGTCGACCCGACCCGGGTCCAGGTCCAGAACGGTTGGGCGTGGCCCAGCCTGGATGGCATGGCCCAGCATGGCCAGCACGGCCTAGCGCACATTGTCCACGCGGCTGGCTGACCAGGGGGAGATGACGGTGCCCATTGGGGCCCGCCATAGCTGCTGGTCTGGGGGGGGGTTACACCCCTCTGTTTCTTTGAAATGGTCAGCCATGAAGGTCGGCCCTTGGGTAACCGTGGGAACCCCTCGGGTCCCACCTCTTGGTCGCACCGGCAGCTGGTACAGCTGGCGGCCCTTCTAGATCCACGTCTGCCTTAGGCCACGACTTTGTTCAACAAGCTCGACGCGATGACGCCACACCCCACCGTTGTAAACTGCCCCGGACGTGGCCCCTTTAGCTCTGACGCGACGCGATGGAGCATCAATCCTCCACCGCAGCCCGCCCCGATCATGAGTCTGGCTCAATTGCACCTGGCACGATGGTGTTGCCCCTTTGAAGCGACCCGACAATCATGCGCTGACAATCCGCTTGTGTTCGGTCCAACGCCGGCTGGTTCTTCATAGTCCACCTCCATCATCCACAGACAACAAACGATAGTGGAAGGTTCGGACTGTGTCCGTGCGGTTTGAGCCCTTCATCGTCAATATGGTATCATGCAACCAAAAGAACCCGACGAATTGTAGAATGATGATGAACGGTATTAAAACATGAACATAACAACCCTTACCTTAAGGTTCTCCATTCGTTGACGATATCGCGAAAGGGTGGAAGTCTGCTCATTGGCGTCATCTCAAGGGAGGATATGAAGGTGATGATGACCATTGGCATTCTTCTCTTCCACAAAGGCCTTGTATCCCGGCTTGAGCGTCATTCATTGGAGATCCGTCAGAAGGAGAACAATTCTTCGTGGAGGGTTAAATCTCTCTTAATTCTCCAGGGATTCCCCACAGAATATTTTCCCAGGGAAATATTAAAATGAGATTTCCCGACATCTTAACAAACATTCCATCTCAATTCCATTTAATTAAAACTCATTAATTAATTGAATAGTTGGAAAAAATTAAATGATTAGAGAGATATGGAAATTGGAGAGGCTCCACTCCAATAAATGAGTCGAGTAGTCATGTATTAAACAAGGGGTGAGTTATGGGGAGTTTAGGTAGTTGAGGGAGAGGTGAGGAGTTATAGTCTCGTGTGGGCCTCACCACAATAAACCCTCCCATGGGAGGTTAGGTGGGTTTGGGCTCCACCTCTAACTCCCCCATTTTCAAATAATAACCACCCTCCACAAAGAAAAATATCAAACACATATATTAATTTATTCCTTAAAAAACAACCAAAAATTAACCCCTTATCCCATCAAAACACAACTATGTTAAAGGTCCCCTTAAGCAATTACCGGTGCTGCGAGTTCATCGGTTTCCTTAGATTTCAATTTCGTGCACCGGTTCAAAAGATAGAAAAACCTACTCTTTTGTTTACGGAATGTACCTATTCTAAAATTTGGATATTTATTCCGGGCACACCGAGCCTTAGAATCACGTTCCATCAGATGCTATAGACTCGTAAAATTCCAAATAAATTTAGAAAAAAATTTCCCTGAATTTTCCAGGTATTTATAGTAATCAATAACAAAAAAATATAAAATAATAAGAAAGAATAAAATGATGATCAAATATTTCCTAATAAATAACCACATGATATTGAAACATAACCATGGATATTATAACTAATTTAATAATCAAATTGTAAAAAATTAACTAATTTCATAATGGAATAATTTGTAATGTTGGTCATCAATAACATTATATCCATTCCTCTCTCTAGAAATTATAAATCTATGTGTATGTACCCTTTTTATTTTTCCAAATAACTTGTCTTCTGGGGAATCCCAATGCATCCAAGGGATATGTAATTCTACGCCCCAATCATTAAAAAATTATAATAATTAATTACCTATATGAAAGGGGTGAATCAAAATTAACATAAACACTCATAATTAAAAAATTTGGAAAACTGAATGTCAATACTTTCCCCAATTATGAAGAATAATCCTAAAATTTTAATAATAATATAGAAATGGTATTTAAATAGTAAACTATAGTGAACATATCATAATCCTTCTATAAAAATGACAAGTATAGAATAATTACAACATATTCCAAATAAATAATGTACAAAATAAAGGATTTATGAATCCTAAAAACATAATCACCATAAAAGTTCCATTAAAAAAAATCATTAGGAAAATATATTGGTCATTTTTAAATTATATTTAAAACTAAAAGACCAAATAAAAAATTTTAAAATCATTTTATATGAAAATAAACATTTAATTTAATAAATTTTTCTTAATAAAATTGAGTGGTAATGAGTTATTTAATTCCACATATTAACTACATGTTAAAAGGAATATTCAATTAAAAATTATGGAAAATTCAACGATGTCATTATTGGGAAAAGAAATAAATATTCCTTTTAAAAAATTATAATATTCCAAAAATATTTAAAAAATAATTATTAAATTATTTGGAGAATGCCATAAATATTTTTGGAAACGTTTTTAAGGAACCTAGTTTGGGAAAAAATGTATTTTTCAATGAAGAGATAAATAATGTCATATTTTCATAAAAATATTTTTAGATTAATTATAAGATTAAAATAGAAAAAATTGTAATTTTCAATGGAATTTTATTAAATAAATATATTAGAATAAAATGAATTAGATTATTTATTGATATATTATATTGTTTGATCATTATTTTTTAATAAAATCCTGATAAATGATGAGATTGTAAATTAATCCATTACCACTATAGTAACATGTAAAATAATGTCCAATAAATGAAATAAATTCATTATAAACATAAAAAATCATTTAAATAATGGAATTAATTATATAAAATATAAATTGGTTAGTATATCCATAACACAAATGAACTAATTAGTGAATGTGGCATACACCTCATAGATGCAAATTTGAGATGAGAAACTCATACCTTAGGATTGATTTCCATTGCACAGATTATAAAACAAAATATATTTAATATATGATTACTATAAATCAATTAATGAAACAAAATAATATAATTAATGAAATATATTATTTACTTATTGTCCTTTATGACCAATTTATTAATAATTCATTGTTAAAATCACAATTTTAGTGGATAATTTCTTTGTTTTTCATTTATGTTTTTGTTCTAGAATCCAGTCCTCTTATATTAATCATGATTAATAAATAAATATAATTTATAATTTTTTTTCAAATATGACATATATTAGTTATATATTTATTAAGATTAATCCATATATGTTTAATATAGAAAATTGATATGGATAGTTCATAAAAACAATATGTCTTATATACATGTCAACATTGTTTCCTTTTTTATTAGTGTGTAAAATGAAAAGAAATTAAATATTAATTCACCATTACTATATAATTATTATTTATTATGTTGAGTTTTTATTGATTCAATAAGTATTTATTAAAATTTAAGTAAAAAATAATAGAAAAACATTAGACATCACTATGTGGACATGATAGTCCACAGATACACACGTGATAAGTAATTTTTTTCCAATTGATTGAAGGGTAAAAGATATATGTTATATTATAGTAAGAGTAGTATTTTATGGTTTTAAATATCACATATATTTATTAAAATTACCTATAATATCTTTATTTGAAATTATAAGTTAAAAAATCACATAGCTTCATGAGACGGTTGTCCACCGTACACAAGTTAGTGATTATTGAATCCTCCCCAAAATAGAATGTCAAAATGATATTTTTGAGATAATTATTACACAATTTATAATAACATCATAAAATCATATTCATATTTTAAACTCATAATTATAATAATACTTGAAATGTGGATATAGAAAATCAATTATACACGTTTATGTAGTGGTATTCTATAGTACACATTATCAATTATTTCGTTTCCCATTTAAATAATGTGGATGTTAATGTGGGTTATTAAATTTAATTTATAACATCTTAATATATATGGGATAAATTATTAATTATATAGTCATTTTTAAATTAGAATTTAAGGTTATTAATTATTAAATTAAACAAATACACATGAATATGTACTTTAACTCTTCTTCGAAGAGCCTCTTTATGTTTACATATAAATACATTGTAAGGGGGAATAATAACCAAAATAATGACACTGGTATGTAGGTATTTATGGAATTTAGTTTTTAAATTATGGATACATTTAACCAAAGGGTCTTTTAATCCAGAATGAGAGAGCATAAGAGTGGTGTTTCAAAAATGTTGGAGTAGATACGCGTTAATTTTTTTAAAAGTAAAAGTGATACCAGTGTTTTTCTAATGACAGAAGCCTCAAATCATAATAATTATCAAAACCTTGATTTTATACATTCTAAATATTTATGAATTTTATTTATAAATATTATTTCATTTTTAATAATTATATATTTAGTTTAACCCCATGTAAAAAAAATTTAACCATTACCACTGTAATTAATTATTACATTTTTCACTAATAAATATGGTCAAAAAATATGTTGGACATATGTGATAAAATACATTGTTTTTATTCCTATTATGCAATCCTATTTTTATAATTTAATCCACATAATTGGTAGAATTAAATTTAATATTATACCAATATACACTTTTTAGAAATTGGTTTTATTAAAAAACCATACAAACTTTTTATATGTTTTTACAGAAATATTAAAGTGAAATTGATTCAGATAAAATTAATTTGTAAATTGTTTTTATAATTTACCTAATTGGACATCAATAATAATTTAAAGTATTATTTATCTTTTAAAATAATATAAATGAAAAGGAATGTTTCGATAAAAACCATTCTTCATTCACTATTTATTAAAAATTGTTCTTCATAAAAATTCCAAAAATTCACCCAAGGATAATTTTGAAATTATGATTTAAAACATTATATTTTAAAAAAATAAATATAAAAAATGGGTTAATTGTTAATTTTATATTATATTTGAAATGTGGGACTAAACTACCTTTCTAAAAATATATTTTTTCAATAAAACCAATCTTTTTTTCTATAGAGTTATTCTTATTTTATTTCAAATCAATAGATAAATTATGAATTTTCTTACACAGGTTTAATTAATATAATTTGTATAATTTGTTTTAATATTATTCATACCAATCAACATAATGGATTTTTTATAATAACTATGTTTAATTATAATATTTTAATAGACTATCACATTTGATTAAACTTATTATTTCATACATTATCTACTATTGAAGAAATTGAATTTATTTTAAAATAAATATATCATAAAGGCTCATTATATTCAATTATCTTCTAATCACGGTGTTTACATTCTTATATTATATAAAAGATGATATTTATCTTTAAAAATATCAAGACATGAAATAATATATATGAAAAATAAATTACATCATCATTGTTTAAACATGATCTTACTATTTCGGGGTATTAAATTTTTATATAATCTTATTGAAATTTAAATATTGTGAAAAAATGATAAAAATTATTTTTCATAATAAATAATCGTATGTAAATAAGCCGTCTAGAATTTCACATAACTAGGCTTTCATGTAGAAGAACATTGGTGGGAAATGAATATATTTACACAGAATAAATGTTAAAAAAATTAAAGACAATGATAGATATAATTGATCACAAGAAAATGAATGAAAAATGGAAGGATTTGGTTCTAATATATATATATATATATATTATTATTTAGGATAATTACTGATTCATTATATGTGAAGGTAATTGGATAAAAGTTCTGTTTCAATATCATTTTCTTATAGTTGATGAATTCATTTAATTTGTAATAATATAGGGAAACAAGCATACATCATTTATTTTTATTTCTGCATTATAATTTTATCATTTGGTTAGAAATTTTTCAATTTCATTTTTATCTCTTACTCAGAAAAATAAATATACAAAAATGAATATTTTTATTTCAGAATCACTAGAATTAAATGTTAAGGGATCATAAATTCCATAAAACTGTGAAAAGATATTATCCATTAGATACTAAAACCAAAATAGTTTATATATGTTATCCAATATAATACATTAATCACTAACACCTTAGAAGTAACTCCAAAATTTCCTCTTAATCCATTTAATTATTACTTAATTTCTAGAATCATCCAAAATATGTCTTAAAAATTGAAAGAAGGAAAAATTTTGAAGGAAGGTCGCCGAATAATAATTTGTTTCCCCAAAAAATATAGATTTTATATTAACATAAAATAAAGAATACAAAGATATCATTAATAGCATAAAAAATTAATGAAAACATGAATATAAAAAAAATAAAGTCTCATATTGTCATATATATTCGATAAATAAAAACATCCAGTGCACTCTTTAAAAGATAATAGAACCATCAAATCAATAACAAATTTCATGAAACAAATAATATATAATAAAAATTTGTTATTATTACATAAAAATTTATAATATATTAAGGATTTTATTCTTTATTTAATGAAATTTAGAGAAAAGATTAAATTTACACTAAATCACTTATCTAGGGTATCAGTTCCTTTTAACATATTCTGGTATAACATAAATAAATAATTCTATAGTTCAATCTTCATTTGTTTTATGATTCCTAAATATATAATATAATTGAATAATATACGTATAACATTATTGTGGTATCCAAATACATGAAAATTAATCATTCCATTCTTCTATTGTAATATCATATGAATAACCTTGACCCATGAGATTATTCCAAGGTATACTCACATGATGCTTTATGAGTTCATTTGTGTAGTGACACATCTCTTAATAATTATATAATTTGGCATTGTAATATTATTTCATTCCCTTGAAATAAAAAACATGGTTTCCATTATTTATTCAGTCATAGAATACCCCCAATACATTCTAAAGAGTACTAGGAGGTTTTATTCCAGAATTATGACATGGGGAAATACCTTTTTCCCTTTTTCCCATTATCTTTATTTTTCCCAGCCTTCGTCTTCTTCTCCTACATCCCTTCAAAAAAAATAATTGGATAATTATTTCATATTTATGAAATCACATGATTCACTAACCATATTAAATTAGAAGGTTTCAGATACTATTTCCCTTCAAATTATTGGCGTAATCCAATCAAATAATTAATGGTTTTTTATTGTAACTATTATTTTAAATTATACAGTTTCGATTCCTTCAACTAGATTTGATTTATAAAAAATTATATTCACTAGATTAGATCATATTTTTTTAAAACTAATTTTTAATCACAAAACCATTTAAATAAATAACATAAATTGAAAATTTTATACATGGATTATATCATTATCATAAAATTCAATTTTTAGGGAAATTTTCATATATAAAATATATTTTAAAATCCATTATAATTTTTTATAACTAATTTTTGAATTATCATGATATTATCCCCTAGGAGTGTCAAACCAAGAGTTTAGTTAGTACTGTTAACATATTCATGGTAATGCTTGAGTAAAACCAATGAAACTTTAATAGAGTTATAACTATTATGTATGTGGGTTCCAGACCCATGGACACTTGTATTTACTATAAATATATGTTTTTTAAGAATAAAAATATCCATAACTTACCTATAATTTTTTATGTTATCTAATTCTCAAACTAATTTATGTCATATTTTTTTGTTCTCTAATATATGTTTTCCTAAATCTAATTCACTGGGATTCTATTCAACTTCTTCTAATACCATCATAAAAGGACCCAACGCTATTATTTAAGAGTGTGAGGCTACTTTATTACAATAGAATAATATACAAGGAATCACATACGAAAAAACTGTAAAGTTTAGTAGTCTCTGTAGACATGATATAAATTTTATATTCTATTTATAATTGAAAATAAAAAAAAATATCAAACGGTTTTTGCATTTAGAACACCATATTCCCCATAACATATCTTAAAATATAAATGAAAAAAATTAATCATATCATTGGGAAAATAAATCATAATAATGGGGTGACCTAAATTGCATAGTAATAGTATGCATTAAGTGGATGATATCATGAATTCATAATATATAATTAATATTAAATGTAAAATAACATAAAAAAATGGAATGTAATCAATAACCTAAATATTAATAATATTATAGAAGGAATTAATGATGATAAGATAATGTCATAAAATCAATCACATTATCTTGAATTATAATCATGAATATTATAACTAATCAAATATCCACCTGTAATATCAATAACTAATCTATTCATAAGGTAATGGATAATTTTTGACATCTGAAAAATACATTCAAGGTGTTTTAGAATATATTTTAAATATATGAGTAAAAAAACTTCTGATTTGGCCAACTGATTTTTATCATGATAATTACACATGGATCAAGGTGATATATATTTCTAGGATTAAACCATAACTTAATAATCCCAAATCATTCAACATATTAAAGTGGTTAATCATAATGAAAATTAAAATTCATATTGGAAAAACTAGTATACAAAATGGAATTAATTTTATAAACTAATAAACATAATAATAAACCATTCATAGTAATAATGGGACTGTTATAAAAATAATAAACAACTGTTAATTGATCAGAAATCATTTAGATAAATATTTAGGATCTACGAATTATATGATATTACTAATATAGTATAATAAAAAAATAAATAGTTAATTTCAATGATGTATATAATTAGAAAATAAATAGAACTAAAAAATTTCTTGAATAAAATACCCTTTTTACATTTAATGTATTTTTGAAACAAAAATAATAGAAAATATATTTAATTTACTATATATTATAATATACATTAAATATTATTTTGTATTATTTAAAAAATTGAGTGGGCATGATGGCTAGAAATATTATATATTCCATAATCCTTAAAACACATTATATTTTTATATTTTCATTAAATGCCAGTATGGAATAGTTTAGAAAACTTCATGAAGATTCCATATTTAAAAAAAATAAAACATGGATAAAAAAATTTTAATAAATTATTGGAAAAATATTAAAAAATACGTTAAATTTTATTATAATATATTTTTTGAAACAAAACAAATTTTTGATAGAATATATAAAGAAATTTATATTTCTATAAAAACAGTCTTCCCAATAACTATAAGTACCAAAGTGTGAAACATTGTACTATTACATAAATTTTTAATCAATAAAAATAGTAGACTAAAATTTATGAGTATCTTGAATGATATATCAAATCATTTCATCATTTTAAATTTAATCATAAACATTCTGGTTAAATGATTAGATTGTAGAATTAAATGTTACCACCTGAGAATCTTTTGTTATATAATCTCCAAGAATTTAGTAACATAAAATGAAATGAAAAATACCATTAAGATAAATAAAATCATGAATTTGAATATCATACGGGTAGTATATACACCATAATAAAGAATTAAGTGGTGAATATGGAATTCCTCACAGGGAACTAAATGTGAGACTAGAAACCCACATCACATGTTTGGTTTACTTCTTCCATGGTCATCACAAAATTTTAATAAATATTAGATTATTATAAATATATTATATACGAATAGTAATATATTTTTGACCATATAATATTTACTTATAGTCTTTTATGAAATTCTTAATAAATATTTTTTTATTAAAATAATTTATTCACGTAAAAGTTTCTTCATTTTTCATGAATTTTTTAAATTGGAAATTTTGTAATTTTTATAATGATCATGGTTAAATAATCCAAATAATGTAAAAAATTATATAAATATCATAAATATTTATTATATTGGTATTGATAGTAATCTAAAAAATATAGTGACAGAAAATACATTACACCATTTATGGAGATGACAGTTCATACATACACATGAACACTATTTCCATAATATAATTGGAAGTAAATAATGAAAAATAATTATTTATTTATTTTATAGATTAATTATTAATTTTTATATACCGTTTATTTTAATAATACCCTTCATTATTACCGTCCCAATAGAAATAAGATGAAAAACATTTCACATTGCATCATGGAGTCAGTAGTCCACACATATGTTTTTAAAACATTATTATTTTACAATATATTAGAGGGTGATAAGTTTAATGTGATATTGTATTTCATGAATTATGGTGAGTTTTTGAATATCAAAAAAACATTTACATTATCCATACTATCTTTTATGTAATGCATTAGAGAAAAATGAATCAAATCATTTTAGGAGGCAGTAGTCCTCCATACAGATAAGTTTCATTATCGTATATTGAAAGGAATTTAATTTATAAAGGTATGTGATACTGTATAATTTAATAACTATAATATAATCAAATATTTTATATAAATATATTAAATATAGCATTAAATTCATCTTTTAAAGGTTGGGATGGATAACAGATTACAACGGTTTTCGAGGTGGTACTTTGCCATACAAACTATTGATGGTTTCTTTTCCCATTTGGTGGATGTGGAGATGGATATGGGTTAAACAATTTAAATATTATTATCATTTTATATATTCAATAATAGTTTAATTTTATTATAATATTTGATGAATATTTTAGGTTTTTTAGGAAGAAATAAACCCAATTTCCATGGTAAATAATGTTACCTATTTTTTAGAGTGCCTATTGAGGTTTAGAACTAAATCCTTAATAGGATAGATTAATAATATGAAAAATTAATTTATGATTTTGGGAGGGGTTTAGAAAAGTGTTTTTTATTGTTATTGGTTAAGATAATGTTTTTTGGATTTGTGTAGCAAAGAGGAGAGGGGTGGCCTTTTATTAGTAGTGGAGAGGAGACAAATGAATATTAGGAAAATAAATCACGGTACCAAATTTTTGGTCATTGAAATAGCCAAACAAATGATACAATATGAAAACAAATAATATATAAAAAAAATTTCTTTCAATCAAAATTATTTAGGAAATTTTTTATGTTTATGTTTTACACTTATCTTCTTAGTATAGCTCCAAGTTAACCAATTTTTACCTTAATTTTAATATATAATTTCTACTCATTAAACAATTATTTATTGTAAAAATTTATGTTTAATTTATTAGATAATATACATAATTATTATTATGAAATTTTAATCCATTTTCTATATTAAATCAATACTTTTGGAAGAATTCAATTTAAAATTAAACCCGCATATGTGTGAAAATCGATATTTCTAATGAAAATAAATAGAATATTTAAAAATATTTGTTACTTAACTCAATATTAAAATAATTAAAATGTCATAAATTAGTAAAATAATAATATAATTAATAAAATATAATTTAAAAAAAAATTTAAACTCAAACATACATTACAAATAATTTATTTATAAATGGTGTTTTCCATAAAAATCAGTATTTTCACTATCCATAGAAAATATATTATTTTTAATAAAATAACTAAATATTAACCAAAATATTATTTTTATTATAGTATAAAAATATTTATATATTAAAATATATTTTGTAAATGTACTGGAATTTAATTATAAATTATGTGCGCATAGTATAACTAAAACTGCTTTTTGGAAATTCTTGTTTTTCATTAAAATTTACATTTTTTAAACAATTATAATATTATTTATAATAAATTTATAAGAATTGAATTTATTTTCTTAAAAAAGTAACTATATCTTTTTCATAATTTAGTTGTTTGTAGTGACATTATTTAATATAACAACTAGTTTATTATTGTTATGTTTGGAAAATAAACTTTTTATAGAGTATCACATTTATTTTAATGTTGGAATTGTGTTCTTAATAATTTATCTAACATGATAAATTTAATTTAGATTAAATATATTATAAATCCTTCATGTGTTACATTTTCATCTAATGATTTTATTTCATTTCACATAAGCTATCGGATATAATTTTTTTCTTTTCAAATATAAGGGTATTATATTTTTCCATTAATTTTCCTCTATATTTGAACTCAAATATGTAGATGAATTGTTTTCGGTTAAACTATACATTTATTATTTTATCATGAAGATTAGTCATAAATTTCCACATTTTCATTAAAAATCCTTGAATAATGGTATCATTATTCTACAATAATTCCTTAAAATCATATTAATCCATGCTATCATTACAATTTTTTTTAATATATATATACTTTTCATTTTATGAATTGGGACCTATTAAACATATGTTGTAAAAATATAATTATATTATTATTTATCACATGAACAGGTCTACAACTATCATAAAAAATAATTATTTTAAAAATTCTAAAATAATTTCTAATACTTTTTTCATATAAATTTTTACCCTAATTTTCTTGAAAATTTTAAATACTTTATAAGTTATTTAATAATTAATATAATCTTATCCTAAAAAAATTTAATGATAACTATAAATTAATTTCATCTATGTAAACAAACATTAAATAATATATTTTTACTAGGGATATACTGTAATTGTACCATAAACCATATTTTTATTGATTTCTTATTATAATTTTTATCTATTTTATGAATTGGGATAATATTTTCATTTGAATGATAGTTTTTCAATAGCATGGTTTTTATTCATTATATATATATAATCATTACTCATTTATTCCATATGAGGAATGGCTTGGACATAAAATGTGTCAGGAGTCGGTCATTATTGGCCCATGATCCAACAATAGTACTAATGAGAAAAATAGATTTCAGTATTTTGAATACAAATTACCTATTTATATATGAAATATTGGAACATGGCCTTGATTGTAATATTTGTTTAAGGAATTATGTATTTTGTCATTAGGAAACTAGTTTTTTTTCATTTGATTATATATATTACAAATTCGTCAATTTATTAGTCTTATTTTATGATATTAGTTTTATGTCATAAATGATTATTGTTTATCCCTATATTATAATTCATGTTTTATTTATTATTAGATATCATATGTTATATTTATTCCCCTATTGAGGTTATGTGTTCAAAAATTTTTTGACTTAATTTCCCTTGTATTCCAATATGTTTTTTGTGAGTGATTTTATCGATATACTAGAAGAACTAAAAATATTACTAATGGACCATTTGTATTTTTAATGTTCTCTAGTTTAATTTTGGAAGAATATATGTATTTTTTCTTCCAACACTTATAAGGTATATGCTCTATTAGGATGTTATCTCTTTTCTCTTATGAAAATGTTGTAATATATCCATCATCTATAATTTAATGGAGTAAGGGAGTTACAATTGGTTTCAAAAGATGTTTATTATGACACATTGGAATAATATTTATGAAGACATAGTTGAGATTACATAACCATATGATATATTCTAGATATAATTCCATTTATAGTGCAATATGTGGAATATTTTTTAATATTGATATTGATTGGGTTTTCTATATAACATGTCCCTATATATATAATACTAATTAATATTATTTTTGTTATAGACACATATAATGGTAACAGATCCTAAATTGTATTTATGGGTATTAAATTGGCCGTTACTAGTGAATGATAAGTGGGTGTAGAACTGATCCCCCAGTTAGAAACTCACAGTGGACCTGATTTAGGAAATTCATATTACCTTTATAAACCATTATGATGAATGGGAGGACAAAACCGATGACTACCATTAAAATATCATGGTTATTTTCTATAAACCTAAGGTTTCATTAGTTTATAATTATGTGATTCATAATAATTTTAACGACATATATACCCTTATTAAGGTTTTATGTGAATGGAATTATATGGGAAAACTTTATAGGGTACGATAAGATATTTAAGTTATATAATACTGTTATTTTTAATATTTTTTATAGACAAATGGTAAATTGTGAAAGAATGATTTTCTATTATATACACTTTTTTAAAAAGGTATATAGACCCTTTAGGTGTAAAATTATCTTTTAAAATGTTTTAATAATTGTTAATTATAATAAAAGAGATAATATATTTTGGGAACATATGTTTATTATATAGATAACCATGGGGTGGACAACTAATTTTATGAGTATGTTAGAAATATTATTTTTGAATTAGTTCAATATATTTCGGAATCATGTTATTTATAAAAAATACTATAATAATTTGGATATTATATAATTAGTCCATTTAAAGTTGTAGGAATATTTATGAGTGATTAGTGTTATATTTGGAAAAATATTAAAATAATTTCGGAATAATATGGTGTCTAATGTCACTAATTTTTGGGTTTTTAACTTGGTCTTGACTATTTTGAATTGTTTTAAGTTTATTTAATTATAGAAATATTAATGTTGAATAATAGTTGTTATTATTGAGTTCATATATATTAGTGTCTTATTTATTGTTATACAATTTTTTTCAAATTAGATATTATCTTAATTTTTAAAAATATATTTTTTCTAAAATATAATTAATATAAAAATAATAAAATTTTTGGGATTGTTTGATCTGCTGATATTTAATTTTATTGTTTCTGGGATAAAAAAATCATCATTTTTCAATATAAAATATGGGATAATGTTGAATGGGAATAACTTCATATATTAGAAATATAAGATAAATTATACATATGGTATAGAATGATATCGATTTTGAATATTTTATCATGTTGAAGATCCTACTATTAAAATATTATCTCAACTCAAGGAAAACGATCGTGAAATAAAATGGTTATCCTATAAACATTATTTCTAATTAATTCATAATTGTCATCATCCATTACTAATTTATGGTAAATTGGTCATTAAATTTATAGTGATCTGGTTGTATATAACAATCTATTATTCAATGGGTTTTTTCCTCCATGTCCATATTTTTACATTTGTTCAATGTCCTACAAATTTAGGAACCCATTTTATGAGTTATTCAAATTGAACATCCAATTTACATTTACCACTTTTCATGATTGTGGTTTATTATTACATTTAATGATATATGATCACAATAAAGTTATATTTAAATATTAAAATTGTTTTTGTTTTGATGATCAAATTTTTTATCTTCCACAATTTTGATTTTATTTTAAATAATGGTTGAAACATTTTTTATCAAATAAGTTATTAGATTATGTAGAAAAATATATATAATTTCGGTATAGTGTAACACCCTTGGATTATAAAATTTTCTTTATTTATTTAAAATTAAATTCCTAGGATATTATGTATAATTTTTTTATAAGGAATTAATATGAGGCTATATGCTTTGATGGCATGTGCTTCTGAATCATGGTGAGATTGAAACAAAATTTTGAATGTTTTTATTATGTACACTTATGTAAATGTGTGAGTATGTTTTTCTAACTTTTGAACTGATTTTCAAATCAAAAATATGAGGGTACCATTGAATTCCAAATTCTAAGAATCGTATGGAAAAGGACTTATCTTCAGTCGAAAACGGCCAAATGAAAACGTTAATTTTCTGATTTTTTGAAAAATAAAAATTTAACATTAAAAAGTTATTTTATTTTGTTCTCTCATCCATTGGGTGGAGTTAAATGATTCTATGGTGTTGTGGTAAGGATAATTGATGAGGCTCATTAATTTATTGTTAAATCACATCCTAACAAGTCTTTAATGAGGAGTAACAAAGATGATAGTTCATAAATGAAAAAGATTAACTACACGACATTTAATCGTAACATAAACAATATTTCATGTTTTCCTTTTTATTTTGGTTGACGCATTTGTGGAACAAGGAATTAAACTCTGTTTATTCTCTGAAAATCCTCATAAGAACTTCCTCTTCAAAGAATAATGACAAATTCCAATGAACTTCAAACATCATCTTTGCACCTCAAAGAACCAAGTCGAAAATGACGAATGACATCGACGTCTTGAACCCTCAAGGACGTAACACAATTTCAATGAATGTAAAAGTGGTAGGGGTTTAATTTGACCAGTTTATTCCCTATTATTATTCTAGAAATGATAAAATTAGATCCACCCACAAACAGGTTAATCCGCTAATCATGCGTTTACATGGGAAGGTACCTTTTTTGGAAATATTCTTTAACCGGATATGAAATTATAATTTTCTTATTTGACTAAAATCCCTGGATGATCAATAATTATAATATTCTGACATTAATGTTTCAGGTAGACACGATCAAGGACCAAGCCCCTCTACTTCAAGTGTTCTTTGTGTCTAAACACCTGATTGGACGACATGCCAGTTTTGAGACCTTCGTCGCAAAGAGTACTTTCCCTAGTGACCGTAGCCACTGACAGAAAGGAAAACAATCCACTGGGGAAACAAAAGTGGTCCACTAAAGGTTCCAGAATTGCACCGACACTGGCAGTGGATGATGTCGGATAACGGTGGGACTTTTAACATGCCACAGTGGCAAGAGGCCAGCGCTGACAGGTTGTGACCACAGTGGGGGGATGTAGTGCTAGGCGAGCACTTCGTGGAGGGGTTCCCTATGTTTGGACCTCCCAGATGAGCTTGAAATCAAATTCATTTTACCGTGATAGGATTAAGGCTTTGTGTCCACAAGGATTGTAGGGAGGACACGCGGTGGGCAATCGCGTCCCAGGCAAGCACCATGATCCACCCATGCAGCCACTCTTTGGGATGGCGTGCCTTGCCCCTAGCTAGTAGGATGGGCCGACCCCGCACCAAGTAGGATGGTCCCATGATAGGTGTGTCTGAACCATGTCGATATTCCTGACCTATGATTGGTGGGCCCGACTCGTGTCGGTAGACCAAAATTGTGCCCATCGGGCTCTGCCAGATGAGACCGGTTCGTCGGGCGATGTAGTGGCCTGGACCCTCATCTGAACTGGGCTGTACCCAGCAAATCCCTTTGGGCCTAGCCCACTGGTCAGTCCAGACTGGACTAACCTAGACCTAGACTAGGATATCTCAAGGCATTCATAACTAAACCGGTGTATGTGGGCACCATGGGTTGGGTTTTTTCGGGTATGTCCAACCGGGTCGGACCAGACCAAGATGCAACAAGCCCATGTTTACTAAAACCCTAATAACAAGAAAATACGGAGTCTGAATGACAATCATTTCATGGAATTAAGACCCTCTCTATGAGGTGGAACACTTTTCATGCCCTAAAAATGCTTTCATGGTGGTGGAGATGCAACGAATGACTTGAGGAGCGGTTCCCCAAAGCGCACTACTTACAGAACCCTGTGATTGGATGAGACCTAAATAAAATTGACTATAGACTCAGTGTGACTAGACTATAGCCTATTGGAAAGCACATCTATGTTAATTTGATGGCCAATGATGGGAAATTATTCTATGTGACTTTGAAGGCCCACAATATATGATGATGATGAGTTCCTCAGCAATCCAATATTAGTGGGAAGCACGTCTGTGTGACATTGCTAGCCCACTGTGTGTGATGCACTAGTGCAGAAAACGTTTTTTACGTCACCATTTTTTACGTCGGTTATATAAAACCGATGTCAGAATATGTAAAACGAGGTTTTTTACGTCGGTTATTTAATAACCAACGTAAAAACCTGTGTTCGGTACACCTTTAACGTCGGTTATTTTAATAACCGACATTATTAATCGCGCAGCTTCGTTTTTTACGTCGGTTATACATTAACCGCCGTAAAAAACAGAAGCGGGGGGTGTTTGTTACGTCGGTTATTCAATAACCGACGAAACAAATCGACATATGTATGAGTTATTACGTCGGTTATTCAATAACCGACGTAAAAAACGCGGTTTTTGAAGGCCTTTTTACGTCGGTTATAAAATAACCGACGTAAAAAAAGAATCCGCAGATGTTTTTGACGTCGGTTATGGAATGACCGACGTAAAAAACGCGGATTTTGAGCCCTTTATAACGTCGGTTATAAAATAACCGACGTAAAAAAAGAATCGGAGTAAGGTTTTTACGTCGGTTATTGAATAACCGACGTTATAAATGTTTTTAAAAAAATTATAACGTCGGTTATTGAATAACCGACGTGATAACTCATTTAAAAATTTACCCAGACCCGTGGATTGTCATTCGCGAGTTTACCTTCGATAGTCGGGACTCGTCTCTCTCGCGCGTAAACCCGAATCGGCTCGTCCATTTCATTGGTTTAGATTCATTTTGCGATCATCATTTCTCATATTTAATCTCCTCGGATCAATCATCTAAACTCGCAGCACTCAGGTAATCCTCCCACTCGTTCGTTTTTTTTTCGCAGATAGTATATATATATGTGTTGTGATTTTTTTGTTGAAACTAGCTAAGATTCTTCGATTGCGAACCCTTTTAACTCATTTTGGCACCATAATCTTATTTATCATCCCTAGATCTATTAGTTCGACTTGCAATATTGACTAATTTTATGATTTCACTAATTTTTCATCGTTTTCTATAAATCCCCAAGAGTGTTGGGGCGTGTCCATTTGGATGGGTTGCCCTTTTACAGTTGTTACTACTTTATTCACACACAACCATGGCATAGGTGCATGGATTTGGGATCACATCACCATTTTCACCCCTGCAAACAAAGTTTCACGAGGAGGAATCGCCAGATTTCCCCTCGGCATGTTAAAAATTTTAGATACCCTCTTTTCAGCAAGTAAAAAATTAACTAGTTTTTTCTTCACTACTTATCCTAAACAAATAAAACCACCATTCTTTCTAGAACCTCTACTAGATCCATTGCATCCATCAACATACATATTTGGATCTAAAAGCATCCCTTAAGCCTTATGTTCGATGCTAACATCCTTTACTGATCTATAGAAAATATGATGGTCTGCTAAGCTCTCCATTTAAAAGTCAAACCCCACCAATTATTCATCCTCATCATGAGAAAATGGCACAACATCTGAATTTCTAATTCAATATCTTGGGTCACTGAACAAACATTAACTCCTTCAAATCCACACCTGGAATAGACAACCTAATGTCGAGTTCCTTCTCTATCTATTGAAACTCAGTTCTTCCTCCACACCTAAAAACATTCTTTGAATGGCCCAACTTCTTGTTATGGTAAATTTTCAGTGATTCTAGGGGGGTGGGAGGGATATCAAGGGGTTGGGGGGGTGTCCAGGGGGGTGTCCAAGGGGGTAGGGTGTGGGGGGTGGTGTCCAAGAGGGGTGGGGGCTGTCCAGAGGGGTCGGGGGTGTCCAGGGGGGTTTACAAGGGGGTGGGTGGGTGTGGGGGGCTGTCCAAGGGTGTGGGTGGGTGTTGGGGGGTGTCCAAGGGGGTAGGGGGTGGGGGTGGTGTTTAGGAGGGGTGGGGGTGTTGTCCAGAGGGTTGGGGGGTGTCCAGGGGGTGTCCAAGCAGGTCGGGGGTGGGGGGTTGTATCCAGGAGGGGTGGGGGTGCTTTCTAGAGGGGTCGGGGGCTGTCCAGAGGGGTTGGGGGGTGTCCAGGGTGGTGTCCAAGGGGATGGGTGGGTGTGGGGGGATGTCCAAGGGTGTGGCGGCCTGTCCAGAGGGGTCGGTGGGGTGTCCAGGGGGGTGTCCAAGGGGTTGGATGGGTGTGTGGGGCTGTCCAAGTGGGTGGCGGCCTCTCCAGAGGGTATTTGGGGTTGTCCGGGTGGGTGGGGGGGCTGTCCAGAGGGTTGGGGGATGTCCAGGGGGTGTCCAAGGGGGTAGGGGGTGGGGGGTGGTGTCCAGGAGGTGCGGGGGGCTGTCCAGAGGGGTCGGGGGGTGTCCAGGGGGGTTTACAAGGGGGTGGGTGGGTGTGGGGGGTTGTCCAAGGGTGTGGGTGGGTGTTGGGGGGTGTCCAGGGGGTGTCCAAGGGGGTAGGGGGTGGGGGTGGTGTTTAGGAGGGGTGGGGGGCTGTCCATAGGGTTGGGGGGTGTCCAGGGGGGTGTCCAAGCAGGTCGGGGGTGGGGGGTTGTGTCCAGGAGGGGTGGGGGTGCTTTCTAGAGGGGTCGGGGGCTGTCCAGAGGGGTCGGGGGGTGTCCAGGGTGGTGTCCAAGGGGATGGTTGGGTGTGGGGGGCTGTCCAAGGGGGTGGAGGCCTGTCCAGAGGGGTCGGTGGGGTGTCCAGGGGGGTGTCCAAGGGGGTGGATGGGTGTGGGGGGCTGTCCAAGTGGGTGGCGGCCTCTCCAGAGGGTATTTGGGGTTGTCCGGGTGGGTGGGGGGGGGGGGGCTGCCCAGAGGGTTGGGGGATGTCCAGGGGGTGTCCAAGGGGGTAGGAGGTGGGGGTGGTGTCCAGGAGGGGTGGGGGGCCGTCCAGAGGGGTCGGGGGGTGTCTAGGGGGGTTTAAAAGGGGGTGGGTGGGTGTGGGGGGTTGTCCAAGGGTGTGGGTGGGTGTTGGGGGGTGTCCAGGGGGGTGTCCAAGGGGGTAGGGGGTGGGGGTGGTGTTTAGGAGGGGTGGGGGGGGGGGCTGCCCAGAGGGTTGGGGGGTGTCTAGGGGGGTGTCCAAGCAGGTCGGGGGTGGGGGGTTGTGTCCACGAGGGGTGGGGGTGATTTCTAGAGGGGTCGGGGGCTGTACAGAGGGGTCGGGGGGTGTCCAGGGTGGTGTCCAAGGGGATGGGTGGGTGTGGGGGGCTGTCCAAGGGGGTGGCGGCCTGTCCAGAGGGGTCGGTGGGGTGTCCAGGGGGGTGTCCAAGGGGGTGGATGGGTGTGGGGGGCTGTCCAAGTGGGTGGCGGCCTCTCTAGAGGGTATTTGGGGTTGTCCGGGTGGGTGGGGGGGGGGGGCTGTCCAGAGGGTTGGGGAAAAACAATCCAACTGTACATTCCTAAAATTACAGGTAACACATGTTTATTTCTTGTTTACATTTAGTTTTTTCATATAATGTTAGATATTGTAAATTTTTTACTTATTAAAACATGTATCAAACCAAAATGATAAAACAATAAAAACCGTAAGGAGGAGAAGTCCTGGGCGCACCGGATGGCCGGTGGTGGATCACCGGTTGGCCGGTGGTCCAGACAGCAAAGCTCTGTCTGGTCCACCGGTCGGACGGTGATGAGCCAGCGGCCGGCCGGTGGTCCAGACAGAGAGGAAGGCTCTCTGTCTGGTCCACCGGCCGGACGGTGACACTAGGCAGTGGGCAAGTCTACTTCCTGGGTCCTCCGGCTGGCCGGTGAGCTCACACCGGCTGACCGGTGGACTCAGTGAGTCCACTTTTCAGCTTTCTTGGGCCAACTCCTTGGCAACCTTTTGCCTATCAACAAAAACACTTGAAAACAAGTTAGAACATAATAAGAGTTATTGTGATCATTAAAATCCAAGAGAGAGGGGTACAACAGGCTGTGTTTACCATGTTTATCATTGTTTAACATGCTTACCATATTACCAATGTTTACTATTATGTAATTTAGTACACTTTTCTATTTTCTGATTAAGTAGTATTACAATATTTGAATTTGTATATTTGTGAAAAAATGTTTGTTTTTTTGATTTGAAGGAAAATGACAGATCAATCAGTTGATCAGCCACATGATTCTGGAGATGAGCATATTGGTCATACATCTGGGGAGGAACATTCACATGCTCCTATTACGAAAAATAGTTCAAAGGTTGGTAAGCGTGGGTGCACACGTTTACCAAAATTATCACTTGCCCGTACGAAGGAGGAGAGGATAGTCGTGGAGTTTGATGATGATGATCTTCCAAGAGGTCCAAATGATAAAGATTTTAAGGGTTTTGTAGCAACTCAGGCTAAGAGAAAAGTAAGCATTCTCTATGATGATTGGAGAAGTGTGGATAAGGCGATAATTTCTCAGTTGTGGGAGACCATTTTGGTAAGATCTTTTGCTATTTTTTGACTGTTCTTTAACTGTTTCTAGTATATATAATATTTTTAACCTCTTTTTTATCAGATGACATTTGATATTCCTGAAACTGGAGGAGTCAGGAAGAAATGCTTATCATTGGCTGCTAGGAGATGGAGGGATTTCAAATCAACCCTCTCATATGATTTCATTTATGGTCATAGGATTCGTGAGAATCCATGTCGTATATATCCTCTTATAGATGAAGACACATGGAGACAATTTTCGGAAAGTAGAAGAAAAGAATCATTTTTGGTAAGGGCAATGTAAACTTTTATAAGCTTTCTTATATAAATGATCTTTTTATTGTTTTTTTAATGATTTATTATTCTTAATTTACAGAAAACAAGGAAAGCTCATCAAGAGATCCAATCTAAAAATGTATACCCTCATAGTCTATCTCGGGGAGGGTATGCATTATTGGAAGAACAAATGATGACAGAAAAATTTCAACAACTAAGAGCTGAGTCTTCAAGCTCTGGAGAGGTGGCCCCTCCATCCCCTCCATCTAGACATGAGAAATGGAAAAGAGCTCGGAAGGGAAAAAAGGACAATATCTTTCGGAAGAATCGAGACTCGTAGTTGAGAGGATTGTAAGATATCTATTTTATTTATTTAAGTTTACTATTTTCGTCATATATTTCCAATCATTATAGAAATGTTCAATTAATTATTACAGGACTCTCTTGAGGAGCAGAGTTCACAGGGGACATTTACACCATCTGGGAGGGAAGATATTTTATCTGTGGCATTGGGAAAGCCCGAACATCCTGGCTGTGTAAGAGGATATCCGGCAGGTGTATCGGTAAGAAAAGTGTTGCCACATTCCCCAACTTCTAATGTTGAGGGAGTTTATAAAAAAAATAGAATCCTTGGAGGCTGAAGTCCATAATATTGATGCGATAATGGAGGACAAGATTAGAGCATCGGTGTAGTTTATGTTTGCAGACTTGCAAAAACAATTTCAAGGTGTAGCTCCCACTCCACCTCTCCCAGTCGCTCCCACTCTTCCACCTCAGCATGCGGACACCATTTTTGATCCTCCTCCTCCGCCGCAGCTACCTACTTATTGTGAGTTGTATGTTGATGATACTCAACATCATATAGTTTCATATGGGATGATATATTGTATAGGAGATACAGTTCATCATCAACAGTTAGAGGTAGAGAATCAGAGGGTCACTGTACAGGATATTATAGATAGATCAGCTCAGATACCATTACCTACAGATGAGGTGACGACAGTTGGACATATTATCGGCCATTTTTTACTTTGGCCATCCAGACTTCTTCGACTCATTACCATATAGGTATGGATGTTATATCTTTTATTTTATATTTTTATTAATGTTTTATCATTTGAAAACTAATATATTTTTCAATTTATTTTTACAGGAATACTTCAAAGGTAAAGAAATACTTTATAGACAACAACAAAGACAGATAGCTATGACATCAGATGCAGATACTAGCAGTCTTGACAAATTGTCAAGATATTCAAATTTGTTGGCGGATCATTATGACTTTACAATAGAATCTCATGTCTGTGGATGTGAACTAAGTGTGGGGATTATGAAAACTGATATCATGGAGTTTGTCACTGGAGATAAGTTGGGCATCAACGTGGTGAAAATTTTTATCATGTAAGTCTTAACACCTTTTCCTTGCGTTATATTTATTAAAAATGTATAATTATGTCTGCTTTGTATTAGGTATATGTATAAAATTTGTGAGAGGAATGAGCTGACAGATGTATATGGATTCGTGGACCCACAATTGATTTCCCCTGAAGCATGTGCATTGGATGAGGAACAAAGAATGATTTATATTGCTGATAGATTTGAAAAGAATGTAATCACACAGTGTTGGATGATGCCTTTTTGTGAGAGGTATGAAACACATCCCTCTCAAAGAGTTAATTATCTTTTAACATAAAAAACCACTAACGTTAAATTTCCTTTTATCAGGGATCATTGGATGTCAGGGGTTTTTTGCCCTAGGGAGAAAGCACTTTATTGGATATGCTCTCTCCATGATGATGTGCGAGAAAGTTTTAAGAATATATTGGAAACGTAAGTTTCAATTTCACAATAGTTTTATATATTATAATGAATTTTAAATTTACCCCATTCGTATTATTTTCTAACAGGGCATGGGTCCACTTTCGAAAAAGCGCAAGAAAAGGAATTTCAAGATCAAATATGTACATGCGAAGGTAAATATCCATTTATAATTTGTACATTTTGATTTATTACATAAAAATAATATATTGAATTTACACTCATTCAAACAGAAATGTCATGAGCAACAAGGCATCATCGAATGCGGATATTACATTTTAAGATTTATGTATGAAATAATAACAACTGGGACAGTTCTGAGTTTTGACCTGGTAAGATTTCCTCTTTCTCATAATATTTCAATTTGATTTATTCATTATACACGTTGACTACTATCATTTTCCTTTGTAGCTTTTTGATGACCCTCAACCCTTTACTGCTGAAGATATCAAACACTTACAAGTGGAGTGGTCAAATTATTTTACAGGTTTGATTGACTTTTAGTTGTTTGTAATGTAAAATGTAATTTTGAATATTGTCATTGTAATTGGGTATTTCATAGTCGTTTAGGTTGGATTTAGTTTTTTTTTGAAGTTGATAGTGTATGTTTTGAATGTTATATAAGTGAATGATTAATTTTTCTCTACTTCTTGTTTTGGTCTACTGTTGATGGTTTTTCTGGTCTGGATTTTGGTATGGGGGGAGAGGTTCCAAGGGGGTGGGTGGGTGTTTGGGGGGTGTCCAAGGGATATGGGAGGGGTGTCCAAGGTGTGTTTGGGGCTGTCCTAGGGGTCGGGGGGTGTAAATGAGGGTGGGGGGTGTCCAAGGGGTGGGGGTGTCCAAGGGATATGGGAGGGGTGTCCAAGGTGTGTTTGGGGCTGTCCAAGGGGTCGGTTGGGTGTAAATGAGGGTGGGGGGGGGCTGTCCAAGGGGTGGGGGGGGGGGTGTCCAAGTGGTGGGGGGGGGGTGTCCAAGGGATATAGGAGGGGTGTCCAAGGGGTGTTTGGGGCTGTCCAAGGGGATGGGGGGTTTCCAAGGGGTCGGGGGGTTTCCAAGGGGTCGGGGGGGTGTCCAGGGGTGGGGGGCTGTCCAAGGGGTGGGGGGGGTGTCCAAGGGGTGGGGGTGTCCAAGGGATATGGGAGGGGTGTCCAAGGGGTGTTTGGGGCTGTCCTAGTGTTCGGGGGGTGGAAATGAGGGTGGGGGGCTGTCGAAGGGGTGGGGGTGTCCAAGGGGTGGGGGGTGTCCAAGGGATATGGGAGTGCTGTCCAAGGTGTCTGGGAGTTCTGTCCAAGGGGCCGGTTGGGTGTAAATGAAGGTGGGGGCTGTCCAAGGGGTGGGGGTGTCCAAGGGGTGGGGGGGGAGGGGTGTCCAAGGGATATGGGAGGGGTGTCCAAGGGGTGTTTGGGGCTGTCCAAGGGTTCGGGGGGGGGGGTGTCCAGGGGTCGGGGGGGAGTCCAAGGGGTCTGGGAGGGCTCTCCAGGTATGGGGGGGGTGTCCAATGGGTGTTTGAGGCTGTACTAGGGGTCTTGGGGGTGTAAATGAGGGTGGGGGGGGGGGCTGTCCAAGGGGTGGGGGGTGTCCAAGGGGTGGGGGGGTGTCCAGGGGATATGGGAGGGGTGTCCAATGGGTGTTTGAGGCTGTACTAGGGGTCGTGGGGGTGTAAATGAGGGTGGGGGGGGGGGGGGGGGCTGTCCAAGGGGTGGGGGGTGTCCAAGGGTTGTGGTGGGGCTCCAATGTGGTGGGGGAGGGCTGTCCAGGTTGTTAGGTGGGTATAGATGAGGGTGGGGTTTAGTTGGGGCTTGGGGGAGGGCTGGCATGGTTTTTGTTGTTGTTTGGTTTCTGGTTGCTTTTTGGTGAGAGTAGTGCAATTATTTTTAAAAAAAAAATATCGCTTTCACGTCGGTTATTTTATAACCGACGTGGTAAATAAATCAGTAGGGGTTTATCACGTCGGTTTTTTTCGAGAACCGACGTTATAAACCGTTCCTGAGCCTTTTATCATGTCGGTTCTTAATATAACTGACGTGCTAAAAGGCCTGGGAATCGATTCACCACGTCGGTTATTGGATAACCGACGTGCTAAAACGTTTCCCAGGCCTTTTTATCACGTCATTTAATTAAGAAACCGACGTGATAAACGATATCCCAGGCGTTTTATCACGTCGGTTTAGAAATCACCGACGTGATAAACCCCCCCCCCCCCCCCCCCCCCCCCGCGCATATTTATCACGTCGGTTATTACATAACCGACGTGCTAAACCCCCCCACCCGCGGTTTATCACGGTGGTTATATAATAACCGCTGTTATAAATCCCCATCCCCCATCATTTTTCACGTCGGTTATTAATGAACCGACGTGATAAACACCGTGATGTTAGGGATGTTACGTCGGGTTTTAAATAACCGACGTAAAAAATGTTATTTATAACGTCATCTGTATTAACGTCGCCTAAAAACCGACGTAAATAATGAAAAATAACCGACGTAAAAAATGTTTTCTGCACTAGTGATGATTATGTGCACCAAAGCAGTTCAGGGATAGTGTGATGCACTTCTATGTGACTTGTAAGGGAAAGTTTAATCAATAGATGAGGAGTTCTCTATAATCCGAGTTATTCAATGATGTGGTTGATGATTCTTATATCACTACCCTAAATACATACATGATGTGAGCTATCTTGGGCTTCTTGCTTTAATTTGATGATTTTAGGTGGTATTTCCATTTTGTTTTGGGGTCCCTACAAAGCATTTAGTTACTGATCCCCGCATGGGCATCTCTAACACATGTTGTTTATCGTGCAGACGATCGACGTTTCGACAGAGACTTTGGTGGACCAGGATCCAACAGTGCTAAGGGAGAAGGGGCTGAAGGATGCTACGATGGTGGACCTGGTGGCCTAGGACTTGGTGGAGCTCAATAGGAATAGGTTGATAAGACATTCTACTTCAACCTCTAGTATCTATAGTAGTCTCACAATCATATGGGGTTTTCCATAGATGGTAATCAGAGTTTCCTTTAGGTAAATTTATTTTTTTAGTTCTTTTGTGGGAGTTTTATTCTAGACCACTTATATTAGTTTTACATGTCTTTATCACTGCTTTAGTGATACTTGATTTCATTTAAATGTGTGGGACTTGGTTCGTCATGTTTGTGCGTACAAGTAAGTAGGAAAAATCCTCCCACTTATAGGTTGATGCCTTCAGCACTTGTCGCCAGCCCTTAGCCATCATGAGGTAGGCTTGGGGTAGTCATGACATGAGCCCTGGTGGATAGTTTGTGACAAAGTGTTATCAGAGGGTGTATTGTCCTATCACAAAGACTAGGAGTCTATTTTTTTGTTTTGGGGAAATAATTTGAAGTGTTGTGTGTCCTAATTTCAGATTTAGGAATTCTTGTGTTGTTACAACGACTGACATATACATACACCAAGACCATGAATTCTGCATTTTGGTTCAATACAAGATAACATTCGATTCATATGTCTCTCTTTATGTTCATTTAAATATATTTTATTCAATAGGTACAATGTTTTGATCAATTCCCATAATGATCTATTTAATGATTCCTCCACATAGACGACATCAAGGATCTCGATACAGGGTCTTGATGATATCCCCCTTAGTGACGCGGTGTCCATTTAGGGAATAGTTCTAGAGATATCCCCATAAGGTGGTACGACAGTGCTACCACCACCTGATGGTTAACATCTACATATGGCAGTTTGGGAAGAGGACGTGCACAGACACAGTTCCATGCACAAGTTTCAAAGAGAGAGACATCCTAGGTTCAGAGCAGAGATAGATCCTATGGTCAGTAAGGACTGGAAGGAGGTAGTGGTGAATGACATTGAAATTGTGAGGACACCGCATGAACAGATAGAAATATTCAGATCGGGCCTTTTTTAAGGCTCGGTAATGATATGGTGGAGCATTACCACCCGGACACATGATAAGGCGACCCTCGTCCAAGAAGACATGGAGAGACTTTTCTCGGATTTGTTTTTTCCCATGACCATGTGCTTCGTGCGCATTTAGGAGTTGCTTCACCTAAAACAGTGCGACAGGATGGTGGATGAGTACTCAAAGATGATCACTGGGCTATCTCAAAACATGATAGATATGGTACGAGACACTTTGTTCAGGACTTGATCATTTGACTAGGGACTCAGGTGGGAGATCAGGGCATTGGTGTTGTCTCCCAGCATCGCTACTCAACATGGGTGTAGGAGAGAGACCTTCTAGTTGATAACTTATTAGTTAAACATTCGCCCACAACTCGAGATACCAGTAGAACCTAGGTGGTGGAGCCTTCGGCAGACAGCACATAGTAGATGTGATGGTCCAAGCAGGCCTGGTCTTTCATAGGATGACCCCAGTACTCAGGGTTGGAAGTTCGGGGCTCCCATACCAGAGGGAGTTAACTGGGATCTTGAATTTTCTTCTCGGGTGGCATGTAGGGACACATGGAAGATGATTTTTTGAATTCTTTATTGTAGACCAGTAGATGGTTGAGGGTCTATTGAGGTAGAGGTAGCAACACCATTGAGGAGGTCTACAGGGTGGAGAGTGTTGTAGAGGAGAAGCCTGAGCAGATGGTTTTGTGTAATTGTTTGAGGTTTTTCCACCACCACCCCTAAGTGGACCACCATGAGCTCAGGTTACAGGAGTACAAGGTTGCCAAAAGAATCAAGAAAAGGATTCTTATGACCATTGTGATCCATATGTGATCTGAGGAACAATATTTTTCTTCTGCATAATTGTTTAAATTCATATAGACATATGTTCTAGTCATTCATTCCTTAACCCCACTATCGTTTTGATCATGGAGATTCCAGTGGCGTCAGTGGCTCAATCCTTATGAATATAGACTCCAACAGGAGGGGATTCAATGATTACACATTAGTGCCGACAATGTGAGATTACACTCAGATTCAAGAGTTGGGGTAGGGACCTCTTAGTAGCTGTGTCATGGCCTTAATATGTCATCATGTGAATGGACTGGTAATCTTAAATCCTTGGTTAGATCAACTGTTTTAGGTGTAGAGTGTTGTGTGTGTGTGGAGATGAGACCATTTTTCCTTCATTAGTGAGTAGGAAGCCCTTGAAGTTGAGGAGGGACTTTCTCATATGAGGGAGCATCCAATCACTCACATGTTAACTTGCCTCACCCTAGGTACAATGGTTGAGGAGATTCCATTATTTCTTGTAATGGTGGAGAATTATGGGGATGTTTTTCACAATGATGTTGTAGGATTAACTCCTCATTGGGATGTATAATTTTTCACCGACTTGTACCACTGAATGGCACTGATACCTAAACCATCATTTTGGAATTCCCGCACGATGCCTCGTGAGATGAAGGAAAAGTTGGAGGCTTGTAAGAGAAGGGGTTTCTTAGTCCCAACGTCTCACCATGGGCATCCCAGTGATTTTTTCAACGAAGGAAAACAGTAGTTTGAGGTTGCGCGTGGACTTCTGGCATGTGATCCAGGTGACTATGGAGAACAAGTATCCACTAAAATTAATCGGTGATCTCTTCGACTCGAGGAATAGGGGAAAGTGGTTCTAAAAGATTTACCATAGACCATGCTATAAATAGATTTGGGTACACTATGATGTTATACAATTGATAGCCTTCCGGTGATGGTACATCCACAATGTGTTCATGGTGATGCCTTTTGGCATGACCAGAACCCCAACAGTGTTCATAGGAGTCATGAACATGATCTTCTAGCCAATCCTTGACCAATTAGTTATGTTTTTCATTGTTGAGTTCATGGTGTACTCGTTCATCAGAGGTGGAGCATGCTAGAAGACTATAGAAGGTCCTGGATACAATCTGAGAGAACAAACTTTATGGAAATCTCTCAAAGAATCCAGTTTGGATTCAAGATGTCCACATTCTAGGACATGTCATCCCATAGGTTAGAGTTTCATTGGATCCAATGAAGATAGAGGCAGTTCTTTCTTGATAGATACCCCAGAGTGTGACTGACGTGCATAGCATCATGGGGTTGGCCGGTTACTACTAGAGGTTCTTTCCCGACTTTTCTATATTAGTAGAATCCTTATTGGCATCGACACAAAAGGTATATCCCTTCATGTGGATGTAGAATTGTTAGATGAGTTTTAATTAGCAAAGGAGGAGACTAAAAAGTGCCCTGATCTTGAGACTACCAAAGGAGGGAGTTGGATTTCTAGTTCACTAAAATGCATTAGGGACCAGAATGGTTTGTTTCGTGATGCAGGAGTGAAAGTTATCACCTACAGTGAACGAAAGTTGAGATAGCATGAGCAGAACAATGTGACCCATGACCTCGAATTAGTAGTATTTGAATTTTCTTTAAATATGTTGTATCACTACTTGATGGGTAAACGATTTATAGTTAACTTCAACCACAAGAGTATCGGATATATATTCACCCATAATAACCTAATCCAAAAACATCAAGAATTGATAGAGTTCCTCTGGGACTATGAATTTGAAATATTATATACTTTTAGAAAGGGGAATCTGGTGGCAAAAAGGCTCAGTAGGATAATCAATCTACATATTCTGAGTGAGCCAACATAGTAGTTGTCCGCAAAGCAGCTATCCTTCATGGATGATAATGGAGTTTCTTACCTTCAGTTAATGACTATAACTCCCCAACACCTATAGCGATTCATGGAGGCAAAACTGATGGATGTTGACTATGGGACCCGACATACTCAATTATCCTCAGGAAATGATCCTGATGTATTTCCAATAGGTGGGGAGCACATCATCATTTTCCGAGGGTGAATCATAGTGGCAGTGATGTAGTAGGAGGAGGTATTGAGAGAGTTCCATACACCCCCTTTGGCGTTACATAGTAGATTCTAGAAGATGTACCGCGACCAATGACATCATTACTAGTGTCAAGGGATGAAGAATGCGGTGGACATGTTAATTTCACGATGCCTCACTTGTCAAAAAGTAAAGGCCAAGCATAAGATTCCAACAGGATAAGCCTAGTGACTTGAGGTACCAAAGAGGAAATGGAATGGTATCATGATGGAATTCGTGATGGGGTAACCGGGCACATCCAAGGGCCATGAATCTATCAGGGTGATCGTTGAAATACTCACCATGCCAGCTCAATTCATGCCCATCAAGGAGTAGGGACAAGTAGAGGGCTTGTGATGCCTCTATGTCCAAGAGATAGTGAAGCTTCACATGGTTCCTTGGAAAATCGTCTTATATTGTGACACTATCATTTCATCCTAGTAGTGGAGGGGATTACATGAGGTGTTCTGGACACATCTGTGATTGAGAACATCTTTTCATCCGCAAACAGATAGTCAGATAGAGTCGACCAAATAGACCATGGAGGACATGCTTTGTTTTTTCATCCTGGATTTTGATCAATGTTGGAAGGACCACAAGCCACTAATATATTTTTCATACAAATATATCTATCACTCCACCATTGTCATGTCTTCATTTGATTCCTTTTACTGGTGGCCTTGCAGCTCCCCCATATAATGGACTTAACATGGGGAGTCGGCACTCATGGGTATGGAGTTCTTATGACCTACAACCAAGATGGTACACATAATATTTGAGTGGAAAAGAGCTACACAGAGTAGGAATAATTCTTATGCTGACAAGAGATGAAGACCCTTGGTGTTTGATGATGGTGATCATGTATTCCATTGAGAACTCACCACGACAAAGATTATAGAGATTTGGAGGGAGTGTAAAGCTATATCTATGGTTCATCAGACCTTTTCACATCATGAGAAGAGATAAAGAGGTGGCGTACCACCTAGATATTCCCCCACATATTCACCATGTGCATGATGTATTCCATGTGCCGTAGCTGGGAAGGTACGTGTGTGATCCATCACTTGTCATTAACTGGGGAGACCATGAGATTGGTGATGGGGTGACGTTTGAAGAGTTATTAGTTGAGATAGGGGATAGACAAGAATAGTTCTTATGTGGGTAGTTGAATCATCTAGTGAGAGTTTGGTGGAATCATGCGAATATCTAAGTGAGAACATGGGAGTGGGCAGCGCATATTTTAAATAAGTACCCACATCCGTTTGATTAGTTTTTTTTTCACAGAAATGAAGACCAAATGTGGGTAGAATATAATGTCTCAAAAACTCCATTTTATTTTTTTATAATGGATTATTATGAGACCACACATTTTGACTGCACATGATCTCATGGCCTGGTGAGCCTGAAATGGAATTTCAACATTTGTTAAGTACACATAAGTAAACGATCAAGCTGGTTTTTCTATCTTTTGAACGGGTTCTCGGATAAAAAATCTGGGGGCATTGTTGAATTTAGAACGCTGGAAATTTCCTTAAAAAACATAACCTCAAAAAGAAAGGGCTGAAAAGAAAATATTATTTTCAGAAATTTTGAAAAATAATAAAAAAACATTAAAATTTTATTTTATTTTATTTTCTCATCTATTCTGTGGCATACAACAATGTTGTGGTGCAGCGACAAGCCACATTGACAAGGCTCATTGATGTCTTGTTAACTCATAGAAAAATGATGCTCTAATGACGTGTAACAATGATGATGTTTCATAAATGAAATAGCATAACAACGTGACATCATAGCATGAAATAAATGATGAAACATGTATTAATTTTTAATTTGGTTGACGCATTAGTGGAAAAGGGAATTAAACTACGAGGATTATATGGTGATCCTATGATGAAATTCCTCTCGAGCAAAGAATGACAAACACCAAAGAACATAAAACATCTTCGATGAACCTTGAAGAACGGAGTCAGAAGCAAACAATGACAATGATGTCATGAAACCCCGAAGATGTAATGTTGTGGAAATGAAAATCAAAGCGGTATGGGTTTAATATTTCATGTTATTCCCTGTTCATATTCTAGAAATGAAGAATGTGGATCGTCCCGTGAAAAGGTTGATCTGCTAATCATGTGTTTTGTAGGAGGGAAAATTTTTAATGGATTTTCGTTAACTGGGTTTCAAAGAATAATTTTTTGATTGGATTGAAATCACTAGACCCCCCATGATTAAAAACATATAATGTGGATTGTGAAAGCTAACATGAAAACAGAATGAGCCCCTCTACAATGTGTGTTATTTGTGGAAAAGCATTATAATAGATGAAAATCCATGTTTGTGACCTTCGTGGTAAAGATACTATTCCACGAAGATCATAGGTACTGATAGAATGGAAAACAGACCATCAGAGCAACATCGATTTCCAGATAGAGGAACCCTCGGTGGTAGCCCCCTACCGTGGCCACTTGCAAAGGAATGGGGCATGCCTGTTGGTGTGTTGTGGCTATAGGAGGACATGGATGACTAGCCGCTATAATAGTGGGTTGTAGAAGCGCCAGGTGAGTGCCACATGAAGGGGTTTCCTGTATCCTGGCCACCTAGATGAGACAGCAGCCACAGTCATTTGATCATGAAATGAAGAAGGCTCTACATCCACGGGGCTAGCTGGTAAGGGTGTTTCCTGGTTTTCACGTCCTGGGAAGACACCACCAGAAACTCATGCCACCAATCTTCAAGATATCGGGCCATACACCAAACCAATAGGCAACTTCCCCAACCAATGGGTGGATCCTATGGCCTAGAGGTCCAGACCATCACCGGTGGGAAGGACATATCCCTAGAGGTATAGACCCATGCTATCAGGCTATACGCATGCACTATGGCCCATGCCGGGTGAGACATGGTTTCCAGATGACCCAGCGGGCTGGACTGTTAGCCAAACCGAGTTGGGCTTATCGAAGCCATTTGGACATAGCCCGTTTTCCATGCAATACTGGACTGACCATGGATCAAACGAGGTTATTTGGAGTCAGTCGGAACTAAAATAGGGTTTGTGGGATCCCCTACACCCTATTGGTTGGGTTAGTCTGACCGGGTTGGACCAGACCCAGACGAAATGAGACCATGTTTACTAAGACCCTAATAACTTGAAAACCAGGAATCCAACTGAAGATCTATTTGCGGCTTTGGCACCATCTCGACGAGGTAGATTTTTTGGCATGTTCTGAGGAGGATTTCATGGAATTTGAGATATAATGAATGGTATGAAGATATGTTCTCCTAGTGGAACTACGTATAGAGCTCTGTGGTTCGTTATCAACTGATGACTTGTAACATTCATCTCTATTTGACTCAACTATGGCCCAACGGGAAGCACTTCATCATGATGTTGTAGGCCCATGATTCTAATCAATTCTGTGTGACTATGCAGGCACATGGTACAAAATGAGGAGAAGTCCCTTAGTTGGAAAATATTATTGTTATGCACTTCGGTGTGACTTTGAATTCCAATGGTATGCGATAAGGAGGTGTAGCTAGTATGTATAAGGTTAGTGGGAATCACTATAACATGACTTGTCAATCCCATTGTACTCAATAGAGGAGGAGTTCTTCAACAACTGAGGTGTTTGATGATATGACAGATGATTATGCTATCACTACCCTAAATGTATTCCAGGTGTTAGTTGTCTTTTGATTTTTGATTTACATTGAGGATTATGGTTTGATCTTTCCTTCTTCTTTTGGGGTCCCAGCTTAGTGTTTTGTTACACATCTCGACATAGTCATTGCCTTCACGTGTTCTGTCTTGTGTAGACGATCGATGTTTCAACATAGAATTTGGTGGACCAGGACCTTGAGGTGATGATGGAGACATGGCCGACAGATGCTATGACAATGTACTTAGTGTCCTAGGACCAGGAAGGGCCTAATAGGATTGGGTGGACAAGATATTCTACTTCGTCTTCTAGTAGCTACACTACTCTCATGAATAGGTTGGGTTTTCCACACATGGCCATCATAGTTTGCTTTTTTTACTACTATTTTTTCATTTCCAACATTGGGTTTTTAATCTAGCCCACATATGTTAGTTTCACTTGTACTCAACTCTATTTTAGTGAAACTTGTTTCCATTTTAGTGTTTGGGACATGGTTGGGTTTTTGTGTTAATAGATGTACTCAGGAAAATTCCTCCCAATTATAGTTTGATGCCTTCAGTGCTAGTCACCAACCCTTGGATTTTGGGAGGAGGTAAAGGGTTAGTTATGGGTTAGTCCCTGGGGGATGGTTCGTGACAAAATATATTTGATAGTTTGTGGTATACCAGAAACCGATCCTAAATGAACTATGATATACTATAGAGATATTATTAATTAAATGTGTTTTTATGACATTTCCATTTACTGGGAGGATATGATTAGAAATGACCATATTGGAAACATATAGAGAAATAAATTACTTAATTATTTTATAATAAATTATATAAATATATTATTAATTTCATGGAAATGATGAGAACATTAGTGAAGAAAAAAAATATTTTTTTCATAAAATCATGGTGATGTTCTTGATGTATTTTAACATTAATAAATTAAATAAATCCCCACTGAAAAATGATAATTATGATATATTTATATTATATATCGAATTAAATTAATTATTATTCATTTTATTATATATA
This sequence comes from Viscum album, assembly GCA_963277665.1. NCBI lineage: Eukaryota > Viridiplantae > Streptophyta > Magnoliopsida > Santalales > Viscaceae > Viscum > Viscum album. Next base: position 1,379,450,572 of record OY728152.1, read on the forward strand.
CTATCAATTTAATGATAAAAATTAATTTTATGAATCTAAAATATATTTTCCTAAAAATGATTTTTTTTGAGTTATGTGCATTGATATTATAATTTATATACTACACTCTTATATATTTTATTTGATAAAACTTATAAAAAAAATATAAGTCAAAACCACATGGTAGTATTGGAATATATTTTCAGGATTCATCAAAAAAGGATGGGTTTGTGTAAATAGTAAAAAATGTAAATTTTTGCATAACTATTATTTATGTTCCCAAAATAAGGTAATTTAAATGTACCATTATGATTTTTATTTCATATTAATATAAAATAATTCTAATATAAATTCTAATAATCTTGTTAATAATAAACTAATTATCATGAAATTTATTTTTATAAGATCAACTTTAGTCATCCAAATACAATTTTATAATAACTATTTTCAGTTTCATTTTTTTAAAATTTATATTAACATTTATTTCTATTAATTATAAAAAATTTATTTTGAAAAATAATAATATTATTAATAATCTGGGGGTTCGCATTTTTTAATTTATTCTTCATTATTTTTTGAAATTATGAATAAAAATCAGGGTCAATACATCTCACCCATGAATGTGTAAAACAAATCAAACATAGATAAATATATGATATAGTACATAAAAATCTCCCAAGAACATTTTTCAATTCAATTTAGGAGAAAATTTCCACCAATACAATCCCATATTCTATTAATTGTGAACGTCTATCCACATTTCATTGATTATTATCATAATAATATTATATATATATATATAGTTTATTTAACATGTCACTATATTTATTTTAGTATCTATAATATATATTTATTGGTACAAAAAATGTTATAATTGTTTAGAAATATTAAAATACAATATGAATAAATTATTTTTATGAAATACATTTATTTATTTTTATTTTTAGGATTTTAATCATTATTAATTACGTTGTGCCGATACAATCCTTCTTCAAGCTATATAGAATGTAATTTAAAGGGTTTTGAAATTACTAAAATTAAATTTATTTTTAGAATTTTAGTATTACACCAATTTAATATATAATTAAAATCTATAACTAATGTTAAATGTTTTTACATTCATATTCTATTTTCTTATTTATGACACTTAAGTCAAATTATTTGAGTGGTCCCAAAAAAGAATTTACTGATATTTTATGATTAAAAATATTAATTAATATAATTTAAACAAAAAAATAAATAATAAAATATATCAATTGGGATGGGAAATGGTTTTTATTTTTATTCTGGAAAATATTTTTGTCCACTTTTGAATTTAGATAAATATATTTAAACCGTAAATAGTGAAAAACATGTTTCCACAATTATGGTTAAAATGGGGTTAATTAGAGGCTGTTTTCCCAAAAAAATATCAAATTCATTTAAAATATTTATAAATGTTGTAGATGATTATATTTAACATAATAATTCCCTAACATTTAATTGATTTCCATTTGGTGGTAAATTAAATGACTATGATATTTGTATTATTTTAATATTCATTGTATTTATTGTTAGTCTATTCGACGTTCTTATATAAAAGAACCCCCTATCATATCTCCCTCAGATATTTTTGTCACATTATCTAAAAAAATCTCTGAAAAATCCCTTTATATACATCATATATATGACCTAGACATTTATTTGTCACCATAATGATTTTCGTGAAAGATTGATGTGTAAGACAAAGGGTGTAACCCAAAGAAGTGGTATAACTCATAATTTTGTACTCTATTTTATTTCTTATTTTAACTCCATAAATTATTTCATAATCTCATGGATATAGTATAATTAGTATGTGAAGTATAATATGTTGTAATTATGTGCATTTTATAACCCTTAGTAATCTTCATCTTTATAAAATGGTGAATGAAAACATCAGTAATGCATATATGTTCAGCACCACCTCCACCCAACGTTGCGTTTCTTATTTCATAACTATTTCACAAGTCTTATTGATATTATAGATATAATGAATACATATGATATTAATGGTATAATTATGATTTTAGAAATAAAATATATTACTTTTATACCATTACACCTCTTAAAAAAATTGTAATGTCTCTCATGTATTTGTAAAAAGTACTTCCCCCATATTGTGAGGTGATACATTTTTCATGGACCCATTAATGGATGATAAAAATATTTATTTAATGAATAAAAATGATAATTACATCATTATTTATATAATAGAGATGATGAGAAATTAAATTATTTTACCATGGTCATCATATTGATTATTTTTATGATAATGAATAAAACACCCTCAAAATGTCCCTTCTGAAATTCATTTATAAAATAATTATATAATAAATGATAATAAAAAATAAAAGAGAATTTTTTTGGCAATTCACCTAGGAAGGTTTCATTATCATTTTCAAATTTATTATAATTTTTTATATGGTTGTTAAAGTATGTACATGGTGATTATTTATCTTTGTACGGGTTTATAAGAACAATTTTTTCATTTGATTATATTACTTATTTCATGACTATGTCATGATTTTATTATTTGAGTAATTAAATATAATATTTTTTTGTTGAATATCAACTTTTTTTTCATTTACATTTTCACACATAATCAAATCATTTAATAATTCTCACATCAATGGTTTGACCCTTATATGGGTAGATTATCTCAATTTATATTCATTGGGCAATATTACATTATCATTGACTATATTATTACATGATAATGTATAAAATAAAGCATTTTTTATTTTTTATTTATTCTATTCTACATGTTATTAAATTTGTTAGAAAACATAACTTCATTCATTAATTTTCAGATCAATGATACAATCTATGTCAATGTTTCTTATCTAATTTTTCTTTAAATGGGATATATTTCATATTCATATCTTGTTTATTTCATGTGGTGTATATAATTTTCATTTTCTATATTATATTTTAAATCTAGTTATATTCTTGAATTTACATTTTCATTTGATGTTATTTCATTAATGGGGGACCTGATTTGAATGTTTCCAAAGTTGTATGGGTTTATTTTAAATCTCATCATTACTATGGATTGATTATATTTATATTACTATTTGTTGAATTATTTCTTAGTTTTAAATTAGTATATATATTCTTCTTCTATATTTATTTATAAAAAAATCATTTTTCTCGGTTTTCTATATACAAATACTCAAATATCAAAATAATGTTTTTAAGGGAAACATTCACAGGTTCTCAATTTTTTAGGGATATGTTTCTTTTATGTCACTATATTATTTAAATAAATACATCAATTATTATAATACTATACAATGATTGAATTGTAAAAAAATTAACTTGTTCTAATATCAAAGAAAAAATTTAAAATAATCTTTCTTGTCATTTATTGAATGATGTACTTTTTACCAAAGCTTAGATTCCAATTTCAGTGAAATTGTTTTCCATACAAATTTATATTATAAGAATCATTCATAATCAATGATTTTAGTTATACATTAAATGATTAAAATTTTAATTTCAATGAAAATGTTTTTCATTAGATTAAATAAATCTTTATAAGTGAGAAAAGTTATTTTAAAATTAAAATGGTATTTTTCTTATGAAATATTATAAAAATATATTCAAAATATTTACATTTCTGTGATGAATATTCTATTAATATTATTCCTGAAATGTTGTAAACTCTAATGAAATAAAAAAACTTATTTCTCTCGAATATTTATGATCATGATTTTCATTTTATTTTCTAGGGAAATACTAACATTTCCAATGACACTTATTGTACATGAATGTTTATTTTGGTAGTATATTAAATTATTATTCAGTTCATTCATATAGTGAATGGATTCATGATATTATGTAATGGGAGGGTACCATTATAGACCATATATTAATTTCTATATATCTTGATACGTACAATTAAGGGTATTTGTAATATGATTTACCAATTTATGTTTCATATCTTGGAACAAATTCATAACAGAAAGATTAAGATGACTGAAATTATCTATTCTATAATTATGAATTTTTTTTTTCAGGTTATTAATTACATTTATATGTCATCCATGGATTTTTTTCCTTTATAATATATGTTATATGTAATATTTGATTATTTTTTATCACTACAATATTGTAAGTTCATTATTAAAACTATGATATACATTTTTTGTATTATTTCTCTTATCGAGCATCTAAGCTAAAATTTTATTGTTTTTTACATTCCCCAAGATACCAATAAGGGATTTATGATGAATTTTGTTGATATATTACATGGAATAATAAAACTCACACAAGTACATTAGTTGTATTTTAATGTATTAGTTTTTATGTGATAATCATGTCATTGACTAATATCACAAGGTTATGAATCTATTCTATTATTTGGGATGTGATCTCTTGTGTCTTATTACAATATAGTATGGTTACCAAAGTATCTTGAATTGTAGATTTAAGGTGTTATAATATGAGAGTCTTATTTTTGAGATATATTAATGTAATTATATTTTACATTCGAGATGTACATTAATAACACATAAAGGACACTTAATTAGAAATTGTAACTCACATGGTTTATCATTTTATACATAAATTACTATATATAACAGAATTTCACATTGATCTCCCACATAATATTTTTTCCATTTCCATGGGAAATGAAGACCCATTTCACCATGACCTATTCATCTATGATGTGAGTATATTTAAGCTTGTGAATGGTTTAATGGTCTTACAACCCTTTGTTACATGTTGAGTAAATCTCATTCCATGACCAAGAATAGTAAGGGTATACATCAAGATACCAATGTTTTTTATAGTGGAATTGTTTTGTGTGGTGGAGTATTTTGGTGATCCTTATAGTTTATTAAAAGGAAATACAAATGGAATATATCACTACATAAATTCTAAAAAAATTATATTTTGTAAAATATTTTTATATATTAATTAAAATAAAATATTTTCATCATTGAATATATAATTTTACAAAATTGATTGACCATGTGAATTCACTCAAGGGAAAATAATGATAGAAAATCAAATAGAATTTTTAGGTTATAAGTAAAAATATAAATAAGTATTATCATTGATGTGAGGTTTTATAATAATTAAAAATGGTTACATTAAGGAAACATCCAAAAACATTATCCAAGTAGACATATAAGGTGACTCATTCACATAATGACTCATGTGAGAGGGAAAAAAACTATATGTTAAATAAATAATTAGTCAATATATTTGTAATAGAAGTAGTTGTATGTTTTTTAGATCATAATACAAACATCTTAGATAGATCTATAATGTAGTTAAATGGATTTTTAAATTTCATTTTTTTTCAATTAATTCATTAGATTTTAATTATTGTTTCATTTTTTTTTCTAAATTTAGGTAGATATTTTTAAATATCGATGTTGTTAGAGAAGTAACCTGAGTTTCAGTTGTAAGGAATACTATCAATTTTCCAACCCATACTGTCAATATTTTTTTATATTTATTGAACATTTAGAATTCATGGAGTTACAGAATATGAAGTCGGTGGAAATAACTTCATTTCATGGATCTTCTTTATTTAATTTTATCCCTATTACAATCAATTCACCATTGAAATTTTGGATACACTTTATGGAAAAGTTAATGATTAATAAGCAAGGATTATTCCTCATAAGGTTATGGATGGAAAATATTATCTATAGTTATTAACAATTAATATAATTAATAATTTTATTGATGTGAAAAAAACTACTGAAATGGTATTTTTGTTTTTTACATTCTGAATGTTATGTTTTAAATCATTAATATAATGATTATCTTAACAAGTATTCATCCTAGGGAGTGAATAATTTCATCTAAAATTTATTTACTTTCAATTCTATGTTTACATACATTTTTCTATTCTTGACTTCATACAAAATTGAGAGATCCTACATATACATTTATTTATATAACACAATATTTACTGTTGTTTATCATTATATGTCTTATATTTTATAAATTTATTATTATCATAATAGATTAAAAGGTAGTGTCAGTTTAATTCTTATGAGATAATCCCAAGGTTATGTTCCACTATATTTCGTACGTTAAATGAAATAAAATATTTCTCTTGTGATATTTATGAAATATAATTGCGCACAAAATGCGTATAATTTCACTCATACTACAATTATCATTCATTAAGATATAAAAATTGATAATATGTAAATTTTAAATAAGAATTTTTATTCCTAGTTCCTCATATCATCCTTGGGAAAAAATGAAAAAATGGGAGAAGAAGAAAGAAATAATTATTTACATTCACTGATCTTCATGTCAAATACTCATGATGATTTTAAAGAAAAATAATTGTGGTGATTCATATATGTATGTGGTATTGATTGAGGATTAATTCATTTAGTTTCACATGATCGTTCAGGAAATTATTTCCTTGAGATTGAAATTTTCTATTTATACTTAGAATTTTTAAATTATTTTTCCATCCAAACAGTAGACACCAAATATCCATTGAAAATTCCATATAATTGATTTAATATTTATGTATAATGGTGAGAAAAATGAATGTTTTTACAAGAAAATGGTGATATATTAATATTACATATATATTCATAAATCCATATTAATATTTACCATTGTTTAATAGTGTAATAAATATTCAATGTTTGGTAAGTTGTGATTGGGTCATATATTTAAAATTATATTTGAATAAATTTATATTGTTGGTAATAATATCTGAAATCTTTTTCATTAATGCAATATAATAAATTTAATTTTGGAAACAATCACTATATATTCTATTATTATTTTTCTTTGTGGGTTTTATTTTATGAGTATTTGATTTCCAATGTGTTTAATTTTCTATTTAATAGGATTTGATAAATCTAATTTTTTTTTTAAAATTTTAAGTGTCAAGTTAATAATATAATTTCCACTAATTTCAAAATATTTTATAAAATTTAAATAATTATCTCATGATATTATTTTGGGATTTTTATAGGAATGTGGAATTGATTCATTGTTTTAATTTATTCTATTAAAAGGATAGAAATTAATTTTCTGGTCTAGGAAAAATCTAAATTGTATTTAATTTTAAAAAATTTAAATAGGAAGTTTAATTTCATGTATGATTAATTATGAAATTAATGTACAGATTAGATGGAAGATTCATTTTTAAATCATACCAATAGTCCTCATATATTGATAGGGAAGAAGAATAAAATTGAATTATGATTATTATGGGATTTTGGATATTCAGTAGATAAAAAGTTGATAAAATATTGGTTTATAGTTGAATTTATAAATACACTTCAAAAAGTATGAGTTACTGACAAAAAAATATTAATAAAAAATATAATTCCAAAAGTTCAAAAATTACAAATATAAGAGGATTGAATAAAATATTAAAAATTCATTTTTAAATTAATGTACATAATTCCAAAAACATATTTAATATCATTTATATGATAATAAATTTATAGTGACTTAATTTTACATAAGGAAAACACTCAATACATAATAGTCATTATAATCTGGTGACTTGTATAGAAATTTCTCAATAGTGATTACCTATAATATGTAAGGAATACATAATCATAAAAGATGATAAAAAGGGTATTTCAATTTTTTTACTATAATATTAAATGATTATGTTAATTTAAAAATAGTCAAACCAGTAATACATAAAGGGCCCATACATTACCATCATAGAGTCATATCCCTTATGTAAGCCATATTTTCAAAATATATGAAATCTAGTGCAATTATAGTAGACCTTATCAGTTATAATATGTAATGGTCACCTGATAAAATATATAATTAATAAGTATTATCACTACATATGGAATTATTTTTCACCTCAAAAAATCTTAACAAGAAATCCCATTTAACATTGTTTCTTTTTTCATGAGGGATGAATACTTGTTATTCCATGGAATGTTCTGTTATGGAATGTGTATCTATATGAATGGGAAAGTCATAAATTCCTTGAAAACCCTTTGTATTTGATGATTTAATACCATATAATTATACATAATGATACGGAGAGACAACATGAATCCTTAAATTCAATGTGATGGAATGCCGCCATGAGATAGAGTCAAGCCATCATCTTAGATGTTCTATAAAAATAAAATGTAGAAAAAATATCTAAATATTTAATGAGTGAAACACTCATTATTTGAAACATGTTTATATAATAGATTTAGAATCTATTTCTATTGTTCTTAATGAGACCTTTCCATACAATGTATATACCATGTATTTTAATTCAAGAGAAAATATTTAAATGAGATCTATGGGATATTTGAAGGATGATTAATATATATGATGTATTATTTTTTAAGACGTAGAATAAAAATAATAATTCAAAGATTATAATATGTGGAGACATATTATAAATAAATCCATGTAGTCATGTATATTGATCTATGAACATTAGAGTCTAAGAGGTACTAATGAACTTTACTAATTATTTAAATATCTTATTGATCTCAATGAAAAATAATAGATTTCAGGTTTATTATTTCACAATCCTTACCTATTTGAATAAGTTGTGATGTGGTCCAAGCTTTTTTTGTTTAATTGTTTTAATAATTTTTTCTTCATATTTCAATTAAGTTTTCACATTAACTTCTACATTTTTTATAAATCCCAAATCTCAATAATGATGGATATATGAAATTAGATTCACATATCATAGTACATTATGACTCTTGCATCAAATTATTTATTCATTTGTTTATCTTCATTAATTTTTTTGAATTACATGTGTTTAACCATAGTTTTTTTGTTCTAATGGATTTTTTTATTCATATTTTTTGTTTTTTCATCACTGTTAAATTTTTTCCTCATCCTTTCATTGATTAACCAAATGGTGAAAAGAATGTGTAATGGAAGATGTTGAATCCTATGTAGGTGTGGGATAGAATAATTTATATGGGGATCTTCAGTATGATATATTTTAATTATTTATGTTTAGTGAATAATATTAATCAAATTGAATTAAGAGTTTTTTTAGGTATATAATGATATAATACAATTGGGAAATAAAGAAGCTCACATGTATTCAAATATGGGAGTTAAAAATGCCTTTAATTTATTTTTACATTCCATTATGTTTATTCATTAATTTTAACCTCTTAATACTATACATCAGTTTTTTTTAACATTTATATATATATATCAATTCATTCAACCCCCACTTTTTGATAGTTTAATATTTTTCTTCTATATTATACTAAATAATAATAGTGATAACAGTAGAATATCTATTGTATGTTCCCCCTTATTAGATTGTACCCCGTTTTTTTCCACTATAGTGAATATAACTGAATATAATAAATATATTTTTCATGTGATATTTATGGTAAATATTTTCACATCACATTGATTCTTTTTTTGTAGGGGCGTATCAATTACATTTACTAATTTTAAAAAATAGGGAAACTATGATATTTTTAGATTAATATAATTGTAACATGATTCAGGATCACTCAAAAGTGAATTAAGAACAAGTTTTTTATTATATAATCACCTCAAAAGTGTTTTGAAATATTAATGGGATTTTTGAACAAAACAAATTGTATAACGAAAAATAAATGATGTAGTATATGAAATATCAAAAAATTGATCAATTACATTGTAAAATGTAATATATTTCCACTAGATGAAAAATAATATAATATAATTGTTCATACATGAATAATAATAAGCTTGGTGTGATGAAAATTTTGTCACACTTATAATCTATAGGGATATTCTTCAGGTCAATTAGAAAATGAATAATCCCTAATAGAATATTGTGTCTGAATTATCATAGAAGGAAAATTAGAATGATATTTTAGTTGATTTTGTTTTGGGTGATCAATATTATATAAAGGATTTTTATGTGGTATTTTTGGAAAAAAATTTCAATTTAATTCCTTACTCTTTAAAAGTGGAAAATATATTCATTTGAAACATCCTCGTCAAAAAATAATGATTATCAAAAACTAGATATCATGTATGTGAACATGGTGGGACATGAATAGATCACTCAATCATTTGAATCATTTTCCATTTTCATCCAATAGAAATAAAAAAGTGAAACTATTTTGAAACTCAGATTAAATTAATTGAATAAATGTTATTTATCAAAATTTTATGATCATGAATTTGAAACATGATTCCCTCATTCATAATGTTTCGAAACAAAAAATATTCATTAATTATCTAGAATGAAAAGGAAAATTAAGATTTTTAGAACATTTGGTTTGGATAATAGTAATAAATTCACATGTTGAGAAACCAAAATAGGATGTATGTTATATTTATGAAGAGGATACATTTATATCTTTTATTTTAGATATTATATAGAGTTGTTTTATATTAATAATTGTTTTTAATAGGATGATAGAATTAAAAACTATGATCTCAAATAGAGGATATAAATAAATATGAAATAATTTTTTATTCCTCCTTCTAATTTAATTTATACTCAACATTTTTTATTAATGTTTCAATAACATAAATTTAAACGTGTAGATTAATTTTTGTTTGTATGAGTAAGCATTTGAATATGATTTTTTTGTAACCTTTAGTAGAAAATAATATTTATAACAATTTATTACTCTTGAATTTATTTTGATAGATTTAGTAAAATATTTGAAAAAATTATTTTTAATTTATTTCCAATATATAATCATTTCATTTTATATTATATTAAAACACGTTTATTATTTTGAACATTTTTTGAAATACAAGTTCTTGAAACAGTATCCCCAAATATCATTCCCATCATGAGTGTTACTCAAAATCCATTCTTAAATACTATTCACAATTCCATCACATTTTTTATTCAAATATGGATTTTATGTAATAATTTGAACTTGTGTTCATTTCCATTTGAAAATATTATTGTAATTTATATTTTTTTAATAAAACTGATAATATATTTTTTGAACCACATTTTAAATGTGATACCTGTAATTTAAATTAATCCATACTATCCCATTGAAGCCATAAATTTCATTATAGTATTAATATACATTAAAAGAAAATTTTCAATACCAATATACAATATTAATATATTCACATGACTATTTTATTTTGGATCATTATGGAAGGGTATTTAATATATGTTATTTGGGAAATATGTCATCATTGGGTGAGTGATGTGTGTGTAACATTTTATGGACATTGATAGTGGAATTGTAATGATCCAATTATATACATTTAATATAATATTTTATAAGATTAATCTACTAAAAATTAAAATTTTAATGAAAATTTTTTTAAATAAATAAATGGTTGGAGATGAGATGGAATTCAATATTTGGACTTTTATTTAAATTAAGTTCCAATAAAAAATATTTCATTATTTATCATTCACTCATTTAATTTAATTTTCTATTTATCATCATTTAATAAAAACTATCCTTTCTGGAGTCTGAAGATAAAGCTACTCCAATTGTGGAGGACTTCTTAAAATCATTCTCTAGAAAAGGTAAAAAAAACAAATGGTTGATGTCGATGGATTCATCACACCCAATCCCAAAAAAACAAGGAAACTAAGGGACTACTCTAACCTTGAATGGACAATTGTGACAAGAGTACTTGATGCTTCCCAAAATCACAACACTGAGATTACAAAAGCAGCAAGTGCAGTTGATCTGACTGGTGTCACTTTTGATGCTACCTGGGAAATTTTTTCATATTCTCCTATGCGGATTAAGGTTGTTCCTATTTCAACTCATGAGGGTAATCTGAATGAAGACTCAGAACATACTATTGAAATAACATATCAAAGTCTAAAAATTGGTGAAATCTCTGTGGATACTTATCTTGACATCAAACCCCTAATGTTTAACAAGAGCATGAAGAAAGAGTCCCAACAAAATATCTAATTTTTTATCAGTTCTGCTGTGTTTTTTTGGCTGCATTACGCTTTTATTTCATGGTCATACGTGCGTGTCTCCTTTCATTGATGTTTTGCTTCATATATTTAGGTGTTAGTGATTTCTAGAAGTTGATTTAATTTTATTGGATGTGTTTATTTCTTGGAGGTTCATTGCATAGACTCTCCAAGGATTGATTCTTTTCTTGGAGGTTCTAGAGAGAATTGAAAAAGTCAATTTGGATGGATCCCTCTTGAAGTAGATGTTCCTCTGGGAGCAGCTGATCTTTTACTTGATGGAACCGTTTGTACCACTTCTTTTATTTGTGACCTATTTATTTAGCTTTATTGTTACACCCTCATGTATCTTTTGAATTTTGAGCTGGTGTAAACTCATTTCACCTTGAACATACATTGTAACACTTTATATTTAATAAATTTCTCTAGGGCATGAACTGGGTGACCAATTCATGTCTCCTCTTGTCTAAAAAAATTATCTAATAAAAACTAAAAATAATATATTAAATGGTAAAATAATGATAGCATTATTTTTAAAATCCCAGTTTCCGTTAAATTTAATCATACATTTAGTCATCAACCCTTCTCAATCACTGCTCTATAAAAATTTATCACGATTGATTCAATTTTTATATCTCCCATTTTTTGGAAAAAATATTTTTTATAATCCTATTATAATATATAAATTTTTGATCTATAAACATAACTCTATATTTATAGATCTCTTATGTGAAGTGTTATTTGAATTAAATGTGGGAGATAGTTTCAGATTGTGTCCTTAATGGAAAATTTAGTTTGAAAAAATTTATATGGGGGGGAAGAACAAGAGGGGAAGTTATTTTTTAATAAATTAGACATGTTTCATTTTATTATTGAAAATTTATTCGGAAATTTTCTCAATTTTTGTTCATATATCGATTTAATATATATATTTTGTATTTTACACTTATTATAATTTTTATGATTTAGGGAATTTATAGATATCATACATTAATTTATAATTTATATTTAAATTTACTGATATTACATCCATTATAACATATATTTTTGGATAACTAAAAATATTTAGTATACTTGTATGTATTTTAACCAACAACAAAATTGGACTACATTCAACTGTATAATATATTTTTATAATAGTTAATATTGTAATTGTAAATTTTTGATATAATTTTCGGTGTGTTTACTTTTATGTAGGATATTTAGTAAATATAATATTATAAAACGATAAATTTATGAAATCATGGAATTTAATAGATGTATGGTGGACTTATAAATGAGAGAAATTGACAACATACAAATACTTTTAGTATGATAAATCCTCAAAAAAAATTCAGAATTTATGAAGTCTATAAGATAATAGTGAAACAAACAGTTTAATGTTATTTGAACTTAAACAACAAAAAAAAACATACAAGTTACTAGGTGAAAATCATTAGAATGAATGAATATGTAAAAAAATTATGAATTCTGAATGTAATAACTGAACTATTGAAGATTTAACAAATTATTTGACACATATGATTCAACATGTTAATATATGAATGTGAACCATTGGATAAATTAATATATAAAATTAAATTTCTTTTCCAAAATTATAAAATACATATAATTTAATTGTATATTTATTGAATGTAAAATTTGGATAAGTCTTTGAAGAACATTCAATGATAAATAAGGTTAATTTTGAAACTAATGATGATAAATAAACTGACCATTAATATCCAATAAGGATTTTAATGTCGATACAAAAAGTAAAAATGACATTATCAATAATTCATAAATATTTCATCATTTTTCTTCTAATGATTTTATGAATATTGGTTTTGGTTTTCTAGAACCAACAAATTTTTATATTTGATTACATGTATATTTAATTAAGTAAAAATTTATAACATATTTATTATTCATCTATAAAAAACTATTGTGAAAATATCCTTGAGAACTATTATATTTATATGGTCATAGAAATGATCAACTATGATGAGAAACATTATTCTCCATGTAAATACTTTTAATATTGAAATCTTAGATCCAATAACCTAATGTTATGGGGACTATTATATATAGTGTATCAGGGGTGAGTACTTATGTGAAAATGAGACATTATCTCATGATATTCACACATGGTAATCTTTATGACGGGGGATTATATAATAGACCGAAAAATACGAATACCACGTGATTTGGTGTCATCAGATATTCTTCTCTATGAACATGTGTAATTCTCCTTAGAAATTTTGATTATCATTATTTAATTTCATGACTCACACAATCATATTATATGGGGGAAACCATTATAACATTTGTTTGGAACCATGAAGGGTGTGTTTGATGTTTTTCGATTTACTAATCCTTAATAGATATGTTAAAGAAGGATCAATCCCTACTATGTTTATGGATTTTTATTTCTTAGGCTTCTGATAGATATATAATTGTTATATAAATTCCATTCCCTTGTTGTAATGATGTTTAATTCACAAATCCAAAGAAAGATGTATCGATCATATTGGTTTTCACCACGATGTACAACTAGCTAAATAAGATATTGAGATATGGGGATTATATTACACAATAACAAATCATTTGTGGTCATTGTTGTTTCAATATTAATTTTATTCTCTTGGTTTCATTGACCCACATCTGGATAGTAATCTTAAAAATTTGGAATACTCAATATAAGAAAATGATAAAGTATCCTAGAGGGTCACACATTAAGTATTTTTTTATCTCTATTATATTCTATTGGGATTTAATTTTTTTAATAAATACTATTCTCAAGTATGAGGAATAATTTTATTCTTGTTTTATTGACCAATAATATTCACATGATAATAAGTAGTTATTTATTTATTTATGTGATCATATGATAAATTTTTATTTGATAAATTTTTAATAAACACTTTTACAAAACATTTAGAAAATTTGTATTCTCTAAATTGTAGATAAGATATTTCTTTTTTGTTGAAAAACATCTTTATTCATGTATTTAGAAAATAATGTGGAACTCAACTGTACCAAGACCATGTTCGACGGAATTTTTTTTAATGTCAGTAAAAAAATTCATTATTGATCAACAATCATCACACCATAAAATAATAATATTAATAATATTATTTTATGAAATGGGGGTTTATATTGATTGTTATATTATTTAATGGTCAATACATTATTTTATATTATTTTAACATAAACCTTATATATATAAATAAATGAAAATTTCAATTGTGTAGGGTTTATTATTTAATCAATAATGGGGAATAGTGATTTTTTTCACATAAGAAAAATATCTCCTGAATCCTTGTCTTAATATATACCACACAAGAATAAGAAATCCAAGTGAGATTCCATCATAATCTAAGGAAGAGAGATGAACATGAAGGATGATCAATCAAATTGAATGATGCAATACGGTTAATTTGACTCACTAAAACACATAACTGAATTAGTGTATATTAGAGATCAAATGGAATCATATGGATCACCACTAGAGGGATTCTGGCCCTATATCTTGAAATCCTATTGAAGTTAACCCAAAATGGACATTTCAACATATCACAAAATTCATTTAAAAATTATAATAAGAAAAGGTTTCAGTTTATTTAATTATAAAAAAATTAATTATAAATTTAAAGTTAATGACCCTTAATCAATGTTTCAATTTATTAAATTATACAATAAATATTAATATATTACCCACAACTTCATAAAAATTATGATCCATGAACATTCAACTGGTAATAAAGTGATATTTTTTTATTAAAATAAGGACTTTTTATTTGATTTTTGATATTGTGAAATGATGGTTGGATTTTAATATTTTTTTTATTATTTTTAATAGGATTAAAATTAACATGTAATCAATATATTAATCATGTTAGTATAGTATTTATGTTTCCTAACATTCTATAAAAAATAATGTCTATGCCCAGAGATATCGTTTTAGAGTGCTAAATATTTTTATGTAAAACTAGGTTACAAGACATATAGTTAGAGTACATGTCATTCACCAATGTTCATGGCTCATCATTGTGTCTCAGGATACCATACACACCATATAATAAACTACTCATAGTCTATTAATTGCACACCACATGGTGAATGAGCCAACATGAAATAATGGAATTGGGATTACATGACTTGTAGATAATGTACATGTTTTATAGTCCACACATGTCAAAAGAGAAATTTCCACAATTTAGGTGGTCATTATATATGGACGAACCACGTGAGGCAGAAAATCTGATGTATTAAGGATGTACTCAACATATTTACGGTGTACACAGTGTGTAGTGAATCAATTCTGACATCTGATATACATGTTGATCCATTAAAAAACTTATTCAGACACATGTAATGGGTGATTCATTATGTATAGTTATCATGCAAACATCATGTATTGTTGAATGATGAAAAATAAGAGTTCCTTTTTTTGTTGTGCTGTCACATGGAATTTGGACTTAATGACTTGTAGTTGGATTGTACCTGACATGTATTGTAGCTGTGATACATGATGAATACTATGTGTTTATTTTTGATTCACAACAAGGGGATACACTACATGTAATGTGAATATATAGTCCTTGTATTTTTTTTGTTTACATGGTGATTCCCTGTGTGTGTAACCCATATACAAGGAAACTGAGGTACACTGTGTGTTGCTAAATATTAAATTCTATATAGTCACCTAATTAATGGAAACATTAAATTACTTTGAATTTAATACTTTAGAATTATAACATTATTTCATTTATGGTAACATTAAGTGTTTAAAAATTATAATATGGATTTTAATTATTTTTAAATCCTTACTTAAGTTTTTGTAAAAATTACACATTATTATTTCTATAGTTTATTTTCCATGAATTCCATTTATGATGTATTTCTATAAATATATTTGGATTATCATTAAAATTAATTTTAATTAATTAATTACTTAATTATCTAAACAATGAAACAACATTTTACATTATAATAAAAAATGAATATAAATAAATGATAACCTCTTTACATTTTAGAATATGTTACATGATTATCCATTCATGACCATAACAATGACATGTATGTCTGTTGTATATTTTAATAGAATTTATTATATGGGTTTTGTTGTTTACTTCAAATTAAATGATTTTATGTGTTTCTTGCATCACTCCATTTTTATTTAGTTAATTTGTGTCAAATATTATTTTTGTAATCTAATATTAACCAATTCCATTGTTCCTCTAACCTATGTGTGAGTTATAAATTATTGTAATTATTTGAGTATCCCAATGCATGTGGAGGTGGTTTGAGAGAAAACTATAATTATTGAAATTTTGGTGACACATATATGGACCTTTGGAATGATATAACTATTTCCATGACCAGAAACAAAAGGTAATCCCCTTTTTTATAGGTTAATTTATTGTCTTCTTAATAAATCAACTGTTATATAATTTTATGATATATACATTTAATATATGTTTATTTTGGATATTTTAATTACATATTACATGGATGTAAGAACACTATCATATAAGTAAATGAATAAATATGAAAATATGAAATTAAAATAAATGGATTATGTGTAAATGTTTTATCCAATATGGTTGTTATATTTATTAAATTACCAAAAAATTAACATGTTACAGAATGGATAAAATGAGATAAAAATTTTTCATAATAAATTAAAAACCTTCAAATAAATATCATGTCAGACTTTTCCTCCCATTATATTATTAGGAATTAAATCCTCATAAATAAGTACGTGACCAACCATAATTTGGACAAATAGATTTAATGTGGAGGTGTTATTATGGTATTGGGATGACTTAACCATCTTATATCAAGTGATGTATCCCTCTCTAGATTTTTTGTAACATAGAGGTAGGGGTTTATGAAATATAATTAAGGATTTTAGGATTGTGGAGTCTTCTAGATATACCAAGTAGATTCAATCCTAGAGATGGAAATAACATCAATACATAAATACCTTCATGTATCTTGACCGACCCGTGTTGGGGTTATTCAAAGGGGAATATAAAACAATTCCACTAGTTTGTCATATAATTTAGATATTCTGAGTTCAATAGCGAGGTTTATTGAGGCATGATAAAATAATGAGATATTTTAAAAAAATATTTATTATTATTTATAAATTAATATTAAAGAATTAAAATTTATAATTCTATGATGTAATTATTTCTTAAAATGAAAAGAAAAATATTGAAATAGTTCAATTATTCCTTAAAGTATTGTATGTGCCTAAATAAATTTTTATTTGAAATTTTATAATCATTTATGTAATAAAATTTTTCTAAAAAGTTGTATTAAGTGTTGGAATCCTCTATTCTTGTTCTTCCACCCTAGTAATTGCGATGAGGTGAAAAGGTATCCTTCAAAAGATATGTTCATGATGCTTCCTATGTATGGTGTATTATATTATCCACTTTGTCTATGTAGTTAATAATACAACATAAACACATGGTTTATTACACTATAAAATTAGATCCCTAATATATTGAGTAAATAATGTAGCAGCACAAAATAAATAATACTATCAACGCACTGTATTAGTTAAAAATGGATTAAGGAATTTTTTTTAAGGATATTTCATTCTAAAATTTGCAGTGTATTGGCCAGTTGGTGAATTTGGGATTCAACATACTTATGAAATCTTACATAAATATTATATTATTATCCTTGATAAAACTATTATCCATATTTTTCCAATATCAGATAACAAAAATGGATAATTATCTCAGGAAACCAATCACCATACTTTACCTGGTGGATAAATACACAATGAATCCTATTTATCCACACCTTATGGTAAAACTAATAAAAATAATATTTTATGACCTCATAGATAATATACTAACAAACCAAAATTTATAGTATCATTTAAAATATGTAAGTATTTAAGGGTATAAGAGTCAATATGAGGCCATTTTATTAACATATTGAATACTTATAGAATGAAAAATTTATTTCAATGAATTGATTAGGGAAGCTATTTCATTCACATTAGTTATATCCATCATGATTTTTTTCAACACTTGGGTAACAAATATATAATTATTAGAACATATTGATAATTTAATATAGTAAATCAAAAATAATTTAATGAATTTTGAGTGAAATAAGAAGGATTTGAAATGGATGATTCCAAAATCATCCTAGGGGATCTCAAAATTTATAATTTATATATGTGATTTATCCATGTTTGTAAAAAAGGATAAAAAAAATATCTTAGAGTCTCACTTGATATAAGTATTCATTAATTTGTTTTAAGGGAAAATGTTTTTATTTAAGATAAATTCTATAAAAATGGTTTAGTAACTGTTGAATTGCAAATATGAATATCAATGAATGATGATTACAAAATATAAAAATCATAACAAAATGTAAAAATATAAATATTTTTCATAATGAACTGAATATAGTTGAACAATTTAAACACTTGAAAGAGTTTTAGTCCCAATTGAGCTTGGTTATAGGGCATATAAACAAACTACATATCATATTTTAGACTGGTAAACCATAAATAATAACGGTATGTCAAATAAATTAGTGTCAGATAAACATGGACATCTGAACTCTTCTAAACCAAAAGGTTACTTCATTTATTTCCTGATATTTATTTATGAATATTTAGAAACACTCAATGATGTAAATGAGTGCACCTAGTAATGATTGACGAGCCTCTTTGTTGTAATATCAGAGAATATATTATCACTATAACTATTGGTAATATATATGGATTAATGGTTATTTCATAATCACATTTCACTATATACATCATTGTCACAATGATTGTAAAAGGGAAAACAATTATTAGTAATATATATTAAAAATAATATATTATTTTCTCCAATACATTTTTTCCCAAACATATATTCCAAAAATAAACCATATAAAAACTATGTTATATAATTTATAACATATTAAAAAAATTATTATATGAACAAATTTGAACACTAAAACAAGTGTTTATTGGTAAATATTTTGTAAAAATATGTACTTAGCTATAATATAAATAACCAACTCTAATGCATCGCTGGGTTAATGATCCTAAATATATAGTGATATAGGTAATTTTTTTTAAAATTTCCTCGATACATGATTTGGACAGTGAGAATTCAAGAGAATGTAGTCATTTATGGTATAACAAGGTACCCAAAAGGCATGATTGAATCAAGGAGGTCTCATATCAAAAAACATTACAATCATTATAACCAAACTCATTTTTAAATTATACACTATTACAGAATGTTACTATGATCATTGTATTATACTTCTGATTTTTGTGGCCGCTTCAATTATTTGATTCCTTATGTAAGATGACTACATCATGTTACCATAAAAGAGAAACTATAAAATTTTCTACTAGACATAACTAAAAGTGTATGTGATGTCAATAAATGCCAATAAAACAATCATAACATTTAAATAAATTTATTATTAAATCATCGATTGTGAAAATAGAAAATTTATTTCAAAATCAATGAGTCAGATGTGTCTCAAATTGTTTTGTTAGAGGATTTTTAAATTTCATGATAGATATATTGATATCATATAGATAGAAAATTAGAGTTACAAAATCATGTTAAAACAAATGAATGAAAGTTTATTTGTAAGACTTGATGTATAAACCATGCTCTTGGGGACACAATATACCACATTGATCTATAGTTTTATAATTGTTTTTATATTATGTATATTAAATCATTTAAAAAAAATAATACTTAACAAATTAATTATAATTATTTTTGTGTATAATCGTTCCACTAGAAAACTCATTTGAATGGTTAGATATTATTGATATTAAAATATTTCCACAATATTACATGATAGTAATTTTACTCAATTCCATGTTATGTAATGAAATTTTATTTTCCAAATGCATGATGAATAGTATGTAAATATTAAACATATCATAAATAATTTCATGAATATTAATTTAGAACTATCTAAAATTTACTAGGAAAATTAAAACTAGATGTGTTAATAGTTTCTAGATAAGTGAAAATACTAATAATCAAGTGAGTTGAAAACTTCTTTAGAGTTGGATTAATTTGATATAGTGTCATGAAAATAGTTATAGGTAATATTCTTGAAAAACTTATTACATCCAATGATATATATATATAAAATAGATCCAAATACATTATCGCTTCTCGTTTACTTTAACAAGAGGTTTATCAACATCATATTCAGATTATGTTTTATAAAAAATAACGAGTCCTATCATTGTCATGATAAACATTGACTGTTTACCTAGTGAGTATGTTAATAATTTACATGGTGTGAAATGGTGGATCCATGGATATATGACAACATGAGGTATTTTTCCTTGTAATAGTGTTGTAGTAAATACATTCTCCCAAAAGTAATGTTCATTTCCCAAAATTTTCCATAGAAATATTATAGTCCAAAAAGAGGTATCCACACTAATTGGAAGCATGTTTATAGACATGATAAATAACTATTCATTAGTAGTTGGATTTATTGAAAGTGTGGGTTCGTTAGAGTTAGATCCCCAGAACCAACTAATTTATAGATTATATTACAAGTTTATTCTATAATGTGAATATTAATTTAGATATATTTTCATCTATTGATTTAAATTATTTTTATTTTGAAGAGATAATTTCTAATGATATTTGTAGCTTTGATATGTTTATTAATGATTCAATATATTATGGGAACCCTATAGTTCCATGAAGATATTCATAAAATATAGTTCTATTGTCGGATAACATACTATGATAATGAATATAGTAAGTAATCTATAAGGTATGAGTAATCATATGTGGATGAGGCTCCATATCCATAATTTATTAGTTTTTAATCACTAAAATGAGTGATTATAAGGAATTACCCACCATTATTAATTCCACATATATTAGGATCATCATATATTCTATTCTACCAACTGTTATATTGGTCTTTATAAATTATTATTATATTTAATGAAGTTCATTACTCATTATCATTGATTTTTAAAGAAATCTTTAATGACATATGTCTACAAAGAGTTATGGTATATTTGGTGTTTCTTGACAAGATTATAATTTCAGTAAATTTTGGGGAAATATTTATCCATTCCATCTTTATAGAAACTGATATCTTAACACTTTAATTGTGTTATAACTATCACATAAATTTTATGTCCAGGGTGTAACAAAATCTACTTTAAATTGTGAATGAAATTTAAATCATTCATATAGTATGATGACATAGTTGTGATACCATATTCATTAGATATTGAGACAATAGGATTCAATTAAATAGTTAACAATTGTATTTCATTATCATCATTAAGACATGAAGTTCTTTATTTTAGGTACCTTAACTCGAGTCCATATAGTAATCTTGGACACTAGGGGCACCCACATAATTTCAACGAGAAAAAATCATAGAGGCCTAGTAACTATGTGTATCCATTTATCTCAATTAAATTCTAATTGTATTTAATTATAGGAATAAATATTATTTTAAAGACTAATGAATAATTTTATTCAAGTATCATTGATTTATAATATTAATAATGTAAAAAATAAAAAATTTATTTATGTAAATTTATATTTAAAAATATTTAATCACACGACTGTGAATAATAATAATTATTGAATAATTAATAACTATTTATTAAAAAACATGGAATAAAATAATTTCTTAACTTTATAATTTTTTTTTCTTGTATTAAATAAATCATGGGGATTATAAAGAGACAGAGACTTCAACCTGTGATGAATACAAATTTAAAATATAGTAAATAAATATTTATCATCACAAATATTTTTAAATACCATAAAATAATAATTATATTATATTTCTTAAAATGATATTTATAAGTATTATTATATAATTTCTGGGATGGTATAGAATTGAAAAATATTTTAACATAAAACCTAGGTCAATAAATATATAATGATGAATATTGTGAATGCTTAATCATTTTATTGATAAATGATATTATATATTTTTTCTAAATAACTACATTGTTTCTTCACTTCTCAACATTTTCTCTTCCTCTCTGTAATGTGAAAAGAAGGGGAGATTCCTTCAAGAACGGAAAATGAGTGACTAACATGAATAAAAGAGGAAAATTCATTCACCATGAAAACAACCAAAAATCATTTGGAATTTTTGGAATATTATTGAAACACATATAGATCACTAATAGAGGAATTATATAATTCGATCCTCACATTATAATGAAGTAAATCAGAAAAGGGTAATTTGAATGATAAATAACTTTTTTGGATAAAGGATCATAAGATATAATTTTTATTTTATCCAAAACCAAATAAATTAATTATGAATTTGAAATGAGTGATCCTTGATTAGGATTTTAGAAAATTAATTTTTAAAACAAATTTTAATATACCAATTACTACCACATGCTTCCATTATGCCTGAATCCTTCAATACACATATTAAAGTGTTAATTTCATAAAATTTTCATATATGTGAATTTTCTAATGGAATATTTTTATGTAGATATGTACTGGTAAGAATGAGAAAATATATAATACGTATGTCTCATCATCACATACATGAAGGTAGTGAATTTAGTGTAATTTATGTCATATATATCATATAATATTTTATCCCTTTACTATAGGTGAATAATATATGTCACATCAAAACCGATAATGCAACATTGTGAGTATTTTAATCTATTATCTGTTATTGAAGGCCTCAAAATTCTAAAATCCAGAATAAATATTTTTACATTAAAAGGATGAAATGGGGTAAAAATTAAATAAAGTAATATTAATGGTGATATTAATGAACCATGATTTGGAGTCCCCTCAAGATCATGCATGTTCTGTAAGAAGGAAAAATGAAGGTAATATATCTAAGTTTAATGATTGGAATTTTTACGCCACGAAATATAGTTTTTGATAGATTTAAAATCCAATATTCTATGACTCATGATTATATTTTAATATTTTTGATTTATCTTGTGTATTCATTCAATGGAAACAAGGAAACAAGATCAATGAGGTATTTAAAGAAAGGGTACTGATGATAATACATGAATTACAAGGAATTCAAAGTTGTGGCGAAGAATTGAATGATTATAAATTATAGATTCATCCAATGTATTTAGCCACAATGATTTGTAAGTAAACCCACACACACAAGAAATCCTATTTTAGAAATAATTTTGGTTGATTACTTTTATATATAACCCATCTCATTGTAAAAGATGTTATTTTTAGTTTGATAATTCATACTCATAGGCTCTCGTCCAATGTTTTGATGTATTTTATTTTTCCATGATTTTACATTAATTTTTTTCATTCTTTTTAATTATTTTAATCACTGTTGGATGTATACATATACCTCTTTTTCCTTTTTAAAAATCCATGTTAATTCAATAACTAAATTTAGATTCATTTCTTGATTGAAATATGATATTTCTAAGTGTTTTAGAATGAGAGGTGGTTGATAGTAGATTATTATCCATGCATCTCTATTTCTTTTGAAATTAGCATGTTAAATTTATTTTCTTATCCAACATTTTATTAACTAGTTAGTGTATTTAATGATGAAATTATATGATTTCATCTCATGATAGTGAAAGAGATAAAGTGTGATCAAGGTTTCTAGAGTATAAAAAATATTCCTAATTTATGTGTAGTTATGATTATAAATTTAATTGTATTAAGAGTTTCTATTAATGGATATTAAGTAATAATAATTTTTGAAAATTAATAAGCTTATGTATTTTCAACAATGAGAGTGATATGTTTAATCATAATTTTTGTTTATAATTATTATTTTTTATTTTCAATCATTTTTTGTTTCCAGAATTCATACTAATTTTACATAACCTGCATATATAGTAAATTTGTACAACCCCATTATATCTTATTTTATCATTATGTATTGTATGCAATTTGAAAAATTATATTTCGTAGAAGAAGAATGACTAGGAGTGTGACAGTCACATTTTGGAAATTACAATATGTAATGTTCAATTTTAGTGAAAACATAATAAAATAATAAATATATTTTTGAACTAAGAATCCTGATAAATAATAATTCATCACCTCCCTAAATAACATAATAAACATCAAATCTGACTGTCGACACCTCAAATGATCAAATCTCTAAAAACAAAAACTAAATAATTTAAAAACTACTATCTCACCACTAGAAAAAACAATAACATAAAAGAAATAAAACTATAGTAAAAAATGTTCCAGTGTTTGTAATATTACATCCTTCATATAAACTCATAATCAAGGATAACCACATACCATTACCATTAATAAGGTAAACATTATATGAAATTTTAATATAATCCCAAAATATATAAACAATATCATATATTCTAGTATGAATTCCAAATAAATGTAGAAAAAAATATAAATCACATCTACCAACAATATTTCAATAATAATTACACAAAGACCATATAAACATAAACTAATATTAGTTCACAGTCCATAATCTACAAATTAACATCTACATGACCAGGGATAACAACTTAAATAAACTTCTAAAAGAATAAATAATATAAATATTTTATTTCTACATAATAATATTCTTACTCACATCTTGTCTATAATTCTGTCATATAAATAATATTTCTCAAATTTCGCAATTATTATAAAAACTAGATTTATAATATAATATATTTTTATCTAATAACAACAAAAAATATTGAATTCCATTAATAATCCCAAATTAATCCTCTTAAACTCCTTTTTCTACATAAAAAATTATTTAACAAAAAATTACTCCAATTACCCCAGTTATCAAGTTTTCAAAAATTAATTATTCCATTAAAATTAAATTATCACATCAACAATAATTTCATTATTTTGTATCTCCAATATTATAATTTCATTTTAATTTAAAAAATTTGTTTCATTATATGAATGAATCTATTAAAATTTACATAAGGGATAAGTGGAAAATGTTATAATAATACACAACAGTCAATGCTTTACTCATCTTATTACTTGTGATAGGGTATCATTATTTTATTTTACTCCCTTATACCATGGAACCAAAAAAGTATATAATCACTAACCATCAACAAATTATGTATTTTATGAACAACCCAAAATGGTCTAAAGATACACAATAAGATAAGAAGAAAATATACTAAAAATGAAATGTGAACAAATTACATCAATTAAATATCTAATATACTCATAATGAATGTAAATTTATATTCATATAATATAACACACTAATGTTTTTATAAAATACTTTCTCAATTCAGAAATAATCCTAAGGAAGATAAAACAAAGTGATATTAAAGAAAACTATAGTTTTATATCTGATATTATCATTTCAAAAACAAATTCACAAAAATAATCATTGCACCATAATGCATGTTTGTCAAAAGTAAATATAAAACTAAAAATGAAAATATAAATTAGCACTCCATAAATATATGATTACCAACCTTTCAAAATATATCACATCAATGTTTATTATAATATATTGTAATTTGTGTCACAATTATTTTATAGCCCAATAATAATTATAGTACAGAACATGAGTCCATGTTAAAATTGAAACTCATCCATTGATAATAAGGGAATAAAAATTAATACATTGAAAAAATGGATAAACTCTAAGATAATTGAGGCCTAAATATATTAAAAAAATCCATAAATTACTATATGTGGCACCAAAATCATTCCCCATAACCCATTTTTAATATCTAAATATAAAAGAATATAATTATGTAAACTAATTTACAATTATTATGATGCAATTACTAGTATTTTAAACATTATAATTAGTTAAATATTAAATAAAAATATAAAATATTGAAATTAATCAATAGTGTAATTCTGGTAATTACATCTTGATTTGTAAATTAGTTTAATCAAGTTTAAAATTAAAAACATTCTATGCATATTTTCCACCAACATAATATACAAATAGTCCAAATAAAGTGCATATTGAAAATCCAATCATCTATATTGAAACATAAAAAATGACTACTACCATTATAATAAAAATATACCTTGAGATAAATAAAACAAGAAGTATAAAATTAATTATACAAAAAATTTCTTTTTTAAAATAATTTTACAATCAAAAAGATTTAATGTAGCATATAATATACAGGAAAATAATAATCACATCAAATTCAATTCAAGATTGAAAATATTTATTTCAATGATGGTTTAAAATAACTATATATACTAAAAATCAAATTTATTATTAACTTTCCAACTTATATTATCAATATCCAACATGATTGAAATTATTAAAACAAATTGGATAACTCAATTATGCAAGGTATTCTCCTAATATAAATATATCTCTACATTTTATTCCCTGAATATCATATCCCCAAAAATTAATAGCTCATTTTAATAAACCATATAATAGATATCATAAATAAATCATTAATGATGTGATTTGTAAAAGGCATCATGAACTCATTTCATATTAGTAAGATCAACAAATCTTGACACAAACTCAACAATATTATATAGAATCACTAGATGTTTAAATTAATCCAGGAGAAATATTACTACCCCTAGTCATGTTTAACCACAATAGTGAGAAACCATTGAATGGACATGACAATATATAACAAGATCTAGAGTTATCCTCCTATGTAAAACTTATTAATTTTCTATATATGAGGATTCCTTAAGCCATTATGAAAAAACCTACATATTATATAACATTGATTATAAATATCTGATCCATTAAATAATAATTATTTTACAATAGTCCAACATAAAGGTGATCAATGTCACCACCCATGAAATGCCTCAAACGGTGTTATTACGATGTATAATTGATAAAAAATTATTATAAAATGACAATACAAAATAAAAATTATTTACCTATGATCCTAGATATTAGTGAGTATATGCACACAATATGTGATCATTTTTTTAAATATTTTACCCCATTATTCAATCCTTCCCAGGAAAAAATCATTACCAATGTCTTAATTGAGTAAAGAAATTATAATGAACAATATCCACAAACACAAACTAGATGATTTCACATTCTACATGTGATTAGGGGAATATAACAAAATTATATATCGGTATATCATCATATTTCATTACAAATGATTTTATAGTGGTTGTTATAAACTATTTTGATCTCAATTCCATGATTTGATCAAAAAAATAGAATATTCATTGAGGCATGAAATATACAACAAAAAATTTTACATTGTACCAAAAAAAATCTCTTTAATGGTTGGATATTCCATTGATTTACCATGTAGTATATACATATGATATATATATATATATATAACTAATGAATACTATACTATCTAATCACTCATATTGTAAAAATATTACCACAAATTAAAACTATATTGTCTCTATCAACCAACCATATTAAAAAAGAATCTTTATAAACCATATAGCCTATTTATTACACCATATTATGATATCCTATATTATATTTATCCTATAATTAAAATTAATGATTTCTCACCATTATATAATGCATGAATACATTGACATTTACATTCTCCAAATCAATATTCATTTTATTTTTCTACACCATCAGTTTCCAATAATTGTCATCCTCAAAAAAAATATTCTAATGTGTCTTTTGATCCATTAATACTATAAAAAATATTATATTAGGTAATTTTACCATAATTTTATGGTAGATACTATAAACACAATATAGAGATCATTGGTGCAATTTTTTCATTACTGGAGATGAAATTTTGGATTTCAATAAGTTACCACAAAAAAATATTCATCATTTGAAATCTAACTTATAGATTAGAATCATTAACAAACATTACAAATGAATCCCCAATAATTTATGTAAAGTATTGAAATACATGAAAATATCAAATTACGGATCCATCCAAAAAAATTATCCTTCGTTGATCGTTAATGTATTCATGAAATGTCAATCAGAGAGAGTCTACATATTAATCTCAATTATCATCCCAAAAGATAAAGGGTTGTTCAAACCATTTCAATTTTGTTAAGTGTATAAAAAAACCATCCTACATATTATTTAATCAATATATATATAATAATTATAAAATATATGTCTAAGGATGATAACATTAAAGATCATGAACATTTAAATGGATAACATTTTTAAAAATTGATTTTATTAGTTGATCATTTGGATATCCCATCAATTCATAACAAGATCTACAACCATCATTTAATACCCAAACATATCATAAATAAAAATCATAATTAAATAATGTATAATAATGTGTAACACAGAACTCATAAACCAAATAATGACCAATGATGAATGTGTGACTATAAAGGGTGTTTTCCTAAATTTTTTCTATCCATAACAATAGTCGATAGAAATATTTTTAATGTCATCCTTTTTCACTCATATCTAAATTAATGCAAAATTCATGTCAGTTTTTGAGAATTATCTTTCTCACCTCAGTTGAAAAATAAATTTGATAGTCTTTGATAGTGTAAAAAAACCCATGAATGTTTCCTATTTCAACTAACGTTTATGTAACCCCAAAAAAATATCATAATTCATTATAAATAATATATCAACCTCGAATCATATAACTGGTGTCATTAGTAATTTTACTACATTGAAATCGGATATAAATGATCTAATCATTAAGAAACATATAGTTAATGAGTAATTTTTAGATAAAATACATTCTTGATTCCCATATTAAATTTTAATACTCATGTTAAAATATTTTTTGAGAAAATAATTATACCCTCTAGCATATCAATGCATATAAATTTTAGTACACATCTTGGATTTCTCATAATGGAAAAACATTAATGGTGGGATTAAAATTTTCATAATATTTATATAATTAGGAATCAATAATGACTAAAATTAGAATAATTAATATGGAATAATAAAATTGGCTGGGTAAATATCAGAACATGCATTTCATTCACTAAATAGCCTGACTTTTTTCATAAGACAATGAATAATAAATTTCGAATAGTAAGTAAGTGAACACAAATTCCTTAAAAAAATTTATATAATGAATTGATATATAATAAATAATATGGAATGGTTAATAACAAAACAAAAATTATATTTAAATATCTTGAATACAAATAATATATATTTTAAAATCCGAATGACATGGTATATAATAGAATAAAATTCCATTTAGTCAAAAACAATGTATGAAAAAAAGTATAGATAATATCATTATGAAAATATTATGGTTACTAATAAATTAATTCATAATGATGGAAATTATTAATTGTTAGACGTTATGATCTTATTTATCATGGTATATTAATAAATGGTTTTTAGTAATATATCTTTATTTTCATTATTTCAAGTGTTAATTTCATTATTTCCTAATTATTATTTTTTTCATCAAGGATAATTTTATTTTGTTTTTTATATAGTTCCATAATATTACAAATGATATTAATTTTATAAATTTTTTTATTCATTATACACATTTTTAGAATCATTATTGATTGTTGGACATTGAAAATTGATCGCAACTCGTCATGAATATGGTGCAATGTATATACGCATGACCGATGATATAATTCGATTAACGAGTGAATGTTTAAGTAAGTGGTTTATATTTTAATTTTATAAAATAAATATCTTTTCATAAATATCACTAATATTCTTCTAATTTACACATATTATCTTCTATATATGGTGTATATGGAAAATAAATAATACAAGTTCACAAGGTTTTAGTCCACCGTATACATGAGTGACATAATCAAATTTTAAATAGAATTGAATGAATGATATTATAAGTGACGTTACTAATAAAAAACCATAATTATTCTAAATAGTAATAATAATATATACATAATACATAATTATATACAAATATAACAATTGGTGATGGAAAAAGATCTACATTGGTTCATGAAGCAGTAGTCCGTCCTACACATGATCGACAATTTGTTTCACATCTTATGGAAGAGAAGATGTATATTGGTTATGAAATTAATAAAATTACATCTAAATATGTATTATATACTAGTTTTATTACATCTTAATGTTTTAATATAATTTGAAGTAGGTGGAAGAAGAACTAAAATAAATAATTCATGTTTTGTATTGTTACAAACTCATTAAATGGCCTCCAATGGATTACACAAAAATATTCTATATGAAGTAAATATGAAAAAATTCACATGTCATGATAATATGGAATAATTTAATTAAATAAGGCATGTCTTGTATGAACCAATCAGTTTGGAAAGTGTTAAGAAGATAGAAGAGGTGGTGTCTTTTTATATCAATGGGATAATAGATAAAATCCTTTTTTAGAAAAATTATTTGAAACCAAGAAATAATCATGAAAAGGAATATAAAATTGATAATATTCCTATTCAATGGGTATTAACTACATTTTAGTTCATATTAATCACCAATATTCTTTGTTTTTCCCATGGGTAAACATTTTTAAACCATAACCATGGTAATTTTTTTTCATTGGTTTTCATAGTCATAATGTTATAAATTAACGTTGAAATTATTATATAATACAAATTATTATGATTATAATTATTCAATACATTTTTTCTAATAATGTTAATAAAAATTTTATAATCCAATTTAAAACTATAGTAGTCGAGGCGATGAAAAAGTCAGATTCTAAAGAGGGAATTATCATAAGTATTAAAGGTTTTAATATACATAATTCATTTTTGTGATTCATTAAAATGAACTATATCAGTTATATGTTAGTATTATTTAACTAAGGTTAAATTAAATACAATTTAAATAATAATTCAACCTTTAATATTTTTGAAATGAAAACTTATTTTTCAATAAAAATTAATATTATTTATTTTTCATTACAAAATTTAACTATTCAAAAAATTCAAAATCAATCACTCAATGTTAATTTTAATATGATGATTTAAAAAATTAGGATCATTTTTATTTTTTTTCCTAATCCTCATTATAATTAAACACAAATAATTTGAATAATTTTTACTAAATGAATTTTTTAGGAAATTCTTTTTTTTTTGAAAAATATTTACTTCTCTTTTAAATGATTTCAAATTTATTTTTAATAAACATATAACTATATTATGAAAAAAGATATATTGTATCATTCATAGCAACCAATTTAACATCTAGTTTATATTTGTTCAATTTATTACTACTAGTTTAGGATCATTCTTGTTTCTTCCTCAATATAATAAAGAGAAGAAATGTGAAGACATATATTTGATGGGTATTTTTATATTCATGTTTATTATCATATATAGTATCATATATATTCATGTTCTCCAAAAATAATGAGGTGTCATACTCTATGTACATTCAAAAAAATTCACCATCGCAATTTAATCATGATCTCGACAATCAAGGGTTTTAAATTGGAAAATAACATTGTTGCAAATCCACATTATTAAAATGATTAATAAAATATAACATTAATAAAATATTAATGTATATGGTAATTTAATATATAATAACCCATAACTAGGCTTCTTGATACTAAATAATTACTGGAATGTGAAGACACAAACATAGATGAGAACTGAAAATAATTATAGAGAGAGATATAGTTCATTGATGACATGAAAGAGAATAATAAAAAGACAGTTGAGGACCAAAATATAAAAAATATATGATGATTTTAAATACCATTTTTTTAATTATATATAATTTTAATGGATAATAATTTTTCATTCAATATCTTTTATCATGAAGTCATGTAATTATTTTATTATATATCAATATATATTAATTTTAAAAAATTCTATTTGTGTCTTTCGTAAGAAAACATTCAATATTTAGTATTTTTTTAGAAATTTTACACTTCATATCATAATCATCGACATGAATTTCCTATTATTATATTTTTTTCCTAAGTCATCAAAATTAATTTATAATGGATCATAATATCCAAAAATGCATGAAAATTCTATACATTTGTCTCTAACTAATTTCCCAAACCAGTATGGTCAAAAAAATTTATCCAATATAACACATTAATCTTATAACCTCAACAGCAACATCACCAGTACATCATTAATATTTATTGGTCGTATAATTTTAGTAAAAACCTCAAAATATTTACCAAATTGTCATTTAACACCCCGAGATTTTATGGGATATATTAATTTTAATTTCATTGATGTCACTTATTATACAGTAAAGCAAGATTAGATTGTACTATATGCAACACTGTAATAGCTTGCAGTGTACGCAACACTATTCTCGGCTCGTGTTACACACAATTTCATGTTCCTTTTGTGAAAATTATTCTATGAAACATTAAGTATAGATTTTGTTTTATGTATAAATGAAATATGTTTTGATTATGTTATACAAAACACCAAACAGATCTTTCACTACACACATCCCAGACTTGGCTTGCATTACACGCAATCAAGACCTTCCTCGATAGCGTGAGTAGTACGCAATACTGAGTTTCACTAAATGATATATTATTATAATATTATTATGAACTAGCTGTTATGAATAGTAATACCCACTTTTTGAAATTTTATAAATTTTATCTTTCAAAATGGACTTCATGTTTGTATTCGGAATATCGAAGTTAGCATAGGGTGAATTTTAGGTATTTTTCTAAAAACATTCAATTTTTGATGAATAGTGAAAACACTCAATTACTATTTAAAAACCGACTTTTTATTTAAATAATAATTTATTTTATTTAAATTTATTTTAGGTCACAATTGATACATAATACCTATATATGTTCAATGTATATAATTGGAGACATTTTATAATAGTTTTAGATATATAAAAAATTTATTAAACTTTTCACCGTCTTTTACACAACTCCTAGGAGAATTTGAAAATTTACATACAACATAATTTTACCGCTTTTGTGAGTAGAATTTAGAAAATATTAGAGTCACATATAATACCAATGATTAAAATGTTGTTCAATAATATTAAAATAATTTTTTGGTGAATAGTAACTTTTTACTTTTTTAACACTGTTAAAAGTAAATAGGGTAATTAAGAGTAAAAATGTTATTATTATTACCCTAAAAATGCCCTAATTCTATTGGATAAGTGTAATTAGACCAAAAAAAACCTTAGGAATAAAATATTACCCTTTAGGTCCCCTTGGATTAGATTAGGATATTTATTATTATTTTATTTAATGAATACTTAAAATAGTTAAAATCAAAGATTAATAATCAAAAAAATTTCAATATATAGTTATAAATATAAAAAATTCGTCTATAAATATTCATTAGAAATCTAAAAATATTTTCTACATAATGGTATTTTATTTATAATTTTTAGACCTTAAATAACAAAATTTATTTTTGACACAGTGACGATGTAGTAAATACCTTATTAATGAAATATTAACATAATTGATGTTATAAATACCCAAATAAATGTAATTTGAGACTTTTTATGAATTCCACTAATTTTATAGGTTAATATGACATGTTATTATTGATTAAATTAGCTTATATGGAACTAAATATTCTGTTATTGTTTTCACAAAAATCAATTACCAAATATTGTCAAAATTGACATAAAATAGTTTCTGAAACAAATATTATATTATTAATTGATATTCTATTCATAAAAATCTGAGTATTGGAAAAAATTAATTAGATAAGGTTATATATATTAATAATAAACCTCTTGGGGTTCTTTTGTCTTGTTATAGTATGTTTATTAACCATATAGTTTACGAAAACAAGAAGACACGGTAAAAGTTAAATTATTTAACACAGAGTTAAATCCAAATGATAAGGTTAAAATAGTAACCTAAACTTGTCTAAATCCTATTTTTTTGAGATGATTTTGACCCATCCCCACTTTATCTTCTAAATAAATCATTTTTTATCTATTATAAACTGAATATGACTTTATTATGAAATAATATTTTATGTTTTTCCAAAGATACCCCTCTCCTCCCTTATAAAAGGGCTCCTCCTCCCTCTACTATTTACACAATTTTGAACCTTCAAGGTAAGCCATCCACAGAACATTTACCTTATCGACTTACCTATAAACATTATATAGGTTCTGGTCTCCTCAAAAGACAAACTCTAGTGCCTTAAGGGGAAGCTGAAAAGGGGTGTGTCGAAGAAGAGGTAATCTCTTCTACCAATTCATTCAAATTTCTTTATTCCTGAACTTTTTCTTATTTATTTGTTACATCATAAATTAATAACATAAGTATAAACAATATACTCATATGTTATTATAAATATGAAACAACCCAATTTCACCATATATCCATCCTATGAAAAAATAAATCACCGCGCGTGCGTACGTACAGAATACCGTCTCCACGCCGTGGTGTAATCTGTTTTTCCACCACCCCCTTATATGGATGGGTATAATGGTGTAAAGAATATCTATATGTATTTATTATCACATAATAATGATTCTGAGATATTATATCATCCACTCCTATTCAATTCAACAATTATGGGAACGATATAATCGCTCGTGCGTACGTACGGATTAACGTCTCCGTGACGTGATGAGATTCATTCTCCATGTTAACTACTCAAGAATGATTATAAATTATATATAATGAATAATAATGAAATATATGACATGATAAAGCTACTGTATTTATGTATATATATATATATTTCATCTACTTACTTCTATTCAAGTCAATAAGGAAAAGAAAATAGCCTTCATGCCTACGTACAACCTACCATCTCCATAAATGGTGTATTTCATTCCATTTTGTGATCTATTATATATATGTATATTCTGAATATATATTATATATAAATCATGTTTTATATTCTATAATTAAGTAATCATGATCTAAGTAATCATATGAATAATTACAAGTCAAAACATGGATGATAAATGAAACAATTTTACACAAAATGCAACTTTAACATGGAATTAACAAATGAACGGTTAATATAATGTCGTAAGTGAATCATATATGATATAATAAATATTATTATGGTTCTGTTACAAGTTAATAATATGTTTTAACCCGCTATACAAGTGTCTTGGACACATACTGAAGAAATTGGTCAAAAGGTAAGGGATAATTTTGAAATCTCATTTTTATCTGAGATTGCTTATTTGTAAGTATTTACTGGGGTTATATTTTTCATCCATGTCCATAAAAATGGTTTCATAAAGTGTTTAGTATTATTAGATTTATTTTTAATTTCATTTTTACCCATATTAGCTTTTACATTGTTGTATGGAAGGATTCTTGAATTTTTTACCATACGTGGTACTTTTTTACTTTTCGGTTGAAAGTACCAGGAGAATGTTTTTTTAACTTATACGACATGAATAGATTTTTACGGTTTCATAACACCTAATTTTCATGAATATTACTATACAACATTTCATGGTTATTTTCAAAAAAAAATCCTTTTCTTTTAAAATTCGGTGGCATTTTGTGAAAAGAAAATGATTTTGAAGAATAATGGATATTTTCCTCAGGAATTCATTTCAAGTGTTTTATCAAAACCATTTTCAATCTAAGATGGAATTTTTTTAATATATGTATATTTCAAGTATAATGTCTCTATGATTTACATGGTTTCACTTTTCATATGATGAAATGATAAACATTTGTATTATATGGATTATGTTATGATCGGATGATGTTTATGAAACCCATTTTATTCTTTGGGTTATGATGAATGATTTATGATTATGTTGTTGCACACGTATGAATTATTTCATTATGAGATGGTTGGGACATATATCTACCTTCAATGAATCGGCTGAAGATTTATATCTCATGAGATAGACATGGCTGGAATGGTTAGTTAATCCGGTTTCGTGTTACAGGACTGGAACGGGGAGTGAACCCGATTCGGAAAGGGAATTTGTCCACTATGATGGTCTTGGCAGCAATGCCTTGGATCCTACGGAAATCATATCATGTGCTTAATGGTTTTCCAAAATTACATGTTTTATTCCCATGAAATTTTATCATGATTGATGTTACATTACGATACATTTTTTTCATACTTCCATGATTTGTGTATTTTCTCCAGATTTTAATGTTTAGAATTTATGATCAAGTTTTTGCTTTCAAATGCTTATAGATTTTTATATGTTCTATATGTTTTCCCATATTGAGAAATTGAGCTCACCCTTTTTATGTTTTATTTTCCCCAATATATAAAGAATGGTTTTAGGTAATAAAAAAAGGATGATCTTTATGGGATATGTTGAAGATCTTTCATCAAGATTAGAAGATTATATTTCGATTTTTCAAAGACACTAATCTATTACGGTCCTTCGGTGTCTATTTTTTTTATGTATTAGATATTCCAAAAAAGTAAAGTAATTTCTACGTACATCAGACTATGGGACTCTATAGTTGGTATCATAGGGAAGTTTAGATAGCCTTCGGAAACTAGGATGCGAAAACTATAGTGATATCCCTAGAGATATTTCTAAGGGTTGTATAGGTATGTCGCTAAGGATAAGTATAAGTATAGGTTATAGTCGTAGAATTATAGTAACAATATTAGAATTAACCCTAAGATGTTATATATTTATGGTAACCCCCTTTATTATGTTGTTTTCCCTATCATGATTTTTCATCTCACACAATTCTTTTTGGGTTTTAGATAATGGATGGAACCTGAAGGAATCGTGTTGATCAATGTAATGGACAATTCAATGATTATCCTCCTGGTCAAACCAAAGTTATGGGAGATGCAGTGAACAATATTATTGCTATAATTACAAATTATATGAATGATAATGGACTTCCATATGATTAGATATGGAAACAATATTCTATTGAGTCCTTCATGAGGCAACATCCGCCTTCTTTTAGTGGGTCTTCTGATCCACATGTCACTGAACAATGGATCAGTACCATTGAAAAGATATTTTCCATACATCGCACTTTGGAACCTGAAAAATTTATTCTAGCTATTTTCTATTTAGAAGGTGAAGCAGATCAATGGTGGACTCTAATTAAGAATACAAGTCCCCCAAATGAAATCGAATCCCTGGAATGGTATGCGTTCAAGAACTTATTTTTTAATAAGTACTTCCCTAATATTCTTCGAACAAAGATTGAAAAGGATTTCAATGAGCTTAAGAAAAAGGATGATTAATCTGTTGGTATATAGGAAGAGAATTTTACAAGGCTTGCAAGGTATGTATCTGGCTTTATCATCCAACTTGAAAGTAAAGTTGACAGATTCTTCAGTGGCTTTAAACGAAGTCTTCGAAGGGAATTATCTATAAGAGGCTTCAGTATCAATGAAGAAATTGTGATTTGTGCTATCAAGGTAGAAATTGAATTTGGTGTTACATATCCATCTCATGGTTTGGACAAGAAATGGATGATGGAATTCAATGAGAAATATTGGAATAATTGTGAAAACAAGATGAATGTTTCTTTAGGTTCAAAGTGTGGAAGGTAGCATGTTGGAGATTGTCTTAATGGGACTAGGAAATGTTTTAAGTGTAGAAATAAAGGTCATCAAGCTACTGAGTGTCGAAGTAATGGAAAAAGGTTTTCTAATGATGTTAATAATGAAAAGACTGCAGATAATGCACCACCAACACTTCAATGATTCAAGTACAAGGAAATGGGGCATTATGCTAATCATTTCCCTAATCCAAGGGTTAATGATGATTAACGTGAGCAAACTCTTAAGGAAAAGGATAAAGGTAACTCACATGTGATCACTACTTGTGACGTTGAGTATGAAAATGATGATGTGTAATGATTAAGTGTTTTTGTAAGGGGATTTCAAAATAGTATCATGGAATCTCTTTTATGGTATCATGGAATTTTGGAATATCTATGTATTAGATTTCAATAATTATATGGTACTGGTAACATTGAAAAGTGATGAAATTTTTTTTGGGATAAAGATGATATGTGCATAATGAATGGATAAAGAAACAGATTGAAATGAGCTCATGATTGATATATGTACAAAGCCATATCATGTTTTGAGTATATTGAAATTTTGGGATTTTGGTATGTGGAAAGTGTTAAATTTTGACATCATTCATGTTTTCAATAAGGTTCAATGGGTTTTCATTTTTCTATAGAATACATGGCTAAGGTATTAAATTTTTGTATTTTTATCAACAAGATATATCTTATGATATATGGGATATAAATGATGGTATTCACATGCTCGGTAGCTGACATTTATAGTAATTGTTTTTTTATACTATGTTCTTGGACAGAAGTATTTTGGATAAGCCTAAATATTGGAATGGATTATGTTGGACATAATTTAGTATTGTTTAAGGCTATAACTCTTTTCAATATTATTTACGGAATTCTATATTAATGTAAATTTAGAAAAAGGTCAACCTACAGGACGGGTGGAAACCAGTCGCGTCGGACAAGGTTGTGGGAATCGAACCCACAACCAAAGTGTGACCTGCCTTTATCACATACCAATGGCCTACAAGAAGTCCCTAGATAGAATAAACTAGTTTTATATTAGTAAGGGTTATGATATATGAAGTATATGCCCATTTTTGGAACCATATACGATTAATCTCACCATAGATGGACTTATGTATATAACTTTTGATAACCTTATGTTTGAGAAAGATGGAATGACCAATCATTCTATCGCATGATCTGCTAACACTTCACAGAAGACAAATTCAACTTCATTTCTTTAAGAGGTGAAGTTGAAATTGTTCAATGAAAAACAACAGTGAGATTGTACCAAAATCAATTAGATATTTCTTCTAATTAAAATATTTCAACATTACATAAAGTATATTGAAAACCAAAAATGTTGTGCTAGTGCTCTTATATCTGATGAATCAGATGGTAAATTAGATCATCACAAATTTATGGCTTTTTTATTGTTGGATTTTTCATATCCATGTCCTCTACCACTCTCTATCAGAACTTGATGGTTAGATTTTTCTTCCATATCCATATTTCAACCTATGTTCTCCTATGTGGAAATCTAGTGATGAGTTAATATGGGTAACCATTAAATTTCTTACATTACATTTTAAAATTAAGTTTTATTATTCCTTTTACGTTGTCGGGTTTTACGAATGAAACTTTCAAGTAGTATATGATTTATAACCCCGACGAATTTCGAGGGTGAAATTCATTTTAAGGAGTGTAGAATGTAACACCCTGAGATTTTATGAGATATCTTATTTTTAATTTATTATATTTCTTCTATTATAAAATCCACCAAGATTAGATTGTAATATATGCAAAACCGTATTAGCTTACAGTATACGCAACACTATTCTTGGCTCATGTTACACACAATTTCATGTTTGTTTTGTGGAAATTATTCAACGCAACATTAAGTATATATTTTGTTTAATTTATAAATGAAATAAGTTTTGATTATGTTATATGAAACACCTAACAGATCGTTCAATACATGCATCCCTGACTTGGCTTGCATTACACACAATCAAGACCTTCCTCAATAGCGTGAGTAGTACGAAATACCGAGTTTCACTAAATGAGATATTATTATAATATTATTATAAACTGGCCGTTATGAAGAGTAATACCCACTTTTTTAAATTTTATAAATTTTATCATTTAGAATGGACTAATTTTTTGTATTTGAAATATTTAAATTAACCAAGGGTTAATTTTTTTAATTTTTTTTGAAAACTATCAATTTTTTATGAATAGTGAAAACACTATGTGACTATTTAAAAACTGACGTTTTATTTAAATATTTATTTATTTTATATTAATTTATTTTATATCAAATTGAGACATAATACCTATATAAGTTCAATTTAATTCATTGTAGTCATTTTATAATAATTTTAGATATATAAAAATTTTATTGAACTTTTAACTGTCTTTTACCCATCTCCTAGGAGACATTGAAAATTTACATAAAATTAATTGTACCGCTTCTGTTAGTGGAATTTTGAAAATTCTAGAGAAAAGGTTAATATCAAGGAGTAAAATGTGGTTTAATAAGATAAAAATAATTTTTCGTGAATAGTAACTTTTTCCTTTTTTACCACCGTTAAAAGTAAATAGGGTAATTGTGGGTAAAAATGATATTATTATTACCCGAACACCTATCCTAATTATATTGGATAAGTACAATTCAACCAAAAACAACCCTAGGAATAAAATACTACCCTTTATGTCCACTTGGATTAGATTAGGATATTTATTATTATTTTATTTAAAGAAGAGTTAAAATAGTTAAAATCAAATTTTAATTACCAAATCATTTTTAATATATGAATATACATAAGATAAATTTGACTATAAATATTCATTAAAAAATCTAAAAATATTTTCTATATTGTGGTATTTTATTTATAATTTTTAGACATTAAATAATTTAATTTATTTATGACACATTGATGATGTAGTAAATACCTTATTAATGAAATATTAACAAAATTGATGTTATAAATACCCAAATAAATGTAATTTGATTATTTTTATGAATTAAACTAATTTAAAAGGTTAATCTGACATGTTAGTAATGATTCAATTAGATTTTTTCGAAATAATCACACTG
Organism: Viscum album; assembly: GCA_963277665.1. Lineage (NCBI taxonomy): Eukaryota > Viridiplantae > Streptophyta > Magnoliopsida > Santalales > Viscaceae > Viscum > Viscum album. The sequence goes on from OY728152.1 coordinate 1,379,491,825, forward strand.
TTATGGTTTTCACAAAAATCAATTACCAAATAGTGTCAAAATTGACATAAAATAATTTTTAAAACAAATATTATATTATTAATAGATATTCTATACTTAAAAATCTAAGGGTTGGAAAAATGACTTAGATATGGTTATATATATTAATAATGAACCACTTGGGGTTCTTTTGGCCTTTTATATAATGCTTATTTAATATATAGTGTATGAAACATGAAGACACGGTAAAAGTTAAATTAATTAACTTAGAGTTAAATCTAAAGGTTAAATAGTAAATTAAACTTGTCTAAATCCTATTTTTTAAGATTATTTCGACCCATCCCCACTTTATCTTCGAAAAAAATCATTTTTGAGCTATTATAACCCGAATATGACTTTATTATAAAATAACATTTTATGTTTTTCCTAAGGTGCCCCTCTCCTCCCTTATAAAATGGAACCTCCTACCTCTTCTCTTTACACAATTTTGAGCCTTAAATATCTTCCAACCCCTACCATTTCCCTTTACAACTTCCCTGTAAACATTATAGAGGTTCTGTTCTCCTCAAAAGACCAACTCCAGTGTGTTATGAGGATTCTTAAAAGGGGTAGGTCGAAGAAGAGGTAATCTCTTCTACCGAATCTTTAAAGTTTCTTTCTTCTCCAACTTCATATTAATTATTTGTATCAAAATAAATTAATAAAATTAGTATCACTCATATACTTATATGTTATTATAAATATTAAAAAACTCTTTTTCACCTTCTATCCATCCTACAAAAAACGAAATCACCATGCGTGCGTACGTACTGAATACCGTCTCCATGTCATGGGGTAATCTATTTTTCCAACACAACTTTACTTGGATGGTTATAATGGTGAAAAGAATAACTATATATTGTTATTATTGAATCATACTTATTCTGAGATATTATATCATCAACTACAATTCAATTCAATAATTATTGGAACGATATCATCGCTCGTGCGTATGTACGGATTGTTGTCTCCACGACGCGATGAGATTCATTCTCCATGTTAACCACTCAAGAGTGAATATAAAGTATATATAATGAATAATAATTTAATATATGACATGATAAAGCTACTTGATTTATGTATATATATATATATGTCATCTACTTACTTCCATTCAATTCAATAAGGAAAATAAAACATCATTCATGCATACGTACAGCCTACCGTCCCCATGAACTGTGTATTTCTTTCCATTTATCGATCTATTATATATATGTATATTCTGAATATATAATATATATAAATCATTTTCAATATTCTGTAATTAATTAATCATTATTTATGTGATCATATGAATAATTACAAGTCAAAGCACTGATGATAAATGAAACGATTTTACCCAACACGCTGCTTTAACATGGAATTGAAAAATGAACGAATAATATAAAGTCTTAAGTGAATCATATATGATATAATAAATATTATTATGGTTCTGATACAAGTTAATTATATGTTTTAACCCACTATACAAGAGTCTCAGACACATATGGATTAAAGTGGACAAAATGTGAGGGATAATTTTGTAATCTCATTTTTATTCGAGATTGCTTATTCGTATGTATTTACTGGGGTCATATTGTTCATCCATGTACATAAAAAAGTTTTCATAATGTTTATAATATTATTCCATGTATTTTTAATGACATTTTTAACCCTATTAACTTTTAAATTGTGTTATGGAAGTAATCTTAATTTTCTTTACAATATGTGGTACTTTTTGACTTTTTTGTTAAAATTACGTGGATAATGTTCTTTTAACTTATACGGCATGAATAGATATTTATGGTTTCATAATTCCAAATTTTCAAGATGATTCATCTAATTGATTTCATGGTTATTTTCAAAAAAAATCCTTTTCTTTTAAAATTGGGTGGCATTTTGTGAAAATAATATGATTTTGAAGAAGAAAGGATATTTTTCTCAAGAATTCATTTCAAGAGTTTTATCAAATCCATTTTCCATCTAAGATGACATTATTTCATATGTTTATAATTCAAGTATAATTTCTCTATTATTTACATGGATTCACTTTTTTTATGATGAAATTATATCCATTTTTTATATGGATTATGTTATGATGGGATGATGTTTATGAAACCCATTTTATTCTTTGGGTTATGATGAATGATTTATGTTTATGTTGTGGTACATGTAAGAATGATTTCATTATGAGATTTGTGGGACCTATATATCCCTCCAATGCATTGGGTAAATATTTATATCTCATAAGATAGACATGGATGGAATGGTAAGTTAATTCGGTTCAGTGTTACAGGACTGGAACGAGGAGTGAACTCGATTCAGAAAGGGACTTTGTCCACTAAGATAGTCTTGGCAGTAGTGCCTTGGCTACTATGGAAATCATATCATGTGATTAATGGTTTTCCACAATTACATGTTTTATTCCCATGCTATTTTATCATGATTTATGTTACTTTATGATATATGCCTTTCGTACTTCCATGATTTATATCATTTATCATTATTTTAATGTTTAGATTTTATGTCCGAGTTTTTTCTTTCATATGTTTATGGATTGCTTTATGTTTACTATATTTATCCTTACTGAGTATTTGATCTTACCATTTTTATGTTTTCTTTTCCAAGGGATATAAATAAATGTTTTAGGTAACAAATAAAAAGGAATATCATTTTGGGAGATGTCGAAGATCTTTCACCAAGATTAGAAGATTATATTCTGAGTTTCCAAAGACACAAAACTATTACAGTCATTTGTTGTCTATTTTTGTTATATATTAGAAATTCAGAAAAAGTAATGTAATATCTATGTACGTCAGGCTATGGGTCTCTACATGTAATGTAATCTAGTTGTTGGTATTAATCCCTTATTATATATCAATTTTGGGTTGAATTCCCCATACTTTAACAAATGAAATGGTATATCCTTTCTCCAAAACAATATTAATAAAATGAAATTATTTTTCCATTATTTTTATAACCCATCATTAATTAAACATTAATAAATGTTAAACCCAAAATGATACTAATACATTTAAACTAAATCCGAATTAATGTAAGGGAATTGTTTATTAAATATATTTTTTGCTAAAACATATCCAAAACCAATGAATCTTATTACATAAATTAGTTTTCCAAAAATATTATTAATCAAGTTATATTCCTACCACAAAAATTTTAAAAATGGATTTTTAAGACATTTAACAAATGATAAAACATAAAATCATAAATCCAAGATGGTATCCATAGATCGTATTCTAATAAACACACATATTTTTCTATATATTCACATAATATATCATTACCTCATGATACAAACAACCAAAATATCTATTTACTTAAATTCTAGAATCCCAATAACTAAATCAAAGAATTTATATAAATGATGGTCTATCCATGGTCTAGTAGTTAACCTTCACAAGAGGGTATTGACTTGGATAATTCCCAGTTTACTAACATTTAAGACAAAAATTAATAATTGGATCCCAATTAGGAAATTTATTTCATTCCATCATAATAATCATTTATTCTTGACAATTCATTTCATTAATCCCTTTATTTGAACACATAATGCAATTTACCATTATATTGAGACACCTTATTTTAAATATAACACATCTTAGTATTAACCTAGTTCAATACTGATTATCATTTATTCAAATCAATAATAATATTTTATAATAAAAATTTCATGTATTCATAATTTATCTCATTGTAGTCACAAATAATGTGTATAGTAAGTCTTGTTTTCATGTACAGGGTAATGCTCAAGTTAATCCCGATATTACTTTTTTGGTGTTATGACCACCGGGATCATACGTTCCAAAACCATGTCCACTTTTATTATCTTCGTAGGGTCGTATTTCTAGGTAAACGCACATTATAGCTAACATGCAAAAACATTAGGATGTTTTTTATACATATCCTTAAGGATTGTCAAATTTTTTTGTCCCAATATCTATATTTCCAATAATCTATTTTCCATGGTTTCTATTAAACATCCAATGATACCGACATTAATGAACCTAAATCTAGCATCCCAATGTCAATTGTAACAACACTATATTAGAATATGATACAAGATAACAAATCCCAATTGACCAAGTTGTTTTGTAGAATTGGTAACCAAAATATATACATGATTATCACGTTATAGGTTAATACTTAAATGAAAACACCATTTTTTATAAAATATAAATATTCCTTCTAGAATATCTATGGATGTCATTTTTAATTACTTTTCTACTTTATTGTGAATGGGAAAAAATTAGCATGAGCTCAATTAATCAGTAAGAGTTACATAATGTTGATGATAACATATGTAAATGAATTAGAATCAATATGAAAAAATCATTATAGAAATTTAAATATCGTAACTAACATTCCATTTAATAAATAATCTGACTACCACTATTAGATAACGAATAATCAATATTGAATGGAAAATAACTAATAAAAATTTAATTAAAATTAATGGATAATAATAAATTGATTAATAATAATCTATATGTCATGGTAAATAATAGATAAAAAATATCATATAAATAAACTAATTTCATGAATAAAAATTGATAATCAATATGAAATTTTAAAAAACTAAGAGCATGTTTCTTTTAATCAATAATTTTGAATTAAATTTATCCTAAGATAATATCATTATGAAATTTTCAAGGATAATAATAAGTTATTTCTTATGAAGGAAAGTCGTATATATTTTATGGTATGATCTTATGAATCATGTTACCTCTAAATTCAAGACCATTAACTATAAATTCTAAATGTATTTGTAAAACTCCTTTTAATTGTTGATTTCTAATTCCCATCATGATTCTACCAATGCATTGAAGTGATATTTTAATTTGGGAACCTCCCATAACTTCACATCAAAATCATTAATCATGTATCAAATAATCAATTTATTTCATCTATAATGACACTTATCTTTAAATATCTCTATAGTGTAATAAATACATATTTATCAACATTTCTCTAGATAATAAAATAAAAATACGTATAGAAAACTATAGGTAAAAATGATAAATATTTTATGCAATAAACACATCTAGGGTAAATAGTATGAATATTTAGGGAGGATTTAATATTCAATGATAACAGAAATGTGAATATTTCTACATCGAGTTAATGTCTACAAAAAATGAATCAATAATTTTTTAAAAAAAAATTCTTTTTTAAAAGGATCATAAAACATCCATATAAATAATAATGATTGATTCATTAAAACATATCGCATATTTAATATAAGTTAAAATGATGGTTCTTGTTATTGATGATTGGAAATAAAAGTAAAATATATTTAAAAAATCAATAGAAAATTATCCTTTCTAATTTGGAAATATATTTATTTAATACCTAAACAGCATAAAATACTTTTAAAATAATAGTCTTTGTAAATATCCTATTAAACATATAGTTGAATAATTAATCCATTTAGTTGTTATGAGGGAAGGTAATTCTATAAATGTCATACATATTAAAATATTGTTTCAATTATTATTTTGGATAAAATATAAATTGTACAAATTTCAAAAATGACCTGAATATTTAATTTTAATTTTTTAAAAATTAAATCATAGGTAAAAATATATTTATGAAATCATTTTTTTATTTTCTATGAAAGATAATTTTGGAAGGAAATTATTTTTTTCTAAATAATGAAATGAAGTTAGATATTATTTGAAATTATTTATAAATCATTTTAAATTCGATTGACAGGTAAAGAGGTACAATTAATATAAAAAGTCAGGAATAACCAAAGTATAAAAAATTTAAGTATTTTATAATCCATTGGTAAAATTATTTAATTGAATAGAAAATAAATCATAATCAATCAAGATTAATATTAGATTATGACACAAACACTTACAAACCTCCAAACATTGATGTGATAATTAAGCATTGAATTAATCATGTGTATCAAATTTAAATTAACAAAAAATGAGTATATAAAACCTAATTTACTCAAATGATATCACACACATAATATTACAATATAAAAGTCATTGGATAAGTAATATAACCTAATGAAAAGAAATTTAGTTGTGAAATTATTTTCTACTTGGTAACCATTACATTGAATAATAATGGATTAAATATTTCATATTGAAACATAAAATAAAATTAATTATAATTGAATAATTATAATACATGTAAAATAATGGTATATAAACCATATAAAATAATTTTGGAGAATATAGTATAGTATGCCTCAATGAATATAAATACAGATGAAGTCCCTTACATTACACATCATTTTTATAAAATGTTTTTTTAAATCATTATAGTAAAAATAATATTGTAATGAATTTATAAATGAACAATATAGATATTTATAATTTCATATATGATTCCTTTTAATATTTTACCACCCGTTTATTAATAATTTTTTGTTATTGACAATGTTTCATGAGTTAATTGTTTTTTTTCTCATGCAATCGTTTTCACGAATGTTCCAGTTACCATGCATATTATATAGTTCAATAATATCCATAATTATATTAATTTTATAATTATCATTTATTTTAATTAGATGCATTTTTATAATCATTTTTTCAAATTGTACATGGTAAATGAATCACATTTCTTCATGGAGATACAAGGTCATACGTATGTACGAGCAATGATATCAATCACTAAAGGACTGAAAGTGTGAAGAACTGGGTTATAAATTATTTTACGAGAAACAATATTATGAAATATACATGATATATATTAATTAACATTATCCATATTACCATCCTTGTGATGTTTATGTGAAAAAACAAATAACATCACATTGTGAGGACGTAGTCTATCGTAAAGACGAGCAATGCTTTCACATTTTAAATTGAATTAAAACAAAGAAGGAAGATGTGATATCATAAATCTATAATAATAATAATAATATTAAAAATCATATATAAATATATGTATATATGTATATATATTCCATCATTGTATCCAAATGTGAGAGTTGATGACAAAAAGAGAATTACATCAGTTAATGAAGTTGTAGTTCACCATACATATGATTAACCATTTCATTTCCCATTTGATGTAAGTGGATATTTATATATATATGGTTCTAAATTAACAAAATAAATTATATATATATTTAATATACTAGTGATATTAAATCATAATGATTCAATATGATTTTATGGAGGTGGAAGAAGATATAAAATAAAAAACTATCATATAAGAATGTTCTATCTTCTTTAGATGACCATTTTAGGTTTACTCCCAAATCCTTCCAAGGAAGGATTACTAATAAGAAGGATTATGGAACGATAATATGGATGTGGATATGTTATTTGGGTATGTAATTGCTAAATCAATTAATTTTTTAATTTTAATGTGGAGAGTATAAGTGTGGCATTTTATCAGTGGGGGAGAGTACACTCAGTAAATTCTTGAAAATAATCAATTACACAGATGTTCTTAAAATTCCATAATACAAAAAATAGGTCTTTTTGATCCTTATAGGTTATATTATTTATGTATATACATAAAAATTGGGTTTTCAAATGTTTTTTGTGATTTTAAACTATTGTATTCTTAGTTTAACCCCCTATAAACTCGTTTTTACATTATCCAAATTAATTAATTCTTATGTATTTCACTATTCATAAATGAAAAAATCCTAGTTAAAATTAATAGATAATATAGATTATTCTTATTGGAGATTTGTAATATTTTTTCCAAAATTCAATTCAAAGAAGTTGTAATATCAAATTTCAAATTATACCCATAGACTTGAGGTAAAATTGGTTTTCCCAATAAAATATTTTCATTTGTGTAAAGTTATTTAATATCAAAATTAAAAAATAAACTGATTACTAAAACCTAAATTAGTTATATTTTAAGATAATAAAACGAGTTTTAATTTAATCCCATTTTAAAATATAATTTATTAATGTAAATTATTTTAATTAAAAGAAATCTATTTATAAAATTATATATTTTTTACTATTAATCGAAAAATGTATCTTTTTTGAAAAACCGGAAAATTTCATTCTATATAAATATTCATATTCTAATATAAAAAAATATTTCTATAATGAAATTTTTATTATAAAAAATTTAAAAATTAATTTTAAAATATATTGGATAATAGACACTAAACTAGTTTTCTTAAATAATTTTTTTTCAAAAAAAAATCATTTAATTATTTTATAAATTTATTTCTAATCAACAAATAAACATAATTATCATTTTATATTGATATTATTCATAAATTCAAATGGAAATTCTGGGTTAAAATAGTACAATATATTAGAGGTCAATTTGTTTCGGGGTTGTGTGTTTTACAAGCATTCAGATAGAATACATTTAAAGAAATATAATTCATGGGTTCTTTAAGAATATCGTTGAGTATCACATATTTTTCAAAATACAATGTTCATCTTTCAAAATATCACGGAGTTTCAACTAACAATGTATCTCCCAAAATGAAGGACAATATCAAATGAAATTCTTAATAATAAGCCTGCAATAATAATTATTAGTTCTTGCAGCCCTAATAGAACAATATTATAAAGAGACATTAAAATTGACATAACAATAAGATCAAAATTTATACAAAATTAAATTAAATAAGATATAAGATATCCCCTAAAATATTTCGTAAAAATATCAATCAATTTATCAATAACATTCAAAAACTTGACCATTAGATTCTCTATCATAATATTCACCAATCGTTATAACTATTTTGTAATAGGATCTAATGAAATAGGATCCATTAACACATATCATTAACTAAAAAATTCCCTAAAATTCTTTTTTAAATCTAATAAAGTAAAATATCCACATTAAAAATAAAATATGTCATGTAGAGAAATAAAAAAATTATAAAAATGATGAAATTGTATGGTTTTATCTATAATAGATAGATATTACTAAATAAATCATATCAATCTATCCTTGGTACACATCCTTTATATTCCATTATTAGTTTAAATTTAATGCTAACTAAATTTGATATCACCAAGGGTCTTAAAATCCCATTAAACCTTGCCGAATTATATTTACTACTGTAGGTAAAATAATGGACTGTGATTCTGTTATGTTAAAGAATATATAATAAAAAATTTAATATTAAAATAATTTTTTTCAAATGAGATTTAGCCTTCCTTGAATTTCAGCCACCACTATATGATGCTTCTTAGTACAATATCCTCTAACTGAATGTCCTAGAGAGAAACTATTTTCTAACATAAGATCATTCCCATATCCCGAGTGATAATTCTTCTTCATAATCTATCATTATCCCCACTAATTCTATATATTATATATATCTATTTATTAGTGATACTATTATTTGAATAGTTACTTTGTATACTATTTATGGAAATACACCTCATTCAATATTAACCATCCCTCTGGTCCTTATTGGTATTCATGATAGAATGATCACATAATGTAAAAATATCCTCTAACCCTATGTAAATAATATATCAAATCATACACTATACCGTTGTGAAATAAATTTCAAATTCTTTAGAACCGTTTTTAGAGGGTACAATAATAATTCTCTGATCGAACCATGTTCTATGGTTTCCTCATCCTAACATCATTTACACCACACATTACTATATAACATTATATTTCACTCCACTTTTTATTACACATGTCCCCTGAATGAACTCTTCATTCATGATCACCTTTGGTTAGCACATTAGATCAAACAGACTCAATTGATTTACAATTATTATTTATATCACTCTCTAAATATTTAGTGTCATTTTCTCTTCATTGGTAAAAAATTTTAGGATGTATCAAAATAATTTCATGAACTTTATTATATGTCAATAAAAACTATATGTACTTTATAGTATAGAAGATGATTTTTTTCTTCTCTATAACTCATGAAAGGTAAAATTTCAGGCCCCAAAAACTATTGTTTTTATCCTCATAAAAATAAACATTGTATTACTTTAAACCATATATCTTTATAAAAAAGGAATTTTTTTAATGACAAAAAACAATAATGAAACTCATGAACCAAAATAATGTAAGTTTATTTTCAAACTCATATTATATGATATTGAACCAAAAATTACAATCCCTTCTATAAATAAAATAATCATTAATATCTATGTCTATTTTATACATGATATAATGACTTATATTTTCTTGATTTTATTTTTAGAAATTATTTGGGAAAATTCCAGGACAAATCATGAAGTGAGCATTCTATTTCAAGGACTAAGGTGCCAAGAATGTTTTTTTAAATGAATTGTTTTTAATTGCAGATGCACATGGGTTTACTGAATACCAAAAATAAATCATAAATGGATTCCCATATCAAAAATCTGAAGACACCATTGAGCTTAATGTTGTGGCTTTACTATAGCCATGAAAAAAATTGGTCAGTACAGGTCATAAGTAGCAAAAGTCATCGGGGGCATAACTGTAAATAAAATACATAAATAAAATTATTTTATTTTGATATACTAAAAACCCAAAAATATTAACTCAAAATATAAATATATGATATCCATTGAGTTCAAAAGGGGTGTTTTCCATAGTTGCATTATATCCTCAACAGGTGTGGGTTGAGGGTGAATGTTAATTTCTAGATATAGACATCATTAAAAGATCTAACAAAAATATTTTAATTAGTACATGTTGAAAAAACGAAATATTCCGTTATTAATAATATATGTTAGAGAAATTTAGGGATATCACCATAACCCAAGGATTCCCTTGATTCAAAGAGATGGAAGTTATCTCCTAACAAAAAATACAAACGAGTCAATGATCAACAACAACACATACCTATTTTCATAGTTAGTGGGTGATCCAAATCAAGGTATTGAGTCTATCACTTCATGATTTCATTTACCCTTCCTAAAATCGAACAACAAATGTGTACAAAACCATCGATAGGATGATCCATGAATTACTCATTCTTACAAGTGGTATACTGCTTGAGGGATTTAAGGGAATAAATCATAGTGATTAATTTTCTATTGGGATTCTTATGATTTTTCTAACATGAAAAGATCAAGGCCATAAAAACTAGTAAAATATCCATTAATTGCATTTTCTTTTTTATAACCACTCCCTAATAAGTCATTCACATTCTTTGTTCATTATTATTCATTTTAAATCACATGAATGAGATTGATCGTTGGACCAATGTTCTACGGTGCAAAAATCTAAGACCAAAGGTCATGATCTACGAAATCATTGTAGATTTTTTATGAGAGCACCGAAGGTAGAAGGGGAATTATGGTGGATGGAATGATAAATTAAGGGATACTGTAGTGGATCTGGTTTCGAGGTTAGTGCATGGCATGGTTAGATATCAGGTTCATGCGGGGTGCACAACCACAGTCCAGCAGGGTAGCACTGGAGGAAAACTGTGAGGTGGCGCATGCCTCAGGCGGCAAAAATCCACCACAGTCAGAGCCCATGGAAGTGGATGTGGTAGAATGTGGCACAACGACCACATTGGGGGAGGAAACTTCTATAGCAGGGCCATGGGACATGGGGTATGGGATGTGCAGTCATATGCGTTGAAAACTATAGCCGCATTGACAGGGAGTACGTGACCAAGACATGAAATGATGGAGACGGCCCGCATGCAGTGGGCTAAGCTGGGTGAATTGGGTCACTCCAGTTTTCCATCATGATTGACTACACTACCCATTGGGCTAGTTTGTTTTGGGTCGGCAATGACAGACTGGGTCGGGCCAGGTCAGCCGAATCTGGTTAGTTCAGGTCAACCAAACTGGCCCATTTTTACTAAATTGGATGTATTGTTCAAACTGTTGGTCCATTTTATGAGACATTTTTCATTATGGGACCCTTATTATGAAGTAGTAATTGTGGATACTAAATTCATGTTTTTGGGTATGTTGTTTAATGATCTAATGGATTTAGGAGTAGGTTCTCCGGGAACAAGCTCGCTTTTTATAGAATCATATGGCCTGTTGTGTCTATGTGAATTTTTGGAAATATTGTACCCATTGATGCTTCATGAACCATCGACACTCCATGAACCATCAGAACATTTTGTCTGATTTAAATTCCTTGAACCCTCCAAATATTGGAGATAATCACTATTATAAGTGCCACTAACACTATGTGTTCCACTAATACTCAATAATCCATCGATTCTTTATATACCATCGATTCTCAGTGTGCTGCTAACACTTATACTGTCATAGAGACCATGAGATATATAGACTAAAAGGGTAAATCATTTTCTTCCTACATTAAACATTTACATGTGAGGGTTGGCTATATTTACTATACATCCTATGATTCATTTGTGGTGTATTTCATGTATTTATTTTACAGTTAACATTGTGTGTTTCCTTTGTGGTGTACATCATGTGTTTCCATTGTAGTGTAATTCATGTATTTCGTAGATTTGTACCATTGTGGGTTCAAGGTCTCTATAGAGTTTTGATTTACTCACCAATTCATGGCCTATTTCTGCACGTGTTGTGTCTTGTGTAGATGATTGATACTTTGATAGATTATTTTGTGGACTGTGACCAAGGGGTTCTTAGAGAAAGACTCGATGGATGAGGTTTTCTTCAATTACTTCAGATAGTAGTTTCTAATCCTACCATTCATGTAGGGTATTCTACAAATGATATTGAGAATATTGTTCTTTCCCATTTGTTTGGTCATGTATTCTGGCACTTTTTTCTTTTCAGTTTTATTACTTTCATACTATGTTTTTTTTATATCGTAGGTATGCATGATTTTTTACTTTTTGTTTTTTTATAACATTTGGGTATGGAAAAGATTTTTCCTGTACAATTTTATAGGTAAATAACTCAAATTTTTGGGATATGCCTACTTGGTTCTAGTATCTAGCCCCTGACATATTGGAGGAAGACACGGTGTAGTCACAAAATGTTCCCTTGGGTCCGAGTCATGAAATATTGGTATAAAATGTCTAGTCGATTCCAACTGAGGAACTAAGATTCTATGATTTTTTTGGGAAAAAATATCGAGTGTTTCAAGTTCGGCTTTCATGCCAGGGAATCTAGTGTTGGTGTGAAATCCAATGTTTGCATACATCTGGAACGCGAACTATGTTTTTTAATAAATTACATAACAAAATATTTCAAGGGAAAATAAATGGTACATGCATAATATTGGATTCATTGTGTTATCATGTCCTTCTTGAGTCAGTGTCAACTCACCATGTATACTCTATTGATGGTGGTATGTCTTCATCTATTTTAGGATTCCTCCATGCAGACAGATATCTAGTATTCTGATGCATGATCATGTGGAGGATCTGCTTAGTGATAATGGGTCAGTACAAGGATCAGTACTGAATATAGCACCTTCTGGCCTGGTACTAGTGATACTAAAACACAAAGAAAAGAATATACTACAAGAAATATTGGTAGAGCATGTACAAAGGTGGTGGAACTATTCCTTTCTCAATGGATCACCTGGTAGTATGTGAGGGTTCCGTACCAGGTTCAAGTGGCCTTGAATAAACCAGTTGAGAAATTATAGGTGATGTTTGATGGGATATCTATGCAATTAGTGAATGGTTTAACACACACATAAATGATATAGAATTCCATATAGGTGATCATTGACTAACTCACCTTGTCAAACCACCTTTTATATATCCATTATTAGAGTATAGTAGTGAGATCAAGATTCATATAAATATAAGAGATAGTTATGATTAACGGAGTTCCATCAACAATAATCTATAATCACGATGCTCTCATTACATCTCAATTTTGGAAGGGATTGTAGGAGGATTTTGGTACTCATTTGCGCTTGAGAGTGATGTTTCATCCCTAGATAGATATCTAGATGGAGAGAACCATCTGGGTTCAAAAGGAAATGCTATGTTCTTGCAACCTATACTTCGGCCATATCTGGGAGAGCCACCTACCTCTGGTGGAATATTCATATAACAATAGATACCAATCCACCATTGGTATGGAACCATTTTATGCCTTGTACGGGCAGACATTAAAGTCACCACTATGTTGTCTAGACCTAGGAAATTCAGCACTCATGGGTCTAGAGATGGTACAATCCTCAACCAAGAAGGTGCAGATCATGCAGGAGTATATGTGAACTACACATTTCTGAAATAATTCATATGATGATAGGATCCAGACACCTCTATATTTTGTGGAGGGATACCATGTGTTCCATTGGGTCTCACCTCGACAAGGATTTTAGATATTTTGGTGGGGTGATAAGTTATCATTGAGTTACATCTACCATTTTCAGATTCTGATTAGAGTTAGTGAGGTGGCATACCACCATTCTATTCCCATGTAGTTTCACTAGGTGCAATTATGACATCCACACGTCATGGATAAGGTGGTATGTGAATGATCCATCACACGTCATCGACTAGAGTGAGCTAGACCTCAATGATGGGGTGAATTTTGTGGAGAACCCAGTGGATATTGAGGATTGACAATATTGGATCCTACATGGCCAGTCGATTCCTATGGTTCACATTTGGTGGAATCACAGGAATCTATAATAGATAACTTGGGAGATAGAGGCATAGACTCTCACTCAATACAAACATATTTTTTGTTGAGTATCCATTTTTTTCCTTTCAGGGATAGAAATACCTAAGGTGGGGATAATTTAATGAATTTTCAAATCATAATATTATATATTTAAATTATTTTTGAAAATTATGATACTAGGTGTTGAGGGGAAGTACAATTACCAGGCACAACATGCCCAAAATATTTGTTTCAAAAATTTCACATTTTACGTTGCTCGTGTGCATGTCTTTTATGAAAAATAGATATAAATAATAAATGATCACTCAAATCTAACATCTAAGGGATCCATTGAGCTCATAGTAGTGGTTTTACCCAAAGCATGACCTAACACAAGTCAATAAGTGTCATCTGTTTAAAACTTCACCATGTGCGTTACCATAAATAAAATATTTAAATAAGAATTTATATATTTTGAAATCCTAAAAATACTAAAAGAGAAACATAGATTGGAATTATATGAAATCCTTTGAGTTTTTATAGGTTTTTTTCTATAGGTGGGGCCTAAAAACCACTAACACTAGTTGAGGGTGAATTTTAGTTTTGTGATATAGACATAATTAAAATATATAATACAAATATTTTCATTCATATTCCTTATTTACCTAGCAGTTATTTCCCTTTTTTAGTCATCCATTTCATAAGAATTTTGGGTTATCTCCAAAATCATGGTATTCCCCTACAAAAAGGATAATGAAGCTATCTCTTGATGGTGAACATTATAATATCGAGGATCGATGATGGAATGGACCTTCATTCATTGTCATTAGGTAATCAAAATCTTCTTTGGGTGTCGATCTCATCATTATTTCTTTTCCCCTTCTTAGAATCAAATGAGAAAAGTAGACCGAACCATGAACAACATGATCCATGGTTCAATCGTTATTGTGAGAGGGATAATTCAGGTGGGATTAATCTACTATTGGTTTCTTCATGATCAAACTAACATGAACGGATCAAGGACAAATGAACAAGGAGAAGATCCATTCATTTGGTGTTTATTTTCATAATCTCTCCCTACAAAATCTATTGTGTTCTTTTTTGCTTCTTATCTATATGAAACCTTAACAAAATGATTGATCGTTTAACCCAAAATCCATGGCACAATGGTCTATGTCCAAAGGTCATGATTCATGATAGCATTGTGATGGTGCGACGAGAGAACAAAAGGGAGGCAATAGATTATGGTGGAGGGTATGACGAATAGTGTGTTTCCTGCAAGGAAGATGGTGGTGAGGGTAGGGTGTGTCCTAGTGGGAGGCCGAGATATAGTGGGGTGCGCATAAATGGTCTATTGGGGTCTTACTGGATGTGGAACCTATGGTGGAGTGGGCTGCGGGTGGAAGAAAGGCACCACGACAGGAGGCGGCAACGATAGTTGTGGTTGGACACGGCTTAGAGGACACATAGGAGGAGGACCCCGTAGAAGTAGGGAATAAAGAGCACTGGGGACTAATACGTAGTTTCTTCCACATTGAACATGGCTACTACATTGAATGAGAGCATTTTTCTATGTCATGTGTCGAAGGAGCCAGACCGCATGCAGCAAGCTGGGAATGGCCAACATGGACACTTCTGCATCTTAGTGGGCCATGGTCCAGTGGCCCGTGGTAAACTGTACCACATTCCAGTGGCCCACAGTCCAGTAGAACATCAATCTTGGATGGTTTGAGCTTTCCCTAACTGACTAGGATGGTTTGGGTTGGCCGAACTACGCCATGTCAGGTAGGCCAGACCAGGTCGGGTAGGGCCCATACTGGACCTAAAACTTTTTACTAAATGTGTCTTATCATTCCAACCATTTTTCTATGTGGAAATATATTTGTGGTGTCGGGACCCCTTTTAGGAGGAAGCCTATTTTTCATTCTAAAATTTATTTTTTCGGATGATGACTTACAACCAAAGAGCTTGAGTATTAGTTTCTCTCGAAATAGGCCTACTAAAAATGGAATCTTGCAACTTGTTTTGACTATGTGTCTTGGGAAATTCATGACCCATCGATGGTTTGTGCGCCATCAATGTCCCATATTCCATCATCACTATAGGTTGTACTGACTCTTCATGCACCAATATCACATTGTACTCCTTTGATGATATTCGATTTCTTGACACTCCATGAACCATATATGCTCCTAGTTCCACTGAAACATTTAGTGTCATAGAGATAGAGGGATCAATGGACTATAACTAGAAATCATTCCCTTCATTCTTTAGATTTTTACACATGTTATCTAACAGTGTTGGATGTACGTTGTGTTTTTTTTGTGTGGTTTAGTTTTTGGGTTTCCATATTGGCGTACTTCATGTGTTTAGATTGTAGTTTATTTATTTTGTTTTTTTTTGTGTACATTTGGAATTATATAGTTTGGCACCATTATGGTTTTTGGGTCCCTATTGTGTATTGTTTTAGTGAACCTTGTTATGACTGCATATGTCGTGTCATTTGTATATGTTCAATGCTTTTATGGAGTCTTTGGTGGACCAGGAGTGAGTTGTTCATAGAGATAGGACCGAGAGACAAGGTGTGCTTCAGTAGTGTTAGGCATCAGTTTTCGTACCAACCATTCACGTTGGGCTTTTCTATGGATGATATTTTGAAGCTTGTACTTTCCAATTTTATTGGGATTGTATTCAAACCACGTTTAATTTTAATTTTTTGTGTATACATTATATTTTTTCAGTATCATAGATGTATAAATGCATGTTTACATAGTCTTTATAGTTCTTCACTTTTGGGCATGGAGATGGGTGCATGTGTACAGGTACGTAGGAAAATAAAAACTATTTGAGAAATATACTTACACGGATATAGTATCCATCCCCTGTCCTATTAGAGGTTTTCTTGGGGAGGTCACCAAACGAGCCTCCGGGGATGGGTCGTGAAAAATGAACACATGAATAAATAATATATTTGATTATTTTAAGTCTAAGTATTTCATCCTTGTAATTATCATTGTGGTGTAATTTTCATATTTCGATAAATGATAAATTGACCCTCTTTTATTGTAAATTCTGGTTGAGGGATCATTTCTCATTAAAGTATTTACAATAAATTTTTATATTTTATAAATAAACTCATTGGTGTATTCGACAATGGTCTTATATTATAATGATTCTTTTGGTGGTGGGAGTTGCTTAGTTGGCTGGTAGGAGGTAATTCCTATAAAACCATTATTAAAAAGTCTTCACATAAATGTAGGGATTCCCTGGTTACCCAATGAGATAAGTATTTGAGCATAGTAGTTGGTGATTCCACTTGATACCAAGTAGTACTATGTGTATTTTCTATAAAAATTGGACTTCTTGATATTCTCACCATATTATATTTCCCCATTTTCATTTCTTATTCTACATTATTCTCTCCCACCTATAAAGGTGCTCAACATGGATATTTCATTATCTACTCACCACCTTATTTTTTCCATAAATTAATATCGGACAAATAATATTTTTTTATTCTAGTTCATGATAAACAACTTATATTATTAACATCGTTATTTTTTTCATCTATCTACCCTCATTTTATACATATAGATTAGGGTTTGGGATAATGATTCAAAAATTCAATATTAAAACAATAAATTTTTAATCATTCTTCATCATTTATCTAAGGGATCCCTAATTAGTTATGTTCCATTCATTTTTTGATATTTTGTTATAGTGTGATAATAGTATGATTTATTCTATAATTTATTATGAATTTGGTTGGAATTATGTTTATAATATGTTTTTATATTTGGATATTTGGATAGTTATGTTATTTGGGGAATATTAACTATAATTTTACAATGTTCTCATTGGGGTTCAATATTTATTGATAATAGTGAAGTATTTTTTAGGTTTCTTACTTATGGAATTTTTCCTAATTTTTTAAAGGTAATGGTTGATTTTTATTTGATCATTTATTGGGGGTATTTTGGTTCATAAATAAATTTTGTAGATAAGTTAGTTCATTCTAAACCCTTTGGTGTATTTTTAGTCTATACATGTGACATGACTACCAATTATTTTTAATAGTTCAGATATAAATCATATAAATTAATTCTAGATTATGAATTGTGATTATTATGATGTTTATATATATATATATATATATTATAGGGAAATTTATTATTATTTAAGATATGATTTAATATGGCATATGAACTATTCCATGAATCCCTGATTTTCAATTAATAAAGAAACTGAGTTTAAAAAAACCAAAATTTATAAATCCATCTATGCTTACATCTATGGAGATACAAAAATTCTTTTGAGATACAGAATGTTGTACTTTCTAATGTTTCTTGCACATATAATACGTGCTTGATTTTTCTAGCCTCTACATGTTTTATTCAAAATAAACCTATTTCAAGACATTATATGTGATTCAAAAATAATTATTACATAAGTGGTGTTGTCTAAGTAATTCTAACATATGTTTCTACACTAATTGAAAAATTGAATTTACTAGCGCATTTTTACTTTAACAGTAGTTCTATCCTCTACAAAAGAATTATTGATTCATTCTAAAAATCTACACAAATTTCTATATCGGGAATAATTTCACAAAAATTTTGAAAGATAGCTGGATTCATATAACATTACTTTTTAAATGGCTATTTAAACTTACCCCTAATAAATTGAAACATTTTTTTCATTTTTCGAAAAAGTAATTATCATTATTATTATAAATAAATTTTTTTATTTTTTAAAATCATAGTTATTTATAATAAACTTTTTATTAATTTACACTTTTTTAATTATTTTATAGTTTTTTAAATATTTATTTTTGCAATGAATATTGAATTTAACAAGGTCATACCTATTTACACTAATCCCACTCAGTATTAGTTGACATTATAATTACTAATCAATCATTAAATGAGTTATCATGTATTAATAGGTCAGTACATTTTATTTAAACACCCCGTTTCATTATTTCATTATGTTTCACATCAATATCCTATATTTTCAACCATCCTTTCAATAAATGGATTTACATTTATTAATATGACCATTATTGTTATTTGACTTACCTATTTTAGTATACATTCTTATATTACGTAATAACTTCCAAGGATTCCACCCATCTTTATCCTAAATGCATTTTCGTTTATTATAATGTCAATAAAATTTCTTTTTTTCTAAACAGTTTCAGAATTTATTTATATTGCATAAGAACAACCCTGGAGGTCACTTATCCTTACATTAATCTTAAATATTCTCACATGAAAACTTATGTACTAGAAACTCCACCATATGAATTCTATTCAATAAAAATTTCAATAAATTCTATATAAAATAATATATAATTTAAATATATTATATAAATAAATAATGAATAAATGTACAAATCTGCTATAATTTATAAATAATTAATCATTATTTATTATCATTTAGTAATTAAACATTTATATATTAATTTATTATTTGAATATTAATAATATATTATTTAATTAATTGTTATTATTAAAAAAATATCATGAATAGTTAATACTAATTATTTTTTAAATGGTAATTTATTTTTTCAAAAACATATAATTAGTAATATTAAATACTTGATAATGAATAATGAATACTAAATAAAGATTAATTGTATTATGAAATTTAATAATTGATAATTGAATTTTGATAATTTATATATATAATATATAAATTGAGAATAATTATATCTATATTAATTATTAATTAATAAATCAAAATTGATTATGATTTGAATAATTATATTTAATATTTATATATGTTTTCAAAAAATATATAACCAAAAATAAAATATAATATGTAATTATAAATATTAAGTATACATTATGAAAAATAAATAACAAGTAATTTATAAATTATTATTGAAAAGTAATTAAAATTTTTGGAATTAAATAATAATTATAGATTTATATTAGTTTCATATTGGGTTTTAAAAAACATCCACTAAAATTAAAATTAATAATTAAAGAATTAGACTAAGGAATAAATATAATCTAATTTAAATTATTGAAATTTTTAATAAAACAACATCAATTATCTAATTTTTTTTATAAAATATCTTGATTAATAAATTAAAAAACATTTTTGTGTTTTTTTTAAATCATCCAACAAATTCCTTTTTACTATATTGCTTGTTGTCAATATCATATGTCACTCACCTGAAATACAGAATAACTGTAGAATGCTTTTTATCTATGGTGAGATTCTAGATAATATTGATAAGTGGAAATAAGTGATCGATAATTATATATTCTTAATTTCCAAACATGGATTCCATGTAAACAATTAATCATGTTTTAAAAAAAATATTAATTTAAATTCTTATGAAGAGAGTAAAAAAAATTAATTCGTTTAATCAAATCTCTCAAATAGTTTTTTGGTTTTACAGAACAACATCCTCATTCTAAATTTAGTATATTATTCATTAAAACTGAAACAAAGATCATGTTATGGTATGTTTGATGCACTATTATATTTCTAAAATCCCTTTATAGTGCATGAACCTATTTTATTTTATTTTTATTAATGAATTTTTGTACCTTCTTGGCCTGGATCATAGACATTTATAGAGAAACACACATTTAATGATAAAAAATGTAATACATTTTATTTAGGGTATGATAATAGTATGGTTTCAATTAAATACAAATGAATTTTAAAAATTAAGGGTTTAATTTTACAATATTTGGAATTCATTTTATAACCCTAAATTTATGTAACACCCCATGATTTCATAGTATGTTATTTCTTCAATGTAATGTTATAACTTCCACTACACACAACACTGAGTTCAAGCACGCCATGACTTACCAAACTAGCTGTTCAAAAGCTGTTGTGAATAGTATTAACTAAATTTAGAACATTATATAATCCTTATAATTTTAGAATCATTATAATGAGTTTCTAAGACATTGTGTAAGAAAAAATTAATTTTTTTCATATAAAAGAATTAATTTTCAAAAAATGAAATTTTAACGCCTTTTAATGGTGAATGATTTTTAAATTAAAATTTTAAAACATTAATATATTAAATTTGAAAAAATAAACTTCTTCTTTAGAATCATGACATAAGAATTTAGTTTCAATAAAATTTTGGAGTTTTTCAGATAACTTTCATACTTGGGTGAATAGTAAAAAATACTATATTTTAACTGAAAACAACTTTTGTTATAAAAATAATTTATAGTGTTGAATTATACATTTTAATGGTTTGTGTCACGACCCGTCCTCGGGGCCCGTGCCGTGACTACCCCAAGCCCGCCTTCCATAGGCCAGGGGCTGGCGACTAGCACCAAGGCGTAAAATCCCAGTAAACAGGGAAGGCATTGCCTTTATAAGTAACAACCACACAGAGTCAGCAAGCGGAAAGTAAAGTGCAGAAAAGTAAAGGGGCCGAAAATACAAGCCCAACTGTAAAGTACAACTGAAAAGTAAAGTACAGCAACTGAAGAAAAGACGGCGGCCTCGTGTCGTCCACTGGCAATCCCACCTGAAGGGTGGGTACAGATAGCCTCCAGGCTCCTCGGGTCCCACGTCCGCTCCGAGTACGTTCCGCCCAGTGGTCCACCTCCAAGTACCGTCCTGCTCCACGCCCCAACCGTGATCAGCGCTGTCCGTCGTCTGCAACCAACACAACAAGGTGCGGGCATAGCCCGTGCAGGGGTGAGTACAAGCTACTCAGTAAGGACCCCGAGACCCCCGAAGGTCTCCCGAAATCCACAAAGGATATAGCACAAAAGAAAGATGCAATCACGAAGTAACATCTGACTCGACTTAGGTATATGCCCATACATATACCTAAGTCCCCATTTCTAGCTCTGCTCATGAGCTCGAGAACAACTCAATCCACAAAGGAAAGCAAGACTCAAATCCACAAGGAGAGTAAACAGTAAATCCACAAAGGATAGTTCAACACAATCCACAAAGGAGAGTAAACAGAAGATTCAGCTCAACCAGGTATACTTTTTCAGATGACGTCAAAGACGATCACTGATCCGTCTAAGTCGTCGGACCCACGAAGGATCGATAGGTACTAACCCCCGCAAGAGACCCACGTAGGATCGGGCTCACACAGAACCTGTAGGCAGTGGCTCACACAGAACCGGTAGTAAGGACCCACGGAGGATCGGGCTCACACAGAACCTGTAGGCACTGATCCACACGGGATCGCTGAGTGCAGTAGTCGACGCAGTCCACTGAGGATATCTGCAAAGTCGTCGCCGCAGTCCACGAAGGATCTCTGCTCTGCCGTCGTCGCAGTCCACGGAGGATCTCTGCTCTGTCGTCGTCGCAGTCCACGAAGGATCTCTACTCTGTCGTCGAAGTCACAGCCAGCGCTAGGGTTCCCGCACATAGCGAGCTCGTTTAGGAGGGTCCGCTCCACGAGCCGAGAGGCTGATACATCAACTCACACGTAGTCCGAAGTTGATGTATCCAAAAGTTCCGTATCGACAACAGGATCTCAACGCAACAGACGGCGCGTCAATCGGACGCCCGGTCTGAGAGTTATTGGCATTTTCGTCCCAGGGGCACGATTGGTTTTTAGGGCAAAACCGACCCGACCGTACTCCGCCTGTATCCGATCCTCGGGCGGAGTATGCCAAAAGTTCCATCTCACTTAGAGGAAACTACCACAGCTGACGGTACGTCGTTCGGACGTCCGTAGCTCAAGTTATGAGCGTTTCTGCTCCGTGGGCCCGGTTGGTTTCGTGTACGAACCAACCCGGCCGAACCCAAAGTCTTCCGAAACCTTGAGTATAATATACCTAAACGACCGTCTCGATCCAAGGATCGCGTAGCCACTGACGGTTCGTCAATCGGAGGTCCCAGGCCCATGATATGGGCGAATGACCGAAGAGGGCCCGAAAACGGGGGTTCTGGGCCCGGGGCGACCCGGCCCGAACCCCCCTGGGGTCGGCCCGAACCGGGCCGGCCCGAACCGGCCCGAACCGGCTCGGCCGGGTCCGGTTCGGCCTGGGCGCGGCCCGGCCGACCGGACCGGCCGGCTCGGCTTCGGCCGAGCGGCCGAACAGGCCGCCGCCGCGGGTTTGACCCGCGGCATTTGAAGAAACGCGGCCCCCGCGGGGGGCCGCCTGTCACGCGGACGCGGCCGGGCCGCCGCGTCCGTTCCCGGTTCCGCGCGGCCGTGGAACCGGCCGCCACCGCCGCCGCGGCTTCAGCCGCGGAAGACTTCCTCTACGGCGGCGCGCCGGGCGCCGCCGCCTCCGGTCGCCGGCGCCGCCGCGCCGGGGACCCGCGCCGCCGCTGCCTTCCGTGGGCCGCCGGAGTTGCTCCGGTGGCCCGTTTCCTTTCCTGTCTGCGCCGTTGCTCCTCCCGGGGGACGATCTTCACTGCGGAAACAACGGATTGCCCTTGCCGCCAGGTTCGTCGTCGTCCGCCAAATCCGCACAAAAAGGGAAGATCGGCGGAGGGTTGCCGGGTCTTGTTCGTTAGACCCGCTCCCTCCGCGTTAATCATAAACAACGGGAGAAAAGAAATAAGATGATCAACACATGATCCAACAATTTTATTTAAAGATAAAATTGTTCGCTTGAAACCGGCTTTTTAAATTTTCAAGAACGTTCACGAGAAAATTTAAAAGGGGTAACTTTTCCAAAATAAATCCCTACCTCGAAGTCGTCGTCGGACGAGAGGTCGTCGCGGAATCGCTCGTCGCGGAAGAAGGAGATCGTCGTGTCGTCGCGGTATCCGGCGTCGCGTCGCCAATCTCCGGATCAAGAACAAGCAGTTTTAATTAATTAAATCCGTTGTTATTGAAATTAAGAAGGGAGAATTTAGAAGTTTCGATTCTCACCTTTAACCGCCGATCGCAGGTTCGCCGCGGAAGAAGAGGCACCGAAGAAGAAGAAGAAGAAGGTCGCGGAAAAGCTGTTGACGTCGCGGATCGTGCGTCGTCGGATTCCGGTTCCGGCGTTCTTCGCGTTCTTCGCGTTCTTCGCGTTCTTCGCGTTCTTCGCGGAGAGGGTGGAGGCTCAGAGGAATTGCACAACGATAGCAATCCTCCAAAATAGACAAGTTTGTCTATTTTATTATTTTGCCAACAAACGTAAAACGCATAAGTAACGACCCAATTAATTCACGAAGAAACAGTCCATTTAATTCACGAAATAAACCGCCCAATTAAATGGTCTGTTAAGAATTAAAGAAAACGCGTCGGTTGACTTTTCAGTTACTTTGACGGGTTTTCGCGGGTGCGTTACTTAGCGAAAGAAACGGCGGGGCTCGTGCGGGTCCCACCGCACAAATATCCTACCAAGGGGTAGGATATTTCTGGATAGCATCCTATCCAGTTCAACTCAGTTCAAGCCGCCTTTAAGTGACTTTAAGTGGATTCCAAGCAGTTTAAGTGAAATAAAATAAAGTTGTCGCACAAACTTTATTTTATTTCTGACTTAAAGCCGCAAAATTTAAAAACCACGTCTGAGCAAACGCAACTCCGGAAGAGGCGTTTCTAAGCAAATACCGGCGCTGCGATTTCATCGGTGCCCTCAGAATTTGATTCCGGGCACCGGTTCAAAAGATAGAAAAACCCGCTCGTCCGTTCACTGAACGTACCCGAGCCAAACTTCGGAAATTGATTCCGGGCACACCGGGCCTCGGAATCATGTGCCGTCTGAAGCTGCGCTCTTGTAAAATTCCAAAGAAAATTAAGAAAAAACTTTCCTTGAAATTTGCTGGTCTTTACATTACTCCCACCTCAGGGCTTTACGTCCCCGTAAAGATACATCAAAAACTAGGGGAACAAATGGGGGTACTGAGCACGCATCTGAGCCTCCCGCTCCCAAGTGCTCTCCTGGAGGTTCCCGTGCTGCCATCTGACGCGCACAAGAGGAATCGACCGCCCACGTAGGACCCGCTCCTGTCGATCCTCGATCTCCACTGGGACCTCCGCAAAAGTCGCCCCATCGTCCACGTCCAGCTCCCCAAAGTCGATGATGTGCGTCGGGTCGTGCACGTATCTCCTCAGCTGAGACACGTGGAAGACGTCGTGCACCCGGTGCAACTGAGGTGGTAGAGCCAGGCGATAAGCCACCTCTCCTATCCTGCTGAGGACCTGGAAAGGCCCGATGAAGCGTGGAGACAACTTGCCGCCTCGGCCAAATCTCCGAAAACCACGTCGAGGTGAGACACGCAAAAAGACGTGGTCGCCATCCTCGAACTCCAGTGGCCTCCGCCTCCTGTTAGCATATGACTTCTGCCGGCTCTGAGCTGTCCTCATCCTCTCCTGGATGATCTGGACCTTCTCTGTCGTGGCTCGGACCATCTCTGGTCCCACGAGTGCTGACTCCCCAGGGTCTGTCCAGCACAACGGTGATCTGCAGGGTCTGCCGTACAACGCCTCGTATGGTGCCATCCCGATGGTGGAGTGGTAGCTGTTGTTGTACGCGAACTCCACCAAGGGTAGGTGGTCCTCCCAGCTGCGACCAAAGTCGAGAACACATGCACGGAGCATGTCCTCGAGTGTCTGTATGGTCCTCTCCGTCTGACCATCCGTCTGAGGGTGGAAGGCTGTGCTCAGATGGAGCCGCGTCCCGAACGCCTCCTGCAACCCCTTCCAGAGCCGGGAAGTGAAACGAGCATCTCGATCGGAGACGATAGATGATGGCACACCGTGAAGCCGTACGATCTCCTGGACGTAAAGACGTCCCAGGCTCTCCACTGAGCCCTGCTCTCTGATGGGTAAGAAGTGTGCCGACTTGGTGAGTCGGTCGACAATCACCCAAATGGAGTCGTGACCTCTGGAAGTACGTGGAAGTCCAGTCACGAAGTCCATAGATATGCTATCCCACTTCCACTCCGGGACCTCCAAGGGCTGTACCAAACCTGCTGGTACCTGATGCTCTGCCTTCACCTGCTGGCAGGTGAGGCATCGTGAAACGAACTCTGCCACAGCTTTCTTCATGCCCGGCCACCAGTGCTGTCGTCTGAGATCCTGGTACATCTTCGCCACTCCGGGATGTACCGCCAAGGGAGAAGTGTGAAACTCTCTCAGCACCTCCTCTCGTAAAGCAACTGGTACGAAGGTACGCCCTCTGAAAAGAATGTCGTGCTCTGCTCCAAGGGAGAAACCATCAGGCGCCTGACCTGAGGATATCAGTGCACGCCGGGTCTCACAGTCAGCGTCCCCACGCTGAGCCTCTCTGACCCGCTGTAGAAGTGGAGGAGAGACTGTGAGAGACTGAAGAAAGGCTGCTCCGTCTCTATCCACGAAGGATATCTTCAAGGATGCTAGCTGCTCCGTCGCCTCCTCAAGCAGCTGAATGCCCGTCCTCCTGCTGAGGGAATCGGCTACCACGTTCCCCTTCCCAGGAGTATAGACTATCGCAAAGTCATAGTCCGGGAGGAACTCAAGCCATCTCCGCTGTCTCAGGTTCAGGTCCTTCTGAGAGGAGATATACCTGAGACTCTGGTGGTCAGAAAAGACAGTGAAGCGCTCGCCCATCAGATAGTGCCGCCAAGTCTTCAGAGCGAAGACCACTGCTGCTAACTCCAGGTCATGAGTGGCGTAGTTCTGCTCATGCGGCCTCAACTGACGTGATCCGTAGGCGATCACGGCCCGCTCCTGCATCAGGACGCACCCGAGTCCAGTCCCTGATGCGTCGCAGTAAACTACGTATCCAACTCCCTCCTCAGGCAACCTCAAGATAGGTGCGCTGGTCAATCTCTGCCTCAGCTCCTGGAAGCTCTGCTGACATCTGTCTGACCACACAAAGGGTTTCCCCTTCTTCGTTAAGGCTGAGAGTGGTGCCGCAACTCTGGAGAAGTCTGGCACAAATCTCCGATAGTATCCGGCTAGGCCCAAGAAGCTCCGCACCTCTGTCACGCTCCTGGGTGGCTCCCAAGCTAGCACTGCCTCGATCTTCGCAGGATCCACTGCAACTCCCGCCTCAGAAATGACGTGCCCCAAGAAATGGACCTCACGTAACCAGAACTGGCATTTTGAGAGCTTGCCATAAAGCTGGTGCTCTCGGAGTGTGTCTAGCACAACTCGCAGGTGGTAGGCATGTTCCTCCTCAGTCGTCGAGTATACCAAAATGTCGGCAATGAAGACCACGACAAATCGGTCGAGGTATGGCTGGAAGATCCTGTTCATGAGGCTCATGAACACTGCTGGAGCATTGGTTACGCCGAACGGCATAACCAAGAACTCATAATGGCCATACCGACACCTGAAGGCCGTCTTCTGTACGTCCTCGTCTCGAACTCTGAGCTGATGATAGCCTGACCGGAGGTCTATCTTCGAGAACCACCACGCTCCCTTGAGCTGATCGAAAAGGTCATCAATCTGTGGCAGCGGATACTTGTTCCTCACTGTCACCTGGTTCAGGCGATGATAGTCGACACACAGTCGCAAGCTCCCGTCCGCCTTCTTGGCGAACAAAATCGGGGAAGCCCAGGGTGAAACACTGGGTCGGATAAACCCCTTGCTCTGCAAGTCCTCCAACTGTACCCACAGCTCTCGAAGCTCAGCGGGGGCCATCCGATATGCTGGAGTAGATATCGGGGCTGTCCCGGGGTACAAGTCGATGTAAAAGTCTACCTCTCTACGAGGAGGTAGCCCTGGAACGTCGTCAGGAAAGACGTCCACGTACTGGTCCACCACTGCAGGAAAAGCCGGACTCCGCACGTCCACTGCTCCTAGGATGAGGCTAGCCAACTGATGAGAGATAGGCTGCACTCTCCTCCGCGGAAGTCCATCCTGTGCTGCAAAGGTTCCCTTCTTGCCGGTGAAGGTAAACCTGCTCCCGTCGGTACGAACACATCGCACCTTGCGCCTAAAACAGTCGATCTGGGCATGAACCGTGGATAGCCAATCCATGCCCAAGATGACGTCGTAAGGCCTCGACGCCGCTACAAGGAGATCCCAGCCGAAGCTCTCGCCTCATAGAGTAAGCTCACACTGCCGGCACCAGTGCGTAATCGTCGAGTCTGCTCCCGTAGGAGTCTCTAGCCGTAAGGATCGAGCCAACGGCTTAGTCGGAATCTCCGAGCTCCGAACAAGGGCAGAGGCTATGAAAGAGTGACTCGCTCCTGTGTCTATAAGTACTGCAGCAAGGGTGGAATAGACACAGATCGTACCTCGAATCATCTCTGGCAAGTCGGGGTCGTAGGCCTCCACTGCCTGGAGCTGGGCATGTCCCTGCCCGCCAGCTCCCTGTGGTCGAGGTGGCCCTCCTGGTGGTGGTGGGGGTAGAGCCTGGAAGCGTCGCCCACCACCCGCTGCTCGGCCAGCTCCTCTGCCTCGTCCGCCTCCTCCCTGCGGACCGCCACGGTCGACCCTCTGCCTCTGCCTGGGTGGCCCCTCCACCGTCTGCTGCTCCTCTGATCGGCGAGTCGGGCAGTCACGAGCCATGTGACCCTGCCCGCCGCAAGAGTAGCACAACCTGCCTCTCGAAAGGCTGGCACTCTGCTGTGTGCCTCGTACTGCTGAGCCGGTGTCCTGAGGCCGTCTGCGTGGGGGTCTGGTCTGCCTGGACCCGTGAGTCATCTGTCGGCTACCAGCTGCCGAAGACTCAGCTACCTGCCGCCCTGCGCTAGGTCTCGCCGCTGAAGAAGGCTCTGCCAGGAAGCTCTCGATCAGGAGGGCTCGCTCCAGCACTCCCGCCTGGGTCGGAATGCTGAGGGAGATCAGCGACGCCCGAATCTCCTGTCGCAAGCCCTGCTCGAAGGTCCGGGCCCGGAAGAAGGGGTCCCGTACCATGTCGGTCGAGTAGCGAGATAGGTCCGTGAACCTCGCCGCGTACTGAGCGACCGTCATGCTGCCCTGGCGCAGCTGGAGAAGCTCCTGGATGCGCACCGCTCGGAGGGTGGCCGGGACGAACTCAGAGCGGAAGAGGCTCTCGAAGTCCGTCCAGAGCAGGGATGCCTCATCGTGAACCTGGAGCATCAGGCTCCACCATCGTCCTGTCGCCGCCTGCAGGAGGCTCGCTGCGAGAATCACCATGAGATCCGCTGGTGTCCTCACTATTCTGAAGATCCGTACCACCGCCTCTAGCCAGTCCTCGGCGGCCTGGGGGTCCGCCTCACCGCGAAACCTGGGCGGTCGCTGGCTCTGAAACTCATGCAGTGCCCTGAGGCGACGTGCATCGTCAGCGTCTGGTACTGGCAGCATCGGTGGCTCGGCGGGTAAAGCTACCGCCGGTGCCACTGCTGGAAAAGGGCCCTGCACCGAGGCCTCGTCGCTCGGTGGGCTGCCGTCGCGCCCTACACTCGGAACCCTAGCTGGCTGTCGTCGCGGGGCCATCCTGAAAAGGAGAACAAGAGCACCACAGTCAGAACAGTATACCTGGTGAGCTGGCACAAGTAATCACAAGGAAAACTTGAGACTTTCATAAAGCAGATCAGTATACCCGGTGAGCTGACACAAGTAATCACAAAGAAAACTTGAAACACACACGCAATCAATGTTTTCATGCATCAAGTCGGAAATCAGGAGTCAGGGTCCTGGTGTACGGATACGTCGGCCGCCGCACCAACACTGGGCTCCCTGAACTGATAACCACACTCAATACACTAAACACTATTGCTTCACATAGAAAGAAAGGACGATCAGAGTCTGCGGTAGAACCGACCACCTCTGATACCAATTTGTCACGACCCGTCCTCGGGGCCCGTGCCGTGACTACCCCAAGCCCGCCTTCCATAGGCCAGGGGCTGGCGACTAGCACCAAGGCGTAAAATCCCAGTAAACAGGGAAGGCATTGCCTTTATAAGTAACAACCACACAGAGTCAGCAAGCGGAAAGTAAAGTGCAGAAAAGTAAAGGGGCCGAAAATACAAGCCCAACTGTAAAGTACAACTGAAAAGTAAAGTACAGCAACTGAAGAAAAGACGGCGGCCTCGTGTCGTCCACTGGCAATCCCACCTGAAGGGTGGGTACAGATAGCCTCCAGGCTCCTCGGGTCCCACGTCCGCTCCGAGTACGTTCCGCCCAGTGGTCCACCTCCAAGTACCGTCCTGCTCCACGCCCCAACCGTGATCAGCGCTGTCCGTCGTCTGCAACCAACACAACAAGGTGCGGGCATAGCCCGTGCAGGGGTGAGTACAAGCTACTCAGTAAGGACCCCGAGACCCCCGAAGGTCTCCCGAAATCCACAAAGGATATAGCACAAAAGAAAGATGCAATCACGAAGTAACATCTGACTCGACTTAGGTATATGCCCATACATATACCTAAGTCCCCATTTCTAGCTCTGCTCACGAGCTCGAGAACAACTCAATCCACAAAGGAAAGCAAGACTCAAATCCACAAGGAGAGTAAACAGTAAATCCACAAAGGATAGTTCAACACAATCCACAAAGGAGAGTAAACAGAAGATTCAGCTCAACCAGGTATACTTTTTCAGATGACGTCAAAGACGATCACTGATCCGTCTAAGTCGTCGGACCCACGAAGGATCGATAGGTACTAACCCCCGCAAGAGACCCACGTAGGATCGGGCTCACACAGAACCTGTAGGCAGTGGCTCACACAGAACCGGTAGTAAGGACCCACGGAGGATCGGGCTCACACAGAACCTGTAGGCACTGATCCACACGGGATCGCTGAGTGCAGTAGTCGACGCAGTCCACTGAGGATATCTGCAAAGTCGTCGCCGCAGTCCACGAAGGATCTCTGCTCTGCCGTCGTCGCAGTCCACGGAGGATCTCTGCTCTGTCGTCGTCGCAGTCCACGAAGGATCTCTACTCTGTCGTCGAAGTCACAGCCAGCGCTAGGGTTCCCGCACATAGCGAGCTCGTT
The DNA here is from genome assembly GCA_963277665.1 of Viscum album. Classification (NCBI taxonomy): domain Eukaryota; kingdom Viridiplantae; phylum Streptophyta; class Magnoliopsida; order Santalales; family Viscaceae; genus Viscum; species Viscum album. Next base: position 1,379,523,076 of record OY728152.1, read on the forward strand.
TAGGAGGGTCCGCTCCACGAGCCGAGAGGCTGATACATCAACTCACACGTAGTCCGAAGTTGATGTATCCAAAAGTTCCGTATCGACAACAGGATCTCAACGCAACAGACGGCGCGTCAATCGGACGCCCGGTCTGAGAGTTATTGGCATTTTCGTCCCAGGGGCACGGTTGGTTTTTAGGGCAAAACCGACCCGACCGTACTCCGCCTGTATCCGATCCTCGGGCGGAGTATGCCAAAAGTTCCATCTCACTTAGAGGAAACTACCACAGCTGACGGTACGTCGTTCGGACGTCCGTAGCTCAAGTTATGAGCGTTTCTGCTCCGTGGGCCCGGTTGGTTTCGTGTACGAACCAACCCGGCCGAACCCAAAGTCTTCCGAAACCTTGAGTATAATATACCGAAACGACCGTCTCGATCCAAGGATCGCGTAGCCACTGACGGTTCGTCAATCGGAGGTCCCAGGCCCATGATATGGGCGAATGACCGAAGAGGGCCCGAAAACGGGGGTTCTGGGCCCGGGGCGACCCGGCCCGAACCCCCCTGGGGTCGGCCCGAACCGGGCCGGCCCGAACCGGCCCGAACCGGCTCGGCCGGGTCCGGTTCGGCCTGGGCGCGGCCCGGCCGACCGGACCGGCCGGCTCGGCTTCGGCCGAGCGGCCGAACAGGCCGCCGCCGCGGGTTTGACCCGCGGCATTTGAAGAAACGCGGCCCCCGCGGGGGGCCGCCTGTCACGCGGACGCGGCCGGGCCGCCGCGTCCGTTCCCGGTTCCGCGCGGCCGTGGAACCGGCCGCCACCGCCGCCGCGGCTTCAGCCGCGGCAGACTTCCTCTACGGCGGCGCGCCGGGCGCCGCCGCCTCCGGTCGCCGGCGCCGCCGCGCCGGGGACCCGCGCCGCCGCTGCCTTCCGCGGGCCGCCGGAGTTGCTCCGGTGGCCCGTTTCCTTTCCCGTCTGCGCCGTTGCTCCTCCCGGGGGACGATCTTCACTGCGGAAACAACGGATTGCCCTTGCCGCCAGGTTCGTCGTCGTCCGCCAAATCCGCACAAAAAGGGAAGATCGGCGGAGGGTTGCCGGGTCTTGTTCGTTAGACCCGCTCCCTCCGCGTTAATCATAAACAACGGGAGAAAAGAAATAAGATGATCAACACATGATCCAACAATTTTATTTAAAGATAAAATTGTTCGCTTGAAACCGGCTTTTTAAATTTTCAAGAACGTTCACGAGAAAATTTAAATGGGGTAACTTTTCCAAAATAAATCCCTACCTCGAAGTCGTCGTCGGACGAGAGGTCGTCGCGGAATCGCTCGTCGCGGAAGAAGGAGATCGTCGCGTCGTCGCGGTATCCGGCGTCGCGTCGCCAATCTCCGGATCAAGAACAAGCAGTTTTAATTAATTAAATCCGTTGTTATTGAAATTAAGAAGGGAGAATTTAGAAGTTTCGATTCTCACCTTTAACCGCTGATCGCAGGTTCGCCGCGGAAGAAGAGGCACCGAAGAAGAAGAAGAAGAAGGTCGCGGAAAAGCTGTTGACGTCGCGGATCGTGCGTCGTCGGATTCCGGTTCCGGCGTTCTTCGCGTTCTTCGCGTTCTTCGCGTTCTTCGCGTTCTTCGCGGAGAGGGTGGAGGCTCAGAGGAATTGCACAACGATAGCAATCCTCCAAAATAGACAAGTTTGTCTATTTTATTATTTTGCCAACAAACGTAAAACGCATAAGTAACGACCCAATTAATTCACGAATAAACAGTCCATTTAATTCACGAAATAAACCGCCCAATTAAATGGTCTGTTAAGAATTAAAGAAAACGCGTCGGTTGACTTTTCAGTTACTTTGACGGGTTTTCGCGGGTGCGTTACTTAGCGAAAGAAACGGCGGGGCTCGTGCGGGTCCCACCGCACAAATATCCTACCAAGGGGTAGGATATTTCTGGATAGCATCCTATCCAGTTCAACTCAGTTCAAGCCGCCTTTAAGTGACTTTAAGTGGATTCCAAGCAGTTTAAGTGAAATAAAATAAAGTTGTCGCACAAACTTTATTTTATTTCTGACTTAAAGCCGCAAAATTTAAAAACCACGTCTGAGCAAACGCAACTCCGGAAGAGGCGTTTCTAAGCAAATACCGGCGCTGCGATTTCATCGGTGCCCTCAGAATTTGATTCCGGGCACCGGTTCAAAAGATAGAAAAACCCGCTCGTCCGTTCACTGAACGTACCCGAGCCAAACTTCGGAAATTGATTCCGGGCACACCGGGCCTCGGAATCATGTGCCGTCTGAAGCTGCGCTCTTGTAAAATTCCAAAGAAAATTAAGAAAAAAAGTTCCTTGAAATTTGCGGGTCTTTACAGTTTGAAAGTATAATTAGATTATATTTTTTCCATTTAATCCAATGATGTTAATTTTAAGTAATTTCACATTAAAATTGTACATAAACAAGTGTCAATCTTTTGATAGTTATTATTTCTTAAAAATACGGTTTTTGGTTTTGACAACAGTAAATGATTTTAAATTATTTAATTAAACTTCTATGTTTTTAAATTAGTATAATATAATTCATTTTTTAATTCGTAATATCAAAATTATCTGATGGTGAATTTTTGGTATTTTTCTAAAAACTTTCAATTTTTGATGAATAGTGAAAATCACTGAGTTATTTATTAAAATTAAATTTGTATAATTATTTATTTTATTAAAATTTATTTTATGTCAAAACGGAAACATTATTCCTATATAAGTACAATGTAATTCATTGGAGTCAGTTTATAATAACTTTAGATATATAAAAATTTTATTGAACTTTTTTACCGTTTTTACCCACCTCCTGTGAGAATTTACAAACATACATAAATCATAATTTTATCAGTTATGTGAGTTGAATTTCAAAAATCTGAGAGAAACATTTGATATCACTAAGTAAAATGTGGTTCAATAAGATGAAAATAATTCTGGTTGAATTTTAACTTTTTAATTTTATTTACCACAGTTATAAGTAAATAAAATAATTAAGGGTAAAAATCATATTATTATTACCCTAACAATGTCCTAATACTATTGGATTAGTATAATTCCACCAAAAAAACAATAGAACTAAAATCTTAACCTCTTTAGTTCACATGGATTAGATTAGGGCACTTATTATCATTTAATTTAATGAGGAGTTAAAATTGTTAAATTCAAATTTTATAACTACACCATTTTAAATATATGGATACACATAAGATGAACTCGACTATAAATATTCTTAGAAAAATATAAATATTTCCTAAATAATGGAATTTTATTTATAATTTTTAGATATTAAATAATTAAATTTATTTATGACACAATGATGATACAGTAATTAATTTATTAATGTAAGATTAAAATAATTCTTTTTATAAATAACCAAATAAATATAATTTGAGACTTATGATGAATTAAAATAATTTTATAGGTTTTTATGGCTTGTTATGGTTGATTAAATGAATTTTTATGGAAGTAATAATGATTTTATGGTTTTAACAAAAAAATACCAAATAGTGTCAAAATTGACATAAAATAGTTTTTAAAATAAATATTATATTATTAATTGATATTATAGTTTTAAAAATATAATGATCGACCAAAAACCATATCTGATAATATATATGACATTAATGAACCATTTGGGGTTCTATTGGAGTTTTATAGTTAGTTTATTAACAATATAATATAAAAATACAAAGAGACATGGTAAATGTCAAACTATTTAACTTAGAGTTAAATAAATAAGTTAAGGGTAATATTTTTACTTAAACCTGTCTAAAACCAATTTTTTGATAAGTTTTTGACCCATCCTCACATTATCAATTATATAAATCATTTTTGATCCTTTAGAAACCGAAACTGAATTTATTATAAAATAATATTTTATGTTTTTATGAAGGTGCCCCTCACCCCTCTTATAAAAAGGCACTTCCCCTTCTCTCAAATTCATACCTCCAAAGCCATTTAGCTCGGCCAAAACCTTCCCAAATATCCAATAAACTACCCTAACTTAATCCTAGATGCCTTCCTTTGGTCATAAATCTAACCTAGGAAGCCCTTTTGGTCAAATAAAAATGAAGAACCTGACGAAGAGGTAATGATTTCACCACCCTCTTTCATGTTCATTTATTCTTCCACATCCTCTATCTTTGTTGTTGACATTCTAAAATAATATATTCAGTATCTTATATATACTATAATGTTATTATAAAAAATTTATAACCATATTCATTATTCTTTAAATCCTATAAATGTAAAAGTCACCATAAGTGAATACGTACGGAGTACCTTCTCCACGTCATGTTGTAGTTTGTTGTTCAAACAAATCATTATTTGGATGGGTATAATAACGAGTATAACTGTTGTAAATAATAAATATAACATTCTAATTATTCGGTATATATATGATATAAAATCCAATTAAATACATTTTTTTCTTCAATATAATAAAATTTTCACTTGTGCATACATACGGATTACCGTCTCCACGACACGATTAGATTTCTTTCCACATTGACCATTCAACAATGAATATAAAATATATATCATTTCTAAGTATGTAATATATGAAATAATAATGATAATAGATATATATATATATATATGTATTTATTTATTTACTTACATATATCTTATTCACTTAGTTCCATTCACTACGATATGTAAACGGATACACCGTTTATGCGTACATACGGACTACCATCCCCATAAACGTTGTTTTCCATTTCTTATATATGTCTATTATAAATATTTTTATTAAAAATATATTTGTTATATTAACAATGTTTTATATTCTGGATGTATTTAAATGATTATCTAGGTGATACATTCAATTGTAACAAGTTAAAACACGTAGGATAATGAAAGTGATTATTACCCAAAATGTTAATTTAACATGGAAATTATTATTAAATGGGTAGAATAAAGTCATAAATTAATCTTGTTTGATAACATAAATATTAATATGGTTTTTTTATAATCTGATAACATACAATGGTTATTATACAGGAGTTTAAACATACCCTCGACTAAAGAAAAAATTTAGGTAAGGGTTAATTTCAAAATCTCTTTTTTGTGTGAGGTGGTTTTTAAATAAATATCTACGGGGACCTAATTATTATCCATGTCCATTTTTCATAAAAGAGTTATCAAAGGGATAGTTTTTTAGGGAAATTTTTAATAAAACATCATTTTAAATGTTTTAAATATTTATTCTTCTAAATCGTTCTAATTAATATCCATGTTTTCAAAATGGTTTTGAAGGATTTATTTATATGAACATGAATGTTATTAAAATGATAATTCTTTTAAAAATTTTAAAAGTGGTAAGGGACACTTTTATTCAAAAAATATATTTAAATTTCTCCCATTTTAAATTGTGTGACTTTTAATTGTTCTCATAAAAAATAGATATTTCTCTCAAAGATTTTTACAAATCATTTTCATCTAGGTCAACATCCTTTGATTGATTTAAAACTTATTTGAAGTTGACTTATTGTGATACATATCTTCCATATTTTATTGAAGTATTTGTGATATGTTCGACTGTGGATGTGTTATTTTTATACCATTCATGGTTTATGGATAATGTATTGACATTTCGTATCCTACTATTAATACTAATGTTTATGTTATGTTTTAACCATTTCATATGAGGAATGAAGTGGACTTAGTAAGTGATAGGTGGATCCCACTATAGCTCCTCGATGCATCGGTTGGTCTCATGAGTCAACCTAGTGTCTTGGAATAAGTCCTTGACAAAAATTATATTTATTGTCTCGACATATGGCCTTGACTATGTGGTAATGATGTTCAACATTATTCATTCCCTAATTAAGAAATTAGTTATTAAATTTGATTGTTCGACTAGTAGAATATCATTGTGCATATTTATATGGTATGGTTTGATTTATTTTTGATATATTATGTTCATGTTTATATTTAAAATGATATTGTTTTTATTAGACATCTTTCCGTAAAAGTTTATAGCATTCGCTAAAAATTTTCCCTTACTAAGCATCTAAGCTCAACCTTTTCTAATGTTTTATTATCCCAGGATCCCAAGAAGTGTTTTATGTTTGAGATGCAGGGTTAAGGTAATGGAACAATATCATTCTCAATGTACTTTTTTGTGTTTAATGATAGAAAGTGAAATGTATTGTTCTTGTATGCAATCTAATTCCCCAAGCGGCTAAACTTGTCAGTATTTCAGGACATGATTCCTTACAATCATGCCAATTTTATGTAATAATGCGCCGACATTAGGTAACTGGGGTCGGGGTTTTAAAGATAGTATCATTGGTGTTTATTACAAACCATGGAAACTGTATTTAGATAAACTCTTATTAGATCACATTACCCTAAGATAATCATTGAAGATTAGTATAGAAGAACTTCTGAGAATATTGGTATTGTAGAGATTTTATGAGTTTTCCAAGCAATACCTCCATATATGGATACGAGAAGGTAGAGGTGGATCTCGCCAAGATGTTCCTAGGGGTAAAAGCTGAAAAGTCGCTTTGAGCTACAATCAAACAGGATCTGGTGCACGACAATGATCCTTGTTGCACTCTTGGTTGCGACACTCCAGGGGGATTATCTTAGGATAATTATTATCTTCATTACAAACCATTATAATGGGTTTATGAGTATATAATTCCTCAAAGAAAACATTTTTTATTATTATACATTTTATCCAGAAACTGTTCAAATTATATTGGGTATTTTAAAAGGATAAAATTATTCATTGTGATTCATAAATTGACCTAGTGTATGCCACTGTTTAGAAATGGCACAGAGTAAAAGAAATGAGAACTCCAGCAATACGTATGATCCAAAGAGTATGATGGGACATATCATTCATGGTATTAAACCAACATTTATAAGGGAAATAGTCTCTGATGTATTCTCAACATATGAATAAATAATATCATGTGTTAGTAAGAGAAGTAAAGAATTCTCTGAGTTCAATGGATTTGAAGGGAAGCAAGAGAAGAATAGGATGGTAGAGAGAAAGTTAGACAAAGGGAAGAGGGTAAAGAAAGATTTTTCCCATATGTGATAAATGTGGAAATAATCACCATGGTAAATGATTGAATGGAATGGTATTGTGTTATATGTTTAGAGAAAAAGGACACCATGTACATGATTAAAAGGGTAAGAAAAAAATTTCAAATATAAAATGCTTTATCTGCAAGGCGTTGAGACACTACACGAATAAATGTCTCAGTTATAAGAGTATAACACAAATAAGGTTATTGGATAATAATCAAGTTATCATACTACCTCAGATGAAGAGGAATGACTTGTGTTCTTATGTTGTTATTATAGAATTATTTCATTTGAGTGTTGTATCAACAGTATAATGGTTATATGAATTATAGAGATAAATAAGGATTGTATTGCAGTACTATTTTATTAATGATTTGAGATTAAATGTTTTCAAGAATAGCGACTCAATAGCAAGTTATATTTTTGGGAAATATATTGTTATGAGAATGATAAACCATAATATGGTTCTAATACTGAGGTATTGATTTTGGAATAATAAATGATTGATTTGGATAAATTATATTAGATATTCCAGATAACCTTAAAACTAATTAAGGATTTGTATCTTCCATCATTGTTGGAGTTTACAACATTTTTGAATAGAAGGAGTATATCTAGTATTTTATAATGAATAAGGGAGCATGAATGTAATCAATAAGGCTTTATAGTAATTCAGTATGTTGCAATGTTTTAAATGAAGACATATGAAGGGGTTCACATGCTATAATGTGGAAAAAAGGATATTCAATGTGTTTACCTTCCTTATAAATTTTGGAATTTGAGTTTGAATATAACTATTTTGGATAAGTTTACCTTGATATAATTTTAGGATTTCCATAAAAAGGATAAATCAGTGGTCGGGCAGCAACCCTTCATGTCTAGCATGGTCGTGAGACTTGAACCTGCAACCGAAGGGTGACAAAGGTTTATAACCTACAACTGGCCCATGTGATGTCTTGGATTGAATAATGTAGCTTTTTTAGGGTATGGTAGATGAATTATAAATTTATTTTTTTTGAACCCTTTATTAATAGGATAAATATAATATTTTTTATGTTCTATTATCATTTAGATTTAAAGAAGGGTTTGTGGTCGAAAATAGTTAAAGGATGTAACTCTACATGTCAAGTATATATATTTTTCTCCTTCCATTATTCTATGAAAAAATTAATTCTTAAAATTTAGGTAGGGGTCTTAAAAATAAAAATATGTAGTCCTAATACCTTATGTTTTGTTGAATAGATAACATTTTAAATCATCAATGATTGATGGATTTGAGGCTCTCGATTCTACAATTTTTTGTGACTGATGACCTCAACCACACCTAAATATATTTAGGTTTTTCCTTCAATTATTTATCTCTAATTTCCACCAATTTTCTCCTAATTGAGATCATAATTTGTTGGAGACTTTTTCATTTACCTTTTCCTCTTATTAGGAGTAACTTTTATTAACCCAATTTTTGATGTGGGTTTTCCAATAATGGTATTTTCTATTTTAAACCTTTTATTTACAAATTACTATTTCAAATTTTGAGGATGCAATTTATTGAAGGAGGGAAAATGTAATCCCCCATGATTTCCTAGTATGTTATTTCTTCAATGCAATGGAAAAACGTACACTATAAGCCACACTCAATTCAAGCACACAACGACTTACCAAACTAGCCGTTCAAAAGTGGTTATGAGTTGTATTAACTGAATTTTGATCATTATATAATCCTTATAATTTTAGAATCCATATTATAATATTCTTAGACATAATGTAATAACAAATTCATTTTTCTCGTATAAAATAATTATTTTAAGAAAAATGCAATTTTACAGCCTTTTAATGGTGAACCCTTTTTGAATCAAATATTTGATACTTATATATTTTAATTTTGACAACATATACTTCTTCATTAGAATTGGTATATAAGAATTTATTTTCAATAATTTTTTGGTGTTTTTCTGATAACTTTTATATTTGGGTGAATAGTTAAAAATACTATAATTTAACTGAATTTTTTTTTAATCAAAATAATTTATTGTGTAGAATTATATATTTTAATGGTTTCAAATTATAATTAGATTATATTTTTACCATTTAATCCAATTTTGGTCATTGTTAGTAATTTTAGCTTAAAATTGGACATAAATAAGTGTAAGTCTTTTGATAGTTATTATTTCTTAAAAATATGCTTTTTGGTTTTGACGATGAGAATTAATTATAAATTAAATAATGAAACTTTTATGTTATTAAATTAGATAAAATAGAATTCATTTTTGAATTTGGAATATCAAAATTATCTTAGGGTGAATTTTTATTATTTTTCTCAACACTTTTAATTTTTGATGAATTGTGAAAACCACTAATTTATTGTTAAAAAGAGAATTTTTATAATTTTTTATATTATTTAAATTTATTTTAGGTCAAAATAGATACATATTACCTATATAATTACAATTTAAATCATTGGAGTCAGTTTGTAATAACATCAGATATATAAATATTTTACTGAACTTTTTACCTTCTTTACCCACCTCCTAGGAGCATTTACAAATTTACATAAAACATAATTTTGCTGCATCTGTGAGTTAAATTTGAAAAATCCGAGAGACGCGGTTTATATCAGTAAGAAAAATTTGGTTAAATATGAAGAATATAAATTTTGGTGAATAGTAGCTTTTTACTTTTATTTACCACAGTTAAAAGTAAATATGGTAATTAATAGTACATTTGATATAATTATTACCCTAACCCAGGTCCTAATTATATTGGATAAGTATAATTTGACCAAAAACAACCTTAGAAATAAAATATTAACCTCTCCGGTCTAGTTGGATTAGATGAGGACACTTATTATTATTTAATTCATAGAAGAGTAAAAAGTGTTAAATTCAATGATTAATAACTAAACCATTATAAATATAGGGATAAAATTAAGATAAATTCATATATAAATATTCATCAGAAAGATAAACATATTTCCTACATAATGGTAGTTTATTTATAATTTTTGGACATTAAATAGTTTAATTTATTTATGACACAATGATGATACAGTAATAACCTTATTAATAATAGATAAAAATAATTGACATTATAAATACCCAAATAAATGTAATTTCAGACTTTTGATAGATTAAAATAATTTTATTGGCCAATAGTACATGTTAGGTTTAATTAATATAATTTTTTTCGAAGTAATCATGCTATTATGGTTTTATCAAAAAACAAATACCATATAGTGTCAAAACTGAAAAAAACAATAGTTTTTAAAACTGATATTATATTATTGATTGATATAATAGTTCTAAAAATCTAATTTTCAGCCAAAATACTTATATAATAAAAATTAATGAAACAATTGGTGTTCTATTAGAATTTTATAGTATGTTTATTAACCATATAATATAAAAAAACAAAGATACATGGTAAATTTCAAACTATTTAACTAATAGTTAAATTTAAAAGTTAAGGTTAATATGGTGAACTAAACCTTTCTAAAACCAATTGGTTGTGGTTTTTTCAACCCATCACGACCATATACATTAAATAATTAAATTCTGAGCCATTAGAAACCGAAAATGAATTTATTATAAAATAATATTTTATGTTTTTTCTAAGGTGCCCATCTCCCCTCTTATAAAAGGTTAATTCCCCTTCTCTCAAATTCACACCTCCAAATCCATTTAGATCAGCCAAAGCCTACCCACATATCCTAACTTATATCCTAAATTCATCCTAGATGCCATAAATTGGTCATAAAGCCAACCTATGGAGTCCTTTTTATCAAATCAAAATGAAGAACCCGAAGAAAAGGTAATGATTTCACCACCCTCTTTCACGTTCTTTTATTCTTCCACTTCCACCTTCATTGTTGTTGAAATTATAAAATAATAACTCAAGTGACTTCTATATACATTGATGTTATTATAAAAATGGTACAACCATATTCATTATTCCATCCAACCTATAAATGACAAAGTCACCATACGTGTGTATGTACGGATTACTGTCTCAATGTCATGGTTTATTTTGTCATTCAAAAATATCATTATATTGATATGTATAATAATGAGTATAAATGATTTAAATAATAAACATAAGATCTTAATGATATTGAATATATTATATACCATCCAATTACATACGATTGTTTCATCAATATAATAATATTGTCGCTCGTGCGTACATATTGATTACCGTCTCCACAACGCGATGAGATTCATTTCCACGTTAAACATTCAATGGTGATTATAAAATATATATCATTAATAAGAACATAATACATGACATAATAATTATACATGATATATATATATATATATATATATTTAGTTACATATATCTTATTCACTTAGTCCCGTGCAATACGATATGAAAGCAGAAACAATGTTTATGCGTACGTACGGACTATCGTCTCTATAAATGATGTTATTCATTTCATATACATGTCCATTATACATATTTATATTCTAAATATATATTATATATAAATAATGTTTTATATTATGGATGTATTTAACTCTTTGTCTAAGCAATACAATCAAGAGTAACAACTTAGAACATGTATGATAAAGAAAGCGATTATTACCCGAAATGTTAGTTTAACATAGAGATTAGTATTAATTGGGTTGTGTAAAGTCATAAATGAATCATGTATGATATCATAAATATTAATTTGGTTCTGTTATAATATAATAATATATAATGGTAATTATACAAGTGGTTAAACATACCCTAGACTAAAAGAAAGTGCATGGTAAGGGTTAATTTAACAATATATTTATTATCTGAGGTTGTTTTCACATAAGCATCTAGTGGGACATATTTATTATCCATATCCATGTTTAATAAAATAGTTTTCAAAGGGATTATTTTTATGGAACATCTTACTGAAACAAAATTTTATATATTTTAAATATTTATTCTTCTAAATCATTTTCATTAATGTCCATGTTTTCAAAACAATTTTTTTTGGATTTATATTTATTGGCATGAATGTTTTTAAAATATTAATTCCTTTGAAAAGAATCAAAGTAGTATGGGACACTTTGATTCAAAAAAATTATTTAAATTTATTCCTTTTAAATTTTGTGTCTTTTAAATGTTTTCATGAAAACATATATTTTTCTCAATGAGTTTAACAAATCATTTTCATCTATGTCAACATCCATTAATGGATTTTAATATTCTTTGATGTTAATTTATTATTATACAAATCTTCTATATTGTATTGAAGGATTTGTGATATGTTTGACTATGGATGTGTTATTTTGATACCATTCATGGTTTATTGGTAAATTATTGACATTTCGTTATGCTAGTTTTAATAAGAATGTTTATGTTATGTTTTAACCTTTTCATATGAGGAATGCAGTGGAAGTAGTAATTGACAGGTGGAACCCACTATAGGTCCTCGAGGCATCGGTAGGTCTCATGAGACAAACTATAGTCTTGGCATAATGACGTGACATAAATTTTATTTGTAGTCTTGGAAAAAGGCCTTGACTATTTGGCATTGATGTCTGGCATTAGTAATTCCCTCATTATGAAATTAGTTACTACATGTGATTATTAGACTAGTATAATATCCTTGTACATGTTTATATGGTAATGTTTGATTTATTTTTGACATATTGTATTCATGTTTATGTTTAAAAGGATTTTGTTTTTATTACACATCTTGGCTTAAATGTTTATAGCTTCCTCTAAATTATTTAACCTTACTGAGCATCTGAGCTCACCCCTTTCTTATGTCTTATTTTCCCAGGATCCCAAGAAGTGTTTTATGTATGAGATGCAGGGTTAAGAAATGGTAAAATGGAATTCTCAAAGGATTTTTTGTGTGTTTTTGTTAAAAATTGTAATGTAATATTCATGTATCCAATCTATTTTTCAAGAATGCTAAACAAATCGGTCATTTGGGAATTGATTCCTTTAAATCATGCAAATGTATTAAAATAAAGCACCGACTCCGGGTAACTGGGGTCTGGGCGTTACAAATTATATTTATTATTCTTTATAATGGAAGATATTTTCAATATGTGATTATAAATATAGAATGTATTTTTGAAATATTACTTCTTTTTTGAATAAATTTATCATCTATTATATTATATCATATTTTAACCTCAATTTTTTACATCCTGAGTAATCATGGGATATGAATAGATCTCTTAAAAAATAATTTAGGTTTTTCCACATATTGATACTTAGAAAAAAAATAATTACATTTAATACCTTTCTTTTAATGGATACACTGGAACATTAAACATTAATTCTAAAATAGTTTTCATCAGACACTTATAACAATATTTTTATATTATGTTCCATGTGTGAATTGTAGGTTGTATTCATCTATAAAATTAAAAATATTATATTCATGGAATGAATATTATTATTTCATGTATATGATAAAATTTAAATAAACCAACGTTGATTTAATAAGTAGTGTGGTATAATGAAAAATGGCCCGAATTAGTGTTATGAGTTTCATTTTAATGTATTGACTTTAGAGAATTTTTGATGGGGTATGTGTATTTAAATTTTATTATTTATTTAAACTATTTAAACATGTACACCTCCCATTGTTGAATAAGGTTAAATTTGTTGGTTTTTCCCATAATATATTTTACAGTATTCCTTCACCAAAAAAATGATGTTTAGCTCAGTTAATACAAATATATTATATGTGATAGTCGTTGCACTTAAATAGAGTTGGTTCCACAACCTAACGTCATTGGGATGTGATATGTGTTGAACAACAAGGTTATTATATGATTCATTTAAAACTCTACATTAAACATGAAGTAGGAATTTCTGGTTTGGTAACTTCTAATATATGGAGTTTGTTCGTAATACTGAAACAATCATCTTTTTACAATATTGTTATTTTTGTTTCCATGTTATTTTTTCCCATTGTTTTCTATTTGTAGTATTATTTATCTTATGAAGTTTCAATGACTGAGCCTACCTTTTCTATTTGTATTGTTTCTAATTTTTTCCCTAATATATAGTTTTTTGTCAAATATTTCCACTTTTAATAATTTTCTTTTTTATTCTATGACACCCATTACGATTTGAATAATAGAACAGAATGTAACATATATTCTGCTAGTTATATGAGGTTGGGGGTTCCTATTTATATCATTTTCATACAAACTATTATTCTTTATATGAAACATGAGTGTGTTTGGGATCATGTGAGAGGCCTAGATCAGAATATATCATGGTATTTTATGTATTGTAATGTTTTATTTTCATATTCTAGTGATGTTGTCTATGGATTTAAGTTCAGATCTGTAAGTGGGGTGTCACATGTTGGTCATCAAACAAATGGATTAGACATGATGTGATTTTTTGAGACTTGTATTAGGCTTAGTAGATTATTGTTTATGTGCATCATAGATAATGGTGGTGTGGTATATGCCTTTAAGATATTGGTCATGTAAATCACTTGCGATTGGGTAATATTGGTTGATTTGATGAAATATGGAAATAGGTTATTGTTAATTTCATCATATTATATGGTTGAGGATGTTGGGATAATATTCTCATAGGAAATTGACCATAGGGTTTTTTAATAATTTTTTTAAGAATTATTCACTAAATATATAGTTGAATATGGGTGAAGATGGAGGCCACTATTTAAAAATAGGGTTACGCCATAGATGGATAAAAGATCATAGGGGTGACTAATATCACCAACTAGGTTTGTGAGGATCATTATGTAACTGGTATATGTTGTGGACAATGTGTTCATCTAGGATAAGGATATATGTTTTTTGTTAAATAGGTATTTTTTGGGTGTGGATATATTTATTGGTAAAGGATTTGGTCAACCATGAAACTTATTCAACTATATCGGAATATTCCTTGGTGAATGGTGATTAAATTATTATTTTTTCCTATTTTATTGATCGAATATAATATATTTTGATACCAAATGGTATTGAGGGTTCTGGGATTTTCTAGTATGATATACAATGGGTATCACATCCCACTCTCGTATTGGTCATATTATATAAATATATCTCATAGCTTCATGGTCCTGAAAGATTTAGTTGTGAATATTTTTTCACTTGTTGTAAAATTGAATTTACATACATTGATATAAATATTTATGTCAAATATGAAAACAAATGGTGGTGGATATGTGAGTTCGTTAAAACACATTTCATGGATCTATTGAGATGTGTGTTGTATTTATATCACCTGATGAATAAAATAGAGGCAGCCAAAAATATTTAATTTTGTATCAAAGGGAATAACTATTTCATGGGGTCTATGTCAATGGTTGGAGCGTGATTGGGTTAGCTATTGTGTACAAATTGTTTTTTATAACTTTGATCATCCTACAAATGAACCATTATGTAATTATATGACTTGAATGAAGTTTTATATATTTTCATTTCTTACAGTACATATGTTATGTCTTGTTTTTGACTATTTGTAATTATGTTTTAATATTTTTTTGTTTTGTTTATTGATTTATTATTCAATGGTATATAATCCTCCCTTTTACCACTCATACCCTCACTATTATTCAATAGTCTCTAGTGTATTCTATGGAAATCATGATATAATCATGTCTCTAGATTGAGCTTAATTTAGTTATTCTAGATTAGTGTGGAAAAATTGGAATTAATAATGGTAGTAAAAAATTATAATAGTTAGTTTATCTTGTTATTTTGGATATATAATATAATGGTTAGGGAATATTTTATGAATTTTGATATATATCTTATTGTTCCCTTGACTATTACATCCGTCGGGTCAATGACAATTTAATATGTTAAATTGGTATATTATTTTGGTTATTGGTGGTTCATTTCAAATTTTTTATTTTGATTAATTGGTATTGTGATGTTATTGATATATATTATAGATTATTGGACATGAGTTGGAAAATCTAGTACTCATGCTACATTTTATGAACATAAAAATTACATGACATGTGTGTGTGCTCTTATGGTAATAATTTCTTTTCATGAAATTGTATTGGATGGTTTTCCCCTATTTTAATTGTTGACAATAATTATTATGAAATTTTACGACTTTAAATATAGGTATAATTCTATTCATCACATATGTGGATCAAATTAATCATTTTATTGACTATGAAGATTTTATATGCATGTGTTGTTTTGATTACATGACCAAAACATGTGAATGTTATGACTTGTGGATGAATTTTATGGGGAATGGGTGTGAGTATGGAAGTGATTGTGTAATTGTGTTGAAAAACATGTAATATGATTTCCTATTTGTGAAATGTGGATTATTTTATCATCATTGAGTATTGTGTATGTTAATAAGAATTAGCCATAGAATTATTGATCTAGAGAATCAAAAGGGAGATTTTGTTTTTTACATATTGATGAAAAAGTAGGTTCTTGAACTTATGTGTTAAATAAATAACTATAAATAGCTAGATAATCTAAGATAGGATGCCAGATTTGATTCATAAACAAAGAAATGTATTTGTTCAGTAAATAATGGAGTGTTCAGAATGAATTTTATAGAACATAAATTTGGGGAGATTAAGGAGCCATGAAATGCGTGTAGTATAAAATATAGTACTTCTTGTAACAAGATGTTCCCTTTTTATAGAGTGTTAGCAAACTTATGTAGTATAGTGTTTAACAAGGTCAATATAGATGATCGTCGATTAGATCTCACACCATCTTATTGGGGGTAAATATAGCTATTAGTATTCTCTTGAAAATATTGTGAAATTATGGGATTTACAGGCAGTATTAAGTTAGAAGGAGTGTAAAATCAAGAATTATACTGAGGTTAGTTTCATCAAGAGCATATTTCATGGGACACAAAGGGAAAAATAAGCCTAGGGGACCATGCACATACTATTGGGTGAAAATTCCATCATAAAACATATTATCATGCTTATATATTAGCATTTATTTTCCAATATATTTTTTGGGATGGTTTCACCATGGTTTGATGATTTGAGGATAGAATTCAATATTCCATCAGGACAAATGTGAATAAGTTTTAGTTCAACTAGTTTTTTATGATGGTGACCCTAGTGTTGATCAATGCGAACCAAATGAAAAAAAAGATATGTACCTATTTTTATAGTTGTATGACATGAGAAAAATAGTGAATATAAATGTAACTAAATGAATGGATATGAGGATAAATAAAATATAAGTAACTTTATGGGATTAACTTCTCCACTATGGAGTGGGTCATTGAGGAGCGGTTATTATTTCATTAAAATTGTTCTTTTTCAATACCATTATGATCAGTAATCAAACAAGACTTGGTAGGAAAAAAATAATTAATCTATATAGGTTTTTATAGGATGAAATCATAATCAATCAGAGGCCAATGATTAGATTAGACTCAGGCATCAGAGGTAGTACCATGAAAAGTATTAGGAAGTGGTAGTCATGATTCATATTCATCCACTTACCAAGGTAGTGGGGAAAATACCCACATGTAGGGGTAGTGTCCAAACAATATAACAACTTCATACGGGGAAAATGTGTATGGTATTCATGATTTAAGTTCATTTTACAAAATTATGATGGCATATTCAGATCAATTTATAGGTCTATTAATAGTAATGTGCACTCTTTGAGTGCGTATTATTTTGGATGGGTTTTTTTGATAATGTATAATTTTTCATTTATTAGTGTAATTAAATTAAAACAATATTTTTGAAGTTTCAAAATAAGTCAGATTCATGTTAATGTGTAATAGTCTAAATTATGGGTGATTGTGTGTGATACATGATACATGAAGGAAACAGGATAATCTGTTATGGTGTGACAATGTAGGTGAATCCTTGGATGGGGAGTATTTTGGGTGGATTTGTAAATTATTTCATTGTTTCCAAGGTAATTAAGGAATATATAGAGGTTATAGAAATTGTATTGGTGTTTCAATATTCCAGTGTTTTGGATGATCATTTTTTATAAGGCATTTTTATTTTGTGTTTTGAGACATAAAGAAGATGATTTATTAATTTATAGGGTTTTCTGATGGAGCATTTGTTTAAGTGTGGTATTTCTATTCTAACATAGGCCCAATCATGTGCATTTATAAGAACTTGATGTATGTATGGTTTAGTAGATTATCTAGATTCTATCTCAAGGAAACAAGAATATGATGGAATATATGTGAAGTAGAATATTTCACATAAAAAAACCACAGTGGATAACATTTGGAGATCTTTTTTAGTGAATTTATGATTTATAGTGATAACTAGATAAGTAGGGTATATAGTGTAATAAAACAATGTCCATCTATGTTCTAATAGTCCCACCAATGTTCAAATACAATAATTAATTTCTAATTATTTTTAATTTATTAATATATTAATTAGGTTATAAATATGAAAATGGGAGTCCCTTATTCCCTTGTAAGCAATTTTAACACCCTGATAGTTATGAAATATATTTCTTTAATAAATTAAATTTTATCGGTAGCTTTTTTTACATGAAACACTAAGTTTTATCTAACAAAAAAATACTATTAATAATAATATTTAAACATTATGTTAAAAACAGATCCATTAAATATGGTTTAATTAATATAAATAATCATATATTAATAAATATATATCATATTTAATATTAATAAATCTTATTTATAGAGAATTAAGAAAATTTTAGTAATATATTTATATGATTCAAAAATATGATTTTCATCAAAATTGTTTATATTAATTTTTGTGCGAGAATTAAAAATTAAATTTTTCCCCATTTAAAGAAAATTACCTTTTAAAATAAAATATTTTTCTACAATCTCTATCCAAAAAATATCTTTGACTATATTTTTGAAAATTCTCTCCAAAGAATAATTTTTCGATGAATAGGAAAAAAAATTATTGTTTTATATTGAAAAATATATTTTAATTTAAAGAAATTAGAAGATGAATTTTTGTTAAGATAGTTTAAAGTATAATATTAGTTCAATTAAAAATTTATAAATCAAATTTTCTTATTAGAATCAATTTTATATTGATTTTTTATATTAAAACATTAAATACATATAAGGATGTTCTATTTGAAAACATGTTTTTGAACATATTGAAGAGTATAATTTTAAATTAACTTTTTCCAATTCAATGAATTTTATTTTTGAAATATTATTCAATATGTGAATAATAATAATTATTTTAATATAATAATTTCAGATAAATTTGTATTCAAAATGTGTAGTAAAAACATTATAAATTAATTATTATTGTTACTGTGAAAACAGGTTTACTATGGGGTTAATCTAAAATGTTTATTTGTAAAAAGAACTAAAAAAATTAGGAAGTACACTTTTTGGCCATATAGAGACCATATATCAACAAATATTCTATAATCAATCATTTCATGGCCTTCTTTATTGTATAAATGTGGGTATAATTTATATTTTTCAAAAAAATCAACGGGTGTCATCTACCCCACTTATAAACAGGAACCACATCCTCTCTGTAGTACAATAATTCAAAGACCATTTCATTCTAAAATAAGTTCCAAAATATATTCCTTAATTCATGCACCACATATCATATTTTTTAAAATTATTTGGAAAAACACCTATGAAGGGTATAAGTGTCAACAAAAAGGAGTTCCCCAAAGAAGTGCTAAAGTTCTTATCTTTGAATTGATAATTTTATTTATTCCAATAAATCATTAAAATATTCACCATTGTTAATTATATAATATCATAATTAGATCTAATTTACTGATATTTTATTTTGTTAATAGAATAGCCAACATCTATCTAATATTCCATCATGTGGGAAACAAATCCTTATTTTATGGGTATAGAGGACTATAACCTCACAAATTAATATAATTCATTTTTTATCAGCTCTCTATATGATATTGTAATTATGGATTTCATATTTATAAATAAATAATGTTAAATATTTATTAATTATTAATTATATTTCCATATATACCATATTACATTCCATTATTTGTGGGAATATGAAAACATATCTCGTTTGTATGGAAGATAACTGCCTCATGAAGCAATGTGATTCCTTTTTAACGTAAGAAGTAAATTGAATTTTATTAGAAAATTATAATTTAATTATTTTTATATATTAAATAATAATTATTATATGATGGTTATATATTATTTACCATCATATTATTCATTCTATCGAGGAAACAAAAATAATGTTCTATCGTACATGTGTCATACCATCAACATTAATGGTGTAAATCATTTTACAAATCTAACATATATATAGTAATAAAAACATATATTTAATAAATATATATTATATTTATATCATTGTTAATATTATGGGTATGATGGGATCATGATCAGTGTTAATGGATGAAAAATACAGAATTAAAATATACATGAATAAATAAGATATTATTGGAAAGTGATTCTAATAAAGAATTGATAAAAAAAAGGTTAATAAATTTTCATAGTTTAAAAATATATGATATTTTATATATGGTAATGGTTCTAGAATGAATATATAATAAAACTATATTTCTTATAAATTTGGATTCAATTTGTACAATGGAGGATGATGCAAATTGTATGGGATTGTCATATCAAATTTATTCTATGAAGCACAAGTCATTTTCTCAATTTTTTTATTTTATGTGGTGTATATATTTCCCAATAAGAATTTTTTTTTGATAATTATTATGAATGATATAGTCATATATATTTCTATAAATGTTTACTTCTAATTTTGTGAATATTAATTCAAATGATAATAATGTTATAAGAGATTTATATAATGAATCCATTTTTTATCTGGCTTTTTTAATATTATGATTATGATGATGATATCATATGCTCTATCTCCCATGAAAACCATTATTTCTATTCTCCTATATTTATTTATCAATAATAATGTATCCATTTCATTTTTCCTTATATAATTAATCAAGAGATCAAAAATATATCTCTAATAAAGAAGAAGTATATTTATCTCATCGGTCAAAAATGTTTTTTCTTCCATTTCCATGTTTTCAAAAATAGATTTAATGAATTTTTTAAATATATTATCCAATGTTTTTTTAAATTACATTTTATTAGTATTTGAATTTTATAAAGAAAATTCGAAATTAATTATATTTTATATTTAAGAATTATACGCATTTTATTTTTTTTGGAAATGTGAAAAGAATCACTGTTTTAAATCTTTTACTAATAATTTACAAGAGATATTATCAAAATATGTTTCCATCCATGAGGAAATTGATTGATGTTACTAATAATTTACTAGAGATATTATCAGAGGATTCCATTCATGTTATTTCTTCTAATGTGTTATGATTATGTTGATGAAATTTCGATAACACCAATTCATTTTCCATAGGTTAGGATATTATAAAATATTTGTAAAACCCATTTCTTTTCATTTGTTCAGATATGATGAATATTTTATGATCGTGTGGAACACATATGTATGATTTTTATTATGGGATAGGTCAAACTAATATCTCCCTCAACTGTACTAGGTAAATATTTACATTGTATTGAATTTGAGTTTTCCATGTATTACATTATAATATTATATGGATTATTATCAGATCTATGAATGGAGATCTCGGAAGATTCATAGTCTTAATTAGCTCAGAATTTTTTTTGTAAATATATAAATACAAATGAGTATCAATAGTGTCCAGTTTTTTTTTGAAAAAATGGAATAACTCTTTCACGGAGACTCAAATCAGAAATAAATGTTTGGAATTTAATTCAGACAAATGCGTTTAACACTAGGTACCATAGAAAGTTTTTCGATGTGAGCTGGTATTACAATGTGCAGTCATAGGGGAATTAAAAAATAAATAATTTTAACTATTTAATTTATTTTGTTTCATATTTAGAGACAAGAAATATCTATAAATATATTATTATTCAGATATATCATGGTTGTACTATAAAACATAGGGATGTAGAGGATCGTTGGTGGAGAGTGTTCTTTGGGGATTACATCATATCCGATTTAAATCAAGGATGGTTAAACTTTTAGGGTTCAAGGACCTCACCAACAATAATGATGGGGATTAATTTTTTTCGTTGATCAATACATAATTACAAAATGGTTTTTTTTTTGGATTTAACCATGTTATATTTTTTGGGGGGAAAAAGTAAAATAAAAAATTGATTCATATATAATTTGTAATGACAGTACAAGGGTATTTCTATTATAGATTATTTTTTGTCTCATAATTATTCCTTCAAATTAAAATTAATTTAACCTAAAAACAATAATGGTAGATGTATTCTCATCATGTTGGTCTGTTGTGCTTTTATTTCCCCATTCATTGTGCTTGCGTCACTAGTGATCTCTTTAACCCATGGTTTAAAATTTACCCCAATATTAATCATTTTTTGGTCATTCATTGGTGAATTAGATTGTTAATTTAAGAGTGATATAGTTTATAGCTTGTGATGGAGTTACATACTGAAGAAAGACAATCATGATCAGTTTGATGATCTGAATTCGTCTGGGTTGGTCATGTAATGGTGATGAGGCATGATTCAAAACATTTCTCATCCAAATTGGATTGATACTCTCTAGTGAGTGGTGATAGAAATCCTAAAAGTGAAAAAACCTATTTTATCTTATTATATTACTAGAGGAACTGGAGAATGTAGAGACACATGAATACATGGATTATGAACCATGATTTTTTGGAAATTTCTCTTTATAGGATGTGTAATCCAGAATTACAGGCTACACAAGGACCTGACTGCAGAACTAGTGCTTCCAATAATCAGATAAGTATCAGAAAATGTGTGAAACATGTCATATAGAATGTTTTCCTACATAGAATCAAGAAATATCCACCCTTAGTATACATCCAGGATAATGGCTAGGCACACAACCTGTAACACCCTAGGTAAATAATGAATATGAAATTTTTATATTTATCCTTTTTTTTGAATAAAATGTTAATATTAAATTAAATGGAACGCTATGGTCGATGGATTACCCAATGCGCAACAACAAGTTACATTGAAGTCTTACATAGCACTATAATAATAAAATAATTTTATTTTAATTGGTAGTTAACACCTTGCCTTTGTAATGATGGGAATGAACAGAACTAACTAAAAAATTAATATATATGTTTTTAAAATATTTTTACTTTTTACAATAAATGTTAGAGGATAAAAAATGTGAATGAATCCAATTTTAAGCGTAAACATTCTAATATTCATTAAAAGGTCAATTAACTACCTTTTGATGGAGAACCTATTTTAAATCCACTTTTTGACAATTTAATGTGTTATATTTGACAAAATAAAATTCTTTATTATAATCGGGACATTAAAATTTACTTTGTGTTAATTTTTTGTATTTGTCCGATAATGTTAATTTTTTAATGAATAGTGAAAAATGTTGAATTTTAATTCAAAACCTCTTCATAATATAATTTATTTATATGATTAGATTATCTTTTTAATTGGTTTTAAAGTGAAAATTAAATATATATTTACCATTTAATCTAATTATGGTCATTGGAATTAATATTACTTTGAGATTGGACATAAACGAGTGTCAATCTTTTGATAGATATGGTTTCTTAAAAACACGCTATTTGATTTGACAGTGGAATATAATTATAAAATTAATTAATTAAACTTTTATGTTATTAATTTGATAAAAAATACATCATTTTTGAATTTGGAATATCAAATAAAACATTGGATGGATTTTTGGTATTTTTCTGAAAAACCTTAATTTTTTATGAATAGTGAAACCGCAAAGTGGTAGTTACAAAAACTGATTTTTCGTTTCAATAGAACTTTACCACTTATGTGATTTGAATTTAAAAAATCCAATATAAATTATATTTATTGTTATGTAAAATTTGGTTCAATGGTATGAAAATAAATATTGATGGAATGTAACTTTTATGTTTTATTAATCGCGATTAAAGGTAATTAGTGT
Source organism: Viscum album (assembly GCA_963277665.1). NCBI lineage: Eukaryota > Viridiplantae > Streptophyta > Magnoliopsida > Santalales > Viscaceae > Viscum > Viscum album. Next base: position 1,379,547,023 of record OY728152.1, read on the forward strand.
GATTTATGGTAAAAATAATATTATAATAAAATTAAAATATCACGACACTTGTCCTAACACTATTTGATGAGTCATGTCCGACCAAGAAAACCCGTGGGTCGATTTCTGGGACCCCATTGAGCGACATGGGTAAGATAATGACATTAATGCCTTTTATTTAAAGTAAAAGTAAAAATGACACAAACATGTATTGTTATACTAAAACAATTCTTACATGGGGTTATAAAAGTCAGATTTTTTAATATAAATAGTCATTGGAAAGATAAAACGATTTCATACATCATAGTTTTTTTTATAATTTTTATACATTAAATAAATTAAATTATTTATGACATCATGATGATGCAGCGATTACATCATTATTCAACGATTTAAATAAAATGAAAAGATAATGTAAAATATAAGACCTAAACATGTCAAAAAACTATTTTATGGGTGGATTTAGAACTCTTATCACCTTATCCTTGAAATACATCAATGTGGGACCTTTAAAATTCGAATCTCATTTGAAAATAAAGTAACATTTTATACCTTTCCAAGAGTTCCCCTCATCTCCTCTTATAAAATTCCCTCACCTCCTCCTCCATACCCAAACCGCCCAAGACATTGGCTCGGCCAATATCTGATAATTTTGTCTCTCCAAATCCCTCTCCACATCCTAGAAGCCTTAATGTAGGCAGGAAGCTTTTCAAGAAACCCTTTTGGTTCAAACTAAAGGGAGTTACCTGATTTTAAGGTAATGTCTTCACTTGTCTTCTTTTGTTTTATTTTGCATATCCAACCTCCTAAAATCTTTTTATTCCTATCTTTTGTAACAACAACAGTATATTAAATATACTATGATGTTTTTATGAGATGGATTCTAGTTACAATTACACACACGTACATCTAATTGTTAATGAACATACTGTTTCTGTGGATGGTGAATTTCTGCCTCATTAAACGATGACAGTTCAATATTCTTTTAACACCTTCAACGGTGGCCATTTAGATGCCACTATATTTATATATGATATATAATATATTTATGTTTTCCTTAAGTTTGTTTATTTTTCATTTATGGCTTACCTTTATGGTTTCCATTATGGGTAAACGTGATATCTTCATTTTAGGAAGTGCGGACTACTGCCCCTCAAAGTTATTTGATTCGTTAATACCATATGCGGTACATATAAAGGATAGATTTAATGATATTATATATGATAAAATACTGGAATTATATTACTATTATTTATCATTATGTTTTAATTCCATTAAATACAATATAGAAATGAATGTAGGGTTCATGCATAAGTACGACGTACCGTCTCCATAAACAGTTCATTTCATTTCTTACCTCTAAATGTTATGTACTATTATAAATAAATTTATACGATGGATATATATGATATCCAAATAATTAATATCATTCTCAATATAATGAAACTTTGACTACATAAACAACATGTAATTGTAAGAAGTCCATTTTTTTGACTTAAGTACCAAATATCGACAAAATGAACTTTATTAAATTAAATGATTACATAACGTTTATAACATGGAAATAAGTTATATAAAAAGTAATAATAAACTTGTAAACTTTTCTTAAGCAAGTATAAATTAACACTAGTTTATTATTTACGAGATTAAAGAGAAATCATGTCACGTCGGACACGAGGTAAGGGATCCAACCTCTCTCGTTCTTTTTAAGTACTCTCTTTTATGCCATTTCTTATAAGCTCATCATTCTTATGTTTTTGGATGTTATTTTATATTCATCATACTGTAATTTTTTTATGTTCATGTGATGAGATACCCTATTTTATTTCATCATTCCATTTTTGGATGTTTTATGTGGCGTCGTTAGGCTGCCGAATTTTCATAAGGGGACTTTCATCTCACTTTTTCTTCACGTGAGATTAATGATAAATTTTCCACTATTTCCTTTGATTGGTGTTTGTACTACCCATTATTATAATATTTGTTTAATATAATTTCGTTTATTATTATTTACATCAATGTTTTATAGTCCTTCTTTCACGGGGTGTGCGTTTCGAATGTTACCAAAGTCGGTAAAGGAACCTTTCACCCTCCTCTTTTTAAAAGAATTATTTCTGTTATGTCTTTTAATTTACATCTTATTATGTTGGGATATGTTCTTATATATCCTTATTGATGTAAAATGTATTTCAAAGTTATGAGATACCCTTTTTGTCCCATCAACTCAATTTCTGAATATTAATGTGACACCATTAGGCTGTTGAATTTTTAGAAGGGAATGTCTTAACCCAATTTCGATTTCCTTGGGTTCAACTTTTAATTCTTGAACATGTCATCCTATGAATATGTGTTAAGGTCTTCTGATTGTTTCACACATAATATCCACTTATATTTGGGGTATTTATATTTCTCACACATAATTATGTGATAGATTTATCCTTAATTTAAGGATACCATCTTTATAATGGATTTCATCTCAATTTACATTTCCATTGAAACTTCATTGTTGTTATGAACCAATTAACTCTTATATGTTGTATATACATTCCTATGACATATTACATCATGAATCCCTTTTTTCATATGATATTATAATGTTCTGATTAAATGTTATTCTGCAATTATTTGTATTCAAGAGTCTCTCATTTCGTTAAAAACTCATTAACAAAAATATTGTTATAAATGTTTTAATGATTTATTATTCTAAATATTTATCTTTATTGTCCATGTATTCAAAATGTTATTCAGTATTTATTTATATGGACATTAATGTTTTAAAATTAAAATTCAATTAAAAGATTCAACGTGGTATGGGAAACATTGATTCAAAAATCTCTTTTAATTGGTTTTTGAAAATGGATTGATTAATTCAATATCTTGGAATTAATTATTGTGATTGAAAATGATATGTTGTTATTGAAATGTTTATATTTTCAATAATTTATTTGTAATTATGGTACTGGGACATTTTACGGGTGGTTACGTGATAAACCATATGACAGGTGGTGTCGTGAATACCAGGACGGGTGGTTACGTTATAACCTCTAATGAATTGGGTATGGAAGTCGACCGTATGGATATTCCATTAAGTATGTGTGGAAGTAGACTGTATGGTTATTCCATTTAAGTATGTTTATGTCCCAAGTTAACTTTATATGTTATGTGTTCTTTATATGGGTTTTATGGTAATCTTTTGGTTACAAAAGGGTATGTAATGGTCTTTTATTCAGTGAAGAGTTTTTGCTACTTCATAAAGGTGAAAAGTATTACTTTCCTAAAGTACTCATGGTTTACTTATTGTTTTTGAAAAACTAACAGTTTTCCTTCTTTGTTTATCCCTTACTGGGCTTTTTATGCTTATCCCACGTTTTTGAAATGTTTTCCACATGGCTTAAAGATGAATAGGGTCAAGGATGGCATCAATGAAAGACATTTTATCTAAAACATGGAACTAGACATGTATCTTTTTTATGTGTTTTTTTAATTATGTAAACGTAGTATAACTGTCTACTATATAATCTTTTGGGATGTAATATTTATGAAATAATTCTCTAAAACTCTAAACTTGAAAAGATCCTCTATGTGAATTATTCATTTAATTCATGATTAAGTAATGTTTAAGGTTGGGGCCTTATAGTTGGTATCAGAGGTCGGTTTAGATAACATTAGAGGTTAGGGTATTCTCTAAGCATAAGTGAAATTACCATAATGGTTAAGATTTCAGAAAGAGTCCTAGTTTTAGATAAATTGAATTAGTAAGAATATCTTAGTTTCTATATTCCTCATTAGTACATGATGGTTTTTTCGATATACTCACACTGACCTTTTTGGTTTTAGTAAATGGCTGGATCTAGCAGGCACCAAAGAAACAGTGGATGTGAAGGAAATTGTGACAGTTTTCTGAGAGAGAAACTGAATGATATGGGAGCAGCAATGGTAACTCTTGTGCTTATCCTCAACCAACTATCGGGAGTCATGATTGACCACAAAAACCTTGGTCATTTCTATAAGGCATCATATATGCGAGAAACAAATCCCTACGGAACAAAATGTAATAATCATAAAGGTATGTGTGTCAAAAAACCAATGTGTCAAAGATGTGGAAAGAAACACCTAGGAAATTGTTTCAATGGGACAGAAATATGCTATAGATGTGGAAATGAAGGTCCTAAAGCAAGAACCCGCCATGGAAGAAAGGAAGCATCTAGTTGACTCGAGGAAAGGGAAAGAAGTTCTTTCTAGGGGATCAATTGAATGCTTTAAATGTGGTGTTCATGGTCATTATTCAAACACATTTCCTATGAAGAAGTTTCAGGAATGGGATCTCCAAGATCGAACAAATATTTGTTTACAAATACCTAATTCCATTCCGATTGAGGATGAACAAACTGACAATGACCAATCAAAGGTATGGATTATTTCTTAACATTTGTTTTCCTATCTTAGGATATGATTCATGGTTTTGTTTGTAGGAAAGAATTATTTCAGAATAAGATGGAAAGGAATGGTTAATGGATCATGAAGAATTTTAAATGAGTAAGAAGTCAACATATAAGGGATTCAAGAGTTATGGTGAAATTCTTAAGAGTATTAAGTATCTTTTGATGATGTGGATTATATTAGAAGTTTTTTATTAGTATGTGTAACCCTGATGTTTGATATATGAAACTTTTATTCAAGTAATAGTTATCTGTTCTTTTGTGGACATAGTTATAAAAAACCATTTGGGTTTATATGATCCTTACTTTTGAGGTAATTATGGGTTGCTATATGTTATGATGGAAAGTGAAAGGCATGAGATAAGATTGAGGTTATATTATGTTATGGTTATATTTGATGATTTTATCTTTTTTTTGGGAGAATGATTTGATAATTATATAGTTTTGAAAAAGGACAACACAAAGACCATGTGAAAACCCGTCACGTCAGACAAAACTACAGGAATCGAACACACAACCAAAGTGCGACTGGTATTTACCACCTACCACTAGACTACGTGAATTCCTTGGTTAGTTCGAATAATTCTTTTTAGTTAGATGATTTTATGAATTAAGAGTAAGTTTATTTTGGGTTATCTATGGAAATAATTATCCTATCATGGAGGATATGTGATTTGGTTAATTACTTTTCAATACGAGACATTAAGAGCAACTGGTGTTGTTTAGAGATAAATGTTACGATTTAACTTAGAAGACAATTTGATTAAATCTTTCAAATATTTGGGTTTCAATCGTAGTTTGGTTTACTTTTGGTCTTCGTTGAACGTTGGGGTCTTGTTGGAAAAATTTTGGATATTAAGAATAGATTTCCTTTTTTTAATGGATTATCCTTCTTGGGTATTATCTGATCTCATACAAACCTTTTTTTTAGTTTTGATTAAGGTCTAAAGGCATGGGAAGTATACAGTTCTCTTTTGTGGATTAGGTGATTATCTAGAAGTGTATTATAGCTCTCTAAATGTAAACAAGTCATTCTAAATACTCATCTTTTGGAGAAAATATGATTTCGTGTAAGAAATCTAGTAAAAGTTGAAAGTCAACATGACAAGTAAGTATGTTTCCTTATGTTTTAGTTAAGCTCAAAAATAAACTCCTCAATGAAAAGTAACAAACAAACTGTTTTCCGTTAACTTTTCCTACTGGGGAATCGAATACTGTTTAACCCACCAGAAGTTTGTGATTTTCTTCTGGTTGACTTTCTTTTATACATGTTTTCTATCTCTCTCCATCAGAACATGACCCTTTTCTTTTTCTTCCATATCCATGTTTTCCTACATGGAATCATATGGGTTAACACGAGTGAACTCTTTACATCTCTTTATTTATTTTAAGGTGATTTTTTTACCGACTCTTGATCCGATGTGGGAATTTCAATGATTTTTATGGGCCCAATTATAAAATTTCGAGGCGCAATTCCCAAAAGGGGGGGAAGGATGTAACACCCCTGGTAAATAAAGAATATGAATTTTTTATATTTATCCTTATTTGTGAATAAAATTTTAATATTAATTTAAATGGAACGCTATGCTCGATGGCTTACCCAATAGGCAAGAACAAGTTCCTTTGAAATCTTACATTGGACTCTAATAATAAAATAATTTTATTTTAAATGGGAGTTAACACCTAGCTATTGTAGTGACGGGACTGAATAGAACTAACTAAAAAATGATTATATATGTTTGTCAAATATTTTTACTTTTTACAATAAATGTTAGAGGATTAAAAATGCGAATGAATCCAATTTTAAGCGTAAACATTCTAATATTCTTTAAAAGGATGATTAATTGCCTTTTGATGAAAAACATCTTTTAAATCCATTTTTTTAAAATTTTATTTGTTATATTTGAAAAAATAAAATTCTTCTTTCGAATCATGTCATCAAAATTTAATTTGTGGAAATTTTTGGTATTTGTCCGATAAACTTCATTTTTAATGAATAGTGAAAAATGTTGTATTTTAATTCAAAACCTCTTCTTAATATAATTTATTCATATTATTATATTATCTTTTTAATATGTTTTAAAGTGAAATTAGAATATATTTTTACCATTTAATCCAATGGTGGTAATTTGAATTAATATCACTTTGAGATAAGACATAAACGAGTGTCAATCATTTGATAGATATTGTTTCTTAAAAACACGCTATTTGATTTGACAGTGGAATTTAATTATAAAATTCTTTAATGCAACTTCTATGTTATGAATTTGGTAAAAAATACATCATTTTTTAATTCTGAATATGAAATATATCTTAGGATTAATTTTCGGTATGTTTCTGAAAAACCTTAATTTTTTATGAATAGTGAAATCACAAAGTGGTAGTTACAAAAACTAGTTTTTCGTTCAAATGGAACTTTACCACTTCTATGATTTGAATTTCAAAAATACAATAAAAATGATTTTAATTATTAAGTAAAATGTGGTTCAATGGGATGAAAATAATTTTTGATGAAAAGTAACTTTTAAGTTTTATTAATCGCGATTAAAGGTAATTAGTGTGATTTAAGGTGAAAATGATATTATAATAAAATGAAAATGTCTTGAAACTTGTCATAACCCTATTGGATGAGTCATGTCCAACCAAGACAGCCCATGGGTCGATTTTTGGGACCACATGGATCCACATGGGTAAGATAATGACATTAATGTCTTTTATTTAATGTAAAAGTAAAAATGACACAAACATGTATTGTTTTACTAAAAGAATTTTTACATGGGGTTATACAAGTCAGAGATTTGAATATAAAAATTCATTGGAATTCTAAAAATATTTCCTAAATCATAGTATTTTTTTATTATTTTTAGACATTAAATAAATTAAATTATTTATGACATCATGATGATTCAGCGATTACCTCATTATTCAACGATTTAAATAAAATGAAAAGATAATGTAAAATCTAAGACCTAAACATTTCAAAAACCTATTGTATGGGTGGATTTATAACTCTTTTCACCTTATTCTCGAAATACATCAATGTGGGACCTTTAGAATCCGAAACTCATTTGAATATAAAGTAACAGTTTATACCTTTCCAAGAGTGCCCCTCCTATCCTCTTATAAAAGGCCACCACCTCTACCTCCTTACCCACACCTCTCAAGCTTTTGGCTCGGCCAAGATCTGATCATTTTGTCTCTCCACATCACTCTATTCATCCTAGAATCATTACCTTAGACAGGAAGCTCTTCAAGAAACCCTTTTGGTTCAAACCAAAGGGAGTTACCCGATTTTAAGGTATTGTCTTCACTTGTGTTCTTTTGTTTTATTTTGCTCATCCAACACCATAAAATATTTTTATTGCATTATATTGTAAAAACACCAGTATATTCAATATAATAGGATGTTGTTATGTGATGTATTTGAGCTACACTTACACTCAACTATATCTAATGGTTGAAGAACATACTGTTTCCGTGGATGTTGAATTTCTGCCTCATGAAACGAAGATTGTTCAATATTCTTTTAACACCGTCAAAGGTGTCCATTAATATGTCACTATATTTATATATGATATATAATATGTTTATATTTTCCTTATGCTTCTGTATTTTTCATTTATGGCATACCTTTATGGTTCCCATTATGGCTAAACACGATATTTTCATTTTAGGAAGTGCGGACTACCGCCCCAACAAAGTTAATTGATTCATTAATACCATATGTGGTATGTATAGAGGATAGATTTAATGAAATTATATATGAAACCATACTGGAATTATAATACTATTATGTATAATTATGTTTTAATTCCATTAAATACGATATAGAAATGAAAGTAGCGTTCATGCGTACGTACGGCTTACCGTCTCCATGAACGGTGCATTTCATTTCTTACATCTAAATGTTATGTACTATTGTAAACACATGTATATGATGGATATATATGATATATTTTATATCCAAATAATGAATATAATTATGGATATAATGAACCTTTGACCACATAAACAACATGTAATTGTAATAAGTCCATTTTTTTTACTTAAGTCCCAAATATCGAAAAAATGAACTTTATTAAATTAAATGATTACATAACGTTTATAACATATAAATAAGTGATATAAAAAGTAATAATAAACTTGAAAAATGTTCTTAAGAAAATATAAATTAACACTAGTTTATTATTCAGGAGATTAAAGAGGAATCGAGTCACGTTAGACATGAGGTAAGGGATCCAACCTCTCTCGTTCTTTTTAAGTACTCTCTTTTCTATCATTTCTTATATGCTCATCATTATTATGTTTGGGGATGTTCTTTTATATTCATCATACTGTAATTTATTTTATGTTCATGTTATGAGATACCCTATTTAATCTCATCATTCCATTTTTGGATGTTTTCTGTGGCGCCGTTAGGCTGCCGAATTTTCATAAGGGTACTTTAATCTCACTTTTTATTCCCGTGAGATTCATGATACATTTTCCACTTTGTCTTTTGAGTGGTGTATGTACTATCAATTATTATAATATTTCTTTAATATAATTTCATTTATGAGTATTTGAATCAATTTTTTATAGTCCTTCTTTCATGAGGTGTACGTTTCGAATGTTACCCATGTTGGTAAGGGAACCTTTCACCCTCCTCTTTTTAAAAGTATTATTTTTGTTATGTCTTTTAATTTACATCTTATTATGTTGGGATATGTTGTTATATATCCTTATTGATGTAAAATTTATTTCCAATTTATGAGATACCCTTTTTGTCTCATCAACACATTTTATGAATATTAAAGTGACGTTGTTAGGCTGTCGAATTTTTACAAGGGAACATCTTAACCCAATTTTGATTTCCTTGGGTTCAACTAGTAATTCTTGAACATGTCATCCTATGAATATGTGTTACTATCCACCGATTGTTTCAAACTTAATATCCACTTATATTGGGTGTATTTATATTTCTCACCCATAATTATGTGATAGATTTTTCCTTAATTTAAGGATACCATCTTTATAATGGATTTCATCTCAATTTACATTTCAATTTAGACTTCATTGTTGTTATGCACCAATTCACTCTTATATGGTGAATATACTGTCCTTTGACATATTATATCATGAATCCATTTATTCTCATGATATTATAAATTTATTATTACATGTTATTCCGTAATTATTTTCATTCAAGAGTCTTTCATTTCGTTAAAAACTCGTTAACAAAAATATCATTTTAAATGTTTTAAAGATTTATTATTCTAAATATTTATCTTTAATGTACATGTATTCAAAGTGGTGTTCAGTATTTATTTATATGTACATTAATGTTTTAAAATTATAATTCCATTAAAAGCTTCAAAGTTGTATGGGACCCTTTGATTCAAAAATATCTTTTAAATGGTTTTTGAAAATGGATTGATTAATTCAATATCTTGGAATTACTTATTGTGATTGGAAATGAAATGTTGTTATTGAAATGTTTATATTTGCAATATTTTATGTGTAATTATGGTACTTGGACATTTTATAGGTGGTTACGTGATAAACTATATGACGGGTGGTGCCGTGAATACCAGGATGGGTGGTTACGTTATAACCTCCAATGTATTGGGTATGGAAGTCACCCGTATGGATATTCCATTAAGTATGTGTGGAATTATACTGTATGGTTTTTCCATTTAAGTATGTTTATGTACCAATTTATATTTATATGTTATGTGTTCTTTATATGGGTTTTATGATAATCTTTTTGCTATAGAAGGGGAAGTAATGGTCTTTTATTCAGTGAAGAGTTTTTACTACTTCATAAAGGTGAAAAATATTTCTTTGGTAAAGTAATCATGGTTTACTTATCGTTTTTGAAAAACTAACATTTTTCCTTCTTTGTGTATCCTTTACTGGGATTTTTATGCTCATCCCAAGTTTTTGAAATTTTTTCCACAAAACATAAAGATGAATAGGGTCAAGGATGGGATAAAGGAAAGAAATTCTATCTAAAACATGGAACTAGACATGTTTCTTTTTTAAGTGTTTTTATTTATTTTATGGAAACTTAGTAGAAGTTTCTACTATGTAATATTTTGATATGTAATAGTTATGACCTAATTCTCTAAAAATCTAATCCTGAAAATATCTTCTATGTGAATTATTCATTTAATCCATGTCTAAGTAATGTTTATGGTCGGGGCCTTATAAAACCAATTACATGACCATGTTAGGGGTATACAGGAAGTGTCATGTACATGGATACAACTACGTTCAGGGGATATAAAGGTTTTACCTAGACATGGAAACATGTCGTGATACACTACTATGACTCAATTTTCTCGGTACAGAAAATTTAATTCTAGTATATGTCTTATGCTTATCAATTATTTCCTTGAGCCCTTTTTCCCTTCACTATGGACAGTTTTTATATGGGTGCACTCCATTGGACCCATCTCTAAGGGTATAGAATATAGTTTCACCCTATTTAAAGGATTTTTATCGCATATGGGGAACATTATTCTTTGATATAGCTGTAGAAATCCCTTTCAGAGGCCTGGATTCACATCCTCAAACATCATCGTTTCCCTAGGAGGTGTTTTTTGTATCGTTGTGAAGAAAACAATGAGGGCATGAGTCCACCAAATAAGGTGTTAATCCAAACATAGAGGTCATTATAACCCCAGAACTTTTGTGTGATCCCATCTATGTATTGATCTTTTATGACTTCTAACTTGTATTTATTATAGTGATGCCTGATGGGAACCACATCACGGTAGCATGCTAACATTGCTCCATGACTCTTGGGGTGTTTGTTCTCATAGATGAGTGTTAAATGAGACCTTCGATCATGAATCCTTTTATTTTTTTATCATTTTACCCCACACCTTGATATTGTGTTTCTACTAAGAGTATATCTAGATATTATTGTTATTTATAATATTTAAAAAATATTTTGAGGAGAAGATCACTATTCATGATTCTATATGTTTATGGATTTTAGGGTTTCCTATTGTGAATTCTTATAGTCACCTAGGAATTCAATGTTCCAAAAATTTTCTTGTATTATTCTGAAGATCACCCTTTTAATGGAGTCTTAGAGGGAAGAATAATTGGTATAGATTAGTGAGAATGATAGAAAATGGTGTGTTTTGGAGGATTCATTTACCTCAGTCCTTTAAATATTTAGAGTAATGACATATTACAGTTTATTTTGATGGTATTTTAATTAGTCCTTTTTTTTCTAGAACTTTTTTTTTATTATTTTAAGGTTTAATTATTTATGTAATCGTTCTTGTTGATATGTTTATTTAAATTTTAGAATTTTATAGGCTTTCAGTTGCATTCATTTTTAAATTTATGATCAGCTAAAACCTCCCAGGTGTGTGACATTCCTACATAGCATTGGTCACCTTCCCCTGACAAATTGGAGGAGGGCTTGGGTAGTCATGATTTTTGACCTATACGGATAAGTCATGAAATTGCGTATAATATGATTTGGTTAAACACATGGAATTGAGTTTATGATATTAGGCTGGGGAAATACTGTTATGTGTTTTATGCTCTTCTCCTTGGATAGGTACTCTAGTTTTGGTGTGAAAGATAATGTATCCATTCACTAGGAGTCTGATAACATTCATGTTTGCATGATACATTTATGTAATGCTTTTAGAGAAAAATATATTTTAAATACATCATATAGGAATGGTTCATAATTTACACAAATTGCAGGAGTTATCTCTCTAGATATATACAATTATCATGGTATATAATTTTTATTTCAGGATATCTCCATGATGATTGAAAGCTAGGATTTAGCTTCACGATCATTAGAATGATTCCCTGAGTGATGAGGCTTAGATATAGGGATCTATTCATGATTTTTTCCTCCATGTAATGCCCCAGTCATACCAGAACTTGTTGACTATCAAATGGTACTGAAAATAAAAAAATATGATGTGTGTAGGCTAAGAATGATTCATGAGTTTTTTTGATAGTGGTCCTTCATGATTCGATATGATTCTAGCCCCCAAGAGGTAGATGATTAGCTTGAGGCATTAACATAATTATTACATTTTTTTTGGAAATATGTAGATGAGATGGTTGTCCTTAAATTAGGCCTTATCCAAGGCTCTATAAGAAGATGGTGGTGTTTAGTTACCCAGTATTATAATGAAGAAAATTTTGAATAGTTATAGTTTTGACCATTTTAGGGAAAAAGTTTATCCAGCCATGTTTTGGGATATGAGTATCTAGGAGATTCTGCAGTCTTAACAAGATGTATGACAATGGATTAGTATTTTCGGGCTTTAGATGTGGTTGATTGATAAATATTATTTTTTCATCCTTGGAGGATGCAATGGTAAGACAACAAAATTCTATATTGCAAAGGATAAGGAAAATGAGTTAGGAGAGTAGCTATTGGTGGTCGACATTTTGAAATTTTACCACCACCACCCCAAGATGGTCCACAATGAGCTATGGGAGCATATGGACTAGATCGTGGGAAGAAACTTGAGGCTGAGGATTGTTAGCCATTGTCTTTAAGGGTAACATGAGGTATGATATTTGTCTTATATTTTTTATATATATCACTAATAAACATGGGTTTGAACCAATTTGTTATTGTCATTATCTGTTTTGAGACATAGAGATTTCAATTGAGGCCTTCCCTCAACGTTTATTATTGGATACATCTACTGGAGGTGACTCAATTATCACACACTTATAATGAAATTGTGAACAGACTCTTTTAATGGAATATTTCTTTCTGTAATCTCCTTATAGTAGTGATGAGGACTTATGACATTATATTATGTAGTAACTGATTATCTACAGTTCATGGTTAGATATTCTATTTCATATGGATTGTGTGGTGTGTTTATAGTTATGTATTGAGTATTATTTAAGTGGATGAAAATTAAGACCTAAAAAAGTATGATGGAATCATTCTTAGTTGGTTGTAGCTGATTACACACCAATTTGGTAGAATGACTCTCATTTTGGTGTATGATGTGAGCTTCTAGTTTCCTGCAGCGGTGGAATAGTATGAGGACATTTTTATTGAGGATGATCTAAGATTACCTCCATATTTAATGATATACATCTTCATTTATCACCATATATAGAGGACCTTGATAAATGTTCCAATATAACAGATGTCTCTTTTTGTGTTGCATGAGTTGAGTGTATAGTTTGTAGGACATATAGTATAATGGCTTTCTTAGACCCATTGTTTCACCCCAGGCAATCCCATTATAATTCTCCAAAATGGTGGGTAGGATTTTGAGGTTTGGTATGTATTACAATCACCTAAAAAAGTTGACCATATTGAAAATGTATCAACCAATGAGTTTCAATAAACAATTTGATCAATTGAGACGGGAGTGATAGTTCTCAAAGATTTATCATTAATCAAGCTATCACCAACTATGAGAATGAGATGATGATTTATTCATGATGAAAATCATATGTATTTATATCCACTATGTGTACGTAGTGATCTTGTTTGAATGATAAATATATTGAAATTTCCATAGGAATCTTGAACCATATGTTACAGTCATTACTAGACTGGGATTTTGTAGAATTAACATATGATTTCCTAAAGTACATGGTTTTCAAGTAGGTGATTGATAGACCCTTGAAGATGATCCTAGAAATATTATAAGAGCAATAACTTTACAGGATTACCTCAAAGATAGTCTTTTAGTTTTAAGACGCCCACTTTTAAATGCATTTTATATCACGAGATAACGTATTAGTGATCCCAACAAATGAAGAGTCTCTATTAGCATGGAACCACACAAGAGTGTGATAGAGTGTATATATTCTAAGTACTGGTATGATAAAATCATCGATCTCTACGTTATTTCTCAATAATAACAGTACCCTTCATATCATTAATTCGGAAGGGGAATAATTTCATGGTGAAAAAGTGGAGCCTATGGATTTCCCTGAATGGAGGTACAGATCGAATAGTGCTCCAATAATAATATTTAAAAAGGATTATGTCAAGTAAATTGTGTTTTGTGACAGTTAATAATTATATATTTGTTGTATTATGATGTGTATGTTGGTATTCATTGCCTATGGTTCACGTCAATTAGGACAACATGAGAATAACTATGTGTCCAATGATCTTGAGTTAGCAACGGTAGTATTCTCAAATATTATGCGGTGACACTACCTAGTTGGTGAAGAATTTTTCTTCTATTAAGACAATAAGAGTCCCAATTTTATCTTCCCTCCAAATGATATCAACATAAGGTGGGGGAGATTTTTATATTTCCTCTATCATAAGGATATATATATTTTATACACTTATGTGAAGGAGGATGTGGTAGCATATTATCTTTTTATGTAACCTGGTTTATATTTTTTGACTGATGAATCATAGTAGTTACCATTTGTGGGCATGGATGGATCATCATAATTGAATTATATGGATGTTACACCACAACTTTTATATCATGTCAATGATTCACAACATGGGAATACTGACTTTGAGACCCTATATACTCTGATATCCACTAGGCGTGGGCCTGATGAATTTTTAATGGGTGAGTTATTTACATTATTTTCATAGGAAAAATAAATATATGTAATTTATTATGAGAGAAGATTCTATGAAAGATTATTTTTTCACCGATAGTGGTAAATCTATGTGTGGAAAACATGTATCGGGATCTTTAGTGTCAATTTTTTTTGTGGGATGGAGAAGGGAGTTGTCGAGTTTGACTCTTGATACTTTACTTGTATTAAATGATAATTGAGAACCAGGATCCTTTTGTCATATGTAAAACCCTTGAGGAAGTATAATGGGTGTGTATTGCGATATCAAAGGACATCATGACTGGGTTACCACATACATTTAGAGAAAATGATTCATTCTAGGTGATCATTGACCAACTCTCCCTATCGACCCACTTCATAGATATCCATGAGTAGAGTTCGGTAGATAGCTTGGTATGAAAATATGTGTAGAAGATAGTCAAAATCCATAGTGTACCCTTTATTATCATTCCTAACCATGATGATCGATTCACATATCAGTTATGGTAGAGAGTATAGGAGTCCTTTCGTACATAATTTCATTTGAAAAAAAATTTCAACCCTAGACCATTGGAAAATCTAAGTAGACCATTCAGGTCATGGATGGAATGTTATAGTCATTCTTATGGGAATTGGTTATAGCTGGGAGGATCAACATCCTTTTTTGTATTATCCATTAAACAAATACCACTACAAAAATATTATTATAGAACAATATGAGGTATTTGAGAGAGGATCATTAGGTCCACAAAAATCTAGACCAGACGTGGAAAGTTAGCACTTATCTGCTTGGAGTTGGTGTGATCCACAACAAGGATGGTTAATATAATTCATGAGTGGATGAGGAATACACATAGTCATTATATAAGTTATGGAAACTGATGATGTTGACCTATGGAGTTTGAGGATCAAGACCATGTGTTCCTATGGGTCTCACCACGATGTGAGTCTTAGAGATTTGGTCCACATCGAAGCTATTTTCATGTTTCAATGGACCTTTCTAGATACTTCATATAGTATTTGTTCTAGCTCAGCATGTTTCTTTATAGTAATAGTTCAAAAGAGTACACATTGTCTTCCATCTGTCGCGTTTGGTAATTTTTGTGAACAACCCATCCTATGATATTAACTGGGTAGAGACGAGCATCATGGATGGAGATACATTTTCACAATACAAGGAATATATTGAGGATAATAATGATATGATCCTTGCTAGAAATTTTTTCATCCTTTCATGCGAGTTCAGTTTTATAATAATAATCTTGAGGAGAGTACATGGTAGTAAGAGACAAAGGTGTGTCCCCATTACCCACATCTCTTTATGTTAACATTTGACTAGATTTTATATTTTCAAATCCCTATGATGGGGATAACGTAATGGAATTGTTTCCCATGTATTAATTAATAATATTATTTGCATTATTTTTTATCAATAAATAAATATGGAATGTTATTTTAAGGAAAATAAACCCAAATTTAATTTCAAAAATAAATTTAATATATTAAATATGACACATGCAATGTTTTTTTGAGAATGTGGATAACACTATAATGGAGGCATAGATCATAAATCTGAGACCTCAATTGTGTTCATATCATTGATTTTACCTAATTCAAAATATAAACTATGTTAGTATAAAGGATTTTTTTAATTTTCTATTGAAGTTGTATTAATTAAATAAAAAAAGATTATTAATTTTATTTTTTTTGACACAGAAACATGAATAACACTATAAATATACAATTATTGGATAATCTCTAGTTTTTTCACTAAATAATACAGATATAGAGGACCCTTAGAGAAGACTATTCCTGGTGGATGAAACTGAATTATGTGGGGATTGAGGATCATTTAGACATTTGTGTTTGCGGTTTCCACCATAGAACATGATGAATATTCATTCTTTATTACTGATAGATCTATCTCAAGGAAGGAAAATTGTATTATTTGGATTTGACCCCGCCAGATTTAGTCTATGGAGAATTTGAATGAATAAACAATTGAATTGATTCCTATATAATGTGTATTTTTTGCATGGTATAGATTTATCCTTGAATGGATATTTATATTTTTGATTATGTTATATCTATTTATTCTTCATTCTAATGGATATGAATTGAAGAGATAATGGTTATAGGATAAGGTTTGTTCATTGAGTTTGTATGTTTTTATGTCATTCCATGTTGTTCGTAAATTCCCCACAAGGGTTAAATTTAATAGATGGTATCCGATTTCACTGGAAAAGAGTCTCTGTGCATCATCCCTTTATCACAACATATTGATACTGTAAGGATGAGATCATTTATACCTTATGATGGAAGTGAATATTGACAAAAATGGATCATGATTAATCTGATGTTCCCTATTACTCGTATTTGGCTTTGTGATGGTGATAAATAATTACATCAACATATATCGTGGAAAATCATATAGCCAAAATCTAGAGAGTGGTGACAGTGAAACTCGACCATACTGGGTCCCATATTTGTGGAATGCATAGAAGAATATTTAGAAGTGTAGATGGAAAATGAATATATGGAAAAGGAATCATAGGATTCTTGATATTTCATGTTACATTATGTATAATCCTATATTACATGCCTTCAAGGGCCACAAATATGGTTCATCCATATCCATGGAGGGTATAAGTATTATATAGTGTGTGACACATGCCACACAATGTGTCGTCCTACCATGAAACTCGTTGTATTTTGTGGGAGTATAAGGCATGGAACTCACCCATCCACATGGCCAGGGACTTGTCTATTCTATGAAAACATGGGCAAGGACATGTACATGTAAAGGATGAAGTATACAAGAATTAAATGGTGTAAAGGGATCTAGGAATTGTCTGTAATACACCGATTGGACTTGGTGATGAAAGGGAACCTGGATGAATTCTAGTACACATAGTGTACATCTTCGAATATGGGATGAATAAATTTTTTGATCCATTATTAAAATGTTTTGTTAGGGTATGTTACCTTGATCTATTCCATTAGGTTGTAGTATAGGTTCACATCATATTAATATGATCGAGATACCTTATGAGTAGCATAAATCATAGATATATTTGTTGGAATCCCATCTTTTGGCCCTGAGTGAGATCATATATCATCATCATTGCACTAGATTCTGTTCTTGGTATCGCCTAGACAAACCCTGCAGAATTATTAATCCTATAATTAGTGTGTTAATCAATATTAGTTTTTTGGTGTACCTATTTTACATGTGGGTAAGCTCCATCTATATGTGTATATCTTTAGACTTATAGTCTATATTTATTTTTGTGATAACTGAAGACCAAAACTTCTCAAATATACATCATTAGGGTTATATGACTCATTGATTATGTTCTACGAGATGACTGTTATATGTAACCTTTGAAAAATAATCCTAGGATGGCTTTATAATTGTAAACATACCTTTCGACTATGAATCTACTATTAGTATATTTTTATATTATTATTATATTTATTTTTTTGAAAACACTATTATTAGATGAATAAAATTTTTAATGTGAAATGCATATAGGTTTTTGGCATTCCTACTAGGTATTATTATACTAACAAATGGATGACCATTATCCACACTTATCATTTATTATGAAGATGACTAACCATTTATGGAATCCTCTAGGGACGAGGTCCAAGAGAATCTAAGTGATCGGGACATGATATGGTGTACTTTGGTAGATTCATTTATAATATTCCTCTTAAACTCTACTGTTAGGGCTTGTTTGGGATTCTTTATCTATACTTGTATTTGGACATTTAATTCTAGTAAATTTTTCTCATTATTTGATGGTTTATTTTTATATCTATTAATTTAGAGTTACCATTTGTTTTAAATTTCATCAATGAATGGCCAGGGATATTTTTGTGTATGATGTTGCGTGGGTACAGGTATATTAGGTTATGGCCTCACATGGGTGTGATATCACAACTCAGTGTTGGTGGACATCCACTCATATTTGGAGGCACGTTGCAGGTAGATGTTATAGGGTCCCTAGTTTACCATTTTTATACATACATATCATGAGAGAACATTGGGATGTAAATAAATGGGCTGGATCCAAAATGGGAAATAGGCCGATTGAATTGACCATAATGGTAAATAAGTAGTGCGGCCTACAAAACTATGATTGTTGGTCTTGGTAGACAACCACGAAAATTGGATTTGTTTTAATTAATATGTTTGTTCCACAGTCCTATTACATGGGTTTATGGTTCATATATTATAATTATTTCACACTTTTTTAAATCATGAATTTTGGAATGATGACTATTTATTCCATCAGTCATGTTTACGATCTATGACAACTTAGGTATGAACATTTTCAGTTATGTGAATGATCTCATACCCTTATTCTTACCATATGTTTGGATATGATCCTGAAAATATATCATCCATTATTACCCTTTTGGGAATTTGAGGTTACTATTTCTTATTTTCCCTTTCCCTAAGTATTGAGAAAGGTTGTATGTATGTAATTTTTATAGAGTCTAGATGAAGAATATTTTATAGGAGATATTCAATAGAATTTATTATATAAGATTAATGTGTAACTATTTTACAAATAAAATATACCATTATTGTCCTCAAACATGTATTTTTGAAATGTAATTAAGATTTATATAAAAGATGTAATATTTTTTAAATAATTTCATGGGTCATTATAATGTGCATCAGAGAATGGTTTAATTATCCATTTGAAAATACGATGAGAAAAAATTAAAGAGAACCCTTAGGATAATCCTATGTATAGGATAACATAATATATTTTTGGTATCTCATAGATTATGTGATTTCACAATCTATACATCCCTATCTGGGTAATTTAAGTGGACATGTTTCTTGAACACATGTACCTAGAGGTAGTAACTCCAAAAAAACGCATTAGACATGACATAAGAATTACCTTTAATATGCACACCAATTATACACTCCCGAGGGATATCATTAGGTAAAATAAAATTTTCATTAAAACTCACCATGATGGATTTTCATATATAATGGTCAGGGATGACATAAGATTAATATATGGATTTATAGATTTTTAAAACTATATTTTTCATTATAAAACCTATAAATTGTCCTTCAGGACAATTTAATCCTCACTATGATTACAATTTTCCACAAAAATATAATTTCATTATATCATAGGGAATAATTTGGCGGAGAAGTTCATTTTATGTGGGCTATATTGTTACAACCCTGGCATTAATGAAATATGTATTTCAAATAAACTAAATTTTCTTACTACAATGAGATATATGAATGATTGAGTTTTAACAAATCATAATATAATATTAATAATATTATTTTTAAATTATAATTAAATCCATGTTGCTAATAATGGTCAAATGAAATGTAATAATTTTTTAAATAAATCATAACGGTTTCAAATAAATATATTATATATAAAAAATTAAAAATTTTATGGATGTCGATATATTTTTTGAAAAGTAGTATTGTTTAAAAAAAATTAATTTTGGTTTAATTTATAATTATAATATTTGAAATGTGTAGAAAATTTATTTGAAAAGATATTACATGATTAAGAAATATAAATTCCAAAATTACCACTGAATGTTAATTTTAGAATTTTTTAATGTCTAGTTTTTTTATGTATAGTAAAAATTTATGATATTTAATAAAAATGTACTTTTATTTTAAAAACAAATAAGATACAATTTATTTCAAGTTGGTTTCATAATTTAAATTTTTAAATTTATAATTTCTCATACAAAAATAGGTTATTCTATTCATGTTTTTATTTAAATTAGATAATAACACTAACTATATTTATAAAAATTGTGTCTTTGGAAAACCGTTTGTTTATCACATCTGTGTATTTATTTATTAATTATATTTTTTTCACTACATTGAATAGAAATTGGAAACATTATTTACCTTCTTATATTCTTCATAATTAATATTATATTATTATTTAAAATTAATATTTTTCCAAAAATAATAATATTAATAGTAATAATTAATTTCTCTAGTTAAGGTTCAAATGGGATTATGAGGGGGTTGATGTAAGACTATTTGGAGTAAAATGAAATAAAAACATATAAAATCCCTATTTATGGAAATATATCAACCTTTCTCCAATATGGTTTTATAATTTGGCAGTGTGGATCCTTGTTTAATCATAAAAAATTAAATTACACATTATTGTTTTAAAAAATAATAATTGTTTCCACTCCCCCAATTATAAAATGAAACCCCCTCCCCTCTACTCTACACACTTCTAAATCCATTTGGTTATTCCAATATCAATTATAAAACATTTATTAATTCTTCCCCCACATCCTAGAGGCCTTATTTCTATTTCTAAATTCAAATATGATGTCTTTAGGTGGAATCATAAAGGAATTCTCTGAAGAATAGTTATAGTCAGTACAATGAAATTTCATAAATTTTTTTACTGTAAATCCATCAATTTTTCTTTATTTCTAATGATATAATTTCCTAACTATCTCATATATTCAGATATGTTATTATTTAAATGGAATTATTATCTAACAATCTCTTATCCTCTATGGGGGAAATAAAACCATTAATCAATTGATTGACAGACCACCACCACATGAACTGACATAATTTATTTTCCATCACCACCAAACATCGATGGTGATAATGATGAATTTAATGATTATATAGTATTTATATGATATTTTTATTCATCTATAATTTTAATCACCCATGTACCTTCTTACATTTGATAATATTGGAATATGATAATGTCTCTCGTGTGTATAGTGAACTACCCCCCTCCCCCATGATATGATTGGTTTAATTTTTCACTTATGATTTATACGAAAGATAATATGTATAAATATATTTAATATATGTGATATATATGAAATAATAATGAATCCTTAAAGGTGATATATTATTTTCATTCCTTTCATTTTCTTCTATAAGAAAAATAGAGAAGGATTTCAAGAATACATATGACCTAACAGTCCCATGAACGGTGTAACTGATTTTATACAATTATTTTTAGGGATTATTCAAAATATATATGTAATGAATATATTTTACATTTATATCATGGTTATGTTTTGGATATTATGGAAGCATAATCAATTTAAATGGACTGAATGTAACAATTCTACACAAACAAAGAAAACAATGTAGTTATTACCAGAATTATGATTATAAAAAGGAATAGTTAAAAACTAGGAAATGAACGATCATAATTAAACCGTATATGGAATTATATACATGATAATGGTTTTGGAATAGATTTATAAAACATTATATTCATTACGCATGAGTTAATAATCTGTATGAAGTATTTGTAGACTTATGATGTGGGGTGTTTTCCCAATTTTATTTATGTGAGACTAAATCCATATTCACCACTTATATCTATTTTGTTCTGTATATACATCCCATGAATGTATGTTGTGATTCTTATTATGAAATATGTGGTGATTTCAATTTCTATAAATGATAATTTCATTTAGTGGAATTATTAATTCCATGGTTACGACAACAGTATGGATTTTATGTTACAATCCCATGGTTTATGGGGATTATTTATGATTAAGATTCCAATGGTGATATATTATGATCTATCTATCAATAATCTAATGAATTTTATTATCCTATAGTTATTTATTGATAATAAATTTTTTCCAATCACTTTCCACCTTTAATTAATCCTGAGAAAAAATTAATGAAAAATATACTTTATTTCTTTCTTCCAACATAAATGATTTTCATTCCATGTAAATGTTTTATAAAAATGTTATAAAGAATAATTTTACTTTTATATAATAATAATTTAAATTAAAAAATGATTTATTTTTTTATACATTTTAAAATCAAACATCTAATATGTTTCCGAAAGATGTGTTTTTTACTTTTTCTTACTAACGTGAATTGATTATTCATTTCTAAACATGATCAACATGAACAAAAAATTTAACCATCCAACCCGATAAATTATTTACTACATAATTTATATTTTTATAAGGATATTTTTTAATAAAATTTATCTGATATTTTTTTAGTAATTTTTATTTTTATAAATTTTTTTCAATGTGGAATGACTGTTTTCCTGAAGAAATGTTTGAGGTTCCCTTTGAATGTAATTTTACATCCAAGGTGAAATCATGTGATATTATATTGGATTTAATCGGGACTTGATCTCCATATTAAATTATTAATCCATTTTATAAACATGCTTATTATTACAATTATTAAATTTTTATGATAACCAATCATTTTATATGGGTTTCGACGTGATGAAATGTTAATGAAACTAATTAATTATCAAGTGGTTTGGTATTATAGTGTTTTTAGAATATTGTGGTGAAAAAATATATGATATTCATCTTGAGTCAATGAGGATTCCATATGACTTTTCCATTCCCATATGTTTTGAAGATTATAAACACTTTATCTTAAGGGAAATTATTTTTTCACTAAGCTTTTTATTAACAAAGAAAATTTTACTTCCTCAAGGAAATTTTATCCTTACCCATTTTTTCATTGTTTTTTTATTGGTTCTCTAAATATAACACCTTTATTCCTAAAAGATAAAATTTATTTTCATATCTAAAACATCATAATTTTATAAATCCTTGGTTATAGAGATTTTTTTTTCAGACTTTGTATTATATAAAAGTCACTCTAAATACTCCAAAATTCAAACTCTGAATTCTTTGAAATTCAGAACCCCAAATCTCCAAATCCTAGACTCTAAATTCTATAAAATTCCAAATAATAATTCTCTAAAATTCATAATATGAATTCTCAAAAATTTAGACTATGAATTCAACAATATTCAGACTCCGAATTCTATAAAATTCAGAGTCAAATTTCTCTAAAATTTAGACTCTAAATTATTTGAAAATCTGAATCTGCATTCTATGAAATTCATATTCTAAATTATTTAAAATTTAGACTCCAAATTCTATGAAATTCAGATTCTGAATTCTATAAAATTATGACTCTAAATTCCCTAAAATTATGACTCCAAATTCTTTGAAATTCAGATTACAA
This sequence comes from Viscum album, assembly GCA_963277665.1. Lineage (NCBI taxonomy): Eukaryota > Viridiplantae > Streptophyta > Magnoliopsida > Santalales > Viscaceae > Viscum > Viscum album. The sequence continues at coordinate 1,379,571,005 of OY728152.1, forward strand.
ATTTTTGAGAATTCGGACTCCGAATTCCTGAGATTTAAAATTCTTAAATCTATAGAATTCAGTTTCCAAATTCTTTAAAAAACAGAATCCGAAAATCCATGATTTATATTCACTAAGTTATTATTTTTTGAGACTCTAACCATTAATTTTTACTTAGACTCTAAAAATTAGACATGGTTAAGCATCCTAATTTTACATACACTTGTTATATTTATGAATCGATGTTGTTCAATTTGTTTCTAACTAACCATTGTTTGAGTGGCACATGATCAAGTCCCTTCGAAATTAATGGAAAAATGTGACCTTTTAAGGAGGGAGTTGATCACTTGAGAGGTACCAATAAATAGAAGCTAATTTGAACTAGTTCATAACTGATCCATAACTCTATAGATTGAATGCCTCTGTAGTGATTTCTAGACAGAGAGACTCCCATTTTATATGCATATTGAATAACTTATTCATCTTTCTTTGGATGAATCTGATTGTTTTTATGTATAATTGATGACTTCCAGGGATAGTGAGATAGAGGTGATGACTACCTTAATGTTCGAGGACTTCAATGGATAAAAAGACAGAGGATTTGACTACATTAAAGTTTGAGGGCTTTCATGGATATCAAGACAGATTCTGATATTCCTATATAGGGCTTACCCTGGTGTGGTTTAGACATACTTTTTGGAAATTATAAATCAAGTGACCTTTTTCCTAGGTTGTCGGATACCCTACACTTTTGGTAAAAATATTTCATAGTTGTTATTTTTTTTGATTCAAGTTTATATCCACTTTATTTTTATAAAGGAAGAATGTATAAACTTCTTATACTTTTTTTTCTTTTTTATACTCTCATAGGTAAGATTCTATATGCTTTAAGGGATAATTTTTTTCTTGTACACTTTCCATATGTATCATCTTTGGAACTATATTTCTTGATCCTATAATGTTTGTAGAACTAAAAGAGGTATTGCAAAATTACCTTTATTAACCTTGATAAACATAGATTTCCTTAAGGATAAAAAAATAATGTTTGTAAACTTACAATTCACCCCCCCCCCCCTCTTGTAATGGAGTATCTACATTCATATTTAGATCCTACAATTGGAGTCAGAAGAGGTATCTAAAATAGTTTTATACGCATATATGTTTTTTTGCTAATGTTTCCATTATTATAATTATTTACCATGCTTATGATTTTTGACCTGGTTTACAAACCGTTAATACTAACTGGTTTTTGTAAATTCATATTTTCTTTTTGATGGTCAGAATGAATTTTGGTTAGATTGAAAAACTAAATCCTACTACTCAACTTATATTTGATGGGAATGATTATAAATATTGGTGATATTAAATGCAGACTTTTTTTATTAATATTGGAGTGGCAAACATTGTTATTCTTAATGGAGATTACAAGATTCCTGATAAAGAAGTTATAACTTTTATTAATCAAGAAAAATCAAAACATCCACTAAACTACAAGGTACACAATACGTTGTTGTGTTCCATGACCAAGAAAATATATAGTCAGATTTCTTCTTGTGAAGCTGATAACTGTATTTGGAAGAAGTTGGAAGTTACTGATTTTGGTATAGCAAAGGTTGTTGAAACTAGAAAAGATATGCTTAGAGCAGAATATCATGGATTTCTATTTTCATTATGGAGAACATGTTTTCAAGGTAAGACAAAGGTTTAAAAATATTGTTAACAGTTTACAATCAATTAGTGAGAAAGGTTTAGATATTGAGGCACTTGTGGACAAGATTATAGATATCGTTCCTAATGAGGGGGAATATAAGAGAATAGATATTGATGAGAATAGGAATGTATTTAAAATTAAACAAAATTATTATTTTTGAACTCTTCTTAATCATGAGACAATAATGAAATGATATGTTGATATGAATATGAAGAAGAATGGAAATGGAAATGTATCATTTACTACTACAAAATCCATGACTCCTGAAACGGTTATAAGATCACGTATAAAGAATGTCACTATTTTATCTGAATCTAGTGAAAGTGGTCATTCTGATAATTCTCCAGCTAATCATTTTCATATTATGAACAAGATACAAGGGAAGAAAGGCATTTAGATTAAATTTAAGAATTAAGAAAGAAAGGATAAGAAAGACTCATTAGTCCCTTGTTGTGAATGAAAAAGAAAAGGGAATATAAGTCTAGATAGTTATATGATTAATAAAAAGGATATAAAGTAAAATCATTATGAGAGAAATAGAATTAACTATAAAAAATCTAAATATAAGAATGTATTGAATGAAAATGGCACCTAGAGTGCCAGTGGTGGAGATTCTTCTGATGAATCCTTAGAGTTTGAATTTTTTGGTTAGATGAATATTCGTATAATTTTCAATATACCTATTGAAAATCATCACATAATGGCCAAGGTACACAATGATGAATCCATAAAAAATGTATCCGTAAAGAAAATTATAGTGACAACAAATATTATGAATCTTTGTATGAATAATCTTTTTCTGAAAAAATAATATATTACCTATTTATAAAGAAGTATCTAGTTTTGATAAACATATTAAGAATGAAAATTCTAAACTCAAAAAAATACTTGATATGGAAAATTCTTGAAATTTATTTGTACTAAAAAAGCATCAGATCATTATAAATATCTTGATAAAAAAATTATTCTTTTGAACGTATTTCCAAAAACCTTGAGGGTGCTAATTCTATGAAGGATAAACTTTCCAAGGATCTTGAAAATTTTATTTCTAAGAACAGTATTTTAGAGACTATCTTTGGTGCTAATACTAATTATTTTGTAGATAAAAACATAGTTATTAAACTAATGATAGAAATATTTTCCTTGAGGAGTTATTTGTTAGACTTTACCTTAATATAGAAAAACGTTGATAAGATGTATTCAAAAAATTTGACCTCTAATGAATAATTCCTAATTTGGTTATACTCATTCTAAACTGATTTTTAGTAATAACAATTTTTTCCATAATGTACATCATTATGCTGTAAATGTCTGTGTGGTGGTCATTGGGGAAAAATGTTCTCTATACAAAACATCCTCTTTAAATTTTCATGATTTTTATTTTTCTAATAAGATGTGTATTCCTAAAAGTTTTCTTTATGATATTTCTGGATCCCAAAATGTTGAGGTTCCAAATGTCTAACCCTCTTATTTTCTAGAAAATAAAGATAATACCAACAGCAATACATGGTACATAGAGAGTGGATGTTCCCAGCATATGACTGGTAACAAAAACATTGTTGAAATGATTTTCAAGAAGATTATATGGAATGTAACATTTAGAAATAATCGTAAGAGTGAAATTATTGGTATAGGTAACATTCTTTTCCTGTAAAAAGAATGATTTCAAATATATTATTTGTTAAAGGTCTCAAGAACAACCTTATTAGCACAAGTCAATTATGTGATGACGGTTACCTTTTAAATATTAGGAATGATAAGTTCTTAGCACAAAATTCCAAGGAAGAGTTTATTCATTATACCCTTAGGAAAGAAAATGTATACACACTAAACATAGAAGACATTAGGAGCCGTGATGTACCTTGTATTAGTGTAATGGAAGAATAATCTTGGTTATGGAATAGAAGGCTAGGAAACTCTAACCTTAGAAACTTATGTAAACTCTCTAAGAAAAGACTTGTTATGGAATTAATGAAGCACAGATAATATACCTCAAAATATTTTGATCGTTGTCAATATGGAAAGAAACATAAATCAATCATTAAATCAATCAGTGAGGTCTCAACATCTAATGCATTACAGTTTTTGCGTATGGATCTTTTTGGTCCAACACAATCTGGAAGCATTGGTGGAAAACCCTATGTATCTTTCCTAGTTGATGATTACAATAGATTTACTTGGATATATTTTCTAGCAATGAAATATAAAGTGTTCTCTTTTTTCTAAATTTATAGAGACCAATTTATAAATGATAAAAAACTTCCATTGATAACTATTAATAGTGATCATGGAGGAGAATTTTTAAATTCTGGTTTTGAAACTTTTTTTTGTAGAAAAGGCAGTACTCATAACATTACAACCACAAGAACTCCTCAAAAAAATGGTGTTGTGGAAAGAGGAAATTTAATTCTTCAAGATATAACAAGAACTATGTTGAGTGAATATTCAGTAGATAAACATTTTTGGGATGAATCTTTTTTTACTGCTTGTCATTCTATAAATCGAGTTTTGATAAGACATTTTCTTAATAAAACCACATATGAGTTATGGAATTCTAGAAAACCTAGACTTTCCTACTTCAAGGTATTTGGATGCAAAGTATTCATTCTAAATACTATTGAAAATTTACAGAAATTCACACCCAAATAAGATGATAGAATTTTCTTAGACTACTCCACAGCTTCTAAGGATTATAGAGTTTTCAATAAAAAACTCGTACTATTGGAAAAACTATACATGTTAAATTTGAGGAAACTAGTCATTTTGTTTTAAAACATCATCAACCAATATCATTAGATTTGTTTTTAAAAAATTGATTATCAACCATTGATTGAAGATCCTTATGATAAGGAAAATGTTCATGTAAATGGTCCTGAGAAATATTCCCCATAATATTTCCTACCATATGTGGATGAATGTATTTTACAAAACCCAAATCAAAGGTTTATTAAGAATCATCCTAGTGACAGTATCACTAGTTATGTAAATAAACCTTTAATAACTATAAGATACTTAAAAAATCATGTAGAACATCAAGCATTCCATTCTCAATTAAATCCAAAAAGAATTGATGAGGCTTTAGGTGATGATGATTGGATAAAAGGCATGCAGGATGAGAAAAATGAATTCAAATGAAAAAAAGTCTAGACATTGGTTGAATGTCAAAAAGAAAACATCTATTATTTGAGTAAAATGGGTCTTCAGAAATTAGTGTGATAAAAATGGAATCATAGAATGAAATAAGGAAAGATTAGTTGCTAAAAACTATAATCAACGAGAAGGAATATATAATGAACAAAACTATACTTCAGTGTCTAGACTTGAAGATATATGTATTCTACTAGCCTTTGATGTATTTTTTAAAATTAAACATTTTAAAATGGATTTTGAATGTGCTTATTTTAATGGATATATTAAAGAGGATGTTTTTTTTGAACATCCTCTTGGATTTCAAGATACAAAACATCTTGAACATGTTTTAATACAAACAAAAGATTTATATGGACTTAAACAAGCCCCTTAATCCTAGTATGATAGACTTAGACAATTTATGATACAAATAAAGTACATTAAGTGAAATGTTGATCCAACACTTTTTATAATGAAATGTAAGAAAAAAATTTGATTTTTCAAATCTATATTGATGACGTAATATTTGGTTCAACTCCGCAATCTTAAACTGATTCATTTATGGATTAAGAAAATCTATGTTAAAAATAAGTATGATGGGTGAGTTATCATTTTTCCAAGGTTTAAAATTTTCCCAAAAACTAGAAGGAACATATATATCCCAACATTAGAATATTAAATATCTTCATAAAAATTATGGATATGAAAACACTATGTTTATTAGTACTCCCATTGGTACGTAAAATTCATTTGATCTTGATGAAGCTGGGAAACCAGTAGATCAAACTTCATTTAGATGTATGAGAGGAAGTCTACTATAACTGATAGATATTCCTCTAGAAATAATGTTTTTAGTATGATTATGTGAAAAATATCAATCTAATCCAAAGGAATCTAATTTAAAGGCAGTGAAAAAAAAATTCACCACTGGAATGGAACCATAGATTTATGACACATTTATTCTTCTAGAAATTATTTTTGTTTTTAAATTACTATCAGATGAAAATTTTTTTGGAAGTAGAATGGATTGAAAAATTACATCTGGAACTTGTCATTTCTTAAGAGATTAATTAGTTTATTGGTTATTAAAAAATCAACAATCAGTATCACTTTCCACTAATGAAGATGAATATGTACCTGCTAGAAGTTATTGTGCTCAAGTGTTGTGGATGCAACACACACTAACAGACTCTGGTATAAGTTTTAACCATAAAATAATGTTTCTTAATAATACTAGTGCCATTGCCTTGATTAAAAAACATGCACATGACTCTTCTGAAAAACAAACAGATATTAGGCATCACATTTTTAGGTAGTACACACCATAATGATATATCATTATTCAATTTATAAGAACGCAAGATCAACATGGTAATAATTTCACAAAATATTTTCCATCAAATAGATTTAAATATATTTTGAAAAAGTTAATAATGAAAACTGTAAGGTATTTATACATATTAACTTCTTGTTGAAACATATCTCCTTACAGTAAGAAACTATTTTTATGTGGGGTGTACATTTTCTTGTTAATCAAAATATTTGTAATAAATATTTTCATAATTAGAGTTTTTTTCATAATAAATAATTTCATTATCTAAATTTTTGTAATCAAAATTGTCATAATCAGGGTTTTTTTCGTAATCAAATTTTTGTTAATCAATTTTTTATATCAATACATTTGTAATAAAAATTTCTGTAATCAAAATTTTCATTAAATATATATTATACATTTCGATGTCTAATGTTCTTCAAGGAGAATTCTCCTCATTGCGAAAAATGTTCTTAGCAATATGAAATGTATGATTACATTCTTAAATATCCGTAATCATATTTTTTAAATGTTGGTATTTTTATCTTTTTTAATAATGTTTTTTGGATTTACATTGTCTTAAATCCGAATGTTTATCATAATAACATCAAAATATTGGAACCTATAAAATATATTCTTCGGCTATCATATCAATCGTCAGATATGATCAATAGTTTTACAACCGTTGAATCAATTGAGGAAATTGTATTTTCATCTAAATCGTCGTATAAGGACCCCTGTTGGTTGTCTTATATTAATATTTAAATCCTACACGCGCTGAAGTTCTTCCCCCTTTATTAAGGTCATTCTGGATCTCCAGGTTTTCCTCAGTTCTTAATGTCTGTTGAAACCTCTACTCAGAAAAAAATGTCAACTATAAAGGAAATATGTGAATGGCATATATATAGAGCAATGATAGTCGATCCAAATTTATTTTCTAATTATGATCCAATTTATTCAAATAATATAAAGCTTAATGGCATGTAAAGTCTTTGTATATCTAAACTGAAGTCACGAGATCTGGGTTATCTTGAGTTGTTGGTTGAATTTTAAAAATCACTATGCTTCTTCAACATTGGAGTGAGTTAAAAAAATTTCTTCGACAGCTATGGAATGACTTACTCACCTTCGTTTACTAAGGCTGCAAGTATAATTAGAATTCCATTTGAAGGTGAAGATGAATTTTTCACCCATAAGTTACCAAAGGCATTTGAGTGAATTCATTTGAAAAGAGTAATGACTTCAAAGATTATCCATCTATCTACAAATTTCCTAAATTTTGAATTATGGGTTCATTTTTTTATCATTCTGAGAAAAAGGGACAAGGATTCCCTGATTAAAAGTGAAATATGTATTCTGTATTTCTTGGTGATCCTATGGAAGATAAACATGGTAAAGTATATCGTGGTCACAATTGAGAATATAAAAAATGGAAATTTGAAGTCTCAAATGATCATGTATCTAGAAATTCTATCCACTATTACTGTTCTTTTTCTTCAATCGTTCATAACCCCTTATAGATTTAAGCCATGAAATTACATGGTTATGTTGCTTAGTGATGATATATTGGGAAGGATAAAGGATGGATTCAGTTGTAAATCTGATGATTTATATGATTTGTTTGAAATAGAAATATAAGCTCTATCAAAGAAATTGGAAGTGGCTAAGACATCCAAAAATGGTGGACATAAGAAAAAGGAAAAAGAACCTGAAGAGAATGAAAAAATACCTACAGCTAAGGAAAGTCAATCAGCACCCCCAATACCAAAGAAGAAAACGAATAACCCTAATGTAGTTGTGGCTATGTGGAGAGATCTTAAGAAGAACAAGAAGGAAGTGGATCCTAATTTTGGCATGGACCCTGCAGAGGAAGATTATTTAATAAAAATGGTTACTAAAGATCATGAGAAGCAAGAGAAAGAAAAGACGTAGAGTAAGGAGATTTCAGTGGTTGGAATCTTTCAATATATTGTCAAGGAAACTCATAAAGCCACTAAAAAAATCCAACTACCAGAATCATTTTTAAATGAATCACTTTTTGTGACTACATGAAAGAATTTAGTAATAATGGAACTATAACAAGAAGGAGAAATTTTGAAATATAAATAAGTAGAAGAATAAGTATAAGAATAACAATAAAAATAATTAAGTGGTGATATAGAAGAGATGATCAGGCAAGTAGAGGATTATCCTGAGAAGAAGAGTTATTATGAAAAACAATCAATCAGAACATTTGATGTAGATTCATCAAAACATGGTAATCCTGGAATATATGAAAAAGTCTCGGAAAAATTAAATTGGATATATGAAGAAGAGTTTAGAAAAAATGACTTCATTCAGCCAGAGGATATTGGGGGAGGTGATGAGAAAGAAAAACTGGAGGAAGATAAGATTGTTTTGTTATCATATAGTGAAAATGAGTCGCCCAAAGAAGAAGAGATCACTATGGGGGTGATACGGGAAAACAAATTTTGTTCGATACACATATTAAATATTTAATGAAAAATAATGGTGTTGGTACTTCATTGAAGAGGACATATGAAGATTTAAAAAAAGAATCTTCACCAACCAAATAATCTGATTCAGAATCATCTTCTCTTGGACATGATTTCATGGTACAATTTTTTAGGAAGTTGGTTGATACAATTACCTTATTTATGAGTATATAATCTAGGTTCTAGATTCTTCATCACTCATATAATTAGAAAGAATATTTAGTCACCATTTTTATGGATATGTTTGTATGGATTCTGGAAGATTTCAAAACATTCTTCATTGAATATAATGCTCATAAAAGATGAGGCAATAATATTACAAGTTGGTAAATAATGAAAATAAAATATTTAAGAGCCTCTTATGAATTTAAATATAATTTGAAAGATTTTTTTTACACTGATGATGGGATTCTTAATGATCTTACTATGAGTTTTGAGGAAAACCTAACTCTAGAACAAATTACTCGGAATGAAGAAGTCAACGACTTGAATGGAATGCTTAATTAAGTGGCTATGAATTGAAAGATAGAAACGGATCTCAGAATTGAGTTTGAGGAAAGTCGTGTTTAGCGAAAGGAAGCTTTGAAGGCCAGATGGATATTTTTATGGCTCAAGAAGAAAATATAAATTCCTTAGAGAAGAAAAATGAAGATTAGGATAAGCCGATCAAGCATATGTAAGAAGACCACAAAGAGATAAAGAAGTTGAAAATAATTGTAAAAAATTTAATGCCAAAGGAGAAAAAATGATAATTCTTCCCCATTCCGATATTTTGTTAAATTTTCATCTATGTACAAATTATTCCAATCATGATGGAATTTTTTTCATGTTCTTAATATATATTTGGTTGTTTTGTACTGATTTTTTAGCTACCATATTTTTTCCATTATTTTCATTTATTTTTCAAAATCACTAAGGGAATGAAAGTAATGATAAATATAATTTTACATAAATAATAGGTTTCTCTATGTAAGGGTGAGTTCATCTAAAGAGATGTTATTATCAAACATGATTCTTGTATGCAAGAAAATTTAAAATATCATTTTGTAAAATCAAAATATGATCCTTCAGTACTAAAAAACCTAAGGATTCATTAGTCGTATAAATAATGATTCATATGTAAAGGGAGATAAGTTATCTTTTATGATTATTAAGAAAAAACTCAAAATCCTTATATTCTATTTGGTAAGGATGTTTGTGCTTTCCAAAAAGGGGGAGATTGTTCAGTTAATAAGGTTTCCTTATTAAATTTCCATTATACTATGTTTTGAAAATCACAAACACTCTATAATTAGAATTGTTTTTTCCCACACCATTATCTTAAAAGAAAAAATTTTCATTCCTTATGGAAATTTTATCCCCAACCATGATTTCATTGTTCATTTTATTGTTTATCTAAAACAATATCTTTTATTACTAAAGGATAAAATTTGGTTTCAAATATTAAAACCTATAATCCTATAAATCCTTGGTTATAGATTATTTGGTTTTAAGACTCTTAAATTCTCTAAAATTCAATCTCTAAATTCTATGAAATTCAGACTATGAACTCTCTAAAATTCATACTCCAAATTCTCTGAAATTCAAACTCTGAATTCTTTGAAAGTCAAACACCAAATTCTCTATATTTATATTCTGAATTCTAGGAAATTTAGACTCTGAATTATCTGAAATTTAGACCTCAGATTCGATGAAATTTTGACTCTAAATTCTATAAAATTCAGATTAAGAATTCTATGAAATTCAGACACATAATTCTCTAAAATTAAGATTCTGAATCTTCATAAATTCAGACTCGAAATTCTCTAAAATTCGAACTCTTAATTCTCTTAAATTCAGACTATGATTTCCTCAAAATTAGGACTCTGAATTCCACATAATTTAGACATCTATTTCCTCAGAATTCAGACATGGAATTCCTCATGATTCAGAATATGAATTTCATAAAATTTAGACTCTGAATTCATTATAATTCATATTCTAAAGTCTATAGAATTCATGTACCGAATTCACAAGAAAACAGAATCCGAATATCCATGATTTATAGTCATCAAATTATTATTTACGAAGACACTGATATTTTATTTTTCCTTAGAATCCAAAAAATTGACATGGTTAAGAAACCTTATTTTACATACACTTGTTAATGTTATAAAATGATGTCCTGCTTTCTATTTCTAACTAACCGTTTTTTGAGGGACAATTTTAAAGGTCATTTTGAAATTCAGGGAAAAATATATCCATTAGAGGAAGGATCCGAACATTGGATAATTGCCTATAAATAGGAGCTCATATCAATGATCTCATAACTGATCCATCACTCTAGATATTTCATGCAACTTAAGTGATTTCTGGAGAGATAGAATCTCATTCTTGTGCATAGTGAACATCTTGTTCAGATTTGTTTGTGAGAAATAGATTGTTGTTGTGTACAATTGAGGACTTATGGGGATAGGAATACAGAGTTGATGAGTTCCTTAAAGTTCGAGGACTTCTGTGGATAGGTAGATAGAGGTTTTGACTAACATAATTTTATAGGCCTTTTGAGGATATCTAGACAGATTCTGATATTCCTATCGTGCACTTACCCTAGTGTGGGTAAGAGAGAATTTCGTGAAAGTATAAATCAAGGGACCTTTATCAGAGATTGTTGTATACCCAACTCTTTGGGTTAAAATATTTCATACTTGTTAGTTGTTTTTTTCATGTTTATTTACATGCTCATTTGATAACAAATGAATGTATAACCTTACTATACTTTCTTGTTCTTTTGTATACTCTAATAAGTAACGTTTTATATGCTTTATGGTAGAATATTTTTCTAGTAATCATTCCTTACGTTTCAATTCTGGAACCTAGTAAGTGCGTAGAAATAATAGAGGTATTTTGAATTTACCTTGTTTGAAATTGTTAAAAAGATTTTTCTATAAGTTTAAAAATGAATGTTTTTATACTTACAACTCACCCCTCTTGTAATTGAGAATCTACAAAAATATTTTGATATTAAAATAAATTATGTTATGGGTCTACATAAATCACCCTAACATTCAGTCGGTAAATATTTACATCACTAAAAAACAATTTGAAATAAGTCAATGACAATGATTAACAATTAGAAGAATGCATATGGGCTTGATCTACACTGGGAAATGAGTGATTCGACCTGATCTAGAATGACTGATTATATTGGTTTTCCACTCTAAAAAATGAAATAGTTTACATAAGAATCATAGTTCAAAATTTATATGAAATAAAATTATGGTTCATGAATTATAATTATTTTAAAGACTTATAAATTTTTATTATTTGAATGATAATGTTTTTTGAAATGACTCATGATTAGGATATATGATTCCTTTAGAATGAATGTTGAATTTTTTCTACATTTCCTCATTCCATTACTCATAATATATTAATAAATATTGTCATGGAATGTTATATCCCATTATTAAAATCACTGTTCATCTTAACTAACACGTTATTATGTTTTAGTTCACTAGATAATGGAGTGATAATATAGGTACGATATGTTATTGAATTGTACAAAAGGGAAATTAAAAGATTTTGTAGCTAGTAAACATATACACTAAACCATTACATTCAATGGGAATATATTTGGAAAATTTCTTCATTATTCATTTAATATTCATTGATATTTATGTATGAAAACTCAAGTTCATTATAGGAAGTATCCACCCTACATATTTCTCCACTTCCAAGAGTGTAACCCCTCAACCAATTTTCTATTTTTTTTATTTCACTCGTCATAGGGATTAACGGAGGGTTAATGTATATATATAATTTTTTTTGTTCTTCATGTTTTCTTCCACTTTTCTGATTATAATATAATATTTACAATTCAATTGTATTCATTTAATTTATTTTTATTGCACGTCATGTCAAAATAAACTAGATTAATGATAAATCTAATCAACTAATAAAATAAATGTAGTAGAATATACATATTTACTATGTTATATTTGAATGGTATGCATCCCTTGAGGTAATTAGTTTAGTTTTTTATTCATTTTTCTAATTAGATGTTTGATATTATCGGTATAAGATACTCATGTAGGTTGTGGGTTATGTAGATCCATAGTGTTGGTGTGGAATTATTTCACCATATGATTTATATTAATCATAAGTTATTGATATCCTAACAAAATTGTGGTAAGGTCATTAGTTTCATGTCCACAAAGGTCATTGTCCATCTGGTGATTTTCCCCAATAGATTTTTGGGTCATCATCGAATGTCTTATATTAGTGATGATGTTAACCATCATTTTAGACTATGGATAAACATTAGATTTTCATGTGAACTTATGGATGAATGAGATCTCTAATATAGTGTAAGAATTTCTCAATATTAGTGGGATATGTTGGGTCTTATGATCTAGTCTTTGTTAATTATGAGAGATGGTTGATCCTTGGGTATTATTGGGGTGTACAGCTTGATAATGGTAGAAGGATTTGATAACCATGTAATTTGTCTTATGAAATGGGGTAATGCCTTAGAGTATTGTGATTATCAATCAATTGTTTCTTTGTTTAGTATGTTGTATAAATCCAAGTGATAAAAACTATATTGGAGGTTTTGAAGGTTCTTTTATATAATTTATTCTATCGTGTCTATATTGAAACTAGATAATATGGTAAAGAGATCTAAGAGGCATGATTAGAAAATATAAAATCTTGAACATGCCGTTTTTTTTCATTTTACATTTTTACTTATAAGTAAATAATATACATATAGATGAAACTAGGGAAACCCTTAGTGAAAGAATACTATTTTCACACAAACTTCATGAATGTTCTCTCTAGAATATGTGTAGAATTTATATCATGTGTTGAATGAATTATTAGGGGTTAGTTTTTAATATATGGTAACCATGGATAAAACTATTTAAATCAATATACATTGATCATTTAATCCATAATTTAGGGATCCTTGTTTTTATATATTTTTTTATATTTTTACTTTGGTACATTTTGGAAAATGATTTTTTGGGGCTATCTTGTTAACTATTGCATAAATATCCAATCCTTGTGGATTTTCACTTTTCATATTCTGTATGTTCTAAATTTTTGTTGCTAGATTATTATTATTATTCCAATATCAAATTTTTTATTTTCTTAGTTATTAACAGGGAATAATATAATGACTTATATATTTAATACCCCTCTCATTATGTTTAGGGGTGTTCATAGGTGTTGAAGAAATGATGGAATAGTGTATTATGTTAGATGATGGAAATTCATCATGTGGTAGATTATTTTTGTGTGAGGTAGTAGGTTGTGAAATGATGTAATTTAGAGATGTATTTTAGGTTTCATCCATAGTATATGATGTTTATATTATCTTTATAGTAGTTTTAGTGGATTTTCCTCATGATTTATATATATAATATGGGAATATGCTTCACTATAGAGTGTATCGGGTAAGGTTTTATATTCTTTATAACTGAATAGTCAATGTGGTGCAGTGTTGTGGACATTTCAAGGTGCTACCCCATGTTTTTCAGAACAATATATATATATAAATATATATATAACCATATATAGTTCCCTAAATTATGAAGGGTTTATTCAGGTTTATACCTGTAGAGTTAGTCCTCACTTATTATGTCGTATATAGGAAAACCCCCAGTGGTTGTGCATTGTAGAAAGGTTTTATTCCTAATGAACTGAATATAAAATACATATCAATTTCATATCCCTCAACTATTTTTAATATTTTCTATTTTTTCATCAAACTATATGTGACCTTAGAGCCTCTTTAAGAGACATTTATTCTCCATTTCATGGAATGCACCGCTAACTTCAATATTATTTTTTGTTACTAGAGGTGAGTTTTTCAACTATATATAATTTATTTTCTCTATCGTTATCCCTTTCAATGATATTTAATTTTTTTATTCCTTTTATGGAATGTGGTTTCTAATAGTGATTGTAGGATTATAATTTGTGAAATTATATCCTTAGTAATTTTAAGATTCCATATAATGGAGGGGGTTAAAGGTCAGTTTTAGTTATTCCTAATTTTCTTAGTGAATGTTTTGTGTTTCTGCTCAAGGTAGGCTATCCATGATCTTTTTTTCTTAGAATTTATTGGACTATCATTCAATGTTTTCCATGAAAATTAGGGAATTGACCTAATGGATGATAATAAATCGAACAAATAATGCATTTAAATTGTATAATGATCACATGTTATGATAAATTGATAATTATGCCTCCAGATATTTAAAGATATATGATTATATATTTTCTATAATAATTTTTATTTTATATATTGTTTGACAGTATTAAAAATTTCTAGTCAATTAAATTATGGTAATGATGATTTAATTAATTAATGAGGAATGTGAATTTTTTAATCGTTATTATTGAATGTTTTTTATTTTGAATTTTTTTCTCAATGAATGGTTATAATTTATTCAAAACTGATTATTTTGATGAAATTTATTTGTTATTTTTTGGTTTTCCAATTCACAGTTAATCATGTAATTCAATATGTGGCTGAGATGGATTCTTTTTTAATTAATTTGTTTTGTATTTTTTGGATACCAACCTTACTATTTTTCCACGTTTTTTAGGACTTTATTATTTATGTTATGGTTATGGTTTTTCATTGTGTTTATTTTAAACAAATAAACACATTTTGTTTCCATTTATAGCTTCCTTGAGTTTCTATTTAATAATGCCTATGAATTTTTCTGAATTCATCTCTACGTTTGAAATTAAGAATGTTGATAGAAATAAAAAATAATATTTATTATTTGTTATTGTCCATTAATTTAGAGGATGTTTATGTTAGGATAAATTATATTGGTTCTGAGTGTGGATTACCTTCTAATAGATTGATGTGTTGGGATACTATATTTTGGATTATTTTGGTTTGAGATATGGGATTTCGCATCTATGATGGTAGTTTATTTTGTTGGATTACATAATGGGTTTTTATGATTAAAAATTCCATGTATAGTGGAATTACAAACCATTTGTGATTCTTTTATTATTTTATTTTTTGTCATGTTTTATAATACATGGTTTCTAGAATAGTAAACGAGATTAATAAATTTTCCCATGGGATGGTTGATTCAAATAACTAAAAAGGTAATTAAAAGGGAGCCATTTAATTCTTTGATTGGTAAGTTAAGATCATGTGATGACAATATATAAATTGTAATTTGAATTGTAAATTAACTTTCATTATAATGATGTCAAATGATTAATCTATAAATTTTTATGAAAAAAATGAGTGGTTAGTAATTTCTAATTATTAAATTAAAATTGTTAATTTTTTTATTCATAATTGTTATGTGCTTATATAATGTTTACTTACTAGGCCTTATAAGTTGTAATCAATGGTCATGTGAGATAGTAAATACTATTGTGTAAAAAGATTATAAGTTTTCCATTGTTTTTGTGTGATTTATCATTCATTATAATTTTTAACTACAAAACTCCTCTACCTGTGTCAATTAGGAAACTAGTCCTCAATTGGATTCAATTCCTTTTGTTTTCAACCAACATATCATTTGGATAGTTAATGAAGGGCGGGGATATCCCTCTACTAGACTATACATTCATATGTAGATTGATTTGTAGCCGTATTCAGGATGGATTGGATAAATATATAGGATACATGTTAAAATAAGAAATTATGGATATCAGTTTTATGATATTGGTTTGTGTGGACGGTAACATATTGATGTTATAGAATATATATGTATTCATATTATATTAACTATTGTTACAAATTCTGTAATTGATTGGGATGTGATATCATGAATTATAATTCATGATACATATGTTTTTATGTTTTTTAAAATTACTATTGGTTATATATGTATTATTATATTTGGTCACCCATTGAATGAAGTTATATTGATGAGTTATGTTTGCAAGTGGTGAAGGATTACCTATGGAAGGGACTATATAATAAGTCATTTTGTGATTTTATATGAGATAAATAAACCCATGGGGAAGTGTAATTGGGAACATTTATTATGCATATTATTTTGATAGGAATATTCTTACTTGTCTTTATTATTCAATTAGTTTCCAATTATGACAAGGGGATATAGTTTTACCTACATAGGTAATTATTATGATCTATGTTTTTATATTCACTAGGATTTAATAAGTTTTTTTAAAAATTTCCAGAGAGTTTCTATGGAGTGTCTTACATATTATACTTATATTATCCACATATGTTTATGCAAATAATTTTTTAGTTTTTCTAGAGTTGGTTCACGATGATTATTTGTTAGTAGAACATAGTTGTCATTTAAAAATATATTAGAGTTCTTAATAATTGTCATGGATTTTTTTGGTATTTTATATTATTCCAAACTGTATTAAATTACATTTATGTTTTTATATTTGTTTTTTATATATATTCATTATAGTGGATTGGTTGATCTTATCTTGTGTCTTATTGTATTGTTTATATATGAAGGTCAATTCTTCCCATTAGAAATCATTTTATCTCCCCATTTCTAGTCAATACCCTATATCTAATTTGACGAGGGATCTGAGAGTTATCCTCATGTTAAATACTATATATATAGGGGTAGATATGAATGGGGCGATGACATCATAAAGTGGAATCAAATCATTTGGTTAACAGATAGGATGAGTATTTGAGATAACCGATATTTGATATATATTTTTTGATATAATGAAAATAATATAAATTGTTCATAAATTATAATAAAAATTATGGAGACAATCTTGGACAAGATATTTTAGGATTCATTTGTGATTTTATCCATGTAACATAAAATTTATTAATCATGATTTTAAAATCAATACTTCATGCATGTTATTTTCCTAGGTAAGTTTCAGGCATTATAATTTTGTAACTAGCATTTGACATGGGTAAAAACTAAGAATTATATGGATATTGAATTAATTTCTTATAAATAAATATTTCATTTTATAAGTTATAAGTATATAACGTTTTTTGTTTTTCTATTAGGCTATAGGTAAATGTACACCATCAAATTTATAATGAATATTTTTGGAAAGATGCTCTATCAGATCCCTATTGAGTGAAGACCGATTAAAATGAAATGTAAAGGAGGTAACTTTGGTAGTTATATAAAACTGGTACATAGATGTATGATGGATAAAATTTATATCATTAGACTAATTATTGGTTACAGGATAAGGATACATTATTTTTATTAATTCATTAGGAATGGGATTAATATTTTCTATTTGATATGTTACTTTTTCATGGGAAAGCTTAGTAGTGGTGGTTACATTTACTACAAGATCATGAGTACTCTAATTTTTTGGTAGAGAATTTTCATGAGTATTTTTAGGATGAGATTTTTTCATTCAATGTTATAGAGGATTATTTATATGTGATATTTACTTTTTGTAAGGGAATTCCAGTGTAATGGATTTCAATAACAAGTATAAAAACAGTTACCTTATACTATAAAACATACTCCATATATGGAGTCTTGGGAGAGGAACAATGAGGATCATTTCTACCAATAGATCACATTCCTGGTCACCCTATTCTTATTTCTGAAATATATTGAAATACTAGAAAACAATGTGTTATTGAGACCGTGATGGACATGGATATATTATCTTGGGAGGGGGAGTCACAAGGACTCTTTGTGTATCGAATATGTTAATAGAATTTATTTATTTCAAGGACATATAAATCATTAGAGTATCGATATATAGTTATATAATTATTCATCCCATTTCACTAGGTATGTTATTTATCAAACCATGTATAATGGATCAAGCATGGTTAATTTTTTATATAGGGGTCCTGGGGATAGAAAACACGAGTTCTCAATATTTATTAACATTTAATGTGGAATTATAATAGTGTCCTCTGAGGTTGCAACAAAAACATAGTGATCTAATTTTTTATAACCAGGGAGGGGAATGTATGTGAAAAATAATTACATGTGATGATTATAAGGCCCCAACCTTAAACCTTACTTAATCTCGAGTTATTACAAGATTACACATTGAGGATCTTTTCAGGTTTATTGTTTTAGAGAATTAGATCATGAAACTTGCATTACATTCCACATTTAAACAAAGTGGTTACATAAAAGACAGTATTCATTCTTCCCATCAATGGAAACATATTTAAAATATAACATGGATTCTTTATTGACATATCCTTGACACTATCATCACATCATGTACCTTTCCCTTGACCTATGAAAAATATTTCAAAAAAACTTGGGATGAGCATAAAAATTTCAGTAAGAGTTATACAAATATGGAAAGGAAACATGAGTTCATATATATATTAGAATGAAATCACACTTTACCCATAAAACATAGGCATATCAAATCATGAATAAATCATAGAAAACATAAGACATAAATGTAACTTGAGGCATTCATAACATTCATACGTAGGGAGTAACACTCTTGGTTACGTTTGGAATACCCATCACAGTATAATCCTTAAATATCTTCGGAGAAACCGTAACGTTTCACTCCTTCGCGTTACCCAATGCATTGGAGAGCTATATCGGGCTCACCCGCCCTTAGTTTATCACGGAACCACCCATCTTCATAATAATTCCCAAGAACCAAAACATAAATGTATCACATAAAACATGCATAAAGGAAATATAACATTTCCACATTTCAATCATAATATAATATTTTAGGATATTGAAATAATGAATCCATTAAAAAAGAAACCATTTCCAAAACCATTTAAAACATTTAATAGGGAGATTTTTGAATCAAAGTGTCCCATACCACCTTGAAGATTAAAATTTAAAACCATTAATATCCATATAAATGAATCCTTAAAACCATTTTGAAAACATGGATATTAATAAGAACAAATAATTAAAACATTTAAAACGATATTTTGGTAAAAGGGGTTTTACCAAAATTAGAGACACTTGAATACAATAATTGAGGAATATCATTTAGTCAGAACATTATAATATCATGAGAATAAATGGATTCATGATATAATACTCCAAAGGACAGTATATACACCATATAAGAGTGAATTGGTGCATAACAACAATGAACCCTCAATAGAAAAGTCAAATGTGATGAAATCCCTTATAAATAAGGTATCCTTAAATTAAGGAAGAATCATTCTCAAAAATATGTGTGAAAAATATAAATACACCAAATATAAGTGTATATTAGGTGTACAAAAATAAAATGTCATTCACACATATTCAATGGATGACATATTCAATGACTACATGTTGAACCCAAAGAAATCGAAATTTGGTTAAAAAGTTCCCTTGACAGCCTAATGACATCACATCAAAATGAGTTGATGAGAGATAAAAAGAGTATCTCATCACTTGGAAATAAAATTTACATCAATAAGGATATATGAGAACATATCCCATCATAACAATATGTAAATTAAAAGACCCAACAAAAGAGGTCTTTTAAAAAAGAGGAGGGTGAAAGGTTCCCTTACCGACTTGGGTATCTTTCAAAACATACACCCCATGAAAGAAGGACAATAGATCATTGATGTAAATACTCATAAACGAAAGTATATTACACAAATAGTAGAATAATGGGCATTACATATACCACTCAATGGAATTTGTGTCAAATGTAGCATAAATCTCACGGGAATAAAAGTGAGATGAAAAGTCCCGTACGAAAACTCGGTAGCCTAACGGCGCCACATAAAACATCCGAATATGGATTGATGAGATCAAATAGGGTATCTCATCACATTAAAATAAAATTTTCAGAAATAGGAATATAAAATAACATCCCCCATCATTACAAAGAGGTGATTTAAAGAAGTGACATAAAGGAGAGTACTTAAAAAGAAAGAGAGAGGTTAGATCTCTTATGAAAGTTCGGCAGCCTAACGACGCCACTCAAAACATCCAAAATGGATTGATGAGAGGGAATAGGGTCTCTCATCACATGAACATAAAAGTTACAGTAAGTTTAATATAAAAGATCATCCCAATATCATGAAATATTAGCTTTAAAAGGAATGACATAAAAGTGTGTACTTAATAAGAAAGAGAGGAGTAGGATCCCTTACCTCGGGTCCGACTTGACTCGATCGTTCTTTAACGTCCTAAATAATAAACTTGAGTTAATTTCTACTTGCTTAAGAACCTTCTCCAAGTTCATTATTCCTTTTATATCAATTATTGACATGTTATAAACATTATGTAATCATTTAAGTTAATAATGTTCATTTTGTCGGTATTTGGTTCTTAAGTCGAAAGTGGACTTCTTACAATTACATGTTGTTCGTGTGGTAAAAGGTTATTTATATCCAGAATGACATTCCTGATTTGGATATCATATATATTATATATATCCAGCATATACATGTATTTATAATATTACATAATCATTTAGAGGTAAGAAATGAAATGCACCGTTCATGGAAACGGTAAGCCGTACGTACGCATGAACGCTACTTTCATATCTTTGTCATATTAATGGAATTAAAACTAAATAAGAGGTATGTATATTTTAATTCCAGAATTATATTCATCATTTACATATATCATTCATTATATATATCAATTATATACATGTAATTTTAATAGTACATTACATTTGGGGATAAGAAATGAAATGCACCGTTCATGGAGACGGTAAGCCGTACGTACGCGTGAACGCTACTTTCATTTCTATCTCATACTTTAATGGAAAGAAATAATAATGATATAGAGGTATATAATAATTCTAGTATAACATCATATATAATAACATTAAATCCATCCTTTATACGTCCCACGTATGGCATTGACGAATCAAATCACATTGAGGGGGCGGTAGTCCGCACTTCCTATAATGAAGATATCACGTATACCCATAATGGAAGCCATAAAGGTAAGACAGAAATGAAAAATACAGAGGCATAAGTAAAACATAAACATATAATATATCATATATGAATATAGTGACATCTTAATGGCCACCTTTGAAGGTGTTAAGAGAATGTTGAACAATCATTGTTTCGGGAGGCAGAAATTAACCATCCACGGAAACCGTATGTTCTTTAACCATTTGATGTAGTTTTGTGAGAGTGTAGCTCGAATAAATCTTATAAAACCATACTAGTATATTTAAGATACTGTTTTTGTTACAAAAGAGATAAATAAAAAGAGTTTATGGGGTTGGAGAAGCAAAATAATACAAATGAACATGAGAGAATGAATTACCTTTAAAAGTTTAACTCCTTTTTATTTGAGCCTAAAGGCTTCCTTTGAAAGGCTTATGCCCAAAGGGAATCCTCTAGGATGAGTAGAGGGATGTGGAGAGAGTAAATGGGCAGGGTTTGGCCGAGCCAAAGGCTTTAGGAGTGTGTGAAATGAGGTAGAGGTGGGGGCCTTTTATAAGAGGAGAGGAGGGGCACTTTTGGAAAGTATGAAATATTACTTTATTTGAAAATGTTTTTCGGTTTTAAAAGGTCCCACATTGATATAATTCGTGTATAAGGTGATAAGGCTTCGAAATACACTCATCCAATAAGTTTTGGACATGTGTAGTTCATTGATTTTACATTATCTTTCCATTTTATTTTAATCGTTAAATAATGACGTCATCGCTGCATCATTATGATGTCATAAATAATTTAATTTATTTAATGTCTAAAAATTATAAAGAAATTACTATGATGTATTAAATCTTTTTATCTTTTCAATGACTATTTATAATAAAGATTCGGACTTGTATAACCCCACTTAAAAATTGTTTTAGTAAAACATATCATGTTTGTCTCATTTTTACTTTTACATTAAATAAAAAGTTATTTATGTCATTTCCCAACCACAGTGGCTCCATGGGGTCCCCAAGTTGACCCATGGCTTGTCTCGGTCGGCCATTACACATCCAATGATGTTAGGACATGTGTAAAGTTCATTTAATATTATTAAAACATTATTTTTACCTTAAACAACACTAATTACCTCTAATCGCGATTAAAAACATAAAAACTTACTATTCACCAAAAAATTATTTTTATCTCATTGAACCACATTTTACTTCTTAATGACAACCATGTATGTCGGATTTTTGAAAATCAAAACACAATGATGGTAAAATTTCATTTAAACAGAAAATCAGTTTTTATAAGTACCACTTAGTGGTTTCACTATTCATCAAAAATTGAAGTTTTTCAGAAAAATCCCAAAAATTCACCCTAAGCTATATTTGATATTCTGAATTCAAAAATGAAGTCCGTTTTAAAAAATTCAAAACATATAAGTCACGTTAATTAATTTAATAAATAAATCCCGCTGTCATGACAAATAGCGTGTTTTTATGAAACAATAAGTATCAAAAGATTGGTACTAGTTTAAGTCCGATTTCAAAGTGAAATTAATTCCAACGACCACTATTGGATTTAATGGGAAAAATATTTTCTAATTTCACTTTAAAACCAATTCAAAATATAATCTAATCATTTAAATAAATTATATTAAAAAGTGGTTTTCAATTAAAATACAACATTTTACACTATTCATTAAAAAATGAACTTTATCGAAAAAATACCAAAAAATTACACATAGTAAAATCTGATGTCCCGATTCTTAATAAGAGTTTTATTTGGTCCAAAAGAATGTATAAAAGTGATCAAAACTATAATTAATGACAATTCTCCATTAAAAGACGATAAGTGAACCTTTAGTGAAAACTAGGGCATATACACCTAAAATTGAATTCATTCCATATTTTAAGCCTTTAGCTTTTATCGGATAAATGTAAAAACATTAAAAAACATATATAATCATATTTTAGTTATTTATGTCCATTCCCGCCAATACAAAGGCTACATGTTAACTACCATTTGAAATAATATTATTTTATTATTAGAGTGCAACGTAAGATTCCCAAGAAACTCGTTGTTGCGTGTTGGGTACGCCATCGAGCATAGCGTCCCCTTTAAAGTCATATTGATATTTTATTCACAAATATAGATAAATAATAAAATGTCATATTCATTATTTACCTAGGGTGTTACATCCTTCCCCCCTTTTGGAAATTGCGTCCTCACAATTTTTAAAATTAAGCTTGGAATCATCCTTGAAAGTCCCACATCGGAACAAGAGTCGGTAAAACAATCACTTTAAAATAATGAAAGATAAGTAAAAAGGTCACCCGAGTTAACCCATAATAGGATTCCGTGTAGGAAAACATGGACATGGAAGAAAAAGCAAAGGGTCATGTTCTGATGGAGAGTGATAGTAAACATGTATAGGAGAAATTTAATAATGAGAAAATCACAAACTTGTGATGGGTTAAACGGTATTCGATTCCCCAGTAGGAAAAGCTAATAGAAAACATTTTCGTGTTAAGTTACTTTTTATTAAGGAATTTATTCATAAGGAAACATAATCACTTATCATGTTGACTTTCAACTTTTACACAAACTCATATTTTCTCCAAAAGACGAGTATTTAGGAAGACTTCTTCACATTAAGAGTACTATAATCAAATTATAGAGAATCACCTAATCCACCAATGAGAACTATATACATCCCATGTCTTTAGTCTTTAACCAAAACCAAAACCAAAAAGGTTAGTACAAGGTCAGACAATCCAGAAAAGGATAACCCATTGAAAATAAAATCTATGCTTAATCTCCAAATTTTTTTCCAACAAAACCCAAAGTTCAACGAGGACCATCCGATAAACAATTTGTCCATAAAATTCTTCAAAGTAAACCAATATAAGTTTGAAACCCAAATATTTGAAGGAGTTAGTCACATAGTCTTCCAATTTAAATCGTAACACTTATCTCCAAACAACATCAATCGCTCCTAAAGTTTCGCATTGTAAAGTAATTATCCTAATCAAATATCCTCCATGATAGGTTAATCATTTTCATAAATAACCCAAAATAAACTTACTATTAATTCATAAAATCATATAACTAAAAAGAATCAGTCAAACTAACCAGGGACTTCACGTAGTCCAGTGGTAGGCGATAAATACCAGTCGCACTTTGGTTGTGGGTTCAATTCCCGCAGCTTTGTCCGACGCGATGGGTAGTCACACGGTCTACGTGTTGTCCTTTTTCCAAAACTATATAATTCTCAAATCATTCCCCAAAAAGGGATAAAATCATCAAAAATAACCATAACAAAATTTAACCTCAAGTTTATCTCATGCTTTTCATTTTCCAGCATATCATATAATAACCCATAATTACCTCAAAAGTAAGGATCATATAAACTCTAATGGTTAAATTTATTATTATTACCTGAACTTCCACATGGATTGGTAATCTCGTATATGATGCATTAAAGATCATACCAAGGTTCAAGTTGTTGATAATGACTCCTTGATATTTGGTTTAGAACAACCACGAGTTTCCTCATTGAATCCTCCATTTTATCTAGTATCTTAATCAGAGAACCACCATAGTTTCCTTCAAACCTGTTGTCTCTTTGGTGCCTGCTAGATCCATCCATTCACTAAAAATAGAAATGTCAGTGTGAGTATATCAACAAAACCATCATGTACTAATGAGGAAGGTAAACAATAAGATACACTTACTCATTCACTTTATCTAAAACTAGGACTCTTTCTGAAATCCTAACCATTATGGTAATGTCACTTGTGCTTAGAAAATACCCTAACCTATAAAGTTATCTAAACCGACCTTTGATACCAACTATAAGGCCCCAGCCTTAAACATTACTTAATCTTGAGTTATTACAAGATTACACATTGAGGATCTTTTCAGGTTTAGAGTTTTAGAGAATTAGATCATGAAACTTGCATTACATTCCACATTTAAACAAAGTGGTTACATAAAAGACAGTATTCATTCTTCCCACCAACGGAAACATATTTAAAATATAACATGGATTCTTTCTTAACACATCCTTGACACTGTCATCACATCATATACCATTCCATTGACCTGTGAAAAACATTTCAAAAAAACTTGGGATGAGCATAAAAAGCTCAATAAGAGTTATAAAAATATTGAAAGGAAACATGAGTTCATATATACATTAGAATGAAATCACACTTTACCCATAAAACATAGGCATATCAAATAATGAATAAATCATAGAAAACATAAGACATAAAGGTAACATGAGGCATTCATAATATTCTTACATAGAGAGTAACCCTCTTGGTTACGTTTGGAATACCCATCACAGTATATTCCCTAAATCTCTTCGGAGAAACCTTAACGTTTCACTCTTTCGAGTTACCCAATGCATTGGAGAGCTATATCGGTCTCACCCGCCCTTAGTTTATCACGGAACCACCCGTTTTCATAATAATGCCCAAGAACCAAAACATAAATGTATCACATAAAAAATGCATAAAGGAAATATAACATTTCCACATTTCAATCATAATATAACATTTTAGGATATTGAAATAATGAATCCATTCAAAAAGAAACCATTTCCAAAACCATTTAAAACATTTAATAGAGAGATTTTTGAATCAAAGTGTCCCATACCACCTTGAAGCATAAAATTTAAAACCATTAATATCCATATAAATAAATCCTTAAAACCATTTTGAAAACATGGATATTAATAAGAACAAATAATTAAAACATTTAAAACGATATTTTGGTTAAAGGGGTTTTACCAAAATTAGAGACACTTGAATACAATAATTGAGGAATAAAATTTAGTCAGAACTTTATAAAATCATGAGAATAAATGGATTCATGATATAATACTCCAAAGGATAGTATATACACCATATAAGAGTGAATTGGTGCATAACAACAATGAACCCTCAATAGAAAAGTCAAATGTGATTAAATCCCTTATAAATAAGGTATCCTTAAATTAAGGACGAATCAATCTCAAAAATTTGTGTGACAAATATAAATACACCAAATATAAGTGTATATTATGTGTACAACAATAAAAGGTCATTCACACATATTCAATGGATGACATATTCAATGACTACATGTTGAACCAAAAGAAATCAAAATTGGGTTAAAAAGTTCCCTTGGCAGCCTAACGACATCACATCAAAATGAGTTGATGAGAGATAAAAAGAGTATCTCATCACATGGACATAAAATTTACATCAATAAGGATATATGAGAACATATCCCATCATAACAATATGTAAATTAAAAGACCCAACAAAAGAGGTCTTTTAAAAAAGAGGAGGGTGAAAGGTTCCCTTACCGACTTGGGAATCTTTCAAAACGTACACCCCATGAAAGAAGGACAACAGATCATTGAGGTAAATACTAATAAACGAAATTATATTACACAAAGAGTACAATAATGGGCAGTACATATACCACTCAATGGAATTTGTGGAAAATGTAGCATAAATCTCACGGGAATAAAAGTGAGATGAAAAGTCCCTTACGAAATCTCGGCAGCCTAACGACACCACATAAAACATCCGAATATGGATTGATGAGATCAAATAGGGTATCTCATCAAATTACAATAAAATCTACAGGTAGAGGAATATAAAAGAACATACCCCAACATTACAAAGAGGAGCTTTAAAGAAGAGGCATAAAGGAGAGTACTTAAAAAGAAAGAGAGAGGTTAGATCTCTTACGAAAGTTCGGCAGCCTAACGGCGCCACTCAAAACATCCAAAATGGATTATTGAGAGAGAATAGGGTCTCTCATCACATGAACATAAAAATTAAAGTAAGTGTAATGTAAAAGATCATCCCAATAACAAGAAATATGAGCTTTAAAAGGAATGACATAAAAGTGTGTACTTAATAAGAAAGAGAGGAGTAGGATCCCTTACCTCAGGTCCGACTTGACTCGATCATTCTTTAACGTCCTGAATAATAAACTTGAGTTAATTAATACTTGATTATGAAACATTTCCAAGTTCATTATTCCTTTTATATCAATTATATACATGTTATAAACATTATGTAATAATTTAAGTTAAGAATGTTCATTTTGTCGGTATTTGGTTCTTAAGTCGAAAGTGGACTTCTTACAATTACATGTTGTTCGTGTGGTCAAAGGTTATTTATATCCAGAATGAAATTCCTGATTTGGATTTCATATATATTATATATATCCAGAATATACATGTATTTATAATATTACATAATCATTTAGAGGTAAGAAATGAAATGCACCATTCATGGAGACGGTAAGCCGTACGTACGCATGAACGCTACTTTCATTTCTTTGTCATATTAACGGAATTAAAACTAAATGTGAGTTATGTATATTTTAATTCCAGAATTATATTCATCATTTAAATATATCATTCATTATATATATCAATTATATACATGTACTTTTAATAGTACATTACATTTGGGGATAAGAAATGAAATGCACCGTTCATGGAGACGGTAAGCCGTCCGTACGCATGAACACTACTTTCATTTCTATGTCATACTTTAATGGAAGGAAATAATAATGATATAGAGGTATATAATAATTCCAGTATAACATCATATATAATAACATTAAATCCATCCTTTATACGTCCCACGTATGGCATTAACGAATCACAACACTTTGAGGGGGCGGTAGTCCGCACTTCCGAAAATGAAGATATCGCGTATACCCATAATGGAAGCCATAATGGTAAGACACAAATGAAAAATACAGAAGCATAAGTAAAAAATAAACATATAATATATCATATATGAATATAGTGACATCTTAATGGCTACCTTTGAAGGTGTTAAGAGAATGTTGAACAATCATCATTTCGGGAGGCAGAAATTCACCATCCACGGAAACCGTATGTTCTTCTACCATTTGATGTAGTTTTGTGAGAGTGTAGCTCGAATAAATCTTATAAAAACATCCTAGTATATTTAAGATACTGGTGTTTTTACAAAAGAGATAAATAAAAAGAGTTTAGGGGGTTGGAGAAGCAAAAATAATACAAATGAACATGAGAGAATGAATTACCTTTAAAAGTTTAACTTCTTTTGATTTGAGCCTAAAGGCTTCCTTTGAAAGGATTATCCCAAAAGGGAATCCTCTAGGATGAGTAGAGGGATGTTGAGAGAGTAAATGGGCAGGGTTTGGCCGAGCCAAAGGCTTGAGGAGTGTGTTAAATGAGGTAGAGGTGGGGGCCTTTTATAAGAGGATAGGAGGGGCACTTTTGGAAAGTATGAAATATAATTTTATTTGAAAATGTGTTTCGGTTTTAAAAGGTACCACATTGATATAATTAGTGGATAAGGTGATACGGCTTCTAAATCCACTCATCCAATAAGTTTTTGACATGTTTAGTTCATAGATTTTACATTATCTTTCCATTTTATTTTAATCGTTAAATAATGATGTCATCGCTGCATCATTATGATGTCATATATAATTTAATTTATTTAATGTCTAAAAATTATAAAAAAGTTACTATGATTTAGGGAATAGTTTTAGATTTCCAATGACTATTTATAATAAAGATTCTGACTTTTATAACTCCACTTAAAAATTGTTTTAGTAAAACATATCATGTTTGTGTCATTTTTACTTTTACATTAAATAAAAAGTTATTTATGTCATTTCCCAACCAAAGTGGCTTCATGGGGTCCCCAAGTTGACCCATGGCTTGTATTGGTCTACAATTACACATACAATGAGGTTATGACATGTGTCAAGTTCATTTCATATTATTAAAACATTATTTTTACCTTAAACTACACTAATTACCTCTAATCGCGATTAAAAACTTAATAACTTACTATTCACCAAAAAATTATTTTTATTCCATTGAACCACATTTTACTTCTTAATGACAACCATGTATGTCAGATTTTTGAAAATCAATACACAATGATGGAAAATTTTCATTTAAACGGAAAATCAGGTTTTATAAGTACCACTTAGTGGTTTCACTATTCATCAAAAATTGAAGTTTTTCAGAAAAATCCCAAAAATTCACCCTAAGCTATATTTGATATTCTGAATTCAAAAATGAATTCCGTTTTAAAAAATTCAAAACATATAATTCACATTAATTAATTTAATAATTAATTCCCGCTGTCATGACAAATAGCGTGTTTTTATGAAACAATAAGTATCAAAAGATTTACACTAGTTTATGTCCGATTTCAAAGTGAAATTAATTCCAACGACCACTGTTGGATTTAATGGTAAAAATATTTTATAATTTCACTTTAAAAAAAATTCAAATTATAATCTAATCATATAAATAAATTAGATTAAAAATTGGTTTTTAATTAAAATACAACATTTTACACTATTCATTAAAAAATGCACTTTATCGGAAAAATACCAAAAAATTACACAAAGTAAAATTTGATGTCCCGATTCTTAATAAGAGTTTTATTTGGTCCAAAAGAATGTATAAGAGTGATCAAAAATATATTTAATGACAGTTCTCCATTAAAAGGCGATAAGTGAACCTTTTGTGAAAACTAGGGCATATACACCTGAAATTGAATTCTTTCCGTATTTTATGCCTTTAGCTTTTATTGGATAAATGTAAAAAAATTAAAAAACATATATCATCATATATTAGTTATTTCTATCCATTCCCGCCAATAAAACAGC
This sequence comes from Viscum album, assembly GCA_963277665.1. Classification (NCBI taxonomy): domain Eukaryota; kingdom Viridiplantae; phylum Streptophyta; class Magnoliopsida; order Santalales; family Viscaceae; genus Viscum; species Viscum album. Next base: position 1,379,601,118 of record OY728152.1, read on the forward strand.
TACATGTTAACTACCATTTGAAATAATATTATTTTATTATTAGAGTGCAACGTAAGATTCCCAAGAAACTCGTTGTTGCGTGTTGGGTATGCCATCGAGCATAGTTTCCCCTTTAAAGTCATATTGATATTTTATTCACAAATATGGATTAATAAGAAACTTTCATATTCATTATTTACCTAGGGTGTTACAATGATTCTCATCTTTTGGGAAAAAAGAGAACCACTGTGGTGGTGGTACTTATAAGGGCTAGAGAGTCCATGTCAAAAACATTTCTTCATATTCAAAATAATGAGCATATAAACCCAACTAATACGAACAACATATAGAGTATTATTTACATATATTCTACTTATTCATATGCCTTGTTTTATTGAGGATATTTTAACTAATTTATTTTACCAACCCCAATTCAGGATTTATGATATAAGGTGGAAAGAATTCCAGTTCCTGTGGTGCTAACTACAATAGATAGAGGTTCAATTATATTATATGATGAGTGAAGAGATTATGAGTTAATTATTGGGATGTATCACTCCTAGTTATATTTCCAATTATTATGTTTTTATCCATAAGAATTCATCAAATACCATAACTAGATATATTCAGAACACAATATTGTGTATTTATTATGGATTATTGTTTTGATATTATATTCTTATTGGGAAAAAGTGATGTCAGTTGGGAAAAAAGTTACTCAAATAGGTGATGTAAATTTTGGTACACACATTCACTGATGGCCCACTTGATTTTGAGTTTAGTGGAGGATTATACAATTCTAGTTCCTAAAATTGTTATAGAATAACCTAATGTCATTCTAGATGATTTTGTGTCACTAAACCCTTGACATGATATTGTGTTTGATATATGGATTCATATTTTTATTTCTCCAATAATAATTTCCATATATAGAATATATCCCTCTAATTTATATGTGATGAAAATATAGACTGAAAATAATCTATAAAGATAACTTATTAATCCATGTCTATTATATTTTGATTAATTTGTTCTATTTTCAATGATGGGTTAAAATATTATGTGATTTTTGTTTTAATTATCAACACTTAATCTAGGTAATAGTAAACATACATATCCACTAATATGGATTGAGGATTCATTTTATCAATTAAAGACATATTGGTAGTTATAAAATAAATATTTATGATTAGGATATAATTATATGGTGGTTGTGGATGAGGATATCTTAAAGACACTTTATACGTTTTAGTATGGTTATTTTGATTTTATCATAAAATTATTTGAAATTTTGAATTCTCTCAAAAGGATCATGGGATTTATGAATATATTATTCTATGAATTTAAAAATTATTTCATGGTGGTATTTATTGATGGAATTGTTTTTTTATTGTTTGAATTGGAGAACATAAGGAATATGGGAGAAATTATGGTAGTTTTACATTTCCAACTATTTGTGACAATTCAATATATGAGTTATGGTCCATTCTAATCAGTTTCATAGTACATATTGTGTTTTTTTGGGATAGGAAATTATCATGTAATGATTGTGGTAGTTGTGTCTTGGTTGGAACCTAATAAAGTGGATGAGGTGTAGAATTTATGTAATGATTATGTGTATTAAATGATTTTCAGGATAAAAATCTCTCAAATTTGAAATCATGTGAAAATTTCTACCTCAAAGGATCAGGTTTTAATGTGGATTGGACTAAGCTATAATTGATTTGTGTATTGGAAGGAGATTCATGTCAGTGTTTCATTTTAGAGTTATCAGGATCTGGGATATTGAATTTGAGTATTATTTTGAAAAAACACTTCTTTTCGTGGGTTTCGTTTTGATATAAACAAGAGAAAATATCACATATGGTTTTATGATGTTATAGTATAATGATAAAGAAATTTACCTCCCATTTTGTGGTCCCCACATATCACAAAATATTGATTTATATCATCTCCAATAATTACTTGATTTTTTTCATGTAATAATATATGGAATTATTAATGGATTATGCCACTATTTTTTCTATATAATAGGTAAATGAAATTTCATGTTTTATTATTTAAGAAGGAATATTAAAAGTGATTATAAGAGTGTTCCTAATGTTTTTTAGTTGATGAATGAGGAACATTATACGATTCATGTAAATATCGGAGTAGTTTATGGATATGTTTTATTATTTTTTAGATGATAGAGAATATTCCTCAATGTAATATGGGAAAAATTCCTAGCTAGGTAACTATAAAGTGAATATTTTGTGAGATAATATATTCTATAGAGATTATCTTAAGGTGTGGTAAATGTATAAACAATAGAAAGTGTTATTTTAGGGTATGCTTTTAATTTCATCGAAGATTCATGTTTTGGTTCTCTGTGAGTTTAATAGATTACTTGTAGAGATATATCATTTTGTGGGAAGAATGTATCATGTAATGTGAGTAATGTTTTTATGGGTTTGAATAAAGAAAAAAATTAGAGTGATTATATATTTAGGATTATTTTTAGAGGGTTTGTAACACCACGACCATAGTTACCCAGAGTCGGTTCTTTATTTTAATACATTGTCATGATTATAGGGAATCAAGTCTCGAAAGACGAATCCGTTTAGCAGTCTTGGAAAATAGATTACATATTTGAATGTTAAATTTAAATTTCTAACACATGACAAATAAAATAATCCTTTGATAATTCCATTGTTCCCTTAGCTTAACCATTCATCTCAAACATAATACACTTCTTAGGATCTTCGGAAAATAAAACATAAGAAAGGGGTGATCTCAAACCCTCAGTAAGGGTAAGCAATTTAGTGGAAGACAACATAAATATTAAGAATGGTGATTAATTGAAACCACATGAATTTACCAATAATAATCATGAATACTTTTATGGAAGGAACATGAGATGAGTAAATAATTCCATAATAAAACATAGTCATGGTTATTCTACTAGTCAAATGCCCACATGAACCATCAATGTTATTTTCATAATGTGGGAATATATAATGTCGGACATTCTGAAACATTTTGTTAAGGCCTTGGCCATGATGTCTAAAAATTATTAAGGCCTCGGCCAAAACCATATATAAAATTTGGAAAGGCCTCTTCCAATTCCACATCTATTTGTCTCATGAGACATAACAATGCATCGAGGAGCTATAGCGGGCTCCACCCGTCACTTTCTATGTCCAATAGATTCCTCATTTGAAAAGGATGATATATAACATAAACATTTATATTTAAACTAGCATATGAAATGTCAATACATTAACCATAAACCATGAATGGAATAAAAATATCACAACCACATTCAAACATATCAAAAATCCTTTAATACAATATGGATGTTTTGTATCATAATAAATGAACATCAAATAAACATAAAATTCATCAAAGGATGTTGGCATAGATGAAATCAAATCATTTTTCCATGAAATATCACTTTCTATTTGGAAAACATTTATGTTTCACATAATTATAAGGAAAATATTTATTTTGATAATATTATTATAATCTAGTAAGAGATGTTTCGACAATGTCATAACAGCGAAAAATAGCCTCACCTGCAATATAAGTTAAAAATACATTCTTATCATAATTTTGTTGACAAGGTCATAGAACCATGTTTTGAAAAAAACAGAAACATTCCTTTCAAAACATATATGGTTAAAGAAGGTTATAAATTACTTTAACACTTTATCTAGTAAAAAAATGTTTTCAAAAACATTTTTATGAAACATTGATGTGGATGATAAAGAGGTCCTAGTAGATACGTACGTAAAAAAACCTCATAAAATAATGAGATAGTATAATTAACCCTTACCTTATAAATATCCTTGGTCGATGGTAGGTTAACCTCCTGTATACTCATGAAATAATTAAACTATAAAATAATAATATGCATTAATATGATATCATATATTATCTTTTAACATTTCATTGTTAATAATATCATAGTATTAACGTCGTTTCGGGTGTTAACTGATTTGTTTTCCTTTATATGATTTTTTACAAAAGTAATGTTAGTTATAAATAGGATGTATCTTATTTATATTCAGAATTATATTATGTATTTAAACATTATTTTTCTTCATCTAATGAAAATTAGTCTTGAATGGATACAATGGGGAATGAATCATATCGTGTTCATGGAGACTTTAATCCGTACGTACGTACAAGCGACAATATCATTCTCTTGATATTAAAATAATATATAATTGGATGCTATATCATATATAAGGAATAATTATCATATTATATTTATTAATTATATCAATTACACATAATTATTATACCCTTCCAAATAATAATTTATTGAATAACAATTACACCACGACATGGAGACGGTAAGTCGTACATACACACGTATGGTGACATGTCATTAAAAAGATGGATAGAATAATGAATATGGTTGTACTGTATTTATTATAACATCACAGTTTATTGAATATACTGGAGTTATTATTTTAGAATGGAGTCAACAAAGAAATAGAATGTTGAAGAAAAAAGGAACTTGAAAGTGGTGATGAAATATTTACATCTTCTTCGGGTTCTTCCTTTTGATTTGATCAAAAGGGCCCTTTAAGTTGCATTTATGACCAAAGGAATACCTATAAGATGAAGGGAGGTCAGTTTAAAGGGTATTTTGGTATGTTTTTTTCGTTCTAAACAGCTTTGAATTTGTGAATTAAAGAGAAGGTGGAGTGCCCTATTATAAGAGGGGTGAGGGGCACCTTAGGAAAAACTAGAAATAATATTTTATAATAAATTCATTTTAGGATTTTAATGGCTCAAAAATAAATTATTTAAAGTCCAAGGTGTTTATGGGTCGCAAACCACTCATCCAATATGTTTTAGACAGGTTTGGGTAACTATATTAACCTTATCTTTTAGATTTAACTCTTAGTTAAATAGTTCAACATTTACCATGTTTTTTTGTATTTTTATATTATATGGTTAACAAACATACTATATACTTCCAAAAAACCCAATTTGGTTCATTATTGATAATACTATCATTATATATGTTTTTTTTACAAACCATAGATTTTAAGGAATAGAATATCAACTAATAATACAATATTTGTTTTAAAAACTCTTTTATGTCAATTTTGACACTATTTAGTATTCTTTTTTTGATAAATTAATAAAATCATTATTATTTCGAAAAAAATTCAACTAACTACAACTAATATGTCCTATTTTACCTATAAAATTATATTAATTCATTAAAGTATCAAATTACATTTATTTGGATATTTAAATAGTCAATTATTTTAATCATTCATTAATTAAGTAATTACTACATCATCATTGTGTAAAGAATAAATTAAATTATTTAATGTCTAAAAAATATAAATAAAATACCATTATTTAGGAAATATATTTATCTTTATAATTATATCTATAGTCAAATTTACCTTTTGTGTAACCCTATATTATAAATGTTTTAGTTCTTAAACTTTGATTTTTATTCTTTTAACTCTTCTTTGAATTAAATAATAACAAAAGTCCAAATCTAAACCATGTGGCACAAATAGGTTCATATTTTAATCCTATGGTTTTTTTTGTTGAATTATATTTATCCAATAAAATTAGGACATCGTTTCGGTAATAATAATATCATTTTTTCCCTTAATTCCCATATTTACTTTTAACCGTGGTAAATAAATGTAAACATTTTCTCTTCACGAAAAATTTTATTCATCTTATTAAACCACATTTTATTTACTTATATCAACCATGTCTCTCGGATTTTTGAAATTTAATTCACAGAAGAGATACAATTATGTTTTATGCCAATTTGCAAATGATCCTTGAAAGTGGGTAAAAGACAGTAAAATTTCAATAAAATTTCAATATATCTAAACTTATTATAAAATGATATCAATGAATTATATTGAACTTATATAAGTATCATGTATCTATTTTGACCTTAAATAAATTTAAATGAAATAAATAATTATTTAAATGTAGAGTCAGTTTTAAAAAATAACGCAGTGTTTTTCAGTATTTATCAAAATTTAAATGTTTTAAGAAACATAAAAAAAATAACCTAAGCTAATTTGGATATTACGAATTAAAAAATGAAGTCTATTTTACCAAATTTAATATATGGAAATTGTATTAACTAATTTAAAATTAATTCCCATTCCCAAAACCAAAAAACGTATTTTAAAGAAATAAAAACTATCAAAATGTTGACACCTATTTATATCCAATTTCAATGTGATATTACATTCACTGAACAGAATTGGAATAAATGGTAAAAATATAATCTATCTAATCTTATAAACAATTAAAATGTATAATTTGACAATATAAATTATTTTTATTAAGAAAGTTGTTTTCGGTTAAAATATATTATTTTTCACTATTCACCCAATATGAAAGTTCTCAAAAAAACAAAAAAAATTATTGAAACTAAACTCTATTTTCCCAATTCTAAAGAAGAAGTTTATTTATTCAAATTCAATATATAAAAGTTTCAAATATCATATTTAAAAATGGTTTTCCATTAAAAGGTGGTAAAATTGCATTTTTTTGAAAAATACTTCTTTTATCTGAATAAAATGATTTTTTTTAAATTATGTATTTTAAAATCATAATATGGATTCTAAAATTATAAGGTTTATTTAAAGTTCAAAATTAATTCAATACTATTCCTAAATGCTTTTGAACGACTAGTTTGGTAAGTTGTGGTGCGCTAGAACTCAGTGTTGCGTGTAGTACAAGTTATTGGATTACATGGAAGAAATAATGTTCTATGAAATATTGGGGTGTTAAATTCTTCCCTTATTCAATAAATTGACTCCTTACAATTTGAATTTTTTTTTTTGAAAATAAAAGGCTGAAAATAGAAAATACCTTGGGGGAAACCCACATCAGAAATTGGGTTAATAAAATTTAGTCTTAATAAGAGGAAAAGGGAAATGAAATGGTCACCACCAAATTATGATCTTGATTAGGAGAACATTGGTGTAAATTAGAGACAAATAATTAGAAGACCAAGGTAAATATTTATAAGGAGTGATTGAGGTCATCAATCACTAACAAGTGTAAAATTGAAGGTCTCAAAGCCATCAATCATTGATGATTTGAAATACCATCAGTTTAATAAAACATAAGGTATTAGAAAACACCTATTTGATTTTAATATTACTTTCCTAATGTTTAAGAATTTATTTACCCTTAGAATAAGAGGGGAATAATTATATATATATACATGAACTGTAGATTTTCATCCATCAACTAATTCCTACCATAAACTCATTTTTCACTCCCAAAGATTTCAATAAAATATTCTATTAATCCTATTCATAAAGGGATCCCAAAATAAGGAATTTATAATTCAAATATCAGACCCTCTAAAAAACAAGATTATACAATCTAGGGACTTCATGTAGTCCAGTGTTAGGTGATAAATCCCAATCGCACTATGGTTGTGGGTTCAATTCCAACAACATTGTCTGATGCGATGTATTGTCACACGGTCTACGTGTTGTCCATTTTATAATAATACAAAAATAACATTAACAATAATATCCAATTTCTAACTTAATCCATTCCAACCGTTAGACTTATCCAAAATACTTATATCCAAACTCACAGTCCAAAATTTATAAGGATGTTAATAAAAAAAGATCTTTTTTACCATGTAATAACATGTGAACACCTACATCATGTATTTTTTTAAAACATTATAACACCCTGAATTACCATAAAACATATTGAGTACATTCATGCTGCCTTATCCTTTATATAATACTGGATATATTCCTTACATCCAAAAATTCAGATTATTCCAACAATGGTGAAATAAATAAACCATTAATTAGTTCTAAGGGAGATAAGACTATCCATTATAATTTATCCAAATCAACCATCTCTAATTCCAAAATCACTAATTCAATATCAGGACCATACTAAGGATTACATTTCCTTCAACAATGTATCATCCAATATTTGTAGCTTACAATTATGTCACTATTCATAGAACAATATAATCTCAAATCCTCAACAAAATAGTATTGCAGAACAATCTTTATTTATCTCCCTAATTACAATAACCAGTATATTGTTGATACAATAATCAAAAGAAATAATTCTATATTAACAACATAAGAACACTAGTCATTCCTCTTTATCTGAGGTAGTATCATAAGTTGGTTATTATCCAATTTTATCATTTAAGGTATACTCTGATGACTGGTAAATTGATTAGCATAATTTCCCAACGCCTTGCAGATGAAGCATTGTACATTTGAAACTTTTTTATTACACCTTCCAATCACGTACTTAGTGTCCTTTCTCTCCACACTTATAACAAACTCCCATTCCTTTTTAGAATTTACCAAGGTTATTCTTTCCACAGTTATCACATATTCGAAAATCCTTCTTTTGTTGATTCCCATTATCCATATTTCTCTATTACATCAATTTCTTCTCTTGCTTCACTTCAAATCCATATGACTCAGAGAATTCTTTACTTATTTTATTAACACGTGATACTATTTCGTCATATGTTCAGAATACATGGGAGACTCTTTCACTTCTAAATGTTGTCTTAATAACATGAATGATATGATCCTTCTTTCTCTATGTATCATATGTATTTCAAGAGTTCACATTCCATCTACTATGAACCATTTATAAAAAATGGCATACACTATGTTAGTTTATGAATTTTAATGAATAATTCCAAACATGTAAAATACCAAACATAAATTGAATAGTGTATCGATATAATCAATAATCATGAAAATATTTGCTTCGAGGACGTATATACTCATAACTTCTTCATAATGATTTTTAATGAAAATGAGAATTATCCTAAGCAAATCCCCTAAGAGTGTCGTATTAAAGAGTGCACCAAGGCCTGTTTTTGTGCACCAATTCCCATTTGAGTCTAACTCAAAGCATTGTTATTGGGTTTTAACCCCTTGTACATGTATGATAGAGCCGCCTCTACCTGCTCGTATCCATACAGGGATATATTTGTTTGGAAAACTCAAAAAATATCTACATTACAAAAATTCTCAAAATTTTTTATATACTAATCCTCAATGTCTATTTTAGGGTAATGTTATCTAATAAGAGATTATCTAAATCTAGTTTCCATGTTTATTGCTAAACATATTATGATACCAACTGTTACACCCGACCCTAGTTACCAATATTCAGTGCATTATTTTAATATGATGGCATTAATATAAAGAATCATGTCCCAAAAGACCGGTCATTTTAGATGTCTTGGAAATTAGATTACATATATGATCGTTAAATTACACTTTTTAACATACAAAAATACGCATTAAGAATTCCATTGTTCCCTTATCTTAACCTTACATCTCAAACATAAAAAACATCTTGTGATCTTGGGAAAATAAAACATAATAATGGTTGATCTCAAATGCTCACTAAGGGTAATCAATATAGTGAATGAAAACATAAATATTAAGCATGGTGAATAATTGAAACAACATGTCATTACAAATAATAAACATGAATACTTTTATGGCACAAATATGAGCTGAGTATATAATTCCATAACAAAACATAATCATGGGTATTCTACGAGTCGAATGACCACATGAACCATCAATATTATTATCATAATGAGGTATGTATAATTTCGGACATTCTGAAACATTTTTTCAAGGACATGGGAAAGATGTCTGAAAATGATTAAGGCCTCAGACAAAACCAAATATCAAATTGGGAATGGACTCAACCAATTACACATATAGTTGTCTCATGAGACCAACCGATCCATTGAGGAGATATATAGGGCTACACCCATCACTTACTAAGTCCAATACATTCCGCATTTGAAATGGTTAAAATATAACATAAACACTTGTATTAAAACTAGCATACGAAATGTCAATACATTAACCATAAACCATGAATGGCATAAAAATAAAACATCCACTGTCAAACATATCAGAAAACCTTTAATAAAATATTGATGTTTTGTATCATAATAAATCAACTTCAAATAAACGTAAAATATATAAAAAGATTTTCACATAGATGAAATCAAATCCTCTTTTAGAGAAATATCTCTTTTTATTTTGAAATCATTTAAGAGTCACATAAATATAAATAAAACATTAATTTTTAAAATATTCTTATATGCTTGTAAGGGAAGCTTTTATAATGTTATAATTGCGGAAAATAGCCACACCTGCCGTATAAGTTAAGAAAACATTCTTATCAAAATTTTGTCAAAAAGGTCATAAAGTACCTTTTTTAGAAAACAAAGGAAACATTACATTCAAATAATTTAAGGATAAATAAGGTTATAAATTACTTTAACCTTTATCTAGTAAAAAATGTTCTGAAATACATTATCAAGAAACATGGAAATCGATGATAAAGTGGTCCGAGTAGATACTCAAGTAAAAAAACCTCGGATAATAAAGAGATTGTAGAACTAACCCTCATTCTGTACTTTTCCTAAGTCGAGGGTAGTTTAACCACTAGTATAATTGAGAAATAATTAAATTATAGAAGAATAATATTCATTAATATGATATCATATATGATCTTTTAGCATTTCATTGTTAATAATATCATAGTATTAACGTCGTTTAGGGTGTTAACCGATTCGTTTCCCTTCATATGCATTATTAATTAAGTAATGTTTGTCATGGATAGTATGTATCATATTCATATTCAGAATTATAATAATTCTTTCAAAATTATTATTAATCATCTAATGAAAATTATTATTGAATGGATATAATGGGGAATGAATATCATCATGTTTGTGGAGACGGGAATTCGTACGTACGCACGTATGGTGTCATGTCATTCAAAGGATGGATAAAATAATGAATATAGTGGTATAATATTTATAATAACATCACATTATATAGAAGATACTAGATTTAATATTTTATAATGGAAGAAACAAAGAAAGAGGATGTGGAAGAAGAATGGAACCTGAAAGAGGTGATGAAATATTTACATATTCTTCAGGTTCATCCTTTTGATTTGATCAAAATGGATCTTTTAGATGGATTTTTGATTAATGGAAGGCCTCTAGGATGAAGGGAGTCCATTAGAGAGGGTATTTGGGTAGGGGTTAGCCGAGCCAAATGGCTTTGAATTTGTGAATTAGAACAAAGGGGTAGTGCCCTTTTATAAGTGGGGTGAGGGGCACCTTAGGAAAAGCTAAAAATATTAATTTATAATAAATTCATATTCAGAATATAATGGCTCCAAAATGGACTATTTAAATGATAATTTGTGGATGGGTCAAACACCAAATAACCAATAAGTTTTAGATATGTATGTGTCACTATATTAACCTTATATTTTAGATTTAACTCTTAGATAAATAGTTTCACATTTACCATGTCTCGTTGAATTTTTATATTATATTACTAATAAACTTACTATATAAATCCATGGGAACACAAAGTGGTTCATTAATGATACACCTATTGTTATATATGTATTTTGGAAAATCCTTAGATTTTTAAGAATATAATATCAATTAATAATATAATATTTGATTTTAAAGCTCATTTATGCCAATATTGACACTATTTGGTATTTTGTTTTTGCTAAATTCATAACAGCATTATTACTTAAAAAAATTCATATAACATACCCTAATATGTCATATTAACCTAGATAATTAATGTAATTCATAAAAATTATAAAATTACATTTATTTGGATATTTATAATATCAATTATTTTAATCATTCATTAATTATGTTATTACTGCATTATCATGATATCATAAATAAATTAAATTATATAATGTCTAAAAATATAAATAAAATACCATTATTTAAGAAATATTATTTTATTTCTAATTAATATTTATAGTCTAATTTATCTTATTTTTAACCCTAAATTAAAAATGTTTTATTTATTAATCATTGATTTTAACACTTTTAACTCTTCTTTTAATTAAATAATAATAAATGTCCTAATCTAAACCAAGTGGATCAAAGAGGTTCATATTTTTTTCATCAGGTTGTTTTTGGATGAATTATTCTTATCCAATAGAATTTTGACATGTGTTAGGGTAATAATAATATCATTTTTACCCTTAATTACCCTATTTACTTTTAATCGTGGTAAATTAATGTAAAAGGTTACTGTTCACAAAAATATTTTCATCTTATTAAACCATATTTTACTTAATGATATCAACTGTGTCTCTCGGATATTCTAAATTCTATTAAAAGAAGTAGTAAAATTATGTTTTATGCAAATTTGTAAATGCCCCATGGAGGTGGGTAAAAGATAGTAAAATTTCAATAAAATTTTTATACATTGAAACTGTTTATAAAATGACTCCAATGAATTAAATTGAACTTATATATGTACTATGTAACTATTTTGACCTAAAATAATTTCCAATTAAATAAATAATTATTTAAATTAAAAGCTGGTTTTAACCAATAACAAAGTGTTTTTCACTATTCATCAAAATTTAAATGTTTTTAGAAACATACCAAAAATTCACCCTAAGACAATTTTGATATTCCGAATTAAAAAATGAAGTATATTTTACAAATTTAAAAATATAAAAATTCTATATATTAATTTTAAATTAATTTCTATTGTAAAAACCAAAAAGCTTATTTTTTAGAAAGAATAACTATCTAAAGATTGACACTTGTTTATGTCCAATTTCAAAGTGAAATTACCTACAATGAATATAATTGGATTAAATGGTAAAAATATAATCTATTTATACTTCTAAAAAATGAAAATTTATAAATTAACACTATATATTATTTTGATTAAAAAACTTGTTTTCAATTAAAATAAATTATTTTTCATTATTCACCCAAATATGAAAGTTATCAGAAAAACACAAAAAATTTATAGAAACAAAACTCTTATATCCCGATTCTAAAGAAGACATTTATTTTTTTTCAAATTGAATATATAAAAGTTTCAAATATTGTATTTAAAATAGGTTCTCCATTAAAAGGCGACAAAATTTTATTTTTCTGAAAAATAATTCTTTTACCAGAAAAAAATGAATTTGATCTTAAATAATGTCTAAGAAACTTATAGTATGGATTCTAAAATTAAAAGGATTATATAATGTTCAAAATTCATTTAGTACTATTACTAACCCCTTTTGAACGGCTATTTTCGTATGTCGTGGTGCGCTAGAACTCGGTGTTGCGTGTAGTGCAAGTTATTTAATTATTTAAAGAAATAACATACGTTGTAATATTGGGGTGTTACATTCTTCCCTTCTTCAGTGAATTTAATCCTCACAATTTGAAATTGTTTTTTTAAAATAAAAGGATAGAAATAGAAAATACATATGTTGAAAACCCATATCATAAATTGAGTTATTAAAATTTAGTCTTAATAATAGGAAAAGTGAAATGAAATGGTCACCACCAAATTTTGATCTAGATTATGAGAACATTAGTGGAAATTAGAGACACATAATTGGAGGGAAAATGTAAATATTTATAAGGAGTGATTGAGGTCATCAATCACAAACAAGTGTAAAATTAAGGGCCCCAAATCCATCAATCTATGATGATTTGAAATACTATCGGTTCAATAAAACATAAGGTATTAGGATAACACATTTTTGGTTTTTAGATCCATTTCCAAAATATTAATAAATAATTTAACCATAGAATAAAAGGTGAAAAATTTAATATATATATATATATACGAGACAAGTATAGTTTCATCGTTCAACTAATTCCTACCACAAACTCATCCTTCACTCCCAAAGATTTCAAAAAATATTCTATTTATCCTAATCGTATAGGGTTGGAAAAATAACGAATTTATAATTCACCTATCTGACCATTTAAAAAACTAGATTATATAATCCATGGAATTCATATAGACCAGTGGTAGGAGAAAAATCCCAATCGCACTATGGTTGTGGGTTCGATTCCCAAAGCATTGTCCTACGTGATAGATTGTCACATGGTCTGTGTGTTGTCCTTTTTATAAAATTTCAAAAATAACTTTAACAATAATATCCAATTTCAAACATAATCCATTCCAACCATTAGACTTATCCAAAATACTTCTATCCAAACTGAGAGTCCAATATTTATAAGGATGTTGAAAAGAATGAATATCCCTTTTTCCATGTAATAACATGTGAACACCTTTATCATGTATTATTTTAAAACATGTTAACACACTGAATTTCAATAAAACATTATTGATTACAATCATTATCCCTTACCCTTTATATAATATGGGATATGTTCCATATATACAAAAATTTGGAATAGTCCAAAAATGATGAAATAAAAAAAATTAATTATTTCTAAAGGAGTCAAGAATATCCAATATAATTTATCCAAATCAGCCATCTCTTATTCAAAAATCTCTACCTCATTATCAGGACCATATTATGTATTACCTTTCCTTAATCTATATATCTTCCAAAAAGTGTTGCTTACTATTATGTCACTTTTTTTAGAACTATATAATCTCAAATACTCAATAAAATAGTACTTCAGTAGAATACTTATTTATCTCCATAATTCATATAACCATTATATTATTGATACAACACGCAAATGAAATATTTCTATTTTAACAACATAAGAACAATATTCATTCCACTTCATATGAGGTAGTATCATAACATGATTATTATCCAATAGCATCATTTAAGTTATACTCCAATGAATGAGACAATGATTTGTGTAGTGTCCTAACACCAGGAAGATGAAACACTATACATTTGAATCTTTTCTCTTACCCCTTTCAATCACGTACATAGTGTCCTTCTTCTACACACTTATAACAAACTCCCATTAACTTTAAAAATTACCAAGGTGATTCTTTCCACCATTATCACATATGGTAAAATCATTCATTTCCCTCTTCCCTTTATCTATCTCTCTCTCTTCCATACTTATCTTCTCTTTCTTCCCTTAAAATCCATTGGACTTATAGAATTCATTACTTATCTTACTAACACGTGATACTGTTAATTCATATGTTGAGAGTTCATGAGAGACTATTTCCATAATAAATGTTGTCTTAATACCTAGAATTATATGATCCTTCTTAATCATTGAATCATATATATTGATGGAGTTCACAATCCTTCTACTGTGTTCCATTTCTATACAATGGCATACAATAGGTCAGTTTATGAATTGCAATGAATAATTCCAAACTTGTAAAATACCAAACATTAATTGAACTATTTATGGATATAATCCATAATGATAAAAATATTTTCATTGAGGACATATATACTTGTAAATCCTTCATAATGATTTTAATGAAATTTATAATTATCCTAAGAATATCTCCTGGGTGTGTCGTTACCAAGAGTCATGTAAGGCCTGTTGTCGTGCACCAGTTCCCATACGAGCCTAGCTCAAAGCAGTGTTTTTGGGAGTTACCCCTAGGTAAATCTATTCCAGGGGCGCCTCTACCAGCTCGTATCTAGACAAGAATGTATTTTCTTGGAAAAATCACAAAATATATACATGAAAAATATTCTAGGAAGTTCTTCTATACTAATTCTAAAAGTCTATCTTAGGGTAATGTTCTCTAATAAGTGTTTATTTAAATCTAGTATCCATCATTTTTGTAAAACATTCTCTGATACCAACAGTAGCACCCGACCCTTGTTACCCAGAGTCAGTGCATTACTTTAGTACATTGGCATGATTACATGGAATCATGTCCTGAAAGACAAATCAGTTTAGCAGTCTGGGAAAATAGATTACATATATGAATGTTTCATTACACTTTCTAACATAAAAAAAATATATCCTTTTAGAATTACATTGTTCCCTTTGATTAAACCTAATTATCAAACATAAACCACTTTTTGTGATCTTAGGAAAATAAAGCATAAGAAATCAGTGAGCTCAAACTCTCAGTAAGGGTAAGCAATACAGTGGAAAATAATATAAATATTAATCTTGGTGAATAATTGAAACCACATGCCTTTACCAATAATAACCATTAATACTTTTATGGTAGAAATATGGGCTGTGTAAATAATGAAATTATAAAACATAATCATGGGTATTCTACTAGTAGAATGACCACATGAACCGTCAATATTATTTTAATAATGAGACAACATATAATTTCAGAAATTCTAAAACATTTGGTCAAGGCCTTGGCCAAAACGTCTAAAAATGATTAAGGCATCTACCAAAACCATATATCAAATTGGGAAAGGCCTCAGCCAATTCCATGTCTAGTTGTCTCATGAGACCTAACAATGAATCGAGGAGCTACAGAGGGCTCCACCCGCCACTTACTTAGTCTAATACATTCCTCATATGAAAAGGTTGAAATATAACATAAACATTCGTATTAAAAAAAGAATACAAAATGTCAATAATTTATCCATAAACAATGAATGGTATAAAAATAGCACATCCAAATTCAAACATATCACAAAATCTTAAATACAATATTGAATTTTTGTACCATAGTAAATCAACTTCAAATAAACTTAAAATCAATCAAAGGATGTTGACATAGATAAAATCAAAACCGTTTTTAGAGAAATATCTCTTTCTATTATGAAATCATTTAAGAGTCACATAATTATAAAGAAAACTTTTACTTTTAAAATATTCTTATAAATATGTAAGGGATGCTTAGATGACATTATAATTGTGAAAATAGCTGCACCTGCCGTATAAGGTAAAAAATTCTTATCTTAATTTTGTCAAAAAGGTCATAAAGTACATTTTTGGAAAACAATGGAAAGATTCCATTAAAAAAATATAAGGTTAAAAAAGCTTATAAATTTCTTTACCCCATTATCTAGTAATAAAAATGTTCTGTAATTCATTAATAAGAAACATGGATGTGGATGATAAAGAGGTCCTAGTAGGTTCTTACTAAAAACCAAACTCGGATAATAATAAGATTGTAGAATTAAACCTTACCCTTAACTTTTCCTTGGTAGAGGGTAGGTTAACCTCCTGTATAATGGTGAAATAATAAAATTATACAAGAATAATATACATTTATATGATATCATATATGAAATTTTAACATTGCTTTGTTAATAATATCATAGTATTAACGTCGTTTTAGGTGTTAACCGATTCGTTTTCCTTTATATGCATTGTTACGTAATTAATGTTTTTATGGATATGATGTATCATTTTCATATTCCTAATTATATTAATTCTTTATACATTTTTTTAATCATCTAATGAAAATTAGTCTTTAATGGATACAATGGGGAATGAATATCATCGTGTTCGTGGAGAGGGTATTCGTACGTACGCACGTATGGTGACATGTCATTAAAAGGATGCATAGAATAATGAATATGGTTTTAACTTATTTATAATAACATAAATTTATATAGAATATACTTGAGTTATTATTTAATAAAGGAAAAAACAAAGATAGATGATGTTGAAGAAGAATTTAACTTGAATGTGGTAATGAAATATTTACCTCTTCTTCGGGGTTTTCCTTTTAATTTGATCAAAAGGGATCCTTTAGTTGTCTTTTTGACTAAAGGAAGGCCTCTAGGATAAAGGGAGGCTAGTTGAGAGGGTATTTTGGGCAGGGGTTGGCCGAACCAAATGGCTTTGAATTTTTCAATTAGAGAGAAGGGGTAGTGCCTTTTTATAATCAGGGCGAGGGGCTCCTTAGGAAAAGCTAGAAATATTATTTTATAAAAAATAATATTTAGAATGTAATGGCTCCAAAATGGACTATTTAAATGAAAAGGTGGGGTTGGGTTAAAAACCACTTAACCAATAGGTTTTAGACAAGTTTTTTTCACTATATTAACCTCATATTTTAGATTTAACTCTTAGTTAAATAGTTGTACATTTACTATGTCTCGTTGTGTTTTTATATTATATGTTTAATAAACGTACTATATACTTCCAAGATAATCCTAATTTGTTAATTAATGATACACCTATCGTTATATATGTCTTTTTGCTGATACATAGATTTTTAGGAATATAATATCAATTATTAATATAATATTTGTTTTTAAAACTCATATATGTCAATTTTGACACTATTTGTTATTTTGTTTTTCCTAAATTCATAACATCATTATTACATTGAAAAAAATTCATATAATATACCCTAAAATGTCATATTAACCTAGATAATTAGTGGAATTCAATAAAATTCTAAAATTGCATTTATTTGGATATTTATAATGTCAATTATTTTAATCATTAATTTATTAATTAATTACTACATCATCATGCTATCAGAAATAAATTAAATTATTTAATGTCTTAAAAATATAAATAAAATACCATTTTTTAGGAAATATTTTTGGATTTATAATGAATATTTATATTCGAATTTATCTTATTTTTAGCCTTGTATTAAAAATGTTTTATTTATTAATCACTGAGTTTAACACATTTAACACTTCTTTTAATTAAATAATAATAAATGTCATAATCTAAACCAAGTGGATCAAAGAGGTTCATATTTTATCCTCATGTTGTTTTTGGTCGAATTATAAATTTCCAATAGAATTAAGACATGATCTAGTGTAATAATGATATCATTTTTACCCTTAATTACCCTGTTTACTTTTAATAGTGGTAAATTAGAGTAAAAAGTTACTATTCACCAAAATTATATTCATCTTATTGAACTAGATTTTACTTAATGATATCAACCGTGTCTCTTAGATTTTCTAAATTCAATTCATAGAAGTGGTAAAATTATGTTTCATGCATTTTCAAATGCCGCTAGGAGGTGGGTAAAAGACGGTAAAATTTCGATAAAATTTTTATATATCTAAACATATTATAAAATAATTCCAATGAATTACATTGAACATATATACGTATTACGTATATATTTTGTCCTAAAATAATTTTAAATGAAATAAGTAATTATTTAAATGAAAATCCGGTTTTAACAAACAACATAGTGTTTTTCACTATTCATCAAAATTTAAATGTTTTTAGAAACAAACCAAAAATTATCCCTTATATAATTTTGATATTCTGAATTCAAAAATGATGTCTATTACACCAAATTCAAAATATATAAATTTTATATATTAATTTTAAATTAATTCCTATGGTCAAAACTAAAAAGCTTATTTTTTAGAAATAATAACTATCAAAAGATTGACAATTTTTTATGTCCAATTTCGAAGTGAAATTATCTACAATGACTAGAATTAGATTAAATTGTAAAAATATAATCTATTTATACTTATAAAAAATTAAAATTTATAATTTAACACTATATATTATTTTGATAAAAAAAATTCAGTTAAAATATAATATTTTTCATTATTCACCTAAAGATGACAGTTATCATACAAACACCAAAAATTTATTGAAACTAAAATCTTAAGTCATGATTATAAAGAAGATTTTTATTTTTTTCAAATTGAATATATAAATGTTTCAAATATTGGATTTAAAAAAGGTTCCCTATTAAAAGGTGGCAAAATTGTATTTTTCTAAAAAAAAATTCTTTTATAAGAAAAAATTAAATTTTTTCTTGATTTATGTCTAAGAAACTAATAATATGGAATCTAAAATAATAAGGATAATATAATGTTCAAAATTCAGTTAATATTATTCATAACCACTTTTGAATGGCCTGTTTTTATGTCGTGGTGCGCTAGAACTCAGTTTTGTATGTTGTGAATGTTATTGTATTATTTTGAAGAAATAACGTACTAGGAAATCTTAGGGTGCTACATTCTTCCCTTCTTCAGTAAATTGAATCCTTTAAATTTGAAATTGTTTTTGGAAAATAAAAGAATGGAAATAGAAAATACAATTTTGGGAAACCCACATCGAAAATTGTGTTAATAAAATTTAGTCTTAATAATAGGAAAAGGTAAATGAAATGGTCACCACCAAATTATGATCTACATTAAGAGAACATTAGTGTAATTAAAGGAATATAATTGGAGGGAAAACATAAATATTTATAGTGAGTGATTGAGGTCATCAATCGAAAACAAGTGTAAAATTGAGGGCCACAAATCCATTAATCAATGATGATTTTAAATACTATCGGTTCAACAAAACTTAAGGTAATAGGAAAACACATTTTTGGTTTTTAGATCCCTTTCCTAAAGATTAAGAAATAATTAACACAGAGAATAATAGGGGAAAAATTATATACATATATATATACACATATATATATACTTGACATATATAGTTTCATCCCTTAACTAATTCCTACCAAAAACTCACCTTTCACTCTAAAATAATTCAAAAAATATTATATTTATCCTAATAGTATAGGGTTCCCAAAATAATGAATTTACAATTCACCTATCTAACCCTTTAAAAAAACTAGATTATAAAATTTCGGGACTTCATGTAGTCCAGTGGTAGGCAATAAATCCCAATCATATTGTGGTTGTGGGTTCGATTCCAACAACATTGTCCTACATGACGAATGGCCTCACGGTCTGTGTATTGTCTGTTTTATAAAAATCCAAAAATAAACATAACAATAATATCGAATTTCAAACTTAAAACATTCCAACCATTAAAATTATCCAAAATAATTCTATCCAAACTCACAGTAAAAAAATTATAATGATTTCAAACACAATGAAGATCATTTTTCCCTTGTAATAACATGTGAAAAACATCCTCATGTATTATTTTAAAACATGGTAACACCCTGAATTACCATAAAACTTTTTCGATTACACACATGCTCCCATATACTTTATATAATACTTGATATATTCCTTATATAAAAAATTTGGAATATTTTAAAAATGATGAAATAAACAAACCATTAGTCTGTTCCAATGGAGTCAAGAATATCCAATATAATTTATCCAAATCAGCCATCTTTTATTCCAAAAACTCTACCTCATTATCAGGACCATATTAAGGATTACATTTCCTTCAACAATGTATCTTCCAAAAAGTGTATCTTACTATTAAATCACTTTTCATAGTACCATATAATTTCGAATCATCAATGAAATAGTATTTCAATACAATCCTTATATATCTCAATAATTCATATAACCTCTATATTATTGATACAACACTCAAATGAAATAATTCTATTTTTATAACATAAGAACACAAGTCATTCCCATTCATATGAGGTTGTATAATAATAGGATTGTTATCCAATAGCATCATTTAAGGTATACTCTAATGAATGGGACTTTGATTCGCGTAGTGTACCAACACCTGGAAGATGAAGCACTATAAATTTGAAACTTTTTTTACGCCTATCAATCACATATATGGTGTCCTTTTTTTACACAGTTATAACAAACTTCCATTCCCTTAAAGAAATTACCAAGGTGATTCTTTCCACAATTATCACAAATGGTAAAATATTTCCTTTCCCTCTTCCCTCTATCCATCATTCTCTCTTCCATAATTTTCGTCTCTTTCTTCACTTTAAATCCATTGGACTCAGATAATTCTTTACTTATCTTACTAACACATGATACTATTTTTTCATATGTTGAGAGTACATGGGAGACTATTTCCCTAATAAATGTTGGTTAATAACCAGAATGATATGATCCTTCTTAATCCTTGAATCATATGTATTGCTGGAGTTCACCTTCCTTCTACGGGGTGCCATTTCTATAAAATGGCATACAATAGGTCAGTTTATGAATTAAAATGAATAATTCCAAAAATGTAAAATACCAAACATAAATTGAACAGTTTATAGATATAATTCATAATCAAAAAAATATTTTCATTGAGGAGGTATATACTCGTAAATCCTTTATAATGATTTTAACGAAAATTATAATTATCTTAGTTATATCCCCTAAGAGTGTCGTAACCAAGAGTGCAGTAAGGCCTGTTGTCGTGCACCAGTTCTCATTCGAGTGTAGCTCAAAGCAGTGTTTTCGGGTGTTACCTCTAGGTACATCTATACCAGAGATTCCTTTACCTGCTCATATCCAGAGAGGAATTTATTTTCTAGGAAAAATCACAAAATCTATACATTAAAAATATTCTAGGATGTTTGAATATACTAATTCTCAAATATTATGTTAGGTTAATGTGCTCTAATCAGTGTTTATTTAAATCTAGTAACCAATGTTATTGCGGAAATTTCTATGATACCAAATATAACGCCCAAACCTTGTTACCCAAAGTGGGCGCATTTTTTTAATACATTGGAATGATTACAAGGAATCATGTCCTGAAAGACCAATCTATTTTGCAGTATTAT
Organism: Viscum album; assembly: GCA_963277665.1. NCBI lineage: Eukaryota > Viridiplantae > Streptophyta > Magnoliopsida > Santalales > Viscaceae > Viscum > Viscum album. The sequence continues at coordinate 1,379,623,254 of OY728152.1, forward strand.
AAAATAGATTACATATATGAATGTTACATTACACTTTCTAACATGAAAAATTATATCCTTTGATAATTCCACTCTTCCCTTAGCTTAATCCTACATCTCACACATAAAACACTTTTTGGCATCATGGGAAATTAAAACATTAGAAACGGGTGAGCAGAAACACTCAGTAATGGTAAGAAATACAGCAGAATATAACATAAATATTACGCTTGGTGAATAATTGAAACCAAATCCCTTTACCAATAATAAACATTAATATTTTTATGGTAGGAATATGAAATGTGTAAATAATGACATAATAAAACATAATAATGGGAATTATAATAATCGAATGACCACATGAACCATCAATATTATTTTCATAATGAGAGACTGTATATTGCCAGACATTCTGAAACATTTAGTCAAGGCCTCGGACAAGATTTTTAAAAATGATTAGGGCGTCTTCCAAAACCATATATCAAATTGGGAAAGGCCTCATCCAATTCCATGCCTAGTTGTCTCATAAGACCTACCGATGCATCAAGGATCTATAGCGGGCTCCACTCGTCACTTAATAAGTCCAATACATTCCCCATACGAAAAGGATGAAATATAACATAAACATTCATATTAAAACCAGTATACGAAATGTCAATAATTTATCCATAAACCATGATTGGTATAAAAATATCACATCCATATCCAAACATATCTCAAAACCTTTAATTCAATATGGAATTTTTTTAACATAATTAATCAATGTCGAATAAACATAAAATCTATAAAAGGATGTTGACATTGATTAAATCAAAACCATTTTTAGAGAAATATCTATTTCTATTATGAAATCATTTAAGATTCAAATAATTATAATGAAAACATTTATTTTAAAAATATATTCTTATATGCTTGTAAGGGATGCTTCGATGACGTTATAACAGTGGAAAATATATGCACCCTCCGTATAAGTTAAAAAAATTATTATTTTAATTTTGTCAAAAAGGTCATAAAGTACCTTGTTTAGAAAATGACATAAATATTCCTTTGAAAACATATATTCTTAAAAAAGGTTATAAATTACATTAACCCTTCATCTAGTAATAAAAACTTTCTGAAATACATTATTAAGAAACATGGATGTTGATGATAAAGATGTCCCAGTAGATACTTAAACAAAAACAAACTCGTATAATAATAAGATTGTAGAATTGAAACTTAACTTTTACTTTTCCTTGGTCGAGGGTAGGTTAATCTCATTTATAATGGTGAAATAATTAAAATATACAAGAATCATATAAATTAATATTTTATCATATATTATCTTTTAACATTGTTTTCTTAATAATATCTTATTATTATCATCGTTTTGGGTGTCAACTGATTCGTTTTCCTTTATATGCTTTGTTATGTAAGTAATGATTGTTATGGATATGATTTATCTTATTCATATTAAGAATTATATTAAGTCATTGAACATTATTTTTAATCATCTAATAAAAAATAGTCTTGAATGGATGCGATGGGGAATGAATCTCATCACATTCGTGGAGACTGTAATCCGTACATACGCACGAGGGACAATATCATTATTTTTATATTAAAATAATATATAATTGGATAGTATATCATATATACATAATCATTATCATGTTATATTTATTATTTACATCAAGTAAATATCATCATAATAACATCCAAATAATAATTTATTTAATAACAATTACACCACGACGTGGAAACAGTAAGCCGTACGTACACACATCTGGTGATATGTCATTCAAAGGATGGATAGAATAATGAATATGGTTGTCACATATTTATAATAACATAAAAGTATATATACGATACTTGTGTTATTATTTTAGAATGGAAACAACAAATAAAGAGGAAGTCGAAGAGGAAAGGAACTGGAAAGATGTTATAAAATATTTACCTCTACTTCTTGTACTTTCTTTTGATTAGAAAAAAAGGGCTCCTTATGTTGGATTTCTGAATAATGGAAGGCCTCTAGGATGAAGGGAGCACAGATGAGATGGTATTTTTTCAGGTTTTGTCAGTGAATAATGTCTTTGAATGTGTGAATTATAGAGATGGAGGAGTGACCTTTTTTAAGAAGGGTGAAAAGCACCTTAAGAAAAGCTGGAAATGTTATTTTATAATAAAATTATTTTCTTATTCTATTGGCTCAAAAAAAATATTATTTTAATGATAAGATGGGTATGGGTCGAAAACCTCCAAACCAAGAGGTTTTATACATGTTTGGGTCACTATATTAACCTTATCATTTATATTTAACTCTTAGTTAAATAGTTTGACATTTACCATGCCTCTTTGTATTTTTATATTATATGGTTAATAAACATACTCAATACTTCTACAAGAACCTCAAGTGGTTCATTAAAGATACAAAAATCATTATATAAGTTTTTTGTCCGAACCATAGTTATTTCGGAATAGTATATAAATTACTAATATAATATTTTTTTTAAAACTCTTTTGTGTGAATTTTGACACTATTTGGTATTTTGTTTTTTCTAAATTCATAACATCATTATTAAATTGAAATAAATTCATCTATATAACCCTAATATGTCATATTAACCTATTAAAATATTTTAATTCCTAAAAAGTATCAAATTACATTTATTTGGATATTTATAATGTTAATTACGTTAATCGTTCATTAATTAGGTAATTACTGCATCATCATTCTGTTATAAATAAATTAACTTATGTAATGTATAAAAAATATAAATATAATACCATTATGTTGTAAATATATTTATCTTTCGAATGAATATTTATAGTCGAATTAATATTCTATGTAACCCTATATTAATAATGTTTTAGTTATTAAACTTTGATTTTAACTCTTTTAACTCTTCTTTGAATTAAATAATAATAAATGTCCTATTCTAATCCAATTTGATCAAAGAGGTTCATATTTTATTCCTAAGGTTGTTTTTGGTCAAATTATTCTTATCCAATAGAAATAGGACATTGTTTGGGTAATAATAATACCATTTTTATGCTTAATTACACTATTTAATTTTAACGGACATAAATAGAAGTAAAAAATTTACTATTCACCAAAATATTTATCTTATTGAACCACATTTTACATAAAAATATCAACCGTGTCTTTTTTATTTTTTAAATTTAATTCACACAAGCGGTAAAATTATGTTATATGCAATTTTTCAAATTCACCTATGAGGTGGGTAAAAGACGTTAAAATTTCAATAAAATTCTTATATATCTAAACTTATTATAAAATGAATCCAATGAATTAAATTGATAATATATAGGTATTATATATCTATTTTGAAGTAAAATAAATTAAAATGAAATAAATAATTATTTTAAAGATATGTCAGTTTTAACCAATACCGCATTGTTCGTCACTGTTCATCAAAAATTAAAAGTTTTCCTAAACATACCAAAAATTCTCACTAAGATAATTTTGATATTTTGAATTCAAAAATGAAGTCCATTTTACCAAATTCGAAATATAAAAATTTTATTTATTAATTTAAAATTAAACCCCATTGTCAAAACCAAAAAGATTGTTTTTAAGAAATAATAACTATCAAATGATTGACACTTGTTTATATCCAATTTCAAAGTGAAATTACTCACAATGACCATCATTGGATTAAATAGTTAAAATATAATCTATTTATACTTCTAAACCATTAAAATGTATAATTTAATAATATAATTTTTTATTAAAAAATTTGTTTTCATTTAAAATATAGTATTTTTCAGTATTCACCCATTGATGAATGTTTTTAGAAAAACACCAAAATATTATTGAAACAAAACAATTATGTCCCACTTCTAAAGAAGATGTTTATTTTTTTCAAATTGAAAATATATAATTTTCAAATTTCGGATTTAAAAATGATTCTCCAAAAATAGGAGGTAAAATTGAAATTTTTCGAAAAATACTTCTTTTATCTGAAAAAATGAATTTGTTATGTCATTATGTATAAGAAACTCATAATATTGATTCTAAAATTATAAAGATTATATAATGTTCAAAATTCAGTTAATACAATTCATAACCGGTTTTGAATGGCTAGTTTGGAAAGTCGTGGTTCCCTAGGACTCGGTGTTAGGTGTAGTGGAAGTTATTGGATTACATTGAAGAAATAATGTACTATGAAATTTTGGGGAGTTATGGGGTTAATACTAAGAAGTGTGTTCCCAATGGATTTCTTCTAACATTATAAGTTTCCCATTTGAAAAGGGATGAAAACTTGATGGGCTTCCTCACATGTCACCCGAAATCCCTATGGGATGTTATGTTATATTTGTGTAATAGAAAATTAAATATTAATATAAATACTTTTCACATTATTTTATAATTAATTAACTATATTTTGTTGTGTTTTATTTATTCTAATAATATTAGGTAATGTTTTAGTTAAAAGGAATATTATTTATTTCTAAACAAATTTTTTTTCATGAATTATATGGTTTTATATATTTTCTATATTAAAAATTCATATAATTTAAATTTAAATTATTTAAAAAATATTTTATTTTTTTCGGAAAATAATATATTTTGATTATTTTTTAAATTTTATAAAAGGATTGTTTTTTATGAATATTGTAAATATATTTATTTATTGGAAGCTATATTTTACCCTCATTTATTTTAAATATTAATATTTTTAATTTTAATATATTTTCAAAAATTAATTAATTTTTTATGCATAAAAAGAATTCAATAAAATTTATTTGAATCATTATTATACTTAAATTTTTTGTACAACTATATTTATAATTTAAATTTAATTATTAAAATGATTTTTTTCACAATGTTTTGTGTGTTTAATTTCACATTTAATTCATCGATTATTTTTAAATGAATTTGATAAAATTGACTTTTTTTTGAATAATTATAATCAGTATTCAGTAATCAGTTCAACCGAATTTTTGGTTATAATGAAAATAAAAACATGTAAAAATATATTACCATTGTTATTGTCAAAACAAGAATAGATTTTCTTAAACATATTGTATAACGGAAAAAATGAAATAAAAACATGTATAATCTCTATTATATGGCCATAATTAAACCATAATTAATCTAATATAATGAAATGGTCCATCTTTATCCATGTTTCTTTATTAATTCATTAATATATATATATATTTTAATTTTCTTATTCATTATTCTCTCTCACTTATAAAATAGAACCCCCTATTGTCCTGACCAACCTTCCTCAATCTGTGGAATGGGATAAAAACATTATATTCCCCTACTTCTTTATGATAAAAAAAATATAATGACCCATTAGTCCTGCTTTCATAGGCCTCAAAGTGGCGACTAGATCCAATCGTATAGAATCTCCCACAAAATGGAAGGCATTAACTATTTTAATAAAAAAAATCTTGATATGAGATGGTAAAAATACCAAAAAAACAAAAACCATTTGTATAAAGGTACAAAAATCCAACCCAAGAATGACTTAAATGTAAGATATGACTATGTACAACAAAAGTACAAAAGAAACTACCAAAACCAAGAGACTAAGCAGCATCCCAAAAACTATCCTAATTTCTAAGCTAGAAAAGACAAGCATGGTCCTCATTTTCCTCCTGGAAAACTAAAAATAGTATTATAGGCTTACATTGAGTATAAATGTATACAAAGTAGGAAAATTAAATCCACAAATTCACAAGTGGAGAAAACAAACAAATGGCCCTATGAAAAAACTGTTCGACCTCAAAGTACCTACCAAGGAGTATTGAGCAGCCCAGCCTTTCCAAGGTAGAGTCACCAAATAATGAATGTCAAGTAATGTAGTAGTATAAGCACAAAGACATTTTGGTACCCATTACAAGTTTCCGCTTGGTTAACTACTCATTCCTAATATATAATTTCTTGATGTTACGAGCCTTCCAAAATGATTTCTAACTACCATAACCTGCCCGCACGCACCTGGTCCCCAAACCACACACAAAACCAGACTACAGACACCTCGAGCACAACCACAACACACATATTTCCCACATACACCTCGTCCACAAAAACCATGCCCCTTGCTCATAGAATCATGGGCCTCATATCTAAGACACTAGGGAAAACAAAACTAGCTGATACACATAGGCCCTTATCCCCAAAAAACCCTCCTGAAGGATTTTGGACTATGGTAAATCTCAAGCCATTATATCCTACCTAGATATTCTTGAGTATTTATAACCCAAAAGGGGGTGAGGAGGAAAGTCAATAACATGCAACCCATCCTCCCATAGGGATGATGGAAAATTCACCCTCCCCCATGAAATGTGGAGGTTCGACACATGGTCCTCAACAAGGATGGGGTTCATATAGAAATTACAAGGAACTAAAAATTTTACATATATTTAAGAAATCACACATCCAAGCCTAGAAGTCCCAATACAAAAACCATCCCAACAAAACAACTTTTGTTACAACCCCTACATGCAGAACCACACAATAGCCACTTCCAAAGCATAAAACCAATCATGTTCAATTCAAATACTTTCCATTAATTAATTAAGGTGATAAATTTTATTAATTCTAGTTATAACTAGGGAAAAAACCATGAAAAACATCTATAATGGTTCTTATTAGTAGAATATAATAATTATATAAACAAACATTATCTAACCCACTGTGAACTTAGGTAATTCCAACACTGAACAAGGGAATAGGGACAAAGGTAATGAATTTTCATTTTAACACCCATTCACAAAAACAAAAGAGAACAACCAACCAACAATCCCACTGCACACACAATTTTTCCTTGGAACCCATTCAACCACTACCAATATTCATTCTTCAATGATATCCCACTCAATTATGCCCTCACAACCAATCCCAGCAGCCCCACTGCACTACAACACCACACCGGGAACACCTGTAAACTTGATGTCCCCAAACAACCCAATTCTAATGCCCCACTACACAACCACTATCCCAAATCAGTCCGACTACACAACAAGTTCTACAACCACAACATAATCCAAAGGTAGTCCCAATACCTATTCTTTTATCCATTCAATAATCAATTAGTCTCTCAACCGTATATTCCATCACACCTCACATACAATCCCATATACAAGAACACAACGAGAACCATTTAAATAGAAGTCCTACATCAAAAGAACACCATGACCTTAACATTGGACAATCAGCTCTGTAAACCCTTTATTAACATAATTGTGCTCCCAAAAGAAGTACCACACAAACCAAATAGTCACAAAACCCAATAGAAAACAGCACACAACCACACCTATCAAACATGATGTATATAGATTTGGTAAACAATGTTCTCAAAATCCACTTTGATAAACAGTTCTGATAATATTAGTTTTTATATAATGGGGCATCCATTTAAATTAACCATGTATACATGATTAATAATATTTCATATTAAAACCATTTATCATGCATCAGGAAAAAAACATAACATCACGGGTACACCGGAAATTACAACCAACAACCACAATTCCTAGAAGGCATATATCGACAAAAAAACCATAAAAACAATGATATCAGATAAAACAAATGATCTACATCATCCATCATCAATTGCATACACGTTATATCTTAATCTTCACCACCTTATCATTATTTATTACTCTTTTAAGAATAGGATTCACTAGTTCTTCATAATGGATAATTAGTACACCCACCTATGAATATACACAAATAAAGAGAGACATAATATTCCCAACCTGAAACGAACAGGTTCCAAAAACTCCTCTATGTTCCAAAACTGAGGTTCATGTGAGCTACAGGATACAACATGAAAACTATGTTAGAGGGGTTCTAGCAATGTAACACATCTTTTCTAGGGTTTACGGATTTAGGTGAACCAAGAGTAAATGAAAAAAAACATCGGGAAGGGATGATCTCGACATTGAAGAGACAAATCCTATATTAAAGGAACAACAATTTCCAAAGTAATTTACATGAGATCGTGGAAAAGATCATGCAGCTTGAATATGTAAAACTCTAGAGAGATGTATGAAATTAATGAAATCCCTAATTTCGTTCTAAATTACAATAAAAATTCCAAAAAAAATGCTTTGAAAATGATTTACATCAAATAATATGTCAGAGGGGTGAAACTGGAAATAATCTAGAAACTAAATATTTGGAAAATGGGGAGACACTATTTGGTGGCCCACCCTTTTGATTCTGCATTTTATTCATGCCAAAATTTCTATGCCACCATTATAGTTCCACCATTTTGGCCTTCCACCATCCTGGTTCCATCATTTTGGGGAAACCGTTTGGAGAAATTGGATTTTTGGAAAACTCCCAATAAAAACCACTGCAATCCAAGGACACCACAGACATTGTATTTTTGAAAATATATGGACTGAGGAAATCTGTTTCATTGCATCATATACCTCTCAAACTATTATTTTCCCCTTGAATTTAAAACTAAACATATGAAGAGAGGGGTACGGACAACCACCCTATGAGATACCTCTTAGGGACAAACCACCCATCATTGTTCAAAAAACAGGAGATAAAACCCCGACATCTAAGGACACCTGTTTAACATATATCTCCCAAAAAACTATACAAACACAAAAATCCACACATCATGTACATATTGATTAGATAATACCTTCTTCCATGTAAATATAATATCCTCTTTGGTCAACACTGCCTCTCCTTCATAGGTTCAATCGCATCTGTATTAATGCATCTTGATTAGGGATCATGTCCATCCCTCCCAATAGTCATGACATTTCACCAAAATTCAGAAAATATGGAAACAAATCATTTAAGATCAAATTAACTCATTAGATACATCATAAGAAGATCACAAATCATAACACAAGAGAAAATATTAGAACAGCTCCTGGAACATGGCACACATCTGTGCATATCACTCCCTAGTACACTCCTAGAGGCCACCATGCCTCCATAACATATGATGAAAATGAATGGTCCACCCAAGTATCACCTTCTACTCATGATCCTCGATTCATACTAGTCTCTCCATGATTGTTTTATCATCCTCTATATCTAACTATCCCCAATCAATGATGTGGGTGTCATTGTGTAGATATAGACAGAGATAAGAGACATGGATGACAATGTGGATACTATCCCTTAGTGGTGTCAACTCCAACTGATTTTCCACCATTCTAGATTATCCCAACACCTCAAAAGGCCCAAAGACCCTTGGGGAAACATTATCCCTTGAAAAAACATCTAGTCCCTTGATGAGGGGAATCCTTCAAAGAATATATAGTCCCCAAAAACGAACTCTAAAGGTCCATTATATGACCATCATATGACTTAGGTCGATCCTGTGATGTCTTCATTTTCTCATGGACATGTATTACCTTCTCTACCATTATATTTACCACATCCGAACCAAGAATAGTTTCCACCCTAACTTCTGTCCAGAACAAGGTTGAATGAAACGCCCTCTCGTATAGAGTTTTGAATGGAGCCATACCAATGGAAGAGTGGAAGATATTATTTTAAGAAAACTCTGCCAAGGGAAAATGTCAAAGCCAAGAACCACAAAAGGTCAAAACAAATTCTTGTCACATTTCCTCCAATGTATGGATGGTCCTTTCAGTATGTTTATCTCTCTTTGGGTGGAAATTTTTGATGAGGTGTAGCTAAGTGAAAAAATACATATTGTAATCCCTTATATAATTTTAATGTAAAACATGTATCCTGATATGAGACAATGGATCATGGAACTACATGTAACCAAATCACCTCTTCCACATACCTCTATGTTAAGGGATCAACTATGATTGACTAGTTGATCACTATTAAGAAAGAGGATTTCATAAACTAATCCACAACTACCCAACAAACATTACACCCTACATAGGTACTAGGTAACCTTGTGACAAATATCTATTGATAAATCATACCCATTCCACTAGGGAACATCTCCGGGATACAATAGACAATTGTGAACATGGTGATCACCCTTCACCTACTAATATACTATGAACCTCTCCACAAACTCTGCCACTTCCCACTTCACCTCAGGACACCAAAATTGTTCCCTCAAGCCCTAGTAAATTATATATACTCCTAGATGTATCACCTGGTGTGAGCTATAGAGATCATAGATAACACCCTCTAGAATTTACACTGGGAAAATATATTTCCATATAAAAACATCTGATTCTAACTATACGCTGACCATCCCTCTGGAGCGTCACCTTGGATAGTGTAGTTACAAATTAGGATAATCTCTGAGTCTCCCTAATAAGACACCTCCATCTACCACACCATGTAAAACTACACTGTAATATGAAATAGACTACCTCTATCTCTATAAACTCTTACATCTAGACACAATGATTCCAACTCCTCCATTTCCTTCCATGAATCTATAGATTCCCTAACTTTCCTTCTACAACTTGCTACTCAATACAGTGGCCACCACATTTCCCATTCCTAAGGTGTATGATATCTCAAAGTCATAGTCCTAGAGAAACTCTATCCACCTACCCTGCAAAAAATTTAGGTATCACTAGGAGAAGATGTACCTCAAGAACTTTTTATCTATAAAGACCATAATGTTCTCCCCAATGAGGTAATTTTGGAAAAACGTTAGCACGGACATGACTGATGCAAGCTCTAGATCATGGGTGGCATAGTTACTTTCATGGGGACATACCATCCTAGAAACATAAGAGATCACACATTGCTAATACATCATCACACACCCCAAACCGAAACCCAAAGAATCACATAACACCTAAAACATAACCCCTTCCTCAGGAAACCTAAGAAATGGGGCACTGAACAGCTTTCCCTTCAGGTAGCTGAATGCTTCTTAACCCTGCACACTCCCCGTGAAGGTCTTTTCTTTTCAAGTCAAATCTATCACCGAATTTGTAACTCGAGAGAATTTGGGTACGAATCTCTGGTAAAATCCCACGAGACCCAAACTGTTGTGATCTTCTACTGGGTTCTTGGGTTCTTCCAAAGAAACAACTACATAGAGATTTGACTGATCAACTTCAATCCCTTGTTGATACACCACATTTTAATGGAAGTGCACATCTCATTTCCATAACTTGTACATGGGAAACTTCCCATAAAGATGGTGGTTCCATAGGACCTCCATGAATGTCCTCATATGTTCAGTGTGAACCTCCTCTGAACATGAGTAGATCAAGACATCTTAAATGAACAAAAAGTAAAATTGGTCTAAGAATTCAATGAACATAGATTTCATGATCCCCATGAACATGGATATTTCATTCATAATTTTGAAGGTCATGACCATGAACTCGAAGTGACCAAACCTAAAATTGATAGTATTCTTCGAGATGTCACCTTACATTACCCTCAGTTGGTGATATCGAGATCGTAGATGGATCATAGAGAATGAACCTTCTCCCATATGTTGGTCAAAAAATTCTTATATCCATGGAAGTGGGTAATGGTACTTGAACGTTACATTTTTCAGTCTCTGGTACTCTATGCATATCCTAAGACCACCATCTTCATTCCTTGATAATAATAATGAATCACCCTATAATGACATAGTTGACCAGATAAAACCCTTTTTCATTAGTTCATTAACTTGAATCTGCATCTCCTATAACTCAGAAGGCGGTATCTTCAAGGGAGCCATCAAAATCAGATGGGCACCATGTGGAAAGTCTATCATAAACTCGATATCATGTATAGGGGGTAGAGTCCCACCCTATACATGGAAAACATCTAGGAACTCCTCCAACAACTCCTGGAACAACCACAATATCCATGTATTCTAATCCCACAAATAGTGTGACCGAAGAAAAGAGAAATGGCTGCCAATACCGACTACCCACATAATAGATCCACTCACCAATGAAAACTACATGCTCGTCATCCACACCTGAAAACGTGACTCTCCTCTATATCCATTAGATAAAATAATTCAAGGTGAACATCCGATAAATTTAAAAGGATTAGATCATATGGCTACATCTATAGTAGGATAAAATCCCCATGGGACTAATGTGTCCCTAACATAAGTCTACATCCATAGAAAACATCAAATAGAGTAGTATAACCTCCAACTAGAATTCTCTACAATAGGGGAATGAATAGTCTATATATGACTAGTCCAAATTCTTGGGCTAGAACCGGTGCATCAAAGTATTGTGAAGCTCAAAAATCAATCAATCCACACACAAGAGAACTAAACAGACTAATAATACCATGAATAAACTCTGGACCCGGTTGAACTGCTGCCTCGATGGCGTGTAACTTCCTATGTCAAACTCTTCTACCCCTCTGATGTCTACTACACCCCTTTCATGCCATGTTCAAGGTATATATAGATCGCAATGAGGTTAGGCTACATCAATATTGTCTACCCTCGTTGGAGCAGGAGCATGCTGCCCCTACTACAGGAAGGTGGTGACCGACAACTACTACTGCTAAGGTGGGCATTGAACCTGCCCACCCCCACCATACTATGCTGGAACCGGGAACTAGTTACAAAGATTCAAGAGACTATATAAACAAATAAACTTCTTCCTAGGGACATGGGAAATGGGACAGGAGCAGGATAATATAATTTGAACTTGTGAGGCCTACTTCACAATGGCCAAAACCCGGAAGGCCCTAATGATGGCGACATGCTCCAGAATTACTTCCCCATTGATGAACACTATTTTCTCCCATATTGCAATACCCCTCCCTGTGATTTCATACTCCCCACTACATCTTCCTTCTTCTAAACATCTATGAATGTTATTATGGTAAAAAGAGTGACTTGTTACTAAAGATAATGTCATAGTTCCTTCTCCAAGTATCTCTCCCACAACTCCTCATCTAGAATGAGATTAGGAGAAAAGTGGTGGAGATTCTTTAACTTGATTCCCAGTTCCCTAACCAACATAATCTCTCATTTGAGAGAGAGTATGTCCTTCCTATTCTTAGCCTTCATCATTGAGGAATGAATATTTTCTCGAAACTCCTTCTAAATGCCAACCGATGAGACATCAATCTCCTTCCTCTCCCCGAGATAAAGCACCCACCACTGACGCACCACTACTCACATGTAGCTCACTGTATGAATAACCCTATAGTCCCACAGAGCACTAATCAAGGTAACGTAGATTTTTAGTTCATCAAGACAGGTCTTTTTCTCTGAGTCCGAGATGCTACCTTCATACAACCCTAGGCTTTGCTTCTAGAAATTTCATTGTTTCATTTTTCACAAGTTAACTTCATCCAATAGATTAGCCTCTGCTGATCAACCATGTCATACTACTGGGCCTCAAATGCTCATACCATAAGTTGGAGGCGTCTGGGTTCCATAGCATCAAAGGGTAAACAAGGATCATGTAAGCCTGTGTATTATGAAATTTTCATTTTGGTTTTAAATTAACACATTATTAAAATTAAATTCCCAAAACTTCCATGAAACATGAAAACAGATGTCGTTATAATGATTATACCAATCCTAGGTTCTCTACCATAAAATAATTATAGCCACACCTAGTCATTCAGTAGGTCTAGATTCCTTCCTTCAGATCAAGTGGGGCTAAAACCCCATGTCCTAGCTGGTCTTCCCTAGCCTATTTCACACACCCAGATTTCATATCACTATTTCCCTACTATCCCAAGAAATCATCACTATTCCAAAAACCAAAATCCATCCAATATCTCATCCAACAATATATAATAACATTATTTTATAACCTACATTCCTCAAGAAGAGGGAAGGGATAACAGAGTGCAACACCCTTCCTTATTCAAGATGAACGAGTGATAATGAACCCCAAGTACCATATTCATAGACCCTGGATAGGAAACAAGTCCCAATGGTATAAAATATAACAAAAAGTGGGATAAATTACCCTTTTAATGAAAATTTTATTCAGAGATAAGATGGTAAAAATACATAAACAACAACATCCATTTATATAATGGAATTTAAAATCCACCCCTACAAGATTTTAATTGAAGATGAAACAAAGTACAAACAAATCACCAAAGAACATACTAAAAGAAATAGACTAGGCAGATGAAAAACACTATCTCAATGCCCAAGTGAATAAAGTCCATCAAAATCCATATAGACCACCTAGAAACATGAAAATGTATTTCCAAAAGTATGGTGAGTATACATGTATACCATGTAGGAAAACTAATGCCACCCTAGAAAATGTGGGGGAAACATACTAATTACCCTATGAGAGAACAATAGATCATCAAAGAACCTAAAAATGAGTAATAAAAAACCCATCCCCACCATGTCACACTCACAACATAAAGTTAGTCAATATAATGTAGTAGTATAAGAACATCAATATCTGGGTACCCTGCAACACCTTCACACTGGTTTACTGATCATTCCTAACGAATTACACCTTGATGCTACCACCATTATGAAACATTAAAAAATTGTCACAACCCACAGACACACACATTTACATCATGCCACAAAAAATCCCACCCGTATACACCTTTTCCACAACCACACCACACATATCACCCGTAAACAAATGATTAACAACAACCATGCCTGATTCTCAAAGAGGCTTGGGTGTTATCCCAAAGACACATGGGTAACCAAATTAGGCCCTCACAAACCTAGGCCCATCATCTTAAAATATTCCTTCATGAAGGATATTAGGCTATGGTAAACCTCACACCATTATAGCCAACCCAAATATGCTTGTGTGGTATGAATCTGGAAGAATGTGTGAGGAAGACAGTAAATAACCAATCATCCATCCTCCCACTAGGATTATTGGAAAAACACCCTCCCTACTAAAATGGGGATATTAAGCGCATTGTTCTCAATAAGGGTGTGGTGCATATAGAAATAAAAAGGAACTACAATTTTTATATAGGTCAGAAAACACCCATCCCAACCTATATGTCCAAAAAGAAACAACTAACCCACCAAAACCAATTTTCTTGCTACCCCAATATACAAAACTACACAATTGCCTCTTGTAAATCATAAACCCAACCCCTTTTCCATTTAACCACTTCAAATTCATTTTAAGGGTTTCACTTAAATTTATTCCAGTACTATCCCAGGAAAATACAATGAACAATATCTGCAGCCGTTCTCAGATTACGAAGATCCTAATTAACAAAAAACATAGTAACCAACCCACATCATGCTCTGGTACTGCCAACATTGAACAAGATAAGAAGGAACAACGTAAATCATTTACTTTTTTACAACCATTCATAAAAGCAATAGATAAATACCAACCTATATCCCCACTACACACCCCCATTTTATTGGGAACCCATTCAACCACTACCAACTATCACTCTTCAATGTTTTCTTGCCCAATAATTCTCTCCCATCCAAACTCAGAAGCCCCACTTCACAACAACACCACTACTAAGAGATCTATAAACATGAAGTCATGACGCAACCTTGTCCTATATCCATGCTTCCCATCCACTATCAAGAAGTATTCCTGCTGCACAACATGTTCAACATCCACAACATATACCATAAGAAGTAGGACTACCAAAAAGTTTATCCATTCTAAAATATATCATCCACTCAAACTTATATCCCATCACACCTCTTATAGAACCCCATTAAAAAAACCAAAAATAATACTAAAATAGAATTATTATTGCACAAGAACAGCACACCCCAAACAATGGATAATACCCTCTGTCCAACTGCATACCAATAACTATACTCCCAACAGTAGCACCACACAACCCACACAGCCACAAAACCTAACAAATCAGAAAACTTTTCCACACCTATCAATAATGATCTATTCAGATTTAGTAGAATGTATTCTTTAAATACAAATTGATAAACATGGGTGATTAGAAAAAAAAATTCCTGAAGGGGCATCCATTTCAATAAACCTAGTATATATGACTAATAATATATAATGTTACATCCATTTGTCCAGAATCAGATAAAAAAACATAACTTATCTAGTGTGAAAAAAATACCACAAACATCCATGTTATTATACAATGATTAATTCCATGATAAAGAAAAAAATAGATACAAAGATAGTAGTTAAAAAAGGATAAACAACAGTTATATATATTTCCAAACCCATTGACTCTTAATAATCACTTATCTATCATTATTTATTACTGAATTAAGAAATTTATTCCCCCATTATTGATAAAGGATCATTAGTACACCCACCCCGAATGAAATTCAAATAAAAATATGTAGAGGATCCTTACCTAAAAGAAAAGGGGACATAAGCTCCTATCTGTATCAAAACAGAGGGTCGTGTGAGCAGTAGGAAACTCTAAGAAAATTGAGTAGTATGGGGCTCTAACATAGGTTCATGACACATCTAGGGAGGATGGATTTAGGTTCATGAAGAGGGAAATGAAACAACACTAGGACATAAAGATCCCAATATTGAGGAGCCTTATCCTATATTAAAGGATGAACGAATTCAAAATTCATTAACATTGGATATTGGTTTAGATCAAACAATTTGACTATCTCAATATCTAGGGATAATTAGTATATTAAATATATTGTTAATATCATTTGAAACACCCTTAAAAAACCCCCAAACAAGACATCAAATTGGGTTTGCATCAAATATGATGTAAGAGGGGTGGAACTGGAAAAAGTTTGGAAAATGTAAATTTTGAAAATAGTGAGACACCATTTATTGTTCCACAATATCATTGTGGCGCCATCATAATTCCACCATTATATGGCCACCATTTCAGTGTGGCTCCATTATGGTGGAACTGTTTTAGTGTGGTACTATCACAGTTCCATTCTAAGTGTGTCACTGTTTTGGTGCCACCATTTCCATGCCACTATTACAGTGCCACCATTTCAGTGTGACACAGTAAAAGTGCCACCATTTTTGTGAATTGTTTGGTGATACTCGATTTTTGGGAAAATCCCAAAACAACCCACTATGGTGCCCATAGACAACACAAGCACATGATTTTTAGAAATGAATGACTCGAGAAAATACAAGTCATCACACTAATCCTCTACACACACAAAATTCAAGAGACCATTTTAGAAACTTCCTACAAAAATATGATTATGAAAAGTCTATAAATTTCCATGATACATTTTTTTAATATTAAATTAATCCTAGTAAGTCATTATTTTTAAACAATAATATAATTTTTGGAGACGTTTTATAGTTCTTAACATATATTTTTTATTTTATCGCATCATTTACCTCATAAAATTATTATTAAAACATTTAAAAATAAAGAATAAAATTATATTCAATATATTAATATTATTTTATGAAATTTAAATAACCTACTTCCATCTCCTATCCCATCAAATGGGAATCAATACCATCATTTGCGTGTAGGAAAGTCTCCATGCTCATGATCTGAAGTAATTTTTTTGTCACTGTATCCCATGTATGATTATAATGATGGATTTAATGTATATATATGAATTTAATTAAATAATTAATAAATATATAAAATATCAAATATTTTATTACCATTACATCAATTAAAAATGATTATTACATTTCTTCGTATATTAGTGTCACCTTCCCAAAGTGATGTGATTTATTTTTATTCTTCATAACACATGAACAATATATATATATATATATATATATATATTTAAAATTTATTGTGATATTTTAGATTTAATAAACAATCTATAATGATAAAAAAATTCTCATATTCATTCCATCAAGCTATTTAAAAACTGAACATGTTACCCATCTGTATATACAACCAACTACCTCCATAATTCTAGAATAATTAATTTTCCATTCCTATAAATCATGAATTGTTTTTAAATTCTAATTAATGCATAAAAATGATAATTATTTCAGGATTACTATTTGTTAGATGCTATAATAATTAGGTATATGACCATAGTCTTCCTATTGGTATCATTTTTGAAAAAAGATCTGAATATCTTCAAAATGTCTTATGTGAATTTAAATGATGCTATAATTGAACATAACATGGAATTAAACTGTAAAAGGAATGATAATAATGAAAATTATTTAGAAAATACATAACTAATATTTGGTTATTATTTTTTATATTAAAGAATGTTTGTGATGAAAATGATTCATAGTAAGGCATACAATAACATAAATCCTCTTTTTAAACGTTTTAATGATTTATTTACAAATTAGATTTTTTCAATGTCCATTTTCATAAAATAATTTTATAGATATGTTTATAAGGACATAAATTAATCACAAAAAACAATTAATGTATTTTTTTATATAATTAAAATGTTTTCAAGAAGAATATTCATATATATATTTTATATGTAATGATATGAAATTACTTATAGAATGGAAAGAGGCGTGTTCTATTTAGATTTATATAACATCAATGGTTTTCTCACAACCATAATTTATATATGTAAAATATTCCTTTAATGTAATTATTTTTGTCTTCAAATAAAACACCTTCTTCACTTTTATATATATATTATTGATCTAAAATGTGGAATACAAGGGAAATGATATTTTAACATTTTAAATTTATTTAATATGTGTTTAAAAGTATTTTTCATGGGTTATATAATAAATAGTTGAAATAATAAATTTTTTAAATCAATATATGGAAAATTATCATTATCTACCAAAAAAGGTGTGCTCGATACATAAAATAAGATGTGTTACCAAGTATATCATACATGACAGGTGAAACCAATAAAATATTATAAAATAGGAGAGTCTGATACATATTTACTATTCATTGGGTAATGAAACTTATCATAAAATTAAATAATGAAGGTGTTAAGTAGGGAGATTTATTCTATTGATTTTATTGGGATCTCATTTTTTCTCACATGTTATGAATATGATTACCTATATTTCTATAAAGGAATTTTTTATTTTCATTCTAAATGATTTAAATGGATACTTTGTAAAAAACAATGTGTGATTATAATAGAGTTGATATTTATTTAATTCACTCAGATAATTTTGTTATAATAGTAAATATTTTATCAGTTTTCATGATTTTTACTAGACTAAAAATATTTATATCTTTTATATCCCTTATTGATATTTTTATGCTCAAACAATATTTTGAACTATTTTTTATGAGGATTATTATTGAGTAATATGAAATAAGATGTTATGTTAAATGTAATAATGGTTTGTAGTAAAGATAAAATATGATATGAGTAAAAGTATTATATTGTGTAAAAATTGGATTTTGAGTTATTGTTCCCACTTTATTATTCTTATGTTTGTTATATATGATTCCAGACATAATTCTCTAAAATATTAATAATAATATATACTAGGGAAAAATGAATTTAAATTATTTTCTAATGAAACCAGATTATGTAATGATTATGGTCAATTAAAAATAGTTGTTAACTAAGAAAATGTATAGATTACTCTATTGTTATGAATAAAATTAATAAAATACCATTCAAAAGTTATACTTTATAGTAATCATGACATATAATTTTATATGAATTGTGTTACTTAGTCTAATTTGTGTCTATTTATAATAGTTTCATATAGATGATATAGGGAAACTGAGGATAGAAGGATAAAAGGGGATAGATCCCTTCCAAATAATTATCCTAGAATAGATGGAATTTTACCTGAGTAAGTTGTCCCAATGATGTATTATTTGATGAATGATATAAATCGTTACGACAACCATGTTATAGATGATACAAAATTACAACATATGAACATGTCAATAGTAGTGATTTTCTTAGAGAACACCCTATATATTTTGATTGATTATCAGATCTAGTCATAGTTGAAGGAATGATCAATGATTTGAAAAATCTATTTAATGTCATGGGGTTTTTAGAATTTTAAAAATGAAA
Organism: Viscum album; assembly: GCA_963277665.1. Lineage (NCBI taxonomy): Eukaryota > Viridiplantae > Streptophyta > Magnoliopsida > Santalales > Viscaceae > Viscum > Viscum album. The sequence continues at coordinate 1,379,643,002 of OY728152.1, forward strand.
CTCTTTCCATTTTTATTTTTAATGGGTAATATGATCAATAGTTCTTAGTGGTTTTTAATTTCAGATAGAGTAAGGTTCTGGAATCCATGTAATGGAATATCAATATGCATATTTTCATATAGAAATATTTACCTCTTGTTGTTCATCTTTGGATATAAAAAAATTACAAAAAAATGAGGATTGTGGGAGATTCATTATCAACATATTAGAAAAATATAAAATTATTTTATTGGTATGTATAAAATTTAATTTATTACACTGATTGAAAACATAATATACTTTACTTATGATTGAAACCAAAAATATGAAGGGTGTTTTTCTAATTAGATATAAATTGTTATGATAATATTTTTAATTATGGTGTGAATGTCAATATATATTTTATTAACCCTTATGTTCTTCTAGATCAAATGATTTGGATGTGGTAATGTTGAAAATGAAAGGGGAATAATTCAATTAAGAAATCTCAATCTAATCCCCAAACATGTTCCAATTGTAATAAAAAAAATTTATTTATTTTTAATAGGATCATGAAATTTTTATCGGTGTGGCTGGTTATTTCATAGGGTTCAGGAAAATAATTAAATCAATATATAATAATCTATGAATAAAGTCACATTATCCATATAACAATGTTATTTTTTTAATTAAATGACGTAATATGTATTGCTAATTTATGTTAGATGTTTTTCAATGTTAAATTCATCACAGTCAATAAATGATCTATGGAAAAAAATTTCTACTTTTACTATTTATGTTGAACCATATAATGCGGCGTTCAAAGGTATATTACATGTATATTTAAATTATCCCAACAATATATTTTGATTTTGGCCTTTTAATTACTTCATTTCTGAGAAATATTACAATAAAATTAGGGTATAAACTCATTAAAATATTATATTACATTTTAAGAAAACATTAGGTAGTATACTTATGAAACAAAGATTTATAAGATTCCTATAATTTAATTTAGTGGGAAATTATTCCTTTAAATCATTTCGAACTACCCATAAAAGATTTTTATATTATTTTTGTTAGGTATTCAATTTTATTTTATCCATCAAAGATATATTCCTTATCCATGATAATTATAGTCAATGATTTTATACTTTTGATAACATATCATGATTCATAGAGATTGATTATATGGAATTAATTGATACATAGATCTTTTTGTGGAAGAGATAATTTTTTTAAGAATAATTATTTTACCTTAGTGAATGAATATAGAGATATTTTAACTAGTTTTTTTCTTATTTTAATTATGGACTAAGATATGATTTTACTATTTACTTAGTACAAAATAATTATCCAATTTCCAAATTTATTATGAAATATATCATGTAAAACGTTTTAAGTTGAAATTATTGCTACAAGAGTTCATAGATAATGTAATAATTAATTGGAGATTAGAAACATTTGGTGCTCCATTTTTATATGATAAAAAATATGGCTCGTTGAAATGTTTCATTGATTACAGAGCCTTGAATAACAGCACTGTTAAGAACATGTATCATTTTACCCATATTAGTGATTTTATTTAGCATCTTTAAAGAGTACATTATTTTTGGATGATTGAACTTGGGTTAGGATAACTTTATTTGATGTATAAGGAGGAATATATTTTCATGATGGTGTTTTAAACTAGATATAGGGATTATGAAATTGTAGTTCATCCATTTCGGTAGTCTAACTATATAGTTTGACTCATATATGATAATAAAATAATTTTCCTTGACTATTTGGATATTTTTTTAATATTATATTTTTATATTCTAAAAGTCCAGAGGAAAATAAATTTATCCTATGGATTATTTTACAAACCTTGAAATAAATTAATATATAATGATATTCTTTTATGATTCAATTTTTCTTGAAAAAACATTTATTCCTCATACATATTATTTCTATAGATGAAATAAATATCAACCTTGATAAAACTAAAGTTATTTAATAATGGAAAAGGTAATAAAATCAATGATATAAATATGCTTTTGGAATTTTTGTGTTAATATAGTTCAATTGTTTGAAAATATAGCTCGTTTATCTACACCACTTACTATGTTAATAATTAAATAAGATATATTAACATAGAAAGAATATTGTGATGATAGGTTCTATTATATGAAAATAAGATTTAGGATGTATCCCATTTTGTACATTCCCTTTATAAATGTAGTATTTTTCATCTATAATATTATTTCCTTGAAGGGATGTGGTTGTGATATAATAAATAATAATAATTTAATTTATTAAGAATCATCTCAACGGAATCCTCATGAGTTAAATTATACTACACATGATATGGAATAAATTATTGAGGTTTTTTTCTTAAAAAATAGAATCATTAATATTGTGTAATTCGTGTAATATATATTCATTAAGAACATTGATTTATATACTCAATAAAAAATTATAAAATATGAGTCTGATAATATTGATAAATCTAATTAAATAATATTATTATATGATTCAAAACCATCAGAGGAAAGAAAAAAAGTAATTGAATTCTTTGAGTTAGACAGATAATTCTCTATTAACCCTAATACATCTGTAACCTATTAGTTTTGTTAATTATTTGATGAAGTTTTTTTCATTGTAATTATGAATTTAGAAACATCCAACATTTTTTTAAATGTTTTTGTAAAAGAAATTTGGTCATAAATAATATTAAAATCATAGAAGGATGATTTTTTTAAAAAAATGTCAAACATGTTCAGATGGGTTTGTTTCTATGGATTGGTGTTAGTGAAAAACATGTTATTATATTTGGTATGATATAATATATTTCTTATGATTCCCAATTTATAATGGAATTTTTGAGTGATCCATATAGTTCTCAATTATAATCTCAACCTTGAATCACTAATATGTAAAGATACTTCTGGGGTATTATTAGAGGCATGGAATGGAAAGGTATAATTATGATATTTCCATGGATGGATTTTTTTTCAATAGGATATAGTGGAATGAAAATTTACAAAGGTGATGCGCCATTATTTTCCAATTATGAATTGGAAATATAAAAATATATAAATGGATATAAAGGTTGATATTTCTATATACATCATGAAGAAAAAATTCAATTTATCTTATTGTTGAATAACCTAATAAATAGGTACACATATTTCCTATTCACAATATTATTCATTTATATTATCTTTTGAGAGTTATCTGAAACCAATAATCAATTTCATTGTTTGTTTCCATCTATTATCTCTTACCATGATCACAGGTTCACTACTAATTTTTTTAAATGCCCACATAAGTCATTGGATAATAAATTAAATTTCCTTACAATTTTTCATCATCAATGTAATGGATAAGTCCATAAAACGTTTCATACATTGGAAGGTAGGATTCATGATTTTTTAATAGACTACCATATAAGTGAGTATCTACATTTTTCAATAGTTGTGTTTTCTTATAATAAATATCTTCATTCCATTAAAATGATTTAATCCTTTTATGTATTATATGGAATGGAATGTTGAACAGTAAATTTTTTTGATGAAGTGGGATAATATATGATTTTTCAAAAAAGGATTATAATTGAAATGGTTTGGAAGATGAAAATGATTTTATAATATATGAGGATTTCTTAGTTTATTATGAAATGTTATTATGATAATAATAGGAATGATATTTCTTTTGAGGTAGGGGTCATGTTTCCCCTAAAGTGCCTGTATAGAAAATGATTTTAAATTTTTTCTAAATGGATATTAATTCCATTATAAATCCAGGTATATTTTATTGTCTCACCTCCATATTTACCTCATGTACATGACTTATATACTAGAAAATTGTTAAGAAAATATTTGATTGAAGAATCTCTTATATTGATCACTGAAGTAGTTCAGTTGGATTTATAATGTTCTTATGATGAATACACCGTATAAATTCATTACATCTAAAAAATGTGGTCTAGAATAATTTAATCAAAAAAAAGATTTTTTTGATGAAACCATATTTTTTGGGAATCAAAATGATAATAAAAAAATATTCTGAATGAAAAATATCCCCATTTTTTATAATAATATAAAAAATTATTAGGACACAATTAAAAAAGGGGAAAAGAGGGTAAAAATCCATTGAATGAAAAGATAAATATCTGTTATGTATTATTATAAATTTACAATATTATTTAATATATTTATATTAATTATTAAAGTATATGGTAAATTTTTTGTTAAAATGAAATATATTTATTTCTATTCAAATCAACTTTTCATCATTTAAATGGATTTATTTAAAACATTTAATTATAAATTATAGTATTTTAATTTTTTAAAATTATATTCAATGTTAAATTTGTCATTGCTAATTAATCTTAATTTTAATTTTTGTGACTTTAATAACTTGTTTCCCATGATTAGTAAAAAATATTTATTTTTATTAAAAGAAGTCAGTTCATTTAAATATTCACCCAATAAAATTTAATTTTATAATTAGTTGTAAATTTTAATTAGTTCATTTTCATTAATTATAATCTTATAGAAATTTTTCAATATAAGTGATATATAAATTTTGTGTTAAAAAATTTATACATAAAAAATAATATTTTTGAAAACTAATTTCTCAATGTAGTTTACTGATTAATATTTGAATTAAAATTTAACTATTCTATAAAATTTATTTCATAAAATGGATTCCATATTTTGAAAAAGATTTTTTAATATTTGGTATTATGTTCATCTTAATTTTTTTCATATTGAATGGTAAAAATCTATTACCATTGTTAATGATAAAACTTGTTTATCATAGGGTTAAACTATAGATATTTTTTTTAAATGACCTATAATTTTTTCTAAATTTTATATTCAAGACCGATTTATATCATATATTATATTATATAATAATATAAACAATTATTGACTCATTGGGATTGATTAATACAATAATATATTTTTATCTTTTAAAAAAATCAATGAGTGTTCTCACCCCACTAATAAAAGAGAACCCCTTATCCTATACTCTACAAATGTAATGAATACTTCATAATTTGTAAATAAATACCTAAATACCATTATACAATCTTTATCATCTTAATAGAGTCCCCAGTTTGATCATAAAACAATACAATGAAGAATTTAGGTTTAAATCAAAGAAGTTTGTCCAAAGAAGTGTTATAGTTCTTTACCGAGCATTTTCATTTATTTATTCAAATACCAAAATAAATTATTATTCAAACATGGTGAAATATTTACAACGGTATCTTTCATATAATGAATGATTTTTATTATAATTTAATGACCGTTATTTATATAATCTTCTATAAAAAGTAAAATGAAATTGTTGTCTGTGTGTTTAAAAGACTATTAGTCGTAAATTAGTTTAATTTTATTTCCATCACCACCTCTCCCAGATGGTTATAATTATGGATTGGATTTACATATATTATATTCATGAAATAATTAATAGGTTTTTAATGGTAATATAATATTTATTTCATTTAAATTTATATCCCTTGAAAACTGATAATAATGTAAATACATACTTGATAATTACTACATATATGAAGCGATTTGAATTTTTTTCATCCCTGAATTTCATGGTAAGTATATATAATTGTACATAATGTTGGAATTTCAATAAAAATTATGTTATTTTAATTTCATGAATATAAAATTTTACTTATATTTATTACCTCATTTTATATGAAAGATGAAAACTTTATTTCTGTGTTTATGACATTCAGTCTCCAAGCTTGTATCACAATAAAGTTTTCTAAAATATATTTCAAGAATTTTTTTAATTGTTTAGAAGATAGATCAAATTAATAATTATTTCATGATTATAATTATATATATTGTTGAATAATAAACACATTAACCATATTCAACCTACCAATGTCATTTAAGATAGTTGTTATGAATACAATAAAAATTTATTTCATGATGTCTAATGTTTATGTAATTGAATATTAATTTGAAATAAAAAATTAACAATTGTAACAAATTTTTTTACTATGACTGAAAATAATGATCATATTTTTATTTTATTCATGATTGTAACTTATATGATGATACATAATCTTGTTAATAGACAATATAACATTAAAACATTATTTTAAATTTACTGAAGAATTATTTTATATTTTTAATTGTATATCAATATTAATTAAATTATATTATATATTAACTATTACGGACAAAATTGAATTATAAATAAAATTTTCCATATATTCTTAATTGATTACAAATTACTTCACAAGGAATATTTTAATGTTTTTTAAATTTAATGTTAGGATATTCATTACAAAATGAAATGGTAAAATTATAATTTTATAAACACAACATAAAAAATATTCCCTACCATCACAACTATTATTTGATTTATTTTTAATAATACACATTCTTTCAACATTTCTTCAATAAAAAATCATTCAATCCATTTTTGAAGTATTTTACTTTTGGACATGGACATTTAAAATTAATGGTATTTAGATACTAAAAAAATATTATATGATAAGAAGAGTTTTTCAGGGGTGTTATAATGAATAGGTGAAAAAATAATTTTTTTATTCATTAGGGGTATTATCCAATAATATATTATAATGGGAGATCCGAATATAACTTATACAATTGTTAATCGCGAAACATATTATTAGAAGGGTGACCCAATACAGTTTATATGATGAGGGATCTTGATATATATTATATAACTAGTAATCCCAATATCTATCTTTAATGCATTTGATAATATAACATATATTAAAAGGTAATAAAGATAATGAAAAACAGGGAGGTTTCTCTTATGGATTTAACAAGTCTCGAATTACTTCAAACAAGTGTTTTGAATATAATTATCTTGGTTTTCTAAAAGAATTACTTTTTTAATTCCAAGAGGTTTAATTTTTTTTCAATGAGAAATTTTTTTTCTATATCATTTTATTAATATTTATTTTATACACTCAATGAATTTTGTGATAATGTAATAAAACCTATGGGTTTTATGTTTTTTAGTAGTTTAATTGATTTATTTATTTTCATTATCTTAATGATATTTATTTTCTTATATTATGTTATTAAATTGTGATCAATTTGTTTAAGGATGAGTATGAAAAAAGAATATTTCCTTTTGAATGCTTGATGATTTTTTATTAAAGGAAAATATGTTTACCTTTAATGATTTTCAATTATAAGAAAATCTGACACTAAGTGGATGTGTCCACAATGTAATGCAAGGGATTGTTAGTAAAAGTTATTACCTAATTATCAAAAACTATAAAATTAAATTTACAATGGTAATGAAAGAAAATATATTATCTTATAAATATGCGACATTATTTAATGTTTTAGGTCTTTTCTTTATAATAGGATATCTGAGGAAATAATATAATATCATCTAACTTATTAGATACTAACAAGGCATTTGGTCTCTTAGTAAATAGGTTAATGATACCCATTAATCCTGCATCCACTAGGGTAATATCATTAGAATCCTAAAAAATGAATGGATTTAAGGGAAGTACACACATGACTGGGGTAAGGCAGCATGGGCGTGAAGAATGGGGTATTTTTGTATTAGACAGAAATGTTGTGATGTTTTGTGATGGATTCTACAGCTAAAGTGATGATTAGTGATATGTATCAGTTATGAATAGTTAGAGATAGGGGTGTAAAGGTTTGATATGTTTGTCAATAGGGATCATATGGTGAAGTCTGTAGGTTTTGGCTAGCCGATGCAAGTCTTCTCAATGTGTGGCGGTGGATTCTGTCATGTGTGACTTGGATTATAGTGAATGGATGTAGGTAGGATTTTGGCTACGTGGCATAGGTCCATTTGAGAGTAGTTTCAGGCTTTCACGGGGCTGGACAATGAGATTGAAAAAATGAAAAAAGAGTTCATCCTATGGTGAAAATTTTCTGGGCTTCATATAATATTCTCCAATCATTTAGGGCTACCATATTTGGATGAACTTGAGTGTAAGGATTCTTCCATCAAGACCAGACACGATGAAATTCATGAGGCATTGATTTCAGTGATGCCTTGGAAATCATGTGAGTTTGTAATATTTATATATATATATGGTGGATCTCTCTTGAGGTTTCAATGTTATATGCCTTCAAGGGCTTTGTTAGAGGATATATGCCTCTGAGCATATGGGCCATGAATGGTTAGACCTCAACAATTGAAATGGAATTACCTAATAAATAAATATATAAATATTATTCATTGGGATATTATGTTAGTAGTGATTAATAATTCAGACTCGGTAAAGGATTTCTAACAATGTATTTAGAAGAGGGGGTGATATTTCCAGGGATTATAAAGATGATAATATCTAACGATGATCCCAATTATACCTCTACTGTTTTGAGTGGTTACCACATTATTTTTCCTAATATTTGTACCTTAACACCACTATTAATCCATATAAAATCTATAATATAGAGTAAACTATCTACAAAAAATAAAACATGTTACATACATGTAATTTTAATTTTTGATATTGTTGGTTAAGGACATGCCCTTAGAGGAATGTTTTAAAACAATAGTCACATTACCATTGGTATTTCTATGTTTGGAGAGATTTATGGAAGAAACATCTGATCTCTATTTTTATATGATGTTTAGAGAGTTAGAAATTTTATGACTAGAATTATTATTTTGTATGGTAGGTAATGTACATGTTATATGTGGGAAAATGAAGGAATTAATTTATTTCATGATGTTTTATATAGATCATAGGAGTATTTAATTAGAGTTTCACATTTGAGAACAAGTGTTATTCAAGGTGTATTCTTATAATATGAAGTAGAGGTTCAATTGTGTAAGTCTGATTTATCCCTAATGGTTTGTATAATTCATGGTGTTGAAATTCTATTGTGACAAATCATTTCAAATATAACATCTAAAGAGATGATTTGGGTTCCTGATATCTTTCATGTGTCAATGTGTCATTGTTTTTTTCATTATGAGTCTCATGTCATTAACAAGGTAAATCTTTATTTTTCAATGATGTGACCTTAATTGAGTACACTATTGTGATTCAATAGCTTAATGAGAAGGTGTTATTTGAGTTTTAAATTTCACTGTATTTTACCCATGGATGTATAGTGGCTATTTGAAGTGTAGTTGGGAGCATGTATTTTAGGTACATACAAAATATATAAATTTGTTCAATGTTTATTATTATTTAGATGATGTGTTTGAATTTTTTATATTTTTTATAATCATAGTTTTTGGTTTAAATAATGTACTTACTCAAATATGTAGATTATTTTCGTATTATAGAGGCATATATGATATGGATTTCATGGGTTGGTTTCTTTATTTCCACTACATCACTTCCTAGAAAATGGTTAAAATTTATGAGGGAGATTATAGTTTGAGAGGATACTACTATATGGGCCTAATTTTCTGAGCCCTTATATTGTGGTTTAGGGGTATTGAATGTATTAGGTAAAGTATAGATAAGTCTAAGTGGTTCCTTGATTGAATTTCAGTTGGTGGAGGAGGTTTGTAGTCTGTGAATCTAGATTGTAGGGTAGTATGGTTCTTGTGATGGCCCATTTTTTATATCCATGGTTATTGTTGTGTGGATGATCATGATATAAGATTTTTTGAATCCTCAAAATATATATAAGAGACATGTTTATAGATTATGACAAGGATTTGAAGAAGATTGGATTTCTAACTTATTTAATAAAAGCATTACTATGATGTGATCTCGGGTCTATGCCATGCTATTACCTAGTTATTCATGAATTTGGGAGATGTGAGAGATGTGCGAATTTTTCAATAGATTATGAATGGTGTGCTTGGATTTTATACCTTTTTCCATATCCGATTTTTTAAATGTATTTTGGCTGAAAATATTAGGGTTTTTGACATTTTCTAGTGTGGTTCAATATTCTCATTAAAATTAATTTCTACATAAATTCATGGACCTAAAATATTTACATTATTTTAAATGTTTCTAAATTAACCATTATGAGACCTGTGGGAATATTTTAGAGATATTGATTACCCTTTTCTAGGATTAACCCCTAGATTCTAGAGATAAATTATTTTCTAAAATATAGAGTGTTATTCTCTACTTGTTATTATTTATCTCCGTTATTGTATCGTTAAAATGTATATAATCATAATTTACATCACTTCAAATAGTGTTTCAATTTTTTTTGTTGGATTAATCCTTATTGGGTGATATCTTTAAACATTATTTTATTTATTAAGGGATATGTAGTTAAACATCTAAGAAAGTTCATGTATTCATTCTCAATGAAAATTATAATTTTCTCCTACAGATATGAGATTCATTATATTTAAATATATTTGTGTTAGTTTGAAAATAGTAGAATCTTGTTTATTTGGATAATAGTGGTATTGACCATGAATGAGATAAATATATGAATAAATAAACAATTAAAAAGGAATTGTGATTACTTATGGTGATACAATTTTTTTATAACTCTCGATAAATTTATAGAATATTATATCTATTTTATATTGTTATTTTTCTTATATTGTATGTTTTATTGGTTTAATACATTATAAAAAACATATAAATATGAACTATGAAGTCATTTATGAATGTAGAAAGTGGATATTCTTACCGATAATTTCAATTTTTTTAATATCAAATTACTTCTTGAAGGATGTTTGATGTGGATTTTAAATAATGATAATAATTTTATTAATGGTTCATTGTTTTGTAAAAAAATGCCTAATGAGTATATTAATTCATTATAATGATTAATTTAATTTTTTTCCAGAATTTAAGTAATTTTTGTGCCCAACCATGATATTATACCATGATTTCTACGTGTATGTGCCTAATTATATGGACTTGGTTTCTCCTTGATAATATTATGATGAAAATTTATTTCTCATCCATTTATATGTGCAATGAGATATTATAGGGCACATTATCTGAAATTTTCTAAAACCTATTATGTTTGGGATATAATGAAAGGGGTGTATGAACAATGTTGACAGTGGGGATTGATGTTTTCTATTCATTGAGATGTAGTTGAAGTTATGATAAATGGAATAGGTTGAGATCTAGGCTATATTTATTTTATATTAATTTATTTGGTTGTTGATTACTTGATAGGTATTGGTTAATGGAAAGTATTTTATATCATTATTGGTTTCTTCTTTTAATATTTGGTTACCTGATGGTTTTCATTACGATTCAACTTCTTATAGTGGAAGGTTCTTACACAAATAGTTCATATTTTGTTGTGTTATATATGGTCAATTCAATGAATAACCACTTAATGGAGATTCAAATTGGAATAATAAATAAAACAATTGGGATTGGGTTTTCTTATGATTTTAATGATAGTTGAGTGAGAACATTGAGATGGCTAGAATTATACTATTTGGAAATGGTATTGAAATATGGAAATTATAAATTGAAATATAAAAAATATATTTTTCATCGATATTAAATGACTAAACAAGATTATGTAATGAGCCCAATGAATCATTGTAAATTTATACATAGTAAATTTAAATAGATAATAATATGGAATACATATTATTCAATGCTTACAATAAATCAAATTCCAATTCATTAGCGGTGGACATGTTGTGTCATGTGGTATAATAGTTTTTCATTAGTCTAAGGGATTGATGTTTCCAATTTATATTTGCCTGATATACAATTATTTTTTTATTTTTTTTATTTCATAATCTATATTACCCATGTTTTTTGGGATTTCATCCCACAAGTTTTTGTGTATGATGGTTTTTCCCAATATCATTGTTAGTGGGGAAGAAAGGGTGATTTTCCCCTAATTCCTAGTTACCCATTTTATTTAGTGTGTTTTATTATTGTATCAATTTTATTCTAGATTATTTTATATGGTATATGACTATACAATATATGATGGATCTCACTTTTTCTATACATGTGGGTGCCATATACAAAATATTATAATTTGAAGTATTTGTGAAATGCTATTTGTGATGGGATCCCATCGCAAATGAGCTTTTAAGATGGTGTCCCTTTGTAGAAAACAATTTCACTAATTATTTTTTTGTGGTATGCCCATCGTAAAAAAACTAACTGTGATGGGAAGCAATCTCGTAGCAAATAGCTATCCAATTATATAAATTATACAAATAAAAATGTGTTGCAACGGGCTTGTCACAAAAAACTATTTACGATGGGTTTGTTTTCCCGTCGAAAATAGTTCTCTGATTATATATGTTATATATATCAAAACCTTGTGCGATGGGCCTGCCGTAATAAAAAGTATTTTTGATTGTCCCTTTTTCCCATCGCATATGTGTATTTCAAAAACCTATATGAACTATTTGTAGTGTGGTCCCTTCGCAAAAGTTCCTTTAACAAATAATGAATAAAATAAAAATATATGTAGTTAACAAAATTATGATAAATTATTGAAAAAATAATATTAATATTATTAATATAATAAAAAAATATTAACGTTCTCAATATTATCCAAAAAATATCAAAAAACCATAAAATATTATTTTTATTAAAATAAACAGACATTAAAAAATATAATAGTAATAATAAATACTAAAATATTAAAATATAAAAAAATTAAAAAAAAGAAATTATGAAATATTTGCACAAATATAAATGAATGAAACTTTAAATAGTTCATATTACAACAAATATTGAATTCAAATGTTTTTCTATGTGCCAACGAGCTCGTACCCGAGTGGGAAGGGATCCTTCTTGGCATCCAAAAGACCCAGGTTCAAAACTGGGTGGAGGAGAATTTCTGGTACTGTAGCAGTACTGTAGTAGGCACTGGAGTAGGCACTGTAGTGTGCACTGTTCGGTACTGTAGTAGCCGGACTATTCAACTGATATGGGCTTTCGAGCCACAAGTTTGGGGCTACGGGACATAGGGATATCAAGTCATCAATGGCCTTCGAGAAACAGGGCCTTCGGGCAATTAAATACCATGATGTGGCCCAGTTCACACAGAGCAGGACCTAGATGATGATCCGAGCACCAGTAGCAGTCACCAAAAGTTGAGCTAATCAGATTGGAAGAATGAGATGGTATGGCAATAGCCATCGGGACTAGGCACTGTGTGGCTTTGTATGTGGCACTGCTAGCCGATCAGCAATGAAAGTGGAGAGCTAAAGGCAATCGATGATGTAGAAGATGGGGAGGGGTAGTTCTTGTGGGTTGGGCCAACGGGTCATATATTGGGCATGGTATACCTATGGGCCTTCGGGTCATGTATTACGGGTCATGTTGGGCCTTGTTCCTTGGGCCTACGGGTCATGTACAGGTTCCCCTTAAACCCTTAAAAAGGGAATTATCTATAATAAAATTAAAAATAAGGCCTTTGGGCCATTCAGGTGAATGTTTTTATAAAAATAAAATTTTCACTAGGGGTAGTCTTTTGGAGGAGGTGGAGAAGCTGGGGGAGATGGTGGAGGAAACACCATCCCTAAACTATGAGTCAGAAGGTGTATGTACTCCATCTGAATGTGTTGTTGCTGCTTCCATCGACACATCACCTCTTAGTGTTTCTGTTGTGGCCATCGACACATATCCTCCTCGTATTTCTACTGTTGTCGATGCATCTCTTCCTGCTACTTCTGAAAACTCTGTATAATCTCACTCTGAGCTCACAACTTCTTTTGATACTTTGATCCAGAAGATGATTCCTCTCTACACAATTCTCTTGAGATGGACTCTGACATCTTAACAATACCATAATAATTCCTAGGAGTCAAATGAATGTTGATACCAACTACTCGACCCTTCTCAAAAGAATAATGGGTTGCCTGCATTCATGCCACCAGATCGAAATGGTGGGCACTAATCTGATCAGTCATCTCGGCCTGAATCATAGCCTGTGTCTGATAGGTTATGGCCTCATATAACATCTTCAATTAATATTTAATATTAAAATAGTGAAAATATTATATGTAGTTTGTTTTCAATATTAAAATGAAATAATACAAACCCCAATCTGATGCTAGTGATCACCTATAATCTATCTAGTGGTTGGATCATTATACATACTCCGATAAAATTCATACTCCATAATATTGGGCCGCTCGACTGCCTATATGAATATAAAATAAACTATTTATATTTTAAGTTATATAAAATATTTAAAAAATAAACTTATCATATTCTCTATATGTGTACTGAATATGCGGCTACCATCTCAAAGTGTCACCTCATGCCTCCCCCGTTTCTGCCGGACCAATGATGATCTCCTCTAAAATCCACCACCCAAATAGATTGTAATATATGTTATGGGAACAAAAAAATCATGTTATAAATGGAACCCAACATTTATTTTCACCATGATCAATTATTATTCCAAGATCAATAGTATGAAGAATGCCACTCTCCACAGAATAAAATCAACAATTTGGATAATGAAGGAAGCACTTGATACCATATGTGAGGATCTTGCACGTCATGTTTATAATTAATTTAATTAATTTTATAAAGATATTAATACCTAGATATTTAGTATTTTCTTCATTGATTGTGTTGATCATCCAGAATGACCCTTACAAATTTCCGCATTTCACATGTAAGGATCCAAACTAGAACCCCTATAGCATTGATCCAAATTATCTATGATGGCCTCTGATCGACACTGCTAGTTCTACTAGTGCTAGCATAGTGAAGCGAGTGTCTTGTGTCGGTCTTTATTGATATGTTGTTCTTTGAATGTGAATAACTCCTCTAATTCTTGAGAGGGGGAAGAAGAGGATTCAAGAGAGAAATAGTTTGGCTAAAAATTCTCAATTCACCAAGCTTGTGGTGTTGTGTGGTGTCTGACACAATATGCGTACTTGTCTATTTATATACATGGAACATTAGTTACAATATTTTAATACATAACATCAATTAAATATATTAATAAACATAAATAAAACACATGCTCATAATAATAATATTGCGAAATTATTTATGGTGCGCCAACTTGAAAATAACAAATTATAATTAAAATTACACATTACAAAATAATAGTAGTGTAATTATTATTTTAACATCTATCAACAAGTTAATTAATTATTTACCTTATTGAAAATAATTACTTTACTACCAGACTGGCCTTGGTCTACATGAACTCCATATCAATTTATTTAACACACTATCAAATAAATAAGTAATTTAATCTCTTAAATAAATATTTTGTTTACAAACTAATAAAAAATATTTAATATATGTTCTATAATATAAATAAATATATTTAATTAAATTTATTAGACCATTTTAACTTGAATAAAATTATACCACGGTCTTGCGAATAGTATTTATTTCAATAATTAAATTAAAATATAATTTTACTGAAGCCATAGAAAACACTTAGATGGAGACCATCTAGGATTTTTTCTCATTAGCATTAGACATGCTTGCCTAAAGTCCAAGAGTACAGTCTAACAACAGGTCAAGGCACCCAGGACAAATAATGTATAGTCACCCCAAAAAAATCCACATATGAATGCTCGTTGTGTAATATAATCCCTTTTTATTAATATTTCAACAAGAAGGTTTCATGATAGTTTCATCATCCTTTATATTTGATATGTCGTTCTTTGATAACATGATATAAACTCATCATTACATCAGGGCCATGGGATTTCTCATGATGATTCTATTTCAATCAAAGGGTCGAGATATCAACTTCCATAAATTGAAGGGACAATTCCTTTTTCAATGTATCCTTTAATATCCTGTCACTCATGACACTCCCAATGTACCCTACTTCCCACCAACAGACTATGTGACAGTTTTTGTCAGTAAATCAATGTGCGTGAGTCATGACACATATTAGTGATAATATTAATTTTTAAGGATCATTACACTTGCTCACATATATAAATATCTGATGACACCAAAACATGTGGAATTCTCACTAGCATGTATTTTATCATAATCTCATGTATTAGATATTTCCAAGTGATAGCTTCATGAGAGGAAGTCTCATCTTTTTACGAGTAGTCACACCTGACGGTCTACATGATATGTCTCCCTTAATAGTATTTCATCCAACCATAGAACTATATTTAATAATATTGTTATAAAATTTCAAGGTTCTCATCATTGTGGGGAACTTCCATGACTTCATCAATGCAACAAATACTCCCGAACATTTTTACAACATAGTCATGCAGAACAATGATCAATATGTTACAAGATGTTTGATATTTATATACATTAAATATCAATGTAATAAAAGTTAAACTAGTTTGTTCTAGGACACCAACACTTACAAACTCCCACTTGGTCTAGATACAATTGCCTACGAATTTTAATCCCCTAGACCTCACATGGTGATCATGTTTTGGATGAGTCAGGGATTTAGTCTTGGGGTCAACTACGTTGTCTTCCGTGGAAATACCTAATACTGAAACATCACCTCTCAGAGTAAAATACCTCAAGATATGATACTTTCGGAATATGTGCTTTGTCTATAGATGTGACTTTCACTCTATTGTGAGATCCACAATTTAAGTATTATCACAGTACAATGTGATGGGATCTTCACTGCTAGGTATCATAACCAGCTCCTCGATTAATCTTTTCATCTAAACTGCTTATTTAACTACCTCAGTAGCTAAGATATACTCAAACTCTTATATATAATCTGGGACCACCCTCTGCTATGAGAACTTCCATCTCACTACACCTCCATTCAATGGGATGATTTATCATGTTTGTGACTTCAAGTCATATTGATTGGTCTAGAAACTAGAATTTGAATATCCTCTAATAACTAGTGCTACATCACTTCCATAAACACAGAACATATCCTCAGTTAGACTAAGATACATTATAATAGTATCGACATCCATCCAATGGTGGTCACTTAGGTCAGCTTGATATTTACCAACCACACTCAATATGTAGGTGACATCCAGCATTGTAAATAGTATGGCATACATGACTGAACCAATCGATGATGCTTATGGTGTCCTTTACATTATCATTATTTTCTCATGTGACTGAGGAAAAAATTTTGTAGAAAGATGAATGCCATGTTATGCAGGAAACAATTCCCTGTTTGATTGTTCTATAAAGAATATCTTTAGTATCTTATCAGTTAATTAATTTTGGCTTAGGCCCATCAATATCATAGATCTATCATTATGAGTCTTGATCCCAATAATATATGCTACCTCACCCAATTCCATAATGTAGAAGAATTGATTCAACCATTCCTTAACAGACTGTAGGACATGTATCTCATTTCCAATAAGTAATATGTCATCATCATATACTATTAGGAAAACGATTGCACTCTAACTAAACCATTTGTAGATAGAAGGCTCACATTCATGCTTAATAAATCCAAATTTTGTTATAGCTTCATCAAAATGAAAGTTCTATGACTGGAAAGCTTGCTATACCCCATAAATGGAATTCTGCATCTTACTTTCCTTATGTGCATCCATTGGAGTCAAACACCATTTAGGTTGTGTTCTATAGATATCTTCTTGAAGGTTCCCATTAAGGAATTCTATTTTGACTTCCATTTTCCAAATCTCATGTTCATGGTTAGATGCAATGGAAATTAGAATTCTAATGGATTTCAGAATTACAATTGGTCAAAAGGTTTCATCGTAGTCAATTACTTTATTTTTTTTGAATCTTTTGTAAAAAAAACATTCATTATAGGTACTGACATGTACTTCCATGTCCAGTTTTGTCTTGAACACTCAGCTGTAACCAAGAGGATTTACATCAAATGGAGGATCTACCAAAATCCAGATATGGATTTGGTACATGGAATCCATTTCAAAATTGGTGGCTTCTTTCCACTTTGAAAGGATTGTGCCTCTTACTGATTCCTTTTATTTTAGAGGATCATTATTATCAAAAACTTATGAGTCACCATCCTCCATAATAAAAAAACTATACCATTCCATATCTCTACTTCCTCATGTACTCCTATGTAGCTATTGTGTATTTGGAACAGATTTTTCTTCCATATAGTATTTAGGAATTTGTTCCAGTACATCCACTTATATACATTGTTCCTCAACTTCATCAATTTCTATCTCACTCCCACTCTATATTTTGGAGATGTGCTCCCTCTCATGTAATATGTCATATCTTTCCACTATAACCTTTTTTCTGAGGTTTTTTATAAGTAACATCACCTAGTTTCCTTGGGGTATCCTATAAAGGTACACTTTGTGCCTCAAGGTGTTAGTTTGTTACCTGATGACGCCTTAACAAATGCTTCTCTACCTCACGCATGTAAATTTGATAACACGGATTTTCCTCCACTCTAGAACCCACATTGTATACTATTTGTCAATTTAGTTGGTACTTGGTCTAGTATGAGTGCCATTGTCTGTAACGCATACCCCCAAAAGGATAATGGATGACATTCATTACTCATCATTAATCTCACCATGTACAAAAAGTTATGATTCCTCCATTCTCTTACACCATTTCATTGAGGTTTGTAAGGAGGAGTGAGTTTGGATTGGATCCCAAACTCTCGTTAGTAATCAATGAATTCATAATTAAGATATTCCAGACATTGGTCTAAGTGGAGTTTCATAATATTCTTACCAATATGGTTCTCAACATCATTCTTGTATTCCTTAAACATATCATAGGAATCTGACTTATACCTCATTATGTATATATAACAATTACTACTAAATAAATTAGTAAAAGTTAGGAAGTATGAGTACCCACCTCGTGCTTCAACTAGAAATAGTCAACACACATCAGTATGAACCAACTCAAGAATCTATTTATCCCTTTAACCATTCCCACTAAATGGGTCTTCGGTCATTTTTCCTTGTAAACATGCATGTCATACGCCAAGTGGTTTTACATCAAAATAATCTAAATATCCATCTTGATTTAACATTGTCAATCATTTTTCATTTACAGGACCTAGCCGGTGATGCCAATGATGGGTGTGGTTTGAGTCATGTGAAGTATCATTGTCATCGATTACCATTAATAGGTTTGTGTAATCAGACACATAAAGACCATTGTATAAATTATCCCTACCAAACCAAATTCTATCTTTATAAAAGAAGAATCCATCATTACCCAACTAGAAATAAAATCAATCTATATTTATTTTTGATACAAAATTTATGTTTTTGGTTTTAGAAGTCACATAAAAACAACCCTTTAATACCAAGATCATCCTAATCGGAAATGTGAGGTTGTAGTACAAGACAGATACAACAGTAGTACTGGCTCCATAGGCTACTCATAGATCCATCTCACCTCGATCTATCTTCCATAATCTATATGGATTCAATATTTGGATACATATGTGAGCACCAAAAGATATATCAAATACCTTATATGTAGAAACAAAAAATTTCATTGGATAACAAACGCATCTGAAGCTTCCCCTTACTTCTTAGGCTGGGATTAGTTCTTCTTCTAGTGGCCCTTCTTTCCACATGAAAAATAAACAACCTCATGTTCCCTCCCACACTTGGATATTATTTTTCTTGGAAATCCATGAAGAAGCTTTGTGATTAAGAATATTCACATTCCCTTGCCTATTATTCACCATAAGGACTGAAGGCTTTTCTCACTTCATATCATTGTCCATTCGGAGAATGAGGTTATGAGGATCAGATAAATTATTCTCAATGTCATTCTTATTGAAATTGATAATAAAATGTGAGAATATCAGAGGGGGTGATGTGAGAATGAGATTGATTCCTGGTTATTTGAGGAGTTGAAACCCTAGAACCTCTAGTCACTCAATGTAGCCAATGAGGATGACAAAAATTGGCCAATCTGGGGTACCTTCTCAGATATTACTCTAATTTAGTGCCATAGAGATCTCAAAAATTTCTTTTCATTCTCTCTCCAGGTAACAACCATGAAGGAGCACAATCATGCTATAAGAATCCATGTTTTAGGGATATTTAATGACCTCACTAGACATTGATGATAACATAAAATATTGAATGTCAACTTTGTTGTTCATTTGTTTCTCATAGACTAGGAAATCCCCATCACTCACCTCTTTGGCAGGTGGATCAGTTAATGTTGACCCCAGCACGTAAGACTTCCGTTCATGGTGTAGGATTACCTGAAGGCATCTAAACCATTCATGGATGCTACTGTCACTGAGGATGTTCACATTATACCAAATTGATCGTAGGGATAGTGTGGTTGACTAGACTGAAATTTTAATTCTACAATTACAAGAGAATATCATTAGTACTTTCTTTATTACATTTTATGAGAAATAATTAATTTTATTATGTTTCCCACTATTTTATAAAATCCAAAAATCCCTCACCATTGAATTCAGAATGTCCTGTTTCCATGAAATTCAAGTGGAAAGGATCCATATTCTCCTTCAAATAATGCAAAAAAGGGTTAGTCATGAAAATTGAATGTATTTAGGTAGGCAGGTCTTTTCTAACTACGTGTTTGCAGCTCCATGATATGTTGAGTAGACTCCCCAATCCTGATATCATGACTTTGGATTTTCACAACTCTTACCTCCAATATTACACCAATTCTAGAATGGGATTCTACTCTTTATGTAATATATTTAAGTCAACCTGAATCATTCCATTCAGCCTTCCTTTATAAAAGTATATGTCCTAAAAAGGGTTGGTCAGAACCATAGTTTTCTTATGTTTTCCCTTAATCATGAAATAGAAGGATTAGTCTGACTTAATATTTTATTTGATGTATTTTTATCTCTTATGTGTGAATTTATTATTATCACATGGTTAATATGTAGTGGAACTTACTTAAGTGATTAACCATGTCTTGATAATATTTATGCATAAGACTGGTTTGTTTCTGTCCCATCTTGTATTCTTGTTTAGTTCATTAATTATGTGATCGTGAAAACATATCCCTTAAGATAAAACATGAAAATAACTGAAAAAAAATAATGTAAATGGGTTTATCATGAAATTTTCTAATGGTTAGTTTTTCTAGCAGTTGATAAACTATCCCTGAGCTAGGGGTTAAACACCATGAAACTTTTTGGTTCGTGTTTTCAACTTCCACCAGTCCACCTCTGTATCTCCGAGAATTGGTTTCATCTCGACTCTAGCTTGAACCGACTCCACTAGCTTGGGAGTTCCATAAATTACATATTCCTTTTTTAACTCACATGTAGGTCAGGGGTAAAAGGGGGTTTTACATAAAATAAAACTTCGGTACACAAGCCCTACTAATTAATGAGGAGATGGCTCACAAGCCAACAAATTTGAGGAATAAATTAAAATAAACCATCCACATACAGAGGTCTTGGTCTAGATCATTATAATTCATGCATGCGTTGATGTTTACGCTTAATTAAAACTAGAATTTAACTCATTAATCATTATTGTTTAAGATAAATAACGCTCAAATGAAGTAATTATCTTTTTTAATAAATAAATCATTTTATATTAAACTATTATCTGATTTTTTTAGATTCTCATCCATCATAATTTTAGAAAAATATTTTATTTTAAAATTATCATTGTACATAACTTGTACCATAGAGGCTACTAGGTGAATTATTATTCATAACAACCCAAAGAGTAAAAATGATCATTTCACTGATGTTAAATTGAATATATATATATATAACACCAATCACATGTTGTGCCTCATCATTACGCACACATGATGGTTTAAACTTAAATATTTTGTATAATATAATAATAGATTTTAATAAATATTCATAATTTGGATGAGTACACGAAATGTTGTTCCAAGTATATGACATGTACTATTGTTCACCATCCACCTCAAGTACATGCCCGAGGGAAATGACATGTGATTGTAAATCAGAAATATTTAGAGTACAAGGCATGTCTAGTGGACCACACGACGTGTAGTTCTTCATTACATGGTCTCCAGTTGGGTAAGATGTGTACGAGGTACATGATCGAACCCTAACCCAATGGTACTGTATGTTGTGTCCATTGGGACACATAGTGTGTAATCCGGAAACTATATGCCACCTGTTCTTGGTCAATACATGAAGTCATTAGGACTTAGACAAACTCCAAGGATATAGCATGGTTTGGAGGACTGGACCTGGGACATTGAACCATGACTACACAGCATGTACTACCAAATACACATCATGTGTTCTCGTTTGGTATAGTATAAAACCATTGGAACATCTGGATAATATCCTCTATATTATTTTAATCAAAATTAAAATAAAATATTGTTTCTTTAAGGTGAAAGAGAAACAAAAGTGGAGGAACAAATATCAAAAATCATATTTTCATATTGATAAACTTGAATTGAAACAACTAAATTATTAAATTCATAAATCATCAATGAAATTTTTATATACGGTTAAACAATGATGTAACTGCTCTAATACCACTTGTGGGTTTATGGAACAGCGGAAGCGTGGTTGGGAAAAATACAACAATGATTTTTACCATGATAAATGATTATTCTTAGATCAATACGATAATGAATTCTTGTCACCATAGAATAGAATCAAAGATTTTGATAAAGAATAAAGAGGCATGAAACCTTTAAAGAGAATATTGCATATCATTTTTATTATTAATTTAATTAATTTAATAATGAAAATAAATTATGAATCTTTAGTATTTTCTTCATTGATGATATTGATCATCTGGAAGGACCCATCTAGATAACCTCGCTGTGCATGTAAGGATCCAAACTAAAATCCCCCTAGCGGTGATCGACACGTGCTCTGATGAACTTTGATCGACACTTCTCATTCTCTGGGTGCTATTACAGTGAAATGAGTGTCTTATGTCGATCATTATTGATTTCTTTTTCTTTCTCGTTGAACAACATCTATTATTCTTGAGAGGGGGAAGAAAAGGATTCGAGAGAGATATTTTTTGGCTCAACAATTTTCAATTCACCAAGCTTGTTGTGTTATGTGGAGTCTGAAACAATATGCGTACATGTCTATTTATATTGATGCATCTTTAGATAAAATATTTAATTTCATAATAACAATTAAATACATTCGTGAACATAGATAAAACCCATGCTCGTAATAATAATACCATGTCATTATTTATGGTGTTCCAACATGCAGAAAACGGAATAATAATTAAAATTTCATGCTACAAAAATAGTTGTGTCATTATTATTTTTACTTGTGCCAACTAGTTAAATAATTATTTACCATCTTGCACATAATTATTTTACTACCTGACCAGCCTTGGTACTCTTGAACTCCACTTCCCTTTATTGAACACCCGCATAAATAAATAAATAAATTATTCTCTTAAATAAATATTTATTTACAAACTAGTAAATAAATATTTATTAAATGTCCAATAAAATCAATAAACCTATTTTATTTAATTTTTTTTAACACTTTAACTTGAATAATATTCTTCCATGGTCCTGACAATAATATTAATTTCATTAATTAAATTTAAATATAATTTAACTGATACCACCACAAACACTTAGTGTGTGACCCATTTGAATTCATTATCATTGTCATTAGGTGGGCTTTCCAAAAGTCCAAGAGAATTGTATAGAAATAGGTCAAGGAACCCAAGAGAAAGAACATAAAGTTGCAACAACAACATCATCATATGAACGATCATTGTGTAATATAATCCCATTTTATGAATATCTCATCAAGAAGGTTTCATGATAGTGTCATAAACCATTATACATGATATTTCATTATTTGAATACCTGAAATAGACTTGTCATTATTCCATGGCCATGGAATTTCTTGTGACGGTCCTATTTCCATTAAAAGGGATAAGATATCAACTTCCTTAAAAGTAAGGTACAAATCCTTCCTCAACATATCCATTAATAACATATCAATCATGATGCACCATATGTACCCTACTTCTCTCCAACTATCTACATGACGATTTTCATCAGTAAATCAAAGTGTGTGTATGGTGACACAAATTATTGATAATATTAAAGTCTAAGGATCATTACAGACACTCATAGATAGAAATCACTGATGAGACCAAAACATGTGGAATTCTTACAGGTGCTTCTATTCTCATAATCTCTTATCTTAGATATCACCATGTGAGAACTTCATGAGAGGAAGTCTCATCTTCTTACGAGTACTCACACATGACGGTTTCCATGGTATGTTTCCCTTAATATAATTTCATCCAACCATAGAACTATATGTAATAATATTGATATAGAATTTCCAGGATTTCATCATAGTGGGGAACTACCCTGACCATATCAATGAAAAAAATACTCAATGTCATTATTACATCATAGTCATGTAGAAAAATGAACAATATATAATAAGATGTTTTATATTTAAATAAATTAAATATCCATGTAATCATTGTACAAATAGTTGGTTCTTGGAAACCAACTCTTACATGAACATGATCCTTCCAAAATCATGATATTATATTTACTCTAGTTAGTGGGCTCTACATGACTTATCACATATTGTCACTCATCCTTTTTTATGGTCATCCTTCTCAAATTGTGCAAAAATTGAAGGAAAATTTTATACATAGACATCTCTCATGTCTCGTGGATAGCGTCACACATACTATCATCAATGGTATTCCATAAATACTACAAATAATTTATAATATAAATTTATTAATTAAATAATTTTCAAAATAAATATTATTTATTTACATGCCAGCCTATGAATGAAAATTCCGAGCTACACGTCAACAGGAATGTATTCCCATGTGATCCATGGATGAGAAAAATAATTACGCAAGATAGTGCTCCCATATAATACAAATAAATGTGCATAATTTTTGATAAAAATTAAACAATCAAACAATTACTATATAAATAAACTAATGAAAGCTAACTGAAATACACAAGTTACCATACCTCCACATGCATGGATCGAAGCCAAGACATGGATGTTGCTCAGGGATCGGGACAAGAATCATCAATCATGCAAGACCATGACCCCTAAATGTACCCCTTTATCCTTTTGTTGGATGAGGGTTAGATGATCCAAAATAATCCTCATCCCATGGTAGTTCACCCTACTAAAATTGATTAAAAATAGATCATCATTCATCGAAAATGAAAAACGAATTTTGTTTGTAAAAATTTTAAAAATTCTATTATATACATATATATATTAGTTAAGATTATAATGAGAATTTCACTGTGTCAATTTTCACCTTCATCATCAACTTTATATCTAATGATTTCAATGCCCTCATATTTCTCCTCGGCATCAGCAATATCTATATGATTTTTAGTTTCATTATCTCTTGTCCTTTCAAATTCATTTTTAAAATCATTAATATTGTCATCATTATTGACCCTTAATTGTGGGGTGTCATCATAGATATTCATATCTCTTCGTCAAAATGATAGATTTTGAGTAGCCTCTTGAAAAACATCAATTTCTATACTTCAGGTGAATCACATTCACTGTGAGTAAACTGATTTTCCCAAGATTTCATTTTTATTATGCTCAACCCATGACTCAGGTCTCTTTAAGTAGCACAATACTTTTGATAATAAATTTGATGTGCCTTTTGAGCCAGTAAAAATAGTTAATTTACTGTATAAAGGATTTTATATTTAATATTGATGACTCCAAGATTTATATTAACACACAAGCCTCACTCTGTATCCAACCACCAATTTTTAAAGATCATTATGTAATTTTTTCCTAGATACCACAGTTCAATAATTTTATACAACATGTAATAAAATTCTACTTCTATTTCATTATGATTAGATCCTCTCATGAAAACTCATTTGTTCATTGTTTTTTTATTCCCCTTATGCACATGTATGAAATCAAAAATAAATTCACTACATATGAATTATATGATTTAACCATATTGGATGGTGGGTTACCCAATATAAGTAGCCACTTATCAATATTATTAGTTTGTTAAGACAACTATTTTTTTCCAAAAAATTATCAATATAATAAATATTAAAATCAATTGATATGTTAATTCATCAATAAATTATTTTACCTATTTTTTAAACCATTGATAATTTTTTTTCTGATGTTCTTCACGAGCACGTGTTATTATTTTTGGAAGCTATTTAATGATATTATTATTAAATAACCTATAAGTAAAATATGTTTAAATATTTTACATAAATTATTCAATAAGTGATAGAAGGAATCATAGTAAAAATGATGACATTTCTTCAGAGTTGAGCAAGACATATGTATGATCTCTATGATATTCATCATCTGAAATCCGTCGTTCATGAACATTACCAAAACCAATCTTTAGATAATTAAAAACAGATAATTCATTGTCAATTTAATCATAAACATTCCCCAAATTTTATACCATGGTATTTTGTTTGAAAATATATTATGATTCAAAATAAATAGAGCAGAGAAATGAAATTTCATCTTGCAAATATGCATTAGTAATTGAGCCTTCAATTGATGATCTGTTATGTGCTTTTTTCTTCAATATTTCCATGCATCCCTCGAATGAGTACATCTATCGAAACAATAGAGGACCTCCAAATTTTTAATTATTTGGAAAATGTAATATTAGATGTTTTATTTAGTCAAAGAAAGGATGCGGAAAGATTTTTTACAATTTTCATATAATAGCAACAACAACTTCTTCCTATTTTATTAGTGCATCATAGTTTATTATCACCACCCAAATGTCTCTAAAAAATATTATATGTATATTATCGAATCCAAAATAACATATTTAAATAATCAACATAATCCAATTGTCATAAGTCTTTCCATTTTAACATTATAAATATGACTTTTTAATCGGGTAGTATGACCATTTGTAACACATGTGCCCAAATTGTAAACATATCCATTTGAGTGTATCAAATATATAATCCACTAATAAAATAATAAGATACCCCCTTTGGACAATATATATGTTCATTTTGGCTTCATAGACCTCTATGATATGATATTTTAAAATAGTTTATGTACTGGTCGCCTCCAAATTTGGGAAAGATCTAATCATTCATTTTCATTATCATTGGTCTTACCTGGAGCGTCAAAAAATTGAATGAAATGAATTATCAAAATAATTTTTATCAATATGCATGACATATAACATGTGATGGACCAACAAATTAGACGAATATGGAAGATTCCAAATAATGTGTAGCTTTATCTAATTGTGTTTTTTCCAAAAGCCATGAATTTTCTTTTGGATTTTTGTGGTCCAAATGTGATGGTTGGTAATTAAAATACCACTGATTTTAACTATGTACATGAGATAATTTTTGGAGTTTCATCCCTTTTAATTATGACATTTTTGAAATAAGATTTGTTCCTTCAAAAATTATGAATAGTTGAATGAAATTTTCCATGACAGTCAAAAATTGCATGCTTTTTTTCCACTGACGAGAATAAATAATTTTTTATCTCCCATACAGAAAGGAAATGATTTCAGACCATGTTTACTCCTTCCAAATAACAATCCATATGTTGGGAATTCATTAATTGTCCACATTAATGTATCTTTTATTTTGAAATTTTATTTTTCAGAATCATCATATGTACTCACACCATTACACCACAATAAATTTAACTCATCAATTAATGGTTTCAAATAATCATCAATATTCTTTTTTGGATTTCCTAGGATTAATAAAGAAAAAATGATATAGGCCTCCTTCATCAATATCAATAGAGGTAAATTGCAATGTGTTATAATGATAGGCCAACATGAATACTGACTAGTATAAGAACCCAATGGATAGAAACTATCAGTAGAAACTTCCAATCACAAATTCCGGGATTCTAAAGAAAAATATGGATGAACTCATTCAAAATGTTTCCATAAATAACTATCAGATGGATGATTCAAGATTTTATCAGTTGAAATATTGGTTTTTCCCTGACGTCATTATCACTATGTTTTGAGATAGAAATAATCACTGGAACCTTGGTGTAAGTAAGAAATATCTCAACTGATTGACAGGAATCAATCCAGACTTCCCCAATTGATATTTTTTATAAATCACTTGTCCATGTGTGAGAAAACTATTCAACGACTCATTTTCACTAGAATAAAAGATGAAATCATTATCATATTCATGAATCTTATGATAAATAAGGCCCAGATTATAATCCAACCTCTTTCTATCATAGTAATTTGTAGGAAACATATTTCTTTCAGGTAACAGTATTTTAACCAAGGAAAATATCTGATCAAAAGAGTTGTTTGACATTCTATTGTCTGGTTTAATAGCCATAAAATTTTAAAACTCTTCTAATTTTATTTTCAAGTAACTAGGTTATAATGAATCCCCACTAGTCCTCAACAACTCATAAAATTTAGATGGATACAACTCAAGAATTAAATCAATATCATCCTAAGTTTCAGTTTGTTGAACAGATAGACCTACAACATCATATTCAAAATTTTGAAACCGTGATAGACCATGAATCAAATTATTTGTATCTTTTCTCGAACTTTTTTATCCATATTTATACAAAAAAACATAATCTGGTTGTAAAATAAAATGCCAAAGATTTCCCCCAATGTGGTCAAATGTGTCCAATGTTCCCAAAGCGCATTTTCTACAAGGACACTATTTTTTTTCCTTCAGAAATAAATTCTGCTTTTCATGAAGTAAATAATCAGAAAGCTTTAAAGCCCATAATATATACAGAATTTAAACCAAAAATGCTTGGATTAATGTATAGATTTATTGAAACGAGATCATATAATAATGACTCATGTTGACTTCCATGTTCCATATTTTTTAACAAATATAAAACCATTAATATTTTGGAATAATTTGAAATATGAAAAATAGTCTCTAAAAATATAAGATAAATAATTTCAACTACATATTACTAATTTCCACTAATTA
Organism: Viscum album; assembly: GCA_963277665.1. Lineage (NCBI taxonomy): Eukaryota > Viridiplantae > Streptophyta > Magnoliopsida > Santalales > Viscaceae > Viscum > Viscum album. Next base: position 1,379,671,713 of record OY728152.1, read on the forward strand.
CAGGAGATACAATTTCCAGTGGATGGACTACTGCTCGTTTGTTTGAAGGCTCATTTACATGCAAATTTCTCACATGGAAATCACAATGAAGAATCTTCTCAAAGGTACGCATATCCGTACCCGTGAATACGATAATTCAAAAGCGTACCCATGAATAGATTCTTCATTCTGATTTTAGTATGAAAATGTTGCATGTAAATGAGTTGTCACATAAAAGAGCCCATTTTTCATCGATGAATCGTCTTCTTCCAACTTTCACTAACTAAAAACATTATGAACAATATGGTCCTACAAATTCATATCTAATATCGTGCATACAGATTAGATATAAATTCATAGAATCACATTTTTCGTAATGTTTTGTGTTGGTTATAGTTGAAAGGAGAAGAGACACCGAGCTAATGGAGTGCTACCAATCCACTGGAAATTGTGCCATGTTATTAAAATTTATTAAAATTTATTCATAATATCAACTATTTTTTTCTTAATTATTCATAATTATTGATACTTTTTTCCTAATTATTCTTAATTATTTCTAATTGTTAATAATTATACTTAATTATGCCCATTGTTTCCTAGTTTTTACATTTTTATATTATTTTTTCCTATTTTTCCCTATTTATTCCTAAATAATCATATTTTCTCTTAATTTCTCCTAATGTTTCCTTATTTTTACAAATTTTTCAAAAACATTCATATTTTTCAATAGTTTTCCATAATTTTCTATAATTTTCAATAATTTTCCCTAATTTTCCCTTATTTCATTAATTTTCCCTAATTTCCCATAATAATTAATATTTATTACTATTTGTAATATTTATTATCAATTATTTCCAATTATTACTAATTATTACTAATTATTACTGTTTATTTCAATTCATTACTATTTATAACTATTTATTACTATTTATTGCTAATTATTAGAATTTATTTCTATTTATAACTAATTATTACTAATTATTACTAATTATTATTATTTATTACTATTAGTTACTATTTATTACTATTTATTAATTTTTATTAATATTTATTCATATTTATTGCTAATTATTCAAAATTATTAATAATTATTACAAATTATTACAAATTATTATTATTTATTACTATTTATTAATGTTCCTATTTTTTATCAATTTTTACTAATTATTACTAATTAATACTAATTATTGAAAATTATTTCTATTTATTTCTATTTATTAATATTTATTGTTATTTGATACAATTTATTATGATTTGTTACTATTTGGTACTATATGGTACTATTTATTTCTAATTATTACTAATTATTACTTATTATTACAAATTAATACTAATTAATACTAATTATTAATAATTATTACTAACTATAACAATTTTTATTAATTATTACAATTTATTACTAATTATTATGAATTATAAATATTTATTACTTTTTATAATTAATAATTAATATTTATTACTATTTACTACAATCTATTACTCATTATTACAATTTATTACTAATTGTTACTAATTAATAGTATTTATTACAAATTATTACTAATTATTAATATTTAATACTAATTATTAATATTTATTACTATTTATTACTATCTATTTATATTTGTTGCTATTTATTAGTATTTATTAGTATTTATTACTATTTATTGTGAATTATTGCTAATTATTACAATTTATTACTATTTATTACTAGTTATTACTATTTATTATTATTTATTACTAATTATTACTAATTATTACTAATTATTACTATTTAGTAGTATTTTTTACTAATTATGACTAATTATTAGTATTTTTTTTAATAATTCTTACTATTTCATAGTAATTGTTACAAATTTTTACTATTTTTTAGAATTTTTTACTAATTCATAACATTTACTACTTTTTATTAATAATCATTACTAATTAATAATTATTATTACAAATTATTAGTATTTATTACTAAGTATTTCTAATTATTGCTAATTTTTACTAATTATTACTTAGTGTTACTAATTAATAGTATTTGTTATTAATTATTAGTATTTACTACTAATTGTTAATATTTATTACTATTTTAACAAATTATTATTTATTATTATCTGTACTAATAATTACTATTAATTTGAAATTATTAATGATTACCGCTAATTATTGCTAATTAGCATTACTTGTTATTAATTACAGCAAATTACCACTACTAATTACTAATTATCGTAAATTATTTGTATTCATGACTAATTATCTTTAATAATTCCTATTTTCTACTAATTATTTATAATTAGTACTAATAATTTAAATTTACTATTATAAATAAAACTAATTAAAAAAATATAAATCTATTTATAATTACAACTAATTAAATATAATTAAAAGTTATATAGAAAATAAATAATTAATTAATTAAATAAAATATAAATACCTTTAAACATGATCTCTTCTTGGTAGAGATGACTTCAAAAATACTTCCTAAAAAAATTATTTAAGAGAAATTTTCACTAAAAAGTTTGAGTTTTGTAGCGACTCAGGTTTTTGGCCCTGTGAGACATTGGATTATTTCTACGAAGAATTCCAGAGCTAGGCGCGAAGACGGCATGCAATTCCAAGGCCCGGTGTGCCGGGAATTGATTTTATAAAAATATTAAGTATTTTTATACTATGCACGTGGTGGGGGTGTGATATCTCCTAAACGGTAGCTCAGAACGGGAATCTGAGTGCACAGTTGCGCCCGGAACGTGCCGTTTACCCTAGGAGAGGTGTACACTTTGTGGGCGCGGGCCTGCTATGGAAAACGCCACCAGGGGCGTTTTCATAAATAAGTGGAATAGTTGGTTTATGGGCATTGGATTGAATAACTTCTGATCGGAGTCTCGGATCGCAATTCCGAGTCCGTCGTTGTGTTCAGAACGGCGCGTTTACCCTAGGGTGACCTTACCTTTGTCCGTATCGGGAGCGGAGTCGGGAGCGTGGTTTTAAATGAAGGTTTTTAAATAAAAAAAAGAGGAAAAAGAAAAAAACATTTCCTCTCCCCTCCCTCACCACCTTCGTGCAATGCCGGACGAACCCCTCCCCACCTCCTCCGTTCTTCCCCAAATCAAGCTTCGGGCGTCCGTTTTCTGCGTCGATCGTCAGCGGATCGAGCTCCAGCGCGTCGCAGGCACCGTTCTGCATCCAAAGCGTCGGCGATCCGCCAACAGGTAGGCGGTTTGAGTTTTGAAATCCCAGACCACATTTATTTGTTGTTTTTCTTCAAATCGTTATAATGGTTGGATAGTTTGGGTCCCGAGGTTTCCGAAACATGTTTCGGATCTAATTTTGTAGCACCGGGGTGCTCCTGGGGGTCCCCGTATGTTTTCCAGCAGAAATCCCGGATTCCGGCAGTGGCCATGGCGGAATCCGGTGAGGCAGGGTGGCAGTGCCACGGCACCGCGGCGATTTCCGGCGACTGCGGCGGCGGCGCGGCGGAATCCGGCGGCGACGCGGTGGTTTCCGGCGAGACTGGCGGTGGTCCGACCAAGATTTTCCAGGGTTTATTTAAACCCCCATAACTCGCAAACCGAAACTCCGATTTGCAAGCCATTTGCAGAGACATGTGCCTTGTGTCGAGACGGACCATTTGAAATCACTTTGAAAATTTTATGGTTCGGGATCTTGGCCCGGGAGTTAGAAACGTCGTATAAACTACTAATATTTTATTATTTTCCGACTTCGAGCCGTTGTAACTTCTACCCGGAGCGTCTGAATGACGTGCCGTCAGTGGTGTTGGGACTCTAATGATACGACAGACATTTTGAGTTGGTTTCCAGGTGTTGGGACTGAGAACGGGGTGCGGGCCCCACGAGGCCGGGTATTGGCGTTTGCGGAGAAACGCAGCTATTGCACCAGGAGTCTGATTTTGGCCGATGATTAGTCGATCCTGTGTGTTTTTCCGAGAGGATCGCAATGGTGTGATCCATTTGATGAGTTTCATGATCGAGGTGTGGGTCCCACCCGAGCGGGCCTTGAGTGAATAGTGCCTTTTTCACTGGGTGTCCTTTTTGGATGAACGAGTAGTCGATTCCGCTTGTTTTTCCAAGGGGATCATCGTGGTAGGATCCGCTCGATGGGTTTCAGCATCATTGTGTGGGACCCGCACGAGCTAGCTATGGTGAATAGTGAATTTTTCATCGGAGATCCGTTTCGGGCGAATATGCAGCCTATCCTGTGTGTTTTTTCGCGTAGATCGCAATGGTGGCCTCAGTTTTGGCCTTGGAGATGTGCAGTGTGGCATTGTTGCGGTTCGCTCGGGTTAGCAACGTTTTGGGACTAGCAGTGGTAGAGGGTCATCCCTTTGTTCGTTCCCACGAGGGTTCTTGTGGCATCACAACCTTTGTATAGGTTTGTGATCCTCTCGATGGGATGTTGAGACTATTAGTGTTGTGGAATCCCTCCGGTGGGCCCGGATCGGGATCCTCTAGCATCTTTTCCCTAGATCGGTTTCTTGGTATCGTTGTGACCGCTTATTCACGGGCAGCGATCCCCTATCTAGATGGTTAACCTCGTCGGGTTTGTGGCATCATCGGGAATATGATCCCCTATATTGTGGGTCGTGCTTAGTAGGGTTGTGGTATCATCTGGTATAAAATCCCCTCCTCAGCATCAGGTTTATAGTAGGGTTGTGGTATCGTCGGTTTTATGATCCCCTACTCAGCATGAGGTGTATAATAGGGTCGCGGTATCGTTGGTTATGTGATCCCTACTCAGAACGTGGTTTCGGTAGGGTTGCGGCATCGTCGGTTCGATCCCCTACATCGCGAGTTATACCAGGTAGGGTTCCGGTATCGTTGTGACCACCTTTATATGGGCGATGATCCTCTATATGACTGATGTGCTTCTGTCGAGCGCCAGATTGGGTTGTGGTATCCCCCAGCGGATCCTGGGTGAGATCCCCTATCTGTGAGAACTATGTATGCCAGATCGGGTCGTGGTATCCCCCAGCAGACCCTGTGAGTGATCCCCAATCTGTGAGATTCGTATACCGGAGTGGGTTCTGGTATCCCCTAGCGGACCCTAGGAGCGATCCCCTATCCGAGGAGTTTGGTGGTTCTGTTGTTTCAGCGAGGTTTCCTCAGTGATGCCAACCGACGACTGTGATCTCTCGGGTGATCTTCTGAGAGGTTTTGTGAGAATCCTGATGGAGTGTATCTCTCGGATGAGTGTCATCTGGGATGACAGTGATCATGGGGTGTACTCTCCTGGTTGTGGACAGTTGCTAGTGACGAGGTCGGTACCTCTTGTGGCTTTGTGGCGTGAGCTGAGTATATCTGGATGGTTCAAGGTGTATATATGGGCATACACCTGAGTTGAGCGGACTAGTTTTGTTTAGCTGAGGATGGTCACGAGATGGAGTTTCTCTCTCGTCTGGGTTCTCTGGATGGGATGAGCGGACTGTTGCCTTTCATTTCCTCTCTTTGATTTTGGGTTTTTGGGGTGCCTACTGAGTATGTTTATACTCACCCCTGCACGGGCTTTGCCCACACATGTTTGTGTCTTGTGCAGACCACAGGACTTTCGACAGAGTCCCAGGAGGACCCGGAGCAGGCAGAGCTGAGTGAGCGAGACTGACCGGGGTGTTTGTCGGTGCGGTTCCGATGGAGCTTTCTGGCGGTGTTTGTGGAAGCATTCCCCTTCTTCATAGAAGGTCAGACGCGCTTTTGTAGTTTACGTTTGGTGGGCCTTGTTTTTCCCTTTGTACTTATATTGTTCTCTTGTTGTGGGATAGTGTATGCATGCATTTTTTTTCATTTTTACATATGTCTGCATCGTTGCATGGAGGTGTGTGTGGGTGCGTGTGTACATGTACCTTAGGCTAATGCCTCCCATGTGTGTGATAGCCTAATCGGCACTGGTCTCCAGCCCCTGGCCTATTGGAGTCGAGCTTGGGGAGTCTCGGCTCGAGCCCCGTTGGGTCGGGTCGTGACAGAGTGGTATCAGAGGAGGTTCCACCTTTGGGATCTCAGAGCGTAGCTTGTCTAGTGGGAGTTTAGTTTGGGTTGCATAGCGGCTGTGTTATGATGTTTCGAGTTCGGCTTTCAGGCCAAGGACTCTTGTGTTGGTGTGGCGGCCGACGTATCCATACACTAGGACTCTGGTAACCTGCATTTCGACTCGGGACATTCATACACTGGTCGCAGGGACATAATGGTACATGCATCTTATAGGACTGGGTTTTTGGGTTTTTCCTTGTCCTTCTCGAGTCAGCTCTCCAGATATACTTTTTGACTATCGTGCGTCTTGAATGTTTTTTAGGATGCCTCCATGATGACAGCCAGCGAAGGTTCTGCAGCAGGATTGTGCTGATGACCCGCCCCATATAGTGGCTGTGGAGCAGGGCGCATGTTCTGAGGTTGCACCTCCAGGTGGTCTGCCAGTTGAGCCGCCACCTGTGGAGCAGCTGGTTGTGCCGGCAGTGCAGGACGAGGTTGCGCGCATGCTGAGTGCACTGCACGAGTTCTAGAGGCAGTGACCTCTGAGGTCCCAGGGTGATCCAGACCCCCAGGCAGCTGATGACTGGCTTGAGGCAATCACCCGGGTATTCAGCCTAGTGAGGACACCTCCAGATCAGATTTTGGTCCTAGCGGCGAACCTTCTGCATGGTTCTTCCGAGCGATGGTGGAGTTGGGTGACGCATTCCCATGATGAGGAGATGCTCACGTGGGCAGAGTTTGAGCGGTTCTTCAGGGAGGATTTCTATCTGTTGACGCTGAGGTCAGTGCAGATCTAGGAGCTTCTGCAGCTTCGACAGGATTGCATTACTGTGTCTGAGTACTCAGCGAGGTTTAAAGACCTGTCATGCTACTCCCTGGATATTGTTCGAGACCCGTTCTTTAGGGATCAGACCTTCGAGTAGGGCTTACGTAGGGACATCCGAGCAGGTGTGGTTTCCTTGTGTCTCCCCACCTATGCTGTAGTGATGGAGAGAGAGTTGGGTGTGGAGAGTTTTTTGGATGAGAAGATTCCCCCTGTTAGTGCTGGGCACTCGAGGGCTGAGACTTTTTCATTCGGATCGGAATCTGGTAGCCGATGACAGACTCAGGGGTAAGGACGTGGTCGATGTTTCAGGAGGCGACCCCAGGATGGAGGATCTGAGGCTCAGGTCTCACAGGGCTCGCAGGCTAGTTTTGGTCAGCCGCAGGAGAGGCGGTGTTACACTTGCGATGGTTGGGGACATCTTGCTAGAGATTGTCCGGCCCGACGTGCTGCTGAGAGGGAGCCGATCAATGGACCGCATTGGCGAAGGCAGCGTCTCGAGCAAGGAGGTCCGCAGGGCGGCGGACGTGGCGGCGGAGCTAGTGCAGCGGGAGGCGGTGGTAGGAAGTACCAGTTTCCACCACCCCCACCCCCAGGTGGTCCACGCCAAGCTCAGGGAGCTGGTGGTCGAGGGCGAGGACAACTGCATGCCCTGGAGGCAGTCGACCTGGAGGCACCGCGGATGGATAGAGGTACGCCTTGTGCCTTTTCTACTTACTGCAGTAGTTTGATAGACACTATTTAGCGGTACTCTTTCCTTTTGTTTCTTGCTCGAGTTTTTTTCAGGGCGTTGGTAAGACCCTATGTGGGATTTGTTCCGCATGCTTCGAATGCGTGAGGTAAATGGATCCTTCCCCCACTGAGACACGTTTTTGTGATGTGATTAAAACCGTGTGGGTGAGTCAGTGCTGCCCAACGCTGATAGTATTTAGGTTTGGTGGATGAGTCCCTCTGACTTATGCGTTCGGGTATGGGTGTTGGTTGGTGAGCTCGCTGGTGTGTGAGACCCAGTTGAGAGTCCAGTCGCTTTCCATGTGCTTAGGGTTTTTCGGGGACGAAAAGTTCTAAGGGGGGGAGGATGTAGTGACTCGGGTTTTTGGCCCTTTCAGACTTTGGATTATTTCTATAAAGAATTCCAGAGCTAGGCGCGAAGACGGCGTGCAATTCCGAGGCCCGGTGTGCCGGGAATTGATTTTATAAAAATATTAAGTATTTTTATACTATGCACATGGCAGGTGTGTGATATCTCCTAAACGGTAGCTCAGAATGGGAATCTGAGGGCACGGTTGCTTCCGGAACGTGCCGTTTACCCTAGGAGAGGTTTAAACGTTGCGGGCGAGGGCATGCTATGGAAAACGCCACCATGGGAATTTTCGTAAATAAGTGGAAAAGATAGTTTATGGGCGTTGGCTTGAATAACTTCTGAACCGAGTCTCGGATCTCAAATCTTAGTCCGTCGTTGCGTTCAGAACGGCGCGTTTACCCTAGGGGTGACCTTACCTTTTTCTGTATCGGGAACGGAGTCGGGAGCGTGGTTTTAAATGATGGTTTTCAAATTAAAAAAAAGAGGAAAAGGAAAAAAAACACTTCCTCTCCCGTCCCTCACCACCTACGTTCAATGCCGGACGAACCCCTCCCCACCTCCTCCTTTCTTCACCAAATCGAGCTTCGGGCGTCCGTTTTCAGCACCGATCGTCTGCAGATCGAGCTCCAGCGCGTCGCAGGCGTCGTTCTGCATCCAAAGCGTCGGTGATCCGCCAACAGGTAGGTGGTTTGAGTTTTGAAATCCTGGACCCCGTTTATTTGTTGTTTTTCTACAAATCGTTATAAGGGTTGGATTGTTTGGGTCCCGAGGTTTCCGAAACACGTTTCGGATCTGATTTTGGAGCACCGGGGTGCTCCTGGGGGTCCCAGGAAGTTTTCCGGCGGAAATCCCGGATTCTGGTGGCAGCCATGGAAGAATCCGGCGAGGCAGGGTGGTGGTGTGGCGGCGGCGCAGTGATTTCTAGCGACGGTGGCGGCGGCACGGCGGAATCCGGCGGCGACGCGGTGGTTTCCGGTGAGACTGGCGGTGGTCCGACCAAGATTTTCTGGGGGTTCTTTAAACCCCTGTAACACGTAAACCAAAACTCAAATTTGCAAGACATTTGCAGCAACGTGTTCCTTACATCGAGACGGTCCTTTTGAAATCACTTTGAAAATTTTATGGTTCAGGATCCTGGCCCGAGAGTTAGAAACGTCGTATAAAATAATAATATTTTATTATTTTACGACTTCGGGCCGTTGTAACTTCTACCCGGAGCGTCTGAATGACGTGCCGTCAGTGGCGTTGTGACCCTAATTATACGAAGGACTTTTTGAGTTTATTTCCGGGTGTTGGGACTGAGAATGGCATGTGGGACCCACAAGGCCGGGTTTTGCTGTTTGCGAAGAAACGCAGCTTTTGCACCAGGAGTCCGATTTTGACGGATGATTAGTCGATCCTGTGTGTTTTTTCGAGAGGATCACAATGGTGTGACCCGTTAGGTGAGTTTCAGGATCAAGGTGTGGGTCCCACCGGAGCAGGACTTCGGTGAATAGTGCCTTTTTCACCGGGTGTCCGTTTTGGACGAACGAGTAGTCGATTCCGCTTGTTTTTCTGAGGGGATCGTTGTGGTATGATCCGCTCGATGGGTTTCAGGATCATTGTGTGGGCCCTGCACGAGCTAGCTACGGTGAATAGTGCATTTTTCACCATTGATCCGTTTCGGGCGAGTATGCAGCCTATCCTGCGTGTTTTTCCGCGTAGATCGTGATGGTGGCCTCAGTTTTTCCCTTGGAGATTTGCAGTGTGGCGTTGTTGCGGGTTTCTCGGGTTAGCGACGTTTTGGGACCAGCAGTGGTTGAGGGTCATCCCTTTGTTCGTTCCCACGAGGGTTCGTGTGGAATCACAACCTTCATATAGGTTTGTGATCCTCTCGATGGGATGTCTAAACTGTTAGAGTTGTGGAATCCCTCCGATGGGCCCGGAGCGGGATCCTCTAGCATCTTTTCCCTAGATCGGGTTCATGGTATCGCTGTGACCGCTTATTCATAGGCGGAGATCCCCTATCTAGCAGGTTAACCCCATAGGGTTTATGGCATCATCGGGAATATGATCCACTACGTAGTGGGTCGTGCTCAGTAGGGTTGTGGCCTCGTATGGTATACGATCCCCTGCTCAGCATCAGGTTTATATTAGGGTTGCGGTATCGTCTAGTTTATGATCCCCTACTTAGCATGAGGTGTATAGTAGGGTTTCAGTATCATTGGTTATGCATTCCCCTAGTCGGAACATGGTTTCGGTAGGGATGCGGAATCATCGGTTCGATCCCCTACATCACCAGTTATACCAGATAGGGTTACAGTATCGTCGTGACCACCTTTATATGGGTGATGATCCTCTATATGACTGATGTTCTTCTGTCGAGCGCCAGATCAGGTTGTGGTATCCCCCAGCAGATCCTAGTTGAGATCCCATATCTATGAGAACTACGTATGCCAGATCAGGTTGTGGTATCCCCCATCGGACCCTGGGAGTGATCCCCTATCTGTGAGCTTCGTATACCAGAGTGGGTTCTGGTATCCCCTAGCGGACCGTAGGAGCAATCCCCTATCCGAGGACTTTGGTGGTTCTTTTTTTTCAGCGAGGTTTTCTCAGTGATGTCAACAGACGAGCGTGATCTCTCGGGTGAGCATCTGAGAGGTTTGTGAGAAACCTGATGGAGTGTATCTCTCGGATGTGTGTCATCTGGGATGACAGTGATCGTTGGGTGTACTCTCCTAGCTGTGGACAGTTGCTGGTGACGAGGTCGGTACCTCTTGTGGCTTTTTGGCGTGAGGTGAGTATATATGGATTGTTCAAGATGTATGTATGGGCATACACCTGAGCTGAGCTGACTAGTTGTTTTTAGCCAAAGATGGTCACGAGATGGAGTTTCTCTCTCGTCTGGGTTCTCTGGCTGGGATGAGCAGACTGTTTCAATTCAGTTTCTCTTTTTGATTTTGGGTTTTTGGGGTGCCTACTGAGTATGTTTATACTCACCCCTGCACGGGCTTTTCCCACACATGTTTGAGTCTTGTGCAGACCACAGGCCTTTCGACGGAGTCCCAGGAGAACTCGGAGCAGGCATAGCTGAGTGAGCGAGACTGACCAGGGTGTTTGCTGGTGCGGTGCCGAGGGATCTTTCTGGTGGTGTTTGTGGCAGCGTTCCCCTTCTTCAGAGTAGGTCGGACGTTCTTTTGTAGTTTACTTTTTGTTGGCCTTGTTTTTCCCTTTGTACTTCTGCTGTACTCTTGTTGTGGGATAGTGTATGCAAGCATTTCTTTTTCAGTTTTACATATCTCTGAACTATTTCATTGAGGTGTGTGTGGGTGCGTGTGTACATGTACCTTAGGCTAATGCCTCCCATGTGTGTGATAGCCTACTCGGCGCTGGTCACCAGCCCCTGGCCTATTGGAGGCGGGCTTGGGGATTCGCGGCTCGAGCCCCGTTGGGTCGGGTCATGACAAGTTTAGTCAGAGAGAGAAATAAGGATTGAAATGAAGAATGAAAAAAACAGATGGAGGAAATATATAGGTTAGATTGGTTTGCGACAGTAGCATTTGCGATGGGTGTCCCGTCATAAATAACATCGGCCGCATTAATTACTATTTGTGTTTAAAAGGGTATTTTTGATGGGTCCCCTCGCAAATTGTGACTGATCGACACACTATTTATGACGGGGCAACATCCCATTGAAAATAGTATTTACTGCCGCTAGGTATTTTCAACGTGTCCTATTGAAAATGTTGACCCTGATACTAACTATTTACGACTGAGAAATTCCGCTTCACAAATAGTAGTTTACCCACTCCGTGTATTTGCGATCGGGGTGCCTCCTCGTCGCAAATACCCTTCCCGTGGTTTGGTGTGGAAAGAACACCAAACCTCACCTAACTTTTTGTGATGGGACACCAAGCCCCATCGCAAATAACAAATTATTTGCGATGGGTTGATATCTCTATCAAAAAAGACCATTTTTTATATTGATAGTGTCTTGAGGGTTGGCACATTCATATGTTATTATTTTAGTTACTACAGATATTGCATGTGTTATTTCAGAGGTTCTGATATATTGAGGTATAATTATTTAAACAAAGGATTCACTAGATTCCAAAATAACATTTAACTTTTTCCATGATTTTATAAGTTTATTTAGGGGTGCATAATGAAATATGGTTGAGGTATTTAGGAATGTGGTGTAAGATGCATTTTGGAAAATAAAAATTCGTCAGATATTACGATTTTTTTGTTAGAGAAACAAACTGTTGGGGAAGTGCAATTATAGGTAACATTCTAATATATATGATTTTCATATACATATGATTACCTATATTCATTTCCTTTTGAGAGAGCCATATTAATGTTTGGATATCATGAAAACCCATATTTTAACAAACATTAATTATTTAATTATTACATAATGACTTAACATACAAAACCCTATATGTCCAAGAGTGATAGTGTCTTTGCGTAATTTGATACATAACATAAAATCATTCAATGAATTATAGTGAAATATAAAAAAATTATGTAACATGCCCTTAACATATTTATATACTTATAAATCCAATTGGGATAACATGGGGACTAGCATAAGAAATGGGAGAGCGATAAATAATATTAAGGGAATACTCATTTAATTTAACAAGGTAAAGTAGTACATGTTATCCAATAGGTATAGAAAGAAAACATAAGAGGATTGAGAATATTAATAATGAATAATGAGGTATGATATAACATGATAACATAAGAAAATCATAGGAATGTGGAAACAACCTAAAAATGATGACATAAAATAAGTTATTATTTACACCAATAAAACATAACATAGTGTACACAGGATAACATACCATTAATCATACATGGAATATCATTAGATTAAAACAATTCCAATCTCATTGTAGGAATAAATCATTTCATTCCCACTCATCACTTTTGTATCATGTACATTCAGATGTTTACAAAATATATACTACATCATAAGGATGTATTTCAAATTTTTTAATCCCAGAATACAGGTGTTTCAGTTACATACATGAATATTCCCAATAAATCATGGTTATGAGGAAGTTGGTTGTTACCTTTGAGAGGAAATGGAGGGGGTTATTTAATATAAAAATTCATAGAATGGAAAATTGGGGGATGATTTCTCCATTATTACAGGATTGAAAATACATTAATGGAATGGTTAAATGAGAGTGTAAGGGGTCTTTCGACACTTATACATAATATGTACTATAAGAGGGTTGTGTAAAAATTATCTCTATAATGTCCTAGAATTAAAATATAATTCTTTTTATTATATGGAATTATTTTGAGATAGAGAAATATGACAAGACATGATTCCGAGGTTCGAAGTGCCCGAAATGATCCATTAAAAATTGTTAAGATTTAAATAGAATGCATGAGAAATTTTCTTAAAAAGTGGAATAAATCTTAAATGGGTCCCCAAATCTGAAATATGAGGGAACAATTGATTTTAGGATGGCAGGTATAACCTTTGGGAAACTTATGTTTAATCAACGTAGGCCTCCTGTGAGAAAACCTGAAAATTGCACAATGGTAAATAAAATAATTATTTTAATTATTTTATTTTTCAAATGATAATAACTCATTAATGGTGTCATGAATTAAGAATATGTTACCACTATTTAGATTGTGAGGGTATTCTTTCATTGGGCATATCATTACATTGGATGGTTCATGCCAACAAAGGAAGTATGTTTTTGGTCATAAATAAAATAATTAATTAATAACTGTTTATTTTTAAATATGTTATCTTTTAAATGGTAACTCGGGTTTAAAATCTGAGAGTATTGTTGAATTCATGGGGGTGTGTTCCCCTTAGGCAGATCTGAACCTCGACCGATGTGTGTTGAGGGTGAATGTTAATTATTTTTGAACATTTTTTTAGGTATGTTTAGTAAACGTGGGAGCAGAGATTTCTATAGTTCAAACCAGTGGTCAGACTGAAAATACGAGGGCACCGTTGAATTCATCATTCCTGAATTCACTTAGATAAATTGATAAATTGACCGACATAGGTCGGATAAAAAATTTAAATTTTGGTCTTTATAGAAAAGTAATAAAATACTTAAGAGAGTTAGTTTATTCTTTTTCTAACTGTTCAGAGGCAGTCAGCAGGATTGTAGCATAACATTGGTCATTGAATAAGAGACATTTAATTGCACAACCCATATATTATGTAACCGTGATTCTCTTAGGATTAATGTAATATCGATTTTGGTTCATTAATGATCCAAATTAATGAACACAATATGGGTGGTAACTTTTCTTTTATTTAAACAATACTTCGGCATGGGTTTTGGGAACCTACGAGAGGAACCGCTGACTAAACTCTGGAGACGACTTACTCTAAAAAATTTTTTTGTTTTGATCAACGACCCTTGTAGGATTAAATCAATTCATATATAAGTAATGGCGAGCTCCAATGAATGTGGAACATCTAGGAACGTGAATCTTCTCCTTCAACTGCAACAACATTTCCAGGTAAGGGGTTTACGTGCTTTGATGTTCCCTCACATTCCATTCCTGAAAAATAAAATGAACGTGGGCCAACTGACTAACAGGTTGATCAGTATCACGTGTTTTCATGCAGTTGATTGTTGCAAAATCTAAAATCGGGGATTGTTCTTCCTTTTGGATTATTCATATCACCACATGTTAGAAGACTAAAACGGAGGGTTTGGGACAATCCAAACATGTTCTGACCCCCCTGTTCATGGTTTATGAGTGTTTCTTGTGCATGAATAGGAACATGGTGGTAGGGTGTTTTCGAGGGCTTCACAGTGAATGCAGCAACCTGTAGTGGCGATTGGTCGAGCAAGTCGCGCGGAGGAGTAGTACCCATAGGCGCCGCGACGGTAGGATTTGTGGCCCGCCAGACCACGGTGATGGTATGGGCGCAACGCTAATGTGCCATGCAGAGGTGGAAGAGTGGCCCGCTCAGGCCGCTTGGCAAGAGAAAATATTCGACTGAGCATTCTGTTTCGAAAGAGGGGAGTCAGCCACTGGCACTGCTATTTGGACACACAATATGATCTTTGTCTGGTCGGTGTACTAGAAATCGACTTGCATGCGGTCCGTGTTCTTCAAGGTAGACCGAACCCACGGGCGGGACGAACCGGCCAGCCTGGTCGGACCCCTACAGGACCAGACCTGACCGACCCCATATTCAGTAAAAGGGTTGAATCATGAATATCATGCTTCTATTTGATGGGTTTTCAACAACAATATGACCCTCACATTGATGTGGCCCTTTTTAAATACTTCACTTTTGTTTTGGAGAATGTTGGAGTATGGGTGGGGTGGATCGATCTCAAATCCAACTGGGCCCTTAGTACTAAAATGCCTATATCATATAGTCCAGGTGTCCAATTGACATGTCGTCTATTGCGTTTGAACCCTTATGACATGGTGGTTATTTAGTATTCGTCATCATGGAACTTCATGTATGTTGAGGTACGACATATGTCCTGAGAAACATATCCTCCCGAAATCAAGCGTTCTATGCACAGAATCTAGTGGATAGATGTGACGTGAAGAAAGAATAGTGATCCACTAAGTGTTTCAGCATCTAGAGATCCTCTGAGTGGGTCAGCAACTAGATATCATCTGTGGGTCTACACATAGAAATCCTCTATGGGTCTGCACCTAGCGATCATCTATGGGTCTTGACCAAGCAATACTCTAAGTGGGTCACCACCTAACGATCCTCTGTGGGACGTCACATAGTGATCCTATTTGGGTCAAAAACATGCGATCATCTATAGGTCCACACCTAGTGACCCTGTTTTATCTGATAGAAAAATCATTTCGACAAAATATGATAATCTAACTTTATTTCTCTTCTTAGTTATTCATGTACCTAAAGTTGTATACGGTGTGGAAGTTATCTTTTACATTGAGCTTTGTTATTGAGATCATGGTTTTTTTTCATTGTGGAAGTCTATGAAACCTTCGGAGGACCTGGGGTCCCTAATAAGCACTGTAATACTCATCCCTGGATGGAATTCACCCTCACCATGTTTTGTCTTGTGTAGATGGCGGATACCTTGATTGAGACTCGGGGAGCCGGGGATAGACAGTGCTTGGAGGTGATTCAGAGACTGGGTAGGTGGATGTGATGATAGATGATGAGCTCTACCCACCCATAAGGTAGGATCCTTGGTGGATGACATATAGAGAATTTTTTCTTTTTTGGGGGAATTTTAATTGTAATTAGTCTTTTGTACATTCCTCTTTACTTTTAGAACTTACATTTACTCTCATTGGTGGTTTTTTAGTAGGGGTTATACATTACACATTTTGTCATATTTTAATTGTATGAATTTTTCTATATTTGTGTGTGTATAGGTTTAAAGGCAATGCCTTCCCTTTCTGGGTTTCTCCTTTCCATGCTAGTCACCAGCCCCTAGCATATGGAAGGTGGGCTTGGGGTAGTCACGACATGGGCCCCGGGGGATAGGTTGTGACAAAGTGGTATCAAAGGGTGGTCTGTTATACTATAAGAACTAAGAGTCTTTATTTTCAAAGGGGGAAATAGTGTAAAGTGTCTTGAGTTTGGATATCTATTAGGGAGTCTAGTGCCGGTGAGGCGGCTGATATATCCATACACCAAGACCCTGAGATCATTTCTCTGACTCGGTACATGAAAACACTAGTAGCATGTGTTTTGAAAATGTATTTCTATTGATGTCTTTTGAGTCAACTCACCAGGTATGACCTTTTGACTATGGTGCATCTTGATTCCCTTTCAAGAAGCATCTACATGGACACCATGCCAGGATTCCAATGCATAACCATGATGATGTTCCACAGAGTGATAAGGCTTTAGTAGAAGGACTGTTGCAAGAGATGGTACCTTCGGTCTGTATTCTAGATATACCACTTCCCATTGGCTAGCAGTTACTATCTGCACTACTAGTATAGGACACCTATAGGATCAGTGCATTATATGAGTTTCGAGGAAATATACCCCTTAGGTTCTGACGTGATCTCAACACACTGGCATGTATGGACTGTCATTTTGTGGTGACCGAGTTTCCATATAGTTAGGGGACCATACTATTAGATGGAGGACCTAATAATGATCCTTCTATATGGCTCAGTCGGGCGATCATAGGGTTTATATTACCCTGATCTTAAGAAGAGGTGTCTTTTCCATTGACAAAGCTTGAGAACCATCCTCAAATAATGGGTCTCCACTAATAACAAGCTAAGGGGTATGTATTCCAAAGATCTCTACAACTTTGGCTGGACGACATGTCTGTAGCTGAGTATTCATGGAGGACTACCGCCCATTCTAAGTACTTGATGAAATTGATATGACCAGTGCTTCTAGGATTAGTCCATTGTACGAGATGTGTTTAGGGACATCTGAGCTATTATTATTCCTATGTTCATTCCAGCTTATGTTAGGGTGATAGAGATACCCTTTTGTAGTTGAATGTTCTTTGGCCAAGTATATACAAACAATGAAGGTAAGTTGTGGGAATGTAGGAAACCAATGTCTGTCTTAGAAAAACGAGCATGTAAAATTTTTTGGGAAGAGTAAGTGATAGGGAATGACGAGTCTACATAGTATCAGACATGGAAGATGATCTTGTAGATCAGAAATATGTATTATAGATTTCGACATGTTACAACCACCAACTAATTGTGGTCCTCACAAGGATTTGGAAGGTGGAGGATAGGGGAAAGAGCATGGGGTCATGGAGTGTGACCCAAGGGATCCAAGAATGATTCAAGGTACAGTATGTGTCTACAATTAGTTTCAGTATTAAGACATTGGTATTAATCATTCCTTCTCATCACGAATCGTGTTCAATACCTAGAGTTTGTAGTTAAACCATTGAATTGACCCTTATGTTGGTAGATATCTATGGGAGGTGACTTGATAATCACACTTATTCTGATGGTGTGAACTGAACCGTGAAGAAAGGGTTTTGGTTGTAACCACTTTGTGGAAGTGTCGAGGCTTTACAACGTTAGTTTGGGTTTGGAATTGTCATCCACAGTTCATTCTCATATTGACTATTTCAGGAAAAGGATGTGGTTTATCTAGATTTTCGGAATCAGGTTTTCTTCGTCAATGAAAAGGGAAACATAGGCAGCATATGATAAACTCATTTATAAGAGGGTGCAACTGATCACTCTAGAGTCAGCTATCCCTACCCTCATAGCACCAGGAGTTTTGAGTTTTCATTTTCCAATAGTAGTGGCAGAGTTTGGAAACACCATTTTGGATGATGATTCTAGGATTACCACCCCATAGAGAAAGGGAATTCTACAATTACATGTACCCAAGGATGACACTGATATTTGTACAAGCATATCAGATGGCCCCTACAGATAATCAGTGGATGAGAAGGTAGTTAATGGACTTGAAAAGGAAGGAATTATTAAGACCTAGTGTTCATGGTTATTTGTATAATACATGCACTTTAACTATGTAGCCATTGAGAAAGAGATCCACAAGCAAAGGGTCAATGGGCACATCAATTAGTTAAAGGGTTATCCTTTAATGTGGATGGAATGGTGCCCATAAGATTTTCACCTATTTAGACAATAGTGGTGGTTGGAGATCCTTTAAGACTATAACTTCGAGATAGTCTATACTCTAGGGAAGGGGGACATAGTGGCATACACGCTCAACAGGAGGTCTGGTTCATATCTGCTGAGTGAGGTGACAGAGTAGCTAGTTTCAATGTAGAGATCCTTAATGGACAGTGATGTAGCATCTTACCTTCAGTCTATGATAGTCACTCCCCAACTATTTTACTACGTTAGGGACTTATAACATTGGGAAGATGGCTGCGAGACCTGATGTGCTAAGATATCCTCTAGATAGGCTCCTGATGAATTTTTGATTGGTGGGGAGCACATCATCCTTTTAATATGATGCACCAAGGTTTTGGTGATGTTACCGGAGGAGGTGTTGAGGGAATCCCATACATCCCCATTAGCGGAACATCCTAGTGTGATAATGATTTACTAGGACCTATGATGTTACTACTGGTTTATAGGGATGAAGGAAGTAGTGACCGAGTTTGTTTCATAATTTGTCACTTTTCATCAAGTGATAGCTGAGGGTTATGTTTCAGAATGTTTGAGAACAACTTTTACCCCAAAAATTTTGTTAGAAATAGCGGACCATGCAAACCATGAGGATATTCTTTGTGCTTTCATCCTTGAAATTTTATGTAGTTTGGAGGACCACCTGAAACTCTTAGATTTCACATACAACAACAGTTAACACTCCACCATTGGCATGGAACCATTTGGGGCCTTGTACAGGTGACTGGGTAGATCACCATTTTGTTGGGAGACCCAGTGGAGTCAGCACTGACAGGTCCATACATGGTACGAGCTACCAACCTGAAGGTGCAGATCATACAGTAGCAGATGAGGACTGCACATAGAAGGTTGAATATGTATTCCAATAGGAGACAATGATCCTTGGAGTTTTAGTAGGGAGATCATGATTTTATTCAAGTCTCACCCAGATGAGGATTACAATGTTTTGGCTGAGGCAACAAGCTATCTCGATGCTTTATCTGACTTTTCCAAATTCCCAACAGAGTTGGCGAGGTGGCATACTACTTAGCTCTTAACCCATAGATTTCTCAGGTGCACAATGTTTTTTCCACATGTTGTATATGAGGAGGTACATGCATGATAAATACTTCATTATTGATTATTGTGATATGGACATTGATAATGGGGTAGCATTTTCAGAGTTGTTAGTGGATATAGAGGACTAGAACGAGAGGGTCCTTCATAGACTATTGACCCATCTGGTGCACATTTAGTTGCAGCACATGATTCTCCAAGAGATCACAAGGGAGAGGGAGGTTTAGATTCCTACTGAGTACCCCCCACATGTTTTATTATCCATTGTTTTGGATTTCATGGATTTATATACACAAGGTGGAGAGAATGAAATGTCCCAGAATTTACATATTAATTATTTTATTATATGGATTATTTTTGAGACCGCAAAATTTTAGGGAACATGATTTCCTGGATTGGTGTGCCCGAAATGATCCATCGAAAAATGTTATGATTTTAATAGCATGCGTGAGTGGTTTTCCTGAAAAGTGAAATAACTTTTAAACGGGATCCCCTATCAGATTTCCAATGAACCGTTTCATTCACGATGGCGGGTGGACCCTAGGTGTGACTTATGTTTGGTTTTCAGAGGCCTCTAGTGAGAAAACTAGATAATGGTATAACCATACATAAAATAATTAAATAAAATTACATTATTTTTCAAATGCATATAACTCACAAACAGTTTATCAGATTAAAAATATGATACCACCGTTGAGCTCATTAGGTTATACATTCCTTTGGATGATCCAAACATTGGCCCACATTGGCCAATAGTGGAATTTAGTTTTTGGACATAAATCAAATAATTATAAAAAAATTCTTTTAAATCCATTAAATTATAAATGGTAACTCAGATTGAAAATCCAAGAGTATAGATGAATTCCGGGTGTCGTGTTTCACTTAGGCAGAGCCTAACATTGACTTGTGTGGGTCAAGGGTGATTGTTAATTATTTTTGAACTTTTTAAGGTACATTTAGTAAATAAAAGTGTTGGGATTTCAATCTTTTGAATCGGTGCTCAGATTGAAAATAAGATGGAACCTTCAAATTTTCGGTGCTGAGTTTCTCTTAGGTGAATATTAATTTCAACCAGTAAGGGTTGGATGAAAAAGTTGTTTTTTTGACTTTTTAGGAAAATAATAAAATAACTAAATGAGTTATTTTATTCTTTCTCCAACCATTGAGTGGCAGGTTAGTGGACCATAGTGTAATTTTTGGAATTTTATAAGAAGAATTTAATCAAATGGACCATCAATTATGTAACCGTGATACTCATATGATAAATGGATCATTAACTACAGTTCATTATTGAACCTTATTAATGAACTCAACAAGGGTAGTTCCTTTTATTTTATTTAAAGAATCCTTTGTCATGGGATTTGGGAACCTATGAGAGGAACCTCTAAAGATATGCCAATAAATACTTCCTCAAATAAAGAATGATGTTTTGATCAATGATCGTTGGATGATTCGAACTGGACATAGTTAGATGACAGTGAGCGCCAACGAACATGGAATGTCTACGAATGTGAATCTTCTCCTTCAACGGTAAATCCATTTCCAGGTAGAGGGTTACATGCTTTGATGTTCCCCCTCTTTCTGTTCTGGGAAAATACAACGAAGGTGGACCAACTGACTAAAGGGTTGATCCATATCTTATCTGTTCAATCGGGTGGTTGTTTTGGGGTATTAAATTAGGAATTGTTCATCCTTTTGGATTTTTTATAACACACAATGTTAGAACACTAATGTAGAGGGCGCATGAAAATCCCATCAAGAACTATCCGCCCTTTCGTTCTTGGATTATGGGGGTTTCCTGTGTATCAAGGGGAAACATAGCGACATGACATTTCAGAGGGAATTATAGTGATGGTAGCAACCCAGGAGGACCATAGAAGTATAAGGGGAGAAAAAAAGACCCCTAGATCATCTTTTGTGGCCCGTAGAGGCAACCGCCGACATGACATCATAGACAATGCAGCATCGATAAATAGCGGTGGTGGCCGGCCTAGCCTGCCGCTTGGAGGAACAGTGCCCTTAGGCACCACGATGATGGAAGGGTGTAGAACCGATGCATGACACAGAGAGGGTGGATTGGCCTGCATGGCCTTCTCGGCTAGTCAAAATGGCCGGCACATCATGCCATTTTGGAAGAGCGGGCGGTGTTTTCTGGCACTGGCCACACCAGATGCTCTGCATCCGGTTGGTTCACCATCAACTGGTCCACAATTGGGCTGGGTTCTTCCAGGCGGGCCAGACCCACTAGCTCGGCCTGACCCCCCAGCCGGGTCGGGTCCTCTATCCAGGCCGGACCCCTACTAGATCTGGACCCGACTGGCTCCATTTCACTGAAATAGGAGAATCTTGCATACCAAGAATCTATTTGACGCATCTTTAGTGCCATGAGGACCCTCGTGATGAGTGGTCCTTTTGAGATACTCCACATGGGATTTGTAGAAATTTGGAATATAGGTGGGTTGGATTGAGCTTGAATTCAACCATGCCCATGGTATTAAAATATCTATAACTTACATACCATGCCTCTAATTGACACCATGTATATTGTGTTGGAACCCTTATGGCATAGAGGTTATTTAGGTTACATATTCATGGGACTTCTTGGTGGTTGACGTACGAATGAGGGATTTAAGAGAGAATCCTCCTAGAATCAAGCTGGATAAGTGCGGAATCCAGTGGTTTTCTATGACAAGAAGAAATAATAGTGATCCACTTAGTGGTTCGACAACTAGTGATCCTCTTAGTGAGTCAGAACATAGAGATCCATTTTAGGTCTCCACCTAGCGATCCTCTTTTTGTGTGCACATAACGATCCTTTGGGGGACTTCACCTAGCGATGCTCTTTGTGTCAGAACCTTGATATGCTATGAGTGAGTCAGAACATAATGATCCTCTGAGTGGGTTAGCACTTAGTGATCCCGTTTGGGGAAGAACGTAGCGTTCATATGTGGGTCATCACATAGAGATCTTATGTCAGTTGGCCCCTAGAGATCCTCCTTGGGTCAGCACCATGTGACCATGTATGGTGCTACTTCAAAATCCCATCGACAAAATAAGATGGTCTTGCTTTATGAATAATCACCATTATTAATGTACCTTAGGTTGTATACCTTGTGTGAGATATCTTTTAATTAGTGTGTTTTAATTGAGATCATTATTTTTGTTTTTTCATTATGAAATTCAGAGAGATATTTGGTGTCTCAGGTTCACTTCTAAGTATTGAAATACTCACCCCTGCACGGAGTTCTCCCACACCTTTTTTTGTCTTGTGAAGACAATGGATAGCTTAACTATGACTTGAGGTGATGGGTCTAGAAATTGCTCGGAGGTTATTGACAGACCAGATGAGTGGCAGTGATGACAAACGACAATTTGTACCTACCCTTCAGGTAGGATCTTGTGTGGACAACCATTAGAGCGTGTTTTACCTTTTTTCAACATTATTTCTAGTTGGGATTATATACTATCCCCTTTACATCCACACCATAATTTTACTCTGAATGGTGGTTTTTTAGTATTGGTTATACTTTATCTTTTTAGTCATTTTTTTACTTGTCTGAAGTGTGTTATGTTTGTGTGTATAAGGGTTTAAAGGAAATGAATTCTCTTTTTGGGTTTCCCCTTTCTCGTTCCTGTCACCAGCCTCTCGCCTTTGGAAGGTGGGAATGGGGTTGTCATGGAACATGCCCCAGGGGATGGTTCATGACAATCCCAACCTGAA
Source organism: Viscum album (assembly GCA_963277665.1). Lineage (NCBI taxonomy): Eukaryota > Viridiplantae > Streptophyta > Magnoliopsida > Santalales > Viscaceae > Viscum > Viscum album. Next base: position 1,379,694,899 of record OY728152.1, read on the forward strand.
CGTTTTATAAAAATACCTAGTTTAAATATGTTCTTGTATAATGAATAGAAGGATAGGATCACATAAACTAGGAGAGTGCATTTAAATGCATGAGAGAAGCTTATTAAGAGATTAGGGAATCAAAAAAGGAATATATATAGGTAAAGGGGTATTATATTTTTTATCGAAGTGTTTTTAGTAAATATTAATTGGATTTTGGGTGGGTGTATATAAAAAAGTGAGGATAATTCAATAATAATAATTTAAAAATATAGGTTTTGGAATCTTTATGATAATATAATTAAAATTGAAAACCATCATATGGGTATTCATATGGTTTTTCATATGGTTTCAATGAAAAAACATTTTAATTAAATATTTTATAACGATATGAAAAACAAAATATAATAATACCCATGGTGATGTGGGTTTCAGTCATGTTTAAAAATAATTTATTTTAAAAATATAAAATATGATATAGGCTTACGTGGAATCATTTTTGATTTAAAAAATTAATCCAATAACATAAATAAAAAATTATATAATAAGGATAGTAATATATTTGTTTTTTGATACCCTTTAGGGAATTTAGTCAATCACTTATGGGACATTATGATATCATAATACAATCTCTATATTTATATTGTATTTATTTTTTATCTCAAAATTGAACTGTATCAGAATATTTTGACAATAACCTATTTCATAAATTTATTCATGATTATATTAAATATAATTTTTTTAATCAAATTTATTTTCTAAATATTATATTTTAATCTTTTAATTAAAAAAACGTTGTTGAAATAATTACAATTTATTTACAGTAGCAGTTTTTTTAACTATTATAAAAATTACATTGGAAATTGAAATATTATATTAAAATATTCATTATCTATATTTTTCACGGGATGAAAATCTAGATGAAATATGATCATTTCTACTTACTAGAAATTCCATTGTAAATAATGGGCATCAGAATAGAATTTTGAGTATTGGACAACATCGATGTGATGTTTCTTGTACATGGGTGAAGGATCGATAGGTTTCCTGGGTGTGTTGAGGAGTTTTGAGAGCACCATACCATGGAAATATTATTTTGAAGGACCAGTAGAGGGTGCAAAATTTGACTGAATCCATGTATCCCAGATCATAATATCGTGTGACCTTTTTTGGGTTACAAAGGCTATCACATGGTTTTAACATGGTTTCCCAAACCATGTTCTTTTCTTACCTAGCTAGTGAAAATTATGTAGTACCTCATAATTGTTCATAGAATGGTTTGCACCGTGTTATGAAATCTACGTGGGATAACCATAAAAGATGATCTAGGTTCATAGGAGGAGGCACACGGTTGTCACGTGGGTTTCCAAATTGTGCGGCTTAAACTGTGTGTGATACCATATTTTAAAAATTGAATTCATCATATTAGATTAAAATAAAAAAACCCTTACTCACCTCTCTCCACTCCAAATTGCATGATGCAACACCACCTACCTTCTACATTGGCTCACACGTGACCCCCACTCCATCACTCATTGATTATTAAATTTCAAGATGGATTTCTTGGCAATTTACCACTGAATATTTTAGGGTTTTTGGTTCTTATCATAGGTTTCGTTCATGTGAGTTTTAATTTTCTCCATCGAAGAATATTTTTTCATGATGATTCAGTTTTTCATCTCCATCCATATATGGTTTGGTGAATCTTTGGATGCTTTCACTCATACACTTTGGAATGTATATATAAATGAATTCAATGTTCATATTTCCTCTTAGAAAGGGGAAAATATGAATTGGCTTAAAAGAGATATATATATATATAGATATATATGAATGTATGTGTGTGCAAGTGTGGAGATGTTTTCAGTGGTCTCCTGTTAATATATCAACCACTAAAGTGTTTGTATTGGATTTGGTCTACTTCTAGAGGCATGGTCACATATTTTTCTCTTTATTTTAAATAATTCATCGATTATTAGAATACTTCACTATTCATATCTTTTAACTAATGAGGTATTGTCATTATATTAAATAGCTATTAACTGTGAATTGATTAAGATTCCTAAATGAAGTGTTTAATGTGTTTAAATATATTTTAGATAATAAATACCATGATTTTATAATAAAAATCCTCCAATACATGTGTTGTTTCTTCATGTTAGAAATTATTCAGTAGATTTTTATTCATTATTACTTTTTTACCTTGGTTCCTCATTTATTCCATTGTTGTTATCATTGGTAAGTTACTTGTTGAGACCTATGCCTCATTGAAGTTATGAAATGAGTTTCCCGGTTTTCATTATAAATGTTATTATAACCATTTCAACTTGTGATTGCTTATCTTGGCCACCTATAAATTTGTTATTTTGGAATAATAGATCAAAATTCATGGAACCTAATTTGGTAAATTTTTTGGATTAGTTAAATGGAATGGGTGGAATGGCTAATACAAGATGAAATAATTATATTTGGGAATTGAACAAGAACCCTTCCATTATATCATAAATTTTAAATCAAATTTCCATGAATAGAAAAATAGAGTGACATGACTTTGGTTTGGATGGATCACATGCAATGTCATGCCTAGATTAAATGGTTTAGACAAAATAAATTTATTTCCTTGTATTAAATGGTTAAAATAAAATGGTTGCTTGAAATGTAATTGATCATTTATATTGAAATACATAAGATGAATTTTTTTATTTATTAAATTATAAATTTAATTCATGGTTTTATAAATGAAATAAAAAATTAAATGTGTTAGATAAATAACATGAATGAGAGTTTTATTCCTCATTTAGCGAAATATGCAAGCATGTGAACAAGACATTGATAATGTTTTAATTGACATTCTATAGATGTTTTACCTTACATAGAAATGATTTCATGCCAACTTATATGTAAATGGAATGGGATAATGATATGAATTATAGGTTAATATTTAAATCATTTTTTATTTTAAATTATTGCACCATATAGGCTTGTGAGGCCAATGGACCATGAGATCACTAGGGAGGAAAGATTGTGTGAGACGTTCAGTTAGGCTAGGGGATTCATAATGAGGTCTCCCCTAGTGAAATATGCCTTTGGGTTCGAACTTGTCCGTAAATAATGTGGAGACAAGGGACCATGAGAGCCCTTTGGAGGGGTGACTATGTTAGCATCCTAGCTAGAGATATGGGATAGAGTGTGAGAGATCCCATAGAGATGGATTGATTTTTGTACATCCCATTCCTTCCACTAGTTGGAGACATGGGATAGACTATGAGAGATCCCCTAGTTATGGAATAAAGTGGTAACATCTCAATACTTCTAGAACATTCATGACGAGATATCATGATAGATCTTTGATTTGGATTACGGGTTAGACTGTGGGAGCTACACTTGGAACTGGATGGCGGGGGTTATATCTAGATCATTAATAATATATATATAAATATATATACTATGTTTATATATATATGTATTGATTGTCATGATCAAACATACCAGCCTTGAGCTAATGTATGTAGACTCAACAGGTTCCCTTTAGGAAACTTAGGGTGATTTTATTTGAATATTTAGTATTTCGTTAATCTTCCAATATGGTCAAACTGTTATAATTTATATTTCATTGTATGGATTAGGATAGACTATATGGGTTCTGTCCTACACTGATTTATATATCACACCATGATCAGGATTCCACCTCATAGGGGTTCTCAAGTAGAATATCTTGTTCACAAGACTGCAGACCATGGTTGATTGTTTGTTGTTGTGTGCTTGTAAAGGGGAGTTTGTAAAAAAGGACCAAACTGAGCTTAGGATTTTTATAGTGATATCCCATGAGGCTTGTTTTTTGTTTCTATATTTTTTTAATCTATTTAAAATCTTATTTGTGTTTACTATTTTGGCTTATGTATCATCATCTGAATTTCCTTACACTTCATGGACTTGGATTGGCCACATTTATATTCAATAGATTTATTGTTCTCTATTGTTTTCTAACATCATTTTACAATTCTTTCATTACTAAATTTTATTTATTCGTTTATATGGATTTGAATCTCTAATATGAGGTTATTTTGTCCCCAATATTATCACATAAAACGTTCATTATGAGTCATTATCCATTGGATTATGAGGAGACATGCTTAAAGCCATGTGAGCCACATGTCTATCTACCGACTTAGTTGTAAACTGGAAGGGTACATTGTAAAAATATTTTTATTATAAATATTATTCAATAATCATATTTTATTAAAATATCATTTTTCTCAAAAATTATTAAATTTATAAAACAAATTGTTTGAAAAATCTATTTCTACGAAAATTATATTATCATTCATCGTATCTAATATTAATGTATTTAAAAATAATTATTTACTCATTTTAAAAATAATAAAATAGGGATTAATATTATAATTAATTCTTTAAGAATAAAATATTAAGATTCATTATCACAGGGTTTTGATACTTAATATTTTATTACATTAGTTAATTCACTAAAGTTATGGTTTGAGTTGATGATATTTTCATGGGTTTTTTTACTAAACATTGTTTGGGATGTCCTCTCAACGATCTTGATCTTTTCCCATGGACGATTTCACTGATGATGGAGTTATTGAATATTATTTTTTGCATAGTCATGCTAAAATTCTAGTGATGTTATCTTATTCAAAAGCTCTATTAATGGGCTTTATTATGTAGGATTTTATTTGTTAAGGATATCACATACATTGTCTCTGTTATACGAACAATGTTAAAACTCTTAATATAATAATATTATCAGTAATTATAAAATGACTATATGGTCAAAAATTAGGATTCTTAATTCTATTTTAAAAATTAAATACAATACAACAGTCTATAATAAAAAAATTACATCATTCCTTGTCTATTATTACCTTTATTAATAATTCATTTAATCATTTAAAATGTAAATTCCATTTATATATGTTTGAGTTTTCACATTTTTACCCCTTAATATATTTAACATATTAAATTCCTTTTCATTAAAACAATAGATTAGGGTACTTGTATTTTATTTCTTCTTTATGATCCCTTCTAACTTCTTCAAACATGTGGTTACACGAAAATCCTTTTACCAGGTTAGATTTCCGATTTCATTGAATATTGATTCTATTATCAATAATCATCCTCGAATACATCTCATATGAAATAATATTATCTAACTCTACAGCCTCTTCATTCAATACATTTGATAGGTCTACTATAGACTTTTTAATTAGGGATACATGGAAAATATATTATACATTTGATAGGTTAGGTGGGAGTTCTAGTCAATAAGAAACCACTATTATGTGATAATGGATATCAATGTGGATGATGTATGTATGAATAATCCTTCCCTTCTTCCCAAACCATATTACATTATTTCTTGGAAAAATATTATGGAAAAAATTATTTCTATCCTAACACTCTATTCTCAATTATGATCATATGTGTATCTATTATTTCAAATATGGGTATATTTTATATATCATTGTGTTTTTTGAACAATTTCTATAATATCATGGACAAAATCATGTCATTTCTATTTCCCATCAACAACATCATCCAATAGTTTTAGATTATGGAACCACATAAGATATATATCCATATAAGGTTATATTTTAATGTATTAATATGAGATGTTTTTATATGATAACTACACTAGTTGGGGGTTTTAGTCCCCATATTCTTGTAAATCCATTAATCATGATCTCTAAATTTCATTCAGAGTCTCAATTGTCCTTTTCTAATTACCATCTTTTAGAGGGAGATAAGATGTATGGAAGAGTAGACCATCATTCAATGTTTTCTAAATGATTCTACAAAACCTAGAGGTAATCCTCAAATCAGAATCAAATAAAATAAACTGTTGATATATATGTAGTATTACACTCCCCATAAATAAATTTTGCCAATTTGTTAATGAATTAAATCTACCTAGATAAAAATGAAATGTATCATCATTGTATGGTGATCCACTACCATCTATATCATGTTTTTTACATTAGGTGTCCTAATTTTTCTTATGATAAAATCCATAGTTATGTTTTTCTATTTTCATAAATGTGTGATAAATGGTTTCATCATACCATTATACTTGTTCAATTCAACCTTAATGTGTAGGCATAGTATGAATAGAGATTGAAATGCCACAGTCCCCCACATCATGTAATCCCACCAGATGTTCTTTATCAAATATCTATACAATATAGTGCATTCTATATGAATAGAGAATGATAATTTATATGAATCATCTAGAAGATCCTTCATCGGTTTGGGTTTTAATGAGACACATATCCATTTTCCAATCATTATAAATCCATCTTTAGCCAATTTAAACACCAGAATATTCTTTAAATTCTTCTACAGAAACCCATAATCATTATGGGACCTCTCTCTCCAATCATGGATAGATGGTTAGTCAATTATTTGATATAGGTGGGATGAATAAACTTTTATAACATCTACAACCACCCAATTGATGACCATGAATATTACATCCCTTTCAATCCCCATCATGTATAGGGTTAAAAGATATTTCCCACTTAATTTATCTAACACTTTTTTCCATTGATGGTAATGGATTGAAAAATTATAATCCTTAACCATATCTAACCACCTTCAATGGTGCGTGTTAAGCATCAAATAAATGAATATATACTTGAGGTGTTTGGGATTCATATATATGTTACACCATTTCTACATAATGAAAATTTCACGAAATCATCAATGTGATGATCAATTCTTCTCTTGGTTGATTATCTAGATAGATGAATAGGATATCTGTTTTCCTCTTATATGAGTAAAAACCCAATGAACATTCTACAAATAATGGTATACTAAAAATCATTCCTCACAATTGAGTAATGTGATAAAGGGTATTGTGATTAGCCTCTTTATCACATTATATGTTTCATAAAATTAATCAATCCATAAAATATTGAAACCCATCAATGAAATCATTGTTTAAAGAATATTAAATTGTGATAATATTCTAAAATGACATTTATAGTACGATTCAAAAACATAGAAACTGTGTGTTTACATTAAATATATTATTCTCATACAATGTTTCTTTCTACATGGTCTTCAATAAATCATTAAAATACTCCTCATATTACTCCTCAATTTTTTAGTATATATGAATAACATATATAAATCTTATAATGTTATTTATTTAATACCTAATGACTCATTTTCTCAAGTACATGAATATAGTTCGAGAATTTTTGTTTCCAAAAGGCATCAAAATGTACTTGTAGATATCATAGAATTTAAAGACTACAGTCTCTTAGATAATAATCTTCATTATATTCCCATTATAATATAAAATATTATGATCCACCATTGTGAAATAGCAGGCTCTATGTAGTTCATCAAATAAGTATCTAATCCCAAAAATAATATAACAGTTCATTATCATGATCAATCTGAGATCATGATAACTAATGAAGCAACACATTGTCCCATCTATCTTCATATTGAAGAGAAATGATGAACCCTATGGTGATTCACTAAGTCATATAAAAACATTATTTATATTTTGATGTATTTCCTACATCAACTATTCATGATCAATAATTATCATTCTATATATATTAGGAAATATTATAAATTATCCAGGTATGAGATCGATTTAGATCTGTGTATCATAGTTAAAAGGAAGACCAGCAAATTATGAATAAAAATCCTATGTGAATTCATTTAAAATGGACATGTCATGACTGATTATATTTTTTTTAGTCTACATAATTTACTGTATATACACTTGCATAAATGGAAATAATATCTATGCCTGAGTTGTTGTTACTAAATAAGATTAATCATCATCATTTCTCTTCGATAGAAAATGTTGGTGATTTCTAAAACATAGGGAGATATCTTTATCTTGGAAATTTATTTTTTTCAACATATAAAAACTTTTAGTCCATGAAAAAAATAGAATGAAATTCATATAACATGATAATTTGTTACTTAATTGATGTTTATCGCTGAAATTTATATATGGGTTGAGTTATATGCTTGGGGTGAAATGTTTCATCCATTTTTAATCATCACCAATAACTGTGATTAATTGTTTTCAAGTGGTGTTTAAATAATTCTACTAAATAAGCATGATATGAATGAATGCATAAGTAAAGGGTCAACTAGTATTCTCAATACACCTGTTTGAATAGTTCATTTAATCATTCATGATATAAATGTACCCAGAGAACTAGAATCTAATAGTATTCGTACATTCATTGAATAAACAAATATTGTGCGACAAATTCATTATTGGGATCTACCTTACCATTTTTTATGGAATTTCCATTCACTTTCTCTCTAGACCATAGAGATTTTGATCATCAGTTTTTGTCGACAGATCTTAACCTTGGGCATTGATTCACATAATACCCCCATTATTTAAATATATAATATTATATGATATGATACATGTTTATGGGAACATTCCATTCATCCAACACATTGGCATGTTTCTTCTGTCGAAAATTTATAGTGATGATTCCTTCCATATTAGATATAAATAATTACCTTATCCCATTCATACATATCGTTGGGTTTTTCTTCCGTCACTTTGGAAAAGTGGAATGTTGCAAATTCATTCCATTAATATATTTTTCCTCCAATCAACTGTAATTAAACTCAATTTCCACCTTCAAATCCATATGAGAATATTGTGACCCAATTATCTCCATTTTGAATTTGAGGGAAGATCGTAAAAATTTATTATTGTTTTCAATGTTAAGAAGGGATAATTAGCTTCATAAAATTAGATTTATCCCACCCATGAAGCAGTATAATATACATTATATTGTAATGAAAAATCTAGAGGCATGTCATGAAATTCATGTGATGTTTTCTTTATATAACCAATGGTTTCATCATCATTTTTCTAGAGGATAAAAAATTCCATCACTATTTTATGTCTGACTATGTCCGGAAAATATTATTTGAAATTTTTTTCTAGAATTCCTTACACTAAATCACTTCAATATTTTTACCATGAATCGTATTTTTTATGAAAATCTACAAAAAAATCAACCAATTCCACTATAAGATAAGTATCCAGCATCACATTCACTTAATCAAGGCATTAAATTAAGAATAATATATATTCAATAGAGTTTATCCATTTCACATTAACTAAGGAATCAAATGATCTATAGAAATTTGGAGATGATTATCCAATAAAGGTATCAATGGAAACATGATCTTTATTATTGGGGTTTGGTAATTCCCCCTAGTTTAAGAATAAAATTCAAAACCATTGTTAATTGAGAAATAATTGTCATATAGTTCAAATTTCGTTGTCCTATTAGGTCGATTTTCATATTGTGCAATTCGTCACACTGTGCTTCACATTAGTTATTGACGTGGATACACCTATTTGAAACCATTTAATAAAAATCTATATTTCAGGGTGAATAATTTTAATCATTAAAATTCATAAATGGTAATCCATATAATTTAAAGGGATAACTCATATATGACTTATATTTTTTATCTTATAAATTTATAATATTCATTCAATGTTATCTATGAACTCTTTCGCGACATTAATTATTATAGTCATTTTTTACCTATAATGGCTATCATATGGAATGTGTGAATTTATAAATGAATGTCCTATAGGAATGTCAAATCAGTTGGTAGGATTGATGATTTTTTTACACTAGGTGACAATTGAGTTGAGATCAATAAGCCCTTTACAGAGTTATTAAACTAAGGTAAAATTATGCCATATCCATGTCCAATTTTAATAACTAGATAGTGATGTCATTTCATTGAATCCACTTATTCAATTCCTTATTAAAATTTAATTATGGTTTATTATGTTTTGTACTATCCCTATTAATTTTTATATATTTATGTAAACCTAATCCTAAAAAATAACTTGTGTTTTCTCAGAAACTAACAATTAAAACCAATATATGAATAAATTTCAATTCATGATTAATTATATAACAATCTTTTTAATAAAACCCCAAATGACTATGTGAAATTGTTTATGTTAGTGAATAGGTACGTAACATTAAAAAAATAAATGAATTAAAATGTGATAAACATAAACTCTATAACATTCCCTTAGATTTTCATGATTCCTAAAAAAATATATGGGAAAACATAAGGACCAACAAAAGAATGGGGTTAGCTAAAATCATAGTAAAGGTCCAAAAAATATATTTTTAGGCAATGAATCCCATGTTCATCAAGAGGGAAATTATGGAGCATAAAGTGGGTGAAAATCATTGTCCTTAACAGAGATTAATGGTATTTCATGATAACCTAAAGGCCATATAAGTTTTTAAGAAATAAAAAAACATGATATCATATAAATAAATTTGGTACAACAATTAAGAAAACATGACATTGATTTATTATGATTACCCATATGGGACTATAAATTTAATCTCATGAGATAAAAACATTACAAAATGTATTGTAAGACAATATAAATTTGGGCCCACCGATCACATTTTGATCATGTACAAATGTTACTGTTCAAATGAGATTAGAAAAAATAAGGTCATATTTCATAACATTTATTTAGAAATTAATGATGTGTGGGTTAAATAAATGTACATAACAAATAAATTAAGTAAATTTTTTACATTTTTAATTCCTATCAGTGTTAATAAAAATGTGTATTCAATATAAAAAATTTTGGATGAAATGTCACAATATGATTTTTCTAGCATAATAGGGGTGCATAAAGAATCATGGAAGAGATAAATATGATTTGAAATGGATTCTACCCATATATTAATCATAATGAAATTAATTTGGATGTGTAAGAACATATAATTACATAAACAATTCAAAAATGTAATAATTTAATGATCTTGCATCAATATAGGAGAGATGGATATGATACCTTACCCTGAGAGGGAGCATCCAAAAATATTCGAGGAGCTTGAAATAAGCATGGAGGATACATGGGGGGAAATGAAAGAGGATTGGAAGAGTAAATTAATACTCATTGATTATTTATTGACTACAAATGGGTGGTTTGGTGGAATTATATAGGGATAGAGAAGATAATAATTTTTTAATTTCAAAATATTTCTTTTGGAATTTATGTGAAAAATTAATCAAAATAAAAAACCTCTGCATATGGGTTTCAATGGTCTCTACATATGAATATTGGATTTCATTATTTTAGCAGGCTATGAAATGATCAAATTAAACTAATTCTATTTAGTGTGTGGATGTAGTTTTGATTATAAAGTACATACTTTTAAACCATAAAGTAAACTGTATATTTTTTAGGATTCATTAAGGATTTTCAAAATTAATCAAATAACTTCAAAAATTAAATGATTTAAATGGATAATATATATTTTGACATGGAAAAATTTTATGAATTGTATTGCATTAACATTTAGTCATTATGATGTAATTATACATACTATATATTTATAAAAAAATTCATTTCTACCTAAAAATACAACTGTCTTAAAACACAATAAAGAAATCACTAATGGATAATTTTGATGTGCCGATTTCAAAAATAATATTTATATTATGAAAAAAATTATGTAAATATGATATTTCACACTTGTAAATCAAAATACACATTTTATGAATAATAAAAAATTCATATTAATAGTTCTCTGACCATTATAACAAAAATATATAAAATTATAAAATAAATTTTGACATTAATTTTTATTATTCATTGTTAAATAGTAATTTTTTATAAGATTATATTTATTTCGAAATTACATAAATTCATCAAAAAAAATTCATGTTTAAAACAATATATTTCCTAGAATTCCTATTTGTGTTTCAACGTTACAAAATTATAATATTATAAAAATATTTATTTAATCATTTTTAATGTAATATTAAAATAGAATAAATACAATCATTTTTTAATTAAAATTTAAATATTCAAATTCAAACAATTACGATCTTAATAAAAAACGTTTTATTAAATATTTAATTTCATAAGGGTAAGGATTGTGGTGGTAATATTTTCTTATGGTTGTTTATCAAATGAGGATTGGGTCATGATCTCGATTAGTGTGAACATACATAGAAAATTATTTTTCATATGAGTTAGTTGTTGAATATCATTGTGGCCTTAATCTTGGGGGAAGACTGTTGATGATGTGTCACATTTAATCATTGGAAAATGGGATTGATAGATTATTATCCAATTAGTTGATGTTCTTAGGTCCTTGTGTGTGTCAAATGGACCTTAGTATAACCCATAACTTACTAATATTCATGATCCTTATATAACAACTATATTATCTGTTGTTAGGATTAATAATTATATTTTAAATTTGAAAAAACCATAGTAATCCACAATACCAATGTAGTTCATGTGTTTTCTATAAATTTATGTAAAAATAATGATTTTACACATTAAAAAAGTGAATTTTAGTGATACATATATGGGTCATTACTGATATATATTACCCTATTATGTAAGTAGTATCTTTTGTAAAAAAAAAATTCACTATGCCTTAATATGTTTCTTTCACAACTATGTGCGATGTTTAAGGGAGGATCATGTTGAGTGTAACCCCAATCCTCTTGTAAGCATGTTCCATGGGCCATCCCCATATTCATTTCAATGGTGGTTGTGATACCATTGTAAGGGGCTATTAATGAATTATAGACTTCATAATATAATTTATTAGATATTCATTTGTTGTCTACAATATTGACTGTATAGTGGGACACCAGAGGATAATGGATATCCAAAACAAGTGATGTTACTGATATCCATGTCTGAGATAATACATTAATTTCATGTGCTAAAGGATATAGATCCTTTCAGATTCAATAGAGTGAATTTAATTTTTCATCAATTATTGTATTTTTGGACAAAACACATAGAGTTCATCCACAATTTCTATGAAGAGTTTTCTCATCATCATAACACGTCTTTCAATTCATTATATGACAATATTTGTCTTTTTTATATAATAAATACTGATTTATTACATATAATACAACCTATACTACTGTTAATTATATATTATTTTGGTAAATTATGTATATTATATAACAACATAAAATAACTGGTTGATAATATTTTTTGAAAACATATATAACATGATCATTCTATTATATCATTCCTAAAACTATCTGAGATAACCAATGGACACACATAAGACATGGGTGAGATATAAAGACAAGTAATTAAATAAAACAATCATAAAACAATGATGTTGTTACATGTTATCCAATAAGAACCTAAATTGGACACAAGGGGGAGTGAACCATAAAAATGAATAAGGGACGTGATAAATCATGATAATATAAAGGCAACATGGGAATATATAAACAAATATAAACATTACATCATAAATATAATTCAAATTTATCAACCAAGACATAATAAAATAATTTTATAAGTATAAAATCCCATGAACTATACATTTAATATCATGAGAATAAGACATTACTCAATCCATTGGAGTACTATTGGGGTGAACTCATTATAATCATGTAATGTACACGAACAAGCATTCTATATTTCATTATATATAATAACATATTTAATCACATTTAATTCAAAAAAAATTAGAATAAAAAATGTAAATATTGAATAAATAATATATTGGAAGGACTATGTGAATACTATTGAGTAGAAATTATGATTATATTCACAACATAAATGTTAGACATGGAAACGTCACAGTGAAATTTAGACAGTAAAATACTAGTACATGGAGGATAGGAAAATTGTTCAATGATAGAGTAATTATTATATCTTCATTTCTAAATTATGAACTATTTTTTATGTTAAAAAAATATCTAATCATTAGGAATTTGGTATAAAATGTATAAAATGACGAATATTCATTAATTAACAGGATTTATATAAGTCCACATACTAAATTTCTCCATAGTAACCTCTTAGGTACATCATATAATGATAAGTGATAAATAATCTATAGTTGGTAGGAAATAATTTTTACATTATATGGTTGTTCTAAAATTCATGACAAAAGTTAAAATTTACATTCAAAAGGATAAATACAAAGAAGGTGGATGAATTTAAATGATGATAAAGTGGTCCCTAACCTTGAGGTATTGATATAAAATGTTGAGAGGATATTTTTAAGAACATGAGGAACCATTATATGATGGTTTAGAGTGTTTGGAAGAGTAATTATGTATTTATTGTTTCTAATTTAAGATGATGGGTTGAATTGGGGGGTTTCTATCGGAAAAAAGAGGGGAGTTATTTATTATTTCCCAGACAGAGGTTATGTACTCTATCTAATAACATAATCAAAACAAAAAAACTACCATGGTTACTTCCATCGTTTATACCATGGTTGTGTGGTTGTAAATATTTTATATGGACAAGGTATGAACTCATTAAAATATTATATTTGGTTATGTAGAAGATCATCTTGTATATACGGAAATTATTTAAAAACATCAATAGAAAAGATTGGTTTTGTAGGATTTATAAGGTATATATATAATTAATCAAATAACATCAAACATCTTATTTAATAGAAGATCCATATATCTGGCTTAGTATACCCTTTATGTAATTTATTATACCACCTTTTATTCCTTATGAAGTAATAATACAAATAATATTTTTATTCAATATTTAATTTTTAACCGAAAATTTGGGTGTCTAAATTTTTTTTTGAAAAATTTATCTATTTAAAATATCTATGTTCTTATTCTAAAAATAATATATCTTGTAATAAAATAATTTTACAAATACATAAATTTTAAATTTTGACATATAATAAATATTTATTTTGTTAAGATGGGTTTTTTAGAAAATAAAAGTTTATGAACTCTTATAAAAAGTAATTTTGAAGTCATAAAAACTAAACCATAAAAAATATTTAATGAATTTAATTTTAAAATAATATTTTATTAAAATATCCATTTTATCAAAAATTCCTTAATTAAACAAATGAAAATTTTTAATTGAAATTTTATATTACAAAAAATACAACTTTTGTTTTATCGTATAAGAATAAAAATCATTTACAATGTAAAAATAATAAAAATTACATATTATCCTTATTATACAAAAAAATAGTATTCAAATTAATATTCTTTTTTTATTTATCTATATCCCTTCATTAAAGAATGAAATTTAGTAATAGAAAGATATTGAATATTGATTTTTTCATGGGTTGGTTCAGCTTAAATTGTTAGGTTCATGATCTTGATGGGCTTGAACTTCACTTATAAACAGATTCGGTCATTATTTAGTTATTAGATATTAGTTTGAGACTTTTCAAGGGAAAATCATAGTTATTTCATTTACATTATAATCTATGGTTAATGGGATACATAAGGTATGACCCAACTTATCGAGGCCATCGGTTCCATTTTCTATGACAATTGGATTCATCAAAACCATACATTTACACCAATCATATGATTATTATTCAAAGGTTATATTAATAATGGTTATTATGCATCATTATATTTAAAATTGGACATTATATAATTAATCCACATAAGTTCATTTTTTTCTATAATCATAATATTTTATTTAATTGAATTGCAAAAGGAATTTTATTTATAAACATTTTGTTTGTTACACATTTTCCCCATGTATGGATATCCATATTTATATATAGTATTTTATGGTTTTTTCACAAATTTATAGAATTTTCATGATCTCATAATCTTATTGAAATTAAAACTCCTTTTAATATAGAATTTTCAATATATTTATCAAAAAATGATACTAAAAATATAATATATTCCTAATAATTATGTTTCCTACATCTATATTTCCATAAACTATTAATATTATTCCGTATTTTTGATGAGTCTATAGACATAGTAATTTGTTTTAGAGGGGTAAACCTCCCCGTTTTTTTATTAATATATCTAAATTTTTTGAATAATTTATTGACATAGAGGTGAACATAATATATTATAGTGACCTAAATAAATTCTATTTAGGCATGTAATTCAATTTCATGTTAATACAACATACCTATAAAAATTACTCTCTAATAATCATATTACATAGATATAGTTATATTTTATTATTAGAAACATAATTAGTTTCCCTTATCTATTTAACAAAATTTAATCATATTATAAGAAAATTATACCAATATAAGAATTATTTACAATTTCATACTAAAAAACCCACTAAAAATTCGTGATTTTATTTAATTGGATGAAAACATAAACTATATGGATCTGAAACCTATTACCGAAGAGCCTATGTGTACATTATTACATTGGCACAATATACATGAAATCACATCTTGATGCACTGAATAAATTAGTATTCTTGGTAATCTAGATACAAAAATGAAATTAAATTTACTTTATAAAATATAAAATATAAAAATAATTTCATATGATAAATCTATTATCCTCCATAACATATCCATTCATATCAATCACAAAACAAATCTAGGTATCCTTCTAAATATAAATCATATGAAATGGGTGAGATCAAAATCTCAGTAAGGGAAATCATACAATACAGTTAATGAATAAATAAGGCATAATAAATATGGAAAGGTAAATAATTGAAACAAATTCAATTTAATCAATAACATGTGATTAATATTAAAAGAATACATGATAATTCAATAAGCCCATATAAATAATCACACGAGATTAGAATTTAATAGTGGGCATTTTTAATAATTAAATAATCACCATGAATATCAAGAACAGTATTTACATTGATGGAATGTATAATTTATTACATCACAAATATACCATCATGGACTCTTTCCAAACTTTATTAGCATAAATCCATCATGCCATGACATATTACATCAATGGGTAAGGCCTTAGTAAAAAAACCAGCATAATTAGTATCATGATATCTAAAAATGTATCAAAGGGATATATAATTTTGAGACATACCCATCACATAAAATTTTCAAATCATTCATCATTTGAAATGGGTGAAACATAATCAAAATAAATAGTTAAATATACAAACTAACATACCATACGTTAGTATATACCCAAACCGATTAATATAATTACAAACCATCTAGAGTAATAATTTGAAAATTGTATATCCCCTATAAAAATCTTATTATAAATATAATTATATAAAAAAGATTATATCAATACAACATATCCCCAGTGAATAATATATAAAATAATGGGTTGATGTTATCTATAAATAGTGATAGCATAAAATTTTTATTAAAATAATTTTTGTGTGAAAATGAACTTTTCACTTTCAAAATCACATTTCAAATATAATAGATCAAAAACCATTTTGTAAATTATATTCCATTATAATAATTATCTTAATCTTATAAAAAATATTTAAATCATTGATTTGTTATAATTTCATAAATTTAAATTCATGTCATACATGTTAAAACAAATATTCCATTCACATTTTTGTAAAATCCATCAACTCTTTAATCTGAAAAAAACATAAATAGTCCATCAAAATTGATTTCATAGAGAATTCATTGGTAAAAATATATTTAATAACATATTTTTGGGAGGATGAAAACAAATTTGAAAATATTTTTAAAAAACATGTTTTTTGGTGAAAAAGAATGATATAATGGTCTATTTGCTAAAAAAAATATCCCAAACATTTAAAATAATAAGGTGTGAAATAATTTTTTTTTAACCTAAGAATTCTAAAAAATTATAAGATGATATTAATATTAATTTTGTTTATGATAAAATTATCAAATCATTCCCCCACTGGAGGATTAATAAAAAACCATCCTGAATAATGATGGGGTTGAGAAATAACCCTTACCAGATCGATAAAAATGAATAATAATACACATGAAAGAAAATAAATCAAATGAAACATTAAATACCAATAATATAAATATATTAATGATATATAATATTAAAATGTGAATTATATAAATTATAAAATTAATTTTTGGTTAACTTGGTGTATTCCTCACTTTTGTAAAAGTGAGATGATAAATCCTTACCTTATGTATGACTTCCTTTGTACGTGTTTGAAACTTATATATATATATATATATATATATATATATATATATTAAATATATTAAATTAAATTATATATGTATATATATATCCAAAATTAGATGGTCATATTTAATCATTTTTCACATTTTTGTATATAATATTTCATTATTTTCATTTTAGGTGTTAATAAACTAATTATTTCATGTGTCACACTTAATGAGTGTTCCATTTATTGTTGTTACGATACAATTATATATTACAAAGAATTATACTAATGTTATAAATATAATTTTCTCCTTAGATACATATTTAGAACCATTCTTGATATTTTTACAATGAAAATGAATCACATCTCTTTGTAGAGATAGTTCATCATACCAACCCTTGATTGATGATTTCATTTTCTTAAAGAGATAATGGGTAAGGAATTTTATTATATAATAAATTTCGATAATTCATGTATTTTAATATATATCACATATATTCATTAAATTTATGCTTACTACATTCTATGAAATATATACTTGAGAATAAAATCACAACGCTTCACCAAGAAGTAGTATTCAGTACACTATGGAGGCATTATCATAACACCAAATGATTGAAATGTAATAAAATGTGTGTGATATAATAATTAATAAGTTAAATTAATATCATAAAAACATATAAATATTTTATAAATTTAATTATATTTATCCTTTAAAAGCAGTGATGGAAAAAAGTCACATTAGTTCGTGAGGAGGTAGTCTATCATTCACATGATTGACAATTTTGTTTCAAATTTAAGGAAGTGGAGATGGATAAATGTTATTACATAAATATAATAAAAATGTATAATATTATAGATAATGTTTTTATTATATTTTATTTTAAAATTGAAAATTTATTATTGTAAAAAAATAAGGAAAAATTAAGAGATTTGTAATGAAATTTTCATTCTCTTAGAGAATCCTCCTTTGGATATCTTCACTAGTACCAAATGGTTGGGATTTTGTGGATTATATAAGAATAATAGTTCATTTTTTGTTTTTTGGGAGTTATTTTACATTTTATTTCAATAAAAATTTCTTCAGTTGTGTGAGTATGTGAGGAGAGTGATATCCCTTTTATTAGTGGGGAAATGAGACACTCTTATAAATATAAGATAAATTTTCCTATAAAATAAAAAATAATAATATCATTCACCTATAAAACTATTATAAATGACACTAAAATTTTAATTTTTTAGGATATTCCATCAATATTATCATAAAAATTTTATTTTCATAATTATTTGGTTATTTTTTACATTTATCTTTTTAGTTTGACCACTTGAAAACCCCATTTTTAACTTAAGTACATCAATTAATTGTACACTACATTCACAATTAATTATTGTTATAATTTTTTGAACTTATAAGATAATATATATTATGTTAACTCTAAATATGGAATCCATTTTTTAAAATTATAAAAACATAAGTGGAAAAAACCATTTTAATATTAAATCTAATTATTCAATAAGAATGATGATTTTCCAAAGGAAAACATTCATTAGAGTAAAAATATTTTAAAATATAATTTAATATTAAATTGAATCAACTTATCTAAATTATAAAAAAATTAATAATTTTTAAATAATTTTTCTTTTATATCATTTGAAAATATAATTTTCACTATATAATCAATTTAAATGAAAAGGTTGTTTGAAATAAAAATAATTATTTTAAAATATTCATAAATGGAATGAATCTTCTTAGAAAAATAAAAATAAAATAACATGAGAATTTTATTATTTGATTATTCAAAAAAATAATTTAATTTTTTAAATATTTTTTTAAAAAATAAAAACATTTAAATAATATTTATATAACACAATTTTTATGAATATCAGAAAAATAATGATTTTTAGAAATCATTTATTTTTGTATAAAATTATTTTTATTTTATTTTTAATAAATATTTAACCATTTAAATAATTTTATACTTGGTTAGACCATATAATTTTAATAATTTTGTAATTAATGTTCATACCTTAAATCTTAATTGATAAGTTATAATGTTTATGATTAATTTATAATATTTCTGTAGAGTATCATCATTCATTCAGGCCTAAAAATGTGTTCATTCCTATCTATTGAGGGAATTGAATTTATTTTAAAATGAATATAATGTAACGATTAAGTTTTTATATTCTATTCTAATCTTAGTTTTTTGTGACACATACGCTATCAAATATGATTTTACTCTATTAAAATCATAATGTGTAACATTATACCCCCATTAAATAAATTACATTATCTCTATTTTTTCCTCATCTAAATAATAATTGGTTTGATATTAAAAAATAATACAATTTAAATCCCACATCATTAGAAGGATTAATACAATTTCATCTTTATAATATTGAAATGGAAGTACAATGTTCATCTAGAAAAACACATATCTAGTCTTCTATATAGAAAAACATATGTGTGAAGTGAAGATATGCACATTGGTAAAAATATTAATTAATTATAGAGAGTGATAGTGATCCTTTATCAAAAGAAATGGAATGATCAATTGAAATTTTTGGGACTCAGAATCATTATTTTTTTATGAGTCTAATAACTATTTATTCATCTGATTTGATTGAAATAAGAGACCAATTTTTTTAAGATCCACTTCTTAGATTTAAGGAAATTATTTACCTTCTAGTCTTAGAACATATAAAAATATAACTACATGATATATTTCAATTTCATATGAACTATTTCATTCACTGGTTGTTATTTGATTATTTTCCATGTCATTTTTGACTCTATGAAATGTATATTCAAAATAATAATTTTTTATTGATGCACTAAAGTTAATTTTTACTGTATTAAAATATCTATAAAAGAGTAAATTTTTATATAGAATATGTTAATAGATAAAACAATATAATTACATCCCTATTTTAACAATACACATTCCATATATAGTTATCTTCATTACTCATGCAAAACATTTCTCAGAAAATTCATATTCCAAATTTTTTGATGAAATAACACTAAATAACCATTATAATTGTAAGATAATATAATGCGGCTCTTCATGTCACTTTCCAAAAATGTGAATAACATTCTCACTATAAATATTTATTTTCAACATGCATGATTTTAAATATAAAATGTCTTCTTGTTGAATATATTCCATAGATCCGTTCCTGAAGTAAACTCCCTAAAATATAAAACAAATAATAAAATCACTAAATAATTACATGTTCACTAAAAATATATCATAATAATATCATTTTCTTTATTATATCTACACTGATAACATAATATGGGTTATCCTCCCCCAATAGTTTGATTTATATGAAGATCAACTTTCCACTGAATCACTTTTCTTTATTATTTGTATCATTTAACATATGCCATTAAATAGTAAATTAAAAAGATATAATGTAAAATATTTATAAATATCATAATTATTATAATTACAATATAATCAATATAATAAAATTACAAATTTTTTTGTTGATCTAGAAATTGTAGAAAAATAAGTATTTACCTTCAGCTATATCAATAACATAATCATTATGTTGATCGCTTAACAAATTCAAAGTTATATTCCCTCCAATATTAGGGAGTATGAAATAATTTCTCCACATCTCATTAAAGGTAATGAAAAATAATTTGAGGAAATCTCCCTATGCTTTTCATTCATAAGAATCATGGATTTTTTCTGTAAACATGGTGTAAATTTGTATATTTAGGCTTGTACCAAGGTGCTCTTTTCCCCAACACTCAGGTTTAAGAAAATCCTTATGTCATTTTTTTCATTAACCTTGTTTTTATCTTAACCATGATTCTTATATTACATCGCTTGAAATCCATTAGATAGGGATAATTATTTATCGATATTGATAGCCCACTTTAGTACATCATCATATGATGAGAATGTATAGGATACTAGTTACCTTCAAAGAAATTGCCTAAATCAAATAAATGAAATGGTCAATCATTCTATATTGATTATGTACATGTTCCACTACAGGTCTTTCTATCCTTGATTTTTTTATCATACATATAAACGTTTTCTAAATATTTTTTTCTTAGATTCATCAAATAAATTTCCATATCGACTTGTTGATGATGAGGAAACTATTTTTCCAAGGAGAGTACATTGAAATCCATCAATTCTATAATTTATTTTATATTATTAATCCTTACTCTTTTGAAAAAATGACCACTATTTATCCACATATCATAATAGATGCTATAATTCCTTGAAAACATTCCATATTTCAATACATACCATACATATAAATGTATTTTATACTAAAATTTTCCATTTCTCAAATAAAAATTGTATTCCTATTCCCATTGATAGAGTTCGCTGATGCATGATGTGGTCCAACATTGTTACACTCAGTGGTGGATACATAAGATGATCTATACTAGAATTATAATTACTAATATCTCAAGTTAGCCACACCAATATAGTTATAATTTGACCAGTTTCATATATATTTTGATCTCCAGCTTCATTATCTTTTATTGGAGTGGAACCCCTACATTAATTACATGCATTGATATGATTATCATTCCTTCCATTATGTTCCATTTCTAAATAATTGAATACAATATATTATATTATAATATTATGAAACATAATTTATAATCCCCAAAATTTTTTAACAATTCAGAAAAATTAATAATATATGGACAACTAATCACATAATGATTAAAATAGAATCTCTAGGGATATCATTATTTTTTAAAACCCTCATTATATTTTTAATGAAAATTTGAATTATCACAAAAATATATCCTTGGAGTGTAAATCTGGTTTCATAGTAAGTTCAATTATCTCATACCCTGACTTTTACATTTATTTATATTTTATTATTTCTTGGATCCAGGTTCTGACACCAAGGTCCAAGTTGGGTCCTGATTAAATTTTTTTTTAAAAAATATTAATATGTTTCAGACTTGTGTGCAGTCACCACATAGTTGGCGATTTCCGCACAGTCAGCCCAGGTGTCAAGCAATTGCTTATTATTATTATTATTATTATTATTATTATTGATGTTGTTGTTATATTATTATTATTAATATATGAATTATTATTATTGTTAATATTTGTATTATTATTATTACTTAATCGATGTCAATGTTATTTTTATTATTATTGTTATTATTTTTATTTTTATTTTTATTGTTATTTATTATTATTATTATTATCATCATTACTGTTATTTTTATTATTATTATTATTATTATTATTTCTGGAATTATTATTATTATTATTATTATAAAATGGAAAAAATACGAAACCCCAAACCTAATCTACACAAATAGTCACCCCTTTCCCTTTTTTTCTTCCTTGGTGCATACCTCTCCCATGTTTATTCTATTCGGAACACCACTGAGATACTGTGAGCTTACTGACTATACCCTGACTTTAGGCCCCCACCTCTCACCCCGACACCATCCCTCAGCCCTTTCTCCCTTCCCCTCCTCCTAGCCACACACTCTGATCTTGACCCCACCTCCACACGTCTGCCCTCTGTTCCCCAACCACATCACCCCTCACCCTCGTTTCATCCAGGCCTTACCCAGCATCGGCCTCTAGTGCTATGCCCCTCACACCAGTGGCCTCGCCCTTGCCTCATTCCATCCTTACACACAAATAGATTGGGCAAAATATAGACTTCTCCCTAGTCAATCCACTCTAGTTTCCAGCCTTTCATGCCGTGTTCAAGTATCAAATTGCCAGCCCCACTCGCTTTTTCCCTCTAATATGACATGCTCAAGACCACTGCCATCGACTCCTAAGCGATGGCCATGCTCCAGACTTTTCATCAATTGTGACAACATCTATACCCCTACAGGTCCACTCTCACTCTTCACCACTACAACTAGTCGAGCACCTCATTTCCCTCTGTTGCTTATGCAAGAGATGCAACCGGACCCCCTACTCTATCTTTCAACACCCCCAGCGAACCGATCCACCCTACACCAACCACCTTTCCTATATGTTCTCCAAACCCCCTTATCGAGTATAATTATTCATTAATTCTTTTATTTAATCAGGTTTTACCTTTAATTTTATCATTGGTGTTTTTATTTAATATGGATAAATCCTAATACCATCACAAGTTGTGTGTCGTTTGTTTTTCTCCCCATTTAGCATACATGGATGGTTTGTGGAGCATTTTCTTTTCTTCAATAGATGTTTTTATCCATCCACAATTAATTTATGGTATGAAAATCTTCATTTTCATTTTTCATTAAGGTCATCTAATGCTTGGCTATTTTTAGCTAATTTTCTTTATTTTCACCTTTGAAATACATTTGGTTAATCAGCTATTATGTTTTCAAGTTAATTGTTTCTAAAAACATATTTTTCAAATTATATTTTCCCTGGTTATGTCTTTCTGATATTATGGAAACTATTTTATTTTAATGTCCAATGTTTTGATAATAGTCTTTTAGACATGATATGTGCCTTCATGATACTCTACAGTGGCTTATCATATTTTTTATAGTTTGTATAATTTTTTAGATCTGTTTATGGAAATGTTTTAAAAATGTTTGATATGTTTATATAATTTCTAGTATTCCTTTTTTATTTCTTATAAAAAATGTTATGCATTTATTTACAATATTAAAATAATGTTTTAGTAACTAGTTAGTGTGTTTACATAATTTTTCATGAATTGTTTGGTATGTTTTTATAGTTTCTTACTTTTCATAAATAAGATAATTTGAAAATTCTCTTCTCAAATGTATTATTGATTTTTCATGTTTCGTTCTAAAAAATATTATCTTTTAAATGGCTTTAAAAATGTTTTTGAAAAAGAAGTTTTATAGATTTAAGGGGACTGTTTTGTGTTTTGTTAACGTTGGTAGTGGTTGGTTTTGATTTCAATGCAAATTGAGTTCATGTAGAAATGGTTTATAAAAGTCATTTTGTTTTTTTGAGCCATTAAATGTTGGAACACCCATGGGTTCTCTAGGTGCACTCATGGATGTTCCCTCAATTGAAGATGGAACCTTCAAAATATTGTTTTCATTAAACATTGGATTTCTTAATATACCTTTTTTCTAAAGTAGGTTTGGTCCTTTTTTGGATTTTTTGAATGGTTTTAAATTTATCCACAAAGTGTGTGCTCGTTTGGCCTTTAGTGTGTGTTTCAATGAATGTTAATCTCAAGGGTTTCTTTGTCCGTTTCATAACAGTGTGCTCCTTCATTTCTATTTTGAATGGTTTTACTAAAAATTAATTTGATACATTGGACATAATGGCTCGTTTGTCTCTTCCAACATATGGGTGAAGTTGTGTTAACTATTAGAATGGTTTGTGATTTGAAATTGTGAGTGCATGGTCAGAGTTTTATATTTTTTTATAAAACAGTTTTGAAAGTGGTGTGATGTAATGCCCCATTTGTCACTTTGTTAATGTGAAATGATTGAATGTGTTTTTGGGGGCGCTCATATATAGGGTAAAAAATTTTGGGTGAATGTATAGAAAGTGTTCATGTTAGGGGTAGGCTAGTTTGGTGAGATGAGTCATGGGTGTGAGGGATGTGTACTAAGAAAATATTATGATAACAACCATGGGTTACTAGGCCTCTTTTAGTTGATCAAGTGATGGTTTATTATCATCCCTGATTAGATGGGTTGCTACCCATTGATAGTTATAGGGGCCAAATTTGGAGTTCCACTAGTTTATTTTTCAGTGAGGAAGGCCTGTTGGTTAAAGACTTCAGGGCTTCACCATATGATGATATGTGGTTCCAAAATGAGTACATCCAGGGGTCTTTTAGGGATGATTATTATCACCCATGTTTACTTAATTATTTACATGGATTATTCATGTTTTGTTGCATTGGTTTGGTTTTAGTTTGCACTATTGACTACTATTATCTTAAATCAATTTTTGTATTTGTTTTATTTTGGTTTTCACATGGAAGACTCATTTGGAAAATGATTCTTTTTTTCTTTCAGTCCTTAAAATAGTGAAATGACTTTCTTGATTAAAATTTTGGAAACACTATTTTTATATCATTAATTAAAACTAGAATTAGTGGATTATTTTTTGGATGGAAAGGTGTGGATTATGTGGTGCTTTTTACTAAGTATCTCGGTGTTCAATCATAAGTTATCATTAGTTTCATGTTGCATTAGTGTTGTATTTCTCCTTGAGTTAACTTGGTTCTGGGTTGGGTGGTGACCTATAAGGTCACATATAGGTATGTTAAGTTGTTCTATTTATTTATTTTCCACTTCTAGAGTTTAGTGATATTGTTCTATTTATTTATTCATACTTTTTTGAAAAAATCATTCCTAATAGATTTATTGTGATGCTCGACAATAGTTTCCATCCTGAGGGGATTGTGAACGCCCCTCGGGACATGTTGCAAACCTTCTTGAGTGACCGGTTTAGGGTTGACCAGAGAATAGTTCATTAAAAAATTCTATAAATGGAGGCCCTTATTACTTGGGGTGTCTGGTAGATGGTGATTAGGACTTTTGGGACTCGAGAGGTTGATACAGGGTCGATATTAAGAACCCACGCTCGTTTCAAACCTCGAGTCGCTAAGGGTAGTCTGGGAATTTACTCCTTGACGCGTTTAGGTTATATTTAGATTAATGGATGACAATAGATGAAATATGATGTTACATCGTGATTTCACATAGAGTAGTGACCCATGGGGAGTCTGGGAATATTGATTATGTTCGTCATATTTGTTGATGCTTATTTGGGGCATGACCCACAACTATGTCTTTTGGTTAAGCATGACTACTTGTCCTTAACTGTGGAAGAATGATTCTATTTGAGGGTCTTATTGGTTTTTGCTGGTGTAAGAATGATTTTGAAAGTGAAAATGTGGTTTTAGAAATGAGAATTACATTATTTAAATGTATTTAAATTCATGAAATGGGTTTTAAAACCAAATGATCATGGTCTAAAAATATGATGTTTTCATGGAATTGGTAGAGAAATGGTCTGGGTGCAGCCTCCGGTACTTTTTATGAATGTTCGCACAGGTGAGGTAATGCATGGGAAGTGCGTGGGGATGAAATTTGATGAAGACATGTGCATCAGTTCATGAGATTACATTGTTTGAACATGGAATTAATGGCTTGAACTTGTTTTTCTAAAGTGATTTTAAAAAAATAAATGATTTTGGAATTTATCTTATTTATGAAAAGTAAGAAACTATAAAATAAAATAAAAAGGGGGATTTTAAAAAAGGGAATTTTTGGTTTTGTTAGAATTTATTTGGTTTTTGATCTGATTATTTTCTGATGAAAGACCTTTCATTGATGTTTCTTCAGCTTGATATTGGATTTGGCTTTGTGTTTTATATCTTGTTTAGAAAATTCCACCCAGAAATGTCCCCAAGGTATCTAATAATTTATGCCTAGTATTTGGTCCTTCTATCCAATTTCTTATCCTTCATGGTGATTGATGTCTGTTAGAGGAACTAGAGTGGCATAATGATGTCGAGCATGTTTTTATTGTATTGGGAACTGCCGAATGTATAAGAGTTTATGATGTTTTAGGTCTATTCAAAGGTACATCTATTAACGAATGTGAGTTGTTCACCTCACCATCAATTTGTGTTAGGATGAAGTGGGATTTCTTTAAATCTGTCTTCTTCCAATGGTTGTTACCTAGAATGGTGAAGACTATGAAAAGGTAATAACTCATGTATATTCAACCAAGACAATGGATAATGAATGCATATATTGAACATTTCAAAGAACTTGTTTCCTTTTCTTCAAAGGTATCATTGCAATATTTGATAAATAAATACCACTTCATCACAGGTCATCATCCATAGATCAATGATTTGGTCCCCCCATTATATGTACAATCATTCTATGAATATATCGGATGAGGCCTTCCTAGGTGAGTAGGCCCATGGAGCATAGACAGTTAGAAATCTAGCGTATCCAGTTTCTCGTGAAGGTTCATCATCTGGTGGATAGGGTGTGCCAGATGGACCTGTTTCAAAAGATTACAATTCATTGGTTCATGATTGTTGTTTTTCATACCATACAATGGTGTGCCATCAGTGTGGATGTATAGGGATCATGATGCCATCATGTCTCACCGTTCCGAAGAGGTTCCATCGTTGTGGGTTTTTGGGCCACCTAGAGAATTTTTGTAAGAATAATTTCCTAAAAAAGACATTCTGATAGGAGGATTCTAGTGCCAAACTATGTGGTATGATATGCTTCAGCCATCAGATCCCTAACCATAGGTATTGGGGTGAAGCTTATGTGCAGTCAGGCATTGCCGGGTGTGTGAATCCTCAATTTAGGTTTTGTGTTTATTTATTGGCAGTGGAACATTTAAATTCCATTCGTTCTAGTTTTTTATGTTAATGTTTTGAAATTTATTTATGTTAATTGTCTTGTGATGATGTTATAATGGACATGTTCTCTTTAAATCCAATAGTTTCATTTGTTGGATTATGGATTTCTTAATTGTGCGTTTTTCATAAAAGTGAGTTCGACCATTGTCTATATTGGTCTTTTTTAGCTATGTTTATTGATTGATGTAAGAGCCTAGGGAATAATTGATGTTTGTAGTTATGATGAGGCATAATACTTGGGTTATGTTCTTCTCAGATGTTTTTCTCTAGGATATAGGGTTTTTGGTCTAGGTCGAGATTTCCATGTTTCTGCAGAGGTGTTGTTTGATCATGCTGTAGAAGTTTGTTTGGATCAGTTGGGAGTTCCCACATCAGTCCCCTTAGAGGGGTGGTTTGTTTGAGTGTTAAATTTACACACTATATGAGTTCTTGTGGTGGGGAGAACCCTCATGTTTTCTCTCATTCCCATTTCTTTTGGTTTCTTTCAGTTTCGATCGAGCAAGGATTCTTGTATAATCTATTATTCGGCTATGTGACATTCTTGGGGTAGAAAGTGTCTGTGGCTGGAAGAATTTTCACACCCTGAATTTTATGAATATTTTTATTTAATTATTTCATGGTTCCAGGTTTTATAACCAATGTCTATGCTAGGTCCCAATTAATTTTTTTCTTTTTTCAATTTTACTAGGATTAAAAACTGTGAGGGGTCACCATGCGGTTGGTGGTAGCTGAGCAGTCGGGCCAGGTGTCATGCAATTTCTGATTAATAATATTATTATTAATATTATTGTAATTATTGTATTATTATTATTAATATCAATTGTATTATAATTATTACATCAGCATAGTCATTTTTTATTTTAATTATTATTTTTATACTTATTCTTTTTGTTGTTATTAATTTTTATTATTATTATTTTCTTCATTATTGTTATTTCTATTATTATAATTTCTAGTAGTATTATTATTATTATTATTATAAAAAGAAAAAAATAGAATCCCTAACACCAATATGCCCAAACAGCCAACCCCTATCCCATTTTTTTCATCCCATGTGCATACCTCCCCCTTGTTTCTTCTGTTCAATACACCACCCAGCAGCTACGCACCTACCAACTAGACCCCACCTCTAGCCCTCAACCTGTCACCCCAAAAGCGTCCATTCTCCCTCACACCCTTCCCCTCCACTCATACATGCCCTTCGGTCCCAAACCCACCTCTGTGCTCCTGCCCTTTTCTCCACAACCTCATTTCCCCTCACCCCACGGTTCACCCATGCTTTCCCCATCACCAGCCTCCTGCGCTATGCCCCTCGCCCTAGTGGCCTCACATTGAACTGGTTCCAGCCCTCCACACAACCAAAATGGAACCACATACAGTCTCCATGTTCACTCCCCTTAGGTTTCTGGCCTTCCGTGACCTGTTCAGGTCTAATCCAACCATCCCCCCTTGACCTACACTTCGGTGAGCTCCCGACCACTGCTTTCGACTCCCTTGCACCGGCCGCACTTTTTCCTCACCATCTGCAACAACACTATCTACACCCCCCAATTGTTCCACCGCACTCCTCACCACTACGATAGGTCCAAAACTATCCTACCCTACCCTGCTCCGTCCTGCGCCATACTCGGACCCCATACTCTCTCTTGTAACTCACACTGGAAAACCACCCCACCTGTATCTAACCACCTTCCCACTGTGTGCGCCAAACCCCCTAGTCTAGTATAATTATTCATTCATACATTTATTTTTCCACATTTTACTTTCATTTAATATTTGGTGTTTATTTAATTTGGATAAATCCTAATACCATCTCGGGTTGTGTGTCGTGTGGTTTTCTCACTTTTTGGCATGCAAGGATGGACTGCAGGGCATTTTCCCTTCTTCTATCAAATATTTTCTCCATTCACATTGAATTTAATGAAGTAAAATCCACATATTCATTTTTAATTAAGTTCATTTAATTTATATGTGTTTTTAACTAAATATTCGAATTTATTTGAGCCTTCACATTAAATTTTATTAATCAGATATTATGTTTTCATGTTAATTATTTGGAAAAGAAATATTTTTCAAAATATTTTTCCTTCGTTATGTCTTTCTATGGATATGGAAACTTTTTTATTTTAATTTCATATGTTTTATAGATTTTCAATTAGACATGATACCCACCTTCATGATACTATTGAATGGTTTATCATGGATATTATTGTTTGTGTAATTTTTTATTACTCTTAATGGAATTGTTAAAAAAATGATTGATTTGGTTATTGAATTTCTAGCAGAACATTTTGTTGTTTATAAAATTATTTATGCATTTTTTGACGAGATTATAAAAAAATTTAGTAACTGGTTAGTCTATTTAAATAATTGTTGAATAATTGTTTGTTATATTTTACTAGTTTATTGATTTTTAGAAATAGGGGAATTTGGAGATATTCTGGACAAATGTATTTTTGATTTGAAATTTTTTGTTTGAAAAATGGAATATCATGTAAATTGTGTTATAAATGTTTTGAATGGTTGGTATTATGAATTTTAGGGGATTGTTTTGTGTTATCTTAATGTTGGGAATGGATGGATTGTAATTAAATGAAAATTGAGTTCTGTTGGAAAGGTTTAAGAATTTTCATTTTGATTGTTGTTGAGCCATTGGATGTTGGTTTATCCATCGATGCACTTGGTGCACACATGGATGTTTCCTCAAATAAATATTGAACCTTCAAAATAATGTTTTATTAAAACATTGGTTTTTTAAATAGATCTTGTTTCATAAATATGGTTTGGTCCTTTGTGAATATTTTATGAATGGATTGAAATCTAGTCACAAAGGGTGTTTCTTTTTGGACATTATTATGTGTTTCCAGGAATGTTAGGCTCAAGGGGCCATTTATCAGTTTCATAATATTGTGTGTTTTTAATTTATAGGTTAAAAGGTTTTCTTAAAAATTAATTAGAGACTTTGGACATAATGTCTTGTTTGGATCTTTAAACTTATGGGTGAAGTTGTGTTAACAGATATAGGGGTTTGTGTATGGAAATTTTGATTTCATGGTCGAATATTTAAATATTTTTAGAAAAACGGTCTCGATATGGGTGTGACATGGTGGCCCAGTTGGCACTTTGTTAAACTAATATGATTGAATGCGTGTTTGCAGGAGCTCCAATCTCTTATATCCCTTTAAGGGTGAATTCATAGGAAGCCTTCATGTTTGTTGTAGGTAAGTGTGGTGATATGAGTCATGCATGAAAGGCCTTCCGACCTACACAATATTATGATATCCACCATGGGATCCATGGCGTCTTTTAGTTGATCGACTGATGGTTTCTTATTAGTGCTGATTAGATGGGCTGGTACTCACTGGTAGGTATAGAGACCAGATAGACAGTACCACAGGTTTCTTTTATCGCGAGGGTGACCATTTGGTTATAGACATAGGAGCTTCATGATACAACAACTGGTGGTTTCGAACTGAGTGCATCTAGGTGTCTTATTGGGATGATTATGATCACCCATAGTTACTTAATTATTTACTTTTACACTTTAATTTTGGTTGCACTAATTTTTTTTAGTTTCTATTATTTACTAGTATTCTCATACCATAGATTCGGTATCTGTTTAGAGATTATTTTCAAATGGTATTTGTTTTTAAAAGTTATTTTTCATTATGTTGGTAATTAAAATTTACAAATGACTTTTGTTTTATTAAAATGTTAATGCACCTATATTTATATATGTATTTCAAGATAGAATTAATGGACTGTTTCATTGAAGAAATGGTGTGGATTATGTGGTATTTTTTCAACTAATCATCTTGGTGCTCACCACTATGTTATCTTTTATTTTAAGTTTACATTAGTGCTCGATCACTCACTAAGCAATCTTGGTTATGGGTTTCGTAGTGAACTAGAAGGTTTCATGTAGGAATGTTGAGCTATTCTATTTATTTATTTATTTCTGCTAGAATTTAGTCATTTTGTTCTATTTATTCTTATTTATTTATTTATCATTTATTGGACAAATCGTTAACAATAGCATTATTTTGATTCCCGGAACAAGTTTCCATCCCATGGGGATTGGGAATGCCCATCGGGACATGTCTCAGACCTGCTCGGGTGACCGGTTCAGGGTCTACCAGTGATTGGTTCATTACATATTTCCATGAACCTTATAATGATTGGGTCACACCAACATGACATAGTTTGATTTATTAACACAAGATATATATTTTCCAGAAAATATCAACTATAGTATCCAAAAAGTTTTGTATTTGTTGGAAATATTGCTTAATATCTTCCTTACCGAAGCATTGTGATGTTCTTATATTCATCTACAAAATCTATATACGATTGTTGCATTTCATAGTCTATGTTTTTATAAATTTACTTATAAATTATTCTAATAATCTTCTTATTATACCTAATGTAACGACCCTGACCCATGTAGCCCAAAGTTAGTGCATAATTGTTTATATAGGTACTTAGTAAAAACATCACATCCTAATAAAACAAATAGTTTAGTATTACTGGTAAGATTTCTTTATACATGAAATTCTCATTACATTCTATGACATAAAATATAGGAGCGAAATATATTGGAGAATAATTTTATTCCCCTTATCTTATCCTTGCATATCAATAACAATATTCTTCTTAGTATATTGGGAAGATAAAACATTAGAATGGTGTGATCTTAGATGCTCTATATGGTTAAGAGTATAAAATATGCTGCGAATAAATATGTAATAATGAAATTTCACCAAAAAGATGCAAAATCACAAACCATTTAATCAATAACTTTAGAATAAAATGATAGTAATAAATAATGATAAAATAATTCCATACAAATAGTCATGTGATCAGGATACATAACCATGAATAATCTATCTAATCGAATATGGGAATAGATAATTAATTACTAAATTTATATTTATTAAATTCATAAAATGGAATATCTTAAAAATACCTATAATTACCGAATCCAGTTAGTCTTACTATTAAGGCCTCCTGAATAGACATCTTAGAAACATGGGTGAGGAATCATCCAAATACTCGAGAAAATTTGTCTCATGAGGCCTATTGATACATCAAAGGCGTATTAAATACATGGAACCACCCATCACATAATGATTATAATTGATTCCATATTAGATACTAGTGAAAAATAATAAATATATAAATATATATTTTTATAAAACTAACATACTAAAAGTTAATACTTACCCCAATCCATAAACATAATCATAAAAATCACAATTAATATGGTAAAAATTGAACACCACTATTAAAAATGATCCTAAATGATCAATATAAACATTAATTATAGCATCAATACAACATTTCACATATGTATCATAAGTACCACAATGGTTTAATGTCATTGTTGAATAGAAATAGAATAAAAATTTTATTAAAATCATTTATGAGGAAAATATTATTTTCACTTGGAAAAGAATTATTTCATAAAAATTATTACATTAAATACTAAAAATAATTTTCATTGAATATAAACATTGAAAAGATATTTTATAATATATAAATAATTGATTGGTGAAAATGGAAAAATTCATTTAATTTAATGCACATTAATGAAATGATTTCGTTCACATTTCAGAAAATTCCAAAAAACCATTATTTTAAAAAATACATGAATATTCCTTTCATTTTTTATGGAATATAAAAAAAATATAAAATTATAGTTAATGAATATATTATTAATTTTTTAGATACATTTTTCAAAAAAAATTAAAAAAATGATCTTAAGGAAAAGGAGATAAATAATGTCTAGTTTTTATACAACCCTAATAATTTTTTCAAACATCAAAGATGTTTACAGAAAACTTATCAAAACCGTAATTTATATCGATTAAGACTGAATGGATATATCATTAGATCCAAAATTTTATAAATTTAACATCCATGTATATAATGACAATGCTGTTTAGAAATATTACCCTAAAATTTGATATCCATCTCAAAATACATTGAAATATTTAATAATAATGAGCATGACATGTGAGGAATGAACACGATAAATCTGGTGAAATATAATTTATAATGTTTTCAAGAGGTAAAACAAGTTTTCAGTTTATAGTCACAAAACACCTCAATGAAATAATTCAACTCATAAAATAGAAGTGTTCTAAAAATAAAATAATATATACATTCAAAAAATATTTGAGATTTATTGTTAGTATAAAAACTAGAGGTTGTAATTTTATTTGAATACATTGAGATTAATTCAGTGATTTGTGACCATCTATCAATTTAATTTTTGGGGTTTACTAATTTAAAATTATCACTAGAAGCCTATAAAACCATTATAATAAGATATATAAAAAATAATAATTCATCAAATGAAACAACATTATCATAGTGGCATAAACCGAAATAGAAACCTATACTGATTACATCAAAAAGTCTAATGTATTAATGTCAACTCAAATACCTAACTAACACGAATATAATACCCTCTAATTTATCTTATATAACCTAAAATATAGAAATTGTACTCACTCATTTAATTCATAATCAAGATTCCAAATAAATAAAAATAAATCATTGCATATGATCCTCTATGAAGATAATGAAGATATTTTCTATTCGCTTGGAAAATTCCACCATGATCCTTCTTAATTCACAATAGAATTCAAAATAATAAAAAAAATTAAAAAATAAGTAATGTAGATTGAATAGGTGTGGAAAGATGAGAATTACCTTAAAAATACATAATGAACTCATATTTTGATGAAATTTTATTAATAGAGGATAATGGGGGATAGATAGAATCTATGTATTACGTACTAGTAGGTCTAGCTCCATTGTAACTGGAGTCGAGGGCTGTATGACCCCATTTATTCCTCCCTATAGGTATGTTATGCTTGACTACCAGCAAGGGTTTATGGTGATATCACAAGGAGAGTATATCCTCATATAAGAGTAAAATAGAACACTAAATATAATATAAAATAAGTTATAACAACATCCATTTTCCTGTGATGAAGCATTGCCACTATATATGGAAAAATGAATAATGAATAAAATATGAAATAACATAATGATCTATCCAAAATGCCACATGAGTACAGATATAACTAAAAACACATCCCATGTGTGGTTCATATACAAATCACACCAGAATTAAAAAAATTGAATATTATTTCATAGTAAAATGTATTGACTCAGTTCTATCGTGGGAATCCATCCATGTAATCTAGATCGACCCTGTAAAACCATGATTATTCACTTATTGTTCCTACATTTAGGAGGCCTGATCTTTTATCAATATTTGTAAGCTTTTTGAAAAATATTTGACTGTAACTCTGATGGTGACCATCAATGGTTCACATAATATAAATGGTATATATACATCATTTATTATGTCACGTCAATAGAAAAAATATATATTAAACTATATAGAAAATATATTTCACAACCACTGATAATATCCTTGTTACCAATGAGTGACGAAAAATAATTCAATAAGTATAACACATCATTATAAAAGGATGATAACCATACAATGGGTTAGATAATCAGAAAACCAAATTTTTATCATACCCCATCCATCATTAGTGTGATATGATCCTTCAAGTAATGTCATTGTATATCATCATCAACCGTAAAGTTAATATGATCCCTCCCTAGAGGTAAATATTTTTCATTACTCTCTATTGGATTGATAAGAGACCCCCATAGATATAATCTATATCCATCACTCTCCATAGGTTAGATAAGATCATGCCTTATGTATCATCGTATGTAACCACTAATATCTCACATCAACAATTCTTGAATATATAATATTCCACTACCCCAAGAATAATCTCAGATCATCACTCCCCACAGTTAAGATACATTCCAACCCTGGGT
Source organism: Viscum album (assembly GCA_963277665.1). Classification (NCBI taxonomy): domain Eukaryota; kingdom Viridiplantae; phylum Streptophyta; class Magnoliopsida; order Santalales; family Viscaceae; genus Viscum; species Viscum album. Next base: position 1,379,730,993 of record OY728152.1, read on the forward strand.
ATCACCTCATGTCATCACACATCCCACATCATCAAAGACTGCGGGGATGATAAAAAACTCTTGATATATTCATATACTAAAAAAAATCAAGGTGTTATATTCAAACCCTATACCATAATACAAATTCATATAATATATAACATTTCTAAAATTAATTATATATGTAGTGTAATGGATCAAGAAAAAAACTATCTTATGTGGGTCACATCGGTAAACAACACACTTGAATCTGATTTACATTTCTAAGGTTGGTGTTTCTAGAACGAACCAAATTCAAATCACCACATTCATACTATTATTAAAAAACAGTATCCCACCTTTTTAGGATTATTCATGGTCAATTCTAGACTAGGGAACCCACTCTGGTTCAAAATGAGATATTAAGGATTATACAGCCTACATTGGATCCTTTATCTAAATCTAAATTGTAGGATCAAAAAAACTATATAATGGATTATAATTCCTCAACACATAATGAGAATATAATTTGGTTTTAGTAACTAAAGTATATTATTAAAATGAATAATAATAAAAAGAATAGAGATATAATATCTATTTCATTTTCATTTTTTCAAGGTGTTTTCACTCATGAAAAAATTATAACTATAGTTATCAGCAATGTACTCAAAAATAATCATATATTCCTATGAGGGAGTAACATTCTCATCAACCACTAATAATTAATAAAAATATATATTACTACTCTTTGTTTCATATAGATAATATCTGGGAAAACCATTTTGAATCAATCACAATCTCATCCTCATTATAAACTATGGTAAATAATATTGTGGACTACAATAATAACCCTCATTGTTAGGAGATGTAAATTTTCATAGAAATTTGATGTTTTCATTTAGTGGAATGTTTTATTAGTTAATTTGGGAAAATATTTTGTATTTGAGTTCCTAGATTTTTCTAATATTTGTATTTATATGAGGGTAGAGACATCATTGGTAATACTGATACTCAGAGGAGCATTGAACTAGGATTTGGTGGCCAAAGATCATAGAATAAGTAGTTGTAGTACATTAATAGAAATAAGGATTGATTCAATTCATTTTTGAATATTATATAGTGCTAAGACCCATAGATAGGGAAATAATTCAATTAATGGGTATTTCACTTAGGTAATTTCACTATGACATGTTTTTTGAGGACACATATGTGTTTTTTTAATCTCATGAATAGATGTTCACACAATGAATGAGGGACGGTGAAAGATGGATAAAAATATCATATAAATTTCATTCCATAAACCCCATTTTCATTCTATAAAAGGATTTATGGGTTTTTTTATTATTAAGTAAAACTTTAATTTTTTCGGGATTAGGGAATTCACTATTTATAGGGTTTTGCGGTTTTGGGGAGTCCATTTTGGCTGGAATCCCCCCATATTCATAATATTCAATACAACGTAATCAGTAGTGTATTTTTGTGTGTAATAATTGGGAGTCTATGATAATTTTACTCATTTTACCTTTTTTTTTGTTTTCCTTTATTTATTACTTGTTATGTTATAATTGGGTTATGTCTTACTATCGATTAAAACTAACAATTGTGGAATAGATCAAGGAAAAGTGGGATTTAATATGAAATATCAAGAAGACATATCATGAAATTAAAAATATATCATTAATCGTTTTTATTATTGAGATAATATTTATTCAAAATTTAGTACTGGATATATGTTAATTTATATTTAATTGGAAATTAACCAGTTGTCAGGTTAGAAATATTTTCCTTAAGATATTGTTGAAGGTATTCAATGCAATTTCTTTGGTAGGATTGTCATAATTTATATGCATAGGTAGTGACCAATGATACTTTATGTTATTATGGCAATTTTATAAATAAAAAAAATATAATTAAAAATTGTTCTAGTTAATTAATTATATCATATGTTGTGAAATTAAATCTTTGGTGGCACACCAAGCATGGATAATCCATGTATGATCTTGGATGAAGGTGAGTAGTGTTGTGAATAGGTGATAACATTTTGTCAACGGTTGGTGATCTATTTAATATAGATCCATATTATTGATATGTCTAATTTATTCTACATGAATGTTTTATGGGATCCAGTATAGGGACCAAGAATGAGAATGAATTTTGTACAAGGGATAATACGTCATTTGACCTATTATTATTAGGTGTAGTTATTGTTTTCACTTCTAGTTTTTGGGATATCAAATGAATATAGTAAAATGGGGAGGGGATGATGGTTGAGTTGAATTGAGTAATTTTGTAGGTCTTTTGGAATAATTAGTTATATGTGTATCTCAGGATGAGTTCCCAAGGTATATTTGTTAATCACATAAAGGATTTGGCCTGGTGATGATGGGTGAGATAGTTTCACACCTCACATGAAATTTGGAACACACTCGTGGTGATGTGTTGATACCCAATGAGATAAACGGTCTATTTGAGTCCATATCCATGAGATAATGTTTTAATGATTGGTGTTTCAAATTGGTGATGACTTGGGACATCTCATTTGGGAGATGTGTGATGGGTCCTAGGTGTATATCATCAGTCTTATTTAAGATATAACATCGATATTCCATGAAATTTTGAGTAAAGTTTCTTGATAAACTCCCATGGAAATGCTACATAGTGTATAAATATATTTTTTCTACATTTATCTGGGCCTTTTGGTCTATGTCTGGATAAATATATAGGGTTTGGTTTCATAGAGGAGTGATATGTGGGTGCTGGAATCACCGTATAAAGACTAATACTAATCTAAAAGCACCCAAAGAATTAGAAGATGAGTTTTTTGAGAATTATGAGGGGATGGACATATTTTTCACTAATAATAAGGCATGGAAAAGGCAATAGTATAGATTCATGTGAATGGATCACATGAGATTATTAGGGGAGATTTTGTAACATGCCATGGGCATTGTGTGGTTTTGTATGTGTATCCATGGGATAAGTGAAATAATCAGGTAAATGATTGTATATAGAGACATAAAATATCCATGACTGAGATTTTTGTTATGATTTATATTATTGAGATGCAGTCATAGTGTGAATATATTGGGATATACCATGAGTTTGAAGGGAGTGGTATTGAAAGGGGACATATCATTGAATAAAAGTCATGTTTAGAAAAACATTGAGTGGGATGGTACCTTGTGATGGATGACTGGGGATCTAGACATTATTATATTTTGATCATTATAGTGTACCTCCATTTAGGTGATGTTTCATGAGGTGACATTATTTATATACAATGTTTTTATTCTTAATATTATATTATAGTACTGATAACAAACCCTATTAATGTGTATAATGTTTTCTTCTATGGGATGCACAACTAAATTAGAGGTATCTTATTAGAATGTTTTTAAGGATCCTTGTTGTTATTAAATATATATCTAAAACCCTTATAATATGTCCCAATAAACAATAAAAAATTCTTAAAATAATGGGATTATCCACTTCATGATGAAATTCTCAATAGGAATCAATACATATATAATGTGGTTCTTCCAAATAAGTGGTATCATAAGGTAGAATATCCCATCTAGTAAGTTCAAATGAGATACATGGTAAATGAGAACCAATTTTATGATGTAGATGAATAGATTAAATTTGATAATCAGGAGTCCACAATCCAGATGATAGAGGTTCACTGACTATGTTGTTGAGGCAGGTAACATGCAAATATTTCTAGGAAGCCCACCGACTACTTGGTTGAGGCTACAGGGAATCCAATGCAATCAAGCTAGATACTATAATTCAAATATTTTTGGTTGTGAAAATAAATTGGATGTTTAATTATTTGATATGAATCCCCATGAAGGATTATAGAATATTACATATGGTATTATAGACTGTAAATAATGTCCTTGGTGGAAATGGCTTCACACTTTCTTATCTGATCTCCAATGCTAACATGCCCAATCAATCAAATTCACGTATAGTAATCTCATGTAAAAATATTTCTATTAATTTTTTTGTTTTTTACAAAAAATAATATCTAATCACAATATTATATATTTATCATTTTATCCCATCATTCTTCTCATACTTTGGGATAATTGAAACTAAAATACAATGTTATTTAATCTTATCATTCCTAAAATTGACTAATTTATTTAATATTTGATTGTTATTGCCATTAAATTGATTAAATTTGTTTGTTATTCCATTCCATTAATAATTCATTAGATTAGTACCATTTAGGAATATATTTATAATTATATAGATATTTTACATTAATTTTTTTTCTATAAACTAAAACAAGAAGTGGAATGTTTTAGAATCTGGGATATCATTATATACAATGAATTAATTCATTTAATCCCCCTGAAATTATAGTTGTATATACATTGTATATTTTAGATATAATTGATAACCTCATCTCCAAATATATTGGAAATTTTAATATACAATTTATTTTTATTTAGCACCATTTATCATTAATTTATTAAATTTTTAAATCCATAAATTAATTTTTAATTACTAAATAATTTTCATATTTGATTTGCTTCCTCGATTTATTCTCAAATTGATCCTTTTTTTCCCTTCATCAATGATATTATTGTGATTTAGAATTTGATTATTTTATTTATTTATTAAATTTTTATAAATCTGTTTCTAAACATTCAATTTTTACAATTATTTTTAATTGTCAATTCATAACCTTTCAATTTTACTTAAACCTAAATATAAATTTCTATCAAAAGATTTTTTATTTTTTAAATTTTTTAATTTCTTTATAAATTTATTATTATTTTTTAGAATCATCATGTAGTTTTAAAAATAATTATCTCTCCTTTAAATTTATTTTTCAGTCACACTAGGGGGCCAAAAATCCTAATATTTTGTCCATGATCTGTTAGTTATGTAATTAATTAGGTTTATTAGAAACCTCACATGTACTGTTTTCAATCATCAGTGAGATTCCATTTTTATGAGATTTCCATACATGTATAGAGTCCTAGAACTAGTTTTTTTATAAATATTCCCTATATGATATTTATGATTTTGAATTAGGTGGTAATGCAATGAATTACATGAATTATGGACTAGAAAAGAATTAATATAATAAAGAGTATACAATAAAAAATAATAAAATTTGGAAACATATCGGTGTAAGACATATAGAAACTGAGTTAACAAATTATATACATTTTGATATGTTTAGATGAGGCATGGAAGGTCTTTATGTGTATTTTAGTGAATATATCACTAAAACTATTACTAATTTATACAATATTTGTAATGGATGAAAATATAATGTTGATTATATTTATCAAAAACTTTTATTCATTAAATAATTTTTTAACCAAGTAATTACTCACATAATGTTTTAGCGATCAACAAAAAATTACTTTAAAATATGGATATTGATAAAGTCAATCATTTTCTTAGGATATATGATATTAACATTAGAAGGAAATCAAAATAGGAAGATAAAAAAATAATAGGATAGAACATTCAACAGAATCAACAATATATTATCCGAAGGTGAATCTGAAACTAATGAAATATATAATAGGTAAATAAAGTACATCTATATGTAATGATATACCCAATTAATCAAAATGAAAAATATACGAAAAAAGAGCCACATTTTTTTCAAATGAATGTAATATCATATGAGAATGTTCTTTCAGAAAAATTACCAAAAATAATAAGAATTGAAACGAAGACCTAATTGTCTCAAACTGAATTGTGGTTGATGATTAAATTTCAATATATGAATCTGACTATGAATTTCAAAATTATTTAATTCTTAATTTCAAGGTTTATGGTGAAATAAAATTTTCATGTTCTTATTCTCAGTTTTTTACTAGATACACCTCTTCCCTATGATATTAATTTCTTTTTTTCTTCAAATTCATGATTATTTTTAAGAAATTATTTCAATATTAAATGATCATAAATAAATTTCAACGATGTTATTTTTAGAAAAGATAAATATTATAATGAAATAAAATTGTTTGGTTTTAAACATTATGTTACATCTAGAGAATCAAAATACATAATTTCAAATTATGGATCTCAAAAAAGTACTTCCATGTTTTTCTAAAAGGGAAAAATCATTAAAAAAATTGTACCTAAATTATTTTTAATTTTTAATTATGGAATGGGTTTATTGAAAAGATTTATATTTCAAAACTAGTCTAAAATGACTAGTTTTTTGAATAAAATTTCCTGAAATTATGTCTTTCTTATATTCCAAAAATATAAACATATTTTTTTAAATGAACAATAAATATGGTAGATATGGTTGATGAATAAATTAATTAATCTCTATTCTCACTATTAAAATGGAATTTATTTTCCTAGATATGTTTAGATTCAAAACTATCTAATATAAAACTTATGTTTAGGGAAGATATGGGTATCCATATTTTTTATCTCTCTAATCCTATTTTTGAAAAAAAATTAGGAAAAATAAATAAGGTAAATTGTATGTTGATAGTGAGTGGTCAAGGAACAATTTTGGAGATGCTTTAAAATCCATTCATCTTTAGAGATTTTATGGAGGGCGTATAATATTTTTTGATGATTCAATGTGTTGAATTGTTGTAATATGTATGTTTGTTTTATATTACACTTTTTTTGCTAAATTTTTTTTTATAAATGTTTTGAAGAATAATTTACTTATTAGAAGTCAACTATGTGATAGTAATTTCAAACATTTTTTTGAAACTGATTTTCAATGGATTTTAATTGTAATGGAATGATTTTATTTACCACTTCTCGATATTAAAATATTTATATAACTAAAATAATATTTATTGCAATTAAAAATGTATGTACTTATGTTCACATGAAAATGATTAGTAAGATAGGGACTAGAGCATTCAGAATAATAATATTCACTCTATTGTAATGCTTAACCATTACCTACTATTGTTAAATTTACTGAAACATCCTATTAAATAAAACATAGTTTTTGAACCATACCATCTTATCATGAAACATTAATCATTTTTTACATAATTACAATGAATTATATTCCAAAAAAATAAAACTACTCCACCATAACCTTTTTATACTAACATAGGATTATATTATTTTTCTTGAAATAAAATCCTTGTTAATTATCAATGATTATACTCATTTACATTGATTTTATTCTTATCCTGTAAGTATAAGGCTGTTAATTTCGTTTTCATATTTTTAATGAATTAAAAAATGAAAAGGATAATAAAGATATTCACTAATATATTACCATGGTAGTGAATATAAGAAAAAATAAATTAACGAGTTTTGTGCCTCCCATGTTTATCATAACTCATTTTTTACTCATAAAACTACTCAAAACTGGTGGTTCCTAATGTTATAAGATTTACCTCCAAGAAATATATGGGAATATCCATTGTGATTATTTCATTCCATTGAAATTTTCCATAAATGCATTAAATATATTTTACATTTCCTTATATGACCCTTTTTTTGAAAACCCCCTTATGATAATTGGAATAGTAAAATTCCCAATTATATCTTCATTATTGTCCTTTATTTTAAATTAGTACTCCTTAATTCAATGGATATCCTTGAAATATTCAACCCTAAATATGATGAAGGTATTTATCAGGGGTACTCAAACACATTTAATGAATTTCAAATGTTATAAAATAATATTATGGACATAGAAGTGGAAATTACCATTAAAATTTAAGAGAATATACCAAAATCACACCTTTAAGGTGATAATGGTTTTTACCAAAATATTTTTTACCTTCCTAAATATAAATCTTCTGAAATATTTAATGATTCTCTCGAATCCCAATATAATACTTTACCTATGGTTATTCTTAATCTATATACCATCCTATAGTAAATTTTATCAAATCATGACAATATAGTACTCAAACTATAGGTTTAGTATTAAATGATGGTGGAAATCAAGATTTTCCCTCCCACTATGAACATCATTTCATATATTATTTTATTAATGTTGAAAATTGGATACTTTTCATATAATATTAGGGTAACTAATTTCAATGGATCACTGATTGGACTCTAATGGAATGTCATAAGAATCATTTTATTATTAAAAAAAATCAAAATAATTTTCCTTTGAAAGGAAATTATATACATAAAAGTGTAGACTTGTTGATAAAAAATATAATTAAGAAATATGTATTGATTACGGGGAGCAATTTTATCTCATTTATTGACTCAAATATTATAGAATAAATTTTATATTCACTAACCACTTTAATTATAAATTTTTCATAATAAATGCCAAAAGATATTTTCTAAATGGTTTTATTTCATAATTTATTTTTTTTCAAACCACATTGTTTTGGAAATCGTGAATTTTTAAATTCTATTTTTATGTTTAAATATGATCTATATGGTTTAAAAAATGATACATGGGTATAGTATTGAAGGTAAACTAATTTTATTTCATCAAAGGATTTCAAATAATAAATTATTATTACATTATTTTTCTCATAAACTTGTCAAATTATTTATTTATTGTTCAATTAAATGTCGATGAAATAATTTTTTTTCCTAAACTAAATTAACTATTTGTAATCAATTTTATGATCAATGAAATTATGAAATTTACATGGGTTTTATGGGATAACATTAATTAATCATTGGTTTTTAAATTTCCAATATTTATAATGAATCATTTAATAAATGTAAATACAACAATGAGAATACAAATATGCATGTCTTGGATTATGAAAAATAAATTAGAATACACATGTGTACAAATTACATCCTAACATTTGATGATGATGGTTAAGCTATCACTACTCGTCCTAGTGTGGCCCGAGCTGTATCTCCCCAAACCAGCCTCCAACAGGCCATGGGCTAGTGTCTAGCACCAAGTAGGCATGTCACTAACATGGGAGGCAATGCCTATAAACCTATACACGCAAACACACATATCTATGCCCAAAAATCTAAAAAGTAAAAACTACTGAAAAAAATAAATGAATGGATACCCTAAAATCCCAACCAATAGAGTACGACAGGAATGTAATGTACAATAATTTAAATCCCAAGGCCAAAAGTATAAGCCCACCAAAAGAGAGTCTGTAAAAACGTCCAACCTATAAGTAAGGCACTGGGACTGCAAATGTATCCATAATAACACATCTCGACATGCCTGATCTCATTGAGAATCGTCTGGTCTTGGTCCACCAAGAATCATGTCAATGCCTCGCTCGTCTGCACAAGACACAACACGTGCAGGAAATGCTTGTGCTGGGGTGAGTACAACAATACCCAGTAGGACACTGCAAAAACCACAAAGGAATACAACAAAGGAAATAACACAAAGGAATGATTCTATCAGCTCTTCATTTTATATGTCTACAGAACATATAACAAGAATATCAAGATATATACATACACAATCGACCATCATGAAACCACCACTAAGATCCTGCTCAATGATTCCACAAATCACGTAACAAGGAGAACACAGTCCTAGGTATGATGAGAGAGATAAAAAGTAACTATTCAGAGAGAACTCACTCCACAAGTACTTGAGAAATATGATTCTCATATGAGGATCACAACCAATATTCATGGGGTGAATCCAAAAACTCAGTCTGAACTAATCCACTAAGTAGGGGATCATCGCTTGAGTAAAGTTGTTCAAGTCGATACCAAGAACACTACCTAGGGTACCCATAAGGAATAGAGTATCTGGATCCAAGTCTCACAGAGGGGATTCCAACAAATCCATTCTGTAATTCTGCTGAAGGGATCATACTCTTGTACATAATAAATTATACCAGAAACCATCAGGGAAAAGACCAAGGGTACGAAACCTAAGAAAACTAGTCCTAGTAATAGAATACAACTGGATCAAGCCATGTAAAACTGGTAACACGACATGTAGTATGGTTAAACGCCTTGTTCCTTAACCCTGAGTACAACCCGTTTAAACGGATTGTGTCATCCATCCAAGCTATGTAAAACTCAACTACAAGGCATGTAGAAGGATCACACATCATGTTCCCTGACTCGGGGTGCTGCCTGTGTAAACAGCCCGTGTCATTAGGCTTGTCTTGTAAAAAGTCACTACACGGCATCTACATGGATTACACACCGTGTCCGAGCATCTGGGGTTCACTCCATGTACACTGTCCATGTGCCCATACATGGTCTCTATCTGTGTCGCATTCCTATGTAACAGTACACGTGGTATCCCGTGTATCTGGATGGTTTTGGCCAGGGAAGGGTATAAATTCCATTTCCTTGTCCATGTACCCAACCCGTGTCTGTGTACTCCCGTAGTACATGTCAGGTAGTCCGCTGATGAACACACACCATGTAGCCCATACTACACACCGTGTAATCGAGAAATTTCCAAAACTGTCTTCTTCCTCCGCGCCTTGGCCGATCTTCCTATTTCTATTTCCATGATCCATTCTCCACGAAGCACAAGATCGGGGGTCATCCAAACAACCTAACACAGAATCTATGCCTTTTGGGCCTTGAATCAGATCGACGAACAACATATGATCTTCTGGTGAAAATACTATCGATGAGAGATTTCTCCCTAACCTCTTAGTTCCACATGTCTTCTTCGTCATCGTAGCTCCTTTGGTTCATCCCGGCGTCAGATCTAAAATATCAGATCATTACTCCAGAGATCGAAGGCACAATCGATTGTTGTTCTTATCTCGTGAATAATTAATATAACTCACATGATGAACGAGAGAATTCGGGGAAGAAAATCACAAAAAAATCGAGAGGGTTGAACCTCGATCGATTTTCGTGTCGATATGGGTTTTTCATAATTATAAGATTAGACGAAACCAAAATAACTTCACGAATCAAATCCCAAAAATCCCCAAAAAACGTCCATCCCACAAACATGATTGATCCGCAGGCTTATCTGTTAGTGGATTAGTAAAATTCTTCGTAAGAGTCAAGAACAGGGAGAGGAAACCATAAATCAAATATCCTACCAAGATTCATGGCATTCGTTGGTGAAGATCTGGTCTATGGGTCGTCGTTGCCGGCGAAATTCATCAAGAACGTCATCGCCGTGTTGGGGGTTCCCTCTAGAGCTTTCCTAGAGCCTCCTGGGATTTCAGGGTTATGAGGTCTATAACCTTGGAACCCTATGAAAGACTTTATTTAAAAAGGATAAATAGATATTCTCCGCCACAAGATTTAATTATATATTTTAATTAAATTTTTTTATTATGGTTACGTCCAAAAACTAGATTTCACCATCGATCTGTTCCAGCTTATGTTAGGTCTCTCCTATGGTAAACATGCTGCTCTGGATGCAACAATGCCCTCAAATTTCTTATACGAGCACCCATTCAGAAGTTATCCCACTTTTTCCAGAAAACCACATGCGCATGTTATTTAATTATTAAATTAAATTCAAACATTTTTTCCCGGCTCACCAGGCCTCGGAACTGCACGTCGTCTCAAAGCCTAGTCCCGAAAGAATTCCCAAATAATATTAAAATAAAACACATAGAATCTTGAGACATTAAATCACACTAACCTTATGTCATTATGTTCCCAAAAATCCAAAACAAATGCTACTAAAAAAGATGCAGGTACTGCACCTGAATCTGAGCCTCTCGCTCCCACATTCTCTCCTAGAGATTCTCTTGCTTCCATCAGATACGCACCAAGGGAATAGATCTCCCACGAAGGATCTTCTCCTACCAATCCTCTATCTTCACTTGGTACTCAGCAGAGGTCGCTCCATCATCGATGTCCACCTCGCCCTAGTCGATAACGTGTGACCGATCATGCGCATACCTCCACAGCTGCGACAAATGGAAGACGTCGTGTACCAAGTCAATCTGAGGAGGTAGAGACAAGCGGCACGACACCTCGCCATCTCTACTCTAAATCTAAAAAGGGCTGATGATCCTCGGATATAGCTTGCCACCTCGGCCAAATCTCTACAATCCCCGCTGAGGTGAGACCCGAAGGAACACATGGTCTCCCTCCTCGAACTCCAAGGGCCTCCGTCTCCTGTCGGCATAAGACATCTGCCAACTCAGCGTAGTCTTCATCTGCTCATGGATGAACTGAACATTGTTCGTAGTATATCTCACCATCTCTAGGACCATGAGTGCTGACTCTCCTGGGTTAGTCCATCAAAGTGGTGACCTGCAAGGTTTCCCGTACAAAAACTTGAATGGTGCCTTACCAATAGTGTAATGATAACTATTGTTATAATAAAAGTTTTCCAGTGTTAGCTGATCCTCCCATATATGACCAAAGTCAAGTATGCAAGCTCATAAAATATCATCCAGAACCTGGATGGTCCGCTCTATCTGACCATCAGTCTGAGGATGAAACACTGTGCTCAAGCATAACATAGTCCCAAAATCTTCCTACAATCCCTTCCACAGCTATGATGTGAAACGTGCATCATGATCTGAGACGATTATTGGTGTCACTCAATAAAGCCGAACCATATCTTGAACATAGAGGTGTCCCATGATATTTACTGAACTCTGCTCCAGTATGGCTCAAAAGTGGGCCTACATGTTGAGTCGGTCAACGATCACCAAGATGGCATCTTGTCCCCTAGACATACGTGGACAACTCATCACAAAGTCCATGGATATCCCATCCCACTTACACTCTGGAACCTAAAGGGGATGAGTCAAACCTGCTGGAACTCGGTGATCATCCTCTACTTGCTGACAAGTAAGGCATCAAGAAGCAAACTCTGCCAAACTCTTCTTCATTCCAGGCCACCATAACTGATGTCAGAGGTCCTGGTACATCTTTTCCATGCCTGGGTGCACCGCCAAAAAAGATGTATGGAACTCCCACAGAACCCCCTCCCACAACATCACTGGTACTACTATGTGCCCTCTGAAAAGAACCATGTGCTCCCTACCTTTTGAATATCTATCAGCAGCATCGCCTGTGGATATCTGAGCACGTAGAGTCTCATAGCTAGAATCCCCAAGCTATGCTTCCCTGACTCGTTGTAAGAGTGTAGGGGTAACAACCATCAACTGAACGTAAGCTCCCTCATCTATATCCACGAAGGATAAATTTAAAGAGGCCAACTGCCTTGTCGCCTCATCCCGCAACTGTGAACTGGATCTCTTGCTAAGATCATCTTCCACAATGTTCCCCTTCACAGGAGTATAAATGAACTCAAAGTCGTAATCCTGGAGGAACTCAACCCACCGCCTTTGTCTCATATTCAGATCCTTCTAGGAAAAGATATATCTGCCACTCTTTTGATCAGAGTAGATGATAAACCACTCTCCCATCAGGTAGTGCCGCCATATCCTCAATGTCAAGACTACCACTGCCAACTCAAGATCATGGGTCACGTAGTTCTTCTCGTGTGTCTTCAAATGACATGAGCCATAGGTAATCACCTCTTGCCCCTACATCCAGACACTACCAAGCCTGGTTCCTAATGCATCACAGAACACTACGTACTCGACAGCCTCTTCTGGTAGTCTCATTATCAGGGCGCTCGTCAGACTCTGCCTCAACTACTGAAAATCGTACCGGCATCTCTTAGTCCATAGGAAACGCTGCCCCTTTCGAGTCAAATCTGTCATGGGTGCTGAAATACTGGAGAAATCAAGGATGAATCTTTGATAGTAGTCTTCCAAACCAATGAAACACTGCACCTTCTTCATGCTCCGAGGTGGTTCCAATGCTAACACTGCCTCTACCTTGGCTGGATCTACTACTACACCATCTGCTGAGATAATGAGTCCTAGAAAGTGGACCTCCTATATCCAGAATTGACACTTCAAGAGTTTCTTGTAAAACTGGTGCTCTCAGTGTGTATCCAAAACTGTCCTCAGGTGCCTCAGGTGCTCCTCCTCGGATATAGTGTACACCAGGATATCATCGATGAAGGCCACTACGAACTATTCTTGTTAGGGCTGAAAGATCTTTTACATGAGTCCCTTAAACACTGTCGGGGAGTTCGTCACGCTGAAGGGCATCACCAAGTACTCATAGTGACCGTAGAAACATCTGAAAGCCGTATTTGCTATATCATCATCCCATACATGGAACTGGTGATACCCTGATAGAAAAGCATCCTTCATGAACCATCATTCCCCTCTTAACAAGTCAAACAGGACATCGATCCTTGGTAGTGGAAACCGGTTCTTCACGGTCACCTGATTCAAGTGCCGGAAATCCACACACAGCCTCAAGCTCCCGTCTGCCTTCTTCGAAAACAATACTGGGGCCACCCTGGGTGAAACAATGGGTCTCATGATACCCTTCCTCTGTAAGTCTTCCAACTACACTATTATCTCACGAAGCTCTGCAGGAGCCATCTGATATGCTTATGCTGATATCAGTGTCGTCCCAGGTTGCAACTCAATACAGATATCTATCTACCGATGGGGAGGTAGTCCAAGGACATCCTCTAGAAAGACGTCCTCATACTTAGAAACTACTACTAGAAACTGGAAACTCGTAACACCTATTGCGCCAAGCGCATGGCTAGCCAACTGATGTGAAATCAACTGTACCTTCCTATACACGAGTCCGTTCTGCGCTGCCTGGGTCTCCTTTTCACTGACGAAGGAGAACCTCATTCCATCACTACAGAAACACCACACCCTTCACCTAAGCAATCAATCTAGGCATGAACTGTGGATAGACAATCCATACCATGAATGAAATCGTAAGGCCTCAACGCTATCACCAAGAGGTTCAAACCGAAACTCTCACCTACAAGGGTCATGTCACACTATCTACAAAGCTGTGTGATCTCTGAATCTTCTCTAGTCGGTGTTTCTAAGAGTAAGGGTCGAGTCAATGGATAAAATGGAATCTCAAAGTCTCAAACAAGATAAGAAGCCCAAAAATAATGACTAGAACCTATGTCTATCAGTACGACAGCCAATGTAGAAAAGACACAGATTTTACCTCTAATAATTCTGGGAGTACCTGGGTCATAAGCCTCCACTGCCTACAACTGTCCCTGCCTCTGTCCACCAGCTCCCTGAGCCTAGGGTGGACCACTTGGGGGTGGTGGTTGTAAAAGGTCAAATTGCCGAACACCTGCAGCTGCTCTCCCAGCTCCTCTACCATGTCTGCCGCCCCACGGATCTGTCTGCTCCACACGTTGCCTCTACCTTAGTTGTCCATCCACTACTCCCATGTCAGTTGTAACACCCAGACCCTATTTACCCAGAGTCATTGCATTATTACATAACATTGGAATGATCACAAGAAAGATCAAATATCGAAAGACTGATTGGTATAGTAGCCTTGGAAAAACTACATATATTCATAAAGTTTTACATTACATCATAATGTGAAAAAATACTACAACAACATAATGTCTCTATAGTCCACACAATTATCTCCTCATAAAATCCCTGTAGGTCATTCATATCTTACTTCTTCACATCCTGGGAAAAATAAATCATAGAAAAGGGGTGAGCTCAAATGCCAAGTATGGACAACAATATAGTGGAAACATTCAAAAATAAGCATAAACATTTAAGGCAATGTATAACTAAAACAAAATCCTTTTAAACTTGAACTTCAGCATAGTATGGAAAAAGTAAAATGAAATAATTCCATTTACTTATTCACATGGATATTCTACTAATCGAATAATCAAATGCAATAACAACTTTCATAATGATGGAATGCATAATGCCAGACTATCATAACCATATAGCCAAGGCCTCGTTCCAAGACTACAAATAAGATTTTTCCAAGGCCTTATGCCAAGACACTATTTTGTCTCATGAGACCTACCGATGCAGCGAGGAGCTATAGCGGGCTCCACCCGTCACATATTATGTCCAATGCAGTCCCATATGAAAAGGTTTAAACATAACATAAACATTCGTATTAAAACTAGCGTACGAAATGTCAATACTATCACCATAAACCATGAATGGTATAAAAATAGCACATCCATAGTCAAAAATATCACAAAACATTAAATACAATATATATGTTTTGTATCATAATAAATCAACTTTAAAAAAGCGTAAAATCCATCAATGGATGTTGACATAGATGAAATCAAAATTCATTTTAAAGAAATATCTGTTTCTATTTTGAAATCATTTAAGAGTCATATATTTATAAAATAAAACATTTTCATTGAAAATATACTTATAATCTTGTAAGGGATGCATCGAAGATTTTATAAAGGAGAAAAATAGCCGCACCCGCTGTATAAGTTAAAAAAATAATTCTTAACTTAATTCTGTCGAAAAGGTTAAAAAGAACCTTGTTTGGAAAACGACGGAATGATTCCTTTATAAACCTCTTATAAAAATTAAAACAAGGGTATAAATTAATTTAACCCATATTCTAGTAAATATAAAAAATGTTTTGAAATTCATTTTTAAGAAACATGGATGTGGACGATAAAGAGATCCCAGTAGATTATTATGTATAGGCAACCTCGTATAATGAAGATATTGTGAAATAAACCCTTAACTTGTACATTTCCTTGGTTGGGGTAGGTTAACCTCCTGTATAATAGTGAAATAATTGTTATTAAATTATACAAGAATCATATACATTCACATGATATCTTATATGATCTTTTAACATTGCTTTGTTAATAATATCTTAGTATTATCGTCGTTTCGGGTATTAACATACTCATTTTCTTTTATATGTTTTGTTACATAAGCCAAGTTTTTCATGGATAGGCTGTATATTATTCATATACAGAATGATATCAAGTCCTTAAAAATTATTTTTAAATCATCAAATGATAATTATAATTGAATGGATACGATGGAGAATGAATGTCATCGCGTTTGTGGAGACGGTAGTCCGTATGTATGCACGAGCGACAATATCATTCTTTTGATATTAAAATAATATATAAATGGATGGTATATCATATATACAGAATAATTAACATGTTATATTTATTATTTACATGAGTTACACATCATTATTATACCCATCCAAATAATAATAAATTGAAAAACAATTACACCACGACGCGGAGACGGTAAGCCGTACATACGCACGTATCGTGACATGTTATTCAAAGGGTGGATAGAATACTGAATATGGTTGTACAATATTTATAATAACATCAATGTATATATATGATAATGGAGTTGTTATTTTAGAATGTTAATAACAAAGGAAGAAGAAGTGGAAGAAGAAAGGAACATGGAAAAGTGTGGTGAAATTATTACATCTTCTTCGGGCTCTTCCTTTTGATTTGATCAAAAGGGATCTTTAGGTTGGCTTTCTGAACAAAATAAGGCCTCTAGGTTGTAGTGAGGGAATTTGGGAGAGTATTTGGGTATAGTATGGCCGAACCAAAAGGCTTTGAATGTGTGAAGAAATGAGAAGGAGGATTTCCCTTTTATAAGAGGGGTAAGGGGCACCTTTGGAAAAGCTAGAAATATTAATTTATAATAAATTCATATTCGGTTTCTAGTGGCTCCAAAGTTTATTATTTAAATTTTAAGGTAGGTATAGGTCGAAAACCATTCATGAAATATAATTTATACAGGTTTGGGTTACTATATTAACCTTATCTTTAAGTATTAATTCTTAGTTAAATAGTTTGATATTTACCATGTCACTTTGCATTTTTATATTATATAGTTAATAATATTACTATATACATCCAAGAGACCCCTAAGTGGTCCATTAATGAAAAAAATATCATGATATAAGTCTCTTGGACGAACCATAGATTTTTAGGAATTTAATATCAATTAATAATGTACTATTTGTTTTAAAAACGCTTTTATGTCAATTTTGACACTATTCAATAGTTGATTTTTGTGAAAATCATAACAGAATGATTACATTGAAAAAAGTTAATTAACTAAATTATAATATGTCATATTATCCTATAAAATTATTTTAATTCATAAAAAGACTCAAATTTTATTTATTTGGGTATTTATAATATTCATTATTTTAAATTTTCATTATTATGGTAATTACTGAACATCATTGTGTCATAAATAAATTACATTGTGTAATATCTAAAAATTATAAATAAAATATCATCATGTAGGAAATCATTTTATATTTCTAATGAATATTTATAGTCTAAAATCCAACATATATAACCCTATGTAAAAATTGTTTTTCTAAATGATATATGCTTGTGTCATTTTTGTATTCATTTTAACTTATTTAAAATAATGTGTCCCTGTCACCAACAAGTGGATCCATGGGGTCCCAAAATCAACTCAAAGATGCCTATGGTCGAAAATGTATCAACCAATAAGTCTATGACACGTTTTAGGGTAATTTAGTATTATTATAATATTATTTTTTATCCCTTATTTATCGGATTTACACTTAACCATGGTAAATAAAATATTTACCGAAGTAATTATTCAAAATGTCTAAAAATAAAAGGTACCTATTAACACAATTTGAACATACTGATTCCAAATATGGAATCCATTTTTCCAAATTCAAAACACAGAAGTGGCAGAAATTAATTTAAAATTAATTCCCGTTGTTAAAACAAAAAGCGTGTTTTTAAGAGATAATAACTATCAAAAGATTGACACTTGTTTATGTCAGGTTTCATTGTAAAATTATGTCCAATGCCCAAACATTATATTTAATGGTAAAAATATATTCTAAATATACTTCAAAACCACTCAAATTTATAATTTATCACTATTAATTTTTTTGATTAAAAAAGTGGTTTTTAATTAAAATTTAGTAATTTTCACTATTAATCAAAATTTTAAAGTTATCCTAAAAGTACCAAAATTTAACCTTAGGCTAAATTCGATATTCCGAATCCAAAAATGATGTCCATT
Source organism: Viscum album (assembly GCA_963277665.1). Lineage (NCBI taxonomy): Eukaryota > Viridiplantae > Streptophyta > Magnoliopsida > Santalales > Viscaceae > Viscum > Viscum album. Next base: position 1,379,749,709 of record OY728152.1, read on the forward strand.
TTAAAAAATAAAATATATATATTTTCAAAAAGTAGGTATTACTATTCACAACGGCTAGTTTGATTTGTTATGGTATGTTAGAACCCGGTGTTGCGTACAACACACGCTATCACATTATTCAAAGAGAAGCGTACCATAGAAGCTTGGGGTGTTACATTATCCCCTCCTTCAAATAATTGCGTCCTCGAAATGTCTATAATATTATTCCATGAAAAAACTTGTGTGGTTCTTCATTATATGTTCCTTGGGTTCCCACGTTGCCTCTTCCATCTTATGGTTTTTTCCACAAAACATTTACCAGATGCGTCGTCCGGTTTCTCAGTACTTGTTCTCTTGTATCAAGAATACTGACAGGCTCTTCACAATAAGACAGATCGGGATCCTGTTCTAATTCTTCATAGGTGAGTACATGCATTGGGTAAGGCATGTATTTCCTCAACAGAGATACGTGGAACACATCGTGAACTTTGGAGAGACTTGGAGGCATTGCCAATCGGTAAGCTATATCCCCAATTCATTCTAGAATTTCGAAAGGTCTGATGTACCTGAGACTCAATTTACCTTTCTTACAAAAATGTATGACTCCCTTTCGTGGAGATACCTTCAAGAAAACATGATCACCGACTTGAAATTCCAAATCCTTCCTTCGATTATCGTCATTTCTCTTCTGCCTACTTTGAGCTGCTTTGATGTGCTTTTGGATTACCTCCACCTTTTCCATCGTTTCCTCCACTAGTTCTAGACCTACAAGTTTTCTTTCACCAACGTCATCCCAAAAGGTTGGTGTGCGACATCTCTTTCTGTATAACGCTTAATATGGTGCCATCTGAATAATCGAATGGAAGATATTGTTGTAGGAAAATTATACCAGAGGTAAATACTGATCCCACATACCCTGAAAGTCAAGTGAGCAAGATCTCAACATGTCTTCTAATGTTTGAATAGTCTGTTCTGATTGTCCGTCTATCTGAGGGTGGTAAGTAGTGCTCAAATGAAGTTCAGTATCCCGGGATTTCGGAAGACTTTTCCAGAATCTGGAAGTAAAATGGGGATCACGATAAGAAACAATCGATACTGGTACTCCATGAAGTCTCACAACTTCATTAATATATAGTCTTGCAAGATGTTCCCGGGGTAGATCTTCTCTTATAGCATGAAAATTTGCTGACTTGGTAAGACGATCAACAATAACCCATATTGCATCATTCCTTCTAGGAGTCTTTGGTAGTCCCATGACAAAGTCCATCGTAATATTGTCCCATTTCCCCTTCGGTATGGGAAGAGGTTGCATGACTCCTCCAGGATGATGCCTTCCAGCTTTCACTTGTCGACAAACCATACATCTTGACACAAAATCAGCAATATCCCTCTTCATGTTGTCCCACCAAAAAGGTTCCTTCAAATATATATACATTTTGGTGCTCCCAGGATGTATAGAGAAATTGGAACTATGAGCATCATCCAACAATTCCCTTTTTAGATCAGGTATATCGGGAACACAAAGTCTCTTCCAAAATTTCAAAATTCCATCTTCATACACAAAGTTTCTCAATCTCCCATCATTCACAGCTTTAATCTTATTTTGAAATTATTCATCATTGGTCTGAGAAATATTAATCCTTTCTAGTAAAGATGGTTTGGAAACCATTTGAAAAAGCATTGATGTTTCACCTTCCCTGGTTATTCCCGTGTCCATCTTCACTAGATCCATGAAAATTGGATCCCTTTCAATTCTCATATTGTTCAAAACTCCATGATCTTTTCTTCTCAAAGCATCTGCCACCATGTTTTCCTTCCTCGGGTGGTAGTGTATCGTGAAATCATAATCCTTGAGTAATTCAAGCCATCTCCTTTGCCTCATGTTTAGTTCTTTTTGTGAGAAAATATAATTAAAACTCTTGTGATCAGTATAAATCTCACATTTTTCACCATAGAGGTAGTGCCTCCATATCGTCAAAGAAAATATCACAGCTGATAACTCGAGATCATGAGTAGGATAGTTTTGTTAATTAATTTTCAACTGTCGTGATTCATAGGCAATAACCCTATCATTCTGCATAAGGACACAACCAAGTCCTTTCTTCGATGCATCACTATAAATAACGAACCCATCATTCCACGATGGTAGAGTCAATATAGGAGCATTGACTAATATTCTCTTCAGTTTTTCGAAACATTCTTTACACTCTTCTGTCCATACAAATTTAACTGCTTTACGTGTGATCTTCGTTAATGGGTTAGCCAATCAGGAAATATTCTAGAAGAAACATCAATAATAACCTGCTAAACCAATAAAACTATGTACCTAAGTTATACTCGTCGGTGATGGCCATTCATGGATTGCCTTAGTCTTAGAAGGATCAAAATACATTCCATTTTTAGAGACAATATGGCCATGAAAAGAAATCTCCTGAATCCAGAATTCACAGTTGCTAAACTTCCCATATAATTCATATCTTCTCAGAGACTTCAAGATAACGCGCAAGTGATTTTCATGATAGTCATAGATTTTTGAGTATACCAAGATATCATCAATAAATACCACCACAAATTCATCGAGATACTCCTTGAAAACTCTATTCATCAGATCCATGAATACATAGGGTTCATTAGTCAATCCAAAAGTCAATACAGTAAACTCGTAATGCCCATACCTGGTTCAAAATGTTGTCTTCGGAATGTCTTCCTTCTTCCCACACAACTGATGGTATCCAGATAAAAAGTCAATCTTGGAAAAGTATTGACCTCCATGCAGTTGGTCAAAAAAATCATCAATTCGAGGTAGGGGATACTTTTTCTTTATTGTTATAGCATTTATCTCCCTGTAGTCGACACATAACCACATAGATCCATCTTTCTTTTTAACAAAAAGGACAGGGGCTCCCCATGAAATACACTAGGGAGAATAAATCTCTTATTACTCAATTCCTCTAGTTGTTTCTTTAGTTCGACTAATTCTACAGTGGCCATTCTATAAGGTGTCTTCGATATGAGCCTTGATCCAGGAATTAAATCAATGGAGAACTCAACTTCTCGTTCTGGAGGATGTCCAGGAAAATAATCCAGAAATACATCTACATATTATTTCACAATAGGTACATCCTCTATTTGAACATTCCTTTCCTCACCCACAATTATTTCATTCTCTTCCCCCCCAATAATTGAATTTAGTTGAGCTACTGGGGGTGGATCTAAATAAGAATTAAGTGGTGGTGATTCTGCTATAAAGATAAGGTGTTCCTTATCATCATCATCAAGAATCGTAACCTCTTTATTCTTACAATAAATCTTCGCATCATAGTCCGAAAGCCAGTCCATACCGAGGATTATATCGAACTCAACCATAGGTATGACGATGAGATCAGCAGATAAAGAACATTTATGTGTTCTAATGGGGACTGATTCCCAAAACATTGTTGCAATGATACTTCCCTTAGGAGTTTTAACTGAAAACTCCCTTGTTAAAAAAAATTGGAAATATCTAATTTTCATAGCAAACTTGGAAGATATGAAATAATGCAATGATCCAGAATCAAATAATGCATTTTCAAAACTTGAGGAGACCATTAAATTACCTGCCACCATGTCTTTCAGAGATTCTACCTCAGCAGTAGTGATAGCATAAGCTTGGCCTTGATCCGTTGGCCTTTTCTGAGGTAAGTTCTCCTGATGCTTAGGACATTCATTTTCATAATGTCCCATGTCCCTGCAATTGTAGCACTGAACATTGGTAGCTTCCTTCTTCCCCTTGCAATTACGATCTTGGTGGCCTTTTTCACCACACTTGTAATAGACTCACATTCCCATCAATCAAGTACCAGGGTGTTTCTTCCCACATTTACCACATGATGAATATTCAACCTTTCCCTTGTTCCCCTTATTTCCATTCCCAGATTGATCAGCAGGTCTCTTCTTATCTTTCTTTGCTTTAAAGTCATAAGACATGGAGAATTACTTTTCGGTCTTGATAGCACAAGAGACAATGTCTTCGTACGATGAAAAGGATTGTGAGACTAATGCTCGACAGAGAAATGGTTTTAACCCATCAAAGAAACGATCAATCTTACTTCTTGGGTTATGTATATAATCTCCAGCATACCTTGCTAGCCTTGTAAAGATAGCCTCATACATTGCGACATTCCCATCCTCCTTTTGTCTCAGACTCCGAAATTGCCTTTCCATATCTGCTCGATGGTTGCGAGAAAAGTATTTTTCTAAAAAAAGATCTTTGAACTCCCTCCATTCCATATTTGATACTTCATCACCTTCCTTCATGTTTTTAATCAATTACCACCATTGATCAACATCTCCAGTGAGTCGGTAAACTGCCATGATAACTTTTTCCCTTTCACTACTCCCCAAAGCCTGAAATATTTTCTCTAGGGAATTTATCCATTGCTCAGCTACTAAGGGATTTGTACTCCCATTGAACGTTGGTGGTTGTTGCCTCATGAATCGATCTAACATTGATCCTACACGCTGTGGATCAGGGTGCTCCATATGGGTAAGGTTATTATTCATAACCTGAGTAAGTTGTCCCAGTATGGTGATTAGATGATCGGCAGCAGTTGCATCACCAGCTCCACTATAATTATCTTGAGCAGGAGGGCAATCCCTACATGGAGTGCGTGCATTGATATGGTTTCCATTTCTTCCACTAGGCACCATTTCTAAACAATGGTATAAACAAGATCAGTTTATGAATCAAAATACATAATCTCATACTTACAAAACACTTAACATAAATTGAAATATTTATTGATATAGTCCATAATCATAAGAATGTTTTATTTGAGGAAGTATATACTCATAAAGCCTTCATAATTATTTTTAATGAAAATGAGACATATCCTAATCATATCCCACGGGAGTGTCGTAACCAAGAGTGTAGCAAGGCCCATTGTCGTGCACCAGTTTCCGTTCGAGTCTAGCTCAAAGCGGCATTTTCGGGTTTTATCCCAAGGTACATCTGTGCCAGAGCCGCCTCTACCTACTCGTATCTAGACAGGGATGTATTGCTCGGAAAACTCACAAAATCTCTACAATACCCAAATTCTAGGAATTTCTTCTATAATAATCATCAATGTTCATCTTAGGTCTACGTCCTCTAATCAGAGTTTATCTAAATCTAGCTTCCAAGGTTTCTAATAAACTTCCTCTGATACCAACTGTAATGCCCTGGCCCTAGTTACCCAGAGTCAATTCATTATTACATAACATTGGAATGATCACAGGAAAGATCAAATCTCGAAAGACCTATTGGTTTAGTAGCCTTGGAAACACTAGATATATTCATAAAGTTTTACATTACATCATAAAGTGAAAAACTACTACAACAACATAATGTCTCCATAGTCCACACTATTATCCCCTCGTAAAATCCCTACAGGTCATTCATAACTTACTTCTTCACATCCTAGGAAAAATAAAACATAGAAAAGGGGTGAGATCAAATGCCCAGTAAGGATAACAATATAGCAGAAACATTCAAAAATAAGCACAAACATTTAAGGAAATGTATAACTAAAACAAAATCCTTTTAATCTTGAACATCAACATAGTATGGCAAAAGTAAAATGAAATAATTCCATTTACTTATTCACATGGATATTCTACTAATCGAATAATCACATGCAATAAACACTTTCATAATGATGGAATGCATAATGCCAGACTATCATAACCGCATAGCCAAGGCCTCGTGCGAAGACTACAAATAAGATTTTGCCAATTCCTTATGCCAAGACACTACTTTGTCTAATGAGACCTACTGATGCATCGATGAGCTATAGTGGGCTCCACCAATCACATATTAAGTCCAATGCATTCCCATATGAAAAGGTTTAAACATAACATAAACATTATTATTAAAACTAGCATATGAAATGTCAATAATTTCACCATAAACCATGAATGGTATAAAAATAGCACATCCACAGTAAAACATATCACAAAACCTTCAATACAATATAGAAGTTTTGTATCATAATAAATCAACTTTAAATAAGCGTAAAATCCATCAAAGGATGTTGACATAGATGAAATCAAAATTCTTTTTAAAGAAATATATCTTTTTATTTTGAAATCATTTACGAGTCAAATATTTATAAAATAAAACATTTTCTTTGAACATATTCTTATAAGCTTGTAAGGGATGCTTCGAAGATTTTATAACGGTGAAAAATAGCCGCACCCGCCGTATAAGTTAAAAAGAACATTCTTACCTTAATTATGTCGAAAAGGTTAAAAAGCTCCCTATTTGGAAAACGACGGAATGATTTATTTATAAACCTCTTATAAAAAGTCAATCAATGGTATAAATTACTTTAACCCATATTCTAGTAAATAGAAAAAAATTTTGGAAATTCAATTTTTAGAAACATGGATGTGGATGATAAAGAGATCCCAGTATATTATTACGTATACGCAACCTCAGATAATGAAGAGATTGTGAAATAAAACCTTACCTTGTACTTTTCCTTGGTTCGGGTAGGTTAAACTCCTGTATAATAGTGAAATAATTGTTATTAAATTATACAAGAATCATATACATTTATATGATATCATATATGATCTTTTAACATTGCTTTGTTAATAATATCTTAGTATTATCGTCGTTTTGGGTGTTAACATACTTTTTTTATTTTATATGTTTTGTTACATAAGCCATGTTTGTCTTGGATAGGTTGTATATTATTCATTTACAGAATTATATCAAGTCCTTAAAAATTATTTTTAAATCATCAAATGATAATTATACTTGAATGGATACGATGGAGAATGAATCTCATCGCGTTCGTGGAGACAGTAGTCCGTACGTACGCACGAGCGACAATATCATTCTTTTGATATTAAAATAATATATAAATGGATGGTATATCATATATACAGAATCATTAACATGTTATATTTATTATTTACATGAGTTACACATCATTATTATACCCATCCAAATAATAATATATTGAATAACAATTACACCACGATGTGGAGACGGTAAGCCGTACGTACGCACGTATGGTGACATGTTATTCAAAGGGTCGATAGAATACTGAATATGGTTGTACAATATTTATAATAACATCACAGTATATATATGATACTAGAGTTATTATTTTAGAATGGTAATAAAAAATGAAGAAGAAGTGGAAGAACAATGGAACTTGGAAAAGTGTGGTGAAATTATTACATCTTCTTCAGGATCTTCCTTTTGATTTCATCAAAAGGGATCCTTAGGTTGGCTTTTGGATCAAAATAAGGACTCTAGGTTGTATTGATGGAAGTTGGGAGAGTATTTGGGCAGAGTTTGGCCGATCCAAAAGGCTTTGAAGGTGTGAAGAAATGAGGAGGAGTGAACTTTTATAAGAGGGGTGAGGGGCACCTTTGGAAAAGCTAGAAATATTAATTTATAATAAATTCATATTCATTTTATAATGGATCCAAAGTTTATTATTTAAATTTTAAGGTGGGGATAGGTCTAAAACCATTCATACAATAGAATTTAGACAGGTTCGGGTTAATATATTAACCTTATCTTTAAGTATTAACTCTTAGTTAATTAGTTTGACATTTACCATGTCACTTTGTATTTTTATATTATATAGTTATTAAACTTACTATATTGGTCCAAGAGACCCCTAAGTGGTCCATTAATGATACAAATATCATGATATAAGTCTCTGGGCTGATCCTTAGATTTTTATGAATTTAAAATCAATTAATAATATAATATTTTTTTAAAAACTCTTTTATGTCAATTTTGACACTATTCAATAGTTGATTTTTTTGAAACTCATAACAGAATTCTTACTTCAAAAAAAGTTAATTAAATAAATCCTAATATGTGATATTATCCTAGAAAATTATTTTAATTCATTAAAAGTCTCAAATTATATTTATTTGGGTATTTATAATATCCATTATTTTAAATTTTCACTATTATGGTAATTACTGCATCATCATTGTGTCATAAATAAATTACATTACATAATCTCTAAAAATTATAAATAAAATATCATTATGTAGGAAATATTTTTATCGTTCTAATGAATATTTATAGTCTAAAATCCAACATATATAACCATATGTAAAAATTGTTTTGCTAAAAGATATATGCTTGTGTTATTTTTGTATTCATTTTAACTTAATTAAAATAAAGTGTCCCTATCACCTAAAAGTGGCTCCATGGGGTCCTAAAATAGACCCAAAGATGCCTATGGTCGAACAGGTATCAAAAATAAGGCTAGAACACGTTTTATGGTAATTTAGTGTTATTATAATATTATTTTTTAACCCTTATTTATTGGATTTACCCTTAACCATGGTAAATAAAATATTTACCGAAGTAATTATTCAAAATGTCTAAAAATAGAAGATTTATATTTACACAGTTTGAACATCCTGATTACAAATATGGAATACATTTTTCTAAATTCAAAACACAGAAGTTGCAGAAATTAGTTTAAAATTCATTCTCGTTGATAAAACAAAAAGCGTGTTTTTAAGAGATAATAACTATCAAAAGATTGACACATGTTTATGTACGGTTTAATTATAAAATCATGTCCAATGACAAACATTATATTAAATGGTAAAAATATATTCTAAATATACTTTAAAACCACTCAAATTCAAAACTTATCACTATTAATTATTTTGATTAATAAAGTAGTTTTAGTTAAAATTTTGTAATTGTCACTATTCATCAAAATATTAAAGTTATCCGAAAAGTACAAAAATTTCACCTTAGGATAAATTCGATATTCCGAATCCAAAAATGAATTCCATTTTAAAAAATAAAATATATATAATTTCAAAAAGTAGTTATTACTATTCACAACGGCTAGTTTGATTGGTTATGGTGTGTTAGAACTCGGTGTTGCGTACAACACACGCTATCACATTATTCAAAGAGATGCGTACCATAGAAGCTTGGGGTGTTACATCAGTAGTATGATTGGTTGGACAATCTCGAGTGAGATTTCCCCTACCATCACATGAGTTGCATCGCCTCTCTCGAGGCTGGCTGGATGCACCCTATGAACCATGTACGGTAGATCCCCTTTCCTGGGATCTCCTCTGAAAATGTCTCCCATTCTTGGGTCCCTGACGTCCGCTCCCTACTGCCGAGGTCTCTGCTCCATCCCAATGAAAACTGACAACTACTAGAAATCTCTACTCTTCCAAGAAGCTTTTGACCCCCAAATACCACTCGAGCACCCCAGTATGAGTAGGAATTCTCATAGGGATGATGCCAGCTCGGATTTCTCTGCACAAGCCTCGCTCAAAAGTCTGAGCTCTGAAGTACTGATCTCTGACCATATTCATCAAGTTCCATGAGTGGTCGGTAATCCTCAATGAATAGTCATCCACCATCATGGATCTCTGTTGTAGTGGAAGAACCTCCTTTATACATTCTGCTCTTAGGGTAACCGGTGAAAACTCCTCTCTGAATTGATGCTCAAACTCTGACCATGCAAGATTCACCTCGTCATGAGTCTGGATAACCAATCTCCACCATCGCCCTCCCAAGACCTGCAGAATTCTCTCTAATAGGATCACCATCTGGCTACTAGTGTCCTTACCAAAGGGAACACTCTGGCCACTGCCTCAAGACAGTCCTCTACTACTTGAGGGTCAGGCTCGCCTCGAAACCTTAGGGGTATATGTCTCTGAAACTCATAGAGTATGCTTATCCTGTGCTCCTCCTCTACTGGTACATCAAGAACTAAACACTGATCCACATGTGGTGGAATAACTACCACACCACCCGATGGTAAAACTAGGGGATCTGTTCTCTATATCGAAGCTTCGTCACTAAGGGGGTCATCATCATGATCGAGCTACTGGATCCTAGTGGGTGCACATCATGGGGGAATCCCATAAATAAACAAGATGTATCTCAGTCCGTGAGTAAATCTGTAGAGATGACTCAAGAAGGACATGCAAACAACAACCCATTCCAATATGATGCATGTACAGTTATTTTCCCCTGAAACTAGTGTTCTCATGCTCTGGGTCGAAAAGCTAGTTATCAGAGTCCTAATCTACGGATATGTCAGCCGCCCGCACCAACACTGGGGTCCCTGGCCTAAAAGTCGAACTCAAAACCCTTAACACTATTCCCCCAAACCAAATCATAGACTCTCAGTCTTATGGTAGAACCGACCACCTCTGATACCACTCTATCATGACCTGTCCCAATGGGGCCCTAGCCGCAACTCCCCAAGCCCGCCTCTAATAGGCCAGGGGCTGGTGACTAGCACCAAGTAGGCATGTCACTAACATGGGAGGCAATTAATATACACCTGTACACACACACACACATCTCCAAACCCCCAAAGATAAAAATTAAAAACTACTAAAAAAAGAAATGCATCCATATACTAAAATCCCAACCAACAGAGTACGACAGGAACAAAATGTACATTAATGTAAATCCCTGGGCCAAAAGAACAATCCCAACAAAGAGAGTATGTAACAATGTCCAACCTGAAAATTAATGTATTGGGACAGTAATCTGTAGCCGTAGGAACACACCTCAGCCTGCCTGATCTCACTGAGCACCATCTGGTCCTGGTCCACCTAGAATCCTTTCAAAGTCTCGCTCATCTTCACAAGACACGAAACATGCAGGAATATTCTATGTAGGGGCGAGTATAAAAATATCAAGTAGGACTCCCAAGAAACCACAATTTAATACAACAAAGTAAATACCACAAAGGAATGATTCAGTCATCCCTACCTAGTATATGTCTACAGAACATATAACAAGAATATCTGGATATACTCATAAATGATCGACCATCGCGAAACCACCACTAAGATCCAGATCGAAAATTCCACTAAGAATGTAATAAGGAGAACACACTCCTAGGTCTGAAAGTATATACGAAGTACTCGTTCCAGTAGAACACATTCCAAAAGTACTTGAGAAATATAATTCTTAGATGAGGATTAAGGCCAATAGCCATTGGTTGATTCCAACAACTCAGTTGGAACTAATCCACTAAGCAGAGGATCAACGCCTGAGTAATGTTGGTCACATCGATACCAAGAACTCTACCTAGTGTACCAGGATGGAATAGAGGATCCAGCTCCATGTCTCGCATAGGGGATTCCAAAAACACTATTCAGAATGTCTTCTGAAGGGATTATACTTATGTACATAAGAAATGATACCCAAAACCTTTAGGGAAATGACCAAGGGTACAAAACTAAATAAAAATAGTCCAATTAATAGAAGAAAACTGGATCACACCACATAAAATAGGTTACATAGTGTATAGTATGGTTATAATCCGTGTTCCTTGAACCCGGGTACTACATGTGTAAACGGCCTGGGTTATTCGTCCAAGCTATGTAAAACTCAACTACATGGAGTGTATAAGGGTCACACACTGTGTTCCCTGACTCTGGGTACTGCCCATGTAAATATAACATGAAATTAGGCTTGTGGTGTAAAAAGTCACTATATAGCGTGTACATGGATTACCAGTCGTGTCCGAGCATTTGGGTTTTTCTCTATGTACGCTAGCCATGTGCCTCTATATAGTATATGTCTGTGTCGCCTGCCCATGTACCAGTACACGGGGTAACTCATGTATCTGGACGGGTCTTGCCGAGGAAGCGTATACACGCCATGTCCTTGGCAGTATACCCAACTTGTGTCATGTACTCCCAGAGTACACGCTAGGTAGTTCGCCGATGAACTCTCATCTTGTAGCCCATACTACACACCGTGTAATCGAAAAATTTCAAGAACCGCCTTCTTCCTCCGGGCCTCACCGGATCATCCGGTCTCCGTTTCTATGATCCGTTCACCGTGAAACTCAAGATCTGGGGTCATCTCAACACCCTAGAACCGAATCCTAGACTACCGGGCCTTGAATTTTATCGACGAACAAAATATGATCTTCCGATAAAAATAAACTCGAAGAGTGATTTCTCCAGAATCACTTAGATCTATTTGTATTTGTCATCATCATAGATCTGTTAGTACATCCTGGAGTCAGATCTATAATCTCATATCGTTACGCCACAGATCGAAGGCGCAATCGATCATTGTTCTAATCATGTGAAGAACACGTACATTGCACACAAAGAACGCAAGAATTCAGGGAAGAAAAGCACAATAAATCAGGAGGGATAAACCTCGATCAATGTTAGTATCTATCTAGGATTATCATCGTTGGAAGATTAAACGAATCCAATATAACTTCATGAATCAAATAAAAAAAATCCCCGGAAAAATCCCATCCTGTAAACATGATTGATCTATGAGCTAATCTGTTTGTGGATTAGTCTACGTTCATCGTAGGAATCAAGAACGATGAGTGGAAACCAAAAATCAATCATCCTACTTGGATTCACGAAATTCTTTGGTGATGATCTGGTCATCACGTCATCGTCACCGGTGAAATTCATCAAGAACATCATCGCCGTGTCGGTGGTTCCCTCTAGAGATTTTTCAGAGCCTCCAGGTGTTTCAAGGTTATAAGGTCTATAACACTGGCCCAATGTACAAGCCTTTATTTAAAAAGTATAAAAAGATATTTTCCTCCACAAGATTCAATAAAATATTATAATTAAATATTAAATTACTTTTATGTCCAAAAACTGGATTTCACCACCGACCTATGCCAGCTGATGTTAGGTCTCTCCTAGGGTAAACCCGCTTCTCTGGAAGCAGCGATGCCCTCAGATTTCCGATCCGAGCACCCGTTCAGGAGTTATCCCTCCATTTTAGGAAAACCACATGCGCATGTTATTTAATTATTAAATTAGACTCAAACATTTGTTTCAGGATCACCGGGCCTCGAAACTGCACACCGTATCAATGCCTGGTCTCGAAATAATTCCCACAGAATTTTAAAATAAAATACCTAGAAACCTAAGACGTTACATAAGCATTCAACAAAAGGATTTATCAAATTATGAATAGATATATAATATACCATTATATAAACCATCAAGGCATCATGTTCAATGTATACCATTATGATTTTTTTCAATCCAATCTAAATTATTCTCATCTAAAATATCTCAAAATAATTTACCAAAATTCATATTGAACAAAAAAACATGGATTATTTTGACCTAATAAATATAATATTGATCTTTTTTTCCAGTACCAATTTTATATGGTTCAAAATATATATGACTTGTACTAGTGGATAATTTCATTTACAAATAAATCCCCATGTATATAGTAGTAGTAAGATGAATTTTTTTTTTATTTTTCTAAAAAAGCAACATAATACATAACATATAGGAGGTGTATCCCACATGTTATATGGATGAAAAAAACAATATTTGGAATTGGAAAAACATATAATATTTTCCATATCATGTGTGACAACACTAGTTGGATTTTTATCTCAAATAAATATTATTTAACACTCTCACATTCTATACATTGATTTGAGACACCATATTATATGATATCATAAAAGAAAATTGATCGTTCTTTAATTAGATTACAGCAACCATCTACATGATGATATATTCACTAAAACCCTTCCTACTGATCCCTTAGACAAGAGAAAACACTATTTTTTAATTATTATAATGAAATCCTTATCTCCTAAAAATATGGAATGATTGAGGATTATTAAAAAAATAATTTTTTTTTACAAAATGGAATTCAAATAATAAAATATTTTTCAAAACCTTTCATAATTTCAAATCAAGTAACATAAGGAATATATTCCAAGAAAATTTATTTTCTAGATACATAGAAGTGGATTTTTTTCTCATAATGATAATATTCAAGGTTCGTACTAAAAAGTTGTATTCTTAACCATTTTTCCATCATTTTCATGGTAATATTCACAAAATAAAAAAATAAAACATAAATAATACATTAATCACACTATTTGAAAATAAATCACATAATATAAGGATTCAATGGTTTAGTATCATGGATTTTATTTACAAAATCCTCCAATTTTATAACACTTGGAAGAATTTTTCCATTATTAAAGATCCTCAAGAAACATACCTAGACATCTCACATGATTTGATAATGTTCATAACAAGGGGATTGGAGACATTAGAAAGGGGTGAGATTAAAATCTATATAAAAAATTATAAATATAAAAACTAGGTCGGCGGGATTAATGGGTTATAAGGAAAAACATAAATGTCATAATATGATATCATACGACCATAAATGATAATCAAAAAACAATATGATCTGAAATATGATCATAAAAATATTTTTTAAAAGAAAAAAATATTATTGATCACTCCAAATGAAACTGAATAGTCCAATAATTTGAGATCACGTCCTAAGAGTGAATAATTATTTAAAAATATAAAATGATATTAAAGAAATAAAATTTTATATGGGGGAAATTCATCTTTTAAAATTATCAAAACATGATAAATAAAATTTAAATGTGTCCTAAATTGATATACCTGAAATGGGTCACTTATATTAGCATATGAAATCATGTGTTAGTTAACAATTTGTTCCCACACTTATGTGAACAAACTCATTAGGTTCACTCTAAATATTTTTAGAAAAACCATCATGTGTACACATATGTTAACAAATATATTATGTATTCAACTAAATATCTCGTGAGATATAAGTATACACTACTGAATTAAGGGGTGATATAGGACCCCACCCATGGTCTTTATACATATTTATTCCCCATAAAAAATAATCATAATATCTTAAACCACACATGGAAAAGGAATTGGGTAAACAAACATATGAAATAAAAAGAACTTCTGAAATACATGGATAAAAAATATAATTATCCAAAAGGAATCGGAAAATAATAAAAAGTTTTAAAAACAATAATTTTATGTCGATCGTTTTAAAATAATGGTATCCAAAACATGAATACAGTGTATCTTGAAAAAAAAATTATTGTATTCATCAGTTTCAAATTCATAGTTATGAGTCATTTTATAAAAGTGACATTTATATTATAAATGAACAAAAAAACATTACTAAAATTTATTTTTAATCTTAGAAATATTTATTCTCTATAAATATATAATAAATATAAAAAATTAAAATCTTGGAAAAATGTTTTTCAATAAGAAATTTCAGGTCTTAAATGAATGGTTTATATTACCAAGTCCCTTACTGTTACAATAGATTTCAATAGAAAGATTTAATACCAAACATCATAAATAAATAATAGTAAATTACTTATTTTAGTGTCTTATTTTTATATAAAAATATTTATACACACCATTAATAATAATTCTCTTCATATATAATAATATAGTAATTTTGTTTCAAAATCATGCTTTCAGAATCATAAAAATTTTGATATATTTTGAGAAAATAAGTGATGATAATATATTTATCCAAGAGACATCCATTTAAAAATACTTATGGTTGTGGAATATTTTTTTATAGTGGTTTTTTTTTAATATCAGTACATGGGAGTTTTAGTTTCACTTTTTGGAAACAGTAATGGTAAAGAACTAGTTTTAGTTTTTGTACAAATATCATTATATCAATATATAACTCTCAATAACTTTAAAATTATTAAAAATTACATATTAATGATATATAATAATTATAAATATATTATATAAATATAAAATACAAACTAAATCAAGACATGTGTTAGCATGATTGAAAAAATATATTTTTATTTTTTGTTGTAGTATATCGTTGAACACATCTCTTTTGTTTTAATTTTTCTTAACGGAATAAAGGTTTTTCATTCATGATTATAAAAATATTTTAATAAAGTAAAATTATAATAATGATACTACTGATATCATATTAATATGTTGAAATGAAATTTTAGGATGAAAAAAGTGTATAAAGACACATAAAATGAAAAATATGTTTAGGAACTTATACAACACTTATTGGATTATCACCATTGTAAAGGGGATAAAAAAAATTAGATTTTGAAGGCAGAGAATACCATAACCTCAATAATGTGGATAATTATATATTAATGTGTTTTGGGAATCATAAGGGACTAAAATTTGGGTTTATGGAGTTAAGGGAAGTGATTAGTGGAGTTCCCCTTTTATAATTGAAATGGAGCTACATTTCTTTAAAAGGTATAAACTATTTAGTGGTACGAAATAAATATCAATCCTAGTGAAATAATAATTATTAAATAATTGATTTTTTTGAAGATATGTTCAATACAAACCTCCACCACTCAAAAATAAACCTATTTTGAACATTTTATTCCCTTTACCTAAATCATTAATCACTTTTACCATTTTATTTCCCCCCATGGATGTCACGAACTGTCCCCAGGGGACAATGATGTGACTACCCCAAGCCCACATTCCATAGGCCAATAGCTGGAAACAAGCACCATAGGCGTAAATCCCTAAACAGGGAAGGTATTGCCATTGAAACATGAAAAATCAGACAACATAGTACGAGATGGAAGAAAAACACTAAGTAAAACTATATACAAAAGTGTTTTGAAAGTAGAGGGTCCGGAATACAAGCCCAACAGGAAAGTACAAGTACAAATGAAAAACAAGTACAACAAATGAAAAGTAGAATAGATGATGGGACATCCTTCGAGATTCCAAACTGAAGAGTAGGAACAGATAGCCTCCACAGCACTCCATGTCCATCTGTCTCCTCTGTGTACCGTCACGCAGTGTGGTCCACCTCCAGGTACCATCAAGTCCTGGTACACTCATCCTTGGTCATTGTTGTTCGTCATCTGCATCCAACACAATTAGGTGCGGGCATATCTCGTGTAGGCATGAGTTTAACGATACTTAGTTGGGACCCCGAGACCCTCAAGGTCTCACAAAACCAACAAGGATAAACCAAAAATTTATGAAACATATAGATAACCCAACAGAGGTATATGCCCATACATATACCTAATTTATTATTTAATCCATCTCAATCATAATGTAAACACAAAAGTTACTAACTCTACTCACACCATGATTTATTCTAGGGGTAGAATTGAAGGTTCCGGGTGCAGTAGAAGTGCTTGGGTGGATGTTCCCACTTGGCTTTTTGTCATTAGAAATGATCAATCTGGGATCAATACGATAAAAAATGCCAGTCTGCATGGATTGAATCAAAGAAAATGACAAAGAAGATGGTTTTTCCCAGAACCACAAACAAGGATCGTTACAGGTTGATTATAATTAATTTAATTAATTATAAAGAAATACCTTTTGGGTGTTCTTTCTTCATTGATGTTATTGATCACGTTATCGATGTGATCTTTCATTGCGTCATAGAATCCAAGTGTAGACTCCCTCTAGAGGTGATCCACATGTGTACCTCATATCTATAGATGTCGCCAAAGGATTCTCTGAGTGCTAGTGTGGAGAAGCCTTTGATTGTGTTGTCTGCCTTAGATCGTCTTGATCCGATGGAAGAGGATCTCTCTCGGTATTTAGAGAATTCTTGGTGAAAGAGGTTCTTTTGGCCTTGAAAGAATTATCCAGAGATGTTGTGTGTTGGAAAAGAGTTGAGGTTGTGAGGATATTTATAATCAGGTTTTTGGGGTTATAGAGTTATGACAATAAATAAACATGTTACGCGTTTTTTTATTTCATTGACTCTTATTTAAAACCCCATGTCAAATATTTAATTCCTTGACATTCGCCCACACTGATTATAATAAATATCATTTAAAACAATATTATATCCTCAAAATCAAGACTGGAAGAACTACACGGCGGGTATTAACAAATACACGGTGTGTACTTTTTTTTCATTGAAAAATACCCTGTGTGTATATTAAATGTAAACAGTGTGTATATCTTGTTTTCATTTATTCGTATCCTTTCCAAAATAAAAACTACATGGTATGTACATTTAATAATACACGGTGTGTACTTGTTTTCAAAATAAAACTACACGGCATGTAATCAATGATACACAGAATGTATTTGTTTTATTTTATTCTTCCTCCATCATTTAAATCCACTTAGGCTTCCTTGAATAATTATTAAACCATGTATGGGAATAATCGTTATTCAACTTGAGATACTTGGATACACTTAGTGTGTGACCCTCTAGGCCTCATTCTTGTTGGCATTAGGTGGGCTTGCCTAATGTCCGAGATTACTGTCTAGCAATGGGTCAAGGCACCCAAGAGAAAGAAGTTGACACCGCAATGACGTATTACCTCATACGAATGCTTACTGTGTAATTTAATCCCTTTGTCTTGATATCTCATCAAGCAGGTTTCATGGTAGTGTCATAAACCTATATGATTGATCCATCGTTCTTTGACTACCTAAAATAAACTCATCGTTCACACGATGGCCATGGAATTTAATGCGACGGTTCTATTTCAATCAAAGGGCCGAGATATCAACTTCCATAAATGGAAGGGACATATCCTTCCCCAACTTATCCATTAACAACATGTCACTCGTGACGCACCCAACGTACCCTACTTCCCGCCAACTGTCTGCGTGATGGTCTTTGTTAGTAAATCTAAGTCTGCGGGTCATGAAATTAGTTAATGATAATCTTCCAGTCTAAGGACCATTAAACATGCTCATAGATAGTAATGACTGATGACACCACGACATGCAGAATTTCTACCAGCGGTTCTGTTCTCATAATCCCCCATCTTAGAGATTACCAATTGAAAACTCCATGAGAGAGAGTCTCATCTTCATATGAGTACTCGCACATGACGATTTTTATACCATGTATCCTATTATAGTACATCGTCCAACCGTAGACCTTTATTTAGGAGTATTGTTATAGAATTTTAAGGTTCTCATCATAGCGGGGATATTCCATGACCTTATCAATGCAAAAATTATTCAAGTACATTATTATATTATAGTCATTTAGAATAATGAAAAATATATAATAAGTGAACATTCATGTAATAAAAGTAAAAAAACAGTTGGTTCTCAAGACACCAAACCCGTACGAACTCGCACTAGGACTAGAGCCAACTGCCTACGACATTTAGTCCACTAGACCTCACATGATGATCATGTTTCTTCTGAGTCAAGGCTTTAGTCAAGGGTTTTACCACATTGTCTTATGTGGAAATACTGGTCACTATAACTTCACCTTTGTGAGAGAAATCCCTCAAGGGATGATACTTCCAAAGTATGGGATTTTTCTGTTGATGTGACCTTGGATCTTTTAGAAGTTCTACCGCTGTAGTATTATCACAATAGAGTGTGATAGGATCTTTACTGCTCGATGCAACAACTAGATCGTAGATGAAGCTTCGCATCCATACTACTTCTTTAGCTACCTCGGAAGCTGCAATATACTCGGACTCTGCTGTAGAATCTACCACCACACTTTTCATTGAGCTCTTCCAGCTCACTGCACCTCCATTAAAATTGAATATGTATCAAGTCTGTGACTTCATGTCATCTTGATCAGTCTAGAAAGTATCATCTACATGTCCACTGATGACTAGTTTCTCATCTCCTCCATAAACCAGGAACATATCTTTAGTACACCTCAGATACTTAAGGATATTCTTGACTACCATCTAATGGCGGTCTCCTGGATCATCATGATATTTAACTACCACACTTAATGCGTAAGCAACATAAAGCCTCGTACATAGCATAACATACATGACTGACCCAATCGTGGATGTGTAATGGATCCTTTCCATTCCCATTATTCCATCATGTGTCTGAGGACACATTTTCTTGGAAAGTTGAATGCCATGTGACATTGGAAAAAATCCCCTCTTTGACTATTCCATACTGAATCTCTTCAGTATCTTGTCAATGTATGTACTTTGACTCATACTAGCATTCTCTTGGATTTGTCACGATGGATCTTGATCCCAATAATATATGCTGCCTCGCCCATGTCTTTCATAGAGAAGCATTTATGCAACCATGCCTTAACTGACTGTAAGACTGGTACTTCATTTCCAATTAGTAATATGTCATCAACAAATACTATTAAGAAAACAACTGCACTTCCACTAAACCTATTGTAGACACAATGCTCAAATTCATTCATAACAATTCCAAATTTCATTACAGCTTCATCAAAACGAATCTTCCATGACCTTGATGCATGCTTTAATCCATAAATGGATTTCTGCAACTTTCATACCTTGTTGGCATCCTTTGGAGTCTCAAACCCTTCAGGTTGATTCATGTAGACATCTTCCAGGATGTTCCCATTAAGGAATGCTGTTTTGACATCCATTTTCCAAATTTCAAAATCATGGTAAGTGTCAAAGGACAATAGGATTCTGATGGATTTCCGAATCGCAACTAGTGAATAAGTTTCATCATAGTCAATTCCTTGATGCTGTCTAAAACCTTTTGAAACTAGTCATGCCTTATAGGTGCTGACTTTCCCCTCCATGTCCAGTTTCTTCTTGAATATCCATTTATTACCAATAGGCGTTACATCAACTAGAGGATCTACAAAAATCCAGACTTGGTTTTGGTACATGGAATCCATTTCAGAATTCATGGTATCTTGCCACATGGCAATTTATGTGCCTTCAACGGCTTCTTTGTTGGTAAGAGGATCATCATTGTCAACCAATAATGAGTCACCATACTCGGTGACAATAAAACCATATTGTTATGGTTCTCCCACCTCTCTTGTGCTCCATACGCAGTTCTTGTGTCTCTGGAACAGATTGTTCTTCCGTGGGGCTTTGCGGAATCTGTTCTTGTACCAACTACTGTGTATCTTGAGCCTAGACTTCATCTAAGTCTATCTCATTCCCACTATCTCTTTTGGATATGTGCTCCCTCTCAAGTAATATGGTGTGTCTTGCCACTGTAACCTTTTTTCGGAGGGGTTGTATAAGTAATATCCCCTTGTTTCCTTGGGATATCCTATAAAGTTACACTTTGTGCCTCATGGTGGATGTTTGTTAACTAAAGAGGCCTTAACAAATTCTTTGCTACCACACACATGTAAATTCGATAACATGGATTTTCTTCCACTTCATAACTTGTATGGAATACCATTTATCGATTTAGATGGTACTTGGTTAAGTATGTGCGCTTGTGTTTGTAATGCATATCCCCAAAAAGATAATGGAAGACTCGCATGACTCATCATTGATCTCACCATGTTCAACAGGGTGCGATTCTTCCTTTCACTTACACCATTCCACTGTGGTGTGTAAGGAGGAGTGAGTTGAGATAGAATCCCAAACTCCCGTATGAAATCAATGAAGTCCTGATTAAGATATTCTGATTCTTTATCTGAGCGGAGTTTCTAAATATTTTTACCAAAATGGTTCTCAACTTCATTCTTGTATTCTTTGAACCAATCAAAAGAATCTGACTTATACCTCATTAAGTAGATATATCCATAAATACTAAAATCATTAGTAAAAGTTATGAAGTTTGAGATCCCACCCCTTGCTTAAACTAGAAATAGCCCACACACATCTGTGTGAACTAATTCTAGAAGCTCTTTAGCTCTTTCACCTTTCCCACTAAATGGGGATTTGGTCATTTTTCCTTGTAGACACCCATGACATACACCAAGTGGATTTAGTTTGAAAGAATCTAAATACCCATCTTGATGTAGTTTTTTCAAATGTTTCTCATTGACATGACCTAGCTAGTGATGCAAAAGTTGGGTGTCTTATGAGTCATGTGAATTGACTTTGTCATCGATTTACATTACTTTGTTTGTGTAGTCTATCACATAAAGGTCATTATATAAATGTTCCCTACAAAAACAAATGCTATCTTTATAAAAGTAGAAACATTCATTTCCAATCGTGAACATGAGTCCATCAGTATCTAATCTAGATACTGAAATAATTTTTTTAGTAACAGAAGGCAAATAATAACTACCCTATAACACCAAGATCACACTAGTTGGCAACGTGAGGTGGTAGTCTCCGAAAGCTACAGCAGCTAGTCTGGCTCCGTTGGCTGCTCATAGATCTACCTCCCCTCGATCAATCTTCTTGAATCTACTTGGTTCCTATATTTGGATATAGATTTGAGCACCACCATCATTATCTAATACACAATTAGTAGAAACAGATAGATTACACTTGATAACAAACGCACCTCAAGCTTCCCCTTTCTTCCTTGGCTGGGTGCAGTTTTTCTTCCAGTGGCCCTTCCTGCCACATGAGAAACAAAAAACATCTTGTTCTTCTACCTCCCCTTTGATCGTCCTTTTTTAGAAGGCCTTGATGAAGCTTTGGGTTTAAATCTATTCTCCTTCCCATTCCTTTTATTCACCAAAAGGACAGATGGATTTTCACTCTTCATTTAATTTTACACTTGGAGAATAGGGATAAGATGATCAGATAGATACTTCTCAATGTTTTTCATGTTAAAATTAACAACAAATTTTGAGAAGCTCTGGGGCAGTGATGAAAAAATGAGATCGGTACCCTGTTCTTCAGGGATTTTAATCACTAGAACCTCTAAGCTCTCAATGTAGCCAATGAGCTTGACTACATGAGGCCCAGTTGGGGCACCCTCTCCAAGATTGCTCTGAAATAGAGCCTTGGAGATCTCAAACCATTCATTTCTTGCTCTCTCCTGGTATAGACCACGGAGGTTCTCGAGCATGCTATAGGCATCCATGTATTCATTAGACATTATGAGCTCACTAGACATCGATGATAGCATCAACCATTGAACTTCGGGAGAATCGTTAAAATTTTGATCATAGACTAGGAAATCTTCATCACTCACCCCTGGGGCAGGAGAATCAGGAAGTGAGGACTCAATCACCTAAAACATTCATTCATGGCGTAGGATAACCCAAAGTCGCCTAAACCATTCATGAATGTTACTGATGGTGAGGATATTGTCTTTTTCCAGTATTGATCGCATAGAAAATGTGGTTATGTGTTTTTCATCTTGATTCTACAATTTAAAAGAGTAGATTTATTAGTAATTTCTTGATTACAATTTATGAAAAATAATAAATGAATTTATTATTTATCCCACTATTTTATAAAGTCCCAGTGGCCCTCACCATTAAACTCAGAATGTCCAGTTTCATTGACATTCTAGTAGAAATGATCCATATTCCCATTCACATAACCCCAACAAGGGTTGGTCAAGCTATTTGAAGGTATTTAGGTAGGCAGGTCTTTGCCAACTGTGAGCTTACAGTTCCTTGATCTGTTGAGTGGACTCCCCAATCCTAAAATCCTGACTTGGATTTCCTCAACTTTTTCCTCCAATATTACACCAAGTCTAGCAAGGGCTACTTCTCTTGATGTAATATGGTTAAGTCAACCCGAAACCTTTCATAAGGGATTCCATTATAAATGCAAGTGTCCCAACATGGGTTGGTCAAACACATAGTTTTATTGATTCATTCCCATAATCAGGTAATAGAAGGCTTACAATGACATAATATGGTATTGAGGGATTTTATTCCATTATGTATAGTTACTGCATTATCACATGCTTGTGAATATTAAGTGATGCTTGCTTAAATGATTAATCATGCTCTGATAATGTTTATGCATAGTCCGGTTTTTATTTTATTCCATTTTTGCATGCTTGTTCATTTTATTAACTATGTGATCGCGACAACACATACATAATAAATAAACCATTCAATTTAGACATAAATAAAATAATATGGCATGATCATGAGATTATATTGGTTAGATTATCTAGCGGTTTGATAAGCTAACCCTAACCTCGGGAAAACACCTTGATCCTGATGGTTCGTGTTTTTCAGCTCCCACCTGTCCACCTTTGTATCTTCTTGCATCGGTTTCACCGCATCTTAGGGATTTGAACTATCTCCTCTCGCTTGGGAGATCCTCCATTACATGGGTTTACATTAAAGAAACCATGGGCGCGTAGGCCCTACTTTTTATTGGAAGAAGGCTCACAGTCCAACAAATTTAAATTAATTAAATTTAAATGACACCATACACATACAAAGGGTCTTGGGTCTATCTCATGATCATCCATAGCATGCAACGACATTTACTAAAATTTAGAATTCAAATTCATTTAATCGTTCTTTCATTTAAGATAAGTCTTGCTCGAATTCAATTAATTATGATCTTATAATTAATCAATTCTTTATCTTAAATTCATTTCTGAATTTTGTTGAGATTCCTCTCATCCACATTCCTTGTACAGGACTTTTTACATTGGAGGAAACCTGGTGAAATTCCATTTCTGGAAAGTACACGACATGTAGTTTATAATTACACAGCGTGTATTTCTTTTTACCCTTTATCCAAAGTACACACCGGGGGATTTTGCGTGTTTTCTTTAGTTTGTAAATTTTGGAGTACACAGCGTGTAGATTAATCATACATGGCCTGTACTTGTTACGCAGTAACTGGCTCGGCAATCCCGTATACAAGGAACATAGTTTCTCCTTGTACACGATTTTACCTGGACCGGATCGGACTACACGACGTGTAGTTACAACATACACGTCGTGTAATCCGGTTCCCACGTGCCATTCAATTCTGATCAACATGGTGTGATTAATACTTAGGCATAATCAATTCACACGGCGTGGTTTGGGGGACAAGTTCCAGTTCATTAAACCTAAGTACACGGCGTGTAGTTTTATGTACACGCGGTTTAATCCCGTGTTGTACAGATAGAAAGAGCTGCTCCTCTGTATGAGTTCCTCGTTTTTATTTTAATCAAAATGAAAATTAAAAAGGTATTTTTGTGATATGAATTGAGAAATGAAGGAGGAAGAATAGATCTCATTTATTCAGATTTATAGAAATATTTATTTCGAATTGAATCAAATATAAATGCATAAATCATCAATGAAAATTAAATAACTATAATTAACATTGTAACCTCCCTTTGATAACATTTTAAGGTTCTGGGCACAACGGAAGCATGTGGGTGGATGTGCCCACTTGGATTTCTATTATTAGCAATGATCAATCCAAGATCAATACGATGAAAAATTCCAGTCTCCACGGATCGAATCACAGAAAAATACATAGAAGAAGGTTTCCCCGTAACCACAAACAAGGAACATTACAGGTTGATTATAATTAATTTAATTAATTATAAAGAAATACCTTTTAGGTGTTCTTTATTCATTGATGTTCTAGATCACGTTGTCGATGTGATCCGGCATTGCGTCGCAGAATCCAAGTGTAGACTCCCTCTAGCAGTGATCCACACATGTACCTCGTATCTCTGGACATCGCCAAAGGATTCTCCGGGTGCTAGTGTGGAGAAGCCTTTGCTTGCATTGTCTGCCTTAGATCTTCTTGATTCGATGGAAGAGGAAATCTCTCGGTCGTGAGAGTTTTCTTGGAGAAAGAGGTTATTTTGGCCTTGAATGATTTCTTCAAAGATGTCGTGTGTTGGAAAAGTGTTGGGGTTGGGAGGATATTTATAATCAGGTGTGTGGGGTTATATATTTATGACAATAAATAAAGGCGTTACACATTTTATTTATTTCATTGACTCTTATTTAAAACCCCATATCAAATAATTAACTCCTTGATATGTGCCCACACTGATTATAATAAATATCAATTAAAACAATATTATATCCTCAAAATTCCAATTGAAAAAACTACATGGCTTGTATTAATAAATACACAGCGTGTACTTGTTTTTAATTGAAAACTACATGGCGTGTACATTAAATGTACATGATGTTTATATCTTGTTTACATTTATTCATTTCCTTTTCAATATGAAAACTACACGGCATGTACATTTAATAATTCACGGCGTGTACTAGTTTTCAAAATAAAACTACACGGTGTGTAATCATTGATACACAGCGTGTACTTATTTTATTTTATTCTTCCTCGATCATTTAAAAGAACATAGGCTTCCTTGAATAATTATTAAACCACGTACAAGAATAATATATATTCAACTTGAGATACTTGGATACACATAGTGTGTGACCCTCTAGGACTCTTTATCATTGGCATTAGGCGGGCTTGCCTAAAGTCCAAGATTACTGTCTAGCAATGGGTCAAGGCACCCAAGAGAAAGAAGTTGACGCCGCATTGACGTATCACCACATACAAACGCTTACTGTGTAATTTAATACCTTTGTCTTGATATCTCATCAAGAAGGTTTCATGGTAGTGTCATAAAACTATTTTCTTGATCCGTCATTCTTTGACTACCTGAAATAAACTTGTCGTTCACACCATGGCCAGGGAATTTAATGCGACAGTTCTATTTCAATCAAAGGGCTGATATATCAACTTCCATAAATGGAAGGGACAAATAATTCCTTGACTTATCCATTAACAACATGTCACTCATGATGCACCCAACGTACCCTACTTCCCGCCAACTATCTGGGTGACGGTTTTCGTCAGTAAATCTATGGGTGCGATTCATGACATGAGTTAATGATAATCTTCCAGTCTAAGGACCATTACACACGCTCGTAGATAGTAATGTCTGATGACACCAAGACATGCAGAATTGTTACTAGCAGATCTTTTCTCATAATCACCCATCTTGGAGATTACCAAGTGAGAACTCCATGAGAGACAGTCTCGTCATATTAAGAGTACTCGCACATGATGGTCTGTATACCATGTGTCCTATAATAGTACGTCATCCAACCGTAGAACATTATTTAAGAATATTGTTATAGAATTTCAAGGTTCTCGTCATAGTGGGGATCTGCAATGACCTTATCTATGAAACAAATATTCCAGGACATTATTATATTATAGTCATGCAGAACAATGAACAATATATCATAAGTGAACATTCATGTAGTCAAAGTACAAAGCACTTGGTTTTCAGGAGACCAACCCTTAAAAGAATCAAGTAACATTTCCATGCACAATGTCGAACACATTGGATACTGGAGAACACTTCCTCTATCTAGTACAGTGGGCATTCTGCATCACACAGAGACACTTCCCATTAACCATGGACAACCGAGGTACTCCTCCAGTCGAGTACCAGGGGTCTGCTGCGTCACACAGAGGCGCTCCCCACTGTGGGTCTGCCACATCACACAGAGGCACTCCCCCTCGTAGCCTACAAAGGTACTCCTTTAGTAATGTACCATGGGTATTCCGCAACACCAAGGTGATCCCTACTATGGTCTACTGTGACACCAAGGCACTCCCCACAGGGCTAGTTGAATCACTCCGAGTCGAATCAGCCAACAGTCTTTGGATATCAGCCAGCTACTAGGTCTCCGCACTATGCATGGTTGTCTTCAGGAGGATCTGGTTCACAAGATACTGGTCAGTACTCCAACTATCACGAAGTACCATGTTTATGTATCACAATGGTCCTCCACATCAAAGGGGTATCAACGACACATATAGAGCGTCAATCGAACATTCGGTATGTGAGTTATTAGCCTTTTTATCTCAGGGTCCTGGTTGGATTCGTGCATAATCCATATGGACCGCATCTCAACTATACCCAGAACACCAATGGAATATACTCAAAGTGACCTTCATGCGCCATGATTACCAGTGTTGCTGACTGTTCGTCAAACCGTCGTCTGGTGCCAAAGATATGTCCAGATAAAGTAAAGGGTCTGTAGTGGACGTGGGTCCAGTCCGACCTTGTCCGACCGACCCGGTCTGACCCTGTATGGGCTGACCCAGTCTGGGTCAACCTAATCAGACTTGTTGTGTCGGGCCCGACCCATTGGGCGGGCTATCCTGTTAGGTTCGGCTTTGGTGTGAGGCCGGTTCGAGCTGGAGCGTCGCGAGGGTGCGGCCCGACACGGCTCGGCCCAAAGGGCACGACTGGGCCGATTCGGCCAGGGCACCACGAGGGGGGCCATGTATAAGGCCCCAGCCTTAAACCTTACTTTATCTTGAGTTATTATAAGATTACACGTTGAGGATCTTTTCGAGATTAGAGTTTTAGAGAATTAGATCATAAAACTTGCATTACATTCCACATATAAACAAAGTGGTTACAAAAAGATAGTATTCTTCTTTCCCATCAATGGAAACATATTTAAAATAAAACATGGATTCTTTATTGACACTTCCTTGAAACTATCATCATATCATGTACCTTTCCCTTGACCTGTGAAAAACATTTCAAAAAACATGGGATGAGCATAAAAAGCTCAGTAAGGGATATAAAAATATGGAAAGGAAACATGGGTACATATATACATAAGAATGAAATCATACTTTACCCATAAAACATAAGCACATTAAAATACCTCATCAAATCATGAATAAATCATAGAAATCATAAGACATAAAGGTAACTTGAGGCATTCATAACATTCTAATGTAGGGAGTAACCCTCTTGGTTACGTTGGGAATACCCATCACAGTATATTCCCTAAATCTCTTTGGAGAAACCTTAACGTTTCACTCCTTCATGTTACCCAATGCATTGGAGAGCTATATCGGGCTCACCCTCCCTTAGTTTATCACGGAACCACCCGTCTTCTTAATAATTCCCAAAAACCTCAACATAATCGTATCACATAAAACATGCATAAAGGAAACATAACATTTCGACCTTTCAATCACAAGATATCAATACAACAAATTGATATAAAAACATTATTAAAAGCATTTTCGATACCAAAATAAATGAAAAGTAAAACATGATATTTATTTTTCTTTTAAAAAGAAGGTATGGCTTGTAGAGGAAGCCGAAACCCAAATAACAGTCATGGCGGCAGAGAAGTTGTTGTTGCCACATACGTATGACAAAAACATTCCCTTTTGTCGTTTAGTAAAACGCTTGATAAAAAATATTCCTTTTGGATAAACGTAAAATTCAAAGGGTTTTATACACCGTATAAAATAAGGTTGTGTATAAAACAAAATATGCCCCAATGAAAGGAGATTGAGACGAAGTCCCATACCTCGGGTCTGACATGACTCGGTCGTTCTTTAATGTCCTGAATAATAAACTTGAGTTAACTTCTACTTGTTTAATAACCTTTTTCAAGTTCATTATTCCTTTTATATCACTTATTTCCATGTCATGAACACTATTTAATTATTTTAGTCAATAACGGTTGTTTTAACGATCATTGGTACTTGAGTAAAAAATAATCCCTTTATAATTACAAGTTGTTCATGTATCCATTATATCCAGAATTATAATCATGATGTATATATCATATATGTAATATATGTCTAGTACATTAATGCATTTATAATAATACATAATCATTTAGAGGTACGAAATGAAATGCACTGTTCATGGAGACAGTAAGGCGTACGTACGCATGAACGCTACTTTCATTTCTATTTCGTATTTTATAGAATGGAATCATAATGATATAAAGGTATATTATAATTCCAGTATAATATAATATATAATATCATATTTCCATCCTTTATACATCCCACATATGGTATTTAACGAATCAAATCACTTTGAGGGGGCGGTAGTCTGCACTTCCTTAAATGAAGATATCGCGTTTACCCATAATGGAAACCATAAAGGTATGCCCAAAATTAAAAATACAGAAGATTAAGGAAAACATAAACATATTATATATCATATATAAATATAGTTTCATCTTAATGGCCACCTTTGAAGGTGTTAATGGAATGTTGAACAATCATCGTTTCGGGAGGCATAAAATCACCATCCACGGAAACCGTATGTTTTTTAACCATTAGATTTAGGTGTGTGTAAGTGTAACTTGAATATATCTTATAAAAACATCCTAGTATATTTAGGATACTGGAGTTGTTACAAAAGAAAATAATAAAAAGAGTTTAGGGGGTTGGAGAAGCAAAATAAAACAAAAGGACTCAAGTGAAGACATTACCTTAAAATCGGGTAACTCCCTTTGGTTTGAGCTCAAAGGCTTCCTTCGGAAGTCTTATGCCCAAAGTTAGACTTCAAGGAGTAAAAGAGGGAAGTGGAGAGACAAAATGGGCAGGGTTTGGCTGAGCCAAAGGCTTTGGAAGTGTGGGTAAGGTGGTGGAGGTTGGGGCCTTTTATAAGAGGAGAGGAGGGCCACTCTTGGAAAGTAAAGAAATGTTACTTTCTTTTAAAATGTGTTTCGGATTCAAAAGGTCCCAAATTGATATAATTCGAGGATAAGGTGATAAGGGTTCGAAATCCACCAATACAATAGGTTTTGGAGATGTGTAGATCAAAGATTTTACATTATCTTTTCATTTTATTTAAATCCTTTATTAATGAGGTAATCGCTACATCATTATGATGTCATAAATACATTTATTTATTTAATGTCAAAAAATTATATAAAAAATACTATGATTTATTAAATATTTTTAGATTTCCAATTAATATTTATTGTAAAAAATGTGACTTGTATAACACCATTTAAAAATTGTTTTCGTAAAACATATTATGTTTCTGTCATTTTTACTTTTATATTAAATAAAATGTTATTTATGTCATTTCCCAACCGAAGTGGCTCCATGGGTTCCCCAAGTTGACCCATGGCTTTTAGTGGACGTCCATGACACATCCAATAAGTTTAGGACATGTGTGTAGGTCATTTCATATTATTAAAGCATTATTTTTACCTTAAACTACACTAATTACCACTAATCGCGATTAAAAACATAATAAGTTACTATTCACCAAAAAATTATTTTAATCTCATTGAACCACATTTTACTTCTTAAAGAAAACCATGTATGTCAGATTTTTGAAATTCAAAACACATATGTGGTAAAATTTCATTTAAACGAAAAATCAGTTTTTATAAGTACAACTTAGTGGTTTCACTATTCATCAAAAATTGATGTTTTTTCAGAAAAATACCAAAAATTCACCCTAATCTATATTTGACATTCCGAATTCAAAAATTAAGTCTATTTTACAAATTTCAAAACATATATGTCACATTAATTAATTTAATAATTAATTCCCTCTGTCATGACAAATAGCGTGTTTTTATGAAATAATAAGTATCAAAAGATTGATACCAGTTTAAGTCCAATTTCAAAGTGAAATTGATTCCAATGACCACCATTGGATTAAATGTTAAAAATAAATTCAGATTACACTTTAATACCAATTCAAAATATAATATTATCTTATAAATAAATTAGAATAAAAAGCAGTTTTGATGTAAAATGCAGTATTTTTCACTATTCATTAAAAAATGAACATTGTCAGAAAAATACCGAAAATTCACACAAAGTAAATTTTGATGTCCCAATCATAAAGAATATGTTTATTTTGACAAACATAACTTATAAAATTTTCAAAATATAGATTTAAAAATGGTTTTCCATCAAAAGGCAGTAAAACAATCTTTTAAAAATATTAGTGTATTCCATGCTTAAGATTGGATTTTTTTTTCATTTTAAGCCTCTAAAACACTATCTAGTTCATTAATAGACATAGATAAAAATATCTATTATTCATTACTTACTTGGGATGTTACATACTTCCCCCATTTAGAAAATTGTGTCCCCGCAATTTATTTATTTATCGAATAAATGGTGGTACTTATCCATCATTTCATTTTTAGATTCCCATGTTGCCTCTTCAATCATGTGGTTTTTTCACAAAACCATTACTTGGTGAATCACCTTATTCTATAACACATGCTCTTTGTGGTCCAGAATCTGGACCAGTTGTTCCTCATAAGATAGGTTCTCTTCCAGCTGAACTACCTCTGGACTCAAAACAGGAGATGGATATGGCATGTACTTTCCCAACATCGAAACGTGAAAAACATTGTGTAGTAGAGATAAACTCGGAGGTAAAGCCACCTGGTATGCAACTGATCCAACTCTCTCCAGAATTTCATATGGTCCAATGAACCTTGGACTCGACTTTCCTTTGTTACCAAATCTCATCACACTTTTCCATGGTGAGACTTTGAGAAAAACATTATCACCTACCTCAAAAGTTAGATCCTTCCTCCTGTTGTCTACATAACTCTTATGCCTGCTCTGAGCTGTTCTCATGTGCTTCTGAATCAGCTGAACTTTTTTTACCATCTCTTCTACCAATTCTGGTCCCATCAACTTCCTTTCACCCACTTCATCCCAGAAAGCTGGAGTTCGACACCGCTTCCCATATAATGCCTGAAATGGTGCCATCTGTATACTGGAATGAAAGCTGTTATTATATGAAAATTCAACCAAAGAAAGATGTTGGTCCCAACTTCCCTGATAATCCATAGAGCAAGAACGTATCATATCCTCCAATGTCTGAATTGTTCGTTCTGACTTCCCATCTGATTGAGGATGAAAAGCTGTAGTAAAATTTAATTCAGTACCCAATGACTTATGAAGGCCTTTCCAAAAGTTATAAGTGAACCTGGGATCACGGTCAGATACAATGGAGATAGGAACTCCATGTAACCTGACTACCTCTTTAAGATACAAACGGGAAATTTGATCCAGGGAAAAAGTATCTCGTATTGAAAGGAAATGGTATAGGCTGAAGCATTCCTTTCGGTAACTGCTTCTCTGCTTTAACCTGTTAACAAGTCAAACACTTCTTAGTAAAATCAGCAATATTTCTTTTCATTCCATCCCACCAGTAATACTCCCGAAGATCTCTATACATCTTAGTACTTCCTGGATGAACTGAAAACAGAGAACTATGAGCTTCACATAACAACTCTCTCTTCATCTGTGAATCACAAGGCACACACAATCTCCTCCCAAATCTCAAAACACAATCACTATCAATGTTGAATTCGGGCAACTTACATTTCTGAACTAGCTCTACCTTTTTCTAAAACTCACTGTCTTGCTTCTGTGCTTGCTTGATTCTATCTGATAGAGATGATCTCACAGATACCTGAAACAAAATAGAAGAACTTCCTGCACCAAAAACTTCTATTCCAAAGTTCATCAAATCCTTAACCAAAGGATCACGTTCCAAACCCAACATTGCTAATGAAGCATTACTTTTTGGACTCATAGCATCAGCCACTTTATTTTCTTTTCCCGGATGGTAATAAATTGTACAATCATAATCCTTGATTAATTCTATCCATCTCCTTTGTCTCATGTTCAATTCTTTCTGAGTGAATATATACTTTAAACTTTTGCGATCGGTATATATTTCACACATTACTCCATACAAATGATGCCTCCAAATTTTTAAAGCAAAAACAACAGCAACTAATTCCAAGTCATGTGTAGGGTAATTTAACTCATGAGTTTTCAACTATCATGAAGCATAAGCAATTACCTAATCATTCTGCATTAGGACACAACAAAGTACATTCAATTAAGCATCACTGTATATAAAAAACACACCATTCCAGGAAGGTAGTGCCAAAACTGGTGCATTCACCAATCTTCTTTTCAATTCCTGAAAAAAATCATCACATTATTTTGTCAAGATAAACTTAACACCCTTCTGAGTTAGCATACTCATTGGACTAGATAATCGTGAAAAATTTCTAACAAACCTTCGGTAATAGCCTGCCAAACCATGGAAGCTACAAATCTCGGTTACATTTGTGGGTCTTGGCCATTCTTCCACAACTTTTGTTTTTGTAGGATCAACAATTATTCCATCTTTCGAAACAGTATGACCAAGGAAAGAAATTTGTTGCAACCAAAACTCACACTTGCTGAATTTTCCATACAGTTTATTTTCTTTTAAGGTTTGAAAGATCACCCTTAAATGTCTTCCATGCTCCTCTTTACTTTTAGAAAACACCAAAATATCATCAATGAAAACCACCACAAACTTATCCATGAACACATGGAAAATTTTATTCATTAAGTCCATGAATACAGCAGGTGCATTGGTTAGCCCAAAAGGCATTACTACAAATTCATAATGGCCATATCTTGTATGGAATGCGGTCTTCGGAATATCTGCCTCCTTTACCTTCAGTTGATGGTACCCCGATCTCAGGTCAATCTTTGAAAAAAAACTGAGCTCCCTGGAGCTGATCAAACAAATCATCGATATGAGGCAAAGGATATTTGTTCTTAACAGTGATGTTATTCAAGGCCCTATAATCAATGCAAAGTCTCATATAACCATATTTATTTTTTAAAAATAAAACAGGAGCACCCAAAGGTGATGTGCTAGGTCGAATGAAACCTTTCTCTAATAAATCATGCAATTGCTCCTTCAACTCTAAAAGTTCAATTTGAGCCATTCGATAAGGGGGTTTTGAAATTGGCTTAGCATCAGAAACTAAGTCAACAGTAAACTCAACTTCCCGATCTGGTATTATTCCAGGCAACTCATCAGGAAAAACATCAGGATACTCATTTACCACTGGCACATCATTAATCTGAACAGTTCCATTATTTTTAACGATGTGTGCAAGGTAACATCCATTTCCATCTTTTACAAGTTTCTTGGCCTCTTAATAAGTTATCAACAGTAAGGGTTCATTCTTTTACACAAACTGAAAGTCTTTCTGAAAAGAAACTTCTTTAGCTCTATAGTCAATCTTAGCATGGTAAATAGAGAGCCAATCCATACTCAGGATAACATCAAACTCTACTAGAGGTAGAACAATAAGGTTTTCAAGTAGGTTCATTCCACAGATAAGGATAGGAAGATTCTTATAAATTATTTTTGCCTCAACATTTCCCCCCAGGTGTTTTTACCACATGTTCAGGAGTCACTTCTTGAGATGGTATTCCCATTTTACTAGAAAAGGTTTTTGAGATGAAAGAATGTGTAGACCCCGAATCAAACAACACATTGGCATAACCTGAAAAAACAAACAAAGTACCTGATACAACATCATTTGATGGCCCGGCATCTGCTGATGTAGTTGCAAAGGATTTTACCACCCCTTTCTGCTTGTAGTCTAACTGCTTCCCATCACCCAAGCTCTTTGTCGGACACTCGTTTGCATAGTTACCCATCTCATTGCACTTATAACATTTCACTAACTGTAAATCAAATTTGGTCTTACCATCACCCTGATCTTTTCCAGTGCAATCACGAGCCATATGTCCCATCTTACCACATCGGTAGCACTTTCCAAAATTAAGAAGGCATTCCCCAGCATGCCTTTTTCCACATTTATCACAAACTGGAAACTTAGTTTTCTTACCATCAGACTTTTTTGAAGAATTCTTACCTTTCTCTTGCCACCATGGTCTCTTCTTCTTTTGGTTGTTATAGAATACTTGATTATCGGCAAACTCCATTTCCCCCTTCTCAGCACATCAAACAAGATTTTCATAACTTTTAAACTCATGAGAAGCTAATGCCCTTCGATATTTTGGCTTTAATCCTGAGTAAAAATTATTGATTTTACTATCAATGTCTCGGATAAAATTTGGAGCATACCTTGCCAATCGAGTGAACCTTTCTTCATAGGTAGCCACTGAGTCTTCCTCTTGCCTCAATTCCAAGAATTGTTTTTCCATCCTAAGTCGAACAGCTTTAGGAAAATAATTCTCAAGAAACATACATTTGAATTCATCCCAGTCGAGAGCATCAATCTCATCAGCGTCCCTGATATTTTTAACCATCGACCACCACAGATCTGCCTCACCCTCTAAATGGTAAATATCAAGACTAACCTTTTGATTGTCTGAACACCCCATGACATCGAAAATCTTCTACAGTGCTTTAATCCAACCTTTAGCTAACACAGGGTAAGATGATCCTCTGAATGATGGGGGATGTTGCCTCATGAAATGTTCCACCACTGACATGTTCCTCTACTGTTGATCTGGCTGATCTCGTGCATGGATACCACCACCATTTATAGCCTGAGTCAACTATGCCATCACTGTAACAAACTGTTCAGTTCCAATTCCGACCATCTCAGGATGCTGATTCGGAAGGTTATATCCTTTTGTATTCCTTCCTAGCACTACTTCCCTGTTTCCTCTACGGAAAACCATTCTGAACAAACATGACTTAGATGAAGCAACATGGTAATCTTTAAATGCTATATCATTTCAAAAAAAAATATTTTTGGATAATCATTTAATAGAATTATAACTCCTAAATTTATCTAAACCGACCTCTGATACCAACTATAAGACCCCAGCCTTAAACCTTACTTAATATTGAGTTATTACAAGATTACACATTGAGGATCTTTTCATGTTTAGAGTTTTAGAGAACTAGATCATAAAACTTGCATTACATTTCACAAATAAACAAAGTGGGTACATAAAGATAGTATTCTTCTTTTCCATCAATGGAAACATATTTAAAATAAAACATGGATTCTTTCTTGACACTTCCTTGACACTATCATCATATCATGTACCATTCCCTTGACCTGTGAAAAACATTTCAAAAAACCTGGGATGAGCATAAAAAGCTCAGTAAGGGATATAAAAATATGGAAAGGAAACATGGGTACATATATACATAAGAATGAAATCATTCTTTACCCATAAAACATAAGCACATTAACATACCTCATCAAATCATGAATAAATCATAGAAATCATAAGACATAAAGGTAACTTGAGGCATTAATAACATTCTTACGTAGGGAGTAACCCTCTTGGTTACGTTTGGAATACCCATCACCGTATATTCCTTAAATATCTTCGGAGAAACCTGAACGTTTCACTCCTTCACATTACCCAATGCATTGGAGAGCTATATCAGCCTCACCCGCCCTTATTTTATCACAGAACCACTCGTCTTCATAATAATGCCCAAGAACCTCAACATAATCGTATCACATAAAACATGCATAAAGGAAACATAAAATTTCCACCTTTCAATCACAAGATATCAATACAACACATTGATATAAAAACATTATGATAACCATTTTCGATACAAAAATAAAAGAAAGTAATACGTGATATTTATTTTTCTTATAAAAAGAAGGTATGGCTTGTAAAGGAAGCCGAAACCCAAACAACGGTCACAGCGGCAGAGAAGTCGTTGTTGCCGTATACGTACGAAAAAAACATTCCCTTTTTTCGTTTAGTAAAACGCTTCCTAAAAAAGATTCCTTTTGGATAAACGTAAAATTCAAAGATGTTTATACAACATATAAAAGAAGGTTGTGTATAAAACAAAATATGCCTCAATGAAAGGAGATTGAGATGAAGTCCCATACCTCAGGTCCGACTTGACTCTGTCATTCTTTGATGTCCTGAATAATAAACTTGAGTTAACTTCTACTTGTTTAAGAACCTCTTTCAAGTTCATTTTTCCTTTTATATCACTTATTTCCATGTCATTAACACTATGTAATCATTTTAGTTAATAACGGTCATTTTAACGATCATTGGTACTTGAGTAAAAAATAATCCCTTTATAATTACAAGTTGTTCATGTATCCATTATATCCAGAATTATAATCATGATGTATATATAATATATTTCATATATATCCTGTACAGGCATGAATTTATAATATTACATAATCATTTAGAGGTAAGAAATGAAATGCACCGTTCATGGAGACGGTAAGCCGTACGTACGCATGAAAGCTACTTTCATTTCTATTTCATATTTTATAGAATGGAATCATACTGATATATAGGTATATTATAATTCAAATATAATATCATATATAATATCATAGTTTCATCCTTTATACGTCCAACATATGGTATTTAACGAATCAAATCACTTTGAGGGGGCGGTAGTCCGCACTTCCTTAAATGAAGATACCGCGTTTACCCATAATGGAAACCATAATGTTATGCCCAAAATGAAAAATACAGAAGCTTAAGGAAAACATAAAAATATTATATATCATATATAAATATAGTGTCATCTTAATGGACACCTTTGAAGGTGTTAAAGGAATGTTGAACAATCATTGTTTCGGGAGGCATAAATTCACCATCCACAGAAACCGTATGTTCTTTAACCATTAGATGTAGGTGTGTGTAAGTGTAGCTTGAATACTTCTTATAACAACATCCTAGTATATTGAGGATACTGTAGTTGTTACAAAAGAAAAGAATAAAAAGAGTTTATGGGGTTGGAGAAGCAAAATAAAACAAAAGGACTCAAGTGAAGACATTACCTTAAAATCGGGTAACTCCATTTGGTTTGAGCTAAAAGGCTTCCTTGGGAAGTCTTCTGCCCAAAGTGAGGCTTCAAGGAGTAAAAGAGGGAAGTGGAGAGACAAAATGGGTATGGTTTGGCCGAGCCAAAGGTTTTGGGAGTGCGGGTAAGGAGGTAGAGGTGGGGGCCTTTTATAAGAGGAGAGGAGGGCCAGTCTTGGAAAGTAAAGAAATGTCACATTATTTTAAAATGAGTTTCAGATTCAAAAGGTCCCACATTGTTATAATTCTAGGATAAGGTGATAAGGGTTCAAAATCCACCAATACAATAGGTTTTGTACATGTTTAGGTCATATATTTTACATTATATTTTCATTTTATTTAAATCCTTTATTAATGAGGTAATCACTACATCATTATGATGTCATAAATACATTTATTTATTTAATGTCAAAAAATTATAAAAAAATACTATGACGTAGGAAATCGTTTTTTCTTTCCAATGAATGTTTATAGTAAAAAATCTGACTTGTATAACCCCATTTAAAAATTGTTTTCGTAAAACATATTATGTTTGTGTCATTTTTACTTTTATATTAAATAAAAAGTTATTTATGTCATTTCCCAACCAAAGTGGCTCCATGGGGTCCCCAAATTGACCCATGGCTTGTATTGGTCGTCCATGACACATCCAATAAGTTTAGTACATGTTTCTAGGTCATTTCATATTATTAAAGCATTATTTTTACCTTAAACTAAACTAATTACCACTAATCGCGATTAAAAACATAATAAGTTACTATTCACCAAAAAATTATTTTAATCTCATTGAACCATATTTTACTTCTTAATGAAAACCATGTATGTCGGATTTTTTAAATTCAAAACACAGATGTGGTAATATTTCATTTAAACGAAAAATCGGTTTTTATAAGTACCACTTAGTTGTTTCACTATTCATCAAAAATTGAAGTTTTTCAGAAAAATACCAAAAATTCACCCTAAGCTATATTTGATATTCCGAATTCAAAAATGAAGTCTATTTTACAAAATTCATAACATATAATTCACATTAATTAATTTAATAATTAATTCCCGTTGTCATGACAAATAGCGTGTTTTTATGAAACAATAAGTATCAAATGATTGATACCAGTTTAAGTCTAATTTCAAAGTGAAATTGATTCCAATGACCACCATTGGATTAAATGGTAAAAATATATTCAGATTAAACTTTAAGACCAACTCATATGATAATATAATCATATAAATAAATTAGATTAAAAAGGAGTTTTGATGTAAAATGCAGTATTTTTCACTATTCATTAAAAAATGAACATTGTTAGAAAAATACTGAAAATTCAAACAAAGTAAATTTTGATGTCCCAATCATAAATAATAAGTTTATTTTGACAAACATAGCTTATAAAATTGTCAAAATATAGATTTAAAAATGGTTTGCCACCAAAAGGCAGTAAAACAATCTTGTAAAAATATTAGTGTATTTCATGCTTAAGATTGGATTTATTTTCATTTTAAGCCTCTAAAATACTATCTAGTTCATTAATAGACATAGATAAAAATATCTATTATTCATTAATTACTTGGGATGTTACACCATGGGCCGGCTTGGGAGGCTGGAGCGGTTAGGGTGCAGGTTCATTTGGGTGGTGGTTCAAGTGGCCGGGCGGCGGTCGGGAATGACGGTTGGTGGGCCAGCGAGCAGCTGTGTGGCAGATCGCCCAGTGTGGACCAGTGGGTCTGGCTAGGGTTCACGGGAGGCATGATGGCTGGGAGGATGGGAGGCCGAGCTAGTGTAGTTCGGCGTAGAGCAGGCCGGCACGGGCTGACGGTGGTCGGCTGAGGCGCACAGGAGGCTGGTGGAGGCTGAGAGCTGGGTGGTGCGGGCCGGAAGTTGTGTGATCGGGGTGGCTCGGCTGATTTGGCGGTTGAATGTGCGGCCATGGCGGCCCATCTTGAGGGCCGCGGTTCGACCCGAAGCACTGGAGCACGGCGAGGGCAGTGTAGTTTGTGGAGGCCATGTGTAGTGTGGCCTTTGTCATTGCTACCTTTGTCATTCCATCTCATCATCACCATGCTAATATTCATCATAATCAAGAACGGCAGAGGGGTCAGGCCTTGTTGGTTTGGCCCGCACCCTCCATGTTTAGGGTGGTAACAATTACCTATCAAGAAGTAGGATGAACAATAATTATTTTACAATCTCCCCACTAATTCCTTTCCAACCAAGGATCAGAAAAAGAAGTGGAATAATACACAAATAAACCCCCTACCATTGTTCATCATTCACCGATGATGTCAGGGAAAGAAGATGATGGTGGTCTTTATTCGTCATGTTTTCCACACCCTTCCAATCCCGAGCTCACACGTCAGTTGTGGAAGATTCTCCATGTCCATAGGTGTCTGGGGAAGATGTTCGAAGGAGTTCATTTCTGACATTATTCTCTGGATGAATGCATTCTTCGTTCTTTGATGGTAGATGATGTTTTTTGTAGGAGGGATCCTTTTCTCCCAGCTCTCCTCTCCCCCAATACGAAAATATGTGCCGAATAATATATTATAAAATCTACTATTTCATTTGAAATATTTGAAAAAAAATCTAAACATTTGATGGCACATTAAAATTAATGGGAGGATTTAGCCCCAATAATTGGGTGTGTTGGCATATTTAATTTTGAGGAAGCTTAAGAGGATCCTCCACATTAAAGAGGGAGGGATAAGTGTTTTTCCTCTCCACTCATTTAATAGCGGGCAAGTGGTCCATACCCCTATTATTCAATTAGGGGGGTTATGCAGTCTCGGGTGGTCCCCACCACATTAATCCACAAATGAGAGATTGAGTTTGGGTGGGCCCCACCACCATAAACTCTCATGGGAGGTTGATTTGTGGTGGTCCTACCTCCAACTTCCATGAGGAGGTTTTATAAAATATATAAAAATTAATCCACACACTTAATTTTTATTTAATTCATTCTCTAAAAACCCAAAAACAATATTTTAACCTCGAACCACTATCGTCAAGGATATATTCTTCATAAGGGAATATCGGTGCTACGATTTCAACGGTGTCTTCAGATTTCAATTCTGAGGACCGTCTCAAAAGTTATAAAAATCTCTCTCGTACGTTTACTAAACGAACGCAAAAAAAAAACATCAGAAATTGATTCTGGGCACACTGGGCCTCAGAACCATGCGCCGTAAATTTTCGCAGACTCGTAAAATTCCCATGTATTTAAAAAAATCCACAGATATTATGGATCAATACATTCTCCCCACCATATGGAATTATGTCCCCAGCAGCTACAACTCAAACTAAGGGAACACGTGTGTGTACTAAGGACACATCTTAGCCTCCCTCTACTATGTGCATTATTGAAGGATCCCATGCTACCAGCGAATGCGAAGTAGAGGTATCGATCATCCATGTAGAAACTGATCATGTCGATCCTCAATTTCCACTGGAACCTCCACGAATGTCTCTCCATCGTCGATTTCCACCTCTCCATGGTCGATGATGTGAGATGGTTCGTGCACTTATCTTCTCAGTTGAGACACGTAGAAGACATCATGTACCCGATGGAACTGAGATGGAAGAGTTAAGATATAAGACACCTTTCCTACACATTTGAGGAACTGGAATGGTCTAAATTATCTCGGAGTTAACTTTACGCCTCGTACAAATCTCTGTAGACCTCATCGAGTGAGACCCTTAGAAAGGCATGGTCGCCATCCTCAAACACCAGAGGTCTCCATCTCCTGTCATTATATGACTTCTACCAACTTTGTGATGTCTTCATCTACTCCTGGTTGATATGAAACATCTTTGTGGTAGCTTTTACCATCTCTGGTCCCACGAGTGCTGACTCTCTTGGGTTATTCCAGCACAAAGGTGATCTACAAGGTCTCCCATACAACGCCTCGAAAGGTGCCAACCCAATTGGGAAATGTTAGCTATTGTTGTATGCAAACTCAACCAATGGTAAGTGGACCTCATAAATACGACCAAAGTCAAGGATTCATGCACTAAGAATGTCATCGAGAGACTAAATGTTCTTCTCAGTCTGGCCATACGTTTGAGGATGGAAGGTAGTGCTCAGGCGGATCTGCATTATGAAACCCTCCTGCAACCCCTTCCATAGCTGGGACGTAAACCATATGTCATGATTAGAGACAATAGAAAAAGGTAATCCTTGTATCCGTACAATATCCTACACATAGGGGTGTCCCAACATCCTTACTAAACCTTTCTCTCCAATTGGTAGTAAGTGGGCCAACATGGTGATTCGATCAATGATCACCCAAATAGAGTTGTGATCCATAGATTTATGTGGAAGTCCTATCATGAATTCCATCAATATCCCATCACACTTCCTCTCTGGGACCTCAAATGGCTGGACCAAGCCTTCTGGTACATGGTGATCCACCTTCACTTGTGGAAAAGTGATGCATCGAGTGACAAACTCCGCAACTGCCATCTTCATACCTGGCCAACAGTGTTGTTGTCAATGGTATTGGTACATCTTCACCACTCCTGGATGTATCACTAATGTGGATGTGTAGAACTCCCTCAAAACATCCTCCTGAAGTGACACAGGTACCATAGTACATCCTCCAAAGGGGATTGCATGCTCTACACCTTTAGAATATCCATCAGTTGTCTGCACTATGGATATCTGAGAACATCATGTCTCGCAATCAGCGTCCCCATGCTTTGCCTCGATGAATCACTGAAGAAGTGGGGAGTGACTGTAAGATACTGAAGGAATGCTGCTCCATCTCTATCCATAAAGGATATCTGTAAAGCAGCCAGCTGCTCTATCGCCTCACCTAGCAGTTGTATACCAGACCTCATACTGAGTGCATCAACAACAATATTCCCCTTCCCATGAGTATTGACTATCTCGTAGTCGTATTCCCGGAGTAACTCAAGCCAATGTCGCTGTCTCAGGTTCAAGTCCTTCTGGGAGAAGATATTCTTGAGACTCTTGTCATCAGATTAAACGGTAAAATGCTCTCCCATCAAGTAGTTCCACCACATATTCAAGTCAAAGGCCACTACTTCTAACTCCAGGTCATGGGTAGTGTAGTTCTGTTCATGTTGTCTCAGCTGTTGTGAACCATATGTGATCACTGCTCACTCCTTTATTAGGACACACCTGAGTCTGGTTTATGATGCGTCTTAGTAGACTATGTACCCTACACCTTCCTCTGGGAGCCTCAATATTGGGGAACTAGTTAGCCTCTACCTCAGCTATTGAATGCTCTGCTAGCATATCTCTAACCACATGAAGGGTTTCCCCTTCTTCGTCATGGATGAATGTGGTGCTGCATCTCTGTATAATTCTGGCACGAATCTCCCGTAAAAACCAACCAAACCCAAGAAACTTTGTATATCTGTCACAATCCTTAGTGGCTCCCAAGAAAGAACCACCTCAATCTCAGCTGGATCCACTATAACTCTAGCCTCTGAGATGATGTTTCCTAAGAAGTGAACCATTTGGATCCAAAACTGGCACTTCGACAGCTTACAATAAAGCTGGAGCTCTTAATGTGTGTCCAGTACTAACTGAAAATGGTAGGCATGTTCCTCCTCATTAGTCAAGTATATCAATATGTCGTCGATGAGGACTACGACAAAGTGATTGAGGTATGACTAGAATATTTTGTACATGAGTCCAATGAAAACTATTGGAGTGATGGTTAGACCTAATGACATAACAAAAAACCCATAGTGGTCATTCCGATATCTGAAGGCTGTCTTCCACACATCCTTGACTCGAACTCTGAGCTGGTGATAGCCTGATCTGAGGTCAATCTTCAAGAACCACCGCCCTCCCTTCAACTGATCAAAGAGGTCGTCAATCCTCTTGAGTGAGTACTTGTTCTTGACGGTCACCTGGTTTTGGTGATGGTAGTAGAAAAAAAGCCTCAAGCTTCCATCCACCTTCTTTGAAAACAGAATCGGGAATGCCCATGGAGAAACACTGGGACAGATGAATCCATTCTCTTGCAGGTCCTCTAGCTGTACCCGCATCTCGCGAAGCTCTGCTAGAGGCATCTGATATACTGGTGTAGATATTTGCGTTATCCCGCTGGTGTAGGTCATTATAGAAGTCCACCTCTCTATGAGTAGGTAGTACTAGAACATCATCAAGGATAATATCTGTATACTGGTCCAACACTATAGGATAGCTCAGACACTCCCCATCAACTAATCCAAGGGTAAGGTAGGCCAACGGATGAGTGATCGGCTATACCCTCCTTCGGGAAAGTCCATACTATGCTGCAAAGGCTCCCTTCTCGCCAGTGAAGGTAAACCTAGTCCCATCCATATAGACACACTGGAAATTGCGCCAAATACAGTAGATCTCATCATGTACTGTAGATAACCTATCCATACCCAAGATGACATCATATGTCATCGATGCCACTACTAGGAGATCCCACCTGAAGCTCTCGCCTCCTAGAGTATGCTCACAGTGCTGGCATTAATGTGTAATCGTCAAATCTACTCCCATAAGAATCTCTAGTCATAAGGATCGAGCCAACAACTGTGTCATAATATCCGAGCTCCGAACGAGGGAAGTTGAAATGAAAGAATGACAATAACATGTGTCTATAAGAACTGAAGCTATAGTGGCATCGACACAGATCATACCTCAAATCATCTCTAGAGCACCATGATCTTATGACTCAGCTGGCTAGAGTTGATATCTCGTTTGTCCACCTACTCTCTACGGTCGGGGTGAACCTCCTGGTGGTGGTGGCGGTAACACCATGAAATGTCATCCACCACCAGCTGCATGACTAGCTCCTCTGCCAAGTTCGCCTACTCCCT
Source organism: Viscum album (assembly GCA_963277665.1). NCBI lineage: Eukaryota > Viridiplantae > Streptophyta > Magnoliopsida > Santalales > Viscaceae > Viscum > Viscum album. The sequence continues at coordinate 1,379,794,325 of OY728152.1, forward strand.
GCTGAACGCCTCGATCGAATCTATGCCTCTGAATGGTCAGTCCCTCTATTTTGTGCTGATCATCCTATTGGAAGGTCAGAATGTCATGAGCCATGTGACCCTTCCCTCAGCATAAGTAACACCGCCCGCTCCTGGCATGTATGTATCTCCCCCGAGTGCCCCACACAACTAATCCTGAGTCATCAATTCGTCCCCCCGTGGGTCTGGTCCTAATAGACCTTTGCTCCATCTATCCAGTTAGAGCTGCAAAAGACTCCTATACATGTCAACTAGTGGTGGGTCTCACTGCAGGAGACTGCTCCACAAGGAAACTCTCCACCAGGAGGGCTCTCTCTAGCACCCCCGCCTACGTCAGGATGCTGAGTGAGATCATCAAAGCCTTGATACCTCACCTAAGTCCATGCTCGAAGGTCTGGGACCTGAAGAAAGTGTCTCTTACCATATCAGGGGAGTATCACGAGAGTTCGGTGAATATCTCTGAGTACTTTGCCACCGTCATGCTTCCCTATTTCAAGTGAGTAGCTCTTGTATTTTCACTGCACATAGGGTGGCTGGGAAAAACTCCTCCCGAAACTGGCTCTCAAAGTATGCCCAGAGTAGTGTCACATCATAATGCACCTGGAGCATCTGGCTCCACCATCTTCCTACTCCTACCCGAAGGAGACTCGCAACATGGATCATCATAAGGTAGGTGGGTGTCCCTACCAGTCTGAATAATCTCACCACAACCTCTATCTATTTATCTACTGCCTGTGGGTCCATCTCTCCCCTTAACCTGGGTGGCCTCTGGTGCTGGAACTCGTGTAATGCACTCAAACGGCGTGCATGGTCTGCTGCAGGGTATGGTTGCATCGTTAGACCAATAGGTCATGGTACTGATCGTGCCTCCACTGTGATAAGGCCATACACCGAGGCCTTGTCACTCTGAGGGATATCTGCGAGTACAACTCTCGGGGCTCTAGCTAGTCGTCTATGGGGAGAAATACTGAATGAAAAAGATGCAACATGGACAAATTTTATACCTAGTGAGAAGACCTGGTTGAGATGACATAAAAAAAACTTTTGAAAACACACCCACAATCAGTGTTTTCGTGTACTGAGTTAGAAATCAATAGTCCGGTTCTTGATTTATAGATATGTTGGCCCCTGCACCAACACTGGACTCCCTGAACTGAAACCCACTATTAGTATCATTAAAACTATTGCTTCACAAAAGGTGTAAATCCCTAAACTGGGAAGGAAATGTTTTTGAAACTTGAAGACGCACACAACAGAGTACGAGCTGGAATACAAACACTATGTAAAACTGTATTCCAAAGAGTGTTGAAAGTAGAGCGGCCGGAATACAAGACCAACAGGAATGTACAAGTACAACTGAAAAAAGTACAAAAGAAGAATGGTAAAGAAGCATCTTGGACATCTTCTAGGATTCCTTCTTGAAGGGTAGGTACAGATAGCCTTCACAACACTCCATGTCTGTCTGTCTCCTCTATGTACCATCACGCCATGTGCTCCACCTCCGGGTACCATCGAGTCCTAGTACACTCAGCCTCTGTTAGCATTGTATTTTATCCGAATCCAACACAATGGGGTTCAGGCATAACCCATACAGGGGTGAGTATAATGATACTCAGTAAGGACCCTGATACCCACATGGTCCCACAAAACAAAAAAGGATAAACCACAAAGTATGAAATCAATAGGTAACCCCACTTAGGTATCTTCTCATACATATACCTATGTTATCAATTAATCCATCTCAATCATGAGGTAAAAAAATTACCGACTCAGCTCACACCCGTATTTATTCTATGGGTAAAATCAAGTAACATTTTCAAGGATAACATCGAACACCTCAGATGCATGAGAACTCATCCTCTATCAAGTATAGTGGGCTTGATGCATCACAAAGAGGTGCTTCGCGCAATCCTTGGACTAGTGAGGTACTACTCCTATCGAGTACTATGGTTCTGCCACGTCACACAATGGTGCTCCCCACCATGGATCCGCTATGTCACATAGAGGCGATCCCCCTCACAACCGCCTGAGGTACTTCTCCTGTTGAGTACCATGGTTCTACCGCGACACCAAGGCACTCCCCACTGTGGGTCTTCTAGGACTACAAGATGATCCCTACTGGGCTAGTCGAATCACCCCAAGTCGAATCGGTCAGTAGTAATCAGGTCTCAGCCAACTACTAGGACTCCACACTATGCTTACTCAACTCTGGGAGAATCCACTCCACAAGCTACTAGTCGATGCTACAACTGTCACAAAGTCCCACGTAGAAGTATCACAACAGTATGCCCAGTCAAAGGTGCCTCAATGCAGTAGAAAGTGCATCAATCGGACTCTCGGTATGTGAGTTATTATCATTTTTTTCCCAGGTTCCCGGTTCGATTCATGGAAGATCCAATCTGATTGCATCCCAACTATACCCTAAACTCCAGTGGGGTATTCTCGAAGGGACCTTCATGATCCAAGAATACCAGCGCCGCTGACAGTTCGTCAAATGGTCATCTGGTGCCAAAGATAGGGCCAATGAATGTAATGGGTCGGTAGTGGCCCCGAGTCCGGTCTAACCCTTTCTGGGCCGACCCGGTTTTGGTCAACCCGGTCAGATCTGTTCGGTCTGGCCCAAACCATTGGGTGGACCAGCCTGTTAGGTTTGGCCCAACCTGCTAGGCCCAGCCCAACAGGCTGTGTGGGCAGTTCAACCTGGGTTCGGGGCTGGTTCTGCCCAGAGTGTTGTGACGGTGCGGCCTGGCGTGGCTCAATCCAAAGGCCATGGCCATGACTATTTGTCCAGGGCACAGCGAGGAGGGCTGCAGACCGACTTGGGAGGCCTGCGCGGCTAGTGATCCAGTTCAGTTGAGTGGTGGATCGGGGGGTCGGGAGGCAGCAGGGTTGGCCGGTGGGCGGCCGGGGGCGGCTCGGCCAGCACAGGCTGACGAGATTGGCCGGAGTGCATGGGAGGTGGGGCGGCCGAAAGGCCAGGAGGAAAGGCCAGCACGGTTCGGCAGGGCTCTGGATGGAGCGACCCTGTGTTGTTCGGCCAGGGTGCACGGCAGGCCGGTAGCATCCGGGATCCTGAAGGTGTATGCTAGCGGTGGTGCGGCCGGGGTGGCTCGGACAATTCGACCGGCAGACGGCGTGTCTAGGGAAGCTCAGTCAGAGGGTCATGGTTCAGCCTGGAGAACCAGAGCACAGTGGGGGCGGCGAGGTTCGCAGAGGTCACGGGTAGCACGAATTTTGTCGTCACCACCTTCATTGTTTCTTCGTCTCATCACCATGACAATGTTCATCACAAACAAGAATGGTGTAGGGGTCACTCCATATTGGTTTGTCCCACACCCTCCGCATTTAGGGTGGCAACAATTGGCTCATTAAGAAGTATGATGAACAACACTTATTTTAAAATCTCCACACCAATTCATTTCCAACCGAAGATGAGAAAAAGAAAAAGAATAATACACTAATAAACCCCCTACCATTGTTCATCATTCGACGAAAAAGTCACGGAATGAAGACAAAAGTGATCGTCATTTATCACATCTACCGCACACTTCCAATCCCAAGCTCACACATTGGTTGTGGAAGATGCTCCATGTCGGTAGGTTTCTGTGGAAGATGTTCGAAGAAGATCGTTGCCGGAAAACTTCATTGAAGATGAGGTTCTTTGTTGGAGAACTCCTTTCCTCCCAAGCTCTCCTCTCCCAAAATATGACAATATGTTCCAGATAATAGATAATAAACTCTAATATTTCATTAGAATGATTTCAAAAATAAAATCTAAACATTTGATGGAACATTAAAATTAATCGGAGGATTTGGCCCCATTAAATGTGTGGGCTGGAAACTATAATGTGGAGGAAGCTCAAGAGACTCCTCTGCATTAAAGAGGGGAAGTTGTGAGGTTTTCCTATCCTCTCATTTAATAGGGGTAGGGTTGTCCCCACCACTACTACTCAAATAGGGAGGTTATGTGGTCTCGGGTGGTCCCCACAATAGTAATCCTCACATGGGAGGTTGAGTTTCGGTGGGCCTCATCATGATAACTAATCTGGGGAGGTTAAGGTGTGGTGGTCCCACCTAGAACATTAGTGAGGATGTTTTAACCAACAAGTAAAAATTAAGCCACATAAATAATTTTTATTTAATTCATTCTCTAAAAACCCCAAAACTATCTTTTAACCTTAATCCACTACCATCGAGGTGATAGTCTTCTTAAGCGAATACCGGTGCTGTGAGTTCAACGGTGTCCTCCGATTTCAATTTCGATCACTGGTTCAAAAGTTATAAAAAATCCAACGATAAATTTTTAACGTACCCGAAAAAAACATCAAAAATTGATTCCGAGCACACCGGTCCTCGGAATCATGCGCAGTAAATTTTTGTGGACTAGAAAAATTCCCATATATTTTAATAATATTATATAGAAATTATGGGTCTTTACTTCGGTAAATTGTTTTACCTAGGTAATTTAGATCATAAAAAATACTACAATGAAACATATTTTTATATTTAGGACCAATGATTATAAACATAAAATAAAATCTATCAAATAAAAATTAGTTGTATAAAGAAAAAAAATTAACAGAAACTCACACATTTTTTGGAAAAAATAATTTTTTTGTGAAAAATATATTTAATTAATTTATAATTAAAAATGAACATTAATTAAAGAAATTTAAATTAATTATTATTATTAGAAAATATTTAATTTAAAAATAAAAAATGTCTGTAAATTTTTAATATCTTGTTATAATTAATCAAATAGAGTAGTTAAAACTTTTTCTTTGATAGACTAAATTTATTTTAAATTGTTGAGATTGAGATTATAAATTCAAAATGGTATTTGAAAAATAATTATTATTAATTATAATTTTTTTTTGTAATTAGATAAATATTCCAAACCATAAAATTTTCTATTATAATATAATTATTTTATTAAGGTGATGAAATTATTAGAATCAATATTTTCAACAATCAACTAAATGTTAATTTTTCCCAAAAAAAACTTATTAGACTAATACAAATATGAGAAATTAAAATATGTAGTTAATTATTACAAATTCACATTCTATATTTTATAAAAATTTCATTAAAATCAATTGATAAAATATGATTACAAAATTTTATTATAAGAAATAATTTTCATAATTTGTCTACTCCTTTGAGATTAGTGATAATTAATACTATATCAGAAAATAGTAATATTATATTAATAATATAAATTTATAGCATAGTAAATTCTTTGATTAGTTTCATAGATATAGTATAAGTATTGATATTTAATGTTAATATTATTTTGTATTTAAAAAAGAACACTTGTTTATATATATTTCAATATTATGTTATGGTAATTTATAACTTCTAATTATCATGATACAATATAATGGTCTATAGTTTGTTTTATTGTTTCATTAGGAACTAGTCATATAACATATAATTTTATCAGGAATGAATATCTAGTGTTCTTATATTTTACCCCCTTTGAAGAATTTCAACCTAATTTTTGTTGAAAGGATTAAATCATGTGTTGGTACATTTCTATCATCACATACTCAACATAAAAATTATCGTTCTCAAACAAATCATTTCTTCGTAGAACATTGAACAGATGAGTTATGTTTAGTTGCAACATCGTATCTCAAGGATTATGAATATCCACATTATTCCTCATTTTATAGATGTAGTTCCATTTATAAAGAATCTAAGATCAGCATATGTGAACTTTTTTTATATAAATTCTCAAATGTGATACATGGAACACAACAGGTAATTGATAGGGGTTTTAATGGACTATTAAATGATTGGATACAACCATAAAATGACCCAGGATTTCTAAGGGATTGATGTATCAATGAATTAGTTTCTCTTTCTTCCAACATATCTTAACTCACTTCTGTAGAGTTTATAAAAAAACACATTATCCCTGATATCAAAATCATGAACTCATTTATGAATACATACATAGATCTTCTATCTAATTTTATCCACAATAAGATGAAACAAAATTATTTAAACCTTCTATAACATTTCATTGTATTGGTTTTCATGTATTCGGTTCCTCTCTCTATCGTCTTCTTGGAATATTGTTGTCTTGTAACTATTCTAATACAAATCCACAAACAGTTTCATTCAAATGCAATAATAGAAACTACTATTATAAGACAACTCTACCAGGATATTTTTTTATCCTAACATAACTGTAAATCCATTGATAATTTCCCCAGTGTATCGTAGTGATTTTGAATTGTACTCTCAATAAATCCATCATTATGAAAACGATATGCAATTGAAATGATCAGAAATGTCTACAATTATTTCTTAATGATTCTCCTTAATATTTATATATACATTATATATGAGTAATATTATATATATAACGGCACTCCAGGCATCCTTACAGATTCCCTCATGTATTTCATGGTTAGTTAGTAAAGGGGTAAATATTCTTCGATTAAAATAATATCTATAAAATTTGTAAGGTGATTGACGAAATCCAAAAAAGAATTATTAACATTAGAACTTTTGTGGAGTCCTAGAAATATTTCCTTAGTGATTTTTTTTTCAAATTTCCATATTGGTTCTAGTACTTGTTGCAACATTCACCTAATAATTTTTCATCCAGCCTTAACATTTAATCATTAAAATAAATAAGAAATGTATTTTTCAATTTCTCTATTCATATAAACTGACATAATAAATATTTTCATATCATAATAAATATATTTTCATTCTATTATGGATAGATAAATATGAGTTGTGAGCACCATAAAAATGTTCCTTCATCAATCCTATATTTGATGGGATACCCATATGCGTTCCCAAACTTATAATTCATCCTTCAACAATGATGAAATATGGGATTTTCTCTACCTTTTTATGTACCACCAAATCACCATTCTGTTATTCCATTACTATTACATGAATGAATGGTAGAGTAATTAGATGGGAAAGATAGATTTTAACTCACCCCATTTTCACTTCTAGAATAATTCTAATAAAATTATTGAGTATAATAACCTTTTCAATCCTCTTCATGGGTATATTATTATGATATTTCATACTCAGAGCATCAACCAATTTTTTTTCATAACCCGTATATAAATGATTTGAGAAATCATAGGATTATATCAAATTTAACAATATCCATAAATGCATAATAAATTACATTGATTTTAAATATATTTGAATATAATGATATAATATATATATCACACTTTTTGTTATATAATTAATGTCACCATTATCTAAATGAAAAAATTAAATTACTATCTCTAAATATTTTTTTGGGTAATTTAATTCTTGAATATTTAATAAGAATGAACAATATGTAATTAAATTATCATTTCACATGGGGATTCATCCAAAAAACATTTATTATGCATCACCATATATTATAAATCCTACCCCACTACAGGGTAGTGTTTTTATAAGAGAACTAACCAACCTCTTCTTCAATTCCAATATTCTTCATATTATTGAATCAAATATAACTTTATTCCCTATTGTGTCCAATTGGTAAGTGGATTTCTTAATTGGGAGAAATTAATCATGAATAATAGAGAATATCCAAATATCCTATAAATGAAATAGATCTCATTTCTAGTTTCAGATCCTATCCATTTCACAATAACATCTATCACTAAAGGATATACTAATATTGACATGCTTATGATTACTGACCCATGATTGAAACCATATGTAGTAAAAATTCACAATTCCTAAATTAGGTATAAAACATATCTTTTCTCAATACTGTTAACAAAATTTAGAAATTAACCTCGTGCTATTTTTTATATTTGAATATATAATAATGTCATTTATAAAGAATTTTTTTTATAATCATAGTATGTGGGGATTCTATTTATTAGATCAAGGATGATATCAAGGAATTGATAATTCTAAATGAAAACACTATAGACTTATAGTGTATATACCTTCTATATAATGTATTATTTGATATATCCTCCCATTTTATCCATAAATAATTATATTAATATTAAAAACAGATCATTGAGATTTATTGATAACATTAGAGTTAATATAGTAGATCATCGATGTGTTGTATATGATAATTTATTAAATGTGATTTATTAATCATATAATAATCAATTAAAAGAAACCTCGATCCTTTGTTTTGTTTGGAAAATAGTACCGATGTACCAGATGGTGATGAAATGAGGTATAAGAATCCATCTTCCAAAATGTAGTGGGGTTTATTCTTTAAGCCATCCAATTCAGTTGGATCTATTCTGTTTATACTTTTTGAGATAATAATGATTTTAGTAATGAGTTTCATTGTAGATATGCTCATTATTCCCCCAGTTAGATTCATAAATAATACAATATCTATTCCATGTAGTGGTTATTTAAATTTATCTAAAAGAATTTATGATACAAAAAATGTGTTGACTCGGAAAAAGTATGGTATTAACTGATCTTTTGAAGAGATAATGATTACTGCTCATTACATCATTATCATGATATAAAATATTGGTAGTGATCATGAATATGATTACAAATTACCCTTTTTTAGTATGTTTTAACGAATTATTTACTTAATTACCTTCATTGTAAAGGTATTAATTCATATAATAACTAAACTATTTGAGAGTAATTAATTGTAATACGGGCTGATCATTAATATAGACTTCATCTATTATGTTGCATTAATAAACCTTTTAGAAATTTTTCCAAAATTATGGGCTATGTGTCATATTATTAAAATCATAAAAATTAACCTTGATCCCTTTATAAAAACACCAACATTCTCCCTAGATAATTTATTTCATATAATAATTTGGGACTTCTTACCACTATGTGAATTATGATCACATAAAATAAAAAACGTGACATTCCTATTAATTTCTTTAGAATATAGAGATGATCCACTTCCCATCACAATATTATGTGAACATCAAACAATATATTCATATCTTATAATGTATATTATGGATAATAATAGTTGATGAGTCATATTTAATACTATAAATTATAGTTCTATTTAACTCTCTATATCAATGATAGAGGTGAGGAATTCCTCTAAGGTCTTTTGACTCTATATAGTCAGCCAATTTTATCATCATTTACATTAATTTAGGCACCATAATTATGAAATGTTTCAATAAACATTAATTAGAGAATAATATCTCATTGAAGTATTTCCATTCCAAAGAGTTTATTTCCTTATTTTTAATTGTGTTCATTCTTAGAAAGTATCGTTGGTCAGCATCACCATATAGATGATATAAAAAAAACAAACCTTCACATAGTTCACGATCTAGATAATAGATAATATATTTTAAATTTAATAGACTCACTAATCAAAAGTAAATGGATTATAAAATTCACTAAATGATGGAGGAAATATCTACATAAATGACTTGAAAAAAAGTCCCTCCCACCATGGTGCCTTTGAGAGACCAACGTGATATTTTTTCCCCACAACATCTGAAACTAGGGTTATAATTTTAATGATATTTATCATTACAATCTAAATATCATTATGTAACCTATTAGGACAATATCAATATTTTCTATTACAACTATTGCTAACTCACTTCACCAAGGTTCCCTCCATTTTCTTGATAATGAAAATCAATGAATGATTAAACAAATTTTTATTATTTTTATAAAATGAAAACATTAATCATTGATGAATTTTTTATAAATTTCATGCATATATTAGCCTATAAATCTCTAGGTTTCAATATATGTCATTCATGATTGTTTTTTACTGTATGTGCTATATGTTTATTGGAACCATTCATAGTGGATAGTGAAGATAATGTGATGAAACAAATCATATCATATATGTTTGTTAAAATAGGTGCACAACAAAAAAACTATTCATCATGAACAAAAATAGTGGTTGAGATATACATAATAATCTTTTCATGGGGTTTTTATAATTTGATGCATATATTTTAAAAGTTTCATTTGTGTTATCCAAGAATAAATACATTGATAATAAAATAAAATATTCCATACATTATAAAAAAATCACTATGGTATCCTAAATATATTGTCATCAGTTATATTTTTCATTATATTTTTTTTTGTTATGAATCACAAAACTAATTTCCAAAATCAACTAAAAAAATCTCCAAAATACATAAATTAGTCTCTAATTCCTTGCATGGTGACCCTAGCCTAACACTATTAACACAATAAAATAATATTTGGATTTAAATTATACACCACAAAACTGATACACAATCAAAATACTAAATAGTTTGTTCATAGATATAAGAGATATAAAATTATTTTTTTATAACACATGAATTTTATCAATTAATTTTCTCACCTAGAACCTTTCCTAGACATTTCATATTCATTAATAATATTTAATTACCAAGGAGTTTAATCACAAGAAACATGTATGGTAAAATACTCAATAATGGAAAAGACATATCCTATAGTATATGTTCATATTTACGAAGTGGAATATTATGAAAAATAAATATTTAATTAAGAGATCATAAGTCAATTTATAATAACAAAATAACAGAATATATAAACATAAATCATAAAATGATCGATAAAGAAGATGAAATGATATGAAACACCTCGAAACACATATAAATAATAATAAAACATGTGATCATAATATAAAATAGTGGAAATCTCGAAAAAAAATGCATGATCTTAAAAACAGGATATTTCATGGAAAAAGAAATGCCTCTTAAAAAACAGGAATAACATGATAAAAAATATGACAATGTTTCATAGCTAGAGAAACTCATTATTGTTTCATGTCAATATGTATAATATAACCTATGTGAGATACAACACTAGGCCAATTCCAAGTTGAATAATGTCATTATTTCCACGCATGTAAATATAAGTTGACCCGTCAAACACAATAAACTAAAAACAAACATATTATGTCGAAACATAATTTATCATGAGATATAAGGATATACAAATTAATTTAAAGATAATATAGTTCACAAACCATAATCATATGTACATATATATGTAACATAATATCAATCATCATTATAACTCATATAATTCACAGTAAAATATTGTGTTTCTTAAACATATCACAAAACATATGATTAATAAATAATTTGATATAAATATATATCTATACAAAATTGAACATAATGTCAAAGAATATAAAAAATAACACCCCTGAGTGATAGATCATATAATGATAATGACAACTAAATCCTAAAATGTAAATTTGAAAATAGTTTTTATTCATCATTTATATATTCATAGTTATGAGTTCCTCTTCAAAAAACTACTTTTGTTTTAAGATAAATGAGAATACCACCATTAATTCAATTTAATTTTGGTGAAAAATTATTTTTCCCAAAAAATATAAAAATAATATCATTGAAAATGGTGATTAATTGAAAAATTATTTTCTATATGAAATTATGTAAATCATGGAATATATTTTGAGTTACCAATTCCCTTAACATTACCGTTTATTACTACATAATGCTTTTACCTTTTGTGGAATAAATATAAAAAAACATATAATTCAAATATCTTTTCATATATACTTATATTTATACTATTTATTAATAATAATTATCCATATGTATTACATATTAGAATCTCTTTTCAACATCATTTTTTAATAAACACAAAATTTTTTAATTATATCATAAATGTAGTGTTTATATTATTTTTTATAAATATGTTTTTCATTTAAAAACTATTAATGTTTATAGAATATTTATTTTAAAAATTCTTATTATAATATTATCTTAATTCTAGGGTGTTGTAGTCCTGTTTCATAAAAATAAAAATGGTGAAGAAATAGTTTAATGTCATTTAATTATACCAATGAATTAACATATAATAATATTTACATTTAATATTAATAAAAATAGATTAATGATATATAATAATTATAATTATAAATATAATATATAATTTTAATATATAAATTAAATTCATCCATGTTTTTAATTTATGGAAAAAATAAAACACATTTATTCGTAGAGGCGGAAGATCACACAACACATGTTTCACGTTATGATTTTTCTTATTGGAAATGGGGAGGGTGATTAATTATTATATACTATTTATAATTATATAAATTTATAATAATTATACTAATTATATCATTTTTGTATTATTAAATAATATTTTGTGAAGAATAACATCCTTTGTGGATGTTGAAAATGAAAAGTGGTATAAGAACTTATACCTTAATTATTGTATTATTTCCTTTCAAAAATAACATGTCCATTATGGGGTGGTATTTTGATAATACCAAAACCTAATTAAGGTTTATTCTAGTTTATATAAGTTGATATAGTAGTTTATGGACTTAAATTTGTTTTTCTTTGGATTGAGTGGATGTTTGGAGAGGATTTCCCACTTTATAAGATAATCAATTTGGAAATTTTTGTGAATTCATAATCTTATTCAATAATGGGAAGAAAACATAAAGCTATGTTCATAAAAACTAATAACTAAAGGAGTGGGAACAAGATAGGGTCGAGCTTGACCTCCAAAATCCAAAATGATACATTATTTAATCATGTTATAACAATTTCCTCTATAGGAACTCACTTTAACTATTTTTGTTTTAAATATAGTAACTTGTTTTTACCTGGGAAATTTATCTAATAAAAAGTTAAAATTAAATAATAATTATTTAATTTGATATTCCCATTGATTTTATATATTCATTTAAACTTATCAAACAAAATTAATGTATGTATAGAATCTTAAATTAAAAAAAATCCCATTAAAATTTGATGTGAGCAAGATTATTTATAATTATTAAATAAATATCAATGAAAAATATCCGAATGAATTTAAAAGAATAATAATTTTAAAAATATTATTTATTTAAAAACAAAATATTTTTAAAAAAATTTCCTTTAATTATCATATAATTAATAAATCTAAATAATCTAATAAATGTTCATTAAATCACAATATAAATTTACTAAATGTTCATTATGAGTTCAAAAATTCAATGAAATATATTAAAATTCACTACAATAAATAATATAATATATATATATATATATATATTGATAGGAAAATTATTCCTAAAATATAAATTTATTCATATATTAAAATAAATTCATAAGATTGTTTACATTAATAAAATCTGTATTTTCACAATTCTCCTGAGAATTAATTATTTACAAAAATAATAAAATTTTTCTTAAGATAACATGATTATGAAATATTAAAAAATAATGTTTATTTAAAAATATTACTATCATGAATAATATAAAATTAACATTAAAATTAAATAACAAAATACCATGTCAAATATATTTGTATAAGAAATCATTTTTTCATAATAATTATTTTCTGTTATTAGTACTCATTAAAAATTAATAAATTTTTTTATTTATACATTTTTTATAATAAATTTAAATCACATATAAAATATTATATTAATTTTTTATCTATAATAATGGTTTTCATTTTCATATTGAATTTGTTTGTTTTTATAAATTAATTTACTTATATATATATTTTAATTATATTACAATTATTTATAATTTTTTATTTTAGAGTTACCTTATAATGATCTATATTTGTTTTCTTGTCAAGTAGTGGAAATTAGGCCTAGTATTTAATTATAGTAGAATAAACAAGGTTCTCACAATAGTAAGTTGTCCTTTACCACTGACCTAATATGACATTAACAGTGAATTTTCTGTAGTAAATTATGAAAATATATTCTAAATCCTAATGATGGAGTAATTTTTCAAAATATTAATTTTGAATGACTTTTATTTCATTATTTTATTATATAATTAATTTAAATGATCCCCATAAATAGTAATAATTCATTATCTAATGGGGATATAATCTTATTAATACTAAAATAATCGTAGAAAATATTTTCTTTTTCAAACATTAATTTTCATAAAATTTATTATGTTAAATTTTTTGAAAAAAAATTAAATGATTTATTTACCTTTTAAAACATTATTTTTTAGAAATTATGTTTTTCCTCAATCATAATTTTTTTTTGAATATATCTCATTCAAATCTTATAAATATTTTGAATTATTTTTTTCAGAAAACTATTTTCATCTATATGAAAATATCATTAATGATTATAAATATAGTTTTGAAAATTATCTTCATTTATTTCCCTGACCTTATTTTTAACTCTATTATAAAAATATAAAAGGGGTAAAAATATTATATTTTATTGAAAGTTGATTGTATGATGTTTTAGTCAATTCTGAAAAGGTGTATAGGGGAATATTTTCATGTTTTATAAAAATGTAATGTTGTTAAAAAGTAAGGGATTCATTTTTATCGAATGGTGAGAATATATTGGTATCATTTTATCATGATACTAAGTTGTCCATATATTACTGTATTTTTTTATGTCAATAATAATTATTTTTTCATCATAAAAATGAGTATTTATCTTTTTTTATTATATTTAATTGATTTTAAGGATAAAAAAACTCATAATGTGTTTCATTTTCTATCTTCAATTGATGTATAGAATGATTAATGGAAAATAGCTAAAACAATTTGACTGATCATTGAAGCAATCCTAGTAGATGTTTTTAATGATTAAGTGAAGGATTACATGACCAAAGAGGTTCAAAAAATTAAGTAAAGAATACCCTTCATGAAGCATCGTGCAATAGGTAGAATAATTAACTAGTGTAATTTTTTGGGCCAGATGGTAGAATTTGAAGAATTTACCAGCTAATCAGATCCCATGAGATACCATGTAGATGAGCAACAAATAGTTTGTTTTAATGAACCAATTCATTGTGGAATCAATGATTCCAATATCCCACTAATGTGGGTGTAATGAATAATCGATGGAAGTACGTAGTGTGAATATATTTCCATAGTTCCCACTAGCAACCCGATGGGGACTATTAGGTACCCCTTTACCTCGAACTCAGCACTGCATTCCATATATTTATTTTGTTACAATTATGTCAAATTTGGATGTATTTTAATTAAAGACCTATAATTGATAAAAAAATATTACTAAATTTATTAGAGACAATAAATAGGGACCTAGTTGGCCAAGGAAACTCACTAACTCATCTGATATCTATCACTAATGTAATCAAACTTTCTATTTCATTGGATCTATTATAAATGATCTTCTTTTTTCTAGTGCATGGGTGAAAATTAATGTATTATATTATTCTAATTTTATCCTAGAATTAATCATACTTTTTGAAAAAATTGATCCCAAACTGTAATGTGATTTATTCTTAAAATTAATCTAATATTCATATTTTAGTAAATTTTCTCCTCAATACCACTAATATTAGGAAACATGGTTTTATTATCATTCCATTAATACGTTAATTAAATATTCTTCTTTAGGTTTTAATATTCCTCTTTAATGATATATTTTCTATATTATTTATTATTTTAATATATTACCTTAACATTATGATATATCATTAATATATTTGCTTCTATTAAATCTAAAGGACTAATACATAAAATCCTTAAGAGAATGATGTTTTAGATTTAGGGGATTAGTATTAGTTATTACCATAATTTCATACTGTAACATCCCAGACCCTGCCAGCCACCCGAAAAGTGCCGAACGGGTCAGGTGTTACTACCTTAGGTGCACCTCCCCGAATGCCAAAGGCTGCCGACTAGCAGCGAGGGTCTGTTAGGTATAGTGGGGAGGCTATAGCCTCTTGGAGGATCTTAATAAGGGTATCGGTCCAAGTATAACAGTAATGATGCAGTGGAAAGAAAGACTCAGCAGACTCGAAC
This sequence comes from Viscum album, assembly GCA_963277665.1. Classification (NCBI taxonomy): domain Eukaryota; kingdom Viridiplantae; phylum Streptophyta; class Magnoliopsida; order Santalales; family Viscaceae; genus Viscum; species Viscum album. The sequence goes on from OY728152.1 coordinate 1,379,810,057, forward strand.
CAGACCCGCAAAGCGGAAGCATAATCAATATAGATAAACAACGGAAGCAGTAAATGAAACAACAACAACAAAAATAAACACAACAGCATGTTGATAACATGTAAATACTACTAAACAGTAAAACATGCATCCAAAGCAGGTCATACACAACTGAATATAAACAGGGCGCCAATGGCTAACCAACTGTAGCTACAATAAGCATGCCAATACAGAAAGTAAACAAAACAAGGTAAACCCAGCTAGGCATGAACTCGATTTCCATACCATCTCCATGAAATTACTAACGCAACCCAGATCCTGAAGCTAGCCTCTTTCCTGCACGTAAATCCATAAAGTCTACACGCGTCCTGAAGGGCCCGTGTAGGGTGTGAGACAAAACTCAGAAGGATACCACCCAACGATGCGTACCAAATATATTTCTTTAAGCAGTCATGAATTTACAAGGAAAGCAGTAAATAGTATAGTGTACAAGTATGCACAAACACCACTGGTGCTCAACAACCAACAGGGAGTGTCACCTGCTTCGGCCAACGCTGGAATCTCTATTGTGTAACCTGGAACCACGTGCCTCCTGACACCTCATTCCTCCAGTACCAACGTCCCGAAGGCACGCCCAAAATAGTAACCCGACACCATGTGCCTCATGACACCTCGTGTCTCAAGTACCGAAGTCCCGAAGGAACTCCCAAAATAGTAACCCAGCACCATGTGCCTCCTGACACCTCTTCTCTCAAGTACTGACGTCCCGAAGGCACGCCCAAAATAGTGACCCGACACCATGTTCCTCCTGACACCTCGTGTCTCAAGTACCAAAGTCCCGAAGGCACGCCCAAAATAGTAACCCGACACCACGTGCCTCCTGACACCTCGTGTCTCAAGTACCAACGTCCCTAAGGCACGCCCATTTCTTGAAGGCTCCTCACCTTCCCCGTGACATTCTATGAAAAGCACCCCTAACCAAAATACCTAACCGCAATTACGGGTGCCTCTACCCACACGAGTGGTCAAAACCACCTCATCATGGAGTATCTATGTGTGCACACTACTCAAGTCCTGGTGAGCGGTAATCACCCAAAATAGTCCTAAGCCACCAAAACATTTGACACCCCATGTCCCTGCGACCATGTCGCTCAAATCCGATGGCCTCGCCATCCAGGTAACCTGGGCCATGCCCAACCTGATAGTCACACTGCCTCAATCAAATGTCCATGACGCCCAATCCCATGGTCAAAACCACCCAACGTAACCCAAGCAAAGCCCCAACCTGTGATCAGTATCACTCAAGTGTAACTGGGCCAATCCCAATGCAACCAAAGGGTCCAGCAGATTCAATTCAGCAATCGCATATATAACATATGTAAAAATAAAACATAACTAGGCAAAACAAACTAAACAGTTGAATTGCACTATGCAGGGTGTTGTCCCATACCAGCACCGAGGACTTAAATGCCTCTAACAATTATATCTGGATTTAATAAATTAAACTATGCAGTTTAACACCTTAATAATTTAATAAAACCATTTTGGCGTTCCCTGGCCAAAATGCCCCGATGAGCAACGACCCCTCACCCGGCCCTGCTCACACAACCTAGAAACCGGGCATACCCAAAAGCATCCCAAAGGTCCCATAAGCATTACAGTATGAACAAAGCAGATAAAACAGGCCCCGCTCCAAATACCCGAAAACGCGCCAAAGGCCGCGTGACCCAAAAAACCACAAAAACACAAAATGAGGTAGCACCACCTACCTGAGACTCGCACAATGCTACTCCTCCGGTAACACTAGCCAATTTTGTCTAAAACGCGGTAAATCTACAAAAGATTCAAAACTACTCAAAGGTTTATAACTCTTTCTACAACAGAAATCAAACAAAACGGCCTAAAAGAAATCAAGGCATTACCGAGGGGGTTCCAACGCACTAATCAGAGCTCGAAACGGGTCTTGGATGGATGATCGGGAAGAGGAAAGGGGTTCGGCTGGCCTGGTTCTCATATTCCCGCGGAGGATGGGTGTTCTGCCTCAAAAATGAGGATACTGTCCGATTTAAGTGAAAAAAATAAAGTACACGACGTGTACTTTAGGACTACATGCCGTGTATATTTCATTTAACTATTCCAAAGACGGAAAGATTCTGTCGACTTACTTTCTGAACCTGCCGACATGAGTACATGGCATGTTCCTCTTGGTACACGGCATGTACTGGGTTCCTCTTCTCTTCCTCGTCGGCATACCCACACGCCATGTATATCCCTCATACACGGCTCGACTACACGGAGTGTCCAAAGGGAACACGGCGTGCCCCAGGTTCTTACCCGGCCAACGGCCTACACGCCATGTATGGCCTCACATGGTCGGGGGTCTACACCGCGTGTTCAATACTACAAGACCTGTAGTAAGAAACTACTACACTATCATCACATGGCATGTACTTGGCGAGCACATGGCTGGTCACTCACCTACACATACACGACGTGTACTTAAGGTACACGGCGTGTAGTCTGGAAATTTCCAGAAACATCCCATTAAATCCAGTTTCCTCAGAAACCTGTCAAAAATTTAAATAGGGTTTGGATTTTGACCCGTTCCAAAAACCCGGGTTCTTACAAACTCCCCACCTTAACGTAGCTCATCCCCGAGCTACCAAACGAAACCCGGAGATGGCACTGAACACACCAATCACAGTTAAACAACCCGGACTACCCCGGTCTCAAAGGTTCTGGATAAATTCTTCAAGGGGCTCCCACCTTAGGAATTGCCTACTCGGTCTCAACCAACAAAATTTAAATCAAACAAGGTTCACTAACCTATTTTCCAGACGCAAAATCCTCCCGTGACGCATCGTCACCCCTGTACCTCATTGGTGCTCTTGTATCGCTACCGACACCCAACATAACCCACACCGCATCAGAGTCTGCCTCCACGAGGTCCTAGTGCTGAGCACCTCACGTAACCCGCATCCACGATTCCCTAATGCCCACGAAACCCCATGTAAACTGCATCCACGATGCCCCGATGCGCACGACACCTTATCTAACCCGCCTCCACGATTCCCCGATGCCCACGACACCTCAAGTAACCCGCATCCACGATGCCCCGATGCCCATGACACCTCATATATATATATATATATATCATGCACCCGATATGGTGCCAACCCACTGACTAGCATCTAGTCAGTCCACAAAGATCATGTGCACCTCGTGCACTCAAAACAGACACACCTCTACAGGTCATGCCAAAAAGAAAACATGGAGATCACGGTCACACCGCGGTGTACCTCTAACTGTCACCAGATCACAGGCCTGCTCAGCCTCTGGCAGCTCCACGGCGTGCACCTGGCCTGAAACACAACTGCCTGACGCCTGACCTCCCGATGCTTCTCCAGTCACCGGCCACTGACCCCTCACCTGGGTCCCACCGTCTCTGTCACGACCTCCGCACACAGATGAACCTTGACTACCCTCTCCGGGTACCGAACCTGAACCAACTCCAGACGCCACAGTCTGTCCATGTCCCTGCCTACTGGCTATCTGAGAAGGTTTCCTACAAAACCTCTCCAAATGTCCATCCTGTCCACATGCCTGGTACTACTTCATAGGCCTAATATACTGAGCCCGAACATGTCCCGACTGCCCACACTGGATGCAAATCACCGAAGAACTACTACGAGGTGGTCTAGCTAAATCCCCGGCCTAACTGCCCTGCTGGAACTCATCCCGCCCTCGCTTCCTGATGTCCAAACCATCACTTGAAGCTATCGCCCTGCCCAAGTGAGACTTCTCCCTTTCGTTTCCCTCGACTATGAGTTCCTGATTCACCGCTTCGGAGAAAGAACCTAGCCTGAAGATGTTCACCTGGACCCGAATGGCGTGTCGTAAGCCATCCTCGAAGCGCCTCACCCTAGCTGCGTCATCAGTCACCATACCTGTAAAAAAATGGGACAACTATGTGAAGGTAGCTACATAGTCCATGACGGACATATCTCCCTGTTGAAGACTCAAGAACTCCCGATCTCTCTCTGCCCTCAATGTCTCTGGGTAGAAGTGCTCAAAGAACCTGCCCTCGAAGTCCTTTCAAGCCAGTCCCTCGTGCCTATGAGCCAGTACCTGTACATCCCACCAACGCTTCGCCGGTCCTATCAGCATGTACGCCGCCAGCTTGACCCTCCACCCTGGAGGCGTCTTGAGCTGCTCAAAAATCATTTTCATGGTCTCTATCCAGTTCTCAGCCGCCTGCAGACCACCCTCACCCTGAAAAAAGCAGCGGGTTCTACGACTGGAACTCCCGCTTCAGATACGCCATAGAAGGCTCTGTACCCTGCGCGCCTCCGTCAAACCCCTGCAAGACACTTACCAGGCTAGCTCGGAGTTTCTCGTCAAGCCACAACCTGAATGATTCCAAACACGGCTGCTATCCTGCCTACACTGGATCCTGAACCTGTTCCTGTCCCTGAGCCTATACCTGTGGCTCGTGCTCAGACTGTACCGAATTCTAACCCTGATCCTGTGGCACTGTATCATCTCCTGCCTGACGCTCCATCGAGCCGTGAAGGAGTAACCCGCTGAATACCATAAATGGTCAGACAACCCATATATATATAATAATATATTCTACGCAGATAAGGAAAGCAGTAAAAGGCAGTGCATAACAACTACCCTTAATCCCCCTCACCACAACCCATGCCTCACGGCATCTCGGCCTCATGGCCTCCTTACCCGCCCTCAATAGATCCAAGTATCAAAGTACCTCGGGCAATGCCCGTCCCGAAAACTCACGTTGCCTCAAACTGACGACCGAGTCGCCCAATCCTGACAGTTACACTGCCTCAACCATAGTACCTATCTGCTCTTATAAGAGCCAGACCCAAATATTTTTCCACATGCAATTCTAAAAAAATAAAGCATGGCATACACGTTTACACAATTAGAAGTTCTATCAGGAATTTCTCCAATTCACATTTTAAAGCATGTAAAGCATTGCATTTGATATTTCATTCACATGGGATTATCACATCACAAAGCATACATGCAATTACGAAATTGAAATACCCTAAAATGTGCCCATCAAAAGGCAAGCAAGAAAGCCTTGCCATACTGGGCCAAGGTCCAATTCTCCTTTACCATTCTGGGTCAAGGGTCACATATCACAATCACGAACATCACACATCAGGTGAACCACTGAGGTGGAAATCATATAAAATGTAATCTGAGGAAAAGCAAACAGCAGTTCCCACCCATGGTAACTTGGTTCTTCCCTCTTACCTGGGGCTGTAGGCACCCAAGCACAAGTTAGAAACCCAGTTCCAGTAACAACAACTTATATCTAGTCTACCATACCCAAATAGTAAAACCAGCAGAATGAAACGAGAAGCCTCAAACTCATTAGTAGCCAGTAAAACACTACTGCTAAATCCCTGTCAAGAACCCCTCTGATACCACTTTGTAACATCCCAGACCCAGCCAGCCACCCGAACAATGCCGAACGGTTCGGGTGTTACTACCTTAGGCGGACCTCCCCGAATGCCAAAGGCTGCCGGCTAGCAGCGAGTGTCTGTTAGGTATAGTGGGGAGGCTATACCCTCTCGGAGGATCTTAATAAGGGTACTGGTCCAAGTATAATAGTAATGATGTAGTGGAAAGAAAGACTCAGCAGACTCGAACCAGACCCGTAGAGCGGAAGCATAATCAATATAGATAAACAGCGGAAGCAGTAAATGAAACAACAATAGCAGAAATAAGCACAAAAGCATGCTGATAACATGTAACTAATTCGGAACAGTAAAAAAAGATTCCAAAGGAGGTCATACACAACTGAATATAAACAGGGTGCCAATGGCTTACTAACAGTAGCTACAATAAGAATGCCAATACAGAAAGTAAACAAAACAAGGTAAACCCAGCTAGGCATGCCCTCAAAGTCCATACCATCTCCATGCAATAACTAACACAGCCCAGCTCTTGAAGCTGTTCTCTTTAATGCACGTAAATCCATAAAGTCTACTAGCGTCCTGAATGGCCCGTGTAGGGTGTGAGACAAAACTCAGTAGGATACCACCCAACGGTGCGTACAAAATATATGTGTTTAAGAAGACATGCATTTACAAGGAAAGCAGTAAACAGTACAGTGCACAAGTAAACACAAACTCCACTGGTGCTCAACAGCCACCAGGGAGTGTCACCTGCTTCGGAAAACGCCGGAATCTCTGTCGTGTAACCTGGCACCACGTGCCTCCTGACACCTCATGCCTCCAGTACCGACGTCCCAAAGGTACACCCAAAATAGTAACCCAGTACCATGTGTCTCCTGACACCTCCTGTCTCAAGTACCGACGTCCCGAAGGCACGCCCAAAATAGTAACCCGACACCATGTGCCTCCTGACACCTCATGTCTCAAGTACAGACGTCACGAAGGCATGCCCAAAATAGTGACCCGACACCATGTGACTCCTGACACCTCGTGTCTCAAGTACCGATGTCTCGAAGGCACGCCCAAAATAGTAACCCGGCACCACGTGCTTCCTAACAATTCGTGTCTCAAGTACCGACGTCCCGAAGGCACGCCCATTTCCTGAAGTCTCTTCACCTTCCCCGTGGATTTCTACGGCAAGCATCCCCAACCAAAATACCTAACCGCAACTACGGGGGCCTCTACCCACACGAGTGGTCAAAACCACCTCATCACGGAGTATCTCTGTGTGCACACTACTCAAGTCCTGGTGAGCGGTAATCACACAAAATAGTCCAAAACCACCAAAACATCTAACACCTCATGTCCCTGCGACCATGTCGCTCAAGTCCGATGGCCTCGCCATCCAAGTAACCTGGGCCATGCCCAACCTGACAGTCACACGGCCTCAATTCAACGTCCATGATGCCCAATCCCGTGGTCAAAACCACCCAAAGTAACCCGGGCAAAGCCCCAACCTATGATCAGCATCACTCAAGCATAACGAGGCCAAGCCCAACAAAACCCAAAGGGTCCAGCAGATGCAATTCAGTAATCGCATATATAACATATGTAAACAGAAAACATAACCAGGAAAAACAAACTAAACAGTTCAATTGCACTATGCTGGGTGCTGTCCCATACCAGCACCGAGGTCTTAAATACCTCCAACAGTTATAACAGGATTTAATAAATTAAACTAATCAGTTTAACACCTTAATAATTTAATAAAACCATTTTGGCGTTCCCCGGCCAAAATTCCCCGATGAGAAACGGCCCCTCACCCGGCCCTGCTCACGCATCCTAGTAACCGGGAATACCCAAAAGCATCCCAGAGGTCCCATAAGCATTATAGTATGAACAAAGCAGATAAAACAGGTCCCGCTGAAAATACCAGAAAACGCGCCAAAGGCCGCATTACCCAAACAACCACGAAAACACAAAATGAGGTATGCACCCCCTACCTGAGACTCACACGATGCTACTCCTTCGGTAACACCCTCCAATTCGATCTAAAATGTGGTAAATCTACAAAAGATTCAAAACCACTCAAAGGGCTATAACTCGTTCTACAACGAAAATCAAACAAAACGGCCAAAATGGAATAAAGGCCTTACCGAGGGGGTTCCAATGCACTAATCAGAGCTCAAAACGGGTCTCGGACGAACGATCGGGAAGAGGAAAGGGGTTCGGCCGGCCTGGTTCACATATCTAGGCAGAGGAGGGGTGTTCTGCCTCAAAAACGAGGCTACTGCCTGATTTAAGTGAAAAAATAAATTAAACGACATGTACTTTAGGACTACATGCCGTGTATATTTCATTTAACTATTCAAAAGACGGAAATATTCTGTCGACTTACATTCCGAACCTACCGACATGAGTACATGGCATGTACCTCTAGGTACACGGTGTGTACTGGGTTCCTCTTCTCTTCCTCGTCGACATACCCACACGCCATGTATATCCTTCATACACGGCTCGACTACACGACGTGTCCAAACGGAAAATGGCGTCCCCCTAGTTCTAACCCGGCCAACGGCCTACACGCCATGTATGGCCTCACACGGTCGGGGGTCTACACCGCGTGTTCAAAACTACACGCCGTGTAGTAAGAAACTACTACACGGTCATCACACGGCATGTACTCGGCGAGCACACGACTAGTCACTCACCTACACATACACGGCGTGTACTTAAGGTACACATCATGTAGTTTGGAAATTTCCAGAAACTTCCCATTAAATCCAGTTTCCTCAGAAACCTGTCAAAAATTTAAACTGTGTTGGGATTTTGACCCGTTCCAAAAAACCGGGTTCTTACAAATACCAAATATAGTGTCTTGTTTTATTTTAGAACTCTATTTACTTATTATTTGATATAATTCTTTATTCAACTTTCCTAATAAATCAATTAATTATTAATTTCTTAATCATATTTATACTCAAGAAGAATAATTGATTTATTCATGAATCACCCATTGGATTACTTTCATATTATTATTATTTATTCAAAGTAAATTGTTTTTTTATTTAATAAATATTTTATATCTAATTTTGTAAATTTGGATTGTATGTCTTTAAATTTTTAATGTTAAATTTACCTACCGTGAATCTATTACACCCATCACTAACATATAGATGATGTACCAAAACTTCAGTTATATGGCAGTGTTTCTAGATATGGACATGTATCCATTCTTAATTCTCATGGTATGTTGTCAAGGGATTAGAGTATTATTTAATCAAAGAATTTGGGTTTTGGTAGGACATAAGTTATGATTTCATGAGATAAAAAATAAATGTGTAGATTCTCATTTGTTTTAATATAATTATTATCATGTTTTGATGTTTCCTTGTTATCACCTAATGACCTAATGTGTAGGATTCATGGAGTCCTTGTTAAAACATGAAATCTAATGTTTTTTGTGATATGTTTATTTTCGTTACATATGCATGCATATGAAGGAATATACTAGGATATTGTTATGAGACCTCTAAAAAGTGGTATTTATCACACTATAAATAGGAACCCCATTTCATGTGAAATGTAATGGATTTTTTTATATTTTTAAGAATACATAAAGTTGAATTAAGTGGTGCATCTCAATGGTTATTTGGATAAAGGAATTTTTGAGGTGTGAGTATTTAATTATGGATACTTTGAATGTGTTTTATATTAGATAATTTTTTCTACGTGATTATCCAAAAGAGTGATAAACTATTGAATAGATGTTTCATTTCTAAATGGAATTTATTACATATTTTTGTTAATTTGATTATGTACTATGATTATGTAATGGATATTTTCATTTAATTGTTTTTATATTTTATGAATTGGATTTGAGAAAATGTTATCAATGTTTAATGGATGAGACCCTCTCGACTTGTGTGTAAACTATGGTATATAGTATGGTGCACATGAGATGACCTTATCCTCTAGCATGGATGATGGTTTCCGGCTGAGGTGACTCAAATTGGAATTTTATATTTTTCACTTATATATTCATTGATATTATTTAGGTGTATTGTGATTGTTTTGGTGATTTTGATAGTCCCCAATCAATTGAATCATGAGAACCTTTCCATTAGAACATTTTAGTTACAAGGGGTACTAGAATGTTTTTCATGGTTTGTTCTCTTCTATATGATATAAATATTTAAATTTATTTTTTATTAATGATTCAGACAAATGATTTTTTATCTTATTCAATTGACATGTATATGAGTACTTGAATCATAAAAAGGAATATAGGAATTACATGTAACTTGTTTGATATTTCTGTTTTTTTATATACAAGATATTCATTTGATTATAGTAAAAAAAACAACAAATACAGAGACCTCATGTCTAACATGATAGTGAAATTATATTAATATGGACCACATTATTTTTTGAGAAGGATGGTAACGTGGATCTTCCATTATATTAATATCTACGAAGTTCAATGTTCTCCCTTCAATAATAGATTATTAAGGATCCATTACTGGTTCATATATGAATTAAATTCATTATTGATTCCATAATAGGATATGTTTAGGATGGTGCGGGTGAGATAAATGATCCAAGGACTAGAATATACTTCTATATAGATGTGGTCCCTCTTGGGTTATTTGGATATGTACATTTATTTAAAATTTCAACAATAACATGTATAGTGTTTTCTCATATATAATCATAGTGGAATTATAAATAACCAAAAATGGGGATTTTACTAACACCCCTACATGATTTTTAAAAATTCATAATGTGTATTCCATGGAATGTGTCATGATATCACTACATTTTATATTATAATGGAATATCGTATCATAGGGCATGATCAGTTGGATGCCTGACATGTTTACGGTGGATGGGGTAAAGTACTGGAAGACCATCAAATTCTAGAATGATTTTCATTTTTTGTTTATTCATATGGTCACTAGTAGAATGAGTAAGATTAATTGTGAACTTTTATGTTACTAACACATGTTTATGGATGTATATTGAGTTTGGAACATGATCCTAGATTTAAATAGAGGTGAACCAAGGTATTATGTGTCTAGTTCAATGATTATGTTATATTGGAACATAAAATCATCCTGTTATATTGAGATATTGAATTTTTATATAATAATAATGTGATTTGTTTCATGATGTATAACCCTTATCAGGTAAAATAGTTATTTTTTTGGCTTTATGAAAAATTTCATTCTGTATTAGGGATAGTTAAAACTGAGTGTTCCCTATATTCTATTTGGTATGCGAGTTGGTGAAAAAATATGTTTGTAGTTCTGTTGAGAATTTTCAGACATGTGGAGGAATCCAAGTTGTAATTTATTATTAGTGTGATGGTTTTATTTGAAATTATATGCTTTCCCATGATTTTCACTATCATGAAGGATATTTTTAAGGAAATGTTTTGATCAGATCTATTTGTGCTGGTGCTCGTGGAGTGAGATAAATGAAGCTGAATAGTGGGGAACATACAATAAATAGTGTTTTGTTTTGGGAGAATCAAAAATAGGAGTTGGATCTTCCTTTTCATTTATTTTATGTGTTAATAGAAGGATTATGGTTTATGGCTCATAAGTGTTTAGGATCAATGACTGATTATCAAAATACTCAAATTTTATGGAGAATCATATTGGTCATGGATGAATTACCCTTATTTAAATATGTTCAAGGGTGCCATGAGATTAGTTTTTTGTGGACAATTAATATATTGATAAGAACGTGGGTGATATTTAATAATTGAGTAATAAAATTATTAAAGCTATAATACTGAATTATTTATGGTTGGCGAAACAGAATCATTCTTATAGTGTTTTTGTGATTTTAGAGCGACTCATATCAGAGGTGCATCAATGTGTGGTGTGAAAACAAGATTGTCAAAGCATGTTTTTGGTGGTAATTGTAATGACCAAGACTATTAAAATAATAATTCACCATATATTCTTATCAAATGTCTTATTATATTAGGTGTTATACAAAAAATGCACTTATTCTACCATATTATTACAATTTAAATTAATTGAACATTAAAGATCATTAAAATTGATAATATAGCTTTTTAAAATTGGTCAAATGATTAGTTTTAATATAGTTTTTCAAAGAAACACAATTTTTATAAACAAATTAATTGATGGTCTCAACTAATGGGATCATACACTATTAAATCCCCTTAATCGGAGCTTCTGCTGGAGATAGAATTTGGGGCTTTTCCCTTAGAAATGATCATGATAAAATCCAATAACATATGCGTGAGTGAAACCATTTATGGGAGATGTTCAATATCATTGACAGCACAACAAAAACAATGTTCATCGAACTGCACCATAAAAGTACCACCATCACACACCATAACCATAGTCATTTTTCTAGTGTTTTAATGTATTAAGCGACATGACCATAAATCTATGTGTATGTATATTATTTTCTATAAAATAAGGAATATATTTCCATCCAATTATCGTTAATTTAAAATTGTTTTTTTATTCTATATATTAGAAATAATATTTTTGGTTAATGGTCAAATTAAATAAATAAATTTATTTTTATGAATTTATTGATATCTAAAATAAATATTTTAATAAAATATTTTAATTATTTAATAATTATTAAATATAAATTATCATATATGTCTTATGAAGTCAAATAAAAACATTATATGCGTTGAAAAAATGTTATTGGTAAAAACATGTCATTTATAATAAATATAAGACTTCATTTTAAAAGAAAAAATTGATATATTTAGAAAATTATACAGATAAAATTTATATTGGTTTTTACACCATGACATCAAAAATATACGACGGAAATTATTTCATAATTTTTGGAGATTTTCAAAACTTCATGACAATATTAAGAACCATATAAATATTTTTTTTTTGACATCATAATGAACCAAAAGTTATAATATAAGTATAATAATATGGATCCCCCGCCAAATATATTTTTTCACTTTTAAATAAGATTATTTTATGTCTAATTTAGTTATTTTAGAATCCATATGGAATCCTTCAATACTTATAATATATTTAATGATTTTAAAATGTCTTTTTAAGAGTGTGAATCACCTATAAATCACCAAGGGTATTATATTAATATTCTTGGCCCTTGATCCTATAAAATAATAAAAACCACTCCCCTTTGGATAAAACCAAGAGAAAAACCATAGGATGGTTTTTGTTCTTGGATATTTTATTATTTAGAATCCAAAACAAAAATAATATTGAAATATCCATATTTTATTATATAAACCCAACCATACACTCATTTCCCCCCAAAATAACTACATGGTGCACATCCTTACACTTCACACTACACGCAAGAGTCCTCCCAAGGTCCCAAAATGCTTCCTAGAATCCCCTCACAAACCAATGAGTCACACACTCATGAAATTGACCATCCACTCCCTTCTTCTATCAAAAACTCCTTTTATGTAACGTATTTTAATGTTCATGTTCATATAATGGGATATGATCTTACATATTAACGTTATTGTCCATTTTATTTACAAATGATGTCATCTTACAAAAATTCTCATTAATCCCCCCATGATCCTTTATGTAAAAATGTTACCATTTTTGAATTTTATTTTCATTATTTTCTCTATTAGTATTTATTTGGTTAAATTATTTATTATATTTGAAATTTCTAATGATGGGATATGCTTATCCATGCCCAAATTACTATAAACTAAATTTTTGAATAATTATACACCACTTCTCTCTCATAAACCATTTTATGAGTTTTTAAGTAAATTTATTTTGATGCAAAAATTTCACTACGATTTTCCATGTGAAAAAATTGGTTAGTGAATTCCGTACACATTTGTCTATCATGTGTATTCACCTTTATGAAAATATACATATTAATTAGAAAATAACATGTAATTAATATGAATTTATTGATCAAAAAATTAATTATAATGATTAATGAATCCATTCCATATGATCTAAGTGTCACACATTTGTATGAGAATAAAATTAGTATGATGGATGCACACATATTCTGCTCCAATGCAATGGATAATTTTTAGTATCATGGAACGTCCTGTTGGGATGTGTGTTTACCTGATTCAATTATTGTACATTTTATTCCAATGACTCTTGGTGGTTTATCCACGACTGATCTTCATTATTTTGTGTTTAATGTTGTTTCCAAATTTCCCAAATTATGATTATCATGCTATATCAGGCCTTATTATTAATTTAATTTTTACTCCTCATTAATATTCTTATTGTATAACATGTATTACTTATTAAATGTATTTTAAATTAATCTGATTTATAACACAATCCATTAGTATTTATTTCCCCATTTTATCCTTGGTAGTTTTGCATTTAAATGCATATTTTTAGCTGGTTAATGATGTTTTCAATAAATATTTTGTATTCCCAGTTTCGAGTTCTTGTGTAATTTATCTAATAGTCAAATAAACTAGACTTCTAGGTCATATGGGTTGTGTTATGTTTAGTCTTGTATGATAAATAATGTATTAATGTGAAATTAATAGAAGGTTTTTTATAGTAGTTATCAGTGGACATGTTTAGATATTTATGGGATTAGGATTAGAGAATGCTAGAGAAAGGATTTTAGAAAGTACTAAGTAGAAGAACACATACCAAATTTTTTGTATGTATCGATTAATTCTTTTTTCATGAAAAAATCCCTTTTTAGATACTACAAGTGGAAATCATTCTAGCAAAAATGTGCATAGGTGTGACAACTTAAACAAGGTGTTATAGGCCTAACTCAGGGTAACATGGTACAGGAAAACAAGTCATATGGTGAATCTTGTTTGACATTCATGGGGTATATTAATTGGTAAATTCATAAGATCATAATGATATGTTAATAATAGAAATAAAAAGAGACAAATGAATATATTTTAGGAAATAGATCATTGGTATCTATAACGACCCATACATTACATTCATTGTTATTAATTCAGAAATGAATCATACTTATTACAATATATAATAAAACCATGAAAGGACCGTATAGGTATAGTGTCTTTAGAAACTGGGAAACATAAACAACTAGTTCATAAATCATCTACATTGTCTTCCATTTATTTCATTTATTTCATCATATCTAGAGTCCCTTTTTTATATTATACTTAATACCCTTCTTCCTTACCCAGTGAAAGAAAACATACAAAAGGGTGAGCTCAAATGCTCAGTAAGGGTAAAAAAAAGAAATATCAATCACATCATATTCATAAGAACATAACATTATGGAAAACATAACCTAAAAAACAGATCAAAATAACATAACATGGGAAAAATAATAGTGTTGAAATGTAATCCCAAATAATCATAACCTAAAAAATGAAACTTTGTGGCACACACACATAATCATAGAGAATCATTTCTTAGTAGTCAAGACTCATTTCCAAGACTATCTTAGCGGACAAAGTGCATTTCTGAACCGAGTACATTCGTCGTTTCAGTCATGTTTCACTAAACCGAATTAACCTATTGTTCCAGCCATGTCTATTTAATGAGATATCAATCTTTACCCAATGAATTGGAGGTAGATATATGTCCCACCCATCTCATAATTAAACCATTCTTATTTGTGCCATAAAATCATAAATCACACATCATTGCATAACCCAAGTAATAAAAATGGGATTCTTAATCATCATGACATCATAAAACAATCCATATAAGATAAAAGGACACCCTAAAAATAATTCCATCATAACATAATAAATATAATGTAAATATAAGGATAGAAACAGAACCCTATATCATCTTATATGGAAAATAATTATGATAAAACATTTGAACTAAATTCTTGAGGAAAATATCCTTTCTACTTCAAAAACATTTTCCTTTCTTAACATGTCATATAATTTTAAAATAAAAGAAGTTGATTAAAAATAAACTTGAAAACTTGTAAAGGAAGATTCATGGAAATAATTTTCTAAAAATCCATTAATGTCGTATAAGTCAAAAAAACATTCTTCTCATACTTTGGTTGGAAAAGTCAAAAAGTTCATCGTAAAAAAATGACGAAAGATTCCTCTCATATCTTTTACTAAATACTCACCCAAGGGTAAAATTGTATTTAAAAAATTATAGGAGGATATAAATAATATTAAATACTGAGGAAACATGGATGTGGATGATAAATATGCCCAAGTAAATTCTGAAGTATAAACAATCTCTTATAAAAATGAGATTGGGATATTTTCCCTTACCTTAGGTCCGATTTGCTTCGTTAGTGTCTGGACCTCCGGTATAACGATTTAAATAATGTCATTGACATATTAAAATATCATACATTTTTTATTATATCATATATGGTCATATTCATAGCTTCTTATTAGTAATAGTTCATTGCTACTTGTTATTCGGGTGTTTATAACTTTTTGTTATTATGCGTGTTTTGTCGAATAAATTCCTATTATTATTTTTAGGATATAGATACCTCATTTCCAGAATAGTATAATTGTAATATATATCATATTTAATCATTCAATTAATTTATATAATCATTTTTCATTGAAGATCATGTAGAACGAGTCGCATCACATCGTGGAGATGGTATTCCGTACGTACACACGAGCGATGATATCGTTCCCATGATTGTTGAATTGTATTGGAGTGTATGTATACAACTTCATAATCAATATCACATTACAATAATAATTTATAATTATTCTTTACACCATTATACCCATCCAAGTAAGGTGGTGGTGGAAAATAGATTACACCCCGGTGTGGAGACGATATTCCGAACGTACGCACACGCGGTGATTTCGTTTTCCATATACTAATAATAACATATCAGTATATGAGTTATACTGATGTTATTACCTCATAATGAAAAAACTAAATAAGAATAAGTAGAAGAAGGAATAATGTTGAAAGAATTGGTAACATACATTACCTCTTCTTTGAAGCGCCTCTTCTTAACCACCTCTTATGGCACTAAAGATGGTATTTGAAGAAGACCAGGACCTCTAGGATGTTTATATGGACGTTGAGAAGATAAATTTGCAGGGGTTGGCCGAGATTGAAGGCTCAATGTGGTATGAGGAAGTGAGGGAGGAGGTTCCCTTTTATAAGGGAGGAGAGGGGAAACCTAAGAAAAACTGAAAATATTATTTTATTATAAAGTCATATTTCGTTTATAGTAGCTCTGAATTGATTTATTTTGATGCTAAGGTGGGGATGGGTCGAAATACTCTCATCCAATTGAATTTAAACAACTTTAGGTTTCAATTTTAACCTTATCATTTAGATTTATCTTTAAGTAAAATAATTTTACTTTTACTGTGTCTTCCTGATTTCTTACACTATAAGGTCAATAAACATTATATAAAAATCCAAAGAAACCCCAAGTTGTTTGTTATTTTTATATATAACCATATCTAAGTAATTTTGTCAAACCTTAATTTTTTTTAAATAAAATGACAAATAATAATATAATATTTGTTTTAAAAACTATTTTATGTAAATTTTGAATATATTTGGTAATTGATTTTTGTGAAAATCATAACAGAATGATTAGCTCGAACAAAGTTAATTAAATAAATAATAACATGTAATATTAAACTATAAAATTAGTTTAATTAATAAAAAGTCTCAAATTACATTTATTTGGGTATTTATAACATGAATTATGTTAATATTTCATTAATAATATAATTACTGCATCATCATTGTGTCATAAATAAATTAAATTATATAATGTATAAAAATTATAAATAAAATATCATTATGTAGGAAAGATTTTTATATTTTAAATGAATATTTATTGTCGAATTTATCTTATTTAAAACCCTATATTAAAAATTATTTAGTTATTAAACATTGATTTTAACTAATTTAACCCTTGTTTAAATAAATTATTAATAAATGTCCTAATCTAATCCATGTGGGTCTAAATGGTAATATATTATTCCTATGGTTGTTTTAGGTCGAATTAAACTTATTCAATAGAATTTGGACATGTGTTAGGGTAATAATAATATCATTTTTACCCTTAGTTACCCTATTTACGTTTAATCTAGGTAAAAAAAAGTAAATTGTTACTATTCACCAAAAATTATTTCTATCTCATTGAACCACATTTTAGTCCTTGATATTAACCATGTCTCTAGGATTTTTGAAATTCCACTCACAGAAGTGGTAAAATTATGTTTTATGTTAATTTGAAAATACTCTTAGGAGGTGGGTAAAAGACGGTGAAAAGTTCAATAATCTTTTGATATATCTAAAATTATTATTAAATGACTCCAATGAATTACATTGAACTTATATAGGTGTTATGTATCAATTTTAACCTAAAATAAATTTAAATAATATAAATAATTATTTAAATAAAAAGTCGGTTTTTAAATAGTAACCCAGTGTTTTTACTATTCATCAAAAATTGAATGCTTTTAGAAAAATACCAAAATTTCACCCTAGGAAAATTTTGATATTCCGAATCAAAAAATAAAGTCCATTATGAAAGATACAATTTACAAAATTTCAAAAAGTGGGTATTACTATTCATAATGGCAAGTTTTAATATTCTTTTAATATCATATCATTGTTTAGTGAAACTCGGTATTGCGTACAACACAAGCTATCAAGGAAGGTCGCGGTTGCGTGTAAAGAAATCCAAGCTAGTGTTGTGTGTAGTGAAAGATTCCTTTGATGATTTATATAAAATAAAAACAAAATATTTCTCATAAAAATATTGGGTGTTACATTCTACCCTCCTTAAATTGAATTTCACCCCCGAAATTCATCACTTTGTAACAAATAGATGAGGATACCGCTCCCTCATAAAATTATCAAGCTCCCATTTAGCTTCTTCTAATTGGTGGTTACTCCATAAAACTTTCACCAAGCGAGTGGTCTTGTTCCGTTGGACTTTTTCGATACAATCTAGAATCTCTATCAGCTATTCTTCATAAGAAAGATCTTACTCCCACGGTACAACTTCTGAGCTGAGTATAAGTGAAGGATTGCGTATGTACTTTCTTAGGAGAGATATATGGAAAACATCATGAACTTGAGAGAGATTCGGTGGAAGAGCCAATTGGTAAGCTACCTTCCCAACACAATCCAGTATTTCAAATGTACTGATATACCTATGTCTCAGCTTTCCCTTCTTTCTAAATATTATTACTCTCTTACAAGGAGATATTCATAAGAACACTTTATCACCCACTTCAAACTATAGGTCTTTTCTTCAGTTATTGGCATAACTGTTATGTCGACTCTGATCTGCTCTTATTTGTTTTTGAATAGATCAGATCTTTTTTGCCATCTCATCAACAAGATCAGGTCCTAATAGCTTTCATTCCCCAACTTAATCCCAACAAGTTGGAGTTCAGCATTTCTTTCCATAGAGAGCTTCATAAGGAGCCATCTTAATACTAGAATGAAAGCTATTATTATAAGAAAATTCCACCAAAGGTAGGTGTTGATCTCAAACACCTTTGAAATATATAGAGAAAGACCTTAACATATCTATATAGTTTTAATTGTTCTCTCAGACTGACCGTCTATCTGAGGATGATAAGCAGTGCTGAAACTCAACTCTGTATCCAGAGTATGCTAAAGACCTCGCCAGAACTTCGAGGTAAGCAGTGGATCCCGATCATATATAATGGAAAGTGGTACTCCATGCAATCTGACCACTTTACATATATCCTGGAAAGCTGATCCATATAGAAATGTTCTCTAATAGTAATGAAGTGTGCCAACATTGTATGACGTTCAACTATATCCCAGATAGCATTATTGCCTTTGGATGTTTTAGGATGTCCGGTGACAAAGTCCATAGTGATGTTTTCCCATTTCCATTCAGGTATTGGTAATGGTTCTAACATCCCCTTAGACTTCTGTCTCTCAACATTAACTTGTTGACAAACCAAGCATCGAGAGACATATTCAGAAACATCTCTTATCTTACCATCGCACCAGAATTACTCTTTCAGGTCCATGTACATCTTCGTGCTTCCAGGATGAATAGAGAATGAAGAACTATGAGCCTTATCCAACAGTTTCTTCTTTAATTATGGGATAGGAGGAACAAAAACCCTATTTCTGAACCTTATAATCCAATCACAATCAAGGTTGAATTCAAGAACATTTGTCACCCTCTTTTGTAACTCTACATCTTCTTTTTGTGCCTCTTTAAACTTCAAATGTATATATGGTTGAAAATTCATTTGAGAAAGATAATATTTTCCCCTTACATTATAATTCCAATATATATCCCTTCTAAATCCATAAATATTTGATCTTCTGTGATCCTCATCATGGACAAGCTAGCATGGTCTTATCAACATAATGTGTCTGCCACCTTGTTTTCTTTCCCTGGGCGGTAAGGAATTTAGCAGTCGTAATCTTTAATCAACCCCAACCATCTTCTTTGGCGCATATTAAGCTCCCTTTTTGTGAAAATATACTTTAAACTTTTATGATCTGTATAAATATCACATCTTTCACCATAATGATAATGCCTCCAAATCATTAATGCAAATATTACCACAGCTAACTCCAAATCATGAGTTGGGTAATTTTGCTCATGTATTTTCTACTTTCTTGAGGCATAAGCTATCACCATATCATTTTGCATAAAAACACACCCCAACCCCTTCTTGGATGCATCACTGTAGATCACAAGCCTTTCTCCACTACAAGGAAATGTGAGTACAAGTGCACTGGATAACCTTTTTTTCAACTCCGTGAAATTCTCTTCACATTCCTCCATCCACACAAACCTAACTCCTTTTCGAGTCAACCTAGTGAGTGGGTTAGATAATCCTGAAAAATCATTCACAAAACGTCAGTAATTTCCATCCAAACCTGAATACTTCGGATCTCAGTAACTGTTGTTGGTCTCATCCATCTTTCTATAACCTCTGTCTTTGCTGGATCAAAAGATATCCTCTCTTTTGAGATTATGTGACACAAAAATGCTACTTTTTGTAGCCAAAATTTACACTTGGTAAATTTGGCATAAATCTTCTCCTTTCTTAGTGTCTTTAAAACAATTCTCTATTGATCATCATGTTCTTCCTTGCTCTTTGAATAGACAAGAATATCATCTATAAAGACGACCAAAAACTGATCAAGATAGTCTCTAAAGACTCTATTCATTAGATCCATGAAGATAGTAGGGCCATTAGTAAGACCAAATGGCATCACTATACATTCATAGTGTCTATACCTTGTACAGAAAGCCGTCTTTGGTATATCCTCCCTTTTGAACCTTAAATGATGAGACCCTGAACGAAGATCAGTCTTGGAAAAGTATTGAGCTCTACGTAGTTGGTCAAATATTCATCAATGTGAGAGATAAGATATTTGTTCTTGATAGTGATCTTGTTATGTTCTCGATAATCAATGCAGAGTCTCATTGATCCATCATTATTCTTAACAAATAGAACAGGTTCTCCCCAAGGTGACACACTAGGGTGTATAAATCCCTGATCAAGATTCTCTTGGAGTTTCCTCTTCAATTCCCATAACTCAATTGGAGCTATTCTATAAGGTTTCTTTGAAATATGTAAAGCACCTGGTACGAGTTCTATTGAATACTCAACTTTACAATTTGGTGGAAGACCCGGTAATTCCTCTGGAAAGTCATCATCAAACTCCCGTACAATGGGTGTATTTTTAATCGTGAGTTTCTCTCCATCCATTTGAGATAAATAACCGTAATTTAGACGAATCAAGACCCATAAGATGAAAGAAATTTCCCATGGATGGTTATGTTCATCCTTGCATCGATGGACGATCATAGATTGATCTGGAATATGAAAAGTGACTTCCCTTCTTTGGAAATTGATATGAGATCCATATAAAGAAAGTAAATCCATGCCAATAATCACATCAAATTCCACTATATGAAAGATCTCAAGATTTGCAGGAAGCACTTTCCTTCAGACTTCAATCAGAGAAGAATTATAAACTTTTGATGAGACTGTTGTGCCATTAGGGGTTGTCACAACTAACTCAACATCTAATTATTGAGGTAATACGGTGATACCCTTAGAAAATTCTTCAGAAATAAAAGAGTGGGTGGATCCAGAATCAAATAAAACATTTTTTACTTTCGAGTGGATGGTAAGTGTACCTTACACCACTTTGTTATCGTACTCCAAATCACTGATAGAAATTGCATGTGAAATTCCGTTGTCTTTATCCATAAGAGTTTGTTGATGTCGATCATCATCAACAACCCTTGGATTAGGGCATTGATTGGCATAATTCCCCATTTCATTGCACTGGTAACATTGAAGTGTAGGAGGTGCACTTTGTGTAGCCTTTTCTTTGTTCGCATCACTAGACATATTCTTCCCATCATTGCGGCATTCAAATGGACGATGAACTTCCTTTCAACATTTGAAACATTTTCTTGTCCCTTTAAAACAAGTCCCTCCATGTTTCTTTCCACACTTTGAGCATAAGGGAAAACTCATCTTCTGTTTAGTGTGCTCTTTATATTGACCTTTGAATTCCATTTTCCTCTTCTTATCAAACCTATATGACTGATGGGATACTCCAATCTCCATCTCAACCTTGAGAGCACATCGAACGATTTCCTCATAGTGGTTGAAGACCCTTATGTCTAACACCCTTCGAAGACTTGGTTTTATGCCATTAAATAATCGATCAATCCTCATCTCAAGTTGGATAATAATCCCAGAAGCATACCTTTCAGGTCTTGTAAAATTTTCTTCATAGGTACCAACAGATTCATCATCCTTTTGCTTCAGTTCATGAAACTCCTTCTCCATATTTGTTCGAATAATACGAGGGAAGTACTTATTGAAAAATAAGTTATTGAACTCTTCCCATTCTATGGACTCAATTTAATCTCTTTTCCTAGTATTATTGATAAGATTCCACCATTGATCAGCATCACCTTCCAAACGATACACTACTAAGATGACTTTTTCATGTTTAGAACATTGAAGAACTAAAAATATCATTTCAGTTATACTGATCCATTGTTCAGCAACTAATGGATTAGTAGACCTGCTGAATGAAGGTAAACACTGCCTTATGATGGATTGAACAGAATGTTGCTACTTCCTTTGCTCGTTTGGAAGTCTTGCTAGATTCGTAGCTTGAGAATGATGTGTGATCATGGCTACAAGCTTTTTCATTCCAGCTCCCATAATGTTTAGATGCTCGGGGGGACAATCATTGCATTGCCCGTCGCATTCCGCGTTAACACTATTCCTTCGGGTTCCAGCCATTGACTAAGACCAAGAAGAATAGTGTGAGAAACAATAATTATAATAGGAAAACCACATAATCAAGAATAAAATTTTACATTTAAGGTCTTATCTTAGGTTATTCAGGGCCATTTCTAAAACACTAAGATTGTGTTCTATGCTTAGGCTTATCCTTAGGGTTCTTACTAAGGCTTCACATCCTAGTTTCCAATGGATGACTATACCTTTCCTCTAATACCAACTATAAAGACCCATACATTACATACATTGTTATTACTTTAGAATTAATGCATACTTATTACAACATATAACAAAACCATGAATGGACCGTATATGTATAGTGTCTTTAGAAACTCGGAAACATAAATAATAGATTCATAAATCATCTACGTTGTCTTCCATTTATTTCATCATATTTAAAGTCACTTTTGGCATATTCTACTTAATACCCTTATTCCTGACCTGGGGAAAGAAAACATAAAAAAGGGTGAGCTCAAATGCTCAGTAAGGGTAAAAAAAATAAATATCAATCACATAATATTAATAAGAACATAAGATTTTGGAAAACTTAAACTACAAAAGAGATCATAATATCATAACATGGGTTCCTCCGCAAGGTTTGTCCACGGAGGGTGAGTCAGGGCCTAAGATCAGGCCGAAACGCATAGTTGATGGACAATAGGTGAATATTCCTGTACTACCCCTTGTTGGTCCCGAGGGACGGAGGAGGCTAGGTTAGCCGAAAGATGGTTATCGGTTCAAGGACGCATGGTGACCCTGCTTTTTCAGGCAAATGAAGGGGTAGAGAAAATACCTCGAGCCAATGTTCGAGTACCAGGCATGACGGCGCTGCAGTAACCCATGCCATACTCCCAAGCTAGTTTTCAAATACGAGATATACATCCTAGTCACTACAGACGTATTTGTCCAATTGACACGTCTGAAGGAATCCATGTTGGACTGATTGGATCTTTAGCAATTTATGCGAGGATGGGTCATTGGGGGTCTCTATAAAACCCATTTTATGATATTTATGAGAGATCAAAAATACAGATGCTTTATTTATCACCAATTATAGATGACTACTATATTGTAGTGACAGGAAATTCTTTAGCATTGAATATCATAACATGGGATAAATCATAGTGGTGAAATGTAATCCCAAATAATCATAACATAAAACATGAAACATTGTGGCATACACACATAATCATAAAGAAACATTTCTTAGTAGTCAAGACTCATTGATAAGACTATCTTAGAGGACAGAGTCTATTTCTGAACCGAGTTCACTCCTAGTTTCAGTCCTGTTTCCCAGAACCAGATTAACCTGCCATTCCAGCCATGTCAATCTTAGGAGATATAAATCTTTACCCAATGAATTTTAGGGAGATATAGGTCCCACCCATCTCATAATGGAACCATTCTTATATGTGCCACAAAATCATAAATCACACTTCATAGCATAACCCATGTAATAAAAATGGGATTCTTAATCTTCATGCCATCATAACACAATCCATAAAAGATAAAAGGACATCATAAAAATAATTCCATCATAAAATAATAAAAACAATTTAAAAATAGGGATTGAAACCGAACCCTATATGATCTTAGATGGAAAATAATTTTGATAAAACACTTGAACTCCATTCTTGAGGAAAATATCCTTTCTACTTCAAAAACATTTTCCTTTATTAACATGTCATATAATTTTAAACTAAAAGAAGTTGATTACAAATAAATCTGAAAACATGTAAAGGAAGCTTCATAGAAATAATGATATAAAAATCCAATCATGCCTTATATTCTAATAAAACATTCTTCTCATACTTTTGCTAGAATAGTCAAAAAGTAACTCGTATGAAAAATGACAAAAGATTCCTTTCATATCTTTTACTAAAAACACACCCAAGGGTAAAATTGGATTTAAAAAATTGTATGAGGATATAAATAATATTATATATTGAATAAACATGGATTTGGATGATAAATAATCCCTAGTAAATTATGAAGTATAAACAATCTCGAATAAAAATGAGATTGTGATATTTTCCCTTAACTTAGGTCCGATTTTCTTTGTAAGTGGACGAACCTCCAGAATAATGATTTAAATAATTTCATTGACTTATTAAAGAATCATATATATTTTTATGATATAATATATGGTCATATTATTAGCTTATTATTAGTAATATTTCATTGCTACTTGTTATTCGGGTGTTTATTACTTTTTGTTCTTATGCGTGTTTTGTCAAATAAATTCTTATTCTTATTTTTAGGGTATAGATACCTCATTTCCAGAATGGTATTAGTGTAATATATATCATATTGATTCATTCAATTCATTTATATAATCATAATGTAATTAATATCATGTTGAACGAGTCACATCACCTCATTGAGATGGTATTCCGTATGTACGCACGAGTGATGATATCGTTCCCATGATTGTGGAATTGTATTGGAGGGTATGTATACTATTTCAGAATCAATATCACTTTACAATAATCAAATATAATTATTATTCACACCATTATACCCATCCAAGTAAGGTGGTGGTGGAAATTAGTTTACACCACGACGTGGAGACGGTATTCCGTACGTACGCACACGCGGTGATTTCGTTTTCCGTAGTGTGGATAGATGGTGAAATAGGGTTGTTTCATAGATATAATAACATATCAGTATATGAGTGATGATGGTGTTACTAATTCATAATGAAACAACTAATGAAGAATAAGTATAAGAAGAAATAAAGTTGAAAGAATCGGTAATAAACATTACCTCTTCTTTAAAGCACCTCTTCTTAACCTCCTCTTAGGGCACTAAAGATTGTCTTGGAAGAAGACAAGGACCTCTAGGATGATTCTATGGAAGTGGAGAAGAGAAATTGTCAGGGGTTGGCTGAGCTTGAACGCTCAAAGTGGTATGAGGAAGAGAGGGAGGAGGTGAACTTTTATAAGGGAGGAGAGGGGCACCTTAGGAAAACTAAAAATATTATTTTATTATAATGTCATATTCGGTTTTTAATAGCTCCAAATTTATTTATTTCAAAACTAAGGTGGGGATGGGTAGAAATCCTCTCATCCAATAGAATTTATACATGTTAAGGATTCTATTTTGACCTTATCATTTATATTTATCTTTAAGTTAGATAATTTAACTTTTACCATGTCTTCTTGTTTTCTTACACTATAAGGTCAATAAATTTACTATAACAAGACAAACGAACCACAAGTTGTTTTTTATTAATATATATAACCTTATATAATTCATTTGGCCGAACCATAGATTTTTAGGAAAAAAATAACAAATAATAATATATATTTTTTTTAAAAACAATTTTATGTCAATTTTGATACTATTTGGTAATTAATTTTTGTGAAAATCATAACAGAATGATTAGTTAGAAAAAAGTTAATTAAATAAATACTAACATGTCATATTAACCTATAAAATTAGTGTAATTCATAAAAAGTCTCAAATTACATTAACTTGGGTATTTATAACATCAATTATGTCAATATTTCATTAATAAGATAATTACTGCATCATAATTGTGTCATAAATAATTTAAATTATTTATTGTCTAAAAATTATAAATAAAATAAAATTATGTAGGAAAGATTTTTATAATTATAATGAATATTTATAGTCGAATTTATCTTATTTATAACCTTATATAAAAATGATTTAGTTATTAAATATTGATTTTAACTATATTATCCCTTCTTTAAATAAATTAATAATAAATGTCCTAATCTAATCCAAGTGGGCCTAAATGGTCAACCTTTATTCCTAAGTTTGTTTTTGGTCGAATTACACTTATCAGATATAATTATGACATGTTCTAGGGTAATAATAATATCATTTTTACCCTTAATTACCCTATTTACTTTTAACCCTTGTAAAAAAAGTAAAAAGTTAGTATTCACCAAAAAAATTTCATCTCAATGAACCAAATTTTAGTCCTTTATATTAACTGTGTCTCTTAGATTTTTCAAATTTCACTCATAGAAGTGGTAAAATTATGTTTTCTGTTAATTTGAAAATTCTCCTAGGAGGTGGGTAAAAGACGGTGAAAAGTTCAATAAAATTTTTATATATCTAAAATTATTATAAAATGACTCCAATGAATTAATTTGAACATATATAGGTATTATGTATGAATTTTGACAAAAAATAAATTTAAATAAAATATATTATTATTTAAATAAAAAGACAGTTTTTAAATAGTAACCTAGTGTTTTCACTATTCATCAAAAATTTAAGGTTTTCAGAAAAATACCAAAATTTCAAATTCGGCTAATTTCAATATTCCAAATCCAAAACTGAAGTCCATTTTGAAAGATAAAATTTATAAAATTTCAAAAAGTAGGTATTAATATTCATAACGACAAGTTTTAATAATATTTTAATAGCATATCGTTGTATAGTGAAACTCGGTATTGCGTACAACGCAAGTTATCGAGGAAGGCCGCAGTTGCATGTAAAGAAATCCAAGATAGTGTTGTGTGTAGTGAAATATTTATTTGATGATTTATATAACATAAAAAAATTATTTCTCATAAAAATCACGGGTGTTACAGTATCATAGATTGAAACCTAGAAACTCATATGATAAGGATTTAAAAGTAATTTATAATTTCTAATTTTAATTTCATTAGATTACCCTGTATTAAAATAAGCATCCAAAATTTTCCTTTTATTCTAAAAAATGGCTGAAAATTTGACAAATTGTGTCTGAAATAATCAGATATGCAATGTTATTGCTTCCCTAACAAGATACCTAATCCATTTGGAACGTTAAATGTAAACATTTTCAGGATACTCTATCATCTAGCGCGAGTTTTTAATAGAAATCCAGATTATGAAGACTCCCAAACCATCCTAACAGATAATAAGATACAATTGGTATCAGCATTTTACAATGGCCCCATACATTCAATATATCATTAAATACCATAATCGTAGAACTATGGATCTACTCCATTGAGAAAATATTATCTATCATTCAATGTTCTGAAAAAGAGATTTTTCTACAGGATTAATTTTATATGGATGGAGAAGTTGACTAGTGGTGGATATTTGTCAAGAATAATAATCCCGAGGAAGTTATCAATGCGATGGACTTGAATTAATTCTTGAAAATGATTTACCGATAAATATTTTTTCCACTCTGACATAAATTGGAAGGGGATTTCTTCTCCCTCAATAAAAAAGGAAAAATCAATCAGGGAATACAAGTAAAACAACACTATACATACATGATATGTCTTTAGCTTTTTTGATACCCCTGAATTCATGGTTGACCACTTCTTTAGTCCAATAAAACAACGTCTATGAATATCCCTTCCAATCTATAACAGTAATATCTAGGAGGAAAATTTTTGATGTGTCCTCAAATTAAAAATAAGGATCAGATAATCCACATTGTATTATGGGGATAAAAAGTGGAATGTAGAGATAAATTCGTGTAGTCTGATGATGAAATCAAATGGTTCAATGAAATTTCTGCATCCCACATTACAAAGGAGTGGAATGATGTACATAAAAAATGTTCCTAACATAAATAAATAAATGATTTTGGTACGTTATTGAAGGATAACCATATAATGATATCTATATGAGAAACCCACAAATGGGACTAAGGAAATTAATTCTACAATCAACCCTCATAACATTATTCAATACTAAACTATAAGGAACCATGACACTTTTCAATTTAATTCCCAAAGCAATGTGTTTTTTAGGAAACCAAGAACTTCTATGGTATCAAGGATATGTTTTTATCATAAATACCACTAAAAATAACCCTGAAAATAAAGTGGTGAAAAGTATTCTAGTTATTCATTGAAGAATAGAGTACCTACTTTTTTATTCTAGTTCTACTCATTCCCATATATCATGAATGTTTAGTAAAACAATTCTAACACCAACATAATGAATGGAAGTCGTAATGTTTTTAGAAATATAAAATGGGGAAATTATTGAATCCAATGTATATAACTCAAACATTGTCACAGTTTTTGGGATAAAGTTCCTAGTGATCAATTTAAAGCTTCCTTTTTCTAAATTTTGTACAATATAGGGATATATTGGCTTTCCCAGAATGGATACAAAAAAAATTCCACTAGAAGGAAATAACTCTCTGTATTTTAAATCAACACCTGATTCTATAGAATTGAAAGGAAGATTATGAATCTTCCTTTACACTATTTTCTCATGAATGGATATTAATTCCCTATGTGAATGTTTATCATGATCAATATATTTATTCTTAGGAATGAATCCTCCTCAAAAACATTCTTTATTTTGATGGAATACATAGATGTGATTACTAAGGAATTTCATGGTCTTCCTCCAAATTGAAATTTGGATTTTTTTTAATCATGATTTTACCTAGGGTGTTTCCAATATTCAAAACACTATATCGGATGGTTGTTGAGAACATTATAATCTAAAGAAACTACATTTTGAGAATAAGGATAATTGGTTTACACACCCATTTTCTTCACCATGTGGTACACAAGTCCTCCAAGTATAGAAGAATGATGGGTCCATGTGTTTTATCAATTATTATCATGATCTATATATGATAAAAATAAAGAACAAGTACCATCTAATTTAGATGGATGAACTTTTCAATTAGTTATATAGAAAAAATACTTCTCTAAGGTGGATATTTAGTAAGGATATTATAAAGTTGGTGTGAAGATGGAAGATATACCATAAAATACTTTTCATATAGGGTATGAGCACTATCATTTATTTTTTATTACATGATGATTCATTAATATTCTATAATTATTTTTGTATTTTAATAATAACGTCTTGGGAGACTAAATTAAGAACATTTTGGTTGTATTTATTGATGATATCCTAATATACTTCCAATGTAAGGAGGTTTATGTGGAGAATTTGTACATGGTTCTGAAGAAATTATGAAACGGTAAGCATTATGCCACGTATAACAAGTTTTAGTTCTGGTTGAATGAATTCTAATTATTGTATAACATCATCTTATGTAATGGGATACTTATTGATCATTCAAATACAAAGTCAATTTTAGGATGATTGAGTCCATCATTAGAGGAAGATAACCATAGTTTCCTTGGGTTATCTGGGTATACATAAAATATATCAATCTATGGGAATAAGAATAAAAATGAAAAGAATAAAAGAATATAATTATGAAAATAACTCATGAATCTGAAAACAAACCAATCATAAATCATATACCTAACAATGGAATCAAACACTATCATTTCATAAAATGTTGGCCATAAGAGTGAGAAATAATGAAAAATAAATCATGAACATATTATCAAGGCCTAAATGTTGTCCACCATCATAAATAACTATAAAATTTTTATGATTAATGGATAACTACTATGACTATCAATATAGAGGATTTAGGCTCATCACATGTTTTCCATTGTGGATCAATCCCATTGACATGTTTCTAATTATTTTCTAATGAGATATAAACCTTTACCATATGACTTTGAGGGAGATATATGTCACTACTATCACTTGATTAAAATCATTCGAATGTATTCCACAATATAAGAAAACATTAATCATATCCCCACATAATGACATTTGTAAATAAATATGCTTCTATAAAAATTTCATCAATTACCCATAGTAGCACCCATGAAAAAATGGGGTATTTAGGAATTTCACCAAAATAATAATTAAGAACCCAAATAAATATTATGGATTATATCATTAATTATTATCCCCATTAAATCATAATTAACATAAAAACACATCATCATAGATGTGTCATGTCCTGGTTTCATATTCCTTTCAAAGGAGATCCATACCAGGATGAGCACATAGCCTCAAGCTCATCTCCCAAAATGCCAGAGACTGTCTACTATAGACGAGGGCCAATGTTGGTTAATGTAGAGACTCTTCTTGAACTAGAAGAGCATAACACAATTGAGAAAAAAAAATAATAGTCAATAGACGAAGTATTAAACCATAAAAGGGAATTAAATATAAGTAGAATAATAAATTACACTAGAATAATATGTGTCATATAGAATAATAAATTACACAAGGTATCACAGTCACATCTGATGCCTCATCTTGTCCACATGATCTCTTGATCCTAAGCCCAAAATCAAGTACATATAAGAGGGGTTTACCTTATCATTACATGAAATCATATAATCTACATGGATCCAAAATAAGTGAACAAATAGGGTGTGAGATATAATAGTAGTATCAAAACAACCATGGTTAATGACAATCAATTTGAGAATATATATGATGAGAAATTGGGAATTATAAAAGAAGTAAGCAAGGATGTACTCAAAATTAAACATCCCACCTTAACATGTTTCAATTTACATTCAATTAAAATTCATTTAAAAATTAACTTATATTTAATATATATATATATATATATATATATATATTGAGATCCATCTCAATCCTAACATCCATCATGTAACTGGATGCATAATAGATTCCTTAGAAGGGCATATAAATGTTACAATTCAAAGCTGACTCCAAATTTATTCCTTCGCAAGGTGGATGTGTCATATGTAATTTCATTTATAATTCAATCATAAACCTGAGTTTGTCCAAAATATTCAGAAGATGAAATTCATGTGTCTCTTCAGGATCCATATCATCAAACACCCTACAATACCATCCCTGGTGAACCTCTCAGAAACCGCCTATCGCTCTAGGTGAGGTATAATGTCCCATCCAGTCGAGTCCATCCTCTACGCTAAACAAGAAGACCGAGTATCACCAATGTCATAATAGTAAAATCACCTTAATGAACATTCTTGTAAATATCTTATTTATTCATGTGTCAATAGGGATAGAAGTGTAGACTCCATGAGTTCATCCATTGAATCCATTAATGAATCCATTTAGCACATGTGTATTAATCAAATTTAACCATTTAGTATGTCTGGGGAATCCAAAACAATATCCATGTTTCTCCAAAGGTATAATGGTCAATTGTTACTTGATTCCATCCATTTAATTCAAATTTTAATAGATTTTTCACTCAAGTATATTTATCATTTTACCAGTTCAATTCCTATTAACATTTCATTAAACATGCAAAGGTAAAATCCCATATCATTAAACAAGATTATCTCACAAGGTGTATCACGACATCACCGACCTCATATGGCATGGAATTTCAATTACTCACATGGATATATTATTTATAATAGAGTTCTATGGAATAAAAAACTACAACATGACTTAGTTAACCTATAATTAACATGTTAAAAGAAATATAAGGTTAATTTCATTCCTATTAAGGATATTGAAAAACAAGTCCAAGCTTGAAGGATTTCATTCAATTACTCACAAGGGAAAATTTAACAATTAAATGTTTATAATCATATGAATAAATCATATGGTATATTCTAAATACATCTCCCATGGACATATCATTATAAAGTGAAATTCAAGACACTTTAATCTATATCATAGCATTCACATAAATAACTAATTCATGTAGTTCATTTAAATGAGTAGCTCAGGAATAATGGGATAAGTGCATAACATTTTTTAAGAGATATTCATCAATATCATATCTTTAAAAAATTAAATTACAATTCATAATGTCTAAATTTCATTTATAACCCATTACAAATTTTACTACCCAAAAAGAGTTAAAGTCACATCTCAAGGGGGTGTCCAATTCAAAAATCGATAATAGGTCCATTATAGGAAACTCAAACATGGTTGTATTTACATTCAATGTGCTCTTTTTAAAGACATCTATAGTTGATCATAATTAATTGAGTAGGTCATACCTATCAATTCTAGGATTTAATTTTAATTTATGAGATTCCCACAAAATGGGTGTCTGACATGCCTGCTTATATAAAATATGTATATTTTAATAGAAAGAACATAACCAAATACCTTAGGATCATGTATGAAAGAGCATCCCATACTATTCTCTGATTTGTCCGGATTTGGAAGATGTTTGAAGAGTGTGCATAAAATGTGGAATTAGTTCATAGAATCCTAAATTCAAAAGGCTGAATTGATATGAAGAAGAATCATCAATGTATATAAATTAATAATGTACGTACCATTATAGATCAAACGATATGAACTACATGTGAATTAGAGATCAAAAGAATAATATAGTTCAAAAAATTGGATTGTTCTTCAAATAGATCAAAATGGCATCCTATTGTCCTACATATAAATAATTAGACGTAGGTCTAATTTTAAATCATTTATGGTAAAAAAGTCTTTTAACCAAAATATCTGGGTCACATATTTTTTGCACATAGTTTTCCAAACCATGTTCCAATCATGCATGGATTCCTTTCGGGAAATGGGATCATGAATGGTTTACATACACGGTTTAAAACCCATGTGAAAACTATATGACGAGAGGTTTTCCAGTTCTTTTAAAACTGCAGAACTCACCACATGATCGTGTGGATCCTCCTATATAGTTTCCTCAAACCATGTGGTCTATAGGCCCCCACTTTCCAGCCTTGTATGGTATATAAAAACAATGTGGTCTTCCCCACATGGGTTATACAAATCATGCACCATGACAAAACAACCCAAAACATAGATTTTGGTTTCGAACTATCCCTTAACACCCATGATACTTCCATTACATCAACTTTCATTAAAATTAGTCCATTTTTAGGAAATTAAACTAAAAATTGATATAAAACAAGATATCACTACCTAAATAAAGAACTGAGTTCTTAAAAACATCTCTCTTAAAGAATTCATTCCCCAAATTCCCCTTACAAGGGTGGTAAAGCATGATCAGAGAAAAAAATATGACCACAACGATCATAAATTAGCCTTTTTCATGAAGTTCTCATCCTGTACTCGGTCGCGTTTCTATATACCCAATACTACAGAATAGACCGGCCTCAGAGAAACTTTGTTCTCTGATCTGTTACACATATAGAATGCTCTTCAAAGGATGCATCCTACGAAAAATCAGTATCCTTTTTATCAAAAGTGTGAGATAGATAGGAATTGTGGATCTACTGCTGTGAAACATGGAATATGCCTTACATAGAGTTATACCTTTTAGGAAACTATAACAGATATGATACCATCCCAAATCACTCCAGAATATTGAATGGCATGATGTATCTCATTAGAATCTTACCATGTATCCTAATCCTATTGTGACCCAACCTTAGTAAATAATGAATAAAAACAAGATCCCCAAACTCAAACACCAGTTGTCATCCTTGGTGATCAGTGTAATATATTTTATGTGACTCCACAGATTCCATCCATTTCTGAATCAACTTCACCTAATAAGTGGTTTCTTGGAGAAGATGAGGTCACATCATAGCTGCAGCTACTACCTCTACACAATATAGGGTGGATCGATAAAGCCTTCCATATAAAGACTCATATGTTTCCATTTTATTAGTATCATGAAATTACTTTTTGTATATGATTTAAACTCGGTTTTTATACCTATCCCATGTTCCACTGAAATCTAGGACACATTCCCAAAACAAGTCCTCATGAATATAAATTGTGTGCTTTGATTGACCATCTCGCTAGTGGTTGTATGTTGTGGTCAGAATCACATGTTTACCAAAATCCATCTATATCCCTTTCCACAATTGAGAAGTAAAATATGCATCCCTATCTAAAATAATTTGATTTTAAACTATGTGTAGTCATACAATCTCATTAAATTACAAAATCCCAAGCTCATCAAAGATGAAGGATTCGTTGATTACTAAGAATTGTGAATGCTATGTGATCCTATAAACAAAAAAACCTACAACATCATTACCTTAGAGAGACATTGTTAAATAGGTTATGAAATCCATCATAGAATCATTCCATTTTGTCATTGGAATGTATAGCTACTGTAAAATTCAAGCTAGTCATTAATGTTCTACCTTCACCTATTGATAGGTGGAACACCTCATGAACACCCCATATGCATCTCTTTTCCTACCTGAACACTAATACTAAGCATGTAAATACGGATACATCTTGGTGACACTAGGATGTAATTCCCAAACTAAATCATGATGATTCTTTATCAACTCCTTGCACATGTTTGAAGAGATCAACACATGACCATGTACTCATAGGATCTCATCCCTACACTTGGTCAAACTAGTAGGATGTTCCTCAGCTGCCACACTCTACCATTGAACTAGGGCTTCTGAATCTGTTACCACCCTCATCCTCACTCATTCCATAATTGTATAAGAAATTGATAAAGAAGAAATTAATTTATTCCCATGAATATAATACACCCCCAAGTTCATCCTAGGAACAAAATCATAAGTTCCCACATGTTACTGGAATAATACACTACCATTATATGAGTGCTCCTATTCTATGCATCATCTAATACATTTCCATTACCAGGAATGAAGGCTAGCGTAAATTTGAAAGGTGGATGTTATTATACCCACCTTTGATGCATCATGGTAACACGATGATTTGTAATTATATACACAAGGATCATGGGTGACTTGTGCACCTCAAAATTATCATCTAATAGGTAATGTCTCTAATAGTTCAATGTGTGAACTACTACATCTTCATCAAGATTGTGTGTCAGCTAATTCATCTCATGTGGTCTCAACAATTGATACTCCTATGCAACAAATCCCCCCCATGTAAGAACTGCTCCCATTCTTATTCCTAATGAATCAATGAATACAGTGTAACTCTTGCCCAGATTTTGATAAATCAGAATTGGTGTGGATTTAAAACCCCCTTTCAACTGCTGAAATTCCATCACAAATTAATCTTACCAAATATAAATCACTCACATTTTAGTGAAGAACTTCAACAGAAATGTAAATCCAGAAAAGTATTTTATGAAATTCCTGTAGAAACCAGCCTTCCCAAGGAAACTATACTCCACAAAGTCATTATTGGGATACTCATAGTTTACTACCATTGTCACCCTCTCTATGTAAACTGATACTCATATCTCCGATATAACGTGACCTATTAAGTGAATGTGAACCATCCTAAAGTATAACTATGTGATCTTAGAATGAGATTAATGCTCTCTTAGTGTATTTAAAATGATATAAAGTAGTTTGACATGGTTATATTTATTGGGATAATACACCAAGATATGATACATGAAAACCAAAAAAAATCACAATATCGATAGAACACATGGTTCATTAGTTCCTTTAAGGCCATTTTCATTTTTATGGGACTGAATGATATAAACAATACCAATATATACATTAAATTAACTCGATGTTTTTTCAAGGTATGATTGATGGTATAAATACACAATATTGTAACTAGATCTCAATTAAATATTTGAGGAAATCTGGGCTCCTCGATGATGGATGAATAGATCATTTATCCATGATTGAGGATAACTATTTTTAATATTCTGCTAGTTTAAATTTTAGTAATCCCTAGATACAGTATGTTTAATATCAATAAAATTTAACAAAATTATTGGAGAACCCCATGAATAAGTACTGTGTTAGATGAAACAATATTCCTCTAAAACCTCTTTCTTCCTACAGAGATCTTTAAAGTCCACCACAACTATCCTAAAATGAGTAATATACACTAGTCCAACTCCTTACACAAGATCCATTGAGAACAATACCTCTCTCACCAGTGTTAATCCTAAGAATTCAACCAAGAAGATGTCTAAAAAAGGTCTACCACAAGAGGGAAATCATTCAGATGTGTCCCCTAATCATCCATATGTAAACTCATAATCTGGTCTTTCATCCCAACCAGCCCTAGATGTTTGGGTCTAGCTCAACTCTCCTTGACATCTGTTTCACCCTTGTCAATGAAATCTCCACTATATGGTGATGTAAGTCTCATATTGAGGTGATAAAAATCATTTAAATATTGAAAATAACAATCCAATCCGTCCCAAGAATTTCCTTAAATCTTATCTTCCCAAAGAAGTAATGGCCCCATATGATGTGACACACACCGTCTATATGACAAACTCCCTTCATAGTGATAGAACTTCCTTCCTAATCCCTAATGGAGTTTCTTGCATCATAACACCATAATAATTATAACCACAATGCCCAAGAATCTCCCAAATAGGAACATATATAATAATATAAAAATACCCCATATCAATGATTATAGAAGCTATGAAAAAGGCTTATTGAATAGTACCTCTCATAGAATATGTTTTAGGATCTGTCTCCTGATGGGTTTGTTGCAAAAAATAATCATGGAATGTTCCATGAACTTTTGAAACTTCACAGATACCATATGCGGATTATACATGCTACCAATGTAATCCTGGGGTCTGACTACCACAACCACAACCACCACCATGAAATTATATTCTAATTATACACCAACTCCATGACTGGAGAGATGCTGCAGAACCTTCACCTGAATGTGAAGTCATTCTAGATGCTCTCTCACTAGCTGCTAGTGAATACGTTATGTAGAATCATTGCGTATTTCCCATCATACTAAACTACCAATACTCAACTAGGACCTTCGTACACTATGGCCTCATATGTCCCATCTTACTGCACTTGTTTCAGCTTGACTAGATACATGATGGGATTTTCTAACAACTACCTTCACTTATTGGAATTTCCAAACAATACTTCCTACTACCGATCGATGTTTTTCTTGAACGTGGTATCAAAACACCCTTGATTCACCTCTAGAATCCCTCAGGTTATGATGTATGATCAGGTTCTGATTCACTATCCTTGAAATATTACTCATCTGGAAGACATTTTCCAATGATTTGATATCTTATCTTAGACCATACTCAAATCACATAGATTTTGATAAAATAACAACCACAAGAATATGTGTGAAGCATTAGAGCGTAGTTAATGAGTCAAATATCCACGACTAACAGTAATTTCAGCTCCAGATGTAAGAACTATACTGATCTATCAGATCACATCATCTTAGGATAAATATAGTCATTTATTGTTGTAGTAAAATCCATCCAAGCTATCTCTCGATGATGATAAGACTGGGTGATAACAACCCACGAGATCTTGGCTGAATCACGCAGCACATACATAACAAGATTTACCCTCATTTTAGGAGGTCTCATTATTTGTTTGAATATAGAATGAATGGCCTCTATCTATGAATCTAACATAATTTTTCCACCAAACCCTAATCATAAGGGCAAATGTTGTTGCTGAAACACATGTGTCAATAGTGCCACAGTAAGGGCCGGTCACGGTGCTCCCTAAACGATCTGCCTGACTTGAATTAATCATTCTTGAAATTATGACTCAATGCCTACATATAGTATAATAGATGGTTAAAAATCATGAAAATGTTAGGGTATTCTAGTAACACAAGGACTACCACCTCTAACGTGTGATCATCTCCACCCACCTAGTATATAACATGAGGCCATCGTGGTGGCTTGGCTCTATAATGCTAAACAGATGCCTCATTTCAAGATCACTGTCAATGTTCCTAGATAAAAAGTGAATAAATTTATTTTGGGTATAAAAACATCATCCAAAAAATAACTCACTCTTCTACCCACCTCATGGGAAAGCTCTGGGTGGCAAATAATCATGAGGCACTCCCAAAATCCACCACTAAGGTTGGGTGTGGTCATGTTCTATATTATAATCCATTTTAGTTTTATTTATCTTCCTATGAATTTCATTTTAATCTAAATTCACATTCAAATTTACTAAAATGAAACACATTTCATGTTTACCATGTTCCATTTTAATGGTATATATACTGGCATGATGAATTCCATTCTGTGGGGTAAATACTCCTTAAGAATCAATGCTTTTCATGATCCTTTACCACATCATAACATAATTCACTCTAATAGATGCTGCATGTTGTGCCAAATTTTATTCCATGGGGAACCATACAAATCATGCTTAAAATATTACCATCCATCTATTTCCCAATATAAAATATCACAATATACCAAACATAATAGTTGGTATATAAACCACATGACCAATCATAATGGCATGCAATCATAAATGCATCCAAAATGTCATGGCATAATGAATTACTTGTGAAATCTGGAAGGGTTAAATATGAATCATGAGATTTCATACCATCATCTAATAATTTTTCTATAATATTTAACCAAAAATCATATAAAAAATAAATATATAAATCATGTACATCACTTAATGAGGGAATCAATTCAATGATAATTTTCAAAATCCATGAAAGTATAAATTCAATTCGAGTATATTTGAAATATTCCTATACATGGGATAGATACACCCAAGAATAGATTATTAAAAAAAATTTATTCCTTCTTATCCCATTATATTTTCTCCAATTATTAAGTCAACCAAAAAAAAATAATTTTTTTGATACCAATTTGCAACATCTCAGTTCTGGATGCCACTCAAATGTGATCCATGCCTAGTTTGTAATATGTCCTCATGTGAGTATCCAAAATGTTTAGAGGCTTTTAACTATCATTACTGGCCTTGGTGAGTAAGTGGGGAGATAATAACCTTGTTTTTTTGTGTAACATAGTGGAGAGATACCTTAACAGTCAATAATGGATGTAGTAAACCATTCAATGAAATAAAGATATGAAAATTGATAAATAACAACAATAGAATATGTATCATATAATGAATGATGCTACATATAGTATGTTTATAATAAATCATTCATAAAAGTAATATAATAAATATGTAAAATCAATATGAAAATTAAAAAAAAATACTAAAAGGTATCCCATTTTCATATGAAGACATAGCATGGTCCCATGCTCTCTTGGTCTTATAAAATAAATCAAGTACCAGTAGGAGGGTGTTTTCTCATATCATTACCTAAAATCATGTAATTTATTTTGGGTCCAAAAAGTTGTCCCAAAGAGTGTGTGATATATTATCCTTGTCGGAAACCACCACTTGAATCTAGCAATTAGTTAGTGAATATACATATGATATTAAACGTGAAATAATAAAATAATTAAGAAAGTAAGAAAATAAAAGTAAACATCGTACTTGCACATGTTTCAATTTAAATTCAATTCATATTCATTTAAAAATTCAATTATATTGAATTTATTAGTCATGAGATCCATCTCAAGCCTAAAATCCCCCATGTAACAATAAGAAAAAAATCATTCCAAAGAAGGCCATCTAAATAATTCAATTCAAGAACAGCTCCAATAGTATGCTTTGTCTTGGAAGATGCATCATAAGTCAATTTATACATAAATCAATTCAAACCCAATTCCCTTCCTTGATATTCCTAATTTTATATTCATGTGTCGATACATGTGAAATATCAACCAACACCCTACAATACTATCCCTTGAAAACCTCTCATGATCCCAATATCGCTCTAGGTGAGGTATACCGTCCTAGATAGTCGAGTATGTCCTTAGTTCTTCACATAAAGCCTTAGTATCTCCTTTTTTATAATAGTAATATTACTTTAGAGTATTTAAATTTAATTCTAATAATAATCCTAGAATAACTATATATGTTAGGCTATCCTCAATGAATACTGTCATGGTATTTCTCAAGAGATCCTTTTATCTCATATTAATTAAAAACCTTTAACCATTGAGTGTTTCAATGGAATACTAATTTGGATCAATGTTCAACAATGTTATAAATGTCAATAGTCATATATGTTTCTTCATGGAGTTCTATTTAGAATCCATGTGTCACTCATGTCTATTTATCATTTATCCAATTTAGTTCCATTTAACATGGAATTCAATAAAACTAGAGCAT
The DNA here is from genome assembly GCA_963277665.1 of Viscum album. Taxonomy (NCBI): domain Eukaryota; kingdom Viridiplantae; phylum Streptophyta; class Magnoliopsida; order Santalales; family Viscaceae; genus Viscum; species Viscum album. Next base: position 1,379,850,397 of record OY728152.1, read on the forward strand.
CTAATAAGCTCTCATCAAAAGGTATATCAATCCCTAGACAAACTGATAAGGTTTGGCCTCAATATTACTAACGTGGGAATATTTTTGTATAAAAGGGATAAATGGAATTAAAATATACTTAATAGTTTATTTATGGAATAACTCAAATCGGAAATGAAATAAAAGGGTCAAATTATTCCTATTAACTGAATTTCAAACCAATTCTATGATCAGTGGCATACATTCAATTATTCACAAGAGAAAATTTTACAATTCAGTCTTAAAAATATATGAAGCTATCACATGGAATAATATCATTACAAATCACATGGAAATAGTATTATAATGATCATTTCAGGGCACATCAATCAATATCATAGTGTACCCATCAATAAATTACATAGGATGTTCATATAAATATGCATCTTAATCAAAATGGGGAAATTGCGTAAAATTGGTCAAGGTGAAAGTCATTCTAGGTGAAAAACTTATAATCATCCATAAATGATACACAATAATTAATTTGGTCATACCTATCAATTCATGGATTTAAATTCAATTTTGTTGATTCCTAGAAAATGGGTGTGTGGCACACTAATATATATAAATGATCTAGATTTTAAAGAAAATCACACAACCACCTACTTTAGAGATTTGATATATAACTTATCCAATATGTACCTTAGATTTGTACTTATTTGGATGAAATATAAATAAAAGATGGTGAATTAAAAATTAATGCATATGATCCTAAAACCAAACATCCCAATTGATATCTAGATAAATCAATAACATTTAAAAGGAGTCAAGGAATTAATATTGAAGATATAAGGAGACAAACCACATTTTCGTTGGAGGTAGGATGAAGAATTTTTCTCAAATGCTAGGATAGGTTTTCAAATGGATCAAAATAGACAACTACAATCCAATGTATAAATAATTACATGTATGATTCATTTTAATGGATTTGATAGAAAAAATGGTCATTTTACCCAAAACATCATGGTCATAAGGTTTAGGAACATTATTTTCCAAACCGTTCCCTTATTAGTCGTTACATCATGTTGTCCATGGGGAACTCCCACATTTTACCTACATGGTTTACAAATTGTTCACAAAATATGCAATGCGACTTTTTCATATTCTACAAAAATTGAAGAACTGGTTACATAGATGTATGGATTCTCCTGCATGGTTTCCATAAACCATACAACCTATAGGCTCCCACTGTATAGCCTTGTATAGTTTATAAAAACCATCTGAAAAACCCCAAATGGTTTATATTAACCGTGTGGGAGTCCAAAAACACCCAAAACAAGAGATATGGCTTCAAATAAGTCTCAAACACCCCCGAGCCCTCCATTAACTCAATGAGAATTCATATCAGGCCATCATTAATAAAAAAACTAAGAATAGATTGAAAAATAAATATATGTAACTCAAATAAGAACTGACACCTTAAAATATGAAAATTGATTTATAAATTATCACATAGAACATTTATTTAGTAAAAACCCCATTATATTTAAGAAAAATGTTTTAAAAAATAATTCATTTTAGAAACTATTTTTATTGAAAATAACCATGTAAAAGTTTCTTAAAAATTGTTTTCTTGAGGAAAATAATTATTCATGTTTAAAATTTAAAAAAATTAATATATATTTTGGAAATATTTTCTTTTCAAAATGAAATATTAAACATATAATTAACTCATTAAAAAATTAGTGTTTTGTATGGGGGTAAATTTTTACCCATTTAATAATGATTCCATTCAAATTTTTGATAAAATAAAAATTGGATATTTTTTAAATTAAAAGAAGACTATTTTGACTAAAATTTGTAAAATTGTAAACATTGTTATGAATTATATTAATTAATAAAATTGAAAATGTTACATTATTTCTGATTTTTTTACAAAACCTGGATATGGAAGGAAGAATAGTTTGATGACATAACTGATAAATACAAGGGATTTCTCTTTTTTTAACATGTTAGTACACAAGGAGTATAAAATGTAAGGAGAACATTTATTATCCTTACATAATAAGTGTATAATAATTTTTTTTTCATTTTGTTATATGGATCATAATATTTCTACATTTTATTCATAAACAAAAATAATCCCAATATACGATGATATTGCATAATAAAAACATTACATCATTGGAAACAATGAATCATAATAAAAATGAATTAAAAAATTAATCAAAAAATAAAATTTTATGATAATGAATAAATTGATGATATTACATTTCAATTGGGCTATCTATATATTATATAAATGATGATATTTGAATAATACAAAATAATTATTAAAGTACACAAAGTGTGAAAACATTACCACATCTCATTGGAAACCATTCAACCATTCAACATAATAATTAAATACCCACCATTCATTATGTAAATACAAATTATTTTTTGGATATTAATATTAAAATAAATTCATTAAATTTATATATACCACATAATATAAATAGTTGGTGTATATTTCCAGTGTTGTGTAGAAGTGAAAAGTTAAATCGAAACCTCTTACAATAAGCCAAGTTATCATTCATACATGTTTAAACCTAAATAATAATAAATATAATTTTATTAATATTATATCATAAAACCATAATAATATATATAATACCATATATATGATTTCCATTCTTAAAAAAATTCACATTTCATGTAATAACAGCTTTATTTTTCATGTATCTACTGATTTGTTATTTTCAATCCTATTACATTAATCATGGTTTCATCATATAATGAATCATAAAAAAAATATAAATTTCATACATATTTACTATATTTTTTTATATTAATCCATATATTTAGAGATAGAAAATGAAATACAACATTCATTGAGACAGTAGGTTGTACGTATTCATTGAAGATGTTTCTATTTTATGGACGAATGAAATGAATGGATGGTAAATAATAAGAAACATAAAAAAATATTTTTTATGTCATATATATCAAATATATTCATTTATTATACACAAATTACCTTCTCTTTAATGTGTTAGCGAAAAATGAATCATATCACCTTTGGAGGTGCTAGTCCTCTATACACATGAATGACATTATCCTATCCAACATAAAATTGAATGAAATAATATATTTTTGATATAATAATTAATGAATTATAATAATATTAATACTATTATATATAATATATATTAATATTGAATTCATTATTACATCCATCCATGTATGGTGATGATGAAAAACGAATTTCATCGGGTTGCAAGGTGGCGGTTCTTCATACACACGAGTGACAACATCCAATACCATTTAATGGAAGTGTAGATGGATTTAGGTTATTTAATTAACATAATAAAATATCAATATATCTTATTTAATTTTGATATATAGTGATTATTAAATATAGTTGTATGCATATGTGAGAAGAATTAAAAAGAATAAGCTCGGTTATGCATGATACATCTTTTTCAGGAAAAATCATTAGATAAACACTAAATGTCTTTATTTAGTATATTTATGACACAGAAAAAATATATGTATATCATGATGATGTATTTATAGTGGATATTTTATAGGGTTTGTTTCAGATATTATGGTATTGTAATGTTTCTTGAGAAAAGGATATGGGTGTCCTTTTTTAAGAGAGGTGAGTAACATACATTTAATTTTTGAAATAGAAAATGTGTACCCACATATTTATAATTATAAAATTATAAAAAATGGAAAATTTTGGAGAAATATACATTATAAGTTCAAAATACTTCCAAAAAATTATTTTAAATGTTTTTTCATGTAATTTTAAAAGTAATATTATTAATTAGTCCCCTAATAATCATATTTTCACCTTATTCAATGTAATTAATTATTATTGTTTTCAGTTTTAATTATTGAAAAAAATTAATTTTACTATATTATATAACATATATAATTCTTATTGAAAATAATTAATCCATTATAAAATTCCCATTAACAGAAGTTGAATGATTGAATTTTAAATTAAATCTCTAGATGCGACATGAAACCAGTTTTCCCAAGAGATAATGTTCAATCATATAAATTTTTTACATCATAATTCAATAATAAATCAATTAAAATGAATAAAATTTGATTAATATATTAACAATATAATTAATTTTAATTTTAAAATCATTTTAAATTAATTTTTTTCTTAATTTTTTTAAAAATATATATTATTACTATAAAATTATGCTTCAATATTCATCAATATATTTTAATTCTCTAAATATAATAAAATATTTACCATAATTAAATTCGGACATGACAATTAAAAAAATTAATTTAATATTATCAAATGAAATATATAAAAGTGGAATAAATTAAATATTAAAATGTTTAAAAAGTTCTGCAAAAATTATTTTTAGAAAAATGTTGTTCTTTTATATAAAATTGGATTTATTATTTTTTTCTTTCATATAAAAAATAAAGTGTTTGAATTTTTTTTTAATATAAGAAATATAAATTTCATTAAAATAAATTAACTAAAATGAGTTAATTATTTTTTTTAGTTAAAAATCATGAAAGGGCATATAAATAGATTAAAAAATGATTTCCTTTATTTTAAAATTGTTTTTATCTTTATATATTATTGAATTGAATGAAAAAATTTTTTTTTTTATATAGGCGTAAACAATAAATTTTCATAATTTAGTTAATCATATTTATACACTCTATTCCAATAGCAAAGAAATAAATATCATGTTATATAATAATGTTTTAATAGTATGTTGTACATTTTTTAATCTGTTGTTTCATGTACTAGAAAGAAATTAGTGTTTCATTTAATGAAATATTAACTCGTTGTTGGGTGTAAATTATTGTTTTGAAAAAATTTATATTTATATGAGAAATTTATTTCACAAAATAACTAGGTTTCACACTACTACCTCGTAAGCCCATGTAATTATTTTTTGAATACATTATATCCTTGATTTATTATATGGAATAATTTAGTGATTATATATGATATTAATGAAATATTTTTAATTATTAAATTAAATTATATATTTTTATTTCTTATATTACTGTTAATTTATTTGTCCTAACATTAGTCATGTGTATTCGTGGACTACAACCTCCACTATGTGTTATGATTCATTTTTCAGCAACACATCCCATGTATTATATATTGGAATAATTTAAACAAAATATCATGTCATTAATGATATAATTATAATTTTGGACATGTAAAATTATACTCACCTTCTTTACATGATAATATCTGATAAAAGATATGTTACTCATGCTTAAATATGTCAAACCTTCTCTATGATTGTAATGTAGTTCATTCATCATAAACATATAAGATAATTATTATTGAAACCAACATAGATGGATATAAATGAAACTTTTCTCATGATTATTATTTTTTAAATGATGTTATAATGACCTATAATACCATAGTCAAATAATGATGTTATTTTTGAGTCATGAATCAAATATCATCAAAATATTTGTTTTGAAAATAAATTATTTATTAACTATTATAAAATTTTAATAAGTTAGTTTGAAAGAAATAATAAATGTGAATTAGTTCTCAAGAATATAAACATATATCATTTTTTCATAATGAACATAAAAAATGTATGTGATGGTTAGGACACATGGTAAGAGACTTTTTTTTAAAAAATACATTTTAAAATTTTCCCTCAAATAAACATTTTCTTACATATCTATCTATTTAAAAAAATTATCGATGTATTTTTATTGAAATACGTTATTTAAAAATTCCCACTTTATATATATTTTAAATTTTATTCTATGGATTTCAAGAAAATTATGTTTTTATAATTTTTCATGTTCTTTAAAAAATGAAACAAATTAATTTTTTATTGTAGCATATAAGGCGGTAATAACCATTCTCTCTTCTATTTCATTTATTTTACATTTGGATTACATAACATGATTTATATTTTTATTAAAACAACACACCCTCCCATTTTTCTAGTTTTTTAAAAAAATTGGTTGAAATTTGAATGAATATGTCAATATCTGATAAAAAATTAATATGAGTGAAGAGATAATTTTTTTAGGCATGATTTTATATTTTTTGTTATGTTTATTAGAAATTTTGATAAGGTTTGACGGTTTCATTACAGATTTTTGGAAGTGGATATCATTATATCAGCCCAATGTATTAATTAATGTGTTGTGGTAAACTTATTGGGTTTCCCCTGATATATTATGGGAATATAAAATGATATTTATTCTAGTTGTAACTATTTTGGTAATTTTTTTGTAATAATCAGTGATATTATTTCAATAGTGTTGAAGGTTATCAAATTTTAAGACTGATATTATGATGATTCGTTGAGTTAACATCTTTATTTATCTTTTCTTTCTATGATTTTTATGGAAATATTATAATTTATAAAGGAAATGGATTGTATGTTCTATATAATAATATTGAAAATTATTACATTGTTATATCTTCAATAAAATTTAATTATGTTTTTTTCATAATACATTATAAACAATTATTCGTTTTATTTTTATCATTTATGATTTATTATGTAATGATTTATGAAATGACTTGGTAATAGAAGATGAATTCATGGGTATGATAATTCTTATATTGATCTTAAAAATTATTAAAAAAATAAATATTTCTATAATTATTTAAGGGATTTATGGTTTCATTATTTAATTTTATGAACCCTACTATGATATTGGTGCTCAACACAAATTTTAAAATGTTTTTCAATGTTTTATAGAAGGTAAAAGGAAAATAATAATTCTAGATTTTAACATCAAAAGATTTAACTATATTATTAAATTAAATAAATTTAATAAACATCATAGGTTTCATAAAACATTATTCTCAAAAAACTATTATATATTATTAAATATTAACATGATCATATGAATAGTAATAAGACCACTAGTAATAGTAATTTTTCCATTAAAATAATAACATCACTAATGAATGTAAAAAATAATTTTGGGTATCTCATCAATTAAAATATGATATATTGACATCATGTAATAAGAAAATAAATGTTATATAGATGATAATTTATTTTTCAATATATATGTGGAACACAAATGATTATTTTTAATTTGTTAAATTATATCATTTTTAAAAATACATTTTTTCATATATTATATTTATAAAATAATATATTTTTTTTATAATTATAAGTTAATTTTTATAGAATATAATTAATTTTTTAAGTGTTGTAAAATCATTTATAATATTAAAACCTCTAATTTTTTTAATGAATGACGATTTTTAGTAAAAAGTTAAATTTCAAATATTTATAAAATTATTATCATAAAATAGTGTCCATTAATGGAATCAAAATTTTTTAAAATTTTAATGGTGAATTTTAGAGTTTTATCTAAAATAGTTGACTTTTGAGTGAATTGTAGAATAAAGAAATTTACATTATATATCATTACAAAGAAATTAAATGGATTTTTGAGTCGTGGATGATGTATGGATTTGGTAAGGACCAATTTTTATAACTCACATGCGTTTATTACCTTAATTATTCAAATAATTCAACACCATTTATGATATTGATCCAAAATAATAAACTAATTAATAAATTAATCAAAAAACACATCTTTCCTCCCATATAAATATCTCCCATTGGAACCCCTTATCCTCACCCCAACTAAGATTTAAATATTGTCTAAATTATTCCCAATACCCTTCCTATGACTTTTCCCTATATCCAAGACCCACTGGTTGTAATAATTGACCAAATCCAACTGTCTCCCGTGGAGATGATATTAAAGAGGTAAATTCACTATCATTCACTTTTGATTTATTTTCTGTTTAAATTATATCTTAATCTACCATATAAAAATTGTAATTCTAACAAAAGTTTAATATAAAATATTTTATTTTATTTTTATAATGAAATATAATTCATAAAATATGATTACCACTCTGTCTATTTTAATAACAAAAACATCAGTTGTGATGTGCCGATTTTTCCCCCTCGTGGACGATGAGTTTTCAATTTCAATTAAATACTTTATGAAGATGGTAAGAACATTAGTATTGAAAAAGAATAATTTATTTATATATTATATTATATATATAATTCTGTAACTAATATATAAACATAAATTTAAATAAGACGATAAATGTTCATGATGGTAGTAAAAACTGTAAAAATAATTAAAGACATTTTCATCAATTTTTTATCTAATGAATCAAACTAATACCATATTTACAAATGATATATTATTTAATTTAATATTATTTAATTTAATTATAACTAAATAATTTCTCTTATGGATATTGTATTCCCATATGAAAACAAGTCAAATAATTATACACAAGGTAACTAACCTTAAATCCATGAAGTGATCACTTCTAGAACAATGAAATTAAACAATATATCTCAATATAATGACCATAAACAATATTAATAAATTTATAATTAATCAAATAAATTTTTAAAATTATATTAGTTAACAAACTATTTAAACTAATTTCGTAGTCTTGGACACTAAGTTGTAGTGTAGATTTCTTTTAGACCTAAGGTTATGGTATTTCATCTCACATATTTTTTCTGTAAGATAAACTTTATTCAAAACTTATTTCATGTCTTTGGTTTATGTAATAATTCCTTTGAATATAATATATCATGAATATATTTTTCTTCTTAGTATCGAATGTTTCATTTAGTAAATATAAATTTCATGGGTAATATGTTTCAACTGTTTACAAGTAGTGAAGGGTGGTGTTACCATATCACTTTTTATGTGTATTTATAGGTAATACACACAATCCAAAAATTATATTAATGATATGATCCTTTAATGAGACTTTTGAATCAATTTTTTCGCATTTGAAAATATATTTTTTTATGAACCAATATTACATTCCACAATTTATGTACTAACCCTTTTATTTTTGATCATCAATAATTTAATATTTTATTCATTATCCATATTTATTGTATCATAGATATGATAATTTTATAAACCATATACCATTTTAACATTCTATGTATACTTCAGATGTTGTTTTAACTGGGAAATATTGGCAAATAATTATACCTTTACAATTCAGATATTTTGACAATACATATTGTTAATGAATTAAATAAATTTATGATCACTGATTTCTGCATATATTATATTATTGGTGGCATAATTATATATCCCTTAGATGCATCAACATGTCTCATTATAAAAACTAGTTGGGTAAAACCCTATAAATTCTATTTCCAAGATAAATTAGATGGGTTTCTACCAATAGACATAAACTATCTTTTGAAAGGTCTTCATGGTTGTGGTTTGTGTTCCACAAAGATGTCATAAAAAAATTGGGAATTTCATTTGTTTACTATTAAATTATTACTATCCATGTTATTTTCACATTGTCAAAACCTAGGTATTCATATTAATTCTCTACTTTTTGATTAAATACAAGGTATTTTCAGTTTTATTCTAGTTCTTATTGACAATTCTTTTTGAATTTATTTGAAACTATTACTGATTCATGTTTCTGTTGTTTTTAACCATTATTGAGCATTTGAGATCACCCTCTTATTTTTTCTCGTCCCAAGGTTTCAAAGATAAAATCATTGATTATGTTTTAAGGAAATAATAAATTTTACATTGTTATGTTATACGTTTAATTAGCATTGAAATAAAAAAACCATGTCTGTATCTATGTCATAATATATACTTAAATTATTGATCATTGATGATATGATCTATTGTATCTATAGGATTATAATAAAATAACAATCAACATTGGGATACTGTGGTAAAGGTTGTTACATTTGGAATCAGATATGGTTTAGAAGAAATTATTGGAAATATATGTTTAAAAAACATGATAATTATAATAATCTATTACATGGAATTTTTGGCTCAATAATCATGATGATTAGGATATAACTCAGTATCTACCATGTTTTATTTATTTAACATAATGAATGAAATTGAATAAAAACCCACATATAGTGTAGGGTATTCAAATGATAAAGTTAACACAGATATTATTGGAGTTGAGAAGATCATAAACATATTTGGATAATATATTAAGGTTATGATGAATAACCATACTATAACCATGATGGATTCTTTCCTACATTATAATCCCCCATTATTTATTAAGAAAAATAACACATTAATAGCTATGTAATGGATCTAGGCCATTGATAATATAGTTATTCCATTGGTATGCAATGAATATGAAGAGGTACTACTTATAGTATATTTCATCATGGGTAAAACATAACTGTGATGGTTATTGATCCAAAATAATAATGTGGAAGATAAAATAGAATACATAAAATAGAAACCATTTTAATAAAAATTCATTGAATAATATTTATATTAGGATAAATGAACTAAAATAAATAAAAAATTACATAGGTTAATGAAAAAGGGTGAAGAGAGTGTTACAGAGTATGATCATACCTTCAAAATACTAGACATCTAATCTATAGATTAAATATGTTACTTGGAAATCCATATTGGCCATTTCAAAAAAGGTCTTAATCATTTTTATGAAGTGTACTATAATCAAAATTATTTTCATCATATGATGAAATAGTATTAATTGTCATCATAATAGAGAATGATTTTTATAGAACCTGTATGTTCAAGTTGAATCAAAAGAATATTAGGCATTTTGATAACCATGAAAAAGGAAAATCATCAAAAAAGAAATATAGAAGACAGAAATTTCCACTATACATAAAATGTGAAATGAAATATCCTAGGATATACTTGGAAGGAATGAGAGTTTGGGATAATTACAGAGAAAAGGATCTTTGATCTAATGAATGAATGTTAAGAAAAAAGTAAATGATTTTCAATTATAAAAAATTAATTAAATAGGGAATTATTCAAATTAATTTCCCATATTCTAAGAGAATCTATTAAAAAAGATCCAAGGGGATATGTCCAAAATTTTTCATTCACCATAGCTGATGTAGAGGTACCTAATTATATGGATGTAGGAACATTAATCAATTATTCAAATTTATCATTTGATTTATTTGATTATGGATTATCATACTCTATTATATCTACCTAGTTTTTTAATAAAATTAGGCACATGCCTTTTGATTTAATAATTGATTATTCAATAAAAAATCTTATGGGAATTCTCATTATAAAAAAAATTGTACACTAGTCCTCATTATGGAACACAAACATGCTTTATTTCGTGACCTTATCATCATTCATATGTTAATGTTTTGTATAATACTTGGTATAGAATACATTTCAAAATATCATGAAAAAATATATTTCATGAATAAAGAAATTACAAATTATAATGAAGACATGGAAATGTTTATCTTTATAGAAGAAACATAATCATATGATTTTTTCATAGATCCATCCCCAATAGCATCCATGAATCTTTTTCATGTAGTGGAAGAGAAGAAACATTAAGGGATGAAGAATGTAAGCTTTAAATTAGGGAAGTATCTATTGTACATGAATACATTGATGTATTTCCTAATGAATTACCTGTTCATCCCCTAGAGTGTGAAGTTGATTTTACCATTTATTTAATCTCTTAATCCAGACCAATACCAGATTCTCATTATAGGATGACCACTATGGAATTAGTGAAGGTTAATAAACAACATGATTAGTTGAGTAATATGGTATTAATTCAACCTATCATTTCACTATAGGTAGTTCCAATTATCATAGATAAGAATAATGATGGATCTATGAGCCAATTCATTGAATATAAGGAAATCTAGGCAATTATAATAAATAATAATAATCCACATCATCGAATATATGATTTATTGGATCAAATTCCCAGATATAAGAATTTTATAAAGATAATAAATTATTTTTGGTCCCTTAAATTTCGTGTAAATATGGAATATATTCCAATGATATCTTTTCAGATGAGGTATCAATATTATGATTAAACATTAATTCATTTTTATTGGCTAATACATGATCTATTTTCGTGGTTCTAATGAAAAATGTATTCAGGGAATATCTTGATAATTTATTTATATATTCATTGATGATATTCAGGTGTATTCTATAAGCTATGAAGACCATGAGAATCACTTGCAGGTCATTATTTGGACTCTCTATAGGAATGAGTTATAGGGTAAAATTAGAATGTCTGGATTTTGAATTTTATGAAATTTCTTTTCTTATAAATGTTATCTATTAGGATGGAATATCTATTGATCATGTTAAGGAAATGGAAATCTAATAATGGAAAACTCTAATGACCATAACAGAGGCATGTGGTTTCACTAGTTTAGTAGGTTATGATAGGAATGTTTTTTATAATTTTTACTATTTGAATAACCAATTAACCTTGATAACACGTAAATGGGTTAAGATCATATGGAAAAAATAATTTTCAAAATGATTTGAAGATTTAAAGAGAATATTATTCAATGTATCTATTTTGATTTGAACATCAATAAATGATGGTTTTTTTATATAAAATGATGATGTGATGAAAGGAATGGGTTGTTTCCCTATGTATAATGATAATGTTATTGAAAATAAATAATGGATGTTGAAGATTAATGAAAAACAACATCAAAATATTGATCATAAGTTAGCAGCTGTAATCATTTCTCTGATTATATGGAGACATAATCTATTTTGAGAAATATGTAAGATATATATTTCATAATAGATTGAAATAAATCATTATATATATAGACCTCAACATAAGGAATTGAATGTGGATTAGTTTTCTCAATGTTTATGATTTCTCAATACACTACCACCCAAGGGAACAAAAGATGGATGATGATTCATTAAATAAGAAAGATCATAGGCTTCTAATTGTAATTATGATTGTGAAGGATCCTATGTTCGTGGATTTAATAATTATAGATATGGGAAATTATTAAGGAAGACAAAACATCACACTTTTTTAAAATGATTGTGAAACCATATTTATTAGAATAGAGAAAAATCTATCAGTCTCTGGATGAGAATTTTCAAACGAAAATTATATCATTACAGGATGGAATATTGGAAGACTTTTTTATAAGGATGGAATTGTTTAATTTTGAAACAGTTTATATGTCCTATCAATATTTTATCTAAAAAGGGAATTGTGAGATGATACACATATCTCAATATTATCCTATACACCATATTAGAACTATTATGAATATAGTTCTATAAGAACATTATTTTTGGGATGATATGAATAAAAAATGGATGACTATGAGTCAATATGTCCAGTTTTTTTATAAGTGATGGATCAGAGACAATATAAAATAATTTCATGAATCCTCTATGTATTTCTATCTCTATGTGAGATTCCATTACTATGGAAATCATTCGTATATTACCAAAGACCCCATAAATAATTCCATGATATGAGTTATTGTTTATCACCTTGAAAAATCTACATATTTACTTATTATAATAGATGATTTACCTTTTGATCACCTAAAATGATTCTATATGGATTTAGTTTTGAAAAATCATTGTGTGACTCTAATGATTATTTCTATTAGATATCCCAAATTTCTAAAAATAGTTATGAATATTCTTCATAAGGATCTTGACACTAAGCTTGATTTGAGTAATTATTATAACCCTCAAACTAAAAGATAGTCTGAATTGAGAATTAAGAAAATTTAAGACATGTTAAGATCATTATCACATTACATTAAAGATAATTGGGATCTATATTTACCTTTGGTAGAGTCTTCCCACAATAATTGATTCCATTAAAGTTTTCAATTGACTCCATATAAAGTATTATATGGAAGGAGATATTATAATCCAAAATGTTTGAAAGAAGATTGTGTGAGGAGACATACAAGCCCAGAACATTTTTAATAGATAATAAAAACACTAAATACTATAAAACTCATATTAATGTAGTTCAATGTAAAAAAAAGGTATGCTAACAATTCGAGATATGATTAGGAATTTCAAGTGTTAGATCATTTTTTATGAAATTATCTATAGGGAAGGTTGTCATAAAATTTTGTAAGAAAATTAATTAGATACATAGGTATATAAAACAACATTAAATTAAATAATAATTTAATATTTATCTAATCAATTAGAAATTCCACCAAGTATCTCAAATTTTCAACATGTCTTCAATATACCATTGGTAATGAAATACATAGTAGACCCAACTCATGAACCAAACTATGAAGAAAGTAAACTGGAACCTAATTTCTCTTACTGTGAAGAGCCTATCAATATTCTAGAAACATTAGAAAAAGGATAGTGAAATAAGATGAATCTACTAGTAAAATTTCATTGGAGAAACCATAAATTAATGAGGCAATTTGAGAACCTATGAGGTTATGAATATGAACCATCATCATCATTTTCGAAGGAAATACTCATGAACAATTTCCAGGAGTAAATTTTCAAATGAGTGAAGAATATAACACCAAATTATTTTAAAATATGTATCTTCGTAATTAAATTAAATTTATTAAATAGCTTATGTTTAAGGAAAATATATTCTTAAATGAATCATGATATACTATTAAATATTAATATAACAGTTATAATAGTAATATGAATTTTTGGAAATTTAATTTATCCATTATAATAATAAACTCACCTATGAAATTATAAAATTATTTATTTACCTAATAAATTTAAATATTTTAATTTTATATCAAGAAAATTGCAAATAAATGTTTGAAAAATGATAAATTAAGTGATTATATTTTTTGAAAAGTAAATGTTTATATAAAATTTTATAATTAAGATAATTATATAAATGAAAATATATTTTCATAAAATAGATTCAGAAATTAATATTTTTTTATATTATAATTATAATATAACTTTATGAGACAATCATTATTTTTCCAATGTGTGGTAAAATAATTTATAATAATATTTCTATTTTTGGATAAATAATGATTATTAATTAAAAAATATAAATAATACATAGATAATAATTTTAATAATATACAATAATTTTTTAATCTACTCATTAGAAAATTGTTTGGGTGAATTTTTGGGATTTTTAAAAAATTGTTGAATTTTGGATGAATAACGAAATTCATGAATTTACAGTATTTAATATATTATGTAATGAAATGAATTTTTCAATAATTTAGGATGAATTTATGATGTAATAACACATTATTTATATCTACAAAGGACTTATTTCTATATCTAATTCCAAGAATCAACATTATTGATCATATTGAGTCTTAATTGTAAACTAATGAATAAAATAATCCAAAAACCCCCTCCTCTGCACTATAAATACCACCCCACATCACTTCTTATAATAAAACAATATAATACATGAATAATTTCTACATTATTGCTAATTACCTCCTAAATCATTTTACCCACATCTAATACCAATTGTCCTTACAAAAATACCAAATCCATGTTGCATAAGGTGGTTTCAAAGGAGAAGATATTTAAGAGGTAAAATCCTCCTTGTTTCTCTTTTAATTTATATTTATTTGTTAACATATCCTCAAATATCCTATCCAAAGTGCCATGGTAACTTTTATGTCATATATGTACTTTAATTTTATATTTCTAATGGAAGATCAATCAAAAAATAAATTCCCCTCTGCTTTTATTTTAAAAACGAAAACACCATCACAGATGTGTCGATTCACCACCTTCATGGATGTAGACTTTTCAATTTCCATTGTTGCATCAAATTGTGGATATAAAAACATTATTATGGTTAAATAAAATTTTAATATACATATTATATGTTATATGATGTTCTGTAATAAATATAAAATCCTAATATTAAATTAAATGTAACAATTTTATGATCGTCAAAAAACATCATATATAAATGAAGACAATTTCATCAATGTTTTCTCAAATTAATCAGTCTCATTTTTTATAAAATAAAGGATATGTGACACCATTTAAACATATTTTATTTCATTCATGTATAATAATTTCCATTCAATAATGTTTATCCCCATTTGGGAAGAACTAAAATGATTACCCATAAGGGAACTGATCATTTAAAAATGAAATGAATGCCCAAGAAACAATAATAATTAAACATTACAGCTCATCATAATATACATTAATAAAAATAATAAAGTTATGTAAATAAATAATATGTTTATGATATTATTCACCAATTAATTAATTAATTTAATTTTATTATAATATATTTTATGTAAAAGTGCATAATGGTTTTTGATACAAGGTAATGAGTTTCTTATGTCAATTTTATTTCTATGAGATACGTAGATTTCACAAATTATTTACAATGTGTAGTGTATTTATATTTCCATATTATTATATCATATCATGAATATCATTATATTCATGGTATTCAATTTTTTATTGGATTCTTATTAACTTCCTAGGGGCATACGATTCAACTCATTACAATTGGGTAGTGTGTTTTTTTCACATATCACTTTTATATCTTTTATTATATATTACTTATTAAAACATCATTTCATATTTTTGGTGTATGTAACACACATTAATATATCATATAATTATTTTATTTGTCTTCATGTTATTCATTGTTTATTTTCATGATCATTAATTATATTGGGTATAACATTCGACTGATTGCAATGTGGTAATGGGTTTATAAACTCAATTTTCATTTGTTTTGTTAACTTGTAATAATTAATTATAAAATTCTATGGTTATGTGTGAAATTAACTTGATTAAATTTGTTCTTATTTACACTTTCTTATATGTATTTATAGATAATACACATACTCTATTAATGTTTGTACTAATATGATCCTTTTATGGGACTTCATCTCAATTTTCTTTCATCGGGTGATATTTTCTATGTTATAAACCTATTTCACCCATGCTATATATATTGAAAATTATATTTAATATCATAAATATTTAAATATTTAAATATATATCCATATTTATTATATCATTAATTTGAATATTTCATAAGCCATACACCTTTTTTACATACGGTGTTCATATGAAATGTAGTTTTAACTAGGAAAATATTGATAAATCTTTATCCTTTGCTCAATAAGGAACTCTTGATGAGGCATAATGTACATGGATTGAATATATTTGTATATAATTCTTTTGAAATATAATTACTAGTGGGAACTAGAATATTATTTCCCCTTGATGCATTGATGGGTCTCTTGAGACAAAACCCTTGGCGATAAACCATTCACATTTTAATACCATGCAGAATTAGACGGGTTTTAAACCATACATATAAACTATCTTGTGAGAGTTTTTGATTGTATTGGTTCATGTTAACAATAATTTTTCCCAATAATTACTAATTGTTTTCTTTATCATTTAGTTTTTATTATCCTTTCATCTTCCAGAATGATAAAATTAATGGATGCATTTACATTATGAGTTTATTGATTAAATGGTTTGTGTGATTCAGTTTTTAACCACATTGTTTTTATTATACCTTATAGATAATTATTAAATTAATATTTATTATTATTTCAACTGTATGAAATATTTTTATAGAATTTGATCTGATACTTTTATTTTTTATCATTCCCCTACTAATAAAAAGAAATCTTTGAATAAGTTTCAAGAAAGCAATTTATTATTTTTTTTAATGTTCTATGTTTAATTATCAAACTAATAAGGGAAATATGTGTGTATCTAGTGCAAAAAAAATACTAAACTAATCGATCTGATGTGATGTGACACCTTTTATTTGTGCCATATTAATAAAATATCCACCAACTCTGGGATACTAGTGTCAGGGTTGTTACAAAGATAAAATTATTGAGTATTTATCATAGAAAAGAAATAATTTATCAATTTAAAATGTTTTTTATTATAGAATGAATTTATACTAATTAGAAATTTCCAATTTTTAAAATATGGATTTTATATAACAGTTATGGAGAAATTCATTATAAATATAAACAAAAAAAGATTATTAATTGTTAGATATTATATCATTGAGTTAAAGAAAATAAATATGTAATGTTTATGGATATGTCTGCAGAGGTTGTTTCAAAGGGATGTTTCTATAACTTTAGATGTTAGGATATTAATTTATATATGATAAAGTAATTATATTACCACAATGGTTTATATTTTGGGGATAAATATACCTAGTTTTGGAAAAGTGAAAGAGTTTCGAATCACTTGGTTAGGGTTATATTAGTGAATAACCTCCTTAGAGGATGGTTTCATATGATTTCATTGAAATTATCACACTAACCAATTTTCATTCAGTAAATGTAGGATCCAGATGGAACTAAGGTAAAATTTCATGTAAAGGATAATACGATGGTTTTCCAATTAGGAAGACAAATGGAATGATAGTTATAGTGAAAAAATCATGGTTATTCTTATCCAACTATAATAAGAAATGATTAATTACATGAAAAAATGGTGTTTTTGAACACCCAATATTATGTAAAAATGATTATTTGTCCATGATTAGGGTATAATGGTTAGAATGTAAAAAATGTGAAATGAACTATGTGTCCTAAATCATGAAAGGACCCCGAAAAAATTCTTAAAGGGTTAATAAAAGGTTATTATGTTTTAGTGAATGTCGTAAAGTGATAATTCCCTATAGAAAATGGAACCATTCATTTACTTCCCTAAATAGGAATAAAGTAATTTGAAGGGAACAAATTTTTTTGGTCAGAGTGGAATCTCAAGAAGGTGTAAATTGAGTTATAACATAAAATTTATATAAAACCCCTTATTTTACAAAGATCACCCAATTTTGAAACGGCTGAGTTAATAAAGGTAGTATAGATGTAAATGTATAGCTAGTCAACAGGTTTCTCAAAGGGTGATTAGTCCTCAGCTGAATTGGTGTAAAAAAACTTCATAAAATTTTGATTTTTTTTACTGAATTCAACATATATACACACAAACCAAAACAAACTATCAAAGTGAAATAAAAAGTGTTTTATGTTTTAGAAAATATAAGTAACAGAAGATGGATAAAATAGAGTATAACAAAATATAGTTCACAGTGAAGTAAACAAAGTGGTTTAGACTCACGATGAGACTTAATTCTCTCCAATTGGTGATCACCTGCAACCAAGTAGTTTATATTATAAATAAACGTGATACATAGCCTATATTAGGAATTACAATAGTTTTGACAAAATGTCTAGGGTTCACAACCACTACCACTATTCTTCATGAGAAAGAAAAACAATACAGACCACACACCGTCTCTTCCACACTTTTACATGGGTATAAAATGTAAGTGAGGTTCGATGTAAGGATATTCAATATCATCTAGTTCTATCACAAGAGACGGTGGGTGAAGCAAACAACCACACATCTCAGAAATTTTAAAATAAGAAACACATTAGAGAAATTATGATGAAATAGAGTTTAGAAGGCTCTATGTGTTTGTAGTTCTTCTCATGGCTCCTTGATGTGAGGAATTTGATGTTTGAGTCTATCTATAGATGTTGTCTTCAAAATAGAGTGTCACAACTTCAGGTCCTAGCTTTCAAGAATTGGGTGTTCTGCTTCTTCAGTAGTTTGAATGTTTATGAGATAGAGAAGGAATCCTCATGTTGTATTCTCGAAATGATCTTCTTGAAGTTATTGGGGTTCATTGTGAAGGTGCTTGAATGGTTCTTCCGTTTTCTTCAGTATTTTCTTTCTTATGCATTTAAATTTTGGCCTAAACTTTTTTTTCACTATGGATCTAATTATCTTTCTTCCTCAGAGTTTTTCTTTCAAACATTAGGTCCTACAATAGGAGTAAGTATATCCCGTGGGATCTTTCTCATACCTTGTACTGTCAAGATATTGCCTCCTGATACATCTATATTAAGTATTGGTTATGTCAGAAGCATTAAATTTATCCAATATGACAATTAGAAAAATATCAAGAATTAGATAAAGGTGTAGAAGAGTATGGTAGACTGGTAATGGTAACCTTCACATCGATAGGCTTGAAAATGAGGTCCACGTCGGCAACCTACAACTGTAAGCTTTAATCAGTAACGTTCAGTGGAAACCTTCAATAGCAGGCCTATATCGGTGACCTTGTACAGGTCACCTTTATATCAGTGACCTTATATCGGTGACCTTGGTATTGGTGACCATGTATCAGTTACCTTTTACGTAGAAATATTCTGAACTGTAAACTTAACCAATCAAGAAATTAGATTGAGAGTATATGAATATTACTCTTTAGAAACAAGAAACATTAATGTAACATAATTATCGTAGAATGAAAACATGATTATCAAATAAATAAAACATGATTTGGGATTATCAAAACATGATTTGGAATTATCATAATAGGTGAGTCCATCTACCTCCCTCGTTTTGTTAGTCCCAAATTATGTGATTGAATCTTTATGATTCAGTGATTTGAATCAAGGTTAAACACATCTGCTAATTTCATCGGTGATGTGAGGATACACAAATTAATGTGAAGCCAGAAAATATAAAAATTGAAGATAGACAACTAATAGTCTAAGCACTTCTCCCCCTTTGGGTAATAGAGAGAATTCAAGATTGAATATTTTCTCCCCCTTTGTGATTAAAAAAATCATACCTAACAAAAATAGTGAAATGTGAGTGTTTGGATTAATAAATCATTAGAACAATATATAAAAAGAGATACACCGATCCCTATCACCTAAGATAGTCTACATTCAATCAACATCAGATATGTCCATTAGTGATTTTCCCTTGGAAGCTGAGGATGAATGTTCAAAAGGTGGATGTATAAGCTGGGGGATGAGAGTTAGCAGTGTATGAGGAGCTACAACCAAGGAATCAGTAGACCTGTAGTGATTAGATATATAAGGAATGATGGGGGTCAAGCTTTTTATGGCCTATGCCAGAGTCATCATTGGTGCTACACTGGTAGATCCTGAGGCACCTGAGGTAGATGGCAAGGGTGGAGGAACAATGATGGGAGTGAATTCTAGAGGGAGGAAATCAAAGAGAATATTTTAAATGTCTATAATAATGTTTCATCCTCTTTCTATAGATGATATAAATTCATCCTTATTCTCCATAAACTTTTCCAAAGTAGGAGTCACCTCTCAATGCTTTCTTATATGATCCTTAAATGTCTGAGTGAAATGTGGAATCCTCATGTTCTACAACAACAACATGAAGTGGCCATCCATCTGATTCTTAGTGCACCAACTTTGGTAATAAAAGTCAGCATGATCATTTATGGCCTTCTGATCTTGAGAAGCTTCCCTTAAATAATTTTCCACGAGGTTATGAATTTCCTTGTTAATGTAAATGTCCTGAGTGTCTGAGGTACTAGCACAAGAGAACATTTACCCTTATTCTCTTACAACGTTCCATAAGGCTTCAATGTCAACTAGAGGATAGGATAAAGAAGAAACAGATACACCCATAGGGACTATAGAGAAAACAAAGTCTAATTAAATGATTTGGTTAGCCTACTGATCATCCTTTTTACATCATCATCTTAGCCTTTCACATGGGTTTCCATAAATTACTTAAAATCTTCAAAAACATTGACCATTTGATGAACCAGACTTTTAACATATATAATGTCTCTGTCCCCCTGAGCTCTTGAAGCCATATATGAATCCATGCTGGAAATAGATGATTTCACTGATTCCATAGGCTCTGCCAATGTTCTTACCAGATTTTGACAATACATGACCCCATGTAACACTGCTGAGTGAGAGGTATAGACTATCTTTTCCACTGCATATGTCATGATTCCTTCATTTTGAGTGATTTTCCTCGGTATCTCATTGGGTATCACATCAATATGCCTCATCAGGACTGATTTTAAAGAATCCAATTGATCATTCTTTTCTTATTCTTTGAGAAACCTGACCACTAACTGAAAAATAGTAGTTTCTGAGATAATAGGAATTGGAGGGCTTCAGTTAGATTAGTCGTCTTCAGAATCTCCATAATATTGGTCTAAAACCACAAAACTAAGAGCTTATTTCTAGTACTCTATCTCAAGAGAAACATTGAAAGATCTTTTAGTAACAGGTTCATCCCCCTCACTTGGATAATTCTCTTGATTAACCATATCCATATCTGCCATACCACCTTGAGAAAATACTTTAGTAGGAGGGTCCCCTACTACATCTTCTACTGAATCTTCATCTATTTCCAAAACTAGTCCGAAATCAACTAAATCATCAAATTCATTATCTCTAAATTCTAACCATTCTTTATGTCCTATTAAATGAATGAGACTTAATCAATCCTCTTCACTATCAGCAGTAGCTATCTCAATGTCTTCATGACTTGATTCCTCATCCTCATCCTCATCTTAGGTATCTCTAACTTCTCTTAAGATATTTTCAGCTGATTCATCTTCACTAGTTTCTTCATCACTATCCCTTAGGAGAGTCTCCCTTTAAGGAAATATCTTTGGCGATCTAGGCTCACCAAAGGATATATTATTAGTATGAGGATATTTGGGAATATCAAGATCACTCTTAAAATTTATAGGTAATACATTCTTTCTTTCACAACAATTACTTCCTCTCATTCTTCATCTAAATAAGTAGGCTCTACTTCACCAGTCTTAATACCAGGATCTCTCTTACTCTTAGTCCTAGTGGGTTGAGAAATAGGGTTAAAATGTTCATACACATTATCCTCATCATTCTCCCATATCTTCAGAAATAGATTCTAGTTGATCTTCATCAACATGCAAATCACTTTGGTGATGCAATGGTTATCTTGCAAAACAAATGTTTCCTCCTTATCACCAGCAATGCCTTTAACTTTTATTATAAGAGATATCAACTCAGCATGAAATAGGGAAATCATTTTGGAACTAGGCCTAGTCATATATTCTAGTTGAATCATCAAAATCCTACAAATTTGGATCTTCTATTCACACATTAAATTATAGAAGAAATAAACATATTGAAATTTAAAGTTGAAAATTCCCCTTTCTTATAACTTAAATAATGATGGATG
The DNA here is from genome assembly GCA_963277665.1 of Viscum album. Taxonomy (NCBI): domain Eukaryota; kingdom Viridiplantae; phylum Streptophyta; class Magnoliopsida; order Santalales; family Viscaceae; genus Viscum; species Viscum album. The sequence continues at coordinate 1,379,873,185 of OY728152.1, forward strand.
AACATGTAAAGTATCTTATTTTCTCATATCATTTCAGCAGCAATGATTTTCCAAAGAATTCCATTCCCTATCAATTCAGTCGATGCTTCTTCCTAGTAGAAGAAATCACTAGTTGGAGGCAACACTTTTGAGTAATAATCACAAATCCCATAATGTGGATCCCTCAAGAAGTCTGCCCAGTAAGTAGAGGAGAAACTCACACATACTCCATTTACTATGGAAGTCATCTGGTGCTCAACCAAATACTACTGAAACAAGAGATACTCATAAAATCCATTCATTAACATTGGGTAATAGGGTCCATTTTTGTTTAAAAAACACTCAACCCAGCCCTAAGAATCAAGTGCCTTTATTACTAAAGAATGAATCGATAAAAGCCACTCTGAAAATAACTCCTTCTCAACTACTATTTACCTCTTCGATAAATGTGGATTTAGCCACATTACCACTGTCTGGCTACCACTACTTGACTCGACCCTAGGCCTCATAGGATCGGGCGCGTCTCCTTCAGCAGCAACATATGACATTTTGATTCTTATCATCGATCTGGAATGGTTCAATTTTTCAATAGAGGTTTATGTTCTTATTTTGGGGAGAAAAGGGTATAGGAGAGGGTTTGATGTGGATCTAAATGTTATTTCCATTATATTTTTATCATTTAGAGATTTAAAAAATGAAACATATAAAATAAATAAGTGATATGCAGAAAACATTTTATATTCAGGGTGAGAACATCAAAACACAAAGTCCGAGACTTAAGTCGTCTATCCATAAGGAGGTATCAGTAAGGTCTAATGGTGAGGTCATATCTGTATGGTCAAACGTTGAGGTCCTATCGGTAAGGTTTGACTGTGTGGTCCTATCAGTAATGTCTAATGGTTAGGTCCTATCAGTAATGTCTAAAAGTGAGGTCCTATCGGTAAGGTCTAACGGTGAGGTCCTATTGTTATGGTCAAAGGTGAAGTCCTATCGGTAAGGTCTAATGGTGAGGTCCTATCAGTAAGGTCTTACAGTAAGGTCCTATCAGTAATATATAACTGTGAGGTCATATCCTCAAAATTTTATCATACCTAACTAATTTTTGATGAAATTTAACCTCTATAAAGTCAAAGACATTGTGAATATATCTTCCAATTGGTTTTCAGTACTAGTGAATTCAAGAGTGATTGTAACAACCCAAAGTTTTCAATGGAAATTCCATTCTTATAATTATGGCATAAAATCATATGAAAAAACAACATAATGAACTACTAAGTTCTAAGTGACCTTTAAACATAAGTTTATCACTTATGTGTTATGAATTTTGAAAATTCTACATACACATTTGTTTTCAAGATGAATTTTGGAGTCTAATAAAACAAAAAAGAATTATTGGTGAATAGTAATATACCTTTATGAATAGTAACATACACTTATTAATAGTAATGTGACCCTTTTGAATATTAAATAATCCAACATCAGAGTAACCTTAACCATGAATAATTAAATAAAATTTAGACATCATAGAAAGTGAACATTTGACCTTAGTAAAAGTTTTTGAATTTTGTAAGTCATAAATAATTAATTATAATTAATTAAATAATTTAAAAGAAAATTTATTTTCTTAAAATGAATTCACTATTTATCAAATATTTGTATTATAGTTTTTAGATAATTTTATAAACCCCTGTGTAATTTATGAAAGCACTATAAAATCAGTTTTAATCCTAAAAACTGTTTTTAAGTAAATTATAAATTTAATTAAATAATAAATTAATAATAATTAGAAAATAATTTTTGAGAAATGGTCTTAATTTTTTGTTTCTATATATCAAAAAATTGTAGGGTTAAATTTTTCATATTTTTTTGAAATACGTGAATTTTTTATGAATAGTAGAATATGATAATCCACAATAAAAGCAAAATAATGGATTAATTGTGTCATCGCTGATGTTCTGATAATGAAATCCCACTTAGTTAGGGATCACATGATAAAATTACTATTCTTGTTAATTCAAGAATCACTATTCCTTGTCTTTGGGGAAATTAATAAACTAATTAATTTTATATTAAGGAAACCCCTCTCCCCTCCAATATAAATGCCACCTTTCACACCCTCATTTCCTCACACCTCTAAAGCTCCAATACATCTCTAAAAACTGCACAAAAACCATTCCTATCCCATCCCCCACGTCCAAGAGCTGTTTTTCTCATCAAAAGATCAAGCATAGTCCCTTAAGGGGGTTCTCAAGAGAAAGATTCAAGAGGTAATTTCTCTCCCTCTCCTCCTTTAATTTCCTTTCATGTTCTAGTTCATTTATTGATCTCTCCCCACCTATCTTCATCCAAATGTTATTTTAACTCCATTATTATACATATAATGTAATTTTATGATTATAATTGGATATTATATCATCCAACCCCCTTTCCCTTTTCCCTTTATTTTATTAAAGAGAATGTTATTCGTGACGTGTTAATTTATCACCTTCAAGAACGATATTCTTTCTTCTTCCATTTCTACATTCGTATCTGGTCATGAAACCATTTTTATGGATCAAAGAGATTATTTTATATTTTTAATGTCCTATTTAAAATTCTGGAACTGGCATATGAACAGATTACTAAGTGAAAAATTAAAACAACTCCATTGTGATCGAAAAACCGCCCAAACTAGCCCAAACAATCTTCATTTAATTATTATCTAATGATTCATCCACATGGATCAAATATAATTCATTATAAGATAATTAAATATCCTGTAATATCATTAATTAAATTTAATATAATTTATGGATGTTTACCCATGTTCTTCCAGAACTTCAATTTATGAATACAAGTGAACCACCCAAGAAAAACCATAAAAACGAACATCCATGAACAATGTTTTTAAACAATATAAATTATCCAAAGGAACAAAAAATGACATAATGAAACCAGAATGAACCATATTAATGTATAATAGGTTCAGGAATTTCCAATTAATGAATATAATGTCATTATATAGGTCATTAAAGAGAAAGAAGCATTCAGATACAAGGTAAGGGGAAATTCTTGAACCCAATTTTCTTCCTTCGGGTTCATCCTCTTTCGCTCCATTTTTGATATAGTTACACATTAAATATCAATTTTTCATTATTTTATTTAATTTCCAGGGATATTGACGTTTTTAACTTGTATTGATGACGAACCCAATTTTTCCAAAATAACTCTTCTTTTAAGAACTCTCCTTTTAATTCTCATTCAAAGTTGATGGTTCTTGTATCACGTAGGTTATTCCTCTTTTGTTTTGGGAACCCAATGTTTATGAATGTGTTCATGTGAGATGAAAACCATTACATTAAATGGGTTCGTTTTGTTCATTACTGATATATGTTCTATGTGGCAATCATATTAATGATAATGTTATGATGTGACGGGTGCACCTGGAATTATATAACGCAATATGAATGTTTCAATGTGACGGATGCACCTGAAATTATACAGTGCTCCAATGCATTGGGTTAAGTGATGAATCTAAGGATTAAATGTGGAATGATGTGTGAACAAGATGCTATCTTCGTTCACAAGTATGTGTTGTAGTTGACCACTAAGACATGTTGTTTCATTATTATGCATTTCCACATTTCAAGTAATTTATTTATACTCCTCTCATGTTCATGATGTTTTGACTATGTTGTGATTATGATCACCCCATGCTATATTGTTCATAACTATCCTCTTACTGGGCTACTAGGTCACACCATTCTATGTATATCCTCAGGTGGCTACATGTAATATGTAGAGGATAAGTGCCAATAAGCAGCTATAGAATATAATATTAAATAAATGTTTAGGCTTGATGTTATATTTGTTGTGTATGGTCCTATTTTTCCCACAAAACTAAACTGTTGGATCCTCTATGTGTAATATAATTATGTTGTTTAACTTTGAAATGATTTAATAGTAATGTAAGAAAAGGTCGGGTCACTATAGATGGTATCAGAGGACATGCTTAGTTAATTTGGGAATTAGGATGAGTGAACCCTAAGGAAAACCTATAACATGAGACTAAGTAAAAATATGAACACAAGAATATTTACATAGGGATCCCATATGTTATGATTTTAGTATAAATTGTTCAAAAGAATAATTTATGTATTGATGAATTGTTTACTTATGATTTGTTCTAACCTTTTCTATTTTAGAAAATGGTGGGAACCAAGAGATATCAGGCCAAAAACTCTTGTGAGGGCTAATGCAACGACTGACCGAACGACATCCCCAATGATTTGGGATGTGGAGTTCAAAACATAATGGCGATGCTTTCCCAATTATCTCAGGTTATGAACAATAACCATAATAATGGGTAATGTCCTCCTTCACCAATGAGGGAGAAACTAGATATCAAATGTTTTATGTGGAAACGACCACCGACGTTTAGTGGATCTTCTGATATACTAGTTGCAGAACAGTGGGTCAACTCCAGGGAGAATATCCTTTATGTGCTTCAATGTTCTGAGATGGAGAAGGTGACTTAAGACGTTTATCATCTAGATGGAGAAGCCGATCAATGGTGGAATTTGATTAAGAACACCAAGCCAAGGGAGAAAATTGATGATATGAAATGTGAAGACTTTATTATAATGTTTCTTAATAATTACTTCCCATGAAATCTTCACACGAAGATGGAGAGAGAATTTATAGAGCTCAACCAAAAAGAAGGAGAATCTATCACAACCTATGATGTAAATTTCACAAGGCTTGTAAGGTACGCTTTGGGTTTTGTTGTCAAAAATGATAGAAAAATTGATAGATTCATTAGTGGATTAAAATCACACATTATAAAGTCTCTTGCAATTCGAGACATCGGGAGTTATGAAGATGTTTTTCAGTGTGCTCTCAAAGTGTAGATGGTTTTTGGAGAATGGTCTGTTGGCTATGGTGATAAGAATAGAAATACGGAGTTTCAATCTGGTGGATCTAATGAAAAAGGTGGGAATAAAAATCAATGACCCACATGCCAAAAATGTGGGATGTTGCACCATGGGAAATTCCTAAAAGGGACGAGGAAATGCTTCAAGTGTGGGAAAGAAGTACAAGATGATCAATAGTGTCGAAATGACATGAAAATAAAGGAGAATGTAGCTGATAAAAGGATAGAACCAGTCATGGTTCAATGCTACAATTATAAGGATCTAGGGCACTATGCAAACTAGTGCACTAAACCTCATGTTCATGAGGGTAATCAGCATTAGAAGCCACCAAATCCTAAGGGCAAGGGAAGGCTTATGCCATCACTATTGTGGAGGTGCATCATGATAATGAATTCGTACAAGGTAAACTTCCTATTCACTCAAGAATAGAAAAATTCTTATTTGATTCTGGTTCTACGCATTCCTTTATATCTTGCAAGTTTTCTAGAACTGTAGAATTGAAGCCCTGAAACCTTGAAGTAGAGATATTTGTAAAAACACTATGTGGTGCAATCATTGCAACCCAAGTGTTTGAATCTTCTCATGTTGGCGTATGTGGGATGATTCTTCTGTCAAATCTCATAATACTTCCCTTGGTGGAATTCGACACTATAATAGGAATGGATTGGCTCTCCTTATATACATCACATATCATCTTTCAGGAAAAGGAAATATCTTTTCATATTCCAAACCATCCGATGCTACTCTAGAAATTCAAGGAAGATCATGACTCTCCTTTGAAATATCCTTCAATGGTGTGGGTGTTGATTCCCTATGAAGAAGCATACCTTGACCAAATGGTTATGTTGATGGAAAGTGCCATCCTTGAGGAAATTACCATCTTGAGGGAATATGGCGATGTATTTCCTGAAGAGTTACCTGGAATTCCCCCAGATCATAAGGTGGAGTTCTCAATTGAACTCATAGCTGGAGCTATTCTTATCTGAAAGTGTCCCTATAGGATCACTCTTATCAAACTGGAAGAGTTAAATAAGCAACTGCAAGAGCATCTAGACAAAGGGTTCATACACCCTAGTGCATCACCTTGGGGTGCACCAGTTCTCTTTTTGAAGAAGAAGGATGGAACAATGCAACTTTGTATCGATTATCAAGAACTCAACAAGATCACCATAAAGAACAAGTATACTCTCCCAAGGATTTATGACTTGTTCTACCAGTTAAGAGGAGATAAATACTTCTCAAAGGTGGATCTTCGTTCTAGATATCATCAGGTAAAGGTGAAGAAGGAAGATATTTAGAAAAGTGCCTTCTGTACAAGGTATGGGCACTATGTGTTTTTTGTGATTCCCTTCGGACTTACTAATTCCCCTGAAATCTTCATGGATTTGATTAATAGAGTCTTTAGACATTACCTAGAAAAATGTTTGGTAGTGTTTATCGATGATATTCTCATCTACTTCAAGAGAATGGAGGAACATAATGAATATCTAAGACTTCTGTTGGAGTCATTGAGAAATGAGAAGTTGTACGCCAAGTTCCGAATGTGTGACTTTGGGATGAATCAAGTCATTTCCATGGGACATGTGATCACAAGTGAGGGAATTTCAGTGGATCCTTCAAAGAAAAAGGTGATTGAGGAATGGACCAGGCCCTCTAGTGTCACTTTAATCCGTAGTTTTATTGGATTTGCTGGGTACTACTGACCTTTTGTGAGAAACATCTCACAATTGTAAAGCCCACTAACTCTGTTAACAAGGAAAGGGGTAAAGTATGTCTAGATGGAAGAATGTGAGGGAAGCTTCAAGGAGCTAAAGAGAAGGTAGATCACTGCACCTGTACTCACAGTACCGAAAAGTAGAGAATGTTTTGTGATATACAGTGATGCTTCAATGAAAGGATTGGGTTGTGTACTCATGTAAAATGATAATGTGATAGCCTACACCTCACGACATTTAAAGATCCATGAGCTAAACTACCCGATGCATGATCTAGAGCTGCCAGCCGTGATTTTTTCATTGAAAATCTGGCGGAACTACCTTTATGGAATGAAGTGTGACATATACACTGAACACAAGAGCCTAAAGTATATATTAACACAAAAGGAGATCAACATGCATCAAAGTAGATGGTTAGAGAAAACCAAGGATTACGATTGCTCTATTCACTATCATCTTGGAAAGGTGAACAAGGTAGCTGATGCTCTAAGCAAAAAAGAACCCGCTACTCTATCCATGTTATGTATTGGGAAAGACCCTATAATCATGGATATGCAAAGAATGGATTTAGAAATCATAAGGGAAGGGGATATATCCATCCTTTCCCAAATGATTGTGCAACCATCCATATAGGAGAAGATTAAGGAAGCACAAAAGGATTAAGTGGAGACACAAAATAGGGTGATTGCAGTAACGGAAGGGAAGCTGCATGAGTTCGATATCAAGGATGATGGTGTGATTTGGTTTGGAACGCATATTTGTGTTCTGTAATCACCCGAGATAATGAAGAGCTATTAGAAAATGCACATTGCTCAACTTTCTTTATCCATCCTGGGAGTTCCAAGATGTATCGTGATCTCTGATAACACATCCGGTGGGATTACATGAAGAAGGATATTGCGAAATATATATCAAGCTGTTTGGTATGTCAGCAAGTTAAAGTTGCGCATCAAAAGACCAAAGGTATGATGCAGCCATTTTCTATACCCATGGGAAAATGGAAAAATGTTACTATGGACATTGTCATGGGTATCCCAAATATGTCAAAGGGAAATAATGAGATATGGGCTATGGTCGATCGACTCACCAAGACTGCCCATTTAATCGCTATTCGGGAAGATATCTCACTTGAACAACTTGTAAAGATACATGTGAAGGAAGTGGTGAGACTGCATAGTGTTCCAAACACAATTGTCTCTGAACATGAACCAAGTTTCACATCTAAGTTCTAGAGAAGCCTTCAACATGCTTTGAGTACTGAATTAAATTTCGGCCTGACCTATCACTCCTAAACTGATGGCTAGTCGGAAAGGACTATTCAGATGCTTGAAGATATGCTAAGATCCCACTCTCTTGAATTCAAAGGTGGTTGGGATCATAATATATCATTGGTTGAGTTCTCATACCACAATTTTTTCCACTCGAGTATTCAGATGGCTTCATATGAAGATCTGTATGGAAAGTGATATAGAACTCCAACCTGTTGGGATGAAGATGGAGAATGAAAGCTACTTGGACATGATCTTGTTCAAGAGATGACAGAGAAGGTTCAAGTCATCCAGAAACACATCAAATCTATTGAATTTATGTGAAATAACTATTCTGAAAACCTTCGAAGGGACTTGGAGTTCGACATTGGAGATATTATCTTCTTTTGAATATCTCCGTGGAAGATAGTCATGCGATTCGGGAAGAAAGGGAAGCTAAGCCCAAGGTATATTGGCCCCTTTAAAATCCTTGAACGCACAGGATCTGTGGCCTATCGTCTTGAGCTTCCACCAAATGTGGTTCATGTTCATGATGTGTTTCATGTATCACTACAGAGGAAGAACATACCAGACCCCTCACATGTATTAAACTTAGAGGTAGTGCTGCTGGAAGATGATATTTCCAATGAGGAGCAGCCATTGAAGAATCTAGATCGGAGAGATAATGTTCTATGCAACAAGACAACCGGTCTTTTTAAAGTGTTCTGGAGGATCCATTTGTTTGAGGAAGAAACTTGCAAACCAGAAGAGGGAATGAAGGAGAAACACCCTCACCTGTATGTGTAAAGAGAAATTTCATTGGCGAAATTTCTTAAGGGGGGAAGAATGTAATCACCCAATTTTTTCAATGGAAATTAACTTCTAGTAATTATGTCATAAAATCAGATGAAGAAACAAAAAATGAACTATTATGTGCTACGTGAGATTTATAAATAAGTTTGTCACTTCTGTGTTTTGAATTTCGAAAATCCGACATACACGGTTGTGTTCAAGATGATTTTTAGAGTCTAATAAAACAAAAAATAATATTTGGTGAATTGTAATATACCCTTATGAATAGTAAAACACCCTTATGAATATTCATATGACCCTTATGAATAGTAAATCATCCAACATAAGAGTAACCTTAACCATGAATAATTATATAAAATTTAGACATCTTATAAAGTGACAATCTGACCTTAGTAAACATTTTTGGAATTTTGTAAGTCATAAATAATTAATAATAACTAATTAATTAATTAAAAAGAAATTTTATTTTCTTAAAATGTATTCATTATTTATCATATCAATATCTTATAGTTTTTAGATAATTTTATATGACCCTACATAATTTTTAAAAGCACTATAAAATCAGTTTTAATCTTAAAAACTATTTTTTTTGTAAATTATGATTTTAAGTAAATATTAAATTAATAATATTTAAAAAATTATTATTGAAAAATGCAATTATTTTTTGAATTCTACACATCGAAAAATGGTAGGGGTAAATTTTTGGTATTTTTCCGAAATACTTGAATTTTTGATGAATAGTAGATTCCGATAATTCACAATAAATGCTAAATAATGGATTAATTGAGTCATCGATGATGTTCTGCTGATGTAAGCCCACTTTGTTCAGGATCACATGATAAAATTTCTATTCATGGTCATTCAAGATTCATAGTTCTTTGTCTTATGGAAAATTAATAAACTAATGAATTCTAAATTAAGGAAACCCCTCTCCCCTCCACTATAAAAGACACTCTTCACACCCTCATTTCCTCACACCAATCAAGCTCCAAGCCTTCCCTAAACTCTCCCCAAACACCATCTCTGGCCCCTCCACCATTTCCAAGAGCTTATGGTCTCTTAAAAAGACCTATATTAGGCCCTTAAGGAGGTTCTCAAGAGAAGGATTCAAGAGGTAATTTCTCTCCCTCTTCTCCTTTAATTTCCTTTCAAGTTCAAGTTAATTTCTTGATCTCTCCCCAACTATCATAATACAAATGGTATTATAACTCAATTATTATACATATACTATAATTTTATGATTCTAATGGGATATTATATCATCCAACCCCCTTTTCCTCTTCCTTTTATTTTATTAAAGAGATCATTGTTCGTGAGGTGTTAATTTATCAACTTCAAGAACGACATGCTTTCTCCATCCATTTCAACCTTCATATCTGGTCATTAACCCATTTCCATGGTTTAACCAGAATATTTAATATGTATTATTTCCTATTTAATGTTCGGGAATAGACTTATGAACATATTACTATGTGAAAAATTAAAACAACTTCATTGTGATCGAAAACCACCCAAATTAACCCAAACAATATTCATTTAATTCATATCTAATGATTAATCAAAATGGATCAAATATCATTCATCATAAGATAATTAAAACTATTTTTATATCATTAATGACATGTCATATAATTTCTGGATGTTTACCCAAGTTCTACCAGATCATCAATTTATCAATACAAGTGAACCACCCATGAAAAACATTAAAAATGAACATCCCCGAACAATGTTTTTAAACTATATATGTCATCCAAAGGAAAATAAAATGACATATTAAAACCCTAATAAACACTATTAATGTATAAAAGGTTATGGAATTTATAATTAATGAATTTAATGTCATTTTACAGGACATTAATGAGAAGAAATCATTTGGATACAAGGTTAGGGGAAATTCTTGAACCCAATTTTCTGCCTTCAGGATATTCCTCTTTCACTCCAATTTTGATATGGTTACTCCATAAAGAAATTTTTTTCATTATTGTCTTTAATTTTATAGGGTATGTATTTTTTTCACTAGTATTTATGACAAAACAAATGTTTTCCAAATGAACTATTCTTTTAAGAACTCTCCTTTTACTTCTCATTAAAATTTGACGATTCTTGTATCAAGTATGTTATTCCCCCTTTGTTTTGGGAACCGAATGTTTATTAATGTGTTATTATGAGATGAAACCCATTCCATTAAATGGGTTAGTTATGTTCATTATTGATATATGTTCTATGTTTCTTGCTTGATAACGATAATGTTATGATGTGACGGGTGCGCTCGGAATTATATAGCGCAATATGCATGTTTCAATGTAACGGGTCCACCCAGAATTATACAGTGCTCCAATGCATTGGGTATAGTGATGAATATAATGAGTAAACCTGAAATGATGTGTGAACAGGATTCTAGCTTGGATCACAATTATGTGTGGTAGTTAACCTCAATGACATGAGGTATAAATTTTATGCATTTCCACATTTCAAATCTTTTATTTATGCTCCTCTCATGTTCATGAACTTTTTCCAATGTTATGATTGTGCTCATCCCATGCCATTTTGTTCTTAACTATCCTCTTACTAGGCTTCTATCTCGCCCCTTTTGATGTATATCCTCCAGTGGAGACATCTACTAAGGATAGGACAAGTGCTAATAAGAATCTAGAGAAGAGGAAATTAAATAAATGTTTATTCTTGATGTTTTATTTGTTTTGTATGGTCCTAGTTTTTCCATGAAACTAATCCTGTAGATCCTTTATGTGTAGTAATAATATTATTTTTAACTATGAAATGATGTAATAGTAATTTTGGAAAATGTCGGGTCTCTATAGTTATATCAACTCTTTGATAATGATTTCTCAAGAAGTGATGTATTACATCAATAAACATTGTCCTAACATTAGATACAAGATTTTTAGACATGTTAATAGCACTTGTGTTGTCACAGTTTATAGAAAATTGTTTGAATTGATATCCAAAGTCTTGTAATGTGTGTTTCATCCACAAAATTTGAGCACAAAAAATACCAACAGCTATATATTCATCATCTATAGTAGATAATGCAACGATATTCTCTTTCTTACTAAACCCTGATACTAGAAACTTGTCTAAAATATGACATGTTACTCATGTGCTTTTTATGTCTAACTTGAAAGTAGCAAACTCAACATCTGAATAACATATAAAATAAAAATGATGTCCTCTTGGATAAAATAGTCCTAAATTTATAGTATACGTTAGATATTTAAAATCCTATTATCATCATTTATGTGAGACTCTTTGGGATTGGATTGAAAATGAGAACACATGCATACAAATAACATAAAGTCAAGTCTACTAGTAGTAAGATAGAGTAGACTCCAAATAATTCCTCAATAATTGGTTTGATCGACTGATTCACCATTTTCATACGCATCCAACTTGCAAGTGGTACTCAAAGTTTTATAACAACCTTTACTAATATCTAAACCAATACGTTTTAAAATATCCATAGGATATTTACATTGATTTAAAATAATACAATTTTTATTTTAAAAATTCTGAAATCCAAGAAAAAAATTTAATTCCCCCATTAGACTCATTTCAAATTCATCTTGCATCATTTTTGAGGAATCCATAGAGGTAGAGTTTTTAGATGATCCAAAAATTATGTCATCACCATAAATTTGTACTATTAAAACATCTTTACAAATTCTTTTAATATAGAGAGTAGGATATACTATTCGATTAGTAAAACCTTTTGAAATAAGAAAGGAACTAAGTCTATCATACCATGCTCTTGGAGCTTGTTTTAGAACATATAAGGCTTTAGAAAATTTAAAAACACAATTTCGAAAATGGGGATTTGTAAATCCCAAGGTTGTTCAACAAACACATCCTAAACTGTATTCATGTTTAGAAAAACACATTTAAAATATATTTGATAATGTTTAAAATTCAGATGATCTGCATAAGAAAGTCGTATCCTAATAGACTATAACTTAGCAAGAGGTGTAAATGTCTCCTTATAGTTTATTCTTTCCTCTTGACTATACCTTGGTGAAAATAACCTAGATTTATTTCTAACCATATTTGTGGATTCATCAACATTATTTATAAACAACCATTTAGTGCCATTGATCAAGATGTCTTTTGGTCTGTCCAATAATTACCAAAAATTATTCCTTTCAAACTGATTTATTTCTATCATTCATTTCTATCACCTAAAATTCATCATGAATTGCATCATTGATATATTTAGTTTCAAGCTGATAAAAAAAACTTTGTGTTCAACCTGGTTTCTCAGAGAAGTTCACGTTTGTGTGCCTCTATTTTGGTTACCTACAACAACATCTAAAGATGATTTTTGAGAGTTCTTATACCTCAATAAAGAGTTGAACTAGACTCGTCATGATTATCTTTAGTTTTAGATTCACCATCCACAGATTTTTCTATGATTCTAGAACCTGTTGGTTTAACTAAGGGTTCATAGAATATGTCATTAAGGTCTATAATTGACATATATTCCTCAAGATGTTCATGAGTGGTTTTGGGTTCATGTGGATCAGCCTTATTTAATTTGACATGAAATGATTTTTCCACATATTTGGTTCTCTTATTAAATACTCAATAAGATTTACTAGAGATTGAGTAACATAGGAAAATTCCTTTATCACTTTCTTAGCAAATTTGTCAAGATAATATTTAGTGTTATGGATAATGATTTTGAAACCAAAAAAATTAAATTAATTAACCATAGGCTTTCTATTATTCTATTTCTCATACGAGGTCTTCTTATGTACATGTCTAATTAAGACTCTATTGATAATATAACAAGTTGTGTTAACAACATCGGCCAAAAAATAAATAGGTAGATCTTATTAATTGAGCATTGTACTAGAAATCTATTGCAGTGTTCAATTTATTCTTTCTACAACTCCATTATATTGAGGTGTTTGAGGAGTAGAGAAGTTATGTGTATAGCCATTTTCTGAGCAAAAAATATTCAAATACATGATTCTCAAACTCACGGCCATGACCACTTCTCACGGTCATAATTCTATGTCCAATACAATTTTCTATAGACTTAGAGTATATGATAAAATAAGATCAAGATTCACTTTTGTGAGCAAGAAAGTATACCCAAGTGTACCTAGACATATCATCTACAAGAACATAAATATGGTGCTTCCAATTTAAACATGAATCTCATGATGGTCCAAATAAGTCCATGTGAACCAACTCAAGCAGTTGAGAAGTAGAAACATATTTCTTCGGTTTGAAAGAAACATGGTGTTTTTCTCCATTATGACAAGGATTACACACTTTTTAAGAGGGAATTCCAATTAATGTAAGTCTCTAACTAAAACATTACTAGTCAGTCTCCTATGTGAGTGCACATTGCAGTGTCCTAGTCTTCTGTTCCACAACCATGATTCCTTATATAACACAATTAAACAAGAAACAATTTTAAGAACTTATGAATCTATATCAATAGATATACATTATAATTTCTAAGATATGTAAATATTAAATCATTTTTAGAATTAATAAAATTACATTAATAATTTTCAAATTTGACATTAAATCCATCATCACAGAACTGAGAGATGCTTAGCAGGTTGTATTTTAACCCATCAACAAAAAGTACTTTTTAAATTAATATAGCATTAAGGTTACCAATTTTTCCTAAGCTGATGATCTTCCCTGTATCATTATCACTAAATGTGACATATACTCCATAAAAATGTTTAGGCTTTCGAAACATGAGTATTATCCTGTCATATGTCTTCAACATCCACTATCCAAGTGCAATAGATTTTTACATTAGATCTTCAGACAATTTTCCTCCAAAATATATTAATTGCAGGGAAACTATGGTACCCAGATTTTCTTGGGTCCATAGGGGATAGTAAGTAAACCATTGGGAACCCATACCTGTCTCATAGGTATTCTATAATCTTCAGATATATTTTGAGACATAAACACTTGTTTGATCCTTTAGTGAATTGTTTTTCAAAATATGTTCTAGAACATGAACTCACTATGAACTGTCCAGATTTTGGAACATATTTAGTTTTAATAATCCTTCCATGTCCTGGTTGATGCCCTAGACTAGTTATATATTTTGGAGAAATCAGTTTTCCAAATACCTGAGTCAAAGTATCTCTACCTATAGAAAACTTCTCATGTTTTTTTTATTTAATTGGTCATTTGAAAAATTGAGTTTAGTATTTTATTTTAATAGCTGAGAAGAATGTTCATTCTCAATATCTAGATCAGACTTATAATTGGAATTTAGATCATTTTTCATTTTTAGTAATTTTTATATATTCTTGAGTTCATTAATGGTGTCCTCAAGCATTCCACAATACAAAAATAGTTTATCCGTATTCATATTTTCATCATTGTTTGATTCACATTCATTCTAAGAATAATAGGCATTATGTACATGAGAATTGTGTGTTACCTAAGATGTTTCTGTCATAAAACACATGTTTTCATGTTTGTTAATATCAATATCATAAGTTTTTGATCCAAATGTGCTATCTTATAAGGCACTCTAGTTGGATTTTATATCCTTTTTATATCCTTTTCCCTTTTCTTTATACAAGTTCTTAAATTTTATCTTGATTAAATCACCCTTCACATGACCATTGCATTTACATTCATAATAGAATATATCGGTTGTGTTGTCATTCAATTTTCCGTCTTTTTTCCACTGTCCTTTATTATCATATATTCCTTTGTAGTTTTATTTTCTAATGAACATTTACTTTGTAGAACTTCTTAAATCTACAAGAAAGATGAGTTGTCTCATCATCACTGTTCGAGTATGAGCCTTCACTGGTGGAAGTGTCAACATGAGCTTGAACATTTTCTTTATCTTAGTTCTTTGAGGTAGTAGTATTGAATTCTATGGATTTCATCCTTAGTTCTTCATATACATCTTGATTCACCTTAATAACACATTTTTACATCATATGTTTTCCAATTAGTTTCTTCACTGGTACATTGCCTATGTCACAAGATTCTCAGATAGAAACAGATGTTCCTCTCCATCTGTCTAGAAGGCATTGAAGCAACCTCAAAATATGGTCCGTGTTGTCTACTGTTCTTCAATGCAGACTCATATTTTTCACTATTTCATTGATCCTGAGATATATTACAAAAATAAGTTCATCAGGCTCCATTTTAAAGTTATCATATTTAATATTATAGGTATTTAATCTCATTTCTTTAACATTGGTTATTACCTCCTGTGAAACAGCTTAGGTATAACAAATTTCATATGTAGTTTTACAAGAATATATTCTATTTAATTCTTAATCACCTAGATAATAGTACAAGGAAATAATTACTTTACAATTATTATTACATGTAGCTTTAGTTAACTGAGATGATGTGTCTGTAGTAGTAACATGAAACACATATTGTGTTCAATTGTGTTCCAAATTTTAGATCCCACGCTCTCTAGAAATATTTATTTCTCAATTTCCACTGAGAATGGTTATCACAATTTAATAAATGTGTCATGTTAGGAACAACACCCTCAACTTTATTTTCCATTGTTACATAGAATTTTAATAACTGAAAATTTAGATATGATAGAAATTTTATGATCTTTACGATACAACTAAAATAACAGTTAAAGAATTTGGCAGGTTTCACAAGAGTACATGTATTAGGAAAACACACTAAACCAAATCCTTTAATACCTTATTTTGTTCGGGATTGAATCTCAATAGTGGGGTGTATTGAGTTCCTACATAAAATTTCAGTTAAAACATTATTTTAAAAAGATACCCCAATTTTAATATGGCCCAGTTAATTGTGGGATTATAGAAGTAAATATTTAGTTGGATAATAGGTTTCTCAAAGGGTGATTAGGCCTTAGTTTAATTGGTGTAAAAAAACATCTTCAATATTTGAAAAAAACATACTAAATTCAATATATAAACACACTATCCAAAAATAACTATCATATTGAAAGCAAAGCAGATTTATGTTTTAGAAAATATAAGCAGTAAAAAAATGGATAAAACAGAGTATGAAAAAATATAGTGAACAGAGAAGTAAAACAAGAGGTTATGTCTCAAGCAGAGACTTAATCCTCTCCACTTGGTGATCACATTCCACCAAGTAGTTCATATAAGCAGTAATCATGATATAAAACATGTATCAGGATTCACAACATTTTTCACAAATTGTCTAGGGTTCACACCCTCTACCATTGTTCTTCATGGTAACAGCAAACATTACAGACCACACACAGTCTCTTACATAGTTTTATGTGGGAAAAAACATAAGTGAGGTTCAATGTATAGATATTAAACATATTTCAGTCCTAGCACAAGACACAGTATGTGAACGAAACAAAAAACTTCTCAGAAATGTAAAAAAAAGAAACACAATAGAGAAATTATGATGAGATATAATATTGATGGATTTATGTGTTTTCCATTCATCTCTGGACTCCTGGAAGTGATTAATTTGATGATTATGTCTATTTCTAGATGTTAACATAAAATCATAGTGTCACAACTCCAGGTACTTGCTTTCAGGAATTTAGTGTTCTGCTTCTTGAGATGATTGAATGTTTATGAGACACAGAAGGCAGCCTCGAGTTATTTTCCCGAAATGATATTCATGATGTTATTGGGGTTCGCCGTGAAGGTGCTCGAATGGTTATTACTTGTTCATAAGTATTTTCTTTCTCATGTTTTTAATGTCTGGACTTATCTTTGTTTTTCTCTGTGGCTCTATTTTTATTTCCTTCTTGGTATTTTTCTTTCATACTTTTGGTCCAAAAATATGAGTATGTACATCACATGCAATCATTCTCTTACCTTGTACTGTCAAGATATGGTCTCCTAATATATCTACAATAAGTATTGATTAAGTCAGAAGCATTAAAGATAGAAAATACGACCATTAGAAAAATATCAAGAATTTTATAAAGGAGTAAAAGAGTATGGTAGACTGGAAAAAATAGCCTTCACATCAGTAGGCTTCAATAGAAGGTGCACATCAACAACCTCTAACTGTAACCTTTCATCAGTAACCTACAACAGTAACCCTAAACATTAGGCTTTCATTGATGACCTTTGTATCGGTGACCTGGTATCAGTGACCTTGTATCAGTGACCGTTGTATAGGTGACTTTTTATCAGTGAACATTGTATGGGTGATCTTTTATCGGTGACCCTGTACTTAAATAAATTCCGAACAATATGCTTAACCAATCAAGCAGTGAGACTGAGAGAATATGAATTTTACACTATGGAAATAAGAAAAATTAATGAAACATAATTATCATAGAATGAAAACATGATTACCACATAATTGAAACATGATTTGGGAATATCAAAACATGATTTGGGATTATCAAAGCAGATTTGTGCAAAAAATTTAATGATTTGAAAGTAGTGAGTATGGGTATTTTAGAAATTAATGTCTTAATGGGAGTGCTCCCAAATAGTATTAGGAAGACCATATATATGATTTTTTCTCATTTTCAAATACCCTCACAGAGTGAGATGAGGATAATGTAAATGAAAAATGAATTATATAGATAATAACTTGTCTTATGTTTTGATAATGTTGAATATTAAGACATAATTTTTAATTTTTTATAGGAATGACTTATTCGGAGATACAATAGAAAATTAAAGTTATGAGATTATAATGAACATTGAATGATTAAAATATCTACATATCAGGTTTCATAAGGTTTTATGTAGTGGAATATTTAAAGATGATCATATTTTAAAATAATTTGATGACCATATAGAGTATTTATTTTAGGGGATAACATAGGGAGACATTTCTTAAATTGGTAAATCATAATCAAATATGTAACCCTTAATTTTTGACATTTGGTAATGTTATTTTATGAAAAATGATCTTTTCATGTTATATAAATATGGTTAAATATATTGATAAACTAAATGGATATTATGATTCTGTATGACGGTGGTTATATTTCTGGTAATGTAATTATTATTAAATTATTTAATAAAAATAACAATAGAAAAGTTGCTAAAGAATCTATCACATCCAATAATGTCATGGTACATTTACCTAAAACCGAAGGGAGAGAGGTGTGAATCACATACCACTAGCCCAAATGATGTCTTCATAAGTATGAATTTTATCTAATGTATATTTATTATTGATAACAATTATGTTATTGTTAGTAATATTTGGTTAATTTTTTTAATAACCATGGTATTAAAGAGTGAATTTTCGATTAATGTTATATCAGATAAATTTTAATATTTTTTTCCTTATAAATTTAATGTGAAAATATTTGTATGATATTTTATTTTACTATTAATGATTGAATTATAATTTGGAGGAATATATGATATAAATGCGGATTTATGGTTATATAGGTCATTTAGTGAAAATATTAATATAAATAGGATATTATATTATTAATAAATATATATTTTTGTTTGAAACATTATGACGAATAAATAAAAATTAGGATATGATTGTTAAATTAATCATTGATATATGTTTGATGAAATGCACCTGATTTTTGGGTTTTCATCACGGTCATCAATAAATTAGAGTATTATAGGTGTAGTTTTTTTAATGAATTATCTAAGATACAAATATGGTGTTATTATTATGTTCATGGGGGATAAAATATTATGATGTTTTATTTATTTTGAGAAGTATATAAACCCGGGGTATTTTTTTATTAATATCCAATGAGAGGATGAATTTATTATCATCCTTTATAGAAATATGTAATCCATATATGTTTATTTTAGTGATTCAGATATGAATATTTTTTCCTTAATTACTCACTGGTTAGAGAAAAAATGAGATTATGGTTGAAATTGATTAGAAGAAGATACTATAGATGTAATGTAAGTTTTTTATGCTTTAGTGGAAATGAAAAATGAATTCCTAAACTCAATGGAATGGTTCTTGTAATAAAAATTTTATCCACACATTTTTCCTAATGAAAAATCAATTTTCATTTAACCCATCATATATTTATGGGTTTATTATGGTTATTGATAACATGAACCTTCTCTCTATCACTAATAATTATTCATTGTGAGTAATTTTTTAATTTCATGTCCTTGTTTTTAGTACCCAAAAAATTTGCTCAACCGAAACCATGTTATGTGTTATTCGAGGTATCCTTCATATTTCATATTTCATAATTTTTAAGTGGATGTATTATTAACAATCTTTATGTTAGATTTCAATAAATTTATTTTGAGAAGTCAAATAAATGGTTTTTTTGAATGATTTTAAATTTAGTGTATTAAATTTAGTATAGTGGGTAGAGAGCATTAATTTTAGTTTTTTAAGTGTAAAACAATGTTCAACAGCAAGTAAGACACACAACCCAACGATTAAAACAAAAATTCAATATTATTATTAAAACTTGATCATTATAAACTAGCCATTAAATTACTGTTTAAGAGTAGTGTTATCTAATTTTTCATATATATATATATATATTCTAATAAATATTATTATATTTATTAATTATTTGGAAAAAATAAACCATGTTTTAGTAAAACCATTTAATTCTACAAAGATCCATTTTCAGAAAAAATAGTTTTTGTTTATCTTTGAAGAGAATACTATATATATTTTTAATAATATTTATAAATTTTCCTAGATAAAAAAAATATCAATTGTGGAATAAACATATGAAAATATTCTAGTAATGAAATTTTGAGATATTTTTAGAGAATATTGATTTTTTAATATAGAGTGAAAACATATGATTGTTAATGAAAACTGTGTTTTTATTGAATGTATAATTAAATTGAAATTTAATGTTGGAATATTTTTAAATTTTCATTGTTTTCTTTTTATCCAATATAACACAATTATGATTTTTGATAAAAAAAATTTCACATGAATTTAGTTTAATACATATTATAATTAAAATGGAATTTTTTGAAAAACAGTCTCCATCATGATTTTTAGGTTTAATTATAAATAAAATTCGACCAATTCTATATTCATAATTTTAAAAAAATGATTCTATATTTGGAATCATGATATCAATATTTGGTAAATAAATTTTTATTATTTTTTTAGGATAATTAATATTACCAATGGTACATTTTGATACCATAAGAAAGGCCAAATTGGGAAATTAATGATAAAAATCTAATAAAAAGGACTAGAAAATGAATGTACTATATGCCTTCATTATATTATATTTTTTTATTTCATCGGTAATAATTTTAATGTCAGAATGATTATAAAAATTATAATATTTAATTTTATGAAGATTAAATAATTACATACTTATGTTTTTAAAAACATTAATACATTTAAATATGGATTAAAAAAAGACAATCCCAAATAAAAATATAATCTTTAATGTCAAATGATTTATCATCATCATGAGCTTTTATTATAATTTATAGTGATGGAATAGTTACCATAAATGATTACATGACACTAATGTGTTAGTTATTTTTTTAAAAGTAGTATAATGTGAAAGAATTAATGTTGCCCATAAATTAAAAATATAAACAATAAATATTATATATATATTTTTATTAATTTCGATATTTTTTTATTGACTAGGTTTTGTTAAATAATTGGTAAATTAATAGTTCAAAAATTGTCTTTAATGATATTTTCAAATAAATAAATTTTTATTCAATTATTTAATATTCATTAAATAATTATATTTGGCCAAATGAATGTGATATTATAAATGAAATTTGACATGGTCCATTTATTGGTATTTTTTTTAATTTTTTAGAAAAATTATAAAACCTTAATGGGTATAAAACAATAATATTACTATAATATTCTATGGAGATAGTGAAGGGTTAAAACAAAATGGTAAGTGTAAAAAAATGATCCAGGAAAGTCTAAATTTTTATTAGATTACAATATTTTGAATTCGACACATATATTACTCTAATATTTTCAATTATTTTTATTTATAAATAATAATTATATTATATTAACTTAAAATTATATAAAATACCAAGAGTTACTCTCATCTATCGTAAAAAGGAACCTTTTCTTCTCATTCCTTGACACAAAAATTATTTTTTTAAATACCTACAAATATAACATTGTGAAATCCATATCCAAATTCTATATGAAATTGTTTCGTCACAATATAAAAAATCATAGTCCTTCAGTTGATTATCATATGATATTTTTTAATAAAGACGTACAGTTTTGACTAGATATTTTATTTTTATTTCTCCTTCCACATCCTTAATATATCCTAAAAAATAATAAAATATTAAAAATAGTATCATAGATATATTAATATTTTATTATGTTAATTGATCAACCTATATCCATTACATCTTCTATAAAATTGGAAAATCCCATCATCCATGTGTTCAGTGAACTACTTCCTTACGAACTGATGATATTTTCTTCCACCACCATAACTCACTGATGTTGAAAATTGATATAATTATTGTTTATATATTAATTTAATGATATAATTTTCATTTTTAAATGATAATATAGCATTAAATATATTTTCCTTTCAATTTAAAAATGAATGATACGGTAATTCACGCATATGTGTGGACTTCTACAACCAAAATGCAATGTGTTTTGGTTTTCATACCGACATCACATGGTTAATATATATAATTAATTTTTATAAAAAAGAATTTATGATATAATTTTAATTTTATGTTATCAAAATGATACTTAATATCAATATATACTCATTTTGAGAAAATGGGAATGTTAATCATCTATACGAATGAATTATAGTATCATTGATTGATATGTAGTTCATTTTTTATAACCATATTTTAGGATTAGTTATTAAAGTATCATTTATTTATATAAATTATAATTATTTAATTATTATTATCCTTGATATGATATAATACTTAACTCTTTAACTGCATTCATCTTACAATATTCATTTTTTACTTTGGAACAGAATGTCATCCATTTATCTGATGGTAACTAAAATAATTATATAATTTTTATAACATGGTATGAAGTGAGATACAAAAAAATCCTCAAACCGTAAGGGGCTATAAATATTTTAAATAATTAACTTGATTTGATATTTAGGATGATAAAAATTGTACATAATATTTATTAATCATAGTAAAAGAATTTGTTTTTAAAAATATTCCATTAATGTTTCCCTTAATACTCTCATTTTAATCTATATTAATATTTTTTCAAATTACTCAATAGATGTATATATATTTATATATGTCAATTATAATAGAAAATTTATGTTGAATTTAAATTTATATCAATATTTATGGAAAATAATTCATTTATAAAATGGTTTGCTGTTCATTTAAAAAATTAATACAAATATTTATTTTAATAGATACGATAAAAATGACCATTTTCTAATGGTGTTACAGTTATTTGATATTTTTATTACCTTAAAATAATTATTGTTTTATTAAAAAACCACCATCCGTGTATTGTTGATATTTTCAAAAAGTTTATTAAAATGGAATGGATAAATCAATATTAGAAACTATTTTCTTAAGGGTGAAAAGATCATTTTTATGATGCAAGATTTTTTGAATATTTTTATGGTTATTGGGAATTTCATATGAGTATAGGTGGTTATATATTTAAAAAAATAGTGACACTATTATATCTTTTTGATGAACATGGTAATGGGATGTTTTTAACTGATTAGGGTTACCCCAAGTGATTATGAGAATATATTAAAATGGTTATTACCATTGTAACTGTGATAGTTATTATAGGTTCAATAATGATGGTATTTCAATGTGTATTTATGGAGGTTATCCAATTTCTAATAGTGATATTAAAATGATTCCTCTTGATACCTATTTTATTTATCTATTCTTTCTAAGGGTTTTATGGAAATATTATTACTTTTTAGGAAAATCGAATGTATTTTCTAATAAATATGGTTGAAAAGTATGAAATTGTAAAAACATATTGAGTTTATAAAGATTTAGAATAAAATTATATGATAAATATATGCCCTAAAATATTTCTTATGAAATTTATAACTAATTTTTTTTTGAAGATTAGTATATTTAATTGGTAACAAAATGATTATATGATTAATATATTCCCTCATGGTATTACCCCTATATTATTGTGATGATACTGCCTTAAACATTTACTCCATATTCATCACTATTATAAATTTTCTTCTCTCTACTGTGCATGAAAATATTGTGATAGTCGGTGCTATGAAAATGAGGGTTATATTTTGGAAAATGGATCTAGTTATGATTAATATCCTTTCGCATGTAGATAAATAAAATTGTGAAGAATAGGGAGTAAACGATATTATTATTATTTGTAACTTACTATCAAGATATGTTAGAAATGATTAGTCCCAACTGATATTTCCAACACATGGAATATTTGAAAAATATAGTTTAATGGTTCTTCATGTGACAATGACCACGGTAGGAAAATAAATGAAACATTCCACATGTCAAAAATGTGATAGTAAATGCATATGTAAACTTAAAAAGATAATAGAATTTTATTACATTTTTTGATAGCAAAAAAGAATTTATTATAATTGTAATGGAATGATTGAATCTTTTAATTTCATGTGATTTAAATTTATTGGGACAGAGAATTGTTTCCCCATATCTAAAGAATTTCCCTCATAATTATTTTTTGATATTTATCATTGTTATATTGAGTTACTCAAACATTATTAATGAATATAATAAGAAATTTAGAATAATTCATGAAACGTTTAATTGAAATGGAGTTATATGAGTAATTTAAAAAATTTGAATGTTGACTTCTGTGAAATTATTTTTCTGGTAAATAAGATCTCCATGGATATAATATATTTTCATACATAATACAAAAAATAAAAACCCTGAATATAACCCATTGATAAATGGATCCTTTATGAATTTTAATACAGGTGACTTAAGATTAATTTTGATATTATATGATTACTCTATATGTATATATATATGGGGTATGTATGAGGGATTAGTGTTTTTTTACATTATTTTTAACTTATTTTATAAAATATTTGAGATAAAATCATATAAATGTTTTAGTTTTAGTTTTTGGGAATAATTATAATAGTTTTAAGGATTTTTATTAATGGGAATATTTAAATCAATCATCAAATCATTTTGTTGTGGATATGGAAATTATTGTAGTGTTTCATTAAAAAAAAAATTTATTCATATTGAATATTACATTAACATAAGATAACCATTTTTTGGTTTTTCTAGAGATAAGGGGAATACATTTATATCCGTTAATTTTTATTATAATTCACATAATGTAAATTATAGTACTTTAGAAAAGAAATATTATCCTCGAATACTCATTTCATGGAGTACGTGGTGAGATAATATTGGATATTGATCTTACCACAACCATATAATGATTATTTTATTTTAAAATAAAATTAATTCATATAATTATGTTTCCACATGTCCTCATCCTTATTGTAAATGAATATCTAAACTCAAGGAAAAAGATACTATAACAGTTTCTTTGGCATATTACCTTTATTTCTGATGAATCATTGGACTTATTTATCAAATAGTGATTTATGATTGTGGGTAATTAAAATTATCATGTAAATGTTATGTACAACTCTACATTACTAATTATTGATTATAATTCTCCATAAACAAATTATTTTCAGTTTCTCTTATAGTTTTACTTATTTTGGTACCGCATTACATGTTATTAAAGGTTACATTTATGTTTTATACTTCCCATTTTCAATGAATGTTTTATTATTCCTTTTTGTGATGAGGTTTGGGAAAATATAAATTTACATATATTTAACCCTTAATTATTGAGAAAAAAAATACAATGATAGATTTTATTTATGCGGGGAGAATAAAACACCCCAAAAATAGCTTAAAATAATAGTAATCTCAAAAGATTTTTTTACATGCAACAATAAAAGTGAACTATAAAATACTATAAAAATATTATTGTCTAAATGTGGTAATTATATCATTTTATTTAAATTTATGTTATGTTCAAGAATAAATATTTTTTTCCATATATATGTATTTTTATTTTATATAATTATGATTAATTGATAAATAATAAAAAGTGAAAAATTTCACTACAGATGTTTTATGATTAAAAAATATAATTTTCATATCTAAATTAATTAGTGATATTTTATAGGGTCACTATAAATAATATCACAATTTAAAAAAAATATTTCTTGAAATAAATTCATTTTTCCAACCAATATGTCAATATTAGTCGTTTGTTTTTTTGGGATTTTTTGGTAAACAATTATTTTTAACTGAATAATGAAAATAAATATTTATATAACTCTCATTTCAATTGATTTGATAATATCATTTAAAAGTACAATGTTTCTCTTAATTTGATATTAATCTTACATAGGCATCCATTAAATATAAATAATATTATTCATTATATTTTTTATTCTTGATATTTTATATTTGTTCAGGTAAAATTTTTGGCTTAAAAAATAAATTATTTTAAATAAAATTCCTTATTATAAAAATATTTATATGAAAATTGATTTTTTCCACTTATATATATTTAAAGGGGAAAACATAATTCCATATATATAAGTGAGATGTTCAAATTTTAAAAATAAGATTGTTTTCCTTTTTTGATAGTATGAATAGTAACTATATTAAATATTTGTCACCTATTTAATGGATAAATATGGTTAATACTATAGGGTAATGTTTTAAATCTCTATAAAAAGTGTATTTATCCAATTTTATGATGGATTTTTAACTGATGTGTTTTTTAATTATTTAAAATAGTTTTTTAGACATTATGACTTATTTTGGAACATATTCATGTGTTTTATGAACATAAATTATATTTTATTTATATTTTAAAATATTTTTGGGTCTCTTCATTTAACTGTATGGTAGAAAAGATCCATTTATTTTTTTATAAAATAAAAAAAATGTTCCATTTTTAATTATTTAACAATTGTTTTTAATATATAATAATTCTAATTGATTTGATGGTGAAATGATTTTTATCATTAAATTATGATTTTTGAAAACAACATTTCACACATTTCTAAAACATATATTAAATATAATTTCATGCACTTCTATATTTTGAATATAATAAATTAGAATAACTTATTTTATTTTATAATTATAAGTTTATTTTCTAGCATGTAAATATGTTTTTATCGTAAATTGGGGAGTTATTCTTATTTATGATAAATTGGAATTAATATATGTTTATCTAGAAGAGACTGATCCAAATGACTCCAAAATTTGTACAAATTTGACTATTTATGTGTATTTAGAACCAATAAAATATTATTTATAATATTTTCTACTTTTCATCCGCTACACCTTGTTATAATATATGTTAACATGAAATATTTTATGTAATTCCATGTCGATACTTCCCCTCACTTATAAAAAGATACCTCATATCTTCTAACATTCACACTACTTAAATAATTTATATTTTCCAAAATAATACCATAACCATTCCTTGATTACATAACTTTATTATTGATATTAATTCTTCTCCTACAAGAATCATATGATGTCTTTTTAATTAATTCAATAAAGGTCTCTCAAAAATGATTTAATAGTCCTTCAATACTCTTTCATTGTTTATTATTTTATTAAAGACTATCGAAATCTATGGTAATCATCCAAAAATAATTAAAAAAAATCATAATTATAATGAGATGATATTATGATTATAGAATACCCATTTTCCTCCACATTTCAATCCAATAGGGAATTGAAGTATCACTTTTGTGTTTGTGTGAAATACAACAATGTGATTCGTTTTCCATAATTGTCTCTTATAGATGGTAATAAAGATGTATTTTCTAAATATATATTATATTTATGATGTAATAAGTATCATTTAGGATTTAAATATTATACCTTTCATTTTTAATTTTATCATTAGAAAATAGAGGTATATTTAATTGTACATACAGTCTATCGTCTCCATGTGGGGTAAATTAATTTTTACATATTCAAATTATATTGATGGATGAAAAATATTATATAATGAATATATTTTATATTTATTAAATTAATAATCTCATATGAATTTTATATTATTATTATATCATGTAATGTTTTTACTCTTTTGGTTATTTTAAAACACTCTTGTTTAGGTTAGATTTATAATCTATTTGAGTGATGTTATATTGTTTATGATAGAAATGATTACTAAATTATTAATAATTATGATAATATTTAATAATAAGATATATATAAAATTATAATAATTCTTATGAGGGCGAGAAAATGATCATTGTTTAATGAATATAATTTCCAAACTAAAATATAATTGTAAAACAAAAAAATCATCACCGAGAACCAATATTTTATTAACGAGTTGTATATGACATGTCAATAAGATGATATAATTATAACACATATTGTATTAAATTTATGAAATTGGGTTTTTATTATAGTATAATAATTATATTATTTGATTTCAATGGAACAAAAATTAAAATTTGAACATGAGGAATGGGTTTATCTCATTATCTAATTCTTATTTGTTATTGTTTTTATTAATGTTTCAATTTAGTGAATAATATGATCTTTCTATGATGAACCCCATTTAATTTTTATCCTCTATTTATTTGTGATATATTCAACTAATTATTTATATTTTTATTATAATTTTAAATAAAAAAAGTAATAATATACGACCTTATATATCTTATATTATTTGAGAAAATCTTTTGTACTTATATAAGTTCTTAAAAAAATTTAAGGATGTATTTCTCAATGAAAATTGTTTAAAAAATTCTTAATTTTTATAACATAAAATTTATTTAAAAATTATTAATGATTGTATTTTAAAAAATTTATCATAAAGGAAACTTTTTTTAAAAAAAATTGGGAAAACAGATTTTTTTTTTAATATTTAAGAATCTACATCATTATTCCACCACCGAAGTCGCAACTAAATATAAAAAACTACCTTAAATTTTATCTCTTTTTTCAGTGAAAAACATTCTAAGTATTCAATTAATTTATAGTTTTAATTTTTTTTTCAAAATAAAAAGATAGTTAATCACATTTTCATAGAGGATTCTTATTGTTTTTATAAATATGGTTTTATATAAGTGAAAATATATTACTGATTGTTACGCTTCAATAGAAATAACCTATAGGACCCTTGGATTGAGGAATCTAAACCTTTTTATATATTTATTTATATAATGTCGGTGGGTTATGTTTGGGAGAGTTTAGGATGTTTTAATAATTTATTGTGTTGTTTTTAAGTGATAACGGGTTATGTGTGGTGAGGGGAAACCATACAATATCTCTAGGAAACTGTGCAAGTGGAGGTAATGGATTTCACACAATTTCTTCACGGTTTTCCTAACCATGTGACGTATCTATGTAGGGTTCCTGTTGAGGTAGTAGCATATGCATCGTTAGCTCATAGTTTCCCAAAACGTGAGATCAAACCATCCACAGTAATAAAAACCAGGATTTTAATTATGGTTTTACTCATGATTTGACCTAAACTACTCCTCCCTTCTCCCATAAAATCCCTGCTCATGATTTTTTGTTCTCAGTGGTGTGATGAACTTTCCCACTAATTTTGAATTGATTAGAATGGTTTTCAAGGTGCGGTTAAGGAAATTCTTCTTCAAAAAGACTCCTCTCATGGATCTTTTAGGCTTTTCATTATATCTAGTCCTCCTTTCACTCTGATTTCTAGATCTATAGTCATTTCATGTTGATATAGGGTTTCTGTTTCCAAAAATGATGATATTTAGGCTATTTATGTATGGAAAATGGATATAAGGATGTTTTGTTTGAGTTTTCACAGAAATTGTTGTGTGGTTGACTGTTGGTTAATTTCACCAAAACCATACTATATGTGGATTCCATCTCAAATACGTATGAAGGAACAACATGGGCATAATTTTAAATTATTATTTTATTTAATAAATTGATATTTTTTTAATTTTGTAAGCATATTTGAATCCTATTTTGTGAAGATTTGTGAATTTATGGGGGAAATTGGTTATTATGATTAAATGGTTATTATAAGAGGATTTTAAAATGATTATTAAAAAATTAGTAACATTGGATAATTTATGAAAATGTTTTTTAAATTGGTTTTAAATAATAGGGGTTGTATTACTGAAATTTGACAAGTCACAGATGATGTACTAAGGGGTTTTTTGGTTGGGAAATAGCTATTTTAATATTGTTGTGGCATTAGTGGGCGTATATGCTTGTTATTTGTTTAATAATTTTATACATGTTATGATAGTGATGTGAATTAGTAGGGTAGTTACACTATAAAAAGGTGTTGGATAGTGTATGTAAGGACCACCATCGAAAATAATTCAACATCATGTACAACTAAGTTTGGGAAGGATTAAATGTGTTAGAATTGGATATTGCACCATGATTGATACGTCGAGGTGAGTTTGTGAAACATTATAGATACAATTTGAATATGATTGTGAATAATAATGATGAAATTATTGTGCTAATGTATCATGGTAATATGTGTTATGGATTTTTTTTATTTCCTATGTATAGTGTGAATTATGGTAAAATTGACATGGTATGGGTGTGTTTGGATTGTTATAAATTGTATCACCATTTTCTGTTTTATATAAATTTCAATATAAAAATTTGATAACAATTCTATTATACTATTGTGTGTGGGGATGTCATTTGGGGAAAACCTAATGATTATTTGTAATCACCCCCTTCTATGTTACATTAGGGATTTTGGAGATGTTATTTTCTGTGAAACATGAAAGGGTAAAACATCTCATTTTGCAAGTGGTTTATCATGATGCTTGGAAGGTATTGTGGTGTTTGGAGCATGGATCATGGTGTAGATCCATGGAGCATGCCATGGATTCCATTGGGTTATTGTCATTGAGTCTTTCCAATTGTACTATGATATTTGGATCATCTTCTCATGAAGTTGTATTAGTTTTTGAGAATTGTTGTGGAAGATTTAGTTTTTTATTGCCTTATTGGTGTGGTATTGTTTGGTTTACCTTGTTGACAATCATTATGTAGTTTTGGTTGGTTTGTCCTTACTGTGTTGGTTGGTTTTATTCTATGTTAAAATCATTCACCAATTTTTCATTAATCCCTCTGCATTTATTTCTAGACATTTGTGCCTTGGAAATGTCATCTAAGTCCAAGTTTCATCTCACTTCCTTCTCAAGAAGGCAAGGAATAGAATGGATGTTACAAGTGGTAATAGTTTGTTTGTTCCTTGACATCCATGTTGTTTGGTTCTTTTGAATTGACTATTGTTCTTGGTGTTGGAATTAGTTCTTTGTTTATTCATCAAGTTGGGGTGGTAGCAAGGCATGGATTGTAATAACTAGATTTGTATATCATAAAATTATGTAGCTTACTATATTATATTGAACATCATGTAACAATAAAATTGGATACAAAACTGATTTTTAGACACCTGTTTGAATTTTAAATCCCATTTTCATGTGTGTATCCAATGAGATTAGCATGAAATTATTGGTAGAAATGGCCTCCCAAGAGGATTCATTTTTCATTAAATGAAGGATTTATGTTTTTCTATGGATATATGGATTTTTGAAACATTTGGAAATTTTTTTCAAATGTGCGAGTTTGAAATGTGGATAGTTGTGGTATTTTGAAAATAGGTCAATCTGAAAAACATGGTCGATTTTTCAAATGTGGTGAAACCTAAGAATGATATAGTTGTTTAATTCTTATTTTTTATAGTTTAGATGTAATGAAATTTGAAATTTTATTTTTTGGAATGGGTGTGAGACTTATGGGGGTTTTTAGGTTGTTTGGAATGACACTGGGTAGGGATTGTAGAGACCAATCAGAAGAGGCTATTGAAAATGTGGTTTCACATGAGCCAAAGGTTAACCGGAATCTATTGCATAGTATTGTTTAGGAATAAATATAATGAGTCAAAGCATGTGGATCAAGTGGTTTAGTTTCAAAAGAACCCCCCCCCCCAATTTTTAATGCTGATTTTGAACCAAAAAAGATATATGCATAGTTAAACAGAATTAATATGATATTTTAATGCATGGGAACACTAGTGAATTTGATATTGAAGCTAGCAACATAAATTTTTGAGGAATTTTCCATTTAATGGTGTGATTTAGTAGTCCATGCTGGAACAAACTAAGGGTTGAAGAGAGAGAGTTTTGCAGATTTTTTAACAAAAATTTATACCCTCATATGTTCATAATTCTATACAAAAAAAATATTTCAATAAATCAATGAATGTGAACCTCTCTGTAATACAATATGCATTTATTATTATGAACATATTTTGGTTTTCACATGAGGTACCATATAATACAACATTAAAGGCACATTACATGGAATTCGGGTTGAGGTAGGAAATTCTTTCTAAAATAGCAGTTTTATAAATAAAATACATATTTCCCTAGGTTCATTATCATCATGATATTATATTTTTTATTAGGTAAATAATTTAAATTTTATATAAATGTTTTTAAATGTCAATATTAATGTTTCTTAGGTATTCTATTTCATATTGATTCATTTCAAAGGATGAATGCATTATAAATTGAAAGTGAATTGGTGGGAATAATTATAGATAGTCTTTTAATTACTTGATTGGTCACATTAGATAAACTATATTCAGTATTTGATATAGTCCACAATTATTTATTTATGATCTTTCGGAAGAAAAATCATAACATTATGATGATGATGTCTAAAACACATTATATAAATTTGAAATTAGATATTATTAAGAATGTTATTATTTAGGTTGTTATTTAATCAATGATCATATTACAGTTTTACAGTCTTAGTTATATAGAATATTATATTTCTTTAACTCTATGATATTATTAATTATTTTTTTATTCTATGTATCTTATATTTTACACTTTCCCTAATTAACCATTCTAGATCACCCTTTATGATGTTTCCCTTTCCCAATGATAATAAGAAGGAAATAATAAATTACATTACGACTATATAAGAAGAAATTATAATGTTCTTAATGTAATTATATCTTCTACTTAATTTGGTAAAATAAAATGAATGAATAATTTATGTTTCATGTCACATAGGGCTACAAAAATATTAGATCGTATCAAATGAGATCTCTTGTATTTTGATCCAATATAGTAAGATAACCATAGAATATGGGTCAATAGATTGTACAATTTTATGGGATAAAAATATGATAGTATGAATGTTTATTTTAATTTCATATTTATAATTATTAGTTTTTAAAAAATTAATTTCATGTATAACAATAAAAATATTTAATAAATTTATTAGTTAAAATATATCTATATAAATTCAATTGGATTTACCTAAAATTAGAATCTCTTAATTGTCAAATTTTTCATATATTTATATATATTTATTTTTTATCTTATAAAATTAAATTAATAAATTGAACATGATTATTCTTATTATATGTTTCCATGTACATATATGTATATTAATAATAATTTAAATTTCAATTAATATGAACTGTGATTAACAATGATTAATGATATAAAATTTCATCTCTATTAATAGAAATAAATTTTCATTATATTATATGATTTTATTTAGAATATAAATTTCTATGTTTTATAATTATTTTGATAAAAATTATTTCATTTTTGTAATAATCAAGTAGCATTTCACTGAAGGGGAATTCATAGTGTTCTTGAAGATGATTTTTCTATAATTGAAAAGAATACATAATTTTTTTTTAAAAAACTATTATTTTATATGTTCATGATGTAATCATGAAGAAAAAATTTATCAAACCATTATACATGTAGAATATTTACTAATGGACATAAATAGTACAATTATGAGAAATTTGTTTTATTTATTAACATATTATTTATGTTTTGGAACCTAAGATATATTTTAATATAATGAAAAACTATTATTTATATTTTATCATTAAATATGTATTTCCGTAATGCAATAAGATTTTATATTTTTTAAAAAATCTAACAAATTTTTTTTTCTTTTTACAAGACGTAAAATTGCGTTAGAATTAATTATTTTCAAAATTTCATGGTGTAATTGATATGATAAACAATAGATTATCCAAAATATTCACCTTTAAATCTTTTATAAATATTTAATATCCTTTACCAGGGTATATAACTTTCTATTCATTGATCGAAGACCATAATCTCATAATTTATCTTATTTGAATAAATTAATTTCCCATATAGACTTTATAAAGTTACCCAACCCCATGGATCAAAGGATTTAGAAACATAACAAATTATGAACAATAAAATAACATTGATTCCATTACATTATTTTTTGATTCACTTACAATTTCCAAATAAATTATGATCTCTATACATTTCTAATTAATTAATATAATTATATAAAACATTAGTTATATTATTATATTTGTATAAATGTTTTAATTTATTTATAGAAAAAAATATCTCTCTCTATTCTCTTTTTGACACATCCCAATAATTGTTGGTTTCATCTGCATAGAGGACATTGTCATATTGATATTTATCACTGCAAAAATGGATTTTTATTACGCACTTTGTAATATAAATATATTTAAATATATTTTAGTGTTATAATTTTTTTAATAATATATATTATAAATAATCTAAATCTTGAAATCAAAACAAAATATCATATTTTAAATTAAAACATATCTGTAAACTTCTCCCTCTTCAATAAAATAAAAATAAATAAAATAAAATGATTATAATTGACCATGAAATTAAATAATAAAATAAAATAGTATGTTAATATTTTTAATAAATAAAATTTATTATATTTGAGGTTAAAATGTGATGAATCAAAATAATTGACAAGTTATTGGTTCTTTCTATCAATTTAAATTAATTGACACATGATTCATAATGTATACAATGTTTTGATTTTATATAATGTACTTATTTTAATATTTTCTTAATATATTACAAAAAACCTTATTTCATCATAATTGAAAATATATATCATGATCTTCATTTCATGATTTTTGGACACCTAAAATAAAAAATTTTACGTACTTCTCATATAAAAATTTCCTCCACTGAAATATGTTTTCATTATGAAAATATTTTTAATTAAGTGTTTAATATAGGGTATCTGACATATTATATCATGAATCACCCTCTATTCGTGATATTTAATATTCAATTTAATATACTCTATTCTATGAGGATTATATTAATTTTATACTAAAGTCGTACAATTTTATTTGACTCCATCTTTTTTCATTGGTTTAAAAACATTATCAATTAAATTTACCCTTCTAATATTCTTTTCTTTTAAATCCATAATTTAAATATAATATTTTATATTTCCCAATGTTGTAAATGCACATTTACATCAACATTTGATTTTATTAGTTATTTTATTCTCTAAAAAATATTGTGTTGTTATGAATAATTTGCATTATCTTAAGGGTTATTATTATTCAATGTACATTTTCATTATAATGATTAAAATTTTATTTTCTATAAATTAGTGATTGTATAATATAATTTTAAATGATATTTTAATTAACATGAGTGATTTAATAAGGAATAATATTCATTTTTCCTTATTTTATCAGTTTTTGTTTACATTATCAAAATACGATAGGAATCATATTATAAATATTTACACACTAGGGTATTTTTTCATACTTTTATAATATTTATTAAATATGAATAATAAATTAAAATATTTCCTAAATTTTTTTAAATAAATTATATAAACATTATTTTTCTAGTACATCACTCTAAATTTTCTTGTAAACTAATTTTTTATACCTCACCATGATCATAAGGATTATGTTCTCTATCAATAATTATCACTGGCATATATTTATTTTTCTTCTTAAATTTCATATTCATTAATTTCATGAGTATATTATACATCAAATTAAATATTTATAGATTGTTATTTTTACTATTGAATTATCCAAATATAAATTACTATATATAGTGTTAGTTTTATGGGTTTATATAATTGAATTTTTTCTATTTTTTAATTAGATATATATTAAAATTTCTTATACTTTCTCATTCAATATATATTACTATGTATTGATTATTTTTATTATATAGTTTATTATTTCTTAATATGAATGTGTTAGAATTAATTTTTGATGGGTAGAGCCTATAATTTTATAGAACCATGATTAATCAGTAGGTTTTTTGGGATAAATTAACGTGGATTTTTGGTTTAATAATATCATATTTATGTAATAAATCATGTAATGAGGACTTGATGGTATTATATTTATGTAGGAAATTTTGTATCCCATCACTATGAAATGTCTTATTATATTCCACATTATTATTTAAATTAGTTTTTATCACTACATTCATTATAATCTCATTCAATTATTCATCTATCAAGATTTAATTATTATTTATGACAAATATATATTACATTGATTTTTTATTCCATGATAGATTTTGTTGTATGCTACAACTTAATGACAATTTGATCTAACCATTATTTTGTATTCTCTTCAAAAGGATATAAAAACGATTACTATATTGATTTTTTCTATAAAACTATCATGTGTTGTGTTTTTTGTGAGAGATGTCAAAGGCGTAAGGTAATACATGGAATTCTAATATTTTCAGTAAAGTTTTCCATTTTTAGGAAAAAGTTATGGGGTTTATTATTTAATTATTTTTCCACATTCTCTAAAACTGTAACCCCAAAACGCATATGTTAAATATATAACTCAATTTTGGTTATTGATATTGTAGTAATAGACTATATTGTTTGGCTCACAAATTTTAAGCATGTTAGAATAAATAACTCGAATGTTTTATTATGTTATTACATTAAATAAAAATGATGTAGAATAATAAGTATCATGGTAAACATTGAAGTAAAATGAAATATTATATGTTTCATAATGATATTTAAACATTAATACATCATGAGAAGAAAATGTATAATATTCTTATAATAATTACTGGAAGTGTAAGACCACTATCAATAAAATGATATTAAAAATGAGTTAATTTATATACTTACATATTATTATTGTTAATTTAATGAATTTTTTGATCAATTATAAAAAATTGAATAGATTTAACTTTTAAAATATAATTTGATATATTCTATTATATGTGATTACAATTAGTTTGTGTTAACAAGATATATTTTGAAAAAAATTTATAGGTTTTTTATATTAACAAATTAAATTGTAGAGATTGAAATTATTTTTAAAAGTATTTAGTTTAATGTAAATTGAATATATTATGACCATTTTTATAAATTTTTCACGTGAAATAAGATTACAGAAAGTTATTATTATGAAATATAATTTTTAACAACAAATTGTCATTAATTTTGTAATATAATTTTACATGAATATTTAATTAAAAAATATTATAAAATGAATTTCGAATAATTGAATTCATTTTTTGAAATCATATTACTTAAATTTATTTATGATATATTTTTGTAATTTTTATATGGAATTTTATTTATTTGTTAATAGTAAAAAAATGTATTTTATGTACAATGACATATATGTAATCACTATGATGTAAAAATGAAATTAAAGTTTATGAATCATTTTTATTAATAAATTAATAATTTTATGATTAAAAGATATTTAAAAATTAATATTTAAAATTTGGAAAACCAATTTTTTAATTTTTATACATGATTCATATTTTATTCTATTAAAATATATTTCAGATTCTTTTCCTTTAAATAAGATTCTCCATGACTCCATTAACTTTTGGATTTATCTGAAATTCAAATAACTCCCAATTATTTAATTTAATTTCAATAAATTTGGAATTATTCTGTATTACATTTTGACTAAATTTTCCTTTAAAATTAATAAAGAATTTGAATTTTAAATTTATTATATAGAACATATTTTGAATTGGGATTTTTAATAGACTTATTTTTTATAAACAATCAAATGAGATCATTTGGATGGAGAATGCAATCTATTTAATGGTAGAGAGGTTTGGGTTATATCTGAGTTTGGACCAGGCTACAACAAGGCTAAAGAATTCAACTATTGGCTAAATGGTTTGATATATGGGTGTATAATTCATATTCTAACCTACAAATTTTTAAGGAGGGATATCCCAATTTCAACATCTATTTTTTATAGCTATCTCGTGGGTGGTATCTCTCCATTGGATATAGCTCTTTTTGTATTTTAGAAACTATCTCTAGTAAGATTTTTAATCTAAATCAAATTCTCGTCTTGCACTTTGGTACACATAAATTCATTCCATCATCATTTATGTCATACTTTTCCATTTTAATGTTTAATGATGATATCAAACGTTATCACCAAAACATTCATGTATCCTAGAAAAGTAACATCCCATGGAGATGTCAGTTTTCCATTTTTAATCAATAATTCAGTGGTATATCATTCCAAAATGTTAGTTACTTTTTTTAGTATTTATAAAATTAAACTAATTGGTGAATTTATGTTGTTGGTTAACAATTTTCTTAGGATTATTGGAATGTGATACCACAAATACAATCATGGGAGGTTTCATTTGGTTCTCTTTTTATACATAGATATGGCTAGTTCTAACTAAATTTGGAGTGTCAAAATTGAATTAATTAACTAAATAAAATTTTTATAATTAAATAATAATTATTACATCACATGATATTGAAGAATTGTGGGGATTTGACCTTGTTGTTCTTTTATGAGGTATTACATGTATGGATGGTATTTTGAATAGTTAATGACCATTTTATATAATTAAGAAAATATTATTTATTAGAATTTAGTCATTGTACATGCCCTATGGATTTATTATTTTCATTATAATAATTTTTATGTATACTCACAAAAATAATGTTGTTGACATACTTAATTTTTTTTATGTTGGAATGAAAATAAAATTTTCATTTTAAATTTAAATCCCTTGGAATTATTATAATCCCTTGATCATGGTAGGATTATAGATTTAGATTGATTCCTTAAAATCAAATGTCCATGCCCTTAATTGGTTTCTTGAACAGAGATTCTATGAAACATCCTACAATTTGTCAATGACTATATATACATAATGAATAATGGGGTTGGATATGTGGGAACTAGTGATTGCATTGATCACTCAGTCTTAGTCCACGGGGGTTATTCATATTACAGACTTAAGGACCTGAGTGATTGTCCCTTGATGGGTAAAATGAGGAGGTTAGTTGATTGTGATAACCTAGGTTGATTGGGTAAGGGATTGTAAATAGGCCATGTGCCTTATAAATACTATTAAATTGTTAGGTAAAATGAATTTTTGGAACCCCTTAAGAGATTTCATGAATGTGAATTCTCCTAGGGGACCTACTTTGTGGCCTAGTGACATATTGAGCATAATGGGAATATGTTTTTTTGTATGGAAAGATATAGAGAGGTTGGGAAATTTTTAAACCCTTTTATTTATTTATATAATTAATGGATTTTTATATACCTCAGGGATGTTTTATTTTAGAAGAGGAAATTTCCATGATGTTGGGAATATTTTATGTGATCCCTAGATGAGAAAATTCCCATATGGTAAGTCAGTGATACTTGTGGGATAAACCGTTGGATTGAAAACTCATATAATGGTCGAATGTAATTGTTTTAGTGGGGATACCTTGATTATTGATTTTGGGATCAACCAATATACTTTGATGTATATTTATATGAGTAGACACATGATCTTAGATACTAATGAGATCTTCTTGGGAAGAGGAAAGTCTCATAAGGGAGGGAAATTATATTATACTACAATCATAGAAGAATCACATATGTCTATTATGAATCATGGTCGTTGATATTTTGTAGGAGAAACCCTGATAATGGATGATATTGGTATTCACTATTACAGTAAATATTCTAATAATAGATATAAGAGTGAAGCACAATGATTC
Organism: Viscum album; assembly: GCA_963277665.1. Classification (NCBI taxonomy): domain Eukaryota; kingdom Viridiplantae; phylum Streptophyta; class Magnoliopsida; order Santalales; family Viscaceae; genus Viscum; species Viscum album. The sequence continues at coordinate 1,379,912,634 of OY728152.1, forward strand.
AATGAGGATATGGTGGGTAATGTATTTAATCTTAGTTGGTTTTTGTAATTCCTCATTAGTATTCATGCACAAAATATTAAATTTTTTGTATATTTTGAGAAATATTTTTGGATATATGATTATTTAAGTACACACACAGTGCTCGTGAATCCAATAAAATTAATTACCCTATAAAACCTCAAATGTATGGTGTTCGGGTTTTCTCGAGGTTTGATTTTTGTTATCAGGATGTAGAAAATTTGATGAGGTTTGGAGATTGTTTTGGGGATAGACACTAGTGTTTAATATGATCCTACATCCTTTTATTTTTTTCTTTATTCATTTTATTTTCTAATCATTTATATATTTGATCCACCTAATGGGATATTAGAATTGTATATGAGAAAAAAATTCATTATCTATGGCATATTTCATGTATTAGTGAATCTTGATTATTATTTCTATATTATCTATGGGATGTGGTATTTATTGATAACTATGGGTTATTTATTTATGATTTATCACTATATAATAGGATAAAATCCTCCCCATGATAAATCCTTTAACACCAAATTAGTAGTTAAGGGCCTTTAGCGTTTTTGGAGGCATGAAAAAGGTATTAGGTAGTTGCTGGTATGGATACTGATTAGTGGTCCGAGGTAGTGGGAAATTACAATTTTATATCAGGGTAATGAAATTTATTTTTAAATTTTTTGAGAGATGGTATAACTGATACATAATAATGTTTCTGATCATGTTATGGAACCTAGACTTGTGCATTATGAACACCATTTATAGTAATCATTTAAGATACCATGGGAATGGGAATGATTTTAAATAATGTGTTGTTTTTATACATTAATTTCATGGACATGTGACCCACATGAGATTAGAGTATTATGATTTTATGTTTAATTAGTTATTAGTTCTCAACATTTTTTAAAGAGGTCAGTTACAGGATTTGACACATGGCCTATAGATTGAAGAGTCATATCCTATATAATGTCATACATATATGATTCACATGATATAGCCCTATGAGTGTTATTATCATCACTAACGAATGAGGATAATGTTTTTTAAAATTTCCTAAACTAATCATTATATGTTTCCTCATATACAAACTTGGTTGAAATCTTGTCAACTAGGATTAATTCTATACATGTATTTTATTCTAGTGGTTGGTTATGGGGATTATGTGAAAAAAATTGTTTGTTCAAGATGATGACATATTACCTTGGTGGTGCGGTTGTGTAGAGACATATGTAGCACCAAAAATCCATATTATATCTTGATAATTAACCGCCCATGATTCTTTTTTTATTTTTTACCAGTTAATTAATGTGAAAGTAACAACTTATAATGTATTTTTCAACAAAAACTTGAATAAAATTGACCATAACCAAACTGTTTTATTGTGTTTCCATATAGGATATAAATGATTAAGTTATCATCCATGGATGGGGGGTTAATGATAAATTAATCCTTCTAGTATAAATCTTATAGATGGGTTCCCAATGCGAATGAATGCCTTAGTAGGTTGTGGTCTATCTTGTGATGCATGTTATAAATAAATGTAACCTAGAAGTTAGTAGTTTGGAATGTATACTACCATGGGATATTAGAGATGAGGCCATTGATGTTTCCTTTGTGGTATCGGTTTTTTGATATGTTTCTAGTTGTCTATGTGATAAACCATAGTACCATTTGAGATGTATTCCAGTTTCTAGAGAGAAGGTGAATTCGATAATGAGGGGGACCCATCCAAGGGGGTAAATGATGTTTTGTTTTAAATTTAAATTGGCGGAACATGTGGATTTTTTAGGGTATGGGTACAACGTACATAAATCTTTTTCAATTTTATTATTTAAAATGATCTTTAAAATGAATTTATCATTTAGAGACATCCTTGATACTGTTTGTATTGTGACATACATAGATATTAATAGTATTAAGACTAGAATAAAAGGGAAGGAAAATTCAAGCATCTGACAGATATGAATATGTAACCAATTGATGTTCATGGTAAATGCATGGGTTGATTATTATGATTTTCAATGTTATTATAGTATGTGAGAATCCATATAGGGATGAGTGGAACATGTGTAATGCCTAATTTTGTATAGATGTTCAAAGGGAACACTAGAATTGTGAAATATACAGTTCATATAGTATGGTCAATTTATTTTTAAATACCATCCTGGTTCAAATAATGTCTGACACATAGAGTGTATAGTCATTTTTTAATGGTCAGATGGTTAATTTCATCAAAAACCTTCTATGTTTTGATGATTTCTTGGGGACACATGTTTTTACTATTGGAAGCTGTAATATTTTGAATCAATGAGAACCTAGGTGAGATATAATTACCAATAAAATTAATAAATAACACAGGAGATTATATTTTGATGGTCTAATAGAAATGTTGAGTTATTATTAATGATTATAAAGTTTTGGATGAATATTTGGGGTTTTGGAATGGTTGATATATAATTTTTAATGAAGATTGTTTCCTTCGATGAAATATACATGTCATGGGATGAGGGACATATGTGTATTTTTTGATGAGGTTGTTCTCAATTAGAATATTGATATTATCCAAATTATTGGTATTTCACCATCTATTGTTAGGGGGCCATATAATTATAATATATTATATATGTAATATCATAAAATTTTGAATTAATGACTATATTCTATAGAGTTAAATATACACAACCCCATGTGTAATGAAACCAAGATATATAATTATTAAAATATAACAATGGTAATACAAATGTTAAATTGGTTGGTATTAATAAGAAAATCACTATTTAAAATATACTAATATATAATATTTCTAATTAGAATAAAAGTATTGATTAATGTTTAATAAATAAATACCCAATCATTAATACAACAATTTTATTCTTAAAATATATGTTTTCTTAAAAATTGGTTAAATTTCATTTTATTATTAACTGATATAGTTAATATAAGAAAAATTTATAAGTGTTATTTTATAAAATGAATAAATTTTTAAGGTCATCATATAAAATTATCCTATCATATATTTATAAATTTTTTCTGAAATACTTATTTCCTATTGAATAGTGAAATGAATAAATTTATTAAAAAGTATATATTATTGTAATTTGGTTTCATAGTAAACAAATATATAATTTAATTGTTTTAAAATATAAATTGTTCCTTTTGATTGAATGTAATTTTATTATGTTTGTTTATGTGATTTATATAATTTAATATAAAAAAGTCAGATATAAAAAGGGAATATTTCTAAAAAAATAGTTTTCCCTCTTCTGTTTTCAGTTTGATATGATATTAAAATCTATTAATTATATGTGTTAATTTTTGTAAAATGAAATCCTTTTTTGGAACCCAAATTTCTTAGTTTTCTAAATTTTAAACTTTTATTCTTATTCATTATGAATAGTAAACATATTTATTTTTGTTATCACAGTATTTGCTAAATAATGTAATTAATTGTCAAAATAACATTATAAGGACTAGATAATAACCCTCACTGTTGTATAAATTTTATTTTTTTCATTCTATTTCATCCATAACAGTACAATTTCTATCAATATGACACTTTCCATGTTTTAAAGTGATTAGGACCATTCAAATATTTTATATAAAGAAATTTAAAAAATGTCACAATCATGTTATTAATATATATAATAATTTAAAAATGGGGATAACTACATGATATGTTTCATTGTAAATAGTCTTTTGAAATATAAAATATTTATATTTATTATATATTTTCATTTTACATTTTTAGAGAATATATAAATACCTTAAATTAATACATATTAATGATGCAGTAATTATTAAATTAATGTGAAAATTAGATAAATAAATTTTAAAATGTTATAGTATTTATAATTTTAAATTATAAATGTAAAATAATATTATTATTGAAAATTATTACATATCATAACATAGTGGATATATTTTATTTTAATTCCTTTGTTTTCATGATGTTATTAGTTTTATTGTAATTATATTGTTCTAAAGTTACCATTCACGATAAATAATAATAAATAATATTCAATTAAATTATTAAAAATAAATAAAAATGTATATTTATAATCATTTATCTGATATTTTTATTTAAATCAACATTAATCCCCTTATTATCCATTAATAATTTTAGTGACATTATTAACCTATTAAAGGTATAAAACATTAATATTACGGTAACTGTAAAAATGCTTAACAAAGGGAAAAATATATATATATAAATATGTTGCATAATTATCAAAATATTATTGTATGATATAATGTGTAATAATAATCACATAATACTTTAATATTATGAATTTTTTGCCCTTTTTATTTATAAATTAATTTATATTAATTTATTGTTTAATTAATTCAAAGTGTTCCCCTCCTCTTTCTTATAAATAGTGACCAATTATTTTCATTTATTAACAACTAATGACCCATTTGGATATGAAATTATCTACCAATATGCATTAATATAACCCCTCCCCACATTCAATAAGATATATTTTCGTCATAATAATAATCATATAAATTTGAAAGTGTTATTTAATAGAGGCTTTCCATTGAAGATGAATAGTTTTAGCCACATGATGTAGTATTATATCATCTTACACCTACATTATATATTCATAAAATAATATAGAATAATAAAAACTATAACCCCCATACACTTATCTATTATTTTCTTAATTAAAAAACCTATATAAATCTCCACTTCCATCAAACAGGAAATGAAAATGTTATTTCTTTAAACGGAGGGAAACTATCTCATAATCCAATGAAATTCACTATCTATCCCCATCTCTAAAGGAAGTAATATAATGATTTAAATAATATTTAAATATAATTTTTATGATGTATTAGATATCATTAAACTATAATATATAATTTAAAATCTAACAATTCCATTCAAAAAAATTATTAAATCTTTTGTGCGTAAGTCTGGACTACCCCCACCATGATGTGATGTGATTTTTTTTCCTATCCACATCACAAGGAAGTTATTTGAAATTATATTCAATGAAATAATATGAAATATATGTGATTATTCTATTTAATTAATGATTAAATGATACTTTCTGTTTTTCCATAATGATCATTGTGAAATGAAAATGTTACACATACATATGTATAGCTAACCATCTCAATGATTATAATGTAGATACTTTTTTATAACCATATTTGATGATTACTTTTAAAATTATAATTGATGTATTAAAATGACATATATGAATTTATTATTATTCTAGAGAATATTGTATAATTAACACTTTGACTATAGTGATCTTACTAAAGGTATCCTAGTCTTATGAACTGAATATCTTCAAAATAACTGACATGAACATAAATGATTAACAAATTATTATGACTTGACAATTACTCTTATAAGATGAATAGTAATCCTGAAGAATCTTCTCATAAAAATTAATAATTTTCATATCATTTTTGTTAATTAATATAAATAACTTACATGATGAAATAAGAATATGGAAAGGGATATTCTATTTAAGAAGTCTCTTGAAAATTTTACCATATAACTATAATTATATACAATATCCTTATCTTTAAATATATGATATGATTTAATATTTAATGAAAATAAATGTCTTTAAAGGTCATTGTATATCACTATTTTATATTCCATTATGGTGTTTTCAAGGGAACCATTTTAGTTTATGTTTTTCACTTTCTATACAAAAGAAAAAAATTAATGTTCTACTTTAAATTATAAAATTAAAATGACAATTGCAACCAATGTAAGAATTAATTTATGATTGACTTCATTTATAGGATTTTTTTTTAATTAATCCAATTTAATCATTTTTTTAGGAATTATATTTCTGATAAATGTGTTTTAATGGAATGGAATATATCAATATCAAAACAAATATGGGTTAAAATAATGTTATGTTATTCAAGATGTTACAGACTATGTTATGGATGTTATATTTTTTTATGATTATAATTAGTTCAATTATAATCTATAGTCTGGTGAGGAAGTTATGGATCTCTAAATAATATGGTAATTTAGTAAATAAAAACAATTAGATTTCCTCAAAAAATAACAAGGGAATATACATATATGGTTATTCCAAATATGGGTTGGTGTTAACTGATTAGGTTTTATTGGGAATGCATTGTATAAAAAATACTGTATAATTCATGATGTTTTTTATTCTAATAGATAATTTTTTTATAATAATGTATTACTCTGCAGGTTTCAGTAATTTATTTTATATTTTTATTTTTTATCATTGATTGAATTCAATGTTGTGGGACGTGTTGTGGAAGCAATATTTATATCCTTTGTGGCTAAATTAATGTGCAGATCATCATCTGCATGCAATGCTAAACTGTTCACATATAGATCATAATCCCTATAGTAGATATTAAAACGTTGGATCAAAAACCCTACATTTAATGAATGTTAAACATTTATATTATCAAACCTATGTTAAAATTTAGAATCACTGTTCATACCCTACATTCGGTAGAATAATCAAATGGTTGATCAATGCTTTATTTAGAATCTTTTGATGAATGGGTGAATATATGGATCACCATCTCAGTATTATTTATGGATTAATGTATTGTTATAGAACCATAGGAATCAATGGTTCCCTAAACTATGAAAATGAACCATACGCTTTTACAAGGAACCCTATGCTATAAAAACAAACTCTACGCTACCGGGTTGAACCCTAAGTATAAAAGATCATTAATAGAGCTTTATTGCTATGATTTTATTCAATATTCATGTAATAGTCTTTATACATTTAAATAATGACTAAATTATAACTATAATAAATTCAATTAACATTATTTCATATAGGAATTCAACTATATTCTAATGGGAATTTATGAATCCCCTAGTCAATTATTAATTTAATATATATGTTCTATCTATTTTTTTCATGGATCTGGGATACTATATCAATCTATATTATCTATATATTCAATTAGTGTATTATTTTGAATTAAATTTTATATAACATTAACACATTAAACTAAATACTCATTAATATCTTTTATAGTCCTACGATAATGAAAATTTTACTCTGATGATACACTTTGGAGACATGCATATTTCAATCTTTGGCCTAATGTAAGATTACTTCTATTATTAGTTGATATTGATATTGAAGATCATTTGAAACCAGGATCACATTATAATTATTCATTCTTGATGACATTCAATTATTTATAAGACTATACATCTACTATAAATTATTACTATAATTGTGAAGATCAACCTAAACCATCATCAAATCAAACTCCTTGGATTTTGGATTATCAACTTCTCATTCCTAGTCTTATTTTATGCATGATATTATTGTAATATGTTGGGGATAATTGGTTATCTATTTAAAATATGTAATTCTCTTTTTTTTAATTTTTGAAATGTTGTCAACTTCTTGCACTCAGGTATGAATTTTAATGTATTGTGATAAGTGGAAATTTATATTAAAATTCACCAATACCAAAAGGAGTGAATTGGTGGAGTATACAAAGGTATCTTTTCCCCTTAACCACTGTAAAACTATTTTTGGTTAATTGTTTTTTATCCACTTTTTATATTCATTATAATATAAAATTCAGTATTTTTGTATAAATTCGAAAGATATTTAAAACTCTAATCAAACATGATTTTTGAAAAGACACAATTACCCACCTCTTGTGATATCATTATATTATCCAGATGTAATAATCATTATCAAATGATAGATTTTTACGACAATGATATATAATGATGAAATGAATAATTTCTATATAATGACGATGTGCCGCTTTGGCGGTGGCATAGTGAGGAAGGAGAGGGGTACATCAACGTCGTTCATTGGGAGGTACAGGGTTCGAATCTTGGGAGTCTGCATTCGGGGCGAACCTCTCCCCCGAGATCCACTTGCCTTGTCGGGTCACCTGGTTTCTGACTTGGAGGGAAAAATGAGGCGCAACCCACCCGTGATGACGAATTGCTTGACGAACCATTGTCGCCTGGGTTGTCACCCTCTGGGACGCTCTTCCATCTCGGCTGGCAATGACTCCTTCTTGGCTGGGGATCTCTCCGGAGTGACCACTTTGTGGGTGGGGGGGTTTCCTTTTGTGGAGGGTTCGAAAAGGCCACACAAGGGAATTACCTTTCTAAAGAAGATCTATATAATGACGATGTCAATGGGTGATCTGAAAGAAGGAATTTTTATTGTTCTTCCTCCATAATTTAATGTTGAAAACAATATATTCGGGAAATAATGATTGATTATATATCTAAGGAATCAGAGATTCAATGATTATTTGATGATCATTACCACGTATGTGATTCATGAAAAACCAAACACGTGGACTTCTAAAATAGAATATAAATATGAAATCAATTCATAATCAATTCATTCTATTATTTATGGACATGGTCCAGGTGAGTTTATCTGAGTATCGCAATTTCTTAATGCCTATGTGGTTGGTAAAACTATAGGTTCCACATACAAAGGAAATGATTGTAAATATGATGATGTATAATGAAAAAATTAATTCTGAATTTGATGATGATAAGATTGTTTTGAAAAGAGAAAATACTTCCTTGAATGTAACATCTCATGTTTAGTTAAAAATCAAAACAATAATACAAAATTGAGAAAAAGATTAGATTCCTCAGATTCAAAAATAGAATTGTCTCACCTATCCATAATTTTTAGAAAATTTTACAAAAATGAAAGTGGCTTCATAAAAACTTTTAAGAATTATGGAAATGTTCCTCGAGAAGATTGATGCTCTGAATGATAAAACACGGGTCATATTAAACATGATTTCCCACAATTAAAAGATGAAATTCAAATCATATAAATGACATATGAGAAAAATGATGACTATGAGAGGAATTAAAAAAATATAAATGAAAGATACATGGATTGTATCTTAAGACTCCACAAAATAATCAAAATTTTACACAGATAAGAATCCATCACATATAAAAGTCTATATGATCTTTACTGCTAATGAAGAATAGGTAAAAACTTATTAATCCAGAGATTCTATTACTAATAGTTTATTAAAGGATAAAATATCTACATACAATTCAATTCCTGCAGAGAAATATGATAATCTATGAAGGAAACATAAATAATTGGAAAATATTCACAATGTTGTTTTAAGATAAAGAGGCTCAATGCTAAAACAACATTAATAATTAATTAAAATGTTCAATTCATTTACATCACACTGTATTGATCATGAAAAAATGATAAAAGAATTAAAGGATGACGTAGAATCTTATAAAATTAATGCACTTGTTTTTAATAAATGAGAAAAGTCACTCAATGACATTCTTTTAAATAATTTAATTAATAATTAAATATTTGGAATTGGAAGGAAGGGTGAAAAATAAACACTATACAAAAAATAATTTCTTCCCAATTCTAAAAATGTCACCTCTAATTATTGTTGAATAAAATCTCATTAAAATAATAATTATTACTTGAGAAATACTAAATTTATTGGAAATAAAGAAGATTATATATTTAATTTTAGATCATAATAATGTGATATTAATTTTTGAAAGATAAGGTAGATATATATTTTCAGATCATTGCTAGGTAATACTACTTTACATAAGAAAAATAGGTACCAAAAAAATTGTTTAAATTATCATTTGGGAAAAGGGCCATTATAAAAAAATTGAATATGGTGTATATACAATTGATGATATGGGTAAATGATTGGAGACTCTTAGAACTTCAAATGGATGACTCATATGGATTGAGGTCCAGTCACATTTGGTGACAAAGAAAAGGATTTTTTATTTTGAAGTTGGAACAGGTGGTGATCGAAAGCCAATATCAATCTAAAATGTATTTTATATGAATGGGATAAAGAAAAATAAAATACGCCTTTCTCAATAGTGTGATGATGGACTTTATGATTATATCTCTAACAATTTCTACTCTATTTTACAAAATAAAATTCTAAAATTTAGAGTACCAAGAACTAAAAATATTTATATATTGGATTTAAATTCCCAATGTAAATATAAAGTGAATTTTTTTAGTTCTAAGAAAAATGAGTCATGGATTTGTCTTAGATGACTGAGAAATTTCAATATATATTCACTACAAAAGTTATTTAAGAAACAATAAGGTCCTGATTTTTCTAGACGTAAATTAAAAAATTATAGATTTTGTTATGTGTTCCACGTTGGAAAATACTAAAACATTTATTTCTAATCTACCATCAAAATTGTGGTATCTAAAAAGATAAAACTCATGAACATGTATTTTTTGGACTATCTAGAGTAACATGTTTGGCTGGTAAATTATATTTTTATGTTTTAGTTGATGAATATTCTTTATTTACTATGGTATATTTTATGTAACTCCAATGTGAAGTATTTAATATTTTTGAATGTTTTTTTAATGCTTCTCAAAATTAAAAAGGCTTAAAAATAATTTCTATAAGAAGTGATCCTGGTGGAGAATTTGAGAATGTATAATCTATCATTTTTTGTTAAAACATTGGTATTAATCACACCTTCTCTAGACCAAAAAGTCCTCATCAAAATCTAATTGTTGAAAGAATAAATAGATCTATTAATGAATTTTCAAAGACTATGCAGAATGAATATATGATTCATTCATATTTTTTTTGATGAAGATATAAGCACAACCTTATATATCAATAATAGAGTTTTAATAAGTCCAATTTCTAAAATGACACCTTATGAAAACACGGTAAGTTTTCAACTAAATGATAATTAAAGAATGTTTTTAGGATATTATGCTACCTATAAATCCTATAGAGTGTTTAATCGTATGTTAACGAATTTTAAAGAACAAGTTCATGTGATGTTTGATGAAACATACCCATTTATTAAGGTGAAATATCAAAGTCTTAAAATTTTTTATTCGCTTAACAACATGAGAATTGTAACCCATAAAACTTATTTTGAAAATGATTTTAATAAAATTTAGTTCAATTCGGATGAACATGAAAATAAAGGACCTAAAATTATCATTCCTAGAAAAACTAGAACCTTAAATAACCATCCTTTAGAAACTGTTATTGAATAACTAGATACCGTAATTAGAACAATAATAAATATAGAAAACATAGGTAAAAAATATACATTTTTATCTTAGTTGGAACCTAAATCCATTGAGGAAGCTTTAGATGATGATATTTGGATGTTAGAAATTCCAGAATAACTAATCCAATTTAGAAGAAATGATTCTTACAAATTACTAGAAAGACCATCCAAAAATATTTCAATTGGAATGAAATGGTTATTTAGAATTAAATAAGATAATCAATGGATTATAACCAGAAAAGAAGAAAGATTTTAATTAGAAGGATATAATCCAAAAGTAGGAATATATAATGATGAATATTTTTCCCCTATAGCTAGATTAGATTCCATTTGAATTCTTTTAGGTTATGTATTTCATATAAATTTTAAATTATATCATATATATGTTAAATCTTCTTCTTAAATAGATATTTAATGAAGGAATTTTATTTTTAACTACGACTTTGTTTTAAAAACCCACATAAACTGAATAAATTTTTTAATTATATTAATGCTCCTTATGACTGTAAGCCCCCCTAGAGATTGGTATGAATGATTAAGTTCATTTATTTTGAAAATTAAATTTAATATTGTATTGATAGATGCAACATTTTTTATGAAAACTATTTTCTTTAATATTTAATTACTATACATTTATAATGATGGAATTATGTTTAGTTCAAAAATTAAAAATCTACGTAATAAAATCAAAAAATATAATTAAAAAATTAATTTCAAATGAGTATAATGGGAGTAATGAATTTATTTTCTGGATTCAAATTAATAAAAAAAATTATGAAAATATTTTAAATCAAGGAAAATATATTATTATTTTATTTTAAAAGTGTGGGTATGAATGTAGAAAGACAAATACAACTATTATGTGTTCCAGTATAAATTTGATTTGGATTATGTAATAATAAAAGAGTATAATATGTTATATAATAGTGTGATTAGTAGTTTATTATATCACACATATAGATGGGCAGAAATTATATTTTATATATGTTTATGATCTAGATTTTATTCAAATCCAAAATAATACTTTATTACAACTATGAAATGATTTGTTAGATATTTAAGTGGAACAATTTTTCATTATCATCTTTACCCTAAAACAATGAATTCTAATTTAATTTCATATTTTAATGGTGAATGTGGAGGATATATATTAGATAGAAAAAAAACATCAGGAACCTATATTTTTTTAGGAAAATATTTTGTACCATGGTTAAGTAATAAACGACACTCAGTTTCACTAACCTCAATTGAGGCAGCATATGATTTTGCTATGAGTTATTATGTACAATTTTTGTTGATGAAAAACACTCTATAAGATGTTGGATGAAATTTTTATTATAACCCAATTTTATCTGACAATTACAGTGAAATAAATACTTTAAAAAATCCTATAATTCATTCTAGGAGTAGGAATATTGATATCACACATCATTTTCTAAGAGAGAATCTTCATAAAAATGATATGACATTTGAATTTTTTAATACTGAATATTAATTAGCTTTTATTTATTCTAATATACTTTTATGTGAATGTTTTTATTTTATAATGGCCAAGTAAGGAATATTTAATTTAAAATGTATTTTTAATAATTTATTTATAATATCACATCTTTTATTTTAAGTCTACTATATATTTGTTATTTAATTATTTATATCTCATTATTTTGATCAGTTTTGTCATTATTGGATTTAAAAAATCATTTCAATTTCATTTTATTCATATTTTCAAATTAAAATTTAATTATTTCATTCTCAATCAATATGAGAAAACCATATTCCTTCTCCATATCATATCCTTATTTTCTCTTCGATTTTAAGAGAATCTATCATTCATGTTTATTGAATCCCTTAATCTTCAAATCCTAAATCACAAAACCTTCAGAAATGGAATATTCAATATGAGTTGATGATGTTTCTCCAAGGAACCTATTCGTTAGTTCATTTAATGGAAACTTTTTTGGATGAAGATAATCAATTTCAAATAGCTAAAATGAATGATTATATCATTAAATAATGTTCTAAGGTTTAATGGTTTAGAATTCATTTTTAGTGGTAGAAATATGCCTTATGATTTTTATTTTGAAGTGAAAGTATTCTATTGAATGCTAATTTTAGTTTTGGAAATGATGATGAATGTTTTTTTATCATCCATTATGATGAGTTTTCTATCACTTCGCTTTAGATTTCTAAGATATTAGTATGTACCCATGGGGTAGAATTTCATTTTCATTGAATAAATAGAAGGGATGAGACATAAATATTAGAGAAAATATTGTTTTCTCTTTTTGGAACATGAAGTGTTTATAAACTGATGACATGAAATCTTGATGTTAATCAATGAGTCTTCAGGAAATTCATTCAGTCTGGAACAGGGACAAGGATAATAGATATGATAAAATTAATTTATCAATATTTTAATATTTTTTACTATTATTGAACAATATTATCCTAAAATTTAATTTATGCATACTAAGGTATTTGAGTCATTTTCATTAGAAATATAAAAATATAGTTTTTATCCTTGAGGAATGATTATATCCATGTTGTATCTAAGGATATAATGTATGAGGCATCACTTTTAGAATGATATTTCATCATAGAAGTATTCTCAATGCAGTAACTTTCAGAATAATAGGATTTTTCTGGAGTGAATGTTTTAATCATCTTCTACTAGTAAGAATAGAAGAATAAGAAAGGTTGATGGCTAGTACATAGGGTTATATTTTTTACATCGGTTGGTTCGGTGAGACCAAATCCTGATGAATAAGTTGAATTTAGAATTGATGAATAATTTATTCATTACAGAAGAATAATTTAAATATGTATTTTTGAGAAATAGAGAGTTGGAAAAGCTGGAGAAAAATATGTTTCAGAGTATGAGAATCATGTAACATGAAATGAAACGGTTGTTTCTCAAGGATTTGCCTATTATATAATAATTGATCATAAATCTAACTACTCTAGACCTAGAAATAATTCCTTAGTTATTGATGATTCAGTTAATGTAGGATCATTTACAATAAGAGAGAATGAAGAACCTTGTTTTTTGTAGATTGAAGTTGGAAAAAATATAGATAAATCCATTGAGTATTTTGACTCATGGGAATGAGATTATTAAGATCTAATTTACAGTTTGAATCATAAAATTTCTTAGAATTTATCTATAAGAAAAAATTATGTGTTGAAAGGAATATTGATATAAGGATAATATGTTCTACGATTTTTAGTGCTATGTTTGAGGCACATAAAGCCCAATTAAGATAAGTTCAATAAAATTTGATTTTTATCGGAGATCCTGATGAGTTTATTATATATTTTGGAATTGAAATCAGATTCGTGAAATAAAAATATGAAAATAAGTCAAATATTGATAAGCTAGAGATTATGTTGGGAAGAGAATTTCAATTTTCTAGTATAGTAATCATGATTCAACCTCTAAACCTTAAACCACATTTTCTAAATCTACAAGTATATTTTATTCAATAACTACTACGATGATTGAATTTCATAACAGTCATCACACTCTTCGATGTGAAAGTGTTCCACTGAATATTATTATAGATAATAATAGAGATCTCATAAGTCATCTGACATTAAATTAATCCGGGTTAGGAAAAGTCCTTCATCAATTCATATATTTATTGACAACAAATATTCAATATGAAGAATCTGGGAATGAGTTTCCTAAGGTGAATTAGGTGGAAATGTTGAAGACTGAGAAACATTCAAAAAATTCTTCAATAATGGATGGATGTCATTAACAATATGTTTTAATGCTTTTACTGAAGTTTCCTAAAATTCGTAGTACTGTTAAAACCATTCCTTATTCGGATGAAACAACTACCCATAATGATACTGACCATGACCACCATTCTAATCGATTCCCATCATTTTAAAGACTTTTTATGTTGAATATAGAAAGTAATTATAATTTTCCATGATATTTTTTCTTCATTTAATCTAATTTTACTTTTATTTTATATTTTGTGTGCATTATATTGTTTTAGACTTTTATTATTTTATTTGAGTTCAAATTAACTCTATCATATAACATATAATATATTTATAGAACGTAGAATATATCCTTAATTTATAGATCTCTTCTATATTAACTATATTTTATATCATTTTCTCTTTCAAACTTTTTTCGGATATCACAAAAGGGGGATAATATTTGAGAATCATTTATTTTTGGGTGAAATATTTTACATTGAAATAGTTCTGTGAAATAAAAAAAATTAGAATCTCTAATATTTTCTTTAAATGGATTTACAAAATCCCAAATTTTATCTTAGTTTTTAATTGGTTTTGGGATCATTAAAAGGGTTATATTTTTGCGAATGTATTATCACAACAATACAATGAAATTTATGATGAATTTTTAAGCTCAAAAATACCATTTATTTTTTTTTTCTAATAATGACGTGATAAGTATGATTCCAGAGATTATATAATGTCTTTATTTTTTTCATTGATATAATTCAATGCTAAAATATGTGTTATGGAAACAATTCTCATATTCTTCGTGCTGTTAACGAACATTTAGATCATCGTCCCTACAATATAGTGAATAGTTCTATTTTGGATTATCATTATTACACATGATTTTAAAATTATGGATAAAAAACCTTACATTTGGTGAATGATAAAATAATGGAATATCAACACTATGTTTAAATATCGAATCACATTTTATACCCTACATTTGGATGAATGAATTTATGGTTATTCAATACTTCATTTAGAATCATATGATGAAAGGGTGCATTTATGGGTAATCATCCTTAAGTTACATATAGATTAAATAATGGTTAGTGAACAATACATTAAAAAGGTACCATGTTATATGAAAAAGAACCCAGTTCTATAAAATTGGATCATACACTATGAAATGGATCCTATTCAATGTGGTAGAACCCGTCATTTTACGATTAATCACTTGAGCTTTTTTGTGGAAATTTTATCAGAAATTCATGAAAAATTCAATAATGATTTATTATCTGAATAAAATACTATTATAATAGATTAAAAAATTATTTATCATAATAAATCACTCTTATTATTGTGTTAAGATCCAACTCCACTGGTCTATTTTGATTTGATCATTTGTTTTCTATTAGTGGTTTTTCATGGTTTTGTGATACATTATCAAAATATATACAGTATATATTCTACAATTAAATCATTTTGAATTATGTGTGATATAGAATTCAAACAAACAACTGCATTATTGTTAATATCATTTTCTGTACTACAACAATGAATGATTTACTCTGATGTTATCCATTGGAGACCTACATATTTCAATCATCGTGTTGTTGTACAATCACAACTTCTATTAGAAGATATTTATATTGAAGATCATTTGCAACCAGGATCACATCAGAGTTATTATTTCATTAATTCATTAATTAATAATGTTGAATATCACACTACTATAAGTATTTTCTTCAAATGTTAAGATCAACATGAACCATCATCACATCAAACTCTTCTGATTTATGGTGTGTCAACTGATCGTACATAGATATTGTTTAAGTAATAGTTTCTTATAATAAAATGTGGATAATCGGTTCCCTATTAAAGAACAAAAATGCTCTATTTTTTCATTTTTGATATTTTTTTATCTTCATGAACTCAATTGTGGATTTTAGGGACTTTTGATATGAGTAAATTTATATTGAAATTCACCATGATCGTATAGAGAGTTTTGGTGGAGTGGACAAGGGGATCTTTGTGCACAAAACCACACTAAAATCGGGGTGTCATTATTTATATTTATCTATTATACATATTTATTATATTTTATAATGATATATATCTTCGTAGATCACTATCATATTTTCACTCAAGAATATATCATGATTTTCAAAAAGATACAATTCACCCCATATTGAGTTATCTTTTTATTATTCCAAACAGACATATTTCTATTAAATGATTATTGTAATATACTATAAAGGTTATTCTATGTTTAATCGGGTTGGTTTATTCATGTGTAATTGTTATAGTTACTTTAAATATAATTTTGATTGTTATTACATATATAATCATAAGGATTTCTCAATACGTAAGAGTTATATGAAAATGATTCTATGATTTTTTATATTTTTTTTCTATGATACATTTTTGGATGAAAACAATTTTTTTTAGAAAAAAATTTAATTTTTTCATATAGAAATGAATTATATAATATTTTCATATAATAATTTTATAAAGGGTTGAATTTTATGGTATATTATTTTCCCCCTATACCAATGGGTTTATTTTCTGGTTGGTCCCCCATTTAGATATTTATTCTCATCCACTATTTTATATTGTTTTTTAAAAGGCTTAATAATTGGTAATGGAAATGAAAAATCCATATTGAATGTCAATATTATTTTTCAGGAAATATAAATCCTTTTATTTTTAAGAAATTATTTAGTAGAAAAACTAATATTGAATAAAAGTGGGCACTTTGAAATAATTGGGGTATTATGTATGATTTGTAACATAACACTCTAAATATTTTTTTCCAAAATGACCTCAGGAATGAATTTAATGAACTCTAGTCTTAAATAATTAGATAATGTATCTTTTTATGTCGTGTTCTTAAAAATGTTGTCAATGAATGGAATATATTATATTATAGTACATGATATTATTTTAACATTATTTAAAAGTCGTCTATAACCACAATGGATAATATATTAGGTATAAATATGGTTATTTAGTATTAATAGAAAAGAGTTGAGGATATCATGTTTAAGGATACATTTATATTTTAAATCATTATAATATGATTTATTATAAATTTATTCATATACACACGTATTCATTTTTTTTAGAAAATGGATGGATGTATCATGAACCAAAGTAATATTCAATTTGAATGAACTATGTAGGTTGTTAGAATGAGAAACGAAATAAAATGGGTGTTGTAGTGAAACCAAATCTTGTTATTTTTAAATAGAAATAACAAATTATGATAAAAAACATGGATTGATTTGAGAATCTGAACTCATAAACAAATAACTAAGTGAAGAATTGTGGAAGTTTGTGTGATAATTATCAGAAAGATAAAATAATTAAATGAGTTATGTGTTATGAATATGGAAATAAAACCCAGTAGAATGACAAAAAATAAAATGAAGTTGCTTTTTACATTATAAATTAGTTCACAGTGAAGTAGCATTCGATGAAAAAAATAAATTGTTATCTTAAAAAATAGGGGGGAACATACTTCTTCCCCCAGCATCCATTGAATATTTTATATGTGGGGTGTTTGGAAATTATAAAAATCAATTTCCAAGAGGATGTTATCAAGAAAAAGATCATCCATATCATATAAATGAATTTTAATAATTCATAATTATATTATTGTTGAATTTTAAGGATCTAAAAAATATGATACGTACAAAATATATCCTGATTTCTATATTTATATTATTGAATGTTATAAAATGATTAATATTTAATTTTAATTTGGGGAGTATTAATTGATAATATGGAAAACCGTTATTACTAAAATATATTGAATTATTAATATTTCTCCATATAGGGATTTATGGGTTATGATGTAGTGGTATATTCACATTTGATCATTATAAAAAGGTTCAGACAATCAGTTTAAGGAATTATATGAAGGGATGATTTTGGGAGATATTTAATGAGTATTATAATATGTTTGGGATACATGTAACCCTTAATTTTAAAATATGTAAATGTAATATACTGAATAAATTTCTCTTAAATTTCGTTAATTATGTTTAAATGTATTGATAACAACTACTGTTTATATGAAATTTGATATTTATTGACATTTTTTAGGCTATTCATCATATTTTTATGGAAATTTTATGAACAATATAAATATAGAATTTGAAAAAAGAAAACCCAAATGTTCAGTGATGATAAATCGAATATTTAAAGTCCACCAGGCTTAAACCCACCACATTAGATATGTAAGGTCACAACACCTACCACCAGACTATGAGAAGAAATATGGAACAATGGTATTCAGAAAGTGTTTTATGACTAGTTAATTACTATTTTCACATTTTAATGTCATTATATTGGAGCCATTTTTGAATATGGTAAATGAAATCAAAATATTTTTTCTTGAATTATCATTTATAGTAATATTTAATTTGAATTGGTCTTCATGTAAAATTAGATTATTTATTTAAATTATTAGAATATATTTGATATTATATGATAAATTCATGTTAATTTTTTGAATGTAAAATTATATATATTTGTGAAAGGTATTAAATTAATATGTTACATCCTAGAAAATAAACATAAATAATTAATGAATTATATTTCATGGGTAAATTTCATCAAAAATCATCTTGTCACACCCAATTTTTTTTCATGTCTAGAGTTGGATACAATTTATTTGAAATCCCAATAATTTTATTTTGTTTTGAGTGACATTAATTTTTATTTTTGGAAATCCATATATTTATAATCATCTTACCATGGATTCCCCATATCTTGTTTCAGTGTTTTGGAGAAAAGGGTGGTTACTTCATGATTTCGGCCAACTGTGAGCCCATTTCAAGGTTTAAAAACCAAATTTGTTTCTTTTGCGTAAGTACTTAATTTTTCAAAAACAAATCTCCAATTATACTTCACACATGGCCTCAAAATACATATTCAAACAACCATATCCTTTTGGACCCCATAATAATTCATAATACTTGTGAATTTCAGTTATTTAGTTAGGTATAGGGCTAACCCGTGGGCCCATTTCCAGTTTTAAATAAATAATTAGTTTTTTATATCAAGTTCATATTTTCATAATTTTCGTTGATTCCCCATTTCACGCGTATCCTAGAACCCTAGGAGAACCTTTATGTTCCATTTTACCACTTAGTTCTCATCTTAGTCATGGATAGTGAAAAAAAATTCAATTATTCTCAAATATTCCAATTTTTCAAATTGTAATTTCTCTCATTCATAAATTATTCCAATCGTACACTTTTTTCAAGAAATATTCATTCCTTGTTTCTTCTAGATATGACTACACTCTCCAAGGATTTACAAGAAATTTAATTTCCACTAAGTATTAATATATAAGGGATGATTAAGAGTTATCTATTTATTATTATTTTGGGATTACAAACCCACAGATGGTGATATTAGGTGTGTGTTTTCATTCGACCAAGGATTTGAGGTAGGATATCCCATAAAAATGAATTTATTATATATTTTTCATAATTTTCTTTTTTATCACCTAATATATATGTTGATTATTTTATCATCATTTTTATTACTTTGATTGTGTGAAAAAACTGTTGTTTAAGCCATGTTTTGTGAAAAGTAGTGTTGTTTTGTCATAAAAGTGCACACCCAGTGTTTTTTAAAATGTTTCATTATATTTTCACCTAGTTTGGGCGGTTTAGAACTTATATTATGCTATATTTGAACTTTTTTTAGTAGTATAAATAAAATTATGGCATGCAATTGGTGTTTTAATCCTTATCATGTTCTTAGAATAAATTATTTTGATTAAAAGTGCACGTCATGTGTTCAGTATATTTCCCAATTATCTTTTATATGTCATGTGTGATTTAATAATTATTATTTTTATATTAATAAATGAATTCAAAGCATTTTGAATTGTATTTTTGGGTCCTTTTTTTCATTTCAAATGTGGATTTGGTTTTACAAACAAATGGGTTTTGGTTTACAACATGTTTTAGCCCAATTGGTAGTAAAATTGAATGTTTCATCTCCTTATGATAGTTTTTGTGTTTTAAATATATAACATGAGGGTATTAATGGATTTATGAATGTTTTTGTCTTACTTAAATGACATCTATACACCTACTTAATAAATTTGTAATGAGTACCTTTGTCAAATGATAGTTTTGAGAATGGATTAAAGGATTGTTTTACATTTTTCTTATACAAATGCATTTCATGTGTATTTCATATTCTATCATTTAAGCCTATTTTATGGTCCATGAAATTGATATATCAATTGGTTTTTGGGATTTCAAATCTGGTTTGATATGGTATTTATGGTTTTTTGGCCTTAAAAGATCATTTTTAATGGATTTTACGTGCAAGGCCTTGTTATACTTCTTGAAATTTTTTTATGATAATTTAGGTGGTTTATTGTTCCTTCAAATAAAATTGAAACATGTGTGTAGTATTTTTGATGTTTTTATGAATTTTTAATGGAATATTTTTGAGAAAGTTTTATTTTATAGATGTGTAACTTTTTTTAGCACAAAATGGGAAAACACATGTATCTAGGTGGGTGGACATGTATTAGTATGCTAGTTATCTGTAGGGGATTTGACCATATTTCATGTAGAAAGTTTTATGATGACCACAATAGAAAAATTATGATGATTATCATGTTGGGGAGAACTATATTATAGATTATTCTCTAACAGGTGGCTCATCATCATGAGAATAGTAATTTTTTACAGTTACTTTTACACCAAGATACAAGTACTTGGGGCATATAATGAACTAGTGCCTAGGGGTGTTCCCGTGACTTGTGCTCAATAGCTATTTTTTACTCACTATTATCATAAAATGTTCTTAGTTAGTAAATTAAGAAGATTGTGTGTTATATTTAAAATTTTACCTTCTTTAAAGAATCAATCTTTAAAACTATTATCATTTTGATGTTTCACAACTTTGAAAAAAAAAATATCGGTATTCTTGTTTATAAAACATCCAGTTTTTTGTATGATAATTAATATTGCATGGAAAATCATTTGGAAAACATAGTTTTATATCATGTATTTAAATAATTAAATTTATGTTTCATATATTTTAAATTAAGTGCATTTGGAATATAATATGGGGCTAACCTACTGAGTTTTAATACTCAGAACTATAGTCTTCTTCAATTTTCAAACCTTGAGCATGATTTAGCTTGAGATCAATTGCCTTGGTCAATGTGTGATAATTGTGTTGGAGAGTTACCAGAGGTTTCAAACGGAGTTAGATGGTTGTCAAGTTTGGTAGGTTGACTTGTTTGTATAGTTGTACATTCAGTTTCTTGTAAAAATAATGTTCACATCAATTTTAATGTAAATGTTTTTAAGGATGTCCATTTATTTCTATTAATTGATTGATTGTTTGTATTAGGGATAAATAATTCCATTAAGTACACCATTGATGCCCACAGTGCTTGTCTACAGCCCGGTAGGATTGGGAACGCCTCTCGGGACTTGTCGTGGGATAGCATGTTTGATGTGACTTGTTCATGGTCCACTGGGGCTAGTTTGTGATATTTGTTTTTACCAAAGTAGGTATGATCTTAGAATTCCATTATTTTTAGAGCTCCCCTATTATTTGGGGGTTGTCAAGGTATATTGAGTATGATTTTCTAGACATTAGGGGAAAGGGTAGGAATTCTGTCGTGAATTATTTCTCATTCTGATCCTTGGGATTCCATGAGAATTTATGTTTTATTAGCGTCCTTTGATCGTGTTGATTTATTGGTGTTGGGATATGACAAGGGGAGTCTGACTAATGGCCTCTGTAAACACTCAAGTCCAAGAAATCCATGTGAAGTTGGGATATAGTCCTAATAAGTCTCTCTATATTGTTGTTGTGTTTGCCATATGGCCAAAAACCATATGTTCATGTCACCCAGAGACACTAGTTCCCTTTTGTGGGTCTCTAGGACCTTTCTTGAATAATGTTTTTTTTGTTTTGAAATTCATTGTTTATGAACTATGGAATTTGGTTTTAAAGGAAGTATTGGATTTTGAAAAGTGGAAAAAGGTGTTTTCATAAATTTAATATCGGAATAGTTTTGGAAGGATGATTTTATAAAAAAAATTTTGGGTTGGAAGTGTAAATGATTTAATGGTATTGGATTATACCTAATATAGTATTTTGGTTTTTGGAATAAGATGTTTTGAATCTGTCTCTCATTTTAAGGTGATTCTGAATCTTTTTTTTAAATGGGGTGTTTTGATATGTTGTAAAGTGTTTGAATCTAATGAATAGGTTTTGGAAATTGGTTTTGAGCGGTTGGTGTTATCTTAGATAGGTTACTGATCTCACTGGCCATCAAATTATGAAAAGACACCTTGATGAATTTTTTACAATGGGAAGGGGTTGTTTGGAGTATCATTGTTGTTTTGAAATTTGAAAAAAATTAAAATGGATACGTTTTTATGAAGAATTTTCTTGATGATGTGTGGTTTGTTCTGTAAAATCATAAAAGGGTTTTTGACTTAGTGGTTAGTGTTCCATTGGAAGGTACATGATTTTTGGAATTATGTAGTTTTGTTTTAGCCTTTGGTGTTTTCAGGGGTGCCTATATGCATGGTTTTATTGATATATGTAAGGATAGACTATAAGGAATGTTGTTTGGGATCCTAGGGTGGCATGTACATGTGAATGTGAGTGATAAGTGATGAAACAGCATTGGTGAATGTGGAAATCGACCAGGTTAGTTTTTTTTTCAAAAGTGTTTTGTGTTGAAAAATTATGCCATTCTTTTATAAACCGATTGTTATGTGGCTTGTTTTTTCTTATGCCTTAGAAGCATTGTTTATTCAATATTCTTCCTAGTGATCTCAAGTTCATAGTTTTATTGTGTATTGAGATGGGATATTTTTTGTGGCTCGGTTTTGGATTAATGATTAGTGGGTTTCAAAAGTGGTTTTGGGTGTTGTGATTTTTTATGGGTATTTTTTCCATTAAAAAAGTCTTTTTTATCAACCAAAGGATTCATTTAAAATGTTAAATCCTCTTCTTCAGATGATTCCTTGGCCTGTTATTGGTAATATAGTTCTTTCTGGTATTTATTTAATGTTATTCTAGGTAATGATAATTCTTTTGATCATAGTAGTTGTCTTCAGTGATGTTGATGTGTTTTGACGTATCCCTTCACTATCCTACTCTTTATTCGGAGTGTGAGAGAATGGTTCTATGTATCTATGAGTTCATATTAACATGAAGTTGTTCTATTTAACAAGTGAGTTTTATGGGGAGTTGTGATACTTAACACCTTAGTATGGTGTAGCAGATTCTTCAAACATCAGGGCTCCATCCATAGGCCTCAGAGTAAATCTTTTCACATAATTGGGAAATTATCAAAGGTGTGGGGAGCTAGACAAGGATGGTACCTCCACAATTTTGGTAAGTTGGTTTCTATGTCTCTTTTTTGGTTCCTTATCATTGTGAATTATCTTTTGTCACAATGATCATGGTGGAATTACCCCGCAAACAATGTATATAGTCATGCCTTTATGGATATGGGAATCTAATTAATGTCCCTATGTGGTCCTCTAGTGTAAATTAGTTGTCGTCTTGGTTTTACAAGTTCGTAGGTGGTGAGTGTTGTGTAGTTCCTTTTTTTATTTTATGGTTTTAGTGGACTAATGATTGGTTATCCTTCCCTCCCCTCCCCAACGGGTGGGGTTCTGGATCCATACAGAAACTGTTGGCCCAGTTCTTGTCCCCTCAATTCGAGAGTGGGTGGTTTTGAAGTTCATGTTGTATCCCTAAAAAATTTGTTTTGTAGGTTATTTTGGGAGATTTTTGGTGGTCCTTTGTGTGTGAGTCCTAAACCTAGTTTATAGTAAGTAATTTTTTGCTCATTTATAGTTGGTCATTAATGGTGGGGAGACCCACTGCAGGTCTCGAAGATCATTCTTTTGAGGATTTTTCAGATGGTAGTTGTGATTTAATAATGGGTATCCCATTACATCCTCACCCCCAATTCATTGTATTTTGTGAGTTAACATTGGTTTGGGTGATCGTTGGGTTCATTGGGAGAAGGACCAACAATATGGTTCCAAGCATGGTTTTGGAGGTGGTGGCTTGATTGTTCCATTTATTCTCAGGAAGTGGTTGTGAGTTGGTGTTTTTTAGGGAAAGAGGATTAAGTTCCAATAATGGTAACTGACATTTTAATATCATGAGAGGTTGGATCATGTTTATAAAGAATCCTTATGATTTTTTCTATAATCTGTAATGTGTTATGTCTTTTCAAGGCCGGAAATCTATAATGGTGGGGAGAGTTCTAACACCTGGTTTTTTAGGTAATGGTTTTGATCAAGTTTATTGGAAATCCCAATTCATTTCATGGGTTTAGGTGAGATTAAAATTTCTTTGGATCATCCGTATATGTCTAATCATTCATCTCTAGATTCCCTATAGATTTATTGTTAGTTTTGGAGAAAATGGTGGTTACTTCATGATTTGGGCTAACCATGAGCCAATTTCTAGATTTAAAACCCAAATTTTTATTCTTTTATAACAACTTAATTTTTCAACATTTTCCAGTCATTCCACATCCCACTTGACAAAACATTATTATTCAAACCACCATATCCTTTTTTAACCCTTTTTAAATAATGAAAATTGTGTATTTTAGTTATTTATTCTGTTATTGGGCAGCCCAAGGGCCCATTTCCAGTTATAATAAAATAATTTGATTCTTTTATATATTTTTCATTTTTTATATGTTTTAGGAATTCCACCACCCAATGGAGGAACAAAACCCTAGTATAACCCACAATGTTCCATTATCTATATTAGGAGCTCATATTAGTCTCAGAATTTGGAAAATGTTCTCAATGTTTCTCTAAATTTCAAGATTTCCCAAAGGTAATTTATCTCATTAATAAATCATTTATTTCGTACGCTTTTTCCCACAAATAATCATTCCCTAGTTCATCCATACTATAGGAGACTCTCCAAGGAGTCACAATACATTTCATTTATTATAAGGGTGAATATATATGGTAAGATGATGTGTTTTCTTGTTTCCATAGTTTAAGGTTTATAAACACTCAGATGGTGATATCGGGTGTCTCTTTATATTCTTCCAAGGATTTGAGGTAGGATATCCATTAAACATGATATTATAGTCAATGTTTTATCATTTTATAATTTTTCTTAATAGGCATATATTTTTATTACTATTTTTCCTACTTTGGACAATTTTCTTGGCGTTCAAAAATATTTTTTAATCCTCGTTCTTTGAAAAGTATTGTTGTTTTTTCATTAAAGTGCACACAAAGTGTTTGTTTAAATTTTCTATTATCATTTGAACCTGGTTAGTGAGTTTTATAGCCTTTTATGGTATTTTTAATATTTTTCAGTGTCTTGAATAAAATTGATGTTTTCAATTGGTGCTTTATTCCTTGTCAAGTGATTGAAATAAATTATTTTGTTTAAAAGTGCATGTCATGTGTTCGATAAATTGCCATGTTGGCACATATGTGTTATGTGTGATTTAAAAATCATGTTTCAGGATTTATAAATGAATTGGAAGAATAAAAAATGGTATTTCTAGGTCCTTATATGGATTTATAACGTGGATTTGGTTTAATAAACAAATGTGTTTTGGTTTACAATATGTTTTGGCCCGAGTTGCCTGAAAATAGACCGTGTCACATCCGTATGAAAATGGTTGTGTCTGGAATATGTAACTTACATGTTCTGACAGATTTATGAAAGTGGTTTTAAAATTTAAATTGTTTGTATACACCTCATTTATAAAATTTAAACTCATACCTTTGAAAAATTATATTTTTGATAAAGGCTTAAAGTCACGTATGCCATTTGTCATGTAAAAGTGGATTCCAGGCGTATTTCATGTTATATATTTTGGGTAATTTTATAGTCCATGAAATTGATTTATTAATTGGTTTTGGGATTAAAAAACTATAATTATATGATATTTATGGGTTTTGTCATTAAAATTTCATTTTTGAATGGATTTTAGGTTCAAGGACTCATTATACTTCATGCAATTGTTTTATGAAAATTTAGGTCATTTGTTGATCCGTGAATGAAATGTGTGATATGTTTGTGGGATATTTGATGTGTGTATGATCTTTAAATGGAATCATCATGATAAAATTGTATTTAATATATGTTTAACTTGTTTGAGAAAATAAATGTAAAGATCGGGTATCTAGATGGGCAGACATGTACTAGTATGCTACTGATCCGGAGTGGTTTTGACCCTGTATCACATAGAAAGTTGGAAGATGACAATGAAAACAAACTAATGATGATGATGTTGTAGGGGACCAGTAGATTAAGGATGATTCTCTTACTAGTGGCTCATGTGCACGAGAATGGATATTTTTTATGGTTACTTTTACATCGAGAGACGATATACCTGGGGCCCACAATGAACAAGTTCCTAGGGGTGTTCCCCTAACTTGTTCTCACTGGCTATTTTTGACTCACCATCAGCATAAGGTGGTATTAGATGGTAAATTAAGAATTGTTTCTATTTTATTTAAAATTATACCTTATATAAGGTATTCCTCTTGAAAACTAATTTCATTTTGATATTCCACCTCTTTGAAAAAATTGTTACTAGCATTCTAATTTATAAATTGTGAATGTTTTTGTCAGATAATTATTATAGCATGGAACCTTATTTGGAAAAAAATAAATTTATAACTTGTATTTAAATCTTGAAATTTATGTTTTTTTATTTTAAGGAATTTTCATTGGGAATATAATATTGGGAAACCCTACTATGTTTTTATACTTACACCTATAGTCTTATTCATTTTTTAGCCCTTGGGAAGGTTTCATCTTGTGTTTGATTACCTTGGGAGATGTGTGAACATTGTGTTGGAGAGTGACCAGTTGGGTCACCAAGATGTTAGTTGGTTGTCAAGTTTGGTCGGTCTACTTGTTGGTTTAGTTTTACATTTGTATTCTTGTACAAATAATGTTTAGTTTAATTTTTATGTAAATGTATTTTGGGCTGTCCATTTCATTCTGTTGTTTGTTCTATTGTTTATATTTTTGAGAAATTTCTCCCATTTGAATTATATTTATGCCCTTTGTGCTAGTATACATCCCGGGATGATTGGGAACACCTCTCAGGACTTGTCGCGGGCTGGACCCAGTGACGAGTTCAGGGTCTATTAGGGTTGGTTTGTGACACATCTAATATTCTATTATATGGAATTTTGATTTTTATGAAATTATGTCCCCTATAAAATATTAATTAATGAAAATTTAAAATTTTCAGAATCATGTTTTGATAATTATCAAAATTATATCATGGAGATAAGTATCAAATACGTTGGGATATAATTATAATATAAAAATATATATAATTAATTTAATTTTTTATAGAACATATAATAACCCTAAATGATTAATCTATGCTGATAGAGTAATTAATCAATTAACAGAAAAATTATATAAATTATATTGAAAATTATATAATATATATAATTTGAATGTTTAAATTATCCAAATGATCATTTATTTAAATGATTAAAAATTTTAGTATAATGGATAAATTTTATTCAATTTCTTTTTGGCTGAATGTCTTTAATGTCAAAGTAAATGAATAGTTGTGAAATTTCCATTAATGAAATTTTTTATAAATAATATATTATTATACTATATAATATTAAAAATATATATTTTTTGAAAAATTAATTGAAATGGAAAATAATATCAACCATGATCCATTTATGGGTTTTTTCTTATTTTATTGTAATATTATAAACCCTTAAAAGGAAGATAGCTTCAAAATTTTGGTAACTGAAAAAAGTTATAATGATGGGATTAAAAAAACATATAAGAGTAAATATGTGATCCAAAATTTTTCTAATTTTTTTATATGAGATTATTCTTAGTAATTATAATTTTTATGTCTATTATTACGTATTTTGAGTGATTTGGATAGAAAATTTAATTTAAATTAGTTTAAAATTTCAGTAAATTCCTATAGTGCCCCTCCAATCTCTTATAAAAGTTTTCCACATCATCTCATTTAGTCACATTTATGGCCATATTTTGTCCATAAAATATCATCCAAAATACCATACTAGCATTTATCCCTAATTTAAAGAGCTCTTATATTGGAAAGAATATATATATCAAATATTAGGTGGTGTTTTTTAAAAAAGAGACATTCCAAAGAAAATGTATAGAGTTTAACCCCATGTTTTATTTTTCATTCTCATTAAATATATTTCAAATCATCCTTTCTCATGATAAAATAAATACTCTAGTATCTTACATATACTTAGATATTATTATGTTAAAGTAATAATCAATATCAATCTCCACTTCTGTCAAATGGAAAATGAAACTATTGTTTGTTGGAATAGTAGACTACCATATTGCTAACAGATATGTTTCATTTTCTATAATTTTCTCTCAAATATTGATTTTAATGATAAATAAATGTTTATATATGATATTCTTGAAAATTTTGTAATTTAAAAAACATTAAATATATCATTTACATTCTTACCATTCAATTCACATAAAAATGATCATGGTGCTCAGGTGTATGTGTGTACTACCACCTCCAGGAAGCGATGTGATTCTTTTATCATCACCACCACATATTAATTATATCTATAAAAATACATAAATAAATATTATTTTATTTATTTTATAATTATTATTATGGAGGGGTATATTAGGACATAACTTCATTCCATAATAATCGTTCAAAAAATGTAAATGTTACCCATGTATACAAATGACCAACTATCTACAGAACAAGAGTACATTTTTCATAACCATACATTATTATTGGATTTAAATGTATAATATTTATTATTATTTCTTGATTATTATTATAGAAATAATTTAATAATTCCCTCATTGAATATAGTCTACTAATCGAATTCATTTTAGTCTGATGAATGAAATATCATCAAAAACTCTAATGGGAACAGAAATGAATATGTAATTATTATAACTTGGTTAAAAGTGAGATAAAATGAATATTAAAATTAAAAAATTATTATGAATGTAAATAATTAACATTAATTTAACATTCCAAATGATAATGAAGGAAAATGATGTTCCAGGCATAAGGTAAGAGGCATTCTTTTTAAAGACCATGTCTTAATGATTCCCTTAAAACTATAATTATTATTTTAATCAATATTTGTAAAATTAATTTTGGGATGTATTTTTAGGGATATAAAATTATTATAAATGAAATTTAATTTCTCCCTTAACTTTATTTCAGTTTTGATGTAAAAGATTATTTTTCCAAAATGTTTTTACATTATTTTAAAAAGAAAATAAGAATTTTTTATATTAATGTATTTGAACGCAAATACTTTTACAACAACCATAATTGTTATTTTAAGTTTGGATTACGTTAAAATAGTTATTTTTTTTCTTAAAAATATCAAAATATTTCCCTTTTCCTGGATTTTTTTTGAAGAATGGGTTATAATGTAATTTAATATATCAATACTTGAAAATTTATTCTTATGTGTAAAAGGGATATTTTATGGTGAAATTTTATACAAACTATTTAATAGTTCATAGTCATTGTTTATAATGATGGGTTCTGACATTGTAATCCACAGGTGGGTATGTTCGTTATTTATTTGTAATGCATTCTGTAAAGGTATAGGTTTAACAACATTGTTTTCTCCAATTGAAATATGTGAGTACACTAAGAGGGTTATTCAAAATATGGGACAAATTTAACCGATTAGGTTCCTCCTAAAACATTATTTGAATATACTACATTTATTATTCCAACTATACCCATGATGGTTATTTCAAGGGTAATGATGAATGTTTCTCTATTTAGAACCATTATGGGTTTTCAATGTATACTGGTGAGGGTAATATCATATATAGGACTTACATAAGAATGATTCCAATGTACACTACATGTTTTACCTAGTAATTATAATGGATAAAAATTATATATTAAAAAATTTCAATGCTTAAATATGGATATGATTTATTTCATAATATCAGATAATAATTTGATAAAGGTTAATATTTTATGGGGTTTTATGATTTTTTACTATTCTAATGGGTTTTTATTTTGAATCTCCCTTCTGAGTTTTTTTTGGATCATCCCACATTTGAAAAAAATTATTCAAAGGTTTTAATGATTCGTATCAGAAAAATAAAATGTCATATTTATTTTAATTAATATTTTTTCTAGATAAACTATCATTTTCATTTTTAGAAAATTTTTTGGTGAGAAAATGGTATTCTATAAAAAATTGTCTTCTTTTTGATAGATGGTTTTTTATGAAATAGTTGTTGGTTAACAAAAAAAACACTAAATTTAAACGTTATTCTTGTTTAGAATTTAGTGGTTATAGATGAATGATAACATGTTTCCATTTGAACGGAAGGATTCATGATTGGGTGAATATTATGATTCATTTGCGGCTATATCCATACACTTAAAAAATGAATCATCTAGGTAATGATTGAAAAATAGTCTCATGAGGAGTTGTGTATGGTGGCATGGAAATTTTGTTAGGATAATCCTTCTTGATGAATATATTATCTTCGATAATAAATTATGTATATTCATGTATAAAATATCAGGTTTCTTATTTTGAATAGATGGATGGTAAACCTCAATTTTTCAGTTGAATTAGGAACATGATGTTTTGTTATTGTTGTATATGAATTATCAAAATGTTTAGGTGGGGGTATTGTAAAAAAAATTATGGTGAAAATGGAATGTTGTTGTCATGATTTAGTAGGAATTATTGATAGGGGAAATATTTATATCTAAAAATTCCTTCTGATCAATGACATATGGAAGGGAACATTGGAGGAAGGGTTTTTAATTGGGAAGGAAATTTTTCTTCTCAAAAGACTAATGGTCTTGAGAAACTAGTTTCCAAATTTAATGGTGAGTAATTTGAGTGAATGATTTTTTTTAAGATTGAGTAACCTATATTAGAGATATAATTTAAAACCATAATTAGCATTAAAATATATAATGATTTCATATGTATTTGAATTGGTGTCTAGGATAGGTTTTTATTGTCTCTTGGAGGACCACTGATACTTCTCACCTGAAATATGTGTTATATTGGGGAGTTGAAATGCCTTATGTCTAAATAGTGAATTAAAATTTAATTTTAATTTTAATTTTAATTTTTGTTGATTATCCATATGTGAACTAAAAATGTGAATGTAATTACAATGATTTTTCCACTAAATTGACTTATATTTTTTGTATAATGTCATCTAATTATTGAGAGGGTGGTTTTTGTTAGAGTTATGGCAGGTCCATTTTGGCTACCTTATAGTATTTGTGAAACCAATAGCCACTGGATACTTTGTTTTCACACCATGGAATATCCTTTATATGGAATCCACCATATAGAGAGTCCCATTTATTAGGTATAATTCTAATTCATCACCCCCTCAATATTTTTTGGGGTATGCCCATTTCCCCATAAATTTGGATTTTCTTACCAAAAGTCAGTCCACCCCACCCCTCTACTTATCTCACCATAATGAAATGGATATTGGTTAATTTAAGAGGTAATAATATGTATGTTCTTTGTATCCCCAATTATTCACCACTGATTTCATTCATATTATTTTATGGATAAATTTTTAATTTCATAAGTGAATGGAAAAATTACCCATTACACCAGAATACTTGAGTATTCTACAATGATAATTTCCATTAAAACATTGGGTATCTATCATTTAATACATTTCCCTTAGTCATTGTGTCAAAAAATTATTTATGTGTTTTATTAATTTTATAGAGAAAATAATGCATACAATGATACTATTGGATCCGGATTTTCCTAGGAATGGTATTTGGTGTCCCAAATGGATCTCCTGCAACAATTTGTATTCATTTCTAGTGTGAATGTGAAATCCTATATGAAATTTCAATATATAATATTTTAAAATTGAATTAAATGGAAAATTAAATTGTTTATTATTAATATATTATTTATTTTTGACTTTATTTAGGTGCTTGGGTCATTGGGAAAAGGTTAGTTCATCATGGATGAAGTTGTTTGGTCATGGATGGTTCTTAGTAAAGATATTGAGACATGGAAATAAATAATAAACGAATTTATAATCCCTGGTGGTCATATTATTTTCCATTTGGATTTATAATTTTTGATATATAAATTTTAATTGGAGGTCACACCACTGCAGATATGTTCTTACATGACTTAGATAAATTTTTAATTTAAATATACTGAATTGTTATGAATCAAATACCTGAGCATAAAAACTGTTGGAAGCCCATGTTTGATCTTGGGGACATGTATGAATACCTATCTTTTAACGAATGAGTAATTTAGTAGTTTCATGTCCTAAATTCATGAGAAATGTTATTAAAGGATTGTGAATATATGGGTTTTATTGTAAATGGTATTCCCCATGCGAGGCTTAGTGACACTCATGAGCCTTTTGTCTTATATATTGGCAAAGTGGTTTTCTTACCATTAGTGACTTATTGACTTGGGTGAGTGACCACTGACAAGAAAATTGAGTTGTTATGGTGATTTTATCTAGCCTATGGTTATAGGATAAGAATTGAGACTTAGTTCAACACCCTTATTATAGGGTTTTACCAGATAGGTTATCAGTGTGTGAGGGTTCATTTATAATGGGTGGAACCATTATGAACATAGGGGGCCTAATGTGTTCCTAGGTAACATGTTGACCCTAGATAAATTTTTTTGGGTGTGGATACGTAAGTTGGGTATATGTGTTAACTTACCATCAGTTTCTTTTATTTTATATTGGGTGTAACACCTCAAGATTCTACAGTACGCTTCTCTTTGAATAATGTGATAGCGTGTGTTGTACACAACACCGAGTTCTAACACACCATAACCAATCAAACTAGTCGTTATGAATAGTAATACCTACTTTTTGAAATTATATATATTTTATATTTCAAAATGGACTTCATTTTTGGATTCGGAATATCAAATTTAGCCTAAGGTGAAATTTTGGTACTTTTCAGATAACTTTAATATTTTGATGAATAGTGAAAATTACTAAATTTTAATTAAAAACAACATTTTTAATAAAAATAATTAATAGTGATAAATTATAAATTTGAGAGATTTTAAATTATATTTAGAATATATTTTTTCCATTTAATATAATTTTGGTCTTTGGACATAATTTAACTATTAAACCGGACATAAAAAAGTGCCAATCTTTTGATAGTTATTGTCTCTTAAAAACATGCTTTTTGTTTTAACAACGAGAATTAATTTTAAATTAATTTATATTACTTCTATGTTTTGAATTTTGAAAAATGGATTCCATATTTTGAATCATGATGTTCAAATTGTGTAAATAGGTAACTTTTATTTTTAGTCATTTTGAATAATTACTGCGGTAAATATTTTATTTACCATGGTAATGGGTAAATCCGGTAAATAAGGGTTAAAAAATAATATAATAATAATAAACAATTACACTAAAACGTTTCCTAACTTTATTGTTTGATACATGTTCGACCATTATCATCTTTCGGTCGATGTTGGGACCCCGTGGAGCCACTTGTAGGTGATAGGGACACTTTATTTTAATTAAGTTAAAATGAATACAAAAATGACACAAGCATATATCTTTTAGAAAAACAATTTTTACATAGGTTATATATGTAGGATTTTTGACTATAAATATTAATTAGAAAGATAAAATATTTCCGAAATAATGATATTTTATTTATAATTTTAGACATTAAATACTTTAATTTAATTATGACATAATGATGGTGCAGTAATTACCATAATAGTGAAAAATTAAAATAATTGATATTATAAATACAAAAATAAATATAATTTGAGACTTTTAATGAATAAACTAATTTTATAAGTTAATATGACATGTTAGGAATAAATTAATTAAATTTTTTTGAAGTAACAATTCTGTTATGAGTTTCACAAAAATAACTATGGAATAGTGTCAAAATTGACATAAAAGAGTTTTTAAAACAAATATTATATTATTAACTGATATTAAATTCCTAAAAAACTAAGGTTCGGCCAAGAGACTTATATAATGATATGTGCATCATTAATGGACCACTTGGGGGACGCTTGGATGTATATGGTAAGTTTATTAACCATATAATATAAAAATACAAAGAGACATTGTAAAAGTGAAACTAATTAACTTAGAGTTAATACTTAAAGATAAGGTTAATATAATGACCCAAACATGTCTAACATATATTTGTTGAGTTGTTTTAGACCCATCCCCACCTTAACATTTAAATAATAAACTTTGGAGCCATTAGAAACCGAATATGAATTTATTATAAACTAATATTTCTAGCTTTTCCAAAGGTGCCCCTCACCCCTCTTATAAAAAGGAACTCATCCTTCTCATTTCCTCACACCTTAAAAGCCTTTTGGTTCAGCAAAACTCTGCACAAATACTTTTACAACTTCCCTCAATACAACCTAGAGGCCTTATTTTGATCAGAAAGCCAACCTAAGGATCCCTTTTGATCAAATCAAAAGGAAGAACTCGAAGAAGAGGTAATGATTTCACCACCCGTTTCCATGTTCCTTTCTTCATCCACTTATTCTTTCTTTGTTATTACCATTATAAAATAATAACTTCAGTATCTTATATATACTGTGCTGATATTATAATTATGGTACAACCATATTCAGTATTCTATTCACCCATTGAATAACATGTCACCATACGTGCGTACGTACGGCTTACCGTCTCCACGTCGTGGTGTAATTGTTATTCAATATATTATTATTTGGATAGGTATAATAATGATGTGTAACTCATGTAAATAATAAAGATAACATGATAATTATTCTGTATATATTATATAATAACAAATTATATATTATTTTAATATCAAAAGAATGATATTGTCGCATGTGCGTACGTACGGACTACCGTCTCCACGAACGCGATGAGATTCATTCTCCATCGAATCCATTAAAATATAATTATTATTTTCTGATTTAAAAATTATTTTTAAGGACTTGATATCATTCTGAATATGAATAATATACAACCTATCCATTACAAACATGGATTACGTAACAAAACATATAAAAGAAAACGAGTAAGTTAGCACCCGAAACAACGATAATACTAAGATATTATTAACAATGAAATGTTAAAAGATCATATATGATATCATATGAATGAATATGATTCTTGTATAATTTAATAACAATTATTTCACTATTATACAGGAGGTTAACCTACCCCTACCATGAAAAATTACAAGGTAAGGGTTATTTCACAATCTCTTCATTATCCGAGGTTGTTTATACATAATAATCTACTGGGATCTCTCTATCATCCACATCCATGTTTCTTAAAAATGTATTTCAAAACATTTTTAATATTTTCTAGAATATGAGTTAAAGTCATTTATACCCTTTTTGAATTTTATAAGTGGTTTATAAAGGAATCTTTCCGTCGTTTTCAAAAAAAGGTTCTTTTTAACCTTTTCGACAGAATTAAGGTAAGAATATTTTTTTAACTTATACGGCGGGTGTGGCTATTTTCCGTTGTTATAAAATCTTCAAAGATTCCCTTACAAGATTATAATAATATTTTCAAAGAAAATGTTTTATTTTATATGGATATTAAATGATTTCAAACTAAAAAGAGATATTTCTCTAAAAAGAGTTTTGATTTCATCTATGTCAACATCCATTGTTGGAATTTACGCTTATTTGAAGTTGATTTATTATGATGCAAAACTTCTATATTGTATTGAAGGTTTTGTGATATGTTTAACTGTGGATATGCTATTTTTATACCATTCATGGTTTATAGTAAAAGTATTGGTATTTCGTATTCTTGTTTTAATACAAATGTTTATGTTATGTTTAAACCTTTTCATATGGGAATGCATTGGTCTTAATATGTGACGGGTGGAGCCCGCTATAGCTCCTCGATGCATCGGTAGGTCTCATGAGACAAACTATTGTCTTGGCACAAGGCCTTGGAAAAATCTTATTTTTAGTCTTGGCACGAGACCTTGGCTATGTGGTTATGATAGTCTGGCATTATGCATTCCATCATTATGAAAGGGGTTATTGATATTGCATGTGATTATTCGATTAGTAGAATATCCATGTGAATAAGTAAATGGAATTTTATCATTTTACTTTTTCCATACCATGTTGATGTTCAAGTTTAAAAGGCTTTTGTTTTAGTTATACATTTCCTTAAAAGTTTATGCTTATTTTTGAAAGTTTCCGCTATATTGTTATCCTTACTGGGAATTTGAGCTCACCCCTTTTCTATGATTTATTATTTTCCCAGGATGTGAAGAAGTAAGTTATTAATGACCTGTAAGGATTTTATGTGGGGATATGAGTGTGGAATATGAAGACTATGTTGTTGTAGTAGTTTTTCACTTTATGATGTAATGTAAAACTTTATGAATATATCTAGTGCTTCCAAGGTTACTAAACCAATCAGTATTTCGAGATTTTATCTTTCTTGTGATCATGCCAATGTTATGTATAATGCACCGAATCTGGGTAACTGGGGTCGGGGAATTATAGTTGGTATCAGAGGAAGTTTAGTACAAACCATGGAAGCTAGATTTAGATAAACTCTTATCAGAGCACGTAGACCTAAGATGAACTTTGAGGATTAGTATAGATGAATATCCTAGAATTTTTGGTATTGTAGAGATTTTGTGAGTTTTCGGAGCAATACATCCCTGTCTGGGTACGAGCAGGTAGAGGCGGCTCTGGCACAGATGTTCCAAGGGGTAGAACCCGAAAACACCGCTTTGAGCTAGACTCGAATGGGAACTGGTGCACGACAACGGGCCTTGCTGCACTCTTGGTTACGACACTCCTGGGGGATATGCTTAGGATAACTCTCATTTTCGTTACATATCATCATGAAGGGTTTATGAGTATATACTTCCTCAAAAAAACATTCTTATGATTATGGATTATATCCATAAATATTTCAATTTATGTGAAGTGATTTGTAAGAATGGTATTATATATTTTGATTCATAAACTGATCTAGTTTATTCCATTGTTTAGAAATGGCGCCTAGTGGATGAAATGGAAATATTATCAATGCAAGCACTCCATGTATGGATTTCCCTCCTGCTCAAGATAATTATAGTGGAGCTGGTGATGCAACTGGTGCCGATTAGCTAATCACCATACTGGGAAAACTCACTCAGGTTATGAATAATAACCTTACCCGTATGGAGCACCCTGATCTGCAGTGTGGAGGATCAATGTTATATCTATTCATGAGGCAACAACCACCAACGTTAAATGGGAGTACAAATCACTTAGTAGCTGAGCAATGGATAAATTCCCTAGAGAAAATATTTCAGGCATTGGGGAGTAGTGAAAGGGAAAAAGTTATCATGGAAGTTTACCGCCTCACTGGAGATGCTGATCAATGGATGTCATTGAATCAAAACACGAAGGAAGATGATGAAGTATCAAATATGGAATGGAGGGAGTTCAAAGATCTGTTTTTAGAAAAATACTTTCCTCGCGACCATCGAGCAGATATGGAAAGGCGGTTTCTGAGTCTAAGACAGAAGGAGGATGAGAATGTCACAAAGTATGAGGCTGACTTTACAAGGTTAGCAAAGTATGCTTGAGATTATATACATAACCCAATAAGTAAGATTGATCATTTCATTGATGGGTTAAAACCATTTCTCCGTCGAGCATTAGTCTCACAATCCTTTTCATCATACGAAGACATTGCCTCATGTGCTATCAAGACCGAAAAGGAATTCTATAAGTCTTATGACTTTAAAGAAAAGCAAGAGAAGAAGAGACCCGATGATCAATCTAGGAATGGAAATAAGGGGAATAAGGGAAGGGTTGAATATCCATCATGTTGTAAATGTGGGAAGAAACACCCTGGTACTTGCTTGAAGGGAACGGGAGTCTGTTACAAGTGTGGTGAAAAAGGCCACCAAGCTCATGATTGGAAGGCAAAGAAGGAAGCCACCAACGTTCAGTGCTACAATTGCAGGGAGATGGGGTATTATGCAAATTAATGTCCTAAGCGTCAAGAGAACTTACCTTAGAAAAGGACAAGGGATCAAGGCCAAGCTTATGCTATCACTACTATTGAGGTAGAAGCTCTGAAAGACATGGTGGCAGGTAATTTAATGGTTTCCTCAAGTTTAGAAAAAGCATTATTTGATTCTGGATCATCGCATTGTTTCATATCTTCCCAGTTTGCTAAGAAAATTAGATATTTCCAATTTGATTTAACAAGGGAGTTGTTAGTTAAAACTCTTAAGGGAAGTATCATTGCAACAAAGTTTTGCGAATCAGTCCCCATTATAGCACATAAATGTTCTTTATCTGCTTATCTCGTCGTCATACCTATGATTGAGTTTGATATAATCCTTGTTATGGACTGGCTTTAGGACTATGATGCAATGATTTATTGTAAGAAGAAAGAGGTTACGATTCTTGATGATAATGATAAGGAACACCTTATCTTTAGAGCAGAATCGTCACCACCTAATTCTTATTTAGATCCACCCCCAGTAGCTCAACTAAATTCAATTATTGGGGAGGAAGAGAATGAAAAAACTGTGGGTGAGGAAAGGAATGTTCAAATAGAGGATGTACCTGTTCTGATGAATTTGTAGATATATGTACGGAAGATTTACCTGGACATCCTCCAGAACGAGAAGTTGAGTTTTCCATTGATTTAATTCCTGGATCAAGGCCTGTATCGAAGACCCCTTATAGAATGGCCACTGTAAAATTAGTTGAACTAAAGAAAAAACTAGAGGAATTGAGTAATACAGGATTTATTCGACCTAGTGTTTCTCCATCGGGAGCCCCTGTTCTTTTTGTTAAAAAGAAAGATGGATCTATGAGGTTATGTATCGACTTCAGGGAGATCAATGCTATAACGATAAAGAACAAGTATCCCCTACCTCGCATTGATGATTTATTTGACCAACTTCATGGAGCTCAATACTTTTCAAAGATTGACCTTCGATCTTGATACCATCAGTTGTGTGTAAAGAAGGAAGACATTCCGAAGACAGCATTTCGAACAAGGTACAAGCATTACGAGTTTACTGTAATGCCTTCTGGATTGACTAATTCACCCTCTGTATTCATGGATCTGATGAATAGTGTTTTCAAGGAGTATCTTTATGAATTTGTGGTGGTATTTATTGATGATATCTTGGTATACTCCCAAATCTACGAAGATCATGAAAATCACTTGCGCATTATCCTGAAGACTCTGAGAAGATATGAATTATATGGGAAGTTTAGCAAGTGTGAATTCTGGCTTCATGAGATTTCTTTTCTTGGCCATATTGTCTCTAAATATGGAATATCTGTTGATCCTTTGAAGACCAAGGCGATCCAAGAATGGCCAGCACCTACGAGTATAACTGAGGTACGTAGTTTTATTGGTTTGGCAGGATATTATCGACGATTCATCCAGAATTTTGCCCGATTGGCTTACCCATTAACGAAGCTCACACGTAAAGGGGTTAAATTTGTTTGGACAAAATAGTGTGAAGAATGTTTCGAAGAACTGAAGAGAATATTATTCAATGCTCCTATATTGACTCTACCATCGGGGAATGATGGGTTCGTTATTTATAGTGATGCATCGAAGAAAGGACTTGGTTGTGTCCTTATGTAGAATGATAGAGTTATTGCCTATGCATCACGACAGTTGAAAATTCATGAACAAAAATATCCTACTCATGATCTTGAGTTAGCAGCTGTGATCTTTGCTTTGATGATATGGAGGCACTACCTCTATGGTGAAAAATGTGAAATTTATACTGATCACAAGAGTTTGAAGTATATTTTCTCACAAAAAGAACTCAACATGAGGCAAATGAGATGGCTTTAATTACTCAAGGATTATGATTGCATGATACACTACCACACCGGGAAGGCAAACAAGGTGGCAGATTCTTTGAGAAGAAAAGACCATGGAGTTTTGAATAATATGAGAATTGAAAGGGATCCAATTTTCATGGATCTAGTGAAGATGGACATGGGAATAACCAGGGAAGGCGAAACATCAATTCTTTTTCAAATGGTTGCCAAACCATCTTTACTACAAAGGATTAAGAGTTCTCAGACCAATGATGAAGAATTTCAAAAGAAGATTAAAGCTGTGAATGATGGGGGACTGAGTGACTTTGTGTATGAAGATGGAATTTTGAAATTTGGGCAGAGACTTTGTGTTCCCAATATATCTGATCTGAAAAGGGAATTGCTGGATGATGATCATAGTTCCAATTTTCCTATACACCCTGGGAGGACCAAAATGTATAGAGATTTGAAGGAACATTTTTGGTGGGACAACATGAAGAGGGAGATTGTTGATTTTGTGTCAAGATGTATGGCTTGTCAACAAGTGAAAGCTGGAAGGCAACAGCCTGGAGGAGTCATTCAACCTCTTCCCATACCATATTGGAAATGGGACAATATTACGATGGACTTTGTCATGGGGCTACCAAAGACTCTTAAGGGGAATGATGCTATATGGGTTATTGTTGATCGTCTTACCAATTCAGTACATTTTCTTGCTATAAGAGAAGATCTACCCGTGGAACGTCTAGCAAGACTATATATTAATGAAGTTGTGAGACTTCATGGAGTACCCCTATCGATTGTTTCTGATCGTGATCCCCGTTTTACTTCAAGACTGTGGAAAAGTATTCAAAAATCCCTGGATACTGAACTTCATTTGAGCACTGCTTACCACCCTCAAACAGAAGGACAATCAGAACGGACTATTCAAACCTTAGAAGACATGTTGATATCTTGCTCACTTGACTTTTAGGGTATGTGGGATCAGTATTTACCTCTGGAAGAATTTTCCTATAACAATAACTTTCATTCGAGTATTCAGATGGCACCATATGAAGCGTTATACGGAAAGAGATGTCGCACACCAACCTGTTGGGATGACGTTGGTGAAAAAAACTTGTAGTCCCAGAACTGGTGGAGGAAACGATGGAAAAGTCAAAGGTAATCCAAAATCACATCAAAGAAGCTCAAAGTAGGCAGAAGAGCAATGCCGATAATCGAAGGTAGGATTGGGGATTTCAAGTCGGTGATCATGTTTTCCCGAAGGTATCTCCATGGAAGGGAGTCATACGTTTTGGTAAGAAAGGTAAATTGAGTCCCAGGTACATCGGACCTTTTGAAATTCTAGAATTAATTGGGGATGTAGCTTACCGATTGGCAATGCCACCAAGTCTCTCCAAAGTTCACGATGTGTTCCACGTATCTCTGTTGAGGAAATACATGCCTGAACCAACGCATATACTCACCTATGAAGAATTAGAACTGCAAATCGATATGTCTTATTGCGAAGAGCCCATCAGGATTCTTGATACGAGGGAAGAAGTACTGAGAAACCGGACGACACGTCCGGTAAATGTTTTTTGGAGAAACATAAAATGGAATAGGCAACATGGGAACCCGAGAAACTTACGATGAAGAACCACCCGAGTCTTTTCATGTGATAAGTATTCTAGAAATTTCGTGGACGAAATTATTTTAAGGAGGGGAGAATGTAACACCCCAAGCTTCTAAGGTACGCTTCTCTTTGAATAATTTGATAGTGTGTGATGTACACAACACCGAGTTCTAACACACCATAACCAATCAAACTAGTTGTTATGAATAGTAATACCTACTTTTTGAAATTAAATATATTTTATAATTCAAAATGGACTTCATTTTTGGATTTTGAATATCAAATTTATCCTAAGGTGAAATTTTGGTACTTTTTAGATAACATTAATATTTTGATGAATAGTGAAAATTACTAAATTTTAATTAAAAACAACTTTTTTAATCAAAATAATTAATAGTGATAAATTATGAATTTTAGAGGTTTTAAAGTATATTTATAATATTTTTTTACCATTTAATATAATGTTGGTCATTGGACATAATTTTACAATTAAACCGGACATAAACAAGTGCCAATCTTTTGATAGTTATTGTCTCTTAAAAACACGCTTTTTGTTTTAACAACGAGAATTAATTTTAAATTAATTTCTGCCACTTCTGTGTTCAGAATTTTGAAAAATGGATTCCATATTTGGAATCAGGTTGTTCAAATTGTTTAAATAGGTAACTTTTATTTTTAGACATTTTGAATAATTACTGCGGTAAATATTTTATTTACCATGGTTAAGGGTAAATCCGGTAAATAAGTGTTAAAACATAATATTATAATAATACCAAATTACCCTAAAACGTGTCCTAACCTTATTGGTTGATACATGTTCAACCATGATCATCTTTGGGACGATTTGGTGACCCCATGGAGCCACTTGTAGGTGATAGGGACAATTTATTTTAATTAAGTTAAAATGAATACAAAAATGACACAAGCATATATCTTTTAGCAAAACAATTTTTACATAGAGTTATATATGTTTTATTTTAAACCATAAATATTAATTAGAAATATAAAAAGATTTCCTACATAAAGATATTTTATTTATAATTTTTTTATATTAAATAATTTAATTTATTTATGACACAATGATGGTGCAGTAATTACCATAATAGTGAAAAATTAAACTAATTGATATTATAAATACACAAATAAATATAATTTGAGACTTTTTATTAATTAAAATAAATTTTTAAGTTAATATGAAATGTTAGGAATCATTTAATTAAAATTTTTCGAAGTAATCATTCTGTTATGAGTTTTAAAAAAATCAACTACTGAATAGTGTGAAAATTGACATAAAAGAGTTTTTAAAACAAATATTATATTATTAATAGATATTAAATTCCTAAAAATCTAAGGTTCGGCCAACAGACTTATATCATGATAGGTTCATCATTAATGGACCACTTGGGTGTCTCTTGGATGTATATGGTATGTTTATTAACCATATAATATAAAAATATAAAGAGACATTGTAAAAGTGAAACTAATTAACTTAGAGTTAATAATTAATGATAAGGTTAATATAATGACCCAAACCTGTATAAATTCTATTGCATGAGTTGTTTTCGACCCATCCCCACCTTAACATTTAAATAATAAACTTTGGAGCCATTAGAAACCGAATATGAATTTATTATAAACTAATATTTCTAGCTTTTCCAAAGGTGCCCCTCACCCCTTTTATAAAAAGGCACTCCTCCTTCTCATTTCCTCACACCTTCAAAGCCTTTTAGTTCGTCCAAACTCTACCCAAATACTCTCCCAACTTCCCTCACTACAACCTAGAGGCCTTAGTTTTATCAGAAAGTCAACCTAAAGTGCCCTTTTTATCTAATCAAAAGGAAGAACTCGAAGAAGAGGTAATGATTTCACCACCCGTTTCCAAGTTCCTTTCTTCTTCCACTTATTCTTTCTTTGTTATTACCATTCTAAAATAATAACTCTAGTATATTATATATACTGTGATGTTATTATAAATATGGTACAACCATATTCGGTATTCTATCCACCCTTTGAATAACATGTCACCATACGTGCGTACGTACGGCTTACCGTCTCCACGTTGTGGTGTAATTGTTATTCAATATATTATTATTTGGATGGGTATAATAATGATGTGTAACTCATGTAAATAGTAAATATAATATGATAATGATTCTGTATATATGATATATTAACAAATTATATATTATTTTTATAAAAAAATGATATTGTCGCTTGTGCGTACGTACGGACTACCGTCTCCACGAACGCAATGAGATTCATTCTCCATCGAATCCATTCAAGTATAATTATCATTTTCCGAATTAAAAATGATGTTTAAGGACTTGATATCATTCTGGATATGAATAATATACAACCTATCTATTACAAACATAGCTTACGTAACAAAACATATAAAAGAAAACGAGTAAGTTAACAACCGAAACAACGATAATACTAAGATATTTTTAACAAAGCAATGTTAAAAGATCATATATGATATCATATGAATGCATATGATTATTGTATAATTTAATAACAGTTA
The DNA here is from genome assembly GCA_963277665.1 of Viscum album. Taxonomy (NCBI): domain Eukaryota; kingdom Viridiplantae; phylum Streptophyta; class Magnoliopsida; order Santalales; family Viscaceae; genus Viscum; species Viscum album. The sequence goes on from OY728152.1 coordinate 1,379,957,396, forward strand.
TTTCACTATTATACAGGAAGTTAACCTACCCCAACCAAGGAAAAGTACAAGGTAAGGGTTATTTCACAATCTCTTCATTATCCGAGGTTGTTTATACGTAATAATCTACTGGGATCTCTTTATCATCCACATCCATGTTTCTTAAAAATGTATTTCAAAACATTTTTACTATTTACTAGAATATGAGTTAAAGTCATTTATACCCTTTTGGACTTTTATAAGTGGTTTATAAATGAATCTTTCTGTCAATTTAAAAAGAAGGTCCTTTTTAACCTTTTCGACAGAATTAAGGTAAGAATGTTTTTTTAACTTATAAGGCAGGTGCGATTATTTTCGGCCGTTATAAAATATTCAAATCCTCCCTTACAATATTATAAGAATATTTTCAAAGAAAGTTTTTTATTCTATATGGATCTTAAATGATTTCAAACTAAAAATTGATATGTCTCTGAAAAGAGTTTTTATTTCATCTATGTCAACATCATTTGTTGGATTTTACGCTTATTTGAAGCTAATTTATTATGATACAAAACTTCTATATTGTATTGAAGGTTTTGTTATATGTTTGACTGTGGATGTGCTATCTTTATACCATTCATGGTTTATGATGAAAGTATTGACATTTCGTATGCTAGTTTTAATACGAATGTTTATGTTATGTTTAAACCTTTTCATATGGGAAAGCATTGGACTTAATATGTCACGAGTGTAGCCCGCTATATCTCCTCGATGCATCGGTAGGTCTCCTGAGACAATCTAGTGTCTTGGGAAAAGGCCTTGGAAAAATCTTATTTGTAGTCTTGGCACGAGGCCTTGGCTATGTGGTTATGATAGTCTGGCATTATGCATTCCATCATTATGAAAGTGGTTATTGATATTGCATGTGATTATTCGATTAGTAGAATATCCATGTGAATAAGTAAATGGCATTATTTCATTTTACTTTTTCCATACCATGTTGATGTTCATGTTTAAAAGGCTTTTGTTTTAGTTATACATTTCCTTAAATGTTTGTGCTTATTTTTGAAAGATTCCACTATATTGTTATTCTTACTGGGCATTTGAGCTCACCCCTTTTCTATATTTTATTTTTTTCCCAGGATGTGAAGAAGTAAGTTATGAATGACCTGTATAGATTTTATGTGGCGATATGAGTGTGGAATATGGAGACTATGTTGTTGTAGTAGTTTTTCACTTTATTAGGTAATGTAAAAATTTATGAATATATCTAGTGTTTCCAAGGCTACTAAACCAATTGGTCTTTCGAGATTTTATATTTCTTGTGCTCATGCCAATGTTATGTATAATGCACCGACTCTGTGTAACTGGGGTCGGGGCGTTACATTGGGAGTCAGTATGGTGCGTTAATCTCTTTTATTTGTTCATTGAAAAATTCTCTAAGGGGATTATTTTTTTATATGATGGATAGATGAAAAAACTAATATATGAGCGGAGTGAGAAACTTTTGGTATATGTCCATATTATGAAAAATACTAGAGGGTAGGTATATGATAATATTAAAATTCATTCGATGGATTTTTTACCTGGGTTGATCAAATTTATTCAAATGTATTTTTCTACGAGCATTCCTCAGGTCTTTAACAAATTCTAGTTATGCCCAGGCTGATGAAACTTTCATAGAAGTGTTATATGATACTATATTATGTTATAAGGAAAATATGGAACATTTTATTATGATTCAAGATAATTGAAAGAGGTTTTAAGAATACGTATTACTATCCAAAATAGGTATGGTAGATTAAGGTCAATAATCTAAGGTTCAAACTAACATGGGACTTCTTCACCCTTTGAGTTTATTGTAGAATCAGTATTTATTTATAACTATTTATATATATATATCATGATAATATTATGTGAACATATAATTGATTTATTAGTATAGTAAGATACTAAAATGTTGTTTTCTTTCTGGTTATAACACTCACACCATACATGGGTTCTTATGAAACATGAGTACTCTTGTACCCCTCACATATTTTTGGATCTGGTTGGGCTGAGGCTATAGTTTCATGGTTGATATAGAATATATCAGATGTAATTAAGTGGTGGGTATATGGTTATTCTCAATGATTATAATAGATCCTATACCATTTTATTTTAGTTATCACTTATTTTAATTTATTATGCTCTTTGTATGCACTCAACATAGTGGATAATTATTCCTGTATTTAGAATGACTATTAATTTTCTATGTTTCAGTTCATATATTATTAATTCTGGGTTTTTTCATGAAATGATGTTTTTTGTATTTTTTATGACGTGTGATCATTTAATCATGAATATATGATCTGATATTTTGATTATATCCTCCCCATGATGCCTCTATAGACCCATCCTTCTAGTCAGTAACCTATGACATATGGGGAGGTTCACCTAAGGTATGTAGAAACTATTAGTCTAGAAACTAGTTGAAGATTTAGGTCGATGGGGAATTACAAAATAATTACATCTCTAAATTACTTATACATAATGATAAAATAATATGTACTTTAACCCAATAATACTTCTCTCATAAATTATAAATACCTCATCTCATTACTATTGGAAAATAATATCCCATACACTATCCAAAAACAATATCTGCCTCTTTATCCTCTAATAATCATCATAGTACCCATATTTATATTATGATGTCAATAAATAATATTTGATGAAGGATTTATAAAATTATTAAATCCTCAATTAAGAGGTTATCCAAATTTTCATTCTTTGTTTTCCCTATCATCTCTTTTCTAATCCATCTAATAATTTTTTTTAAAGATGTATAAAAAGAAGTAAAATATAATTAAATTACTAAATAATCATACTATGATTTGTACATATTTATTTCAATTTATATATTATACATAATCTTCCCCTCTCTTTTGAAATTTCCATGTAATGTTCGACTTCAGAATCCTATAGGGAAACTATAAGGACATTTCCTATCACAACCTATATTTATTGTTATTGTATACTATGAATTATAAATTTATATTAATATATTCTATGATTCTATTCATAAATTTAAAAAAATATAAATTTAAAATAATTAGAATAAAGAAATCAAAATTAATGGCGGGTAATTTTAAAGATAACTTATTTTTTATTTATTCTCCATTTATATGAAATGGTAATAAATAACATCTAATGATTATAAATAATAAATAGCGAATCTTTTAATATAATTCACCATTGTTATTATATTTCTGTACAAATATATTTATTATAAAAGTGGTTGAAACATGAAAAAAAGCATATACTGATGTAATGGTTCTTTCCTTAATTTTTAATTCATTGAGTTATGTTTCGTATTGTGCACCATTTATTCTATTTTATGGTGAAATTACATCCCTATTATATTCTTGTATATAAAAAATCTTTTACTTTTTGAGATTATAATATCCATGAAATGATATATTTTTCATGTTCTATTGAGTGATATAATAACAAGGTCATATGTGTTTCTCATCTCCAAGTTTATTTCAATTCGAAATATTGTGTATTATAATTTTTTTCTCCGATATGATTTACATATTTCCTTATGAAATGTTATATTAATTTTATCTCCTTATTCATTATTATTAGTGTTATAATCAATGTAATCTCTTACATGGGTTTTAGATTCAATGATTAACAAATTCATAAGAGATTTTCAACTCAATTTCCATTATATCAGGTCGCAAATGTTCTTCCATAACCATGCTCTACATTTTTTTCAATTCATTCATATCTCTATTATACAATGTATTTCCAATTTTAAATAGGGGTAATTACATATTTACATAGAAATATTCCTCCCTAGTGGATTTCATTCCCAATAAAAATATCATGTTGTTACAAATAATTAGCATCCCTTCTACTATATCATTTAAATAAATTACCATATTATGTATAATATTCCAAAACTAATCGTATATAAAAATACAGGTTAATATAAATTTATTTTAGATTATATTTTTTATTTTTTATGATGTTTTGAGTAGAAAATTAAAAAAATATTTTGTACAAGATATTTTTTATTATTCAAATATAAATTTGAAATGAATAAATTTTTTCACATTTATATATATATATATTGTTGTACATAATTTAAAACCATTAGTAATCTAAATACTCCTTTCTAAGTATTCATTATTTTGGAAAAACGTTTTAATTCCCCTAAATTTTTTAATTTTTAATTTTAAAAATACATTATAATATTTTTCTATAAAAAATAATGATATTTCATTCAACTTACATATATTATTATCATCCACTACTCATATCATATCATTATGGTCATTTATTTACAAAATTTTAATATATGGAATTATTTTAGAATTATAATATATAATTTCCTCATTTCATCTTCATAAAATATAAATTTTATATTTGTATATAAATATATATATTTTTTCTTCCCTGTTACAAAAATCCTTATAAATAACATATTAAAAAATTCTATTCCATATTACATTAAAAATATATAAGATATATCTCCATTGGAGTTTTGTTTTATATATTACCCTTGAAATGATGTTATTAATTTTTATTTTATACCTATACTTGTTCATAAATGTAATGTTCTCTATCACTATAGAGGTCTATCAAGAAATTACATATATTTTTCATGAATATAGTATTTCCATTAATCTATAAAATATATGTGTCTTAAACTATTTCTATGTTGTTTTCTCATGTTTTGAACTAATCATATACCACTAATATTTACTGTGTTAGTTTATACAGTCTTTACAATGAATGATATTCTACTTATTTATTTGGGAAATATTGGAATTATGTATACTATTTATTTCGATAGAGATGTTAATGGACATCTGAGTATGGTTGAATATGTTTTATATTTTCTATTCATTATTTCAAATGATAGATGAATTATAATTAATTACTTATTTTTTGGTCATAAATTATGTTTACCCTCAATTAATTACTATGTATATTGAGAAAAACTACCATGTGTATTTTGGGTAATTAATAGCCATTTGTGTTTGATATCTTGGCATGAGGACTTGATGATATGACTAGGATGTCAAGAATTATAATTTATATTACTATGAAATCATACAAATTTCAATTTGATTATTCACATTTTGTTGTATTGAATTCATATGTTACATTATCATGTTATCATTTATATGAAATTATTTGATTATAAGTTGTTCCTATAATGATATTCCATCATTATTTATTCCATGATTGAATTTGTTTTATTATAACCCTTTGTGAAAACTATTTCTCACCGTTCTTATATTTACATTTCCCTAAATTATGATGAGGTGTAAGGAGTATTATGTGTCTATAAATATATCATTTTGGGATAATGTTTGGGGTGATATTGAGGATTGATTATAAAATAATGAACATTTATTATTTAGGAATGGATTCCTTGTGATTGAAAAATATATAGATTATTTGATTTATAGTTATTATTAATTATCCAAATCTCTAACCCTATAAGGTATTTGGTATTTATGTGACTAAAAAGTTTTAATGATATTGTATCTATAGATGGTTATGTTTGGGTGACACCAGTTCTTATGAAAATAATTTTATAAATAATATTTTATTTGCGCAAAATTTGGGAGTAAAGGTCTATGGAATCTCAATGTCGTGATTCCCATTGGATTCAGTGTGACTAATGGACCACCCCCCAAAAGTTAATCTCTCATAGAGGGACTACATCTGGTTAGACAACCTTCATGGACATATCCTACTTGTGTCCATAAAAAAATTAATCTCACAGAAATGAGGCCAGGACATAATACTCCTTAGTTGGGGGTGATTCTCTATCTATAGAATATATTTACAGTATGGTGACCCAAATCATGAAAAAAAAACAAAAAAAATTTTACAAGAAAACTCTAGTTAACTAGAAAATTTATAAAACACATAAATGTTATATTAAAACATGGCATCATAAATCTATATATTGAGGAAAAATAGGAATCCAAGATTCTATTTAGACACACTTTCCCATCTTTGGGATTTACCCCAAATGAATCTCAAAGTACCAAACATTTACATCCCAATGAATATTATCCAGATAGTAAAATGGTATTACATGAAATAAATTTCCATTCTAACTATAATTATGTCCTTAAATTAATGGTAATGGTTCCAACACAACTCAACATAAACATCCAACATATTTCAAAAATTAGCCTCATAATTAGTGATAACAAGTCATCTATTTCCAAAAATTCCTATTTAAAAAACATTCTTACATACAGTTGGATTATCCTTGGTAAACCAATCATGAAAACATGTATTTAAAATAAGTTATCAATAACATAATTAATGAGAATATCATATCTATCAATAAAATCACACAACAATACTCAGTATTCCTTAATATAAAAACAATTCAAGCCCATGAAAGTTCATACCCAGACAATTCCCTTGCGTACTATTTTAAAAATTCAATACCATTTTCATATCCCATCATCTCTAGTCTCATTTTCCTATTCCTAAAACTAATTGCATATCCCAAATATTCTCATCATATAAATTTCAAGCTCTTTTTGAAAGTTCACATTCTGGCCATGCCTCCCATTTATAACAAATAAATCCCAATAAAATCTCATCCCATTCATTCAAATTAATAAAATATAAGTCAACTATATGAATATACCACATTTCTTATATCAACTCATATATATCAATATAAATTACATATAATCTACATAAGTTATCCCTCTTTGAATGAACTCAAATAAATGGCCCAACACCACTCTATGGTTACCCATATATATCCATACTAAAAATAGTAAATAAACATAAATCTATCTGATTCACAATTATATCAATCTTCAAAAAATATGTAAATACACTTCTATACATTATTATTCTATCCATACCTAGCTTATAATTGTATCCTAATAACTTATAACTAATATATAAATAAATATTATCTAATTTATTATTCCATCAAAAAACTCACTGGTCCACAGTATTACTCTACTGTTCCCATATTTATATAAAGAATCTTATATATGTTCCGACTACTCACCCTAGGGTAATGTTTACTTCTAGGAATTAAAATGTGAAATTACACCCATATGGATCAGAATCATATAGATGAACATGTAAATGACATTACCCTTTGATAATCTATTGAAATAAGTCCATTATAATATATATTGGTCATATATAAATAAATCTGTTTGTTATTATGAGAAATAAGTTATTGTTATATATTAGATAAGAAGAATAATTTTTTCTTTCTATAATCAAAATCATAAACATTAAATACTTTTCCCATATCTTTTCATCAAACATACCTAACAAGGCGACTTAACACCCTCCCATGGCCACCTCGGTATAGAGGATAAATATAAAATTAATAAATGAAAAATATTACTCTCGATAAGAATCAACTAAACTATAAAACTGAAATACATTATCTGATCATATCAACTACATGGTAACCTTGTCTTAATGTTATATAGTGTTTGGAAAGGTATAATACATATTATTCACACTGTGTAATACAAATTATATCTCATATCTACCATATTAAAACATCATATGAGGAATAAAAATGTATATAATGACACTCTTTGAATTCCTTAAATGGATCACTCCATATTAATAATATAAGAGCACCACATAACATCAAATATGTCTCCCCATACACCATAGGTTTCCAAGTAGTTGGTAATGTATCATTCCATAATTTTATTTTATATTTTTACTTTAGATAAATACTATGATAAATATCATTCCCCAAATGAAACAGTGAACTATAAAACAAATATAATATATTATGAAAAATTAAAAGTATTAATTTTTACATTAATATTGTATTATTTAAAATTATGGATATTAATAAAAGTAACAATATTTGTGATATTTGTTTATAAATTAAATGAAATTTCATTTTTAATACCACAAAATTGATAAAATTAAATTTGTGTAGTTAAATAACAAATAATATAGTTTCATTCTAATAATGTATTTTCCAAAGAAATATTTTTAGGTGTAATCATTTTTTATTATAAGAAACAAAATATATTATTATAATATGATAATAAAATTTATTTTGAATAGGAATGATATGTTAAAATTAATTTAATTAGGAATTTATATGAAATATGAATATGAAAAATTAATATTTAAAATGATATTTTTGTATTTTTTTATATTTTATCATTACATTTTAATGCTAAATTATTATTATTTGGATTGTTATATTTATTGAAATATATTCATTTGATCACCTAGACTCTGAGGGTCTTTACATTTTCCAAAAATCCATATTCTAAAGGGGTAGCTTCTCGGCATGTGGCCGATCGGCAAGAACAGTCGGCGAGACCAATCGGCAAACCAAACAGTGAGACCAATCAGTGTCACCCAGCCTTGTCGGGGTTTTTTCAGTAACGTGTGCAAATTGGGTTTTAAACCCTACTTTGACCCCTTTAATCCCATTTTAAATCCCATTAACGCCCATAAATATAGTTTAATTTAAATATTTAATGAATTAACCAGGTTTGTGCGTCCTTTAAACTGATCTACCCTTTAATAGCATGTGGGGCCACGTGGTCAACCCATGACCCCGCTCCTTACATGGTTTCACGATTCTTATCTCAACCGTCCCCAACCTTTATAAACAAAAGAAAGGGTACTCCTATGTTTCTTTTCTCGATCACCCTGTGCTAGAAGTACCTTTTCATTCAGACGAGCCACATCGCTATCCGTGGAGTTATACGCCTGAGCATAGCATCAATCATTGATTAACAAGTAGGGAATTTCTCCTTCGTCTCTCCCTTTTGTGTATCATGCGGGGGGGGGGGGAGGGGCATGCTTTTGATTTTGTCGAATTAGATAAACTCGAACCTTAATAAAGAAAATGAATGGACTCTTTATAATGAAGTGGGGGATATGATCGATAATACTGCCTTGATTTATGATCTACAATAATTTTTTTTATTTCTGAATTGTGAAGGCTTACGCCTTCTGAAAATCATGGTCGTCGGCGGTCTTTCTCTGTGTACTAATGAACCCTTGCCTCTGGTGATGTTAAATGGATTGTTTTTGTGGTTGTGAAACCTTAATATAAGAATTAAATCTTTTAATTACTTATATTCGAATAAACAAATTGAAAGTACCAGGATCAACTCCTTTCTGTGATAAACCTGGTTAAATTACAACGAATTTGAAAATCATGGAGTGTGTTAAATCTTATAAATCTAAAAATACTGGCATGGGCATGCTTGGTGGTGGTGGTTTGGTTGTTTTCCTTCACAGGCCATTTGCTGGGTGATGTGGGTGGGGATGGGATCCCCTGTTATTATACTCTCGGTGGTTGTGAAATTAGTGATGGGATCCCCTATGTTATGCTTTCAGTGGTTGTGAATTTTAAGACCAAGTTGTTACCTTGGTTATATCACGAATTGGGGTGGGATCCTCTATTGGTGAGAAACCCTATTTGATCCTGGAAATTGGGAATGGGGATGTATCTTATGGTTCTCTTAGGTTGATGTGGCTTTACATGGGAACCAGGTGGGAATGCTTAATTTTAAGTTTGGCTGGATCTTTCCGCCTTGGTTTGTGCTTATGGTGTTAGTAGCCCAGTAGTTGCAGAAAACATATTTAAACATCATTACTGAACATGAAAATGAATGGGACAAAGGGGTTTTTTTGGCGAGAGTTGTGACTCAGTCTTGAGTTTTGCTTCTATTCCTTAGGCTGGCTGGAAAACCTTCACTTGGGAGAGTGATTGTTACCTATATATATACTTTTTGTTTTTTTATTCTTATTCGCACCCCACCCAAGTTGAGTACTTAGTGTCGAACACCACCATGTCATCGGGGAGGGTGTTTTTTCCGACACTATTATTAGTGGCTGGTTATTAGCTCCTTTCTGCTCCCTTTCCCGGATAGCCCAAGTATCTTCAGGCGATCTTTGATGGCTTGAAGTCCATTATTAGCCCATGAACCTTCGTACGGGGTAATGTGGGGGTTGGCCCAGGTGTGCACGGGCAGGTTGTTTCCCAAGTGACTTCAGGATGAGGCCCAGGAGTCTTTGGGCATGGTAGTGGATATTCTAGCCCATGTGTCTTCGGGTGTGGCAGTGGTTGTTCTAGACTAGGTGTTTGCAGGAATGGTTACATGTGACAGTTGTGGCCCAGGTGTGTGCGAGTGGGGTTTGTCCATGGGTCTACTTGAGGTTGTGGCCCAGGTGTGTGTGGGCGGGGTTTAGCAGTGGGACTGTGTGAGGTTGTGGCCCATGTGTGAGTGGGCAGGGTGTGGCAGTGGGACTGCAGTGAGAACGGCAGGATTGGTTGGATGCGTAGGATATCTTCAATAACCAGTGGGAAAGTGGGTCAGGGTACCCAAACATCGATGTTCTCTTATTACTATACATTACATGACTTTCATTATTTTGCGAGTGTGCCTTGGTGAGGCTTGGGTGGATAGTTTACCTTGTTTGGTGTTTGGTTTACTCTTTTTCTCATGGGAATTTAGTACGTTCCCCCACTTCTGCACGAGAGTCTTTGGTTTTCCCTACTTAGTATACTTGTATGCTCACCCTACATATATAAAACTGCTTTCAGGTGTCTAGGAGGACTTCAGAGATCACGCAAGACCATACTTTCTTAGACCATTGGGGTAGTTGCAGTTGCTGTTTTTCTTTCTTTGGTACTTTATCCTTGCAGTCACTTATACATTGAGGTTTTTACTTTTGTAACATGCATTGGGAATGGTTCTTGGATTTACTTTTAAATTTTTTGCTTTGGGTGTTGTGGGGATTTACCATCTTATCTCCCGATCCAGTTAAAAGAAAAAGGGTAATGCCTCGCATTTAGTGTGTGATTATAGACCCTTGGTGCTAGTCGCCGCTCTGGGACCAATTGAAGGCAGGTCTCGAGGGCCATTATCTCTCCTTCAAAGTAAAGAAAGAAGGGCCTGGCAATCTGCTGACCCATCCCTCCTATTGGTGAAGGTTGGTCGTGATAGAATGGTATCAGAGGGTAGGGTTTGAGATATAGGATGGAGTATAGAGATATGCATAGTAAGTATTTCATGGTATAGTAGGGAAACAGTGTTGGGTGAATATGGTGTGTGAATTAGGCAAGGGAAGACAGGCTAGAATGCAGGATATTAGGGCCCCCCTGTGATCCGATGCAAGGACTCCTGACCTACCGAATGAAAAATTAAGGCCACGCTGATTGTAGGGTGGAGAGACCCTATTAAAGGTGCATGCATCATAATTACTTGTGTTCTCATGTTTCTGGTACATATTAGGATTCAGAATCAATAAAAAGTTTAAGAAATTTTAAGAACCATATTCTTCACTATTTGGGATTAGGAATTTCTTGTTTACCTTGCAGCTATGGCACCTGGGTGGCGACCACAGTTTGTGCAAGAGATCGAGTCCCCAAAGACTACCTTGGACGATCGACAGAGAGCTGATTGAGAGGGAGAGGACGACCAGTGACAGAAGACACATCAGGCCTTCCAGTGACAGACCCTCGAGAAGTATGAGGGTCACAACTCTGATATGAATACTGAGGGCTGGCTAGAGGATCAAGTGATAGCCATCGCCTTGATCCCGGCTCCGACCGAGTACTAGGTTCCTCTGGCCGTCATCCAGATTCAGGGAGCGGCGCATCAGTGGTGATCACATTACCTAGGGGAGAGGAGAGAGGCTGAGGTGGAATGGGGTGATTTCGAGAGGTAGTTCTGGGCAGAATTCCTCTCTTTGACGATGAAGGTGGAAAAGAGATAGGAGCTACTCTTCCTCCAGTAGGGGAGTATGTCAGTAAGGGAGATGTGGATCAATTTCAAGGATCTCCTTTGATTTTATATAGTCCTCTTTCTCGACGAGGAGTCTCGGGGAAGACGTTTAGAGGAGGCGCTCCGAAACTCCCTCTAGTATGTTGTTACCCCCTTTACCCTGTCTACGTTCTTGGAGGTCCAGAAGAAGGCCGAAGTGGTGGAGAGGATGCACTCTCTAGGAGGTGTGACGCGAGAGGGGATCCATCTAGGATCATCAAAGGGGAAGGCCATCAGCAACATGCCTCCAGCGTCAGGACCCTCCAGGATCTGGCCAGCGGGGAGCAGGCTCCAGCAGTTTCAGTTCTGGTACCCTTTTCCTCTCCCTTTTCAATCGGGCCCATGACTACAGTGCTTCGTCTGTGGGAGCTATGGACATCTCTGGAGTCAGTGCCCAGACTGGGTACATTATGGAAGTGGTAAAAAACCTCAGCACCCGCCCTAGCAGCATCTTCCATCTAGGACTTTCCAGCAGCAGCAGCAGAGACAGCGGGCTCCCACTCCTCCGAGGGCAGACATTGCAGGAGGAGGCCGACCTCAGGGCGCTCCTCAGGGACCTCGACCGGGGTTTGGTCGGGTAGGTGGCTGACAGCCGAAGGGGCAGAGCATCTGTGCGTGGACAGTTTCATGCCGCAGAGGCAGCAGTTCTAGGAGGGCTGGAGGTCATTCAATGTACGATCATTTTGTTTAGCAACCTTGCTTATGCCTTGTTCGATACTGGATCTTCACACTCCTTCATCACACCTACTCTATACTGTTCTTTGGGTCTAGATGCCGAGAGACTTCGAGTGCCCCTGGTGATGAGCACACCAGTCAATGGTCAGACCGACTTCTTATTTGTTTCTTGAGGATGAAGACTGATGATATGGCCACATTAGTCGGTGAGGGATATTCTTCTTCTATAGATACAGCCATATGATGTAATCATAGGCATCGACTGGTTGTTCTCTGTGTGTGTCGTCATCGACTGTTTCCATGGAATGGTTGTGTTCTTTGACTTGGGTGGCCGACATTTTAATTTCACCAGTGAGAAGAGCATTCAGAAGGGCAGTAGGTGATAGGAATGCCTCCTCTCCTTGTTAGTCGAGCTGTCAGTGGAGTCATTTGATGCTGAGATGGTGGAGGTGACAATGATCATCTCTGAGTTTATGGACTTCTTCCTTGAGGAGGTGATGAATCTACCCCCTCGACGTGATATCGAGTTCAGGATAGACCTGTAGCCCATTGCTCGTCCGATTTCTATGGCTCCTTACCGGATGGCACCTTTAGAGCTATGGGAGTTGCGGATTTAGATTGATGATTTGATGAAGAGGGGTTATGTTCGACCGAGTGCATCACCATGGGGTTCTCCAGTATTGTTTACAACGAAGGCAGATGGTGGTTTCAGGTTGTTCATAGACTACTGGAGGCTAAATCAGGTAACAATCAAGATTCGCTACCCTCTTTCGAGGATAGCCTGTCTTTTTGACCATCTTAAAGTGGTAGGGTGGTTCTCGAATATCGACCTGCAGTCTGGTTATCACAAGTTGAGAGTGAAAGAGGGTGATATCCAGAAGATGGCATTCAGGTGCAGATATGGACACTTCGAGTTCATAGTCATGCCTTTCAATGTTACGAACGCCATGGCAGTGTTTATGGGGCGTATGAACTCCATCTTCCAGAAGTACCTGGATCGGTTCATAGTCATGTTCATCGACGATATCATGATCGATTCATGATCAGAGGAGGATCACGCGGAGAACTTAAGGATAGTTTTGAAGGTCCGCCGATATCACCAGCTCTATGGTATGTTGTCTAAATGCATGTTCCGGAGGTGGGAAGTGCACTTCCTTGGGCATGTAGTGTTCGAGCAAGACGTACCAGTGGAACCATCCAAGGTTGAGGCAGTTTTTTCTTGGGTAGCACCCAAGAATATGGCAGCGGATCGCAGTTTCCTCGGGATGGAAGGTTACTATCGGAGGTTCGTACACAACTTCTCCTGAGTTGGAGCCCCTTTGAAAACCCTGACCATTAATCACTAGGTTTTCGTGTGGAGTAATCAATGCGAGTCAGCCTTCGTCTATCTGAAGGAGAAGTTGTTTAGTGCCCGAGTGTTGAGATTTACAGAAGAAGGGGTGGTGTATGAGGTGTTCTGTGATGCTTTAGGACAAGGACTGAGATGTGTGTTGATGCAGCATCAAGGGGTGATCTCTTATGGAAGTTGGATGACATCTAGATGGATTTAATAACAGGATTACCCAAGGTCCAAGGGGGATATGACGCCATCTGGGTGGTAGTACACTGGTTGACGAAATCGGCTCACTTTCTGGAAATCAGGGAGTCGAGTGTAGTGGATGATTTGGCATGAAGGTACGTGGATGAGGTGGTGATATTTCATGGAGTTCTGAGGTCTATAGTCTCGGATAGGGATTCATGGTTTACCTCACGAGTCTGGAGAGTACTGCAGCATGCTTTTGGCACCCATCTGGGTCTTAACACTGCTTTACATCCCTAGATAGAGAACACTATCCAGACCTTGGAGGATATGTTGCGGGGATGTGTTCTAGACTTAGTAGGATCATGGGTGCAACACTTTCCTCTGGTAGAGTTCACCTACAATAATATCCATCACTCTACCATTGGCATGGCCTAGTTTGAAGACTTCTACAAGAGGTCATGCCGCTCAACTGTGTGTTGGACCGAAGTCGGAGAGGCGGGCATCCTTGGCCCGGAGGTGGTTCAAAGCACGACGGAGAAATTTCAGGTTATACGGGAAAGGATGAAGGTGGCCCAAGACAAACAGAAGTCGTATGCTGATACCAGGAGTAGGCCCTTGGAATTTAAGGTTGGAGACGACGTGTTCTTGAAGGCCTCCCCTCGACGTGGACAACAGAGGTTCGACAAGGGTATTAATCTTCTCCCAGGTTCATTGGACCCTTCGAAGTGTGGTGGCGGGTCGGCGAAGTGGCTTATCAGCTAGCGCTACCACCACCACCACTTAGGCAACATGATGTCTTCCATGTGTCCCAACTCCATCGGTATGGGAATGACGATTCACAGGTCCTCAGCTGGGGAGGGCTGGACATCGAGGATGATGTTACTTTTGTAGAGAGAAAAGTGATGATCTAGGATTGCAAGGAGAAGGTGTTTCGTGGGTGTACCATTCCATTGGTTCGTTTTTTATGGAGACATGGTGGGATTGAGGAGAGTACGTGGGAGAGGAAACCACATATGTGTGCCCAGTGCCCAGAGTTTTTTATGTTTTGTTATGTTCTATTATACCTGTTGTGGTAGAATGTTTTGTCTTGTTGAATAAGGAATATGCAGTTTTCTTTCCTCTTAATGTGTGTGAAAAGTCCTAGCTATGGGGAGGGGAGGACCCGACCCCTAATCAAGATGCATTAAGGTGGATGCGATTAAACCCGTGTGGGCGAGTCAGAGCCGCCCAAAGCGGACAGTATCTTGACGTGGGGAAGGAGACTCCCCAACCCACATGGTTGGGAAATTTGAAATGGTATGCTTCTTGATTCTTAAAAGGGAGGTGTCCTTAGATAACAATGAGATTCACACTTGAGAGGTATCTTCAAGGTGATTGTTCGGACCCGCTCTTTCCTTCTGGGTTGTTTTAAATTCTAGAGGGTGAGAATAGTTTGAGAGGTATCAAATGTGATGAACCAGATTCTAAGGGTCCTTTCCTTTGCCAAAAATCCTGATCTTAAAAGGGAAGTATCTCGGCGTGAGGCAGATCAGCATGACCGATTGGCACAACCGATCAGTGGGACCAACCGGCCGATCAGTGAGACCGATCAGAGACACCCAGCCTTGTCGGGGTTTTTCCAGTGACGTGCATAAAATGGGTTTTGAACACAACTTTGACCACCATAAACTCATTTTAAAGGCCAGTAATTCCCATAAATGACGTTTAATTTAAATATTTAATTAATTAACCAAGTGTGTGCATCGGTTTAACCCGCCTAACCCTTTAATGTCGTGTGGGGCCGCGTGGTCAACCCATGACCCCGCTCCTTATGCGGTTTCGCGATTCTTATCTCAACCGTACCCAACCTTTATAAACAATAGAAAGGGTACTCCTAGGTTTCTTTTCTCGATAACCCTGTCCTAGATGTACCTTTTTGTTCAGACGAGCCGCATCGCTATCCATGGATTTCCACACCTAGGCTCAGCGTCGATCGTTGATTAACAAGTAGGGAATTTTTCCTTTGTCTCTCCCATTAGTGTATCATGTGGGGTGGGCATGCTATTGATTTTTTAGAATAGGATAAACCAAAACATTAATGAAGATAATTAATGGAAACTTAATAATGAAAGGGGGGTTGTGATCGATAATGCTACCTTGATTTATGATCTTCCATAATTTTTTTATGATTTCAGAATTGTGTGGTCTTGCGCCTTCTGAAAATCATGGCCGTTGGTGGTATTTCTCTGTGTAATAACAAACCCTTGCCTCTGGTGATGTTAAATGGATTGTTATTGTGGTTGTGAACCCTTACTGCAAGAAATAAATTAGTTAATTACTTATATTAATCTAATCAAATTTAAAGCACCAGGATCAACTCCTTTCTATGGTAACCCTGGTTAATGTACAGTGAATTTGAAAACCTTAGACTGTGTTAAATCTTATAAATCTGAAAATACCGGCATGGGCCTACTTGGTGGTGGTGGTTTGGTTGTTTTCCTTCACTGTCCATTTGATGGGAGATGTGGGTGGGGATGGGATCCCCTGTTATTATACTCTAGGTGGTTGTGAAATTGGGGATGGGTTCCCATTTTTTATGCTTTCAGTGGTTGTGATTTTAAGACCGGGTGTCTACCTTGTTTATATAACAAATTGGGGTTGGATCCTGTATTGTTGAGAAACGCTTTTTGATCCTGGATATTGGGCATGGGGATGTATCTTAGAGATCTCTTTGGTTGATGTGGCTTTACAAGAGAACCGGGTGGGAATGATTAAATTGACGTTTGGATGGATATTTCCACCTTGGTTTGTGCTTATGGTGTTAGTTGCCCAGTAGTTGCAGAAAACTTATTTAAACATCATTACTAAATATGAAAACTAATGGGACAAATAGGTTTTTTTTGCGAGAGTTGTGACTCGGGCATGAGTGATGTTTGTGTTCCTTAGGCTGGATGGAAAACCTAATCTTGGGAGAGTGTTTGTTACCTATATATATAATTTTAGTTTTGTGTTTCTTATTCGCACCCCACCCATGTTGAGCACTTAGTACCGAACACCCCCATTTCATGGGGGAGGGTGTTTTTCTTTACACTATTATTAGTGGATGGTTATTAGCTCCTTTCTGCTCCATTTCCCAGATAGCCCAAGTATCATTAGGTGGGCTGTGATGGCATGAAGTCCATTATTGTCCCAAGAACCTTCGGGCAGGGTAGTGTGGTGGTTGGCCCAGGTGTGTGCGGGCAGGTGGTTTCCCAAGTGTCTTTGGGATGAGGCCTAGGTGTCTTCGGGCGTGGTAGTGGATCTTCTAGCCCAGGTGTCTTCGGACGTGGCAGTGGTTGTTCTGGCCTAGGTGTTTCTAGGCATGGTTACGTGTGACAGTTGTGGACCAGGTGTGTGCGGGCGGGGTTTGGCAGTGGGACTGCGTGAGGTTGTGGCCCAGGTGTCTGCGGGCGGGGTTTGGCAGTGGGACTGTGTGAGGTTGTGGCCCAGGTGTGTGCGGGCGGGTTGTGGCAGTGGGACTACAGTGAGAATGGAGGGATTGGTTCGATGCGTATGATGTATTCAATAACCAGTGGGAATGTGGCACGGGGTACCCAAACATCGATGTGCTCTTATTACTATACATTACTTGACTTTCGTTATTTGGGGATTGTGCCGTGGTGAGGATTGGGTGGATTGTTTACCTTGTTAGGTGTTTGGTTTACTATTTTTCTCATGGGACTTTAGTAAATTCCCCCACTTGTGCTCAAGAGTCTTTGGATTTCCCTACTGAGTATACTTGTATGCTCACCCTCTGTATATAAAACTGCATTCAGGTTTCTAGGAGGACTTCGAGGATCGCGCATGACTATACTAGATCAGACCATAGGGGTAGTTGCAGTTGCTTTTTTTCTTTCTTTGGTACTTTACCCATGTTGTAACTTGTACTTTGAGGTTTTTAATTTTTTAACATGCATTGGGAATGGTTCTTGGATTTACATTTACTTTCCGATTTTGGTATTGTTGTGATTTACAATCTTATCTCCTGATCATACTAAAAGAAAAACAGTAATGCCTTCCATTTAGTTTCTGATTCTATACCCTTGGTGCTAGTCGCCACTCCAGGACCTATTGAAGGCAGGTCTCAGGGGTCATTATTTATCCTTCAACTTCAAGAAGGAAGGGCCTGACAATCTTTTGACCCTTCCCTCCTTTTGGTGAAGGCGCGTCATGACAATTCATTATATATATTAAAAAATATATAACCATTCATGCATTTTATATCAATAAGGTTTAAATTAAAATAATATTATTTAATGATAAAAAGTGATTTTTTTTCAAATATATACATACATACATACATATATATATATTATGTGTGTAATTCATTTTTATATTACAAAATTATAAAAAATATATAATGATAAATCATTTAATTAAATTTATAATGTAATTTATAAAAAAAATATAAAAAATCATCTAATTATATTAATTTGGGGATTAATATGATTAAATTGAATTTATGGGCAATAATTTTTTTACATGATATTTTTTTAAAGTAGGTTTTTTAAGCATTGATTAAAATTTAATATATAAAATTTATAAAATTAATATAATTTTTTATTGAAAAAATAAAAAATTTCACATATGGACCTTTTCATTTATTTCAAAAAAAATTATAGTTGAATATTGAAAAATAACGTTTTACAAATACAATCACATTGGAGGGATCATCATTATCCAAAATTAAAAAAAGAATATTAAAACCATGTTCATAAAAAATTATTAATTCAAAGAGTTGAGACAATGTACAAAAAAAATTATTACTTGGTAATTATTATTCTATGTTTAAAACATTAGAGCATTAGTGGTGCTTTATTATAATGAATGAACTATTTTTTACAAATGATTAAATATAGAATTTGAATGTTATATTAGGTTTTTAATGGGTTTTAAAATCATATAACATATCATTATTTATTTATAAACCAATAATTCTAATGTGAATCAGTTTTATAAGTTGTTTTCCTGTAGAATAATTCATATCATAAAACTAAATCTTTCAAATTAAGGTATTTTTCAATAATTTATATATAATTATATGAAAATTAAATTTTACAACATCTATAAATTTTGATAATATTTTATACCATATATATAATATTAATATTAATATTATAAAATAAGATGAGTTTAATTTTTACTTTAAAATTATGTTACATGTATTAAAAAAATCAACATACAATGGATTATAAATGTTAAATAGGTGTTAATTTAATGAATATGAATTCAAATATTTCTATAAATATAATGAAATTGAATTTACGTGTTAATTGAAAACATAATTTATCCTAAAATATAAAATGTGTAATCATTTTTCCAAATCCCCCTATAAACATATTTATATTATTTTAATATTAAGAGTAGTTACACTATAGAGACATGATTTTATTTTAAAGGGATAGCTCATGTTCCCAGTTCTCCACATGCTTTGTGAACTCTAACTCATGAAAAATCTACTGAATAACCTATAAGAACTCTTATCAATGTAATCTATCATTTTTAAGTCAAACCTAAAATGTCTTAAGAAGATATCCAATGGAGGATACATAAGGAATAGGTAATCGACCAAAAAAATTTCTTAAAAACATATTTCATATTCTACCCCTTGTAAATGTTATATAAAAACCTATAGAAATTTTCACTAGTAAAATTATTATAGAAAATTGTGATTATATTCATGAAGAAATAATTATTTACCTCCTTCCCAACCATTGGAAAAATGAATATGTATTCATTACATACATAGGGACTACCACCGCACGGATGTATCCTATTTCTTTTTTCAACATTAACAAGAATGTATATATATAAATATATACAATAAATATATAATAATGGAAATAATTACTATTTAATAAATAATAATATTTTCTACTTTCCTTTAATTCATTCTAACATCACAGGAAAACACTTTATATATATGTGTGGAATTTCCCCTCTATAGAGTGATCTATTTCATTTTACATCTCCAAATTACATTGATGGTTTAAAATTTTGTATTAATACTTAAAAATTATCTTTAGTACATAACTAATATTATATAGATGAATAACACATATCAATGGTGAAAAGACTAGAATAACCATACTAGAAACATGCATGGAAACATAATAGTAAATACACAATTTTTTATTTTCAGAATCAATTATTAATTAATCGGTATTGATAAATTATAAGTGTTATGAATATAGAATCATGTATATAAATATGTTTTTAATATATGGTTTATAGTACATATATAATTATTATATATGTGGTTCGAACTCATCGAACCAGTTGAGAATCTATGGTAAGAGGATTATTAAGTAAATTTCTATTCATTCGGTAATATCTGTTCTTTATTTATTATGTTATGATAATATTATATGAATTAATTAGTGTTATATTTTTTTGTTGTATTAAAAAAATTATGTTTATATTCCTTTCATTCACATATTCAATACTTTTTATTATTATTTTTTACCATGTAATAATAGTTTTAATGGATTTCATCAACCCAATTTAATTTCATTGAGTCGTAAACTACTCTCTGTGTCATTTAATTCTTAGGTTAATTATCTTCAACAACTAAGAAATATTTTTTTTTCTGCTTTTATCTTGGTACTATACATATTTTCCTCAAAATATCCCCCTTTGGTCAATTACCCCTTATTAAAAATAATTAACAAATAATTTACTCTATTTCAAAAGAAACGTTTTCTTATATACCCATATTATTATTTTCACTAATGATATCCTTTCCAAAATAGAAATAAAAAATATTATTTATCATCTATGATAAATATATTTAACCATAAATTCATTGAATATAATTTTTTTCCTTTTTAATGATGTCGGTTCTAAACATTTATTTTAAAAGAAAAACGGATTTTTTTCATTTATTAAAATTTATCTAAAACTTGATAATCAATGTAATTAATTATAATTCATTTTAATATTTATATAAGTGTATTATTTTAAATATTAATATTTATAGTGTCATCATATTTCCCTTTTTAAATTCGTTTTCAAAAAATGTTCATTATTATTTTTATAACTCCGGTTCAAAGGGATTATGATAATTATTTTCAAGACATTTGTTCTATTTCCTCTCATCAAAGAAGGTACACCTATTTTAGTGAAATATTCATGATCATAATCTAAATGAATTTATATTCCATTTGTAAAATGAAGTTTTTTGTTAAAACCAGTATACTCTTGATATAATTTTATGTGAAACATTTATGAAATTATATCAAAGCAATTTCTGATTTCAAGGTTATATATTGAAGGACAATTGCTTTTTATTCATTTTTACTAAATAAGTATGGTATATCATATGGTCATATGTGAATAACTATATAACCATCCAATGATTTGGTCACAATTTAATATATTATGATATAATTATATTGAATAGACGAGATTTGGTTTGTTCAATATATTATTCTGATAATGATTAGGTTATCTCACAACATAACATATGATCATGATTAGTTATTCTCAAATCATTATGTGTGAGCGCGATTTGGATTTCTCATAATTTTATGATTACCTATACTAAATCTTAAGAATCATTTCTATATTATTACACATTCATAAAATATTATCCTATTTATTATGCTTATTACTTTTTTCCTCTCTACCAGGATATGTATTTATTTTCCCCACTAATTCTAGTTTATTACCATGTTCGGGATCTATCCAACTGTTAATCATTAAAATGTTTCCCATAAAAAAATTGATGTCACATTTTTTCCATTTATTATAAAATAATAAGATGTATATCACTAATTAAAACATAGTTTTTACAAACAGTGTCAATCTATTAGTAAAGGACAAAAAACTGTTGGTATAAACAATACCAACCATTTCCAAATTGTTGGCTGTGGAGCTGTTTGGATAGACATATCCAAACAGTTCTATGTGAACCATTGAGATATGGGTGATTTATGGATTACATACTACCTATTAAAAGAAATAATTGGTAAAAATGTTTACCAACAACTTAAAACCATTGAAAATATCAAAATCTATGTTTATACCAATGGTTTCCAAACTTTTGTAATAGACTTTTACCAACGTTTCCTCAAAAACCATTTGGAATAATCAGGTATTTAATATGTACCAATAGTATGTAAATTATTGGAAAATACATATACCAAGAGTTTCATTTAAACCATTGCTATATGGTATTCTTTTCAAACATATGCCAGCGGTTGTAAACCATTGGCATATCCTTTATTAACTTATAGTAGCAGCAGGCCTGCCTCCCCCTGGGCACCTACTGTAATGCACTTCCACCAGATCTCAATAAACACATAGATGTAGTTCTATATTAATAAACATCAACACAAATAAATAATTAACACATAATTAATATTGTAATTAAATAAAGTATACACATACAATACGTATACCCATACAACATTAAAAAATAATTTATAAGTTTATTAAATACATAAATAATTCAATTTAGAATTCAGAGCAATTACCCTATGGAATATAGAATTCTAAATTGAATTCCTTCAATATTTAATTCTCTATAAAAAATACATAATTAAATACATAATTCAGATGTTAAAACCCCATATATAAGTAAATCATATTTCATGATTTGAAAATGGAATTGTTGTTCATAGGCAACAGTGAATTCATATGAGATTTAATTTTGGGAAAATGTGGTATGCCATTTGTAGTGAGGGGTAATGTGACAAGGACTAGAATCTCTAATGGTTTATGCCTATCCAAGGGGGTAGGGGTGTCCAGGGGGTGTCTTGAGGGGGTTAGGGGTGTCAAGTGGGGGGGGGGGTGTCCAGGCGGTGGGGGTTGTGCATGGGGGTGAGGGTGTCTAGGGGGTGGGGGTGTCCAGGTTGTGGGGTGGTGTCTAAGGGGGTAGTGGGGCTATCTAGGGGGTTAGGGGGTGTCTAGTGGGGCTGTCATTGGGGGGGGGGGGCGGGTTAATGGGGTGCGAATGTCTCTTGGGTGGGGTCATGTCCACGGGGTGGGGGCTGCCCATGGGGGGTGGGGGTTCTAGGTGGGGTGGGGTGGGGGTTGTCCAAGGGGGTAGGGTTGTCTAGGGGTTGTCTAAGGGTGTGTCGTGAGGGTGTCCTGGGGTGGGGGATGTCCATGGGGGAGGGGGTGTCCAGGGGTGGGGGTCTAGGTGGTGGGTGGGGTTTACACGGAGTGGTGGCTATCTAGGGGGTTGGGGGTATCTAAGGGGGTAAGGGTATTTAGGGGGGGGGGGTAGGGTGTCCATGGGGTTGGGGGGGGGGGGGGGGCTGCCCAGGGTGGGGGCTGTCTCTGGGGTGTTGTGTCTAGGTGGTGGTGGTGACGTGGGGGTGGGGTGGTGTCTAGGGGGCGGTTGTTTCCATATGGGGTGTGGGTGTCCAGGTGGTGTGGTGGTGTCCATGGGGTGGGGGTCAATCTAGGGGGTTGGGGGGTTGTCCAAGGGGGTAGGGGTGTCAAGCGGGTGGGGGTGTCAATGGTTGTGAGGGTGACTAGGGGGTGGGGCTGTCCAAGTGTTGGGGTGGTGTGCATAGAGGTGAGGGGCTGTCAAGGGGGTTGGGGGGTATCCAAGGGGGAATTTCTATCGATGGGGTTGGTGTCTATCCAAGGGGGATTGGGGTCAATCCATGGGTTTGGGTTGTCTATGGGGGGTCAGGGGATGGGTTGTCTATGGGGTGGGGGCCTGTCCATGGGGTTGGGGTGTCTAGGGGTGGGGAGTCCAGGGGGTGAGGGGTTGTCCATGGGGGTGAGGGTTTCACGGTGGGTTGGGGGTGTCCAAGTGGTGGAGTGGTGTCTCAGGGGGGTGGGGGGCTGTTCATTTGGTTGAGGGGGTTTTCCAGGGGGTAAGGGTGTCTAGGGGGTGAGGGTGTCTATGGGATTGGGGTTTCTATGATATGGGGTGGTGTCTAGGAGGTGGGGGAACGTTTTTTCCATTGGGGGGGGGGGGTGTTGAGGTGGGTGGGTGGGGTCCAGATGGTGGGGGCATTTTAGGGGGTTTGGGGGCTGTCCAATGTGGTAGGGGTGTCCATTGGGTGGGGTGTCCACATGGTGGGGGGATGTCCAGGGGTGGGGATGTCCTACGGAGGGTTGAAATAGTCACACCAAATCCTCAAGTCATTTTTTCTTATTTGTAGATAAAAAATACAGATTGTGTGACCTCCCTAATCACACATACATTGAGGTAGAAAAAATCATCAATCATCAAATGTCAAAAATATCAGTAAAAAATGTAACATTTCAATATGTCCCTCATCACCATCACTATCATCATTAGCCTCACCCCCAACCTCATCGTCATCCCCATCATTTCCTCCTCCCTTCTCATCACCCTCATAGCTCGCATCAGCCTCCCCCTCGCCCTACTACTCTGACTCTGCCTCCCAATCAACCTCCTCCTCCTCTCTTTCAGCCTACTCCTCTCTATCATCTTGACCACAACAATAACTAACACCTGGTTCACCATATATAGACCGTATTGATGACCTACATTCATCACTAGCTATGCAAGCCTCTGGTGGATGTGATGGACATAAAACTTCCCTCAGTTTTAAAAATGCATTGTTTTCCCTAACATACTATTATACCTTCTCTATGGACACTTTTTTAGCCCATTAAACCTCTTCCATAACCTACTAGAACTCGGTGTCACTACTAGTTGTACATTAGGAGAGAAAATATCTCGTTAGGACTATACTCTTCCTAGGTTAGCAGCGTAATCCGCAAGGGTACTCATCTTGCAAAACCTGATGTAAGTTATTGTTTGGCCCAAAATCGTTAGTTTACTATACATCAAGGGCCTATAAAGTAGCCGATTACAAAAATTAATAGATATTTACGTTATAAAATAGATATTAAATTTTTAAATCAACAATGTAAAACTTACAATCTGCTGGTGAGTGGGTTCATTAGCCGGACATTCATCAAACTTTCTTCGACTCGAGAAAAATATTTTTTCTTGTGGCACCCATGCTTCAATATTAAATTTTTCCATCTACAACGACATTAAATGTATGAAACCAAAATTAAAAATAGGTTAAAAATAATTGATTTCATAACTAAAATTATGTAATAACATTAGCAATTAAATTAATTATGAAGGAAACAATAGAATTTTCAATTCATAATGAAAAATTATAAACAATTGTCATACATGCTTCCTCTTATGATCTGGCATCGTAGTACATCCAAATGTATGGAGATATATTTTAGAATCAATGTTTTTTATTTCATCTATATGATTCCTAAATAAAATTGAATAATAAAAAAGATAGTATTGACGAAAAACATGAAAATATTCATTTAAATACCTCAATGTGATTAATAACATAAACTAGGTAGTTGTCGAACGAGTATTCATCAGTAAATACTATTCTATCCGACAATCATCAATGGCAGGGACCACCTCTAACTCTATGCCAACTCTATCATGGTAGCCAATATAAAACATATTCATATAGTCTCTCTGAAGCTCACCTAAATCCTTTAGACGTGTTGGTCGTGAACCCTCAACATCGGGGAATTCAAACCATAGTTGATACCAAAATATTAATTCATATAAAACAAAATATAATATAGTTCATTAAATACAACTGATTTTTTTACCCAAATCTTTATACAAGCATTATCATTGACTTAAATTGGAAACTGTCTCTATGAGAGTGTGCTAGCATGAATGATGTCAGAGTATTCTAAAAGAATCTCCAAATAACAATGACATTACTGCCGTATTCATTCAATAATTTTACTATCTTCATTGTAGTCCACCATCATTTGGATGTGGCAGTTCCACACCAAACACATGCGTGTACGCCCCCACCCCAACCTCCAATTTGTAGATGTATATGTTGTGAAAGATAAATAGATATTCTATCAAAACATGTTGAAATGAAAATAAATAGTGTTATAAAAAGTTGTTTGGGTTCTATAAAAATACATGTGGTGGTCTGATAAATGGGAATCACTAGATCCATAGAATCTAAGGGAACACCTTATGCAGGTGGAGTGAGTCCCAATTTATGCTCAGTAGGGACAAAATCTAGTGGATCATATGTCGTAGAAGATGGAATATAGAAGCTCAGATATAAGGAAGTAAAACTAAATGAAGATGGAAAAATGACTGACCAAATGCTGGATGGGGAGTGGGAATCATCATCGAATATGGTGGAGACGGGTAAAGAGACTCATATGTAAAGGGTGGGGAAAACATAGTAGGCCTAAATATCCCGTATGTCCATAATGACACAATGGGATTAGAATGTGGGGTATATGTAATATTAGTTTGAGGGTTGGGGTATAATTGGGTACACTGACCGGATCAGCTAGCTCTCGTATAACCCCCCTCATACAAACAACCTGAGTATTGGGACCACTACTAGGCTTCTCATCAAATAATTTCCACCTTAAAGGTGGATCCTACAAAACTGTTTAAAAAAAATTATTCACATGACATTATATATTATTTAAATATATATATTTAATATAAAATACTCACTACAGGCACTAGTGGTGGAATTCCCATCTCAGCCATACGATGATTGTTGTCCATCATCTTTCTCTTTTGCCTCTCTTCAATTGGATTCATTTCTTGCATTTGAAAACAAATATGGATGTAATTAGAAAATAATAACTCCAGTGTAACCCAAAAAACCAAATAAATGAGAGGGAATAAGGGTATTCATTGATAATTTGACTATCCATTATTTTAAGTGAGCTTGATTATATATATAATGAATTCAATAAATTTTACAATACATAATAAGTACATTTAATTGTTAGTATTATGCTTATTTACTACGAAGAAAAAACATTATGTTTCTATGTGTTAATATTGTAACGCCCCGACCCTAGTTGCCCAGAGTCGGTGCATTATTACATAACATTGGCATGATCACAAGAAAGATCAAATCTCGAAAGACCGATTGGTTTAGTAGCCTTGGAAACACTAGATATATTCATAAGTTTTACATTACATCATATAATGAAAAACTACTACAACAACATAATGTCTCCATAATCCACACTCATATCCCCACATAATATCCCTGCAGGTCATTCATAACTTACTTCATCACTTCCTGGGAAAAATAAAACATAGAAAAGGGGTGAGCTCAAATTCCCAGTAAGGATAACAATATAGAGGAAACTTTCATAAATAAGAATAAACATTTAAGGCAATGTATAACTAAAACAAAAGCCTTTCAAACATGAACTTTCAACATGGTATGGCATAAATAAAATGAAATAATGCCATTTACTTATTCACATGGATATTCTACTAATCGAATAATCACATGCAAAAATCAATAACCACTTTCATAATGTTGGAATGCATAATGCTGAACTTTAATTTCTTTTTCAAGGCCTCG
Source organism: Viscum album (assembly GCA_963277665.1). NCBI lineage: Eukaryota > Viridiplantae > Streptophyta > Magnoliopsida > Santalales > Viscaceae > Viscum > Viscum album. The sequence goes on from OY728152.1 coordinate 1,379,984,746, forward strand.
TCCCAAGACCTTGGGGCTAACTGTAACCGAAACCCACCCCGGAGTGCCTCTAATAACCAGACACCAACCCGGAGTGCCTCTAATAACCGGACACCAACCCGGAGTTCCTCTAATAACCGGAGACCAAACCGGAGTTCCTCTAATAATCGGAGACCAAACCAGAGGGCTTACTTTTACCGGTCCCCAACCCGGAACATACTTGTCTATCACATTCATCTGAATGAAAGGTTGAAATATAACATAAACATTTGGATTAAAAATAACTTATGAAATGTCAATACTTTAAACAAAAACCATGAGTGACATAAGAATAACGTATCCACTGTGAAAAATATCACAAAACCTTCAATAAAATATGGATGTTTTGTATCATAATAAATCAACTTCAAATAAGCTTAAAATCCATCAAAAGATGTTGACATAGATGAAATCAAAACTATTTTGGAGAAATATCACTTTTTTTTAAAATCATTATAAAAGTAACATAATTATAAAATAATCCATTCAATTTGAAAATATTCTTATAAGCTTGTAAGGGAAGCTTCGACGATTTTATAACGGCGGAAAATAACCGCACCCACCGTATAAGTTAAAAAAAACATTCTTACCTTAATTCCGTCGAAAAGGTTAAAAAGCACCTTGTTGGGAAAACAACGACAAGATTCCTTTATAAACCACTAATAAAAAGTCAAACAAGGGTATAAATGACTTTAACCCATATTCTTGTAAATAGTAAAAATGTTTTGAAATACATTTTGAAGAAACATGGATGTGGATGATAAAGAGATCCCAGTAGATTATTACGTATAAACAACCTCGTATAATGAAGAGATTGTGAAATAACCCTTAACAATTTGGTAACTTATGAAACATACAACCCATGAAAGAGGTATCATACAATGAATATGTAAATACATATAAATTAAAGTGTATTACACAAAGAATATAATTATGGGCAGTACATACACCACACAAAAGGTAATGGTGGAAATATGGCATGAATCTCACAGTAATAAGGAGTTAGATGAAAACCCCTTACCACGTTAATCAACTGAGTCGTATGGACAAAAGTTAATAACCACCAAATGACTTCCAGAATAAAATGAATATAAAGAGAATCATGATAATATATATCAAATGGAAGTACAAAATACACCACTTTCAATAATTTAGTGGCGAACAATGGAAATCTCACGGAATTGAAAGTGAGATAAGAAAATCCCTTACCACGTTAATCAACTGAGTCGTATGGCCAAAAGTTAATAACCACCAAATTATTTACAGAATAACATGAATATAAAGATAATAATGATAATATATATATCAAATGCCAGTACACAATACACCACTTTCAATAATTTAGTGGCGAATAATGGAAATCTCACGGAATTGAATGTGAGATAAGAAAATCCCTTACCTTGTACTTTTCCTTGGATGGGGTAGGTTAACCTCCTCTTCTTCGGGTTCTTCCTTTTGATTTGATCAAAAGGGCTCCATAGGTTGGCTTTCTGATCAAACTAAGGCCTCTAGGTTGTAGTGAGGGATGTTGGGAGAGTATTTGGGCAGATTTTGGCCGAACCAAAAGGCTTTGAAGGTGTGAAGAAATGAGAAGGAGGAGTGCCCTTTTATAAGAGGGGTGAGGGGCACCTTTGGAAAAGCTAGAAATATTAATTTATAATAAATTCATATTCGGTTTCTAATGGCTCCAAAGTTGATTATTCAAAGGTTAAGGTGAGGATAGGTCGAAAAACACTCAACCAATAGAATTTAGACAGGTTTGGGTACTTATAGTAACATTATCTTTAAGTATTAACTCTAAGTTAATTAGTTTCACTTTTACAATGTCTCTTTGTATTTTTATATAATATGGTTAATAAAGTTACTATATACATCCAAGAGACCCCCAAGTGGTCCATTAATGATGAACCTATCATGATATAAGTCTCTTGGCTGAACCTTAGATATTTAGGAATTTAATATCAATTAATAATATAATATGTGTTTTAAGAACTCTTTTATGTCAATTTTGACACTATTCAATAGTTGATTTTTGTGAAACTCATAACAGATTGATTACTTCGAGAAAAGTCAATTAAATAAATCTTAATATATCATATTATCCTAGAAAATTAGTTTAATTCATTAAAAGTTTCATATTATATTTATTTGGGTATTTATAATATCAATTATTTTAATTTTTCACTATTATTGTAATTACTACATCATCATTGTGTCATAAATAAAATAAATTATTTAATGTATAAAAATTATAAATAAAATATAATTATGTAGGAAATCTTTTTATATTTCTAATGAATATTTATAATCTAAAATCCAACATATATAACCCTATGTAACAATTGTTTTGCTAAAAGATATATGCTTGTGTCATTTTTGTATTCATTTTAACTTAATTAAAATAAAGTGTCATTATCACTTACAAGTGGATCCATGGGGTCCCAAAATCGACCCAAAGATGCCCATGGTCGACCATGTATCAACCAATAGGGTTAAGACACGTTTTAGGGTAATTTAGTATTATTATAATATTATTTTTTAACCCTTATTTACCGGATTTACCCTTAACCATGGTAAATAAAATATTTACCGCAGTAATTATTCAAAATGTCTAAAAATAAAAGTTATCTATTTACACAATTTGAACATCCTGATTCCAAATATGGAATCCGTTTTTCTAAATTCAAAACACATAAGTGGCAGAAATTAATTTAAAATTAATTCCCGCTGTCAAAACAAAAAGCGTGTTTTAAGAGATAATAACTATCAAAAGATTGACACTTGTTTATGTTCGGTTTAATTGTAAAATTATGTCCAATGACCAAAATTATATTAAATGGTAAAAATATATTCTAAATATACTTTAAAACCACTCAAATTCATAATTTATCACTATTAATTATTTTGATTAAAAAAGTTGTTTTTAATTAAAATTTAGTAATTTTCACTATTCATCAAAATATGAAAGTTATCCGAAATGTACCAAAATTTCACCTTAGGATAAATTAGATATTCCGAATCCAAAAATGAAGTCGGTTTTGAAATATAAAATATATATAATTTCAAAAATTAGGTATTACTATTCATAACGGCTAGTTTGATTGGATGTGGTGTGTGTTAAAACTCAAGGTTGCGTACAACACACGCTACTGTATTATTCAAAGAAAACGTACCGTGGAAGCTTGGGATGTTTCATTTTAAATTTTTTATGTCCCCATTTAGTCAAAAAGATTAAAATATTGTATTTAAAAAGGGTTCACTATTAAAAGTTGATAAAAGTGCAATACTAAAAATGAATTTGTTCTTGCATTATGTCTAAGATACTCATAATATGGAAAAATTATAAGGATTATATAAAGTTTAAAATTTATTTAATACTATTCATAACCTCTTTTGAATGGCTTTTTGGTAAGTCATTGTGCAAGTGAACTCGGTGTTGCGTGTAGTGCAAGTTATTGAATTATTTTGAAGAAATAACACATTATGAATTCATGGGGTGTTACATTCTACCCTCCTTCAATAAATTGCGTCCTCGCAATTTGAAATTGTTCTTCGAAAATAAAAGGTTGAAAGTAGAAAATATATTTGTGGGAAAACCCACATTGGAAATTGGGTTACTAAAATTTAGTCTTAATATGAGGAAAAGAGAAATCAAAGGGTCACCACCAAATTATGATCTCGATTAGGAGAACATTGGTGGAAATTAGAGACATATAATTGGAGGAAAAACGTAAATATTTATAGGTAGTGATTGGGGTCATCAATCACAAACAAGTGTAAAATTGAGGTCCTTAAATTCATCAATCTATGATGATTTGAAATACCATCGGTTCAACAAAACATAGGGTATTAGGATAACACATTTTTGACGTTTCAAAATATCTTAGTTGAAATCCCACATCGAAAAATGAATTAATGAGGCCTCTATTTAAAATAGGGAGTCGAAAGTATGAAGATTACCGAAAATAACACATACTAGGGTTCCATGTAGGAAAATATGGATATGGAAGAAAAATCTAACCATCAATTATCTGATGGAGAGTGGTAGAGAACATGGCTATGAAAAGGCCAACAATCCCAAAGCCATAAATTATTGATGATTTAAGTACCATCTAGGAAAACATTTTTGTTCCAAGTTGCTTTTCTTAATGTTGAGGAATTTATTTATGAGATTAGCTAAGATCATAAGGAGATATACTTACTTTATAATTAGAGTTTTATCCATTAATAAATTTCTACCACAAACTCATCTTTCACTCTAAAAGATAATAGAATGTAAAAAAATTCTATTTACACTATTCGTATAGGGTTCCAAAATAAACGAATTTATAATTCATCTACATGATATTTTAATAAAAACTACATTATTTAATCCAGCACATCTCATGGGCCAGTGGTAGGTGATACACCCTTGTCGCCCTTCGGTTGCGGGTTCAAGTCTCGCAGCCCTGCCGGACGCAACGGGTTGCCGCCCGACCTCCGGGTTGTCCTTTTATGGAAATCCAAAATAATCCAAACTAGAACTATCCAAAATACTTCTGTCCAAACTCATAGTCTAACATTTATAAGGAAGGTAAACATAATATAGATCCTTTTTACCCTGTAATATCATATGAATACCTTCATCATGTATTACCATATTCCTTATTGATTACATTCATGCTCCCTTATTACATATAGAATGCTGGATATACTTCATTAATACAAAAATGTTTTAAACCCCAACAATGATGGAATATACAAATCATTAATCAGTTCCAAGGAAGTCAAGAATATCCAATATAATTTATCCAAAACAATCACATATTATTCCAAAATCACTACCTCAGTATCAGAACAATATTATGATTTATCATTCTCTCAACCATATATTTTCCAAAAATTTATCCTGCTATTGAGTCACTTTTCTTTGTTCCACACAATCTCAAGTCCTTAATGAAATAGTACTGCAGTACAATCCTTATATACTCCATAATTATTATAACAAGTACATTGTTGATACAACACTCAATTGACATAATAAACATAAGAACTCTAATCATTCCTCTTCATCTATGGTAGTATCATAACTTGATTATTATCCAATAACATCATTTGTAGCATAGTCTAATGACTGGGACATAGGTTCGCGTAGTGTCCAAACTCCTTGCAAATGAAGCATTGTACATTTGAAACCATTTTCTTACCCTTGCAGTCACGTACTTTGTGCCCTTTTCCTCCACACTTATAACAAACTCCCATTCCTTTCAGGTAAGTTCCAGGGTGTTTCTTTCCACAGTTACCACATATGGGAAAATTCTTCTTTTCCCTCTTCCCTTTATCCATATTTCTCTCTTCCATCCTTTTCTTCTCTTGCTTCCCTTCAAAGCCATAGGACTCAGTAAACTCTTTACTTATCTTATCATCACATGATATTATTTCTTCATATGATGATAATACATGGGAGACTATTTCTCTTATAAATTCTAGCTTAAGACCATGAATGATATGATCCTTCCTTCTCTTTGGATCATGTGCATTTCTGGAGTTCTCATTCCTTCTACTAGGCGCCATTTCTAAACAATGGCATACACTAGATCAGTTTATGAATCAAAATACATAATCACATACTTATAAAACACTTAACATAAATTGAACTATTTATGGATATAATCCATAATCATAAAAATGTCTCCTTTGAGGATGTATATACTCATAAACCCTTCATAATGGTTTGTAAAGAAAATGAGAATTATCCTAAGCATATCCCCCGAGAGTGTCGTAACCAAGAGTGCAGCAAGGCCCGTTGTCGTGCACCAGTTCCCGTTCGAGTCTAGCTCAAAGCGGTGTTTTCGGGTTTTACCCCTAGGTACATCTATGCCAGAGCCGCCTCTACCTGCTCGTATCCAGACAGGGATGTATTTCTCGGAAAACTCACAAAATCTCTACAATACCAAAATTCTAGGAATTTCTTCTACACTAGTCCTCAAAGTTCATCTTAGGTCTACGTGCTCTAATCAGAGTTTATCTAAATCTAGCTTCCAAGGTTTGTACTAAACTTCCTCTGATACCAACTGTAACGCCCCGACCCTAGTTTCCCAGAGTTGGTGCATTATTACATAACATTGGCATGATCACAAGAAAGATAAGATCTCGAAAGACCGATTGGTTTAGTAGCCTTGGAAACACTAGATATATTCATAAGTTTTACATTACATCATAAAATGAAAAACTACTACAACAACATAATGTCTCCATAATCTAAACTCATATCCCCACATAATGTCCCTACAGGTCATTCATAACTTACTTCTTCACTTCCTGGAAAAAATAAAACATAGAAAAGGGGTGAGATCAAATGCCGAGTAAGGATAACAATATAGAGGAAACGTTCATAAATAAGAATAAACATTTAAGGCAATGTATAACTAAAACAAAAGCCTTTCAAACATGAACTTTCAACATGGTATGGCATAAATAAAATGAAATAATGCCATTTACTTATTCACATGGATATTCTACTAATCGAATAATCACATGCAAAAATCAATAACCACTTTCATAATGTTGGAATGCATAATGCTGAAATTTAATTTCTTTGTCAAGGCCTCGTCCCAAGACCTTGGGGCTAACTGTAACCGGAACCCAACCCGGAGTGCCTCTAATAACCGGACACCAACCCGGAGTGCCTCTAATAACCGGAAACCAACCCGGAGTTCCTCTAATAACCGGAGACCAAACCGGAGTTCCTCTAATAACCGGAGACCAAACCGGAGGGCTTACTTTTACCGGTCCCCAACCCGGAACATACTTGTCTAACACATTCATCTGAATGAAAGGTTGAAATATAGCATAAACATTTGGATTAAAAATAACTTATGAAATGTCAATACTTTAAACGAAAACCATGAGTGACATAAGAATAACGTATCCACTGTGAAAAATATCACAAAACCTTCAATAAAATATGGATGTTTTGTATCATAATAAATCAACATCAAATAAGCTTAAAATCAATCAAAAGATGTTGACATAGATGAAATCAAAACTATTTTGGAGAAATATCACTTTTTTTTAAAATCATTTTAAAAGTAACATAATTATAAAATAATACATTCAATTTGAAAATATTATTATAAGCTTTTAAGGGAAGCTTCGACGATTTTATAACGGCAGAAAATAACCGCACCCGCCGTATAAGATAAAAAAACATTCTTACCTTAATTCTGTCGAAAAGGTTAAAAAGCACCTTGTTTGGAAAACAACGGTAAGATTCCTTTATAAACCACTTATAAAAAGTCAAACAAGGGTATAAATGACTTTAACCCATATTCTTGTAAATAGTAAAAATGTTTTGAAATACATTTTGAAGAAACATGGATGTGGATGATAAAGAGATTCCAGTAGATTATTACGTATAAACAACCTCGGATAATGAAGAGATTGTGAAATAACCCTTACCAATTTGGTAACTTATGAAACATACTACCCATGAAAGAGGTATCAGACAATGAATATGTAAATACATATAAATTAAAGTGTATTACAAAAATAATATAATTATGGGCAGTATATACACCACACAAAAGGTAATGGTGGCAATATGGAATTAATCTCACAGGAATAAGGAGTGAGATGAAAACCCCTTACCACGTTAATCAACTGAGTCGTATGGACCAATGTTAATAACCACCAAATGATTTCAAGAATTAAATGAATATAAATAGAATCATGATAATATTTTTCAAATGGCAGTACACAATACACCACTTTCAATAATTTAGTGGCGAATAATGGAAATCTCACGGAATTGAAAGTGAGATAAGAAAATCTCTTACCACGTTAATCAACTAAGTCGTATGGCCAAAAGTTAATAACCACCAAATTATTTACAAAATAACATGAATATAAAGATAATCATGATAATATATATCTCAAATGCCAGTACAAAATACACCACTTTCAATAATTTAGTGGCGAATAATGGAAATCTCACGGAATTGAATGTGAGATAAGAAAATCCCTTACCTTGTACTTTTCCTTGGATGGGGTAGGTTAACCTCCTCATCTTCGGGTTCTTCCTTTTGATTTGATCAAAAGGGCTCCTTAGGTTGGCTTTATGATCAAAATAAGGCCTCTAGGTTGTAGTGAGGGATGTTGGGAGAGTATTTGGGCAGATTTTGGCCGAACCAAAAGGCTTGGAAGGTGTGAAGAAATGAGAAGGAGGAGTGCCCTTTTATAAGAGGGCTGCGGGGCACCTTTGGAAAAGCTAGAAATATTAATTTATAATAAATTCATATTCGGTTTCTAATGGCTCCAACGTTGATTATTCAAATTTTAAGGTGGGGATAGGTAGAAAACCACTCAACCAATAGAATTTAGACAGGTTTGGGTACTTATATTAACCTTATCATTAAGTATTAACTCTAAGTTAATTAGTTTCACTTTTACAATGTCTCTTTGTATTTTTATATAATATGGTTAATAAACTTACTATATACATCCATGAGACCCCAAAGTGGTTAATTAATGATAAAACTATCATGATATAAGTCTCTTGGCCGAACCTTATATTTTTATGAGTTTAATATCAATTAATAATATAATATTTGTTTTAAGAACTCTTTTTTGTCAATTTTGACACTATTCAATAGTTGATTTTTTTGAAACTCATAACAGATTTATTACTTCGAAAAAAGTCAATTAAATAAATCCTAATATATCATATTATCCTAGAAAATTAGTTTAATTCATTAAAAGTTTCATATTATATTTATTTGGGTATTTATAATATCAATTATTTTAATTTTTCACTATTATAGTAATTACTGCATCATCATTGTGTCATAAATAAAATAAATTATTTAATGTCTAAAAATTATAAATAAAATATCATTATGTAGGAAATCTTTTTATATTTCTAATGAATATTTATAATCAAAAATCCAACATATATAACCCTATGTAACAATTGTTTTTCTAAAAGATATATGCTTGTGTCATTTTTGTATTCATTTTAACTTAATTAAAATAAAGTGTCATTATCACTTACAAGTGGATCCATGGGGTCCCAAAATCGACCCAAAGATTCCCATGGTCGACAATGTATCAACCAATAGGGTTAAGACACGTTTTAGGGTAATTTAGTATTATTATAATATTATTTTTTAACCCTTATTTACCGAATTTACCCTTAACCATGGTAAATAAAATATTTACCGCAATAATTATTCAAAATATCTAAAAATAAAAGTTACCTATTTACAAAATTTCAACATCCTGATTCCAAATATGAAATCCATTTTTGTAAATTCAAAACACATAAGTGGCAGAAATTAATTTAAAATTAATTCCCGCTATCAAAACAAAAAGCGTGTTTTTAAGAGATATTAACTATCAAAAGATTGACACTTGTTTATGTTCGGTTTAATTGTAAAATTATGTCCAATGACCAAAATTATATTAAATGGTAAAAATATATTCTAAATATACTTGAAAACCACTCAAATTCATAATTTATCACTATTAATTATTTTGATTAAAAAATTTGTTTTTAATTAAAATTTAGTAATTTTCACTATTCATCAAAATATGAAAGTTATCCGAAATGTACCAAAATTTCACCTTAGGCTAAATTCGATATTCCAAATCCAAAAATGAAGTCCATTTTGAAATATAAAATATACATAATTTCAAAAATTAGGTATTACTATTCATAACGGCTAGTTTGATTGGTTGTGGTGTGTGTTAAAACTCAAGGTTGTGTACAACACACGCTAATGTATTATTCAAAGAAAACGTACCGTGGAAGCTTGGGATGTTTCATTTTAAATTTTTGATGTCCCAATTTAGTCAAAAAGTTTAAAATATTGTATTTAAAAAGGGTTCACTATTAAAATTTGATAAAAGTGCAATACTGAAAATGAATTTGTTCTTGCATTATGTCTAAGATACTCATAATATGGAAAAATTATAAGGATTATATAAAGTTTAAAATTTATTTAATACTATTCATAACCTCTTTTTAATGGATTTTTGGCAAGTCATTGTGCAAGTGAACTCGGTGTTGCGTGTAGTGCATGTTATTGAATTATTTTTAAGAAATAACACAATATGAATTCTTAGGGTGTTACAAATATACCTGTCAAATTAAGGAAAAATTAAATTTCTTTAGCTGAGGTTCATGATGATTGTTTTTATACTTGTATTGCAGAGGAAGACAAACCATGATGATCATTATCTGGTGAAATGATAATTTAAGGTATTTGAGTTATAATAATTTTAAACATGGTAAATAAAGCATTGAAATGTTCAAAAAGTTATAAATAACTGTTATGTAGGTTTGAATATAGTTAAATTCCCAATTAGAAATAAAATTCCAATTAAATTGCAACAAATAAACATTTAAAATTAACATAACGGTCATGTGAGATACGACATATTAGAAGTCAATATTAAATCAATTTGAATAGTACTAACCATTACAACCCAGGTTGAGCTAAACCAAATGAATTGAGAACATGGATGGATGATTTTATATATTTTCCACCAAAAAATGAGGTTCACAGTCTTCTCTGACAATTGAGATTTTTTAGTCATCAAAAGTACAAAAGGGATTATTTCCAATGGTGGTAGGGATGGTGTCAATTACATCTTCACCAACACAAAAAATATGTCTTCTAATTACTTCAATAATGAAACCAAATTCAGGTTGAAGATGGTCGTGGACATAATTTATTTCTCCATTGATTCCAATATGTATGGTACATCAGTAGAATGTGTGTGATTCATATCAATTAATAAAAATCCACAATCATTAATAAATGTTCCCTTCCACTTCATTGAATCAAACCATTGGAATTTCATCATTGGGACTCATCCATGTGAATAATAATCAAATATTATTATTTTTACAACTACTTCATAATTACATACATTTTCAAATTGCGGTGTACAATCTGATGCACTAGCATAACAGTCCATTGTGGAAGTAACCATAACACTATCATTCTCTATTTTTTTGTTCTTTTCTCTTTCATTAATAATAAATCTGTACCCATTGGTAACAATTTATTTATAGTCACGAACAATGGTATTAGAACCACAATCCAAAGATCATATATCCTTAGAGATAGAGTCAGCTAAAAAACTCATTTACTGAAATATGAATGAATATTAAATTAATTATATTAAATAGTAAAAAATTTACCTTCAATTTTAATGAAGCATAAATCTCTTTGTTATAAAACTTCTCCCTCTTTATCAATGATAAAGAACAATTATTTCTATTTATCATTAGCTTATTTTAATTATAAATAAAAATAGGTAGAGCTAAATATATATATATGAAAGATATACATATATTTAATTTACTTACAAGATGTAGCTATCGAACAAATAAATGTGGAAAAAAACTGTGTGATGTTCCGTCTCCCACTCTTCACGGATTAATGTAGTCAATGTATATGATCTAGGAATTCACCCTATTTTTAAAAGTGATAGAAAATGTGTTTAATTTTCTCATACTGTTCTTATTCATTTCTCATTGGTCTGTCCACACATGTAGTATGATCAAAAATTTTAATTGAGTAGAAATCCCAACATTCTATAGACATGTAACTGTTCATGGTAGAACCTTCACGATTATTCTTGTTTTGGATATAGGAATTTAATGTCTACATATTTAATTCAGTTGGATACATCTATCAAAAATAAATAGGTTATGTGAGAAGTATTTCAGTTGGAATATAGATAGTGATATGTAGAATTCCTGTGGAATATGATGGAGGAAATATTTTCTATAACACACACATACTTAATGGGAAATCAGCCAACATTTATTGCAATAAGTACATGGAAAAGTTATTAGCTAAAATATCTCTAAACAAATAAAACATATTAATTACATATACGCTTATATTATTATACAAATGAAAAAGAATTTCAACTGGAATCAACTCATGTAGAAGGATGTGATAATCATGAGTCATCAATGATTTTAGTTTCTACCCTCTTATATTGACCCATTTAGATATGTTGCTCGAGTAGCCATCAGGAACATTAATAGTCCCTAGTAATTCACGATTTTATTTTCTATAGGTGTCATCACATAAGAAGCACATGGAACATGCCATTTATTTTTACTGATATACACATGATTTAATTCTGGTCTGATTCCCCAATATACTAATATACGTTGAGACTATAAATCATCATTTATCGTTCCTATAACTTTAAAAATAATTGATTGAAACATTTCACATATATTTTATTTCAATTTTAATTACGTATAAGTAATGATAAAAAAAATTTGTAGACAAATATACTGAATCAAAGATTATACTTCTCTACTTCCCATTGTTAAAGGATTTAGTAGAATCATTCTTTCTCATTCCATATATAATTTGACCCTTTCCAAATGAAAAAATGAAATCTCTCAATACATTATATATTGTAAATGAATACATACGATGAGGTGGATAATCAGTATCCATTTTATTGTCAAATCATCGATGATTATATCTATATGGATGGTCTATTAGCAATAATCGTCGATGTTCCATAAAACTAAAACAACAACATTGTTTCAATCTTATGGATCATTTTTTCTTTATACAAGAAGGAAATGATAGTTTTCCCTTCATGCTCCATCCAAAAATCATTGCATATGTAAAAAAATCATTGATCATCCACATAAGTGTAGAACACATCTAAAATATGTCTTTCAAACATGCATAATACATGTGCACACCCACATCCCAAAGAAGATTCAACTCATTTATTAATGGTTTCATATTTATGTCTCTATCATTGCTAGGTTCAGAAGGGCCATATATGAGTATAATCATGAAATTAAATGGGTTTTTCATAAAAAATCCTGGGGGAATGAAATAAATGTATATAAAAACCAGCCATGTGTTGTGAAAGTAAGAATCTACCCAATCATATAAAAAACGTCACATAAAAGACCAAGCCTTAGATTACGCATGTGAGATGAAAAATCTAGATATCATGCATCAAATATATGCCATGAAAATCCATATATGGGATGAAAAAACTCATCATTAGTCTTCATTATCTCAGTATCATTCCATCATATTTTTATTGATATTTAATCAGACATAAATATATTCTGGAGTCTGGGGATCAATGTAAAGTGACACATTACATTATGTGGAACACATGACGGTGTTCCATAAGCTTTTGGCTTCCAGTGGGATGTGACAAATTTTATTGAGTCATTTTGTTCAATAGTGTCCTCCTAGAATAAACTGAAATCTTTTTGGAAAGCATGAATTTTGTTTTTTGAAAATCCAGGTTCCTTAACTAACATCCATTCCATATAATGATTGGAGAGAATTTCTACATCATGTAGAAGTAATTCAATAAATTTGGTAAGAATGTAATTGATGGTAGTATTATAAATCACATAAATTGTTTTCCCATGAAATAATCGGATTAATAATTTCAAATTTTTTATTTTACCGCATTGTCGATATACTATATCATAGTAGCATCATGAAATTATTTAATCCTGAAAACATTTTCATTTTCATTAAATTTATCATGTTCGATAATGTCAATGTCTTCTTATGTCATAATCCTTTCTTTTTCATGATGAAAAATTATTGGAAATTGATCATATAAAAATTTCTCCAATCTAGTCCTCTCATTTGGATCATCATAAATTTGAGAATTCATTTTCTCCCCATTTTGATACCACACAAGTTAGGACTATCCCAGGGGACGAGAGCTCTCCATGGTGGTGGGGCTATCCAGGGGGTGGGGGGTGTCCAGGGGGTGGGGGCTATCCAGGGGGTGGGGTGTCCAGGGGGTGGGGTGGTGTTTTGGGGGACATTCCATGTTTTGGGGGTTGTCCAAAGGGGGTGGGGTATCCAAGGGGTGGGGTGCCTAAGGGGGTGGGGTGGTGTACGTGGGGCTGTCCAAGGGGGTGGGGATGTCTAGGGGGTGGGGTGGGGGCTGTCCAGGGGGTGTGGGTGTAGGTCGGGTGGGGGGGGGGTATTGTCGAATGGGGTGTGGGTGTCCATCCCCAAAATATAGTCATTGAATCCAATATCTATCCAATTCTTACATGATATTAGCCCTATTATTGATGACATAGATTATTATAGGTCTAATCTATGATTATCTTACATATAAATCACAACACATGAAATCGTAAAAACACCTCCAAATATCAAATTTGGACCTAATTTTATCTTCAACTCTAAATATCATAAATGAATTATAAAAAACACACCTAATTGTAAAGACAACATCACATTTTGATAATGGTATGTGGCTTATTGATTCCATGATAGGCTACCTTAGAGTGAGTTCCAGGATTCTATACAATGTGTAAATATAGTATTTTAATTATTTACAAAATTTTGTGTGTGGGTTAAATATGATCCTATGTATGTTGTTTAGGAATATGAGCAAAGTTTCGTTGTGAAAATACTAATGGGAGTATAAGCCTTGTTATATCATTAAGTTATATAGAGATGTACAAATTTTAAATTTGTATGAGATCAATACTGAATGTGGATAAGAACCAGAGTGATATTTCATTGTAGATATCAATTCATCTTTGAAGGGTACAGGTGAGTGTTTTTATGGAACTTCAATAAATGAATTAACATGTGAAAGCAACAATACAGTGGTTATATGTGATTCATTTTTTTGTCATGTATCGAAGTGGACATCCCTCCCCCACCCCCACCTGGATACACCCCCACCCCACCTAGACACCCCCCCCCCCCACCAGGACACCCCCATACCCTAGAAAACCCACACCCCTCCCCCACCGGGACAGCCCACCCCCACCCCCTTGGACAACCCTCCCCCCTAGACAACCTACACCTCCCCCACCTAGACAACCCCCCCACCCCCTGACAGCCCACACCCCACCCTAGACATCACACACACCCTCCCACACAACCCTACAGCCCATACCCCTTGGACACCCCCCCCCCCACCTGGACAGCCCACCCAGCCACCACCCACCCCCTCTCTGGATATCCTGCAACCCCTCCCCCACATGGACGACCCACACCCACCCTAGGGCAGCCCCCACCCACTCCCCCACCTGGACATCCCACCCCCACCCTCGAGACAGCCCCACCCCTGGATAGACCAGACCCCCTCCCACACATGGAAAACCTACCCTGACACCCCTAACAGCTGACACCCCTCGTTTGACACCCCCCCCACACCCCTGAAACCCCCTACCCCTTGGGCAACTAACACCCACCTAGACATCCCCCCCACATGGATAGCCCCATAACCCAATGCAGCCACTATTAGTGTATTTTATTTTTTAACCATTTTATGAATTAAGAAAGGAAAACCATCATGCATTAGCCATTTCATTCAAAACAACTCATTCAATTTATCAGGACATGGAAAATTAAATTTATAAGGCTACATGGGTCACATAAGAAATGTCATTGGGGAATGGGGAAATCACCTATATGGTTAGATAAAATTTAAAAATTGGGTCGGAAAATTGGTTGGTGAGGTGGTGTCTATTTGGTTTGGTGGAGTAATAGGGGGTGTCCAAGGGGGGGATTTATAAGGAGGTGGGGGGGTTTCCAAGGGGGTGGGGTGTCGATAGGGTGGGGTGTATAGGTTGTGGGGGTGTCTAAGGGGGTGGGGTATCCAAGGTGGTGGTTGTGTGCTGGTGGGTGGGGGCTGTCTAGGGGGGTCCAGGGGGTTCAGAAGGTGAGGGGTGTCCAAGGGGTGGGGGATGTCTATCAGGGTGAGGGGTGCTCAAGGGGTGGGTGTGTCCTGGGGGTGGGGGATGTCTATGGGGGTGGGGGTATCCTATGGGGTTGGGATTGTCCAAGGGGGTGGGGTGTGTAGGGGAGGTTTTCCAGTGGGGGGTTTCCATGGTTGGGGGGTTGTCTAGGGGTTGGAGTTATCTATGGGTGGGGGAGGGGGCTTCCATGGGGTGTGAGGGGTGTCCGGGAGGTGGGCTGTCCAAGGTGGTGGGGTGTCCTGGGGGGTGTCCAAGGGGGGTGGGTGTGGGCAGGGGTAGGGGTCACCCAATGGGGGTTTAGGGGGTGGGGTGGGCATTTTTTTGGGAGGAAATACCAATATAATACATTGAAAATTACATATACCTTATAGGACCAATACCACAATTCTAATCCATCTCCCAACAAACAACCAATTTATCCTCAATACCACTACCCTTCCCATTATTCCTTGAACAGAAACTATAAATACAAAATCAAAATCCAATTTTCATCTAAATTAATGTCAATATAAACTACCCTATTATCCCACTAAAAAAATGGAAAACCACCCACACCCCTAACCCAACCGTCTTCAATCCCTTCCCATTGACCTTCCTTATATCTATTACCCTTTACCATCTTTGAGTGGGGATACATCTAAAAAGCACACATTAGTTCACATGGTTGATGAACTCAAAACAAAAGGAGTTGGTATGAAGACATAAAATAATGGTGATTCATAGAATCATGATAGTTGATGTGTAGGTAATAGTAGAAAATAAATCAAACTGTTTGGTATATCATGCCACAGAGCACATGAAACTCTAGTTTAGGACAAATAAAAAAAAATGAAATAGTTGCAAACATTAAAACTATAGAATAACATATTAATTTGAAGGGTATAAAAAAATTACATGAATGGGGATGTATCTTTCTGGTGGATGGAGTTTTTCAACCAACAGTAAAGAGAGAGATTCAGAATAGCTTCGGATTAGGGCCCACAATCACACGAATGGGTGAGTTGGGCTGTAATGTATTTTTGGGAAACATTTCCCAATAGTTTCTAAAAACTATTTGGAAAAATGTTCATTACCAATAGTATTTTAAAACTATTAGTATATATTAGATAAATTAATGATTTCCCAACATTTTGAGTAAACTATTGGGAAATCATCCTTATAAAAACACAATGCCAACAGTTTAAATTGAAATATAATCATACTATGAATTAATATTTGATTTTCCAAATCATACCCATGTTATTGATATTTATATTTAAATTGAAATTAACTCATGATTCAAAACTATATTCATAAGACCATCATCTATTGTTATCAATGATATAATTAATATTGCAAGGATATAGTTTTTTAAGATGTTAGAATTTGATAACTAGATATTTTATTACAATGTCTTACATTTATTATATAATTTTTCTAAATATAATTCTCCATATGAAATAATGAAAATAATTGAAAATAATTTTTATTAATACATAATTATATATATATATTAATGGGACGAAAATAATGAAATCATTGAATTGGTGGGTATAAATAAAAGAAACATAATATTGAAATATATGTAGAAATACAAATAAAGGTAATTTTTATAACTATTTAATGTAAAAAATAAATAAGTGTAGCTTAAAAAGGACACAAAGTCATTTTTTACCAAAAAAAGTATTCCACAAAATATTTCTTTTTTAGGAAATATGGATTTTTATTTTGGGAAAAAAGACACAATTATAAAATATGACAACATATATATTTTTAAAAGAACGCTATAATAAATATAATTTAATTCACTATATATAGTAAATAATATAAATGAAAATTAATATTTAAAAAGTAATTTTACAAAAATGATTACCCATTAATATTTTATGTTTCCATTTAAAACCAAAATTACCCATATTTTGTAAATTAAATTTATTGAATCATATTCTTACACATATAAAAAAATTTCATATAACTTATATAATGGTTATAAATTTTTTATCAATAATTTTTAATTAATTTTATATTAAGAATATATATTTTTAGGGAACTATATTATCTTTATTGTATTAATAAATTAATAAACTAAATTAATCATTGTTAATAAATAACAATAATAAAATTTAATATAAACATATATAAAAAAATTGAAATTTATTTAATTATCTTTTCATATTGATTAATTAGATTAAATTTATCTTATTTTTAAATTTACTTTTTTATACAATGTTTTTCCTACATTCTTATATTGTAATAATTTCATAAAATTTTATAAATTTTAATTTCAAAAATGAAATATTTTTCAGCATGTAAAAATTAGCTAATGGTGATTTTATGGGATTTTCCAAAAAAAGGATGATTTCTATGTGCAGATTAAAAAATATATATTTACATAAATACCATTAAATATATGGATTTATTATTATTTTGGAATATATTAAATTTATATGAAACTATTTTTCTATGGATTATTTATTAAAATTATTTAAATTAGGTATTTAATGGTTTATGTTTAGGGTAAGAGTGGAAAATAAAGCTTTAAAAATACTGTTACTTTTATGGAATCATCGGTATTTATGAATATATAAAAAGTATATAAAACCATTTCAATGGAAAATATATTTTCATGGGATTCAAATAATTAATTTAAAAATATATTATTTTGTATTTATAAATCTATGTTTAACATTTTTGAAAAAAAGGTGTTTTTATTATAATAAAAGACTATTTATATCCCTTTATTTAATTAAGTTATTAAAATGAAACATTTGGTATCAAAATGTTATTAAAAATGTATTATTATAATTATTTTTTCAATAAAGTAAAAAATATCATTATAATCAATAATATTGATGATTTTGAGTAAATATTATTTATGAATAATTTTTTTTTCCAAAAAACAGGTTTTCTTTGAGTTTTGTGTACCTATATAAAAATTAATTTTCACCACTATGAGTAATTTTTATTATCAAATTTATTTTAATATTTTAAATAAATTATTCAAACTATATAATTAGTTCTATCAAATTTTGCGTCATATAATATGGGCACTATAGTTAAAATTTTCCACCCTGGTTAGGGATTATTCAGTTAAAGTGATTCAAAATCTATGTGATAAGTAATTAAATACCCCAAAATATTGTAAAACAATTTTTTTTTATTTTATTTTTATCCTCCATTTATTATTTCATCAAAATTATCTTTTTTTGAACGTCATTCCCCAGAATGTTACTTCATGTTACTATATTGTTAAGAGTATTTATAAGAGTGTCCCTCCTCTCACTTATAAAATGACCCCTTCTATTATAACTTTTCCATCGACATTGAGTAATTAATCAGGAGAAATATATACCAAAATTACATACCAATACTCTTTTCTACATATTATATATTTCAACCTCACTAGTAGATCATTCCCAGAAGAATTAAAAAGAAATCCATTTGATGATACCAATTTTATAGTTAATTAACTTAACTGAGTTCATCAAATTTCTTTCCTTTTTAAACACCTATAAAAAATATTGAAACATGTTAATATTTTTGAGTAAATATAATTAGTATATTAATTTTTATATTAAAAAAATTATTATAATAATTATTCTAGTCAGATATATAAGAAAAATCTATCTCATAACAATGTGGGGAATACTGCCTCTATGAAGTGAAGTATTCATTTTTCCTCACTTCCTCTAATGGATTTGTAAATATATGTAGATTTAACAAATATATAATATATTTATGAAAAAAAATTTATATAGAGTTAATATATTTGATACATTCCAAACATTCTATCTATTATATAATGAAACATTACTTAGGTGTATGTGTAGATTACAGTGTCAATAAAACGATGTATTTAATGAAAAAATAAAATATATATACACAGTTATAATTTTTTCAGTTAAAAAATAATTATATTTATTAGTTTTTTTAATATTATTTATATGATGAAACAATAATAATGGTGAAAGGAACAAAAACTCTAAATTGAAACAAGCAAGGAAATTAGGCATTTAATAAAAAATATTGATTTTATTTAAAACTTATAATAACTAGATACAGATAAAATATATGTGAATGGATTATTTTATATATATATATATATATAAAATATTGGATATAAAATATATTTTAGATGTAAATTTACTATATAGAATGTTATAACACATCTGAGGATGTTGGAATCCATTGTAATGGGATTCTTAAATCAATTTCTATTAATTGGTTTATAGAACGTCGTTATATAGTATTTTATTCTATGATTATTTAATTTATGAAATCATATTGTTTTATTATTTATATGAGTATAATATATATTAATTTAATTTAATTCACATAGTAAATAAATTGTAGTATTACTAATTAAAATGTTATAATCATTGTATATGGTTTTATATACAGAATTTTCTTTCATTTAGTCATTTCATACTATCTCTAAATGACCTCTTTGAATATTAATTTTTATTATAATATATACTTATGTGAATTTTAAAATTTTAATAGGATATTTTACATTTTCTTGTCAAAATATCCCTCTTTGATTAATTTCGTGATCATAAATATAAGATGTTTTAAAGAATAATTTTTACCTTTTCTAAATGAAATTTCATTACTTCATCTATATTTTTGTTTCTGATAGTCTAATCTATTATTATTTGGAATATAATATATATTATCTAGTCTATAATACTTATATTTAAATATAATCTATTCAAATAAAAAAAATTCCCTTTTAATTATTTGGGTTTAAAATACTATATTAAAATAAAAAAGGAATTTATTTTTCATGAATGATTTGTTATCTTCCTCCACACCATTATTTTATATAATATCATTTTGATTCGTGATTTCAATAATTAGAATTATATTAAAATTATTTTTTTCAATTCCATGTTTTTTCCACTATTCATATATTTTTATGAAATTACTCATCAATTTTTTTATACCAATGTTCTAAAATCATTAATAAATACCATTTATTAATTTCACATGAATCATTCCATCATAATTATATATTTATATGTTCATGGTTATCCTCTAAATTATTTTTTTGACCACTTGGAAGATTTAATTTACTGTGATAAAAAATATAATTTTCATTTCATTTAATTTGATACCATTTTGAAATAACATGAAATTCATATTTCATTAAATAGGTGTTCATTATAATATTATCAGAAATTTTTATGTGTTATTACACATTATGGTGTTTGATTATATATAATATAGGGTCCAATATTTCCCTAAAATTAATTGGTTAATGTTTTATGTCTCATTATATAATGATATCTCATTGGCATGATTTGCATTGATTACAAAATATTATGTAATAATGAGTGGGGTTTCTCACATCATAATGCATGGACATGATTAGGGTTGTTTACAACATTCACTATTTTTTCATCCACGAGTATGATTACATTAATTACATTCTAGGCCATGAAAAAATGATTCATGTTTAAATTATCATTATTTTATATAAATCCATTATTCATAATGTTTCTTTAATTTACATGATTATCCCATGTGATTCCATTTCATTTTTAATCAGATAATCATAATTTTATTTTTTTCACTCCCTTTTATGATATAACCCATTGTAGATCATTGATATGTTTCCCTTAAAATGAATTTGTGCTGACCCCTTCCTTTAGTATCCATTACACATAAAACTCTATTCATTACAATTTGGATAAAAAAGTATTATATAGTGTTTTAAGGGGGATTTTTAGGTAAAAAATGTGTAATAATCTGATAATGATCCAAATAATCAAATAAACTAATCCATTGTGTATTTTATATTAAATTATTAGTTATTAAATGAAATGATTAAATTTTTTAACTGTGTATGATATAAATTTTTCACTTTTGGGTTATCATGGTTTGTATCAGAACTGGGGTGTAAATAATTTCTTCCAGACTATAAGTTGAGATTGTGTGGTATGGTGCCAAATAGAGGCTTTATAGTGATATCATTTCATGATTATATAGTCATAACATTTTTGAAAAATATAAATTAATATATTTATAAAAAATAACCAAAATAATTAAATGATCAATCACAAACATTTATAAAAAAACAATCCACATTAAATAAAAAATGAAGTATAAATAATATCATATGATTTAAAAAGACAATAACTAGATGTCTTAGGGGTAAATATTATGATTCTCAGAGGGAAAGTACACTTTTTAAAAACACAACAAGGGTCCATTTCCAAACAATATCTCATCCCTTAATTCCATAATTTCATCTAACACAACCATCCAATAATAGGCCTCTACAATTCTTGTACCTATAATCATCAGGTCCTCTACGTTTGAAATATGATATGACCACTCTAGTAGGTTATGTGTACAAATTAGGGGGCCACCGCCAATGGTGTCCCAAACATAACCAATATATACAATTTATGTACAACATGATGTATTAAAAATTTATAAATAAAGAACTATATAACAATAGTTTTTGTCTCCAAAAAATAATATCCATATCACTTTCTATTGACCATACCTACTCCACCAAATTTTAGGTGTCTCAGAACAACAGAGAAAGAAAAACCAGTGGCTTGAGAAGTTTTTATACTTAATATCGTCATTTACCAATAGTCATCAAGTGGATTTGATCACTCAATATATGTAACTAAATTTCATTACTGTCCCTTGGGGGGGATAATATAACACATTTAATATAATTATATAACATCAACACACTTATCACATAACCACTATACACATATTAGATAAGTGAACAGCATGGGTATCATTTTACATCATCTCTCTTCATATGTTTAATGGGTTCTTACATCTAGTATCATCTTATTTCATCACAGACATATGATTTCAAATTTTTTTTATATGGGATAATTTATTTCCACATGTAATATATCACATAATAACCTACAATTTTTGGATAATTTTCTTCCATTAGTATTGTCTCTTATAAAAAATTATCGACATTAATCAACCCTTGAGTTGTAAAAAGGCCACGATGGATGTGATTACATAGTCTAAACAATCATGGGGATAATATACCACTCCTTAAATAATGATGATAATTAAAAAATAAAAAATCATTTATCAAAAAAAAAAATATACATATACATACACATATATATATCTATATAAAGTGGAATGAATCCCGAACATGCCAATATAATTTGGGTTACATTGAATAGAAACTCAAAATAAACCTAATATAATGTTCCCAGATTGGAATCTATTGTATATAAACTATTCCAATCACCAAATTAGTACATCAATATTATCACATTAGATTTATTATTTTAATCTATTCCATGGTGAATACTAGACAGGGAAACCCCGTCAGGACCCCATGGTCACATCAAGTCTCACACACCTTATGGGAGTTCCTTTTTCTCATTAAAAATTGTAGAGTCGAAACCACAATGTAAAGAGAATAAAATTTTCATCACATAACCAGACAATCACTAAGGGTTTTCTAATGGTCCAACATCCAATTATGTTAAGTTCTCATCAGGGGATACAAAAATCCCTTTACACATTTTGTTCAGCTAGTTCAGTAAACCACTACACAAACCTCTACCTTTTTCATTACCAAGGTAATACCATAAAATAATAGATTCCTATATTTCTAGAAATATCACCCCAATATCTAATAAACATATAAAAACACTATAATAGATATCACTGTTCTATAAGGAATGTATGTAGGGAAACAATTAACAATATACCACACTTACTTAGTCTGAGGGAACAATGGGAATCCATCCTAAGGTCCACTATGTTTAACTAATTGAATTTATACTGCAATATGTTCTATATAAAAAACCCATATTCATGGAAAATATCATATCTCATGAGGACTATGCCACCAATAATAGTGCTCTGGGGTCCATTTCAGATAGATAATGTTATTTTCTAGTCCTAAGTATTATAATAAAAATTTATTTTTTCATCCAAAGACAATCACACTGAATCATTGAAGTAGAATATCATTGATTTTTTTTTGAAAAATGAAATATTTTATGAGACCACTTATATAACATATGGTATATTTATATTTATATATTATGTTCAATAGGTTTAGTTTCAAGTTTGGGAGGTGGAGGAGTTGTTTTGGATGATCTTTTAATGAGTCCTTGGTTAAATAGTGGATACATGAGGCCATCATAGAGCTTGTGGAATTCTATTATAATGGAGATCCAATATAAAATCCACTAGATAGAAATAAGAACATATAGATGGGATGATATTATAACGGGAACCATCAGCTAGCTGCTGGAAGCTAGTGGTTAGTTTTCGACATTGGGATGGGTGAGAAAAAGGTTTTTTAGTCATTTTACTACCCAAAATCAATTTTTACACATAAAATCCATACCAAAACCTATTATTAATTGAATTAATATACATTTTACATAAGGGTGAATTGATCTCTCTATATTTCCCAAACATTATCATGGAATTTTGTTCATTGTTAAATATGTTGTTCCTACATTTTTATGATTTATTTTATTCTTCTATTCATGGTTATTTTGTTGTATTTGTTGAGGCTTAATGCTATATTGATATTATATATTGATTTTATAATGTGTCCTCTATCATCTATTATAAATATGATATTAATTTTATAATTAGAGGTCAAATATAATTTTTTGGTGTGGAACTCATGTTATATGATATACACGATCTTATTTCCACTCCAATGACAATGTTATTATGGGAAAAATCCATTATTTGTGAATCATGGTTTCAGGAATCTATATAATTTATAGAGTTTTTATATTAATTTTTTTTTGTGGATCAGATTGTGAGTAGTCTACAACACATATATGAGGTACGTTCTTCAATATCTAGGCTAAGATTTATGATCCTTTCAAATAAATTAATTGGTAAATGGATTACTAATATATTGCCTCCACGATCATTTATATTCTCAATATGCAAAGATAAATGCATTTTTACAAAATATATCCTATCAATTTTTTTTAAATTAAAAATATTTTTAAAATAAATATAAAATTTTCATTGAAATTGAGTTCAAATAATGATTTTAATGAAATTAGTGGTTTTTAAATTATTTATGAAATGTGACAAGATGTGGGAATCGAAAGTAGATTTGGAATATGTTTAACATTGAATATTTGTTTACATAGTATGAGGTATTAACTGTAATACCCTATGTTTCAATGAATTTATATTTTCCAAATTAGTTTAATTAATTTAATTAATTAAATATCATACTTAACTATGTTAATAATGTGATTCATGCAACACTGACTACGCTTGTGTTACACTCTATAATGTTTTTTAACAAAACCATAATATATTATTTTTATAGTAATTAAAACACAACAGTAATGATGTAGGTATTAAACATACTAAAATGAATATAAATACAAACTTTTTAAATAATAAATATAAAAGTTTTATATAATGAAAACATATTGATAATAACATATTTTTTTATAAAATCATTATATGATTCAAAAATACTATTTCCTTATAATCATTATTTTGTGAGAAATAATAAAAAAAGTTTTTGAATCTTCTGGAAACATTATATGATTAAATAAAATAAATTTTTTAATTTAGATTTTCTAAATTATCAAAGGGTGAATTATCAACATTTTTTTAAACATTTCATTATTTATGATGAATAATGAATAATACTTAATAATAATTGAAAACATCTATTTTATTTATTTTATTTAGAATGATAAATTATATTTTAATTTTTCTAATATATAATTTGTTCATTTATACATCTTTTAAAATAATTTATGTTAGTGGTTTGTATTTCATTTTGAAATTTGACATAATAACTTTGTAATATTCTGAACATTTTTTCATTAAAAACCTTTTATCTAGTCACATATTTAGGAATAATTTTTAATTATTTTTTACCAATAATGTGAATTGAATATATAATTATGGATTCTATATTTGGAATCATAATAATATATATTATCTATTTATTTAATCGTTGATTTTTTACCAAAATTCTTATTTATTTTAGTGATAATTATTTTTCGTGGTAAATTAAAAAATGGATTTACACAGGGTACATATAGACCCTTTTATGGGTAATACCATGAATTATTTCATTTTCATGTAATTTGATGTTCCATTTTATGTTATTCCTTCATGGAAATTATGATTCAATTTATCCTATGTGGTAACAAATTTCTATTCCAATCTCTTCATTTATCAGGATTTTTTATGATTATTTATCTAATATTGAAATTTCATGTTATACCTCTCATGAATTCAAATTAATGTTCTTTTAAAATTTTAATTAATTTATTCTTATTTTTCACTTTAATTTTTAATCACTATTTCATACACAAGTTATTAAAAAATTATTTATACTAAAATCAATCATTATTTCTCTATTCGATCATAAATCTATTTTAAAAAATAATAGTGGTTTAAAAATTAAATTAATTTATTTTTACCATTTTAAAAATTTCAAAATATATATTTACCCATGTAATAATTTTTATGAAACAATTTAATAGAATGCTGATTTCATTTTCAAAAAAAAAACACATTTTTAATTTCCCCAAAATGTGAAACGAATCATCATTTTTACATTTAAAACATGAACAAAGTTTTCTAATTACATGAACAATAATTTATTTAAAAAATAAGTGATTTTTATGTATATATTTAATGAAAATTTATTAAAATTTTATAATTCATTATATTTTTTTCAAAGAATAAAGATTATTTTTCTTTTTAAATATTGTAAATTAACATACAAAATAATTTTATTTCTAAGATGACATATATTGGTTTTATGTATTCATTGTTGGGGATAAGATACTAGAATATAATTAATATTATTATACCTAATGTTTTTTAAATTGAGGGAATGATTTTTATGGACCTTATTTCACTCCCATGTGTTATTTCATGAGGAAATTCATATAAAACACGCTTATTTTCATGTGTCATTCTATAATGAAATGATTGCAAAACCTATATATTAACAACATCTTATGATATGATTAAATGATTATAGAACACATCTTTTTCATGGTTTATTTGATGAATAGTTTTTATGTTATTGTTGAACAAATAAGAATGCAACCCATTCGGTGATTTTTGGGACCAATATCTCCCTCGATTGCATTGGGTACTGATTTATATCTCATCAGTTATATAGGTATAGCATGGGGAGTGAACAGACATTAGTAAGATAGTGATAAAATGTTGTGTGAGCACAATTCAGTAAAATAGTGATGGATTGAAGATTGAACCTAGTTCATTGATGGTATTTTTAATCTATTACCGTCTTTGTAGTGATCATTGAATATTAAGGAAATGGAATTCTATGCTTATGTGTATTCCAAAAATTATATGGATTATTCAAATGTTATCCTCAAATACATATTGTTATTTTTTCCATTATTATTCATGACTAATGAGA
Source organism: Viscum album (assembly GCA_963277665.1). Classification (NCBI taxonomy): domain Eukaryota; kingdom Viridiplantae; phylum Streptophyta; class Magnoliopsida; order Santalales; family Viscaceae; genus Viscum; species Viscum album. Next base: position 1,380,011,898 of record OY728152.1, read on the forward strand.
ATAAAATATTTATTCCCTAACTCAATATTATGATATAAGATATGAAGGTTATGGTTTCCAAATGTTATGCACTTGATCTCATACCCTTATGTTCGTGTTATGATTGTGTATCACCCTTGTTTTACCTTACTATGAATATAATCTCACCATTTAAAAATATTTATTTCTCAATGATATAATGATATTTATCATTTATGATATTTATATGAAGAGTAATAGGGGAGGTGAATGTATTGGGAGATGGTGTAGGTCACTTATATACCATTTTTTTATGTTTCCATGATTCTAATGGAAGTAAACTACTATGAACCTTAATAGTGTGGTTGTTTAATAAAATGAATATTCATCCAATATTATGTATTATCTATTTATAAATATTCTAGGTATTTATGTCATTTATCATAGAATAGGATTATTTATCATCTGGAATCTTGAAGAAGAAAAAAATATTTATATCAATGATGAAATTTAAAAGGATAATCAAAAGGATGAGTCAATGTATAGAGAAATGTCTTGTAATTTTATTAAATGATAGAGTGTGATTTTTTAACGAAATTAGATATTCACTGTTCTAAAATAGGATGTGTCTCTAGTATAATAGTGCATATGGTTAATATATCTTAATATTGCTTATTTATATCGACTCAATCACCTGTAGGTTCATAAATATGGGTCTTTTTAATCACCTAGTTTGACACTCCCAGGGGATATTCATTAAAAAAATCAGAATCTATGTTTAATCAATCATGTGTGGATTAAAATGGTATATGACTATCAATGACCTATTATAATTATAAGGTTTCATAAATTGAAAATATAATTTCATGATTCATACATCCTATATCTGGTTTTTTTAATTATGTTGTTCAAAATTATAATATATATTTCCAAATATATGTTTTATGGTTTTATTTAGTGGATCGAAATAGAAGAAACATTACTAATGTTGAGTGGGATAGATAGTGAAATTAATTCCTTCCTAATCATCTATATTATATGGAAGATGGAATGAAAGTTATTATTTCTATTCGAACACAATTTACTGTAGTTTTGAATCAAGCTTTACTACCAAACGAACAATGTTGTGAATGACATTCTATTGAATCATTCATGAGGAAATTATTTCAATCTCTTAGTGAGTCTACTAAAATAATAGTTTGCGAGCAACATATTAGTTCCATTGAAAATATATTTTTGTTAATCCACTATATTGAACATGAAAAATTAATTTTATTTGTCAACCATTTGTAAGGGGAAGTTGATAAATGACGAAATATTATCAATAATATTATTCAATAGAATAAAATTGAATCTGTGTATTGGGGTGATTTAATGAATATATTTTATAACAAGTACATTCCAAAATTAATCATATAAATATGGATATGGATTTCCTTAAGAAATATAAAATTAAAGATGAATGAATTTTTACCTATAAATTGAACATTAAAACACATCCAATGTATCCTTCTAGGTTTATTATCCCACATTTATGTAAGGTTGTTCAATTATTCACTGGCTAAAAAGAATGTATCAAAAGGGATTTATTTGTAAGATATATTAGTAGTAATGATGATATTTTTTGATATGATATCAAGGTGGAAATTCACATTATAGTTATATATCGATCTCATGGTTTGGAAAAGAATAAGAAGGTGGGGTTAAAGGGAAGTTATTAAAAACATGGGGAGAAGAAGATGATATTAACTTTACGCTCAACGTGTAGGAATAATTTGGGAAGAAGTTGAAATATGTAGAAAATTAAATGTTTTTAGTGTAGCATGGATTTTTCTTAGGAAATTTATTATTGAATTTATCAGAATAAGTTAGATAACAATACGATTATAAATAAAGTAGAATTGAAAACACCTCCCTTGCTTTAGTTCATCGAGTGTAAGGAGAATGAGAGTCATATTAACTAGTAACCAATCATTAGAGTTAATGATTATTATTGAAATTAGAATCCTATTAATACAATGGATATGGGGAACTATATTGGTATCTATAATGATCCATCATTATTTACCCAGAGTCGGTGCATTTTTACATAACATTGGCATGATCACAAAAGACCATGTCTAAAAAGACCGATTAGTTTAGTAGCTTTGGATGTACTAGATACATTAATAAGTTTTACATTACATAATAAAATGAAAAACTAAAACAAAATATTATCCATAAGACACACTCATATCCCTTAGACTATCCCAGCAGGTCAGTCATAATATACTTATTCGCATCCTAGTAAAATAAAACATAGATAAGGGTGATCTCAGATGCTCAATAACGATAAAACTATTTCTGAAACTCTCAAAAATAAGAATAAACATTTAAGTCAATATAAGACTATAAAACCATTAAAACATGATCTTCAGCATAATATGGCGAAGATAAAATCAAATAATTCCATTTACGTATTCACATGGATATTCTACTAGTCGAATAATAACATGAAATATCAATAAACACATTCATAATAATTGAATGAATAATTCCAGGCTTCATAACCACATAGTCAAGGCCTTGTGCCCAGACTTTAAAAAAAATTTCAAGGCATTGTGCCAAGACACTAGTTTGTCTCTTGAGTCCTACCGATGCATCGAGGAGCTATAGCGGGCTCCACCCATCACATACTAAGTCCAATGCATTCCTCATATGAAATGGTTAAAACATAACACACACATTTGTATTAAAAATAACATACGAAATGTCAATAAATTCTCCATAAACCAGGAATGTTATAAAAATAAAACTTCCATAGTCAAACATATCACAAAACCTTCAATACAATATGGAATATTTGTATCAAAACAAATCAACTTCAAACAAGTATAATATCCATCAAAGGATGTTGACATAGATGAAAATGATTTCTAAAAATTATTTAGAGAAATATAAAATTTTCATGAAAACATTGAAAAGTCCCAACATTTATAAAAGAAGATATTTAAAGACATTTTATAATCAATGTGTCCCATACCTCATTGAAAATTTTGAGATGAATTAACATTTTATTATCATTCATTTCCACAGAAATGAAAACATAAAAACCATTTGGAAAACATTGATATTAATGAAAATGATTTATAAGAATAAATATTTGAAACATTTAAAATGATGTTTCATTAAAAAACTACATTAAAAATAATCCCTTTGAAAACTCTTTTATGAAACATTGACATGGATAATAATTATCTCCCAGTATATACATACATAAATATCACCTCAGATAATAAAGAGATTGTGAAATTAACCCTTACCTTGTACTTTTTCTTGATCGAGGGTAGGTTAACCTCCTGTATAATGGTGAAATAATTGTTACTAAATTATTCATGAACCATATAAATTAACATGATATCATATATGATCTTTATTTATTGTTTTTTACGGATATTTCTGAAGTATCATCATTTTGTGTATTAATTGATTCAATTTTATTTTTATGATTTATTATGTATGTAATGTTTTTTATGGATAGGATGTATATTATTAACATTAAGAATGATATTAAGTCATTATAAATTATTTTTTTAATCATCAAATGAAAAATATTTTTGAATGGATACGATGGGGAATGAATCTCAACGCATTTTTGGAGACAATAATCCATACGTATGCATGAGCGACAATATCATTCTTTGGTATTAAAATAAAATATAATGGGAAGGTATATTATATATACAGAATAATTATCATATTATATTTATTATTTACATAATTTATACTCACTATTATGCCTATCCAAATCATGATGTGTTTTAATAACAAACTACACCATGACGTGGAAACGGTAATCAGTACGTACACACATATGGTGACTTTGTCATTTATAGGATCGATAAAATAATGAATATTGTTTTACCATTTTTATAATAAAATAAAATTATATAGAAGATACTGGAGTTATTATTTTATAATTGAAACAACATTGAAAGAGGAAGTGGAAGACGAAAAGAAATTGAAAGAGGTGATGAAATATTTACATATTTTTCGGGTTCTTCCTTTTGATTGGATCAAAATGGGTCCATAGGTTGGCTTTCAGACTAATGGAAGGCCTCTAGGATGAAGGGAGGATAGTTGGGAGGATATTTGGGTAGGGTTTGGTCTATCCAAATGGTTTTGATGGTGTGAATTTGGGATAAGGGGATGTTCCCTTTTATAAGATATGTGAGGGTCACTATAAGAAAATCATGAAATATTATTTTATAATAAAATAATATTATATTTATAATTGCTCAAAAATTAATTATTTAATATATAAGGTGGGTATGAATCATAAAACACTCATCCAATATCTTTTAGATAGGTTTATGTCATCATATTAACCTTATCTTTTATATTTAACTCTTAGTTAAATAGTTTGACATTTATCATGTCTCTTTGTATTTTTATATTTTATGGTTAATAATCATACAATAAACATCCAAGAGAACCTCAAGTTTTTCATTAATGACATTCATAATATTATTTAAGCTTTTTTTCCAAACCTTATATTTCTAGGAATATAATTTATATTAATAATATAATATGTGTTTTAAAAACATTTTTATGTCAATTTTGACACTATTTGGAATTTTGTATTTGTAAAATTCTGAACAACATTATTACATCGAAAAAAACACATTTAAATAACCATATCATGACATATAAACCTATAAAATTAGTGGAATCTATTGAAATACTCAAATTAGATTTATTTGGATATTTATAATATTAATGATTTTAATCATTCATTAATAAGGTAATTACTGCATAATCATTGTGTCATAAATAAATTTAATTATATAATGACTAAAAAATATAAAAAAATACCCTTACATGATAAACAGTATTATATTCATAATTAATATTTATAGTAGAATTAATATAATGTATAAACCTATATTAAAAAGGCTTTAGTGATTAATCATTGATTTTAACTCTTTTAACACTTCTTTAAATAAAATAATAATAAATGTCCTAATATAATCCAAGTGGACCTAAAGATCATATATTCCTCATAAGGTTGTTTATGGTCAAATTACACTTATCTAATAGAATTAGGACATGTGTTATGGTAATAATAATATCATTTTTACACTTAATTACCCTATTTACTTTTAACAGTGTTAAATAAAAGTAAAAAGGTTCTATTCACCAAAAATTATTTTCATCTTATTGAACCACATTTTACGTACTAATATCAACTTTTTATCTCAGATTTTTGAAATTCAATTCATATAATTGTTAAAATGAAGGTTTATGTAATGTTTCAAAAACTCGTAGGAGGTGAGTAAATGACAGTAAAAAGTTCCATAAAATTTTACATATCTAATATTATTACAAAATGACTCCAATGAATTATATTGAACATAAATAGGTAATATGTACATATTTTGACGTAAAATAAATTAATATAAAATAACTAACTATTTAAATTATAATCCAGATTTAACCAATAACATAATGTTTTTCTACAATTCATCAAAAATTGAATATTTTTAGAAAAAATGAAAATTCAACCATAAGATAATTTCTATATTCCGAATCCAAAAATGACGTTCATTTTGAAAGATAAAATTTATAAAATTTCAAAAAGTGGGTATTACTATTCATAATGGCAAGTTGGATTGGTTGTGATGTGTTTGAAGTCGAAGTTTCATATAACAAAAGCTATTGTTTTATTCAATGGGAAACGTTCCATGGAAGCTTGGGGTGTACATTATCCCCACCTTAAAATAATTTCATCCTCGAAATATTAGAATATTACTGCATTAAAAGATTTGGGTGGTTGATCATCATTAGTTCATCAGGTTCCCACATTACCACTTTCATCTTATGGTTTCTCCATAGAACTTTTACCATGCGAGTCGTCCAGTTTCTCAGTACTTGTTCTCTGGTAAAATGAATTTTGACAGGCACTTCACAATAATACATATCAGGTTCCAATTGAATTTTCCTCATAGGTGAGTACATGTGTTGGGTCTGGCATGTATTTTCTCAAAATTGATACGTGGAATTCATTGTGAAGTATGGAGAGACTTGGAGGCATTTCTAAACGATAAGCTACAACTCTAATTTGTTCTATAATTTCGAAAGGTTTGATGTACCTGGTACTCAATGTACCCTTCTTACCAAAACTTATAACACCCTTCAATGGAGATACCTTAAACAAAACATGGTCTCCAACATGAAATTAAAAATCCTTCCTTCAGTTATCGGTATAGCACTTTGGCCTTCTTTGGGCTGCTTAAATGTGGCTTTGGATAACCATTACCTTTTCCACTATTTCCCAAAAAGTTATGTGCCTACGAGTTTTCCTTCACCAACATCATCCCAACTCATTAGTGTGTGGCATCTCTTTCAAAATAATTCTTCATATCATGCCATCAGAATACTTGAATGGATGCTATTGTAATAGGAAAATTCTACCAGAGGTAAATATTGATCCCACATATCTTGAAAGTCAAGTGAGAAAGATATAAACATGTCTTCTTAGGATTGAATAGTCCATTCTGATTTCCCATCAGTTTGACGGAGTTAGGCAGTGCTCAAATGAAGATCAATTTCCATGGCATTCTGAAGACTTATCCAGAATCGTGATGTAAAAAAGGGTTCATGATAATAAGCAATAGATAAGGGTAATCTATTAAGTCTTACAAAATAATTAATATATAGTCTTACTAGACGTTCGAGTGGAAAATCTTCTCTTATAGAAAGATAATGTGCTGACTTGGTAAGATGATCAGTAATGACCCATATTGCATCATTTATTCTAGGAGTCTTTATAATCCCCATGAAAGAGTGCATCAAAATATTATCCCATTTACACTTAGGTATGGGAAGAGGTTGCATGACTCATCCATTCTATTGCCTTCAAGTTTTCACTTATTGACAAACCGTATATCATGAAAGAAAATCTGTAATCCCCCACTTCATGTTGTCCCACAAAAAATGTTCCTTCAAATATCTATACATCATGGTGCTACCATGGTGTATTGTTAAATAGCAGCTATGAGAATCATCTAAAAATTCCCTTCTCAGATCAGGTATATCGGGAACACAAAGTCTCTTCCCAAATTTCAAAATCTCGTCATCATATATGATTTTGATCAATCTCCCATCATTGAAAACATTAATTTTCTATTGAATCTCCTTATCATCATCCAAATAATTTTTTATCCTTTCTAGTAAAGATGGATTGGTAACCATTTGAAATAGTATTGATGTTTCTCCTTCCATAGTTGTTCCCATATACATTTTCACTAGATCCATTAATATAGGATCCCTTTCAACTCTCATATTGTTCAAAACTCCATGATCCTTTCAACTCAAAGCATATGCAACCTTATTTTCCTTCCCGGAGTGGTATTTTATTGTGAAATCGTAATCCTGGAGTAGTTCAAGGCATCTCCTTTACCTCATGTTGAGTTCGTTCTATGAGAAAATATTCTTCAAACTCTCATGATCACTATATATCTCACTTTTCCCACCATAGAGATAATGTATCCACATACTCAAAAAAATGATTTTAGCTGATAACTCATGATCATGTGTAAGATAGTTTTTCTCATGAATTTTTAGCATTTAGGATGCATAGTAAATAACCTTATAATTCTGCCTATGGACACAAGGTAGTCATTTATTTGATGCAACACTATAAATAACAAACCCATTATTTCATGATGATAGATTCAAGATAGGGGAATTGACTAATATTCTCTAAAATTATTCAAAACATTCCTCACAGTATTTTTTTCAAACAAATTTAAGCCCTTTGTGTGTGAGCTTGGTTAATGTGATTGCCTGTTGGGCAAAAAACTGGATGAATCGTTGACAATAAATTGTTAAACCAATAAAACTTTGTACCTCAGTTATACTCATTAGTGCTAGAAATTCTTGGATTTCATTGGTCTTTGATGGATTAGTGGATATTCAATACTTAGATAAGATATGGCCAATAAAATAAATCTCCTAAAGAATGAATTCGCACTTTCTAAAAATCCCATATAATTCGTTTATTTTGAGGGTTTTCAAAATTATGCGCAAGTGATTTTCATGATCTTCATAGAATTTGGAGTATCCTAGGATATAATCAATAAATACCACTAAAAATTCATCATGATATTCCATGAAAAATATATTAATTATATCCATGAAAACAAAGGGTGAGTTAGTCAATCCAAAATGCATTATTGTAAACTCATAATGCTCGTATTTGGTCTGAAATTCTATTTTCGAAATGTATTCATTCTTCAAACCCAATTGATGATATCCATATCATAGTTAAATCTGTGATAAATATTGATAACCATGATGTTGGTCGAATATATCATCAATGTGAGGTAGGGCATACTTGTTCTTTGTTGTTATATCATTGATCTCTCTATATTCAATGCATAACCTCATAGATGCATCATTATTTTTAACAAAAAGGATAGGGTCTCCCCATGGAGAAACACTTAGGAGAATAAATCCATTATAACTCAATTCCACTAGATTATTCATTAGTTCCACTAATTCCACAGTGGCCATTCTATAATGGGTCTTCGATATGGGCCTTGAACCAGAAGTTAAATCAATTGAAAACTCAATTTCTATTTCTAGAGGATTTCCAGGTAAATATTCTGGAAACACATCAATATATTATTGGACAATAGGTATGTACTCTATTTGAACATTCATTCACTCACCCATATATATTTCACTCTCTTCCTCCCCAAAAAATGAGTTTACATGAGCTACTAGGGGTGGATCTAGATAAGAATAAGATGGTGAAATTTCTGCTCTGAAGATAAGGTACTCCTTATCATCATTGAAAATTGTAACCTCTTTATTCTTACAATAAATTGTTGTATCTTGGTATGAAATCCAATTCATACCTAAGAATATTTCAAATTAAATCATGGGTATGATGATTAGATCAATAGAAAAGAACATTTTTATAACATATGGGGAACTGATTCACAAAACATTGTTGCGATGATTCTTCACATTGGTTATTTGACTGAAAACACCCTTGTTATGTCATGTTGAAATATCTAATTTTCATACCAAACTAGGAAGATATGAAAATAAGAGATAATCCAGAATCAAATAAAGCATTGGATAAACTAGTGGAGACCATTAAATTACCTACCACCACGTCTTTCGGAGCATCAAACTCAGCATTACTTATCATATAATCCTGGCCTTGCTCCCTTGGACATTTCATTGATAAGTACACTTGGGGGTTATGAAATGCATTTACATAATGCCCCTTTTCTATAATTGTAGCATTCAACATTAATAGCCTCTTTCTTCTCCATGAAACCACAAGCTTTGTGGCCTTTTTCACCACATTTTTAACAGACTGACATTCAGGAAAGTACCGAGGTGTTTCTTCCCACATTTACTACAGGATATATATTATAAATTTCCCTTATTCTCTTTATTTTAATTTCTAGAGTGTTCAGAAAATCTTTTTTACTCTTTCTTTGATTTAAATTCGTAAGACTTATAGAATTCATTTTCTGTCTTGATAGCACATGATACAATATCTCTGTATGACAAGAAGGATTGTGAGACAAATTCTCAATGAATAAATGGCTTTAACTCATCAATGAAATGATCAATCTTACTTCGTGGGTTATGTATATAATCAGCATCATGCCTTGCTATCATTTTAATGTTAGTTTCATAAATTGTGACGTTGTCATCCATTTTTTTCCTCAGACTTAGAAATTATATTTCCTTATCTTCAGGATTGTCATGATGATAGTATTTTTCTATGAAAATATCTTTAATCTCCCTCCATTCCAAATTTGATACTTCATAATCTTCCTTTATGTTTTGAATCAATGACCACCTTTGATCTGAATCTCTCATGAGGTGAAAAACTTCCATGATAACTTTTTCTCTTTAGTTACTCCACAATGCCTGAAATATTTTTTCTAAGGAGTTTATCCACTTCTCAGATACTAATGTATTTGTACTCCCATTGATTTTTGGTGGTTTTTGCCTCCTTAAGTGGTCTAAAATTAATCCTCCATGTTATGGGTTAGGGTGCTCCATACAAGTAAGCTTGTTATTCATAACCTGAGTGAGTTGTCCTAGTATGGTGATAAGTTGATTAGAACTAGTTGCTTCACCATCTCTACTATAATTTTCTTGAGTAGGAGGGATGTCCCTACATGGACTATGTGCATTGATACTATCTACATTCCTTCCATGAGGCACCATTTCTAAACAATGGAATACAATAGATTTGATTATGAATCCCAATACATTATTACAAACTTGTAAAACATGTAACATAAATTGAACAGTTTATGGATATAATCCATAAACAAAAAATTGTTTTCATTGAGGAAGTATATACTCATAAACCCTTCATAATGGTTTGTAATGAAAATGAGAATTATCCTAAGCATATCCCCTAGGAGTGTCGTAAACAAGTGTGCTGCAAGGCACATTATCGTGCACCAGTTCTCGTTCTAGTATAGCTCAAATAGTGTTTTTGGGTTTCTCCCCATTGTACATATGTGCCAGAGCTACGTCTACCTACACATTTCTAGATTGGGATGTATTTCTTGGAAAACTCAAAAAATATCTACAGTACCAAAATTCTAGGAAGATCATCTATACTAATCCTCAAAGTATATATTAGGGTAATGTTCTAAAATTAGAGTATATCTAAATCTAGATTCAATGGTTTGTACTAGACTTCATCTAATACCAACTATAACCCCCGACCCAAGTTACCCAGTGTCGGTGCATTGTTTTATAACATTCGCATGAACACAAAAAATCATGTCTTGAAAGACATATTAGTTTAGTATCCTTGTAAATAATAGATACATTCATAAGTTTTACATTACATTATAAAATGAAAAACTAAAACAACATAGTCTCCACAGGCCGCACTCATTCCCCTTAGAATATCCCTGAAGGTCAGTCATAATATACATCTTCACATCCTGGAAAAAATAAAACATAGAAATGGGTGATCTCAGAAGCTCAGTAAAGATAAGAATATATCAGAAACATTCATAAATAAGAATAAACATTTAAGGAAATTTAAAATAAAAAATCTAATTAAACATAAACAATTGCATAATATGGAAAAGGCAAAATCAAATAATTCCATTTACTTATTCACATGGATATTCTACTCGTCGAATAATCACAAGCAACATCCATAGACACTTTCATAGCAATGGAATGCATAATTCCTGACTTCATAACCACATCATCAAGGCCTTGTTCCAAGACTAAAAATAAGATATTATCAAGGCCTTCTGTAAGGAAACATGCTTGTCTCATTAGTCCTACTGATGCATTGATGAGCTATAGGGGGCTCCACCCGTCACTAACTATGTCCAATGCATTCCTCATATGAAAAGGTTTAAACATAAAATAAACATTAGTATTAAAAATAGCATACGAAATGTCAATACATTATCCATAAACCATGATTGGTATAAAAATAACACATCCACAGTCAAAAAAATCACAAAAGCTTCAATAAAATGTGGAATATTTGTATCATAATAAATCAACTTCAAATAAGTTTAAAATCCATCAAATGATGTTGACCTAGATTAAAATGTTTTGTAAAACTCTTTGAGAGAAATGCCGATTTTTCCTGAAAACATTTAAATTTCATAGAATTTAAAAACGAAGACATTTAATAAATTTTTTAAATCAAAATGTCACATTCCACTTTGAAACATTTAAAATAAATTAACATTTTATAAACATTCATGTCCATATAAATAAAACTTAAAAACCATTTTGAAAACATGGATATTAATGAGAATGATTTAGTAGAATAAATATTTAAAACATTTAAAATGATGTTTTAGTAAAATAGTCCCTTAAAAATAATCCCTTTGAAAAATCTTTTATGAAACATGGATGTGGATAATAAATATATCCCTGTAGATACTTATGTAAAAACAACCTCAGATAATAAATTGATTGTGAAATTAACCGTTACCTTGTACTTTTCTATGGTCGAGGGTAGGGAAAACTACGTTATAACAATGAAATAATTGTTATTAAATTATACATGAACCATATAAATTAATTTTATATCATATATGATCTTCTAATATTGCACTGTTAATGATATTTCAGTAGTGTCATCATTTCGAGTGTTAACTGATTCATTTTCCATTATATGCTTTGTTAAAAGATTAATGTTTATTATGGATAAGATGATTATTATTCCTATTAAAAATGATATTATGTTTCTAAATATTATTTTTTAATCATTAAATGAATATTAGTATTGAATTGAAATGATGGGGGATTACTCTCATTGCGTTCGTGGAGACAGAAATCTGTACGTACGCACGAGCAACAATCTCATTATTTTGATATTAAAATCACATATAATAGGAAGGTAAATAATATATACGGAATAATTATCATGTTATTTTTATTATTTTCATCATTTATACTCATTATTATACCCATAAAAGTGATGATGTGTTTGAATAACAAACTACACCACGATGTGGAGATGATAATCGGTACATGCACACATATAGTGACATTTTCATTTATATGATAGATAAAATAATGAATATGGTTGTACCATTTTTATAATAACATCACTATATATAAAATATACAAGAGATATTATTTTAGAATGGAACCCACAATGAATGTGGAAGTTGAAGACGAAAATAACTTGAAAGAGGTGATGAAATATTTACCTCTTCTTCGGGTTCTTCCTTTGGATTTTATCAAAAGGGCTTTTTAGGTTATCTTTATGAATAATTTATGTCCTCTAAGATGAAGGGAGGACATTTGGTAGGATATTTGGGTAGGGGTTGATCGAGCTAAATGGATTTTAAGGTGTGTATTTGAGAGAAAGTGATGTTCTCTTTTATAAGAGAGGTGAGGGTCACTTTTGGAAAAGATTGAAATAATATTTTATCATAAAATTATTTTCAGTATCTAATGCCTCCAAAATGAATAATTTAAAGGCTAAGATGAGTATGGGTCGAAAAAATATCAACCAATAGGATTTATCTTGGTTTAGTTCATCATATTAACCTTATCTTTTATATTTAACTCTTAGTTAAATAGTTTCACATTTACAATATCTCTTTTTATTTTAATATTATATGGTTAATAAACATCCAGTAAAAATCCCTGCGAACCTCAAGTGATTAATTAGTGACATATATAATATAATTTAATCCCTTTAGCAGTAAAATTGATTTTTAGGAATAGAATATAAATTAATAATATGATATTTGTTTTAAAAACTCTTTTATATCAATTTCGACACTATTTGGAATTTTGTTTTTGTTAAATTAATAACAAAATTATTACTTAGAAAAAAAATAATTTAATCAACCCTAACATGTCATATTAACCTATAAATATAGTGGAATTCATTAAACATCTAAAATTTTATTTATTTGGATATTTATAATATCAATTATTTTAATCTTTCATTAATAACGCAATTTCTGCACCATCATTGTGTCAAAAATAAATTTAATTATTTAATTTATAATATATATAAATAAAATAAAATTATTTAGGAAATAGTTTTATTTTTATAATGAATTATTATAGTCGAATTTATATTATATATAACCCTATATTAAAAATGATTTAGTTATTAAACATTGAATTAAACTCTTTTAACTCTTCTTTAAATAAAATAATAATAAATGTCCTAATCTAATCCAAGTGGACCTAAAGGATCATATTTAGTTCATAAGGTTGTTTTTGGTCGAATTAAAATTATCCAAAAATAATTAGGACATGTGTTAGGGTAATAATAATATCATTTTTATCCTTAATTACGATATTTACTTTTAACTATGGTAAATAAAAGAAAATAATTACTATTCACCGAAAATTAATTTCATCTTATCGAACCAGATTTTACAAAATGATATCAACCATGTCTCTTAGAAATTTTAAATTCAACTCATAGAAGTTGTAAAATTAAATTGTTTGTAAATTCGCAAATTCTCCTTGGAGGTGGGAAAAATACGGTAAAAAGTTAAATAAAATTTCATATATCTAATATTATTAAAAAATGACTCAATGAAATTATATTGAACATATAATGGTATTATGCATCTATTTTGACCTAAAATAAATTAAAATAAAATAACTAATTGTTTAAATAAAATGTTGGTTTTAAACAATAACGTAGTGTTTTCCCACTATTCATCAAAAATTGATGGTTTTCAAAAAAATACCAAAAATTAGCCTAAGATAACATCGATATTCAGAATCCAAAAATGTAGTCAATTTTGAATGATAAAATTTATAAAATTTCAAAATGTGGGTATATCTATTCATAATGGTTATTTCGTTTGGTTGTGGTGTGTTTGAACTCAAAGTTACTTACAACACAAACAATTGTATTATTCAAAGGACAATGTACCGTGGAAGATTTTGGTATTACAAGATCACTATTTCTAGTGAGCGTTGTGATAATGTTGTAGTAAAAGGCCGAAATACCATCCCCACTAGAACTAATAACGTATTAATTGACTCTAGATCTATATATTCATTAATATCTAAATAAATTTCCAAGGGTATCATGATTCCAACTAAATGATTATATGTGAAATTTGAAATAAAAACACATAATTGTATGATTATCACATATCATGTATATGATTCGTCTCCGATGGAAGTTTTTTTTATTTCTATTCCCAAAAATCATATCATTCATCCTCTGATTTAATTTGATGTCATCATAGGGCTCAATTTGATTGATCTTCATAAATATGAAATCAATTTTCAAGGAAGGGAATTTAAATTTGAAATTTCAATGTGACGATAATTATGTACTTCTGATAGAGATTAAATCTATTTTATTAGTATCAATTCACATTTAAAAGTTGCGTTTATCTTTTATGGTTTGGGTGAAAATCTAAATCGATAATATTCATATTGATCAGGTAATTGTTTATATATTTTAGTACTAAATATATTTTCTTCCCAAGAATGATATGTTGAGTGCTCAACAGAATTCATACTTAGTGCCACATCAGATTTAAATACTCACTATATAATTTCCTTGATTGAGTTGTAGGAATTAAATTCAATACATCAGGAAAACTTTGAAAAGTGATTTATTCATCTATGAGATTTGCCGTCTGGGTACCTTATTAATTTGTAAGTAATTGTGGATCGATGTGCCTCCATATTTATTATTGGGATCTAAACACAATCTCTAGAAAGAAAAATTATCTTATTCTCCATATTGATGTCTAGTTTTATCAACATCATGGTGATAAATAATTTTACATTATATAAATTCATTTTGGATGTCATCAATTAAGGTTAATGAATTTGGAAATACATAATATGACATTCTATTCAAGGTATGGAAATTATTAATATTTATTGATGACCATATGTCTTAATAATTCACCTGTTATCTTCATGGATTTAGTAAATAATGTCTTTAGATATTACCTTTATTGATTTGTTTTTGTCTTCAAAAACAATATTCTTATCAAATCAAAGTGAAATTAAGACCCTGAATACCACTTCAAAATGGTATTACATAGACTAGGGAATGAAAAAATGTATGCAATATTTACAAATAGTGAACTTTGGCTTCAAATGATTTCATTTTTGAGTCATATAATCTCAATAGAGCATATACCAATACTTCCATCAAATATGAAGACTACTAAATGTTATCCTAACCAACCATAATTACTGAGAACCAAATATTAAATTTTTAGATAGATATTATCGATGTATTGTTGATAATTTACAACGAATATTTAATACACTCACATTGATAACCAGGAATATAGACAAGATTATCTACAATGATGAATGTGAAGAAAATTTTAGAGATCTGAAAGGAATATTAGTCTGTGTACTTATCTTACAATACCAATTAGTAGAAATGGTGTTGTAATATATAGTGATGAATCCATGAAGGAATTGGGATTAATTATTATGATGAATTAAATGGTTATAGCTTATGACTCATGAAAATTGAATCATCAATGTCAAAATTACACTACTCAGGATTTCGAGTTAATTGTGTAAAATTTTCCATTAAATATATCATGGAATTATCTTTATGTACAACAGTTTTACATATATAATGTTCATAAATTTTTAAATCATATATTCAAATAGAAAATTTTGAAAATATTACAAAGAATATGGTTGTAAAATAATAATGATTATGACTTCAAAATAAATTACCAACCCGGGAAGAAGAAAATGGTGGGTGAAGCATTTAGTAGATTGGATTATGCCAGCTTTTGAATGATGAGTATCAATAAAGATATAAAATTTTAGTATTTGAAGAGAAGTAATTAAGAAATCCTGATGGAAGAGGAAAAATATTATCATGGTGAATTTAATGGTAAACCATTTTTGAAATTAATTATTACAGAGGTGACCAAGTTAGGTGTGGAGATGAAAATGAAGGGGTAGAAATGTTACTAGGATTGTACATGATTATTACAGAATAATACCAGTCAGGAAACTTTTATATAATACACAGATACAAAACATGAAAAATTATTTGTTAGAAAGATCAGATTTGATCATTCTCTATTCATCCTATAATTACAAGGATGATAAAATGAAGAGAGATATCATAGAGTAGGTATCTCAGTTCAAGAAATTTCAACATGTTAAGGACGAAAGAAAAAATTGTAAGGAGATTTTTCATTTGTTACTCATAGTATAGTGTCAATGGGAAAACATCACCATATAGTTTTTATTGGAATCCCTAAAAAATATAGGGAAATTATTTCTATGTAAGTTATAGTCAATCTCCATAATAATTCATCACACTTTTTCAGTATCATAGAAGTCATCTCAATAGATCAGATTTTCAATATATACATTTAATTATTCTAATGGATTCACTATGAACCACATTCCATTATGTTTGACTGAGATCGGTGGTTTACATTAATGTCTTTTTGATGTCTTCAACAAAATCCTGAATTAGCGTTGAGTTTCAAAAGAATGTGTCATCCAAAATTTGATGTTAAAAATAATAGAACAATTTAAATTATAGAGGCTATATTTACTAACCTAAAAGAATAATTTTTTATTGAAAAAACATTTATGTAATTTTTGAAAACCGTTCCAGTTCAAGAGAGGAAATCAACTGACCCCGAAAGAAATTATTGAATACTTAACACCTTTCTCTAGTTGAGTTTTCTTACAACAATTTCATTCACATAAATAATTCATATTTATCCTTATGAATCCAACTATAGTAATTAATGTATAGCTCCAATGTGATAAAATTAAGTTGGATATAGAATGCTATAAGGATATATGATAGATAAAGAAATGATATTGAATGTTAATGCTATTCTAAAACTCATAAATGATGGTCATATTTAGTAGAAAAGTTATACAGATAATATTTGGCGATATCTTGAATTTGATGTTGCTGATAATGTGTTCCTATAAATTTTCCCCCAGAATAATGTTTCAATATTTTAGAAGAAAAGGAAACTAATCCCTAGATATGTCGATCCCATTGAAATCTTGATCATATTGCGATGGTATCCTTTCACTTTGCACTTTTTCTACACCTCACTCTAGTACATGGTGTGTTCCCTGCACATCTCACGAGGAAGTACATACATTACCCGACAGAGGTATAGAAATAATATGTCATACCTCTAGAGAAAGATAATTATTATGTGGAATAACTAATGGTAATTATTTATTATATAGACAATGATTTTGGAATCAAGATAACTCTTCTATTCAATTCTTTTTAGTGAACCCACCAGTTTAGGGATTCTATATGGGTCCTTGGGTATAATATGAGGTAGAAGAATCCACTTTTTTGGTTTAGAATGATGAATTTTGAGGGATGAATACATTTTAATGGAATTATAATGTAAAACATTGAGGTTTTATGATTTATTTTTAATTAATAAATTTTTTAATGATATTAATTTTAGGTAACACTACTTTAATCTTTCACTTCATGAAACATTGACATATCTTTTCTTACATGTAAAATTATGTTTCAAAAAACTATGATATAATATTAATATAGTAATTGAAATGTGATTCTGATAACCATGAAATTAATCATAATTATATGAGTAGTAATATGTACTTTTCAAATAAATTTTATATTTGTTATATACATATATATAATCGATAATAAAAAAATTTGTAATGTTTTTATATGTTTCAAAAAAATTATTTTTTCAAAAAAATTAATTAATAATTATTTTTAAAAAATTGAAAAATTAATTTTTCAAACATTTAGAAATTTAATATTAAATAATAAAATAACTTTTAAATAATAATTTCATATTTACTTTGTTTTTAATCTGATAGTTTTTTAAGAAGAGTTTTATTTTTTTATGAAGATTGAAAAATATTGAGTTTCCTTTGAAATTTCCATTTTGGTTTAATATTATTTTTATGTAAATAATATTTTAATTATTGTAAATGAATTTTTAGTTCATTTATAAATATATTAATCCATTTATTTTCATTTTATTAACACTCATATTGAAATTGGATTTGACGACATTGTGATCTCTTTAACATTTTCATTTCAAAAACTGAATGTCTCATCACATATATGGGATTAATGATTTCTTTTCAAATTATGTGAATTGAATGTAGAAAAAATATTCAATATTTTGAATGGTAATAATATATATTATCTAATATTGTTAACCAAATTTTTCACACTACTAAATATTGAATGTGGTGAAAAATTATTTACCGCAGATATTGTAAAAATGGGTTTATTTGTGTGTTAAAAAAATATCATTGTATTATATACATATAGAGTTTTTAAAACAATATAGTAATTTTTCTACCATATCATGTATATGGTGTGATTTTTATCCATTTTACAGTCATTTTCCATGTGGAAAACATGGAAACACTTATTTATTTTGAAATATACCTATTGTATTCTTTCCAACACATATAAAATCCCACCACTTCTCCATCATTCATAACAACATAAAAATTACTTTTTCTAAGACAATACCTACCAAAATAACTTCCCAAATTCTCTACTGTAATCCTATAAGATTTATTTTCTATAGAAATCAATCATAAAATGTATTTTAATGCAAACCTATGGAGGATACCCAAAGAAAAGTTCATCAATAAAATTTTTGTTTAATTTATTCCTAAAGCCCTTAAAATATTATTATAAATTAGTTTTATAATTAAAATAGAATATGATGTACAATTATATTTTCTATATATTAATATCATGAACTATAAAATTATCCACTTCCATCAAATAGGTTGAAAAATCATAGTTCACATGTTCAGCAGACTACCACCTCATGAACCAATGTCAATCATTATTTCATTAACACCTCTAAAGGTTAGTATTAATGATGGATTTATTTTTTGTTTAGTATATATATTATACTTAGAAATTTATTATTGTAACAGAATTTTTTATATCACTCAAACATTCATAATCTCCATTTTGTGGGAAAATGATAACATTGTTCATCTATACGGTGGAAAACCGTCCCCATATGTAATGTGACTCATTCACAATTTACATGGTTGTATTAAAGACGAGTTTAATAATTTATATATATATATATATTATAAATTTTTTATATAATAATTATAATAATCATTTAATTTTTTTCTTGAAAACCGATAAGAAAATAAATAAACATTGTTCTTTTGTATGTATGACATACCATATCTATAAACAGTGTATTTCATTTCATATCACCACATTTTACAGATGACTAAAAAATAATATAAATATATATTTATGATATATATATTATTTTTATAATTATGTAGATTACATTACCATGATAAAATTAAGAGGACTATAAATAAAAAATTCATTAAATATATGAAAAATGAAGCTGTAATTTCATGAAATGTGACTTTGTCCAAAAATTATCAATAAACAGATAGTAAAAGGGAATAAGTAAATCATTTATCATATGTTATATATCAATATAGTTATTTAATATATGAATTATAATCATATATTTATTATAAATCAGTTTTAATGAGTTCTATTAAAGTCAATACAGAAGGTACGTTGTGTTTTCCAAAATTTTCTTTCGTTGAGATGCACGTTATGTTATCCACCTATATTATTTCATGAGATGTATATATCCCCTTGTGAAATTTAATCTCATACATTACATTATCCTAATTAAATTTTTTATTTAAATTATGTTATTATAGGATGGGGATTATGATTCGATGTTATGAAACTGGTAATGATTCTATGTTACAATCTAATTATTTATCAATATTTTTTATGATTAAGTCTCTAATATTGAAATATAATTATCTAAAAAACAATAAATATCTTGAATTTTCATACATTATTATTATTCATTTAATCTTCAAGAAATTTTTCAATTTTTTAACTCTTGGTAAGATAAAAATATTTTGAAAAATATTTTATTGAAATCCCACATTATTTCTATCTATGGTTGGAAATATTTTTTCATCCAAAAACATATTTTTTAAAAATGCATTGAAAATATGTTTTAATACTCCATTATGATAATTATAATTCGTAGTTAAACATGTTTGAAATTTTTTAAAATCTTTTTAAATGAATTTTCATATAATTTTTAAACAATGTCTTTTTTAATTTTAAGAAAAAATGTGAATGTAATCCTCATTTTAACATGTAATGTGTGAATAGAATTTTTCTGAAATCATGAAATATAATTTCTCTCAATCATAGTTTATAATTTTTGATTTTTATTTTAAATGAAAATTTTCAAAAAAATATATACCATAACAAAAATTGGGATGTGGAAAGGATGTTTTCCAAATGATATGTTTGAAATAACATTTCTAAATTATTTTCAATATATGATTCCATACAATGGTGTTACCTATTATTTATTGGTTATATGAATAAAGGATTACATTAAATATAATTCTATGTATGGTTTATATTTTTCTGGTAATATTTCAGTAAAAAGAGTTTCTCTTCATTAGGTTACACCATACGGAAATGAATTTGCAACCCCCATATTTCATATGTTATTCTATGATGAAATGATAATAACAACATTCTATTTTACAAATATTGTGAAATGATGAAATTTTTATGGTTACTATATAATTTCATAGTTTTTGAAATGATGAATGATTGTTATCATGTGTCATATATAAATATGGTTTTCAATATGTAATGGGTGGGACCCATGTCTCTCCCTAATAAAATAGTAAACAATTTATATCTCATAAGAAAATTATGACATGAATATGAAGTGAATCTGGTTCCATATATTCAATTTGGAATGTGGAGTTATCCTTGTATTGTATGGTGTCGATGGAATGGAGAGTGAACCCATTTTAGTAAGGGGATTTTTCCCACATGATGGTCTTAGAAGTGATCAATGATTAATATAAAAATTACTTTATATTATTATGTGTATGACAAAAATTATAGGTCTTTTGACAATGTTATTCTCTCATGTTTCATGTTCATTGATTCCTTCATTATTAATGTTTTGTTAACTTCTATTATTTACAACATGAATAATTATTATGATCAATTTTATATAGGGTATGGTTTTTAGATGTCATGATCCTGTTCTCTTAACATATTATTCATGTTATTCTTACCTATCTCCATCATCAACCCTCACTGGTCATATGATGTCATAGTTACTTATCATCCAATTCCCATGGATGTATTGATATTAATTTGGTATGATATTTCAATAAATTGTGATATTTGTGAACAATGTAGTCAGAGATGATTTAACTCCCTTTCAGAGTAATGTTTATTTTTTCATGTATCCAAAGAGACTAAACTATTATGGTACTTTGGAACATGTTTGTGTAACGTAATGATATTCATCCCAAATTATTTAATATATAGGTATGAAAATATTAGGACACTAAAATTTCATTTTTTTTATTTCTTATCACTGGGCTTAACATAGGAGGTGTTTCTATATTCTTTAATGATTTTTTCCTAGGGAATGATTATCTGATATCATGAACGGTTCAATCATGGGAAATTACTCTATTTACTATGACTAAATTTTTTGGGAATTTCTTAGTACACACTATTTATGGTTTGTTATTGGTCTTTAAGTAACCAAATAACACCAACATATGTTATAATAGGCCGAATCTGCATTGTTGATTGTATTTGAAATTTTTTTATATTTCATATTAATGTGAAATGATTTTTATCAATTAATAATAGATTATTTCAAATGTACCATGAATATGTAATAACATAATTGGGTGTAATAACTAAAAAAGGATTTTTTTTATCATTATATGGTTATAAATGTGAATTTTTCTTAACCATTCAATGTTTTTTCAGATGAACTGTATTGGGAATTTTTGATATTGGAATTTTATGAAACATATGGGTGGTATATTATTGAGAATCATTATCTGACACCCCCTACACTGTCTCGGGGGTGTGTAGACTATGTTTTTTTATAGAGGAAATTTAAAGTCCCCATAATGAGTCGGTGAGGTTTATGTACACTAGGATTGGGTAGTTGTTGGTTTGATGGTGGGATATCTACTATGTATCATATAGTGTAGATTTAGAATGTTTTCGGTTTTACTTTTGATTTGTTTTCTGATATTTAAGATGGAATTGACTATATTACCTAGGTTGTATATCTAATTCTATTATTTATTTCCACTATTGGATTTTTATTTTCTAGTTATCTTTCTATATATTTATTATATGTACCCTATATAATGTTCAAAATACCATACCTATGGTTTTTGTATGATTCTTGGGTTCTTGTTTTTGTCCCTTGGGGATTTGAAACACCACACGTGTATTGCAAAAATCATTTTTATAGCCGTGTGGGATGATTTTTTTGGGTTAATTAATGATAAATGTATATCAAATGATGATTCTTCATAGGCTTGGGATGTTAGTAGACAACTGATAGGATTGTTGAATCTTATAATATATATTTTGAGTGACTTATTACCCACATCTCATCATTATAATCCTTAATTCAAGTTGATAGCTTTTGATATGTGCATCTTATATTTCATTTTTACTAGATCTCATTTTATGATTTGTTCTCTTGAGTTTAAACCATAATTTTTTGTTGAATGATTATTCTATATCACTTCCATTATGTATAATAACAACATTGATACTTATTCATCCTATTCTATAGGAATGTTAATAAAGGAATCCTCATGCAGGGAATCCTCTTCTTGATCACAATCATCTAAGGTATTATTTTAGAAGTTCATGTTGGGGACTAGAATTAACCTTTTAATCATAACATAACCTAACATTTTAAAGATGGTGTTAGTTTAGATAAGGGTCATTAAATGTAATTCACAAGTTAGAAGAACTCATACATTAATAATTATAATGAACCCTATAATTCTTAGGAATGGATGGAAAATTTTGATCTGGTCTTGTACTTATTCAAGACATAAAAATATATTAAGGTGATGTTTGAAATGCTTATACTAAAGGTTACTTGAATGTTGTGGTAGGACTTTATTCTCCATGAGATTCAATGTTCTTTATTGGAGTATAAATACTTCGATACCCTTAAAATAAATATTTATACATATAATACTTGATGGTGTAATAGTCTATTTTGTTCCTATATTTATATTAGGGAGAGGGTTTGGTGAAAAAGTATGCCAACCATTTCTCAAAATAGGTGCTCTTTTCTCTTGTGGATTTGATATGTAATAAGATGAAGTATCCAAATCACCACCATGTCATAGAAACCGATATATCATTTCATTTATATATATTGATGATCACCAACTATACTGAATTGGTCGTCAGATCTATAATGGTAGTGATTAATATAGCATGCAATACTTGTTTTTTATGTAATCCCTTCTAGTCATTGGAAATTACGTAGGAATTAATGGAATGAATAATAAATTTCATAGTAGTTGTGAGGGTGTTGAAGGATGTTATTAATGGTAGGATTTTTTATTAAATCATTAGTGTCCAGTAGTATTCCCTTTATAATATGCCATTATTGCAAGGTAGGGAACTCTTGATTTTCTTTATTTTATCCTCTGATGACCACTTCTATTTGTGGTCTCCAATTTCATTTATAGAGAATATCATATTTTCTATTTATTATACATTATGGTTCAGTATCAGCAGGTCCAAATTCTACTATGATGTATTCAGATTCTATAAATCAAATAAGGATATAGACGTAGGGCATTGGTTTGATGGAATTTCACACATTTGAATAATTTTTAATTGAATGTGAATTGGTGCCACAAAAATGATAAATAATATTTTTTGTGTTATCTATATCAATTAATTTTATTATACTATTTCCATCAACTTTTGTATAACTATTTTCGTTTAAGATGTGTTGAAAAATTGGATGTATCCCATATCACATGGTATGAAACTAGGAGCCCCTCCTAGAAAGAAATAATAGTAGGTGTTTCTTTGTCCTTCTAATTATAAATTAATAGATTATGCTGAGTTATTATATCATTTTATGGATTTGATAATGATAAGTTAAATATTATTATTATAGTGTTTTGATTTTTAGGTAATTTTTTTGATAATTTTACTCATCATAAAATTTTTTCATTCTTAGCCACCAATTGGAGATCCTACGTGTTCTAGGGTGTGTGGGATCTGAGGTCCAATCAGGCAAGACCCTCTTGCCCAAATTTTAGGAATTTTATGTATACAATATTGGATGATCCTTATAATGTATATTCTCATGATTATTTACCTGTATTTATTTTTGATAACTCTATGGTTTTAGCTAATGTATTTTCTTGTCTTCCTCTTGAAAGGGGGTATAATTATCTGTTGATATAGTTCCCATTCCATAGACAATTAATATTCTATCACACTATTTGGAACCTGTAATGTTGAAATAACTTAATTATAATATTGAAAACCTATTAAAGATGATATTTTTTTACCCCAACAGTTTCTCCATGGGTCTCCCATATGCTCTTTATATATAAGGATGCCAATTTTATATCTACAATGACTATAGAATGATGAAACTAGTAAAAGTTGGTAATATATAATATTTACATCAAGAGGACGACTTATTTTATTTTTTAAATGGGGAAATTTGGAATTATAAAATTAATCATCAACTAGGTTATCATCAGCTTAGGGATAAGGAATTAGATACCATAGAGAACAATATTTGGACCGTGTATGACCACTATGAATTCATTTTAATTCCATTACACCTAACCTTTTCCTATGATGTTTTATCGTATTTTATGTAATTGGTATATCATAGAAATCATGAATTTTTTTTAGAGTTTTCATGGATGATATCCCAATCTATTCAGTAATCAAGAAAGGGCTATATTACCCATGTTTTCAATTTTAGGAATATTAAGTATTCGTGATCATTATCTTATGTTAAAAAAATTAATATTATAGATATTAGAGTTGATTTAATAAGGGTACATGATATTTGAACCCAACATGTCAATTAATCATGAAAGGATAATAATTTAATGGGAAGAAACATTGAATGGCTTTGAGATATAGATGTTCATAGAGATATATGGGTATTATCACCACATTAAAAAATGATTTCTCACCATTGGAAACACTATTTACGATAGTTACTATGAAATAGGTGATATTATCATGGGATTCTATCATTTATGCCTCATTTAGTGATTTAAAATGATATCTAAAATTTTCATATAGTATGATCTTTCAAGAAATTTGTATGGTCTATGTTTTTTATTATCAATATTGTTGTCCTGGATTTCATGTGTATATATGAAGGATGAAAGTGTGGTGGAATATTTTAATCATAAGCTTGGATATATGAGAATATTTATCCTACTCCTAAATTAGATACCTTCATAAACATATAATATCATAAGAGTAGGTGATTATATATTTTTTGGAGAGGATTATATTATTTTCTAAATACAATATAATGAGCTATATATTCTCTAAAAATGAAATAATCCATAAACTTATGAAATGGGTTGAATAACTGATGTCTTTTAAAAATAAAATTAATTATTACCTTATTAATGGTAACATTATCACTCAAGATATAATGATGATATTTCCTTCTCCAAACATCATTGATGGGAAGGTTGGGTCGAATGATATGGGTATATTTACTTTGTTTCTCCTATATATATTGGAGGATTGTTTTGGTATGGTTATGACTAGTATTCATAAGTTTTCATTATTCTCTGAGTTGACTCAGAATGAAAAGAATTGTGAATATGATTAATTAAAGATATTTTTTATTCTTTAATAGGGTGGGGAGAACATTTTTTGTAGGATTATACCCCCAGATGAAATTATTCTCTTTGGGAATCATTTCAACATCCATTTCACTTTTAGGAATTTAATAATGAATTATTTTAATATTTTATTCATAGATTTTTCAACCTATAATAAAAACATATTATTATAAAATGAGGGTGGAAGGAAAGATGCTTGGATTGATGTGTGAAACTATTAATTTCATTAATTAGTTTTATACATTTTCATCAGATAAAGCTAGAGTATCTAAATCCATATGGATTAATTCATCTTATTATGGTGCTAGTATAAAATTCAGAGGAGGTAAACATTTTCTACATTATTGGATTTCCACATGCTCCCAATGGAAGGAGTGTTATCTATATGGTAATATATTTCTTCATGAAATAATATCATTCTATTTTGATTAGTTACACCAATAGTATTTTTATGTTTTGGGTAAGATATATGTAAAAGAAATTATCTTTTTTAGGGGGTCCCATTTTAAATTTTCCCTAACATGGATCCATGTATTATATACTACATTGGGAAAACAATATGAGGTAAAAATATGACTAATATTTAATTGAATACAATATATAATCCATATATGGATGGGATGAAAAAACATACTATTCACATCATTGATGATATTATCAATTTATTTTTCTTGAATTTTGATGGATATTTAGTTAACTATCTATGATTGATCATGTTTTATTGTTCTAACAATTCCCAATCATCAAACAAAATAGATTACGTTAGGGACTTTTATGACCACAAATACATGTGACCTGTTTTTTGGTAAGATGTATGTGAGGCCTATCATATGGGGATTTGTATCATTTTAGTGACATCCATTCAGAGTAGAAAATATTTTGACACATAGTCACAACTCAGAGTCATCAGAAAATTAATGTATCATTTATGCCAGACTTTGGTAATTTTCACTATTGGATGATTTTTTCAAATGGTATTTCCTTGTATGGGTCACTATTTTTATGTGAAATTAGGAAATATTGATCTAAGATATGTTAATGTTTTTTTGTTCATTAGGTTAGTTGGATCAGTTTCATATTATTAAGAATTACTATCTCAGAAGAAATGTATTGATGTTGTCCTCCAAAAATCATATCCCATAAAGTATTAACCATATTATTAAAGTGTTCTAAATTTTGAATAGGTTGAGTTATAACTATAAATTTTAGTTAGGGATAAGTAGGTAAATATAATTTTTTTAATGAACTATCAATATGAGAAATATTCCAAATTAGTTATTGTGTTATAATGTCACATATAAGAATCTCAGGAGCCTTTGTAGTTTAATTCGTTAGCATGGGAGTAGATGCCACATTCCCTTTTGTATCATTAGTCTTAAATGAGAATTCAATGGGATATAATGTTCATTTTTGGGATCAATTGGAATATCTTAGTATATGTATTGTCTTCTATCTGTTTTATGTGTTTTTCATTAACTTTTAGGTGATGGAGGATGTGTTTTTGTGGATGATCATATTGGATTTGGATAAAAATGTGGATAAACTTTATACTATAAATATAATTAAATGCTTCTAAATTTTACTTCATATAATAACTCCACCAGAAACTGGGTGGATCTTCTAGTAGTTTAGGTTGTCTTTATAGAACCACCTTCTAGCCTATGGTATCTGGAGATTTCTCAGTGGTGTCATGTTGGGAAGAATAAAAAAGATGAATAATTGAATTTTTGTTACATAAAACTATGTTTTAAAAAATATAATCATCTTACTCGATGGTGGGTTTATTTAAATGAATACTAGGTACCTGAAAGGATGAAATGGAGAATATACATCAGATTCTCTTATATTATTTATCTGAATTTAGTTAGTTATTCCCACTTTGTGAAGATTTATTTGTTGTTTTATTCATCCATGAAATCAGGGGCATGTAGTGGATCTATACTTGACTGATCAGTTCTATCAATTTCATAATGTTACACACTTATTTCATACAGATCCAATCTATGTTTTATTCATGAAGGAATAATCCCATTTAGTAATTTTGGGATCTCATGTTCTACATGTAATGTGATATGATTTCTTCACCATCAACCCTAAGCTAGTTAATAATTAATTTAAATATGTGAGAATCGATGTTTATGGAATCATATCAATTTATATATTATTACCTTTCCATATACTGTATGGATGCTATTGAGATTGTTGTATGAACCATATGTGAGGTTGTTGTTAAAATCAATATCATTTTTTTGATAAAATATCAATACTAAGAGTTTTAATATTATTTCTTAAAATATGTCATTCATAATCATTTAAATTATATACATTCATGCATAAATGGATTTTTATTATTGTTGTATTCTTCTTATTTTGGTATGTTAATTATAATATTAAATGGACTATGAATTTTTTTTGAAATTTGTTTCAAATAATTATTTCTAGGAAAGTTGTTGTATTGAATTTTTTTTTGAAATTTAGTATGAACATATAGATGAAATTTAATGTGTCATATATAGTATGTGATATGATTAGGTACCATGGATGGGGTCATAGATCTGAGATTTTTTCAGGTTCCTATAGTTGGTTCACTAATGGAGGTTTCCTCTATTATCTTGGACTTTCATCTTAGAGAATTGATCATCTTATAACATTATTCATTCACTCATGTTTTATTCCCCTATTTCCTAGTCCATGTTTCTTAGGAAAGTATTTATTGCATGTTTGTATTGATTTATTATTGACGTATAAAAGAGATAGCTATCCTAGATTGATTTTATACGTGGGTTGATCTTCAATGAACATTGAATTTTCATTGTTATGGATTTTATATGACATAAAAAATAATTCTGAAATTAAAAATATATTATTTTAAATGTGATTTTAAAATTATATTAACTCGATATTGTTTATGATCTGTGAAAATGAGTGATTGTTTTATAATACATTTTATCTAAACTTGAAAATTTATTTATAATAAGAATTTTTTATTATATTGTAAATTTTAGGACAATTTTATATATACAAGTTATTGAACACATGGGTGTTATCCTACTTTTACCATTAATCTATCACACTTTTAAATTCCTCAGGTCCACATATATGTTATTATTTTTATACCAGAAACAGAAAGGATCGATTTTCAGTTTGAGAGATTTTCTTAATTCGGAATGATTTTTGGATTGTTATAAAGAGGGATATATATCATGTATCACAAAAATTAGATTTTCATATTATTTATATCTATTTATTTCATTATGAACATGCAACTGGGTTTTTAATTTCATCATTCGAAGTATTAATGACATTATTATTTAATTTTTCAATTATATATTTAATTTTCATACACCATTCATTATATTTATGTCATGTATATTGTTTTGTGTTTGAAATCTATTTCACTCTAATCATATTTGGATACTAGAGTCCTTTTTTCTATCCCTTAGGGATTAGGAATTCCCCATGGGTATTCTTGCGGGTTGGTTCGGAGCCTTGATGTATTGGTTTCCAGAGAATGGTTATGAAAAACATTGTTAATCATAAGTCATTTACCGCAATCAAAAATCATCATTCAATAGTTAAGAAGAATGATCATCCACCTCCCATCAATGTAACATCGAAATCCATCAATAAATACATTACAAAATTTCAAAATATTCAAAATCAATGCAAAATACATCTATAGTGAATTATTTATACACACTAATGAAATATATCATTATGTGATCTCTCATGTATTAATAAATGGGGAATGGAGTGTAAACTACTTATGGTACCCACCAAGACCAGTAGCTCATAAAATACTCAAAACATTATCTCAACAAATACATAATTTGTAGAAAAATAAAATTAAATACATAAATATTTCATGTTAGTGGAATACCATAATTGAACCATCACAATTCCTCATTCATTATTCCTCCTAGGAAACTATCTCGTTTGAAAATACAAAATACCTATCACAAAAAGCCCAAACAAACTATTCTATAGTGGAGTGGCCACCAAAAATAAAACTGAATAGAAATTTTTCTATGGTGAACTATAAAGTGAAAGAATGGAAGAATAATGAGAACATATTACCTTAAACATTGATTAATACAAAAATAAATAACCATATATCAATAAGATTTAATGGGATAATATTTAGGGTATATGATCCTCACATTTCTTATTTAGACATTTTGAAAATAAGTATTCAACTCGAGTGGTTTGAAAATCGAAATAACAAAAAATATCTTATACATGGAAAATGAAACAACAATGTATGAAAATTATCGCAAGTCCCATAGAGCCCATGTCACAATTTCTCCTCTTGAAACCCCTCATGGTGTGGGGAATCAGATCATAGTGTGGAATATCTCATTAACTAAAACATATAACCTAACATCATTATCAAAATTTATAATTCAATGTGAAAGATTCCATTTGGACAAATCTAACCACCTTTATCAGCTAGAAACTAATTCAGCTTAGATTCCATGGACAATATATCCTTACCACTATAATTTGAGCCTTCAAAAACAGTAAACCCTTATAAAATTGACAATTGTATAACAAAGTCACCATCCATAATGATATATAATATATTGTATAATGCATTGTGGAGAACATAATCTTATGCCTAAATGGTTTAATCATAAAAAATAAATAAAGAACTAAAATTTTAATGGTGAAACCAATATCTTTTTCGTTATGACCTAAATAAATCATAGATTTTTTTTTCACAGTATGCCTTTTGAAATTCATTTTTTCCCTTCCATGCTTTATTTCCGATGGTGGTGTTGTGGTCCTCGACCCTATCCTAAAATCGATTTTCAACTAGTGACATATAAAAATGTAAATACCATTGGCTTGTGTGTGACTAACAACCAACAAATAATGGTATTATAACATAGAGTGATTGAACAAAGGTACATATTAATCAATTTAAATTCTCTTGTTTTCTAAAAATTCAGACTCTCATGTAACATACATCATGCCACAAAAACACACGTTTGAGAAATGATTTTATTCCTATAAAAAAATTAAAATGATGTCACATTTATCCTAATATAACATATAACCAATCACTAGAGACACATTTTAGTCTCTTAGAGAATCCAGAAAAAACCCACAATGAGATGTTTTAACACTTATAATCCAATTTTGAATCAAAATTTTATGACATATCATGATTAAGGTCTACAAAACCAAATTTTTAATAATTTTACAACCCATAAGGATTTGGATTATTAAACATGATATGGGACTCCAATATGGATGTATGTAAATGACAATAGGAGAGGAGGAAAAATGAAAATATATATAAATTTGGGAAAATTAAAAAACAACCCCACTTAAAAGAGATCCACATGTATAACCCACAATTTCCTAAGTCAGTGGGAAAATAGTAATTGATGGTACCCAAAAACTACCTTGGCCACTACTATGACTAGTGGGAACATAAATTATTCCACTCAAATTCCATGTGTAAACTATAGTTTATTAATTCATTTTAAATCGCGTATTAGGTATTAAAAATCCTAATCCACATACTACAAATAAAATCACATCAAATAATATATAAATATTCTTATTCGAACAACTGAAATAAAAACCAAATCATGGAATGAAAAATAACTCATAAACCAAGACAAAATAAATCAAAAAATTATTATTGGATTAATGATTTGTTTTTTGGGGATCCTTTTTTATGCATATTGTTGTTCCTTTTCATGGACCCATTGAAGTTGTTTTGTTTCTTGATGTTATTTCTTGGTTTTTTTTTTGACATAGCTATTAGGATGTGAGAGCTGGATCAGGCTTGGACCAAACTACATTCACTATTATGAGTCTTCATGTCTTTATATTTTTTGGTGAAAGAGATAGATCCCATTTATTTCAGTTTTATCTATTTCTACTTTTAATGGATTGTCTGGTGTCTTCAAATTTTTGAGTGTTTTTGCTTCAGACTTGACTATAAAATGGTTTTATAATGGATACTTAATTGCCACATTTTTATGTCTAATTTTCAATATGTTTGGCTACATATTTTCTATATAATTTTGGTTTTATCTGATGATGGGATATGTAGTTCATCTAAATATCATGTGGGATGTCGTTTGATTCCTGACAATCATGGATTACAGTTGTACTTAATATGTATTTTTAGTAATATCATGTTTGTTGCGTTGTTTAAAAAATTGAAGCAAGGAATCCTGACAGAATTACAATTTTTAGTACATTGAAACATATGTGGTTTCTTTAAGATGGTACCTTTCACTTATCATTATGTTATAATGTCATTTTATTTGGATGATGATGTAAAGGATGATCACTTTTCTATCTCATGCAATGAGGGTCTTCTTACCTGAATACTTTTTGATCCAAATATTTATTCGTTTTCATTTACAAAAGCTGTATTCAATGATTTAAAGAATTTTCATGTTGAAACACAACCTTTTATTTTACAATCTCAATTGTATAGTAGCGCAATGCATATAACTAATTTTGATAGAGAATTATTAATATTGAGATAGTCTTGGGCTTCCCTCTAGTCCAAATAGATGCATCCCTTGATGGTGTCCCCATTGGATTTTAAGCACCATTATGGAGATCATGTACTTCTGGATATTATGTTGTAATGTTAATTTTTTCTACATAATCTTTTTTATTCTTTTAATAATGTTATTATTCTGTGCTGCCTCAAATCTTTACAGCTGTAAGCTCTTTACACCTCATGTTGGAACTTCGACTCTGGTTTTTTAATAATTTTATTTGTGTAATAAATTGTGTTACTAGATTTTGTTACCACATTTATAAAAAAATGGATATTTATGATTGTTTATGTGTTCAAATATGAGCAATTATTTCCACATTCATATTTTTTATTTTGTTTATCTTCTTAATTTTCTCTAGAATTTTTATTACTGAAGTGTTGAAATTGGTAGGGGATTTGAGAACTATCTTTTTTGTATTCATAATGTTAATGTATCATTATATTATTTATTTTTTGGATGATTAGGATTACCAGTATTATTTTAATGAAATAATTAATATGAAATTTGTGGGGATTGGAGACTGATATTACACTATGATTTTCCATGACTTTTGTATGAGATTCATAGTTTTTATTCTTTTCTCACAGAAAGTATAATAGCTACAATGATTAATTTTCTATTATTAGTATTGTTATATTAGAATTACCATTCATTAATTGTTATCTACATAATAATGGTAAAAAAATGTTTTTTAGAATATTAAATTGTGATCCTTTCTCACATAAATGATAAGGTAAATGAATATGATATAATGTCATAAAATATGAATTGTTTTATTTTTTGTTGTTTTATAATGATTTTATATAATTAATGTACACTTCTTAATATTCTTTTGATAATTTCATATTTTGTGGGGTTATAATAGAGTGATTAAAATAATGGTTATTGGTTATATCCAATATTGTGTAGTAGGTTGTGGTCGATTGGACTGGGTCAGATGGTTATTTTTATGCATTGATTTTTTTTTATTGTGGTCATTCAACTGAGATTCATAATGGGTGATGTGGTATTGTTTTTCTAGTGTGGAGTGGTATTTTAACTAGTTTGTGACTATTGAATTTGAATTCTTATTTTAATATATGAAATGGGTTTCATTTTAAAATAAATAATATTGTGTTTAAAGGTAATTTCTAGTCATACAAAAATGTGTAAGGGTATAAATTTATTGTGGGTAAAGGATAATATTGGGTTTTCATTAAATAATTATTTTAATGGAACATTGAATATAACTTAGTTTGAATATAATTTATTTTAGTACTATGAAATAATATAACTAAATAAAAAATAATAATGGTTGATATTTTTTCATAATGGGATATGGGGTTGGTATATTATTTAGTAATTGGCAGTGATAGTCAATTTGTTTAAATAATGGGGAGGTGGTTATGATAGGGGGTTTTTGAGTTATTTTGTTATGGAATTTCTAGTTTGATATTGTTTCTTCTGTAATTAAGATTTTATTTTCTATGAATTACATACGTATACCATGTGATTCAGATATCCTTACTGACCCTAACATGTTTTGGGTTATGGGTGTTATCCACAATCATCATTTCTACTGGGGGAATGGATAGATGAATATTAACACTTCCCCTCTCTGACTTCTGAATTTCAAATGGATTTGGGGATGTCAGATAGTGGGGGTAAATTATATTTATAGTATTGAAGGATCTTGTTGTCCATCATGTTCATAGTACCCTACTCTATTGTCTTTTGTAATGTTGTTTTTGAATCCCACCTATGAAAATGATTACATAATATCCTCTATGGGATGGGTTATATAGGGCTATGTTCTAACACACATTATAGATGAAAATATTTTTCTAATTGGCTCTAATAATTATTTTATACACTGTTAAGGTTTTTTTATTAAGGAAAATGGTATGGCCCTCATCAGATGAGACATGATATAAATATATTTGTGTGTGTGTGTGTGTGTTTCAAACTTATATTATTGTAAAGGTAAAAAATTAATGGGATCCCCAAGATATTATAAAATGGGATTTAAGAGTGAAAACCCAGTGGGTATGTGGTGAGTAACACCCACATTCTATATTCATTAATATTATTTTTCTTCACATATATGCATCATGATGGGTGGTATTTGATGTTGTAGATACTTAATTGATTCATAGTTTATTATTTTGGGAATTAATATGTTTATTAAAATCTTTAAAAAAGAGGAAATAAGGAATAATATAGTTAGTACACTTTTGTACTCAACACTATATTTTTACATATTTTATTGGTTTTCGGGTTGTTTTATTGATTGAGTTAGAGAGTACTTGGTTGGAGCATTGGGTTATATTTTGATATGATGGCATAATTTTTTTATTTGGAGACCTTGTGTCTAATTGAATTTTAATTTGTTAGTGGGATATTTGAATAACTTTATTTTATTCACTTTATTCAATGTTCTCATTATATATTACTTATTTTAATGAGGGTAAAACCTAACATTTACGCTGGTTTTTTAACATTCATAATTTCTTCAAAGTTTCCTATTAGAGGCTAGAGATGAGGATCACTATTATATTATTTACTGGTCTATGAGGGGTTCTTAGTGGGGGAGGGTCATGGAAAATTTATATTAAGTAATTTTTATGGAGTTTGGATATTGTTTGTAGTTAGTAATTGGTATGGAATTCTTGGGATTTGTAGGGAAATGATAATATTAAAACATAGTGTGAAATGTTTCAATGCAGGAAAACTATAGAATATAATATTAGTGAACACTATTTTTCCATGAGAACACCATGAACTCTTTGAACACCATATTTCAGATAATGATGATTATAAGACAAAAACCTATATAAGTTACATTAATCTATTCCATTTGTGATAGTTTTTAAATAGGATTCATTATGAGAAATTAAGATAAATTAAATTAAATGAATGTTAAAAAAACAAAATAAAAATATTAAGAGTTTTTTCTTGTCTATATAGATTGTTATTAGACTTCGGGGGCATATGGTTCATGTAAATGAGGATCAGTAGCATTCTCTCGTTTCTAAGTGGATTAGTGAACATATGTCACCAACCAAGCTGGGTCGTTATCCGACCCGGAGCCCGGCCCGATCCGCGACATGTCCCGAAGGGCGTTCCCGATCCCCATGGGATGGAACCAGTTCCCGGTATCAAGAATAATATGTGTGAACAGTTTACTAGAAATAGAAAACACAAAACCACTAACAAGATAAATAAAATAAAACAGTTAACTAATAACCAAATAGACCCTTAAAAATCAAATTTAATGGTTTACAAATTCAACCAACATCAAAAAATAAATGACAAAAAAAGAAACTAAATCACTAACTCAAACTTTCATGCAACCAGAGGGGTGCAACATCCACATGTCACAAACACCAACATGCAAAAGAATGACATCAAAAACCTGAAGCACCATTGAAGAGCACGACGCCACAACCTGGAATACACAATGAACACAACCTACTTACACTCAATGGAATATGTACGGTGTGAGAAAAGAGCCTTGTTTTTCATCACCCAATAAGAAGGTTCTACACATAATTATTTAATTACATATACACTTTCAATTTTAATTAATGTAAAGAACAAAATTCTTACCCAATATTAAAGAAAATAGGATAAAAGAAAACATTTTCCAATAGAAAACTAAAATTAAAACACACATACTCACTTTTAAAATAAAAAATGTGTCATGTTGTCGAGTGTAAAGTAACCAATCAGCACCAAATATGGGAGAGGCCTCATGGGTGTTTGCTATCTTGGGCCCCTATATCTTCGTGTCTTGGTGAAACTTGGCTTAGAAGGCCACAAAGGTTACAGAAGGTGGAATAAAAGTCAATGAACCTTAGAAAATGTGGGTTAGAATGCCACGACCCTCAGAAATTCATATGTTTAGTTATTGTTGCAATTATCCATCCTTCCAGTGAAACTGGGCGAAGTCACCTCTGGAAAACTAGTCCAATAGTCTAGTCCACCCTCCTAGCTACCCAGGCTTCTCGATTTGTGCTCATAAAAGTTTCATGTTCATGTCACATGTCACATTAATTCATAAAAGTCAAACATGACATTTACACATGAAAAATCTCAATTTTCACCCCCAAACCTGCTTTTAAAACCATACACACCAAAATCATTTCAAAACATAATCTACATAGGTTACATAATCAATTAAAACATCTCGCAATGTAAAAAAGAAACATATCATTAAATAAATGACCAATTGCACACAAAAACATAGTTTATGAATAAGGTGCACACTAAAACATTTTTCCAAGACGTTTCACACCATTTTCAAAATTATGAAATCCATAAAAATATTATAAAGCAATAAAAAAGGGATTTTCATGGCATTGCAAAAAATAAAGTATCCATTTATAAATTCTAATGCATTGACACATCACATGAACTCAAATAAAATTATAAACTTTGACCTGAACCACCCAAATATTTTGATTGAAAACCTTACACCATATTAAATACACAATTGCATAAACCACATAATTTAAAAAGCCAAAAATAAAAACATATAAAACAATTTATAAGAAATTGCTTGGCGTCAAACACTACACCCAGAAAAACCCCTCTTTTATGGCTAAAATCACACGAAATCATGTCAAAAATACAATTTTAACCTCTTTCACAAGTTAATAAGATAACTGCGTAATTTAAAAATCACCAATAATTAAATAGATAATAGTTCACAATAAAAAACACAAACGTACATAAACATGCTAATTAAAATTTAAATACAAATCAAAATCCATTGAAAAATCAATTTCCACTACACCAATTAATTAAATAATATGTTAAACAAATTAAACATGCATACTAATTTATCAAATAATGAATAGACATGGAACCACCTACCTCAGGTGAATAAAATTTAGAAAATTGATCTGAAGTTTTCAAATTCCATCATGATACATC
Organism: Viscum album; assembly: GCA_963277665.1. Lineage (NCBI taxonomy): Eukaryota > Viridiplantae > Streptophyta > Magnoliopsida > Santalales > Viscaceae > Viscum > Viscum album. Next base: position 1,380,049,541 of record OY728152.1, read on the forward strand.
AATCACGCGCCATTCTCATCATAAGGAACCTAGCGCAGACCTTAATTCAAGAACTCAAACCATAAAATTAAAATTAGAACCCAAAAATCAGACCCTTAATTAGATGAAAAACACTACCAGGAAGAAATAGGCATAACGGAGGGTCGGCCATAGGACAGAAGCTGAACAGTAGGTGGGGACGCAGCTAGATAGGGATTCGTTGTGCATAAGATTTGGTAGAGGGTTAAACAGTGGATGGACGAGGGAAGTATGGTGGATTTTGTTCAAGTAGGGGAGGCACGCCAACCATGGGGAATTGCTGGAGAGGTTGCGGGTGGAAGACACTTGTGAGGAGAGGCCACGGGGTTGTGCAGGTGGCCGGACGGGAGAGGCAGGGGCAGTCGTCGGATGGAGAAGAAGAAGGGGAGGCACTGGATTGAAAGAGTTGCTAGGAAGTCGTGAACTGTTTGATAGAGTGACAAGCGGCTAGATTCGAAGAGCAAGGTACGATAGACCTGGGGGTGTCCACGGAAGAGATGGGGCATGACACAATGGGGCAGGGAGGCAGCAGTAGTCGGCGCAACAGCTTGAGGGAAGGGAAAAGCTATGTGCAACAAAACCAATGAGAGTGAGGGGGGGCTAGGTTGCGATGGGAAAAGGGGGTAAGGGGAGGAGGCACAACCCTAATGGAATGAAAATAAAAATAAAAACAAATAAGAAATTCAAGATAAAATGAAAAGAAAAAGATAATAATAATAATAATAATAATAATCTATCTAATATAGTAATGCACAAGTATTCATAATATATAAAATAACTTAATAATCATCAATAATATTTATAATAAAAATAAGACTAAATAATAATTATTAATATCCTCAAATTATAATTATTATATTATTGTGATTAAAGAAATTTATTAATGTTTATTCAACTTCTAATTTTCATTTTATTTCTATTTCATTATTCATTATTATTTCATCATCCTTTTATGTTTTAACTCATTTTGAAATTCAGGTAAACCACGCGGTCTTAGAACCATGCCATATAGGTGTGTTTGGTGATGAAAAAACCAAAATACTTATAATAATAATAATTATTATTATAAACTAAAATATTAATAATGATAAGATTTATAATAAAATTATTGAAACTCAATTTATGGTACTAAAAACTAAAATAGTGTATCTATCATGATAATAATAATAATAATAATAATGTCCCTGAATAACATTGTTATTATTCTTATCTAAAAAACTCTGATTTTTTTTATTTCATCACACATTTAATTTTATTGAATTATTATTAATCCATTTTATTTAATTAATTCACTATTGAGCAGGTCGTGAGATGAACCATGCGAGGTCACACGGCGCCCCAGGGGAGGCTGCGCACCTTCGACCGTGGTACGCTGGACACAATCAAGGAAAAAACATTCATTTTTCTACACAAAGCGCAACACCACATTCGGGATTGGCCCACATTTCATATAAAAAGATTAATAATAATTAGAAGAAAATAAAATTATAAGATGAAAATAAAAATTTGAATCCTGATATATGGAAATGTTCGGGTGTTACAATTATCCCCACAATAAAGCTTTTCATCCTCAGAAAGCGACAAATAATGAGGAACCCTAAAGAATAAACTAATACCCCACTAAAGCTCAAAGAGGATACATACAATAAACAATATAAAAGAGGCAAAACCATCGTGATCAGAGAAAGTGACTCAAATTTAAACATCAAGAAACACGTAAAAAGACTTTTTGATATTTGCTGCCCGCTCAAAGAGATAGAACACCTCCAGTTGAGTGATCAAGGAAAGCAACTCTCGCACCCACATAAACCAAATTCAGATGACTAAACAACTCAAGAACTATTAAAATAAAACCACACCATTTGGATAGAATGAATAAACAAGATCAAACCATGTCTATGGGAAACTCTTATCAATTATCACCAAGACATATTTAGAAACAGAACTGAAAGGTCCACATGGGGAATTCTGAGGGGCACCCCACAATCAAGAACCTACCATTTCCCATGATGAGATAAGAAAACCGAAACTGGGAGGTCATGGCAGACTACCCAAAATAAGGGAAAGGCCAACACCGATTTATTCTAGTGACCTTTGTGCGAGACCAATCATGGGTATCCTTGCCATTATAAATAATAGAGGATATAGAACCTAGAAAATTTTCATATGATGACCAAACATCCCGCGACAAGGGGCAGGGAGGGAGTGGCCCAACCACTGGGCATCAAAACCAAGACCTATGACCAACCAACATCTCTATGTTCTTGGATGAGTAATATTTAAATCTGAGACCGATTTACAGAACAAACTCCATAAGGACCACTAAAAGTGATGAAACCTGGTGGGATTAAACCCAAGGACATTAAGGTAATAAGACGATTATGCCCTCTCATAGACAAAGAAAACATCATGCACCCAAACATTTCATTTGAAACGGAACCACTTGAAACTATTTAAATACCCTTCGCCTTCAATACCGACGATATAAATATGGTTGGGGGTCCCATACTCTCTCAGAGTTCCTGACCATGTGAAATCTTCACATCAAGGGCTATGGATGGAGCACTAATGTATGAAGCACCTCCTACCTCGCAGTTAGTTAATGATGTCTTTTGAACAGAGTCGCCCCTTATTGGGTGTCACATGCAACCGTACTAAAATAGAGACAACACCAACAAACACAATGCACCATGACATCCAACTACTCCATCGCAACAGATTAACCAAAACATTGTTTTAGATGATTCACATGCATCACTTCATCACCTTAACCAAGAAAATTAAGAAGGAAAGAAACAAGAAAAACACTCCCCTTTAAAAAGACTATTTGAACTCCCAAAGACTACACACTCCAATGAAAACAAGGATTTTACCAGGAATCTTTGAAATAAACCCTTGTTCTTCAAATAGGACTCATGCTACGAGGAATCATCAGACATGACCTTTGTGGACGATGGAAGAACTACAAGCCTTTTATGAAATCGTTCAGCATAGATAAATCTAAACCGCCTTCGACCTTCCCCATTGGAATTCCTTTGACTGATACCTGGGGGATCTACAAACATAATGATGTCAATCTTCATACCTGATGACTCGGGACAGCTTATAAAACCAAAACTTCTATCAAATCCCCTCCCATCTATCATTCAGCTGCGAGAGGATTCACATAACTGAAAAGGGTTAGGGATAGACATAGTACTATAACTAAAATGGGAGAGTCCATACTTTAATCAAATGGAGGGTTGGATAACAACAAATTATATGTACCCACACTTCAATCGCATGCTAACACATTTCAGGGGAATACACAAGTTATGAAAGGAAACCATGAACCGAATCAAACTCATCAAATGGCCAAGACATACCACATAAAAACACTAATCGTCTAGGGGGGCCACTGTATGGGATTCCCAAAGTACATATCAAATGAATTCACTAACCACATACTTACTAACCAACTTTCAACTAAAAATTCAAACTCAATACAAAAATCAGTCAGAAAGGATTCTCATCTTGAAACACCTCTCATCCATGATTTTAAAAATACAAGGACACATCACATAACTACGATTTATTAGAACGAGCCAATTTTTCATTAAAAAAACTTTTTGAAAATAAACGAAGCTGGTTGGTTACACAAATACCAATAGTGTCCCATGGGCCCCACACATGCATGTTCCTGTGCCACACGAACACCCACCTCATGTCGATCCAGGAATTAATCCACCAGTTCCATAAACCATTTCTATTTCTATATAAACCCATCCATGTGCTTTCCCATGAGAACACCATGGGTTAAAACCAAACCTTTCCATATTTTTTTTCAAAACCAAAACATTCAACCAAAACTTTTCAAACAGTACACATCATCTTCTTTATAAAGTGATTCATTCCAAAACATTTTTTCCAAGACCATATCATATTTACAAGAAAACAAAATTTCCACTAATTAAAAACAAATATGCGAGGAACGATGGAAGGGGGATCTAGTGTCAGCAGGTGACTAGGACATATGGTTGGTGGCCATATGCAACTCACACCACCACCATAGAGGTTATTGTAGGACAATGTCCCCGGATCCACATGGCTTGCCAGACCCTATGAGATTACCAGGACCACTGACCGTACTCCTTTGTCATTTCCCCTAAACAATATTAATCATGAGGACCAACGACTCAACAGAACTCAACATACCCATGTAAATCGAGTCCCGCTAAGAGGTGTGCTGGCCAAACACCATGCTCGTAACCAGAACATCATGTTCCGACACCCTTAACATTGACAGACTCTGTCCCAAAATAACATGACCCAAACTGGACATTAAGCTGTGTCTTGTTTCAAATAGTTATTTTCATCTTATAATTTTATCTTCTTCTAATTATTATTGTTATTTTATATGAAATGTGGGTTGAGCTCAACTGGGGTTTTGTGCTTTGTGTTGATAAATGAATGTTTTGCCCTTTACTGTGTCTAGCACACCACAGTCGAAGTCGCGTGGCCTCACCTGGGTCACCATCTGACCTCACCTGGTTCATCGCACACCCTGCTCGATGGTCAATTAATTAAATAAAATGGCTTAATAATAATGAAATAAAATTAATTGTGTGATGAAATAAAAATCAAATAAAATAAGAGTTTTTTAGATATTAATAAAAAAATTGTTATTCAGAGACATTATTATTATTATTATCTTAAATGATAAATTTTTTTATTTTTATTGTAGTACCATTAGTTGAGTTTTATTATTTTTATTATTATTCTCACCATTATTCATATTTTAGTTTAAAATAATAATTATAATAATTATGATTATTTTCGGTTGTTTTATCACCGGACGCACATGTAGTGCACGGTTATGAGAGCCTGTGTTCGGCCTGAATTTCAAAATGAGTTAAAACAAAATTGGATGATGATTTAATAATGAATAATTAAATTAAAATAAAATAAAAATTATAAGTTGAATAAACATTAAAAAATTTCATTAATGACAATAATAATAATATTATTATTAAATGAGGATAATGATAATTATTATTTAGTCATATTATTATTATAAATATTATTGATGTTGATTATGTTATTTTATTTATTATGAATACTTTTGCTTTAGTTTATTAGTTATATTTTTATTATTTTTATTATATTTTTCATTTCTTTTTATCTTGTTTCTTTTTATTTGTTTTTATTTTTATTTTCTTTCCACTGGGGTTGTGCCTCCTCCCCTTACCCCCTTTTCCCATCACGAACTACCCCCATCCCAATATCCCTCGTTTTGTTGCACGCTACTTTTCCCTTTCCCCAAGTCATTGTGCCACCTTCTGTTGACTCCTGACCCCATCGCATCATGCCCCATCTCTTCCCCGGATTCCCCCTGGTCTGCATCACCCTGGTCTCCCAAGCCATTCGCTCGCTACTCTGTCCGATGGTCGGTGCATTCTTGGTGACCCTTCCAAGCTGGCACCGCCCCTGCTTCTGCTTCATTCGGCAACCGCCCCTGCCCCTCCCATCCGGCCACCGGCAGAACCCCTATCCCTATCCTCACCAACTACTTCCACCCATAACCTCTCTAGTGATTCCCCATGGATGGCATGCCTCCCATACTTTCACGTGACCCCCCACCCACACCACTCCCATTGGCCTCCCGCCATTGCACCATATACCCTTTCTGATGCACATAGACTCCCCAACAAGCCGCAACCCCACCTACTGGCCAGCTTTCGTCCAGCGCCCGCCCCTCTGGTAAGCCCATATCTTCCTTGTAGTGTTTTGACTCTTATAATGGGTATCATTATAATCTTATAATTTTATGTTTATGGTTTGAGTTTTTTAATTAAGGTTCATGCTTGTTTATTTATGATGAATGTAGTGCACAATTGAAGTTTCACACTGGAATTTGAATATTTCACACCAAATATCGAGAGTTTATTCTCCCAAGGTAGGTTGTTGCATTTGTAATCATTATTTGACAAATTAATTTTTATGTTTAATTTTATTAACATGTTGTTTAATTATTTTTTGTATTTTGAAGTTAGTTTTCATTAGATTTTTATTAGTTTTGAAATTTTATGTAGCATGTTTATGTACATGTTGGTTTTCTGTTGTTAAATTTTATCAAGTTAGTTGTTAGGGAATTTTAAATTATAACGTTATCTTATTAACTTGTGAAAGTGGTGGAAATTGTATTTTTGACATGACATCATGTTTGTTTAGTCATAAAATATGGGTTTGTGTGGGTTTAATGGTTAACACCAAGCGATTTCTTCAAAATTGTTTTATATATTTCTATATTTTGCTTGTTAAATTATGTGGCTTATCCAATTGTGTTTTTAATATGGTTTAAGCTTTTCCATTAAACTATTTGGGTGGTGAAGGCCACACTTTAAAATTTTATTTTAGTGTGCGTGATGTGTGAAAGTGTTTGAATTTATAAATGGAGACTTTAGTTTGTGTAAATCCACGTGCTGCCCTTTTTTTATTTCTTTATAATTTTTTACGTTTTACTTAATTATGAAAATTTTGTTAAACATGATTGAATTTTTTTTAGTGTGTGCCTTATTTTAAAATGGTGTTTATTTTTGTATGTGGTGGTTCATTTAATGATAAGTTTATTTTTACATTGTGAGATGGTTTAATTGATTATGTAACCTATGTAGATTATGTTTTGAAACGACTTTTGGGTGTATGTTTTCAAAAGAATATTTGGGTGAGAAAATTGTGATTTTTCATGCATAAATACAATTTTTTTCTTTTATGAATTAGTGTGACAAGTGAAATGAACATGAATCTTGTTTGAGCACAAAACTAGAAGCCCAGGTAGCTAGGAGGGTAGACTAGGCTAATGGACTAATGTTCTGGAGGTTGCTCGACCAGGTTTCACTAGCAGGACAGACGATTGCAACACAAACTATACATAATATTTTCTGAGGTTCGTGGCCTTCTAATCCACGTTTTTGGAGGGTCGTGGCCTTATAAGACACGTTTTTTGAGGGTCGTGCCCTTATATGCCACATTTCATCGAGACACAAAGATATAGGCTACCATGCTAGCTAACACCCATGCGGACTCTCTCATATTTGTAGCTCATTGGTTACATTATGCTCGACAGTGTGTCACATTAGTTATTTTAAAAGTGAGTGTGTGTGTTTTAATTTATGTTTTTCCCATTGAAAATGTTTTCATTTATCCTTTTTTTAATTATAAAAGCTTTTACTTCTTCTCTTTAATTCAAATTGCAGATGTATTTGTCATTAAATAATATTGTGTGGTACCTTTTTATTGGGTTAAGTCCTACTAAGCTCTTGGCTCATACCCTACATACACATTTGGGTGTATGTAGGCCATGTTCTTTAGGTATTCTAGGTTGTGGTGTCGTGCTCAAAAAGGGTGGTTCGGGTTGTTGATGGTGTTCTCGTCCAGGTTGGTGTTTTTGGTTTGTGGATGTTTCACACCTCTGGTTCTTTCTATGATTTAGTTTGAGTTTAAGACTCTATTGTTGTCATTTATTTTTTGATGTTGCATTAAGTTTTAAACATTTATTTTTTTTGTTTGACGGTCTGTTTGGTTATTAGTTCACAGTTTTATTTCATTTATCTTGTTAGTGGTTCTATTTTTTCTATTTCAGGTAAACCGTTCACACATGTTATTCATGATACCTAAGAAATTGTGCCAGCCCATGGGGAATGGGAACACCCTTCTGGACATGTTATGCACCGGATCAGGTTCCAGGTTGGATAGTGACCTTGCTTGGTTCATGACACCATACAAACAAGTATTTTCATTCAAGGAAGGAAGTTTGTGAGTATAAGAGTTTTGGATTATGTATGTTTGAGGGGAGCATAAATATAATATACAAGTTCTACTACATGTACTGAAATCAGGATTTCTAATATACTACCCCCCCCCCCATTTTACAAAACATATATTTTAGATGGTGTAGAATAATATTGAGTTATTGAAATAATGCATGAATATATTGACTCATCTATAGGTTTTTTTATCAAAATCTACAATGATAATGATTTTTCAGGGTTAGATATTGATATGTCCGGTTGTCGATGATCTGATCGATGGTGAGTTACCCATAGCCTTATCCTTCACATTTTAATGGGGCATGATTCTCCATTAATATAATAGGATTTCATCATTTTTATCCATTTCTTATAAAGGCCAAGGCTATTGGTGATATTTGTATATTTCCATTATTAAGGCCTAGTATGGGGGAGGTGGTAGGAATCCTTAAGAGATCATATTGATTTTTTCCCTGATTCTGTATCAGTTGTTAATAAATCATATTAATGTTTTAACGAGATGATATAGACGTGTTATAAGTTAAACTCCTGATGTCCAATTCCCATATGGATGTAGGGGTGATAATTAACGTGGAGGTGGTATATTTTTAGCAAGGAAAATATTATTTATTTTTGTAGTTTCATGCTATGTAGATTATTATTCTAGTTGGGTACCATATAATCCAAGATACCACCTTTAATTTTCATCTTTGGATTATTTTGCAATTTATTAAAGATAATTGTGCTCCTTTATTTTTACCATCATAGAAATATAATTTGTACTCCATAGATGGGGAAGGATAATTCATTTAGGGATTTATTATTTCTATAGACACCTCCCTTCAAGGTCATTATTAGAATTTAGAAGTTATATTATATGTATTCAAATATTGATATCATTTAAAGGGGGTTGTGGTCATCAATGTGAGAGGCTAATTTTTTGTCTTCTTTGGAATGTAGTAATATCTATGATTCTTTTGAATATAAATTTATTTTATCATATATATTATATTCATATTTGTTCTTAGGAGAGAGACATGTGGTGGAGTTTCTATGTGTTTTAGAGATGTTTCCATTTATTTTCTATTTGGTGGATGCGTACATAGACACATGACATGATATTATGATCATGAGATAGTTTTTTTAAGTGTATCTAATTTTTTATGAAAAAAGTATATTATAAAATCTTATGAGTTATGTTATATAATGATGTAGATAGATTATTTAACTTAGAGGATATCCATCTTACCAATTCTATCATTGTGAGAAGCTCATGTATTATAAACCGTGAATTTGTATATTAAATTGAGGTTGTACATTGAAAACCAGTGGATGAAATAGGTGATGATAAAAACCCCAATATAATATCTCTAGGATAGATGTTTTTTATTAGTTAATAAGATCAAATAGTATTTGGTGATATATTTATGTTCCATGTATCACCAGATATGTTTGAAGTGTGATTGTAAATTAAATAGTACATTAATGTATTCATATGGGAACATTTATATTGTTTTTATATCCATTAAATTCATGATTTCCATTGATAATTTCATTTTACTTGTTAACTATGTGTTCTATGAGTACCTAGACTATATTTTTGTGTTGTTCATCAATGACATACATGTATTCCTATGGTCAAAATAGTGACTATTTTACATTGTTAAGGATTTTTAGTTTTCCTTATCCACCACTAACTCTATGAAATGATGAATGAATTTATATTTCAATTACATGATATTTATTTCCATAGGATTGTGGTGTACTAGTTTCAATTGGTAGTTAATCCCACTAAGATCATTGTAGTTATGTATTAGGAAACAACCAAAAATGATGTTTTGATCGTAGGATTCATTGATCATGTGGGTTATTATCAAATATTAATTTTTCATTTCACCCTATTTGTGTCCCCAGAGAATGTAAAATCTATTAAGGCATATTAATTTATAAGGTCTTGTTATTGTTATCCAACAATCGACTACCTAATGGTGGGGTTACTAAGTGCACATATCCCAGAATTGTCAAAGCAGGGGGAAATATTCAAGAAGTTCAATAACACATCCAATCATTCTTTTGGTTGTGAGTTGATGTAGTAGTGGATAGTAATATATTATTAGTCAAGGAAATAATTTATCCATGTGTGTGTCTATTCCACCAATAATCCTTATATTATATTATTATTTCTTTCTCTAATTTTTTGAGATATTACCTCATCAGAGAACACTTATTTTTTATTATATATAACACCACCTTAAGTCATGTTTTCTCACAACAGTTCTGAATCGATAACGGTGTTAGTGGTTGAATTTCATACAGTACTAATACATTGAGATCTATTACACCAATTTAGGGTTAATATGGATATATAATTAATGATAAAATGTTCTTGTGGATTTTTTTCCATTGATTTTTAGAATTCATAATGTGGTATATAGGATCTTCTGGTTATTAATCTTAGCGTGGGTGTAAGATGAAGATATATTTTAGCTATCATTGATGGAAGAGTAATAATTCTTTATATTTTAGTAATATGAGTCTTATTAAGAATACTAAAAGGTGGAAGTGATATTGGATCATGTACTGTAGATGGAGCAACAAAGGTATGGTCATAGGAGGGACAATGTAATACAATGTTTTATGGGGGATATTTGTTACACTAGTTATTAAGGTGGATTTTTTATGTGAATTCCATATCCCAATATTATAATTGTCATAAATTATATCCATAAATTACCATTCCCTGAAGAGTTATATTTTTTCCCAAAATAATAATATTATTATAAGAGTTCATGTTATGATTCATGATATGTCATTAAGTGAAGCCATAGAATCACATTCATGGAGGGTTAATATATCCTTTATATATACATATGTGGATATGAGGTCAAATATAGATGGAATTCATGATTAGTTTCCATTGATCCTCAAGAATATCTGATACTATATGGGTGATTGCAAACCAATTGAAAAAGTTATGTCACTCTTTAGAAGTCAAGGGGTTGTGTTCCTTAAAGGTGTTGATGGGGTGGTACATAGATGAGGTAGCGTCACCTCACATTTTATAAAGGATAATAAACTATGATAGGGATCCTTGTTTTACACCACAAGTCTGGTGAGGTATCTAGTGTGATTTGGGTTCATAGGTATATCTCCATAACACTTTTACATCCTCATAAGGCTCGTGAGAGGGATAATACAATCCAAATGTTGGTATATATTTTGCAATTAACAATCTAAATGTTCATTGTTTTTTGTGAAAATCATTATTTTGGATGAATTTTATAAAATAACAGTTATGAATCATCCATTGTAATATACTTTTTTTGAGGAATTTTATTGGTGGCCTTTTTAAAATATACTTTGATACAATGTTATTCTAGTCAGTGGTCCTAAAACATATAATGTTACTACCTTTAATAGAGATTTTATATATGTATTAAATGTATATAGAGTCAATATAGGACCATTAAAAATCATATTCTAATCAATGGAGTCTGCCTTTTAATATTTAGGTTGGGGCCCTATATTATTGAATGTTTACCCTTATTGTGGTTAGTAGATGTTTTTTGAAAGAAGTGACCTCACTCACCATTTCATCATTCCTTTGGATATATTGATACATGATGAAGGGGTGGAATATCTAACAATACATTATCTATAGTTAGACTAGGTCCATGATGACTTACAAATGTTACCAAATAATTAATATTTATTAGATGACAATTAGCTCATTGATTAGTGAGGGGTGGATGTTGGGGCTGATGAAGCATTCATGAATTAGACAACTGAGATAAATGATCATTTGGTGAAAAGGAAAGATGTTCATGATATCAATTTTATTCATTTTATATGGAGGTTTGGATGCTTTGATGTTTGTATATAAGAATGTTAGTTTTATATAAACCCTTATTATTCTTAGATATTTAGATTGTTTTATTTTTCTATGATGATTTTATTTGTTAAATTAAATGATAGTATATTACTACATTTCCTGAGGATGAATAATATCATTTTCTTAAGAGGTCCATATGTGGAATTATAATGATTGGGAGGTATCTATTGTGGAATGTTTTAATTGGATTATAATGAATAATTTATTGGTTTTGTAATGATTATTGATTATGAAAATTATCTGTGAGGTTTCTAACATAATGAACTTGACCATTGTAGCATGCTAAATTATTTCTTTTGGATATAAGAGGTTTTAGAAAAATATCAGTGGGAGATAATATTTCAGATTGAGGAGAGATGGTTTGGTGTTGTTAGTTCAGTTGCTTCACACTGTAGTTTTTTGGAGTTTTTTTATTTCAATAAATGGAATCTATTTCCTGGAAAAGGAATTCACATAAAGGAGACTCAGTTTTCTAGTGTTTGGGTTTTTGTATTTTAAATCATTTTTTAATACTTGAGTTTAATTTTCGTTGAACATAACTTCTATGGCATCATTTTTTATAATTTTATTCTTAACAAGTATTTATTGGATGATATTTCTCAATTTTTTAAATCATGGATATGATATATATGGATTTATTTTTTCCGTTGTAATTTTTCTTAATAACCATTTATCCAATTTAGATTAATCATAAATTGGGTGGAGACCATATTGTTTATTGTGTAATAATGTCTCTAGGTTTATTGGTCATAGTTATGTGTATAGATATGTTTCTTATTCTTGATTTTCCCTATTCAATTATTTTTAGGATCATTTTTGAGTGGATTTATATTCATTGGGACATTTTTATTTATTTTATTACCTTACAACATCTAAAATTGATTGTAAATGTTTTGTTTTTCTTTTTTCTTATATAATAACTATAACACCCTCAAAATCTAAAGTAATAATTTTTTTTGAAAGTGTGTATGACATGTGAAAACAATTATATTATGAATAAAAAATCCCATGAATTTCTATTATATTTAATATTTTATATAAATCTATTCAATATTTTTTAATTCATGAATCATTGAGTAGTATTCAGACTTTGTTTGGAAGTTTATGTTACATAAAAGATCATGGTATTCCAAAATAATTATATTATAAAGAAAATAATTATTTAAAATAATATGATACAACCAAGATATTAAATTTATTATTGTTAGAAAGATTAAATTAAATGTTAAAATATTTTTTTTTCAATTAATTGGATAAATATAAAATTGAAATGATTGTCAAAACAAACTAAATATATAGATAATGATTTCTTAAAGAAGAACATTAATTATTCCAATGGAATTTTATCCAGATAAACAAGTTATTTCAATTGGTGGATGAAATTAAAGGTGTATTTAATATATATTCAATAATAAAATTTGGGAAAATTGTTATATAATTTTATATGCATAATAAATGAATAATTTTTGTTTTTTACTTAAAAAATGTCTTTTTCAAAAAAAAGAAATTTTGATTAATTTTTTAAGATAATATATTTTAAATAATTTTTTTAACTTTAATAAATAATATATATAAAAAATAAACATAATATTTTAAAAGGGAACATAAAAATTATATTATATTTAATTTTTGTTAATTTTCTATAAAGTTTGATATTTTAATAAAAATTGAAATGACTGAATTTTAATTTTAGTTTTTTTCATATAGATTCTTGATATAGTTAAATTATATTATAGTTTTGTTTTAAATAAAAATAAGATCAATTATGCATCAATTAATACAATGTGTTTCATCATAAATAATATTTATTCGAATTTGGATATAAAAACACAAAAAAACATTTGGTCATTTTCAATATGAAAACCTAATTTTTTATCCCATATGTGGGATTTATCTTAAAATAATTTCTATCACTCTTTTAATTGGAATTTTATAAAATTGATTAAATATTTTGATAATCATAATATCTAATTTCTAATTAGTTCAAATAAGTTGTTTTTCAAAAAAAAATTATTTAATGTAATTAAAATTAATTACAACATTTAAGAGAAAAATGAGATTAACAAGGGACTATACATTAATCATAAGGGACCAATTTAATTGGAAATTTCTAAAAAAACCTATTTTATATCCATATATCATTCATATACTCTATTTTTTTCAATTTTTAATAATTGGATAGAAATTATGTTAGAGATACCCCTCAGTAGTGTTTACCTATTTATATATACTAGAATGCCCCTCCTCCTTCACTATAAAATGGCACTCACCCATCCCACATAATCACTCATTTAAAACCATTTGTTTGAACCGTAATCTTATAAAATAAGCATAAAAAACCTAATATCTTCCTAAAATAATTACATTGATCATAAATCCAACTGAAGTTGTGTTTTGGTATAATGTGAAATGAGTTACCCAAATAAGTGGTCACATTCTTCAATAATCACTATTGTTTCATTTAATTTTCCACACCATAAATTATTTTTATATCATAATTATATAAAAACCCTAGTTTTTTAAATATAATATGATTTAATATGATAAGATTTTTTTCTACACATTCATATATAACAATCTAATGGGATATACGATCCTCAATTATGGGCAAAATAGACTATCGCGTTAAGAACCAATATTGATCATTCTTCCATTTACGTCCTTTAATGGTTGGAAATAATGATAGATTTTATATTTTATATATTATTTTTTTTGTATCGATAATGCCTTTATACTTTTAAAAAATTTATAGAACACTTTCTTTTATGCACATAATTTTTGGGTGTATTAAAACATCGTTTGAAGACGTAAGGATTACAGCTTCTCAAAGAGATATAATTCAATTGTACTATACATATAATGTATTAACGAATTTATAAAATAAAAACTTGTGACATTTATGAAATTAATTTGATACTATAACTATAATATTCATATATATATTTTCTATTTAATTATTTTATGATGATAAAAAATGGATGTGTCGTTCATGTGTACGTAAGACCTACCATTTCCACAAATGGTGCAAATTATTTAATATCTCAAATAGTTTATATTATTCTAAATACATATATATTAGATATATATTATGTATAATTCAATTATTAAGTTATTTAGATGGTAAAAATATGTTATAATTAATTTGAACGACATTTAATAATTTAAAAGAGACTCAAGAAATTGTAAAATTTACATACAAATTACTAAAAATTATGAATGATTTTGGACAAATGGGAAATATGATATTATAAATATTAAAATTTTTATTTTATATGTTATTAAAATGTTTAAAACTCTTATAAGCAATGTTCAAGGAATCTCACTAAAAAGAAAATGCAATGTAAGTGATTTTCATCTAACATTTTACAACTGTGAGATAAATGTTACATTCACAACTTACATATGTTATGTGGTGTAACTGCTACACATTTTCATACATAAAATCATGAATATATTTATATTCATGGTATTTAAGGTTTTACTTTGATGTAACTCATTGATAGGGTTTTAACATAATGATTACAAAGTGGTAAACAATTTCATTACACTATATCTACCTTTTATGACTATTAATAATATCCTCAAACAATATCATCCATATAGTATGTTTTATTTCAAATTAATTACTAGCTTAAAAATAAATTTTCTCATGAAATGGATATTATTATTTAAGAAACCATTTATAAGGTTTTCATACAGTATTTATTTACCTTGAAAATTCTATAAATCAGCCTCCTGTAATCAACACATATATTTCATATGTCCCTATATATATATGAATTTAAATCCATTATTAGATATTTTAGGAATTTTTGTAAATTCATGACATGAAATGGGGACTGTTTAATTTAGGACCTATGGGTTGGGTAATAGTTAGTACAAGCCCCATGACACATTAGTTGGGTCATGAGATGAATCGGTTGGCCAAACCATAATAGGTTAAACTAACTTGAGAATTAATCGTTATGGTATATGTATCATGTTCCTGGGAGACATGATTTCAAATAATTAATCTTTTTATATATAAAAAAATTATTTTATTATTATTAACCAAGATATTTCCTCTTTGACATTATCTATGGTAGCATTTTATTCTCAATTTGTTGACTAAGTGGACTCTGTTTCAATTTTCTACCATGCCGTTTTTTCATTTCTTTACCAAGATATTTATATGAAATGTGTGATATGTTATTTACCTTTATATTGTTATTATTCTCATTTATTAGTTATTTTTTCTATTTTACATATACATTTATATGAATTTGAGCTCACCATTATTTTGTATCGTTTCCCCAGTTTATGAAGAAGATATATATGAATGAGATTCAAGGATGAATAGATTTCACTTTTTTTAATTCCTTATTGTATTATTGGTATCATTACTAAAATATTTTTTTTTCCAAAAATACTATATTCTTTAGTCCCACTAGATTTGAATACTGTATCTATGCCAATGTAATAAATCAATGCACTACCTCTGGGATTGTGGGAATGGGGAATAAAAATTTCAATCAGAGAATGTTTAGTAGAATATATGGAAATGAAATTTTGAAAAATATGATTATGGAGCATAACACTATGATAGAATTTGAGGGTCATTGCAAAATAAAATACCTGAATTTTTTATGGTATAGATAATTTTGGTCTACCAAACAATATATCTATATCAAAATTTCACACGTTGTTGTGTTTCTAGATAAAATGTACCTTTGGGCAATGACTCTGAAATTGTGTGTCAAGCCTAACATGATCATATCCTGATACATGACAATAGAAATTACTATATACCTATTTTGACACTCCCAGGAGATACACATAGTATAATTAACATTTTATATTCAATCCATTATGAATGAGTTAAAAGTAATGATATCCCTAAAGAAATAATGTATTAGATTATGATATTATCAATGCATAAAATTTTCATATTTTGTTCAGTGTTACAAAATATTTATAATTTTACAATTTTAATAATATTATGAGCTAATATTTTATATTACTTTGTTTATAAATAGAACCCAAATGAAAGATATGTATCAATATTCATTGGAAATGTAGAGGTTTCGATGATTATAAATTCAATATACCTAATATTAGAACTGATCATGTTACAAATATATTATGGAATCTTAATTGGGTTATGAAAAATAACCTTGTCAAAATAGATAAACATTTTTCTTTAATGATATTATCCAATGTTGGATCAGATTATCAGATAGAGGCTCCCATCATTTAGTGGGACTACTAACCTAATTATAGTATAGATATGGATTAAGTACCTTGAGAATATATTAATGGAATTTGGATGTGGATAAAATTAAAAGGTTACACATGTACAATATTTTCTAAAATATGATGTTGGTAAATGGTTTTCCATGAAAAAAAATATGTGATAGGAAGGATAAATATAACTTATAGAATATAAAAATTTTAAGGATTCATTCATTGATAAATAATTCCCTCAAGATCAGAAAATTGAGATAATGTATAAGTTCCTTAGTAAAAATAAAATAGAAGAATTATGGGTCTCAAATTATGATTCCATGTATACATTATTATTCATGAATTCTACATATTATATACACCATAAAGAGTGTAAAAATGAACTTTTTGGAAGGAATTTTGGCAAGACGCTTAAGGGAACTAGTATCCCATGATTATTTATCATACGATGAAATAGATCAATGATCTTTCAGAATAGAGAATGAATTATCTCTGTATTATAGCTTATAATGGAAGTGGGTGAAGACGAAGACAAAAGTGGAAAATATGGACAACGTGGTCAAGATAATGAGGTTATTTTCTCACATGTGATAATTATGGAAATAAACACACTGGTACTTGTATGAAGGGAAAGTGATTTTTCTGTAAGTGTGTAGAAAAAGGATGCCATGTTTTTCATTGTATGGGAAGGAATGTAATTTCAAATGTTCAATTATTAAACTAAAAGGAAATTGGGTAATAAAAAATTAACTACCCATGATTTAAGGAAATATTCTTGAAATGAATATAAGAGTTTATAGTCAATCATATGATGTTTACACAACTGAAGTAAAATGATTAATTTGATATATATTATAATCTAATATATATGTTATAAAATCATATTTTTATTATATTCTCATCAAATGAAATATTAAATATCTAATAATTATACTATAATATGTTTTCATTAAATATTTGTGATATTATGTTGAATGGTACAATAAATATTGGTTTATTAAAACATCATTCTATTTTAAAAAAACATGGTTTGGGGAAATATATGAAATAATATATCTCTAATGTTCAAAAATTATATTTGGATAATGAGATTATTGATATTTATTATGTATATAGGATACTTCGGATTACAATGGAAAATATTATGATGTTTTGGAAAATAATTTTTTTAAAATGTTAACCACTTATAAAATGGTTTAAGTAGATCTTTTGATGATATTTTTGGATACTGATGTATTACATCACTATATAATGAAACATGTTAAAATATATGAAGTATAAATTGTTCATGTCACAACAAAAGGATAATATTTTCCATAATAAATAGAAATATATCATAAAATTATATTTCCTTACATTCTTATGATGTGAATGAATCCCTCAACTCTATGGGAAGGGTCTTGAAAAAAATGTTTCCCTATTATCCATATTTTTTATTATATCAATGTCCTTTATTCACAGAGTGGTTTATGGTTTTGTGGTCAATAACATTATCATGAAAATTTTCTATATCACTCTCTATCAGAACATTATGGCAAGATTTCCCTTCCATATTTTTTTATAAATGTTTTCTTATTTTAATTCCTAGATTTTTGGTTACCATCAAAATTCTATTCCCTTTTATTAAGAAAATTTTCTATTAACCGTATATAAAATGATTATTTTTAAAAAAATAGAATTTGATAATTCCATACCCCTTATTACCATGATCATGGATAAATTGTGATAATGAAATTTAATTAAGGTGAGGAGAACGTGACACCTCAAAATTATAAAGTAAGATCATTGTGTTTAATAGCCTATGTGAAACGCAACTAAAATCATAGAAAGTAATATAATTCCTATTAAAATTTATATGAATTTAATATTTTAATTAAATCTATTCTATTGCATTTAATTTAAACAAAATAGTGTTTTCTTGTGACTTTGTTTGGTTGTATGTGTGACATGAAAGATTGAGTTTTATCAATAAACAACATATTAATAAGATATTAATTATTTAAAATATTAAAATAAAATCATTACTTTAAATTTGTGGTGATGAATACTATTTACTAACATATCAAAATATATTTTTTACTTAATGTTTTAATAAATAAATATTAACGAATATCAAGGACAATTAGATAAATAATTTTTTTTAATGTAATAGTTTTATACCTCCAAAAGAATAATATCTTAATAAATTAAAATAATTACTATTTTTGTATGATATTAATAAAATATATATATTATATCATTAATAAAATATTTGTTATGTACATATAATATATTTTATATGCATAGTATTGGAAGAAATCTAGTTTAATGCTTAAAAATATTATTTTTCTGAAAAAGGAAATTTTACCGCCTTTTAATAGTTAACATATAATAAATTCTTTTTTTAAACTTTTATAAATTTTATATATTAGAATAAATAATATTAATAAGAACAATATATTTATCTTAAAGTGAATTTTTTGTATTTTTTTAGAAGATTTATTTTTAATGACTGGGAAAAATAATCAATTTGAATTTAGACCTGATTTTTCATCTTGTTTATTAATGTTTCTAAAATATATTTTAAATTGTTCTTAATGTATCATTATATCAATTAAACATCAATTAATACATGTTGGGTAATTTATATAAAAAATTATTTTAATTTTCATATAAAAACATAATATTCCTTTAAACATTTTCAATTAAAAAAACCTCTTGGTCATACCAACTATGAGATCAATATTAAATTAATTTACTCCACTTAGGTTATTAAAATATAGAAAAATGTATTTTTTATTGGTAATAATCATAATATATAATTTTTATTAATGTCAACATAGTTTATTCCAAAAAATATTAGGGAATGAAATTAAAATTAATTATAGAGATTATGAGAATAATTATTTTAAAAAGTGATAAATATTTAATCATAAGGTCCCAAGTGACATAGAAACAAGACCAAAAAACACTTACATAGCATATATAATCCATATAATCACTTTTTTTGTAATTTTATAACTTATTGGGCACACATGATGTAAGGAAATTCTCTCAATAGTGTTTACATTTTTATATTTACAATAATTCCACTCCTCCTCCAAAACAAAAATTCATTCACCCCTACAACATCATCACATATATAAAGCTCTTTGGTTCACCCAATCACTAAATAAATAATATCCCAATATCCATACCCTCCTAATAGAATCCTAAATTTTAAATTAAAGCCATTCTAGGAATTATTTTGGTATAAACCCAAAAGAGTTACCCAAATTAGGGGTAACGTTCTTCAATGATAACGTTTGTTTCATTTAATTATCCAACCATTAAATTATATTTATATCATGAATTTATAATAAAATAATTATATTAAATTTTCTGAGTTGTTTTAATTATAATATTTATACATATACATTCTCCCCAAATAATCAAATATGATATGCAATCATTGTTCATGTGGCGAACTACAATCTCACAAAACAATGTCGTCAGTTATTCCATTTACCACCATTCATTATTAGAAAAAATTATTGATTTGTTTTATATATATTATATATATATAGTATTTATAATTTCATTATTCATCTATAGAATTTATATAACACATGCCTTTGTGCACTCCATTTGTAGGAATATGATAACATCGCTTGGGGATGTGTAGACTACCACCTCTTTAAAGCGTTATGATTTGTCGACACTATATGTAGAATGTATTTGGTTGTGGTATTAATATAAATAGGTGAAATATATGACATAAATATGAAACTAAAATTATAATATAAACATATATAATTTTCTTTTAATTATTATAATAAGATAATCCAATATAAGTAACATTCATGCGTACATACGTCGAACCGTCTCCATGAATAATGCATTTTATTTCATATCTCCAAATATGATGGATTGTTATAAATATAAATATACAAGATATATATAAGATATTTATATTTAGGTTTAAATTATTGATATAATTAAATAATTATCTATGTAATAGTTATGACATGTAATAATTCAAAAGATACTCGAAAAAACTAGAATATTAACACCCATAATAGTGATAATCATGAAATAATATTAACAAATGAGTAATAATATATTATATTGAAATAATAAATAATATTATAAATATTATTATAGATATTATATGTTTTTTATCATGTTTAAAACCCTTATAATTGTGGTTAAATTATGTTCATTCAAAAAAGAATTATGGTATGGGTTTTTCATCTAACTTTTTCATAAGTGGGATAAATGTTATATTCACAACATACTTCGTTTTTGTGTTGTATCTAAATAAAATTTTGATATATAATATGATTAACATTTATATATTCATGGTATTTATGGTTTTTTTTAACTATCTTAGTCAATGGGTTTTTGACATGAAAATCACTGAGTGGTAAAATTTATCTTTGTAATATCAATATCTGTTGTGACTGTTCACATTATCTTCAAACAACAGTTTCTTTATGATCTATTTTATTTGAAAATAAAATTATCATAAATATACATATTCTCTTAAATATTATATAATTATATAATAGACCATATAAAAATTTTACATATAGTTATTACTTTTAATGTTGTTGATTTATTGGGAAAATATAGATAAATCTATATCCTACACTCAATATTGATATTTGATAAAGAAAGTTATCTATGAATTTTAATTAATTATTTGATATATTATGAATGAAATGGACACAAAATATCTGGGTTGAGGTCTATATATTTCAAATCATATGGGTTGGGGACTAGTTAATTCATGTTCAAGGATTTATTAGTAGTCTCATGAGGCGAATCAGTTGTTCAAATCAGAGTAGTTTAAACTATATTGAGAATAAATCAAGAACATAATGGTATAATGTCATTGGGATTCATGCATCTCAATAATTATGAATTTTCTCTATTTAGAATAGAGTTTATTATCCCTATGTTTTTTACCAAGACATTGTCCATGGATTCATTTCATTCAATGTTTATTTGTTAAATTGATTGTGTTCCAATTTTCTACTATTCTATATTAACATTGACTTTTCTATATATTTAAATGAAATTTTTATTAGTTATATACTGTTACAAGATTATTATTATCATTTATTCATTAATTATTTCTATATACATAACTCTTAATCATAATTTGATCCCCCCATTGTTTTATTCCCTGTACCAAGGTTACAATGAAGAGATATTTAAATGAGATTCAAGGATGTCTAGATTTTACTTATGTTATTCTATATTTTTTTCCCAATGTATTATGGGTATCATGTATGTTACACGGTTTTTCAAAGATGATAAACAGTTTAGTCTATAGGGATTTAAATCTTGTTTTTCTATCATAATGTAATAACATAATTCACTAGCTACTGGTTTCTCGGGATATGGAATTATAACAATCGGGCTCAGTGATGGGGAATAATGTGGATCATTTTTATGTAATTATAACACACTATATTGATATAATTTTAATTTTATTTATTATTTTGTAATCTTAATTTTCTCTGTTGTATTTAATTTTTTCCAATGGTTTCTGATAATTTTTTATGTTATAGGATTGGTCTATTGAGGTGAAATTTGTATCAATTATAAACGATGTTTCATCCATCCCCCATGAACATTTTAATTTTTGGTAACGTTTAATGGGTATGTTTAGTGTGTGTAATATTTATTTGATGGTGCTATATAAGGGTTTTTGTGGGTATTTTCAGGGTAAATAGATTAGTCCATTCCAAACTCCACAGGACATGCCAAGGATTGTTATTACTTTTGTTGTGTAATTATGACCAATGATACACTTGTATTAGTGCCCACACATTGTGATAGTAGCACCTCAGACTATTCCATAATTCTAATTGGTCATTCCATTGGGGTTGGACTTGAAGTCATGGATACCTATTTATAAGGGTGCTTCATTAAATAATCATCGAGTTATTCCATAAAAGGATTTGCATAAGAGTTTATGTGTACTGTGTATGTGTAACAAGTGAGGGTAGTTCATATGGTAGCAGTAAAGTAATTTATGGGTAGTGTTTTATGTTTTAGTTAGCGTAGTTCATATGGTTTTAGTTAATATGGTGTTTGGTGAGGGACATTTCACCAAAACATGGAATACTATGAAAATGGATAAGGGTTTCCCATGGTTGGTGTCATTTCAACTAAGTAGGTCATCCATACAATATCCAAAATTGATGAATAGTAGGATTTCCTAGAAATGAACAACATAGTGCAATTAGAAGGGTTCTTCCATGGATAATTCCTACTATATTCATCTAATAGAGTATTTTTATTTTTTCTCTCGTAGTATTTATTTTCTTTTTTTCCACCTCAACTCCTATTTTTCTAGGCCAACTCCATTATTTCCCTATGGAGATTGGCCCCTTTAATCCTCCATAATTTGTATTTAGGTTCTTCCAATTACTAGTTGTCTTCAAGGTAGACCACTCATATTTAACCTTGCATTCCATATCATTCCTTCCATTTGCATTTCCCTTTGGTTAAACTTATCTTCAAGAATAGTATTTCTCATATTTGTATGATTTAAGCATTTGGGTTTTCTTAGACCAATTTATTATATGTTTTAGGCTATATAGTGGGTGGAACATTATTTCATGGGTGTTCCTCATGGATGTTGGAACATTTTGAAACATTTCAAATTATTTTTATAAAGTTGTTTCTCTTATCTAACATATACTATGATATTAATTGATTTCATTGGTGGTTTAAATCTATTTTTTGGGTATAGTTATATTATATCATTTAAGATAAAATATAAGTTTTTTTATGGATTTCATAGTATGGAGTCAATTTTGTTACTATGAATTTTAAATATTTTTTTAAATTAAGTGTCCCCAAAATTCGAGGTTTTTTAAAAATTTCAAATGTGAATTCTATAAATGTTTTAAAGAAAATAATTTAATCCTTGAAACCTATCTTAAATGTGTATGAAAATATATTTTGTAGGATATTCTGGGTTATTTTAACAATATTATACTTTCATAATGTTTAAAAAATTTTATTTTTAGTGAGTTTTTTTATAATGTAAAACAACAAATCATTTCGAGTTTTTTTTACGTAATTTCCTATTTGGATAATTATATAATGGAATTTTATTTAAATTCTAAAACACACATTTTTATCATATTTTCATTATATCGGTCGCTCTCTAAATTTTTTCATTTGGTGATAGAAAATCAAGGGAGGTTTATTGTAATGATTTTGGTGGTGAGTATTTATTTAAGATTATGAAAACAACTATTTAATTTGTTTTTTGATGTAACTATAATTTTTTCATAGGAACCCAAGTTCCTTGTTTGGATAACATAGATTACAATGACTGCATTTCAACCAGTTTGTTCTATTAAAATAACATGTAAATTAATTTTATAGTCCCCCAATACTTAGTGACATAGTTTACTATACATGCCACTAATAAAGGGAACCACCAAAATTAGTGATGCCAAATCTATAGATGATCCGTCATTATTACCTAGGGTGTATCCCATGACCAATGATAATTATTTTTAATTTTAGATATGGGATTTATGTTTTTTTATTTATTATGATCCCAAGGGATTTCATGGTTGGTGGAGCCATTTTATATTTTTTTATTTTTTTATTTCTCCTCTCACTTATGGTGATCTTTTATATGATATTTTATTTCATGTCAGTGGATACGATTATCAAATGGATTTACATGTATTATAATAAGGCTGTTATGAATCCAAAATTTAATAGTTTTTTTTAAAAAATATTTCACGGTGAGTTTGATTAGTTTTTAAAAATATTTATGGTTTGGAATCACTAGGGTCACATTAAGATCTTTCTAAAAGGAGTATGTGTTTGACATGATTATTTATTAATTAAATGTAAATTTTAATATTCAATTATAGATTAAACTAGTGTATTTGAATAAATTAATTAAATTAATTGCTCAAAATCAATAATGTGAACTTACGGGGTAGGATAAATCACACTCTATATGTATATTCACGTTCATGTATATAGATCTAATTTATTTTATAGGACCATTGTTAAATTTCTGATTTTATATCATTTCTATTATTTAAGATTTCAAATTTGGGATACAATGACTTTCTATTTGTTGTAAGGAGGTGTCCATGTGATTTTTTGGGTTATGTTTTTTTGGTACCTAGTCTTATATGTAAACAATGCCCTTTTTAATTATATTACGATTTTTTACGGTATAGTTTTATATATTTAAATTATTTAATATATTTATATTAATATAAATGAATTATATCATATATGGTTCTGTATGATTGTTTTCATTTCTTATTTATTTAGACTTCCATTTTTTATGGGAGTCTAATGAATTAAAAACTCATAACATATTTCTAGTAAAAAATAAACTATGTTATTAACTCTAATTTAGTAGAAAATCCATTCCCAATGGAAACATCCATAATGTAAACTCACCAGTTTTCGACAAATGAGGATGGGGAATGAATTTTTCATCTTCCACTGACCAGGTCAAGTGACGTGTTAATTCGGTATATATTAGATCGGGACAATATAATATTGTTAGAAATACATTTTTAAAATTAAATTTAATTAAATTTATCATTAGAAATTTTATAAATAAATTAAAACCATTATTTACCTTCTTCTCAATGAATAAACAACATCAAATTAAATTCATTTCATCATAATGAATTGAAAAAAAACATTTAATGTTTTTAATGTATCACAAAGAAATATTGTTGAAATTTTTATTTATTTCAATCCTATATTTTTAGAATTAATAATTATATCAATATGTATTAAAATATTGACATAATTTTTTTAAAATATTAAAATTTGTTAAAAAAATTTAGTTTAACAATAAAAATAATAAAAAATCACATTATGAAAATAATAATCCTTCATGAAATTCATTATGGTTTTCACAATTTCTCTTTTTGTTCTCAGAATAATTTACTATAATCAAAAAATTTGATAAATACATATTCAATTAAAAATAATAAATATTTATTGATTTCACATCATCATTATTATCATATTCCCTCTTTTATAAAATTTAATATCATATTTATGTTATTAATTAAAAATGAGCCACCTATTATCATTTTGTAATGTAATTAATAGTTATAAATAATGATTTTATACAATTTTTATTAAAATAAATACACATTATTTTTAATCAATTTTCAGTTTCATGTTTACCTCATATCCATTATAAGATAGTTTGAAATGGTTGTAGAAATTTAATCATTGAATCGATCCTTATATCACTGAAAATTTATTATTATATAATTATTTTGTGGCCAATTAATTTCAAAATTAATATCTATATTATTCTATAAAACATATCTAAATTGAGATAAAATTAATAAATTACTTATTGGTTAAAATTATATTACCACTAAAATATTTGGTACAAACATTAGTGCCCTAGATGGACCAACAAGCCTATTTTCCTTTTAATAGACCAATGGTTGTGACACGACACCCCTGCCTATCCCCTATTCTTGTTGGATTACCCAATTATTGTATATCATTATAATCAATGAAAAATGTGTATTACTAAGAATCTAAAGTCCATTTTGTTACTAGGTTGATATGTATAGTAACATCCTAAAATATCATCTATTATAATGTTATAAAAAAATTTGAAATCTCCATATTTATTTTTATATATTTTTAATTCTTGACATCTATGAATATGTATATTTAAGAATGCCACACCACAACCATTCGATCAGATATTTGATTATTAGCCTTCGTTTTTTCTTCAGCCTAACACTAAATATATCACAATTATCCTATATAAAACATATTTTCAATCCCAGAGAAGAATGTGATTTTTCTTCCACAAAATTTTAGATACAGCTTTCTCTTAATATGATGATCATATATATGTTACTCCTTATACACCAATCAATAAAATAATTCCCTAAAAGATATATTGAATATGAATATGGGTGAATATTCTCTCCCAAATAACCATACACATATATATAAAATAATCACACTTGTGACCTTATTCTGTTTTTGTAAACATTATCCACTCATTATTATATATTTTTAATAATTTTAATCATTATTTTATTTAATAAAAAAAATTATTATTATAAAAGAATGTCGAGAATATATTGTGAAATTATTATAAAATATTAAATAAAATTATGACAAATATTATTGAATAATAACCATATGAATAAATATAATCTATTTATAAAATCATTTTAGTAATAATAGTAGTTTTCTTCACCAAATCATTGTGAAATTTTTTGAATAGTTAATATTCTCTCTAAAAATATCCCCGATACAAAAATTATATTTATTAATTCAAATTTTATTATATTCATTGAGATATAATATTAAAAATATATTATTTCAATTTTATAATTATTCCCTAACTCAATGAAACATTATTGTATGTAAAATTTCCAAAAAAATTCTGAATGAGAACTATTATAGCAAAATATCATACCATTACTTTATAAGTTCATTATTCTATCGAAATTCCTCCTATAGAAATGTGTTAAACTATAAATATAGTGGTTCTTATGCCATACATATATGAATTATATTAATTAAGAAATATTTTTTTAAATCATATATTTAATAAATATAGTATTTTATTTAAAATATCCCAACCACAATATACAGTAACATACATTTATAGAAAAAAAACCAAGAGAAAAAACCCAGTTAATGGGCCAATGAAATTATATATTTCTTATTTCAATAATATTTTTTGTGTTTTTTCATTATTTTACACTTTTAAATAAAAAAATAACATTTTTATTTGAAATAACATGGGGTGTTTAACTGAAACACTAAAAAACCTTAAACTGGATATGGGGGATATAAATTATATGAAACTAAAACATATGAAAATACTATGTATATGATTTTTTTTATAAAAAACATCTATTATTATATTCTCTCTTATATAATTATTTTTATCATTTTAAATACAAAAATAAAAATATTGATTAAGTAATAAAATCATTCCTCAAACACTTCACTTCATAATGAAGTCATCATTCTTATATTTTTCACCTAATAAATTTGAAAAAAACTAAATAGGTAATATTTTTAAAATATAATTCCAAAAAATGAATCATTAATTTTGAATAATATTAAATTTTCTTTTAAATTTTAATTAATATAAATAATGATTACACTTTTTGAAATATTCATCAATACAATATTAAATTCACATTCTTGATCATGTTTCTAGACATGATGTACATTAATGAATGTTTATCAACCAAAATAATTGTTAAATCAAATCAATTTGAACAAATAGAACATTTGATAAATTTTACCTTTATTGAGGAGTTAATGGACATAAAAAATACTATCATAAATGATCACAATTCATATCAAAAGACAAAAAACACCACCACATGAAATTATTGCACATGATCGTGAATTCCATATAAATAATTATACATTCCCACATTTATCATTATAAATGTGATTTAATATATCCAATGTTAATAATAAATAATCATTTCCCATTCAATACATTTAATCGCAAAAAAGATATAGTTTTCAAACTATTACTAAAAGAACAGAACATATTGATTGACACAAACTTTGAAAATCCAGATAAGATATAACTACACAATATCAACCATGGTAAAAAATTCAAGGTCAAAATAAATGTTCAACCTTATGAAATTTAAAAAATCTACTATTTTAAATTATACAAAAACTCATAAAATTGATAACATCATTTAATAATCATTTTATGACTAAAATTAAAGAATTACTATATTCACTCATCCTATTTTGAGTTTTATTCCAAAATCCATGTCTTTGATGTGAAGGAATATTTCAAATATTATTACAATGAATGAAATGATCATATAATGAAAAAAATAATAGGTAATATTCACTATATGTAAAATATTTATTGAAAATAATATCATTAAATATTTAAATTTTTATTTTAGTTAATTAATAAAAAATTGTAAATAGTCCAATAAAATGTTTTACCACAACTAATTTATATTTTTAATAAAATATTAATTTCATTTAATTTTATTGAAGGTAGTAATATGATCATTGTAATGTTAACATAAAACTTTGAGTCAACCCCTAAATACACATACCCACTTCATACAAATGGTATTTTCATTTGGATTGATATTACTACTATATCATTGTAATGAATCTAGTTATAAAAAGTATGTATATTACATAATGGAATATTATTTAATAGATATATTCCTACATTTATAAACAAAAAATTTATATGATAATAATAGAATTAAATTCATTCTAGTAAATAAAAACAGAAATTAAATCATATCTCACTATCATTACTCTAATAATAAAAAAATTGTTTGAAGATAATTTGATCTATTATAATCCACTAAAAAAATTATTTAAATTTGATTTAAAACAATAAATTTATTTTTAACTATAAAACTCAGGGATTTACTTATATATTTCCCTTTATATAAATTACATTTCATTGATATGTTTTGAAACATAAAACCCCCAGTCTCAATTAACCATTATATAGTATATTATTATGAACCAACAATTAAATTTTGAGAGTCAGTTAGAATAATATTTTTTAAATTATTCCAAAATATTTTCTATTAATAAAAAAAATTTATATTAAAGTGCTCAATTAATAGTAACGTCTTTATATTCATTATTGAGAAATAAGTTTCTTACAAATTGATTTTTTTTCTTTTTTTGTGATAATAATTTTATTCATTTATGCCAATGTTTTTTTAAAAAAATTAACACAATGAACATAAATTTTTAAATTTATAGGTGAGAAATATCTTCAAGTGACTTTTAATCTATTTTTTGAAAATAATTTAGTTTATATAAATATTAAAAAATAATGATTTTTATTGGAATATGTGCACTCATTTATGATATACAACAACAAATGATTTAAAAAAATATGGTTTGAAATGTGAAATTATTTAATTTTTATTATTAATAATCAAGTTAATTTCATTATTATAAATTTTACAATGGACATTAATATAAAAATATATATGATTTTTTTTGTAAAAATATTTTTCTTCTTGTTTGGAAAGAATCCATTAATATTAAATTCCACTAAATATATTAATTGAGTTTGTTTGATGGGTTATATATTATAATTAATAATAAAAAAATTTAAATAATATTTTCAACATAATTTTTTTCATAATATATTGTACAAACTGTAAAACAAATTCACCACGTTTATGTTTAAGACAAAATTTCCGATAGCGTTAAGCAAATATATAATTTTATGTTTTCCATTTGAACTATTATAAAACCTATATTATAGACATAGTATTAAAAATTACTAACCTAAATATTAATATCAATCAAATTGGAACAATTATTCTTGAGTATAACATTATTATATTGTAATGTTTTACAAAATCATAGTTGAGTTATATCCCCCACATATAAAAGGGAAGCCATTATTTATCCTCATTCCACCAAAGAAACCTTGGAAAATTTTATTGTATAATTTCATATCCTTGAATAATTGGTTATTCTATTCCTAAAATGAAAATACAAATATTCTTAATAAGGGATCTAAAGAAGGGTTACTAAAGATGAGGTAATTTCCCAACCTAACAGCATTAAATTTATTTTTTCCTCTACCAAATTTAAATATATGTTATTAATAATTAAATGATACAAACATTATATTAAATATGATAAAAATTTATTATTAACCTATAAACAACATTATTAACACTCATTTCCATCAAATGGAATGTGAAATTATCACTAATTCATATATGTGATCTACAACCACTGTAAATCGATACAATTAATTTTCTATCACCACAATTAATGGATGGTTGATATAATATTTTCAAATTTAATGTAATATATTTATGAAATAATTATCCTTTTATATTTACTATATATTATCATACATCATACATTTTACTCCATTGGAAGATGATAATGTTTCCCGTATATATATTTGGACATCCTCCTCTATAAATAAATGTGTTTGGTATTCATTATTATTTACATACATGGTTATAAGTATAAATT
Organism: Viscum album; assembly: GCA_963277665.1. Classification (NCBI taxonomy): domain Eukaryota; kingdom Viridiplantae; phylum Streptophyta; class Magnoliopsida; order Santalales; family Viscaceae; genus Viscum; species Viscum album. The sequence goes on from OY728152.1 coordinate 1,380,080,456, forward strand.
TCATTTTTATTATATTATTTATGATATAATTATTTTCTAAGAATTATAAAATAATATTTATCTTTATTTCCTTCTTTTTAATATAATATGAAAAATAGTGTTCATGCATATTTAGGACCTAATGTCTCCATGAATATTGTAATTCATTTTTTTATCTCTATATTTAATAGATTAATATATATATATATAATTAATATATATGATATTAATTTAATGTTTAAATTTTTTATTTAATGTAAGCATGATCAATGCACAATAACCAAAACAATCAAACCATAATTTTCTGGAAAATTAAATAGTTAAGACTCAGGAATGATGATTTTAATAATGAATTATTATTAAATTTGTGTTAGAAGTTTAATAGTGGGTTATATAGTATATTATACATATAAAAAAATCATTATATTAAATTAAAATAAATATATATTTACTATACAATATTTTATTACACATTTGATGATATTGATACTTGAAATATGATTTTATTTATATAATCACATGATTTTTCGAGATAGTTAGTTATTAATATTAAAATAATTAATTTTAATACATATATCCCTTGAATGACATCAATTTTCATATGATATCCAAAATTACAGATATTAAAATATAACATTTTATTTTAACATCTTTATATACCCATGAAAATGAATTCTTCATTAAAGGAATCAAACGTTATTTCTATCTATTGTCAAAAATACTTTTTATTCCATATACATGATTTCTGAATATGTTTTACCGTATGTTATTTTATATTCTCCAATTTTTTCCAAATCTATATTTACCAATTATTAAATTTTTATAAAATTATTTAAAAGTAAAATTTTATCATTTCCTAATTGAGGTATGTCTGTCCTCTTTTATAAAGGTTAATGAATCAATGTTTTAACATACGTTTCATGAATACAATTTACTAACCTCAAAACCAATCAATGAATTGAAGAATCATTTAAAAATATATAATGTTATTTTCAATGAATACAATTTCATTTATATTTGGAAAATTTTTATATTTAAAATAATTTATTTTTATTTGAAATAGGTTATTTCTTTATGATATGATATAATCATATTTTAATGGAATTTTTCATCTATGATTACATCCTTTGATAATACTTATGATTTAATAGGAAAATAATAAGTTTGTACCATTTACATTTTTTATTTTTTATTTCATACAATGATTGTTATATAAGTATAATTCAGGAAACACATTTCTTTCCAATATGATAATTAAGTTATGATGAAACCATTATGAAACATTCTTCTTTTATAGGGGTCATGTTTTGATAACATGACAAAAAGTTTATGAAAACAATTTCATTTCCATGTTTTATATAATATGGAATATTTTATATTCTAATTTAATAAATATGTTTTATTTTCATTATCTAATGTGTGGGATCATAATTATATTTCCTTCCAATGAATTGGGTAAACATAGATATCTCATTATATAATAAGCACTTGAATATTGAATGAACAATGTTCTATAAGGAACTATATTCACTGTGAAAGTTTGGGGAATGAACCTTCAATAAATATATAGAAGAATATTTTTGATTCTAATATACAATTTCAGTATATGAAGTGATCTTTCACTATGAAAATTATTTAATATTATTTTATTTTTGAAAGAAAAATTATTCCTTATTCTAATGTTATTCTCCCATGGATAGTGTTTTTTAAGCTATGATAAATAATGTCTTATGAACGACTGTAATTATTCATTCACATTAGTTTTATGATATATGATATGATTGGCATGGTTTTAAAATTATATTCTCATGTCATCAAACCGTTATACTCATGTTATGAATAATAAACCATTAAAATCTCCCTTGTTTACCCATACAGAGCATCTATGATCACCCATTCCGATATTTCATTCCCTATGTTCTGGGGAAATAATTTCTGTTTTATAGGTATATGATGTTTTCTAGTTATGAAAAACATATTTTTTGATCATGTAGATATCTTATAAAGAAGTTTTTTATGATTCCAAAATTGCAATAATGGTTTAACTATGTTATTCTGGTGTGTATCATATTGTTATGTCGTAAAGAAAGCTACCAAAATGATCTAATATATATAAATGAATATAATGGGTCATTATAGTTGGAATGAGAGAAATATTTTGTTATCATTTTAATATAGGATGAGAAAATAAAATATGGAATCTATAGGATAATCTAATATATAAATTAACATCCTACATAATGGTAATGAAAATAGTGTGGTTTTCCTAGAAAACAACCTTTTCTGTATACTATAATTAAGTATAAATTTATATAATATTAAATTAGAGTAAATAAATAAAAAATTATTTGATCAATTATATCTTAGACATAATTCTAGTTCACATGACCATGGTTAATCATAAGGTGTTAATTATGGAAACATGGTTTCATAATATATGCATTCTATAAAATTTTGCATCAATTATGTGGTTCCCTGCAATGATTATTTTTAGTCAGAATAATTTTTTAGTTTTACAAAATCAATACATCATAAAAGGTATTTTTTAATTCTGAATTACATGGTAAATGAAATAATTTTAATCCTAATAATAAATTTTAATGATATATTGAATGTAAAATATGGTTTCTATGCTTACATAACATCTTCAAGAAATGAATCTTGTTATTCATCAAAATGTACAATGGACTGAAATATAATATGTTGAGTCCATCATGTGGAAACAATCATATTATTTTTGTGGGGTTTTAGATCAATAATTCTATGAGAAATAGTTGAGTGGCCGGAAAAATATATTTTTCATTATCCAATATTATGAAAATGAATGTTTTATTTTATTTTTTTATCATTTGAAATGAGAAAAATATTAATGGTGGGATATTATCATGAAATTGAATAAATACAGAGAAAATTAATCTATATATTGGGATATATTTAGGTGATTATTTTTTAAAAAATACTTTACTTGTATGTTTTTATAGAACTAGAGAATGAATTCCTACGATAAAATATAAGGATGATGAATCAATTAGAATCAATGAAGAATATTCTATAATATATATGAAATACCAATATTGTATTATCAATCTACCTAAATGTAAGATTAATCAATTATTCCATTTCATAACACAATGAATTCAAAGGGTGTTTTCCTTAAGTGAATGTAGTAGTTTTGAAAAAAATTTATTCGATCCGAAATCATTGCGGAAATGGAGTTTTGAGTTTCCCATAAATAACATTGTTTGGATAAGAAAATAAAGATAGAATACTATTAAATTATAATTGTAAACCCACAATGAGTAAAATATATGATTTAAAATTATCAAAATTTGTGGGGGGAAATATGGAGGAAATTTTTATAGGTTGAAAAAAATTAATTATGTAAATCATGGACACTAAGTAATCTAATGTCTTTGTAATGTGAATAATATAATTACTAATGGTTGATTAAAAGAAAAAAATATTAACCCATAATCTAGTGTTTTAGATGAAATTAATGAGGAAATTATACAAACTAATGAAAAAAATATAATGGTTAATGGTGATTATCAATGACAGAAAATAATATTCCTAGAGACAATTGGAAATCTCTTGTGATTACTATTTACAATATGTGTTACAGTAACAATGTGGTGGATGATATACATACCCTCCACACAATAATGTAAAATTCCTAATCTAATTTTTGATACACTAACTCTTTTATATGAAATGAATTTTATATGGGTATAAAAATAACACATCAATGATTATATGTTAAATTATTAATGAAAATATAAGTGAAATGATGATCGCATTTTTTTCTGTGATGCATCTTTAATTGAATTTTGATGAAATGTTCTTCTAAAAAAAATTTGTCCATTTCAAGGGATTTGATGTTATCTAAGGCATTTATTATCTTTAATTACATAGATCCCACATAACTCACCAAATAAGGGAATACACTTTTGATATAAAAAACCACTCATGATCATTTATCATTCTGATAATAAATATAAAATAAAAATGGGAATGACATCCATTTTAGGAGTCTGTATTTCAATTCAAATGGGGCGTTTATATTGGATTGTTGGGTATAAGATAATAATCGATGATATACTTATTTAATGTGTGTTTTTTATTGTCATTCTCTTATTTTTATCATGTTTCCTATGAAACATGAGGTTATGATTCCAATAAAAACCATGAATAGTGATATAACCATCTTAATGTCTCCATATAGAATATATCTCATTGAGTTTTATTGATTAAATAATAATCACTAATGGAACATAAACATGGGATTTATTCATTCATTTTTATCACATTGTGGTTAACATATTATTTTTTAGATGAATACATATAGATAAATGTGATAATTCATTTATTATCAAGAATTAAAAATAATAAAAATCATGAAGATGATTCATCCTCCAGATGTTGATTATTTTATTGATCAATTAAAAGGATCTAAATATTTTTCCATTATTGACCAATTATTTAGAAACTATCAATTGGCAGTCAAAGGTGAAAGCATAAACATTATATCCTACTATACGATGTGTGTACACTATGAGTTTATGTTGATACTATTTGGTCATAATAAATCCCCCATTATCAGTATAGATTCATAAATTATAAAATTTATAAATTTCCCTATATATTTTATGGATATATTTATATATAATTTATATATATATATATATTTAAAATGAAAATAAAATATGGAATTTCTCTTATGAATTGTTTTGAAGATACTATGAGATTACAATTTTATTAAAAAATTATCTTGAGTGAATTCTGGGTAAAAAATTATTCATTTTCTAAGATAATGTTTCTCATGCATTGGTATTCTAGTGGATCCATTAATGAATTTATTTGTCGAACATTATCCCAGACTAACCACATTGAGATTGAAATGATGTGATCATAATTTTTATGGCCATTCAACATACTTTTTGAAACATTCATTATAAATGTCTAACCCACAAAACAAGTTAACTTGAATGTGAGTCACGTGATTTTGGATAGATAATTTTGTTTTGAATTTCATGTAACTTAAGATAATGTTATTAAAAAAACATGTTAATACACTATAATGGAGTGTAAATAGGATAGTGGCATATAGATTCGAATAGAATAAGGCACTATGGAATATTCTAATGAATAATTATCTGGTGATATCATATTCCTAATTAAAATTGGATTTGAATTATAATAATTTGTCAACATAGAACAAAAATTTTAAATGAAATTTTTTTCATTAATCATATAGATAAATTAAATTTACAGAGAATGGTGGGGCCAAAAACTAATAATAAATGTTTAATTTTTGTATTCGCATAGAATGAGTTAAATGTTCTCTAGATATAATAGTTGGAGTTGATTAATGACTAGTACATATCCACACAATACATACCTAGAAGAGGTAACAAGGTAGTTGATGATTTGACTCAAGAGGATCATAATATATTTTCTATTATTATGATGAAAAAAGATACAAGATTTATATATTTACAATAGATAGTTCTCTTTGTCATGATGGATGTTCGAAATCATATATTTCTAAAATGGGTGTTCGATCATCAATCAATGTGAATATTAAAGAGGAAAATAAGGAATATGTAGAGTAATAAAATAAGGTAATAAATATTACTAGGTTAAAAAATAATTGTGGTGGAATGATAATGTGCATGGATTGGGTATTATTCTCATTAATACGAGGCTTAATTGAGGATCTATTAGATGAAGTTTATAGTCCATCATTCAAAATTATTCATGGATGTACGTTGATTAATTGATATATGGAGGAGTATTTTTAGGGTGACAATATGAAAATAGTTATTTAAAATTATGTATCTTGCTTCTTCATAGGTTAGGAAGTTAATGATATGAGTTATAATCCTATGGGGAAATTACAATCATTTCCCACACCAGAATAGATATATGAAAACATCACTGTGTATATTTTCGTCATACTCCCAAAAAATTATAAAGTTTATAATGAAATTGTGATTATAGTATACATCCATATGAATCTATTACACTTCTTACCTATCAATGAATATTTCAATCTTGATAATTTTTCTATAATATATATTAATGTAGTTGTATAGTTGTATGGAATAACACATTCTAATATATTTGATATGCAGTTGTGGTTTATATAAAATCTCTTGATTTTTTTTTATTATCTTCAAGATTTAGGGTTCCGTTTTAGCACTACTTATTATCCATGAATATTGGCTATATATGACAGAACCATTCATACCATAGAGTATATTTTAATATTCATTTTGATATATTTCAATGTTTTTCATGAACAATACATTCCATTAGTCAAATTTTCTAACAACATTTGATTTCATTATATTATTGGGCAGGATCCTTAAGAATACATATATCTAAATAAGTGTTGAAATCCAATTAATTTGGATAATGGGAGAGAAAGAAGGCTATTGGGACACGATAAATGTAGGGAAATAGATGAAATGGTCATATCATATCATCAACCCATTATGAAAGATCTGAGTCAAAAAAATATATTTTTTAAAAATAATTTTGTAAATATTTAAGATGAATTTGGTGATAACTTATTCCTATAAATTTTTTAATGGATGAAGTAATGATATTTAGAAAGAAGATTACTTTTTTCCTATGAATATTTTCACATTATAGATTATTTATTGTGTAGGAATGGACACTTACCACAAAGTGATAACCCCAAACCTCTCTCATGTTCATGATGTGATGAATGTATCTTTCATGAGTAAGATAATACGAAGGAAAATTGAAATAAAAAAAGTTAAAATTGGATAACGTTATTACATATAAAAACAACTATTATAAATCATTAATCATATATGTAATTTTCCATGAGAGAAGATTAAAAACCATGTTATGGGTCTATAAAAGAATCCAAAATTTGATGATGGTAAATTGAAAACATAGGATGTGATAAAGATGACATATACAAATTATTTAATCAGTTTCTGGATTTTTTATGGGAAACATTCATTTTTTGGGGTATACAGTAACACCTTGTTATTTTAAGACATATTTCACTAAATATAAATTTAATTCTTCTATGTATTGAGATACACGCCTCCATAAGACTAAATACTGAAACAAATAGTATAGAATTATAACATGATAATTAAATTGGATGAGGGAATAAAAATAACCGTATTTTTAAAACTATATGTAATGGTTTTTGACAACTATATTTATTGACAATATGTGCTCAGTTTTTTTGAAATGATTTTTTATTTTTTAAAACTATATTTTCCACAAATATGGATTTATTAGTTTTTCTGATAAAATAATATAATTGAATTATATCAATTTTATGAAATATATTTTCAAAAATGAAATTAATATCAGAAAAATTCATTTCAACACTCTCTAAGGTTTATTTTTACATAAATTCCATGAAATATTTATTTTTATGACTAGTGGAAATTAAAGTTTTCTTATAAGAATTATGATTTAATTTACTCATTTTAAAATGTGATATTTTCATTTAAAATTATTTTATATATTAAATTAGTTAATTTTAATTATTAATAATCAAACTAATTTCGTTAACATTATTTTAATTTTGGATTTTGATATAAAGACTCTTTATACTTGAGAAAACGATGGATCTGAAAAACTTATTTTTTTTTCTTGTTTTATAATATAAATTTCATTTTAATTGTAAAAATTCATTGAAATGAATTTTATTAACTTGAACTATATTTTTAAGTTATGACATCAATATTATGTAATAATTACCAATAAATTTTTTCCTAATTAAATGTATAATAATAAAAATTTGTTACTATAGTTATGTTTAAAATGGGATTAATAGGGGTTTATAACAAGTGTTATGTGCATGATTCCAATTAAACATATCTAAAAAAACATGGATATATTTATACCTTATCCATTCTAAAAAAATATCCATTTAAAGTCATTTTTATATAGTATTACATTATTATATTTTAATCTTTTAAGAAAATTCATGTGTGTTCTCTCATTAACATATAATGAAACAACACACTTTTTTTCAAAATTTTTTTATAGAAATGTATCTCAACTAGTCATAACCAAATTACATTCTATACTTATCTTTCAATTAATTAGGAATCTTTTTATTCATTATATAAAATTTTAATGGTCCTTATAATGGGGACTAAATATGGCATGCTAATTAATAAGTAATCATCTGACACAACCTCTTCCATTATATTTATTATTTTAACTCCTCTAAATCAATTTTTTTCATCATAAAATAATATATTAATTATTCCAAATATTAAAAAAATTATTTTTTTTCTGTAACAAGAATTATTCACACTCTTTTTTATCTAATGCGAAGTGGAAGAAATGCTCCTGAATACAAGTGGACTACCATGAACACATATCCACAAAATTCGTTTAGAATAATTAACATAATCAGATGGTATAAATTATAGTATTAAATATTAAATATGATATTTATGAAATAATTTTTTTTCAATAATTATAACATCAAATATACCCCTTCTTTCTAATCTTTTGGGAAATGTTTAAATCACTCATGCGTACATGTAGACTACATTAATTGATTCTTTAATGCCCAATTCACATGGATTGTATTATTAATATATTTTATGTGTGTTATTTCATATTTTTCATTAATATAGTTATTTTATTTTAAAATTTAATATAATATTAATTCATTTTGTATGTTAGAAAAGTAAAAATAATATTCATGAATTTTTATGACATATATTCTCTATAAATGCTATAATTTATTTTCCTCTCACTATATATTATTGAAGACTATATATAAATATATATTAAATAAATAAATATGATATTAATGAAATAAATATATTTTTTAGAAGATATTATAATTAAACAATTACCTAGAATGGAACTACAAATCAAAAATTCTAATGAAAAATGAAATAGTTAGCACATCAAAATGATGTTTAATGATAAAATATTAATAAATAGGTGTAAAAATGTTATAAGTGGATCATATATTATATTATCACTATTTAAATAACATTATTTTATAATTATAATAAATTTAAATTTATTATATGTGATGTTCTTGTGATTTTCAAACAAATCAAAATTGAGTTATGATGTTTATGTTACAACATAATTAATTATTATGATTACTTGTGATTATGTTGTTATAATGATGTTTTATGACCAATATATTAGTAATCACATGAACGTTATTATAATTCAGTTAGGTGTAGATATTTCCTATTTTAGTTTATTTTTCGTATCTTTATGAAATCTTTAGACATGATATATTTTTAAAAATATGAATTCAGTTCACTCTTCAGTAGAATATTTTTTTCTTCCAAATCAATATTTTTAAATATTTATTGACAAAATTGTTTTATAATATCATAGTATGTAATATATTAATTTTTAATATTTATTAAATTTTGTCTAAAATGGAAAAAATGCATCATTTTTCAATTTTCAAATGAAGTAGTATTTATTTTTTTCTAAAAATGTGAAAATCGTCATTTTATTAATGTGTAAGGAATAAACCTCAATTCCCTTAATCATGACAGATAAATAATTTGAAACTTCTATTATTGATTTCCAATGATATTTTCAAATAAAATATTTCCCTTAATATGTGGGAAATGTGTTGATTTTAATCAATTACATACTAAATGTAAATTTTTTTCCTCATGAAATGTACTGGTGATCTTTAAAAAAAATTATCTATGATAAAATTTGTTGTTGACACGTATTTTTCAATTGAAATATTATACCAGGATTCCATAAAAATTGATTTTTTGGATGTGTTTGGATGATTATGATTTAATGATAAATCTATGAAAAATGTTTCATTCTAAATTTTGATTATTTTTTTTAAACCCTTATAAATATAGTATCATTTTATATTAATTATGGTATGTTTAAATTTTGATTTTTTTAAACACATGTTGATCTAATATTTTATACAATTATAAATGTTTTATTATCTAATATAATACATTTTTTTTAACTTTAGTTATGGGATTTTCGGTCCTATAATTTTATATCTCTTTAATGAATTTGGTAAATATGGATATCAAGTGATATATTAAGGATAGAAATGGAGACTAACCCGAGTAAATTAATGAAATATATCCACTAGGATAGTATAGTGAGTGAACCATTAATATGATTATTATGGAATTAGGAGTGATCCTAGTAAGCTATTATATTGTTGGATGTGATCCTTGACTGGGGGAATAATTTTCAATGCATCTACGTATTTAGAAAACTTATGTCATATGTCATTGTCATGCTTTCATGGATCCTATTTTTTTCATTATAATTCATGTCTTATAAACATCCATGATTTATTAAATGACTCAAAATTATGATATTTTATCTGATGGGAATGTTTTTTAAATGTTAATATCATTTAATCATACCAATATTATCATTTTATGCTTATGTGATCATTGATATATCTCTTGTTTAACCATACTGAGAATATGACCTAACCCTTTATTATGTTTCCTTTACCTAGGTTATAAAGAAATAATTTATTTACGATATTTCTATGATGTTTATAAACATATGAATAACATATTTGGATGTTATATAAATATATTAGGAATAAAACCAATATGATTCTGTAGTGGTTCATAAGGTAATATATTTGAATATTCCCATATTTAGATGTAATATATGTTTATGAAAAGTATTTATTTCACATATATAAACCAAGAAAATGAATCATTAATTTCATCAATTATCTAATTTGTAAAAAATGTAACCCTAATATTTTATATATTTTTTAATTCAAATAAACATTACATATTTTATGACATTCATTACAAATGAAACCATGTTAAATTGAACGACACTTTACTATTGAATTATTACTATTTAACATTACAATTATCTCCTATATATTTGATTAGAATATATTAATAAAAATTAATACACAATATAATAATATTATTTATCCATTTATTTATTGAATTCATTATTTATCAACTGATAAAATAATTTCACAGTGAAAAATGAATTATTTCTCTATGAAAATATATTTTTTCATACAATGAGTTTTTATGATAATAAAATAAAGTAATCAATATTTTCTATTATTTTATTAAATTTATATATTATATATTAAATAAAATGATTTATAATTCATTTAATGGATTCTATATTTTTATTCACAATATCCAAATTGAGAATATAGATCAACTCTATTTTTTATTATTATGAATAATAATTATGGATAATATTTGTCACCTCTGTAAGGGTATATAGGGTAGTTATGGTTAAGATATTGCGATAAAGATTTTAAAAAAATTAACACATTAATTATATCATATTGATGGTATCAATTTGACTATCATCATAAAATATTCAATGATATTTCATTGAAATGAAATTTTCTATGATAATGACCATAATGGTATTTTATTTGATGAAAAATTCCAAAAAAATATTTCTCTCATGGTTTTCATTTGTCATTTTTTATCACATAGGGATAAAAATATTTTATGAACAAATATAAATTTGTAATTTTGTTAATTTTAATTTTATATTTTGGGAAATTAATTATTAAATATTTTAATTCTATGATTACCAAAAATTTATAATCAATACTCACATTATGCTTTTTAATGTAGTAGATAATTTAAATAAAATGATTTTTAAAACATAAAAATTAATAGTGTATAGAATAATTTATGTTACAAATGATTTTTATTGTTCTAAATAACTATTTTGTTATATTTAGTTTGTTTATATTCTATTTCAATAACTATATTGAAGTCTATAAATTCCAAATATACGAGTAGTTCTTAAAATTCTATTATTTAAATTTTATGATAAATAATTATTTTTTAAATGATTTATTGGACATGAACATATAAATATTTAGAGAGATTATATATGGTTAATGATTTCATATAATGTCCTTTATGGTCCAATTTTAAAATATAGTTGAATTTATAATCCTTTAGTATTGATAATGTTGTTACCATGGTTATTATTAATATTGGTCAACAAAGTGGGTAAATCAAATTATATGGTTTAAACCACCACATATACCTATAAATATTGTATAATATGAATTTATTTAAACCTATAATTGTCTTATATTAGTAATTTTTTCATAGTGTAAAAAAATTGAAAAAATAACATATTTTAATCTTTTATGTTATTCCATGTGTGTCCCATCCTTCTATATAAAATGAAATCAAATGTACTCTATTTTTTACGACACCTTGATCCTATTATATCAAAATAAACTTAAAAACTGATTATTAACAAAAAAATCCATGTTTTTTAGGTTCCGGGATTCGTTTAATACCTTCCCTATAAACCCTGATAAGAAATCCAATTGAGGATTCTCAAAGAGACAGTAATTGTCCTAACTAATCTCTTTCATTTTATACATTCTCTTACCACATTTAATATTTTCACAAACATTCCAATATTATAACACAAGATTATCCCATACACTTGTATGATATTACGTAACATCTATTACATTTTCCACCACTATTACATTAAAATATAAATGAATATATCTTTTAAGAGTATGTGTGGACAATCAACTAAATAATGATATATGATTAATCTTCCATAATAATATTTCATAGATTCTTATTATGATGTATTTAATTTTTTTAAATTCTATTTATTATATAATGATGATTTATAAAAGGATAATTATTATTTTAATTTATTTCATTCCATTCATCAAAAATGAGAAATAGAATCCATGTGTACGTACTTATTAATATCTCTATGAAGTGATGAAATTAATTTTTTATACCCACTTTATAAAAATGTATAAATGTATATATACATATGAAATATGATACAGAAGATACTATTAATAATTTTTAGATTATGTAACCATGAATAATTCACAATGATCCAAACATCCAAACCAAAACATTCATGTAAAATTGTATTGTTAACACCTAGATCTGATCATTTATATAATTTATTATGAATAATTGAGTGTTTAAATTCAATAAGTGGGTCATATATGATATTATAAGTTTGAATATTGTTTTAATATAGAATTATAATGATATTAAATTTATTATCTTAAACTATGGGGAATTTAATAAAAACTAACATGAAATAATGGTTTAACGTTATTTTATCATTTTTACTAGAATTGTTTATGATTGAATTTCCAATGTAAAAATTTATTTATCTATCCCCAAGAAGTATTATGTCTCCTATAATATATATATATATATATATTACATTTTTATCTTCTATTTGACTCTATTTATATACTAAGGATTCTGAAAAACTCTTTTTATGTGAAACTAACATTTGTTTATTATTGGGTCATGAATGTTTTTCAAAAATGTACATATTTTAATTATAATTATTTCCACAATGTTTTTAAAATTTTTATTTTATTTTTGAAATCATGTCCTCCCACGGTTATGTTTTATTGAGAAATATTTTTAAAGAATATTCATGTCATTTTTTGAATGAGGAATATTTTAGTTGTTAATAAAAATTTGAATGGAATTTTTTTATAGAAAAAACATAATCATTAGATTCTCTTACATTCAGGACCATTTCATTTTTTAAAGCATAAATTTTATGTTTCCATGGTTTCATTAAAATAAACGTTTTTTCTTCATATATTGACATTTTGTTTATTATTGACAGGTAATTACATAATGTAAATGGTATTTCCAACATGAAATGTTCAAATGGTCATGAAAATAATTTTTTTGCTATGTTAACATCCATTGTGGTCACATATTCCTTAACGGTGATAACATTATATGATACCATCAAAATTATTTATTTGGATTCTTTTTTATGATGATGAAATATTGAGGAACCTATTTTTTCTATTCCATGGGTAATGTTATTATGGAATGATTATTGTTTTTATCATCTTATGTCCAATATAAAAATGTATTATGATTATGTGATAGGTGGTTCTATTATAGACTTCAACATCATATGGTATATATTACTTATTTATCATCTCAATGGGAACATATGATGTTATCCTAAGACCAATATAGGATATATTTCATGTTATATCAAGACAATAAGAAGTTATATGGGAGTTTACTAAAATCCAAAAACTGGGTACATGGGAGGTTATATAGAGCCCAGTGAACATCTCAGAGTCACTTCTTCATGATGAAAATGTGATGAATGGCTTGTTGGGTAGCGTTGATATAAGATTTATATTAATATGTTTCTAACCCAATTTACTCTACTATTTTATAGAATTATCTTATTGTAATGTTATTATTTAATTTCACAAATTATTTTTATTGAAATGGATTTTCTTGATTTTATTTTTAGAAATTATTTGGGAAAATTTTGAGAGCATATGATAAGTCGACAAGTGATTCCAAAGCCCAGTGTTCCCAGAACTATTCATTGAATTTTTTTAATAGCATACATGTGGATTTCTTAAAAAAAGATAAATATATTTTAAATGGGTTCCCATATCAGAAATCTTAGGACATTGATGATCTAATAATGGCGGATTTACATTGGTAATGACCTATTTATAGTTAGTGTGGGTCATGAAAATAAAAATTTGCAGAGGATGTAACCATAAATACAATAATTAAATAAAAATATTTTTTTTAAATCCCAATAAATTATAAATCGAGGCTCAGATTGGAAATATGATACCGCCATTGAGCATGTAATGTAGTTTATCATTGGTGAGGCCTAACATCGCCCAATTATGGTTGGCTGTGAAAAATAGTTTTTGGATGATTTAATGAATAAAATAAACTGGGAGTTTATATTATTTTAATTTTATGTCTGTGTAGAAATTTATTCACCTTTATATGAATAGAAATTAAAGGACCCATGTTTTTTATCATAAGACCATAAAATCCACAAAGGCTTCAGATAGAATCCTTAGGAAATTCTCTCAAAAGAAACGAAAAACAACAGTGTCATAGATTTTTCTTGAGGGGTCACCAATGAAAATCAATCCTCAATAGCGAATGATCTATATCCCCAATAGGGTGTTTCATTTCAGATTTCATTTCCCTATTGTTGATTTCCATTATCAATGTATGTAAATCCATAAACAAATTGATCTGCAATTTGATTATTAAAACATGATTGGTTATTGTTGTGGGATTATCAGGAGATTAGTTTATCCTCTTCATTTATCCTTCTAATTATAACGAATCAAGATGAACATGAACATATTACAATGTTATTATTTTGGATTTGTTGTGATTTATCTCCCTTTTTTGGCATTTATCGCTATTATATCCACATTATAATTTCTCGACATTATGGGGGGATCTAATTGTGATTGAAACCCCGGATTCGAGGAAAGAAGAAATAGATGGTGTATTTGAGTAGCTAGGGTCCTGAAGATCATAGAGGTGTTTTTGTTTCATAGATTGTAGAACATGAGTATAACAAGTAAGAAATGTAAGGAAGTGTGCCATTGGCTGATGTAAATGTCTACCCATGACAGCATGGGGGATCGAGTGTCGCGTGGGATGCAGAAACCACATAGACCTATGGCAGTCCCCACAGGAGACAACATGATCCGGACCAACCTAGTAAAAGGATTTGATTGGGTATGTGAGCTGGGCCATCAGGAAGGGTCGGGCTTGAGTGGTGGGGCATGCCCATCAAGAGCGGGATAGGCCTAGTGGGCTATGTTAGACCTGCAGGTTGGGGTGGATTAAGGGCAGTCAAAACAGCCCATGGTCAACTGTAGTGGTCCACTATGGGAGTGGCTAGACCGATTGGTCTAAAAGCCCAAGGATCCCAATTTAAAAATTAAAAATAGCATAATAGTCAATCCATACTTCCATTTGACCATACATCTATGATATTTGGAGCCTTACAATGATACAATCATTTAGATATATTATTTGTGGGTTTTGGGTGGTGTTCATAAGTCTTAATGGATTGAGGAGTGATTTCTCCCACAATTATATGTCATTGAGACAACATTTTTGGTGATGGATGTGACCGAGAGAAAATGTGAATTATATATACTGTGTTTCTTATATAGACTATGGTTCTCATGGAGACTATGTTACTTATAGAGATTGTGTGTGTTCTGGTGATTATGTGTCTTATAGAGAATATGTGTCTTATATATTCAATGTTTCTTGTGGAGACTACAGGTCTTACTAGTTCAAATATATTTTCATGTTCTTAATATATATTATGTAGATATATATATGTGGATCTGACTATGAATTCAATTGTGGTATTATTTTTTGTTATTCCAATGAGTATTCCTTCATGGTATTTACTTTGTGGTATTCCATTGAGGTATTTTTTGTGGTATTCATTTTTTGTATTTCCTTTTCGGTATTATCTTGTGGTATTTCCTTTGTGGCATTACTTTGTTGTATTCCATCATGGTATTTAATTTATGGTTTTTTCTTTGTGGTATTTCTCTGTGATTTCAGGCTGTATTACTATGTATTTATATACTCACAATGTCACATGCTTTACATACACATGTCATGACTTGTGTAGATGATTGAATCATTGATGGAGTTCTAGGAATACCATGACCAAACAATGCCTTGAGAGACCAGACATGCCGAGGTGTATTTCAGAATATTTTTCTTCGACATTCACATTACCTCTTACTTTATAGGTTGGAATTGTGCATATAGATACTTTTCTTTTCGTCAGTGTGTTTTTTCACTGTTTTCATTTCATTACATTCACTCTTGTACTCTGGTTATGAGATATAGTTGTTCAAATGCATTTCTTACATAATAATTTAACATTTTAGTATTTTTGGCATTAATATGTGTTCATATATATTGTTACATAGAAAAAATATTCCCATTTTTGGGATATGGATACTCGGTGATAGTCACCGGCCCCGTGCCTATATAAGGTGGTATTGGGGTAGTCACAGCATGAGCCCCTCAGGGACGGGTCATGACATTATTAGATTTATTTATGATTCATTAATTACGAACTTCCTAACATTATTCCATGACTCGTGATTAGGATTAATGATGTACTAGGTCTGTTTTCAAATATTAAGATCGGGTTTTCAATCCCATATTCTCATTTTATGATTTAATAGTCCTTGATAATGCCATCTGAGAGAGACGGTCTGATGTAGAAATAGGGATAGTCATAACTATAGTAGTTCACTTAGAAAGGGATGAAAATGAGCTGGGGTTTAAAGAATGTCATGTTCTAATGGATGATAAAAAAGATTCCATCCAAGTCAGATTTGATTTGTTGCAGATGTCGGTAATTTTAGATGTAGTTATCTCTTATGAAATGACATAGATATATGGTTTTTCATAGAAATAATGGAATGAAAAACACCTACCGAAAAATTCATCATAGTGGTGTGATTCAGTGTTGGCTTAGGGTGCATCTATTCTAATAAATTGTCTCAATAGATTAAAGACATCGACTGATGATTATTAATTCATATTCATATGATGTGTTTGATCAATAATCGATATATTGTTTTCAAAATGTTAGCTCTGATAGACTGAAAATCACATATTGACAATTCCATCCATGTTTTCTTAGGTCTTTCCATGGCATACCTGGAGTGTCGAAAATTCAATGGCATTTATTGAATGATTATCCTACATACATATAAAAGGTCGACCGATCATAGAGAGGAGGTTTTTCATATATCATGTATTAAAAACATAAAATTGAATATGGAAAATGAAATACTTGGGTTGGGATTTTCTATTGACATGGGTCGTATCATTTGTATTGATATGGACAATATTTGGGGTATCTTGCGAATTTTCCCTCCCTAATTAGGGTGAAATAATTGGCTTGTTGGTTCCCATTAGATATAACTGAAGAACTTACGTGTCCATTCACATTTTTTCATATGTATTCTAGGGAAATGAATGATGAATTTAGTGGCCTACATTACCCTCTCAGTTTTCTAAACAATGTTGAATGTCTCCACATAGTGGTTGATATATCCTAGTGAGATAGATGGAAATACATAAATGTATCATTAGGGTGGGGGATGTGTCATAGAACTCCTACACCCCCTCCCTAGACGTGGAGCATGTCTTTCGGCCTAGAACTGATGAATGACATATACAATGACATCAACATTTACCTACACAAAATTCCATCAATGTTTGAAGATTTATCTGGGGATTGTGGTTTTCTCATCATATGTAGTGTTCTGGAAAAGCGTTGATTATGTGTTGGGGGTTTCCATGAATTGGGTCCAATGGACCGATATTACCCCCATAGAAAATTCCATCCAAGTGGTACTATTTGATATAACATGGGGGTTTTCTTATTATATGTAGTGCATATAAATGGGGATGCCAATGAGCTAGTATTTGTGGCATGTTAGGACCTACGGTATGAAAATGATAAATCCAACCATGTTGGGTGATTTAATGTGGCCATTGGGATTCTAAAACACTGTGTACCTAAAAATAAATGACACTGATCTGGGGACATTAATAGTGCATGTGGACTTAAAATCATCTAGATTGAATTCCATCTAGTTTGGGTGATTTTTTGTGAGGATGGGGTTTGTCTCGTTTGACATAGAGTGCCTAAAGAGATAAAGGTATCATTCAATGAAATGATTTGGATTTCCTGTTATGTGATTAATCAATCATGGAGTAGGGTTTCGTGACATTTCAGGTCCTATGGACTGACCACCATCTCAAATATATAAAATTCCATCCATAAAGGATGGTGGTGTGGGTTTGGGACTAGTCATGGAGGTTATAGTGTGCCAAAAATGAATTGACATTGATGAAGTATTTTTCAAAATACATATGAGATGTAATTATATCATTGAATTATGGTTTTTCAAATTTCAGGTTACCAACATAGTGATAGTCACCTAGAGAAAAATAAATTATGTGTGAGGATTCACTATGGGAATGTAGATTTTCATGTATGTGGGGATGTATGATATGCTAGATAGATTCCAAGGCACATTTCTAGGGTGATGTATTGTATCCATTAGGCTATTCTAAGAAGATGTAGTGTTAATATAATGTAATTTCATAGATCCAATATTATTCAACATATATATGAAATGTCAATCATTCATCAATCTAGGTATTTACATTTGTTTGGTCCACTACATAATGACATTCACCTATAGAAATTTCAACCCTTGTCTAAGGATTATCTGTGGAGATGGGGATAATCATGTCTGTGGGAATGGATGATATGTAAGACCTATTCCATGACATTTTTGGGACCATTAGGATTAAGGGGGTAGTTCGGTGTCAATCACTATGTCTTCATATATTTTCACAGTTAAAACATGCCATATTTAATGCGATGTTTATCACTCTAGGTTGTCCACCCCTAGTATGTCACCTTGTTAAGGTTGATGATTCCAAATCTCATAGATGGAAATTCCTTAATTTATGTTTAGGGGGATAGGGTTATATAAAACCTTGGGCATGGGGCTTTTCCTATGTGACATGATTCAGTGAATGAAATGTCAAATGAAAAAAAATCAGATCTAGAAAATTCCACTGAATTTTGATGATTCTCTCTGGACTAGTGGATTTTCTTGTCGAATTTAGTGAACCAGAAAATCGATGACAATGAGATGTCTTTTCTCTTGGTGGTCCAATGGATAAATAATCACCTATTGATATTTCATTCCAGTTGAGACAATTTTAGTGGACTTGGGGCTTGTATTGTCAGTTGGAGTGTACCAGAAGAAATGGTTGACAATGAGATAGGGATTACAACATGTTAGGGAATGTGGGATGAAAATGAAAATTCCATCCATGTGGGATGATATAATACAGAATTGGGTCCAATTATATATAGTGTTACTAAAAACCAATGACATTGATCTTGGGTTTTTTCCAGTCCAATTGACCCAAAACCGCATATAAACAATTCCATTTGAGTGTGATGATTTATGTTGGGATTGGGGATTGTCTTTTCTAATGTGGGTTTATAAAAGAGGGTATATGGGAGGTTATCTAAATCCCAAGGAATTTCCCTAAGACGTTTTCTCTAACTGAAAATTTGATGAATAAATATTTGGGTAGCCTTTATATTATATTTATATGATTAAGATTATGAGTCAATTTATTCCACTCTTTTATTACATTATATAATTAGAATTTTATACATTAATTGTTATTATTATTGGATTATTTTATGTTTCCATTCTTATGAACTTGAAAACATTATTTCATTGACCATTATTAGGATCTATGAATTAGTGGGTATGTATTTTAAAAGTTATGACCATTTTTTGAAACCCTTATTTGAATGTTATGATTAAATGTACCTTAATATCTATCTATTATAACATTAGTAAGCTTATGAGCTCCCCATTTTTATGTTTTTTCATTCCCCAGGATATAAAGAATGGTTTTAAGTATGCTATTTATAATAATGGTGGTAGTTGTGGTGAACTAAGTGAGAGATGATATAGTTAATAAATGTACCAATTGTTTATGTTTCTGATATTCCAAATTTAAAGAAATTTATGGTTATGAAATGTATGTAATTTATATTTTAAGGAAATTAATCTAATATGATGTAATATTTATATAAAAAGTATTTAAAAACCCTCATGAATTATATTTAAGAACTTCTCATATATCTCAAGTATATCATATCACTATAAACCATTGTATGGTATGGTTATAAAATTATGAGGGACGTGTATTATAAAAGACGATGTAAACAGTCTAATAAAAATAATAATGACCACTTCCAGAAATATTTTTATATGAGAATTATGCATAATAATACTATAGAAACATAAAAAATACATTAAAGTGGTTATCATTCTTATTCATAAGTATATAAAACTAATAATTACTATATATTACTTTTTACCATATAATCCCACATAAAATTAATCTCATATAAAAATAATTATTATCATAATAGAAGTCATGTGGAAACCACATTTTCTAGAAATTTAAAATAAATTCAATGTTTAGTTCCCCTTCAAAAAACAATTGTTCTCTATTAACAATTAGAAATTACATTATGATAAACCTACCCATATTCAATACTAATTCAATATTTGATCAAATGCATTGAACTACACTCTAATAAAAAAATATTAATTATTACAGATTCAACAATTAGTGTCACTCTAATTAGTGAATGATCAATAATAATAACTCCCAAATTCTAATATAAGTCCATATTATATTAAAACAACAAAATTAATTGAATTAAAAATTCCATTAGTCTAAAATAATAAATAATAGGTAAATTTATATTGGATAGATGAATTTCAATGTTATACTATAATAAATAAGAGCCACCTGATCTAAATACTATTATTTATGTCTAATTTTATATATTATATTTCTTTCTCATAGAATGTATTATCGTATATCAACTAAAATCTCTTGGTCAACACATCATCATAATTGATGATATATAATAAATTATCCCAATAAAATAGATCATAATTGTATGTACTTAAATGAATATTGTTACATATATAACATAGTATTTCATTTGTATTTTTCACATATCATTCATAATTCATTTCAATGTAAATTATCATTAAATTCTTTTAAATCATGAAAAAAGAGAATCACAAAATTATAACCAAAATTTAAATTAAACATTATATCTCATTCATAACCAATTATTATTCATCGGTTTTTATCAGGAATCCACTATAAGAGACAATCTTAAAATATATCAGTAGATCTACACCATCACAATGTCATCTATTGTGTCTCAATAATTTAAGTCTCCAAATAATGATATCATATACTATCCCAAACCAAACATACACGAATGTAGACTCCATATTAAAACTATAATTCCCATATTAATGTTGTTATATATGAGTTAATGATATCCACATTTCTATTTATAATATGATAGGGGAATGTGACATGTAATGAGGTATCCAAACAATATTAATGAGATGTATTAAATTCAAACGAAATATCATGCTAAAATCATCATTTATTGATCAAAATATTATTTATTATATAATGAAATAATAAAAATATTCATTTATACCACATATCACCATCATATAATTTAAAATTATTAAATTAATCAGTAGATATAAAAACAGAACAAGAATACGTGAAATAATTAGTATTGATGACCTGAATGAGAATGAAAACACAATGTTAGTAGGTATTATACCTACCATGTTCATAAAAATTATATGTGCATAAACTATCTATATATAATAATAATTAATGAAACATGATTGAACAAAATTAGTTTTCATTATTCGGTGGTGATAAAAATTTTATGGCCATCATAAATTTTAATTTGACCAATTGAACAGTAATTGATATTGGGATAAAATAAAAACAACGTGTAAACACATCAGTGTCAAAACAAAACATCAAACAACATAAGTACGTTATGATATACTCATATAAATATACCTATATCTGGAATTTATTATGTGAACCAAAAAAAGATTATATATATATATGCATAATACACACACACAATAAAATGTTATAATATAGAAGGGAAGCTAAGAACAACATTCTAGTAAATAGAAAATAAGTATATATGATTTGGTCGATGAACTCACATCAATATGTAAATATTTTAAAATCATTATAAATATCGATAGTAATAATAGATATTGGGACTCATTCATCAATCATGAGGAAAGAAAGAAACAATACTACACTAAGGAATAATTTCAACTCATATACCCTAAAATATTTCACATTTAATGATTTATGTGAAATGAACCACTTCTTTATTTTGGTGGGATACCCCATTACCCTATTAAATCATTTTTCTAATAATTATATTGTATTTTATAATCTAAAACATTGGGTAATAAACCACATTCGAAAATCTATTCATTATTAACCCTGAGATAAAAGTGAAATGAATGTAAAAAACTGAATCATTATCCACCTCGGACTCAGTGTTGATGTAGAGAGAGTGTGTAGAAAGTAATCTGAATCATCCCAAATATAAATCCAATGTATCATCAATAATATATACCATATAACCATGGTTTATTTAAAATAAATATATGTATATGAAATTATAATTTCTTATAGAGAATTATATGTCAAAAGGGTAAATTTCCACTCTTAGTCTAACCTACATAAATGTGTGAGTGAATAAGACATCATAGTGGTTCATTATTTCCTTAAATAATCTGATGGAAGTGGACTAAATAACCTTTTGAATTATATTATTTAAAAAATTAATCCCCCAACACCAAAAAAATGATCAAACATGGAAGCATATTAAAAACATTATAAAATACCCCCCAATTCTATGACATGTCAATTAAATATTTTTATCCTTTACAGTTTACTATAGTATAATAATAATTCAATAAACATTAATTAAATATTATGTTCAACACAATTGTGTGATTCCACATTAAATTTCCCCTATATTAAAATCTATCCAATAGTTTTTTATCATAATTATAATTGCTTTCACATTATTTCTAAATTTTAATCCAATGGGTGCTACTAAAAAATTTAATTACTTTCTAATAATCATTCATTATTTTCTTCATAAGATTTATATTTCACCAAAAAAAAGGGTCATAATATCCATAAATTGAGAAAATGTGTTTTCTAGAATATTCATTTACACTAATAAAACTACTAATAATTTTCAATTATAACAATTAAATTATCATTTACTTCCATCTCTTGGTTAATCATCTTGTTTTAGTTTAATATATTTCACCTAATGATATATTTTTATATATGTATATATATATATCATTATTATAACACTAGTGAATTTATTCCAAAACCATCAAATTATATCCTCTGATAAGTTCAAGTTAGTACTCAAATTTACCAAATTAACCCACATCAATCATTACACAAGTTAAATTCTTCATAAATCTTATGATAATTTCATTTCAATTTAACTATTCATATAGAAAAATCACTTTAAATCGAGTACAATTTTTACCTCATTTTCAGGAATTAAACATAACCACATATAATTATTTTATACATAATGATTTAATAGACAATTTTAATGTAATAAAAATATAAAAATATAAACTATTAATAAATTAGATGGATTTATTCAATTTTTTACAATAAAATATAGTGAAATCATAATAATTTAAAACCATTACTATAATTTAGTTCATATTCCACTTTTAGTAAACAATATCTATTATGATGTTAAAAAATTAAAAAACAAATCCCAAATACATTAAAATATTCTCAAAGGGAATCATTAATTTTTTCATAATTTAACTTATTATTATCATTACTTTTTTATTAACACCTAAATATTTTTATAAATTTTTATTAAATTAGTTATCAACATTCATAGATGATTCCACATCATTATTTTTATCATATAGTGACCCTATTAATCTAAAACATCTTAATTGTGTTCACAAGTCATAATATAAAAAATTTATAGAAATATATAAAATTATTATTATTAATTCAATATATTGTTTCACATAATTTACATAAAATTAAATACTCCTTAACTTTTTTCAATTCACAACATCATACTAATCTAATATCCATCAAATACAAATTAAAAATGTCTTAGTGATGTTCATTCATAAAAAAAATTGTCAATTAGATCTTATTATTATTTTATCATTTATAATGTCTATGAATTTAAAAATTACTATATAATGTTTTGAAAAAGTATCTTTAACATCCTATTTATGATGTTTTATGTTTTACATGACAATATGATTCTAAAATAATTTACCTTACCCTAAACTGTTGTCAAGTGAACTCAATGTTATTTCATCTATTAAGGAGGACACATTGAAAAAACATGAATCTTTCACTGTTCTTGACTAAAACATGTTATTTTCCTCTTCATCTGTAGGCTGATCAATATTTTATTATATATTGAATAATTCAGGTGCTATCATGTGTTAATTTTTTTCTCATCTAATATTTTGCACTTCAATAATTCAATCAAAAAACCAAATAGAATATACGTTAAACAATGTGTCATGTAGATATGTGAATCTTATGTTTGGGTAGGGCTATTTGGCCAACATATATACCCACCAAAACTTCCTAACCACACCCCTGGGGTGGTCACTACAATCATTCTCCACACAGTCCATAAAATATATATAAATATGAAGTTTCTCATCCCCAATAAATTTCAACAGTATATATATCTCATTATGGGGATCAATTAAATGTAACTATCATATTATGAATCAAATAATGAACAAACAATAATATAAAGACAATGATAAAAGTGGGGCATCATCTTAAATTAATTTTATCTATAAATAGGCGAATCATGTTCTTAGAATCATTATTTTTGTTTCAATGTAATTTAAATATAATATATAATTTTTATTATGATTCTTAATGATTTTATTTAATTAAAATAAATAAAATTCATACATCTATTTGAATATGTTATTAATCTCAACACACAAAATTCAAATACATTATTTCATTGAAATCATACTATGATAAAAACATAACATGAAAAAGAATTAAATTATGACTTCTGGGATTCTTCCATTAATTGGGGAGTGAAATTTTGGAACCATTAAACTTACCCTTTGGATAACCTCAGCAAATTTGTAAGATTGATGGAATTTTAATTTCATTTTATTGATAAATATTTTATCATAATCAATTATTATTTTCATAAAAAAATTCATATTTTTTGAAAGAAACATAAATTTTAAAAATAATGCATTAAGATTATCAAAGTGAATTATAGTTTTAAAGAATTATGCCTTTAATCTATAAAAAACACTCTCATTAATGATACTTGTAACTATGTTGACGCTCCTTTCGTCACGGAATCTAAAGTTCGGAAAAGGGAATATCTAAGCAAAAAGTGATTCATCTTTTTGAAGAAACATTAAAAATCGACAAAGGGATGAACAAGGAGAACATTGCCCAAAGGTCGCGCAAGTTCCCTCTTGGTCGCGCAAGTACACTTGCGCGCCGCCTCAATACTTGCGCGACCCCTCATGGTCGTGCAAGGGACTTGCGCGACAGATCTGGTAACCGCCCAGTAACCGCCCGGGGTCTTCTTTTGCCTATAAATAGACCCTGTGGGCCCCCCATTCAAAAAAAAGATCTCTTTCCAGAAACTCGGATCAAAGCTCCCGACGCTCAAGTCTCTTCTCAAAGCTTCTGGAACACTTCTAAGGTAATTTCTTACCTAGAATGGAAGATCTAAAGAGATGAAGGAAGGCCCAAGTGTTGAAACTTATCAAACACTTGTGCGCCAACTTAATTCCTTCAATATAACTTGCGCGTCCCTTCTCTGGAAGAACCTCAAGAGGATGGGAAAGGGTTTAATAGAGAGTCGCTCAAGTAATTCAACTCTGGTTAAAAATCGCGCATGTATCCCTCATGTCGCGCAAGTATACTTGCGCGACCAACACTTGCGCGCCGACGCAGGACTTGCGCGACCTTCAAGACTTGCGCGCCCCTAGCTTTTTGGGTTCCCATCTTGCCCATTTTTACCCCTCTTAAGCCATTTCACCCTTCCTATTCAAGATTCAGTCTTCAAGATACTCTTCAAAAGCCATTTATGGCATGATTTCTTGATTTAACATCCTTATCTGAAAGGAATTCTGTGAAATACCTCTCAAACACCCAGTGATTTAAACATCTTTATGTCACCAAAGATTGAGAGTTCATTCATTTCAACCTCATCCTTTAAGATGAGAGAATCCTAACCTGGGTCTCCTTTTCAGGAATAAAGACTCAGTCATAACCTTGGGCTTCCTTTTCAGGAGTAAGCCCCAAGTCCCCTAACCTAGGCTTCCTTCTCAGGAATAAGTCCTAGTCATAAATCTTGGGCATCTTTCTTAAGAATAAGCCCCAATCAAGTCCTTTAATCTTGGGAATCCTCCTCAGGAGTAAGCCCCAAACCTTAATCCCTAACCTGGGTCTCCTTTTCAGGAATAAGACTCAGTCATAACCTTGGGCTTCCTTTTCAGGAGTAAGCCCCAAGTCCCCTAACCTGGGTCTCCTTTTCAGGAATAAGACTCAGTCATAACCTTGGGCATCCTTCTTAAGAGTAAGCCCCAAGTCTCTTAAAATTTCTCTTAACCAGTCATAAATTTCCTTTGATTTGGGTTTCCTCTTTAGGAATAAAACCCAATCATAAGTCCCCTCCTAACTTGGGCATCCTCCTTAGGAGTAAGCCCCAAGATTAGAGTATTCAAATCTCCATGAAGCACATATAACTTTGTGGACCCTGTTCTTGGATTTTCTCCCTAAAAGTAAATCCTAAACTTTCGTCTATCTGGGCAGTCATCTATACATAAGCCCCAAAACAAATTCTTATGATTGCATCTTTTATGGCACAATTGTCTGAATTTTACCAATACCTCTTGTTTCTCACACCGAGCATGACTCACGTGAGCTTAGAGTGTAAAAGTAATTATGACATTCATCTTTGAGCCATCAATCATAAAACATCATATCCCATTCCTCGAACTACGTGGGTTCTGATTCCTTTTTCAAAACAAAGGATACGTAGGTAGCCCATTTATGGGTTCGATCCCAACATTGAAATAATCTCTGTCCTTCTGAATGACGATAAACTTCAAGTGCCCCACTGAGTGGCTTTAAAACCAGCCTGGTCATCAAAATGAGCAAGAGACTTTTATATAAATGTTTTGAAGGATACCATTGACCAAGAATCTCTAAACAAATATAGATGATTCTATATTGATGAAGAACCTCAAATACATATAAAAGATTCTCTAAATTTCTTGCATATTTAATCATTGATTGTTAAAACTAAAGGAAAGCTCATTTTATACTTGGTAATGTAATAAGGATTCACGAACTTAACTTAAATCTATAAAGAGAGTCCCGGAGTAGACAATAATTCCCCTCAAAAAGGTGTGATGAGTCCGACCTCCCATCCTCTTGACCAATGCAAATTCCTAAGCCTCATTAGCCCACAAGCTAATGAGCGCCTGCCTTTGGAAAGTAGGTCCAAACGGATGTGGAATCATTGGATGTTTCCGGTTCTACGAACAAACCCGTTAGAAACCGATCGGAACGTTTGAATCTCCCGTCCAGGAGGTCATCCCCGGATTCCGCGCGAAACAAAAATGGTGAACCCGACGTGAATCCTTAACCAAATTAAAGTGATGTTCTTCTTATCTGTTAGGCCCTTTGGGCCAACAAGGCAATCATTGACATGTGCTCATCCAAAAGATGCAGTGGCCGGATTCATCTTGATTATGTCTGTTACATGGAACAGGCACTCTTTTTTTCAAGATCTTCTACAAAAATGGCTTTCCTTAAATTCACCCCTGTGAATACTGCTGCTGGGAACACCTCTACTGTGAGGTCTGCTGCCGTGAAAACCAATACTGCTACTCCTGCTGGAACGTCATCCGCTCTGAGGATGACATCACCAACTCAGCGTCTTCAACGCTGTGTTTCTAATGCACTGGTTAAGGAGTACCGTTGCAACGGTACTATCCCAACTCTGGAGGCCGCTCGTCAAGCCCTCCAAGTTAACAATTCTACCTGGTCGTCCGGACAATGGCGACCAGCAATCAAGAAGCAGACGGTGCTGACTACCGTCTCCAACCGTTTCGGGTCGTTATCCCCGGAACGCAATTTCCATTCACTCCCTTATTCCGAGGAAGTGAATGAGCAGGTACCGCGGGACCTTAAATCAAAAATACAGGAGTCCTTCTCAAGGGCTCCCATCAACAATCGCCGCCAGACTCGTGCGGTAGTGCGCCCTCAACATGATGAGGGTACCAGCTCCAGGCATTCAGCTCAGGTTCCTCGAACCCGAGCAGGCAAGATGAATCACCAGAGACGGAATCCGGTTAATAATAGGCAGGTTGTCATCCCTGCCATCTCCGGAGAAGTCCACCAACCTAACTTGGTGGCAAATAACGAGCAGGCATACACACCTGTTCGTTTTAATCCCGCTGTCCAGCAGACTCGTCTGGCAGCATCAAGCCGATCCCGCTAGGCAATTCCGGCGGAGTACCATAGGCAGGAACATACACCTGCTTATACATCAGCAGTTAGTCAGCAGGCTCGTCTGACTACATATGATGGATCTCGTCAACAGCGTTTGGCGAAGTGTAATCAGCAGGCACATACACCTGCTAATACTAATCAAGCCTACCAACAGTCTCGTTTGGTAGCGCACGGAGAAGTCAGTCGGAAAGCCCCGACGACAAACAGGAGGCAGACTAAACTCTCTGCCTCCACACTTGAGTACTGTCAGGATTCACTAACAGGAAAAGGAGGACAGGAGCAGGCACATACACCTACTCCAAGCCCGGAATGGACGTATATCCCTGTTCCGGCGGCTGAAGTCACCAAACATATTTTGTCAATGGTGAAAGAGCAGAAGCAAATTCCTGCTCATATTCTGGATGCTTGCCAGGATATCATAACAGCTTCAGCATCATCTCAGGGACGGACACATAAATCTATCCCTAGCAGTGGAGTGACACATCAACAATTCACTCCGGAACAGACACACACATCTGTTCCAGTCCAAGAGGGTTGTGGGGCCTACTCCCCCATATCAAATGGACAACCAAGTCAGGCACATACACCTGATTTGAGCGATGATCGTCAGCCTAACCTGACCATCTTTCCTGATCAGGCACATACACCTGCTCAGAGCAATCACTTTCGTCATCAAGTGATTTCTAAAGCGAGTAAGAAGGCATCTAAGAAAAAGATCCGCCCAGCACAGTCAGGAGATCAAAGGCCAATCTACAACAAGGCCTTGCTCGATGCTGGAGTTCTTGAAGCCCTCAGACATTTATCTGTCGGAATTCAAGATTCTACTCCCTCAGTTCCCAATAACAGGAACATTAATCCCGAAGGTCTTCAACAGACACTTCCTCATGAAGACTTGCTTCATGAAAATTCGGTCAATCTTGAAGTTTCTTCTTCAGATGAGAACCACGGGAACCCTCTGTGTGGTCAGAAGACCAAGGAGCAAGAGATCTCATCTTTTGCTGTAACCCATCATGAAGGTCCTCCTCATGGTGATGAACTTCGCTGCGAAAGTCCTCTCCGCAGTAGTGATTCACATTGTCTCGAAAATTCTTTAGAAGGCAATGTAGTGACGAGAAAGCCCTCCTATCTCGAGGCACTTGCAAACGTAAAACCAGTCATGTATGAAGTTTTACTATCGGCAGGTGAAACTCTTTCTCCATCAGAAGATAGCTTGGGGTTCAGGTTATTCTCCGAACCTTCCCTGGGTCATTCATCTTCCAGCATGAATAGTGATTCCTCTACCAATCTTGTTGAATCCGATGAAGCAAAAAGGAAACACCAACTCTGGTCCAAACAGGTAGAAGAATCTTCATTTAATGATAAAGAGGAAATGCTGAACATGAGGAAAAAACTGGCAAAAGGTGAAGTACCAGTCATGTTTTGGCCTTTGGCTGATTCACAGTATGACATTCCAAAGATGTTGACGGATGATGGAATCCATGATATTCGTCTTAACATATGGAAAACTCTTTGTCAATTAAAGAAGAAGGTATTATCTTACGATGAATATGAAAATCATCTTAAGATAATAGAAGG
Source organism: Viscum album (assembly GCA_963277665.1). Taxonomy (NCBI): domain Eukaryota; kingdom Viridiplantae; phylum Streptophyta; class Magnoliopsida; order Santalales; family Viscaceae; genus Viscum; species Viscum album. The sequence continues at coordinate 1,380,110,893 of OY728152.1, forward strand.
GTTACAACGCCAGATTGATTTGGCATCTCTATCAGTCTCTCGGTATCCGAAGGCTGAAAAGCAACAGAGAACCCTTCAACGTTCATGCCTTGGCGCACTAAGAAGATTGCGTCAGTTAATTTCCAATGCTCCATCTAATGTTCATATCAGAGGATGGGGTATTCACGGAGCACTACATTTCACAGTGCTTTCCGGTCAGCAAAGCCCGCCGAAAATGGTCTCATGCAATGTTATTGCCCATGGCCGGCCACAGTCAATGGGCTTTGTTCATAATCAAAATCTTGCTCGAGATCAAGCTTCAACTAGTTCCTCTCAAAATCAAGTATATAGAGAACAGGTTGTTGAATTGCTCCTACATCAAGCAGGCGAGAATATTGCGCAAGCCTCTCGTCTGGAGCAAACACGTCATCAAATGACAGAAGTTTTGGAAATCATCCAACGGTCTGTTGAACCAGGTGATAAAAGTGGATACAGGTTAATGCATCCAGCTAATTTCCGAACTAAGATCCGCAAGATCAAGAGAGATTTCAAGAAGATCTCAGACATAGCATGTCAAGAGACACCCCAGCTTGCCAGACTGGGGACTTCTCTAACCCAACCCTCAGAATCAACGAATGGGATTTGAGGAGTTGAGCAGAAGAAACAGGAACACCCCCAGTCCACCGGACTGGGGACTTTTTCAAATCTTCAATCCCTCCCTTAGAGAAAGTCAGTATTCTCTCGATTAGGGAATAAGCCTCAAGAGGAACGAAGAGCCAAGATGTCAGGAGATTCTCTCCAAGTGACGGTTCACAAAGAAATTCCTGAGGGGTCAAGTCAACGGAATGCCATGTCTTATCATGGACATAAAAGGAGACAATATCACAGAAATGCTGATAGAAAGGATTCCATGAAATATGCATCCATTAATGTCATCACTGCCGTTGCTACTGATTCACCAGATGAGGCTCAATCAGAGGGATCAGATGAAGAGGTTCCTGCTCAAGAAGTTGCGCACACAGACCTAAATGAAGAAGGTGTGCACACACGTAATCAAAGGCTTACCCAAAATTTGGGTATTCCTTCAAGTAACCCACTTCCCCCTCTCCGAAAAGGATCCAATAAGGGGAAAGGAAAGAATCAGGTTACTTCTCACCCTTCCTCTGAAGGAGGTCAATCGCTCTCATTAGAGCAAAGGCTTGCACAACAGGAGGAAGAAATGAAAGAATTAAGAAGGTTGAATGCAGAACTACTTCAGAGTAGTCTTCTTCATAAGAATGCTGAAGTCCGACAGCCGAAGGAATTTGTTGTAACTACTGAGATGGATCAGGAATATCCTCCTTTATCAGTACACCCACAGAGGTCTAATCCTACGGGTCAAACGCAACAACGGTTGGCAGCACTACCATTAGTTGCAGCACCAACCTCCACTGCTGTCCAAGCTCCATTCATTGCACCTACCCAAAACCAAGTTCAACCTGACATTTCTCAAAAGTTAATAACTACTATTGAGTCCTTAACAGCTCGGTTAGAAACTATGGAAGGGAAACGGGTGCAAGTTCAACCTGAAAAGAAAGTTTACCCTGAATGGGTAGATTCAATTTCTCCTCCATCCAGTTTTGGAAACCCTATTTTCCCTACTTTCAATGGATCAGGTGACCCTGAACAACATTTGACGCATTACGTGTCTTGTTGTGATCCTATGATGGGAACTCCAGAGCAACAAGAAGCAGTGAAACTCAGATGCTTCGTGCGAACCTTGCAAGGACCAGCTTTTGTCTGGTATACAAGCTTGAAATCCCGGCCAGTCATCGGATGGGAGGATCTTCGTCAAAAATTCCTTCTTCAGTTCAGCTCAACTTTGCCAAAAACGACAGTTTTCGATCTTATAAACTGCAAGCAAAGGGAGAATGAAAGAGTCTCTGATTTCATTGCCCGTTGGAAGGGATTAACGTATTCCTTGAGTTTATCACTCCCTCAGGAGGAATTGTTGCCAATCTATGTGGCAAATTTGCGTGACGAATTACGCACGCCATTGATCCCTGTGAAATACACAGGAGGGTTTCGAGACCTTACTTCAATCGCTCAACAGATTGAAGATTCCCTTATGCAGGCTAAGGTTAAATCTCATGTAATTCCATCAGCTCCAGGAAGAAGAATGGGTAAAGCAGAAACTGCTACAGTTATGCTTAAACAGGCACCTGTACCTATTTCTACTTCAAAACCTTCATCTTCTCGAAGGGCTCCACCTCCTGAATGCCAACAACAAAGGCTGTTTCGTCCAAATGATCAAAAAGATCAACTACGAAAACAATTTGAGGATATGAAGAGTAAAACATACTCTTTCCGAAGTGAGCAAGTTCCTGGTTACTTCATTTCAGCCCTGGAAAATAATTTGGTTCAATTACCAGTGCCGAAGAGACCAAACAAGGAAGGAGATGAAGACCGTCCCAATTATTGTCCCTTTCATCAAATGTTGGGACATCCCATCCAGGAGTGTTTTGTCTTTAAAGACCTCCTACAAAAGATGGTTGACTTGGGACAAGTCAAATTGAAGGGTTCTTCAGCTCATGTAGCATGTATTACCGCTACAGATCCAGAGGAAGGAGGCGAGTGGCAGGAAGTCAAAAGCAAAACTGCGAAAAAATATGATGATTGGATGGTCAGAAAGACAATCAATCGGACTCATTCCATTTTTCGAACACAATTGAAGAAGCCAATTGTGTCTCCTACAAAAGCTGCAGTAAAGCCTCCATCAAAGGACAAATCTTCAAAAGGGCAGCGCAATTCAAAGAAGAAAGAGGAATCAGGAGAAGATGAGTATGTATCAAAGCTTAATTGTCTTTGACTCTGGCAGATTTCATGCCATCTACTTCAAAGCAACGGGCACCGTCCCACCAAACGGCACAGCCTAAACAGGCTAACTTGGCAGAGTCTTTATCAGACGAAGAATTGATCTTTGGTTCTGTTAATATGATTCAATTAACAGATTCATATTCCAGTCTTGATGAGCCTGAATTCCCTATATCAAATAAAGGAACCCGAGGAAGTTCTAGAGGTTCAGGATATAGGGGAAGACGTGGATCTTTCCGAAGCCACTACTCTAATTCTACCCCTGCTAGCACTGTATATGCAGCAGAAACTCGTGGTAGAGCCCTTCAGCGAGTTCAAAATGAACAAGCAAGTTCTTCTGCCAATGGCCAACTCAGCTTCGGCACAGTTATTTTGGAAGACCGATTAAATGTTCCATCTTCTTTATCTCAGCAAGTAAATGGATCTAATCAGTCTAATTTTCCAAAACCAAAGATGTTGCCAACTTCAATACAAGAGGCATCAGCTTCCAAAGCATCTGCTTCCAAGATACCTGCTAAACCACATATTCCTATTGGGAAACGCAGGCCTCTAGATCAAAAGTATGATATATTGAAACACTTGGCCCAAGTACCAGCCAAATAATCAATTTTGGATGCTTTGAATCTATCAAAAGATCTTCGGAAAGCACTCATCGAAGCTTTGTCAAGTCCTCAGGAGTTTGAAGCTGAAATTGCTGCAGCTGAAATTTATCACATAGAGAATAATCCTGCAGAATGCCATGCAGTGATATCTTTTTCTGATAAAGATGAAGATGATGTTGTGCATGGGCACATAAAACCTTTGTACCTATCTGGTAAAGTCAATGGTATAGATGTTCGAAGAACTTTTATTGACAATGGTTCAGGAGTCAACCTCATGCCCATTCGCACACTTCGTCGATTGGGCCTCACGGAATCTGATTTATCTCCTTCTACCATGATGTTGCAAGGATATGATAAAAATGAACAAGAACCACTGGGAGAAGTTACGCTCAGAACTCAGTTTGGAGATCTTGTTTCCAATTCAGATTTCATGATTGTTGATCAAGACTCAGCTTTCAATATCTTTCTTGGAAGACCCTGGTTACATCAGCATGCAGCTATTCCGTCATCATACCATCAATGTCTCAAATACTGTTTCGATGGTCAAGTTGGAACATTATAAGGTGATAAGGCCCCGTTCAAAACATGTGAGTATCAATACATTGAGGCGGAATTTTATCACATGAAGGGAAGAGAAAAATCTACAATGAAGGAAATTACCAAAGTTAATGCTCCATATGGTTTGGAAAAAATTCCAATAAATCCATTTTCACATGTGAGTACAGATTATGTGTTATCTATCAGTCAAATTGACAAAATAGGCCCAAATCAAAATACTCTTATGGAAAGATCCATAATGTCAATTACGGCAATCGAGCCAGACAACATGGGAGAAATTGGTAACTTACCAAGCAATGATGAAACCATAAGTGGTGACGTTTTCATTTCGTCTGCTGAAATCCAACAAGTCTATACTTCGCTAATCAGGCCAGAAGAAGTTATAGCAACACCAGAGGTGAATGTTGATGTCGATTCTCAATCCATCATCTCCTCTTTATTTCCCAAAGAAGACCCTTTTTCATCAATAGGGACGGAAATGGAAGCTTCTTCTTCAAAATGTGAAAATTTTGACATCTCTTATGATCATGAGAATTTCGTTTTTTCATCTACTTTGCAAGTAGAAACGGAAGATATAACACATGATGAAGAGGAAGAGGAAGATCTTAGAGATGCTCCTCCAGCATTTGAAGAGGGTATCTCTACCACTGTGGATGAACTCAGAGAAGTAAATCTGGGTACAGAGAATGATCCACGCCCCACTTTAATTAGTGCGGCCATGACACTTGAAGAACAAGAGATGTATATTTCTTTTCTAAAGAAAAATAAAGATATCTTTGCTTGGAATTATACAGAGATGCCTGGCCTTGATCCTGATGTTGCCACCCATCATTTGGGTTTGCCAAAAGAACATCGAGGATTCAAGCAAGCCGCGAGAAGAACACACCCAACCTATGCTTCCAAAATCGAGGCTGAAGTGGATAATCTTATCAAAGCTAACTTCGTCAGAGAAGTTCAATATCCCAAGTGGTTGGCTAATATTGTCCCAGTAAAGAAAAAGAACGGACAAATTAGGGTTTTCATCGATTTCAGAGATCTTAATCGGTATTGTCCCAAAGATGATTTTCCAGTTCCGATTACAGAACTCTTAATTGATGCGACGGCTGGCTATGAAGTACTTTCTTTCATGGATGGATATTCTGGATATAATCAGATCCGAATGGCCCCAGAAGATGAGGAATATACAGCCTTCAGAGCTCCTCAAGGTGTGTTTTGTTACCGGGTGATGCCCTTTGGTTTAAAGAATGCAGGTGCAACATATCAACGCGCCATGCATCGTATCTTCAAACCTTTTCTAGGGAAATTTGTTGAATGCTATGTAGATGATTTGGTGGTTAAATCCAAACAACGTTTTGATCACTTGGCTGATTTGGAAATCATATTCCACAAGCTTCGACAACATAATTTGAAGATGAACCCCTTAAAATGTGCTTTTGGGGTAACCTCAGGAAAATTCCTCGGCTTTATTGTACGCCATCGTGGTATTGAAGTAGATCCTGAGAAGACCAAATCAATCCTTGGTATGTCACCTCCTCAGAATTTGAAAGAATTAAGAGGACTTCAAGGACACTTAGCCTATATTCGGCATTTCATCGCCAATTTGGCAGGCAAAAGTTTACCTTTTACCAAATTATTGAAGAAAGGAGTCACTTACCAGTGGACTAAAGAATGTCAAGAAGCATTTGATGTTCTCAAGAAATACCTCTTAAGTCCACCAGTACTCATGCCACCTGTTGAGGGTAGACCTCTTATCCTCTATGTGACAGCTTTAGAGCGATCATTGGGTGCCTTTCTCGCTCAAAAGAATGATGCTGGGAATGAAAATAGTCTCTACTATCTCAGTAGAACTATGCTTGAAGCAGAAACCCGGTATTCGAGTATTGAAAAATACTGCCTAGCATTAATCTTTGCAGTTCAGAAACTGAGACACTACCTGCAACATCACGAGGTCCAATTGGTATCTCGTAATAATCCACTCAAATTCATCCTTAGTCGTCCAATGCTTACAGGACGTCTGGCAAGGTGGGCGGTTATTTTACAGCAGTTCGACATTCAGTATGTGTCTCAAAAGGCAATTAAGGGCCAAGCTCTGGCTGATTTCCTGGCTGAACACCCTTCAGTGGAAGACACGTATTCAGATATCGAACTCCCTGATGAGGAAGTTTTTTCTATTCAAGAGAATCCTCAAACATGGGAAATGTATTTTGATGGTGCTTCTAGAAGTCCAACAGGGAAGAAAATGGAAAATCCTAAATTCAACAAAGTTGGTTTAGGAATTGTGCTCATTTCTCCAGATAAGGCAGTGTTACCTTATTCCTTTTTGTTGTGGGAAGGTGGTACCAATAATGAAGCTGAATACCAAGCTCTCATTGCAGGCTTGGAGTTAGCGCTTCAAGCACAAGTGAATCACTTAAAGGTAAAAGGTGATTCAGACCTGGTAATCAAACAAGTCAATGGGGATTATGCCATCAGAAAAGAAGAATTAATCCCTTTGTATGATTACGTCAGAGAGTTAATGTCGGAATTCCCTTCAGAACCGACATTTTCTTATGTCCCAAGATCACAAAATGCTCAAGCTGATGCACTGGCTAATATAGCCATAGCTTTAGCAGATCCAAATCGGGACGAGACAACCATCGGTATTGCCCACCGTCGTGCAATTTCACCTTATTTTCAAGTCAGAACAGAGGAAATTAATGAAATTAGTCCCATTCCTGAACCATATGGTCATACTACAGGATGGATGTCACCTATCAGGGAATACCTTCAAAATGGAACACTTCCACCTGATAGAGCCGAGAGAGAACAAATTCGGCGACGTGTGGTCAATTTTACTCTTTATGATGGTCCAAACCACCTCGAGAAAATTCTCTACAAATGTGGTTTTGATGGAGTTCTCTTCAGATGTATTGATGGTGAAGAGACAATGGCTGTCATAAAAGAAGTGCATGCAGGAGTCTGTGGTGCCCACCAGTCTGGACATAGATTGTCTGATCAAATTCGAAGACTTGGATACTTCTGGCCTTCAATGATACAAGATTGTGTTATTTTCACAAAGAAGTGTCATTCATGCCAAGTATATGCCAATTTCATTCATCAACCTCCAGAGTTGCTTCATACAGCTAAATACTCATGGCCATTTTCCACATGGGGAATGGATGTGGTGGGACCTTACCCTTCAGCTACGGCCAAGCAGTTTAAGTACATTCTTACTGCTACTGATTTCTTTTCCAAATGGGCAGAGGCAGTACCTCTCAAAGAAGTCAGTTCTAAATGCATTGTTAGCTTCATCAAGTCTAACATCATTACTAGATTTGGTGTCCCTCATACCATATTGACAGACAACGGCACCAACTTCTGTTCTTCTGAGGTAAAGAGATTGTATCAAGAATACAACATTAAGTCCAACCATTCATCTCGATATCATGCAGCGGCTAATGGCCAGATAGAGGCCTTCAACAAGACTCTTTCAAATATACTGCAAAAGATGGTGGATAAAGATAAGAGGTCATGGCCTGATAAACTCTATCATGCTTTATGGGCTTATCGGACTACCACTCGCAATGCAACGCGGTCTACTCCATATTCATTGGTATATGGAACAGAAGCAGTCTTGCCAATTGAAGTTCAATTGCCCTCACTCAGAATAGCCATTTGTGATCAGTTATCAACAGATGAGCAATCCCAAAAGCGTTTGAATGAATTGGAACAGTTAGATGAGAAAAGATTGTGCACTTTTCACCACTTGGTAATCTATCAGAATCGAATAGCACGAGCTTTTAACAAAAAAGTTCGTCTTCGTTCATTCATTCAGGGAGAATTGGTATTGGTTCTCAGAACACCAATGATACCAGGAAAGAAACCTCCCAAGCTTGAACCAAAATGGGAAGGACATTATTCAGTACATAAGGTCTACTCCAATGGAGCGTATTCTCTGATTTCAATGGATGGAGAACACATCACGACTCCAACTAATGCCAGATTTCTGAAGAAGTATTTTGTATAAACACAAAATATTGTTCCTAGAACCAAGACTTACAATTGGTTCATACACCAAGGTCCGGTATGACCTTAAACTACACCAAGGTCCGGTATGACCTTAAACTACACCAAGGTCCGGTATGACCTTAAACTACACCAAGGTCCGGTATGACCTTAAACTACAACTTCGTCCAACATGACGTTAAACTGTGTCACCTTCAATGTCCGAGATGACATTAAACTAAATTTTGTCCCTGCAACATGACATTAAACTGTGCAGCACCAATAGTCCTAACTGCAAGACTTTAAACTGAATAGTCCCTGATTATGTCCTACATGACAATAAACTGTATAGAAGTTCCTATATTTTGTCCGAGATGACATTAAACTATATTTTGTCCTAGCGACATGACATTAAACTGTGTGGCACTTTCATCGTCCAGCATGACGTTAAACTGTGTTAAGTCCCTTATTGTCCTACATGACACTAAACTGTATTCTGTCCGAGATGACATTAAACTATATTGTGTCCTAGCAACATGACATTAAACTGTGTGGCACTTCCAACGTCCAGCATGACGATAAACTGTAAAAAGATCAGAACTTATATCCTCATATTGATTCACCTTAGTCTTAGCTACATGACTTTAAACTGTACAGCATTAGTTCGTCCTTGCTATATGACGCTAAAACTATACAGCAATGGTCCAGTATGACTTTATACTGCAACTTCGTCCCACACGACATTAAACTGTGAAAAAGTTCCATAAACAGTCCAGCATGACCTTAAAACTGCATCATTCCTGGTCCATGTATACGACCATAAACTATTTGCAAATATGTCCAGCAAGACGTTAAACTGTGACGTCCTAACTACATGACGCTAAACTGTATAAAAGTCCCTCACGTCCGGAAAGACGTTAAACTATATAATCATCAAAAGTCCAGCATGACATTAAAACTGCACAATCCCCCTTTCGTCCAATATGACGTTAAACTATATTGTCCCCATCGTCTTAACTACATGACGCTAAACTGTACAGAAAGTCCCTTTTTTATGTCCTACATGACATTAAACTGTACATCGTTAAGGTTGTTATTACCTCTTGTTTCTCACACCGAGTATGACTCACGTGAGCTTAGAGCGAACATCAACCATAACACTCCCTTTGGGCCACTAACCATGTGTAAGTCCCAACAACATTTTTTTTAGATCATTGTCCACAAGAACAACTTGATCATTAATTCATTCTTTAATTGAACTACACAGACTTTGATCCTTGCCCTCCAGGCTGGGTATGTAGGCAACCTCCCAAAGGTTCAAGCCCAAAAACAATCTTTTCACATTGGTTCACCACAATCTCATATGATGATGATTTGTGAAACCACCCTTGGAATCAATATCTTTACATTGATTCACTTTTGTCCTTGTTATATGACGTTAAACTATACAACACTTTTGTCCGGTACGACAATAAACTACAATATTCTTTGATTTCCTCATTTGAGAAGGAACCATTATTAACATTGATTCTTTTTTCAATCATGGTTTTCATTTTTTTCAAAAGACTACGTACATACATGGTAATGCCTAAACTTTTTATCTTAGGTTAAAACCATCATTGCACTAAAGTCCCTTTTCACCCTTCACATGTACGAACCAAATTTGTACAAAGGGTAGTTTCTAGAACTACGTGGACTTGATTCCCATCTTTATGGGATACGTAGGAACATTCGAGTGTCCCTCGAATCCAGTCCCAAGTCTTTTGGGCCTAACCCCAAATTTCACTTTCAGTCCCTTGGCTGAAAAGTCCTCATGAAAACACACACTGTGTATTCATTATTATGGTCCGAATTCTATGACCCCAAAAACTACGATCACTCATCCTTTCGTCCTGCACGACGTTAAACTGTATTTCAAGAACTACGTATGGCTTGATTCTCATTCTTATGAGATACGTAGTGAAGTCCAAGTTTCAATTCAGGACCCAGCCACAACATGATTATGGTTTTCATTGACCTATGTATCTCTATATACATTGGAAAATACCCATCTTTATGTATTATAATCCTAACGTTAAATATTTTCAGATCTTCATAACCCTTTTTCATGACTTATGGTCACAAAAATGTCAAACTTCTGAGAATTCTTTTGCCTGACTATGCAGCACGTGCCCATAGGTGGCCTTGCATAAACAGTCCACATAAAAGACTTGTCAGCCAAAAGATGCTATTTTATTTGACCATGCAGCCAATGCCCATAGGTGGCCCTGCATGTTTTCAACCCCCTAACGGGTTTGTTAAATAATAGTAACTTCATTCTTGGGAAGAATGCCTCTTTTGTTCTTATTTGTCTTAAACGACAGTATGTAGGGATCCGCAAAAATAGCCATCCTTAACATATTTGTCCCATATCCTTTTTCATGATCTGAAAGTATTCAAGTCCATGGTTTATTCTTCTTCCCTACGTTTGGGTCAGACCTTCGTAGGAGTGATATTCATCCAGTTCTTCGATATTCTTGTTCGGAAATATCCTTTCCATATTCAAGTACCTCTTTCCATACAACAAACTCTATGCTTTAGAAAATGTGAATCTCCATAAACATTCACTGGCTTTTAGCACTAGGAAAGTAAATTTCTGAGAGTTCTTTTGCCTGACTATGCAGCACGTGCCCATAGGTGGCCTTGCATAAACAGTCCACATAACAGACTTGTCAGCCAAAAGATGCTATTTTATTTGACTATGCAGCCAATGCCCATAGGTGGCCCTGCATATTTCAACCCCCTAATGGGTTTTGTTAAATAATAGTAACTTCATTCTTGGAAACTACTTTTTCTAATGCCTTCTAGCTCTTTTTCATATCATTCCTCATATTCAAATATTCTTAAGCCATAGTTTACATATTTTCTCTCATACTTGAGTATGGTAATTTGTTTTCAGATAAATTATCAAGGAATTGAATCCATTTTAATCCTTTTTTCGGTCAAAGCTATTTCGACCTTAAACATTAGCCCCTTTATGTCCGGCTTGCATGACTTTAAACTGCCCACACAAAAGACAGAGGAACTATGAATAAAAGTCAAGTTCCAGCTCACTAAATATACATTTTTTGTATGATTTAGGTAATATTGAGCAGTTAAAAGATTCAAAGTTTGTAGGGTTATTTGTAATAATCCTAGTAAAAATCAAACTATGCTTACTAAGCCCATTGACTTAAGTAAATTTGAAGCAGGTAATGGAAGAATGCAAGCACAAATGATTGAAGAAAAAAGTGTTTTTCATTGATACACAAGAGTTAGAAGGACGTCCACAGATTGGAATCTCTTCCCTTTTTCAAGAAATTACAGGAGATTGTCAACAAAAGTCTTCATTTGATGTATAGCATCCTGAGCCTTATCAACAGTTGCTTGAAGCTCGTGCACTTGACCAGCTTCACTCTTTTCAGCTTGCTGAAATGCCTTCTTAGCATCTGCAATGGCTTTCATGCCATTTATATGAGTTTCGTCCAATGATTCATTAAGCTGATCAAGTTCCCCAGTAACAGCATCTAACTGTTGCTGGAGTTGCACCTGCTGGACGACCTTTTCTTTGATTTTTTGTTTCAGATCCTTCATCTTAACAACATAATCAGCTTCAGCCTGGGATATCGCAGCCTCAAATTCGCCTATGTTGACTGACAATTTCACTCTGGTCAAATCTTCGCGACTTGTCTGCATTTGCTCCTTCCTGAAGATAATCCGTTTCACTGCAGCATGGATCTTTTCATATCCAAAACCACCAAGTCCCATTATAACAAATTGGGATGACAATCGGGAAATTTTTGATGGTAGCTCTTCTAAGGGCACCCCCGATATGATGTTCCATATATTGTTCCACGCCTTACGTCGTGAAAAGCTGAACGCTTTGAGCATCTCTGGATCTGATTCAACATCTTCGTCAGAAGGGGGTATGTAATCTGGAATTAACATGCTCAAGGAAGTGCCTCGTTCTGCTCTTTCCCCTCTGACTTGGGCTTCTTCACTTTCAATTCCCGTTGGGGCAGAGGCTGAAGCCTCATCTCCGGATCTAGCCATTATAGTTGATGGCCCTACATGATCAATTGAAAGATTTTAGTTGAATCTTAAAGAATAACAAAAGAATGGATTGTCTTGCAAATAAAGTACAATCACAAATATTGTTATCCCTTACCCAATGGTGGTTCAGCAACATGAGAAGACTTCTCCCCATCTTTCCCGGTTTCAACAGGATTTTCAAGATGGGTCTCAGGAGAGTTAATTGGATTTAGCTCTACTTGAGCTAATGTTTCTGCAATGATAGGGTTGACATCAGTGTCCACACCCTCTTCAGGAATTGGCAGTTCAGCAGCTTCTACGGAAGAAACTGCATATTATTTTACATCATGATTAGAAATATTTTCTTTTAAAAGAAAAATTTGGGCGAAGGGTAACACTCACGCCCAAGGTCTTCTAAATCACATGACAATCTAGCATGATCATAAAATTCTTCAAAAGTCATTCCTTGATTCATCATTTCATCCAATGATACTTCAGAATCTTGGTTAGTCTCACCAGTGGGAGCATTTGCTATGTCTTCTTGCTGACTTATGTCCTGCAACCCCTGACCCTGGACAGCATCTTCAGTAGTAGGAGGGATACTGGGAATGGATGGTAGCTCTTCTCCAGGAGCTATCAAGTCAGCTTGAGTCTGTGGTTGTTCTACAGCACCCTCCACGGCCTTTGAAGAAGGATCAGTCCCTTCCCTCAAGGGGGAAATTGAAGAAGCCCCTGCAATCCTCAGATAATCAGTAACCATATGATTATGGGTATAAAATCATGATTGTTCGAAGGACTTACCACTGCTAATGAAACGTTTAGCTAAGGATTTCCTCCTTCGTTGCCTTGGCTTCTTTTGTTTTTTTTGGAGTTTCGGCTGTCTCCTTTATTGGCACTTGGATTGGCGAATGAAAGGCTATGTCCAGTGCCTCATTCATGGCCTGCTGGCCTGGAGATATCTCGCCTGGTTCGCGAGGAGAATCAGCAGCAGCCCCAACAGCAGTACCACCAGGGCTATATTGTGGCGAAGGAACCCCGGTCCCTTTCTTTGCAAGCTGCAAGATGAAGAAAATAACATCCTTAAGAAACAAAGCTTCAACTGAAATCAAGTTGCAAAGAAAATAAGGAAAGAAAACTTACATCTTCAGGAGCCACGTACTCTTGCCACTCCTCATCTCCAGAACCACCAGCCCCCTTAGTGGTGCCACGATCAATCATTTCCTTCACCCGCCTGGTGATAGGAGCTGAATTATCGGTGGCATATATGAGCATTTCCAGCTCTCTGATGTAAGCCCGCACTTCATTGGGGTTATCTCCGTATTGAAGGTCTTTGGAAGCTAGAAGATATCCTATCCCAGGAAGTTGTAGGCCCTCACACAAATCCAGCCAGGCGGTTTCAGTATCACAGTATAAGCTCTACCATAGCTGAACAGCCTCTGGTCTTAGATATAAATGCTGTGAGGAAGGTCCTACAATTTTTGATTTTAATTTCTTCCCAACTCCTACAACTACAGATAGAGAATAAGAAACTGAGACTTATTACTTTATAAAGTAGCAGTGATTGAAGTTATTACAATCAAATAACTCACCAGGAGCTGATGGAGTGGGTCTTTTAACTCTGGCCGGAGGATTATATCGGGCACGAAACCGCTTTGCTGCCGGTTGTGCCTCATCATCCCCATCATGATAATCTGAGGAATCAGTTCTAGAGGAGGAGTCTGTTGAGCCTATTTCAGGAGGAGAAGAAGCACCTTCATGAGGAAGAGTTTCTTTCTCTACAGTCCTCTTCCTCTTTCCCACTTGATATACAGGGTGATTCAATATCCCTTTAGGGTATGATGCTATCCAGTGTTCGGCATAAAAAGTAGTCAGATAATGTGCCGCTTTTTCAACTGGTAGATCAAATACTGATCCAGTCTTTTCTCTTGACGTCAGCAACCATAGTTGTCGAGCAACCATCGGATGTTGCTCTAACCTGACGTGTACTGGAGGGGATACAACAATCTGTTGTAAACATTTGAATTGGCGTGCAAATCTATATGGAGCATAGGCCTCGCATATGATTTCTCCATCAACCCTGGCTACTAACACGCCATCCCTGCAAGCTAGCATGTATGCCCTCAAATCCAATGGGGCTTTCCCATCATCAACAAACCGCCCAGATGGAGGACTTCCATAAGGAAAGAAGTTGAATTCCTTATACATGCTTAGTCTTACTTTTATGTCATAACCATTGACATCTAATGGAGCAATTCCAGAGAATGCTTGCACTGACGGTCTGAAAGAGCTTCCAGGAATTTGTAATCCATTCTGTACATTGTAAGTCCTGAAGTGAGTGGCGATCCATCCCCACAAAACCTGGAATGGTCCCACTATTCTTAAAGGAGATTTACCTTGGAAGACGTGAAGTAAACTCCTGTGGATCTTTGCTAAAATGGGGGTGTCTAACCCAACCATTTTTCCCTCAGCTAACTTTGCCGCAATGATAAAGGTCCCTGGCCTAACGCCTCCCTTCGAATCCCTGACCGGCAAGAGGTAAATACTGAGCCACATTGCCAAGAAACCCGCCAGACGAGTTTTCTTTGGAATTCTTTGATTCACTTCATAGCCCCATTTTTCAAACTCTCCTGCTACTAGAGTTGGCCAGAATGTGCCAGGAGCTCCTCTCTTCTCAGGTTTTGGGCAAGTGGTAGGACGTCTGGGCCGGGTATCCTTGGATTTCTTTTTCTTGGATCCTTTTTCCTTTGGCTCCATCCCTTTCTTCTCAGTAAGAAACACCTTCATCCATTCTTCCGGATGGATATCTTTTCTGAAATGAGTTAATGAGGTCTCTGAACTCTTGAGCTTATGAAAGATTTTGAATAATTCTCGAGCCAAAACAGGAGTCTTCTCTGGATCATTCCAAGTCACCTTGGGAGGAATGAATTCATCATACATATCGCCCAAGATTGGAGCTCCTGAAATCTTGTGGACATCCCACAAACTGATACCTACTTCTCCATGAGTCAAATGGAAAGAATTAGTCGCTGGACTCCAGTGACTGAGTATCTCTGGCACGAAGATATCATGTCTGTAAATATATGTCTGCCCAACCCAAACAGCTTCATATATTGCAGCTCTCTTCAGATCCTCAATAAACTCTGCGCAAGTCTATCGCACCCAGTATGCCCACATCCAAGTTGGCTTCACACCTCCCCCAGGGAGGAAATCCCAACTTTTCTTCCAGCCTTTGGACTGATCCATCTGAGCATCTCGGAAGATTGAAGGATGACAATGTGGTTGAAGCTCAGGTGTATGTTTTTTCAGATCTGGTGTGCAAGGGCTATGATGCATCACATAAGCCTTCTCTACTGTTCCAGCAGTTTGAAATACTCCTCCGCCTGAGATATTTGCTGAAGCAAAATTGGTATAATTCTGAAACCAAGAAAATGGAAGATAATTCTTTACTTCTGGAATAATGACTTCTTGCAGATGACCATGACCATACAAAGGTAGATAAGTGAAGTGAGGAAAGTCGTGATGATATTTCTTCAGATACTTAGCCAAATTTGGAAGAGTGCTGTTTTTGACAGTATAGTAATCAGGGCCAATGATATTCATCATATCATCTATCCGCTTGCTATCCAGTTCATCAAGTAATCCAGGTCTAAGAGCCATTGAATCTGCACAGGAGTTGAATAAATTAAACTCTTAAATGGGTTTTATTTTTCATAAAATTTGTGAAAGAATTTGAAAAAAATGGCTAAGGCATTAAGGCGCGCAAGTATGGAGATGTCGCGCAAGTGGTACATGTGCCGCGCAAGTTTTGGTCGCGCAAGTATTACCGCGCAAGCCCTATTACCTTGAGAGTAACGCGGCAGCGAGGAAACAGCGAAAATAGGAGACTTGCGCGGCGACAAAGACTTGCGCGGCGAGAGCTCGAGAAATTTCGGGGTCAGATGCCATCTACGGCCGGAAGCGGCATATTTATAGGCCAAAGGGCCTATCTGCGCGCCGTACCCAGAGCGATCAATGCCTGCGCGACGAAGACTTGCGCGCCGACTTCTGTGCACTGGAGACTTGCGCGCTGCCCTTTTCCTTTAGACGGATTCGATTTCCTCAGAGTCACATCCTCATTTTCCTCCGGATCCAACTCTGAGGGGGGACTTTTGTTGACGCTCCTTTCGTCACGGAATCTAAAGTTCGGAAAAGGGAATATCTAAGCAAAAAGTGATTCATCTTTTTGAAGAAACATCAAAAATCGACAAAGGGATGAACAAGGAGAACATTGCCCAAAGGTCGCGCAAGTTCCCTCTTGGTCGCGCAAGTACACTTGCGCGCCGCCTCAATACTTGCGCGACCCCTCATGGTCGTGCAAGGGACTTGCGCGACAGATCTGGTAACCGCCCAATAACCGCCCGGGGTCTTCTTTTGCCTATAAATAGACCCTGTGGGCCCCCCCATTCAAAAAAAAGATCTCTTTCCAGAAACTCGGATCAAAGCTCCCGACGCTCAAGTCTCTTCTCAAAGCTTCCGGAACACTTCTAAGGTAATTTCTTACCTAGAATGGAAGATCTAAAGAGAAGAAGGAAGGCCCAAGTGTTGAAACTTATCAAACACTTGCGCGCCAACTTAATTCCTTCAATATAACTTGCGCGTCCCTTCTCTGGAAGAACCTCAAGAGGATGGGAAAGGGTTTAATAGAGAGTCGCTCAAGTAATTCAACTCTGGTTAAAAATCGCGCAAGTATCCCTCATGTCGCGCAAGTATACTTGCGTGAACAACACTTGCGCGCCGACGCAGGACTTGCGCGACCTTCAAGACTTGCGCGCCCCTAGCTTTTTGGGTGCCCATCTTGCCCATTTTTACCCCTCTTAAGCCATTTCACCCTTCCTATTCAAGATTCAGTCTTCAAGATACTCTTCAAAAGCCATTTATGGCATGATTTCTTGATTTAACATCCTTATCTGAAAGGAATTCTGTGAAATACCTCTCAAACACCCAGTGATTTAAACATCTTTATGTCACCAAAGATTGAGAGTTCATTCATTTCAACCTCATCCTTTAAGATGAGATAATCCTAACCTGGGTCTCCTTTTCAGGAATAAAGACTCAGTCATAACCTTGGGCTTCCTTTTCAGGAGTAAGCCCCAAGTCCCCTAACCTAGGCTTCCTTCTCAGGAATAAGTCCTAGTCATAAATCTTGGGCATCTTTCTTAAGAATAAGCCCCAATCAAGTCCTTTAATCTTGGGCATCCTCCTCAGGAGTAAGCCCCAAACCTTAATCCCTAACCCGGGTCTCCTTTTCAGGAATAAGACTCAGTCATAACCTTGGGCTTCCTTTTCAGGAGTAAGCCCCAAGTCCCCTAACCTGGGTCTCCTTTTCAGGAATAAGACTCAGTCATAACCTTGGGCATCCTTCTTAAGAGTAAGCCCCAAGTCTCTTAAAATTTCTCTTAACCAGTCATAAATTTCCTTTGATTTGGGTTTCCTCTTTAGGAATAAAACCCAATCATAAGTCCCCTCCTAACTTGGGCATCCTCCTTAGGAGTAAGCCCCAAGATTAGAGTATTCAAATCTCCATGAAACACATATAACTTTGTGGACCCTGTTCTTGGATTTTCTCCCTAAAAGTAAATCCTAAACTTTCGTCTATCTGGGCAGTCATCTATACATAAGCCCCAAAACAAATTCTTATGATTGCATCTTTTATGGCACAATTGTCTGAATTTTACCAATACCTCTTGTTTCTCACACCGAGCATGACTCACGTGAGCTTAGAGTGTAAAAGTAATTATGACATTCATCTTTGAGCCATCAATCATAAAACATCATATCCCATTCCTCGAACTACGTGGGTTCTGATTCCTTTTTCAAAACAAAGGATACGTAGGTAGCCCATTTATGGGTTCGATCCCAAAATTGAAATAATCTATGTCCTTCTGAATGACGATAAACTTCAAGTGCCCCACTGAGTGGCTTTAACACCAGCCTGGTCATCAAAATGATCAAGAGACTTTTATATAAATGTTTTGAAGGATACCATTGACCAAGAATCTCTAAACAAATATAGATGATTCTATATTGATGAAGAACCTCAAATACATATAAAAGATTCTCTAAATTTCTTGCATATTTAATCATTGATTGTTAAAACTAAAGGAAAGCTCATTTTATACTTGGTAATGTAATAAGGATTCACGGACTTAACTTAAATCTATAAAGAGAGTCCCGGAGTAGACAATAATTCCCCTCAAAAAGGTGTGATGAGTCCGACCTCCCATCCTCTCGACCAATGAAAATTCCTAAGCCTCGTTATCCCACAAGCTAATGAGCGCCTGCCTTTGGAAAGTATGTCCAAACGGATGTGGAATCATTGGATGTTTCCGGTTCTACGAACAAACCCGTTAGAAACCGATCGGAACGTTTGAATCTCCCGTCCAGGAGGTCATCCCCGGATTCCGCGCGAAACAAACTATAATGGTGGAATCAATGTAAATACTAATTCAAACCCATTTACTCTATAAAATATAATAATAAAGTTGAATTATTTTAATTAATTTCTTGAAGTTGATAGTAAATAATTCAAATGTATGGAAAAAAATAGTTAAATAACAACCCAATTATAACACCACTTTCATAGTCCAAAAAAAATTCCTTTCCGCATTCTAAAATTTTATTATGGAGGAATGTAGAGTTTAATATTTTTAGAAAAATAATATTCTCTTTCAAAAGAGAATATATTATTCAACCAAACCAAAAGATGATATGAAATTATTTAAATGAGTGATAATATATAGAATAAAATAAAAATGAGGGAAATCAATGATTTATTAAAAAATTAAATCACTAAATAAAATTATATTTCAATAGATTGAACTTAATCCAAAGGATATTCGTTAAATCCTAAAAAAAGAAACATCAAATTTTGAAAAAAAATTCAATAATATTAATAAAAAAATATTTTTATATAACAGTCCAAAATATAATTTTTTTTTTAAAAGTAAAGAAAATTATAAGAGGTAATCATAATCCTTTAAAGAGTAAATATATTTAACCTATATTAGATGTTGAGTTCCAAAAGAAACACAAAACCATATATTTATAATCAATAATCCAGATCTATTTTTAAAAATTTTATCATTAAAAATATGAAATTATGATACTTTTTTATGATTCAAAATAGTTAAATTGATAATTATACGTCTAAAAAACAATTATATATCAATCTATAGGGACTGTAATATAATATGATATTTTCAGGAAGTAATGAAATTACAATGATACATCCATTTATATATTTATTGTTTTTTAAATTACTGTAAGAAACCCTCTAGTAAAAGGTAAAAATTCATAAAAATTTTCCCAAGGAAAAAATTTAGCTTTACACATCTATAATAGTGTTTTAATTATGGTTTCATGAATATAATATTATATTCTAAAAATATCTGGAATCCTATATAAAACAATAAAGGTGAATCACCTAGTCCAAGGAATAATATTCCAAATTATAGAGGTTTTCCAGCATAAAAAACATACAATAAAGTGTTTTGGTACACAATCCATAAAAATATATTCCAAAAACCATTAATTTTCCACATCATACCGTGATGGATTTCATTTTTTGATGAATAGTACAAGGCCTCATTTTCTTAGCATGCACCTGTAACTATCTTGAATGAATATCAATTTTAAATAAAATAAATATTATTAGAAGAATATATTGCTTTCAAATATGGGATTATAAAATTCTATCTATTATGGAATATTTTTTCCCCATGATTTCACTATGAACTATCATAGAGAAAAAAAATCCAACCACTAGTATCAAATATGATATACTCAATCCCAATTATCATTAAGAGTTAATAAATGACTCCAAACTACAATAACAAATAAATTATTATATAATCTAAATATTATCTCATATAATTCAATATTTTAAATATTCTAATAAAAGAAGACAAATGAAGTTCGAAGTCAACAAAATAATATTGTAAAACATGAGAAAAATCCATTTAGTTCATGTTTTCCTAATAAAATGAAACTTTTTTCTTATAGCATCATAATTTTTTGTTTGTTGAAAATGATAATTCATATCTCTATTTATACCAATCATATTAATTGGACCAATATAGTGTAATAAAATTCCTTACATACAAAGACACTATTGCCTATGGGATTTTGTAACTCATAAAAAAGAAAGGAATTATGAGTGGAAATGCTAAATGAAATCACCAACATTCCTAATATGGAATGATCTAAGTTTGAGTTATCATTAATATCATGTATATTTCATGAAATTACACCATTATATCACACTATAAATAATGTTTAAATATAGATATTTTTACTACTTCCCCCAAATTCATTTAATATTGATGCATACATATATATAGTGAATTATTTGGATCCATTTGAGTTAATATATTAAACTAAATATAGAAAACCAAAGTAAACTCAAATTTTATAATCATTCCATGAATTCCCAGATTATAGAACATAATATAAATTTAAATATTCCATTTAATACAAATAATATTTTAGTTACAATATATATAAGTATGGCATGATATATTCATCTATTAAAGAGTACCCATCACAATATATAGTCTTCTATGAATTATTATATAAAAAAATATATTAATCTATCATGATATTAGAATGGGATATATATAATCTTCATTTAACAATATCTAACCACATTCTTATGAAAAGAATTAATAGTAAATGATTATTATGTAAGGTGACATCTTTAATTTATCTATAATAAGTTAAATAGAATTAATCCTTCATGATGATCATTGAAGGTAAATAATGAAAAAAAATTATGATATCCTCCAAATCAGGGTTATTTAAATTAGGGTTTCTAAAAGTTAAATAGAATAGAGATGTTATTCCCTCATCTGTTGACATATCAAAACCTAAATATATAATTATATAAATATATATTCTTTATTACCCTTAAAACATCATTCCAATATCATGATACATCTTCATCTATCCTATCTGAATTAATCTTATCAGGTTCTGAAATTTTTTTGAAACCACATTCTTAAAATTAAATTGTATCACCGTTGATTCTAATTTTTAGATTATTTAGTGATCTACTAATGAAAACCCATAAATGGTGTAATAAATAATAAGGTATTACTAAACCTATATATTTTTGTATCATTCACTAAATAATTATAAATATAATCTAAAAACTCATAAATGACATTCAAATAATGTAACACCATATAGGTGTCATCCGTAAGTGACTCCAAATGAAAATACTCTATTATTAAAATCTGTTTCAACTTATTAGTTTATTCCTTTGAAATTTTTGTATTTATTTTCATGTAATCCACTTTTTATCACCCTCACATATTATAAATGATAAATTTCTATTAGAAAAAAAAAATATTCTTTAGAACATCATTACCTCATGTTGAAATTTTATTTATCTAAATAATAATTTATACATTTTTGATAAAAACACACAATGAACATGTCATAAAATATTTAATGTGTCCTTCTATACAAAATATATATGACCACTATGAGCTCTACATCATTCAAGGGATATGACATGTTAATTTTTACAATTGAATCAATTTATTTCCTAATAGATTATCTAAAAACAAATGCACACATCCCAATACATCTTATGAAACATTACCATACATTGAATATTTTATTTAGTAAATATCCACAATAGTGATGTAATATCCCATTTTTGAGCTCATTAAATTCACCTTATAACTTCTCATTACACTAAAAGATCATAAATTTCAATGGTAATTAGATAATTAGTGACAATCGTGGTATTAAATAATGAATGAATCCTTAATAACATCCTAAAAATATGAAAAATATCCATTGTTAGTCCAAAAAAATTTTATGATCCAAGTATATTAAAACATTAACACTTTAAATATCTATTAATAAATATTTTCAAATATAACATGTCTGTGAAAATTATCTTATCTTAAAAATGAAATTTTTGACTCATATTCATATAACATGTCCTGCCAAAACATATCTAAAACAAATGTAAGATCCATCCACATTCATGAATTAATCTAGACTATATTATAATATCATACACATACACAATGAAACATGATTCATGTTAATTTTGGATGATATTTTTTTCAATTATATAAAAATCATTGTAACATTAGAATATATAAATAGAGTATTATGAAAAATAATGTTCCTATACCAATCCTAGATAGTATTCTTTGGAATTTTTATCTCCATTTTCCGTATTTAATTATTTATTACTCTCATGTCCATAATTTAAATAAACATACCTCCATTTACAAATTAAAAATGTCATATATATCAGAATAGATATATCTGTTATCTTTGTTACTGAATTCAATTTCTAATTGTTAATTCATAGCTTTGCGATACTGATATACATTTTTTCACATAATTTTTTTTCCAACGTGAAATACACATGGGATGCCGAACCACCAAAGTTCCATCTTATTCTGAAAGTATTCTAAATGTGACAACCCAATCTATCATTCAATATGTCTCATGTTTTTTAATGACACAATTAAGGCATCCAAATTTTCATGGGAGGCCAAAAGATAATGATCAAAAATAAAAAATATAAATGATATGGATGATAAAAATTAATAGAGTGTAAAAAATAAAAATTATGAAACATAATCCCAATGGCCAAATAATTTCATATATTAATCAACAGAATAATGAGGACTAAATAATACAAAAACAATCAACAAAAACTCTAAATGTAATTCTCTTTGATGACTATCACTAAGAACAATATCAACTAAAACTATTCCCAATAGTCATACATTTCTTCCATTTTTGATCACCTAATACCTGATATGTGATATTGGAAAACACGTGTTGGGGTAACTATAATAATAAATAACAATACACATCTATAAAATTAGATAATGTGATACAAGAAATGTAAAATAAATCCAAGAGATAATGAATTATTATTCATTAAATGATTTTAATATAGAAAATTAGTTACACATATGATGTGAACTCTTAAAAACCCATTTAAAAAAATAATTATTTTCATTGTAAACACATTGAAATCCACATTGTATAACTCGTGAAAGAAATTTCCACATCATAAAAACTATTTGGGTTACCTATCATCATTAACATACCCTTGTTAAAAGTGGGTGTACATAACTCAATCAAAACCTTATGAGCTATTATGTATATTCTATTGATCTTGTGAGAAAAAACTCCATAGATAGAGGTACTAAAACTTGTTAGTATACAATTTCCAAACTCTACCAACACCATGGGAGAATCAAGAATTGTTAAAAATAATTGAATCTTGATCTCATGAAAAAAGTAGAGGACTTTTAAATAGATTATTTTTTTAATATTTATTTTCAGTATGAATTATATTTGATAACAACACACATTATTAAACATAAATCTATAATAGTTATAAAACTGGAGTATTCTCGGATCCTCATTACCAAACACAATTATCTTCCTAATATATTTCTCTTGACATTATGTATTGTACATGTATGTTGTTATCATGGAAAAACAGATTTCACAATCAAACTCTACCAGGAAAAAATATAATCATAGAATATTTTTATTTGAAAAAACAATTAGTTTTAATGCTACTAATGAAAAATGATATGGAAATCAATGAGTAGCATGTTGTCTATTCAGATGGACCACATTGCACAAAAGAAAATGGGTTTATTCATAATATGGTTCAAGACCCCACTTATGATCTCTCAATGGGGTCACCCCAAACATATGTGTGGTTGTGTTGACATGGTGAGGGATACATCAGAATTTTTCTAACAATGTATGATGAGATTTTTGACTTGGGTATAGGCTACCAAGACTCCTTTGAGTCTTCTAAACTATGTCGGGTAATTAATAATGAATTAATAAAACTACTCATATAACAATTGTGGTACACTATGGCCCTATAGCAACATGAATAAATACTCTAATCCACCTGTCCCATGTGGGGTGGCCCTATAATTAAGTATACCAATGGTTTGATTCCACTAGATTGGCCCACTCTATTTCCTATGTGGATGGTTATAATTTATCCATTCTAAGCCAATTGAATAATCCTAAAATAAGATTATATACCCATTTCCTTTTCAATAACCCTTAATACCACGAGGGATTTTAATCTTCCACATTTTTCAATGGATTTTTGTTTCATATAAAAGAGATATATGATAAATGTTCATATCTATAAGGTCCTTATCCCTGCATCCATATAATTTCCTCATCATGATCAATGTGCCACTTCATTTCCCATAGGTTTCTGAAATAGGGAACCCTCATACTTTTTAGTCATCAACTTTCCCAACATCCATATCTTGTATAATAGAGAGTTTGATTGGTGAAAAAGATATATCGATGACTACGATAGCATATAAGAGTGTACAATCCTTGTATACTATCATTGATGTAGGTCGATGACTAATAATAAACAAAAAGGAATATGACATGTGTATGGATTGGGGAATTTAGTGGCCAAGAATCAAATGGATTTTTTTTATCTAGTATTACTTTTTATATAATCTTTCCAAAATGGAAAAAAAATATTGTAATAATAATTCACATTTAAAATAGGATAGTGATGAGACTCTAATGTATCATTATATAAAAATGAATTAATGATGGAATTATAGATAATTTAGAATAATTTTAATGAGGAGTACAACATTAATCTTGGCCTAGGGTTTAATGAGATCCACGTATACATCAAGATCCATTGAATATTCCTCAAAGAACATGTGTGCATATCCAATGGCTCAATACTCGCTCTATTTATATTATTATATAATATTTCAATGAAAACCCATCATTAGAGTCGTTAGAAATTATTACCAAGATAATTAAAGAGTTTTTAGTATTTTTATTATAATCCAAAGATAGATGCCTCTTCAATCCAAAAATGTTAAAATTAATTACATCAACCCATGGGTAATCCCCTTGTGTCAAGTCATAATATATTAAATATTCTCCAATCAAAGAGTCCTATGATTATATATTTATAATTCTTAAAGATCATGCATGTGAACATAAATTTAATATTTATCATTTATCTGAATAAATATTACTTATAATATTTATATCTCCCTAATCAAAACATACTCATTGACCTCCTAATAAAAATATATTTAAAATAATCAAATGTTTTAACATGAAATCATACGACATTACATCCTCTAATCTTAATGTTTTTTATATAAAATATTTTAAATAACTAAAAATATTCGATGAATAAAAACCTTGTATCATACTATCAAACATCTATAATCTCTTCATGTGGCTCCCATGTTACCATATAATAGGAATAAATTTTATCACCTAAACAGTAAGGGTTCTATAATTTCATCTCCTAATCTCCACTAGATACCCCATGAAGGTTGTTTCATCATTCATGTCCAACACACCCATATTTATCATATTGTATGACTAATTCTATTACCTCATAGTTTATGTAACATGGAATACATTTATAATGTGGTATAACTACATGAATAATTCTAGGCAACAATAAACATAAAAACTCAAATTAGGATCTATATGGTCTCGATGAACCTCCTGGATAACAATATTCCATCTTGGAACTATAATAATGAATATCATGATCAGATATTCAAGAAAATAAAATCTTTATCATGAAACTCTAATGGACCCTATCAATGATTGATATTATATTTATGATGTTTCTGAGCTATCATTATCCTCTCCTAGAACACCTACACCCCCTATTTTGTCAACAACACAATATCTTAGCCTCTAATTTTTTCCATATATGTATTCTGTGAAATAGATACGTGTAGGATCTTATATATTAGAAAAAAGTGGTTTCCTAAAAATTGTGTATTTTAGTGTTTTTATGGTAAATTAAATAATAGTTTGGTGATCATCCAATCACATTCCAAATTTAACGACACAATCCCTTAGTATATCTCCATTCCCCTGAATTGTTTTATCATATTTTCTATATGAATGGGGGATAAATGAATTCTTCAATTACCACTGGATAACAAAATATTCATGGATTATACACAACCACATATCCATTAATTATGAATCTAGTATTGAAATATTCATCATGGGAACTATCTATAATCAAATTATAAATTGTATGTATAGATATCCGAATTGGTCAGAAATAATTATATGAAAAATGAATTCTGTTGATCACGATGGTTTATTGAGATGTGAAATCTAATAAACTTTAATTACACATCTATGAATATTTTATTAATATTCAAATATTCACAAATATTTTTCTACTCTTCAACTCTAGATCCTCATGGGTTTGAGTAAAACCAACTAGAACCTAATGATCAAACATCCCCCACAAACTTGTGATGAACCATGATAAGAACTATACTATCCTCATCATAATTTTAATCCATAAATAATGATGGAAAAGTTAATAGAATATATTTTTTATTAATAGATATATCTCTAAGGGAGAAGTGTGAAAATACCTCGGCACCTCCCAACTGGTCATCATAGAGACAATTACATTCTCTTAGAAGATGTTTACAAGATACCCACTATTAAAATTTATACATTTCTTAATTTTTAGATATATAGTCAATTTTTTACATCACATTAGTGTTATACATGTTAATAGTCTTCAATAACAAAATAACATCAAGGGATAGCTCCAAATATTGATGATATGAATTGCCTCCTTCATTCCACTAGGATAAATTTAGCAAAAAAATATGATCACATGACCCCAAAATAAAATTTTCACGAGACTTACTTCATGGTTCCTTCATAAAAAATATTTCCATTCCAAAAAGTATAGATAATACTAATAGTGTAGTCCGATAGAAATTCCCACCATCACCTCTTCTTTTGTTTGAGATCTTGTTGTGTCGAAATGTACCTAATACACTTATGATAGGTGTATATCATGAATAATTCACCAAGATTATAATTAATATTTGTAATCATGTAGAACAATAAAACACAAAACTCTATATTATGGGTGTTATATTTTTAATGTGGTGGCATATTCTTGGACCAATAAATAAACATTTCCAACCAATGTATCCTAAAATTGCACTTCATGATCTCTAAGGAATTATAAAACACCAATTGTTACTCCATCCTAAAGACTCCACAACATTGGGTTACTGTTAAAAATCTAATTGGTGAATCAAAATCCTTATGGTAAAGGTAATTACATTTAACTGTGTTTATTTCTAGAGTAGGTTTCATCAAGCGAGTTATAACCATTGTGTATATTTAATTTAATATCCTGAAATATCCCTTCCAATGAATGATACAAACCATGAAAACATTTGTCTGTAGATTCCAATCATATATTGCATAATTATTTTTGGGGATAAATTTCTACCACTCCCACTGGGATGATATGGACCAACATAAAAAAACATTATTCCAAAACAAATACATCATTAATTTATCTCTAAACTATTATTCCTGATGTATTTATGTGATAATCCTAAAATTGATCCCATTTTCACCATCAAACTCAAAATAAAAGGGGATTTAATCAATTAATACTACCATGAACTAATAATTTAATATATTATGATAGGTTTCATGAGTTCCATGAAAACAAATGGACATTTCATCATGTTTATGGGAATCACTTAAAACTCTATATTCATATAATGAAACATAAATGATTACTTTTTTTATATCCTCATTGCATACCCAGTGTTAGACATAACTAAAACAAATATAATTCATTAACAACCACCAAAAAACGTTTATTAGGTCAATGATGTAATAAATCCTTTGTATAGGGTATTTATTCATTAAGATAAAATATTTGATGTAGTGATTATCATTAGAAATCCAGAATTTCCCCTTCATTTTAATCAAACAATAAAATTTGGGAAACAACAGGTGACACACTAGGATAGACTGAAGTGTACCCCAAATGGTCCTCCAACTACAAGTTCAGATCCATGTGTTTCTTTTTAGTTCCATATAATATGGTAGATAAGACATATGTGTGGAAATCTTGTGTATTTCAATAATGAAATCAATTTCACCCTGAATTCGATTTTATTGAAAATCCCTCTAAAAAATATTCATGATCAGGATAAAAAAAATTAAATATATACATTAAATCAACCATAATGAAAATGGAAATCGCTCTAGTTGATGTGTGGTTGGATACAACTTCTTATGTGTAGAAACATCTTACTACAATTGATGATCCCAATCTCCTATGAAATATAACCTTGATCCATCCACTTAGTTGAACACCACATTTTGATGAAATATTTCTATCTAGGAATATATTGAGGTTGATAACACAATATTAAGTATAATATAATAGGGGTTAGTCTTATCTATGATGATTTGCCATGAAATACCCCATTACGTATTTACTTGCTTGTACCATCGATAGTCATGGGTGAACATATAATTATTTCTACTAGTGGTATAAGGCCATAATAGTCTAGTTATTATCCCCATTGTGATTTATATATCTTGAAATATGGATTTATTAAAAAAATTTAATGTTTCCTTTTGGTGTAGATCAATACCAGTACCAATGTGGAGATGACCCATATCAATCCTTGTACAATATCGACAACCACCTGTTTATAGTCACTCATTACATATGTCTACCTGCATCTAATAACACTGGATCACCATACATGGATAATCATTAAATGGTGTTTGGTATAGGGTCATATTTTCTTCTAAAACAATTTTCAGACCATGTGTCACTAAATTCCCTATTGTAGCTAACTCTAGGGGCACTAGGACATCTACAGGGAGTCCACTGATCATGTTATTTCATTTGTTGTGGTGGTTTTTACATTATCTCACATATAAACCCATATAAATCTTTATTTTAGATATGTATTGATATATATGACCATCTCCTATATGGATATAAAATTTTCAATATTCTTTCAATTGACATACTCTTTATGAAACTCATATGGATAAGCCTTGAAACATTGATTGTTCATGAGACTACCTCTAATTTTGCGACCATAAAACTTATTGTTAAAAACAATAAATTGGTAATTATAAACCAATAAAACAAGAACCACATCATATTCCCATATATTCTGCATCATGGATGATCTTAATTACTATATCTTGAACTAAAACACCATTTATAATGGGGATTCATAGAATGAAAATACAATATTTTATGTCATTACAAATTCCATACTAACACATCCATTCTATAAGAAATCCATCATGATACCTATCAAATGAGTAACATGTGTGGTTAGTTAACCAATAAATTGATATTAATATTGACATAAAATAATGTTATGCATCCAAAATTTCTAGGAATCCAACAATCCATAGTGTATTCTGGTAGAACACAATAATGAATAGACACTCACACTCATACCAACATTGAGTGGTCTCATCATTAGTTTTAGTAGTCATGTCATAGAAGTGACTCATTATGAAAAGTATAATACAAGATGATAAATCCACTATACGGTTGTTATTATTCATGACCTATAATAACACTTAGGTATTCTTATTTAGAATGTCTGAGATTTCCTATTTGGGGATATACTCGACACTATGTTGGGGAGGGGGTTAATCACTGTTGGGAACTTTTTATCATATTATATACTTTCCATTTAAAAATCGATATATAGGGATCACTATTTTCATATTTCGTTTTCTTTTTCTTAGGTTGGTATATGAATTTAGTTAATATATGTAACATTATATTTTTAAAATGAACACTAATTAATAACTAGTTCTAGTTCTTTCCATGTATAGCGATGTCCAGCAGATGGATTCTACACTACAATGTGTCACCAGGTACCATAGATTGGATATAAAATAATTATAAGTCTATGTTTTAGACCATACACTTTGATAATTTGGATTGAAATAATCATGACTCTCTAGACCCATTATGACCTAGTCTAAAATGTACATCACCTATAGTTCATTATTCTATAACTGAATAAAGACCCCACCTTAATCGTAAATCAATTTTTGAACCAAATAATGTCATCAAGATTTTTATTTTTCTATTGGATTTTATAGGTCTATTTTTTTATCAAATAAAATATTAATATAATGTTACCTAAACAGAAGTGGGTAAAATACTTTTTCTTATTACTTATCTTATTTCATTATCTAAAATTTTCAATCTGATAACATCATCTAATCCTATCTGTATAATGTTGATAAATATAGTGAAATTTTATCCAATCATTATTCATCAACCTATAAATTTGATCACTAATTTCATAGGAAATAATTGTTGTGTATCTCAAGGATCACATCCTATTATACATTATTATGCAATACTTGGTCTTCTAGTGTTATAAATCATTATGATGATTCATATAAGTCTAGTACCTATATATATAAGGACTTTTCACTATATTCCCCTTTCTTAAGGTTTTATTTATCTTTTTAGTTCTTTTAATCCATCTAATTTCACATACTCTATTCAATACATAATTTTTCTATAGATCTACCAAAAAAAATCTCTAATGATTTGTGGATAAATATTTCTTATCACACTTAAATTATTCAGTATAACTCCCAGTCATAAAACAGTCTTCACATAACACTTTTAAACAAATATAAACCCCTTTAAACTAGAATAATTCCTTTTAGTTTATATATGAATGTACATTCATTGAATTCAAAATAAATACTAAATTTTGAGAAACATAAAAATTTAATATTCAATGTAGGAACACTTTTAAAAATCCTAAAATATATGAATCATATAATATTCAATGGAATCATGATTATATATTTCTATTAAATTTTTCTTCAACTCATATAAAACATAAGCTAAAATCTAGTTAATCCCAACATGATTACATAAATGTTCAACAATCATCTCAATATCACCCAATTTAATATCATTATGAAAACATAATAAATTTCATCATACCATGCCTCTTTTGTAAGATTCATATATATTATTTAATTAGTGAACCATCATATGATGATCCTTTACAAAATTATAGGCACATTATAGATACAATTTACTAGAATTATCCTCTTACCAATGATTTTGTTTTACAATAATTCATCGGATGAATAGTTTGTCCTAATACTATGTTTGATATTCTCATTGAAATTTAATTTAGAATACAT
The DNA here is from genome assembly GCA_963277665.1 of Viscum album. Classification (NCBI taxonomy): domain Eukaryota; kingdom Viridiplantae; phylum Streptophyta; class Magnoliopsida; order Santalales; family Viscaceae; genus Viscum; species Viscum album. Next base: position 1,380,142,002 of record OY728152.1, read on the forward strand.
TCATAGGAATCATTTTCTATCCAATGTGTTTTTATATTATTGTTTTCATACCACCATCCTATAAAACCATATATATTTTATATGATCCCAAGTTCGAATAACATCATTGACCTCTATCAGGTTACTTTGAAATACATAACACAATTTCTTGTTAAAATTCATAGATAATTCATGTTTTGGAAACATGTGTAAGATGAATATAATGTAGAAAGATCTATCATGTGACTTCATATAAAAAATTTATTTAATATAACTCATTATAATTTTTTATCCTATTTTCAATTTAACTTATAATATTCCATTCAGTTTTTATGAAACATTCATACAATAATTTTGAAAAGTGATATTATAACTTAAAAACTATTACCAATTCTAATAAAAATATTCAGAAACATATTCCCTATGAGATAATTTATATTCTCCACTATGACCATTTGATAATATCTTCCTTATGTGATTATCATAGGTTTTTCAAAACAAATGAATTTGATTTGAACCATGTGATTGATTATTATAGAATATTTACCTAGGGGATATTTTCATATGTCTCATCATGCTTTCTAGATTGAAATTATAAATCCTTTATTAAGGTACAACCTATTCTTCAATTTAATGATTCAATTAATACAATTTCTTCATTTTTTCCTAATTTTTATAAATTACATCACATGGAATTCATTTATCTAGTCATTTATCTTTAATCATCACTCCAAAAATTTTAGGAAACTTTGTTCTACCACAACTTAATATCTTCACGACATAAATATTAAATAGTGTCTCTTAAATATCCCCTTTAAACACGGTCTAGTTAAACTCTATATCAAATACATTTATCTTAATGTAAATTTATCTTAAATCATAACCATAGGTAATTGTGATGTTTGATTAGTAATATACACTTCACCAAGAATTAGCTGATATTTTCTATCATGTCATTACCTATTTGATGTAACCATTAGTATAATCTATCAAAAATTAATTTATCTGATTATATAATTAACATGTTATGTTGAAATCGGTATGATGTTTGTATGAATTTTACATTAGTGAGATCCAAATAAATATTTTTTCTATTAGTTCATTTCATTTTTATTTTTCCGATGGACTATGTTAGGTTATGTTGAAATGTTTCATCTCATTGGATCTATAAATAATTTATAAAAATTACTCCCATTAGGTACAATATCTGATTACACAATTCAAAAACCACTACCTAATTGGTGGTATGTGTAATCCCTAATATAATGGACAAGGGATGATTGACTCCTTCCAATCACATATTTATACTAGAATATATCTGATTTTTATATCATTCTTCATCCATTCTACTTCCAAATGTTCTTAAATAGACTATATAATGAAACATCATAAAAATTATAAAAATAATACATCCCAAGAAATTAATAATATATTAGGGTCATTAATAATATCTCATAAATAAATATATGTAATCTAAATGTCTTCAAAATAATGGTCTCAATGTTTGAGATAAAAATTCATGATCATTTCAGATGAAGCTTTCAACAACATCATTAATAAAATCATTATAAAAACATTGTCATCACAGACTACTGAAAATAATTAACAACCATTGAAAGAAAGTAAGTCTCACACACAAAGTGGTGTCTTCAAGAACCCCCATTTTATTAATTAGAAATACCATCAATTTTCATTCCTAATGAATATTTTAATATGTGAATATCTTATATTTATTCTTTTAAACAAATATTTCCACTTCAATCCCTTTAATTGATAATAAATACAAAGTTAATTGAAAATGGTTATTAGTTCATTATTTTTCAATTTTTCATGAATAATTTTACCATAATTTGATATGATCCTTACTTAAAGCATTAAATTAGAGAATTTGAATTATAAAAAAAATTCTATTACCAATTTATCATAATACCTTAATTAATGGGAACTCATATACCTATATTCAAATATTTACCACATTTATCATAGTAAGATGATATTAATTGGTATGTGAATCAATTTTATGATTAATAAACATAAAAAATCATGTATAAAATTCAATAATAATGTGAAACACATTAACGTGAATCATTCTTGATAAGAGGAAATATAAAACATCCATACATCCATGTTTCATATGACATTGGTTAAATCACTTACCCCTCTTTTTTTATGTTTATTTGTTTTTTATCAAAGAATTTGAAATTATGAAATCAAAAACTTTCTAATGGCATGATATTCCTGATAATTAAAAAATAATTATATTAGTATAAGATAAAGATTCTATAATATTCCTCACAAGTCTCTGACTGTAACAATTTTTTGATAATTTTCTTATCAACATGATTATAATGAAATTGTTAAATATATATGATTTAATATCATCAAGGGGAAATGAATCAAAATAAATATTTACTTATGTGAATATCCCTACTTTTATCATTTCCAATTCTTCACCAATGATAACCCTATCACAATAGCTTTGGTAAACCAAAAGAGGAAATAATTTAAGATTTAAGAATTCTTAGTTTATCCAACCGAAGTTGGTATTAATTCCACCTAATCATGTTCTGTAAATGAATAAATGAGAGTCCTTGAATTACAATTATTGATAAAACTAATGCAGTATATAAATATGGAGTAAAAAAGGTCTCTATTCATTTATTCTTAATAAGATCAACAAGATTCAGATAATTTTATGAACTGTGTGGCTTCATTACCACCCCACATCATTCCTATAATATTTAAATATTGATTTTAATTGATTTTTTGAATATTATTTGTATTTTATGATGGATACGATGAGGATAAATACACAAGATGGGGTGAAATTTGTTTTTAAAAACCATAACAAATTTAAAATACCAGTCATGGTATGCAGTGAAACAATCCCAATCTATAATAATAGTTATCATTATAAATAAATAAAATTAATGTGCACTACTATATATAGTTCTTCAGGGAATAAAGATCATCATGTCCCCTCAAATAATTCTCAAATCCATAAAGGGAGTAATTTTAAATAGAACGTCCCCTTATATTAAGACATTCACAACTGAGTATAGGTAGTTGATACCATACAAGTATTATATAGGGCCTTCTAGTTAGTAAATAGGTAACTATAAATCCATTGATTAGTGAAATAATTTGACCCTTAGCCACGACAGAGTCTGAGCAGTAAAAAATCCAACAAATCAAAAGTGTTTGATTTTTCTGGGGAAAATGGGTTATTCATTATAGTTTTAGCAGCAATTGACAAATATAAAAGATCTTCAATAAAAAATAGCAGCATATAGATCTTCAATATTGAATAGTATTTCATTAAAAAAATAGATAAAAAAACATAGAGATGTTTAGTCATCTGTGTCTCTGAAGTTTATCTCCAATAAATTCTTAGATATCTTTTTTAGATGAATATATAATAATAAAATGCATTAGTATGGACAACAAAAATTGTGATTTGAACAGATAGATCCAAAAAAATAATGTCTCAAATGTGTAGATATGAATTTAATAACACATATATTTTCTTAATGTATATCTTCTATCCTATATTATTTATATTTCTTCCAATGAAGAGTTCCTTGCTATAAATACAGTAGGTTAAACCAATCCTAGTTAGAAAAAATCTTGAAATATCAGACAATAAATTGTGAAAATATAATTCAATAATATTATTTAGTGCTGTAACATCCCATAGGAAATGAAATGATTTACTACATTGAATACAATCCTTTAAAACAGTCATTAGAAGACTTTGAATTAGTCATAAAATATCTATAAATAGATCTTTACTTTTGTTGAGACCATTGAATAAATCTTATATAATAGCACATGTTTAAGACATTATTATAGAATAATCAAATGTAGGTTTCCTTCATGAAATGAGAAAACTACTAACACAAGGTTTACAATGTATAGGGGATTACAAAAATCGGGTTAATGTAACATACATTTTCTTCCTCAAGTACATATTTCTTCATAAATGTAGGGTTTCCAAACCATACATTCTAGAAAATGTTTGTTAACTTATCTATACATAGAATTTCAAACCTATGGATTATTAACAACGTGTTACACTTACAAGCCTAGTGTAAAAGTGGTATCTCTAAAATATTTTTAATCATATCCCAAACAATTCAACAAATTTTCATAGTGGATCAATGAAGTAAATATAAACCCATAATAAATAATCTAATGAATAATAATTTCCATAAATTAATATAAATGTAAATTCCTTAGTAACATAAATGTGGGTGTTTTGATGTAAATAACTAATGTGACTCTTGCGTCTTGGACAATAATTATTCCTCTCATTATGCTAATATTTTATAAACCATCTGTATTTATTTAAAAATAGCTACCTTGGGGATACCACTAAATCCATTTTCGGCACATAGCCACCCTATGGGTTCAGATTATGGATCCCCTACTGTAGATACCCGAAGCCTAACGTACAAGGACATTACATTACTTTTGAGGAATACTTAGTACATAACAAAAACACACACACAAGGACCGTAATAGTTTAGTGTCTTTGGAAACTCAGAATATAATCATCTAATCATTGTGAAAGATCCTCAACATCTCCCATAATGATCTTCTTTTTTTAAACCTAAATTATTTCTTTATGTCCTGGGGAAAATAAAACATAAATGGGTGATCTCAAATGCTCAGTAAGGGTAAACAAAAGAAATATCAATCACGTCATATTTATAAGAACATATCTTTTGGAAATCTTAACCTGCAAAAGAGATCATAATTTCATAACATGGGATAAATCATAGTAGTGAAATGTAATCCCAATAATCATAACATAAAACATGAAACTTTTTGGCATACACACATAATCATAGATAATCATTTCTTATTAGTCAAGACTCATAGCCAAGACAATCTTAGTGGAAAAAGTCCCTTTCTGAACCGAGTTCACTCCTCGTTTCAGTCCTGTTTCACTAAACTGGTATAACCTACCATTCCAGCCATGACTATCTCATGAGATATAAAATTTTTACCCAATTCATTAGAGGGAGATATAGGTCCCACCCATCTCATAATGATACCATTCTTATGTGTGCCACAAAATCATAAATCATACATCATTGCATAACCCATGTAATAATAATGGGATTTTCAACATCATTCCATCATAATAAGATAAAAGGACATCATAAAAATAATTCCATCATAACATAATAAAATCAATGTAAAAATAGGGATAGAAACAGAACCCTATATTATCTTAGATGGAAAATAATTTTGATAAAACACTTGAACTCCATTCTTGAGGAAAATATCCTTTCTACTTCAAAAACATTTTTCCTTTCTTAACATGTCATACAATTTTAAACTAAAAGAAGTTGATTAAAAATAAACTTGAAAACTTGTAAATGAAGCTTCTTGGAAATAATGTTTTAAAAATCCATTCATGCCGTATAAGTTAAAAAACATTCTTCTCATACTTTTTTCGGAAAAGTCAAAAAGTACCTCATAAGAAAAACGAAAAAAGATTTCTTTAATATCTTTTACTAAAAACTCACCAAAGGGTAAAATTGGATTTAAATAATTTTAGGTGGATGGAAATAATATTTCATATTGAGGAAACATGGATGTGGATGATAAAATACACCCCAGTAAATGCCAATGTATAAACAATCTCGGATAAAAAAAATGAGATTGTGATATTTCCCTTACCTTTGGTCTGATTTGCTTCGTAAGTGTCCGAACCTCCTATATAATGATTTAAATAATGTTATTGACTTATTACAGAATCATACATATTTTTATGATATCATATATGGTCTTATTCTTAGCTTCTAATTAGTAATATTTCATTACTACTTGTTATTTGGGTGTTTATTACTTTTTGTTCTTATGCGTGTTTTGTCAAATAAATTCTTATTCTTCTCTTTAGGTTATAGATACCTCATTTCCATAATGGTATTAGTGTAATATATATCATTTTCATTCATTAAATTCATTTATATAATCATTATGCAATGAAGATCATGTAGAACGAGTCACATCACATCGTGGAGACGGTATTTCGTACGTACGAGCATGTGATGATATCATTCCTATGATCGTGGAATTATATTGGAGTGTATTTATACTATATAAGAATCAATATCACTTTATAATAGTCATATACAGTCATTATTTACAACATTATACCAATCCAAGTAAGGTGGTGGTGGAAAATAGATTACACCACGGTGTGGAGACGATATTCCGTACGTACGCACGCACGGTGATTTTGTTTTCCGTAGGATGGATAGATGGTGAAATAAGGTTGTTTCATATTTATAATAACATATCAGTATATAAGTGATACTGATTTTATTACTTCATAATTAAACAACCTAAGAAGAAGAAGTGGAAGAATAAATAGAGATGTAAGAATCGGTAACGGACATTACCTCTTCTTTGAAGCGCCTCTTTGAGATCTCCTTTTAGGGAACTAAAATTGGTCTTTGAGGAAGACCAGAACCTTTAGGATGTTTCTAGGGAAGTGGAGAATATAATTTAGCAGAGGTTGGCCGAGCATGAAGGCTCAAAGTGGTGTGAGGAAGAGAGGGAGGAGGTTCCCTTTTATAGGGGAGGAGAGGGGCACCTTTGGAATAAATAAAACTATTATTTTATTATAAAGTCAAATTTGGTTTTAAATAGCTGAAAATTGCATCATTTCTAAGCTAAGGAGGGGATGGGTCTAAATCCTCTCATCCAATAGAATTTGGACAAGTTTAGGATCCTATTTGAACCATATCATTTAGATTTAACATTAAGTAAAATAATTTTACTTTTACTGTGTCTTCTTGTGTTCTTATACTATAAGGTTAATAAACATACAATAAGAAGCCAAACGAACCCCAAGTTGTTTATTATTAATATATATAACCTTATCTAAGTCATTTGGCCGATCCTTAGATTTTTATGAATAAAATAACAATTAATATTATAAAATTTGTTTTAAAAACTATTTTATGTCAATTTTGACACTATTTTGTAATTGATTTTTGTGAAAATCATAACAGAATGATTTGTTCTAAAAAGGTTAACTAAATCAATACTAGAATGTCATATTAACCTATAAAATTAGTGGAATTCATAAAAAGTCTCAAATTAAATTTATTTGGGTATTTATAATATCAATTATTCTAATATTTCACTATTATGGTAATTTATGCATCATCATCGTGTCATAAATAAATTAAATTATTTAAAGTCTAAAAGTTAAAAATAAAATATCATTATGTATGAAATCTTTTTATCTTTCTAATTAATATTTATAGTCTAATTTATCTTATGTATAACCCTATATTAAAAATGATTTATTTATTAAACATTGATTTTAACTATTTTAACCCTTCTTTAAATAAATTAATAATAAATGTCCTAATCTAATCCATGTGGGGCTAAATGGTCATATATTATTTATAAGGTTGTTTTTGGTCGAATTACCCTTATCCAATAGAATTAGGACATGTGATAGGGTAATAATAATATCATTTTTACCCTTAATTACCCTATTTACTTTTAACCGTGTTAAAATAAAGTAAAAAAGTTACTATTCAACAAAAATTATTTTCATCTCATTGAACCACATTTTACTTACTGACATCAACTGTGTCTCTCGGATTTTTGAAATTCCACTCACAAAAGCGGTAAAATTATGTTTTATGAAAAATTCATTTTTCTTAACTACCACTTAGTGGTTTCACTATTAATCAAAAATTGAAAGTTTCCAGATAAATACCAAAAATTATGCTTAAGCTATATTTGATATTATGAACTAAAAAATGATGTCTATTTTACCAAATTCAAAACATATCACTTGCATTAATTAATTTAAAAATTAATTCCCATTGTCAAAACAAATAGCGTGTTCTTAAGAGACAATAACTATCAAAAGATTGACACTTGTTTATGTCTGGTTTAATTGTTAAATTACATCCAATGAACAAAATTGTATTAAATTGTAAAAATATATTCTATATATACATTAAAACCACCAAAATTAATAATTTATCACTATTAATTATTTCGATTAAAAAGGTTGTTTTTAGTTAAAATTTAGTGATTTTCACTATTCATCAGAAAATGAAAGTTATCCGAAAAGTACCAAAATTTCACCCTAAGCTAATTTCGATATTACTAATCCAAAAATGAATACCATTTTGAAAAATAAAATTTACAAAATTTCAAAAATTGGTTATTACTATTCATGACGGCTAGTTTTAATAATAATTTAATAGCATATTGTTGTTTAGTGAAACTCATTATTGCGTACTACACACGCTATCGAGGAAGGTCGCGATTGTGTGTAATTCAAGGCAAGTCAAGGATGCATGTTGTGCAAGATCCTTTTGGTGTAACAGAAAACACAAGACATTAATGAAATTAAAAATAATATTTTTCATAAAATCTCGGACTGTTACATTCTACCCCCCTTAAAATGAATTTCGCCCTTGAAATTCGTCAGGGTTATAAATGGTTTACTATTCGAAAGTTTCTTTAATAGAAATCCACATCGTAAAAAGGAATACCAAAACAAATTTTTAATTACAATAGTATGAAACGTAATGGTTACCCAAATAAACTAATCATTGGGTTTCCACATAGGTGAAAATATGGATATGGAAGAGAAATCTAACCATCATGTTCTGATGGAGAGTGGTAGAGAACATGGATATGGAAAATACAGCAATCACAAAGCCAAAAATTTGTGACTATATAAGGTACCATCTGATTCATCAAATATAAGAGCACTAGGAAAACATTGTTGTTTTTCAAGATCATTTCCCTAAAGTTCATGAAATTGGAATTAGAAGAAATACTTTCATGATTTTGGTATAGTCTCACCGTTGGTCATTCTTTGGACAATTTCCACTTCATCTCTTAATGAAATGAAGTTTAATTTGTCATTCGTGATGTGTTATCAGATCATGTGATAGAATGATGGGTCATTCCATCTGTCTCAAACAAAAGGTTATAAAAGTTATCAAAAAAATACATAAGTCCATATATAGTGAGATTAATCATATATGGTTCCTAAAATGGACTTATACTTCATATATCATACTGATTAATATAATAAAACTATTTTCTACTAAACAGGGACTTCCTATAGGCCAGTGGTAGGCGATAAAGGCCAGTCACACTTCGGTTGTGGGTTCGATTCCCACAGCCTTGTCCGACACGATAGGTTGTCGCCCGCCCTGCAGGTTGTCCTTTTTCTAAAGCTATATTACTATAATATCCCATCAATAATATCGAAAAAAGTTATATCATAACATATTTCCAACATAATCCGTTCCAATCATTTGGCTTATCAAAAATACTTCGGTACAAGATCATAGTATAAAGAAAATGATTACTTGAAATGTCACATAACAATCACGTGAATGCCATCATTTATCCCCCATATATCATAACATATATCTTTTTGGTCAAATTACAAACATGTTAATTCCATAATCATGTATTCTCTTGAAGAATGAATACCCATTAATTGAACCATAGTGAAAACATGAATGCTGTCAAAAGTTAACTCTTTCCACATATCAAATTCCAGAAATTCTATATACTCAAGCCATGATATAACCTTCTCCTTATATCAGTCATGATCTCATGAATACAGTCAAACATTTATTTTTCTCGTTTTCTTTCATTATGCTCATATCATCCTTTTTTCCAAAAATATCTCAATCACATTCTATGGTTACCAGTACCATTGAAAACCATAATAGACCAATACATAAATATTCCAATATTCCACGATACTATATACAACATTATTTTGGAATCCCATTTCATAAACACTTAATCATTCCACCACATTGTTGTCATATTCAACATCTCCAATAGTGATCGCATGTGACTTCCCTTTGTCCCTTGCCTTAAGTGGTTTTTCATTTCGATCATCATTAACCCTTGGATTTGGTCATTGATTAGCATAATGCCCCATTTCATTGCACTAGAATCATTGAAGTGCTGGTGGTGCGTTCTCTGAAGTCTTTTCATTATTCACATCATTAGAAACCCTTTTTCCGTTACTTCGACACTCAGCAGCTCGATGACCTTCTTTTCCACACTTAAAACATTTTCTAGTCCCTTTAAGACAATCTCCAGCATGCTTCTTTCCACACTTTTAGCATAAGGAAACATTCATCTTCTTTTCACCATTATTCTAAGATTTCTCCTTGAACTCCATCTTTCATTTCTTGTCAAAACTATGAGATGGATAAGTAACACCAACTTCAATTTCTACCTTGATAGCACAATGCACAATTTCTTCATAGCTATTGAAGTCTCTTATAGCTAATTCCCTTTGAAGATTTGGTTTTAAGACACTGAAGAATCGATCAACATTACTTTCAGGTTGGATGATAAATCCATATCCATACCATGCAAGCCTCGTAAAATTCGCTTCGTATATACCAAAAAATTCTTCATCCTTTTAATTTAGTTCAAGAAACTCCTTCTCCATATTTGTTTGAAGAATATGAGGGAAGTACATATTGAAAAATAAGTTCTTGAACTCGTCCCATTCCATGGACTCAATTTCATCTCTTTGCCTCGTATTCTTGATAAGATTCCACCATTGATTGGCTTCACCTTCCAAATGATATACTGCTAAGATGACTTTATCATGTTTAGAACATTGAAGAACTGAAAATATCTTTTCAGTGGTACTAATCCATTGTTCAGCAAAAAGTATATCAGAAGACCCACTGAAAGAAGGTGGATGTTGCCTCATGAAGGACTCAATAGATTATTGTTCCCTTATCTGCTCATTTGGAAGTCTAGAATGATTCATAGCTTGTGTAAGTATAGTAATAAGATTCTGCACTACATCTCTCATAACATTTGTTTGTTCAGGAGGACAGTCATTGCATTTTCCATTACATTGATCAACACGGTTTCTTCAGGTTCCATCCATCGTCAAAACCCAAATAGAATAGTGTGATAGGTAAAAATCATAATAAAGGGGGAGTAACATCAATATCTAACATCTTTGGTTTAATGTAATATCATTACCATAGTTCTAAGACTATATCCTATACGTATACTTATCCTTAAAGACATCCCTAGACATACCTTAGAAATATCTCTAGTGATCTCACTAAAGTTCTCGCATCCTAGATTCCAAAGGTTGACTAAACCATTCCTCTAAAACCAACTGTAGAGACCCGAAGCCTGACGTACATGGACATTACATTACTTTTGTGGTATACTTAGTACATAACAAAAACACACACACAAGGACCGTAATAGTTTAGTGTCTTTGGAAACTCAGAATATAATCTTCTAATAGTGGTGAAAGATCTTCAACATCTCCCATAAAGATCGTCTTTTTTTTAAACCTAAATCATTTCTTTATGTATTGGGGAAAAGAAAACATAAAAGGGTGAGCTCAAATTCTCAGTAAGGGTAAACAAAAGAAATATCAATCACGTCATATTCATAAGAACAAATCTTTTGGAAATCTTAACCTTCAAAAGAGATGATAATTTCATAACATGGGATAAATCATAGTAGTGAATTGTAATCCCAATAATCATATTGTAAAACATGAAAATTTGTGTCATACACACATAATCATAGAGAATCATTTCTTATTAGTCAAGACTCATTGCCAAGACTATCTTACTGGACAAATTCCCTTTCTGAACCGAGTTCACTCCTCATTTCAGTCCTGTTTCACTGAACCGGTATAACCTACCATTCCATCCATGTCTATCTCATGAGATATAAAATATTTACCCAATTCATTGGAGGGAGATATAGGTCCCAACCATCTCATAATGATACCATTATTATGTGTGCCACAAAATCATAAATCATACATCATTACATAACCCATGTAATATGAATGGGATTCTTAAACATCATTCCATCATAATAAGATAAAAGGAAATCATAAAAATAATTCCATCATAACATAATCAAATCAATGTAAAAATAGGGAGAGAAACATAACCCTATATTATCTTAGATGGAAAATAATTTTGATAAAACACTAGAACTCCATTCTTGATGAAAATATCCTTTCTACTTCAAAAACATTTTTCCTTTCATAACATGTCATACAATTTTAAACTAAAATAAGTTGATTAAAAATAAACTTGAAAACTTTTAAAGGAAGCTTCTTGGAAATAATTTTTTAAAAATCCATTCATGCCGTATAAGTTAAAAAAAACATTCTTTTCATAGGAAAAGTCAAAAAGTACCTCGTACGAAAAACGACAAAAGATTCCTTTAATATCTTTTACTAAAAACAAACCGAAGGGTAAAATTGGATTTAAACAATTGTAGGTGGATGAAAATAATATTTTATATTGAGTAAACATGGATGTGGATGATAAAATACACCCTAGTAAATGCCAAAGTATAAACAATCCCGGATAAAAAAAATGAGATTGTGATATTTCTCTTACCTTAGGTCCAATTTTCTTCGTAAGTGTCCTAAACTCCTGTATAATGATTTAAATAAAGTTATTGACTTATTCCAGAATCATAATTATTGTTATGATATCATATATGGTCATATTATTAGCTTCTTATTAGTAATATTTCATTACTACTTGTTATTTGGGTGTTTATTACTTTTTGTTCTTATGCGTGTTTTGTCGAATAAATTGTTATACTTCTATTAAGGTTATAGATACCTCATTTACATAATGTTATTAGTGTAATATATATCATTTTAATTCATTCAATTCATTTATATAATCATTATGCAATGAAGACCATGTAGAACGAGTTGCATCACATCGTGGAGACGGTATTCTGTACGTACGCACGAGTGATGATGTCGTTCCTATGATCATGGAATTGTATTGGAGTGTATGTATAATATTTCAGAATCAATATCACTTTATAATAGTCATATATAGTCATTATTTACACCATTATACCCATCCAAGTATGGTGGTGGTGGAAAATAGATTACACCACGGCGTGGAGAAGGTATTCCATACGTACGCACGCGCGGTGATTTCATTTTCCGTAGGATGGATAGATGGTGAAATAAGGTTGTTTCATAATTATAATAACATATCAGTATATAATTGATACTGATGTTATTACTTCATAATGAAACAACCTAATAATAATAAGTGGAAGAAGAAATAGAGATGAAAGAATCAGTAATGGACATTACCTCTTCTTTGAAGCGCCTCTTTGAGATCTCATTTTAGGGAACTAAAATTGGTCTTTGAGGAAGACCAGAACCTCTAGGATGTTTCTAGGGAATTGGAGAAGAGCATTTGGCAGAGGTTGACCGATATTGAAGTCTCAAAGTGGTGTGAGGAAGAGAGGGAGGAGGTTCCCTTTTATAAGGGAGGAGAGGGGCACCTTTGGAATAACTAAAACTATTATTTTATTATAAAGTCATATTCGGTTTTAAATAGCTCAAAATTGATTCATTTCTAAGATAAGGTGGGTATGGGTCGAAAGCCTCTCATCAAATAGAATTTAGACAAGTTTAGGTTCCTACTTTAACCTTATCATTTAGATTTAACATTAAGTAAAATAATTTTACTTTTACCGTGTCTTCTTGTGTTCTTATACTATAAGGTTAATAAACTTACTATAAGAAGCCAAACGAACCAAAAGTTGTTTATTATTAATATATATAACCTTATCTAAGTCATTTGGCCGAAACATAGATTTTTAGGAATAAAATAACAAATAATAATATAATATTTGTTTTAAAAACTATTTTATGTCAATTTTGACATAATTTTGTAATTTATTTTTGTGAAAATCATAACACAATGGTTAGTTAGAAAATAGTTAATTCCATCAATACTAGAATGTCATATTAACCTATAAAATTAGTGTAATTCATAAAAAGTCTCAAATTCTATTTATTTGGGTATTTATAATATCAATTATTCTAATTTTCACTATTATGATAATTACTGCATCATCATTGTGTCATAAATAAATTAAATTATTTAAAGTATAAAAATTAAAAATAAAATATAATTATGTAGGAAATCTCTTTATCTTTATAATGAATATTTATAGTAGAATTTATCTTATGTGTGACTATATATTAAAAATATTTTAGTTATTAAACATTGATTTTCACTATTTTAACCCTTCTTTAAATAAATTAATAATAAATGTCCTAATCAATTCCATGTGGGTATAAATGGTCATCTTTAATTACTAAGGTTGTTTTTGGTCGAATTGCACTTATCTAATAGAATTAGGACATGTGATAGGGTAATAATAATATCATTTTTACCCTTAATTACCCTATTTACTTTTAATCGTGGTAAACAAAGTATAATGTTACTATTCACCAAAAATTATTTTCATCTCATTGAACCACATTGTACTTACTGAAATCAACCATGTCTCTCAGATTTTTGAAATTCCACTCACATAAGCGGTAAAATTAAGTTTTATGAAAAATTCATTTTTCTTACCTACCACTTAGTGGTTTCACTATTCATCAAAAAATGAAAGTTTCCAAAAAAATATCAAAAATTAGGCCTAAGCTATATTTGATATTATGAACTCAAAAATGATGTCTATTTTACCAAATTCCAAACATATCAGTTGCATTAATTAATTTAAAAATTAATTCCCATCATCAAAACAAATATTGTGTTCTTAAGAGATATTAACTATCAAAAGATTGACACTTGCTTATGTCTGGTTTAAATGTGAAATTAAATCCAATGAACAAAATTTTATTAAATTGTAATAATATATTATAAATACACTTTAAAACCACTCTAATTAATATTTTATCACTATTAATTATTTCGATTAAAAAGGTTGTTTTTAGTTAAAATTTAGTAATTTTCACTATTTATCAGAAAATGAAAGTTATCCGAAAGGTACCAAAATTTCACCCTATGCTAATTTCAATATTACGAATCCAAAAATGAATTCCATTTTGAAAAAATAAAATTTACAAAATTTCAAAAAGTGGTTATTACTATTCATAACGGCTAGTTTTAATAATATTTTAATAGCATATTGTTGTTTAGTGAAACTCCTTATTGCGTACTACACACGCTATCGAGGAAGGTCGTGATTTCATGTAATGAAAGGCAAGTCAAGGATGCTTGTTGTGCATGCTTCTTTTTGTGTAGCGTACAACACAAGACATTAATGAAATTAAAAAGAATATTTTTCATAAAATCTCGGGCTGTTACACCAACCATCCCTGATCTTCTTCATAGAGATATAAATGCTTCCATTATTCAATAAAATACAAATATTATACTCAAATCACATGTAATAAACTTGTAGGCACATGGAAGATCCCATGATTACTTTAACCAATATTTATCAATGGCATAATAGATTTTACAACATCCATCTATGAGGAGAATGGTCCCTGAATTAATCCTTTCATAGTTGGTTTCCACACCATGAAACCATGAATTAACAAAGATTTCACTAGATACAATGATATGGATAAAATTATCATTTTCTAAAAATAATCACAAATTTATATTATAAAATATATTCAATAAATTAAAATAATTTTAAGTGAGATTAAATAATTTTAAATTTTATTATACAATTTATATTAAACGAAATTTTTTTATTTATTAAGTGTAGTAAAACTATAAATGAAAAAATAAAATATTATGTGTAGGATTATGTAAAATAACATAAAAGTCTAGAAAGGAATTATAAAACAACATTTAACAAATTTTTTCCCTAAAAATATATATTAAAAATAGTATTTATGTCATTGATTTTAAATAAATAGAAAATAAAATCAAAGGGTTAAAAAGGAGTTGAATGATCATCTGAACATTCCAAACATATAAATTTTTCACTTAAACATGTAAAAACTTCCTAAATTTATTCTATTCTCCTTTTAAACACTACTATTCTTTTATATAATGTGGAAAAAAATTAGTCAGGAAGGAAAAACATCTTCCTTTCCTATTCTATCAGGAAACCAGCTTCTCTACTGAGAAACTCTATCCAATATAAAATTTATATATTTAAATCATTGAAGAATTATATCAAGTCTAACTATAATTTACATTCTAATATTCTTTTTAATACTAATAAAAAACTATTTTCAATGAAAATTAGTTTCTTAGTTCCTAGTATGATATTCTAGTTGCATCCAACGAAACATAATGATTCATTTATACTTTTTTAAAATATATAAATTTAAAAATATTATTTTCCTAGTAAATTTTTTAAGAAGAAACATATGGTTCAATATCACTATGAAGTTATTTATTTATTTTTGATGATTTTTGAATTTAATATTTATCATAAGAAACTGATTATTCAACTAGAATATCAAAATGATTACATTTTGTCCACTTATGAAATTTATTTTCTTCTGTAGATGAAGAACATGATCATGTAATCTTGCAATGAGTAGATTCCGTGAATCATTTGAACATGTTATTTTAATTAATCACACTTATAAACAAATAATTTAAAGAAAACATTATTACATTTGGTTCAAACATTGTTAAGATGATGTTTCATATTCTATAACTGAAAAATATTGAATTATAATATAACATTTTAATTTTTCAAAAGAAATTTATCATATGTAAGGTATTCTGAATATTTAAGCCAATATAATGGTAAACATATTAAACATATATATTTCAATAGATATCAGAAGTAAAAATATAAAATTTTTAAAAATTTAAATAATTATCTTATTATATACATATTAAAGAAATGTTTTATGATATTTGAAATCATTACAAAATAATTTATACAAAAATAATAAATATTTAATAATGAAAATTAATTATCCAATTATAATAGATATCACTCCCCTTATATAAAAAAGTTATTTCACAAAAGAATAAAAATATAATAAACTAAATAATGGACAGATTAGTTATTTTCGAACTGAGGATTTTTTTTAATGAACTACTTCAGGGTTGTTGACTATTTTAGTAGATACATGATATATCAATCAATTTATCACTTAATGATTTGATGATACAATGTAGTCTTATATCCCTATAAAACATCAAATGGATGTTGTTTTTATAACCCATTTTGTTTTGGGTCTAGAAGTGTTTGAAATTAAATTTATATGTAACCAAACTTCCTTGATTTGAGTAGTAATGTTATTATTTACATTAAACAATTACTTTTCCCAATAAAAAATTATAACATAGTAAATTAGAGGTTTTTTAAATAATCAATTATTAATATAAACACCGTTAATATAAAAATAACAACATTTGACAATATGCATGTTTTTTCAATTTCATCCAGGAAAAAAATAATTGTTATATATTTCTGTTCCTTCACCATTAATTCATATTCCAAATTATTCATTTGGTATTTTAATTTTTCATGGATTTTATTTTCAAAGATATCTCTTATTATCATAATACTAATGGTTTATTTTAAATTATATACTTTAGTTGATAATTCATTAATCATAGTGTCATGAAAATCGCTTCAAATATTTGAACCTTATTTTAAATCAACAATCGGTTTTGAATAAATCTATTTAGCTAATAGACCTGTATCATAATATTTTCCATATTTTACATGGTTATGTTTTAAGGATTCATTTATCCTTATGTAAAAAAAGAATACAAATTTAATGCAATATTTTATTGTTTTTAACAACTACAGTTCTAATAGTAAGAAGATTATTCCTCATTATTATGAGCCATAAGACATGACATTTGTTTTTAATGCTTAGGCATAGAGTATATAGATGATTAATTTTGAGAACCAGATTAATTATCCAAGTTATCTATTATAATTATTTATTCCTTTTTTATTATAATTATATTGTCATTGATAATCGAGTAAAGGACAATTATACTTTATATTCCTTTTTTATTCCATTCAAAAATTATATTTTCATCAGAAACATTCTTTTTATATTTGTAAATTTTTTCAAATTTTATTAAAATATATAATATATATTTATCTAAATCAAAATGAATTCAAATAGAAGATTCATCCACGGTAGTTTTCATATAAGATTCTTAATGTAATATGTTATTTTCTGCTTCATCCTACAAATTAAAATCATACATCATCAAATTCCCAATCAACTCATTCACAGCTACAATTTTAACTATTTTAGAATAACATATAGAATTAATTATTCCATTATACATGGATGGTAGTAATTGGATAACTGTTAATTATTAATTTTAATGTAGAATTGAGTCAACCAAAGAAGCTGCATTATTGACCATTTTTTTAGTCATCCATTAATATGGATGATAGATTCATCCTCATAAATTGTGTAAGTATCAAACATTAGTTTCAAAATCATGGAAATTATTTTTATGTTACTTTCATTTCCTTCATGTGAAACCACAATATTATGCCACATCTCATATATAGTAGGAACATGAGGTAATCAATTGAATCCATCAGTTTCTATAGTACACTCAATAGTATTCATGGATTTTGAATATTGATCATATTCTCTTTCTATATCATTATTTCAATATTAAAGATATTCCATTGAAATGTGATAATTCATAACATGATTAAAATTAACCCTTATTCCATGATTTTTAAATAAATAACCATATGGACATTCTTGCATCCATAATTGTAACCATTATAATGTAGAGCCCATATCTTTTGAATACCTTCTCCAGAATCATCCATTTAAAAACGAATTCATATAAATCATTAACATATTGTTGTTAGGTAAATTCCTTTTATATTACTAGTTATTATTAGATAGATCTGATATAATATTCAAATATCAGAAAATTTTGAAATTTTGAAATTTAGAAAATCCTTTGATACAAATTGTTATATCAAGATGATGATGATAAAGAAAAAGACACAATGGTTGTTTGGTGAATTTTTTTCATCAAAACATTTATAAATATACAATACCACTATTTTTATACAGTGAAACTTTACACCTATCAAATATGAGGGAGAAGTGGAAATAAATGAATGAAATAAAACTAAGGATGTATAGTGGATCAGTAAACAAAATCAACTATCAACTTGACCAACCCTCAACTCCATGAGATTTTTTATTATAACTATCACTCCTTCTTTTCCAAGGACAATCATAATTGAGTTTAGGATATTGATACATTATAATAATTGTATTGGGATTTTTCATTCTGTTACATGGAAATGTATATCCACAAAATAGTGCAAGAAGTCAACACTTATCAAAGATATAATATGAGTAGTCGAAACCCCAAAAAAAATATTCATTTTGTTGGGAATGTAAAATAAACATCACAATTGAAGAAAAAAATGATATATGTAATAGATTTTTAAAAATATATATTAGAAGATAGATCTCTATTGTTGCATAGGATTTCATTAAATAAAAATAGAGAGAAAAAGATAGATGTCTGAATATGATTTCCCCAAATAGTACCTCAAAAATATGTTTATAAATTTTTTGTAGAAGCAGATGTAAAAAAAATGGTTAGTAGCGGTGAATGAAACAATAGTGAATTGATCACCTAGATCAGAACACATATTTCTCCAATGTGTGGCTCAATATTCAATTACACAAATTTGACTTATACATATCTTCTCTTCTATATTATGCTTATTTTTCTCAATGAAAACAATCTCAATATTTATATTGTTTGTATAAATTCTCCATGTCATTACATCTCTAGAAATATCAAACAATAAATAGTCAGTATTTGAATTCAAATTTATTCAAGAGAAGCATATCTTTATTTGAATAGAAAAAACCAAATCCACTGAATAATATTCATTTAAAAAATAATAATGATACATTGAATATTTCATAATATATTTTAGAATAGATCATTAAATACATTTATACCATTGCATAAATATCACATAACATCATTGAATTAATACTATGTTTTCCTATAGTCAATTGCAATTTTTCTTCATTTGATGAAAAAACTCCAAACGTATGATTTAAATGTAAAGTTGACTGAAAATGTAGGGATAATGTACCATGTGTTTGATTCTTCAAATATAGGGTTCTTCATAAACATATTAATTCATTACTATAATTTCCCAACATCATATATTAAATAATCCATATGTGAGGTTTCAAATATAGGTTTTCTAAATTATATGGTATGCTTACTAATGATGGTTGTGAATAGTATTTCTATAATACATTTAAACATGTATTGAATACTTCAACGAATAGTTCTAGTAGATCAATGACATGAATTGAATTCTAGAAGAAATATTCTAATTAATAAATTTTTTTGAAATTATCAAAATTGTTAGTTAATTACTAACATAGATGATGGATTTTGGGAGCATCAAAACTAAAAAGAAATTATTTTTTTAATCATAAATTTATCATCTCTTCTAACATCAGTAAATTATTTATGTGATAACATTCACTTATCATGATATATTAAGCCATTTTATCACCTAGTTCAATATTTATCTACGTTACTCATATTTTGGGAACATATATTGTTATAAATTTTTTTATGAGTTTTATACATAATTTTATCATTCACAAATAGAACTTCTTTAAGTTCATGTTGAATATTTTATTTTATTAATTCAAGATACATTTTTTTCTTATAATTTTTTTCTCATTCCCTCCAAATCCTCTAGATAGATTACTTAAATTTTAAAGGGGAAATAGACAATTGGAGAGGATATTTCACATTGAATATTCTGAGTGACATTCTTCTTATTCATTATTTTAGAATTTTTACCTTTAATCAACATGATGAGTTTGGAATCAATGAAATTCGTACTTTTTATAATGGATGTATCCTTTGGATGAACATTTTTTCAAACATTTTACATCTTAATTTCCAAGGATTATGTTTCCTTCCAATCCATTATCAATAGTATCCCTTTTATAACTTCTTCTGATAGTGGTTCATATTAGCTTGCACTATAATTGTGGGAAATTTATTTTTCAACATATTAAGTAAATTTAAAACATTCCAAGTATACTATGAGTATTTTATATTTTCATACATTACTATTGTTAATTATTTTCCATTTTATTGATCACCTCTTGAATTGGTTTATTTTTTGATTTAGTATTTTTAGGATGGTACCAAAAATCAAAATCATAATTAGAATATTTATTATAGGAACAACATTGAAAATAAAACATTGATATTATTATTTCTATTAGATTTTGTTTTTGGTCTTAATTATATAATGGTTGGATATTCATAGGGAACCACATTCTGTGTACTTTTTCTATTCCATACAATTTAATGTGGTAGACCATTCCCTCTATTAGTAATCCATATATATATTGATTTTATTTTCCAAAATAAATTATTCATTAATGTTAATGAAGAATCCTTATTATAAGATGGTATGAATGGTATTTCATTTTTAACATCAATTTAAAATAGATTATTGAATGATGTCATGACCTTCATTTCAAATATTATAGATATTTAATCCTTAGAATCCTCAAGTGAGGATTTTAAAAAAGAATCACCTTTCTCTTTTTTTGTAAAGATTTTGTATATTCTATTTAAGACTAAAAACTAGCCATTTTAAGGAAATAACATTTCTTAAATTCTATTTTATAACATTTCATTTTGTGCATGGATTTGATTTACTAGCATAGGAACCACTCAAAGGTTCCCAAAACTAGTGGTCCACTTGACCTCATTTGCACCTCCCCATACACAAAAGGATTCCAACTAGAATGGAGGGATTTTTGTGTGACAATTGAGAGACCATGCCCTCTGATGAGAGTAGCATAGTGGTATGATCAACATATAAATTGTGAAAGAACAATCATATTGTAAAGTACATCCTATGTACTTTATAAATCCATGAACTAAATAATTATCATAGATAGTAAGCTGAATCGTATACAAATGATGATGAATTCATGTATCCAAAAATGGTGAAAACATGTTTACATAGAAAGATGTAATTAATAAAATACATGATATATATAAGTAAGAAGAAGGAAAATATATATCAATTAATTCTGTGATCTTTCCTGGTCATATTCTACAATGATCCCATCATAAGTTAGGTTATAAGTGAGATATACATAAGTGGAATGTTCCCCTTGTCTACAATATGAGGAAAATAATCTTCTCAGTTACCAATGATGTCACAAATAGGATGATAGATAATCTTAGTAGGCCACCACCAACAACATAGAAAAATATAATATCAAGGAATATAATATAATAGTGTATATGGAATAAAAGAAAGCGGTAGATAAATTATTATGGTTCGACTCTAGTTCAAGAAGGACGCTAAGTTGACTCTCCCGACTGCAACCCAAGCCAGATGATTTCCGAATATGTGACCCTATGAATATAAATATATATTAAAAATAATTACTAATATCAACCACCATATATGGGGTTAACACCACTATCATGGACCTGATCTGTATATATGACACCCATAGGATGCAACATGTGTATAATGGGACACCATTCCATGTATCACATGACCAAGTGATATCATGACCAACCTAACATTTGTAAGGGTCATCATGCCCAATATCCTAATCATCTTGACAAAATTCATAGCATCATATTAATAATTGTTCCTATTCTCAATATAAAAATCCAACCGATTTGATTCCCAGTATCAGGGAAAGGGATATCATTCCTTCATATCACAATACGGGTCTCCATTTCCAGTAATCATGTAATTGGTTCACCAAATCACGATCACAAATATAATGGTTCCTCATTAACATATCAAATTTATAATGATATTTTTTTGTCATACCATATTTATAAATTTTCATCATTCTATTATAATATTATCAAATTGCATTTAGGACCGTTTACTAAAATATGAAAGGGTCTCCTTGCCCATAATTCATAATAGTGATATGTGAACATGGGATTTAATACAAGCTAAAGGATAATTCATGATTCATTAAAATTCAATATTAAATAGTTTGTAAAAAAAAATTCATTTAACTAGGTGAAGTGGTCTTACAAATAACCTATGTTCAAAGAATCTAAATTTTATGAGTGTTTTAATGGTGTTATAGCATAATTATTATACATTTCATTTATATTTTTACATCATATAAGAATGACCAAAACTATCCTATAGTTGTTTTGGTTATAAATTGAGAAAAAAATTAGGAATATAAAAGGTAACCCCCATAGTGGTGGCTTACTCCGAGGTGGATGGTCCTTTTATGTAATCAGTTCTAGAAATTTATTAGGTTCCAAACAGGGAAACCAATTTTAATGCATACTCAATTTCTAGTCAATGCTTGGAGGAATTGGCATGAATCACAATGACTCCTGTCATAAAAAAAATCTACATTGAGGGATAAGAATAAAACCACATACCTTAAGAATGTATAAGTGAACTCTTCTAGTATCATCCCTTTGTTAGGAAAAGATTGTGAGAAATTGGAATGATGAAGTAATTCCCTAAAAATAAGTCATATGAGCTTGCACCTCAATAAATTATTCTAGAAAAAAATAGTGAAAGTCACAAGATGATTTAGGAAGATACTATAATGCATATAAAGAGATTAAATATGTTCTAATATAAGCTCAAATGATGAATCCAAATCATAATATTTGATTCTTTCATAAAGGGGAGATCCTAAAACAAAACCCTCATATAGAAGAGAAAAATTGGAGATGGAGGATATTAATAGGTATATAATGGGAAAATGGTTATTTTACACAAAATATTCATTTCATAAGGTTTGGCTACATTGTTGGCCAAAATGTTCACCATTCATGTCCCTCCCAATACCTATGGAGGGACCATTCATGGTTTCATGTGCATGGCTTGAAAAGTAAGGCCCAAACCAATCATCAATCCTATTATATAAAATATAGATCTAAATTCATGGGTGTCCAGCCATGGGAGAACTATTAGGGGAAATTTTCTCTCTCTCTATACCCCTCTTAAATTCCTCCACTTGGTTTGTTAGACTATTCAGATTAAGATTCATGATTTCTAATAAATGTGAATCTCTTTTCTTTTATCCACAGACTGGGCTTCCGAGCTTCTAAAACCCCCCAAAAATCTCTAAAACTAATGTGAAGTGAATATGCATCCCTAAAATACCAAATGAAAATTTATAGAATAAAAATTAAAGAATCAATTCCTCGTTAAAATTTTAGTTTCCTATATTATTCCCTCCTTAATGAAACTCGCCCCTGAGTTTACCTTCCAAGGATAGTGAAATGTTATTTTAGAAAATGTATGGACACTGCGCACATACATTAGCCTCCCTCTCCCACATCTTAACCTATACCCAACCTTGCTTCCATACCACACCTACTAATGTTATAAAACATCCTAAAGTTAATTCATGGCCTAATTAATGATGTTCATACATTACTCTTGAAATGATGTGTCAACCTTGATCTACCAAATTGGGATCATTGGTCTGGGATGGTTCGGCATGAAAATGGTGAATATGTGGCATGTGGAATTTCTCGTGTATGAAAAAATACCTATAAAGTAATAGAAATATATAACATACAAGAAAAAATATCTCCATGATCTCAAATGTTCAATCATAATTTTGTGTAAACTTCCCTTTCAACCATATCTATATATGCCAAAGTCTCAAAGATACTCATAAGATTACATGATCATCAACATAGATCTCTTAGGTTGTTTGTGGAGATTTTCATATGATTTATTTCTAGACAGAGTGTTATACATTCTCTTCCTAGTCAGATGAACATACATATAATTATTTGGAATGAGTTGAGGACTTTGTAGCATTGTCTCTCCTTCCATAATCCTATATATGGATAATGAGAATGACTTACCATACCAGTTTTCAAAAGGATCCATAAAAATAATTTCCTAATAACTATTATTGTATGAAAACACAATGATAGGGATATAGTTGTCCCATGAACTACTGATATCAAGAAGACATACAGGGGTCATGTTGTCCAAAAACTATATTTTTTGTTACAATTGACTATTTGTATGATTGTGAATGGCTATACACAGAAGAAACTATATACCCATTTCTGTTTGTAACGCATATCAAGTCGTCGATGAAAAATGATCATCCCTATCCATATAATTAGTAGGTGGGAACTTGTGCAGCTGTATAATCTCACAAACATAGTTTCATACCAAGTCATCAATTGATAATGTCTCCCATATAGGATTGAGGTGGTTTAAATTTTTCAGTCTCTCTATAAAGACCCAAACTATGTCACTACCCTGTGGAGACCTTGGTCAACTAACAAAAAAATATAGACCAACATCCTCCCATTCTCACATCAATGCTGGTAATGTTTATAGAAATCATGTTGGAAACTATTTTTATACATCACCTACTTATTAGTGGAACAACTAATAATAAAGCATTAAATTTGAAATTTCAACCCTGACCACCAATACAATCAATGCATATAATGAAAAATCTTGGAGATACCTGGGTGAACTTTCCAATGAGAAGCATATGAATCACCCATCAACTCTTCTCTCATATCCATAAGGACCTAGATAAACCAATGTATATAATAGAAATTTTCACCATCCATAGCCAAATATAGAGGTGGGTACTTACCTAAAATACCATTTCGGAGAACCAATCCTTCAGGATCTAGAAACTACCTCATCATCACATAATCCATAATTGAAGATTCCACAAATATTGGTTAATTTAAATACTATCAAAGTAAGTTCCTCTTTCACTACAATATTTACAAAAAACATGTCCCTAATATTCCACATTCTACTAGCCTATTAAACAACCTACCACTTAGTCCTCCTTATTATAGAATCGACATTATAATTGATCTTCCATGGTTAATATGATAACATAATGTCAAGAAACTATTGATATTCTACCCATCATTTCATCCTAATATTAAAGTCACACAACATTAAAATATAATAGAGAAATTTTTATTTCATAAACACCATAAAACTATCTCCTAGCATGTAATGAATCTTACAATGCATGTTAGGAGCAACAACTTCAAAATTGATATCATGTGTATGGTTACTCCTTTCTCTTGGCCATATCTACAATGACCCTAATGAAACTACTCGACCCTCCTTAATCACAATATCTCATAGTATGATACCTAATGAATTAAAATAAACATTTTATATTCTTACCAACTCTATATGAATAATGATATGTGAGGATACTAATCTCTCACTCATCTCCAAAAACATTGTCTCATAGCATTTAACGATATAAACATCGCACCCTTGTTTTCAATCCCATAATATGTGATTCTATGAGTGTAAATCTCTCTATAAAAATATTATAATAAAAATATATCCCTATAAATCTCTATATATTAATGATGTTATTGTTATTCTTTTTGGTGACCACAAATCTAACCATTACTATATTAATCAAACTCCTTCCACTAAGATTAAATGGCCCAGGAAGTAAACCAAGACAATAAAGAAGTATAACTTACTAAAATTAGTATAAAGATGGGTCTCTATTACTATATTCAGAATAATTTCAATACGAGATTCATAGACACTTTAAGTATGAAAATGCATATTTATTTCACATACAAAGACCAACACAACAGAATCATGATAGGGATATAAAACCCTTTTAATCAAATCCATAAAAATTATAGATGTGTTCTTAATACTGTACAACATAAAGAGATACTCAAATATGACATACTGACTGCATAATGATATAAATGGAATAACTGAATTCCTAACGCGAACCAAATGATAATCCAATATTTGTTTAATCTTATCGAATACCATCACTCATCTGAGATGGTAAAAAAATATCATCTCATTGAGGTAAGGGATACAATTCATCACTATAAGTTGATTAAAATTCCATTAATCCACGAAAATCAGGATGTTTCCATCACCCATTGATAAAAATAATGGATAAACCTATGAATATGTAATGGTTCATATAAAACCTTTGTCCTCTAAATTCTCTAACTACACCTTTCCCTCCTACAACTCAGTAGAATCCATCTATTAAAAGGAATGTATACTAGTATAACTACCTGAACTAGCTTTATAGTAAACACTACCTCTATCATAAAAGGTATTCCCAAAAATTCTATAAGGAAAACATCTTTTAATTGATCAAATAGAGAAGGGATATAAATATGATGTAGTTGATGATCATTCTTGTAAATTTTAGTAATCTAGATGGTTACATCACCAATTATAAGATTCTTATGAATAGATTTACATTCATAGACATTCAACTCTCACTTATGAATATATTGAACTCTTAATAGTGATTTAAATGATACCCTTTTGTGATAACAATCCACACTGGCAAGATAGGAATCTAATCAATCCATATTGATAATGACATCGAAGACCATTGTTTTGAAGAAGAATAGGCCCAATAAGAAATGATGGATGCCTACAACTAGAAAATGGTCCTTACATTAGTATAAACATTTTAATCATAACCTCAATGGTGAAACAAGTGACATAATTCCATATGAATACTCAACATTATGAAAAATGATATCTTCTATAACCCCATAGTATGAATAATTTTATTCATCTGTATAAAAAACATAAAGCACTATAATAGAGGCTAATAGAATTGTTCCATGGACAATAGTTTTCTTGACACCCTAATCCTTTGGCTTGAGATACACTAAATAGACATGGATTGATCCTCGACCCTATGATTCACCATGACTACCTAGAGGTAGGCCACTCTGCTGGAATTTTATATCACAATCTTGGCTATAGAATCTACAACCTCCTTCACTTACTTTAAGGCATGTAGTACCACATCTACCTTCTGGGTGAGTTTCTAATGATCCTACTTCTGATAGTGTAGTTGATAAAAATCCCCACAACCTTAGATTAAATTGTAATTTCATACATAATTAATGAAGAGACCCCAATCTACCATATCCTTATAACGTGAAGGATTCTCTAGAAAAATGTGGATTATTTTTCCAAGGATTCCCACAGCATTGATAAATCACATAACCATCAGTGAGTTTAACATATATTACAATGATCATGTGTCTGGTATCAATTTGTAACTGCTGACTACTGGTCCAAAAAATATCATGAATTGGTTATGAAACTCCATGGATCACATCCTTTGCTTGCCTCAGGTTCATCCTAATATTAATGTAGTAGTTTACTATTTCATACATGATAGTCAAGTAGAAAATAGTTACCCAATAACAAATATTATGTTGATGTAAATTCTCAAATCACCACATTTTCTATAAATATACAGAAGAATATATTTTTGAAATGCACCAATGCTCTATAATACAATTTGAATTTTCCATGACTGTTATAGAACCCTATTGTAGATTCCTGAACCCCTTATCATGATCATCCCCCATGATTTCAGTGAATATGTAGTCAAAGTATCACTACATTAATTATCTCGAGATCACTTCATGATACTAACCTTCTTATTTCAGATTATCTTAATAGTGTTTGTAATATCTGAAAATCATATAAGTAGTGAAAATCACTCTACTATAAGGATATGTCTCTAGATAATCCAATATATATATATATCAATATTATTTCATAACACTATAGGCTACAGTCTGCTAGACCTAGAAAATCTGGGGGGTGATGCATCTAAAACTTTATATTTAACTCTCATATTGAAGGTGGAGGGAACATACTACACTACATAATCTTTACAATCCATAGAAAATACACTAAAACTAGGGAATTATCACCCATATTGAGAATTGGATGGGGTTTCACAGGTTTCACTATAGTAGGTGTCATTGGAAACTCAGGGACCAACACCTCCAGAGCAAGGTCCTCCCCTCCATCATTGAGAATAACATGAGAACATTGTGGTGTAATATCTCTATATTTTCCAAGAGAAATCCTTGGATTGAAAATAAATGTGATAACATCACAGATACATGAATAGAAAAGGTACACACCTCCATAAGTAATAGTCACACATATAAACAAACTCAAAGATCCAGGACTGTGTGATTGGAACATTTTTATACTACAGATGATATTCTACCTACTAACCACTACTAAGGTTGTTTCATGGTGCTGATCTATGTTTTATATTTTAATTTAACATAATTCACAATTATATTTCATTTATCTTTGAAGGGTTGAACCAAATGGTAAACCAATTAGAACAGTAAGGGCCCATACAACATAAAATAAGTTCAGAATCCACTTAATCCCTACACTAATACATTTTATTCCATGCGACCAATGGTCCATGACTCAAAATTCCATATTTTACTACTAGGGGTGTCTTTTATAGCCTTTTCAAGAAAATAATATCTAGGTTATAGAAGGAACTCTAAGTACAATATATTTTTATAACTCCCCTATATAAAATTTTATCCAATTAATATGTATACCATAGAATTCATAGAAAATAATGTCTTGTAGTCACGTAAGGCATCAGATAATACATTAGAATAATACATGGGTCATAAATTCTAACTGATTAGTATAATAATGCCTGAAATGGAGTTACCTAATATCATAATTACATGACTATGGAAGTCCTTAATCAAATAATTCATAACATCTCATTTATAAAGAATTGACCAATGGGAGAATCAAATCAAATTTAATAAGCATAATTCAGAACTACAGTTCCTTATTCTAGAAAATGTGTTTTCCCCAAAGATTGGATAGATACCCTCCTGAACAAAAAATTACCAAATTATTATGTGTTCCTAATCTAATTTTTATTGTCTCAAAATATTAAGTTAATAAAAGAACACATTGATACCAATTTATGACATCCCGACCTGTGTTCCTATCATATGTTCCCAAAACGGGTGACCCGCATGGCCTCAAGCATGGATTCCCATATTATGAGGTATCTCATTAGCTACGAAGGTCTATGGTGTCTCTAAAAGGACAGTATTCCATCTATTTATATTATCACATTGTTCTTATCAATAGATAAATATATTAGACCTAAAAATAAATAATAGTTTGGCGGATGCAACACATATATCCAAGCTCTAAATAGTAATCAAATGTATTAAAATGAGTCACATACAAAAGATAATTATTTCAGGTATCTAATAAAAGGGAGAAACATTTAAAAAAAGATATAAGATAGTTAAAAAAGTACAATATTTAAAAAACCTAAAAAATACCAAAATATAGCCACACTTTCCTAGCTCCACTCTGATTATCAGGTTTAGAGATACCCTCCCAAAATATGATAAAATTCATGTATCCATAAGTGGATGTTATCCCTTATCTACACCTATATGAATATAGTTTATTCAGGAAACATATGTGCTCCATATAGGGTTTGAGATCAACTCAAAAGGCCACTACCAATAGAGTGTATAATTATCTAGTCAGTTCATATAACATGATTGTTTACATGTAATTATTGAAATAAGGAGGAAAACTCTAAAGGGTAATCTCTGGTTCCCTAAAGACACCAGGAAGACCGAACCTATGTCGGCCTTATCCAGATAATCACTAAATAAGCAACTAGATGTATACACATATATTAACGTTATACATACAAATATCTATAACCATATATGATTCCACTTCCACTATTATAGTGCTAATACACAATTCAGACATCCATAATATGTAAATTAATTACCATGGGTATCAAGGGACTCTATTCCAAATATCACAGTAGTAAGGGTCACCATGGCTATTATCATAATAATTCGGACACCATGTCCAGTAACATATTAATATGGGTTTCTATACCCTTTATCATAATCATAATGATTCAATGCTCAACATCAAATTATGGGTATTTATTCCATATATAATAATATGTTTCATCAATCCAACTTATTATATCCTATGATAACCATGACAAGTTAACATTAATATTGGTTTGTTATGCACGTGTAATAGTAATATTGGTTCACCATGACCGCATCATATTTATTATGGTTCATCATTATCGTATCACATTTATAATGGGCCTCCATTCCCATTTACAAAAATTAACTAGGGTCCCCATTAACAATCATCATACGAGGAATAAGTGATCATAGGATTCAATACAAGCCATCAAATAATTCCATAATCATTAGAAATCATTGATTATAATGACGTAACAGTTATTCCAGTTAACTAGGTGACATGGTTATACAAATCAACACTCCTATATAATATTAAACTGATACGTGTGTTATCTATTTTATCCCAAAATTACTATACATTTCCATTATGTTTTCATAATATTGTATTAGGAGAAAAAAACACATAGGTGTTTTCATTATATAAAAAAGAATTCAAATACGAGATGCAAAATGGAACAATAATAAGGGTGGATTACTCTTAGAGTAATGATCTCTAAATTTATTTTGTTCCAAAAATACTTTTAGATCAAATCAAGGTAACATATTTTTAGGGACGTTCTATTCAGGGGAAATACACAGTGAAACTAGTGTGTCGAATGAAAAAACATATCATATAACATCACAAAATTGAGGGATATAAAATTCACCAAAATATATAATCTTATAGAGGCGAAGTCATCTAGAATCAGCCTTTGGGATGATCCAGATTAAGAGAACACATATGAATAGATGAATATTCTAGAAATTGGGAATATAATCATGAACCAAAATAACTCTGTTGATGGAAGGAAAAATATATGGATGCCCCAGATTAAGGAAGAAAACACCAGCATCAATCCGAAAACTCCCCGAGAATTTATGAGAAGTATTATTTTTAATTTATTTGATGTATTGTGTTGTAAGACACACCACGATTTTCTTGCACTATATGAAACACCGTATTAGCTTGAAGTATACGCAACACTAATCGTTGATCATGTTACAAACAATTTTAAGTTCATTTTATAGAATTTATTCTATGAAACATTATGTAACACCCCATGTAAATAAAGAATATGACATTTTCATATTTATCCATATTGGTGAATAAAATATTTATATGACTTTAAAGGGGACTCTGTGCTCGATGGCGTACCCGACACGCAACAACGAGTTTCTTGGGAATCTTACGTTGCACTCTAATGATAAAATAATATTATTTTAAATGGTAGTTAATATGTAGCCGTTGTAATGGCGTGAATGGATAGAAATAACTAAAATATGATTATATATGTTTTTAAATGTTTTTACATTTATACAATAAAAGATAAAGGCTTAAAATACGGAAAGAATTCAATTTTAGGCGTATGTGCCCTAGTTTTCCCTAAAGGTTCACTTGTCGCCTTTTGATGGCGAACCGTCATTAAATATAGTTTTGATCACTCTTATAAATTATTTTGGACCAAATAAAACTCTTATTAAGAATCAGGACATAAAATTTTACTTTGTGTAATTTTTTGGTATTTTTCCGATAAAGTTCATTTTTTTAATGAATAGTGTAAAATGTTGTGTTTTAATTCAAAACCTCTTTTTAATCTAATTTATTTATATGATTAGATAATATTTTTAATTGGTTTTAAAGTGAAATTAGAAAATATTTTTACCATTAAATCCAATAGTGGTTGTTGGAATTAATTTCACTTTGAAATCGGACTTAAACTAGTGTCAATCTTTTGATACTTATTGTTTCATAAAAACACGCTATTTGTCATGACATTGGGAATTAATTATTAAATTAATTAATGTGACTTATATGTTTTGAATTTTGTAAAACGGACTTCATTTTTGAATT
The DNA here is from genome assembly GCA_963277665.1 of Viscum album. Lineage (NCBI taxonomy): Eukaryota > Viridiplantae > Streptophyta > Magnoliopsida > Santalales > Viscaceae > Viscum > Viscum album. Next base: position 1,380,174,495 of record OY728152.1, read on the forward strand.
CAGAATATCAAGTATAGCTTAGGGTGAATTTTTGGTATTTTTCTAAAAAAACATCAATTTTTGATGAATAGTGAAACCACTAAGTGGTACTTATAAAAACTGATTTTTTCCGTTTAAATAGAATTTTTCCATCTTTGTGTTTTGAATTTCAAAAATCCGACATACATGGTTGCCATTAAGAAGTAAAATGTGGTTCAATGGGATTAAAATAATTTTCTTGGGGAATAGTAACTTATTAAGTTTTTAATCGCGATTAGTGGTAATTAGTGTAGTTTAAGGTAAAAATGATATTATAAGAATGTGAAAACACCATGACACTTGTCCTAAACCTATTGGGTGAGTCATGTCCGACAAAGACAAGCCATGGGCCAACTAGGGGACCCCATGGAGCCACTTTAGTTGGAAAATGACAATAATATATTTTTATTTAATGTTAAAATTAAATTGACACAAACATGTGTTGTTTTACTAAAACAGTTTTTAAGTAGGTTTAAACAAGTCCAAATTTTGATTATAATTAGTCATTGGAAGTATAAAAATATTTCCTCCATCATATTATTTTTTTTAAAATTTTTAGACATTAAATAATTTAAATTATTTATGACATAATAATGATGCAGTGATTACATCATTATTGGACGATTTAAATAAAATGGAAAGATAATGTAAAATCTATGAACTACACATGTCAAAAACTTATTGGATGGGTTCATTTCGAAACCTTATCACCTTATCCACGAATTATATCAATGTGGGACCTTTTAAAACCGAAACACATTTTCAAATAAAGAAATATTTCTTACTTTCCAAAAGTGCCCCTCCCCTCCTCTTATAAAAGGCCCCCACCTCTACCTCATTTCACACACTCCTCAAGCCTTTGTCTCGGCCAAACCCTGCCCATTTACTCTCTCCACATCCCTATCCTCATCCTAGAGGATTACCATTGGGAAGAATCCTTTCAAAGGAAGCCTTTAGGCTGAAATCAAAAGGAGTTACACTTTTAAAGGTAATTCATTCTCTCATGTTCATTTGTTTTATTTTGTTTCTCCAACCCCCTAAACTATTTTTATTTACTTATTTTGTAACAACACCAGTATCATAAATATACTAGGATGTTGTTATAAGATTTATTCGAGCTACACTCTCACACAACTACATAAAATGGTTAAAGAACATACGGTTTCCGTGGATGGCGAAATTCTGCCTCCCGAAATGATGATTGTTGAATACTCATTTAACACCTTCAAAGGTGGCCATTATGATGTCACTATTTTTATATATGATATATAATATGTTAATGTTTTACTTATGCTTCTGTATTTTTCATTTGTGTCTTACCTTTATGGCTTCCATTATGGGTATACGCGATATCTTCATTTAAGGAAGTGCGGACTACCGCCCCCTCAAAGTGATTTGATTCGTTAAATACCATAAGTGGGATGTATAAAGGATGGAACTATGATATTATATATTATATTATACTGGAATTATAATATACCTTTATATCATTATTATTCCATTCTATAAAATACAAAATAGAAATGAAAGTAGCGTTCATGCGTGCGTACGGCTTACCATCTCCATTAACGGTGCATTTCATTTCTTACCTCTAAATGATTATTTAATGTTATAAATGCATGAATTTACTGGATATATATTACATATATTATATCTAAATCATGAATACAATACTGGATATAATAAACATTTGGACACATGAAGAACATGTAATTGTAAGAAGTCCACTTTCGACTTAAGAACCAAATATCGACAAAACAATCATTATTAACTTAATGATTACATATTTTTTATAACATGGTAATAAGTGATATAAAAGGAATAACGAACATGAAAAAGGTTCTTAATGAATTAGAAATTAACTCAAGTTTATTATTCAGGATATTAAAGAACGATCGAGTCAAGTCGGACCCGAGGTAAGGGATCTTACTCCTCTCTTTCTTTTTAAGTACACTCTTTTATGTCATTCCTTTTAAAGCTCATATTTTTGTCATTGGGGTGATATTTTATATTAATACTACTGTAATTTTTATGTTCATGTGATGAGAGACCCTATTCTCTCTCATCAATTCATTTTGGAAGTTTTGATTGGCGCCGTTAGGCTGCCGAACTTTCGTAAGAGATCTGACTTATCTCTTTCTTTTTAAGTACTCTCCTTTATGTCACTTCTCTTAAGCTCCTATTTTTAATGTTGGGGGATGCTATTTTACATTTCTCTTGCTTTACATTATATTTTAATGTGATGAGATACCCTATTTGATCTCATCAATCCATATTTGGAAGTTTTATGTGGTGCCGTTAGGCTGCCGAGTTTTCATGAGGGATTTTTCATCTCACTTTTATTCCCATGAGATTTATGCTACATTTGCCACAAATTCATTTGAGTGGTGTATGTACTGCCCATTATTCTAATCTTTGTGTAATATACTTTCGTTTATGAGTATTTACATCAATGATCTATTGTCCTTCTTTCATGGGGTGTATGTTTTGAAAGATACCCAAGTCGGTAAGGGAACCTTTCACCCTCCTTTTTTTTAAAAGACTTTTTTTTGTTGGGTCTTTTAATTTGCATATTTTTATGTTGGGATATGTTCTCATATATCCTTATTGATGTAAATTTTATGTCCAAGTGATGAGATACACTTTTTAAATCTCATCAACTCATTTTGATGTGATGTCGTTAGGCTGTCAAGGGAACTTTTTAACCCAATTTCGATTTCTTTGGGTTCAACATGTAGTCATTGAATATGTCATCCATTGAATATGTGTGAATGACCTTTTATTGTTTTACACTTAATATCCACTTATATTGTGTGTACATATATTTGTCACACATATTTTTTAGATTTATTTGTCCTTAATTTAAGGATACCTTCTCTATAAGGGATTTCATCACATTTGACATTTCTATTGAGGGTTCATTGTTGTTATGCACCAATTCACTCTTATATGGTTTATATACTGTCCTTTGGAGTATTATATCATGAATCCATTTATTCTCATGATATTATAATGTTCTAACTAAATGTTATTCCTCAATTATTGTATTCAAGTGTCTCTAATTTTGGTAAAACCCCTTTAACCAAAATATCGTTTTAAATGTTTTAATTTTTTGTTCTTATTAATATCCATGTTTTCAAAATGGTTTTAAGGATTTATTTATATGGATATTAATGGTTTAAAATTTTAAGCTTCAAGGTGGTATGGGAAACATTGATTCAAAAATCTCTTTATTAAATGTTTTAAATGGTTTTGGAAATGGTTTCTTTTTGAATGGATTCAATATTTCAATATACTAAAATGTTATATTGTGATTGAAATGTGGAAATGTTATGTTTCCTTTATGCATGTTTTATGTGACACATTTATGTTATGGTTCTTGGGCATTGTTATGAAAACGGGTGGTTCCGTGATAAACTAAGGGCGGGTGAGCCCGTTATAGCTCTCCAATGCATTGGGTAACAAGAAGGAGTGAAACGTTAAGGTTTCTCCGAAGAGATTTAGGGAATATACTGTGATGGGTATTCCAAACGTAACCAAGAGGGTTACTCCCCACGTAAGAATGTTATGAATGCCTCAAGTTACCTTTATGTCTTATGTTTTCAATGATTTATTCATGGTTTGATGAGGTCTGTTAAAGTGCCTATGTTTTATGGGTAAAGTATGATTTCATTCTTATGTATATATGAACTCATGTTTCCTTTCCATATTTTTATAACCCTTAATGAGCATTTTATGCTCATCCCATGTTTTTGAAATGTTTTTCACAGGTCAAGGGAAAGGTACATGATGTGGTGATAGTGTCAAGGATGTGTCAAGAAAGAATCTGTGTTATATTTTAAATATGTTTCCGTTGATGGGAAGAATGAATACTGTCTTTTATGTATCCACTTTGTTTAAATGTGGAATGTAATGCAAGTTTCATGATCTAATTCTCTAAAACTCTAAACCTGAAAAGATCCTCAATGTGTAGTCTTGTAATAACTCAAGAATAAGTATGGTTTAAGGCTGGGGCCTTATAGTTGGTATCAAAGGTCGGTTTAGATAACATTAGAGGTTAGGGTATTCTTTAAGCATAAGTGGCATTACCATAATGGTTAGGATTTCAGAAAGAGTCCTAGTTTTAGATAAAGTGAATTAGTAAGTATATCTTAGTGTTTATCTTACTCATTAGTACATGATGGTTTTTTTGATAAACTCACACTGACCTTTTTGGTTTTAGTAAATGGCTGGATCTAGCAGGCACCAAAGTAACAGTGGATGTGAAGGAAACTGTGACAGTATTTTGGGAAAACAAACTGAACGATATGGGAGCTGCAATGAGAACTCTTGTGATTATACTCAACCAACTATCTGGAGTCATGATTGACCACCTAAACCTTGGTGATTTCTCTAAGACGTCATATATGAAAGAAACAAATCCCAACGGAAGTACAGGTAATAATCATAATGGTTAGTGTGTTCAAAAACCTATGTGTCAATGATGTGGAAAGAAACACCTAGGAAAATGTTTCAAAGGGACAGAAATATGCTATAGATGTGGAAATGAAGGTCATAAAGCAAGAACCTGCCATGGAAAAAGAAAGCATCCAGTTGACTCGAGGAAAGGGAATGAAGTTCTTTCTGAGGGATCAATTGAATGTTTTAAATGTGGTGTGCATGGTCATTATGCAAACACATGTCCTATGAAGAAGTTTCGTGAATGGGGTCACCAAGAGCGTACCAATATTCGTTTACCAATACCTAATGCCATTCCAATTGAGGATGAAGAAACTGACAATGACCAATCAAAGGTATGTACAATTTCATGACTATTGTTTTCCAATTTTGGAATCTTAGGATATGATTCATGATTTTGTTTGTAGGAAAGAGGAATTTCAGAATAAGTTGGAAAGGAATGGATAATGGATCATGAAGAATGTTGAATGAGTAAGATGTCAACATATAAGGGCTACAAGAGTTATGGTGAAATTCTTAAGAGTATTAAGTCTCTTTTGATGATGGGGTTACATTAGAAGACTTTTTATATTATGTGTAACCCTGATGTTTAATATAGTCAAATTTTATTCAAGTAATAGTTATCTTTTCTTTTGTGGACATAGTTATAAATAACCATTTGGGTTTATATGATCCTTACTTTTGAGGTAATTATCGGTTACTATATGTTATGATGGAAAATCAAAGGCATGAGATAAACATGAGGTTAAAATATGTTATGATCATCTTTGAAGGTTTTATCTCATTTTGGGGAATGTTTTAAGAATTATATAGTTTTGGAAAAAGGACAACACGCTGACCGTGTGACTAACCGTTAGGTCAGACAAAGCTGCGGGAATCGAACCCACAACCAAAGTGCGACCGGTATTAATCGCCTACCACTGGACTACGTGAACTCCCTGGTTAGTTTGACTGATTCCTTTTAGTTATATGATTTTATGAATTAAGAGTAAGTTGATTTTGGGTTATTTATGAAAATGATTAACCTATCATAGAGGATATGTGATTATGTTAATTACTTTTCAATACGAGACTTTAGGAGTAACTAATGTTGTTTGGAGATAAATGTTACAATTTAACTTAGAAGACTATGCGACTACATCCTTCAAATATTTGGGTTTCAATCTTAGATTGGTTTACTTTGAAAAATTTTATGGAAAAATTGATTATAGAATGGTCCTCGTTGAACATTGGGTTTTGTTGGAAAAAATTTGGAGGTTAAGAATAGATTTTCTTTTTATAAAGGGTTATCCTTTTCTGGATTATCTGATCTTCTACTAACCTTTTGGTTTTGGTTTTGGTTAAATCCTAAATAAATGGAAATTATATTGTTCTCTTTTGTGGATTAGGTGATTCTCTAGATGTTGATTATAGTACTCTTAATGCGAACAAGTCTCCCTAAATACTCGTCTTTTGGAAAAAATATGAGTTTGATTAAGGAATCTAGTAAAAGTTGAAAGTCAACATGATAAGTGATTATGTTTCCTTATGAATAAATTCCTCAATAAAAAGTAACTTAAAACAAAAATGTTGTCTATTAACTTTTCCTACTGGGGAACCCAACACCGTTTAACCCATCACAAGTTTGTGATTTTCTCATTGTTAACTTTCTCCTAAACATGTTTTCTATCACTCTCAATCAGAACATGACCCTATGTTTTCTCCTCCATGTCTATGTTTTCCTACATGGAGTCCTAGCATGGGTTAAATCGGGTGACCTTTGTACTTATATTCCTTTATTTTAAAGTGGTTGTTTTACCGACTCTTGTTCCGATGTGGGAAATTCAAGGATGTTTCCAAGCGCAATTTTAGAATTGCGAGGACGCAATTCCCAAAAGGGGGGAAGGATGTAACACCCCAGGTAAATAAAGAATATTAAATTTTCATATTTATCCATATTTGTGAATAAAATATTGATATGACTTTAAAGGGGACTCTGTGCTCGATGGCGTACCCGACATGCAACAACAAGTTTCTTGGGAATCTTACGTTGCACTCTAATGATAAAATAATATTATTTTAAATGGTAGTTAACATTTAGCCATTGTAATGGAGGGAATGGATAGAAATAACTAAAATATGATTATATATGTTTTTAAATGTTTTTACATTTACACAATAAAAGATAAAGGCTTAAAATACGGAAAGAATTCAATTTTAGGCGTATATGCCCTAGTTTTCCCTAAAGGTTCACTTGTCACCTTTTGATGGCGAACCGTCATTAAATATAGTTTTGATCACTCTTATACATTATTTTGGACCAAATAAAACTCTTATTAAGAATCGGGACATCAAATTTTACTTTGTGTAATTTTTTGGTTTTTTTCCGATAAAGTTCATTTTTTAATTAATAGTGTAAAATGTTGTGTTTTAATTCAAAACCTCTTTTTAATCTAATTTATTTATATTATTATATAATATTTTGAATTGGTTTTAAAGTGAAATTAGAAAATATTTTTACCATTAAATCCAATAGTGGTCGTTGGAATTAATTTCACTTTAAAATCGGACTAAAACTAGTGTCAATCTTTTGATACTTATTGTTTCATAAAAACACGCTATTTGTCATGACAGCGGGAATTAATTATTAAATTAATTAATGTGACTTATATGTTTTGAATTTTGTAAAATGGAATTTATTTTTGAATTCAGAATATCAAGTATAGCTTACGGTGAATTTTTGGTATTTTTCTAAAAAAACTTCAATTTTTGATGAATAGTGAAACCACTAAGTGGTACTTATAAAAACTGATTTTTTCCGTTTAAATGGAATTTTTCCATATTTGTGTTTTGAATTTCAAAAATATGACATACATGGTTGTCATTAAGAAGTAAAATGTGGTTCAATGGGATTAAAATAATTTTTTTGGTGAATAGTAACTTATTAAGTTTTTAATCGCGATTAGTGGTAATTAGTGTAGTTTAAGGTAAAAATGATATTATAAGAATGTGAAAACACCATGAAACTTGTCCTAAACCTATTGGGTGAGTCATGGCCGACCAAGACAATCCATGAGCCAACTTGGGGACCCCATGGAGCCACTTTAGTTGGAAAATGACAATAATATATTTTTATTTAATGTTAAAATTAAATTGACACAAACATGAGTTGTTTTTCTAAAACAGTTTTTAAGTAGGGTTACAGAAGTCCAAATTCTGATTATAAATAATCATTGGAAAGATAAAAAGATTTCCTACATCATATTATTTGTTTTAAAATTTTTAGAAATTAAATAATTTAAATTATTTATGACATAATAATGATGCAGTGATGACATCATTATTTGACGATTTAAATAAAATGGAAAGATAATGTAAAATATATGAACTACACATGTCAAAAACTTATTGGATGGGTGTATTTAGAACCCTTATCACCTTATACACGAATTATATCAATGTGGGACCTTTTAAAACCGAAACACATTTTCAAAAAAAGTAATATTTCTTACTTTCCAAAAGTGCCCCTCCCCTCCTCTTATAAAAGGCCCCCACCTCTACCTCATTTCACACACTCCTCAAGCCTTTGGCTCGGCCAACCCCTGCCCATTTACTCTCTCCACATCCCTCTCCTCATCCTAGAGGATTCCCTTTGGGCATAATCTTTTAGAAGGAATCCTTTAGGATCAAATAAAAAGGAGTTACACTTTTAAAGGTAATTCATTCTCTCATGTTCATTTGTTTTATTTTGTTTCTCCAACCCCCTTATGTCTTTTTATTTACTTCTTTTGTAACAACACAAGTATCTTAAATATACTAGGATGTTGTTATAATATTTATTCGAGCTACACTCTCACACAACTACATCAAATGGTTAAAGAACATACGATTTCCATGGATGATGAAATTCTGCCTCCCGAAACGATGATTGTTCAATACTCATTTAACACCATCAAATGTGGCCATTATGATGTCACTATTTTTATATATGATATATAATATGTTAATGTTTTACTTATTCTTCTGTATTTTTCATTTGTGTCTTACCTTTATGGCTTCCATTATGGGTATAAGCGATATCTTCATTTAAGGAAGTGCGGACTACCGGCCCCTCAAAGTGATTTGATTAATTAAATACCATATGTGGGACGTATAAAGGATGGAACTATGATATTATATATGATATTATACTGGAATTATAATATACCTTTATATCATTATTATTACATTCTAAAAAATACGAAATAGAAATGAAAGTAGCGTTTATGCGTACGTACGGCTTACCGTCTCCATGAACGGTGCATTTCATTTCTTACCTCTAAATGATTATGTAATGTTATAAATGAATGCATGTACTGGATATATACTACATATATTATATCTAAATAATGAATACAATACTGGATATAATAAACATTTGGCCACACGAACAACATGTAATTGTAAGAAGTCCACTTTCGACTTAAGAACCAAATATCGATAAAACAATCATTATTAACTTAATGATTACATATTGTTTATAACATGGTAATAAGTGATATAAAAGGAATAATGAACTTGAAAATGGTTCTTAAGGAAGTATAAATTAACTCATGTTTATTATTCAGGAGATTAAAGAACGATCGAGTCAAGTCGGACCTGAGGTAAGGGATCTTACTCCTCTCTTTCTTTTTATGTACACTCTTTTATGTCATTCCTTTTAAAGCTCATATTTTTGTCATTGGGATGATATTTTATATTAATACTACTGTAATTTTTATGTTCATGTGATGAGAGACCCTATTCTCTCTCATCAATCCATTTTGGAAGTTTTGATTGGCGCCGTTAGGCTGCCGAACATTCGTAAGAGATCTAACTTCTCTCTTTCTTTTTAAGTACTCTCCTTTATGTCACTTCTTTTAAGCTCCTATTTGTAATGTTGGGGGATGTTCTTTTATATTCCTCTTGCTGTACATTATATTGTAATGTGATAAGATACCCTATTTTATCTCATCAATCCATATTCAAGAGTTTTATGTGGCGTCGTTAGGCTGCCGAGTTTTCGTGAGGGATTTTTCATCTCACCTTTATTCCCATGAGATTTATGCTACATTTGCCACAAATTCCATTTAGTGGTGTATGTACTGCCCATTATTCTAATTTTTTGTAATATACTTTTGTTTATTAGTATTTACATCAATGATCTATTGTCCTTCTTTCATGGGGTGTATGTTTTGAAAGATACCCAAGTCGGTAAGGGAACCTTTCACCCTCCTTTTTTTAAAGACTTTTTGTTTGTTGGGTATTTTAATTTGCATATTTTTATGTTGTGATATGTTCTCATATATCCTTATTGATGTAAATTTTATGTCCAAGTGATGAGATACACTTTTTATCTCTCATCAACTCATTTTGATGTGATGTCGTTAGGCTGTCAAGGGAACTTTTTAACCCAATTTCGATTTCTTTGGGTTCAACATGTAGTCATTGAATATGTCATCCATTGAATATGTGTGAATGACCTTTTACTGTTTTACACTTAATATCCACTTATATTGGGTGTACATATATTTTTCACACATATTTTATAGATTTATTTGTCCTTAATTTAAGGATACCTTCTCTATAAGGGATTTTATCACATTTGACATTTCTTTTGAGGGTTCATTGTTGTTATGCACAAATTCACTCTTATATGGTGTATATACTGTCCTTTGGAGTATTATATCATGAATACATGTATTCTATTGATATTATAAATTTCTGACTAAATGTTATTCCTCAATTATTGTATTCAAGTGTCTCTAATTTTGGTAAAACACCTTTAACCAAAATATCGTTTTAAATGTTTTAATTATTTGTTCTTATTAATATCCATGTTTTCCAAATAGTTTTAAGGATTTATTTATATGGATATTAATGGTTTAAAATTTTAAGCTTCAAGGTGGTATGGGAAACTTTGATTCAAAAATCTCTTTATTAAATGTTTTAAATGGTTTTGGAAATGGTTTCTTTTTGAATGGATTCAATATTTCAATATACTAAAATGTTATATTGTGATTGAAATGTGGAAATGTTATGTTTCCTTTATGCATGTTTTATGTGACAGATTTATGTTATGGTTCTTGGGCATTGTTATGAAAATGGGTGGTTCCGTGATAAACTAAGGGCGGGTGAGCCCGTTATAGCTCTCCAATGCATTGGGCAACAAGAAGGAGTGAAACGTTAATGTTTCTCCAAAGATATTTTGGGAATATACTGTGATGGGTATTCCAAACGTAACCAAGAGGGTTACTCCCCACGTAAGAATGTTATGAATGCCTCAAGTTACCTTTATGTCTTATGTTTTCAATGATTTATTCATGGTTTGATGAGGTATGTTAAAGTGCCTATGTTTTATGGGTAAAGTATGATTTCATTCTTATGTATATATAAACTCATTTTCCTTTACATATTTTTATAACCCTTACTGAGCTTTTTATACTCATCCCATGTTTTTGAAATGTTTTTCACAGGTCAAGGGAAAGGTACATGATGTGATGATAGTGTCAAGGATGTGTCAAGAAAGAATCTGTGTTATATTTTAAATATGTTTCCGTTGATGGGAAGAATGAATACTGTCTTTTATGTAACCACTTTGTTTAAATGTGGAATGTAATTCAAGTTTCATGATCTAATTCTCTAAAACTCTAAACCTGAAAAGATCCTCAATGTGTAATCTTGTAATAACTCAAGATTAAGTATGGTTTAAGGCTGGGGCCTTATACATTAAGTGTATATATATATTAAATGTATAAATGAAATATGGTTGGATTCTATTTTACACAACAACAAAAGAATCTTGCACTACATGAAACCCTAACTTGGCTTGCATTACATGCTATTGTGACCTTCCACGATAGTGTGTCTTTAATGAAATATCGAGTATCACTAAACAAAGACATGTTATTAAAATATTACATAAACTAGTCGTTATGAATAGTAATACCAACTTTCTAAAATTTAATAAATTTTATTTTTCAAAATGGACTTCATTTCTGGATTCTGAATATCGAAATTAGCCTAGGGTGAATTTTTGGTATTTTTTTGAAAACATTCAATTTTGATGAATAGTGAAAAACACTGAGTTATTAGTTAAAACAAACATTTTATTTAAATAATAATTTATTTTATTTGAATTTATTTTAGGTAAAAATATTTACATGATAACTTTTTATGTTCAATGTAATTCATTAGAGTAATTTTATAATAGTTTTAGATATATAAAAAATTTTACCATCTTTTACCCACCTCCTAGGAGCATTTTCAAAATTACATAAATCTTAATTTTACCAATTTTGTGAGTGGAATTTAAATAATCCAATAGAAACGTTTAATATCAAGGACTAAACTGTGGTTCAATAATATAAAAATTATTTTTGGTGAACAGTAATTTTTTACTTTTATTTACCAGGGTTAAAATTAAATATGGTAATTAAGGGTAAAAATGATATTATTATTACCCTAACAGATGTTCTAATTATATTGGATAAGTGTAATTAGACCAAAAACAAACTTAGGAACAAAATAATACCCTTTAGGTCCACTTGGATTAGATTATGACATTTATTATTATTTTATTCAAAGAAGAGTTAAAAGAGTTAAAATCAAAGTTTAATAAATAAAACATTTTTAATATAAGGTTATATAGAAGATTAATTAGACTATAAATATTCATTACAAATATAAATATATATCCTACATAATGGTATTTTATTTATAATTTTTAGACATTGTATACTTTAATTTATTTATGACACAATGATGATGTAATAATTACCTTATTAATGAAATACTATCATAGTCGATGTTATAAATGCCCAAATAATTGTAATTTAGACTTTTATGAATAAAAATATTTTTTTAGGTAAATATTACATGTTAGTATTAATTTAATCAACATTTGTTGAACTAATCATGCTATTTTGATTTTCAAAAAAATCAATTACCAATTAGTGTCAAAATTGACATAAAATAGTTATTAAAACAAATATTATATTATTAATTTTTATTCTATTCTTAAAATTATATGGTTTAGAAAAATGACTTAGATACGGTTATATATATTAATAATTAACCACTTTGGTTTACTTTGGCTTGATATTGTATGTTTATTTACCATATAGTGTAAGAAAACAGAAGACATGGTAAAAGTTAAATTATTTAACTTAGAGTTCAATCTAAATGATAAGGTTAAAATAGTAACCTAAACTTGTCTAAAACATATTGGATAAGATTATTTAGACCCATACCCGCATTATCTCCTAAATAAATCAATTTTGAGCAATTATAAACAGAATATGACTTTATTATAAAATAATATTTTAATTTTTTCCTAAGGTGTCCCTCTCCTCCCTTATAAAAGGGAACTCCTCTATCTTCTCTTCACAAAATTTTTAGTTTTCATGCTTGAAAAACCCCTGAACATTTCCCTTATCAACTTCCCTTGAAACATTATAGAGGTTCTGGTATCCTCAAATGACCATCTCTAGTGCCGTTAGAGGAAGCTTAAAAGAGGTGCGTCGAAGAAGAGGTGATCTCTTCTACCGATTCTTTTCAAGCTTCATTCTTCTTCAACTTATTATTATTTAGTTGTTTCATTATAAATTAATAACATTAGTTTAACTAATATAATGATATGTTATTACAAATATGAAACAACCCCATTTCACCTTCTATCCATCTTATAGAAAACGAAATCACCGCGCATGCATACTTACGGAATACCGACTCCACGCCGTGGTGTAATATCTTTTTTCACCACCACCATACTTGGATGGGTATAATGGTGTAAATAATAACTATATATAGTTATTATAACATCATACTGATTATGAGATATTAAATCATCCACTCAAATTCAATTAAATAATTATGGGAACGATATCATCAGTCGTGCATACGTACGGATTACCGTCTCCACGACGCGATGGGATTCATTCTTCAAGTTAACCATACAAGAATGATTATAAAGAATATCAATAATCATGAAATATATTACCAATTAGTGATACTGGACTTATCTATATGTTATTTACTTACTTTCATTCAATTTAATAAGTAAACGAACACAGCGTTTATGCTTACGGACGACCTACCGTCTCCATGACCAATGTATTTCATTCCATTTATCGATCTATAATATATATGTATATTATGAATATATATTATATATCAATCATGTTTTACATTATGGATGTAAGTAATCATATGAATAATTACAATTCAAAATACGGACTATAAATGAAATGATTTTACCCAAAACGCTACTTTAACATGAATTTACAAAAGAATGGGTAATATAAAGTCATAAATGAACCATATATGATATGATAACAATGAATATGATTAGGTAATAAGTCAATTACATTATTTAAATCATTATACCGGAGGTTCGGATACATACGAAGCATATTAGACATATCGTAAGGGATAACTTTTCCAATCTCAATTTTGTCTGAGATTGTTTATTCATAATTATTTACTAGGGATACATTTATCATCCAGGTCCATGTTTTCTAAAAATGAATTCATGTATGTTTAAAGTCCTTTTTAACCATTTTTTACTTTTACATGGTATGGAAGGAATATTTCATTTGTTTACCATATGAAGAACTTTTTGAATTTTCCTACAAAAGTACGAGGAGAATGTTTTTTTAACTTATACGCATGAACGAATTTTTACGGTTTTATAACACCTTATTTTAATGAATCATACTCTACAAGATTTATAAAATATTTTCAGAAAAACCCATTTCTTTTAAAATTGTATGGCATTTTGTGAAAAGAAAATGATTTTGATGAATAAAGGATATTTTCCTCAAGAATTAATTTATATTGTTTTATCAAAACCATTTTCTATCTAAGATGACATTATTTCATATGTGTATGTTTCAAGTATAATGTCTCTATGATTTACATGGCTTCACTTTTCTTATGATGAAATTAAATCCATTTGTTTTATATGGATTATGTTATGATGGGATGAAGTTTATGAAACCCATTTTATTCTTTGGGTTATGATGAATGATTTATGTTTATTTTGTGGCACAAGTAAAAATGATTTTAATATGAGATGGGTGGGACCTATATCCCCCTCCAATTAATTTGGTAAAGATTTATATCTCATGAGATAGACATGGCTAGAATGGATAGTTAATCTGGTTCAGTGTTACAGGACTGGAACAAGATGTAAACTCGATTCAGAATGGGACTTTATATACAATGATGGACTTGGCAGGAATTCCCTGGCAAATATAAAAATCATTACATGTGGTTAATGGTTGCCACAATTACATGTTTTATTACAATTCTATTTTATCATGATTAATGTATCTTTATGATCTATTCCTTACGTACTTCCATGTTTTATGTCAATGCTCATGACATTGATGCTTAATCATTATGTTCATTTTTTTAAGTTCAAAGGTATATGATTTGTTTTATTTTATCCATGCCTACCCATACTGAGCATTTGAGCCCACCCTATATATGATTCTTCCCCAGGATTTATAGAATGGTTTCAGGTAAGAAAACAAAAAGGGGAAGATCTTTATGGGAGATGTTGAAGATCACTAACCACTATTATAAGATTATGTTCCGTGTTTCCAAAGACACTAAACTATTACGGTCCTTATGTGTCTGTTTTTTTAATGTATTAATTATTTCTCAAAAGTAATGTAATGTTCATTTACGTCATGTTTGGGGTCTCTACAGTTGGTATCTGAGGAAAGTTTTAGTCAACCTTTGTAAAATAGGATGTGAAAGCTTTAGTGAGATCCCTAAAGATATTTCTATGGTATGTCTAGGGATGTACTAAGGTTAAGTATAACTATAGGTTATAGTACTAGGATTACCGTAACGATCATAGAATTAAACCTAAGATGTTAAATATTGAAAGTACTTCCCCTTTATTAAGTTTTTTTTCCTAGAATGATTTCTTCCACTCACACTTTTCTTTTTGGGGTTTAGATGATGGCTGGAACTCGAAGGAACAGTGTTGATCCATGTAATAGAAAATTCTATTATTATCCTCTGGAAAAAAACCAATTTTATGGGAGATGGTGTGAAAAATCTTTTTTCAATACTTAGATAAGATATGAATCATTCTGGAAATCTATATGAGCAGAGAAGGAAAAATATTCTATTGAGTCCTTATTGAGGCAACATCCACCTTCTTCTGGTGGGTCTTCTGATCCACTTGTTGCTGAACAATGGATCAGTACCATTTAAATAATATTTTCTATACATCGCTGTTCGGAACATGAAAAATTCATTCAAGGTATTTATCATTTATAAGGTGATACAAATAAATGGTGGACTCTAATTAAGAATACGAGGCCCATAGATTAAATAGATTCCATGGAATGGGATGATTTCAAGAACTTATTTTTCAATAAGTACTTCCCTTGTATTCTTCGAACAAAGATGGAAAATGATTACTTAGAGCTTAAGAAAAAGTATGATGAATCTGTTGGTATAAATGAAGCGAATTTTACAAGGCTTAAAAGATATGCATTTGGATTCATCATCCAACCTAAAAGTAAAGTTGATCAATTTTTCAGTGGCGTAAAACCGTGTCTTTGAAGGGAATTAGCTATAAGAGACTTCAGTAGCTATGAAGTAATTGTGTATTGTGCTATCAAGGTAGAAGTGGAATTTGGTTTTATATATCCATCTCATGGTTTCGACAAGAAACGAAAGAAGGATTTCAATGAATAATCTCAGAACAATGGTGAAAAGAAGGTGAATGTTTCTTTATGCTCAAAGCGTGGAATGAATCATAGTGGTGATTGTCTAAAAGGTACTAGATTATGATTCAAGTGTGGAAACGGTCATCATGTAGCTGAGTGTCAAAGTAATGGAAAAAGGTAACTAATGATTAAAATAGAGAAAGGACTATATAGAATGGACCACCAACACATCAATTCTTCAAGTGCAAGGAAATGGAGAATTATGCTAACGAATTCCCTAATCCAAGGTTTAATGATGATTGACCTCAACAACATCTTACAGTAAAGGAAAAAGGCATGTCACATGCGATCATTATTGGAAATGTTGAGAATGTCAAGGATGTAGTGGAATGATTTTTTGTTTATGTAACGAGATTCTGAAATAATGTTGTGTAATCTATTTTATATTATTGTGGAATATTGGAGTATCTATGTATAGATTTATTATGGTTTTCAATAATTATATGGAACTGGTAACCTTGAAAAGTGATTGATATATTTTTGGAAAGCAGATAAAATTCACATAATGAAGGGATAAGGAGAAAATAATATGTATGATAGTATTCATGAGCTCGTGACTGATATAAGGAAAAAGTGATATCATGGTTTGAGTAGGTATAATTTTTGGGATTTTTTCTAGGTTGAAAGAAATACCTTTTGACAACATTCATGTTTTCACTAAGGATATATGGTAATTTATGTTTTAAGAGAATACATGATTAAGGTATTCACATGTTTGGAATTAGATCAAAATATATATCTTATGATATATAAATGATGGTATTCCCGTGCTTGTTATATGACCTTTCTAGTAATCATTCTCTTTATATTATGAGTTTGGAAAGAAGTATTTTGGATAAATATAAAGGTTGGACTGGATTATATTGGGAATCAAGTAGTATTGTTTAAGGCTAGAACATTTTTCAATATTATATCTGTAATGTTATAATAGTGTAAAAGTACATCCTGTAGGATAGGAGACAACCCGTCGCATCAGACAGGGTTGCGGGAATTGAACCCACTACCAAAATGCAGCATGCCTTTATCACCTACCATTGGCCAACATGATGTCCCTGGTTAGTAGAAAATAATTTTATTTTATTAAGAGGTAAGATAGTTTAAGTATAAGCCTATTTTTGGAATCATATACGATTAATCTCACAATAGATGGACTTATGTATATTTAATAACTTTTGCTAACCTTTTTGTGATAGAAACAGATGGGATGACTAGTCATTCTATCTCATGTTCTGCTAACAATTCATGAATGGAAAATTCAACTTCATTTCTCTAAATTGAGATGAAGTGTAAATTATTCATGTAATGACCAACGATGATATTACATCGAAATCAAGTAAGTATTTATCCTTATTTAAAAAAATCATCAATTTTTGCGAAATGATCTTGAAAACAAAAAATGTTTTCCTAGTACCCTCATATCTGATGAATCAGATGTTACCATAGATCATCACAAATTTATGGCTTTGTGATTGTTGGCTTTTTCATAGCCATGTTCTCTACCACACTCCGTCAGAACTTGATGGTTAAATTTCTCTTCCATATCAATATTTTCACCTATGTTATCCTATGTTGAAACATAGGGATACGTTAATTTGTGTAACCATTACATTTCATACATTAGTTTTTAAAATTAAGTTTTATTATTCCTTTTTA
This sequence comes from Viscum album, assembly GCA_963277665.1. NCBI lineage: Eukaryota > Viridiplantae > Streptophyta > Magnoliopsida > Santalales > Viscaceae > Viscum > Viscum album. The sequence continues at coordinate 1,380,192,374 of OY728152.1, forward strand.
CGATGTGGGTTTCTATGAAAGAAACATTCAAGTAGTAAACTATTTATAACCTCGAAGAATTTCGGGGGCGAAATTCATTTTAAGGTGGGTAGAATGTAACACCCCGAGATATTATGAGAAATATTATTTTTAATTTACTTTATGTCTTGTGTTGTATGCTACACCAAGATTATCATTCACTATATGAAACATCATATTAGCTGGTAGTATATACGCAACACTAATCATTGATCATATTACACACAATATCAATTTCGTTTGATTGAAGTTATTCTATGCAACATTTAGTGTATATATATATATTCAATGTATAAATGAAATATGGTTGGATTCTATTATACGCAACAACAAAAGAATCATGCACTACACGCAACCCTGACTTGGCTTGAATTACACGCTATCGCGACCTTCCACAATAGTGTGTGTTGTACGTAATACCGTGTTTCACTAAAAAAAGATATGTTATTAAATTATTATATAAACTAGCCTTTATGAATAGTAATACACACTTTTTGAAATTTTATAAATTTATTTTTTCAATTTGGAATTCATTTTTGGATTCACAATATCGAAATTAGCCTAGGGTGAATTTTTGGTATTTTTCAGAAAACATTAAATTTTTGATGAATAGTGAAAAACACTGAGTTATTGGTTAAAACTTCCTTTTTATTTAAATAATAATTTATTTTATTTAAATTTATTTTAGGTCAAAATAGATACATACTAACTATATAATTTCAATTGAATTCATTGAAGTCATTTTATAACAGTTTTAAATATATAAAAAAAATTATCGTCTATTACCCACCTCCTAGGAGCATTTTCAAATTTACATAAATATTAATTTTAACACTTATGTAAGTGGAATTTAGTAAAACTGAGAGAAATGTTTAATATAAAGGAGTAAAATGTTGTTCAATAAGATACAAATAATTTTTGGTGAATAGTATCTTTTTACTTTTATTTACCACGATTACAAGTAAATAGGGTAATTAAGGGTAAAAATGATATTATTATTACCCTAAAACATGTCCTAATTCTTTTGGGAATGTTTAATTAGACCAAAAACAAACTTAGGAACAAAATAATACCCTTTAGGTCTACATGGATTAGATTAGGACATTTATTATGATTTTATTAAAAGAAGAGTTAAAATAGTTAAAATAAATGTTTAATAAATAAAACATTTTAAATATAGGGTTATAGATAAGATAAATTTGACTATAAATATTCAATAGAAATATAGAAAGATTTCTTACATAATTGTATTTTATTTATAATTTTTAGACATTAAATACTTTAGCTTATTTATACCACAATGATGATGCAGCAATTACTTTATTAATGAAATAATAACATAATTGATGTTATAAATACCCAAATGAATATAATTTGAGACTTTTTAGAAATTACAGTAATTTTATAGGTTAATAAGACATGTTATTATTTATTTAATTAACTTATTTTGAACTAATCATGCAGTTATTATTTTCACAAAAATCAATTACCAAACAGTGTCAAAATTATAATAAAATAATTTTCAAAACAAATATTATATTATAAATTGTTATTCTATTCCTAAAAATAAAAGGATCAGACAAATGACTTATATAAGGTCATATATATTAATATTGAACCACTTGGGGTTATTTTGTCTTGTTATAGTACGTTTATTAACTATATAGTGGAAGAAAAAAAGAAGACACGGTAGAAGTTGAATTATTTATCTTAGAGATAAATTTAAATGATAAGGTTACAATAGTAACCTAAACTTGTCTATAATCTATTGTTTGAGATTATTTAGACCCATCCCCAAATATTCTTCAAAATAAATCAATATGGAGCTATTATATAACGTATATGACTTTATTATAAAATAATATTTTATGTTTTTCATATGGTGCCCCTCTCCTCCCTTATAAAAGGACACCTCCCCCCTCGTCACATTACAAAATTTGGTGCTTTAATGCTTGTCCAACCCATGACCATTTCACATATAAACTTCCTTATAAAAATTATAGAAGTTCTGGTCTCCTCAAAAAACCAACTCTAGTGCCATATGATAAATCTTAAAAGAGGTGCGCCGAAAAAGAGGAAATCACTTCTACCAATTCATTCATGTTTCTTTCTTATTCAACATCTTATTATATAGTTTTTTGATTATAAAGTAATAAGATAAGTATCACTAATATACTTATATGCTATTATAAATATGTAACAACCCCATTTCACCTTCTATCCATCCTACGGAAAATGAAATCACCACGCATGTGTACGTACAAAATACCGTCTTCACGCCGTGGTGTAATCTGTTTTTCCACCACCACCTTACTTGGATGGGTATAACGGTGTAAAGAATAACTATATACAGTTATTATATAATCATACTGATTCGGAGATATTATATCATCCACTCCAATTCAATTTAATAATTATGGGAATGATATCACGGCTCGTCCGTACGTATGGATTACCATCTCCACAACGCGATGAGATTCATTCTCCAAGTAAACCATTCAAGAATAATTATAAAGTATATATATTAAATAATCATGAATTATATGACATATTAATTATATATGACTTATTTATATATTCTTTACTTACTTATATTACATTTAATAAGGAAACAAAAATAGTGTTCATGCGTACGTACGGCCCACCATCTCCATGAACGGTGTATTTCTTTCCATTTATTGATCTATTATATATATATATATATCTATATTATGAATATATATTATATATAAATCATTTTTTACATTCTGTATATATTTAATCAAAATCTATATAATCATATGAATAATTACAAGTAAAAACACAAACGATAAATGAAATGATTTTGTCCAAAACGCTACATTAACTTGAATTTACAAAACAACGGGTAATATAAACTTATAAGTGAACCATATATGATATCATAACAATGAATATGATTCTGTAATAAGTCAATGACATTATTTTAATCATTATACATGAGGTTCGGATACATACGAAGCATATCAGACATAAGGTATGGGATAAATTTTCCAATCTCATTTTTGTCTGAGATTGTTTATTCGTAAGTATTTACTGGAGTTACATTTATCATCCTGGTTCATGTTTTATAAAAAATATTTCATGTATGTTTAATATATTTTTAACCATTTTTTACTTTTAAAACATGGTATGGAAGAAATCATTCTTTTTTTTACCATATAGGAACTTTTTGACATTTTCGGAAAAAGTACGAGGAGAATGTTTTTTTGACTAATATAGCATGAACGTATTTTTAGGGTTTTATAATGCCTTATTTTCATGAATATTACTCTAAAATATTTATTTTCTATTTTCAAAAAAATAATTTTCTTTTAAAATTTTTGGGCATATTTTGAAAAGAAAATGATTTTGAAAAAGAAAGGACATTTTCCTCAAGAATTCATTTCAAGTGTTTTATTAAAACTATTTTCCATCTAAGATGAAATTATTTCATATGTGTATGTTTCAAGTATAATGTATCTATGATTTACAAGGTTTCAATTTTCTTATGATGAAATGATATCCATTTGTTTCATATGGTTTAAGTTATGATGGGATGATGTTTATGATACCCATTTTATTCTTTGGGTTATGATGAATGATTTATGTTTATTTTGTGGCCAGTAAGAATGATTTCAATATGAGATGGGTGGGACCTATATCTTCGTCCAATGCATTGGGTAAGGATTTATATCTCATGAGATAGACATTTCTAGAATAGTAAGTTAATCCGGTTTAGTGTTGTAGGACTGAAACGAGGAGTGAACTTGATTTAGAAAGAGACTTTGCCCACTAAGATGGTCTTGGTAGTAATGCCATGTTTTATGTCATTACTCCAGATTTTGATGTTTAAACATTATGTTCATTTTTTAAGTTCAAATTTAAATGATTTATTTTATTTTCTCCATGCTTACACTTACTGAGCATTTTCGCTCATCCTTTATATTTTTTTCCCAGGATTTAAAGTAAGGTTTTAGGTAAGAAAACGAAAAGGGGGAGACAATTATGGGAGATGATGAAGATCTTTTTCCAAGATTAGAAAATTATGTTCTGTGTCTCCAAAGACACTAAACTATTACGGTCCTTGTGTGTCTATTTTTTATATATTAAGTATTTCACAATAGTAATATAATTTCCATGTACGTCAAGTTTGGGGTCTCTACAAATCCATTGAGATAACCCTTATTCCAATCCAATCCTAGATGATGAATCGGGATCAATAGAAAATATTGGATCTCATTGGAGTGATCTGAATCCAAATATTTCCACTAGAAGAAAAAAATGAGAGGATGGGTTAAATTAATAGGTTTTAAGGGAAATTATATAATTTTACAAAAAATATATTGGTTGCATGGTTTTTTTACATTTGTAAAAATAATGATCATACCTTGAACCTCCAACTACATAAGGAGGGACACCTCATGGTTCCATGTGTATGGTTTGACTGACCATGTAAAAAAATAATGTTACACATTTGCAAAAAACAATACATCTACATAAATGGTTGTGTAGACTTGGTTACACAGTTTGGAAATATGTGTTCCCTATTATCCCATAGGAAATATCACCACATGTTTTGAGGAAACCATGTTTATTGGATCGCATGGATTCTTATGAATGTACGTTCTAACTCTTATCAACACTAGTCAGGTTTCTAAGATTGGAAATCCCCAAAAACCCCTGAAACATCTATGAACTCATTATTAATCCACTAAAAATCCATGTAAAGAGTTTAAACTAAAAGTTAAATGATCCATAACTCATACAGAATCATGGTTCTTACAATAAATATTTTAATCTAGATTATTATTGACCCAGTCATTCTCTAACACTTCTTTAATCTAGTTTTAATCAAACTCTAAATAAAAAATTTCAATATCCAAAATTATATCTGTAACAGACCCATATATTTTGGAGATATTTGTGCATTTTAAATATAATATTTCAAAATACTTATCTATGTTGTCATCTTCTTCTTCCAACTAGAATATATCTTTCGACATATTTTGACTGAATCCAAAATTTAATGAGTTTATTTCCTTAAGAAGAAAATGTATAATGTATTTCAATGTATAAACTAATATATCTTGATAAAATATCTACTGATCATAATCATCATATAATCATGGATATTGTTATTATGTAGTATTTATGCAAGAATTTTCAATTACCTCATGATAACTTACCATTTTTGTATCACAATAGCTAGGAATTTTTTCTATCTAGATGGATAAAAATTGAACCACATGATCATTACATTAATAGAATGACATATATTATTTTATACCATGTGGTAGAGAAACTATTAATTACTCTTACTTAGTAATGAATTATTAATTCCTCATATTTATTTCCCCTTTTTCACATGTTCATCTTTGTCATGGTAGGAATCGAATTATGCTTAGATATGACTAATTCGTTACAAAAACTAGACTTCACTGTTAATACTATAAAGGATATTAAATATTCAAATGAGTATATCCCCAATGTATACACTCCAATACAATTCAACCAACATTCTGATGCAAATTAAGATTGCTAATTTTTGATATACTCATCATAGAGATTGGCTGAATGAGAGTTTGGAATTAATTATCAAATTAAAAATATCTATCCTATTTCCTCTTAAACTATTTGTATCATGAATATCAAACTATATTTTCCTTATCACATAAATATTAATAAAATTTTGTAAGAGGTTTCATATTATATTTTTATAATAATCAAAACTCTATAATTTTAAATAGTCATGGGCACATATTATGATGATGGGTACATATATTATCAACAATAATATCATACGATGTAGAGTGGTTTTGATCATAAAAAATTGATAACCTAAACGTGGGTCCCTAAACATTAAATGGGGGTGTGTAATTAATAAAAATAAGTAAATAGTTTATTAATTGGTCTAATTTTTATATCATATATTATTCATTATACTTCCATATAATATAGCGTCCACCTTATTTATAATGGGATTTATAACAACAAGATTTACTATTATCTTTTAAAACCTACATTTAATGTAACAGTGATACTTTGTTCTCCAATTATTTCTTATACTAATATTACAATCATTGTATAAGGAAATAATTAAATGATCCATGATTATCATACATGGGTATTACATCCTTTTAGATGAATATAAATTATATTAAAAAAAACATTTCGAGGAGATTAATTGCTTAGTCCATATAAAAACACGGAAACATATACAAATAATCCACAAGTTATTTATGTCTTATCCCACTATGATATTTCAAAATATAACACCTCTTATATATATCATAAATAATTCATTTTTTCATAATCACGGGAAATGATACAATAGAAAGAGTGATCTTAGATACTTAGTAAGGGTAAACAAGGGAGATATGTATGCATTACATGAGATTACATTCGAAAAAAGTAATCCAAATTTGAAGGACCAACATTGTAAATCATGGAATAATAATTAGAAACTCATTAGAATTGAATCATAATATAATAATTTAAATGATCCCTATGTGTGTAAAATGTTCATAATACATAGATTTGTGAATATGGATAAGAATACAGAATATTATATCAAGGATGCCCACAAAGACATTCATAACATCTTAGGATTTGGATAACCACCCATGTACCTGATTCATGATTTGGATGAACTTGTTTTTATATTCGTTAAGGATAGGTATAACCACCTATTTACCCTACATTTCAATCATGTTCTAACAACTAGTGTACTCATTGAGTTCATATAGCATTTAACATTACCTAATTAGAGGGAGATAAATGTCCCACAAATCACAAAATGAAAATCATACATATTATGTCAATAAGATACTAATCTATTTATAATAACATAATACATTAAAAAATATGAGTTTCACTATATATTTCGTCTTTGAATAACCTCTGTCAATGAGATGGGTATTATAATCCTTTCAACCTGGAATAATATATGGAAGAGAAACCAATTTCAATGGAAATTTTTTATCAAAAACCATTCTGAGAAATAATAAGAATGGTATGCCTAGATCATATACCATGTAATTAACATGTAACATCAATGTATTCTATCTTATATGGAAAATTATTTTGATCAAACATTGAAAACATTTCCAAAAGAAAATATTCTTTCTTATTAAAGAAAAGAACTTTTAAAATGAATAAACAAATTTAAATCATTTTCTTTCATCATAACCATGAAATCCCCTAAAGGAAGTACAAAATCAATGATTTTTCATGACATAAAAAAATTAAGTTCAATTAATGCATAATAAAATGAGGATTTCATTAGTTTTTTTTAAATCAGAAAGGGTAATTTTTGGAAGATGATATGATGATTTATCTCAATATAATTATATCAACTGGAAAACAATTGTAAATTTGTTTTAAAAATCCTTGGAGAATATATAATTAGTTTGGATTCGTTTTTAGAAATCATGGTTTTAGATTATTTTTTTTGAATGAATAGATAAATAATGATGTTTTTTCTTAAAACCAATATATCACTTATTATAAGTACCATATGTTGAAAAAATAGTAAAATTACATGATAATATTATGAGTAAGTATATTAGAATAAAATTAAAATGTTTATTGAGATAGGGACATAACATTTAATCATTCGACACATAATCATAAACAATCTCGATAAAGGATTATATTTTAGCATAATATCATTACCACTTTTTTTACATTAAATTATAATCACCTTGAATGAATTAAATAAATATAGAACACAAAATTTCAAGAGGATAAATAAATTCATGATATTAAAAGTCATTGGTTATTTATGCACCTGGTAAAATATTATAGGTTAATAACATCATTTATGCCTCAAAGAAATATAATTGAGACCAATACATTACCACTTTAGAAATATATTGATTCATAATCCATAATAAGGAATACCATCTAATAAATATTTAAATATCTTAAATGTAATATTATTAAATATATAATAAGTCCTAGGGGAGGAATGCATAATTATGTTTCCTTTAATTACCATATTCCATTGAAGTGACATCACTGATTATTTATGTGGTTAATTATGTATCTATCCATATAATACTGAGTTCCACATTATATAAAATTATCATATGTGCATCTCTAAAAAATGAAGCAACTTTATTTTAAAGAATTAATTCATTACAAGTTAGTAGTTTTACACCAGCACTATAGGGAGAGAATATATAGTTAATTTATGTTTTTCATCATGGTGAGGAAATCAATTAAAAATAAATGGTATGATACAAGGATAACCAAAATAACATCTATTATAGGAATATCATATAATGTTCTGTTATTTGTTTCTAATGGGACAGACTATATAGTCATATGTTTTTTTGGATTTCTTCTTCAAGAGGAACTTCATGTTAGATATTTTCTTATTCTATAAATGTGTATATAATGAAATATTTATGGTAGTAAATCCATAGTTATTATAATGATTTCAACTATTAGGGTCTTCATTTTTATATATTTTTTTGTTTTATTTCTTGAGAGGGATTTCAAAGAGCTTTCTTATTTTTAGTATATTTTATATCTTTATAAAAATATATTGGGAGTGACTTTAGAGTAGTTAACTGAGTTTCTATATTGATATCCAATATTATAAATTGTTGATAAATGGATATATAGGGAAAGAAATCCAAGGCATCCAATCATCCATTGGTGATAAGTATATATGAAATAAGAATCACAAGTGGGACCTACATGAATCATTATCATATAAGCTTATTGATGACCTCTATTATGGGGAATCTATAAAGTAACTCAAGATTTATTTGATTTTTTTCCATTAGGAGTACCCTTATAGATACTGATTTATTAGTTTCATTCATGGGTAGGAAATTCGATTTTTATTCCTAATAAATAAATGAAAATACACAACACATGATATATTATTACCACTAATAATCACGATATATATTCCTTATTTAGGTCCTATATTGTAGTGGATTTTTCATTAACATAATTTTTAATACCATCAAGTTAGTTCATTATTTATTCATTGAAAATATACACAAAACATTCTCTGTGGAGAACAAACAACAATATTAGCTTTTATTCCTTGTGTAATTCCCTTGGGGTTTCATTCTTTTTGGTTAGCATAATTTGGGGGAACATCATATTCGATATTTTTCAATTGTAGAAAAAAATTAAACAACCAATGATATAGGTAGGATGAAAATATTTATTATAATTATTTCTATAGAGAGGGCCATTGTGTTTAGTGATTTATTGGTTTCTATCAATGTGATAAACATCACATCATCTTTTCCTTTTGAAATAGAAATAATATCTAAAAAATATGATCAATAGAGAACCTTTAATGTCATTAACCTGGATTCCATGTGGTGGGACATTGTAGTTTATATTTTCTAAAGAGTATGGAATTGGAGAACCTATTCAATAGTTAACAATAATACATTATGGGGGAGGATATCTATGACATTCAGAAAAATTATCACCTTCATGCTAAATGACTATACTACCTTGGGGAGGAAATTTATGGCATGTTTTATAGAGAGAACCTCAAGAGTTACTATCCTGGATTCAAAGTGTAGGACCTCTAGGGTATTTAATTTGTATGTTTCATTCATGGGGAGGAACATCAAACTGAATATTTTCATCATCACAAAGTGAACATCTAGAAATATATTATTTTAGAAGGAATGCTATATTTATTATTTTGGATTTTATGGGGAAGACTGACATGGTATTTTGTTTATCTGTTTCCTTCATGGGTACATTAATTATATCAGTTATTAACTTCTTCTTAAAATTAAAATCTATGAAACATGGTATGGTGAGGAGAACATGAATTGTTGGATTTTCCTTCATCTAGATAACCATCATTGTTATAGATTTTGATTATATGGTGTGGGGAGGACTCCTAGTTAGTCAATCATCATTATTTATGGAGAATATCCAAAACTAATTCTATGATGGTGATCCAATTGATCGGTATTCATAATTAATTGTAGAGTATACGGATCCATAACTTTTTATATATAGATATTATATCAAAATAGATTTAGATTCATTACAATATATTAATATCTATTGTAGAATCATTTTGGTTTAATATCATAGGAAAAATGGACACATAAAATGACGTAATCCGAAAATATCTACATCATTCTCCACATAGTTCATCACCATTAAAACCAATCTTATACACATCATGAATAATATTTTTATTTACACCCTATTGAAAATATGGAATAATAAATGGTTGTCTTAGATGATCAAGTATGTAAAACAATATGTGATATCAATGATATCTTAAACATAACCAAATCACAACGTGAATGAAACCAATATCTCAACCATTAAACATCATACCCAATAATTCATTGATTAGAAATAGGATACATGGAATAAAAAATTATCATTTAAAAATACATGAATCATATGTGTGATAAATATCATGAATTAATCAAGCACTATAAATTCATAACACAATATGGAAAACATTCCATATGTGTGTGGAACCATCAAAGAATAAAAACAATTTCATATGTCAAGGTTTGCTACCAATTCATTGTAATAATATTTGATCAAGGATCCACACATATTATATATATCATAAAAAATTAGAAAACATCACATATATCCCAATGTGTATCATGCATACCATCATAAATCCCATAGTTATCTCTTGAGATATAAAACATTACCCATTGCTTGGGGTGATATATAATTCCTAGAACAATAAAAAATAATAATAAAAATAATAAAAATATCTTATAAAATTTCATTAAAATTTCATTAAATAAATATAATAGAACATTTGAAAAAATGATGGTTTTCAGTAAAATTTCATCATTTCAATATAGCTTAACTCCTGGAAAATAAATAGGTCATTTAAACATTTCATCATCAATATCATAAATTATCTAGAGAAAGAATAGTGATTGTATCACTGCATCATATAACTTGTTTTGAATAAAAAATATAAGGATGTTATTATATATTAAAATGTTATTTAATTGTTCATAGAATATTTCTTAAGGAAATAACATTTTCTTTTTTAAAACACTTCTTGAAAATTAATTAATATTATCAATATCTATAAAATAATTTCCATTTATGTGATCCTTAAAAACATATAATAGATGCTTCATACCATTTATTGATCAATAAATAGGGAAATTTAGATCAAGTAATTTATAATAATATAAATATTCCATTCATATTTTTGGTAAATATTAAATATTACCAATGTTGAAACATGATTATAATATTAATTTTAATTATTTATTAAAATTAAAAATTTGGAAAAATTACATTTAAAAAACCGGAAAATTATAAAAAAATAATGAATCATGATTATAACAGAAATTCATGATATTTTTATAAACTACTATAAATAAACAATTGGTGATATGTAATCTGTCACATGGAGGTAAAATTATGACAAAACACCCTTACATTAATTTTGACGAGATTCAAAAGTTCATTATCGAAATATATAAAATATTTAAATTTATTATAAATCTATAAAATATTTATTTAAAAACATATAATATCAATTATGATTATTTTTAACCATTTTGGGTCTTATTTTTTAATAACACTATATTAAAGTCATTCTTTGCGAGTTTAAACTATTTATCATTTCATAAGAATTTTAGTTTTGTAGTTATGATCCATTAAATTTGATCATCGTTCCATTATATATTATATTTGAATCTTGAATTTTATATAATATATATTCATAACATATATTTATATATTTATATTTATCTATAAAATATACTGATATGCAAATTAAATATGTGTCTCATCGATATGATAGGTCATACATATACACGATTATTGTTTTCATATTTCAAAATGTAGAAAAAAATAAAGGTATGTAGAAATAAACATTATAGAATCGTTAATATACCATAAAAATCATATAAATTCATTTAAATATATAATTATTACTAATTATGTAAGCTTGAAATGAAAAATTATTCACATTACATCTAGGAGATGGTATGACAAACAAAAACTCATGAAATATTATCGCTTTCAAAAAAATTGAAATGTATTATGTTATATATGGTAGATTAATTACATAAGAATAATTATTTCAGAAATATCATAAATAAACACTATAACCCTCATAATAATCATCCATTAAATTTGTTTATGGAAAATTAATTATTTCCAATATGGATACGATATGTGTTATGTACGCACAAGTGATTCTTTCACATCCCATTTTATGGAAGGAATTTTAATCACAAAAGATTCATTAGAATAATATCTTTTTTGTATATTTATGATTTATTATTTAGTGAATAATATTATATATTAATTTGAGTTTTATGGAAAAAATTAAGTAGTTCTGAAAAGATGAATCACTCTTTTTCAATAGACCTCTTTTTGATCAATTAAAAAAATTTCTTTGAACAAAATTTAAAAAAAGGTGAACTACTATACAGTTTATAAGTAATATTTCAATATAATATTCTTTATTTTCTCTATTTTAGATGGATTAACATGATATAAATAATAGAAATATGGGGTTCCCATTTTTATGTGCGATGATAGGAAATCCTGGAATTTTTTAAGTGATTAAATATTAATAATGTTATTATCTTAAAAAATTATTCCAAATCAAAAGAAAATCAATGATAAGATAGGATGTGGTATAAATCCCATCAACTAATAAAATATTGACTGGTTTATATGGTGTTTTAAAACATAAATTTTTTTCTAACCATTTGTAATCAAATTGTATCCATAGCCACAATAATGAATTTTCAACTCATAAAAATATATAATTTTTCATATACTGTTAGAATGGATAATAATTTTATGGGATGATATTTATTACCATTTCCAAACCTAACTGTCTTGTAAAAAAATTATAATTTTTTAAAATACTTTTTTCATTTATTGTAACGTCCCAGGTAAATAAAGAATAAAGTATTTTCATATTTATTATTATTTATGAATTAAATATTAATTTTACTTTAAATGGGTTGCTATGTTCGATAGCGTACCAGATACACAACAAAGAGTTTCATTGAAATCTTACGTTGCAGACTAGTAATAAAATAATATTATTTTAAATGGTAGTTTACACATAGCCGTTGTATTGGCGGGAATGGATTCATATAACTAAAATATGATTATATATGTTTTTAAATGTTATTACAATTATCTAATAAAACGTAAAGGCTTAAAATACCAAAAGAATTCAATTTTAGGCTTTTCTACCCTAATTTTCACTAAAGGTTCACTTATCACCTTTTAATGGTGAACCATTATTAAATATAGTTTTGGTCACTTTTATAGATTCTATTGGACCAAAGAAAACTCTTTTTTAGAATCGGGACATCACAATTTACTTTGTGTAAATTTTTGGTATTTTTCCAATAATGTCCATTTTTTTAATGAATAGTGAAAACTGTTGTATTTTAATTCAAAACCTCTTTTCAATATAATTTATTTATATGATTATATTATCATTTGAATTGGGTTTAAAGTGCAAATAGAATATATTTTTACCATTTAATCCAATGGTGGACATTGAATTAATTTCACTTTGAAATTGGACTTAAACTAGTGTCAATCTCTTAATATATATTGTTTCATAAAAACACGCTATTTGTCATGACAGTGGGAATGAATTTTTAAATTAATTAATGTAACTAATATGTTTTGAATTTTTTAAAATAGACATCATTTTTTAATTCTGAATATCAAATATAGCTTAGGGTGAATTTTTGGTATTTCTCTAAAAAACATCAATTTTTGATGAATAGTGAAACCACTAAGTGGTACTTATAAAAAATGATTTTTCGTTTAAAAGAAATTTTACCACTTCTATATTTTGAATTTAAAAAATCATACATACATGGTTGTCATTAAGATGTAAAATGTGGTTTAATGGGATTAAAATAATTTTTTTGGTGAATAGTAAATTTTAAGTTTTTAATCGTGATTAGAGGTAATTAGTGTAGTTTGAGGTAAAAATAATGCTTTAATAATATGAAATGACCTAGACACATGTCCTAACCTTATTGGACGTGTCATGGCCGACCGAGAAAATACATGGGTAACCTTGGGGACCCCATGGAGCCACTTTGGTAGGAAAATAACATTGATATTTTTTTATTTAATCTTAAAATTAAAATGTAACAAACATGTGTCTTTTTACTAAAACAATTTTTATATGGGGTTATAAGAGTCATATTTTTTACTATAATTATTAATTAGAAATATAAAAATATATCCTATATCATGATTTTTTTTATAATTTTTAGACACTAAATAAACTAAATTATTTATGATACCATGATGATGCATCGATTACCTCATTATTTAATGATTTAAATAAAATGAAAAGATAATGTAACATATAAGACCTAGACATTTCACAAACCTATTGGATGGGTTTATTTTGAAACCTTATCAACTTATCCTCGAAATATATCCTTTTGGGATCTTTAAAATCCGAAAATCATTTTATAATAAAGTAATATTTTATTACTTTCCAAGAGTGATCCTCCTTTTCTCTTATAAAAGGCCCCCACCTCTACCACCTTACACACACCTCTCAAGACATTGGCTCGGCAAAACCCTGCCCATTTCATCTCTCCACATCCCTCTATACATCATTGAATCCTCACTTTGGGTAGAATCCTTTACAAGGAAGCCTTTGAGCTCAAATCGAAGAGAGTTACCCGATTTAAAGGTAATGTTTCCCTTGTGTTCTTTTGATTTATTTTTCTTCTCAAAACCCCTAAACTCTTTTTATTAATTTTTTCTTTGTAAAAACACCATTATTTTAAATATACTAGGATTTTGTTATAAGAAATATTTGAGCTACACTTTCACACACCTCCGTCTAATGGTTAAAGCACATACTGTTTCTGTGGATGGCGAATTACTGCCTCACGAAACGATGATTGTTCGATATTATTTTAACACCTTCAAAGGTGGAAATTAATATGTAACTATACTTATATATGATATATAATATGTTTATGTTTTCCTTAATCTTCTTTATTTTTCATTTATGGAATATTTTTATGGTTACCATTATGGGTAAACGTGATATCTTCATTTTAGGAAGTGCGGACTACCGCCCCCTCAAAGTGATTTGATTCGTTAATGCCATATGTGAGACGTATAGAGGATTGAATTAATGGTATTTCATATGATATCCTACTGTAATTATAATATAACTTTATACAATTATTATTTAATTCCATTGAATACAATAGAAAAATAAATGAAAGTAGTGTTCATGCGTACATACAGCTTACCGTCTCCATGATGTGTACATTTCATTTCTTATCTCCAAATGTTATGCACTATTATAAGTACATATATATAATGGATATATATGTAATATATTACATCTAAATGAAGTATATCATTCTGGAATTATAATATATATATATCTCTCATTTTGTTTTAATTCCATTAATATGACAAAAAAAATGAAAGTTGTGTTCATGCGTACGTACGGCCAACCGTCTCCATGAACAGTGATTTTAATTTTCTTATCTCTAAATGTTATGGAGTAGTATATAATGAATATTTACTGGATATATATGATATTTAAATCATTAATACTATTCTGTAGATGATTTAATCATAACTACATGGACAATCATTTTCAAACGAGTTCATTTTTGACTCATGTACCAAACATCGACAAAAACGTCTGATATGAACTGACATTATTAAACAATTATTATAACATTATAATATGTGATATAAACTGAATTATAATCTTTAAAATATTTCCTTAAGCAATTATAAATTTAACGATGTTTATTATTTAGGAATATAAAGAAATGAACAAGACAAGTCAGACTTGAGGTAAGGGATCATACTCCTATCTTTCTTTTTAAGTACACTCTTTTATGTCATTCTTTTTAAGATCATCTTTATTATGATTGGGATGTTATTTTATATTACTCCTACTGTAATTTCTATGTTCATATGATGATAGACCCTATTTTCTATCATAAATCCATTTTGGATGTTTTGAGTGGCGTCGTTAGGCTGCCAAATCTTCGTAAGAGATCCAACCTCTCTCTTTCTTTTTAAGTACTCTCATTTATGTCAGTTATTTTAAGCCCATATTTCTTATGTTTGGGGATGTTCTTTTATATTCCACATACTTTACTTTTTATTTTCATATTATGGGAGACTTTATTTGATCTCATAAATCCATTTTTGGAAGTTTTAAGTGGTGTTGTTAGGCTGCCGAGTTTTCGTTAGGGATTTTTCATCTCACTTTTATCCTCGTGACATTTATGCTACGTTTGCCACTATTTCCTTTGAGTGGTGTATGTACTGCCCATTATTATACACTTTTTGTAGTATAATTTCATTTATGGGTATTTACATCTTCATTTTATGACCCTTCTTCAATGGGGTGTACTTTTCAAACGTCACCAAACTCGGTAAGGAGACCTTTCACCCTCCTTGTTTTTTAAAAGACTTCTTTTGTTATGTCTTTTAATTCACATACTATTATGTTGGGATATGTTCTTATATATCCTTATTTATGTAACTTTTATGTCCATGTGATGAGATCCACTTTATCTCTCTAATCAACAATTTTTTGTAAAATTTTATGTGATGCCGTTAGGCTATCGAATTTTACCAAGGGAACTTCTTAACCCAATTTCGATTTCTTTGGGTTAAACATGTAGTTATTGACTATGTAATCCTTTGAATATGTGTGAATAAAATTTTATTGTTTTACACTTAATATCCACTTATATTGGGGGTATTTATATTTGTCACACATAATTATGAGATTGATTTATCCTTAATTTAAGGATACCTTCTTTATAATGGATTTCTTCTAATTTTACATTTCTTTTGAGACATCATTGTTGTTATGCACCAATTCACTCTTATGTGGTGTGTATAATATCCTTTGAAATATTATATCATGAATCCCTTTATTCTCATGATATTATAAAGTTCGGATTAAATGTTATTCCGCTATTATTTGTATTCAAGAGTCTCTCATTTTGTTAAAAACTCTTTAACAAAAATATCGTTTTAAATGTTTTAATGATTTATTATTCTAAATCATTATCATTAATGTCCATGTTTTTAAAATGGTTTTTAGTATTTAGTTATATGGACATTAATTTTTTAAAATTATAATTCCAATAAAAGCTTCAATGTGGTATGGGACACTTTGATTCAAAAATATCTTTTAAATGATTTTTGAAAATGGATTGATTAATTCAATATCATGGAATTAATTATTTTGATTTAAAATGAAATTTTGTTATTGAAATGTTTATATTTTCAATATTTTATGTGTAATTGTCGTACTTGGACATTTTACGGGTGGTTACATGATAAACCATATGATGGGTGATGCCGTGAATACCAGGACGGGTGGTTACGTTATAACCTCCAATGCATTGGGTATGGAAGTTGGCCGTATGGTTATTCCATTAATTATGTGTGGAAGTTGACCGTATGGTTATTCCATTTAAGTATTTTTATGTCCCAAGTTACCTTAATATGTTATTTGATCTTTATATGAGTTTTATTGTAATCTTTTGGTTATAGAAGGGTGTGTAATGAACCTTTATTCAGTGAAGAGTTTTTACTACTGCATAAAGATGGAAAGTATTACTTTGATAAAGTATACATGGTTTACTTGTTGTTTTGAAAAACTAACAGTTTTCATTCTTTGTGTATCCCTTACTGAGCTTTTTATGCTCATCCCAAGTTCTTTTTTGAAATGTTTTTCATAGGACTTAACGTGGAATAGTGTTAAGGATGTGATCAAGGGAAAGTCATGCAACCTAAAACATGGAACTAGACATCTTTATTTTTAAGAGTTTTTATTTTATGGAAACTCAGTAGAAGTTTCAAGATTGTAATCTTTTGAGATGTAATAGTTATGTCCTAATTCTATAAAACTCTATACCTGAAAAGATCCTCAATGTAAATTATTCATGTAATTCAATATCAAGTAAGGTTTATGGTCGGGGCTATATATTTATAATTTAAAATAAAATCTTATTAATTTCATTTTTCTAAAAATTCATTGAATATTACATGAAAGACCCCAAGTCAATTGTGTACTTAAAATATAATCATTTCACACATTTCTAATGTGTTATAATTATCAATAAAATTGTCACGGCACAAAAACATAATAAAATTGGAACACTTTATACATTTTAAAAATATTATAAATTATTTTTCAATTAATTTAATTAATTTTTTTGTATCGTTGAGTATGTATTTTAGGTAATTATTTCATTACAGACAAATAAAAAATTTATAATGAAAAAAGAAATTCCAATTTAAAATTAAATCTTGTAACTTAACTAACATTATTTTTAACCGTACATAAAATTTATATATATATTAATTATAAGTGATTCAAATTTTATATATTTTTTTTTAAAATATAGATATCTATCAATAGTAAGGTAAAATTGAACTTAAAATCCATATATTTTAATTTTTAATGGCTATTCAAGATTTATTTCCAATTCAATGAAAAGATATAAATTTTTTGGGTTGATTTGGTTACCTTATATCATGGTTTTAAACAAAATTAACCAGATTATTCCATTATTATTGTAATAAAAATCTATTACGATTACTTCTTGTAATTACCTAAAATAATTGGGGTTTTTTACCAAATATTGACATCTTAATCCCAAATATAGAATAAAATTTTCAAGAATCATTTTCTATAACTGGATGAAATCAATTTTAATATAAATTCATAAAATAAAATGAAAAATATTTTTATAGAAATTTTATTTTTAATCATAAAAATAATCTTCTAAAAATATAAAGATTATTTCTAATTTAAATTGGATAAATTATTTTATTATAAATCAAATAATTCAAATGTCACTATAATAAAAAAACCAAAATTTATTGTGTCCTTTAATATTCTAAATATATTTAAATGTATAATTGTCTTAAATAAATTTTATTTCCTTGATATTAAAATATAAAAGAAACAAAAGGATGTTTGAAGAATTACATTATGTTTAATAGTGTATAAAACCTGAAATTGTTTCCTAATGAACCATGACCTTCTATTTGAATATAAATATTATAACATAATTATTGAATTTATGTGTATGATTAAAATTTATCTAATTGTGATATATATATATATAATGGTCCAAATAAATAATAATTTATTGCTAAATATTTCTATATAATCATACATAATTTTATTAATGCCATTTTATGCTTCCCAATAATTATTATTCAGAAAAAGTAATTACTTTCAGTTTTATTTTTTGAATTATAAAGAAGTATTATTAATATTATAAATTTTATATTAATAAAAGAATAATTTTTAAAATAATCATTTTATAATTATCATTGGGTTAAAACATGGGATTTTTCTAAAATAGTTGCATTTTCAATAAAAAGTGAAAATTAATCACTTTTCAAATATTTTTGTGCATTTAAATTTTGTTATGTAATTTAATGGTCACGTTATTCATTGAATTTTATTTCCAAGTAAAAAATATTTATACTTTTCTATTTAAATAAAGTAATTACATTTTAATAATCTATATTCCTTATTTTGATGTATGATTTTTAGTCTAAAAAGAACAATAAAAATTTTAAAAAATAAATAT
Source organism: Viscum album (assembly GCA_963277665.1). NCBI lineage: Eukaryota > Viridiplantae > Streptophyta > Magnoliopsida > Santalales > Viscaceae > Viscum > Viscum album. The sequence goes on from OY728152.1 coordinate 1,380,212,005, forward strand.
ATAATGTTTATCAATTTTAATTAAGAAAAATTATTTTTATAGATGAATTGTTTAAATTAAATTTATATAATTTATACAATATTATATTAAATTAGGTCAATATCATGAAGGTTACTATTCATATTTCTTATATAAGATTAAATTAAGGTTGAAAAATAAATTTTTTAAAATCTATTTTTCGATACGATTGGAAGTTTTATATTAAATTAAATTTCCCCAAAAATTTGGTGAAAATAATTCCATATCTGTATTGTGATGAATTAAAATTTTAACACCTTTAATAATAATTTTTTTCATAATGATTAGTAATGATGATAACTTTTATTTACTAAAGTTAAGAATAAAAGGGGTCTCATGCATTATAGTTGCCTATGATACAATTAACATTCCACAAACAGATAATTGTTATTTAATATATTTTTCCTCATATTTAGTAGTAATTTTTCAAAATAATCTAATAATATTAAATTTATATTTGTCTTAACGGATAAATTTCCCAGTTAAAATAAAATAATTACCATAGTGATGAATAAAATGATATAATTATGAAAACATAGTTGATAATGAAGATTTTATTTAAAACATGTTTCTTTTTTGTGGTGGATTCTTGGAATGACATTTTATTACTCTTAATCCTTTATTTATCAAATTTTTTGGAACATTAGATTAGTGTGACTTAACATTGTTAAAAATATTGGTGTATTTATAAAAATATCATTCCTCTATTATTAGATGGCACTCTGTAGAATCACTTTTGGACACATTTGAAGAATGTTTTCAGGAAAATATCCCAAAATAAGATCTCACAAAAATCATGAGAAAAATTATATATATTACCTTTCCTACCAAAATACCCGGCATAGGATTATCCAAATGAGGTTTCTCTAAGAGATTGTAATCTTTTTGATGAAGTAATTTATTTTTAAATATTTCTAACAATTTCCCATTATTTTATAAGAATTGAAATATAATAAAAATAGTATCATATATATATTTAGATGTTAATATTTTTGTGGAATAATATTTATCCATCTCCATCAATATTAAATTCCCATCAAATCCATTGCTAATAAGTACGAATGACTTTCTCCCGATGAACTGATTTAATTTGTTTTCCATCACCGAAAAACATGGATAATCATAATGATGGAAATAATAAATATATGTGATAAATGTTAAACTAAATAATTTCTATAATGTTTGTACATTATCCCCTTCTTTTCCCTTTAAACCATATAAATAATTATAATATCGCTAATGCATACATATGGCTAATCGTTTCAATGAACTTATGTGATTTAATTTCCTTATAAAACATTCTATAATTTTTATAAATATGTATCTAATGAGTAAAAATGTAATTTTAAAAAATAATATAATTTTTTATATGATAGATAGATACATATATATATAACCTATTGATAATAAAAGGAACTTCTGTGACAAAATATCCATTAGAAATCAATGAAATTAACACACAATACAATATTAATAATAATAAATTATTAATGAATGCAAATTAATATGTTAATGGAGGATAATATATGAAATAATAAACACATATGAGGTAATTTTATATATTAATATATTTTTTCGAAACATTATTCATAATTTCAAATCATGATAAACAAATCAAGGTGTGAGGTAAGGTCTTTTTTTCTCAATTTCCATTCATTGATTCATATTGTAATGGCATGCACGGAATTTATTTCATAAGGTATATATACACCACCTTATATATGTAATATAAAATATAAATCATCCATCACATTAATTTATTTTTCAATATCAATTATTACATCCAAGTATATTTGACATGAAAATTATGAAGTGGTAATGAATTTCATAACTCAATTTATTTTCATTTGGTTATATTATTTCATAATTTTATTTTATTTTATATGATTTTATGAATAATGTATTTTGAAAATATTATTTCTTTTTACCCTTTTTTTATATGTATTTACGTTTTATATACATAATCAACTCATTTTTTAATTCTCAGTAAAACCTTATGATCTTTGTACAGGTTTTTCATCTAAAAAATGTCTTCTTGGGGACATATGTCATGTTATACACCTATCAAATTCTATGAGGTAAATATACTATCCATTTTATTTTTTTTATCATTATTTTTTTCAAATTCATGTAATTTAATGTTTCGTTTAATATTTTTATTTTATATCTATTACAATTTAGATGTTTTTAAATTTTTAAGATATTTATGATTCAATATCATTTTAATTATGACTTTTAATGGTTAAATTTATAATGAAATAAATTATATGATAATATTTTTAGAACCCCATTTAAATTTCAATGAATCTATTTTTTCATTGTTCTTTCATGTAATAGGTCCATTTTATTATCTTTGGTAGTTAAAATTAATGAGAAAATATTTCTAATAAGATCTTATTTCATTTATCTCTTCAGATAGTAGTCCATTGTAATTTAATCCATGGTTTATAAAATAGTTTTCAAAAATATTATACTATTATTATATAATGTGATTTTAACCAATAATTGGATATTTAACAAATGCAGTAAATGGGATATACTTGTTTTATGTTTCCAAAATGATGTCAATTTTACTTTTCAAACAATAATTTGGAGTAAATATTTATTCTCGGTACGAATAGAAATTCCATACCTTCATGACTACTCATTTATTTTATGATTAATTTAAAAAGATAATATGATATATATTTTTATATAAAATTTTACTAATAATATTGATAAATATAGTTTTTATGTTACTATAAATATTAAATGTACATTTCTATGAAAACTGTTTTTAATATCTTTTTATTAAATTTCAATTCCTAAAAGACAACTAAGATAAATTTTTATATACTCCATTAAATATATGTTTTAATGATACCATACTATTTTATTCTTGGGATGGTTTATGATTAGTTTTCCATGGTAATTTATTAAAAATGAATTCCATGAATACTATTGTTTATTCATTAACTTTCCATGAAAATATTCCCATTTATGTGGCTAGGGGATGTTATATTTCCCCTATAAATCCACAATTTTTATCATTGATATGCATAAAATGTAAATCAGATCTATATATTTTGTTGTAATATTAATTCTATATGATTTTTTAATGTAATGTTTCCCTGTATGAGTATTCAATATTTGTAGGAATTTTTCTGGAGCCAGGAGTAGAGATGGCCTGAAAATATAAACCCCAATGAGCCTAGAAATATTTCTATTATAATCAAAAATATAATAATAATAATCAAGCATATTTTTATTAGAATATATGAATAAATAAAAATTATAGTATTTGACTAGAAATATGAGGCCACCGTTGATTCTTGCATTCGGTCATTACCCTAGGTATGATATAATAATTGTTAGTGTTGGGTGAAAGGTTTAAAGTCATTTCTATAGGAAATAATGAAACACATTCACAAATTTATTTATTTGTTTAATGTTTACATAGAAACCTATTTTCCATATAATTATAACATTATTTTGTGATATATGTTTTTTAATATAATCATAAAGGCCAACAGAACCGTTGGATAGATCGTTATTGTAGAAAAACAACATATCGACATTTAAAATCTTTTCACTATAGAAGTTCTAGGATATCACCAATGATGTCAATATAAAATTGTTATTCAATATCAATCGATGAATTTTAAAAGCATGATTATGTTTTATAAATATTTGACCTCATTTTAATATCCTATGATTAATTTCAATAAATTAACTAACATATTTATTTGTAGATCAATTGTATTTAGTGAATCATTTTATTTGCTGGGAATTTAGGGATTTATATTACTATATCATCTCTATATCTTCATTTTTCTTTCTAATATAAATGAATCATGTCTAAAAAACATTTGTTGCGTTACATAAATCATGTTTGTGTTTTTTTTTCATTTCATTTCCCTTTCATTGTTTATTCATGTTCAATGTTTCTTTTTTCATTTTATTTGAGAAATAATGAGGGAGAAATTCTTCCTCATCTGTTTCCTAGAATAATGGATTTATACCACATACCTAGGTTTTCAAGAATAATGGGATGATATATAACATTATGTGATCAAAATAATGACAATATTATAGGTATTTGTTTGTGTTGTGAAGATCGATGTTGGGATGGTATGACGATATGGTTTCTCATGTGAATTAGATAGTAGAATACATGAGATCAGTGAAATAAAGTATTGGATAGAATTGATCCATGATATTGGGTGAGGAACGTGGTATATTTGGAGGCACTTTGAATGTTCGAAGAAAGATTATATATTCCATTATTTCTTAGAAATTCTCAATATACATGGAATGTACTTCATGAAGAAACAATGAGTATCATGAGACCATTGATGGATCCGGTTTCTACAGACGGTGAAGGATAACACACCATGTTTACCCTCCAATACATAGTGTGTATCTTAGATGCATATAAAAATATTTATATGTATCAGAAAACAAGGATTCTTGTATTAATAACACACCATTTGGTCCATGTCGCACACTATCTACACCGTGGTAGGATGGTCAAATTTTATATGGAGTAAATGCCCAAAGAATCAGGTTTCTCCGCACTGTGTGTTTGGAGGGGAAAACACTTTGTACTTCTAAAGAAGAATATAATGTTCCATATCATAATATAAACATCCTAAACCCTTTAGGAATCACAAAATATTGTATAAATTTATATTCCATGTGATTGTGAGATATGGGTTGTAGCAATCATAGTAAGACGCATTGTGTAACCCGAGGAAGATGCCATATACTCCGTCAAATACATGTTAGAGTTCCCTTTTCCCGTGGTTCATCTTATTTCTAATCTTCTATAATATTTTATATACTATTATATGCTGAGTGTGTTGCCTTGGAAAATTGCTTTGAGGGTTATATGGGGATTCAGATCCCCATTATAGGATAGTGACTACTCTATTGCTTCCTTGTAATTGTAATAGTGTGATGGGGTTCCCCATTATAGGATTGAGTTTGTATCAATCTACATCTATAGGGGTTTGTGGTATCTAGTACCAAGCATCATATGATGTGTTTTTGGGAGAGGAATGTCCAACACAGACATGGATATCAATCCCTTTTCTATAATGTTAAATCCAGTATGGTCATGCATCCCACCAACTACCCCTATGTAATGACCCCTTATCTATGAATCATGATATCATCAATTTTATGCGGTAATAGTCCAATTTAATGTCTATCTTAGTTGAACCATATCATTTTATTTTGTTATTAATTTTTCCTATACCTAATGAAGAAAAAATTCATATAAATTAAATAGTAGAAAAGTAGCTCATGGAGTGGTTTTATATTAGAAAATCATTACCTTTATATCTCGAAAAGATTTTTATGTCTGGTTTTATAGTTGTGACCATGTGAGAAGATGTACCATTCTATTTATTTGAAGATTATTTTAGTTTTTTATTATACCATATATCTTGATTTAAATATATATATATATATTGTGTTGAGATTACTACTCTTGATGTTTTATGTTTTGATATATCAATGTCTCATACTAGGTGTTTTTATGCTCACCCTTAAATGGTGATTTTCAACAGATGTCTTGCCTTATGAATTCGATTGATCTTGTATTTAACGATTAGAGTACAATGAGTAGGGATAGAGTAGTTTGGGTTAGATATAGCGAGGTGTAACATTGAATTTCATTGGACATTAGCCCACTATTTATAATCATGTAGAACCTTTTTAAATACTATTAGGTGGGATGATATTTGAAACATTTTTATTTATTCATAGTATTTTTACTATATCATGCTTTTGTATAGATGATATGCATGAATTATTATCATTATTATTTCTTCACATTTCAATGTTTTGTGGGATTGGTGATATGTTCATTCCAATATGTACTTTAGAATAATACATCCCATATGCGTGATCGGCCTACTCATTTCTATTTTCAATCACCTAGGCTATTAGAGGTATGATTGGGGTAGTCACACTCAAATTATCGCTAGCATGGTGGGACCCACTTGTAGGGGTCATGATAATGTGGTATCATAATTGTTATCTTATGATTATAGTTTGTAGATTATTTTTTGGATATTATTTTTTGTTTTCATCATACTGAAAAAATAATATGTGTTTTTAGTCCAAATTCCATGTCAGGGACTTTTGTGTTGGTATAGTGGATGATGTTTCAATCCACTAGGACTCTGACTACCTTATTATTGACATGGTATATGTTGGATCACCATGATGGACAAACATTGTTACATGGATTATATAAGAATTGGTTGGGGTTTCCATGTCCTTCTTATGTGACCTAACAAGTTATAAACATTAACCTTGGTAATTCATTCCATGTATTACTATGTTTTCTAGATGTAATCCAGTATGGTTTTATAGTAGAGTATAGAGTATGGTTCAATGAGTGATGTGGCCTATGTGAAGGGGCATGGTCATGAGGTCATCACTCTTTAGTATGGCTAGAAGATTGATCTTTGACCAACTGATAAGTTCACAAACCCAACTATAATGTTTAATGTTTATACATCATGTTATAATAAGACATTAATGAACAATTGTTATGGGATTATGATGAATAGGGATTATGTGTGTGTTTTCATAATACAAGGAAGGAATCGTCGGGGACCTAGGGTTATCCAGAACCGCTAACGACAGGAAAGTACTCAAGTCAATAAAAAAGTGGTTTCTTCAAAAACAATACGGATAAATTAAATATCTTAAGATTTAATGGTTCTATTTATAGTAATTATGTATTTATATTGTGTATGAATGTCTTACGTGATGTGATTTAGTCTAAGTGACTATTGATGGAATTCCTCGGTAGAGTCATACAATGAGGAAGGAAGGTTCATAGGATAGTAAATGTTTCGGAGTACGTGGGGGAGTAGAAAAATATGGGTCAAATTTTTGGTAGATGTTTCCACCACAACCTCTTGGCAGGCCACCATAGGCTTAGGAAGCTAGTGGTTGTGAATTTTGATAGCTACTTGGGTTTGAGGTGCTCTACCAATATTCTCCAAGAGTGATTCGATGTCTGATTTGTGTTCTTCCTAATTTTTATAATAGTACTATTAAACACATGTGTGATCCAATATTTTTTCTCTTTTCTATGATTCTTTTTTGGATTACATGGTCCATCAATATGGAATTTAGTATGTATCTTTTGAAAAATCCCTAGATTCACCTGAAATATGGATTCACCATCCATTGGAAGGCATTCATGTGACATAATCCAATACCATACCATTGAAAAATAAATACCCATAGAAGATTGTTTCATTGTGATGAAGATTCATTATTTTTTTCATATTTTTTCATTGATGATTTTTTATACTAGGACATTTTCTAAATCTATAGTTTTGGTAAATAGAAAGTAATGGAAAATGATGAAATCCATGTAGAAGGAACTCATATAGGCTTTTTGTACTATTTTAGGTATAAAATTTGTTTTCACTTTCCCATTTTTTGTTTTCACATAGATATTAAGCCACATATCCCAGAGTGTAGACCCTATTTGACACATAGAAATATTTGTGGATCATTTTGGCTAGACGATTCTCATTGAGGACCCTATAGAGAGGAACAGTGGTAACACATGTCTATTAATGGTGTAATCTGACTCTTGGAGTAGTGAGATAGAGAGAGAATGTTGTACAATATATATCTTAAAATAATGAGACCTTCTGATGTTTACCATAGTACGTATTTGTTTCTTACCGCCTAGGATCACATGGTTTTCACCATTTAGTGTTCTGTATTTTTCATCTTACAGAATAGAGTTTTACTCCATATATAATGAGTTATGATAGGTAGGTAAGGTGGATCTCATGTAGAAAAGGATACAGATAAATCCATATTATATGGTTAGTAATTCCACTGTATAAGAGGATTCTTGGTGATTTTAGGTTCCTATTATGGTAGATGAGTATAATAGAATCTTTATTGGGGTTGATTTGGGTTTACCACTGCATCTATTGTTTTTTTCTTTAATTTTTCTATCACTCGGAGACCACATAGAAATTTTCAACAACATATCAAATACACACATTGAGTGGTATAAGATAAATATTCAATCAATTGTTTTTAGAAAAATGGGTCTTATAAGACCTAGTTTGTTCATCTTATAAGAACAATGTGTTTTACCTCAGGGATGATGTGTTACACCCATGATTTTTTGAAATATAGAGAGTAAATAATCTGATAATTCATTTCATATTACCTCATGATGAGGGTTTCTACACTTTTCTTATTTAGTAATCTAGAGAGTGAAAACTCATGGATATCAATTGTGATATTTTTCATGACTTAATATATAATATGTTTGTTCCATATTGATTTTCGTATTATGGGGAGAATTATATTCTTGTATAAGGTTGAATAATTAAAATAATTATGTTGTTAAATAAGGTGTTGATGTGATTTTTTTTCTATAGAAATACATATATTTGGGGTGAGGATATACTAGGAACACTTTGCATCAATTGGTCATATATGAGAGTTATGAAGTTTTTTTATGTCAAAATCATTTTTTCACACTCATCTATATGTTATATCAAATTTTGATTTTTAGTGATTTTTGAAATATTGGGAATACAATATATTTCAATATATGTTGAATTTTGATGATGGCATTTTCACATAGTTATGCCACATTTAGGGAACAATTTTGGATTAGAAGAAAGAAGCCATTGGGTCTCGGTAATAGTTGACAGTATTGCTCTACACATATATAATGGTTATGAAATGAGAGTAAGTTTGGTTCTTTTTAACATTATTCATCATCTTGTTTTGGTTTTGATCAATATGTGGGAGGATCATATACCATCAGTGGAGTTTATGTACTATTATTATTATAACTCCACTAATTATAGTAAACCAATTGAGGCTAAATATGGGTGAACATGAGGGGAACTATTGTACTTGTTGGGACAAGTGTAAAATAGAACATGGTTCCAAGAATAGGTTGTAAAAATTGTTATAAAATAGTTCTATCATTTGGGTATGTATGGGAATTTCCTTGAGTTATATGGAGTCCTTTGAGGATGAATGATTGAGGATTTTCAAAATAGATAATTATGTAGTTTTTTCTAGGGTGTTTGGATATCTATGAGGTCCTAAGTCCTTCCTTTTTCCTAGTATGATTTTTCATTAGAGAGGTGTTGTAATTCAAAACCTGATGGCCATAATAGTTATGGTTTTTGGGTTCTTTCCACATGTTATATTTGAGGTTTCATGTGAATGAATTGATAAATGATATTGATATGGTAGAGTTAACATTGAGGGTGTAGATAAAAATTAAAGGATCATATGGAATTAATAACCATTTGGAGAATACCATTTTGGGTAAATGGATCCCATAGGTGCAAGTTTCATTACAGGATGAGATACTATTTGAAGAGCATGTGGGGGTGGGAGACCCAGTTAAGATCTTTGTACCCTCTTTTCAAAGTTTGTGTTTTTTACTTTTTAGTGTAAAAAGACATGAAGGTGGAGAGAATTGTTTTTCTATTTTTTCCATATAATAATTTTTATTGTTTATACGAATATTTATGGATCGATGAAATGAGACGGTCTGAAAATATGAGGTCTAGTGAGACTAGATTATATATTATGTAAATGTTTAATATATTAATGACACTCATTAAATATTCTCTAAAAAATAGAATAACTCATAATTTGTGTTTTTGTTTTTAAATCTATGACAACTATTGAGTCCAAAATTTAGACTTTGACTGGGGTATGACAAAATCATTGGTCGCATTGGATGTTTGGTTAAAAATATTGATGAATGAAAATAATATAACAAGTTAAATAATTTATTTATATTATTATGTTCAAAATTGGCCTGTATAAATATATAAATATATATTTATGATTTTATTTTAGGTTTCCTATCATAAAACTAGATATAAATAATAATTTTGGAGGAGATATTTCTTGGATAATGACAATAGATGAAGACTGATAATCATTGTTCCATCAAGGTTATAGGATCTCACCAATGATGAAAAGGCAGGACCATTACTCATCATCAAATGATCCAAAATCAATGTACGATGTTTTTTATATGGATTAATCCCAATTTTATAATACTATGATTAAAATAAATTAACAAACTAATAGATTTATTTGTGGACTAATAATATTGTGTGTACAATATGAAATTATAGGAATTTTGGAATTTTTCTTGTTATTTGTTATATATTTTTTCATTAATTGTTGTAATGGAAATGAATCAAGTCCAAAAAATTCATTGGAAAAGGTTGTTTCTTCGTTTTTTTATTATATTATTTTCAATACCCAATGTTAATTATTCCATCATTGGCATTGCTTTTAGATAGTGTTTTGAAAAATAAACAATAAAAATCATTGCACACCAATTTCTTCATTTTATGAATTGATAACATAGAATCATGTTCATGGTGATGATATATCAAGCTACAACAGAGATGATGAAGGATCAAGGTTTTGATAAGAGTTCATCATATTGTCTATGATATGTAGTGATGTGATAGTTTTATCATATTGTTTACTATGAGAACCATATAGAAAAAATTAGAAACATGGTGACAATAAATCATTGTAGGAAAAAATCCATTATTTTTGGAAGAAATAATGGATAGATCATAGGTTAGATGTACTAGTAAATATTCATATATTAGATTCATTGTTTCATGAAATAATAGATATGAAAATTGTGTAATTGGAGAACACATGATATGAATCTTCATTGAACATGGGGATTGTGTTTCTTTTGAGAGTTAAATATCCCAATCCATGTAGTCCCTACAAGACACCATATGTTACTTTTCTGGTCCATACAACACATATATATATGACATGCCTCTGAGGATGGGTTATTTTACATGTGGTATAAGCTCTAACACATAACTTGTACACCATGGTTGGTGGCTCAGTGTTTTCAGGGAGTACACACCCAATAAATCATGTGTCCCCACAAACTATATTTAGTGGGCTACACACCATATACTCTATGGGGGACATAACAATTTCCAACTAATCATCAACATGTCATATACCATAAGAGACATTCCATGAATTAAATAAGAGTTCATTTAATGTAATAATGAGACTCATGTTTTACTTGGATTAGTGAGATATGTTTTTAACCCATAAGGACATTCAATGAAATCCTTTATGGATATGATATAGTCTACTTTCTCATTAGTGCATATTTGGTGAATGATTTTGGGATATTTCATAGACCCTTGTCAATTGAGTTTCTTCCCATAGACCATTATTATGATGGCTAGATGGGGTATCACACCCTCGTTGAATGATTATGACCCCTATATATATTCCTTGACCATATATAGTGTTAAAAACATCCCTTTTGGGACAAGTGTTAGTCATAGTATACATCGATAAGAGATTAATACTAAATCATATCCCGAGAATCAGAAATTAGACCACCCAGAAGAATGAAGAATAAATCATAAAGAGAGTCCTAGAAAATTCCTAAATTTCTTCATGATCCTTACGTAGGGTTTATGTAATTAGAGTGGACAACACATATTAAATCAGTGATTCCATTTCTATTAGGAAATATCTAGTTGTGTTATGTTTCCACCTAGTGAGACTTGAGATTTTTCCATCAATACATGTATATTATCCTTCTGATTATGTATTTATCATACTAAGTGTGTATCCCATATTAAATCTATTTGTATCTTTTATCATTATTTTTGGATAGTCCTGATGATAATGATCTTTCAGTACAGTTTCATCTGTGGAAACATATATTTTGGAGTTGTTTTCACCCAAACAAGAATTACCTTTGGATAATGAAAAAAAATATTGTAGGTGCTACATTTAATACCACAGGGGTTGTGGTTTCATTTTGATTATATTTGGGTTAATTATTTTTTATCATTTTTCTCATATGAGGTCTTATATACCTATATTGTGATGAGATGGCTACTCGAGATGATTTTTGTTAGGTTATTTCTTGGTCGCCTAATAAAAATTTTGATACACACCCCGAATGTTATCATTCTACAAATTTAATTTCATATTTAGTCAAATATTATATTATGGAGTATATTAAATAATGGGAGTATGTGGATCATATATTCATCTAGATAGATCGTTGTGTATACTGGTATTTTATTTTTCAGCAGTGCCCTCCCTTTGAGTACGTCTAAACCTCTTTTCGAATACTGGGAGGGATTTTATATGGTCCCTTATTATTTCATTCTAGTAAATTATTTATAATATTATATGGGATAAATTTTATTAATAAATTATTGGTATCAATTTTTGTTAATATTTATTAATTTTATAGCCACATAGATTTGTTCATGTATACATGTGTGTTAGGATAATTCCACTCATAAGTTTGATATAACTACATAGTGCGAGTTTGTAGTGCTTTTACTATTGCAGGTGTATGTTGGGTACTCAAACTAATCTCATCATTGGCTAGTTATTCCATGTCTATCCGTGTAATGATAGATTGATCACGGAAATATTGATATTAATTTCTCATTATTCAATGTTGAAATTTACTAATATAATATATTGTTCAAGAATACAATTGGACATTGGATATGTGATGAATTTATTGGACATACAGTGATGGGTGGGGCCTGAAATTATATATACCCTTGATCCATCTATATTTTCATTATTTTAATTGGTAAGACTGAATTAAATAATTCTTCACCCATATAAATTAGCAGTCTTGTGAATGGTATTTATGGTAAAAATATCATTATTTATAAGATCATGACATAAAATATTTTTAAATTTCCCCCAAAAATTATTTAAATATTATTATCCATGAGAATATTTCATGGATATTAACCATGAACGAATTTTGTGCTTAATTTGATTATTAAATGGAATGAGTTTTCAGATATTTACCTTTACATATTGTTCATTCATTATCTAAGCATGATAGAAAACTTATTTAATAAATGGAATACTTGTTCATATATTTAACATTATAAAATGATTATTTATTATTGATTATGATTTAATTATTCATTAAATATTACTCATTATGTAGCTCTTACTAAGAACCTAATCTCACCCTTATTTTGATTATGTTCCTCATGATATGAAGAAGGAATCACTGAATGAGTTCAAGGATGCATAATTTTTCCTCACACAATGTTTTATTTTTTGTTTATTAAAGTAATGTGATATTCTTGTTTATAAATATTTTACAAATACTAATAAAATATTAAAAAATTTTGTATTCGGTCTCTTGTATTTTACAGACACATCATAAATGAAACATTGAATCTGTGCTACTAGGGCCACGATATTAATACTTGGTATCAGAGAGATTATAGTTTAAATCATGGGAACTATATATATGGGATAATTATATTAGGGAACCTAACCCTATGATAGAGTTTTATGATATGTATACAAGACATTATATTGTTTTAATAAGTCATAGATTATATTGTTTTCCTAGAAATACTTCCCAATTATGATACTAAAGTGGGAATGGTTTTGGAATAGGGGTACTAATAATAAATAAAACTAAAAAGAGAAGATGGGGTATTCACATGATGGTCACTAGGTGCATGAAAATTGGATATATTGTGAAACATGTTTGAAACTCCTATGGGATATACTTTGGATAATTCACATTTAATTTAAAAACCAGTATGAATTGTTTGAAAATGTTATGGAAATGAATAGATTAGGTTAAACCTAATGTGTAATATATTCACAAGGAATATGACTTGATTTAGACATCATATAAAAGATTATACGTCTTTCACTCTATAATTTCTATTTCTCAGGCTATAATTCTTGTATTTAGTGAGTTGGTGGAACCTAATGGAATCATGTTATCTTTAATAACGATGGATAATGTTGTGATAATGATAAAAAAATTGGATAATAAATACAGTGAAGGATATCATAATTATTCCTAATGTATTATACCAATATATTATTAACAATATATAACTAATGCAACTCTCATACTAACCAAATATGAGAAGGATGAAGTAGGCTATATTGAAAAGTGTTGTATACCATGGGGGAGAAGGGATCAAATTACATAATTTTAAAAAATTTGGTAGTGGAACCTAGTTTAATGTCTGAGACGAATTGTAAAATGAATTATTTATGGTAAAAATGATAGTTCCCAAAATTTTGAAGGAAAAGTGAGGATTTTAGTGGAGATAAATTAATTTATCCTTGAAATCTATCTAAAATACATTTCCTTGAATACAGGATACCTAATCATTATCTAAGTCAATTCCTTCATTTAATTGTAAAATCTAGGACAATGGAAGGACTTGTAAATAATTAAATGGGTTAATGTATTTATTTATTGGGATTTAGGAAATAAATTTTTGATGTATTTTAATTAATGAAATTTTCTATATAAAAATCTTGAGACATCTAAGGATTTGGTAAATTTTTTAAATCATATATTCCATTATATAAGATTATATATAATGTTGTTGATAACATCATTGGTTTATGAGTTACAGTTTTATAATGAGTTTAATTTCATAAACATCGCATATTTTAGTTTAATGTGATAAGAGTTAACCAATATTATTAATATTTTCAGAGATTGTTTTTTCAAAACAACCCCCTGGTAGATTATATGAAAATGTATTTTTATAGAAGATTGACTTTAGTGTTTTTGGAGACCATAATGAATGTATTTTTTGAAATTTATGGTTTATCTTATCATTAATGTTTTAGTAATTAGTGCACATTAAAATTTGGATACATTATATAAACTATGTTAATGTAGTATTCTAAACAAATAAATCCCTATTATGTGACAACCCATCACATCCTACAAATCTACAGGGCCTGAACATAGAAACAAACAGCAATATGGGTGCAGTCCCTACCCTTAGTTTATATGATATTTTTGTTAGTATAACATTATTTGTACATTAAAAATTGGATTGATAGTTATTATGATGAACAATGGTTGTTAATTTTGATGTTTATAGATTAATGTATTATATTTACTTCTACTCACCATTCTAATTTTTTTTGAATATTTAGAAACCAATAGAAATATTTTCCCTCGTTAATAGATCTTATAATATCATATAATTAAATATTAGTTCATTTTGAATAATAATTCATTTCAGAAATTCATTTTGTGGAGGTAGAGGAAATGTTAATATCCTTTGAAGAACAACCAAATGATTATATTGTTCATATGAAGTTGATTGATAAGAAGTAAGTATATTTCCCTTTATTTTATGACAATAAATTAATTTCTCAATATTATGAAGTGGATATTGAAAAAATACTATTACATTGATATTTGATGAATCAAATGTTATTTTAACTCATCCCATATTTTTGTTTTTGGGAAAATTATCGGTCAATTTTTTATTCACTGAATTTTGATAGATGATCACTATCACTCTCAATAATTAATTATACTTTTCTTCTATGAACAAATTTTCAATTTCCACTAATTTTCCCCTACATGAAATCATAGTTATGTTTTACTATATATGAACATAATACATAATTTTATATATTATAAAGAAAAATATATGGTAACCCATTTTTCAATGTGGGTTTTTAACAATGGATTTTTTTAATTTCTCACCCTTAATTTCTTGGTGCATGTGCAAATTGTGGAGATGTAATTATTTGATGCATGGAAGAATGTAAAATACCAATATTTGGAAGTAAATTTATTTTTAAAAAATTGAAAATAAATGATATCTTGTAATAAAAAAATTCTAATATTTTAAAGTAATAACATTATATTCTCTTGCATATAATCCTCAAAAGAAATTTTTCCTTTTTCTGAATAAAAACAACTTTTATGGTTGGGTGGGAACCAAAAAAAATCACCATGACAAAATCACATACACTATATTAAAAAAAATAATTCTAAATAGTTCCAACACACAACCATCACATTAAAAATAAAAAAAGTATTCAAAAACAATACCCATCATCATTACCACAGGTTACAAGATACCTCGAACTGCACACCCATCTCTCCATTCAATGTCACATCATTAGAAACCCATCATCGAATTGGACCTAGAAAATTTAATAATGACAATAAATAGAATTGATGACATATTGAAATAATCTACCATCCCCGATTTAATGAATTTATCCAACAATTGACCACCCAATACATTAATAATCACAAACTCTAGTTATCAGTCATGCAAACTAGAAATTATTAATTCATTATATGAGAAAGCATAATTTCCCAAAGGAGGGACAATAAAAATATCTTCTTATTGATTATACCTCCTGAAACATTGGGCATCACCAATCTAGAACCATACCAAAACTTCAATAGGTACCATCACACTATGCTGACCTTGCTTAGTGATAAAGATACAAAGGTAAGAGAAGTGTTTATAAAGGAATACCTTAATAAGGAGTGATAGACTTTGTTTAGAGAATAATCCACATTCATTGGAACCACTAATAAGAAGATAGAGAAACTACGGTTGAAACAACAAAAATAGGTTATATGAAATGATGAACTACCAAGAAAGGCCACAAACAAGTAGAAAAAATAATTAATGAGGATGTGACACCATACCACCACCAGACCATTTTATTAAACTAGTGACTATAACCGTGGATGAACCCAAAAATGATGAAACATGAATATTGAACAAATACACTAAAAACATAAAAATATAAAACAAATACCATCATACTTACCCAATGAGTACTCCATCACAAAAAAAATGGGTAGCAAGAGAAAAGGAGGTCAAATGACCCCTGGGGATGAGCTATTGGGATATTCTACCAAAAAAACATAGCCACAAGAGCTTATTTTTGATAAACCAATATAGGGTTTTATCACAAATATTTGGGAAATATGAAAGGTGGGAATAGAGGTCATGGGACATGAATCTCCAAGGAATGTCCAACTGAGAGAGAACCAGTAAAATAAAATAACCAAAATAATAGTTTAGAGAAACCATAGAGGAAAAAAAAGAAACTCCTCAGATAATGGTAAAGGTAATTATGATATTGAGAAGACCTAGACATTCTAATAGATTGAAACAGCAGTGATGGATTTGTACGATGATGATAGAGATGTTCATGGAAAATAGTGGGATGAAACCCTAGAGGATAAGAGGAAAAAATCCACTAGAAAAATCCACCAATTTAGAATTCCCCTATTCTATAGATTATATGGCACACAACACTAATCCTAAATGACCAGTTGATAATATTTAAATATGAACATAATAATCATGTTGATAAATTGGATTACATGATTATAAATAACCAAATGATTTAAAATCTTTATATTGGTCATAAAAAATAGTTTTTTATTAAATTTATTGTAATCATGTAATCATATTTTTAGTGAATCCATTTTAGGATCTAAAATTTATATTCATCAAAAAATAGTTTTTCAATTTATTTTTTAAATCAAATAAAAATATATTAAAACAAATTTTAGAAATTTTATTTTATTAAAAAAATTCATTCTTATAATAAACATATAAAAATTATCTTTAGGTGAGATGTTTTGATTTTTCTAAAAAGGAATATTTTTCATTGAATATTAAAAAAATATAAATTTTTCATATATTGTTATGTATTTTCAATAAATTACAAAATTATAAACTCATAAAATGAATTTATTACTATTTAAAAGTTAAAATTATATTATTTAATTACATTTAACGTAACTAATTACATTTGAGTCTTCGTTATACACAATTTTGATATAACTTTATTTTTAGGCGTAAAATCAAAGTGTTCTGAAAGTTATTTTTCTTTTAATACTATTATTATATTTTAATTAAATAACATAATATTTAATAATGAGAAATTAAATGAAATTTAATGATTAATCATTTAAAAATATGAAATTATGTCAATATCCTACTAATTACTAGTCATATAGTTAGTAAAATATCATCTTATACATGAAAAATAAATTTCAATGATACATACTTTTTTACACCATTTTTGGGTTAATCGTAAACTATTTTTTCCACATATGTGGGTCTAATTTAGTAAAATGGGGTTCATATTTTCAATAATAATTATTAATATTATATAATATAGTCAATATATTTTTTTTAGTTATTAATATATGTGGATAAATTTATTCATGACGATTAAGGTTAAAATTAGGTTATCACGTTACAAGGAATTTTGAGAAAATTAATATTTCACAAAATAAATTTTTATGTCGATAAATTAGGTTAATTTTTTTTATTTTTTACAATTTAATCTATTAAATGAAAAATTAAATGGATCTTATATGATAAATTACCTTTGATAAATAATCTAATAATCATGGTGATGAATGAAATGGTAAAAGTAAGAAATCATTGTGAATAATAAAAAAATTACTACAAATGTTTCTTATTATATGGTGTATATTTTTATTAACCATAAAAATCCTATAATACATTTTTTATCAATTTTCGAGGCACATAGGCTGATAGTGACTTCTCATTATTTATTTTTCTATGTATATACAAAAATGACACATCTCTTTAATTATATATTGAGTATTCCATCACTTGACATATTAACACATCTAAAGACATTGGGAATAATCCAATGAAACAAATTTGTCCAAAAAATAATTGTACACATTCCCAAGGTTATATACCTCCAAAAATAGTAACCATTGGTCAAAAAAATGGATCTATGGGTTGTTTCTCTAGGATAATGAAATCATTTTAAGGAAGTTCATTATTTTTTATTTTTTTATAACCATAAATAATGCGTCAAAAAATATAATTAAATACCACCAATATATCCAATATAATTAGACATTATTATTTTTAGGGAATAATATTTATCCATCTTATTCTCCATAAAATGGGAAATAGACCTTACTTTTTTTAATAATGGGCTACCGCATCCCAAATTGATGTAATTTGTTCCCATAGCCAGATAACATGGGTAGTCATAATAGTGAAAAAAATGATAATATATAGTATTTAGAAAATAATAATAATTTTTTTAAGAAAATATCATCCACTTAAATAACCATTAACCCGTTAAATGAATGATATATTTACTCTGGTGTATGTGTGACCGACTATCTCTTGAGAAGGATATGATTCATTTTACATTTAAAAAATTGAAAAGATATTCAAGAAATGTATCTAATACTTTTATATGATATTTAATTAACCAAATAATTCATTAGATGATAGATATATATCCTTTGACAATAAATAGAACATCGACACAAAAAATTTTAATGATAAAATAATGAAACTAAAACCTGAAACAATAATAAAAAAAATAAAGATAACAAAATCTATGTGAGATGTTATAATAAGATCATATATATTAATATAATCATAAATAAGTTTTCATAATAAATTAATAATCTTCATAAAATCAATATGCATGGTGATATAGTTAGTCTAACTAGAAGGAAGCATGATGTAAGGGTTTTTCTATGAATTTCCATTCATTGAGGCAAATTGTATGGTTATGGACATATTATCTTATTTAGGGTATAGATATTTCACCTTTTCATGTAATATAACTAATAAATCAAACATAATGTTATTTTAGGTCACAATTTCAATTATTTTATTCAATGTTAATCTACATGAATATTATTAAGTGGTAAATCATTTCCGAACCCAATTTCACTCATTGAGTTATATTACATAATAATTGTCATCTATATTCTAATATTTTGTGTGTAATGAATTATTGTTATAATTTATTGTAATTACACTTTCTATATGTGTAATTAAATTTTAATCATTTAATCAATTCATTGAATAAATTTCACTTCCCCGTTATGATGATTATATGGGATGCTCTTCTAAAATTGTATTATTTCAAAAATATGTCATGTTAAAATCCCATATTATGTAATGAGATGTATCTTCTGACCCCTTGCTATTTTGTATCCTGAATCTCATTATACTGATGTTATTTATTATTTTAATGGATATTATTCCTTTCATGGCGATTGTGATTCCGAAGTATCCAATGTGGTAAGTGATTTTTGTTTCAATATATTTGTAATCAAAATTGATTATTCATGAATTTCTATTAATGGAAATTATTTTATAAGTGATAAATAAACAAATGTTTTTCTTATCCACTTGGTTTTAATTCTATTTCAATGTAATAGTACCATTTTCTCTATTTTCCACATAAAATTATTGATTTGTTTTATTAAAATCCCTCACCATTTAACTCTTCAGTAAAAAAAACATTTCTTCCAAATCTAGGTTTTCTATAAATATTTTAATTTTTTTTTACAATGATTGTTTAGAGATATTTTAACAATAATGTTTTTTAAAAAAATTACTTAAAAATAATCTTTCCATAATTTTCCAAACAATTTATTTTTTTACTTATCCTAAAAAAAATGAAAGTAATATTTATATTCTCCATGAATGTATCTTCCCCACAACCATGACTACACATTTTATTCATGTTTTAATTAAATTATTAAAAGGACATTTTTATTGATTTTTTTTTCATATTCTAGATATATATAATTTTATTAATGTTGTGTTCAATTTTAAAAGGATACATTCTTCAAGATTGTTATAAATATATTATCATTGTATTTTTATTCAAAAATAAAAACAACCCATTATATTACATATAATATTCCAAAAAAATGTCGTTATAAAACCATATATTTCATTCATTGGATTATTTATGATTAGTCTGGATAGTTAATGTTTTGAATGTTTTTATCATTATTATTTTTTCTAATATATATATTTATACTAAAATATTTAAATTCATGTGATCATTTGAAATTATATTTCCCATAATTTTTTTTCATTTGTATGCATAAACCATATCTCAATAATATATATTATAATTTAATTTGAAAGTTGTCTTATAAATTGATGAAATATTGATTATTAATATTCCTAATTCCTTAAAAAATTATTGATATGTTATATGGTTTATGAATTAAATCAATCATTTAATATATGAGGATTCAAATAGATGTGAAGTGATTTGTGTGGCCTGAAATTATATTTCCCCATGACGCATTGATAGTATCATGAGAATAATTAGTAAGCTATAATTAAATGTTTTTTAGCCATATTTTTAGACATACCATGGAATGGCCTTGATGGTGTTGATATCAGGACGTATGAGATAGTGATGTCTATTATTAATCATTTTATTCACTTTTATTTATGATATTATTATCCATTAGAAAACAAAATTCATATTAACTATAAAATATTTTTTCTCATTTTATAGATTAAGGGAACGTGTGTTTTAATAATTATTATTTTAGAATGATTATTCGTTATTTAATCCTAAAAGTCATTTTCTTGATTAAATAAAATATGTGCTCATATATTTACCATGCCATAATGATTTTTCCGTATTGAATGTTAATTATTTATTCATAATATCATCACCTTTACATGAAAAATAATAGTCATCAGATATAATCATTATTTCATTTCCTACATCCAATATATAATGTAGTGTATTTAATGACTCATAGGATATAGAAGTGTTTTAATTTCACTATATTTTATTTCATAGATTTCAAATGTAATGTGAGATTCAAGTATGTATCCAGTTTACCAGGACTACAAATCTAATCATTCCTTTAGAATGAGATTACTTTTTTATTATTCCAAAGTAATAATTGAACCAATAACTAATGTATACTAAGGTCGGGATAATTAGTTGTTAATTACTTTATGTAATGAAAATTCTTGATTGAAATTGGAAAATATATATTTCTAAATATTTATTGAAAAATTAATCATTTTAGAAAAATACCAAATTTTCTACAAATGATTATTCTGATATAATGATTGGAAAAAACATATTATAAATTAAAATTTGAATTTTTTTTAAATTTGTTTAATATAACCATGAACACAATACAATGAAAAACATTTTTTATGATTATTAATTTTTATCATTAAAATAGATTATATAAAAAGTTAGTTCTTGTTTAATAATAATTAATAATTTTTTTTGTATATACGATGGAAATTATATATTTATTTCATAAATTTATTAACCATATTCAAACAAATAAATTCAATGTCCTGGTTTCAAATTTTGGTATAATATATCAAAATTTTCTTAAAGCTTCTTATTTCTTATTAAGAAATTGTCATGGTTATTAGAATTTTAAATCAATTTGAAGGGATTTTCATTTCATTTACTTAAATAAACTACAAACTCATAATTTTTTCTTGGTCATAAAATGGCCAATATTTGAAAATTCATTTTTTAAACCTATTTCATTAAGTTAGATAATTAAACATCTATTGAAAAGGCGAAGTTGTAATCATAAAATATACTTGAAATAACACATAACTGGGTTCTTATATAATTATATCATATGATTTAAGTTAAAATATAGAGTCATAGGTGAAAAATAATACCTGAGGACTAAGAGTGGTTAGTAGTGGATTTGGACATCAAAATATTAATGAAAACAAAACTGTAAATATGTTGTGGGTGGAAAGGTGATTAATTCATTAAAAATGAAGATAAAAGTAAAAAAATTATTTATTTTTTCCATTTTTTATTGTTGAGGGATTAGTATATATTCATGATAGAGACCATGAGAATGTTTTTACACATGATTTATTTTACTTTAAAGTTTACATTTTTATGATTTGGTTGTGCATTGTCGAATATACACATTATCTCTTAGTCTATGAAAATTATAATCAACACAAATTATTCATGTTGGTATCATTAGAATTTACATTTAATGGATCATAACAATAATAATTTATACCTTCTATATGTATTTATCATCAAAAAATATATTATTTCCACTTGTTTTATAATATTGATAAATATAATAATTTTATCCTAAAAAACATAATTACATCTCCAAAATTTAACACAATCCATTCCATAAATTACAAATATCAAGAATGATCTCAAATATATCAGAAAAAAATTTAAAACTCATAAATCCAGAATATTTGTTTAGTTGAATTTTTTTTCCTGAGGAAATTTATCTTTTATCCCCAAATAACAAGAATTATTTATTAATTTCAGATAATAAACCTATGAAAACCCTGATTCTCATATAACATGATAGTAACAAAAATTATCATAAAATATTTATGGTATCATATATGTATTTAAATACTAACATAATCCATATTCCTCTAGTAAATTCATAGAATATTAAATATATTTTATAAATAAAAAAATGTCACAACCTTCATCCAAGACGACCAAAATAACATTTCCATCAAATCACTAACAAATTTGAAAGTCAGTAATATTATACCATTTAAAAAACATTTGGAACAAACACTTTATCGAAACTAACAAATATTAACTAATAATTTGTAACATACAATGGTATATATTTCCTTCAATCATGTTATATAAAAATATATCACCTTACTACAAAATTAAATTTTAGGGTTATTGACACCATTCAAAATATATTTTCAAATACTTAATGGAAAACAACTATAAATAATTATTTTTCTAATAATTATTATAAATATATTATAATAATATGAAACTTCAATAAAATATTTTTTTATCATAATATATACACACTTCAATATTTTCACTTTAATAATTTGAATGACAAAGCTTATTCGTTAGTATATGAGTTGACTTTAGATAGGGGAATTGACAAATATAATTCCAAAGTTCCCCACATATAATATATTTAATTATGTTGTAATTAACTTATCTACACCCTTTATTAAAATAGACACAAAAATCATCCCCTTTCTTTGTTACATTATCATGGGACCTCCTTCGCATACTATTGACAAAATGATAATTATACTTTATTTACCCATTGGTCATTACCAACTGAACATTAAAAAATTAAAACTGAATATAATTTTTCTTGTTAGAAAAATCATTGAAGATTATGTTCATAACTATATATCCTGATATCTAATTGGGAATAATCATAATGTTTTTCTTTATAGGTCCTATATAATTTGGTTTCTCATGAGGAGATTCATTCAATTATCAGTCAAATTCTTCAACGACAAGAATAAAACTATTTATATACATTGTCTAAAATTAAAATCATAGTGTGAGATAATACATTAATATTGGATAACCACATAATAAGGATAATGAATTTATATTATGTATAAATAATAACATGATTATTTCAATATATCATGGCTTAAGTTTCACATAGGTCATCCAAGAACATAATCTATAAAAATACATCACAATGGTTAGTAAATAAAATGTCAATTAAAAAAATAATAACCCCTCTAGGTGTCAATATTGTTTTAATGTAAGGGAAAACATACCCTATCCCAAAATGATGGTTGATATATACTTGACCATCTATTTTCGTGGTTGATACCCATATATTCATTTTTTTCTAAAACCACATCCACCGATAGTGTATAGCTAGATTTTCTCTAGGAAAAAAACAGTAATTTCTATACCATAGTATAGAAAATTATGTTGTACATAATTTTATATGATGGGTTGTCAACAAATTTTTACCAACCTCGATTACAAATCTAACCGATCCATTCACATATTGAAACTATATTGAATCATACTATTCATACATTGATATTACATCTTAATGGATAAAAATTCAGTACATAACATTATGATCTTTGAATCAATTGTACAATTTTAGAATCCTTGGAAAATTAAATTTATAATTTCACTTTTTTATAAATGTCTACATCAACTGCCAAATAGTTAATCACAACTATCACCTTTCATAGATAAATTAAAATAAAAAATTATATTCATATCATAGAGAAATGAAATAATAATAAATGGTGATGTAATATTTTTAGTAAAGGGTAATCATGTGAGATATCAATAATCAATTAAATTTAACAAGTTCATAAATGGTATGAAAAGATGAGATTAATATTTTAAAAAACACAGAAATTATTAGATCATAAATATATTTCATGGAATATTTATTTATCATTTCATTAGACATGAATCAAAATAGAAATGAAAATCATGATTCAATTAGGATTTATATATTCATATCACAAAAATCATAACCATTTCCTAAATGATTGGGACCAAATTTTGAATAGAAAAAATTGTTATTTCTAGGATTACTATTTATGAAATCAAATCCAAGTGGATTAAGAATCAACACATGTTTCCTATATCATAATAGATTTTGAATATCAACCTATTTATAATAGTGTAACATGCACATCACCTTGCTTCCAATATTTATCTCATGAAATATAAATAATTACCCAATACATTTGGGGCTATATAATTCTGGTTCATCTAATCAAATAAAAAAACAAGAATTTTTCCCAGAATATCATAAAAAATTTATCTTGTAATCATAAAACTATCCATGGAAAGATGATGAGTTTCATAAAATTTTAATATTTTCATCATTATATAACCCTTAAAATGAAAACAAGTTGAAAAAATGTCACATCATATTATCCTAAACAGTCAAAAGAAATAATAAATATGGATTCATTATAACATATCCTTAGTAATTCATTATTATCATCAAAGGATTTTAACAAATATGGAATTCATTTAAAATATCATTTAATTAATTATAGTATAAATTACCCTTTTAATTTTGAAAAGAAATCATTAAATAATTTTTTTTACGAAATATAAAAAACACATTATTTTAAATCGAATTTATTAATTAATTTTGGAACCATCAATGAATGCCCTATTATGGTGGAAAATTCACATTATTTTATGAACTATAAAAAAATGATTCCATTTACCTATTCTCTTAAAAATGAAAAGAATATTGTTTTAAACATGAAAAAAATCAGTTTTTACATTTAAAAAAAATACATACATTTCTATAAATTTATATAAAAAATTATAATAAAATATTTAAAACATTATTCAAAACATTTATATATATGAAAATAGATTTTATATTGAGGAGAGAATAATTGTTTTCCCATAAAAACATTATTTATATATCATGGGTTCATATTTTGAGGAAATGAAAGTAAAATGTGTATTCTCATTAAATAACCATATGGGATGAAATTTCATTTTATTAATGATATATATAACCATATTTAATCACTATAAATATAATCATATACTATTCACAAAATCGTTGAGATGTTATAATAAATCCTTTACAACATTGGAAACATACAAATAAAAACCTCATGAAGGATCAAACCATAGAAGAACATTTATATCCACATTATTTTAATGATAATAATTATAAAATAAATTCATTTTATGCATTTAAACCATATAAATAAAACAAGTGGTGAATATTTTATGTGTCCTGTAGAAGTAATAGTGAGCTGAAAATTCCTTAACAAGAGTTTGATATGTGTAAAAAGTATATTAAACAAAAATCTAATTAATTTTTTAAAAATATATATTAGTTTAACATAAATAATTAAAATATATTATACAATGCAAATATTACATTATAATATTCATTTATTACTAACTCGTTTTTAAAATCTTTATTTTTGGGTGTTAACAACTCGGTTTTCTATGAGAATTATTTCTTGGTAGTTCCATGACATATAAATTGATCAGGGATCCTTCATATCTTAATTTATAATACTTAAATCAATATTATATAATCTATATATATATATATATTAAAATTGGAGATATAAAAATTAAATACACTGTTAATGGAGATCATATATTAAATATACGCATGAACAGTGTTATCACTTTTTTGATGGATTCAATAAAAGAATGAAAGATAAAAATTAAAATATACATCAAAATTCATATGTCATATATAGAATATATATTCATTAAATTTATATTCATTACCATTAATTTAATTTGTAAATGAAAAATAAATCACATCACATAATAGAGATAGTAGTCTGCACTTTTGTACATGTGACGCTATTATTGCCAATAGGTTGGTATATTAACAGGTTTATGTTATATTATAATTCAAATATATTATTATTTTATAAATAAAATCTATATTTATTATTAACATAAAAATAACTATATAGGATCTATTTTTAAATAAAATGAATTGTATCGATAATAGGAGATAGTAAGTCATACATGTGCACAAACGACACATTCACTTCCCATTTGATAAAAATTATGATAATAATGTAGGTTTCATAATGATTATAACATTTAAAAATTTTTAGGATAATAAATATTTTATTTTATGAGCAATATTACTATTTTATTGGATATAGAAGAATAAAAAATTTGAGAGTGTTTGTATGAGGTGATTTCCTATTTTTTCAGCAGAGCTCCTTTATATCCATTCTTATAGAAACATTGAATGGTTTTTTAGAAGTCCATAATATTTTATTAATGGATATAAAAGTTGATAATATATTTTATAGGTTGTGTTTTGAGAGAATTGACTCCAAATGGTGTAAAGTTTAGTAATGAGTGGTTAACATTTATATGTGAGGAGAGGGGAACTATTATAATTTCATAAAATATTAAAATATAATAATGCCATTTTCATTAATAATGGTTCCAAATGGATATATATTTCAATCTGTATAATAATAATTTTTAAATAAAATACCAAAAAATTAATATGTGTCTGTGGTGTTTTCAACCTTATTTTTTTGTTTAACAATTTATTTATCTAATATTAACCAGAACCATACTAATTCCTTTTCCACACATAAATGTTAATATTTTTTCCAATAAGGAAATAATTAGTAAATAAATTTTCCAAATGTCAACTTTTATACCAT
The DNA here is from genome assembly GCA_963277665.1 of Viscum album. Lineage (NCBI taxonomy): Eukaryota > Viridiplantae > Streptophyta > Magnoliopsida > Santalales > Viscaceae > Viscum > Viscum album. Next base: position 1,380,239,625 of record OY728152.1, read on the forward strand.
TTATCATCATATTTATCCACTATAAATAATTTTGAGATCTTAATATTTTTTAATAAAACATTATTTTTCATGAAATATAATTAGTGACTTTTTTTACTCTACTTATTTTGACATTGATGAAACCATGAAAAAATTGAACTAGAATATAAACATTTTAAATATCCATAATATTTTATATTGATATATTTTATTCTTGGGAAAATATTAATCAAAATGATTATTTTAATTTTTCTATTTTTAAAATGATTTATTTTATTTTTCTAGTAGTGAAATTAATATTGTATTGGCATTGCGTACGAATTTATGATATTTTTTCAGCACAGAAATTTAGAAAAATATTTTCATCTGAATTTTAGTTATAATATAATATAATTTTTTGAATCATACTTACCCACTTTTTATAGTTATGTGCAAATTTTAGAGTTATTAATGTTAATATAGTGACATTTTGGAGTTTCATTAAATAAAATAACATAAATGTCACAATCAATGGAAATTGAATGATATAGAAATATTTTATATTTTGGGATGAAAATGGTACACTTTCAATCATTAGATGATGTAAATGAATTTTTAACTTTTATTTTGAGACACTATTTCACTGTTATAACCCTAATTAACCAGCTTTTCTCTAACCCTGTTAATAAAAACATACTAAAATTTCTATTTATAATGACCAAAAAAAGAGGGAACTATTAACCAAATAAATACCCCTTTATTCAAAATTATGAATCCATTTTTCTGGATTAAATTTATATATTTTAGTGAAAAAATCATTAATATAAATTTACCATACAAAATAAAAAACGGTTTATTGGAAAATCTTTCGTAACATAAAATTCAACATATGTCACTATGAGAAATATTTATTTCATTAATGGATTAAATTAGATAATTATAAATATAAAATATTTCATGAATCTTTTATAAAATAATACCATATTTGATATTGATTTAAAATTACAATATTTAATTAAATGAAATGATAATATGTGAAAAACATTGAAATTTTAAAATTTAACTGAAATATCAATCACACCATAAATATATTAAAATTTTACCTTGAATTAATTTCGATATGATCATATCAAAAATCGTTTCCAAATTATAAGAAAATATTTCTTAATGTTTCAATAATTAGTAAGAATTTCCCCACCCAAAATGCAATCAAAATCATTTTTGTGAAAAATTAAATTTTAATCACATGTTGACATCAACTATAATTGAATTATTTTTTAATATGAATTATCAAATGAATTTATTTTATGAAGTGAAATTCTTTAATCCCTTCTCAACTAGAATTAACTGGGCATGCTAGGTTATGTGGCCTCAAATGCACATCCCCATACTGTGAGGGCTACCGAATTGTATCAATGGTGTACTGTAGTTTAGTGGGGAGATGATACCATCATACTCAAAGTAGAGAAAAATAATTAAAATAATGAATTATATAGGACACTAAAGAATATAATTACAAACAACCCATCCATTTCCAAATAAATATCCTCTCATTAAAATGAAAATGAATAAATATAGAGTTGTAAAGTATAAAACATGTAGTATATAAATCAATTATTGATGGAAATATGATCATATAGATAAGAGGCTCCGACTATGGAATGCATCCGGTGTAAATGATTATTCGATACTTCCATTACCATTTCGATCCCAGAACATAGAACATTAGTGAAGGAAAAGCCATATCCTAATCTATAATCAATACATCTATCTAGGTTTTAATAAGTGGCTCTAAAATGGACTTATTAAAACCCATTAGTCCGCCAAAAATAAATTAATATATAATCTAGTATAGGAATATAAACATATATAGTGTGATGGTATAATGAAAAAATAGTGTAATAAATGGTAAACATGTCATCTTGGGTTCCTCATGGGATAACCAGTCAACTCCACCAACATCAGCCTACATGGAATGTCTATGAGCTTCTAAATTTATTATAAAATCACCTGGTAATCAATTTATATTACCAATATATCGATGTACAATAAATATGATATAGGTAATTATACTTTAAATAATGTAATCATATTTGAAATGAGGTCATCGGCCAAAGAAACTTACTTAGGGTACTTAGAGCATCATGTCAGACTCTATCAAATAAGTGAGATGGAATATGATATCCAATAATTATAATCACTACATATAGAATATATTATCTGCTAATTTAAACAATCAATTATTAAAATCATGGCCTTTTGTTATAATTATATATATTGGACATGGTATGTGAAGTCAAACAATTAAAATATTGATAAGTGAAAGCATGCCAATGATATATAAATACTATATATGGAAAATCATGTCCAATAATTTAAATAATTAATTAAGAGCATTATATCCAGTGGTTATAATTAAATTTTCTTGAATGTTATCTCTACAATTTGTAATTCAAGAATACATTTATTCAACTATTAATTAGTTCCCAAGAAATATATAGACCCATTTAACTTCACCTTGAAAATATATATATATGGAACAAGGCCCATGTGTATGGTCAGAATAGGTAAGGGGAATTTAATCTAACTATTAAATTTTATAACTAAATAAACTCTATTTAGTCATTATATCCTTTCTTGTAATCCAACACATCATATAATAGAGTTTGGAGACATAATAAAAGTGTAATGAACATGACCCCTGATGCCCAGAGCCAGTAGCTTCACCATTACATTGGTATAAATACCAGATTCAAAATCAATAAAACTGAAAAAATAGATTATTTTGAAAACCTGACTGTATAAAGGTCACCCAATTTACATCTGGAATTGAAAAAAACATAAAAATGATAATAAAACACATCCTTGAAAAAACATTCTACTATCTCTTAATCACAGATAGGGAAAAAAATAGAATAATGATGAGATCCAATGATATGTTAGTGTTATGTAAAGTGGATAATATTTTCAATAAATAATGAATAATCAATATTCAAAGGTAAATAACTGAAAACACTAGAAATTTATATAACATGTGATGACATAATCAATATTGAATGATAAATAATTGAACGGACATGAAATTTAACAACTAATATGAGAATGAAATGCATCCATATATTTCGACCTAGTGAAAATATCATGGGTGGTAAAAAATTAAACATTTAATTTAGGTAAATATAAATTTTTCTACTTCAACTTTCCCAAACACGTGATAATTTTTCATTCAATATCATTTCTCAAGATAAACTAATGATACTAGGAAAAATCCCATTATATTTGGAAAACTGATTCTCATTTTGAGACAATCGATACATCAAGCAGATCTTGAAAAATAACACCCACTAATCTATTCATGGGTAAATATTTACTCAAATACCAAATAATTTATTTAAAAAGTTTTATTTTCATCAAATATTTATATTTTGTAATGGATATGAATTTATCATCATTTCCTAAGATATAGAAATAACAATCTATGTATACAACACTTGTAGAAATTGAATATTGTTTAGGAAATTATCATATACATCATAAAATAATATGTATATTTATGATATATTCAATACATATTTATAAATTATAAAATGGAAGTGATTTATTTTAAATAAATGCTAACAATCACAAAATAAAATACAATTAAATAATAACATTTTCCACATTGTAATTTTTTTTCAAATCCACTTTGATAAAATAATTCCAATTGACACATAAATTTCCCTAAGAATTTATTATTCCTGATATTATATGTCAAATTGATTTTATATAAACCCATAAAATTAAATTGTATCATAGTAAAAAATCAGTCAAAATTTAATGTAAATTGAGATAAAATCTTTTATGTTGAGCTTCTATTTGGATGAATGTTCATTAAACACCTATATAGTGGTTATAAAACAAAAAATTAATTATAATAGAACCATATTAATAATTATAATATCAAATATAATCTTTTATAAAATCTTTTCACTTGTTTGTTAATAATCTATTATTATTTTCATTGTTTTATGTGTCAATTTCTTTTATTTTTAAGTATATTTTCCATATTATTTTATTTTTTACCTCTTACATATATCATGATTTAATAAAAAAATAAAACATTATTAAAATATAATATATATTCACAATATAATTATTTATAGTAATTCAAATAATTTGCAGATGGGAAAGGAAATACAACATTACAAGAGACAACCATTCATACGTTGGAAAAAATGGTGTTTCCATTTTCATATACTAATGAAAAAAGTAAATTTAAATTATATATATGTAAATATAATCATTTCAATATAATTATTTAATTATATATTTAACATTTTTTTACTAAAACAAATCTTACTAATTTTTTTTAATATGTGAATGTATCACACCGCTTCTCGAGGTGGTAGTTCGTCAAACACATGAATAATGTTATCATACTCCAAAAAAAGGAAATCATGAATTTATCGGTTACATAATAATTTAAAAATATTAAAGGAGTTTTAAATGTCATATATATAATATATAAACAAAATTTATGTCATTATACCCATCATGGAATGGCGGTAATGATAAAAATAACCAACTTCATTTCATTATGTGGTAGTCCTCCTTATACCCAAACAATGATTGTGTAACCCTTTTGATAGAAGAGTGTAAATTTTTTGGTATTATCCTTAATTTAAAAACATGTCATTTTATTGATGATACAAGGGATATTATATAATAATTTTAAAATAATAATTGATGGGGGTTGAGAAGGTATGAAAATAAGGATTCTTTTCGGTGAACATTACCTATTCTTAGTGTATCCTATTTAGGTTTGAACTAATTACATACAAAGTTTACTTTATTCTGAATAAAATAATTATAAGATGAGGGGTGGTAGTGAGGTGAGTTATTTGGGTAGGTATGGGTCTATCTTATGTGTTTAAATGGTGAATAAGAGGGGATAGGTTGAAGCCTATTATAATTTCAGGGAGTGGAACAATTTTTATTTTTTAAAGTCATAATTCCACACTTGTTTCATTAGTTTCATATGGCTCAAATAATGTACCAATCATGATCTTGGCTAAGATAATGTCAAAATATTTTTATATAGTGATTTTTTTGACATGTTTTAAGGTTCTTTAACCAATTAATATTAATTCTTAGTCCTTTATTAAACAAGTCCTTATCCTAACCACTATAATTAATATTAACTACATTCCCTAATATTTTTAATCAAAAATTATGTTAAAACTATTATACATCAAAATTAATTATAACTAAAAACATGGATTTTTTTTCCAAATTCAAAAAAAGTATGTTGAAAGAAAATAAATTTAATCCTGCCAATGTGATAAGAATGTATGGTTTTTATTATGAAAATGTTTAAATGTTTTCAATTTTTTGTATCTAAATACAATATAATAAGGATTAAATCTACCTAAATGTTAATAATGGATGAATAATTCATCTATTTTGTCTTTATAAACAATTCAGAATGTTATTTTACACAATAAATTATTTAGATGAATAGTTATTATTCAACTAAAATACAGTATTTTTCAGTACTCATCAAAAATAAATATTCTAATAAAAAGAATAATAATACACCCTAAGATATTTTTTAGTTTTTTATATTATTAATGAAGATAATTTATCAAATAAAATTTTTAAAATGGTTAATATTTTGTTTTTAAACTAAATATCAAATGAAAAGTGGAAAAAATCTATTAGAAAAGTATTGTTTTTATACATAAAAAATGATTTTTATTATAATGTGACTATAAAATATATTTAATGAATTAAAAAATAATTAACATATGATATATAAATTTCATTAATATCATCTGATAATAGTGTGACGACCAATCCCCTAGGTAATGTGTCATAACTACCCCAAGCCCGCCTTCCAAAGGCCTGTGGCTGGCGATTAGCACCGAAAGGCGTATTCCCTAAAATCGGGAAGGCATTGCCTTTATAACCTGTAAACACACTCAACTAAGAACACATCATGATATGAACACAAGAAAACTCTATAGTAAATGGAGTGTGTACAGTAATAAAAAGGGGCCAGAATACAAGCCCAACTGGAATGTACAAGGGAAACTGGAAAGTACAAGTAAACTGAGCAGTGCCTGTGAGCACCCACCAAGGATCATACCTAAATGGTAAGTACAACTCTCAAATGGTCTCCTTTGTGGTATGCCTCATTTATGGACTACCTCTGAGCTACATCCAGTCATGGTACCCTCATCCATAGTTAGTGATGTCTATCGTCTGCACCAAACACATCAGGGTGCGGGCATAGCCAGTGCATGGGTGAGTATAACGATACTCAGTACGGACCCTGAGACCCTCAAAGTCTCACAAAATCCAAAAAGGATAAACCACACAACATGAATTCAATTGAAAATCCTACTTTGGTATATTCCTATACAAATACATATGTTATCAAGTAAGTCCATCTCAATTATAAGGATACCCAAGGACTAACTCTGAACCCCAAAGCTCATTTGTTCAACAAAGGAAGGATTTCCACGATGGTATGTATTGCACAGGTACGCCACACTGAAGAATTATACCAGGGTATTACTAAGAATGAAAAGTACCACCTAGGTATGCCACACAGAAGAATACCATCAAGGTATCACCATGAAGGTATAGACCACAAAGGTACAGACTCAGCTCACACCAGGTATATCATAGGTACAGTAGTAGAGATAGTTAGATGAAAATACTAATTCATATTACTATGTTAAATTGTATACCCACATAGGATTCTAAATCATCATCAGACCCATAGAGGATGGTATAACATCGTCATACCCACACAGGATCCTAGTACCTCGTCAGACCGTCATAGGATCCCAGAACATCGTTAGACCCACACAGGATCCTAGTACCTCGTCATACCCACACAGGATCCTAGTACAACGTCATACCCACAAAGGATAATAGTACCTCATCAAACCGACACATGATCCTAGTACATCGTCAGACCCACAGAGGATCCTAGTACCTCATCATACCCACACATGATCTTAGAACATCTTCAAACCCAGACAGGATCCTCATACCTCGTCAGACACACACAGGATCCTAGTACATCGTCAGACCCACATAGGTTCCTAGTAACTTATCAGACCCACACTAGATCCGAGTACATCGTCAGACCCACACAGGGTCATAGTACCTCGTCACACCCAAAAAGGATCCTAGTACATCGTCAGACCCACACAAGATCCTAGTACCTCGTCAGAACCACACAAGATCATAGTACATTATCAGACCCACAATGGATCCTATTACCTCGTCAGAACCACACAGGATCCTAGTACATTGTCACACCCACACAAGATCCTAGTACATCATCACATCATACTACAGGGTTCTCACATTATACTCTCTTGTCTTTGGGAGGGTCCACGTTTCATGCAACTAGTTGATACTCTAACTGCAATGAATTCCCATGAAGAAGTATCCCAAAATACCGCCATTTAATAGGGGTAACAATGCAATAGACGGTGCACCAATCGGATTCTCGGTATGTATGTTATTAGCCATTTAGTCCCAAGGGCCTGGTTAGATTCGTGCTCGATCCAACCCGACCTTACCCCAAAATTATCCCAATCTCAAGTGGGGTATATAAAAAGGATAGTCTCTCTCAATTGTTTCTAGCACAGTAGAAGGTTCGTCAAATGGATGAGTGGTGCCAATGTTATGGATAAAAGTATGGGATAGGTCGAAATAGGTCCGGGTATGGTCTGACTCGGTCAGACCACCCGGCCAAACATGCTAGATCTAGTGGTGTGGTCACACTTCCACCTTCTCCATGGCTGGTCGTGGTACCGGTCATCATTCTCGTTCCCCACCGGTGTCAGTTTATGTACTCCTCCATCGTAAAGAACACACAAACCATGAAGAACGGTGGAGGGATCTGGCAATGTTCTTTTGGCCCTCTCCCTCCACATTAGTTCAGTCGAAGGTGGATCATGAAGATTAATTCAATATAAAACAAGAAGAATAAAAAAACCCAAACCTCAGAGGTTTATTGACATAAATGTGGAGGGAAGGGAGGACGACATTGCATTTTTGTTGAAGACGTCCCATGTTGGAGGTGGCATGTTCTTTGTTGGAGAAGATGGGGAGTTCATCATTGAAGAAGATCTTCGTGGGAGGTGTTCTTTGTTGGAGAGAATGTTCCTACACAACTTCACCCCTTCTGAATTGCCGAAAAAATCCTCCGAAAGGAAAGAGGTGACAAAATAAATTAAATTAAGTTGATCAATTTCATAGTCACAATTTAAATTCTGGAAAATATCATTAATTTTTAGATGGGTCAAAAAATTAAATGGGGAGTTGGACTAATTAATTTATGGGTGGTTTTCCAAGATTTATCTCCCATTAAATGGGGGTTCAGGTTGTCCCCACATATAGAATTTAATTTTGGGGGGGTTTTCTATTTCGGGTGGTCCCCACCACTATAACACATGTAGATAGGATTCAAAAAGAATAATAAAAATGTTAAAAATTTTATTATTCTTATTCCATGAAAATCATGAAAACTAACTTTCACCCTCAACCAACTAAGATAAATGTGAAAGTCTCCTTATGTGAATACCGGTTTTGTGAGTTCAACAGTGTCCTCAGATTTAAATTCAAAGCACCGGTTCAAAAGTTATAAAAACCTGCTCGCATGTTTGCTGAACGTACCCGAAAAAAAAGTTTGAAAATTCATTTTGGGCACACTGGGCCTCAGAATCACGCGCCGTTAATTTTCATTGACTCGTAAAATTACCATATAATTAAAAAAATTACATTGAAATTCCGAGTCATTACATTATCGACGCATCAAGGATTTGCATCCTCGAATGCCACATTAATAAACTAGAAAACCAAATGGGGGTACTAAGCATGAATATGAGCCTCACGCTCCCATATGATCTCCTGGAGGTTCCCATGCTTTCAGAGAATGTGCAACAGAGGTATCGACTGCCCATGAAAGACCCACTCAGGTTGATCCTAAATCTCTATTGGAACCTCCATAAGTTTCTCCCAATCATCGGCCTCCCACTCACCATGGTTGATTTTGTGAGTAGGGTTGTTCATGTATCTCCTCAGTCGGGATATGTTGAAGACATTGTGCACCCAGTTCAACTAGGGGGGAAGTGCTAGGCTATAAGCCACCTCGCCTAATATGCTAAGGACCTGGAAGGGTCCAATGAACCTCGGACATAACATGCCACCATGGAAAAATCTATGCAAACCTCAGTGATGTAAGATCCATAGAAATATGTGGTTGCCATTATCGAAATCCAGTTGTCCCCGTCTCCTATCAGCATAAGATGTTTGTATACTCTGTGTTGTCTTCATCAACTCCTGATTATCTACACATTCTCTGTGGTAACTCGTACCTTCTATGGTCCCTTGAGTGCGGACTCCCCTCGGTCAGTCCAGCGCAAAGGCGACCTGCAGGGTTGGCCTTACAAAGACTAAAATGGTGTCTCCACAATTGGGTAGTGATAACATTTTTTGAATGAAAATTCCACCAAAGTCATGTGATCCTCCAAGCTACGACTGAAGTTGAGGATGCAAGTATGCATAATTTCCTTGAGGGTATGAATGGTCTTCTCAGTCTGGCTATCTGTCTGAGGATGGAAGGCATTTCACAAATGACGTTTCATCCCAAAAGCCTCCCACAACCACTTCCATAGCCAAGAATTTAAACATGTATCATTATTGGATAATATCATCAAGGGTACTCCAAGTTTCCACACACTCTCTTTTACATAGAGGCATCATAATCTCTTTACTAATCCCTGCTCTCTAATTGGTAGGAAGTGGGCTGACTTGGTGAGTCAGCTGATGATCACCCAGATAAAATCATGACCCCTTGATGTATCTGAAAGTCATGTCATGAAGTCCATGGATATCCAATCCCACATCTTCTCTAGGACCTCTAAATGTTGAACCAAGCCTCCTGGTACCTGATTTCCTTCCATCACTTACTAACAAATAAGGCACCAAGAGACAAACTCTGCTACTTCTTTATTCATTCCCAGCTACCAGATTTGTCATCGGAGGTCCTGGTACATCTTCACCACTACTGGATATTGATATATAGGGTATTTTTGGAACTCCTTCAACACTTCCTCTCGAAGTGACACTAGTACCATGGTACGTCCCCTGAAGAGATTTAAATGCTCCCCAGCTTTAGAAAATCCATCAGGTTCCTATCCTATGGATATCTAAGCAGGTTGAGCCTCGCAGTAAGTATCCCCATGCTGCGTCTCCCTGGCATGCTGATGAAGTGCGGGAGTGACTGTAAGAGACTGAAGAAAAGCTGCTCCATCTTAATCCACAAAGGATATCTGTAAAGATGCCAGCTTCTCCATCGCCTAACCTAGCAGTTGTATACCTGAACTCCAACTGAGTTCATCTTCTACAACATTCCCCTACCCATGAGTATAGTGTATCTCAAAGTCCTTTTCCTAGATGAACTCAAGTAAATGTTTCTATCTCATGTTCAGGTCCTTCGGTGAGAATATATACCTGAGACTCTTGTTATCCAAGTAGACTGAAAATGCTCACCCACCAAGTAATGTCACCACATCTTCACGGAAAATACCACTACTTCTTACTCCAGGTCATGAGTAGCGTAGTTCTGTTCATGATGTCTCAGGTATCGAGAACCATATTCTATCATTGCTCGCTCCTACATCAGTACACATCCAATCCCGGTCCATAATGCGACGTAGTTGAGTGTGTACCCTACGCCCTCCTCAAAAAGCCTCAAAATGGGGGCAATAGTCATCCTATACCTCATCTCCTGAAATCTCTATTGGCATCTCTATAACCACCCGAAGGGTTACCCCTTCTTCATCAACACTGATAAAGTTGCTACAACTCTGGAGAAATCTGGCACAAACTTCTAGTAGTATCCGAGTAAACCCTAGAAACATCGTACCTCAATCACACTCCTAGGTGGCTCCGAAGAAAGTATCACCTCAATCATTGCTAGATCCACCAAAATTCCAGCCTCCGAGATTAAATGTCCCAAAAATTGAATTTTTGGGATCCAAAATAGAAAATAGAGAATATACCATAAAGTAAGTGCTCTCTGGTATGTCCATAACTATCTAAAAATGATAGGCATGCTCCTCCTCATTAGTTTAGTAGATCAGAATGTCATAAATGAAGACTATAACAAAGAGATCTAGGAATTTCTGAATGATCCTATTCATGAGTCCCATGAACAATTTTTAGGGCCTTGGACATGCTGAATGGCATATCCAAGAACCCATAGTGGTTATACCGACATCTCAATGTCGTCTTCTGTACATACTCATCTCACACTCTGAGCTGGTGATAGCCGGATCTGAGATCCATCTTCAAGAACAATTATTCTCCTTTCAGCTGATCAAAGAGGTCGTCAATCCTTATGAGTCGGTACTTGTTCTTCACAGTCACCTGGTTCAGGCGCTGATAGTCAACACCAAGCCTCAAGCTCCCATGCACATTCTTGGCGAACAAAATCGGGCCTGCCCAAGGAGATACACTGGGAAGAATGAACCATTCCCCCTATTAGTCTTCATGCTGTAAAATTCCACCTCTCTGAAAGGAGGTAGACCCATAATATCATCAGAGAAGACATATGTGTATTGGTCCACCACTACAGGATATCTCGGACTCTCCACATGAACTGGTCCTAGGGTAAGACTATCCAACTTATGAGTGATCGGCTGGAATCTCCTTCGGGTAAGACCATCTTGTGCTACCGAGGCTCCCTTCTTGCAGGAGAAGGTTAACCTTTCCCCATCCTACTAGACACATAGCACTTTTCACCTAATATAGTCAATCTAAGCATGGACTATAGTTAACCAGTCTATACCCATGAAAATGTCGTAAGGCCTCGACATTGCAACTATGAGATCCCAGTTGAAGCTCTCGCCTCCTAGAGTAAGCTCACACTATCGGAGCTAGTGTGTAACCATCAAATCCGCTCCCGTATGAGTCTCTTGACATAAGGATTATCTAACGGCTCCGTTGGAATCTCCAGGCTCTGAATGAGGGAAGTGTCCATAAAAAATGTATGGAACCTATGTATATAAGTTCTGCAGATAAGGTGGAGTAGACACATATCATACCTTGTATCATCTATAGAGTGCCCTGGTCATATGCCTAAGCTACCTTGAGATGAGCTTGCCCCTATCCAGCTGCTCCCTATGGCCAGGGTGATCCACCTAGTGGTGGTGGCAGTAACATCTCGAATCGTATCCCACCACAAGATGCACGACCATCTCCTCTTCAACATCCACCTACTCCCTGTAGAACTCCTCATTCGAATCCCTATCTCTTCCTAGGTAGTCCCTCGAACCTCTTCTAATCATTTGTACGATGGGTCGGATAGTCACGTGCCATGTGACCCTACAAGTCACATGTGAAACACTTCCTGTTTCTTGCATAACAGACTCTATCTCTGGTGCCCCGCACAACTAATCCAGAGTCATGCAGTCGTCCCCCTATAGGTCTGGTCATCTTGGACCTCTGTGGCGTCTGTCTGCTACCATCTGCAGAAGACTCTACTACGTGACATTCTTTGGTGGGTCTCACTGTTGGTGACTTCTCAGCAAAAAAACTCCCCACTAAGAGGGATCTCTCTATCACCCCCACCTGCGTCATGATACTGAGAGCAATAATCACATCTCTGATCTCACTCCTCAGACACTGCTTAAAGGACCATGCCCCGAGAAATGTGTTTCGTACCATATATGTGGAGTAGCATGAGAGGTCGGTTATCCTCACTGAGTACTGACCCACAGTCATGTTGCCCTATTGAAGATGAAGATGCTCATGTATTGGAATTGTACGAAGAGTCATAGGGACAAACTCTGCATGAAATAGGTTCTCGAAGTCTACCTAGAGAAGTGTCACCATGTCGTCAACATATAGTATCAAGCTCTACCATATGCCTTCTGTTTCCTGTAAAAGGCTGGTGGCATGGATCACCATAAGATCAGATGGTGTCCATACAATTCAGATGACTTTCAACACAGCTTTCATCTAATTCTCAACCGCATGTGGGTCAATCTCTCCCCAAAAACAGGGTGGCCTCTAGCACTGGAACTCATGCAACGTTCTCATGTGGTGTGCGCCCTATACTATTGGGGCTGGTGGCATTGGTGGCCCAATGCTTAATGGCACTGCTGGTGCCCCAGACGGTGCCTCTACTAGAAGACGACCATGCAGCGAGGCCTCATCACTCGATGGGTTATCAGTGCATTATATACCTGGAACCCTAGCTAGCTGTCTGCGTGGAGGCATCTTGAAAATAAACAGGTGTTCCATGGCCAAAAATTTTTACCTTGTGATCTGAATAAATGAAATGACAAAGAAAAATCTTTAAAACACACATGTAATAAGTGTTTTCGTGTACTGAGTCGGAAATCTGAAGTCAGGGTCCTAATGTTTGGATACATCGTCCGCCACACCAACACTAGATTCCCTAAAATGATAACCACACTCATAAAACTTAACACTATTACCATTAAAATGATTAGATTCTTATGTTCTATAGTAGAACCGACTCCTTTGATAGTACTTTATCATGACCCGCCCCCTGGGGAACATTACATGACTACCCCAAGCCCGCTTTCCATATGACAGAGGCTGGCGACTAGCACTGAAAGTTGTTTTCCAAAAAACTATGAAGGCATTGCCTTTATAACCTGTTAACACATGCAACCAAGAACATAGAAAGTTTAGAACGGAAGAAAATTTTATAGTAAAAAGAGTGTGTATAGTAATAAAAATGGGCTAGAATACAAGAATAAAAATATAGTACAAGGGAAAATGGAAAGTAAAAGTAAACTGAACAGCTCGTATGAACACCCGCCAAGGATCCTACTTGAAGGGTAGGTACAACTCTCAAATGGACATCTCTACGGTATGCCTCGTCTGAGGTCCATATCCAAGCTACCTTCAGTCTTGGTACCCTTGTCCTCGGTTAGCTTTGTCCATCATCCACACCAAACAAATCATGGTGTGGGCATAGCCCGTGCACAGGTGAGTATAATGATACACAGTAGGGACCCCAAGTCCCTCAAGGTCTCACAAAATCCACAATGGATAAACCACACACCAAGGATTCAACTGACAACCCAACGTAGGTATATGCCCATATATATGTCTATGTTATTCAGTAAGACCATCTCAATCATGAGGAAACACAAAGGAAGGATTACCATGATGGTAAGTACCACACTAGTACGCCGCACAAAATAATACCAACAAGGTTTTACTATGAAGCAAAAGTACCTCACATGATTGCCACACAGAATAATACTACTGAGGTATCACCACGAAAGTATAGTTCACAAAGGTACAGACTCATCTCCTACCAGGTATAACATAGGTTCAGTAGTAGAGATGATTAAATGTAAATACTAATTCATCTTACTCTGTTATGAGGTAGACCCACGTAGGATTCTAAATCACCATACGACCCAGAGAGGATCATAGTACATTGTCAGACCCACACAGGATCTGTGTACCACATCAGACCCACACAGAATCAAAGTACATCATCAGGTCCACACAAGATCCTACTGCCTCTTAATACCCAAAAAATGATCGTAGTACATCGTGAGACCCAGACATGATCCTAGTACATCGTCAGACCCACATAGGATCCTAATTCATCTTCATACCCACACAGGATCCTAGTACCTCATTAGACCAACACAATATCCTAGTACATCGTCAAAACCACATAGGATCCTTGTACCTTGTCAGACCCACATGGGATTCTAGTAAATCATCTAACCCACACAGTATCGTAGTACCTCATCAAACCCACACATGATCCAAGTTCATCTTCAGACCCACATAGGATTCTAGTACCTCATCAGTCCCACACAGGATCCTAGTACATCGTCAAACCCACATAGGATCCTCGTACATCGTCAGACCCACACATGATCCTAGTACATATTTAGACCCACACATGATCCTAGAACATCGTCAGACCCACACAGGATCCTAGTACAACGTTATACCCACATAAGATACTGGTACATCGTCACACCCAGCTACAGGGTTCCCTAACTAAGCTTTCATGTCTCTTGGAGGGTCTATTCCTCAAGCCACTGGTCAATAATATACCTTCCATGATGTCTCGTGATGAATTATACAAATGGGCAGCCATGTAATATGTGTCTCAATGAAATAGACGGTGGATCAATTGGACGCCTGGTCAGTATGTTGTTAGACATTTAGTCCCAAGGGCCCAGTTGGATTCATGCTAGATACAACCTGGTCATTCCCCAAATTTATCCAAATCTCATGTTGGGTATACCAAAATGATCATATCAGCACAAGGTATCCATAACACAGATAGTTTTTCAAGTGAATGCACGAAGCCAAATTTATTCCAAAAATTATGGGATGGATCAAAACTGGTGCCGGTCTGGTCCAACCCGGTGGGCAGACCTGGCGTGACTCAGCCTGGGCCGACCCTGTTCGGGTTGACCAGAGCTGTGCATGGAATCCCATAGTGGTGGGGGGCTGTGGTGCTACGAGGTGACCGTAGTACAGAAGGGCATCTACGGTGCAGTGGGGTGGTTGTAGTGCGGCGGTCTACCAGGACTGGGCGGATTACCATCTGTCCTCTCCGCGCAGCACTGTCGCGCGCCGCACCTTCACCAGTGACTGGCTTGGTCGGCTATCCTCCCTTCATCATTGTGGCACAAGTCATTAACCATCCTCTTTAGGTGGAGCAGTTGCACGCCGCTGTCCCTATCATGTGGATGGCTGCCGCCTTTGCTCCGGCATGGCTGACGGGCTGCAACCCTTATTTGGTGGCGCGGTTGCACTATTGGCTTCGTTGTGGCCGGCTGTGTTGCCGAAAGCTATTCTTGTGCCCCACCAGTGTCAGTTGACATCCTCTTCCATCGTTAAGAACACACCAACCATAAGGAATAGAGGAGGGATCAGGACGTGTTTGTTTGGACCGCTCCTTCTGCATTAGTTTGGTAGCAGGTGCATCATGATAATTAATTCAATGTAAAACATGAAGAATAAAAAAATCACTACCTCAAATATTTGTTGAAGACAATGAGGAGGAAAGGAAAGACATCGGTTTGTTATCGTGAAATATGTCCCACATTGGAGGTGTCACATTCTTCGTGGGAGAAAATGGCATGTTCTTCGTTGAAGAAGTTCTTCGTGGGAGTTGTTCTTTGTTAGAGAGAATGTTCCTCCACAAGTTCACCCCTTATCCTTTTCCATCCATATCCTCCCAAACAAAGTGGTTCCAATATAATTTAAATTTTTGAGATCAATTATGTTGGCACAATTAATATGTGGGCACATTTCATTAATTTTTTGTTGGCTCCATAAATTAAATGGGGAGATTGCATAATTAATTTATGGGAGGAAGTCCGAGAGTTATCTCCTATTAAAGGGGGGTTCAGGTGGTCCCCACCACTTGAATTTAAGTTGGGGGTGTGTTCTAGTTCGGGAGGTCCCCACCTCCATAACCCATGTACAGAGGTTTTAAAAAGAAAAAAATGTTAAACATTTTATTTTTCTTATTCCATGAAAATCAGGAAAACTAACTTTCACCTGTGACCAACTGCGGTCGATGTGAAAGTATCCTTAAGTGAATACCGGCACTACGAGTTCAATGGAGTACTACGATTTCAATTCTGAGTACCTGTTCAAAAGTTAAAAAAACCTGCTCACATGTTTACTAAACGTACATGAAAAAATGTCCAAAAAATCATTCCAGGAACACCGGGCCTCAAAATCAAGTGCTATCAATTTTCACTGACTCGTAAAATTCCCATATAATTAAAAAAATACATAGAAATTTTGGGTCATTACATTCTCCCCTTCTCAGGGATTTTCTTCCTTAAAAGCCACATCACAGAACTAGGAAAACAAGTGGGGGTACTAAGCACGAATATGAGCCTCCCGCTCCCATGTTCTCTCTTGGAGGTTCTCATGCTGTCAGCGAACGCGCACCAGAGCTATTGACCACCCACTAAGGACCACTCTTTTTGATTCTCAATCACTACCAGAACCTCTGTAGATGTCGCCCATCATCGACATCCCATACGCCATGGTCGATGGTGTGAGTAGGGTTTTCACATATCGCCTCAGCCGATAAACTTGGAAGAGGTTGTGAACCCAATGCATATAAGGGGGAAGTTCTAGTTGGTACGCCACCTCACCAACATTGCTGAGGACCTAGATGGGACCAATGATCATTGGAGATAACTTTCCGCCCAACCAAATCTCTGCAAACCTCATCGAAGTGAGACCCGTAGAAAGACATTGTCACCATCCTATAGGCATAAGAATTCTTCCTGATCTGTGCAGTTTTCATCTCCTCCTAGATAATCTACACCTTCGTTGTGGTAACATATGCCATCTCTGGTCCCATGAGTGCAGACTCCCCTGGGACAGTCCAACACGAAGACGACATGAATGGTCGGCCATAGAATTCCTTGACAGGTGCCATCCCAATGGTTGAGTGATATCTTTTGTTGTATGAAAACTCTACCTAAGGCATGTGATCCTCCCAGTTACGACCAAAGTCAAGGATGCAAGTACGCAGCCTGTCCTCGAGGTTCAGAATGGTCCGCTCAGTCTTCCCATCCATCTGAGGATGGAAGGCGGTTCTCAAACAAAGATGTATCCTAAAATCATCCCGAAACCCCTTCCATACATGAGATGTTAAAAATGTATCACGGTCATAGAAAATATTCAAGGTTACTCAATGTATCCACAAAATCTATTGCATATAGATGTGTCCCACACTCTCTAATGAACAATGCTCTTTAATTGGAAGGAAGTGGGAAGACCTAGTGAGTCAATCGACAATCACCATGATAAAATCATGTCCCCTGGATGTACGTGGAAGTAATGTCACGATGTCCATGGATATCCCATCCCACTTCTACTTTGGGACCTCTAATGGATGAACCAAGCTAGCTAGTACCTGATGCTCCACCTTCACAAGCTGAAAAGTGAGGCCCCGAGAGACAAACTCTACTACTGCTTTCTTCATTCTCGGCCACCAGTGTTGTCATCAGAGGTCATGGAACATCTTTGCCACTGCTGGATGTAGTGAAAGAGAGGATATGTGTAACTCCATCAACACTTCCTCTCAATGCGACACTTGTACAATGGTATCTCCTCTCAAGAGAATGATGTGCTCCCAACCTTCAAAAAATTCTATCAGGTGTGTGTCATGTGGATATCTGAGCACATCAAGCCTTGGAATCAATATCCCCACACTGCGCCTCCCATACATGCTGATGAAGTGGGGTAGGGACTATAAGAGACTAATGAATAGCTGCACCATCATAGTCCACAAAGGATATCTGCAAAGCGGCCATCTGTTTCTTCGTCTCACCTAGCAGTTGTATACCAGATCTTCTATTGAGTGCATCGTCTACAACATTCCCCTTCCCATGAGTATAGACTATATCAAAGTCATAGACATGGAGGAAATAAAGATGATTTCATTGTCTTAGGTTCCTGTACTTCCGTGAGAAGATATACCTGAGACTCTTGTGATCCGAGTAGACTGTAAAATTCTCACCCATCTAGTAATGTCACCACATCTTCATGGCGAAGACCGCTACTGCTAACTATAGGTTAGGGGTAGAGTTGTCTTTTTCATGTCGTCTCAACTGTCGAGAACCATATGATATCACTACTCAGTCTTGACTCAGGACACATCTGAGCCCGGTCCTTTATGGATTGCAGTAGACTACATACCCTACTCCCTCCTCTAAAAGCCTCACGATTGGGGAACTAGTCATCATCTTCATCTTCTAAAAACTCTCTTCCCATCTCTCTGACCACATGAAGGGTTTACCCTTCCTCATCAATGCTGATAAAGGTGGTAAAACTCTGGAGAAAAATGAAAAAAATCCTCATGTAGTATCGGGATAAACCCAGGAATCCTTGTACCTTTGTCACACCCTTGGTTGGCTCCCAAGCAAGTACTGCATCAATATTTTCTGGATCCACTACAACTCCAGACTCTAAGATGAAATGTCCCAGAATGTGAACTTCTCAGATCCAGAACTGTCACATAGAGAAAATACCATAATGGTGGGGCTCTCAGGTGTGTCCAAAACTATCTGCAAATGATAGGCATGATCCACCTCTCTAGTCAAGTAGATCAGAATTTCATCAATGAAGAATTCAATAAAGAGATCTAGGAATGGCTGAATGATCATGTTCATGAGTCCCATGAACACTACTAGGGTATTGTTCATGCCGAATGGCATAACCAAGAACTCATAGTGGTCGTTCCGACATCAGAAATTTGTCTTCTATACATACTCGTCTTGCACTCTGAGCTGCTGATAGCATTATCTGAGGTCTATCAATGATAACAACCATGCTCCCTTCAGCAGATCAAATAGGTCGTCAATCCTAAGGGTTGGGTACTTATTCATCAATGTTTCATGGTTCAGGTACCCATAGTCTACACAAATCCTCAATCATGCATCCACCTTCTTGGAGAACAAAATTGGGGTTTCCCACGGAGAAACACTAGCTCGAATGATCCCTTTCCCCTGTAAGTCTTCCAACTATAAAATTCAACCACTCTGCGAGGTGGTAGACCCATAACATCATTAGGGAAGACATCCCCGTACTAGTCCACCACTACAGGATAGCTCGGACTCTCCACATCAACCACTTCGATGGTAATGCTAGCAAACTGATTAGTGATCGGCTACACTCACCTCCAGGTAAGACCATCAGGTGCTGCAAAGGCTCCTTTATCGTTGGTGAAGGTAAAACATGTCACATCCATGCGAACACATCACACTTTTCGCCTAATACTATCAATCTGAGCATGGAATATAGTTAACTAGTCTATACCAAAGATGAAGTTCTAAGGCCTAGATGACACTATTGGGAGATCCAATCCAAAGCTATCGCCTCCTAGAGTAAGCTCAGCCTACCGAAAGTAGTGTGTAATCATCGAATCCACTCTCGTAGGAGTCTCTAGCCGTAAGGATCGTGCAACCATCTCCATCAGAATCTCCGAGCTACGAACGAGGGAAGTGTAAATAAAAGAATGACTAGCACCTGTATCTATAAGTACTGCAGCTAAGGTGGAGTAGACACATATCATACCTTGAATCATCTCTGGAGCGCCATTGTCATTGGGCTTAACTACCTGGATCAATGCCCTCCCCTATCCACCTCTTCCCTGTGGTCAGGGTGGACCACTTGGTGGAGGGGGTGGTAACATCTAGAATCATCACCCACCACCAGTTGCACATATAGCTCCACATCCATGTCTTCCTGCTCTCTGTAGACCTCCTCGGTCGAACCATTGTCTCTTTCTGGGTGGTCCCTCAAGCATCTGTTGATCATCCGTATGGTTGGTCGGATAGTCACGAGCCATGGGACCCTTCACGCTGCATGTGAAACACTTCATGTTCCTCACATGACAAACTCTGTGTCAGGTGCCCCACCCAACTAATTCTGAGTCATGCAGTCATCTGCCTGTAGGTCTGGTCTTCCTGGACCTCTATGATGTATGTCTTCTACCAGCTACAGAATACTCCACTATTTGACATTCGTTGTTGGGTCTCACTACTAGTGGCTACTCAGCAAGGAAACTCTCCACTAAGAGGGGTCACTATAACACCTCTGCATGCGTCAGAATGCTGAGATATATCAGTGAAGCCCTAATCTCTCGCCTTATCCCCTACTCGAAGCTCCAGGCCCTGAAGATTGGGTATTATACCAAATCAGTGGAGTAGCATGGGAGGTTGGTGAACCTTGCTGAGTACTGAGCCACAGTCATGCTTCCAGGCGGTAGATGAAGAAGATCATATATGTGCACTACGCGAAGAGTCTCTTGGACAAATTCTGCCCCAAATAGGCTGTTGAAGTCTGCCCAGAGAAACATCCCCGAATTGTGAACCTAGTGAATAAAGCTCCACAATCTACCTACTACTTCCTATTGACAACTTGCGACATGGACCACCTTAAAATCAGCTGGTGTCCCACCAGTCGGAAGACTCTCACCATGGCTTCCAACCAATCCTCAACCGCCTATGGTCCCATCACTCCCCTGAACCATGGGGGCCTCTTGAGATGGAACTCATGCAACATGATCATGCATCGTGCAACATCTTCTACTAGGGCTGGTGGAATTGGTGACCCAACGGGTAATGGTACCACTAGTGCCTCCGCTGGTGCCTCAACTGGAAGATGGCCCTACACCGAGGCCTCATCACTTAGTGGGAAATTAGTGAGTACTGTACCGGGAACCGTATCTAGCTATCTACGTGGAGGCATCCTAATAAGAAACAGGTGCGCCACAATTAAAAAGTTATACCTGACGAGTTGGCTCAAAGAGTTCACAATGAAAACTCTTGAAAACACACACACAATTAGTGTTTTCGTACACTGCTTCAAAAATCTGAAGATAGGGTTCTGGTGTTTGGATATTTTGGTCGCCACTCTAACACTGGATTCCCTGAACTAATAACCACACTCATAACACATAAATCTATTACAATTAAAAAGATCAGAGTCTTAGTTTCTATAGTAGAACCATCTAATCTGATACCAATTTTTCACGACCCGTCCCCTGAGGCCCATGTCTTATCAACCCCAAGATTTCTTTCCATAGGCCAGGGGCTAGAGACTACCACCGAAAGGTGTATTCCCTAATATAGGGAATCTGTTGCCTTTATAACCTATAAAACCACGGAACCATGCACACAACAAGATAAGAACACAAAAAATTGTATAGTGAAAGGAATGTGTATAGTAATCAAAAGGGACCAGAATACAATCCCAACTGGAAAGTACAAGGGAAACTAGAATGTACAAGTAAACTAAACAACTCTTGTAAACACCTACCAAAGATCCTACCTGGAGGGTAGGTACAAATCTTGAACAGTCGTCTCTACAGAACGCCTAATATATGGTCCATCTATTAGCCACCTCTAGTCCTAGTACTCTTGTCCTCAGTTAGTGTAGTCCATCATCTACACCAAACACATTAGGGTGTGTCCATAGCCCATGCATGGGTGAGTATAAAGATAATTAGTGGGGACCTCGAGACCCTCAAGGTCTCATAAAATCCACAATGGATAAACCACAAAGCATGAATTCAACTAACAACCCTACATCGGTATATTCCCATACACATACCTAAGTTATCATGTAAGCTCCTATCAATCATGAGGAAACACAAGGACTAACTCAAAATCCCTAAGATCATTTGTTTTAGAAATTATGTATTACCACGATGGTCTATACCACATAGGTACGACACACAATAATACCTCCAAAGTATTACTACGAAGGAAAAGTACCACACAAGTATGCATCATAGAATAATACCACCAAGGTATCAATACGAAAGTATAGTTCATAAATGTAAAGACTCACCTCACATCATGTATAACATAGGTACAATATTTTAGATTATTATATATAACTACTAATTTATCATATTCTATTTAGAGACAGACCCATGTATGATCCTAAATCATCATTAGACCCACAGAGGATCGTAGTACATTGCCAAACCCACATAGGATCCAAAAACCACGTCCGACCCACATGGGATCATAGTACATCATCAGACCCACATAGGATCCTAGTACCTCGTCAGACCCACACAAGATCCAAGTACATCGTCTGACCCACTCAGGATCCTAGTACATCGTCAGTCCCACACAGGATCCTAGTATATCATCCGACCCACACAGGATCCAAGTACCTTGATAAACCCACAAAATATCCTAGTACCTCGTCATACCCACACAAGATCCTAGTACCTCATATGACCCACACTGAATCTTAGTACATCTTCTGACACACACAAGATCCTATTACCTTGTCAGACCCACACAAGATCCTAGTACATCGTCAAGCCCAATCAATGTCCTCATACATCGTCAGACTCACACATGATCCTAGTACATTTTCAGACACACAGGATTCTAGAACCACATAAGACCCACACAGGATCCAATTACATCGTCAAACTCACACAGGATCATCGTACATCGTCAGAGCTAGCTACACGGTTCTAGAACAAAGCTCGCTTGTCTCCGGAAGGGTCTTCTCCTCAAGCCACATGTTTATACTCCAACTATTATGACGTCCCGCAATAAATTTTCCCAATGGAAATCTATGTAATATGGGTTTCATTGAAATAGACGATTAATCAATCAGACACATGGTCTGTAAGATTTTAGCCTTTTAGTCCCGAGAACCAGTTGGATTCATGTTCGATCGAACCTGACCATTACCCAAAATTATCCAAATCTCAAGTGGGGCATACCAAAAAGACTGTCTCACTCCAAGGTTACTAGAACTACATATTTTCTGTCAAAAAGATGCATGGTTCCAATGTTATGGCCAAATGTATGGGATGGGTTGAAACTGGTTCGGGTTCGGTCCGACTTGGTCGGTTGACCCAGCCTGTACATTGAAACCTGAGGTGTTGCGTGGTGACCACGGTGTGGTGGGGCGACCGCAGTTCGGCGGGGCAACTGCGGTGTGGTAGGGTGGCCACGGTGCAGTGTGGCGGCCGCCGTGCGGCAGTCTTCCGCGGCTTGGCGGATGGCCAGATGTCCTCTCTGCATAGCGCAGTCGTGCTTCATGCCTTCATCGTAGGCTGGCTCAGTCGGTCGTCTTCCCTTCAACCTCGCCGCACAATCCATGGTACATCATCATCTGGTGGTGCGGACGCACGTTGCTGTCCCCGTCGTGCAGCCAGTTGTCACCTTTTCTCCGCCATGGCCGACGGGCCGTGACCCTTCTTCGGTGGCGTAGTCACACTGCCGCCTATGTGATGGCCTATTGTGGTTCCTATTATCATTACCGTGCCCCACCTATTCCCATTGACATCCTCCTCCATCACGAAGAATTCACCAACAATGACAAATGATGGAGGGATCCGGTCGTGTTCATTTGGCCCACTCCCTCCATATATATTCAGTACTAAGCGTTTCATGTTGATTAATTCAATGTAAAACTTGATGAATTACAAAATCCCTACATTAGAGGTTTTTTAAAAAAAATTAAAAGGGAAAGGTGAATGTCGTGTTGTCGTAGTTGAAGACATCCCATGTTGGAGGTGGCATGTTCTTCATTGTAGAATATGGTGTGTTCTTTGTTGAAGAAGATCTTCATGGCAGGTGTTCTTCATTGGAGAGAATGTTCCTTCACATGTTATCCCCTTCTCCTTTTCCAAACAAATCCTCCAAAAGGAATGAAGTTCCAAAATAAATTAAATTATGTAGAATAATTATGTTGACAAAATTAAAATGTTGGCACATTTCATTATTTTTTATTTGGATATAAAAATTAAATGGGGAGTTGGACTAATAAATGTATGGGAGGATGTCTAAGAGTTATATCACATTAAAGGGGGCTTCCAATGGTCCCAACCACTAGATTTTAATTTGGAGGGGGTTTCATGTTCGGGTGGTCCCCACCTCCACAACCCATGTAGAGAGGTTTCAAAAATAAAAATAAAACTGTTAAACATTTTATTTTTCTTATTCCAAGAAAATCATGAAAAATAATTATCACCATTCACCAACTATGGTCAAGGTAAAAGTATGCTTAAGAGAATACCAGCACTTTGAGTTCAACAGTGTCCTCAGATTTCAATTCTGAGAACTGGTTCAAAAGTTACAAAAACCCTCTCACACATTTACTGAACTTAACCTACAAAAGTTCAAAAATTAATTATGGGAACACCAGGCCTCAGAATCACGTGCCTTCAATTTTCACGGACTCGTAAAATTCCCATATAATTAAAAAAATTACATGGAAATTTCGATTCATTTCTAATAGTGATTAATTGAATTTAATAATACAAACACCTTTGGGGTAAAATATATCATAACATAAAAACATTTCCTTCAAATGATATTGGTTTTTAAATTCATTTATAATTAATTTTTAATAAATGAAATAATTTATATGTGTTTATAATTCATTAAATCCTACTTGAAAAATTCAATTCATATTCATGGAAATAAATATCAAATTAATTAATAATATTTTTATTATTCAGAAAAACATGGTCTTTCATTTAATGAATGTAATCGAATAAAATTGTTATTGAGTGTAATAAAATCCAACATATTGTTGTGTATACTACAAGATGAAATTTGTGTTTCATTCATTGGAATATAGAAAGAAAATTATATTTTTTCTAAATGTATAAAAAAAATATTATAATGTATTCAAGTGTTACATTCTCCCATTCTACAAAATCATCATCCTTTAAATTTAATAGATATGGCCTTCATAACTAATAAGAGAATTTATTCTTCCAAATATCCTCTAGTTAACATGTTTATTAAACTAGTTTTTTTATTACTCTAATGTACCTTTACAGGACATGTCATCTAATTCTACAATAATTGATCTCTAGTATTAGAAATCTTGATGGGTTCTTTAGTGTAAGTAGATCAGGGTCCATCTCAATTTCATCTAAGGTGAGAACATGTGTTTGGTCTTGAATATTATTTCATAGTTATTTTATACATAACACATCATGTACTTTAGAGTGATTTAGGGTAATTTTGAAAAAAGAATCAACAACTCCAATTCAGTCTAGAGTTTTAAAGGGTCTGATATAAATGGGTCTCAATATCCATTTAATACCACACCATATAACACACATCTATTGTAATAGTTTCCAGAAAACATGATCTCCCATATGAAATTCGAAATCATTTATAAGATAACAAGAACAAAAATGTTTCCAACTATGAGCTTATTTAATTTGATCTTAAATAACCTTTACCATTATTTGTTTCTTCAAAAAAAATTGGCTAACAAGTTTCCTCTCACCAACGTCATTCCTACATGTTGGAGTACTACATCACTTTCTATATAAAGCATCATATGGTTCCATTTATATAATATATGGGAAAAATATTATAAAAAATACTATCGAAATTAAATAATTACACTACTTACCGTTAAATATTAGTGATCATGAAATCTTCACTTCCTCTATCATCTGAATTGTTCTTCTAGACTATCCATTAATTTAGGGATTTTAGGCAACATTCAAATGATGTTCAGAATGAAGATACTTCTATATAATCCTCCATAATATTGATGTAAAATGTTGATATTAATATGAAACAACTAATATATGTTCTCCAT
Organism: Viscum album; assembly: GCA_963277665.1. Taxonomy (NCBI): domain Eukaryota; kingdom Viridiplantae; phylum Streptophyta; class Magnoliopsida; order Santalales; family Viscaceae; genus Viscum; species Viscum album. Next base: position 1,380,265,749 of record OY728152.1, read on the forward strand.
GATGTCTTAAAACAACATTTTTATAGATACTTTTGAGGTGATGAAGAGGAAAATATAATCTTATAGATAGCAAAAGTGAAGGTTTGGTTGGGCGTTCAATAATAACACATATGGTGTAATTATTTCATTTAGTATATGGTAGACCTATGAAAAAGTTCATAGTCATTTCAACCCATTTATCATTATAATATGAATAGTCTTTATGAATCCACATTTTTTCTACCTCAAGAATTTCAATTGATAAAAACATGGCATCTCGACACCTAATTCAAAATTTCACAGTTCATGTTATCCCACCAAAATATGATCCATCGAATATATATACATCATTGTTATTCTAGGGAGTATTGATAAATTTGATCTATGAGAACCATATAATAATTCCCTTTTTACCTCAGGAATTGATGGAATACATATTCTATAACTGAATCTCAAAACATTATCTTCACAAATGATGTCTCCTAATTTTCCATCATTCATAACATTAATTTTCTTCTGAATATTTTCATCATAATTTTGAGATTACATTATCTATTCTAATAAATATGGAATATAAATTATTTGAATGATGGTTGATTTATTTCCTTATTTATATATATCCATAGCCATATATCCTAGATCCATGTACCTAGGATCCATCTCAATACCCATTTGGCTTAAAATTGGATTATCATTCTTACTCAGTACATCTTTATCCAAATTTTCTTTCAATTGGTTGTAGTGTATTTAGAATTAATAATCATTTATTAGATCAAGAAATCCCGTTTTTCTCATAATGAACTCTTTCTAAGGAATTTTTTATTTCCAGATTTGTGATATGTGTATATCCCACATACTTATCTATATTGAAAATTACACAATATCTTAAATATATTGATTACACCTTCCAACTCAAGATCATGGGTTGGATATTAATTTTCTAAGTAATCAATTTACTTCATTCATATCTACAATATTTATTGTTTTTCATTATAACCAAACTTTTTCAGTTATTCTATGGATCTCTATATATTAAAAACACATCACATCCTGATGGTAGATTAATAATCATATCATTGGATGATCATTTATTTGGTTCATCAAAAAACTATTCAAATTTCTTTTTCAAATCAAAATTATCCCCATTACATATATTATTTTTTAACTGGTTATCCAATCATCTATAATTCAAAATGAAGTTTAAATAGTAACATTCCATACATTTGCAACTAAGATCCAAAATTATATTTGATAGTGTAAGACACTATCTGAATACCTTTTTCATTGCATTATCAAATGATATTCTATTATTGGAGACAATGTGGACACTAAAATAAAAATTGTGAAGCTATAAATCATATATACTAAATATCACATTTTATCCGTCCTCATAAGAGACTCCAGAATGATCCTCATGTGATTATTATAGTATGTATCGATTTTTTAATACACTAGAATATCATTAATGAATAAGAAAATAAATAAATTATGTTATTCCTTGAATACTATGTTAAAAAGATACAAAAAATAATGGGTGAAAAATTCAATACAAATGGAACTAATATAAACTTGCAATGTCCCGACTTAATTTGAAATTTTTCTTTTAGAAAATATTTCTTATATACTAATAATTAGTGATGCCGAGAAATGAGATAAATCAATGAAAAATACTAGGATCTATGAAGGTAATGGAATAATTAATCATTATGATGATTAGGAAATTTTTCGTTATCATAATAGAATTTATTTTTCTTTAAAAAATTCAAGACCTCATTGATCAATATTTCATCTAAATGGATAGAATAGGGGATCCGTATGGTGAATCACTAGGGAAAATAAGTCCTATATTACCCAAATCCTATTATTGTTTATCAAAATCCACTAATTATGTAGTTCCCTTTCTATATGTATTCTTTGAAATTGGACTTTATTCGATTATTATATTATTGGAAGACTAAAAATCTTTCTCTTGGGGTGTTTATATAATTTTGGGGGAAATAAATCAGTATATTCATATAAAATATGTGCATCCTCAATTAGATGATTACCTTCCAAAACTAGTGATGCTTTTTTATTATTCATTTAAAATAAAATTCAGTAGAGATATTTGGGGTGTACCTATATAATAATATGATGATGGAGTTTTTTTCTAAAGATAATGAATTATATGTATTCCTCAAAATTCACAATTTCATTCTCCTTGAAAAAACCTTTTTCATAATATTTGGAAATCCAATACATATAGATGATTATTTAAAATTAATCAACAAGTATTAAAATTAAGTCAGAAAATAAATCACGTTTAGTTTCCATATTGGGTATATCATAACACATATTATATTTAATGAGACTTACCTTAGGAGGTTTTAAAAAGATACATTATTAAATAAAATTGAAAATATCAAATTTTTCTAGATAAATAAAGAGATATAATAGAGTGTGATGATAAAGAATAAAATAAATCATTATCTATATTTGAATATATGATTTTTATTCCTACTACCACATACAAGGGTACTTCTATGTCAACATTAGTGATCCAATAATCTTGCTGATTTCTCGTAATCCTTTTATATGGTGGATTACCTAGATCTATGGGGCATTATTGTGATTAATTCCCCAACACTATATAAATGAATCACAACATATAATTTATCTGTTTCTTTAAACTTCATTTTTTATAATGTTGTCCCTTATCTTACGAATTATAAAAACTCCACATGCCTTTAAGAATTTACTTGTTCTATTCCTTCCAACATTTTCAAAAGATATACATTTCTTCATTTTATTATTATTTTAATGATGAATCCCACTTCTTTAAGATCAATAATTACCCCTTCTTCTCTCATCTTCCCTTAATATTTGTACAATGGTGAAAACGTTTATATGATTTAATTGTTCATCAATCTATTTCATTATATGATGATAAATATTCAGATACATGCACTCGTGAATGATTTTATTAATCCAAATAAATAAATAGTTAATATTTTACCCCATGTGGTGTTTATAATCCATAACATCGCTATATTCTAGTGTAAAAGTAATTTCATTGTCCACAAAACATTATTCTTCCTTGTACCTCAATCTAATGAAAATTATATTAATCTAAATTTGTTGTATTTTTTGGGAAATATGTATCAATGAATGTCTATTTAAAAGTCTTGCATTCCACGAGTTCTAATTCATCATCCTCCCATGTTTTATAAATCAAAGACACCCATTTATTATAATCTCATTTTAGATAATACAACTCATGTGTAAACATTTTTTTTGCACCATATCCCAATGACATAACTATTTTATCCATAAACATAATCAATTTCTCAAAAAAACTGGTTTTGTAGTCCCACTAAACAAATAGGACTTCCATCGCATAAAGCAATCCATCATTGGAGAATACCACTATGGAATAGGATTATTCATATGTTAAAGGTTTTTTTTCATAACTTGATTAATATTCCCTAATATAGCAATAATTTTATGTATTCGAATTCCAGCAATATTGGTTCCCATAGTAGGTTATTATCTACATTTTCCATGGGCATTGAATCCATTCATACTTCATGGTTCCACTGATAATAAATTGAATGTACTATATTATTTAATAAAAATATTTATTTATAATTAATAATTTATAATTAAAAATATTGTGTATCATGTAATATAAATTTGAATTTTATGCATTGTAAATATTATAATCCTAACCATTGGTTTCATTGGGGATATCATTACATTTATATCTTTGATAATGGTTTGTAATGAAATTGTGAATTATCCAAAGATTATACCCAAGTATTGTAAAAAAAAATGTGTGTCCTAAGACCCATTATTGAATACCAGGTTATAATCGAGTCAATCCCAATGCACCCTTCTTAGATTTATTACCCTTAGGTACATCTATGCCTAAACCACATCCACTAGTTGTATCCATACATGGATGTATTTCTTAGAATAAAAACATTATCAATAACTTAAAAAAACATTAGTATATTATTCTATACATTTAATTAATGTCTATTTTAGGTTTTTGTTTTCTAATCTATGTTTTCGTAAATCTAGTTTCTTGGGATTATACTAAACATGCTCTGATGCCGACTATAATGACCCTGACCCCAAAATATTGGATTTGATGACTTCTACCATTATATTAGAAAATATAAAATAATAAAATACAAAAAGACATAATAGTTTTGTAGTTTTTTAAACAATATTACATAAAATTTACCTGTATTACATTAGTAATAGGAAATAAATCCTAATACATAACAAAATATAATAAAATGAATCCTTGAATGCTCATTCAATGATCTTTTATTTATATCATATGAATAAAATAAAAAATAAGGGTGGGATCAAATTCAAATAAAGGTTTAAGTAAATGTGAATATATCGTTAATAAATAATTAATAATCAACATATAGAGGTAAATAGCTGAAAACACATTCCATTTAAACAACTATATAAGGTTTAATCAATATGGAATGATAACTAACTGAATAACCAATCCGTTTATAAAATATTATGAGAATTAAATGAATCCATAGATTTTTCTAAGTGAAAATATCTTTTTTAAAAGTAAATGAATTATTAATTCAAGAAAGTATTAATTATTGGAATCCTTATTTCCTAGTCACATGATACATTTACCATCATGATATATTCTTAGTACAGTTTAATGTTTTACGGTAAAGACCCATTATATTTGGTGATTTAATTCAACATGTTAGACTACTAATGCATTGAGGGGATATCATTAAAAGTTACCCACTCATATATATAGGTCCAAATCATCCCTCATATAATAAATAATCAATTAAATAGTGTTTTATATAATTAAATATCTATATTGAGTAAACTTTTAATATTTATCAAAAATGTCCCAAATATACAAGTTATATTAAAAGTATACATAGTATATAGATATTTTATAATTTTATAGGAATAATTGTATCCATTATACAATAATATGGATGATTTTTATAAATAAAATTTAAAATGAAAAATTATTAAAATGAAGTGATTGTTTGGTGTGAATGTTAAAAATCATAAAAGAAAGTGATATCACCCAATAATATTTTTCACTTGGTAAATATCTATCCAAATTCCATTTCATAAAATTATTAATATTGAAAAATACAATACCATGATTATTGAAGTAATCATGATATAGCATGTCAATGAGGTAGTATATACCACACATAGAAGTGAATTGGTTCATAATAACAAATAATTTTCAATGGAATGTAAATTTAGACAAAATACATTACCTTACACATTGACATAGTTCAATTATCGTTATAATAATGTATAATAGGGTTAATTATGTTATTAATTTATAAAATAACTATACTATTTGTTATAATATCATATTTTATATTTTTATATCATTTTATCAACATTTTTTATAATCATTATTTATTTTCATAATTTTGGGTGTCATTTTCTTTGTTTTTCAACAATGATTAGACTTGTTATTTTTTCTTCCTCATACATAGATCATGATTTTTTAATATCTATTATGTTAACCCTGATGAAAATATCATATATATTTTTTATATTTGTATTTCGAGTAATCCTTAAAACTTTGTGAAGGGAAATGAAGTACACTATTCATGGAGGTAGTATGTCGTTTGTATGAATACATATTGTTTTTATTTTATTATACCAATGATAGAACTAAAATTAAATTAAATATATTTATTATCATTATAGTATAATTATCATGTACTATATATATCATATATTTTTCTTAAATCTATACTTAATATATTCTATTTAATGTTTGAATAAATCACATCACTTTTTCAATCGAGAGTTTATCTTATACACAAACAACATTATTATATTCCTAAGAAATAGACAAAAATTAAGGTCTGTGTTGAATAATAATTATTGAAGAATAAATACATCATAAATATAACATATATTTATTATATTGAAATTATTTCAATAATTATTCATAGTCGTGAAAGGCAGTAATGGAAAAATGAATAACATCATACCATGAGGTGGTATTCTGCCAAACATATTAGTGATGATTTACTAACCCATTTCATGAATTTTTTTAATGTTTTAGGTAATTCATTTAAGTAAAAATAATAGAAGAATATAAAATATAGTTATTTTATTATATAATCACAGATTAATGGGAATTGATTGATTTGGGGAATGAAATAATGTAAAAACACTTTAGAGGAACATTACATCTTCTTCGGGTATCATATATAGAAGTTATAAAAGGGAGACTTCTATGAATTATACACAATTTTTTATAAGGTAGATATTTATTCATGATTTTCCCATTTAAAGTTTACCTAATTATTGACCACTATCAATCTCATATGGTTTATGATAAAAATATGTATCACCCCAAGACTTTGTGAAATATTTTTTTTTCAAATTATTTAAATATTTTTAATATTATCCAATTTCTGAAACACTAAAAAAAGTTTATTCTAAATTAAAAAACTATGTTTTAATTATTTAATAATAAAATCAATGTTTATCATGCACTAAATGCAATATAAAATTTATATTTTTCTACAAGGAACAATGATTTCATCTTGTGTTGCATTCGATATTGACATTCCACGTGGATTTTGTACCATGCAAGACTATGTTTTAACAAATTACAATATATAATTTAATATAAAATATCCTTGAAATTAGTAGTTATGGAAAGGTTTAACTATCTAATTATAATATATGTTTTACATAAATATAATTTGAATTCATTGGTTATAAATTAAATATAAATGAATATGAAAACTGATTGAATCTAAAGAGAAATATTATTATATCCACAAAGAAATTATAGCCAGATAAAATAAATTTATTAAAATTAGTGATTGTTATTAATGTCATATATATATATATTATATACTCATCAAATATTTTTGTAATAAATCAAATATATTTGATAGTACTAGGATAAAAAAACCCAATTGTGTGCATAAAATAATTTATTTCTTGTTAAAACATTTTTAACTCCTTTTAATGGAGAATCCATTTCAAATATAAATTTTGTAACTTTTATGAATTTTATATCTCAAAATAAGTTTCATAATCAGAATATAAACATGAAAATTATTTTAGTGTAATTTTTTGTATTTTTCTACAAGGTTTATTTTTTTAATGACTAATTAAAAAATTGAATTTTATTTTAAAATGACCTTTTCCTGTAAATTATTAAATTGGTTAATTATATTATAAATTATTTTTAAATTTTAATTTTATAAAATAATTTAAATTATTCAAATTTAGGTAATTTTAAATATTTTTACTTTTCAATTGACAACAAAAACATAGAAAACTTTTATTTTTTTCATTAAAACCCCATAGGGTCATCCCATTAATGGGATTAAATTTAAACAAATTTATTCAACTAAAATTATTAGATTTTGGAAAAATGGATTACTTATTTAGAATTAAATTAATATATAATATCAAAATGGTCAACAATGATTTTTACCTATAATATTATTGAGAATAATTAAAATTATTTAAAATTACTAATGTAAAATTTAGCTTGATAATGTAATAAAACATAAACATCTGGGACCAAGTTAACTATAAACATGTACATTAGATATTTTTTTGTCACATTTTCGCCATATACTCCCTTTTATTTAATTTTTGTTTCATTATGGTAGCTTATTTACACAGTAAAAATAGGGGGAGAAGTTTCTTTCCAATAATTTACAAGAGTGCCACTCCACCTTCACTTTAAAATGGACTCCTCTTCACCATCTTCTTCAAACCAATCAATAAAATTTGAACCAAAAATATATCTGAAAAACATATCCCATAAAAAATCCTCCCCTAATCCAAGAAATTCTCTTATTGGTATTAAATCCATCCATGGAATCCCTTTGGTGAAAACTAAAAGGTGTTACCTGACTTAGAGGTAACATTCTACATCAGGTTCTACTATGTTACAACCATTATTGAACCATATATTATTATTATTATATTACTTTAAAATAAACATTATCCTCTATAAACAATTATTTTTTATTATAATGGTTTTATCTACACTAATGGTCACAACCATCTAATGGGTAATCATAATACTATTTACGTATACGGGGAACTACCACCTCAGAAAATGATGATTATTCATTTTTCCTTTACCACCACTCATGATAGAAAAAATGATGGAAAAAATATTTTTCTATATTAAATATTATATTTATTATGTATTTATTATTATATAATCCTATTACAACATATATTATCATAATTTCAATTTGTTATAAAGATGATTCTTTTGTTTGAGGAAGCATTCACTACTGCCCTATCAAACTGATGTGATTCCATCCCACACTACATAGAATGTATTATGTATGTGTTTTTTGAAATTATATGAAATATATGACATAATATTTATAATATAATGTAACTACATTCATGTATACATATATTTAATTTTCTTTATTTCTTTAAAGACGATAATTAAACAGAATCAATATTCGTGAATAATTACGACGTACCGTCTCCATTAAATGTGTATTCCATTTCATACTTATATATTCTATATAATATTATAATAAAAATATAATGAATATAAATTATATCTATAAAATGTTTTAAATTCTATAAATCATGATATAATTTTACAGATCCAAGATAAAACAAATTAGGACTCGTGTGAAGGACAAAGCGAATAATACCCCAAGTGAAATGATAACATAATATTATTAACAAGAGGGTAATATAAAGTCAAAATAAAACCACATATGGTTTATACATAATAATATCGTTATTTTAATAATATATAATAAATTTATATTTATTATACAACATTTTTTATGAATATGATGTGAGTCAAGACATGTTGTATGGGGATTCCATCATACCTTTTTATTTTTGTGAGATACATGCCTTAATCACCGATCCTTTTTTTAAGTGTGTGTATAATTCTTGTGTATGTGTTCAATTCTTTTAATTATTAAAAATATGGTTATATATATATATATATCCATTATATGATATTTCATTACATAGGTTTATTTTTCAAAAGTTACAAATTTGGTAAGATAATATTATCTCAATTTTCTTTCTATAAGACCCATGCTGAGTTACATCCCTATAATATTCAATGAGGTTTATTTAATACCATCAAATTTTTATAGAATAAATTGTTTATTTAAATTTCATGTTATTCCTCATGTTATTTATTTTTCTTTTATTTGGATTATGGGTCAAAGTTAACATGTTGTAAGAGTATATTGAAACAATCTCATCACTTTGAATGTTTGTTTATGTTTATGTTTCCATTCTTGTAATTTTTTGATTCATCTCCCATGATAATTCATGAAATATCATATCCAATATTTTTATCATTATATGTTCATTTATTGGTACCATTTTTCCACTCTTTGTGGTAGGAGATTGTAATGAATGTGTTTTTTAGAAAGCATGATAGTACCCTCTCTTCGGTCAAAGAATTTGTGTTCATTGTAAAATGTTTTCCAAAAAAAATGTTCCCAAATAAAATTATACTAATATAGTATTATTTTAAAAAGAAATTTATACATATATTTTACCTTAAAAAATTATTTTTTAGAAAAAAACCTTCTTTGTAATTTGTTTGTCAATGAAATTTTTGTATCTTCTTACATGGAAAAAAGGAATATTCAGCATGTATGGATTTAACTGCCATCATGATATTGAATCCCATTGGGATTACATTAGAATATTACATGGTTATTTTTTAAAATGTAAATATTTTCTTAATATTCTCTAAATTCATTATTTTAATTTGGTTCTCAATATGAATGGTTTCCAAAATATAATTTATGTTTATAAAGTGTTTTAAAATATTTTCAAGTAATTATTTTGAATTATTCAAATGTGTTGTTTAAATGAAAATGATTTAAATTATTTCAATGATTGTTAATATTTTTTCAATATACTTTCAATGAAAATATTTTTCAAAAAAATTTCTAGCATAATTTATATGCTTTCATGGAAATGAATTTTTGAAAGTTATCAAGCTTCCTATATAAATTTTCAATGTATTTTTAGGGGAATTGTTTTCAAAAAAATTGAAGGGTTAATTGTAATATTTCTATAATATCTCAAATGATAAGGTTTTAAAAATTTTTAAAAATATTTCTTCATAATTTTTCTTGTTCTTTTTCATGAAATTTTCTTTCAGAAGGTTTTATCTTTTAAAAAAACCATTAGATAAATTGATATATTTTTGATGTAATATTATTAAATTGTTTCTCACAATTATTCGAATCTAAGATGAAATCATTTGGTGTTACTAATGAATTGTTTTCCAAAATAATTCAATGTTTTCCTTCATAATACTTATTGGAATTTATTAACTTTTGATATAATGATGTTTAAGAAAAAAAATATCTTTTCATTTATTATATTATTTTGAATCCTTCTATTTTTCAGGGTTAATTATTTTGATTAAAACATTATGAAACCTATGATGTTTTCAAAAGGTTATTATATGATTACGTTTTTATGATACCAATTTCATTCTGTTGGTAATGATATAATTTTTAATTTTCCTATGTAACACCAATAAATGATTTAATTATTATATGGGTGGGACCTATATCTCCCTTATATTAATTGGGTAAAAGTTTATATCACATGGGATATAATAATATAGTCTTTGGAGTTATTCTTGACTACTAATATGGTCATGGGAGTGAACCATGACTACTAAGATCGTATGAGAAGTGAACAAAAGTACTAAGATGTCTTTGGAAATAAACTATGACTACCAATATATTATGGGGATTGAACCCATACTTCTAAGATGATATTATAAGTTATGCATTGCATACTATGAAAATATTATTATATGCTTTTGTGTTTTTCTACAATTCCATGTCTTCTGCATATATAATTTTTTAATGGCTTATGTAAATAATTTCATTATGACTCATTTCATATGAACATCCAATTTTTATGTCTTGATTCATCTTCATGATGTTTTATATGTAGATTATGATCCTATTATTCCATGTTTATGTTCTCATAAACTTATTCTCATGTTTATGATTACATGTCTCCCTTCATTACCCATAAAGAGCATTTGAGCTCACCAATTTTTATGAATCCATCCCCATGATATGACGATATAAATTATGAATGATGTGTCTAGGAATGCTTATATTCATGAAGAACCCAGGGGGAGATAATTTATCTTGGTTATGCAATAGTGTTTATGTCTCAATGATTCCAAAGGAACTGAACTAATATTGTATTTGTGTGTTTGTTTGTATAATGTTTTGAGTATTATGGAAATAAAATTTAATGTCTATGTATATTAATATTGGTTCATTATATCCACTATAAGAATGAAGGTTTAGAAAACCTTTAGATCAAGGATGATACAACATTAATGTGGTTCCAATGCATATTTCCAAGTATTTTTATGGAGATGTATCTAAGTATAAATATTTGGATGAGTTAATTCTTAGGAATATGTCCTAGAATGTTGGTCAAAGATAGAGTGAATGGTTTCCATATAATAAATCAATATCAGAATTCGACAAGTTGATCTAGATCTGGAAGAAATGTACTTCAGAATAAAAACTCTGACAAAGTGTGTCAGGCTTGACATGGTGTAACCAAGTGCAAGAAAATGGGCATTGTAGTACACCTTTTTTTACTATCTTGAGTGATATGGTAAGGAAATTCACAAACATCTAATGGAACATTATTAAATATTAAAATAAAATATTTCCTATGAATATATTATGATAAACATAATGTGTCATATATTATGGATGGTTGCATGATTTAGACATATTATATGTATTTTTTTCATGATTATGTGATTTTCCAATAGGGTATGTGTTTCTCACACTATGATTTCTAGTTTTAGTAAATGGAGAGATCCAGAAGGAACTGTGTTGTCATTGAATGGGATAGAAAATTTTCTTATGAGAAGTCAAGTGGGATAGTCATAGGAGTGATGGATGATATGATCTTGCATAGTAATTTTTAATGGAATAGGATTAAAAATGTGTAACTTAACCAACCCTCTAACTCACCAAGGAAGATAAAAAAGGTGTTCACTGAGAATTTGGGTAATTGAGACCAGCAAAAAATGAATATCACTTTTCTTTTGTTTCATAAATGTTGAATGAATCACCTAATTGAATGTATTAGAAGAACAATTAGGTGTTTTTCCCACGAAAAGAGTGGACACAAAGCAAGTAACTGAAAAGTGAAAATAAAGGGTTCGACCAATAAAATGTATTAAAATATTTCCCCCCCCCTAAGACATCATCAAAGGTAAAATTATTTATCCATCCAATGGCATGAACACCTTCATTTTTTATTGATTTTTTATGATCATCTTTTAAAGGGGTGAGGTGGAACCCTTACAAGGCATGTAGGCATTTATAATACATGGGTCATAGGCCTTAGAATAATTCATTTACCATAGACTACAAACATTTCATACAACCCATACTAACTAATTGGAATTTCTCCTCCCCAGAATCTTCATCGTGAAATCAGCTCTCAACCTTCGCAAGGATATTCGGTTAGTATTTCTAGTGCATACACAGGCTTTTCCCGATGGCAAGTGCCATACCCTCTCATTCCTGCAATCCATTTAGCTTCTGCAAATGGGAAATAATCTGAAGTGATTCATCAAGGTTGTATAAGTAATGGTTATATTGAAAATGATGATAACAATACATATTAATTATGAATGTAAGCAGGTATCAAATAATTGTATGAGGTAGCCTTCTAATGCGTTATTTATGAAGTGAAACAATAGATGTCTTTATGTATTTGTATTAAATAATTGTGTTATATGAATGAGAAAATATATAAAAAATGTTCATTTCAAATTTCTCTCTAAGGATTTATAAGTTTATGTTGACTATTTCATATGGAATGGAAATATTATTTAATAAAAAGGTGATATTTTTACAAAGGGAAGATAACCATTACTATGTTCTTTATATTATGATAATGCTATTTGTATAAAGATATGTTTGATATTGACAAGTAAATCGGACGGTATTGATTACCTCATAAATTATAACAGATTTTTTTAAAATGGATTCTATGTCCTCATGCATGATGTTTACACCTTCTTAGTTTTAAAGAAAATATCCATGAACCATTGGAATAAGGAAAAATCCATTTTTTCCGAACTTATTTATTGAAATTGGGGTTAATAAAATTAATGAAGAGAATATATTATGAGGTTATTCACTTTTTAGGAATTTCACAACTAAGAGATATAATGTGTATTATTAGGGTATAATGTAAAAATAATTTCCTGAATTTCTTTCTATTTTTTTTTATTTTAAACATTATATAGAGTAATAATGTAAATCATTTATGGAAAGAATTTAATAAACTTTGGATAAAGTATTTGTGTATTATGGTTGTATTGAAACCCATTGTTAAAATTCAATTTAGTGATTAAACTTATTTAACAGATATATATCATATTTTTTAAATTACATAAATGTTGTCTAAGAAATGAAAACAATGTTTCTTAGGTGAAAATAATAATGTTTATTATGGCCATCGGACTTGAAACAATGACCGAAGGATGAAAATGTTTACATGCCAATCATTTTCCTACGTGATGAGAGGAATAATTTATAAATATTTTTATGAATAAATATTTATGATGAAGAAGTAGTGTTAATTTGTATGTTTATAGATTAATTTATTAACCATTTTGATTTTGAAGAATAGTTAGAGAGAAATAGTTGTACTTCTCATTCTTTTAGGGGCCTTAAGATCTACTAAAATTTTAGTTTTGTACTTTAGGCATTAATGTTAATTTAGGGAAATCCATTTCTTGAAGTAATTGATGAATTATAAATTAATGAATGAAATAACAAAGAATTAAAATATTCGAACAGAAAAATATCATATAAGTGTATTTAATTATATTCATAGTCAATAAAATAATCACACTATGATACAAAAATGATAAAAAAAATTTGTTTTCCTAATACCTCAATTTTTTCAACCAATTTCTTTCAAAATCATAACATATTTATGTATTTGAGTCTGTCAAATTTTCATTTATTATTAACTAGTTTCTTATATATGACAACAATCAATCCCTAATAATATTTATTATTTTCTTCCTAGTGAATGTTTTCACTGGCCAACCCATCTTCTCCTATGACAAAACATAGTTATATGTTACTTTTGGTTCCATTTATGGTTCAACCATTCCCTTTTCAAATAATCTTTTAGTATTCATACTTATCAGGTTGGATTCCTTTTATTAAACATTAAATCATTAAAAAATTGTAACCCATACTTATTTTGAGGGTGAAAGTCTATTTATGGTGGATAAAATTCAACACCATGAGATTTTGTGAAATATATTTCTTCAAATTAATGTAATCATTTAGATATTTTTCATTTCACACAGAACTAAAAATAATTTATTTTAAATTAAAAAACAATATTTAATTTTGTAATATGAAAAACCTAGTCAATCATGTAGCAAGCACAATATAAATATTCGCTTTCTCTACATAGAACACTGTGGTGATTGTGTATTACACACAACAATGACTTTCTTCAGTGGAATCTATAACACATAAGGAAACATTTTACAGAATAATTATATATTATTTAATATTACCTAGATATAAAATTATTATTTTTGAAAATAGTAAACTAACTTATGAAAATAAAATGTCTAAAAAAGAAAAATTGAATTCATTTTCTAAAAAATAATTAGAATTGAATATAAAAAGTGATTTAATATAAGGGAAAATATTATTATACCCACAAAGATTTTTTACCCTAATATATTAAATTAATTAGAATTAGTTAGTGATATTGATTTCATATATATGTATATATATTATATAAAGTATTCTTAATATTCATCCAAATTATTTTATAGTATTAAGATAAAATAAAATCGTATTTTATGCATAAAATAATATATTTTTCATTACTCTATTTTTTACATCCTTCTAATGAAGAACCTCTTTTAAATACTGTTACTTTAATTTTTATTGATTATATATTTCAAAATGAAATTTTAAATTGAAAAAAAACATAGAAATTAAGTTATTGTAAATTTTTTATATTTTTGTGTAGGGATTAAATATTATGAATTGTTTAAAAATAATCAATTTTAGTTGAAACTAATTTTACAATAATTTATATTTAACATTGAATTACATTTTAAATTCTATTTAATAATCAATTATATTATGTTTTTATAAATTAATCCAATTCAATCTATAGTAATCAATTTATCCTTGAAATTGAATACAAATACAATGATTTGTTTTTGATGTTTTTACCTTAAAAACACGAAGTGTCATCCCTTCATTGGGAATAATTTTTTAATTATTTTTTCCACTTATGTGATTTTAATTAGAAAAAAATAAATATTTTTAATCATTATAATTTTTATGTCTAAAAAGGTCAACATTGTTTTTGAAAAAATATGGTGAATGTAATTAATATTAATTATAGTGATTTGGGTAAAATTAAGATTAATATAGGAATAAGACTTAATATAAAGGGACCAAATGACATAGAGACTACCAAAGATCCATTTAATTGACATAGATAGAACTTATAATCCCTTGTATATAATTTGGTCCACTATGAGAAATATTTACATGGGAAAACGTGGTTGGAATTCCCTTTCCACAAATTTACAAGAGTGGCCCTCCTCCTCCACTATAAAGTGTCCTCATATACTCCATATTCCTCACACCTCTAAAGACACATTTAATCAACCAATAAGTAACCAAATAAATCCTAAACTTTCGTCCCCTCATTTTATTATCCTCCCCTTGGGTTGAAATCAATACAATAAATACCTTTTGTGCAAACCATAATGAGTTACCTGAATAAGAGGTCATAATATTTAACACGTTATTCTATATTTTCCATCCCCAAAAATATTATTATTCAATTATTGTATAAATAAAGTATCCTAAAAATAATATTATTTTTTATTCTTTGGGTTTGAACTTATATTTCAGACACTTCCACCTTATATGTAATGGACAAATTTTTAATGAGTGCAGCGAACCACCACCTAATGTAATGATGGATGTTAATTTTTAATTTACTATTTCATTATTGAAATTATGATGTAAAATTTTTAATATATGTTATATTATATAATTAATATATATTTCATCTTCTTTAACCATTTTACAACACATGTCTTTATATATTCTATTTGGTGTAAATATGATAATTTCTTTTGAGGAAGTGTAGACTATCACCCCATCAAAGCGATGTGATTCTCTCACACACTACATGGAACGTATTATGTTTTTTTTCAATGAAATTATTTCATATATATGAATTATTAATTAATATATAATGATTTTATATAAATATATACATATATTTTATTTTCTTTAAATATTTCAATATGATACTAAAACGGAAAAAATGTTCATGCATAAGTTGGACATAATGTCTCCATGAATAGTGTATTACATTTGTTATGTGGTATTGAATTATTATTACAATACAAATATACTATATATAAATGATATTTATATGATGATTCAAATTATGGAAATAATTATATAATTATAATTACCAATTTTATAAAAATTTAATTCACATTCGAAGAAAAAAGTCATATTATCTGAAGTGAAACCATAACAAAGAATTGAAAACATGTTGGATATATAATATAATATTCGAACCATATATAATATTATATATAATAATATGGTTCATTGATAGATATATAATAATATTAAATTTGTTAAACATGAATTTTTTATGAGTACGACGATTGTCAAGACACACAGTAAGGGGATTTCTTCTCATCATTTTATTTATGTTAGACACATTCCTTAATCACCACTCCTTTAATTTTTTGGGGGTGTATACTACTTATTAATGTATTATTTTATTATGGTTATTAAATTATTGGTTCTTTACAAATTCATTCTATTATCTTTCTTTCATGGAGTTTATGATTCAAAAGTTACCAAATCGGTAAGATAGTTTTGCCATAATTTTCATTCAATGAGATACATGCCATGTTGTGAAACTATATTTATAAATGATGTTTATATAATACATTTTAAATATTATATAATTATTATATATACTTACATGATATTTAAGGCTTAATGTAATTTATTTTTCTTTCATGGGAGCATAGTACAATGTTACCAATTGGTTTGTGTTTATTGATAAAATCTCAAATCATTTCAAGATTGTTTAGGATTATTCTTCCTTTGATAAAATATTATGAAATATATCTCATGAAAATTAAGGAAATTTATTATCCTATAGTTATCACTCATATATTCATGTATTAGTACCCTTTTTCAAATATTTGATAATTAATATAGTTAAAAATGTGTTTCTATGAAATCAAAACATAACCCTCCCTTTGATCCCAAATTTGTGTTCCTTCCAACCATATTTTAATAAATTAAATGTTTCCCAAAATATTCTAATATTATACTATGATCATAACAAGAAATTTCTTCAAATGTTCTACCATTTATAATTTATTTTTTTTAAATTAATCTTCCTGTTGCTTTCTTGTTGAGGTAATTTTCTAAACATTTTATAGGGAAAAAGGAATGCTTGGGATATATAGGTTGAACCATAATCTTGACTATCATTACCTTGACACTTATTTGAAAAGATTCTAATGAGAATTTTTAATCAAATAAATTTTTTTACTAATATTTTTGAAATTCATTATTTTCAATTAGTAAACTACATAATAGTTTTCAAAAAAGAATTTATGATTAAAATGTTTTTTAATTGATTTTTTTAATATTCCATTATATTTTTTAAAAACGATGTATTAAATGAAAATAATTTCAATGATTTCTACATTTCATTATAGGTTACCAATTTATTTTTATGGATAATTTTTTTCAAAATGTTTTAAATCTATTATTATAATATTTAACTGAAAATGGTTTTCAAAACATTTTCAAGTTTTCAATATTTATATACCAATTATTTTCAATGGAATAGGTTTTAAAACATCTTCATTCTATAATAATATGTTTTGGTGAAATGTTTTAATGAAAATTTATTCAAATGGTTTTAAAATAATCCCTTAAAATCATCATGTTTAATTTCAATAAAATCGTTTTCAAAACTTATTATGTTTTAAAAATATTTTTCTAAAGGAGAAATGATATTTTACTCTAGAAATTATTAAAAATTATTTTGTAATCATAAATATATTAGATGGATTATGTTGGTGTTACTAATGCCTTTCATGGTAAATAATTATATGTTTCCATTAATATTATTTATTTGAATAAATTATGTTTTGACACCATGATATTTATGAAACTTGTTTATCTTCTTATGAGTTATATTCTTTTGAAACTTATTTCTTTCATGGGTTATTAATTTAGTGAAATAATTAAAAAACCTGTATCTTTTTTTCATCAGTTATTATATGATTACATTTTTATGATACTCGTTTCATTTTGTGTGTTATGAAACTATTTTTAATGATATTGTGTAATAAATATAAATTATTTAATTATGATATTTTTGGGAAAAATATCTACCTCTAATGAATTGGATTATAATTAATAAATATTTAGATATGCTAATATGGTCTTGGGAGTGAACCTTGACTACTAAGTTGTCCATGGGAGTGATCAATGACGACCATGATGGAATGTGGTGTGATCTCATGCTAATAAGATGGCCATGGGAGTGTACCATGACTACCAAGATGGTATGGGGAGTGAACCCAAAATACTATGATTGTTATGGAATCAATTCCCTAGCCACTACAGAAATCATATTATATTATTATATTTTCTGCAATTCTATGTCTTGTTCCTATGTTTTGAAATATAATCATACATTATTTTTTTTCTTATGATTCATGTCTAATTAACTGCCAATTTTTATGTCATCAATCCCATTTATGATCTTTTATATGCTTTTTATGATCTTATAATTACATGATCATGTTATTATACCATCATTCTTCTATTTATAGTTACATGTCTCCCTTGTTTACCATTATTGAGCATTTTAACTCACCCCATTTTATGTTTCCTTATACATTTTATAATTATATTTATTAATTATTATTTCTCTTAGAAGGTTTATAGTCATGATGAAACCAGTGGGAGACAATGTAGCTCGATTATATACTAGTGTTTATTTTTTCATGATTCCAAAGGCACTAAACTAATACAATATTTGGTTATCTATTTGTATAATGATTTAATTATTCTGTAAAAGTGATCATATTCTACGTACTAAAAGACTATTTTGTTATAAAATATTTCAATTCAAAGGTTTTTGGACATGTAAATATGTCATTTTTTCTCTTATGTTTAAGGTTTACTCCCTTATTATACTAAATTTTCGCTTCATCGTTATAATTAATTTGAATGAATTTTTATAATAATTTGGGTAAAAAACAATTTACCACTTTAGATAATATAAATTTATCAAATTATAAACATTTAATCCATTTATTCAAATTAGAAACTCTTAAGAGTCAGTATTTTATTTAATATTATTCTAGAATATTGGGAAAGATTTTGGGGTTTTTAAAATTATAAATGCTCAAAATAATAAAATGATTTTATATCTAAAATTAACATAAAAAGGGTTAAATTTTATTAAAATGTATTAATATATTCATAATTGATATATTTTTATTTAAAAATCAATTAATAATATAATTTAACATTATAATTGTTTTAGATGAGATGGTAGTTTTCAATTATAATATTTTATTTTCACTATTCATCAGAAAATGATTATTCATAGGAAAATATCCAAAATTATTACAAAAACAATTTTGAAAGTAAAATTTCAAAAATGATGTCTATTTTTTCATATAAAATTAATAACAGTGTCAAAATCCATTTTAAAAAAATGTTGTCAATTAAAATGCAGCAAAACTGTCATCAGAAGTTTAATGATTTTTATGTATAAAATGAATTTTTTTCTTATCATATTTCGATAAAATATATTACATGAATGTAAAAATAATTCTAAATATATAATATATATATTTAATTATTACCATCCCCTAATAGTAATTACTATAATTTAGTAAGATAAAACAGCTTTAGTGAATAAATATATTGTAACACCTCGACCCCTCTAGATCGAAGCCGGTGCATTACTAGTTATATCAACATTGTTGGAAGGAATGAAAATCTCAAATGAACGATCGGTTTAGTATTCTTTATGAAAATAGATACATAAATGTAACTCAAATTACATTGGCGAAGGTTACAAAATACAATACATAATAAAAACTAAAAACTCCATCCACATGAACTCAATAAATGATCAACTCTTCATCACCTGTTGATGGTTTAAAATGAAAGGGGTGAGCCCAAATGCACAATAAGGGTTACAAATAGAAGGAATCATGAATAAATAATAACTGAATTTCAAATTATTTTCATAATCAAAATGGCATGGTGAATAAATGAAAAACGCACGCCATTAATAAATAGAGAATGAAACTGCATCCATAGATTTTGACATAGTGAAAACCTCATGGATAGTAATAACTGATAATGAATAAATAGAATTATTACTAATTTAATGTCATGTATCTGGAACATGATACCATAATACTGTAAAAATGGTTTAGTTCAGTGGGTAGAAACCCATCGGATTTTTGGAAACAAAATCGAAGGGTTTGTCACCAGCTGATTTGTCTCACGAGACCTACCGATGCATCGAGGGGATTTAGAGATCCCCACCCACCACAAAATGTCCAAATAATTCTTTATATATTGATTTAATACAAGGGAAATATGCCTTTTTAATATCAGTATAGTGTAGAGTATACAGATTCATCAATATTTCCATAATTAAAATAACTATCCAAATAGACACCTTATATAAAATGGTATATAGTGTAGTCAACAAACATATCCATGATATGTGATTTAGGATATTTAATATAAATAAAATTTCAAATGAATAGTTATATAAAATGGGAAGTAGGTACACCACATATTGATTATTCGGTGCACCACACAAAGTTAGTCACACAAAAAATAGTAGTTGAGACCAAATATCTTACCACAAAGTAATCGATCGAATCATATGAACAGAACATAATAACCCTCAAAGGAATCATTGAATATCATGAATATAAAAAAATAATTTAATTTTATATCAAATTGTTGTACAAATATAACAAATACATGAAATATGTGGTGAATAATGAAAATCTCAAAGAAATGAATGTGAGATGACAACCTCTTACCTTAGGCTCGAGTGTGTTCTTCATTTGTTTTAATGACCTGAATAATCAAATCTAGTTTCATTAATTAATATTTCTAGACCCTCTTATACATGTAATGGATATTTTATAACCTTATTAGCTTCATTTATGTCCCTTTTAACGGGTTTAAGAGGTTTAATTTTATTGGTTTGGAAGCATTTTCTTCCGTGGTTTCCATGATTCGTTTTCTTACTTTCATGAAAGGAAGTTCGTTTGAAATTTGGTTAAACAACAATAATTGTTAATATATTTTATTAATTAAATTATGGATATATAAATGATCTTATAATTATTTTGTTTATATACCACGATAATGATTCATTAGTAAAAATTTTATTAAAAATATTCGGATTAACATTGATGTTTTGTTCATAATGAACTTTTTTTGTATAATTATTTTATATTATGAGTGTATAAGGATTACATAACATTAATGAGATTAAATAAATATAGTATTATCTGTTTCAACCATTAAAATTCTTTCATGGAATTTAATGAAGGAGAATGTGAACAATGAAACTTCATCATCCACAAAGGTTATAAATTGGAATCTCATGGACATTGATTTTGTTTATTAAAATAAAAGGGAGGGAGTAAGGATATTGATTATGGTTATTCCACTGAAATTATATAATTATATTATATAGACTATACTTGAGTTTATCAAGTTCCTTTGGATATAGGAGGTGATGAGAGAAAAATAAAAGAAATGAACTTGAAAATAAAAGAAACGGTGAGAGATTCCTTATGAAAATTCAGCAGCCTAATGGAGTCACTTAAAACACCATAAAATGAAATGATGTGAGAAAAAGGGTATCTCATCATATTGAAATCAAAATTACAGTAATAATAACACATAAAATTTATCCCCATCATATGATAATGGAAAAAATCAAATAGATAACATAAATGGATGTCGACTAAAAGAAGAGAATGACTGATTCACTTACCTTCTAGGGTAACTCCTAGATCTTGTAGGACGGGACAAAGGTGGATTAAGGACACCATGGGAGGACTCCTAGAAAGATAATACAACCATATCTACGAATATATTGATTTTTTAATTAATGAAATCGAAGGGGGTGAGTGGGTATTTATAGTAATTATGGGAGAGTTTTTTATTAATTAAAAGGGACACCTCGTTCGTGGTTTCCGCAAAACCATGGGCTTGCTCATGGTTTTTTCCCATGGTTTAATCCACTTGGGACACCTAATGTAATATTATACTATTAAAAATTAGACCTGAAATTTATATTAATAATTATAACATTAGGGTGTCATTAATCTACCAAACACTCAAATATGTATTTTTACTATACACGGAAAATTCAAGTATTTCAGAAAAATTCCAAAAATTCACACTAACTATTTTCTAACATGTATAATTCAATAATGAACTAAATTTTTTGAAAATAATTTTCTAATAATTTTTAATTTAAATTTTAAATAAAATCAAAGTTAATACAAGAAATAACGATTTAAAGGTATAATTAGTTTTGTATTACATTGAAAAATTAATTAACATCTCATTATCTTATTACCATAACTAAATATGATATTATCTTTATTTACTATTTATAAGGTTCATATTACAATTAATATTAATATTCATAAGGGTATGTTACTATTCATCAAAAAAATCATGTTAGTTCTATTAGACTCCAAATGACTTACTGGTCACAACTCTAGATGACTATTTTTAGAAATTCAAAACATAGAATTGGAAAATTTATGTTTAATGGATAGCATGTTACATTTTCCAGTTATGTTTTGTTTCACAAAAGACATAGTTCATCATGCAATGTAGGATATCTAATTAATTTAATGTATTTAAGAGCAACATACCATAAAAATTTTGGGGTGTTATATTATTCCCTCCATTGGAAATTTCGTCATAGAAATTTTATGTATAAAGACCACCAAAATGATATGGGTGGATCTTCCTAATGAAATCCTCTGGTTCCCATGTTGCTTCCCCGATATTCGTGTTTCTCCAAAGATCCATTACTAGATGAGTTTTCTGATTTCTGAATACCTGCTCCCTAGTGTCAATAATCCTGACAGGCTTTTCACAGTATAACAAATCTGGTTCCAGTTCTATTTCATCATATGTGAGTACATGCGTTGGGTCTGGCATGTATTTTTTTTAACAATGACACATGGAACACATCATGATCTCTGGAGATATTTGGAGGAATCGCTAAATGGTAAACAATTGATCTGATTCTTTCTAAAACATCAAATGTTCTGATATACCTGGGGCTCAGTTTCCCTTTCTTACCAAACCTTAAGATATCCTTCCAGGGAGATACTTACAGAAAGACATGAACACCTACCTAGAATTCCAAATCCTTTCTTCGATTGTCATCACAACTCTTCTGCATACTTTGGGATATGTTAATAGTGGCCTTGATTGTCTTAACCTTTGTTTTTGTCTCTTCAATTTTTTCTAGGACTATAATTTTACTCTCACCAACTTCTTCCCAAAAAGGTGGAGATTGACTTCTCATTCCATATAATACTTCATATAGAGACCTTTTGAATACTAGTGTGGAAACTATTGTTGTATGAAAATTCCACCAAAGGTAATTATTGATCTGACATACCTTATAAGTCAAGAGAACATGACCTCAGCATATCTTCAACTATTTGAATAGTCCTTTCAGACAGTTCGTCATTTTGGGGGTGATAAGCAGTAAGCATATAAAGCTCAGTATTCAAAGACTACTAGAGACTTTTCCCGAATTTTGATGTAAACCAAGGATCTCGATTAGACACAATAGATAATGGTTTACCCTGAAGTCTTACAACATAATTAATATACAGTATTTCCTAGCGCTCATGTGGTAAATCCTCTCTTATAGAAAGGAAATGTTCTGATTTTGTGGGACGATCAACAATTACCCATATTGCATCGTTCCTTATAGATGTCCATGGTAGTCTGGTGGAAAAATCCCTCGTAATGTTATCCCACTTTCACATAGGAATAGGTATAAGTTGCATCACACCTTTGGGATGTTGTCTCTCTACCTTCAATTGTTGACAAACTAGACATCATGACATGTAGTCTGAAATTTCCCATTTCATATTATCCTACCAAAAATATTCCTTCAGATATTTATACATCTTGCTGCTACCTAGGTGTATAATGAAAATTGAGATATGAGCATCATCTAATAGTTCCATTTTTAGATCAGGTGCTGATGTACCACATAACCTCTTCCAAAATTTCAGAACTCCTTATTCATACATGAATTCAGCCAGTCTCCAATCCATGACAACATTAATTTTTATGTGCAGATTCTCATCATCAAACTGAGATCTTTTTATCTTCTCTAATACATATGGTTTTAAATCATTTTAAAGAGGAATGATGTTTCCCCTTCCTTAACTATTCCCATAACCATATTTATTAGATCCAAAAATATAGGAACTCTCTCAATCCACATTTGAGTTAGAAGTCTGTGATCCATCCTATTTAAAGCATCTTCCACCTTATTTTCCTATCCTGGGTGGTAGTGTTTTGAAAAATCATAATCTTTTAGTAACTCAATCCATTATCTTTGACTCATGTTGAATTATTTTTCTATGAAATTTTATTTCAAACGCTTCTGATCTATCTATATCTCACATTTTTCACCATTAATATAATGTCTCCAAATTTTCAGAGAAAATATTACAGCTGCAAATTCAAGATCATGTGTTGGATAATTTTTCTCCTTGGATTCAATTGTATTGATGCATAAGCAATATCATTATTGTTTTGTATAAGAACGCAACACAGAACATTTTTTAATGCATCACTAAATATTAAAAATCAATCACTTCCAGATAGAAGATTCAAAAATGGACCAGTGACCAATATTCTATTCAATTATTCGAATAATTCATTGAATTATTTTGTAAATAGAAACATAACTATTTTACATGTGAGCTTAGTTAGTGGGATCACCAATCAGGCCGAATTCCGAACAAAATGTTGATAGTAACCTACTAATCCAATAAAACAATATACCTCGGTTATGTTTGTTGGCATGATCCAATCTTGGATTGCCTTTGTCTTTGAAGGATCAACTAGGATTCCATCATTAGAGACAATATGTCCTAGAAAAGAAACTGATTGAAGCCAGAATTCACACTAACTAAACATCAAATATAATTTATTGCTTCTATGAGTTCTCAGAATAATCCGCAAGTGATTCTCATCGACATCATAACATTTTGAGTATACTAGGATATCATCAATTAATACCACAAAAAAGTTATATTTATATTCCTTGAAAAATCTATTCATTAAATCCATGAAAATAGATGGTTCATTCATCAATCCAAAAGGCATCACTGTAAACTCGTAATTTCCATACCTAGTTTGAAATATTGTCTTCAGAATATCTTCGTTCATCACATGTAGTTGATGATATCCGGATAGAAGGTTAATCTTTGAAAATTATTTATCTCCGAGAAGTTGATCAAATTAATAATCAATTCGGGGTATATAATTCTTATTCTTTATTGTAATAGCATTTATTTCCCTGTAATCAATTCATATCCTCATGGATCTATCCTTCTTCTTGACAACCCTGCCCAGGGCTCCCCTTGGAGAAAAAATAGGTCGAATAAATCCCTTTTCCTTAAAATCCTCTAGTTGTGTCTATATCTATACTAACTCCACAATTTCCATTCTATATGGATTCTTTGTTATAGGTCTTACATCAAGAATTAAATCATTAGAGAACTCAACTTCCCACTATGGAGGATTTCTAGGTAAATCCTCTACAATACATCAATGTACTCTTACACTATTTTCACATCGACAATTTTAATATTTCTTTCCTGGCCATAGATATTGGTTTATATTCCTCTCCATTTATTGCATTTATTAGAGCAACTGGGGGTGGTTGTAGATAAGAATCATGTGGTGAAGATTCTTCCCTAAAGGCAATGGATTCTACACCATTTTCTGAAATTATATCCTCCTAATACTTACAATAAATCATGGCATCATAATTTGACATCCAATCCATCCCGAGAATTTTATCAAATTCATTCATTGGTATGATGATATGTTTAGAAACTAATGCATGTTTTGGTGTCTGGAGTGTAACACCCCGAGATTTTATGAAAAATATTCTTTTTAATTTCATTAATGTCTTTTGTTGTACGCTACACTAAAAGGAGCTTGCAAAACACACATCATTGACTTGCCTTGCATTACGCACAATCACGACCATCCTCGATAGAGTGTGTAGTACGCAATACCGAGTTTCACTAAACAACGATATGCTATTAAAATATTATTAAAACTAGCCTTTATGAATAGTAATAACCACTTCTTGAAATATTTTAAATTTCAGTTTTCAAAATGGACTTCATTTTTGGATACAGAATATCGAAATTATCTTAGGGAGAAATTTTGGTACTTTTCGGATAACTTTCATATTTTGATGAATAGTGAAAATTACTAAATTGTAATTAAAAACAACTTTTTCAATCGAAATAATTAATAGTGATAAATTATTAATTTGAGTGGTTTTAAAATATATTTAGAATATATTTTTACAATTTAATACAATGTTGGTCATTGGATTTAATTTCACATTTAAACAAGACATAAACAAGTGTCAATCTTTTGATAGTTATTTTCTCTTAAGAACACGCTATTTGTTTTGACGACGAGAATTAATTTTTAAATTAATTAATGCAAATGATATGTTTTGAATTTGGTAAAATAGACATCATTTTTGAGTTCATAATATCAAATATAGCTTAAGCCTAATTTTTGGTATTTTTCTAGAAACTTTCATTTTTTGATGAATAGTGAAACCATTAAGTGGTAGTTAAAAAAATGAATTTTTCATAAAACATAATTTTACCGCTTATCTGGAAGGAATTTCAAAAATCCGAGAGACACGGTTGATGTCAGTAAATAAAATTTGGTTCAATTAGATGAATTTTTTTTGGTGAATAGTAACTTTTTACTTTTTTACCACGGTTAAATGTAAATAGGGTAATTACAGGTAAAAATAATATTATTATTCCCCTAACACATGTCCTAATTTTATTGGATAAGATTAATTTGACCAAAAATGACATTAGGAATAAAATCTGACCATTTAGTCCCACTTGGATTAGATTAGGACATTTATTATTAATTTATTTAAAGAAGGGTTAAAACAGTAATAATTAAAGTTTAATAAGTATATAATTTTTAATATAGGGTTATACATAAGATAAATTCTACTATAAATATTCATTAGAAATCTAAAAGGATTTCATACATAATGATATTTTAATTGTAATTTTTAGACTTTAAATAAGTTAATTTATTTATGACACAACGATGATGCAGTAATTATCTTATTTATAAAATATTGACATAATTTATGTTATAAATACCCAAATAAATATAATTTGAGCCTTTTTATGAATTCCAAAAAAATTCTCGGTTAATATGACATGTTAGTATTTCTTGAATTAACTTTTTTTGAACTAATCACTCTGTTATGAGTTTCACAAAAATCAATTACTAAATAGTGTCAAAATTGACATAAAATAGTTTTGAAAACAAATATTATATTATTAATTGTTATTTAATTCATAAAAATCTAATGTTCGGCCTAATGACTTAGATATGGTTATATATATTAATAATAAACAACTTGGGGTTCGTTTGACTGATTATAGTAAGTTTATTAACCTTATAGTATAAGAACACAAGAAGACATGTTAAAAGTAAAATTATTTAACTTAATGTTAAATCTAAATGATCAGGTTAAAATAGGAACCTACACTTGTATAAATTCTATTGGATGAGAGTATTTAGACCCATCCCCACCTTATCTTTGAAATATATCAATTTGGAACTATTAAAAACCGAATTTAACTTTACAATAAAATAATATTTTTAGTTATTCCAAAGGTGCCCCTCTCCTCCCTTATAAAAGGGAACCTCCTCCCTCTCTTCCTCGCACCACTTTGAGCCTTCAACCTCGGCCAACCCCTGCCAAATTCTCTTTTCGACTTCCATAGCTACATCCTAGAGGTTCTGGTCTTCCTCAAAGACCAATTTTAGTGCCCTAAAAGCAGATCTCAAATAGGCGCTTCAAAGAAGAGGTAATGTCCGTTACCGATTCTATCAACTTTATTTTTTCTTCCACTTCTTCTTCTTAGGTTGTATCATTTTGAAGTAACAATATCAATATCACTCATATAATGGTATTTTATTATAAGTATGAAACAACCCTATTTCACCATCTATCCATCATACGGAAAACGAAATCGCCGCGCGTGCGTACGTACGGAATACCGTCTCCACGCCGTGATATAATCTATT
The DNA here is from genome assembly GCA_963277665.1 of Viscum album. Taxonomy (NCBI): domain Eukaryota; kingdom Viridiplantae; phylum Streptophyta; class Magnoliopsida; order Santalales; family Viscaceae; genus Viscum; species Viscum album. Next base: position 1,380,294,296 of record OY728152.1, read on the forward strand.
TTCAACCACCACCTTACATGGATGGGTATAATGGTGCAAATAAACAACTATATATTATTATTTTAATGTTTTATTAATTCTGAAATAGTATTCATACACTCCAATACAATTCCACGATCATTAGAACGATATAATCACTCGTGCGTACGTATGGACTACCTTCTCCAGGACGTGATGAGATTCATTCTCCACGTTAACCATTCATGAATGATTATAAAGTATATATAATAAGTAATCATGAAATATATGACATAATAATGATACTATATTTATGTGTGTATATATGTATGTCATCTACTTAATTCCATTCAACTCAATAAGGAAATGAAAACAGCGTTCATGCGTACGTACGGCCTACCGTCTCCATGAATGGTGTATTTCTTTCCATTTACTGATCTATTATATATATGTATATTCTAGATATATAATATATAAATCATGTTTTATATTATCTAATTAAGTAATCATGATCTAATTAATCATATGAATAATTACAAGTCAAAACACGGACGGCAAATGAAACGATTTTACCCAAAACGCTCTTTAACATGGAATTTACAAAAAACGGGTAAAATAAAGTCATAAGTGAAACATATATGATATCATAACAATGATTATGAATATGGAATAAGTAAATGAAATTATTTAAATCACTATACAGGAGGATCAGACACTTACAAAGGAAATTGGAACTAAGGTAAGGGGAAATATCACAATCTCATTTTTATCTGAGATTGTTTAAACTTTGAAATTTATTGGGGTGTATTTTATCATCCACGTCCATGTTCCCTCAATATGTAATATTGTTTCCATCCACCTAAAATTGCTTAAATCCAATTTTACCCTTCTGTGAGTTTTTAGTAATGTATATTAGAGGAATCTTTTTTTGTTTTTCGTACGAGGTACTTTTTGACTTTTCCGGCTAAAGTACGAGAAGAATGTTTTTTTTAACTTATACGGCACGAATGGATATTTAAGGTTTTATAAAGCCATATTTTCATGAAGATTCCTCCAATATACTTCATTAATATTTTCAACAAAATCCTTCTCTTTTAAAATTGCATGACATTTTGTGAAAAGAAAATGATTTTTAATAAAAATGGATATTTTCCTCAAAAATTCATTTCATGTGTTTTAACAAAACCATTTTCCATCTAAGATCACATTATTTCATATGTGTATGTTTCAAGTATAAAGTCTCTATGATTTACATGGTTTCAATTTTCTTATTACGAAATGATATCCATTTCTTTTATATGGATTATTTGATGATGGGATGATTTTTATGAAACCCATTTTATTCGTTGGGTTATTATGAATGATGTATGATTATTTTGTGGAACAAGTAAAAATGATTTCATTATGTGATGGGTGGGACCTATATCTCCCTCCAATGCATTGGGTTAAGATTTATATCTCATGAGATAGACATGGATGGAATGGAAAGTTAAACCGGTTCAGTAATACAGGACTGGAACAAGGAGTGAACTCGATTCAGAAAGGGACTTTGTCCACTAAGATTGTCTTGGCATCAATTTCTTGGATACTATGGAAATAATATCATGTTCGTAATGGTTGCCACAATTACATGTTTTATTCCCATTCTATTTTATCATTATTAATGTTTCTATATGATCTATGCCTTAAGTAATTCCATATTTTATGTCATTGCTCATGCTTTTGATGTTTAAACATTATGTTCATGTTTTAAAGTTCAAATGTATATAGTATGTTTTATTTTATCCATTATTACCCTTATTGAGCATTTGAGCTCACCATTTTTATGCTTTCTTTTGCCCAGTATATAAATAAAGGTTTTAGGTAAGAAAAAGAAGGGGAAGATCTTTATGGGAGATGTTGAAAATCTATCACCATGATTAGACGATTTTATTCTGAGTTTCTGAAGACACTAAACTATTACAGTCCTTGTGTTTGTGTTTTTGTTATGTACTAAGTATTCTGCCAAAGTAATGTTATGTCCATGTACGTTATGCTTCGGGTCTCTACAGTTGGTATCAGAGGAAAATTTTATTCAACCTTTGGAAACTAGGATGCGAAAACATTAGTGAGATCCCTAGAGATATTTCTAATGTATGTATAGGGATGTCCCTAAGGACAAGTATACGTATAGGATATAGTCCAAGAACTATGGTAACGATATTACATTAAACAAAAGATGTTAGGTACTGAAGTTACTCCCCCTTTATTATGATTTTTTCCTCTCACAGTATTCTTTTTGGGTTTTAGAAAATGGCTGGATACAAGATGATTCACGATTAAAAAGGATATGATGGACAATGGAATGATTTTTTTAATGAGAAACCAAATGAAATGGGATTTGGAAGTCCAAACATCATTATTATGCCGAATCAGCAATCTCATAATATGATCAATAAAGTAAAATTTGGTTAGTTTCCAGACTCGGCAAATAAGAGAAAGATGGAGTTTCATGATGATCAAAGAGGAAATAATGTTCAATTTCCCCTATGTAAATCATGTGGGAAGAGGCATCAAGGAAAATGTTTCAAAGGAACTGGAAGATGCTTTGGGTGTGGAAAATAATGACACAAAGCCGGTAAGTGCAAAGGAAAAGGTTCAGTTAACACCAGGGATGAGGATAATGATATTTCTACGACATCAACAATGGTAAAATGTTTTAAATGTGGAATGTACGGGCATTATGAAAACCAATGCCCTAAGGGAAAGTCTCATGAAGAGAATCAGTACGGTCGTATGGGTAGTATTTACGTTGATGATGATGAAGAGACTACAAATGATATGTGAGATGAATGAATTGTTAAAGCTCGATCAATGGTTTAAGAAGGTAGTGGAATGATTACATGTTTATCAAGTGTAATTTTGTATAAGTAATCTCATGGTACTATGGAATTAAGAGACATCTAAGGATTGTTACACTGTTTTCTTTCCTATGTTCTGAAAGTGTATGATTAATGGTATTAGTAACCATGAAAGGATATTCAGATATTTTTGGAAAATAGATGATATGCACATAATGTAGGGATAAGGAGAAAATTAAATGTTTGACAGTATTCATGAGCTCATGACTGATCTAAGGAGAAGGTTATATCATGGTTTCAGTATATAGAAGTTTTGGATTTTGGTATGTGGAAAGAGTTAACTTTTGACAACATTCATGTTTTCACTAAGGTTCAATGGGTATTTATTTTTTCAAGAGAATACATGATTAAGGTATTCACATTATTGGAATGTGACCAACAATATATATATGGGGGATAAATGATGGTATTCACTTGCCAGGTTGATGACATTTCAAGTAATCGTTTTCTTTATACTATGAGCTTGGACCGAAGTATTTTAGATAAGCCTAAATATTGGAATGGATTATGTTAGACATATGCTAGTATTGTTTAAGGATAGAACTTTTTTCGATATTACTGATGGGATTTTATAGTAATTTAGTTTTAGAAAAAGGGAATCCTGTAGGATGGGAGACATCCCATCGCGTCGGATAGGGCTGTGGGAATCGAACCCACAACTAAAGTACGACTACCCTTTATCGCCTACCACTGGCCTACAGGAAGTCCCTATTTAGTAGAAACTAGTTTTATTATATTAAGCAGTATAATATAAGAAGTATAAGTCCATTTTAGGAATCATATATGATTAATCTCACTATAGATTGACTTATGTATTTTTTGATAACTTTTCTAACCATTTGTTTGAGACAGATGGAATGACCCATCATTCTATCACATGACCTTCTAACACATCATGAATGAAAAATTCAACGTCACTTCCATAAGAGATGAAGTGGAAATTGTGCAAAGAACGACCAACGGTTAGACTATACCAAAATCACGAAAGTATTTCTTCTAATTCCAATTTCATCAACATTAGGGAAATGATCTTGAAAACCAAAAATATTTTCCTATTGATCTTATATCTGATGAATTAGATGGTACCTTAGATCATAAAAAATCTATGGCTTTGTGATTGCTGGCTTTTCCATTCCCATGTTCTCTACCACTCTCCATCAGAACATGATGGTTAGATTTCTCTTCCATATGCATATTTTCACCTATGTGGAAACCCAGTGATTAGTTTATTTGGGTAACCGTTACGTTTCATACTTTTGTTTTTTAAATATTTGTATTGGTATTCCTTTTTTACGATGTGGGTTTCTATTAAAGAAACTTTCGAGTAGTAAACCATTTATAACCCCGATGAATTTCGAGGGATAAATTCATTTTAAGGGGGGTAGAATGTAACACCCTGAGATTTTATGAAAAATATTCTTTTTAATTTCATTAATGTCTTGTGTTGTACGCTACACCAAAATGATCTTGCACAACACGAATCATTGACTTTACTTGCATTACACACAATCACGACCTTCCTCGATAGCGTGTGTAGTACGCAATACCGTGTTTCACTAAACAACGATATGCTATTAAAATATTATTAAAACTAGCAGTTATGAATAGTAAAACCACCTTTTGAAATTTTTTAAATTTTAGTTTTCAAAATGGACTTCATTTTTGGATTCTGAATATCGAAATTAGCTTAGGGATAAATTTTGGTACTTTTTGGATAACTTTCATATTTTGATGAATAGTGAAAATTACTAAATTGTAATTAAAAACAACTTTTTCAATCGAAATAATTAATAGTGATAAATTATTAATTTGAGTGGTTTTAAAATATATTTAGAATATATTTTTACAATTTAATACAATTTTGGTCATTGGATATAATTTCACATTTTAACAAGACATAAAAAAGTGTCAATCTTTTGACAGTTATTATCTCTTAAGAACACGCTATTTGTTTTGACGACAAAAATTAATTTTTAAATTAATTAATGAAACTTATATTTTTTGAATTTGGTAAAATATACATCATTTTTGATTTCATAATATCAAATATAGCTTAAGCCTAATTATTGGTATTTTTCTAGAAACGTTCATTTTTTGATGAATAGTGAAACCCCTAAGTGGTAGTTAAAAAAAAGAATTTTTCATAAAACATAATTTTACCGCTTCTGTGGATGGAATTTCAAAAATCAGAGAGAGACGGTTGATGTCAGTAAGTAAAATGTGGTTCAATGAGATGAAAATAATTTTTGGTGAATAGTAACTTTTTATTTTTTTTACCACGATTAAAAGTAAATAGGGTAATTACGGGTAAAAACGATATTATTATTACCCAAGCACATGTGCTAATTTTATTGGATAGGTTTAATTCGACCAAAAACAACCTTAGAAATAAAATATGACCATTTAGGCCAACATGGATTAGATTAGGTCATTTATTATTAATTTATTTAACGAAGGGTTAAAATAGTTAAAATCAAAGTTTAATTAGTGTATCATTTTTAATATAGGGTTATACATAAGATAAATTCGAATATAAATATTCATTAGAAATATAAAACGATTTCCTACATAATGATATTTTATTTGTAATTTTTAGACTTTATATAAGTTAATTTATTTATGACACAATGATGATGCAGTAATTATCTTATTTATAAAATATTGACATAATTGATGTTATAAATACCCAAATAAATATAATTTGAGACATTTAATGAATTCCACTAATTTTCTAGGTTAATATGACATGTTAGTATTACTCTAATTAACTTTTTTCGAACTAATAATTCTTTTAGTATTTTCACAAAAATCCATTACTAAATAGTGTCAAAATTGACATCAAATAGTTTTTAAACAAATATTATATTATTAATTGTTATTTTATTCATAAAAATCTAATGTTTGGAAAAAGGACATAGATAAGGTTATATATATTAATAATAAACAACTTGGGGTTCGTTTGGCTGATTATAGTATGTTTATTAACCTTATAGTATAAGAACACAAGAAGACACGGTAAAAGTACAATTATTTAACTTAATGTTAAATATAAATGATAAGGTTAAAATAGGAACCTAAACATGTATAAATTATATTGGATGAGATTATTTCGACCCATCTCCACCTTAGTTTCGAAATATATCAATTTGAACTATTAAAAACCGAATTTGACTTTATAATAAAATAATATTTTTAGTTATTCCAAAGGTGCCCCTCTCCTCCCTTATAAAAGGGAACCTCCTCCCTCTCTTCCTCACACCACTTTGAGCCTTCAAGCTCGGCCAACCCCTGCCAAATTCTCTTCTCCACTTCCATTGCTACATCCTAGAGGTTATTTTCTTCCTCAAATACCAATTTTAGTGCCCTAAAAGGATATCTCAAAGAGGCGCTTCAAAGAAGAGGTAATGTCCATTACCGATTCTTTCAACTTTATTTATTCTTCCGAATATTCTTCTTAGGTTGTCTCATTTTGAAGTAATAAGATCAGTATCACTAATATACTGATATTTTATTATAAGTATGAAACAACCTTATTTCACCATCGATCCATCCTACGGAAAACGAAATCACCGCGTGTGCGTACGTACGGAATACCGTCTCCATGCCGTGGTGTAATCTATTTTCCACCACCACCTTACATGGATGGGTATAATGGTGAAAATAAACAACTATATATGATTATTTTAATGTTTTATTAATTTTCAAAATAGTATTCATACACTCCAATACAATTCCACGATAATGAGAACGATATCATCGCTCGTGCGTACGTACGGACTACCGTCTCCATGACGTGATGCGATTGATTCTCCACGTTAACCATTCATGAATGATTATAAAGTATATATAATAAGTAATCATGAAATATATGACATAATAATGATATGGGATTTATGTGTATATATATGTATGTCATCTACTTAATTTCATTCAACTCAATAAGGAAACGAAAACAGCGTTCATGCCTACGTACGACCTACCGTCTCCATGAACGGTGTATTTCTTTCCATTTACTGATCTATTATATATATGTATATTCTGAAAATATATTACATAAAACATGTTTTATATTATAGAATTAAGTAATCATTATCTAAGTAATCATATGAATAATTACAAGTCAAAACACTGACGACAAATGAAACGATTTTAACAAAAACGCTCTTTAACATGGAATTTACAAAAGAACGGGTAAAATAAAGTCATAAGTGAACCATATAGGATATAATAACAATGATTATGATTCTGGAATAATTAAATGACATTATTTAAATCATTATACAGGAGGTTCAGACACTTACGAAGCAAATCAGACCTAAGGTAAGGGGAAATATCACAATCTCATTTTTATTTGAGATTGTTTATACTTTGAAATTTACTAGGTGTATTTTATCATCCACGTCCATGTTCCCTAAATAAGTAATATTGTTTCCATCCACCTAAAATTATTTAAGTCCAATTTTACCCTTCTGTGAGTTTTTAGTAAAGCATATGAAAGGAATCTTTTGTTGTTTTTCGTACGAGGTACTTTTTGACTTTTTCGGCCAAAGTACGAGAAGAATGTTTTTTAACTTATTCGGCACAAACGGATTTTTACAGTATTATAAAGCCCTATTTTCATAGAGATTCCTCAAAAATATTTCATTACTATTTTCAAAAAAATCCTTTTCTTTTAAAATTGCATGACATTTTGTGAAAAGAAAATGATTTTGAAGAAAAAAGGATATTTTCCTCATGAATTCATTTCAAGTGTTTTATCAAAACCATTTTCCATATAAGATGACATTATTTCATATGTGTATGTTTCAAGTATAAAGTCTCTATGATTTACATGGTTTCAATTTTCTTATTATGAAATGATATCCATTTATTTTATATGGATTATGTGATGATGGGATGATTTTTATGAAACCCATTTTATTCATTGGGTTATTACGAATGATGTATGTTTATTTTTTGGAAAAATTAAGAATTATTTCATTATGAGATGGGTGGGACCTATATCTCCCTCCAATGAATTGGGTAAAGATTTATATCTCATGAGATAGACATGGCTGGAATGGCAAGTTAAACCGGTTCAGTAATACAGGACTAGAACGAGGAGTGAACTCGATTCAGAAAGGGACTTTGTCCACTAAGATTGTGTTGGCAGTAATGCCTTGGCTACTATGGAAATCATATCATGGGCTTAATGGTTTCCACAATTACATGTTTTATTCCCATGCTATTTTATCATTCTTAATGTTTTTTTATCATCTATGCCTTACGTACTTCCATGTTTTATGTCATTGCTCATGCTTTTGATGTTTAATCATTTTGTTCATGTTTTTAAGTTCAAATGTATATAGTATGTTTTATTTTATCCATTCTTACCCTTACTAAGAATTTGAGCTCACCCTTTTTATGTTTTATTTTCCCTTGGATATAAAGAAAGGTTTAAGGTAAGAAAATAAAAGGGGAAGATCTTTATGGGAGATGTTGAAGATCTATCACCATGATTAGAAGATTATATTCCGAGTTTCCATAGACACTAAACTATTACAGTCCTTGTGTGTGTGTTTTTTTGTTTTGTACTAAGTATTCCGCAAAAGTAATGTACTGTCCATGTACGTTAAGCTTCGGGTCTCTACATGGAGGGGGACTAGTTGACATGCCATTCTTGTAATGATACATCCGCTGGGAGTTTTGACTAACAAACCCATTACTAAATCAAATTGGACATATATAATTTTCTTGGAAAATAGGAATGATATAACCAAATGTGATGATATAGGATCAAATAAATTGTTGGCTATGTTTGAGGAATCAATTAATGTACCTGCCAACATGTAATTAGGAATTTCAACCTCCAGGGTTGTAATCGCGTAGGATCTCCCTTTTTATCTTTGATTTTTCTGAGGAATGTTTCCTTGGTTCTTAGGACACTCATTTTCATAGTGTATCATCTCTTTGAAATTGTAGCATTTAATATCATTGAACCATTTCTTCCCTTTGCTTTCATCAGATCGATGACCCTTTTTTCTGCAGTTATAGTAAACTCCCATTTCATTCATGCATTTCCCACAATGATTAATTCTAGATTTCTCACATAATGGGAATAGATTTGTTCCCATTCTCTTATTTGGTGCTTCTCCTTTTCCTTTGTTATCCGAGCACCTCTTCTGATCTTGGTTTCCTTTGAAAATATTTGATCTAGAAAATTCCTTCTCGGTTTCTATGGCACTTGAAACTATTTCATCATATGATGAAAATTATTGAGAAGGCAGCGCCCTTCGAAGACATAGCATAATACCTTTAATGAAATGATAAATATTTTTTGTTGAGTCACATATGTAATCTTGGGCACCCATGGCTATCCTTTTGAAGGTTTCCTCACACTCTGCAATATTGTCTAATTCCCTTTGTTTTAAGCCATGTAATTTCCTCTTCATTTCGGTTCGTTCCTCAAGAGGGAAATATTTTTTGAAGAATATTTCCTTAAATGAACCCCTTTCCATATCTTTTAATTATTATTCCTTCGTGGTATTTTTAATCAGGGACCACCATTGATCAGCATCTCCCTTGAGACAATATACTTCCAGTACTACCTTATCATTTTAGTTGCATCTTAACGCTAGGAATATGTTTTCATGTGACGTGATCCAAGCTCATGAACCACTAGATTAGTAGTCCAACTGAATGATGGGGGTTTCTTCCACATGAAACGATCCAACACATTTTTGGAATGGGTATCTGTTACAACATGAGTATGTTGTCCCAATATGGTAATGATTTCATTTGCTCCAACGTTGACTGTGTTGACTTGCTCATTAGGGTGATCCATATCATTCCTAGGAGTATTGAATCCCTTTCTTCCATTAGAAACTATTTCTAAATAATAGTAAAAACTATATTAGTTTATAAATCACAAATAGAAAATCACTCATCATAGATTGATATTATATGCATAGTAAACATGGTTCCTCTATGGAAAAATTTACAATAAACTCTTTCATAATTTCCTGTAACGAAAATGTGAATTATCATAAGAAATTACCCCAGGAGTGTCATAACCAAGAGTACAACAAGGCCCAATTTGGTGCACTGGTTCCTGTTCAAGTCTAGCTCAAAGCGTTGATTTTGGATTTTACCCCTAGATACATATTTGCCCGAGACGCCTCTACCTGATCATATCCAAACATGGACATATTTCTTAAGAAGATCCACATAATCTATTATGTACCAAAATATCAGGATGTAATTATATTTTTATCCTTAAATACTACCTTAGGTCCTTATTCCCTACTATAAATTTCCCACTCTAGTTTCCAAGTTTCCTACTAATCTTCCTTTGATACCAAATGTAACACCCTGACCACTCTAGACCGGAGCTGGTGCATTACTTGTTATATTGGAATGGATAGAAAGAATGAAAATCCTGATGGAATGATTAGTTCTGTAGTCTTTAAGAAACTAGGTACATTAATGTAACTCAAATTACATTGGAGAAGGTTACAAAATAAAATACATAATAAAAACTAAAAACTGCATCCACAAGAACTCAATTAATGATCTCCTCTTCATCACCCGTTAAAGGTAAACAATGAAAGGGGTGAGCTAAAACTCTCAGTAAGGGTTAGAAATAGAGGAATCGTGAATCAATAATAACTTAATTGTAAAAAAATTGACATAATCAATATTTCATGGTGAATAAATGAAAAACTCACACCCTTAATAATCTGAGAATGAAACTGCATGCATAGATTCTTTCATAGTGAAAACCTCATGGATAATAATAAATGATAATTAATAAAGAGAATTTTTATTAATTGGAAGTCATTTATCTATCACATGATACCATAATACCATAAAAATGGTTCAGTTCTGTGTGTAGAAATCCATCTGATTTTTCGAAACAAACTTGAATATTTGTCACCAACTGATTTGTGTCATTTGACCTACCAATGCATCGTGGGGCTATAGAAGGACCCACATACCACATAATGTCCAAATAATTATATATATATTTATTCATTACATGATCAATATTCCTTTTCAATATATATATAGAGAAGATTATACATATTCATCTATATTTCTATAATTAAAATAACATTCCAAATAAGTATCTTATGTAAAATGGTATATGGTTTAGAAAAAAAATATATACATGATATGAGATTATGGATATTTAATATAAATATAATTTGAAATTTAAATTGATCTCAAATGGGCAGTAGGTACACTACAAAATAATTATTAGGTGCACCACACAAACAGAGTCACAAGAAAATAGTAGTTCAGACAAAATCTCTTACCACAAAGTCATCGGTCGAATCGTATGAGCAGAAATTAATAACCCTCAAATGAATCATTGAATACTGAGAATAATAATAGAATAATGTTATAATATATAAAATTTAAGTACACATATATCACATACAAGAAATAAGTGGCAAATAATGAAAATCTCACTGAAATTAAAGTGAGATGAGAAACCCCATACCTTATGCTCGAGTGTGTTCATAGTTTGTTTTAATGACCAGAAAAAGAAACTTTAGATTCATTAATTCATAATTCCTGATTATCCTATACATTTTCTTCATTCATGTCCCTTTTAATGGGTTTAAGAGGTTCAAATTTATTGGTTTGGAAGCATTTTCTCCCTTGGTTTCCATGATTCGGTTACTTGCTTTCATGAAGGGAAGTTCGTTTGAAATGTGGTTAATCATATAGAATTGTTAATATATCTTATTAATTATATTAAGGAGATATAAATTATCTTATAATGATTTTGGGTTATATACCATGATGATGATTCATTTGTTAAAAGTTTATTACAAATATTCATATAATCATGGCCGTTTAGTTTATAATCAACTTGTTTTGTATTATTATTATGTATTATCAGTGTCTAAGAATTACATAACATTAATGATATTAAATTCATATATTATTATCTAGTTCAACCATTAAAATGGTTTCATTAACATTAATCATGGAGAATGTGATGAACGAAACATCAACGTACAGAAAGGTTATAAATTAGAACCTTAGGGATGTTGATTTCGTTTATAAAAATAAAAGTGGGGAGTAAGGATATTAATGATAGTTCTTCCTTTAACATGATATAATTCTAGAATATATATTATAATAGAGTTTATCATGGTCATTTGGTTAGAATGGGGGAGGATTGAAAATTAAAAGAGATGAACATGAAAATAATAGAAACGGAGAGGGATCCCTTAGGAAAATTCGGCAGCCTAACAACGTCGCTTAAAACATCACAAAATGAAATGTTGAGAGAAAAAAGGTATATCATCATAAAGAAATCAAAATGAAAGTATGAAGAACACATAAAATTTAACCCCAACATATAATAATGGAATAATCAAATAGATAACATAAAAGGAGTGTCGATGAAAAGAAGAGAATGAAAGATTCCCTTACCTTATAGGGTAACTCCTAGATCATGAAGGATGGGACAATGGGGGATTAATGAGACTTTGGGTGGACTCCTAAGGAGATTATACCACCATATATTTGGGGATATAGAGTTTGGAATGAAATAAAACTAATGGGGGTGAGTGTGTATTTATAGTAATTAAGAGAGTGTTTTTTATTAAATAAAAGGGACACCTCATTAGTGGTTTTCACAAAACCATGGGCTTGCCCAAGGTATTTTCCCATGGTCTAAGCCACTTGGGACACCTCATGTCATAGGATACTTTATAAAATTATACCAGCACTTTATATTAATAATTACAACATTATTATGTCATTAAACTGATGAAACCTCAAATCAGTATTCTTACTATTCACGAAAAATTCATGTGTTTTAGAAAAATACAATCAATTAAACCTAACTATTTTTTGATGTGTAGAATTAAAAAATGAACTCCATTTTTTAATAAAAAAGTTATGTATTTTTAATTTAATTTTTAAATAAAATCATAATTAATTTAGAGAATAACAATTTAAAGGTATAATAAATTTTGTATTACATTGAAAAATTAATTAACTTCTCATTATCTTATTACCTTAAGAAAATAAAATACTGTCACAATTTACTATTTATAAGTGTCATATTACTATTCATATTACTATTCATAAGCGTATGTTACAATTCATCATAAAAATCAATTTGGTTCTATCAGACACCAAATGACTCTCTAGTCACAACTCTAGATGATTGTTTTTTGAAATTCAACCCATAGAAGTTTAAAATTTATGTTTAATGGATAACATATAACATTATCCTATAATGTATTGTTTCAAAAAAAATTAATGCTTCATGAAATGTAGGCTCTCTAATGAATAGAATGTATTTAGGAGCAACATACCATTAAATGTTTGGGGTGTTATAAATATGTTTTATAAAAAAATTCCTTTATATTTCATTGGTTTTGTATATTAATATCAAATTAATTTGTAAAAAATTTATTAGATAATATATATTTTCCAAAGTTATTTAATAAAAATTATAACTTCCTGTTTATCTTTTATGGTATAATTATCATATTAAATTGTAAAATTTTTCATTAAAACTAATTATTGTATTTAATGTAAGATATTAAAGGCACCTAATATTTGGTGTAACACAAACCGTCATAGTGTTTCATATAAATAGAGGTAATCTTTGACTCCCATTTTTTTTATATAAACAAAATTTAATTTTTTTGAAATGGAAATAAATATATTAACACCTTATTTGTGTTACAAAAATCATGACCAGTTATAAAATTTAAATTTAATTCAAGGAAAGTGGATGTAATGACTTTGATTTTCTAGGTATTATTTTTAAATTTTATATGGAAATAATATGAGACCAGTCTTTTTGATGCAGTTTAATTTTGAGGTCTAGAGATCCCAGAATAAATGTTTGAAATAAACTTAAGGTTTTAAACAATGTGTGTGGTCGATTTTCTCGAAAATGTGGAATAACTTTTGAACAGTTGTATGGATCAGAAATATAAGTGAACCATTGCATTCAAGGTTGTGAATTTACCATAGGAAGGGATTATAATTGACTGGTGCAGGATAACTTCAAAAGATAGTTTTTCTACTTTTTAATGAAAATAAAATAATAAAATAATTTATTTTAATTTAAATATTTCCATAATGCAACGACACTTATGTTCTATTAAAAAATAAGGATCCCAAGGCTATAATCATAACAATGGGACACTACCTTGAAATCAGTGGAGCTTTGGAGAGTAGCCTACATTGGGGGATTCAGGACGAACACTGATAGACAACGACATTGGGATCATTGAGATGCTAGAACAAATCTCAGAAGACTACCACTCTTCCTCTTCATCAGAGTTTGAGGTATGGGTTTGTTATTTTGATTTATTTCTTCCTTGTTCTTTGATTAAATCATCAACACGGGTCAACCCACGAACAAAATGATTTGAGGATCATATGTTATTGCAGGAGGGTGCTATATTTCTATTTCTTTTGGGGTTGGATTCAGGAAATTTATTTGTGATGATTGATGGATTATCTATTGATTCATCATATTTAATCCTTCTAACAAGAGTGAATCGACGTCATGAAAATTGACAGTATAGTTGGATTCCCCTCTTTTTTATTGATATCTTCCTCCTTATAACCCATGCGTTCTTTGCGTTCTAGATGGGGTTATGAACAACAGATCTATGTGAATTCATTTCACATCTAAATGATCCCAAATTGGGGATATGACATCATGGAGACTTAATAAATGTGTGATGGTGATGGTGGTGGACAAATCGACACAGTTCTGAAGAAATCCTCCTTCTACCGTTCTTTGCACAGATGATGGAATTATATTTTCAGGGCTGATTGGACCAATAAAACCACCCAAATCATAGATTGTATAGCCAGGCTACCTTGTATCTTAAGTATAATGATGATTTTATGGCTAGATAGTGGATCAGTGGAGCCTCGTGGCATAGTGATGATGAATAATGTTTCTGTAAAATTCAGATCAACACAGAGTGTACCCCAAAGAACACCTGTGTAGGGGTGGTCTGGCTAAGGCTAGGGATTTAGTGCTACACACAGCGAAGAACACATCGTGTTCTAGGGAGGACACAGCTTTTGGTCCCCACCCAGTTGTAACTGATGTTATGGGTTACAGGAAGCAGAGACATGACGTCTAACCGCTGTCAGACGTCATATGGGTCCCTATGCGGACTCGTCGTGTATCTCAGATGATATAGGAACATAAGGTGTATTACATGCCTTGTACTTAACCTCATGGATAGATTATCAAGGTTACATGGGTAACATTGAATACTGGTTACACAAGATGGCCCACGTAGGTTGAAGCCATGTACTATAAAACAACCACGTACACAGAAGGAACCTTGGTTACATGGACACGCTGTGTGGTCTATCTTACAGGGAATGTACTTACCCCCTTCAACATGAAATATTCTTCTGACTTGGGTGGTTTTACATGAGCAGTACCTAGATTTGAGAGACATGGCATGTGACAGTTCTACACACTGTGTATATCCTAGAACATGGCTTGATCACCTCGTCCACAGTTTTTTGGACATTTTTAGTTTGGTTTAGTTCGCATTTTTCTCATTCCCTAGATGGTTAGGTATTGCTTCCATCCTTAAGAGTATGATCCTTTCAGCAAGAAATTCCGAGATAGAGTTAGGTATCCCGCCCTAAGACCGAGAGTGAGATCCTCTATCCATTATTGACCATAGTTAGAATCATGTATCGACGTGAATACATCTTGGATGATGATCCTCTACTTATCAGGTGAATCATGAAGATTCATGGTATCCTCCAAGGCCTTAGCCATGATTCTTATTTGGGTATTGTGATCTTTTTCCACTCAAGAGTGTGTTCTCCAGGAATGAGTGTATCTAACTATCATGGATTTTCCCAACAAATAGTACTTCTCGGACAGATGTCATCGGAATTTTCATACTCACAAATTTAGTTCTCCAAGACGAGTTCTTTATGGAAGCTTAGAACTAAATCCCCAGTGGGGGTATGAGGTTTTGTGACTTGTCTCTATACTATGAGTATGGGTTTTGACTATATCTAGATTGTGTTTCTCTTACTATGTGTTTAATATACATATACTATGAAGAGTTTACTATACGAAAACCTTTTTTATTGCTTTGTAGTTTTTCGGGTCCCCTGCTAAGTATTTTTTATACTCACCCATGCACGAGATTCGCCCGCACATGTCGTGTCTTGTGCAGATGAGTGGCCTTTTTACGGGGTCCCTGGTGGCCTAGGACTGGAGTGAGATTTCTGAGTTCCCTACATGATGAGTAGATCCTATGGATTGGATGAACTTTCCTACTAACTCCATGTAATTACAGGTGGCAATTTATAGTTTGAAGACTCTTGTTTTTAGTGGGATATTATTATGCCCTATTTTACATTCCACAGATTACATACGTTGTACTCTATTGGATGGGTTTAGTTGTATCCATGCATTTGGATCCACAGTGGTTTTTTCATTTCATAATCTTTGGGCTTGGAGATGAGTGTGTGTGTGTGTGTGTGTGTGTGCAGGTATATAGGCAACACCTCCCATGATAGTGATATTCCTACTCGGTGTTAGTCACCATCCTCTGACCTATTGGAGGTGGGATTGGGGAGTCACGGAACGAGCCCCACTAGGATGGGTCATGACAGATTGGTATCAGAGCTTGTTTGTTCTACCATAGGACCAAGAGTCTATGAGATTGATTTGGGGAAATAGTGTTATGTTATTCTTTTTCATCTTTTAGGCCAGGGACTCCAGTGTTGATGTGGGAGACCGACATATACATTCACTAGGTCTTTGATAACCATTTTCAACTCGATACATGAAAAAATAGTTACATGGATGTAAAATAATGGTACATACATCATATAAGAATAGGCTGTGTTTTCAATGTCTCTTGGGCTAGCTATCCAGATATACTCATTGACCATGGTACATCCTATTTTCTTATGGGTTGCCTTCGTGATGCATACCCACTAGGATTTAGCAACTAAATCATGAAGATGACCCCATCAATTATGAGGCTTCGATACAGGGACCAATTCCCTAGGAATTACCTCTAGGTGGTACACCTTCTATACAACAACCAGTAGAGTAGTCCATAGATCATGTAGTACCATCAAATTAGGGGATCAGGCTGAGCATGCTCTATGAGTATTAGAGACAGAGGCCCCTCTATATTTGAGGTTATCCCGACCCTCAGGTAGTTGGGGACTGGCTTGGGGCGGCGACCATAGTTTTATGTCTGGTGAGGACTCCATCAGACCATGTTGTGATCCTAGAAACAAGCCTTCATTAGAGTTAGACTAGATGATGGTGGAGTTTGAGCACATAGACTCACATTGAGGAGACTCTTTTGTGGATGCAGTATAAGTGACTCTTTAGGGAGGATTTCACTCTAGTTACACTGAGAGTAGTGCATATCCCGGAAATTATTCAGCTAACATATGTTATTTTGACGGTGGTAGACTATTCATCAATGTTCACCAACCTCGCCAGGTACTTGATGGATATGGTAAGGGAAAAATACTTCATAAATCGGACCTTAGAGCGAGGTTTACGATAGGAAATCTGAGCTACTATCATTCTTCTATGAATTTTGACATATTATGGTGTGCTCGAGTGTGTCTTGGTGATCGATAGATTCGTGGTGGATCAGAGGCAGTCGAAGGTAGTCAGTAGCAGGCAGACAAGTGTAGAGACCTCGGTAGCATCTATCTGACGTCAGGAACATGTTATAGGACAATGGAGACGTTAAAGGGTGACCCAGGATGTGGGATAAACAATCTAGGGATTTTAGGATGGATCTAGATAGCGTAGGGAGAGGTGATACTACTCATGCGACAGTAGGGGACATCTTGCAAGAGACTGTCTGACCTGTCAAGATGCTGATAATGAGGTGGTGGATGGACAACCATGGAAGAGGCCAAAAGTGGATCAGATAGACCCACTAAGTTGAAGACGTGGCATAGGAGCATGGAGAGCTACAGTTGGTGGCATACGCTTTGATCTACTTCCACCACCACCTTTAGGAGGTCTGCACCAGGCTCATGATTATGGGGGACTTGGTTGGGTATAGATTCATGGAGATGAAGTGTATGACCCAGGGACTCCAGGGATGATACGAGGCATGATCTATATCTTCTATTCCTTTGATGTTGTACTTATGGACAGATGTTCCATTTAATCTTTCCTCTCCACATGTCATGTTCAAAACCTAGAGATTTCAGTATAGTTGTTGACTCAAACCTTATGCTTGGATACACCTACAAGATTGGACTATATGATCATGCAGCTCTACAGGCAGTGTGATCATACATATTTAGGGGATAGTTTTAGTTGTAACCTCTTGGTGGTAGTGTTGAGGTCTTATGACATAGTTTCGAGGATGGATTCATTATATTTGGCCCATTCTCAAATTGACTACTTTAGGTGAATAGTGTGGTGTGTCTGCAGTTATGGGACAAGGTTTTCAATTGTTGGTGAAAAGGATACCCAAGAAGCACATGATGGGCTTATGCATATGAGTGTGTAGGCGATCACTCATGATTTGGCTAACCTTACCCTTGGAGTAGTAGATGTTGTGAGCTACCATTTCCCAGTAGTAATGGAAGAGTATGAGGAAGTCTTTCCTGAAGATGTTATAGGACATCCTACTACCAACAGATCGAATTCTACATCGACTTTCACCTCAGGACTGCACCAATATCCTCAGTAGTGTATTAGATGGATCATGCAGAGCTTCTTGATCTAAAGGTGCGACTAGAGGATTTGCAGAGTAAGGGGTTTGTGAGACCCAGAATTTCACACCTGGAAGCGTTAATTATGATTTCCTAGATGGCATATGGGAGTTTGAGGTTGTATATTGATTACTGGCACCTGATCTAGGTGACAGTGAAGTAAAAGTATCTACTGTCAAGGATCGACAACCTCTTCTATCAACTAAGCGGGCCATAGTGAATCTTCAAGGTTGACCTTCGATCAGAAACCACCAGTTACCAGTACGAGATGAGGATATACCAAAGATGGATTTCAGATCACTCTATTGTCACTACGAGTACTTGGTGATTCCATTTTGCATGATGAATTCCCCTACAATGTTTATTTGACTTATGAAACAGATCTTCCAGCCATACATAGACCGGTTCTTTGTGGAATCCATCATAGAAATCCTTGTGTACTTGTTGATAGAGGAGGAGCAAATGAGACACCAAAAGATAGTTCTATACATACTATGAGAGCACCATCATTATAGAAAGTTCTCAAAGTTCATGTTCTGGATATAGAAGTTACACTTTTAGTGAGATGTTATCTCTACAGATGGAGTAGCAGTTGAACCGGCATAGGTCGAGTCTGTGTTAGCATGGGAGCCTCCTCAGAGTGTGAAAGAGGTGCGAAGCTTCCTTGGGTTTTCATGATATTATCAGATATTTATTCTTGATTTCTTCCGGATATCAACATCTATGAAAACCTTGACTGGTAAGGGGAAACCCTTCATGTGGATAGGGAAGTGCCACCGGTCTTTCAAGTATCTTAGGAAGAGTTTTAAGATCCCACCGATCTTCAGATTTCTATAAGAGGTTGTCGAGTACATATTATTCGGCAATGCATGAGAGACGGGGCTTGGATGTCTTCAAATGATATGGAAGGAGGTTATTGCATATGGTTCCTGATAGCTAAGTCCACATGAGTAGAACTAACCAACACATGATCTTGAGTTGGGAGTATTAGTCTTCTCACTAAAGATGTGGAGACACTAACTGATGGGAGAATGGTTTATCGTCAAATCTAACCATAGGAGCCTCAAGTTCATCTTCTCAAAAAGGGATCTGAATTTGAGGCAGAGGTGATGGTTGAAATTCCACCAGGATTATGACTTTGAGATCACATATACACCTCATAAGGGGGACGTTGTGGAAGATTCCCTCAGCAATATATTGAGTTCACAACTACTAAATGAGTTGACTGATAAGTTATCATCAATACAGCTATCCTTACTGAAGATAGAGGATGAATTGTACCTTTAGTTGATGGTTTTAACCCCTCCACACTTACAACATGTTAGGGAGGAACAACTAGGGTATGTCGATTGTGAGAACTAATGAACTCAGTAATCCACAGGAAATGTTCCGGATGGATATTCGTAAAGTGGGGAGCACGTCTTCCTTTTCATAGAGAATACTGTTGTGTACAGGCATTGTGGGAGGAGGTCCAGATATAGTTTCATACATCCCAATGGCAGTACACCCAAGAATTTTGAAGACGTACTAGGGTCTCCGATAGATGTTCTGGTGTTCATGTATGAATATAGAAATAGTAGAGTCTGTTTCTCGATGCCTTACTAGACTGAAAGTGAAGGATGAGCACTAGGTTCAAGAGGGTTATCTCACCACATAGAAGTTACAATGTGGATGTGGTATGGAATATATATCCACTTAATAATGGTATTACCATGAATGTCCAAGGGGTGTGATTCCATCTTGTTGATCGTTGACTGACTCAACAAGTCATCCCACTTACTATCTATCATGAAGCAGAGTTTCGTAGAAATATCGGGACTTCTCTACATGAAAGATATAGTTTTTCTTCATGTAATCCCTTTGAAAATATTCATTGATCAAGATGACTGCTTCATATCCCGGTTCAGGAAGGGATTTCAAGAGGTATTTGGGAATCATATATCATTGAGCACAACATTCCATCCCCAGACAGATAGTCAGACGGAGAGACCATTCAGGTTCTAGAGGATAAGTTGCGAGCCTGTATCTTGGACTTTGGACACAGTTTTGAGGACCACCAACCACTGCTGGGGTTTTCATATTACAAAAGCTACCTCTCCACCATTGGTATGGAACCGTTCGAGTCTTCAAATGGGAGACCCTTTCTATCATTGCTTTGCTGGACTGACCCTAGAGAGTCAACACTCATGGGTCCAAAGTTAGTGTGGGCTACAACTGAGAAGGTGCAGATCATCCAGGAGCGGGTGAAGACTTTTTAGAGATGGAATATGTCTTATTCTTAGATGTGATAGATACCTCTATAGTTTGGGGAGGGAGGCCATGTCTTCCTTCGGGTCTCACCTCGATGAGGGTTATAGATATTTGACTGAGGTAGAAAGAAAGCTCTGAGGTTCATCAGTCCATTCTAGATACTATGCAGAGTTGGCGAGGTGGTGTACCACCTAGCTCTTTCAACGTAGTTTGATTGAGTGAATTATGTATTCCATGGGTCCTAGCTCAGGAGGTACATCCATGACCCATCTTACATTATCGACTAGGGCGAGTTGGACATCAAGGATGGAGTGAAAATTGTTGATTACCTAGTGGAGATCCAAGATCACCAGGATAGGATCCTTTGTGGGAGATAGAATCCCTTGGTTCGCATATGGTGGATGTACATGAACATTCAGAAGAGCATGTTGGAGCAGGACGCATAGATCCATGACCAATACCCAAATATTTTGGAACAACCTTTTTTTTGTCTTTTGGGACATAAATCCCAAATTTTGGGTGAATGTAATGTCTTGGATATTACATGAATTATTTTTAAATATTATTCGGAATTAATACAGGTTCATAATTTTTTACCGTGTGCGACTTTGAGGCCCGAAGTTCCCAGAATAAATGTTTGAAATATAATTATTCTTTTAAACAATGTGGACTTGAAATTTTCCCAAAAAAGTAGAATAACTTTTAAACAGGTTACCAAATCAAAAATAAGAGGGCATCATTATGTTCGGAAAAGAGAATTTACTTTATGAGGAGCCTAAAATCGACGGGTATAGGTCGACTACAAAAGTTAGTTTTTACTTTTTAATGAAATTAAAATTAGTATATAATTTATTATAATTTAAATTTTTCGATAACACAGCATTGCTTATTTTACTTTTAAATAAGCTGGAGCCCAGGGCTTGAACCATAACCCTAGAAAACTGCCTAGAAACCACTGGATCATTATAGAGGATCCAAACTTGGGTGATTCTGGATTAACATCGACGAATGAGGATGTGGGAATCGTTTCCCATTGAGATAGAATCCTAGAAGACAACTACTCTTACTCTACATGCACATTTGAGGTAGTGGTTTTTTATTTTGATTTTGTTCTTCCCCATTATTTGATTAAACAACAAAAATGATACAAACCATGAATAGGTTGATCCATGGATAGTGCATTCTTGTGGGATGGTTCTATATTTCCATTTCTTTTGGGGTTGTATTTGGGAAATTGATTTGTTATAATTGTTGGATTATATTTTGATTCATCCTTTTTAATCGTTCTAATGAGATATAATCAACATTGTGAAGAATGGCGGAGGAGGTGTGTTCCTCTCCTTTTTATTGACTTATTTCTCCTTTTATCCCCACATTCATCGTGTTATTCAGAGGGTTATGAACAATGGATCATTCTGTGTCTGGTTCGCGACACAATGATCACAAATTGGAGACCTGACAACATGGAGACCCAACATAGGTGCGACAGTCATGGTGGTAGACAGATCGACATAGTTAGTATTAAATCATACTTCGACAGTTCCCCAATTGGATGATCAAATCATGTTTTTGGGGTCGATCTAACCCTTGAAATCTCACAAAATGTTGATGGATATGCAGGTAACCCGTAGGTCTTTAGTATCATGATAATCGGACAACCAGATCAAGGATCAAAGGATCCCCAAGGTGCGACGAGAAATAAAAATGTTTCTGGAAAATTCTGATCAATAGGGCATGTATCCCAATGAAAATTCCATCTAGGATTGCCCTTGTAGTGGCTAGGGATTCTATGCTACACATGGTGAACAACAAAGTGTTCTCCCGGGAGGACACGGGGTGTGGGCCCCAACCAGCGGAGTATGATGATTTGGGGGACATGAAGCAGAGACATGGTATGTGACCACTATCACACAGTATATGGGTCCCTACACGGACATGATATGTATCCCAAATGATACATTGACACGAGGTGGATTACACTCCATGTACTCCACCACATGTCCATATGAGTAAGGTTACCTGGGTTACCCATGTACCGGTTACATGGGATAACCCACATAGGTTAAAGTTGTTTATGGACATATAGTCATGTACATAGATGGATCCCTGGTTACTCGAACATGGCGTGTGGTCCATCCTCCATGTCGTGTAGTTACAATCCTTTTACAGGACATGTTCTTTTAAATAGGGCTGTTTTACATGGGCAGTACCCAGATTCGAGAGACATGACATGTGACCCATCTTCATGTTGTTTATATATTGGAACATGGCTTGACCACCTTGTCCACCATTCCATGGACATGTATCATTTGGGTAAGTTCCCTATTTTCTAGTTCCCCAAATGGTCATATATCATTTCTATCTTCAAGATAATGATCCATTCAGAAGGACATTCTGAGATATAGTTAGGTATCCCTCCGAGAGGCCCAGAGCGAGATCCTCTATCCATTTTTGAACCTAATTAGAGTCATGTATCAACATGACTAATACTACATGACACTGATCCACTGCATAGTAGGAGAATTTGGATGACTCATGGTTTCTACCAATGCCCTGGAAGTGATCCTCATATGTGTATCATGATCTCCTCCCACTCTGGAGTGTGTTCCCCTAGAATGAGTGTATCTACCTCACATGTATTTCCCCAATAAATAGTACATCTTGGAAAAACGTCATAGGAACTATTAGACTCATGGAGTTAGTTATCCTAGATGAGTGCTTCGTGGAACCTTCGAATGGAATCCCTTATAGGTTTATGTGGTTGTGTTCCTGGTCTCTAGACTACGATTCCGGTTTTTGGGTATATCTGGATTGTGTTTATCATACTATGCTTTTAGTAGGCATATACTATTTAGAGATGATTGTACCTTTACCTTGTGTATTGCATTGAGGTTTTTGGGGTCCCCAAATGAGTAGTGTTATACTCACCCCTACATGGGATTGCCCACACATGTCATGTCTTCTGAATCTGAGTGGACTTTTGATGGAATCCAGGTAAGCCCATGACCAGGCCAAGCTTTTTGAATTCCCTACATGCTGAGTTTTTCTTACATCTTCGAGGAGCATTAATAGTACCACCATGTGATTATAGGTTGGACTTTATAGTTTTTAGACAATTTTTTGGGGGGCTTGAATTCTGACCTAATTTTTCATTCTACACATTACTTCTATTTTACTCTGTTGGATGGGTTTAGTTTAATGCGTGCAATTTATACCTTATAGTTTTTTACATTTCATAATTTGTGGGCTTAGAGATGTGTGCATGTGTATAGGTACAGAGGCAATGCCTCTCATGTTAGTGAATTTCCTACTCCGTGCTTATCACTACCCATGGCCTATTGGAGGGTGGCTTGGGGAGTTGTGACATTGGCCCCATTGGGATGGGTTGGGATAGTGGTGGTTCAAACAGGAGTCACAAAATGCCTTTCATTTTAAGAGACTCATAATCACGGTCTATGATATTAATTCATTAGAGTATCACAATTAATTCAATTCCCATTTTATCTAATCGTATAATTCAAAATTTATCACAGTCCACGTAAGATGAAATACTCTAATGTAAGTAAAAACTTCAATTTATTACTAGTTAACAAATTCATGTTCGAGGATTCCACCCAAACACACGTAAGGATAAGTTATTATCATTAATAAAATAGTGTACTATGTTATAAAATAATAATACAATCACATAGGGGTGGACCAAAATTATCCCACTTACCTCAATCCATGTTATATGGGACTAACTAAATCAATGTTATGTTCTATGAATTTAATTTAATATATTTTACTTTTTTTATGGAAGGCATGGGGAACCCATCATGTCGAATGATGATGCATTTTATAAATAATGACAATTTATTAAAAAGAAATATAGACCATATATCATATACGTATTGTTTATTATTCATCCACTCATATCCTTCGAATAAATAATAAAATAAAGAATGAAATAAATATACTACTACCCAAAAAATTGGCCATATGATCTAACATGGAATTAGAATTATAAATAACCAATAAAGCGAAGAAAGGAAGCTTTAAGAATTATAGGATAACTATTAGAGATCCAAAAAGTAAAAAATTATTTATTTTAAATATGGATGAAAATGATATCTAAGATCCTAGGTTGTATGAAAGTTTAAGTATCTGGCATCTTCTATGCATGGATATAGTTAGAGTATAAGGAGGAATAAATAAGGAAGTAGGTTGGGGAAATGATAAATTTCAGCTCATTTTGTGATCCTTATAGTTTAGATACATGGTTTTGTTTAGGGTTTCTTAACCATGTATGCCACTTTCCAAAGGGAAACCCCATGTCATGTCTTGGAAGATGTTTTGGAAGACCATGAACAAGTTGAGTGACCCATCTATGCAATTTATTTTAGAGGCTTTTCATGTCCATACAACACCTTAGATATTTATTTGAGAACACATTGACTTCCCACTTTGGGATTCATGGTTTTATGGTATATTTCACATTGTTTATAAAAGCAATGTCCATTAAGAAAAATAAGATGCATGTTTAAATCACATTATTCGTATTAACTACACATCCAACGTGTTCCAAAGTATATCATTCCTGAAATTGAAATTTTGACACACGACACATAAAAAACCCATTCATACATATGATATATGTATTATTACATACACGTCATTCAATAAAAACACATAAAATTGTTTTAACTCTCATAAATATTGTTCTAAATCAGGTTTTAACATTTCTCCCATCTACCATGTGAAAAATTCCTGTACATTTTGTAATTTTAAACCAGTTAAATACTCATGTCCTTACAACGTCACAAAAATGACATTTTTATGTCCATAAAGGCATTTGATATAACAAAAACAAAATTATACCTACTCAGGTCCAGAAGTCCTTCTTAAATGGATATGTTGGGCTTCAAACTCTGAACACACCTCCAAGAACTACATTAATCATACGGAACATAATCCAATAAAACTAAATTTGATTCCTATATCTAGCCGGGAAAAATAATTCCAAACATACCTTATAATATTTAATATTATACATGGTAAGGTCATAATCTCATTCATCTATTGACATATGGTACTTTTTAACATAGGTTCTCTCCTTCAATTAAAAACTCTATGTCACAGTAATCAGACCATTAGAATTTACTAATGAAACATACCCTCAAAATCATATCAATGATATGGGTTTTCATTCATCATGTTATGACTAATCATAAGAAATGATATTTCACTCTGATACTTCATTTTATTAATGAGATAATATCCCAATCGTCCCTACATAACCTGGTCACAACATTCCTTTCTTGAAATGTGAATGACATCCCATTTAGTAAAACCATCTAAACCTAAGGGCATGTAAAATGTGGTTCCACACTGATAGTATAAAACATCTTAAGAGAAATGAATTCAAATTACCTATGGTCAACTACTTTGAAAACACCATTGTTCAACAGTTGAAACACCCAAAAAAATTCAAAAATCCATTATCCCAAGTAAAACAATAATTATCCCATCAATTATCACCATGTACCGTACCGAACATCCTATGATATCTACTAATTAAAACACCTCCATTTTATATCTATTTTCATTTCACTGCTAGAATACCAATGAAATATTGACCTGGGATCCTTGGAATTCCACTAGTCAATCATATCTTATGTCAAAATACATTTTCAATGTATCATTGGAGTCATAATATTATAGTTTAAGGATATCATTAATGTAATTTCATAATCTTGATTTTATATGTGAATCACCGGTACAAAGCTACGAAATCCACCCATCATGAATGATGATTCCAACCAACATTGGTATATCTCATGGTGGACAATACAAGGATTATACTGGTTTCAGCGAATCCATTCAATGTATTGTAGTATTGGATTCAAATATTCACTAACAATAATCCATGCCTTTATATGGAAACCTTTCCATTACCACAGTCAAAATAAACCCAACCAATAGATTACATGTTGTCCCTTAAACACGTGTCTATAATTTATCACAAAATATAGCCATACACAGTTCCAATAATTCAATATAATAAAATATATAGAAGAACAATCCAATAAAATGTCAATGGATGTCATGATTGTATTCTTATTGGGGCCATACACCTTTGAAAAACATATCACTCACCAGCTTACGAGTTCCCTTGTCATTGAAACCTTGAAAAAATATTCTTATGACCAATATAAAGTCTCTATTTAACTCCAAACATAAGAAATAAAATATTTAAGACACCACATATCTTTATGTGATAATGTAAACATGAACCATCACCTGTTCACACTTCTTGAGAATAGTTCCCTATGAATTCAGTTTTTTTCAAATCCCATCTAAGGTCAACTCCCTAAAATGGCTAAATTAATAAACCATGTTACATGTGTTATCAAAAAATTATCTGAAATCACACCCCCATGTAATATATTCATCAAAAATGAAAGGAAATTTAGATAGGTATCACAACATATATCCGAAACACTAACAACATACTTAGGAAAATATTGAGGTATTATTCATGATCAACTCTAAGATATGAGCACACTAGGATTCCATCATTACGTATGTTTCACAAATCCTAATACATGATCATTATTAAAATAGTTTATTCATTACATTAATGAAATCCTTACTCCATTTATCCCAACAATATTTATCCAGGTCTAACCACAGTTCGCCCATCTTATAGTACTCAGTTTATATGAAGAATTTCCCCTCATTATGAGGATTATATTATTAATTACACTAATCTCCAAGTCATATTCTTATATGCATCAAATTTTTAACTATAGAACCTCAAAACATAATATTCCACTCAATGATGTTCTTTATCAAATCGTTACTATATTAAACTATTATAAACATAATATTCCTTAAATAGTGGACTCAAAATCCTATGACATCCAGATTTAGATACAACTCTTGATTCAATGGATCATTCACCAATGAGTCAATGGTAATTGTGCTACCCATCACATCATCCTCTCTATGATGGTATTTACCATATAACAAATATTAAATTTCAATAACCCCTTTCATTTCTAGATTTATCAAATGACTAACCACCTCACATCATCATTTCTAGAATAAAATACAAATCACATGACCATTTGTTAACTTGTCTTGGAACCGGAAAAATCTTACCCATTAAAAATATTCTTGTTATCCCATCACCGTAGGTTCTTCTAAAAAAAATTATCTATCACTATTCCAAAATCCTAAAACTCATTCACCATTATTGAATCATCCTCTAAAAGAACATAAAACCAAGCCCATTTTCCTTATGTAAAATAGAAATGATTGGAAAACTAATCTCATCCATGAAAAAATGATACATCTCTAACCAACTTGGGTCTGAATCAAAACTAAAGGTCTCTTGGTCTTTTAGCTATCCTAGATGAATAAATTCTAAAAGTAAAGTCGTTATTTCCATCCATCATATCCAATGGTCTCTCAGATAAGAACCATAACCCACCTAAGGTTCACTAGTGCATAGAATCCAAGGCACCCATATACTGTTTCAAAAGAGGTAATATTAAAGGTGTTTGAAATTACTATTGACCTACCAGGGAAAACAAATAATCTTTTGTTTAAATATATCACCTTCCATGCTAATAGATAGTCGGACATTATCCACTTTGATTATACTCATAATAGAGTGCTCCACAGTGGGTTAAAATTCCCATATAAAAGGGTAAATATACAACACTCATGAGTTATTGACATATGGTAATAACCCCTAATGTTCCCACTCACCGAAAACCAACCCTACCCAGGGTGGCATTTTTATTATCTAAGAGTCATCACTAACATAACCAGTCATATAAATATGGTTAACATTCATAGGAACCCATCTGAAAAATCTACCAATTTAATATCCCCCTAAGCAATAATATAATATTCTTACCCATAATCTAAACAAAATACATCAAACATAATACTATATAATAATATTAAATGTCACTATAATCTATCATTTTATTTTTTAAGTCAACCATAATATAAAAATTATAGAATATCCAACAACAACATACATAATCCCATAAAATAAAATGCAATGTAGAATTAAAAATAACCTTTACAGAGGGTTCCTTATTTACTAGAATAACCCAATGTGTTATAATTCATCTATTTTCACCAATTAACATTTATTATAAATATTAATGTGGTTCGGGTATACAAATTATCATGTCACATATATAAAAGTCAAATTATAGTTTTCAATTATTTAGTTGAAATCTCCCAGTATTCTATAATAGTTGCCTCTTATGTTCATTTTAAAACATATATTTATCAAAAAGTTCTCACAATTTGATTAATCAAATAAAATATCAATTCAAATATTGTGGAAAACACTCTCTCTGTTAGAATTTTTCATTTTCATAAACTAACGAAGTATAAAAATAATGATTAAAATAAGAAATATGGATTTTAACATTTTAAGGTGATTAGTTATGTATGATTCTCCCATACACATATTTTTTACACCATTTGAGAAAATATAGAGATATTAAACAACCTTCCCATTTATCAAAAATATTTCCCCATGGGTTTAAGCACTATGTAAGAAGGAGAAACAAATGTGAACAATAAGGTTCACATCTTTTTAACATAGGTTTTAGTTATATGGGGGAGAATTAATATTTTATTGATAAACTATTATATAGATTAGAATTTTAATTCCATTTAAATATAACCCATTAAAAATTATTATAACCATATTTTAAAACACCATTAGTGGGTTTATCTCATAATCATATGATAAAAAAACTCAATTTCTAGGTATGGGCGAAGAACGTTAGGATTTCATAATATGGTTCTTCATTCCAATTTTATATAGGTACTAGAAATTATATGTTGAATTTTACATAGAATTTAGCATCCATCCATAAGAAATTACTTGAATTTATTTATTCAAACAGTTTTCATGATATTTAATGTTTCTATTAAAGATAATATATTTAATATTTTAAATTAATTTATTTTATTTACTTGATATTCATAAGGTTATATAAAATTACACAATCATTATTTATGGTATATAACAATTTTGGATTTTGATAAAACATTATTCAACCAACCATGCATCCAAATGATAACATGAAAATGTGTCACATCAATTGTGAATATAGATATACAGGGAAGGAAATTACATAATCATAATATAAAAGTATGATTACTAATAACATGTGAATATTTTCTTCCATAAATGATTATAGAACCCACATAGTCTATTTCCATAAAAGTGAAGGAAGTAAATCAGCTAAATTAGAAAAACAATGACCCAATTATGTACTATAATAACTCATGGTAAAATAATGATCAACTGCAATTATGACCACATAAACATAGTCACACAAATGTAAACATGGTTATTCAATCATGATAATGTTGGTTATTCACAAAAAGGATCTTTTTACCATGTGTGATGTAGTTTTTATAGCACCGTGACTTTTTTTCAAATAGTTTTTAAATTAAATTTATTTCATTAATAGACTGTATCACACAAAAATAAAAGTCTAAATGAATCATGTTACACAAATAAAATATTATTATTATATGTTATCATATAGATGTGGGATTGGTATGTATGAATACTAATTCAAATATTATGGAAAATCATTGTTGAAAATTAAAAAATACTAATCAATTCGATATGACATAATTAAAAATGAAAATTAAAATCAATTAAAAATGAAGGAGATGTTTTTCTAAAAATGGTGTTAATATGTATAATTACTTTTTACACTAAAAAATTAAAATTATAAATATTCTAGATTAAATTTAATGAAATTTATATTATAATTCATAAAATTAATTTTTTAATAATTTATATAATATTTTTCTTTTCATGGGATAAAAAATCTCTTTTTATGCTTAAAACTGTATTTTTCTAAAAAAAAAATTTATGCTTAAAAACATTATTTTTCAAAAAACAAATTTCTCACGTTTTTAACACTAACCTTGAAATTAATTTCTACTGTCTATAGTTTTTTAATTTAATTCAATTTATTCCATACAGAAACCATGTTTTTTAATTATTTTATATTGGTGCCTTTCATTTTTGGTCTATATGAATATTAACTGTGTAAAAAATTCACCTTGGTAATTGTAAATATAGTTTATATTTGTTGATTATATTTGATAAGGTCTGTATATTTCTCATTAATTGTAAATGGATGAACTTTATTAGATCATTATCTACTTCTGATCATTATATATTTGATTAAATGACACATGTCCATAAAAATTCCATATATAATATTTAAAACCAAGAAAATTAAAATGTGTTAGTCTGTTTATTTTAAATATTATATATGTATTAAAAAAGTAAAAAAAATTAAACATTAATATTTAGTAATTTTTAGTTTAGTGAAATTATTTCCATAAATAATTTCATTTCATTTCTGTAAATTTTATAATTTCTTTAAATGGTCATGAAACATTGATTAAATATTTCTCCAATTAATAAAAGCATATAATAATATATAATTAAAGTACAAAAAGTTGTCTAATTCCAGTAATTTAATATGTTCTAATAATATGATATATTAGTGTTGCGTCAAAAAAATTATATTAAATTTCCATCATTGTGTTTCTTTATTTTAATTCAAATTAAATGAATAGTTTCCAAATTGACATTAATAATATTTCTTGAAATTGATATTTTATTAAATTACATTAAAACATTTAAATATTATAGTGGGTATAATATATTGTCAAAAAAATCATCCTATATCCATTTAAAGTCTATTTTGAACAATTTTTATTGATAATGAATTTATTATTCCTTAATATTTTACAAACTCCATGTGTGTCTTCCCCATCCCTCATAGAATGACACCCATTTTTTCTAATCATCACACAAATTTTGAAAATATATATAGGCCATTACCAAACAAATTGTTTCCTCAACATCATTAGACATGTTTTCTAAGAGGTGATCTCCCAAAATGAAAACAAAAATTTTCTATAGGAAATGATCTAAACCATGTATCCCAAAAGAGATAATGTTTGAATGATTTCAATGGATGTGTAACTCATGGTAAGGGATTTTTATCTCACATTTAATTAATTAATAATCCTGAAATATACCCCCATTATTTATTTTACATGGTTTATATAATTACAATGAATTTATTTTATTATTCTTCTAGTGAAATTTATCATATATGTATACTAATATATTTAAATCAATGATTTCTTCTTTCAATGGGATAATGACTAAAATGTTACCAGAGTGGTAATAAATTTATGTTAAATTTAAATTGTTTTCTTAATTATTTACGATTATGTTTTTTTTGTGGATATCATAAAATTAATCACTCAAGAAACTCATAAATTATCTCCTACTCCATTTATTTCATTACTATACAATTATTCAATTCTTTTTCCTCAAATTCAATTCTCATGAGACTACAAATATGTTTTTATGGAAAATTTAATTTATTCCCATCATTGGTTTAAAATACTATTTTTTCTATACAAATATTTTCTATAAATATTTTAAATAATATTTTCATGTTATCCAATTACTTTTTAATTTTATTTTTATACAGTATTTACTTTTTTCAAAATGTGTTAAAAGTAATCCTCTCATCCATTTGCCATTATTTTTTTAATTTAAAACAATAGTTTTAAAGAGGTGTTTTAATTTAACCCATATAGAATTAATGAAATTAAAGCCAACTCAAAAAATCAATTCATTGATTCTTCAATTCAATATTAACAATTTTGTTTTAGTGGAACATTATTTCCATAATAAATGGTAATTTATTATGTTATAAAATTGTTATATCTAATTAAAATGTATATTTTCCTCAAATAAATGTCCAAATAGATATTTGAAAATAATATACCATTTTTTATGACATTCGTCGATGTCAAATGAGATTTAATAGGTTTATGATCAAATATTATCATTGTTATTCACTCTATAGATGGTTTATGTTTATATAGAAACCATTTTTATAAAACCTATTCCTTTTACACTATATATAAAATATAGGTTTGATTAAATGTTTAGGATACCCATTTATTTTCAATTGGTCATGACATGATGAAATGTTTTCAAAACGCTTTTTTTCAAGGGTTCTTATATGATTATTTATTATGATAATTTTCAACGTATATGTATGAAATTCAATATGTGATAGGTGGTACCAATATCATCATATAATGCCTTCGGTAATAATTAATTTTCTATGAGGTCATAGGTTACATGGGAGGTTATCCTGAATCCAAAATAATGTATACTAGTGGTTATCAAAATCCCTAATAAGGAATATTGGGGGATATCCCAATCCAAAATGTTTTTAATGTCCTGATGATTGTACATGAAATAAGGTTTCCTATGCGTACGTGTATTCGACAATTTGATGTCTTATAAAAATATTATTCTCCCATGGATCATTATAATTGATTCATTTATGATTTAGGCCTTATGAACAATAGATATTTATTCCATGACTAAATATTATGATTTGGGATATATAGGGTTTGGATTAAAATGATAAAAAAAATTCTAATTCGATTATTCTCATGATATGAATATGTGGCCTTATATATCAACTTTTTTACCTCTACTGAGAATTAGATATCTCCCTTTATTATGATTAATTTTCCCTAGTTATGAAAAACAATATTATTCATGATATGTCTATAAAGTGTGTCAGTTATAGAGAATTAACTAGGAGATGATGTAGTTAACATATGGACATATTATTTATGTATCCAAAAATCTAATGGAATAAGAAAAACATGATTATGGACTAGATTATCATGTAATTTAAATAATAATAATTATAATAAAATTTTATTTCTATCTATCGAATGTATGGGTTTTTATATTTATTTTTTGATCAATATTGGTTTTACCATTGAAAGCTATAATGACAAAATATTTGGGATAACCCTATGGATAAATCTATATATTGTAAAATATCCCAATTTTTCAATAATTATCCTGAAAAAACATGGATAAACTTGTGGGGTCATAGAAGAAGGTGTCATAATTTAGACATCCTACAATTGATTTTTCATGATCAAATGGAAATCTTATATTATCATTATTCCTCACAATATAGTTTTTATTTTATTAAATGGATAAATTGATGGAATCATGTTAATATTCAATATAATATACAATTAAATGATTTTACACCTAACGAATTTAATGTTATGATAGATGGAATGTGAAATCATATAGGTATTCTCACATTAAATTATCTTGTTATGAATCAATATAATATTACAAATGATAAAATGAGAAAAAAAAATTATATTGTATCCCTCATGAATAAATTCCCACCATAAATTTTTGGGTATACTAGTCTAATTGTATTTAGGAAATGGATTTGTCCTATTGAAAATATATTATACATTTTATATTGTTTGGATTATGAAAACGATATACTACTTATTTATAATCTAGAATTATAATATTATTAATTGATAAATCATTGTTAAAAAAAGAGGAAATGTTATGAAATTTACTCAATTGATTTGGATGGGTTAAGCAGATTATTTTTAAACAATTTCATTTCTCATAATAATTTGACCAAAATTTAGAATGAATTCATTTACATAATATAGAATGATGATGAATCTATCAGTAAAAATGATAAAAGTCATATATGACTTGTCAGGTATGCATATAGTATTATCATCTAACCCAAATGTAAGGTAGAATGATTCTTCTATTTGTTAAATCCTAGTATTTTAAGGGAGTTTTCCATTATCGACCTTAGTAGAAATGAATAAATCTTTTGATGTACTATGAAGATGGTAATGGAGATTGCAGTTACCCTATAATTTCGTGGTTTTTATAGGATATGATTTTTTTATTAAATGAAAATTATAAATACCTGGGAGAGTATAATATAAGAATTCCTTTATTTTCAATTTCGTGAAGAAAACATGGAGGAAAATTTATTATTGATACTAATAAATTTTTTATGTGTAGAAAGGAATTCAATCATGTGAATAAATTTTGAATATATTGGATGATGTTATAAAATTGTGAGAATGAAGAAAAATGTACATAAAATTAACTACATGTAATATAATGATTAAAATTCCATGAGTAGGTTAATATTGCTAACATGATCCAAAATCCAATAGTAAAATATGAAGATCATCGTCGACAACCTCTTTTGACCATACACAAAGGGAGATGGCATATCATAACTATTTATAAATTTATGTATGATGAAAATGTTTTGAAATGTACATTTACAATCCTCAATAGGATATCTATAATATATCATTATCGATCAACCTACAATTTTATTGCATAGGTATTTTATAAGGTTAATATAGTATAACCTTAATGATTAGTGATTGAATTGAAATTGAAATCCCCCACCAGAAATCTCATATCATGTCTATAATTTTTATGTGATTTTTATTTATAGGAATATGCATCATTTAAATCCTTATATAGTCCATCTAGACGAGTATGAAGCTGTTTTGGGAATTTATTATATTTATTTAGATAAATATCACATAAATTTCCATGTAATGTAATACATGTTATATATTCTAAACCAACTTATGATCATATATCAGTTTGATGATAAATAAAAAAATCTTACCGAAATAAAACACATTTAATGGTTCTTGATTCAAATTTTAAATGGGACTTTATCACATGTGTTTGGGGAGGAACTCAACATCTATTATATTCTTTTTGTGTTATAGTTTTTCAATGTCATTCAAAAAAATCATGTAATTACACTAAATAGTTAATTGAAATTTTATACAGAACACATTCCTAGTTCAACTCCAATTTAGAAAATATCCATATATAATGGCCCATATTGAGTTACAATAATTAAAAATAACTCCATGAGATTCATGAAAATATATTCATCTAGGTAAGTGTGTCTCTATAGGGTGAACCTACTATTTTTTTATGAACAACGATGGATAAATGTTACTCCACGTCGATTATGATGAATATAACGAAATAACTATCAATAAATGTATCTTAAACCATGTACTGATGATTTTTTTAAAAATCCTTTACCGGGCTAAATAAATTTCTAATACCAAGTGTATTTATGGATATATTCAATTGAGGGTCATGATGAAAGATACATTAAAGACAACATTCTAAATGATTTTCAGACACTATTAATACATGGTGATTTATTTTTTCAATTATAATTCCTCATGTATCATCATAGATTTAACAAATATAGTCAATAGTGATTACCTTGATTTGTTTTTGTTATCCTTTATAGTTTATATTTTTATATATTAATGGAATAAGGAATATAATGATGATTACGTGATGATTATACTAATGATCCAAAGGAAGGAGAATATGTATGGAAATATTTCAATGTGTTATTTTTGGATGCATATTGTTTCATTAATTTTTTCATAATTTCTCATGTAAAGGATTATTTAAGGCTCTATCAATGATGTTGGTAATTGAATGTTGGTCTAGACCAACCATAAGTTCATAGAACACTAGTTTTATTTTATTGAATGAAAATTTTCAATGGTCTTTGCATAATGTTTCATAGATATCCAATCCACTCACTATGTTAAATTGGAATAGATCCATGTTACTATGGATATATTAGTTTAAGTGTTTTCCTAAGAATCTAAAGAGAATCATAGTAACCTCAATTGTGTTTTAGTTTCTCTTTAATGGGGAAGGTTTTATAATACATAATGATTCGTTAAAGAAGTGATTTGGTTGTCCCCTCATAATAATAATATATTAATAGCTTTTTTATCAAAATAATTGAACGTTCATGAAAAAAAAGTAACAACTTAGGGTTTTGAGTTAGAAATAATTTTGTTTTATTAAATATATACTATAATTATCTATAAAGAGAAAGGTGTGATGTATATAATTATAAAAATAATATTATTCTATAATTCCAATCAAAGGAGTTCAAAATACCACAGTGAATATGGATAAAGTTGATTAATGATTACAGTTAGGAATTACAGTACAGCCATAGATTTGAAAACAAGGTGGTCATTGCTCGGAGATGAAGGGATCATGATTTCTTGTCTATGATGAAGGAAAAAAGATTAAATAGTCTTAGATTTTTAATGGATGAAGTATAAAAATTTAAGAATGGAGAAAAATATTATCTATCACAAATAGATGTTAAACTGTTTATCCATGTATGGATTAAATTGGAATGGAAGAAAGATGTAGGGCCATAGATGATGTGAGAGATGTTCCTTAGATCTGCAGTATTACTCATGGGGTGATAATGTTCGTGAACCAAGTTTTGTTCCCTCCAATGTAGTTTTCAAGGACTGGTTGTTTGAATCTCATAGTTCATTAATATATATTCTTCATGGATGTATAAATATATTTATTTATTTTAAATAGTATTTCAAGTGGGAAATTATGATGAGGGATATTGTAGATTTTATATCCCAATGTTGGGTATGTCATCAATTTAGGGATAAGATTTTTTATTGTAAGATTATGTTATAACCATTACCCATACTAGAGTTGAAATGGGATAACAACACCATGTATTTTTTCATTAGACTACCAAAAATAACTAAAGGGAACAATTTTATATCAGTTTTTGTAAATCTCTATAAAATTCTATTACATATTATTTAAATTATAAATGATTTTACTCAAGATAAACATTATGGTATATATGTTAGGGAAGATGTATGATTTCATGGATTACTACATTACAATATATATGATCAAGATATGTGGACTACCTCACTATTTTAGGGAAGTCCTATATATGATTTAGATACAAATTTTAGTTTCATCATGTCGTATTTTCCTCAAATAAAAGGACATTCAAAGATTACTATTAAAAGTTTAGAATATTTTTTCTATGATTTATCTATAGAATAGAAATTTTATTGGAATAAACACCTTCCATTGGATAAATTCTCGTAAAATAATATGTTTAACTCTAATATTAATATGGCTCATTATAATTCCATATGTGGTAAAAAGTGAAGAAAAATAATTTAATAGAATGAAGGAACATAAATAAATAAATTGGGTTCTTACATTGTTTACGAAATTGATGTTCATGTTAGAGACATTCAACATCATATAACTGTAGATCACATTTAGAATATGGGATATACTAACTATTGTATGAAAAATTATGAGAATAAAGATTGCGAAAAGGTGTTCTTTAATATATTTCATTTAATGAGGGTAATGAGACTTTTTAATAATGCAATGATAATACCTATGTATATTTTCCCCTCAGAATTCTTTATTGTGTCAAAGGGGTAGTTTATTATGTGACACTTCAACCAAATATCTCTCAAGTTCAATATGTGTTAAATGTATCTATCATAAGGAAGTAAATACGCATTCCTTCACATGTAGTAAAAAAAGAGGTCATACCACATGAGAAATATATCTACTATGAGTAGCATATTTTGGATATTATAGATCATCAATAGATGGTTTTACTAATCAAGATCACTGACATGGACAATATTTTTTTGGTGAAACTTTCAATTTGAGGAAACAATGTGGGAACTAGGGGATATTATGAATAAGATATATTGTATTTTCTTACAGTAAAGTGATGATTTATTAGTGTGAAATTTATTTTCTGTGTTGAATAAGGTAACACACTGTGATTTTAGGAAACTATTTTTTTTTCAAATAAATCTATTTTCCCAAAAACTAGAGTTAAATACAATAATAATTTTAATCAAACTATGATATAGTATTGTAATAGTATTAATATATTTAATCAAATTTTAATTACATTAAAATTATTTAATTGGACACACAAAAATAAATAATATTGTTAAAGATACATTTCTAAAAATAAATCATTTTTTTCAATTAAATAAAATTGAAAAAAAAAATCATTTGAAAATAATTGAAATTGTTTCCTAAAAATGATTTTTATATCACTAGTAATTTTATTTACAATTAAATAATATTAATAACTATTTTAAATTGATTTAAATGAAATATCTGTAAAATATATTCAATAAGAAAATTTAATCATTCATATATTCTTTTCTTATCATGGTATAAAAATTATTTTAATTTTATGCTTCGAGATAAATTTCTTTAATAATGTGTTTCTTGTTGCATTTTGAAAAAATTCAATAAAATTAATTGTTTCTACTTCTGGGTATCGAATGTGATATATTTATCTTACAAATTCAATAAAGATGAATTTTTTTTAAAAAATATATACCTTTAATTTTTTGTTCAATATGATTTTTAGCCATTACAGAATCT
Organism: Viscum album; assembly: GCA_963277665.1. Classification (NCBI taxonomy): domain Eukaryota; kingdom Viridiplantae; phylum Streptophyta; class Magnoliopsida; order Santalales; family Viscaceae; genus Viscum; species Viscum album. The sequence goes on from OY728152.1 coordinate 1,380,333,362, forward strand.
AACACCCTAGTAAATGGTCAATCAGGTTAATCTACGTTAAAATTAAGCGATAAGTCAAGAACTATATATATTAAGACATATAAGTTAAAATTAATTTTATACTTATCCCCATAGTCTCTAAACTGTTATTTTTAATGGATACATGCCAAACAAAATTAAACTTATAACATTTAAAATGAATTGAGTTACCAAATATCACTGTCTTAGATTAAAATTTCAATAGTGTATTCAAATGAAGAAAAATATTGTTATGAATGATTATTTATAGTTATTTTGATCTTAGTTAAATTATTATTTTTTATAAAAAATTATTTTGAATTTTTTTTATTTTAATATAATGTCCATAATTATTATAATTTAATTATTTAATAAATTCAATGTTTTTTCTCTCCCTCCTTGATAAATGGAATCCAATTCTTCATATTCATTATAACACATTGAGATATCTAGCACAACCATCAATAGAAAAGTTATCTTCTCAACAAAATTTAAAAAATTATTAATGTTATTATCTCACCAAAATAACAACACTAGGTTCCATAAGAAAGGATCAAAAAGATGTCGCCCGAAATAATGATGGTTTGATAGCATCTTAATAAAGTTGATCCCATGGTATTTGAATTCCACCTCAATTCTATTTTTGTGGGACACAAGAGATATTGAGCACATGTTACTTTTTTCTAGTATATATACTACCCAAGAATGTATTTTATTATTCATGTCAGAAAAATTATTTGATATACTAACCGGTCTAAGGTATATTATTTCATGGAACATATGATTCAAAAGAGTCCAATGTGGCATGGGTTTTAAATAACAATTTCATTTATTTAGTATTTTTTATAACTGTGTTTTTTATGATGAAATATTATGATATATCTCTCATGCAACAGAAAACTTTTCTCGTACTATTATAATTTCATGAAAAAAAATGTTTTCACTAAACTCTTATCACCTTAAGTACTTAATCGAAGGAAATTATATTAAAATGGAGTTCTTATTTATTTATCTATTTGGATAGGAAGCATTCTAATTCCATTTACATATTTTCAAAAAATGTTTTAATGAATGTTTTTATAACTATATAATGATTTTGTAAATTAGTTTTTACCCACTTATGACATTTTACAATATAGAATAAAAGGAATGATATTATTTTTTCCAAATGAGGTATTTGTTGAATATTTCTACAAAATTTTGCAATGAATGTTTTATTTTATCATATACAACATTAGCGGAATTTCAATCTATTTGAACTAGTCAATGTTTTTCTGTTTCCATTTCATGTTGACTATGTTATAATCAATGAATACATTATACATAATAATTGGGATATTTATATGTCTTAAAATGGTTATTTAAAAGATGAAATGATATTTCCCGTATAATATGATCCAAGTAGTCTTTCAGAATAAGTTTTCCTCTAAAATAATATTCTTTGATGTTATAAAAGATTATATAAAGATATTATCCAGTGATATAATCCTTATTGTTTCTCTGTTAGTTTTATGTTTATGATGAATTTATTTTTACAAATCCATTTCCATTTCCAAAGATTATATTATGAGGAAATGAAGACATTTTTATTAATCCCATTTATTTTCCATGGGTTATTCAATGACGAAATGCATATAAAATCCATTTAATTTTTTGGTTGTTATATGAATAATGTTTTATGATCTTATGGAAAATGTATATATAATTTTCATTTTCATATGGGGGGACCAATATCTCTGTATAATGCATTGAGTAAGGATTTGTGTTCTATAAAATCTAAGGGCACACTGATGGTTATCTGAATCCAAAAAGAGGGTACAAAGAAGGTTATACAATGTTATAAATTTGTATACTATTTTTTTTCTTCAGAATATATTGTTATGAATTCCATATAGGGTCTCCATTATATATGGTTTTATTTTCTTATGTTTATTCGATAATAAAATGTCTTATTCTAAATTTTTTCTCTCATCGATCATGTTTTATGATTTTTTATTACTTATGTATTCTGAACTTCTAATATTATTCTATAAGAAATTAATATGATATATAGAGTTAATTTATCTAAAAAATTAATCTCATGATCTTATACACCTATTACAATGTTATACATATTTGATCATAGAGTTTTCCCTTTTTTTCCTTACTAAATGTTACATCACTCATGTAGAGACCCGAAGCTTGACATACATGGACATTACATTACTTTAGATGAATACTTATTACATAACAAAAACAGACACACAAGGACCGTAATAGTTTAGTGTCATTGGAAACTTGGAACGTAATCTTCTAATCGTGGTGAAAGATCTTCAACATCTCTCATAAAGATATTCCCCCTTTGTTTTCTTACCTAAAAACTTTATTTATATCCTGGGGAAAAGAAAATATAAAAATGGTGATCTCAAATTCTCAGTAAGGGCATTCATGGATGAAATAAAACATACCATATACATTTGAACTTAAAAACATGAACATAATATTTAAACATCAAAACATTTACCAATGACATAAAACATGAAAGTATGTAAGGAATAGATCATAAAGAAACATCCTGAATGATAAAATAGCATGGGAATAAAACATTTAATTGTGGAGACCATTAATCACATGATATGATTTCCATAGTAGCCAAGACATTGCTACCAAGACCATCTTAGTGGACAAAGTCCCTTTTTGAATCGAGTTCACTCCTTGTTCCAGTCCTGTATTACTGAACCGGTTTAACATGCCGTTCCAGCCATGTCTATCTCATGATATGTAAATCTTAACCCAATGCATTGGAGGGAGATATAGGTCCCTCCCATATCATAATGAAATCATTCTTACTTGTGCCACAAAAAATCATACATCATTCATCGTAACCCAATGAATAAAAATGGGTTTCATAAACATAATACCTTCATCACATAATCCATATAAAAGTAATGGATATCATTTCATAATAATAAAATTGAAACCATGTAAATCATAGATAAATTATACTTGAAACATACACATATGAAATAATTTCATCTTAGATGGAAAATGGTTTTGATAAAACACATGAAATGAATTCTTGAGGAAAATATCCTTTCATCTTGAAAATCATTTTCTTTTCACAAAACTACATTCAATTTTAAAAGAAAAGGATTTTGTTTAAAATAGTCATGAAATCATTTTGAGTAATCTTCTGGAAAATAAAGCGTTATGAAACCGTAAAAATCCGTTCGTGTCGTATATGTTAAAAAATATTCTTCTCGTACTTTTGCCTGAAATGTCAAAAAAGTACCTCGTAACATAAACAAAAGAAAGATTCCTTACATAACATGTAGTAAAAGTCAAAAATGGGTAAAAAGGACTTAAAAAATAAATGAAATTTTTTTTATAAAACTTGGACATGGATGATAAATATATCCTCAGTAAATACTTATGGATATGCAATCTCTGATAAAAATGAGATTTGAAAAATTATCCATTACCTTAGGATTGATATGCTTTGTACATTTCCGAACCTCCTGTATAATGATTTAAATAATTTCATTGACTTATTATATAATCATATTCATTGTTATTATATCATATATGTTTCACTTATGACTTTATATTACCCGTTCTTTTGTAAATTCCATGTTAAAAGGCATTTTGGGTAAAATCGTTTCATTTGTCGTTCGTGTTTTAACATGTAATTATTAATATAATTACATAGATCATTATTACCTAAATAAATAATGTAAAAAATGATTTATATATAATATATATTCAGAATATACATATATATAATGTATCGATAAATGGAACGAAATACATCGTTCATAGAGATGGTAGGCCGTACGTACGCATGAACGCTGTTTTCGTTTCCTTATTGAATTTAATGGAATTAAGTAGATTCCATAAATATATATATACATAAATCCAGTAGCATTATTATGTCATATATTTCATTATTACTTATTATATATACTTTATAATCATTCTTTAATGCTTATCATGGAGAGTGAATCTCATCGCGTCGTGGAGACGGGATTCCGTACGTACGCACCAGCGAAGATATAATTCCCATGATCGTGGAACTATATTAAAGTGTATGTATAATATTACAGAATCGATATCATGTTAAAATAATCATATATATTCATTACATTCACCATTATACCCATACATGTAAGGAGGTGGTTGAAAATAGATTACACCACAGCGTGGAGACGGTATTCCGTATGTACGTACGCGCGGTGATTTCGTTTTCCGTAGGATGGATAAATGGTGAAATATTGTTGTTTAATAATTATAATAATATATCAGTATATGAGTGATACTGATGTTTTTACTTCATAATGAAACAATCTAAGAAGAAGAAGTGGAAGAATAAATAAAGTTGAAAGAATCGGTAACGGACATTGCATCTTCTTTGAAGCACCTCTTTGAGACCTCCTCTTAGGGCACTAAAAGTGGTCTTTGAAGAAGACCAGGACATCTACGATGTATCTAGTAAAGTTTTAAAAGAGAATTTGTCAGGGTTTGACCGAGCTTTAAGACTCAAATTCGTTTGAGGAGGAGAGGGAGGAGGTGCCCTTTTTTAAGGGAGGAGAGGGGCACCTTTAGAAATCTTAAAAATATTAATTTATAATAAATGTAACCCCACTTAAAATCCCCCAAAAATGACTCATATTCGAATATTAGTTAAGATAAGGTTGTAATCGCATCAACCAATAGAATTTAGAAATGTTAGAAATTTATTTTAAACATTATCAACCTGATTTATCCTTATTTAATCAATTTTATTTTATTTTTGTTAATAAAATTCTAAATTTTAAATTATAACAGATAATTACATATTTGTTATGAATTGTTCATAATTAGATAATTAATAACATTTTAGACCATATAAATTTAAATTTATAATTTGTAAATATTTTTCTTATTTTTAAACAATTTTATAATATGTAATTTTTATAAAATAACCATAGTGTCAATTTTGACACTATTCATTTATTTGAATTTAAATAAAATAAATACAGAAGATATGTTCGAACAAAAAGCTTTAATAGATTCATGAAATTTAATATGTATCTATAAAATTAGTGGATCACATTAAATAGTTCATATAATATTTATTTTATTAATTTTAAAACCATTTATTTGGTTTATCTCTTAAAAAAATAAATACTACAACAGTGTTGTATAATTACTTAATATATTTATTTGTTGCATAATAATAAAAAATAAAATCCTATGATGAATAAAAATCTATTAAATTTCACAATAATACTTTTACTCTAATTTATCATCTTAAAATCAAAATATTTAAATTGTTATATTTATTAAATTATGAAGGTGACAACTTTGGCATCATTTAAAATAAAATAATATAAGTGCCATAATCACTTTTATAAAGGTCAAAATGGTTAAATATTAGACCATTGGATAATTATGGTTTACATTTACATGAACAATAGGTTTTGGTCAGGGTTTTGTGCATTTTAGGGTCACTATTAGTTTAATAATAACTATATTCTTGATTTTTCACTGGATTAACAATTTATGCATCACTATTGTGTCATAATTATTGATAATTATTTTATCCCTAAAAATTATAAACAAATTCATATGATGTAGATAATTTTATTTTCTTTCTGGAGACTACACATGTTCTATGTTTAATTAAGTTTATCACTAAATTAAAATTATTATACTTATAAGATTTAAGAGAGTGACATGTTGTCACTTTCTTTGGTTTTAATAATAATTAAATTATTTTCATGGAAAAAAGACCATTAAATGAATCTAACCAGACCCTTAGGTTATATGGGTCGACTGTTAGTAATCCAATAGAATATTTTCATGTGTTAGGATAATTTTATAATATTATATTTACCTTTAATTACCATATTTACCTATAACTATGGTAAATAAAATTTAGCGTAGTTACTATTCATAATTTCCAAAAATAAAAAAGTAGTCTATTAACATAATTTGGACCCACTGATTCAAAATATGGAATCCATTTTTTTAAATTCAATTCAAAAAAGTTGCAGAAATAAAATTAATATTAATCCCGTTGTCGAAAGAAAACGGGTTTTTGATTAAAACATTACCAAAGATTGAATTCATTTAACCTACGAATTCATGGTAAAATAAATGCTAATGACATACATTATATTAAATGGTAAAAATATATTCTATTTATACTTTAAATCCATTAAATATTATAATTTAAACATATAAATTATTGTGATGAAAAAAGTTGTTATTAATTAAAATATAGCATGTTTTTACTATTCATCAAAATATGAAAGTTACCAGAATAATATGAAACATTTATCCAAAGTAAATTTTTATTTCTTGATTCCAAAGAAGAATTTTATTTTTTCAAATTTAACTTATAAACATGTCAAAAACTAGATTTAATGTGGTTGCGCCATTAAAAGGCGGCAAAACTGCATTTTTTAAAAAATACTTATTTTACCAGAAAAATTTATTTTGTTCTTATACCATTTAAAGAAAATGTGTAAGATGAATAATAATGTTATAAAATTCAAAATTTCTTTAATAGTATTTATAATGGCTAGTTCATAATAATATTATAATATTATATCGTTGTTTAGTAAAACCGGGTATTGCGTACAACACACGCTATCGAGGAAGGTCGTGAGTGCGTGTAATGTAAGCCAAGCCGGGGTTGTGTATACTGAATGTTAATATGGTGTTGCGTATAGTGAAAGATAATCTTGGTGTAGCTTACAACAGAAGACATCAATGAAATTAAAAAAAATATTTTTCATAAAATCTCAGGGTTTTACATTCTACCCCCCTTAAAATGAATTTCGCCCTCAAAATTCGTCGGAGTTATAAATGGTTTACTACTCGAATGTTTTAATAGAAACCCGCATCGTAAAAAGGAATACAAAAACTTCATTTTTTAAATTGAAGTATGAAACATATTGGTTACCCAAATCAACTCATCATTGGGTTTCCAAGTAGGATAACATAGGTGAAAATATGGATATGGAAGACAAATCTAACAATCAAGTTCTGATAGAGAGTGGTAGAGGACATAGCTTATGAAAAATCCAACAATCACAAAGCCATAGATTTGTGATGATCTAAGGTACCATCTAATTCATCAGATATAAGGTCACTAGGACAACATTTTTGGTTTTCAAGATCATTTCCCTAAAGTTGATGAATTAAAAGAAATACTTACATGATTTTGGATCAATCTCACTATTGTTCGTGAATTGAACAATTTACACTTCATCCCTTAAAGAAATGAAGTTGAATTTGTTATTCGTGATGTGTTAGCAGATCATGTGATAGAATGATGGGTCATTCCATCTGTTTCAAAAATAAGGTTTTCAAAAGTTATAAGTTCATAATATGGTTAGATTAATCGTATATGGTTCCAAAAATAAACTTATACTTCATATATCATATATCATAGCTCTTAATAAAATAAAACTAGTTTCTACTAACCAGGGACTTCCTGTAGGACAGTGGTAGGTGATAAAGGCATGTCGCACTTCGGTTGTGGTTTCGATTCCCACAGCCTTGTCCGACGCGATGGGTTGTCACCCATCCTGCAGGTTGTCCTTTTTCTAAAACTATATTACTATAACAACCCATCAATAACATTGAAAAAAATTCTATCCTTAAAAAACACTAACTTATGTCCAACATAATCCATTAAAATCATTAGACTTATCTAAAATAATTCGGTCCAAGCTCATAGTATAAAGAAAATGATTACATGAAATGCCATCAACCAATCATGTGAATACCATCATTTAACCCCCATATATATTGTTGGTCACATTCCAATCATGTTTATACCTTAATCATGTATTCTCTTGAAAAATGAATACCCATTAAACCTTAGTGAAAACATGAATGCTGTAAAAAAGTTAACTCTTTCCACATACCAAAATCCAAAAATTCTATATACCCAAACCATGATATAACTTTCTCCTTATATCAGTCATGAGCTCATGAATACTATCAAACATTTAATTTTCTCCTTAACCCTTCATTATGCGCATATCATCTACATTCCAAAAATATCTGAATAGCCTTTCTTGGATACTGGTACCATTAATCATACACTTTCAAAACTCAAGGAAAGACAATAGTGTAACAATTCTTAGATGTCTCTTTATTCCATAGTACCATGATATTACTTATACAACATTAAACTTGATAAACATATAATCATTCCACTACCTTCTTAAACCATTGACCGAGCTTCAACAATTCTTTCATCTCACTTATCATTTATAGTCTCTTCATCATCATCCACATAAATACTACCCATATGGTCATACTGATTCTCTTCATGAGACTTTCCCTTAGGGCATTGGTTTTCATAATGCTCGTACATTCCACATTTAAAACATTTACCCATTGTTGATGTCATAGAAATACCATTATCCTCATCCATGGTGTTAATTGAACATTTTCCTTTGCACTTACTGGCTTTGTGTCCTTCTTTTCCACACCCAAATCATCATCCAGTTCCCTTGAAACAATCTCCCCGATGCCTCTTCTCACATGATTTACATGAGTGAAATTGAACTTTCTTTCCTCTATGATCATCATGAAACTCCATCTTTCTCTTATTATCTGAGTCGAGAATCTTACCAAAGTTGAGATTATTGATCATATTATGATATTTCTGATTAGGGATAATAATGATGTTTGGACTTCCAAATCCCGTTTCATTTGGTTTCTCATGAAGAATATCATTCTATTGTCCGGCATATCCTCCATTATCATGAATCTTCTTGTTTCCATCGATTTTCTAAAACCCAAAAAGAATAGTGTGAGAGGGAAAAATCATGCAAGGGAAAACAACATAGTAAAGGGGGAGTAACCTCAATATCTAACATCTTAGGTTAAATTATAAGATCATTACCGTAGTTCTAGGACTATATCCTATACGTATACTTATCCTTAGGGACATCCCTAACCATACCTTAGAAATATCTTTAGAGATCTCACTACTATTTTCGAATCCTAGTTTCCAAAGGTTGAATAAACCTTTCCTCTGATAACAAATGTAGATACCCGAAGCGTGACATACATGGAAAATACATGACTTTAGTGGAATACTTAATATATAAAAAAAACAGACACATAAGTACCGTAATAGTTTAGTGTCTTTGGAATCTTGGAACGTAATCTTCTAATCGTGGTGAAAGATCTTCAACATCTCCCATAAAGATCTTCCCCCTTTTCTTCTTACCTAAAACCTTTATTTATATCCTGGGGAAAAGAAAACATAAAATGGGTGAGCACAAATGCTCAGTAAGGGTAAGCATGGATAAAATAAAACATACCGTATACATATGAACTTAAAAACATGAACATAATTTTTAAACATCAAAATCTTGATCAATGACATAAAACATGGAAGTACGTAAGGCATATATCATATAGAAACATTAATAATGATAAAATATCATGGGAATAAAACATGTAATTGTGGAAACCATTAAGCACATGATATGATTTCCATAGTAGCCAAGGCATTGCTGCCAAGACCATGTTAGTGGACAATGTCCCTTTCTGAATCGAGTTCACTCCTCATTCCAGTCCTGTATTACTGAACCGGTTTAACTTGTCGTTCCATCCATGTCTATATCATGAGATATAAATCTTTACCCAATAAAATGTAGGGAGATATAGGTCCCACCAATCTCATAATTAAATCATTCTTACTTGTGACACAAAACAAACATACATCATTCATCGTAACCCAAAGAATAAAAATGGGTATCAAAAACATCATCCCATCATCACATAATCCATATAAAAGTAATGGATATCATTTCATAATAATAAAAGTGAAACCATGTAAATAATAGAGACATTATACTTGAAACATACACATATGAAATAATGTCATCTTAGATGGAAAATGGTTTTGATAAAAAACATGAAATTAATTCTTGAGGAAAATATCCTTTCATCTTGAAAATAATTTTCTTTTCACAAAATGCCAATCAATTTTAAAAGAAAAAGATTTCGTTGAAAATAGTCATGAAATAATTTAGAGTAATCTTGTTGAAAATAAGGCGTTATGAAACCGTAAAAATCCGTTCGTGCCGTATAAGTTAAAAAAATATTCTTCCCGTACTTTTGCTGGAAAAGATAAAAAAGTAACTTGTAACATAAAAAAAGAATTATTCCTTACATACCATGTAGTAAAAGTCAATAATGGGTAAAAGGACTTTAAACATACATGAAAACATTTTTATAAAACTTGGGCATGGATGATAAATATAACCCCAGTAAATACTTACGGATAATCATTCTCGGATAAAAATGAGATTGGAAAAATTATCCCTTACCTTAGGTCTGATATGCTTCGTACGTATCCAAACCTACTATATAATGATTTAAATAATGTCATTGAATTATTAAAGAATCATATTCATTTGTTATAAGATCATATATTTTTCACTTATGACTTTATATTACCCGTTCTTTTGTAAATTCCATGTTAAAGACTGTTTTGGGTAAAATCGTTTCATTTGTCGTTCGTGTTTTAACTTGAAATTATTCATATGATTACTTAGATCATGATTAATTAAATACAGAATGTAAAAAATGATTTATATATAATTTATATTCAGAATATACATATATATAATGGATCGACAAATGGAAAGAAATATACTGTTCATGGAGACGGTAGGCCGTACGTATGAATGAACGCTATTTTTGTTTCCTTATTGAATTGAATGGAATTAAGTAAATGCCATAAATATATATATACATAAATCCAGTAGAATAATTATTTCATATATTTCATGATTACTTATTATATATACTTTATAATCATTCTGGAATGGTTATCATGGATAGTGAATCTCATCGCGTCGTGGAGACGGTATTCCGTACGTACGCACAAGCGATGATATCATTCCCATGATCATGGAACTATATTAAAGTGTATGTATAATATTACAGAATCAATATCACTTTAAAATAATAATATATATTCATTACTTTCACCATTATACCCATACATGTAAGGTGGTGGTGGAAAATATATTACACCACGGCGTGGAGACGGTATTCCGTACGTACGTACGCGCGATGATTTTGTTTTCCGTAGGATGGATAGATGGTGAAATAGAGTTGATTTATACTTACAATAACATATCAGTATATGAGTGATACTTATTTTATTACTTCATAATGAAACAACCTAAGAAGAAGAAGTGGAAGAAGAAATAATATTGAAAGAATCGGTAACGGACATTACCTCTTCTTTGAAGCGCCTCTTTGAGTCCTCCTCTTAGGGAACTAAAATTATACTTTGAAGAATACCCGGACCTCTAGGATGTTTATAGGGAAGTGTATAAGAGAATTTTTTAGGGTTTGGACGAGCTTTAAGGCTCAAATTGGTGTGAGGAGGAGAGGTATGAGGTTCCCTTTTATAAGGGAGGAGAGGGGTAACTTTGGAAATCTTAAACATATTAATTTATAATAAATATAACCCCACTTAAAACCCTATAAAAATGACTCATATTAGAATATTAGATAATATAAGGTTGTAATCTTATCAAACAATAGATTTTAGACATGTTAGTAATTTATTTTAAACATTATCAACTTGATTTATCCTTATTTAATCAATTTTATTTTATTTGTGTTAATAAAAATCTAAATTTTATATTATAACAAATAATTACTTATTTGTTGTTAATTATTCATAATTGGATAATTAATAATATTTTAGACTATATAAATTTAAATTTATAATTTCTAAATATTTTTGTGATTTTTAAACAATTTTATAATATGTTATTTTTATAAAATAACAATAGTGTCAATTTTGACACTATTCATTTATTTGAATTTAAATAAAATAAATACAGAAGATATGAACAAACTAAAATCTATAATAGATTAATTAAATGTAATATGTATCTATAAATTAATTTTAGGACATTAAATAGTTCATATAATATTTATTTTATTATTTTTAAAACCATTTATTTGGTTTATCTCTTAATAAAATAAATACTACAACATTTTTGAATAATTATTTAATATACTTATTTGTTTCATAAAATTTAAAAATAAAATCCTATGATGAAGATAAATCTATTAAATTTCACAATAATACTTTTACTCGATTTTATCATCTTAAAATCACAATATTTAAATTGTTATATATATTAAATTATGATGGTGTCAACTTTGGCATCATTTAAAATAAAATAATATAAGTTTCATAATCACATTTATAAGGCTCCAAATGGAACAATATTCGACCATTGGATGATTATTTTTTACAGTTACATGAACAATAAGTTTTGTTCTGGGTTTTGTGCATTTTATGGTCACTATTAGTTTAATAAAAACTATATTCTTGATTTTTCACTAGATAAACAATTTCTGCATCAGTATTCTGTCATAATTAATTATAAATATTTAATCCCTAAAAATTATAAATAAATTAATAAGATGTAGATAATTTTATTATATTTCTGGAGACTACTCATTTTCGATGTTTCAGGAAGTTTATTACTAAATTAAAATTATTATACTTATAAGATTTAAGAGAGTGACATGTTGTCACTTTCTTTGATTTTAATAATAATTAAATTATTTTCATGAACAAATGTCCATTAAATGAATCTAATCTGACCCTTATGTGATATGGGTCGACTTTTAGTCATCCAATAGAATTTTGGCATGTGTTAGGGTAATTTTACAATATTATATTTACCCTTAATTACCCGATTTACATTTAACTATGGTAACTAAAATTTACCGTAGTTATTATTCATAATTTCCAAAAATAAAATGTAGTGTATTAAAATTATTTGGACCCACTGATTCCAAATATGGAATCCATTTTTTGAAATTCAATACTCAAGAGTTGCAGAAATTAAATTAAAATTAATCCCGTTGTCGAAAGAAAACGTGTTTTTGATTAAAACATTACAAAAGATTGAATTGATTTAACCTACAAATTCCAGGTAAAATCAATGATAATGACATAAATTATATTAAATGGTAAAAATATATTCTATTTATAATTTAAAACCATTAAATATTATAATTTAACAATATATATTATTGCGATGAAAAAAGATGGTTTTAATTAAAATATAGCGTGTTTTTACTACTCATCAAAATATGAAAGTTACCAGAATAATATGAAAAATTTATCCAATGTAAATTTTTATTTCTTGATTTCAAAGAAGAATTTTATTTTGTAAAATTGAACTTATAAACACGTCAAAAACTATATGTAAAGTGGGTCCACCAACAAAAGGCGGCAAAATTGAATTTTTTTAAAAATACTTATTTTACCCGAAAAGTTTATTTTGTTCTTATACCATGTTCTAGAAAATGTGTAAGATGAATAATAATGTTATAAAATTCAAAATTTAGTTAATAATATTCATAACAGCTAGTTCATAATAATATTATAATAATATATCATTGTTTAGTAAAACCCGGTATTGCGTACAACACACGCTATCGAGGAAGGTCGTGATTGCGTGTAATGTAAGCCAAGTCAGGGTTGCGTATACAGAAAGTTAATACGGTGTTGTGTATTGTAAAATATAATCATTGTGTAGTGTAAAAAAGAAGACATCAATGAAATTAAATAGAATATTTTTCATAAAATCTTGGGGTTTTACAACTCACCTTCTTAACTATCCTTTTTGTAGGATTTGAGGAATGGTGTTATGTATCATATTTCCTATAGAATTTCTATTTATAATAATCTATGTGGTGAATGATGTATTTCACTTATGTATGATCTATTTATGTATCCATGTATCTATAAGAATTGGACTTATTATATTCTAAAATGGGTCCTAATGATATTAAAATTATATTCATATAATAATATGTGATATTTATATATGGAAAATATGGGACACTATATACATAAACTTTTGTATACCATTTAAAAACTATTAGAAAAAACACAATCAAACCAATTCTACTATCTCAAACATAGTACACTCTGTTGTAACTGGACCAAGTGGTTTACATGGCCCAAGGGGTGCCACATCGTTTTCTAGAGGATTTTGACTAACAAAGAGGGTCTATGGTGGTATGTTGGGAAACTATAACATCATATTTATAGTGGATCAAATTAGTGTAAATAATTAATATTATAAAAATGGAATGTATAAAATCATGCATAACACACCCAGTTCATATTTAATTTTCATGAATGAGCATGATAATATAGTAATGGAACGTATTCAATAATGAAATAAATACATAATAAAATCCTAGACTATAGAATAAATAAAAAAATAAAATAATTCACTCTAGAATTATATTAGGGTACATGCTCAACCTCTACTCCCATGCCATGTCCTAAACTAGAATATTAAATATTATAGAAGAACATACCTAGTACAAACATTGAGTCAAGTGATCTGTCATAGTAAAATTTAGTATCCCAAACATGGTTTGAATAAAAAATAGTATGCCACCTCTAATGAAATATAATTTATAATCCTACCTATGAATATAAATTTATAAAATGTTACGGTATAAAAAACACGGAATGAAAAGGCATTTTTTTGCCTCGGTACCTCATTGGACAATCGATCAATTCTATATACTTCGACATATGTGAAAATATATTGGAGAACCTAAATTGATTTAATATAGACATAATAACCATGGATTTCAACCATAACATCCATGTATAATAATAATAATGTAATAAATCCTACATTAAATAAAGGAATCATATTTTTAATTAGCACATTAGTAGAAGCATATAAATAAGGGGGTGTGGAGATTCAAGTTTAAATCAATCCAATAAGTGAGGGGGAATGTCATGTCCAATAATTATAAGTAATGGATATGTGACATTTTCTGAAAAAAAAATTAAAAATTCATTGATGAATTTCAAGTATTATTGTGTTAATTATAAATACTATATAAGGAACTTCCTGTCCAAAAAACAAATGATTACATAGAATGTGACATCAAAAAATTATATATTATAGATATTTAACATCTTGTAAAATAATTTAAATAAATAATTAGTAACATAAAATACTACAATAATAATTAAATGATGAGGAACATCATTTCCAAAAAATATAATTCAAAAATACCCTTAAATTTTTTTTTACAAATTCCCATGGTAGACACTAATGCATTTAAATTCACATTGTAATTATATATATCATTTAAATGGAATAAGACCATTTTTAGAATAATAAATGGGTTTAATAAGCTACTAAATCACACATCACCATTAACTGAAATCCATTGAGTCATTATATTATTTTTCTATGCTAAAAAACCTTAGAATAGTGTTTGGGTACATTGGAAATGAATTTACATATAAAAAATTTTATATCACACATCTTAAGTGATGGTTTAAACAAGGTTCATCAACCTCAATTGATTTCAAGGGACTCAAAGTCATCATGCATGAAAATTAGTCATTATTTTCATAAAATTAATTCCCTTTTCATTATATTCAAGCGGATAAATCATAATTAGAAATGGAAAATGCAATATGACATGCACTAATGTAATTTGAATGTTTCATTGATTTTCATTTACCTAATTAATATAACAGGATTCAACCTAGGCACATCTTATTAGGTGTTCCTATAATTTTTAATCAATGGAAATCAAGGAAAAATAATATAACACTAACAGATGGGAGACCCATGTTGAGGTCACCCACCTCATGAAGTGTCATTAGTGACAAATGAACATAATTTTTGGCCTCTAATCATTTAATGTTAAGGTATTACACATTCCAAGAGCAATTAATTTAAATTCCTTCATGATTAATTAAAGAAATTTTTATATGTCACATAGAATTAGGTAAATGTACTGTATACCATACATTGTATAAATATGATGATTCATTCTACCATTCTTATCTTTTGATTTGAACATAAATGAGAGATATTGAACAAATGAATAACCACCCTCAAAATAGATCATATAATCTCATACCAAAATAACATTCTTAATAAATAAATAAATAAATAATGTAATAAAAATTAATTGTAGACTTACTATTAGTGATATGTCGAGTCTGACAATTATCTATTTCTATGTTGTTTGCAGATAATCTCCTAAATCATAGCTAAGATAATGGAGCGGCCATATATGGATGGTGTGCATGGGAATTTTTGGAGTGGAATGAGGAGAAAATGATAATCAAGTTACGTGAAAATAGATATTTATATCCCCAAATATATGCTTAATTGTATGGGTATATTTTTGGACTAACAATGCAAAAACTATGGAAGAGAACATTCTAAAGGGACACTACCTTTCACAGCTATATGTATAGTTTGGAAATGCATGTACAAACCTTGTGATCCCCCTATGAAATGGGTTGTAGATTGTTTTCCGGGTTGAGTGGCCCTAGGTTCATGGTTTAAGAACCCATGTTCTTCTATATCATGGTTTCATGGTTGTTTGGAAAATTTATCATTGTTTAGGAAAACTATTTCCATTAACACAAAAAGATTCTTGGTTAAGAAACATGGTTAGTACTAATTGTGAATCGACTATTCACCTAGGGATGTATCTCAAATAATTGAACCTTATAGGAATAATTCCTTTTAAACTAATCTGTTCATCAAAGGAATTTCTTATTCCTTACACTTTATCTAAAAAAATACATTTTTACTATTCCAAGTCTTAGAAAAATGTTTGGATGCACAGTCTAACATTTCTCACATCCACTAAGAGAAAAATGCATATACATTTATCAATTTTCAACCTTTTCATTACATGGGATGTTATTTTTAGGATAATTTGAATTTTCTCGTAATATTGTTTCCCATATTCATACCACAAAATTAAATATCTAAATTATATTTATATTTATATGGTATATAAAGAAATTCAAAATGCTCAGTGTTTCCCATTAAGAATATTCTTGAGATTATTATTATTATATCTATGTTTTGGGGGTGTTATGGGGAGTACCTCCAGAGAGGGAACTTTAAGAGGTCCCATATGGATAACGATGGTCTATATCGTGCAATGTAGAATAAATACATAGATAATATGTTTTTTTTAAAATAAATATTTTATGCGAACTATTAAGAAGACCTCAACTGTTATTAGTCAAACTGAGGTTGGGAATATCATATATACTAATTATTTGAGAAATACCTCCAATTTCAATGTTCATGGAGCTGTATGGAGTACTTTTATAGTGATAGTTTCCTTCTCTTATTGATAATTAATTATAGGATCCTCCCAAAAATATCAACTGATGTTGTTTCCCATTTTGGATAAGAGTTTCCAGTTGGGTAGATATCTACTCCTAGGTTGTATATTTCCCGAAATGAGACATATTATTCGATATTATTGTTTGGGAAAACGAGACCCAGCCCTAGATCTTAATGATATACATGTAGTGATGAAAATGAACTTCATGAGTAGGCTCTCTCATAAGAATAGTCTTGGTATTAATTATTATATGATAATGTAAATCCATGGTATTATGTGGAATAAAGACATAAAAATGATTTAGGTTTATTGTATATAACAACACTTGGTGAGACCACTTACGATTTTCCGTCATTTTGAGAATATGGTTTGGGATCTCTATAGTAACACTGTTAATATATTTTGAAGGGTTCAAAAATTCATGACAATAAAAATGGTGACTATTAGAATGTTCCCTCTTTCAAATCTTTAAAAACATTTTGGGATATAGAAAACACCCTCCACCACCCCACTAATAAAATGTATTAACTAATTTTTTTCTCATATGATGAAAACAATTATTGATTGGTTGTTAAACATTATCCAATTTCTTATCTTTATACCATTGTAAAAGTAATGGTCATATGGGATTTTACTCTTGGGATTTCTCATAAACTACAACCATTGTTAGTAAGCATATATTAAAAAAATATTCCCATACTAGGGAACCCACTGCTGGTACTGAAGATGGAGAATCATGGAAAATTTCCTCTATAATTTTTAGGTCTCAATATTCACCACGAATGATGCATATGGAGAGGGAATTAGATTGTAGTGTGTAATGGCTTGATATTCTATACAACTGCCACCATCCTTGGAAAAAATCACAGAATGTGACAATATATTTAGTAACACCATTTTTTGTCTTAATAGATAAAAAAGAAGAAACAAACAGTTATAGGAAAAAATACATTAAACTGGATGTTAAGTGTTTTTGGGATTATTATGCTTCTAAACAATTTAGGTTGAAAAATTTCACAATTTGTTTTTCTGAATAATGCATTTTGATGGTGAATTATACTCATTTTTTTCCAAATATATGGTTATGAATTTTGGGGGAAATAAATTTCATTATTTATAAAATAAATAAGTAAAACATGATGTTTTCATGAGTTAACCACATGTTTCAAGTTTTCACTATAAAAGTTCAGGTAATAGTAATCTGTCAGTCTATGTTACCTTTTATAGGGTATGAAATCATAGATGAACCACAAGGATTGTAAATTTAGGATGAATATAAAGAATGAAATAACGATTTTGTGAAGGTATTGAGGTGTATGGGATTATAACTGATTGAATTCTATATGTTTTCATAGAATTCTAATCAATTTACATATATTCATATAGGGTTTTAAACATAATTATATAATAAATACAACTCAATTATTATGGGGACTTGTTCGTATAAACGATATTGTTCATAATACAACAAAATAAACTAAAATGAATCATCTATAATTCATTATTCGTTATGATCTATTAAATCAAATTTGGATCCTAAAACATCACAGGCTTCCATGAGTAAAAACCTAAACTTATTGTTAATCTAGACTTCCGAGTATCCGAATATACAAGATAAAGAAGAATATCATGAGAGCCAAATGGAATGCCAAGATATCATATAATAAAAGGACCACGAATAATCACATGAGATCATATCATAAAGAAAATGTAATAATAAAAACATAGAAACACGGGAGTGAAGTTGTAACATAAGTCATGAAATTATCATAATTCTAGGATATCCATAAAGAAAATATCACATGGTTGATAGAGTCCCATAATGGATTAGGTTCATTCAAGAATCACATACATAAAATATAGTGAGATAAAAACATTACCCATTGAATTGTAGATCTATCTATGATCACCAATTATAATAAGTACATGATTACATGTCCCTAAAATGGAAGTAATTAATAATTCTTAAAAATAGTAATTACCCATTTAATTAATTAGATAATATAATATTTTTCATATCATAATCAAATTTGATTTCATAAAAATTAAAAAAAGAATAATGCTTTAAATATCTTCAAATTTCATGTATGGGTACAAAATTTTAGGCCTCAAATTATTGTTTTAATTTGAAAAAAATTACATTAAATGAGTGTTACGTAGAAGTATTTATAGTTAAAAAATTTCTCTTTAATTATGTTTTATTTTAATGAAGGAAGTTCAGAATTGAACATAATGAATGTAAAAAAGCATTAATTAATGAATGAATATACAGTTTATATATGTAAGTGGAATATTTACATGATTTATAAACATTATATAAAATAAAAAACTTATAAAAGGTGATTTAGAGATGTAAATCTCATAACCACAACAAAAATGGTTTTTAGAGGAATCATATACCATATGTGAGGATCATTTATTCACTTTTACTTAACATTATATATAATAAAATTATATTCCTTAATTACATAATAAATAACCTTTTAAATGATGATTTATTTAAATATGTTTTTTACATTATTTACTAGTATTTCAAATGTATATAATGTTTTTTTGTTATATATGGAACTTGTTTCATTATTCCAAGGTCAGATCACTTGTGGATATTATTTATGTTGATTTAAAACGAAGTTACAATTCTTGAAATGAAATTATATAATATTCCAATCCTGATATGAATTTATATGGTCCTAAATATCATTATTTTCCACTAAATAGTGATAAAAAATTTTGTAAAAACATAAATGTTACACAATTATTTCATTTAAGTGTGTAACATCCTAGTTTCGAGTGCCGCCCAAAGGTGCCATTTACCCACTTGGTCATATGGCCTGAAGTTCATTTCCCTGAATTCTAAAGGATTTCGACTACCTATGAGGGACTTGGGTGTGATTTTTGTGAAACTATTCCCCCATTAGTAGAGAAAAATAGTGGAATAACAATAATGAAAAATAGTAGAAGTAGAAATACCACACTACAAATTAAACAGTGGAAGAATGATAGAAATAACCATTACAACACACATATATATATATATATATATATATATATGTAATCATTCATGTCACAATAATCTAGTAAAGTAGCCAAAAAAGTCACAAGTTTGTAAATACAATACTAAAACCAAGGTACCGAAAACAGTAATTAACTCCAACAACATCACAAGCCCCAGCATGGTCCCATGCCCTCCATATCCCACAAAAAAGAAGTAACTACTGTAAAAGGGCTCTTTCCCTTATCTATACCTGCAACCATATAATCTGTTTGGGTTCATAATCAAGACCGAAATATGGAGTCAGACAAATCACATAAGGCAACCACCAAAAAATTTGTGCCTAATTGTCAGTCAGTATATGTAGAAAAAAATGTGAAAAATGAAGCAATAAAGGCAGTATTCAAAATTAAATAATACTACAGTTTAAAATTATATTCATTTACATTTATTAATTAATAAATCCATTTAATAATGAAATATCAGGATCTAACCTATGATATGTATCACATGATTAAAAGGAAAAAGTTGTTCAGAACACCCTGTAATGATCAATTATGATAGAGTCCAAGCTTATGCTTTCACAGGGAAGGCTCATTTCCATGTTGTCTCATAATGGTATACTATTAATGTAACATCCCATGTATGTAATGAATAATATATATTCTTATATATGTCTATTTATGAATGAGATTGTGTTTTAGAGGCTTAAAATGAGAATAAATCCAATCTTAAGCATGAAATACACTAATATTTTTAAAAGAATGTTTTACTGACTTTTGATGCCAAACCATTTTTAAATCAGAATTTTGAAAATTTTATAAGCTCTATTTTTCAAAATAAACTTATTCTTTATTATAGGGACATTTAAATTTACCTTGGGTTAATATTTAGTATTTTTATGACAATGTTCATTTTTTAATGAATAGTTAAAAATACTGTATTTTACAACAATACTGCTTTTTCATATAATTTAATTATATGGTTAGATTATCAAATTAACTGTACTTATAGTGTAATTAGAATATATTCTTACCATTTAATCCAATGGTGGTCATTATAATTAATTTCACTTTGGAATTGGGCATAAAGAAGTTCCAAAATTTTCATAGATATTGTTTCAAAAAAACCCGCTATTTGTTTTGACAACGAGAATTATTTTTAAATTAATTATTTCAATTTCTGTGTTCCGAATTTGGTAAAATGGATTCCATATTTGGAATCAGAAGGTCCAAATTATGTAATTTATACTCTTTTGGTTTCGGACATTATGAATAGTAATGACTGTAATTGTCATTAATTATCATGATTAATTAGTAATCGAGTAGTTAAGGATTATAAAATAATATCATAATAAAAAAAAGTTGACCCAAAAATGTTTCCTAATTCTACTGGTTGAGTAATGGCCAACCATGGTATGCCTTGTGCTAAACTTAGGGACCCCATGGAATCACTTTTGGGTGAAAGTGACACTTTATCATTTTATTTTTAAAGAAAGGAGAATATCACTAAAGAATGTATCACCCGAGTAAAAATTTTTTAGTTTTGTCTGTGTGAATGATCTCTTAGACTATAAATATTCCATGTAAATATAATGATATATCCTACATCATAGTATTTTTTTTAT
The DNA here is from genome assembly GCA_963277665.1 of Viscum album. NCBI lineage: Eukaryota > Viridiplantae > Streptophyta > Magnoliopsida > Santalales > Viscaceae > Viscum > Viscum album. The sequence goes on from OY728152.1 coordinate 1,380,355,168, forward strand.
AATTTTTACACATTAAATAAATAAATTTATTTTTGACATCATGATGATGCAGCGATTATCTCATTAATGAACGATTTAAATAAAATGAAAAGATAATGTAAAATCTAAGAATTACACTTGTCAAAAACATATTGGATGAGTATATTTTCAACCCTTATCACCTTATCCTTGAAATATATCAATGTGGGACCTTTTATATCTGAAACACATTTTAAAATAAAGTAACATTTCATTGCATTCCAAGAGTGCCCATCCTCCCTCTTATAAAAGGCCCCCACCTCTACCACATTACCCACACTACTCAATCCATTGGCTCGGACAAACTCTGCACATTGTATCTCTCTACATCCTCATCCTATAAGCCTTACCTTAGGCAGAAAGCTCTTCATGAAACACTTTTTGTACAAACCAAGAGGAGTTACCCGATTTAAAGGTACAATCTTCTCCAATGTTCTTTTGTTTTATTTTTCTTCTCCAACCCCATAAACTCTTTTTATTAATTACTTTTGTAACAAAACTATTATATTAAATATACTAGGATGTTTTTATAAGAATTATTCTAGCTACACTTACACACACCTAAATCTAATGGTTAAAGAGCATACTGTTTCCGTGGAAGGAGAATTTCTACCTCACGAAATGATGATTGTTAAATATTCTTCTAACACATTTAAAGGTGGCCATTAAGATGTAAATATATTTATATATGATATATAATATGTTTATGTTTTCTTTAAGCTTCTGTAATTTTCATTTATGGCATACCTTTATGATTTCCATTATGGGTAAACAAGATATCTTTATTTTGGGAAGTGCAGACTATCGGCCCCTCAAAGTGATTTGATTCGTTAATGCCATATGTGGGACGTATAAAGGATGGAGTTAATGATATTATATATTATATTATACTGGAATTATAATATACCTCTATGTCATCATAATTACATCCATTAAATATGAAATAAAAATGAAAGTAGCATTCATGAGTACGTACGGCTTACCGTCTCCATGAACGGTGCATTTCATTTCTTACATCTAAATGTTATGTAATATTATAAATGCATGTATATGCTAGATATATATGATATATATGATATCTAAATAATGAATATAATTATGGATATAATGGATATTTTACCACATGAACAACTTGTAATTATAAAGAGTCTTTGTTACCCAAGTACCAATGATCGACAAAACGACCATTATTAACATAAATAATTACACAGTGTACATAACATTGTAATAAGTGATATAAAAGAAATTATGAACTTGAAAAAGGTTCTTAAGCAAGTAGAAATTAACTCAAGTTTATTATTCAGGATATTAAAGAACGATCGAGTCATGTCGGACCCGAGGTAAGAGACTTCGTCTCAATCACCTTTCATTGAGGCATATTTTGTTTTATACACAAATTTCATTTATACGGTTTATAAACCCCTTTGACTTTTACATCTATTCAAAAGTAATATTTTTTATACAAAGTGTTTTACTAAATGACCAAAGGAATGTTTTTTTGTCGTACGTATGTGGCGACAACAACTTCTCTTCCGTCGTGACCATTATTTGAGTTTTGGCTTCCTCTACAAGCCATAACTTTTTTTAAAATGAAAAATAAATACCATGCTTTACTTTACTTTTATTTTGGTATTGAAAATGGTTTTTCATAATGTTTTTATTATATAAATGTGTTGTATTGATATCATGTTATTGAAATGTGGAAATGTTATGTTTCCTTTATGCATGTTTTATGTGTTATGATTATGTTATGGTTCTTGTGAATTTTAAGGAAGATGGGTTGTTCTGTGATAAACTGAGGGCAGGTGAGACCGATATAGCTCTCCAATGCAGTGGGTAATGCGAAGGTGTTAAACGCTAGAGTTTCATCGAAGAGATTTAGGGAATATACAATGATGGGTATTCCTAATGTTACCATGAGGGTTACTGCCTACATAAGAATTTTATGAATGCCTCAAGTTTCCTTTATGTCTTATGATTTCTATGATTTATTCACGATTTGATGAGTTATGTTAAAATGATTAAATTTTATGAGAAAATTATGACTCCATACATGGGATAATGTTTTCATTTCGTACATTTATTTCCCTTACTGAGCTTTTTATGCTCATCCCATGTTTTCGAAATGTTTTTCACAGGCCAATGGAAAGGTACATAATTTGATGATAGGGCCAAGGAAGTTTCAAGAAAGAATCCATGTTTTATATTAAATATGTTTCCATTGATTGGCAAAATGAGTACTATCTTTTATGTAACCACTTTGTTTAAATGTGGAATGTAATGCATGATTTATGATCTAATTCTCTATGACTCTAAACCTGAAATAATCCTAAATATTTATTCTTGAGACAACTCAAGATTAAGTAAGGTTTAAGGCTGGGGCCTTATAGTTGGTATCAGAGGTTGGTTTAGATAACTTTATGAGTTAGAATTCTAATAAATGATTTTACCAAAAAATATTCCTTTATGGTCAAGTTGAAATGATATAGCATTTGAAGATTACCATGTTTCTTCATCTAAGACATGTTTGTTCAGAATGGTTTTCCATAGAGGAAACCGAAAAGCAGTTCTAGGAAGTAATACAAAAGGAAATGACCTTCCAAACCAGCATCCTAAGATGGTCGGAATTGGAACTGAACAGTTTGTTGCAGTAATTGCGTAGTTGACTCAAGCGATAAATGGTAGTGGTATCCATGCACGAGATCAGCCAGATCTACCGCAGTGGAACATGTCGGTGGTGGAACATTTCATGAGGCAACATCCCCAATCATTCATAGGATCATATGACCTTGTGCTATCTGAAGGGTGGATTAATGAACTGGAGAATATTTTAGATGTCATGGGGTGTTTAGACAATCAAAATGTTAGTCTTTCAATTTACCGTTTGGAGGGTGAAGCAGATCAGTGGGGGCCGATGGTTAAAAATATCAGGGATGCTGATGAGATTTATGCTCCCGAGTGGGATGAATTCAAAGGTATGTTTCTTGAGATGTATTTTCCTTAGGCTGTTCAACTTAGGATGGAAAAACAGTTTTTGGAATTGAGGAAATAGGAATACTCAGTGGCTTCTTATTAAGAAAGGTTCACTCGATTGGCAAATTATGCTCCAAATTTTATATGAGACCTTGATAGTAAAATCAATCGTTTTTATTAAGGATTAAACCCAAAATATCGAAGGTCATTAGATTCTCATGAGTTCAAAAGTTATGAAAAGCTTAACCGATGTGTTGAGAAGGTGGAAATGGAGTTTTCCGATGATCAAGTGTTCTATAACAACCAACAGAAGAACAGACTGAGCTGGCAGGAGAAAGGGAAGAATTATTCAAAAAGGTCTGATAGTAAGAAAACTAAGTTTCTAGTTTGTGATAAATGTGGTAAAAAGCATGCATGGGAATGTCTTTTGAATTCTGGAAAGTGCTAACGATCTGGTAATATGGGACATAAGGCTCGTGATTGCACTGGAAAAGATCAAGGTGATGGTAAGAAAAAATTTGATTTATTATTACTGAAATTTTTTAAGTGCAATAATATGGGTCACTATAAAAATGAGTATCCAACAAAGAGCTCGATTGATGGGAAGCAGTTAGACTACATGAAGAAAGTGGTGGTGAAATCCTTTGCAACTACATCAGCAGTTGTTGAGCCATCAAATGAAGTGGAATCAGGTACATTTTTTGTTTTTTCATATTATCCCAGTGTGTGGTTTGATTTAGGGTTTACACATTCTTTCTTATCTGAAATTTTTCTAGTAAAATGAGAATACCATCTCATGAAATGACTCCTGATCTTGTGTTAAAAACACCTGGGGGAAATGTTGATGAAAAAATAATTTATAGGAATCTTTTTTTTCTTATCCATGGAATGAACCTACTTGAAAACATTATTGTTTTACCTCTAGTAGAGTTTGATGTTATCCTGGGTATGGATTGGCTCTCTATTTTCCATGCAAAGATTGACTGTAGAGGAAAAGAAGTTTCTTTTCAGAATGAATTTAACTTTGTGTACAATAATGAACCCTTACTATTGATTACATATCGAGAGGCTAAGAAAATTGTAAAATATTGAAATGAATGTTACCTTGAACATATTTTTGAAAACAAAGGAACTATTCAGATTAATGATGTGCCAGTGGTAAATGAGTATCCTGATGATTTTCCGGAAGAGTTCCCTGGGATAATACCAGATCGAGAAGTTGAATTTACTTTTGACTTATTTCTTGATGCTAAGCTATTTCCAAAACCCCCTTATCGAATGGCTCAAATTGAACTTTTAGAGTTGAAGGAGCAATTGCAAGATTTATTTGATAAAGGTTTCATTCGACCTAGCACATCACCATGGGGTGATCCTATTTTATTTGTTAAAAATAAAGATGGATCAATGAGACTTTGCATTGATTATAGAGTCCAGAATAACATCACTATTAAGAACAAATATCCTTTGCCTCATATTGATGATTTGTTTGATCAGCTCCAGGGTGCTCAGTTTTTTGCAAACATTGACCTGAGATAGGGGTACCATCAGTTTAAGGTAAAAGAAGTAGATATTCCGAAGACCATGTTTCGTACAAGATATGGCCATTATGAATTTTTAGTTATGCCTTTTGGGCTAACCAATGCACATGCTGTATTCATGGACCTTATGAATAGAATTTTCTGTGAGTTCTTGGATAAGTTTTTGGTTGTTTTAATTGAAGATATTTTGGTGTTTTCTAAAAGTAAAGAGGAGTATTAAAGACATTTAAAGATATTTTTAAAACCTTAAACGAAAAGAAATTGTATGGGAAAATCATGATGTGTGAGTTTTGGTTGCAAAAAATTTCTTTCCTTGGTCACATTGTTTTTAAATATGGGATAAATATTGATCCTGCAAAAAAAATGTTGTTGAAGAATGACCAAGACCCAAAAATGTAACCTAGATTTGTAGTTTTCTTGGTTTGGCAGGCTATTACCGAAGGTTTGTTACAAAAATTTCACAGTTATCTTGTCCAATGACTAAGCTAACTCAGAATGGTGTTATGTTTATCTGGACAAGAGAATGTGATGATTGTTTTCAGGAACTGAAAAGAAGATTGATGAATGCTCTAGTTTTGGCACTACCGTCTAGGAATGGGGAGTTTGTTATCTACAGTGATGCTTCATTGAATGGACTGGGTTGCTTCTAAAAGTAGAATTATCAAGTAATTTCTTAGGCTTTACGTTAGTTGAAAACTCATGAGGTAAATTACCCTACACAGGATATGGAATTAGCTGCTGTTGTTTTCACTTTAAAAATTTGGAGGCATCATTTGTATGGTGTAAACATTGAAATATATACTGATCAAAAAAGTTTAAGTATATATTATCCCAGAAAGAATTGATCATGATACAGAAAAGATGGCTAGAATTAATCAATGATTATGATTGTACAATTCATTACCATATGGGAAAAGAAAATAAAGTGGATGATGCTTTGAATCGAAAAAGTAATGCTTTATTAACAAGGTTGTGTTTGGAACGTGATGCTTTGGTAAAGGATTTGATGAACATTGGCATAGAAATTGTTGGTGCAGGATGTCCTTCTGTTTTGTTTTAGGTATCAGTGAAATATTATTTATTAGATAAAATTAGGCAACCACAGAAGCAAGACAGTCAGTTGCAGAAAAAGGTAGAACTGGTTCAGAAGGGTAAGTTGCCTAAATTCAACATTGATGTTGATTGTGTATTGAGATTTGGGAAGAGATTGTGTGTGCCTTGTGATTCACAGTTGAAGACAAAGTTGTTATGTGAAGCTCATAGTTCTCCATTTTCATTTCATCGAGGATGTACTAAGATGTATAGAGATCTTAGGGACTATTACTGGTGGGACAGAATGAAAAGAGATATTGCTAATTTTACTATGATGTGTTTGACTTGTCAACAGGTTAATGTAGAGTGGCAGTTACCGAAAGGGATGCTTCAGCCTTTACCAGTGCCATAGTGGAAATGGGAAAATATATCCATGGACTTCATTGTGGGATTGCCGAAGACACCTCATGGTAATAATGCAATCTGGGTTATTGTTGATCGCTTGACTAAATCTGCTCATTTCCTTGCTATACGAGATAATTTTCCCCTAGGTCATCTTTCTCATTTTTCTGTTAAAGTGATAGTCAGGATACATGGATTTCCCCTCTCCATTGTATCTGATCGTGATCCCAGGTTTACTTCTAACATTGGGAAAGGCCTTCAGATGTCCTTGGGTACTGAATTAAATATTAGTACAACTATTCATTCTCAATCAGATGGGTAGTCAGAATGAAAAATTCAGACTTTGGAGGATATTCTACGTGCATGATCGATAGATTATCATGGATTTTGGGAGTAACATCTTTCTTTGGTTGAGTTTTCTTATAATAATAGTTTTCATTCTAGTATACAGATGGAACCATTTGAGGCATTATATGGGAAGTGATATCGAACTCCAGCTTTTTGTGATGAAGTAGGTGAAAGAGAGTTGATCCGACCATAATTGGTATATGAGTTGTAAAATAAAGGTCAACAGATACAAAAACACATGGGAATAGCTTAGAGCATGCAGAAAAGTTATGCGGACAACTGGAGGAAGGATCTCTCTTTTGATGTAGGCGATCATGTTTTTCTCAATGTATCACCATTGAAAAGTGTGATGTGATTTGGGAAGAAAGGAAAGTTGAATCCAAGGTTCATTGGACCATAAAAAATTATTGAGAGAGTTGTATCAGTTGAATACTGAGTGGATTAACCTTCGAGTTTATCTCAGGTAAAAAATGATTTTCATGTTTCAATGTTAAGGAAGTACATGCCAGATCCATCTCATGTTTTGATTCTAGATGTAGTCCAGTTGTAAGAGAATCTATCTAATGTGGAACAACCATTCCAGATTCTTGACCACATGGAGCAAGTGTTGTGGAATAAGGTGATTCATCAAGTAAAGGTTTTGTGGAAAAACCAATGAGTGAAGAGGAAACATGGTAATCTGAAAATGCAAAGGGGGATAAATAACCACACTTTTTCGATATGTAAATAAATTGTGGGGATGCAATTTTATAAAGGAGGGAAGGATGTAACATCCCAATTAAGTAATGAATTATACATATTCTTATCTATTTCTATTAATGAATTAGATTGTGTTTTAGAGGCTTAAAATGAGAATAAATCCAATCTTAAGCATGGAATACACTAATATTTTTAAAAGATTGTTTTACTGCCTTTTGATGGAAACCCATTTTTAAATCATCATTTTGAATCTTTTATATGCTCTATTTGTAAAAATAAATATATTATTTATGATTGGGACATTGAAATTTACATTGGGTTAATATTTGGTATTTTTTTGACAATGTTCATTTTTTAATGAATAGTGAAAAATACTGCATTTTATATCAAAACATATTTTTCGTCTAATTTAATTATATGGATAGATTATCTTCTTAATTGATATTAAAGTGTAATTAGAATATATTTTTACCATTTAATCCAATTGTGGTCATAAGAATTAATTTCACTTTGGAATTGTGCATAAACAAGTGCCAAACTTTTCATAGATATTGTTTCAAAAAAACCCTCTATTTGTTTTGACAACGAGAATTATTTTTAACTTAATTATTACAATTTATGTGTTTAGATTTTGGTAAAATGGATTATATATTTGGAGTTAGAAGATCCAAATTATGTAATTAATACTCTTTTGTTTTTGGACATTATTAATAGTAACGACGGTAATTATCATTAATTATCATGATTAATTAGTAATCGGGTAGTTAAGGATAATAAAATAATATCATAATAATAACAAATGACTATAAGATTTGTCTTAATGCTACTGGTTTTTTCATGTCCGACCATGGGATGACTTGTTCCAAACATTGGGACCCCATGTAATATCTTTTGGGTGATAGTGACACTTTATCATTTTATTTTTAAAGAAAAGAGAATATCACTAAAGAATGTATCACCCAAGTAAAACATTTTTTTTCCAGTGTAAATGATCTCATAGACTATAAATATTCCATGGAAAGGTAAAACGATTTCCTAAATCATAGTATTTTTTTTATAATTTTTATACATTATATAAATTTATTTATTTATGACATCATGATGATGCGGCGATTATCTCATTAATGAACGATTTAAATAAAAAGATAAGATAATGTCAAATCTAAGACCTAAACTTGTCAAAAAGCTATTGGATGAGTATATTTCGAACCATTACAACCTTATACCTTAAATATATCAATATGGGACCTTTTAAATCCGAAACTCATATTAAAATAAAGTAACATTTCTGGGATTTCCAAGAGTGTCACTACGCCCTCTTATAAAAGGCCCCCACCTCTACCACCTTACCCACACATCTCAAGGCATTAAATCAGAACAAATCTTCTCATTTTATCTCTCCACATCCCTATCTTAATCCTAGAAGCCTTAACAAAGGATGAAATCTCTTCAATAAACCCTTTTGGTACAAACCAAGAGGAGTTACCTGATTTAAAGGTAAAGTCTTCTCTAATGTTCTTTTGTATTATTTTGCTTCTCCAACCCCCTAAAATATTTTTATTCATTTATTTTTTTAAAAAAAACCAGTATATTCAATATAATATAATTTTTTTATAAGATTTATTAGAGCTACACATACACACACCTACATCTAATGGTTAAAGAGAATACTATTTCCGTGGATGGCGAATTTCTGCCTCACGAAACGATGATTGTTTAGTATTTTTTAACACCTTAATAGGTGTCCATTAAGATGTCACTATATATATATATGATATATAAAATGTTCATGTTTTTATTATTATTATTTATTTTTCATTTATGTCATACCATTATGGTTTCCATTATGGGTAAACATGATATCTTCATTTTGGGAAATGCGGACTACTGCCCCCTCAATGTGATTTGATTTGATAATGCCATATGTGGGACGTATAAAGGATAGAGTTAATGATATTATATATGATATTACACTGGAATTATAATATAACTTTATATCATTATAATTCCAGTCCATAAAATACGAAATAAAAATGAAAGTAGCGTTCATGCGTACGTACGGCTTACCCTCTCCATGAACGATGCATTTCATTTCTTACCTCTAAATGTTATGTACTATTATAAATTCATGTATATATAATATATATATGATATATATGATATCTAAATCATGAATATAATTCTGGATATAATGGATATTTTACAACATGAACAACTTGTAATTATAAAGAGTTTTTTTAATCAAGTACCAATGTTCGACAAAACGACCATTATTAACTTAAAAAAATAAATAATGTTCATAACATTCTAATAAGTGATATAAAAGAAATAATTAACTTGAAAAAGGTTCTTATGGTAGTTTAAATTAACTCATATTTATTATTCAGGATATTGAAGAACAATCGATTCAAGTCGTACCTAAGGTAAGGGACTTCGTCTCAATCTCCTTTCATTGAGGAATATTTTGTTTTATACACAACTTTCTTTTATATGGTGTATAAACCCCTTTTTCATTTATTTATATTCTAACGGAATCTTTTTTATACAATGTGTTTTACTAAACGACAAAATGAATGTTTTTTTGTTGTACTTATGTGGCGGCAACGACTTCTCCGCCACCGTGACCATTATTTGAGTTTCATCTTCCTCTACAAGCAAAAACTTTTTTTATATGAAAAATAAATACCCTGATTTACTTTTATTTTATTTTGGTATTGAAAATTGTTTTCATAATGTTTTTATTATATAAATTTGTTGTTTTTATGTATTGTGTTTGAAATGTGGAAATGTTATGTTTCTTTTATGCAAGTTTTATGTGATATTATAATATTATGGTTCTTGGGAATTGTTATGATAGTGTTTTGTTACATGATAAACTTAGGGCGGGTGATCCCGATATAGCTCTCCAATGCATTGGGTAATTCTAAGGGGTTAAATGTTAAGGTTTCTCCGAAGAGATTTAGGGAATATACTATGATGGGTATTCCTAACATAACCATGAGTGTTACTCCCAATGTAAGAATGTTCTGAATGCCTCATGTTACCTTTATGTCTTATGATTTCTATTATTTATTCACTATTTGATGAGGTATGTTAATATGCTTATTTTTTAAGAGTAAAGTATGATTTCATACCTGGACTAATGTTTTCATTTCGTACTTTTATATCCCTTACTGAGCTTTTTATGATCATCCCATTTTCTTGAAATGTTTTTCACAGGTCAACAGAAAGGTACATGATGTGATGATAGTGTCAAGGAAGTGTCAAGAAAGATTCCTTGTTTTATTTTAAATATGTTTTCGTTGATGGAAAAAATGAGTACTATCGTTTATGTAACAACTTTGTTTAAATATGGAATGTAATGCATGATTTATGATATAATTCTATAAAAATCAAAACCTAAAAGGATCCTCAATGTGTATTCTTTAAATAAATCACGATTAAGTAAGGTTTAAGGTTGGGGCCTTATAATAGAAACTCTGAGGGACCACTCATTTTCAACCCCCCCCCCCCCCCCATGGTTTAGTAATATAAATATAACAGACACTATGGGGAAGCCCTCAAGGTCAATTTCTCCTATGGTCTAACTACACTAGGTTATCATGACCCGGTGTAATATAATCGTACATAAATTATATCCATTAGTCGAATCTAATTTCAACTACTTCAAGGTTAAGCAGTTATAATTCATAACACATACATTTAATAATCAACAACAAGCAATACATTCCATCCTAACATGCAAAGAAAGGAAACAAGTTTTACCTCATAGACAACTTGGACCAAAAAACCATAACCATTCAAAAAAGGAAAGAGCCTATACGGTGTCCCCTATACATGAAATTAATCATATGGAATCAAACAAAACCCTTAATCTAAAAAACAATCAATGGAAAATGATAACAGGGATCAATTCCTTAAAATAAAATACCTGAATCATGGGTTATCGGCACTTAGGAATATATAACACAAATACATACTCCAAAAAAAATTGAACACCTACCTCGACTTTGTATGACGAATGCTCTTGAATGATGGTCTTTGAATCATCCTAGAATATCGTAGATCTATAAAATGGTCATAAATGTTCTACCTTGGATAACTCAAGAAGTAGGAGTAATCGGGAAGAGAGACTCTAGGGAAAGAGAGAACTCAACAGTGGGAATCCTACACACACAGTGGCACCTCAATCGAAGCTCGAAAGGAGGAAGGGAAGGATCTATAAGATAATTCGTCATATATGGCTCTCCTTACAAAAATTGAGAAGAACAAAGGGGTTCTAGGGATGTGACGCAACCCCTGTCTGATTTATAAAATATATATGAAAATAACACAACGTGTTCATTTAATGTACATGTTGTGTACTAGACTCAACTGGCCCCCACATTATGCAGTCCATGTGGCCTTTTTATCGGTCGTTTCAATGCCAGTACAAAGCTACCCATGAAAATAGGGTACACGGTGCGTACTCATGGGTACACGGGGTGCAGTCAATTTTTTCCATATTCTTTATTTCCACCTCAAAATCAACATGAAATAAGTTTTATAATAGAAATAAAGATCTAGGTTATTAAAGACTTCCACCCTTAAAGAAATTAGTCCCACAATTTCCCTTCAATGGGTGGAAAATAATAAATCTCAAACAACTCTGGAAACAATTATTTAACGTCGGCCTCCCACTCCTAAGTCTTTTCCTGTACTCGCCTATACTGTCATATCACAAGTAAGAGAGGAATAGACTAGCCCTATAATATGTTCATGCTACAATCCACAATCGATATAGGGTTCTCATGGAAGGAAGCATCCACCTCAAACCCAACCTCCTCGGGTAGAAAAATTTGAGACAGGTCCAAAAAGTAATGTTGTTGGTGAAGAACATGAAATACATTGTGCAAAGAATGGTTACTTTTAGGTAACAACAATCTATAGGCAACCAAACATACTCTATCCAATACATTAAATGGCATGATGTATCTCAATCATGATTCCTCTATCTCTTAATCCTCTTGTGTCCCAACCTCAGTGTGACACATAAGAATACCTGATCTCTGACCTCAAACATTAGATGTAATATTCTTCGATCAATATAAGATTTTTGTAATGAATATGCAGTTTCCATCCTCTTCTGAAACAAATCAACTTGCTTAGTGGTCTCCTAGACAAGACGAGGTCCTATTATAACTGCGTCTCCTATCTCTAGCCATAGTTTTTGTAATCGGCATGGCCTACTATACAAAGCCTCATAAGGTACCATCTGAATCATCAATTGGAAACTGTTATTGTAGTAATACTCCACTAGGGTTATGTGTCTCTCTTATGAACCCCCAAATCGATGATGCATGCTCAAATCATTTCCTCCAAATTCTGAATTGTGTGCTTGGATTGGCCATCTGTCTAACGATGGTATGTTGTACATAAAAGTACTTGTGTACCCCAATCCCTCTTTAGTCCCTACCAAACACACGAAGTAAAACGATTATCCATATCTGAAATGATATAGTGAGGAACCCCATGCAACAATACAATCTCTCGGATGTACAACCTTCCAAGGTAATCAATGCTAATGGTCTCCTTGATCGGCAAGAAGATTAAAACCATCATTACCTAGTCAATGATAACCCAAATTACATTATTCCCATAAGGGGACCTCGATAAAACTATCATTAAATTCATCTTCACATCATTCCACTTCCACTTGAGAATGGGTATCTTTTGTAAAATCCTTGGTGGTTGTTGATAATATTCTTTCACCTAATGACAGGTGGAGCACTACTTAAAAAACCAGAAACATCTCTCTTCAAACGTGGCCACCAATACTGATGGTGTATATATTGATTCATCTGGGTGTCACTAAGATGAACTACCCATACTAAGGAATGAAAATATTCCAACAACTCCTTGGGATTTTTTTCTAACACACATATGCACCCATGAAAACACATGACCTCATACTCGCATATGGTCCACCTAGGAGTAGGGTCCTCTCCTAATGCTCTCTCCCTAGGACTAGGCCTTCGAAGTATGTTAGCTGCATCATCTTCACTTGATCGAGAAGAGTAGAGGTAATAGATACAGAAGAAAGAAGAGTCCACCCCTATATTTTTTGAACCTCTAGATGCATCTTATATAACGGAGCCATAATTTTCCACTCACTGCTAGCCTCTTAAAATATTTGTATTTGGGTCCTCCTGCTCAACGCATCAGCCACTATGTTGACTTTCCTAGGTGTATAGGCAAACTCATAGTCAATATACTAGTGGTACTCATCCAACCTCCACTCTCTCAAATTCGGATCATGCTGTGTAAAGATATACTTGGGATTTTTTGGTCAGTGAAAACCATAAAATTCTCTCCCAACAGATAGTGTCTCCTATATCATAAATCATTCACATGTGTAGATAACTCAAAATCGTTTGTTGGGTAATTATTCCCACATGGCCTCAACTACCGAGACCTGTATGCAATGACATATTCGCTTAGAATAAGCCCTACTACCATCCAGATACTTTATGCATTGCATTATATGGTGTAACTCTTTCCCTAATATAGAAAAATATGTATTGGTACTGAAATCAATCTCCCTTTTAGCTCTAGAAAGGCTGAATCATATGAATATGTCGACAGGTAATTCACACCCTTCTTAGTCAGGCCCATCAGTGGGACTGCTAAACAAGAAATGTCCACTGTATGTAATATATAGTATCTAGACAGCCATTAAAATCTTTGTACCCCAATGATGTTCTTCGGCTACTCCAATGAAACTACTACTCTAAAATTATCTGGGACTACTGATACTCTTGTCTCAAACATCATAGGATCCAAGAAGTTAATCTAGTCCATCCAAAATTACCACTGTGAGAGCTTAGCATATAACTGATTATCTATCAATGTAATCAAAATGATATCAAGGTGGGTTCTATGGTTGTTTTTAGTGTGAGAGTACACAATGATATCATCCATGAAAACAACAACAAAAGAGTCCATGTAAGGATGGAACACTCAGTTCATCAGTTCCATGAAAACTAGTGTTGCATTCATGAGACAGAATGAAAAAACTTGATACATGTATAGACCATACCACTCTAAATGTCTATAAGAGGTATATCTAATGTTATAACGATAAACTTATGATAATTAGATCACAAGTCAATATTTTTGAACAAGCATGCTCCTCAAAGCTGATCAAACAGGGCATCAATCCTCAACAAAGGATATCGGTTCATGACCTTCAACTGGTTTAACTTCTGATAATACATGCAATGTTTGACGGTACCGTCTTCCATCTTCATGAAATGTATAGTTGAACCCCAAGAAGAGGTATTGGTTTAGATGAAACCCTTTTCCAATAACTCCTCTAACTTCTTCTTGATAAATTTTAACAATGTTTTAGCTATCCTATAAGGAGGAATCAAATCTAGTGCCACCCCTGACAGATGCTCAAATGATAAATATACCTCTCTTTCCAGAGCTCAACCAAGAAATTATTCATAAAAAACATCTGTGAAATGATCTACCACAAGAGGAAAGTCCATCATTGATGTCCTTGGGTAAACCAGATATATATTAGAAATATGGGTTGTATTTCAACCCAACTGATGATGCATAGGTCCCGCTATACTCACCTGGACATCCCATTCACCCTTGTATTCAAAAGACCTTCCCTCTCATGATGTGATACTTTCCCTGTGGTGATAGAAGTAAAAAAAGTCATAGAATGAGGCCAACCAGTCCATTCTGAGAATGACCTCAGTGCATGTCATCTCTAATACATAGAGGTCACATAAGAAGTGACACACACCAACCTCAAGAGGGAATTCCTTGCACTAATGTACACAAGCCTTTATAATCTACATAAAAGTTTCTAGAATCATAACATCCTTATAAGTAATTATACAAAGCTAAAGACTCTCTACAAAAGCAACATATGTGAAACTATGGGAAGCCCATATTCAAAAAAGAGTAGATGCTAAAACTGAGGAAACTAGAATATTATCTCTATCCATAGAGGGTCCAAGACCCTACTCTTGCTGAGTATACTCCTCAGAAAAATTCTGACCTAAAATGTGCCCAGTAACCCTTCCTGACTACCCAAGGGTGGTCCACCCTGTAATCTCTAAAAACCTATAGTATGACCCTCACATCCACGACCTCTTTCTCTTATAGAAATGACTAATGAATTCATGTCCCCTGACTAATGATAAACTGGTTGTCTTTCTTCGGACTGTGGAGTCATAGAAGAACCCATATCCCCAACTACTGGTGAGACAAACCAACAAACATGTTGAAGATGTCCCATCTTTCCACAAGCTCGGCACTCAACTGGGTCTCTCGGTTACTGTGTTCTTGTATACCAAGTCTTACCACACTTATAGAATACCACCTAGATTCTTGAAGGAGTATCCAATTAAATCAGATCTTCATGCATAGAATCCATACGATTCTACATTCAATTTATAGAAGACGTACCAACTCTGGATGTCGAACTCCCTAGCTCATAGCTCTAAACACCATCAGATTACGGTCGATGATCAATGCATGGTGGAATATTGAACAATATATAAGTTAACATAAATATGTTCACCTAGGATCAGATATCATGTTTGATATCATCCTCAAACATCCTATATAGAAATAACTCATCACCCCCCAGAATGGGTGTGAATCGTTGTAGCTCTATGAAGTGAAAAGAATGCTCCATAACTGAAAGAGTACAGTGTTCCAGACTGATGAACTATCAAGATCAATCAAACCTCATGGTCTCTTTTTGGAAATAGTCAAAGAAGGTCTGATGGAACTCATCACATGCCATATATTTTTGATGTCCCGCCTGCGATATCACATCCCACAATAACTTGGTGGAATCACGAAGCATGTAGGTTGTGAGCTTCACCCTCCTCTTAGAAGGTATCTAGAGACGCTCGAATATAAACAACATGGATTCTAACCATGACTCTACATCATGAGGTCCTCCATCCCCAGAGAATGTGGGATGATGCTGCTATAGAAAAACCGACATCAACTCTACCATAGATGGGGATGGATGTGGTGTTGGATAGTAGATCTACCTGAACCTCATGAAGTCTTCTTAGAACTATGAATTAGTACTTGTATCCATATAAAAACTAGTGATATGACTGGAATGAGAGGAGGATATACCATTATTCCCTGATCAACCATTCTCAGTAACTATTCTTTGACCTGTATTTGGCATAAAACTGCAGCACGTCTCGGTGGCATGACTCAGCAAGGTCAAGCACAATCCTCAGTTCAAGATTATTATGGACTCAAACATAGAAGTACAAGAAAGGATCAGAAAAAGATAAGATTCATGTTTTTAAAACACATGGTTACATGACACATAAACCCTCTATACGGTGTGTTCCAATATGTTTAATCACGGGGGTGTACCTCTTCCAAACATGCTAGTGTAACACCCCTACACATGGTGTGTTCGTTCTATGACACGGTGTGTACACTACTACAAATATAGATTTTATCAGCTCTAGAAAAGGGGAGGGGGTTTATTTTATCAGTTCTCAAAAAATTCCTGATAAAGGAGTCATTTATCAAGGCTAAAAAAATGCTGATAAAGGACCCCTTTTATCAGTTCTGATTAAAAGGGTCCTTTATCCACAAATTTTTTAGCGCTCTAAAAGACACCTTTATCAGCGCTTTTAAAAAGCGATGATAAAAGTCAAAAAAAATAAAAAAAAGAATATATAATTAATTGGGGAGCTTTTAATATAGCATGACCTCCTTTATTTGTGCTATGTGGACCACTATAGTGAAATGCCCTTACACAGGCGTCCATCACATGCCCCCCCTGCGTGCACCTCATTGCTTCCACCAGAACTCGAACCCAGAACCTCCACCGTTCGCGCCTGCAACTTTACCACTAAGCCGATTCTCTTTTTTCTATTTAATGATATATCTATTTATATATATATATATTTATTTAGCTATTCGTATATTAAAATAGATTCATGTTAATATAAATATATTTAGTTATATTAATACATATATATTTATTCATATATTAATATTAATATATATTTATTAATATATATATAGTTATATTTATTCTTATAATAATATAGATTCATATTAATATAAATATATTTAGTTAAATTAAGCCAAATATATTTATTCATATATTAGTATATATATATATATCTATTCGTATATTAATTTATATTTATATTTAGAATATATATATATATATATATTTAGTTATAAATTTTACCCCTATTTTCATTTGTATAATAATATACATTAATATGATTAATTTTGAATACATTTATAAAATATATTTTTTATGTGTTTTTATAAATAAATAAATACATACATACAATCATATATACAACACACACAGATACACACAGAGACACACATATATATATATTTATGAATAAATACATCTATGTATGTATTTGAAAAGCCATAGAATGTTAAAACGACCATAACATCTAATCCAGAAGCCTTTTTTAACTCCATAACCAGTCAAATCAAAGAAAATGAAACAATAATTTATATGATATGTGGTGTAGGCCTAACAGACACCCAGATCAAAATTTATGGCCTTTTGAAATTTGAGTTACATTTTCAACGTATTTTAGATATTTTATTATTTTTTTTATTTTTTGTGCCTTCATGTTTGTATTAAATGATTTTTAATTGATTATAATTAGAAAATTATTAATTAATTATATTTTTAAAAATATTTTAAGGCCATTTCACTAATATTCTTATATATTAAAATTTAATAGTCTATTTATAAATATCCAAAACATATTTAAAAAATTTATATTATATTTATTACAATATAAATATACTTATATAACAATATATTATTTTTCGGGATTTTTTTTACATTAAATTTATCAGCTCAAGGAAAAAAACACTGATAAAACCCCTCTATATCAAGGCTACTACGAAAAAGCACTGATAAAAGGGTTCCACTTTAATGGCACTAAAAAAAGTGCTGATAAAGGGGTTCCCTTTATCAGCGCTAAAAAAGCGCTGATAAGGGGTCACTTTTAACAGTTCTTTTTTCACTTTTAAAGGCGTTCCTTTATCAGGGCTTTTTTTAGTGCTGATAAAAGGGTAGCGCATCCCTTGCCCATTTTTGTAGTAGTTTTACTTGAATTTTTTTGCCCCTTCCCGAATTCTTCTACACAGGAAAGCCACACGGTTCTCTCCTGGATAACTCTACATAGCTTGTTCACCATAAGCAAGGTCTGTACCAAATATGTTCCAACCACATGTGTCATTAGTCACACAGTCATAGACACAGTCGACTCTATATAGTGTATTAGAATGGGACATGGTGTGTACAACCTGTGTTTTATCCACCAGTGTCATTAGTCACCCAGCCTGATATAAGGCCTCTTTGGCACAGCGTGTACTCCTAGTACTCGGCATGTTCTACCCAAGTTTCACAACCCCATGTATCTACTCACACAGTCAATCACACTGTTAAAGACTATATGAAACGTAGATACAATAAACAGTATGTAATTATGAAATGTTGTATCTTAGAGAACAGAAGAACACATGGCGTCTGTTTAAAACACAACCAGTCGAGTTTTGTGGGTTTCTAGATAGTAGACCCTATGAAACATCTCTGAAACCCTTAAAGACTTAAAATTTTGCCCAATGAATGAAACATTCTGACCTATGAGATCCCATAATCCCATAAATTAATGTTTGGAATCCTTATACATATAATAACATGAAAAAATTCAACTAAAGGTCATACATGATCCACCAAATTCTGATCCAAGAGGGCCTATAACACAGCAGAGACTAAATTTTGGTGTCCATACAAATGAAATGTTACATATAAGAAATACCCTATCAAATAGTAGGTGTTCTATCAAGGAATCTATCACAACAACATGCATATCAAGCATGACATCTATCATAATAGCTTGAAAAAAGTAATGACCCTAAATAGCATGACACGAATGCATGGAATGTGATCAGTATAATGTGCCTATATAGTGAATGGGATGGAATACATTCATATCATAGGGTTTAAATAGAAATATAATGACAATAATATAAATCATAACATCACAAAACAAGTTTATCACCCAATAGTGAAAGAAAATCAACTGTAACGACTACAAAACTAGAAAAAAAATTCCAACATTTAAGTTAACTTGGATTTTCCCTATACACAGGATCTCTACTCCTAGGAACAGTTTATTTCCTAATACCTATTCATTCCTATACATGTCTATAGGCTCCAAACATTAATAAAAATCATAAAATAACCTCCCGTGATAAAACATTGTAACATCCTAGATCCGGGTGCTACCCAAGGGTACACCATACATGGTTAATCAGATGGCCTCAAGAGCAT
This sequence comes from Viscum album, assembly GCA_963277665.1. Taxonomy (NCBI): domain Eukaryota; kingdom Viridiplantae; phylum Streptophyta; class Magnoliopsida; order Santalales; family Viscaceae; genus Viscum; species Viscum album. The sequence continues at coordinate 1,380,374,545 of OY728152.1, forward strand.
TTCAACAAACACCAGAGGATGGTGACTAGTAGTGAGGGCCCTGGGTGTGAAAATGGGGAAACTATGACCTCATTGGAAGAGAATCACAGCGGAATAACAATAAATTAGATTAGAAGTATAAATACCATTCAACGAAGTAAAAAGCGGAAGAATGATAGTAATAAAAATTAAAACATATATATAGATATAATTATGCACGTCACAGGTATTTAGTAATGCATTCAAGCATGTCACAATGATGGAAATACATCACTAAAACAAAAATATTGAAAACAATAAGTAACTCTAATAGCCTTAAAAGCCCCATATTGGTCCCATTCTCTCCATCTCCAACAGCAATCATGTACCTGAAGTAGAAGGGAGAATTCCCTTATCTATACCTGCAACCATATAATTTTTTAGGGTCGAAAGGAATGACACAAATAGGGTGTCAGATGAATCCCATGAGGCAACCACTAAATGATCTGTTCCTAACTATCAGTGAATTTTTATAGCAGGCAATATGAAAAATGACGCAATAAACAAAGAACTACTAAAAAGAAAAAAATACTAAAGTTTACAATTACATTAATTTACATTTTTATATTAATTAAGTCTCTTGAATAATGAAATATTGAGATCTATCATATGATAGGTATCCCTTATCAAAAATAAAAATGGATTTATTAGAACACCCTCTAACGATCATGTAAGATCGAGTCAATATTGTGTTTTCTCTATTCTTACTCTTCATAATTAATCAATCATTCACTGGAAACCCTCTTGGAAAGATATCATAGTCTACCCCCTCTGGTTCAAAATATAATCAATTCAATAATGATATAATGACAATCTGGGAATGCTTGCATATATTAACCACTACATCCTCAAAAAAACAATTACTCTATAAGGATTCACTCATTGTCAATTCCCACAATGGTCTTTTATTGACAAACTATAGACTCTCTGAGGAAGCACTCAATGTCAATTCCCCATGTGGTCTCATAAAATTATACTATAGAAACTCTGAGGAAGAACACACCATCAATCCCCACTATGGTAGTGAAATTTAAATATAACACACACTATGAGAAATAAATCGACTTAAATTACCCCTATGGTCTAACTACACTAGTTTCTCACATCCATGTGTAATACAATTGTAAAAAAATGATATCTAGGAGCCCAAACTAATCTCAACTACTACAAGGAGAAGCCTCAAAAATGCATAAAACATTCATTTAATAAGAAGAATCGAGAAATCAATTACATCCAAACAAGAAAGGAAAGGAAACAAGGACTACCTCATAGACAATATAGATCAAATGACCAAAATAATTAAAATTAAGAAAGCACCCACGGGGTGTCCCTAAATATGTAATTTAGTATAAAGAATCAAAAAACCCTTAATTTAACAATAAATCTAAGGTAGATGATAATGGGGTTCAATTCCATAACATGAAATACCCAAATCATGGTTAATCGACCCGTATACATATATAACTCAATGACAAACATCAAAAGTCAATAATGCAGTTACCTTGACATTTATCGATTAACACTCTTGAACGTCGACCCTTGAATAGGACTAGAACATCGTATATCTTTAAAAAAGGTGAAAAAGTCGATCCTCGGAAAACTCATGAAAGAAGAGAAATCAAGAAGAGTGACTCTAGGGAAAAATATAACTCAACGATTGGAATGCAAAACACAAGGCCTCGCCTCAATCGGAGCTCAAACAGAGGAAAAAGAGGCACTTGAAGATAATTGAATGCAAGTCACTCTCATGTACGAGACACGTGAAGAATAAATGGGATCTAGATATGTGACGTGACCCCAGTCTGATTAATCAAATAAAAAGAAAATTACATGGCATGTTCATTTAAGTTACACACCATGTACGAGCCTCAACAGAACCCCAATTTAGGTGGTCCACACAGTCAGGTACGCGGCTGTTAGATGGCCAGTGCACAGCTACCCATGACAACAGAGTACACGACGTGTACTCAGGGTTACACGACATGTACTTAGAAATTTTATTGAATTATTCCTTTGGTCTTAAAAAACAACATGAAACTATATCAATACCTGGAATGAAGATCTAGGTTCACAAACAGAGGATTTTAAGACTATTGAAAACTCGATTCATTTTTTGTAATGCCCCGACCCCAGTTACCCAGAGTCGGTGCATTATTACATAACATTGGCATGATCACCAGAAAGTCTCAAAAGACCGATTAGTTTAGTGTCCATGGAAACACTAGATACATTAAAAAAATTTACATTACATCATAAATAAAACATTTTGTCTTCATATCCCCTCATACTATCCCTACAGGTAATTCATAAATTACTTCTTCATAATCCTGGGAAAAATAAAACATTGAAAGGGGTGACCTCAGATGCTCAGTAAGGATAACTTTATAGCAGAAGCTTTCATAGATAAGAATAAACACTTAAAGAAGTTTATAACTAAAACAAAAGACTTTTTTAAACTTGAACTTCAGCATAAAATGGAAAAGATAAAATAAAATAATGCCATTTACTTACTCACATGGATATTCTACTAGTCAAATGATCACATGAAATATCAATAACCACTTTCATAATGATGGAATGCATAATTCCAGACTATCATAACCACATAGCCAAGGACTCGTGCCAAGACTACAAATAAGATTTTTCCAAGGCCTTGTGCCAAGACAATAGTTTGTTTCATTAGACCTACTGATGCATCGAGGAGCTATAGCGGGCTCCACCCGTTACTTAAAATGTCCAATTCATTCCTCATATGAAAAGTTTGAAACATAGCATAAAAATTCGTATTAAAACTAGCATGTGAAATGTCATTACTTATCCATAAACCATGAATGGTATAAAAATAGCACATCCACAGTCGAACATAACTCATTCGATACAGTATGGAAGATTGTATTGTATCACATTAACCTCAATCAAGAATAATTAAGGATGTTGACATAGATGAAAATAATTATCAAAACTATTTGAGAGAAATATCCCACTTTTTCTTGAAATCATTTAAATGTCACACTATTTGTCAAGAAGCCACTTAAAAATAGATTTTTTAATAAAAGTGTCCCATACCACTTTGAAACTTTATAAAAAGAGTTTCAATTTTAAAACTTTAATGTAAATATAAATAAATCCTTAAAACCATTTTTAAAACATGGACATTAATGAGAAATATTTAGATTAATAAGTCTTTAAAACATTTAAAAATGGTATTTTAGTTAGAGATTCTAACCAAAAGAGAGACACTTGAATACAAATAATTGAGGTAATCAAAACATTGTAATATCATGAGAATTAAGGGATTCATGATATACTATGTCAAAGTACATTATATACACCACATAAAATTGATTTGGTGTATAACAACAAAAATTCTCAATGGAATTTAAGTTGAGATGAAATCTCTCATAAAGGTCGTATCCTTAGGTTAAGGATAAATAAACGACATAGTTATGTGTGAAAAATATAAATACACTAAATATGATTGGATATTCAGTGTAAAACAATAAAAGGGTATTCACACATAATCTTTTAAAAACAACACCAATGAATTGGATGTTTAACTCAACAAATGAAGAATGAGTTAAAATTACTCTTATCAAATTCATATCGATTACTTGAGAAATTATCAATGGAGTGATTATGTGTATCAAAAGTATATCCACAGAAAATGGGATTGGAAATTATGACATAAGAAAATGAATAGTTATTCCACACATAATCTCGGATTAAAATAATCAATGAAGTTTGCGTAAAGCCGAATAAATGGAAATTGAAATTTCGAATTCCCTTGTCGATTAGGTAACATACGAAACATACACCCATGAAAGAAGGATGATACAATGATGATGTAAATACCCATAAATTAATGTATATTACACAATTAGTAAATTAATGGTAAGTACACATACACCACATGCAATAATTAAGTGGTGAACAATGGAATCCCCACGAAATAAAGAGTGAGTTAAGAAACCCTTACCTTGTACATTTCCTTGGTTGGGGGTAGGTTAGCCTCCTGTATAATGTTGAAATAATTTTTTATTCAATTATACATGAATCATATACATTAATATGATATCATATATGATCTTTTAACATTGCTTTGTTAATAATATCTTAGAATTATCATCGTTTCGGGTGTTAACTTACTCGTTTTATTTTATATGTTTTGTTACATAAGCCATGTTTTCAGGGATAGGTTGTATCTTATTCATATCTAGAATTATATAATGTTCTTAAATATTAATTTTAAATCATCAAATGATAATTATACTTGAATTGATATGATGGAGAATGAATGTCATCGCGTTTGTGGAGACGGTAGTCCACACGTACGCACGAGAGACAATATCATTCTTTTGATATTAAAATAATATATACTTGGATGGTATATTATATGTAAAGAATCATCATAATGTTATATTTATTGTTTAAATGAATTATACATCATTATTATACCAATCCAAATAATAATATATTGAATAACAATTACACTACGACGTGGAGACGGTAAGCCGTACGTACGCACATATGGTGACATGTTATTCAAAGGGTGGATAGAATACTGAATATGGTTGTACCATATTTATAATAAAATCACAGTATATATAAGATATTGGAGTTATTATTTTATAATGGTAATAACAAAGAAAGATGAAGTGGAAGAAGAAAGGAACTTCAAAAGGGGTGGTGAAAACATTACCTCTTCTTCGGGTTCTTCCTTTTGATTTGATAAAAAGGGCTCTTTAGGATGGCTTTCTGATCAAACTAATGCCTCTAGGTTGTAGTGAGGGAAGTTGAGAGAGTATTTGGGCTGGGTTTGACCGAACCAAAAGGCTTTTATGGTGTGAAGAAATGAGAAGGAGGAGTTCCCTTTTATAAGAGGGGTGAGGGGCACCTTTGGAAAAGCTAGAAATATTAATTTATAATAAATTCATATTCGGTTTCTAATGGCTCCAAAGTTGATTATTTAAAGGTTAAGGTGGGTATAGGTCTAAATCCATTCATCCAATAGAATTTAGATAGGTTTGGATCATTATATTAACCTTATCTGTTAGTTTTAATTCTTGGATAATTAGTTTGACATTTACCATGTCGCTTCGTATTTTTATATTATATAGTTAATAAACTTAGAATATAAATCCAAGCGACCCCCAAGTGGTCCATTAATGATAAATCTATCATTATTTAAGTCTCTTGGCCGAACCATGGATTTTCAGGAATTTAATATCAATTAACAATATAATATTTGTTTTAAAAACTCTTTTATGTCAATTTTGACAATATTCAATAGTTAATTTTTGTGAAACTAATAACAGGATGATTACTTCAAAAAAGTCAATTAAATCAATACTAATATGTCATATTATCCTATAAATTTTTTTTAATTCACTAAAAGGAAGAAATTATATTTATTTTGGTATTTATAATATCAACTATTTTAATTTTTCACTATTATGGTAATTTCTGCATCATCATTGTGTCATACATAATTTAAATTATTTAATGTCTAAAAATTATAAATAAAATATCATTATGTAATAAATCATATTATATTTATATTGAACTTTTAAAATCGAATTTATCTTATGTATAACCCTATATTGAAAATGTATTAGTAAATAAACATTTATTTTAACTATTTTAACTCTTCTTTGAATTAAATATTAATAAATGTCCTAATATAATCCAAGTAGACCTAAATGATAATATTTTAGTCCTAAGGTTGGTTTTGGTAGAGATACACTTTTCCAATAGAATTAGTAATGTGTTAGGGTAATATTAATATCATTTTTACCCTTAATTACCCTTTTTACTTTTAACCGTGGTAAATAAAAGTAAAAAGTTATTATTCACCGAAAATTATTTTCATCTCATTGAACAACATTTTACTTCTTGACTGTCTCTCATATTTTCGAAATTCCATTCACAGAATTGGTAAAATTAAGTTTTATAAAAAATTCAGTTTTTTAACTACCACTTAGTAGTTTCACTATTCATCAAAAAATTGATGTTTATCAGAACAATGCCAAAATTTCACCCTAAGCTATAATTGATATTCAGAATTCAAAAATGATATATATTTTACAAAATTAAAAAATATAAGTTGAATTAATTAATTTTATAATTAATTCCCGCTGTCACAACAAGTAGCGTGTTTTTAAGAAACAATATATATCAAAATATTGACAATTGTTTAGGTCCAATTTCAAAGTGAAATTAATTATAATAAACAACATTGGATAAAATGGTAAAAATATATTCTAATTATACTTTGAAACAACTCAATAATATAATTTATCACTATAAATTATTTTGATTAAAAAAAGTTGTTTTTAAGTATTTTTTACTATTCATAAATATTGGAAGTTCTTAGAAAAATACCAAAAATTCATCTTAGGATAATTTCAATATTCCGAATCCAAAAATGAAGTACATTTTGAAATATAAAATATATATAATTTCAAAAAGTAGGTACTACTATTCATAACGACTAGTTTGATTGGTTGTGGTGTGATAGAACTCGATGTTGCGTACAACACATGTTATCACATTATTCAAAGAGAAGCGTATCGTATAAGCTTGGGGTGTTACATTTTTTATATTATTATAATAATTAAAGTATTAAATAATAATAAATATGTTATAAAATTTTATTTATAGTTATATTTAACATTTATAAAATTTCTATAGAAATATTTTAAGGAATTACTAAAAAAATACATTGTTCTTTGAGATGCTAAGTGAACCATATTGCAATAAACACTTTCAAATAAGAAATAAATGAATTATGGTTAGAAGATAAATATGTCATTTATATAAGAAAGTAAAATTATATTTTTTACACTGGAATATCAATGTACTGTTGGATGATGGAGGTGATGGTATGGTAGAAGAATAAATTAATTTTAAATGTGTAAATTGAGAATATTAAATCATAAATTATATCTCCCTTAAGAATTCAATAAGGAAATTTTAATTGGCCTTTTGGTGGGAACAAAAGAACTAGAGAGTTGGTTGAAACATTGTGAAGATAATTGGGGTGATATATTGTATGATCCAAGGCTTATCTATTTTGTGGAGAAGGGGCTTTATGGTTTGGTTCTTACAAGGGAGAGAGGGATGTTTCAAAAAATTATATTCATTATTTTGTGATTTCATTTCATGAATATAAATGTTAATGATTTTTTGTTACTGTATATCATAAATTTTTCTTTTTATTTTTAACTAATTAGTGTTTAAAATATCCATGTCTCAGATATTCATGTAGTTAGCTTTAAATGTTAGCTATCATAATTTGAAAATTTTCACTATTCACAAAAACTCAACTATTTTAGAAAAAATATAACCCAAATCATTTTTTAAATGTAGACTTTAGAATTGATATCGATTTTATTAAAACATACTAATTATTTATAAATAATATATATGAAAATGAATATTATTTTAAATAATAATATTTATTATAAAATTATTATTATAAAATTTAGGTTTCACAAAAATAAAAACACTTGTTTTCTAAATCTTAAAACATTTAATTCCTCATATCATGAAATAAATTAAAAATATTTTCATTACATATTATAGATATTTAATATTTTACACTTCTATATGTGAGGATAATATCTTAATAGTATGGTTACTATTTCAAATGGTCATATTAATATTCCAACAATCATATTTGAATTCAAATGTTAAAATTTTCTATGGTTATATGGTTTACTACATTGAATAAATAAATAATCCTTCATTTACTAGAAATTTAAATATATTTAATCTCAAATATATATCTATATAAATAATTATAAATTCTCATTTTCATAATTCATTTTACGTTAAAAATATTTTTTTTCATTTTTGTAATGATTTTTGTGAGTACAGTTATTCTGGTGGATTGAACATATCCAAATTTTTAAATATTAGTTATCTTTTTACCTATTTTAAAACTTTTTTAATTATTTATATTATTATGAAAAAAAATATATAAAAAATTATTGTTAAAATTAATGTAATGAAATTTTATTTTTAAATATTGTGGCATATGTTCTTCAATATTTATGAGATATCATAAGTGAAATTTGATGGATTTAATTCTAGGTTGTAATAATCATCCACCATTAATAATTATTACCCTTTAAAATTATTGTTACATACTTTGATGAAAATTTTATGGTACTTAATCTTAATTTATTTATCCATATCCTTTGTCACCCCCTCGTACATATGGTTTCACCATTTTAATTTAACTCGAATAGTTATCTAGTTTCATAGAACAATATCTATATGTTCCTAGATCCTCTCTGATTAATAGTCACTCTAATACCCGAAAAATTCTAAATGAGTGACAATTATTCAATTTAGTGTATAACCTGAAACCCCAAGCATAGAATAGAATATAACATCCCAAGACCTAAAAATGTATTTAATATTTTTATCTACTATATAGGTTGCAATTAATATAATAATATGTTTATTTGAAACAAAAATAAAAATGTCATTCTTTTATGAATTGTGTTACTCACAAGATTGAATTTTACGGAACAACTATCTATTATTAAAATATTTTTATTTAATATCATAAGATATAGTATAGCCATTAAGTTATTGGTTATGAATATTATTAACAAAATAAAGAAGATATGATTTACGAAAATATAAAATGAATTCATAGTTCCCCAACTAATTATAAGATTTGTAAAATCCCGTTCAATATAAAATATATGTTTTATACTCACAAAGGATTTTTATCATAATAAATCAAGTTAATTATAATTATTAAATGAAATTAATGAATTATATATATATATATAATATTGAATAAGTTATTTTTAAAATGAACTAAATATATTTTATAATCATAAGATAAGAATAAATAGAGTTTTTTTTCTTAAAATTACTATTCTTCAAAAAAGGAAACATTGTTTCCTTTTAATTGAATACTTAATTCCAAATTAAATTTTGTGAATTTTTTATGAAAAAATAGATAAAATAGTTATATGTTTAAATTAAACACTATCATAGGGTTATTTTTTTGTATTTTACAATGATGTTTTATTTATTATGTGTAATGAAAAGTTGTTAATTCCTATTGGAACTACTTTTTTGTATAATATAGTTTTTTATAATAATTATTTTTAAAATAATCCTCAAAAAAATTATAAAAATAGAACATAAAATAACTAAATTGATTTCAGTTAAATAAATTTTTTATTTATATTATATATAAAAACATTTAAAATATTTAAAAATTTATATTTTTAAAAACCAACTTTGTCGTCTGATCTGCAGTATTAATTTTTAATTAATTAATACCACATATGTGATATGAATTTAGAAGTGTGGATTAAATATTTTCAATTATAAAAATTTATATTTTTCAATAAGGTAAACTAATTTTATGATAGAAATTGCTATTGAAAGTTATTAAAATTAATTATAGTGATTAAGTGAAAATTAAGCTTATGAAGGGATTGATCCTTAAACATAAATGCCAAAATATCCTAGAAACATGGTCAAAACCAATTTTATGGACATATTTCTACCATATAATACCTTTTCAATAATTTAATCAATTATTGGAGCCTCATGACATGAAAAAAAACATTAGTTTAATTCCCACCTTAGAAAATGTACATGAATGCCACTCCTCCTACACATTAAAAACGAAATCAACCCTCCCACTTTTTAACACCATCAAAACCCTTTCGAAAATCCAATGTTTGACAAAAAAAAGATCAAAAAATCCATAACATCAACATATAATATGAAATTTAGTCAAAAAACAATCCAAGATGAGTTTTTTGTATAAACTAAAAGGAGTTAACCAAATAAAATGTAATGTTCTTCAACAATGACTTTTGTATCATTTTCTTCTACACAATTAATTTTTTAATTCATTATTATAAAATAACAGAATTATAATAAATATATAGATTTTCATTTTGATGAGTTTTATTTCTAATATTTCACAAACATCTTTCAAAATGGGTTACACAATCATCGTTCATATGTACGTAAGATTTCCACATCGGCAATCGATGCCATTTGTTATATAATTTATGAATTTTAGTAAATGAAAACAATGATAGATTTATAGTTTATACAATATTTATATTATATTTATAATTTATTTGTGTTTATTTAATTATTATATATCTCATACAATCATTATTTACTTTTTTGTGATACTACAACATCATTTGTAGACGTGTGGACCACCACCTCCTCGAATGGATGTGATTTGTTCACTCTCTAGATAGAATTTATAATGGTTTATTTTAATTAACTTATGAGATGTATAAGAAAAAATTATTAAACTTTAAATATAAAATATTTATATACTATTTACTTTCTATTCATTTATGTATGGTAAGGAAATGGATATTACCTTCATACGTACGTACAACCTACCATCTCTATGAACGATGTAATTAATTACCTATCTCCATAAGTAATATATTATTATAAATACATATATAATTTGAATATTTTATATTTTCATAATGTTTTACATATTGGATATGTTGAAAACAATATTGACATAAGAATAACAAAAATAACAAGTCAATACATACTCAAAAAACTATTTAGTTAACACTGTGAATAATGAAAATAATGAAACATTATTAACACTTAGTAAAATTATATTACAAAAACATCACATGTGATATTATGAATATGATTATTTCTCTTTTATAAGTTACTAAAATTCATAATCCACTAATATATCAGGTTAATGTATGTTTACCTGGAAGGTTGTGCAAGGTAAGGTATTTCATATCAATTTACATTACATTGAATCTTATTTGTAATTATACCAAAATTCACTTTAATTTGTTGTATATATTTCCATTATAATTTAATATCATGAATAAATTATAATTCATTGTATTTTATGCTTCACAATGAAATATTTCATTCAAATGGGTTTGACTTGAGAAATACCATGTGGTAAAAGTTATCATTCCTATATCACTCCCTTTTGTGATAGTTAACGTTATCTTGAAATAGTCCCCCCATTATAGATATTTATTTTGTAAATTAATATTTAAATATAAATATTCCCATGAAATGGATGTCATTATTTCCCAAACTAGATATAATTTTTACATATAGTGTTCAATTTAAATGTTATTTTAAATATTGATAAATTTTTATCTTTTACTCAATAAATATATTTGATGACAAGGAAGGTTGTTCATTAAATTGACTATCCAATATAATATGACTTATTTTATAATGAACTATATCATTTTTTGACTATTTGATGAAATACCCTCTATGCATCTCCTGTCTCATGAGATAAACTTTTTTGGGTATCATTAGAAAATTGATTTTCACTAAGAATTTTTTAATCTATTCCGAGGATAGATCAAAATGATAAATGTATCATGTTACTGGGAAACATGACATAAAATAGTTATTAATTGAACATATTAAAAAAAATATTATTTTGATCCATGATATTATATCTTTTACATTATCCATAAATTCACTTTTATTCTCATTTTATCGATTACATGGAATGTGTGTTCAATTGTTTAAAATGATATATTCATTGTGCTATATCCAGTTATTTTAAATGGAATATGTGTCCAGTTTTTTAACATTCTATGTTTCTTAAGGAATTTCTTCTTAGTTTATTGATTATATGGGATGTGTGTTTAGTTATTACCTTTCAATGCAGATTATTCTAAGTCATTCATTATTTCATCTATTATACATTACCCTTACATAGAATTTGACCTCAGCCTTATTTTATTTAATTCCCCCAGGAATCCATGAAGTGTAATATTAAATATTTTCAACAATATTTTAAGTGGGAATAATGTTTCACTAAAAAAACCATTATTTTTTGATTGTTCAATTCATTTGAAATTCAATACTCAGGTATTTCTCTGGTATACAATGACTAATAAAGGGATAATTCAATTGTGCTACATTTCTTTGAAATCGTGTTTATGTAATGGTAGTAGACACCTGCTCTAGGACTTTTGGGTTCAGTGAACTGTAGTTTTTATCAAAGTAAATTTATTAGAAACCATGGCAGAAATATTTAGAAAAAAATTATTGAACACAACGATAATATTGAATTTTTAGAAAATTATAGAATAACAACCTAAATGTTTATATAGATAGATATAATGTTGTTTTACATGAAATATATCAATTTCTAGTTACTAAAATTGAGTATGGTTTTGGTACAGATATACCTAGTAGTAAAAATCACAAAATCTTTGTCGTGATTGACTCAAGAATAAACTGGTACATGAAAAAAGACCTTACAACCCAAATTTTTTTAACAGTCCCGAGATATATGCTTATGATAATTATAATTTTCAATAGAAACAATTAGGATGGATTTGAATAGATAATGATAATTGACGACCTTGTTTAATCTTGATGTGTATTTGATAAAATAATATGTGTCAATATATAGCCACCCTAAAAATATATATATGGTTTTCCCACTCTAGTATATGTTTCTCACACTATTATTTTTTGTTTTATTCAATTTCTTGATCCTGAATGAGTCCAGTTAATATTGACAATGAAGGATAAGGTAGTGGAAATGAGAAAAAAATGAGATGTTGATTGGACTGAGTGATATCATGTGGATTCTTAATCAGTTTTCTTGAATTATTATTAACAATATTTACAATAAGAAACTGTTGAACTCACCAAAGAAGAGAATGATAGGATTTCTTAAGATATTGAGTGGTGGAGAATGTGAATAAAAAGAGACTCAATTTCCATCATTTAAGAAATTTAGAAGGAGAAACCGTAAAATTTGTCTTAATGGAATGGGTAATTTTGTTATTTTTTGAAATAAATACATAATGAAAATAAATACTAAGAAAAAATGAAGGGTCTGATGGAATGGAAATAAATATTACCCTATGTTTACATTTATTTTCTATTTCATTAAATTTGGGGAACCATGGAATTACCTATGTTAATTAAAACTTTTATTGGATAAACACTAAACTAAGGAGGGACCTATGTAGAAATAAATTGATAACCTATTTATGTGTTGATATTTTTTTGAAAATGGTAGTTATTATGTTATTTAATGATTAAATATCAATGATTTCAATAAAAATTAATTGGGAAATTATATTAATTTCATATAGAAAAAAAGAAAAACCCATATAATAAGTGACATCCCATCAAATATAGCAAGGTAGTGGGGCTTGAGCTCATGACCGAAGGGTGATAGGGTTTCACACATACCACATGCCAACATAATGTCCTCAGAAATGTGTAATTTTTTATAGTTAAAAAATTTCATGAATTCATGTTAATGATGAACAAGTTGTATCAATTTTAGGGATTTTTATTTTTAATTTATTAGACTCTGAATATAGTTAGAGACAAATATAATGACTTTTTTATAAGTATTATGATCTATTAGAAGAAACTTTTAGTGAGTCGTTAATAAAAAATCATCATTTTTGGATATCCAATTCAGAAGTATGGGATAGATTAAAATTTTATCTAAGAACAAAAAAAGGTAGAATTTTTAATATGAAATTCGAACATATCATGTATTTATATTTCCTTATATGGTTGGTTAAAAAATGAATTCCCAAACATTAAGAAAAATGATATTCAAACAAAAATGGTATCCTAATATCATTTTTTAAGTGGTGGTCTTTTAAATCGACTTAGATTTTTGGATTTGAGGCCATCAACATTCTGAGGATAAATCACTTTATACTGATCGATGACCTCAATCGAACACTATAATTATTTACACATTTCCTCCAAGTCAAATTTTTTAATTTGCACTCATTTTATTCTTTTTCAAAACCTAGTTATGTGTTATTCCATATGACATTTTGACTTAAAATTTTATGTAATTAAAATGTTATTTTATAAACACTTCTCACAATGTGGGATTTTAATAAAGTAATTTTAAAATATCAAACCCTATATTTTGAATATCATGTATAAATTGACTAGAAATAATTTATTTAATGTGGGTAGAATATAACACCCCCAAAATAATAGGAGTAACTTTTATACAATAGCATATGTGACACCTATCATCAAGAATAGAAAAGAATATTACATACTGAGACATTAAAATAAAAATACTATATTAATATATTGAATAGTTTTCAATGAACACAATACTGATTTAGATTGCTTCACATGTAACAACACATTTCTTCGATGACTTGCATTACACACAAGTTCACTTTTTACCGAAAATATATTCTATTAAAAAACAAATATATAATATAATATGATAGGACATAGATATTAAGTTATAGGTTTTGAATATTATTTAATATCTTATGAAAATATATTTTTAAAAAAAATATAAAATGAACTCATAGGTGACCAACTAATTAGAAATGATTAAAAACCCAATTAAATATAAAATGAATTATTTTATACTCACCAAGGTATTTTATCATAATATATATATTTATTTAGAATTATTGAATTTTATTGATGAAATATAAATATTTATATTCAATCAATTATTTTTAAATTTTATCTAATATATTTGATAGGCATAAGATAAGAATAAATCTATTCTCATAGTTAAATATTGTATTTTTCTAAGAGGTCATTCTTATGCCTTTTAATGTCACACAAATTCTAGAATTAAACAATTAAAATTTTATATTTCAAAATAAAGATTATTTTTTAAATCCATATATCCAAATTATCATATTATTAATATTTGGAATTCTTCTATGAAGTTTGATTTTTTGATTAAAATTGATAATACTGAATTTTAATAGATAACATATTTTTCGTTAAATTTATTTTTATATTATAATTAAATTGTAAATTAGTTTTGATGTTAAATTATAACAATATTACATCAATGAAACCTATTTTTTTATTGGAATAAATTTGATATTGAACATAGATAAGAAATCATTTCAATATTTTGAACATTGTTACATTAAAAATATGCTTTGTTGTCCCATCTCTAGGATTAATTTTATATTAATTTCGTCCAATTTTGTTATATGAGTTTTTAAATATGGATTAAATATATATAATAAGTTTATTTTATAATTTATCATATGTAAATGTTATAATTTGGTAAAAAAATATTACTGTATGTTATTAAAATTATTTACATCAATTAAGAAAACAATTAATTTAAAAATAGACTAAACCATAAAATTAAGTGTCAAAATGAATTAAATTTTTTAAAAAAACCATTTTATGGACATATATCGTCTAAATAACCCCTTTTATATAATTGTTTCTATTATTGGAACAACCATACATGGAAAAAAAGCTTCTATAATTCCCTCTTTCGAAAACATACAAGAATGCCACTTCTCCTCCACTATAAAAACCATTGACCCCTCAAACGTAGTCATTCTTATAATTCCCATTTGATAAGTAAAACTCTTCATATATAAGAAACAAAAAACTCTCCCCTTATCTTAGAATGTTTAATTTACTCATATTAAAAATCATGTAAATATTTTGATATAAACCATATGGTGTTATCTTTATAAAAGGTAACATTATTCAACAATTGCTTTTCCATCATTTAGTTCTACACCAATTCAATTATTTATATGGAATGATTATAAAATAAAAGTAGTGTCATCAATATATTTAGAAGTTTTTATTTTAATAGTTTGATCTACACTTTCACAATCATCTACAAAATGGTATATGTGATCATCATTCGGGTGTACGACAGAATATAGCCTCCTGAACTAATGTTGTTCATTCTTCCATATACAACATTTAATGGTTGGAAATAATGATTTATTTATAGTTTATATATGATATATATTATATTTACAATTTTTTAAAACTTATATAATTATTGAGTAGCTCTTAACCTCATGAATTCCATTTTTGGAATTCTATAACATCATTTGTGGATGTGTGGACTACCACCTCCTGAAAGAAACATTATTAACCAACCATATAAACTGAATGCTTAAAGGATCATTTTAACAAAAAAAATTGATGTATATGATACAATTATTATAATATAATTATAAAATTAACATATAATATTTACTTTTATTTCATTTAAATATCATAAAGAAGTTGAAGTAGCATTCATGCGTACCTTCGACCTACCATCTCCCTGAATAGAGAATTTCATTTCCTATCCCCAACAATTATGGACAATTAAAAATATATATTTACTAAATATATATGATATTTAAAACATGTTTTACATCTTAGATATTATTTAATCATGACTGATGTAAAAATTAAAAAAAATTCAAAAAACACTAAAAACTCTAGGCAATTTACACCTGAAATAGTGATAATAGGGAACAATAATTGACAAAAGGGTAATAAGATAATATAAAAAGAGAACATATGATATTTTAAAAATGATTAATTATCAATAATAAGTTAGTGTAATTTTCAAAACCCTTATACAGGAAGTTAATTATTGTTCTCCAAAAAGAAAACATAGTGTAAGATATTTTATCTCAATTTACATTCTATTTAGACTTGTTTGTTATTATATAAAAATCCACATTAATATGGAGTATATAATTCCCCTTTGTCATTTAATATCATGATTAACTCAAACTACATGGTATTTTAGCTTTCACTTCGATCTACATCATTCAAGGGGTAGTGACATGAAAATTACCATGTGGAAAAGGTTATCATTTTCATTATCACTCTCTTTTGTGATTGTATAAATTTTATTGGAACAATCACTCCACTATAATTTTTTTTACATAAAATTTTAAATATGAATATTCTCATGAAATGGATATCATTATTTAATAAATTTTATACCATTATTCAATATGGTGTTCACCTTGAAAATTATATGAAATATTGATAAATTTGTATTTTTTTACACAATAGAGATATTGGATGATTAAGAATTTTGATAATTAATTAAATCAATTATTTGATAAATTAAGAATGATTTGGGAAAAAAATTTAATGTTCGGGAGCTAGATAATTTAATACCATGGACTACCAATTAATTATTTATTAAATGATGGGTGAACCCCCCATTCAAAGCACATATGAACATTCACGGTGGTCTGAAGTGATGATGTCTGAGGGAATCCCCCCAAACCACATCCTTACAATCCTGAGTAAGTGAACCTAAACTGGAATATATAATAAGAGGATCCTCTTCACTTCCTACTCAAGCAATGGAATCCGCATCTTAATTGGCTTCTCTCTATAAATGATGAACCTCGCACCCTTGATTTATTTCCTTCACAAAACTTCTGATTTGATAAATCAGATACCATAAAGGATCTTCTTTCCCTTGGATGGACCGTACCGGAATCTCGGAATCTGATTCAGCCTCCAAGACCTATAAGCCGAATCTTCTATAGATCGAAAAACCAGAATGAAAGGCCTTCACCTCCATGAAAAAGGAGTTCCTCGTCCCATAAACAGCGCTAAAAGCCATCAAAACTAACCCATTTGTGTCCCGGAGAAAATCACCCACTGTCTTGTAACCATTCTTAAAAGAACCATCAAAATTAAGATTCAAAAAATTCACTGGAGGAATCCATCTAACCACTCTACTATGCAGATTATTAAACACACTAGGATTACTCAGGAACCTACCAAGAACATGTGATCGGTGACCGCATTTCAAAATTGAGGTCATCTCAGGTATGAGAATCTTATATCTTACCTGAAGAAAAGACATCAAAGGTTTTTTATCCAGTCTGTTCAAATTCCATGAATCCCATAAAATCCATCAAATGGCACCGAACATAATGTATCGAGTCCTGCTCTCCATATCGTAGTGGTCTGACCCCATAAACCAGAACCCAATGAAATCCTGCAGCAACTCATAATCTCTCTTAATAACTATCCGAACATCAATCACAAACCATAAGCCAGTAGCCCGTTCACTCAAGAAGAATAAGTGCAAAGCAGACTCCATGTGTGGACTACATCATCAAAAACAACGATAATCTAGAAAAATTCCCTTTAATTGAACATTATCTTCCATTGTAATTGCTCGATTCCACAGCCTCCACATCAGAAAATTCATCTTCATGGAAACATCCTTAAACCATAAACGCAACGCCCACACATCCCGTGTAGGAATCTCAGGAATCAGTCCTCTGTAATCCATCTCGTGGAACATACCTGGGGACGACTTGGTGAAGAAGCATCTATATGCCTCCTCCATAAATGTAATAGAATAGAAAAATATCAATCTATTCCTTGCTCAGGATGGCCTCCAACAAGGAATGATAAGAGATTTCCTCTTTCAAAAATAAGTCAATCCTTGGACATCCTAGAAAAAAAATTATCTCCCACCATTTATCCCTCCATAAATTGATATTTTCCCTTCCAACCACCCATTGGGAAACCTCATGCAACTCTTCAAAATGGTGAAAAACATATTTAGCCATCTTCGATAACTTTCCACAATGGTTGACCCAGTCATCCCACTATTTCCCATAACGGTTTCTAAGAAAGGAGTCACATAGGGATTCACCCACTAGAAAATCCCAACCCATTCGTTCTTGTAATTATTTCTTGACATCATTAATGACCCTTAATCCAATACCCCCCTCCCCCACTGATTTAGCCATACGTTTCTAGGAGGCCCAATGATAGTGTCTTGCGGAGTGTGCATCCCATAAAAATTTTTCATGATCTTTTCTATCTTATCAATGGTTTCATTTGGAGTTATTATTTTTAATAAATTATGCATTAGAATAGAGGTTATCACACCATTAATCAGTGTAACCTGGCCACCAAAAGATAGAAATTTGCTCTTCCAATTAACAATTCTCCCCAAAATTCTGTTCAAAATGTCATCAAAGAGAGAATTTTTAATCTGACAAAAGGAGATCGGTGACCCAAGAAAAATCATAGGAAATTGTTTCCTTTGCATTCCGAGAATGTCTTGAATGACCTAGCTTCTTCTATTAGGACATTTATTAGAAATATAAACACTTCTCTACCTTGTATTGATTCTTTGTCCGCTTAAATCATTGTACACCACCATGATCTTCAAGAGGTTATATTGTGATATCCTCCTACCATTAATTAAGAGGAGAATATCATCAGAAAACATGAGATGTGAAATACTACCTTCCCCGGTCTACTTTTAAGGGAGGATTATTCTTTAATCCATACTTCTATAGAGGTTTTGAGATAAGGAATCATGAGCCCGAATGAAAATAATGGGCAACAAAGGGTCTCCTTGCGGCACACCCCACAAGCTTTTGAAGAAACCAAATCTCTTTCCCATAATCAGAAAATATAGCCATGGCAAGGAGTAGAATCTAAAACAATGATAAATGACCCACTCATGGCAGCCAAAACACCTCATAGACCGAATGACAAAGTCCCATTCCAGTTTATCATAATCTTTGTCCATATCCATTTGGATGATGATATTGGAAACAATAGTGATTTTGTTAATATCATCCACCTAATCTTTAGCAATGTTGATCGCACATTGAATACTTCTTCCATTAACAAATCCATGTTGATCCTAAGACACGATATGAGGAATAACCCCATTAAATCTCTTCGCATTCAAACTAGCCAGAATTTTGAAAGATACATTGCATAATAAGATGGGTCTATACTGATTTATACTTGACGGGTCCTTCACTTTTGGAATAAGGACCACCCTAGAAGAGAAAGAACATCAATTGATAGATCCACCTTTGAAAAAATCTAGAACCACCTCAATGATTTCATTCCCAACAAAGTCCCAATATGCCACATAAAAATCTACCGGGAATCCGTCCAGTCCTGGGGCACTGTCAGGGTGCATGCTGAGAACTATTCCCCAAATCTCCTCCCCTGAAGGCATAACCATAAGAGCCAAGTTATCCTCCTCAACGATCGGTTTTGGTAAACTATCCATAAAATCTATTGCTTTCTCTAAGGTGCCAAGACTACGAAGAGGTGCCTCCCAAGCCAGTAAACTCTCAAACTACTGTAGATCCAACCTCCTTACCACATTCACATCAGAATTATAGGACCCAACCACTAAACTAACAAAATAAGTTGTCTATCCTAATATAATGGGTTTTTAACACAATTTTTAAAACTGTTTAGAGGATATTAATTAATGGTAAAGGTATCACATTCCTAGAAAACATGAAAAGCAATAATTAAACACTAAATTTCTTGAAAATTGATTTATTATTATTATCATCGTGATTATTTCATTTATATTATGAATGGATGAATTTTCATTTTTAATTTATTGATTTCAATTCTTGTGTGTTTAGTTATTTACCTTTCTATAATAATTATTACTTATCCAGTTATATCAAATTGAATGGATATTATGTTATTTAAATAGACATATTTTTTTATGAAATTCCATCTCCATTCAATGATTATATGTCATGTGTGTTCAATTATTTCCTTTTCATATTGATTATTTCACTGATTCATTATTTCTTCCAATGTACCAGAGCCTTACTGAGCATTTGACATCACCCTTATTTTCATTCCTTCCCAAGGAATCCAAGAATTTTACTAAGGACGTTATGAAAGGACATAATAATTGGTAATAATGTTATCCTAAAAAATATGTTGTAATTATTGTATTCATTTGAAAGAAAAGTCTCATGTATATATGTGGTCTACTAGAACTACTAAACTAATTGGTCCTTGGACTATTTATACTTTTAATATTACCAGTCTAATGGTAAAAGAAATCAGAACTAAGATTTTTAGTGTCAATGTGTTACACTCACAATATAAATAATTTTATTGTTTTTCCACCATATATTTCAATAAATGTGTGGGATCTCGCAGGTAAATCCTAAATATGGTTATATGGAATAATATATTTACATTATTTAGGGTTGGAGAAGTTCTAGTTTGTTAGACCCGTCCTATATGTGATCAAGAATATCAAATGGGATGATGTACTCAGGAAAAAGTTATCCCTTCATTCTATGTTTTGTGACTCTTTTCTGTAGATGTATGTGGTGGAACACATTATCACAAACCACAATCACTGGGTCTCATTTATGATTGGAAGTATATATTTTATAGTGACTTTGAGGGTCCCAATTGTGATAAATAGTGGCCTTGAGCCTTTTATCAATTACATTAAGCATTTCAGCTCCCAAATTCATGTGTTCGTGGAACATAAACCATAACATATGTGTTTTACATTTATACCCATAAATGGATTTCTATGGATTCATTTAGATGCTCCAGTAGAAACTATTATTTTAATAGAAATAAACCACAAGAAGATATTATTCTCATAATCCTTAAATGTGCATCGATAATTCTTCCATGATGTCTTTAATTGTATTAATATTTCACTTAGATTAGCCATCATTTTGGGGGTGATAAAATATAATAATGTTTAAATTGGTATTTATATCTGGTTGGATACTCTTTTCGAAAATATAGGTAAATCTTATATATCAATAAGATAGAAATAAATGTTTCATTCCATGTTCCATCACCACTTATCTGATTTTTATATTCATTTTATTTCATCAATAGAGATGTTCATTAAAATTCAAATTAAATGGGTTGTCATTGTAAGATGATCCACCACCACCCAGAAAATGTCATTTACACTACATATCATTATAATACAAGTGAATATTTCCATGGGGATATTTTCCAATTTTATTATAGTTATAGGTAATGGATTCCTCATCCATATATACTTTTTCCCTTCATCCTTCACATACTAAAAAATCATGGAAATTGATTAATATTTTTTGATCTTCTTCTTCATAATGTCCCAGAAATAGTGATCCACATGATCTCAACACATCTTCATACGACCTTTATAGATGGAGCAAGTCAATATACGTGCATCAATAAATAGACCATTCATCACCATTGGAATTTATGTTAAATATAGTTTCTACCCAAATATTAACAATCCTCATTTATAAATTTTAAACATTAAGGATTTACAAATTCTTATAGAATCCTCCATCTTCTAAATATCCAGATCATCTCATTTAGTGTCTTTATTTATTGGGGAAGGTATGGTTTCGAAATCATTTAAAATGGAAATATTTATGTTCCATCTGTTTTGATTCCAACACCCATATTTCATATGCATATTAAAATTATATAATTTTCAATTCTCACTGTCAATAAGGATAATGATTCAATTCATACATAGATAAACATCCACAAAATTGATTTTCGATAATGCTAGTCGATTGGGTAGGGATTGTATATGACCCACTCAGACAATATTTAATGGAGTTAATTAATCTCCATGAATATAAATATAAAAGGATATAATAATACATATAATTTTAAAACTTATAACAATAAAGATAATTCTACCATATTTTCAATGACATGATCATAATAGCCAACTCCATATCTTCTTTTGGGTGGTTCTTGTCTTGAACATTAGATATATATGATTTGTGTAATATAAATGAATTGTTATGAATTAATAATTAACATTATACATTTTTGTAATAATCGATGTATAATATGAAAACATCAACACTTCTAGGTACTATAAAAACTCATGTTGTGATAATATTATTTTTAAATTCCTTGATGATTTATTCGTATTATTTCATCCCAAAAAAATTACCACCTTCTAATTTATCAAGGTTATCATGTTTTATAGTCATGAAATGTTCCTCAAAAATCATCAATAAGACTGAACTGGTAAAAATATTATGTATCTCCATTGAAGATTCTAGTCTAGGCCACTCCTCTATTTACTTTATCTTATAAAGGTACTAAAAATATATATTCCCTAGTGATAGCATTCCCTAAGAATGAGAATACCTATTTCCAAAAAACTATTTTTCTATAATGTTCTTATAGATTCTACTTTCTCAATTTATTTAAAATAATATTCAAATGACTCCCATGCTACTTCGATTGTGGGACTATATCATAATATCATATATATGGACTGAAATAAATATTTTTAGGTAATATCTAAATACTAAAACCATTATGTTCATAAAAAATTGTAGATAATTGGTTATTCGTAAGTGAATCACACTAAATTCTTGTATTTCATAAAATTTCTGAAAAATATTATTTTGAATAACTTCATTATTCATCATTAACTAGAGATATCATGGTAAAAGGTATACTTTAGAGAAATACTATTCCTTTTATAGTTCATCCAAAAAGTAATAAATCTAATATAGGGGATAATAATTCATTTTCATATTTTTATATTTTTCATGATATTAAATCTAGAAGAAAATTGATATATCATTTGTCATGATAGATGAGGCTAGGGAACCCCATGATGAAGCAGTCTAGCATAAAAACACTTTTGAAAATTATCTTGTAACTGTTTTATATATCATCGAAATTAATCATTTCTATTATATAGAGTTTCCTTCAAAAAAAAATTATTTTCCCGACATTGACCTTTTTCAAAAATGAATAAACACATGGTTCCCTATATATAGTTTATGAGATGATTATTCCCACACTTTTGACAAGTGTGATGTTTGGTTTTCTTTCCACCATGATATTTATCTGTAGGTCCTCTTAAATTAAACAACATTTTAACCATATATTAACTATCCAAAATTCCCCCTAATAATCACCAATATACATCTCAACCATAATGGAATAATGGAAAATCAAATCATATATTTCAAAATATCAAATAACTATATCTTTCTATTGAATAATGATTACTAAACTAATAAATTAGTAAACCTTACATTCGATATTGATGAAAAAGAGAGTGGTGTACTTTGGAATGCATGTGAAGACTTCCATGTATGACCTTTTAAGGCAATCATCCTTTTTATCCATTCAATTGAACTAACAATACATTTTATGATGTACAGTTTAGGTTAAATAAATATCAAAAAATAATTTAATTAGTAATTCATATTCCATAGAATAAATGTCCTCATTGGATATGTGCTCTTGATATAGGTCAACCAAATATTATTTTTTGTTTCATAATGATTAACATCATATATGAGATTATATTATTCTAGTAATTGGATGATTGATAATATATTATCAATGGAGTCAATCAATTATATCGTAATGAGGGGATCAGATGATCCTATAAATATAGGAGGCCCTTGTCACATTTATGACTCAAACACAACATTAAATATCATATTAAAATGATGGAATTTCATGTGATTCATTATATTATTCATATAATCAATTAGTTGATTTAGAACTAGCATGCGGTTTTTTGATCTCACTAATATTTGGTCAGTTATATCGTTAGGGAGATCATATCATTGCCTATCACATTATTTCATAGTACCATTCCTCCTATTGACAATTATTTACTAAAATAAAAAATGTGAAATATGTAAAACTAAAGATTATGTAAAATGGTATTCGATTAACATAGAGTGAATATCCTATAAATGAAAGATAATTCCTAAATTATTAGTCTATGGGTTTTAATATAGGTAAGAAATTTTAATTTCCCTATTATGTTTCCTTCAAAATAATATATTTCTGTCCTTAATAATTGTTCATAATGAGATTTTGAATATATAAAATCATTCCAAATAGTACTATTAGAAAAAGTGTCCAACATGGTCAAATTTCATGCATCATATGATTATTGATATTAAATCACAATGTTCTAATTTCATGGATATATCCCACATGGGCATTTTTTTGTCATCCACATCATCTTTTAGTATCAATACATTGATCTAATTAATTTTATAAAATTCAATCTATACATCACTGAAATACTATGATATTTTACAATACATAAACTAATCATTAGGGTTCTCACTAAATTATTCTAGTCATGATACCCAAAAATAAAAACTGATTTATCTAATTCTAGATGTAACAACCTAATCCATTAACATGTACTAATATATGATTTCCAACATAATCATCCAATTAAAAATGCACAAATATCATGGGGCCTAGTGTCTTTGGATGACTATAATACTAATACATAATACTGAACTAAATAAAAAAGGGTTTTTTATTCTATAAAATGATATCCAAGTACTACATAGGATACCTAAGTAAATACATAAGAAAGTGGATGATATAAGAATCATGATAAGGGAATAATAAAGATAATAATGAATAATAAGAAATTCAAACGACATAACATGATATCATAATAAAGAAGGACCATGAATAATCACATAGGATAATACTATATTTAACCTAGAAACATAAAAATATGGGAACATTGAAATGTGGAAGCATTATAAAATATTTAATAATCATAAGTCAAGGTAAACTAGCAAGACAACATTAAATGGTGTCCAATGTCCCATCAGGGATGAGGTTCACTCCCTATTCCCAAACATACTATCTCATAATAAAAAATTAACCAATGAATTCAAACACAATCTGAGTGACCCCAACATTTCATGTACTTGATTTTGTGTTCAAAAAAAGTAATTTAGTCAAAAGTGGTAAAAAAATAATTACCCAGGAAATGAAATAGGATTCATAATCATTCATCATATGATAATCAAATGAGATTGTGTACTTTTTTCAGAAGGAGAAGGAATAAAATATTATTGTTGTTCATGAATATTTACATAATTATACATATCCAAATATGTTCTTAATTTTGGAACAAAATCATTAATTGATCATGATAGAGAGGATTCTATGGATATAAAAGGTCCCCTTTACGATGTTTTATTTTATAGAATTCATTTGAGAAATGAAAAAATGCATGCCTTTCCACATAAAATGTTAGAAGAATAAGATATTTACATATGTAAGAGAATTATATACATAATTTTTAGTTATTATATAACGTCAAATAGAGAGATTTAGTAATTTATAGAGTGAATGGGAATAAATAAATGAAAAAGGTAGATCATATATATCAATTACCTTATATCGGGATCCATTAATATTATTCACTTAATGTCATAGATAATTAAATCAAATACATGAATAAATTTTATTAAAACCATTTCTCTATATATTTTATTTATTTTAATTTTATTATTTCCATTAATAACTATTTAAATTAGATATAATTTATTATATCGTGGTTCTAGGGGCCTTCATTTCATTTCCCCATGTTCGACTCACTTTTGGTTAGTTCCTTTTTGTGGTATTAATTACCATTACAAACTATATTGAATTTGTTTCATTTTATAATTATAAAAATATAATATAACATGAAATTAATTTTAACATTATTATTATAATCATATTAAACAATAATATTATTTTAATTCCAATCCTGAAAGGCCATTGTGAAAAAAGTACATTAATTCTAGGTTGTGAATCAACTATTTTATAATAAACACATTCATTTACAAAACAATATAATGGAGGGTATAAGATTAATTTATAATTAAAATAGTAATATTTTTTAATATTTTTTTATTTGATATATTTTTTCTGGATTATATATGTGATGTTAAGGTAGAAGAATAAATTAATTTTAAAGGCGTAATTCAAGAATATTACTTCATAATCGAATTATCACTGAAATAATTCTGAATGTAAATGGAATTGGTCCTTTAGTGAGACCATCAAAACATATATTTGGGTGAGGGTTTTTAAAAGGGTACTGGGAATAATTTCTCTAAGCTTGAGGGATATGAAGTTGTGAGGAAAATGAGTTGTGAGGTGAGGTATTTAAAGGGGAGGATAGTGGTGTATTTAAAATTATATTCATTTGTATATTTTTTCATTCAAGAAACTAAATAGTATATATTATTATGGATATATATAGTAAATAGTGTAGTTGATTAAAAAAATTTGATCCTTAAATTATAAAGTAATGAAAAATTCATGAATTTAGCTTATAATTCATAATTGCGTAATTTTTCATATCTCATTATTTTCATAAAAAATACACTATTTTAAAAAATTTGGAAATACTCACCATAAAAATTTATAAACATGTAAATTTCAATAATGGAATATAATTTAGGAAAATAATTTTCAATATATGATATATTTAATTTTTACATAAAATTAACATTTATTTGAAAAATACTAATTATAATATTTCTATCAACTTTCAATAAAAATGAAAAATTATTTCAGGACTTATAAAATTGTATTATCATGATAATGAATGATAATAATAATTTATTTCTAAATCTAATGAAAATAATTTTTCTCTTAAATTATTATAATAAATATTATTGTGTAATTAAAAGATTTATATTTATGAAAAAATTTATCATTTTTGAAACATTTATTTACATATATCATGATATAAACACAACAAATTTTCATTTTAAAAGATATAAAAATTTTATTTTAAACATCAATATGTGATTATAAAATATTAATAGTAAGGTTACTATTCCCAATGTTTATATTAAAATTCCAATGATCTGGTTAATATTCCAACAATCATATTAATATTGTAATAGTAATATTTGTAATTTTAATATAGTTCCCTACTAGATGTAAATATAAAATTTATCATTCATTATTCATTCAATTTTATTTACTCTCAAAGATATATATATATATATATATATATACTTTTTGTAAAAATGCATATTGAATTACTAATATTCTACATAAGTTTAATAGTTCTATTGATGAATTTTGTTACTCTAGTGGATTTACCTGATCCATAATTTCATATATTATTATCATATTCAGTATTTTTTCCACGGTATTGTTTTTTATTATTAAGAAAAAAAATTATTCTAAAAAGGTAAATTTAAATTTATAAAAAAATGATTGTTTATTAATCATGTGGTGTATTTTATTTCATAAATATGACACATTAAAAGGGTAATTACACTGCTTGATTTATATATCATTATAATATTAATGGTTAGTGTGTGTTCATAATATGTTGATTCTAGGATGACCTGAAGTTGAGAGTATTTGAGGAGGCTTCTGAAAGGGGAGAATATTAATTTCGTTACTAATAGTTATTCCGAAAACATTTCCTATATAATGACATGGTGATCACTTCATTATTTATAGTAAGAATAATTTTGGGGGATCATCAGTATGGTATACTATGTATTCCTAAGTAAAATATAATGAATATTGATATTAAAATTGATGAAATTATTTACAGTCAATACATGGAGCCTTGAGGACATTACATGATAACTAAAGTACATGATTTGAGTGTTGAGAAGGTAATCTACACGATTGGTATGTATAATATGTTCATGTATGACCTTGGTTTTGTTCTAGTGCACAGGGGTATTAGGTGAATATGATACATGATGGAGGTGAAGTGATGAAAAGCTCACATCAGTGATTTTTCCTAGGTGGTGGATAATGGAAGGTGAACATCATATAAATTATTTTGTTTTCATAAAACATAATTGATCTGAATTAATTAGTGGATAATAATTGATCAAGAAGGGTTTGACATAAAGAAAATAATACTCTAGAATGATGATTTCATTCAAAGATGAAAAAATCATTATATAACCCTGACATAAGTTTGAATGAATTCAAAATTGATATTGATCACCTGAAGAATCATCTTTAGGTTCAACTTTTTTACGTCAATTGAAATGGTAGAGTGATCAAAATTTGTATATAATTGTAATACTATGGGTAGTGAGTCCAATCCTAGAATTGTAATGGTAGTTTAATTTATCGGATTATAATACATTGGAAAATTTCCTATAAATTATCCTTAGAATATCCATGTTGGTTTAATTCATGTAATATTGATGTCTTTGTTTCATATTTAATTTTTATTATTAATATTTATAGGTGTAAAGAGATAAATGAGTTTTATAATAAAAAAACATGACATGTGGTTCTATTTTTCTTATATAGAACACTATTATTCACCCTAACCATATTAGCGTATTTAACATAGTGTTTCTTATAATTGCTATCAGAGTTAAATGTTGAACTTAGTGAATATCTCTTAGTATAAGACAATGAATAACTTAATCATAATGGGAATCCAATATTCAAGGGAATAAATTTTCAATTATGGTTTAAGATGATAGAGAAAAACATTTTTTATTTAGTATAGGATTTTTATAAAACTATTATTCATGATATATTAACCTCTATGTATAGTAGTTACTAGTTATATGTAGTACAAAGATACTAGGATTGTGATTCAAAAAAATCAATATTATTTGATATATTTATCCAACATAATATATGGGAATATAATGTTTTTTAAAACTCCACATTCCATGTGGGAAATAATGTTAAATATATAAAAATGTTATTCAATATTCTAATATTTCATATTGAAAACACTGTGGAACTTCAAAAAGGAAGTGTTGACGGAATCGAATAAATCGGTTTATATATCCATTAATCATTTAAATTTTATTTTGGTGTATTTTCATTTTAATAGAGAAACCCTTGATGACATAAGGACAGTCAAGAACATGAGAAGAATAATTTCACCCCTTCTCAATATGATAGTCTTTGTATATGATTATAATAATCCTAAAGATATAACAATATTTTTTTCTCTCTCTAATATTTTATCATAATATATTATAAATTAATTTAATGATGTAATGTAAAGTCTGAATAGATTTAGGATCCATTAAAGGTTATAAATATTGTCACTATAAGTGATGGTCAAATATAATGTGTGTCAGTTAAACACATATAATTCCATTCCTTGACAATACAGTTGGGAAATAGAAATCATAAAAGAAAATATACCATCGCATGTTGTTAATGGTTGACAAATGGGAACCATAAAAAGAAGTGTACCTTAATATTTAAATAGAATGAGGATAATGATATTACCATGAATAGTATTGGGAAAATTTAAAATGAATGTTAATCAGTTATATTTTTTTTCAAGATATATTATGTTTTTCTGATGAAAAAATAGATTTGGAAAAAGTGATGTAAAATAAAATAAAGACTGAAAAGGCCATTATGAAAATTCTATAGTGTATATTGAGGTAAATTCATAGAAAATATAATATAGGGATGATGTAGACGGATAATTTGGAAAATGTTTTTACATCTATGATGAATTAGATTCCACTATTATTGTGATAGAATTTTGGAGATCAAAAATAATGAAATATAACAGATTGGTTCCTGATTCCAAAAACAATATATTGTATAAAAATTAAGGAAGTTAATTTTTACTAAAAAAATAAAAAAGATCAAATTAAAAATTAAATGAAATGTAGATAATATAATTGAGTAAATGTTAAATTTCGAATAATAGACTATGTTTATCGATGGTTTTTCTTAGATAATGAATGATATAGTAAAAAAATATCCACGTGATTAGGGAGGTTGTTGTTATCCTATGATGAAATGTAAAATATTAGGGGAGACTCTTGACCTATTTTATGACATTAGGACAGAATATCACATTTTTGATAGAAATATTTAATGTGGGGAATAGAGTTCTTGAAAAAAAGAGGAAGGATCGTCATAAAATCACAATCCAAGTATTGTTCTTGATCGTAAAAATTTTAATGATGGTTGATGCTATAATACACGAACCAACATTTATGTTGATGTTCATTTGGTAAAATGTATAATCATAATATTTAGAGAGATAAATAGGTAACCACTATAAATAAAAGACACATAGATAGACTAAGGAGACCTGAGTATAACATACATAAATATAAATTCATTTTATATTATTATTCCATATATTTACAATAGAAAAAACTCATGGACCATAAATTTTTAGTTTCATTAGATAATAGATACATAATAAACATATTTCAATAAATATATTCAATATATTCTAAAAAATATCTCGTAGTATCTATTATATAATACTCATACTTAAAACTATTCATAAAAAACAGGTATAAATGGAAATATAAAAATTATTCTTTTAGATTGTACGTAAGGGTAAACATGATCACTTATAATCAAAGATAATATGAAAGAATAATATAATTATATGGGTATGATATCATGATTATAATATTAAATGATCGCATATAATATTTCAGATATCATAAATCATGAGTAATGGAATAACGAATTATTATTTTGAATGTAATGAGTTATTAGACTAAGGATCATCACAAATCAATCATTAGCAATGAGGGAATGTTATACGAATAAAAACATTTCATAGGAATTTTGACATAATAAAAATGAATAGAAAATTTTATAAATATTCATGGTTCACTTCTATGCATACCTTAGTGGATAATGATACATAATGGATTTGGATTCCTCCCCATTCCATTATTTCCATAGTCAATGATCACTCTTAAGACTACCGTAGTCGAAATAGTTCCATTCAAAATAAATTTCTCAAAATAATTATTTTCTATATTATTTAAGGTCTGAAAAAAAAACATACTCTTTTAATGAAAAAGTGAGAAACCATGAGTTCAATCATAGGAGTAAATAAAATATTCATTAAAAAGAAATATAAACCTACCGTAATTAGACTCCCTAAATAATTTCCAACATATATCAATATAATGAGTTTCTGTTTTATCTATAAGATGATCTTCAAAATGGAATTCGAACTTTTCAAAGTACTAAATATACACCTCTTGTATGGTCTTCTAGATATTGAAGCCCCCAAATAAGATCAGGCCATCCTTCTCCACATAGGCATATTTATCCTCATTGAGAGTCATCCTTAAAGATCTTCCCATCATTTTATAAGAGTCTTATTCAGTGGAATTAAGAAGCAAAAAATGTTCAGCTGCTTCTTCTTCTGAGATCATGATCAATTACAAGGATTTCTCATGAACATCACTAGACTTACACTAATTTTACATATACATGGTTTTAAAATTATTTGATGGATCTGTCTCTATATGAATATGAAATAATGATTAATCGTTCCTCCCCTTATGAATTTCCTTCCTCCCATTAGTGTACGGCATGAAAAAAGAACCTTACAACTACTGAACTGAATCTTTAATCTCTTTATGATCATTATCATGTAAATCATATGAGATATGGCCACAATCTAGGGTGAAAACCTCAATAGTGTTTTCTTTGACAATTTTTTGTATTTTTTGACTAATTATCTTTTTGTTGATTTTTTTTATTTACAGAAAGATGAAGTTATTGGTTGCTGATGTTTTCCTAAAGAGGATGTTGTTGAAGAATAAGAAGTCAAAATTTATGAATGTGTCTAAAACATTCATAACTCAATTATATGATTATTTTATGATCATAAAGTTCTCACAAATCATGAAAAGTTTTATGATAAAAGCCGTTGAAGTAATGGTGAAGAGGTTGGACGTTTTTCAATAAGAAAAATTCTAAGAAAAATTCAAAACCTGATTTTTGAGAAACCATATGAGGAAATCCAAATCCTAATTTTGAAAATGTTTTCAAGATCCTAATTATGAGCATGTTACCTAGATCCTTATTATGATTATGTTATTGGGAAACTCATATCCTACATTTTGAAGATGTTTTTGAGCTTAAGGTAATGTTTTTTAAAGAAGACTACCTTATGAAAGGAAATGTTTCATACAACAGACTTCCTTAAATAAAAAAATGTTCCTTAGAGAAATTTTTTTTATTAAAAACAATTTGGACCATAATATTTAAGAGTTCAAGATGTCAAAGGAATATCAAGAAAAGTTCAGAACCTGAATTCAAAACCGGAATGACAATTCCGAGAAACATGTGGAGGAAACCAAAACCTGAATTCAGAACTGGAACGAAATTTCCAAGAAACCTGTTGACAAAACCAGAGCCTAAATTCTACTAAAATTAGATCCAGGAAGTTATAGAAACTTGGATCCTGAATTATCCTGAAATCAGAACCTGGATGTTCAAATAATTGGAACCTAGATGTTTTGGAAATAAGAACCAATAAGATCAAGAAATTGGAACCTAGAATTTGAAGAAATCGCAACCTGAAATTGAAACAAGAATGTTCAAGAAAAAAGAACATGGAAATTGAAGAAATAAGAACCTAGATGTTGAAGAAATCTGAACTTGGAAGTTCAATAAATCATAACCAAGACGTTCTAGAAATCAGAACCTATAAGTTGAAGAAATTGGAACCTTAAATCATAAACATATGACAATCCTGAGAAACTTGTTGAGAATCCTGGAATGATAATTATGAGAACCATGTTTAGAAAACCAGAACCTGAATTAGAATGCTTTTGAAAATCTTGAGCAACATGTTGAGAAACCCGGAATGACAATTTGGAGCAAAATGTTGTGAAAACCGGAATGATAATTCTATGAAAAATATTTGAGTAAAAGAGAACTTGAATTCCTAAGAAATAGATATTTCATAAATAAAATATATTCCTCTATGATGGTATGAAGATTTTAAGAAGTAATGCCCAAAATTTCAACATTACGTGAATCTCACAGAAATTTAAAGAGATTTGAAGAAGTCAAAGATTGAAAATTAAATGTGAGAGATTTGAGGAGTTTTTGAGATTTGAGGGAGCAAGAATATTTTTTAAGATATCCATATTTGTTTTCCGGGCATCCTAAATATATGTTCTCTGATCATTCTCTCATTTTCAACTTTTATACAAGTGGAAAAGGCATAGCGTTGGAGAAATCAATGTGAAAAATTCCTACCATACTGAAGAAGATTTTTGAGTGTTTGAGAAGAAGATAATTAGAATCATCATAGTTTTCTATGAATAGAAAATATATCTTGAAGAAAATTTCTTGATTTTTTAGAAGAATGAATCAGAACAGTTACTAACATGCTGAGAAGAAAGGGTTCAGAAAATTGGATTCAAGAAAACTAGTCTGATGATTCTGAATGAGAATTTGTGGAGTAGCTTCGACAAAGTTATTATTCATGGGTCTAGCTATTTTTTCATTAATAAAACATTGCAATATAACGGTAGTGAGTATAATATTTCTTATCAGGTGATAGAAGTTTTCTAATAGGAGTTGGAATAAGTTGTATTCACATATTTATTGTAGTGGATTTCCATTGACCCACAGGAGAGGCTATAGAAATGATGTAGGTTATCTTATTGAGGTAGAACCTTTTATATCTTGTCTACCTTTCTTTCTTTACCTTTTCTTGATGCTTTTGTTTCTTTCTAAAGTTTTATAAGCAAATAAATATTAATAGGTTGCATGGGTTATGTTTTTTAAATGTTTTGAATATTATGAAACGTTAAACAAATGATTCAACCCCCCACCCCACCCTTCTTAGTTGTTATTTGATCCTTAAAACTTCAAGTGGTATAAGAGGGAGGATCCCTTGTTGAATCCTTATCATGAATAATATAAATTCTGTCAATAGTGTATGATTTCCTATATTTGACGGGAAGAACTATTAGGGAATGAAAAAATAGGTTGATTCTTTATCTCAAAAGTCTTCGTTTGGAAGTTATTGATGGTACCACTGTTGGTTTACCCCTACTAATAATGATTCCATCATGAAAAATACAAAAAAAAAGAACATAGAAGTTTATGGAAAGGAAAGAAATGCAATCATTAAGTCCTTATCATAGAATTTTTATCAAACGGTGATGGGTCTTAAATATACCAAAAGTATGTGGGACGAGCTTGGGAGTGTTTTTATGGGAATAATAAAGTTAAATATGAAAAAGATATTGATCTGGGAAATTAAGAATGAATATATCAAAATGAGAGATGAAGAAACAATTGATAAATACTTTACTAGGGGGAATGAAATTGTTTGCAACATCAGGGGGTATGAAGATGTTTTGGAAGACTCAAAAATTTTGAACAAACATTTGAGAAACTTTCCAAATAGGTTTGATTTTAAATTTTCATATTTAGAAGATAAGGATAATTTATCTCTTGATGAACTGCATAACTTTCTAGTTGCTTATGAAACGACAAAAGCTCCAATCATTAAGAATAAAATGAAAGATGAAATTGATTTTGAAGATATGAGAAAGATGAAAATCCAAGATGATAATGAAGACGGTCCTTGTGAGTCTGAGGATAAATAATATGAATAGTTGAATGAAAAAATCATGTCTCCCATATCCAAGAACTATCGAAGAGGAAGAGGAATGTATGGAGGGAAAATTCCACTCAAATGTTCTTACTGTGGTGGAGTCACACACTTTGCTATGAATTTACCTATGAAGAAGGTATAAGAATATCATGCATTTTCTGATGAGAATCATCGATGGATGATTTGTAACAAGAATTAAAAAGAAGAGAAGACTTCTAAAAAATTCATGATGAATTTTTCTGGAATGAAAATAGGTATGATGGGCAGGTAGGTTTAATTTGAATCATCTTACAAATATTCCTCAAAATATGAAAGTAAAGAATGATTTAGAACCTTCATTACAATATTTGGGAAAACAAATGTTTATTCATAGTGTGAAGATGGTGGTGAAGAATCTTATAAAAAATATTATCTAAGATCTGAACATCTTTCATGTCTTGAGAAAAAAAAAATTGTCAATAAAAAAATTGCGTGATGATGAAGATTCATGAATAAGTTCACGATGGAAGTAAAGATGTCACCAAGATGGAAGATAAATACAATCATGAAATTTTATGTTACAAACGTTGAATTTTTATATAAGGAATGATTATTGAAGATCTTAGCAAGAATCTAGAAACTATAGAATAAGAGGTCATCATGTTGCATTCAAAAGTTTTTGTGTATGAAAATACAGTAACAATGATGAATGAAAACTTCAACAAAACCACTAAAGAAAAATCTAAGACTTCCAAGATTACCGAGAAGGATTACCCTGAGAATTAGGTGAAATATTCTCCAATAAAAAATAATTTTTTATCTGATTCTTCTAATATTTTATGTTATGGAACATGTATTAGTAA
Source organism: Viscum album (assembly GCA_963277665.1). Lineage (NCBI taxonomy): Eukaryota > Viridiplantae > Streptophyta > Magnoliopsida > Santalales > Viscaceae > Viscum > Viscum album. The sequence continues at coordinate 1,380,410,149 of OY728152.1, forward strand.
ATCTTGGGTGTAGAATGGGCGTGAGAAACTAATCAATCATACAAAAGTAGAATGAAGTTATGAACCTCAACAAAGATTCTATAATGAAAGATCCTTCTCTATAAGAAAATCATGATTTTAGGGCTATTTTTGGTGCTGTTAAATATATGGGCATAAAGCTTATAATTTTTGGCACAATTTATCTCACCCCAGAAGAAGGATTGAGAAAAGAGGACTAAATAGTGAAATAAGAATGATTAACTTTCCTTACTCATAGAAAGTTTAAATGTTAAATTCTTAAGATTTCAGAAACATTCCAACAATGAATTAATTTGAATGTTTGGAAGAATATTGTGAAAGATGTGATCATTTTGGTCATCATGCCGAAATATGTATGACACTCTTTATAGAATAGGTTTCTTATGATAAAAATGAAAATAAATATGAAAATACGAAGATTAATGAGAGATATTTTCTTATTAAGATAGAATTAAAAGCAAGTGAGAAGAACAGACCATGGATTCTTGATAGTGGTCATTTTTCACACCTGAAAGGTATATAAAAATCCAGGAACATGTTGACAGTCAAGATGGAGGAGTCGTTACTTTGGGTAATGATATTTAAATAAAAATAAATGGAATCGTAACGATATAGATTGAAGTGGAGAAACTGAAATCTAAGGAAGTCTTGCTTGTCGATGATCTAAAATATGACATACTTAGTTTAAGTAAAAATTGTGATGATGGAATAGAAGTTATCTTTATAAATGTTTTTTGTATCATCCAATGTGTGAAAAATGGAAAATTGATTATAAAAGGAGAAAAAACTAGTGGGAATCTCTTTCAAATTAGAGAATCCAATAACTCTAGTTATTAAAGTGCTGAAGATGAAAACAAGTTGTGGAACTGATGACCTAGACAACATGGGCATATGAACATTGATACACTTTCTAAAGTCTATGCAATTCAGAATTTTCTAGAACTGAAAATATGAGATGAAGATGTTTACATTACTTGGTAGAAAGGAATGATGACAAACAAAATCCCTAAAAGAGTTGAGATTCAATCTAACAAACAACATGAGCTTATTAATTCTGATTTGTGTGGGCCAATGATACATTAATAAACAAAAGGATATTTATAATTTATCACTGTTATTGATGATTTCACTCCGATGGCAAAAATCATGTTCAGGAAGATTATGTCAGAGGCTATTGAAATGTATATATTCTCAAGAAAAGATGTTGAGAATGAATTACTGGTTTCCGTAAAGAAGCTGAGAACAGACCATGGTACCAAATTCATAAGAAATTATTTTGTAACTTATCTAAGGAATCTTGGAATCAGACATTAGTATAGAGCTCCATATACTCCAAAGAAAATGTAGTATCATAAAATAAGAATAGCATCCTAGTGGAAACGAGAATAATAATGTTATCAGAATACAAAATTTCAAAATTCTTTTGGGGATAAGCTGTTAGTACTTCTGTACATGTTCAAAAGAGATGCCTGTTGAGACCAAAAACTACAATGTCTCCTTATGATATGTGGTACCTTTATTGAAATACATCATTGTTTCTGGAAGTCAAAGATTTCTCAAAATCAAAAATCCAAACATAGTAATGTTTGATGAGAAAACTGAAGAAGAAATATTAATGGGTTATTCAGAAAATGGAATTTGTAATAAATCCTGGAACAAACATTTATAGAAGTTGGTGGAATCATATGATGTGAAGGTAATTAAAATTACAATATCCGTCATAAAATCAATTAAGAATACGGAGGAAGATAAATTAGAGAATCTTCACAAAAGTGAAAGTGACTTAGATGTTCCACATGGGAAAGAAAGTGATTCTGGGAAATAAAATGTATGTTTTCCAACCTTAAAAAATCTTGTTGAATATGAAAATATTATTAGGAATTATAAGGAATCAGTTCAAACAAGAAGGAAGTTGAGATTAGAAAGTCAGAATTCACTTATCTCAAAAGATTAACTATAATCAGTTTTAGAGGCTATTCAATATAAAGTATGGGTGGATGCTATGAATGAAGAACTGGATCAAATTGAGAAGTATAAAACATGGGAACTTTTTCTATGGCCTTAAAAAAAATGTTACCTGAAGCAAGTGGTTTTACAAAAAAACATTAATGAGCATGGAGAAATTAAAAAAAAGAAAGGCTTGTGTGTAAAGGATATGCATAGGTGGAAGGTGTGTATTTTGAGGAAAACATTTCCTCTATTGCAAGGGTGGATACTATTTGAGTGTTTCTAGTAGTGGATGCTCATAAGAATTACTAGGTTTATCAGATGGATGTAAAATCATCATTCTTAAATGGTTAAATTGATGAAGATCATTACATTGAACAACATTGTGGGGTTTTACTTTATAATTATGAAAAAAATATTTCAACATAAAGAAATCCATGAATGGGATGAAACAAGCTCCATGTGAAAGGTATTTGAAGTTGGATTATTTATTAGGAAATATGAACATTTCTAAAGGAAAGGATGATAAAAACATGTATGTAAAAGATGTTAACTATAGAACATTAATTGTAATTATTTTATGTGGATGATATAATTTTTGATTGAGAGGAAGAAAATATTTTTGAAGGGATTTATAAAGATATAAAGAAAAATTATGAAATGTAAATGTTGGGTGAATTAACATTATTATTTAGATTACAAGTTCAACAACAAGAAAACTACATTTTATTATCCCAAGAATAGTATGCAAATGAATTGTTATAGAAGATTGAGATGGAAGAATCAAAGGACATTTAAACTCATATCTCAGTGAGCATAATTTTGAGGAAAGATGAAATAGGGAAATGTTTGAATCAGAAAGCCTTTCGAAATCAGATAGGAAGTCTTCTTAATCTTATAGCTTCAAGGCTTAATATTGCATATATTATGACTCAATGTTCCTAGTATCAAAGTAATCAAAATAAATCACACAAGTTGGTAGCTATGTGGATACTGAGATATGTTAAATAAATAACATCACATGGGTTGTTATACCAGAAAAACGATGAGATATAGTTTCATGGTTATACTGATGCAGATTGAGCTACTGATCGTAATGATATAAAAGCAACATCAGGAGGAAAATTTTTCTTAGGGGAATGTTGTGTGAATTTTATAATTAAGAAATAATGTTTAGTAACATTAAGCACAATTGAATCTGAATATTTTATAGTTGCTCAGTCATGTACTCAAATGATGTGGATGAAGGTTAGTTGGATGCTTTGAAAGTGCAAGTTCCTAAACCTTTGAAGATACTCTTTAATAATCAAAGTTCCATTGATCTTTCAAATAATCTTGTTCAACACTCAAGTTCAAAACACAATTATATAATGTATCACTTTTTAAGGGCAAAATCTAATGTTGGAGAAGTATTTATGGAGTATATTTCAACAAAGTATTAGATTACAGATATTTTTACAAAATCAATGTCAATGTAAAGGTTTGTTGAACTGAGGCTGAAACTCCATGTTGTGCCTCATCCCATTACTTCCTAAAACTCATAAGGAAGTTCCCCCACCATTTTTTATATTATGATGTCAATGGGGGAGAGTAGGTAACATTGTTTACCTGGTTTTTTTTAATCTAAAGCTGTCATTATCATATAATGGGGGAGAGTGAAAAAAATTGAGAGAGGAAAAGAAAAGTGATAAAGAGAAAGATAAAAGATGGAGGGGATTTTGAGTATGGTGAAGTTTATCCAAACATGGCTGCAAAATTTTCTTATCAACGAGCGATGGAAATACTTCAAAAAATGTTACGTTATCTAGTAGTGTGGTGTTAGGACACTCTCTTTTTGAGAAAGGCGATTTTTTGGTAATGATTAAGAACTTGAGATGTAAAATTTTGTAGAGGTGAATATTTATTAACAAGGGTCGCCAACATATAAAAAGCGGGATATTGAAGAAATGTGGGGGTGTTTTTTTATAATGTTTTATATTTTTTGAAAAATAATTTTGTGATGAAATTTTTTTAGTTACATAATTTTGATGTTGTAGGCTTCTAATGTTTTTCTTAAATAGGATGTTGTTGAAGTATAAGAAGTCATGAGTTAAGAAAGTCTCAAACTTTCTTAACCAAATCATATGATGCTTTATTGATCTTATTGTTCTCACAAATAATGAAAAGTTTCATGAAAAAAGCTTTAAATGAAATGGGGAAGAGGTTTGACCTTTTTTACTAAGAAAAATTAAAAAAAATTCAAATCCTAATTTTTTAGAAACCTTATGAGGAAATACAAATCCTACTTCTGAAAATGTTTCCTGAAACCAAATTCTAATCTTGTTACCCGGATCCTTATATGGATGATGTTGTTGGTAAACTATAATCCTACATTCTAAGGATGTTGTTGATCTTAAAGAAATTTTTCATAAATAATAATTCCTTATTCAAGGATATATTTCTTACAGAAAAATTAAATAAATAAGAAAAAGTTCATCAGAGAAAGAAAATTTTCATAAAAAAGGTTTTAAAAGAATATTGAAGTGTTAAAGAAGTCAAATAAATATCATGAAAAGTTTGGAACCATAATTTGGAACTGGAATGAAAATTCTGATAAACATGTTGAGAAAATAGAACCTGAAATCTGAACCAGAATGAAAATTCGGAGAAACATTTTGCGAATATCAGAACCTTAATTCTACTGAAATTAGAACCAAAAAGTCCAAGAAATTGGATCCTAGATGTTGAAGAAATCAGAACCAGGAAGTTCAAAAAACCAGAACCAGAATTATACTGAAATCAAAACTAGGAAGTTCAAAAAATTGGTACCTAGAAGTTGAAGAAATTTGAACAAATAAGTTCAGGAAATAATAATCTAGAAGTTGAATAAATTGGAACCGGAAATTGGAACCAGAAAGTTCAAGGTATTGGATCCTAGAAGATAAAAAGATCATAACCCATAAGTTGATGAAATCAAAACTAGGAAGTTCTAGAATTATGATCTAGGAAGATCAATAAATAAAAACCTAGAAGTTGAAGAAATCAGAACCTGAAATCGGAACCGTATGAGAGTCCCAAGCAACATGTTGAGAAACCTAGAATGACAATTCTGAGCAACTTGCTGAGAAAATCGGAACATGAATTTCGAACCTTTTAACAATCCTCAGCAACATGTTGAGAATCCCGGAATGACAATTTTGAGAAAAATGTTGAGAAAAAAGGAATGACAATTCTGAGTAACATGTTGAGTAAACCAGGACCTAAATTCTTTAGAAAATATCTGTCTCGAGGAAAAGATATTCCTCGATAAAGAAATGAAGATTTCAGGAAGTCAATAACAAATATCAAAATTATTTGAATCTCCAAGAAATTTAAGGATATTTTAAGAAGTCATAGATTAATGATTAATTGTGAGAGATTTGGGGAGTTTTTGAGATTTGAGGAAGTAGGAAGCTTTTTCAAGATTCTCGTATTTGCTTTCCAAATTTCATATAAATATTTCCTCAGATAATTTGCTCACTCACAAATTTTACATAGGCTGAAAAGGACAATCACTTTAGAATTCAATGTGAAAAATAGCTTCAATCTTGATGAGGTTTTTTAAGTGTATGAGAATAATAGAATCAGAATCATCTTACCTTGCTAAGAAGATCATAACTAACTTCAAGAATTTTTCTTGAGTTTTTAGTAGAAGGAAATTGGAACCATTATTACCATGCTAAGAAGAATGATTTCATAAAATCGGATTCAAGAAAACCGAACTGAATGTCACGACCCGTCCTCAGGGCCCGTGTCGTGACTACCCCAAGCCCGCCTTCCATAGGCCAGGGGCTGGGGACTAGCACCAAGGCGTAAATCCCAATAACTGGGAATGCATTGCCTTTATAAAAGTAAAAAAACACCACAGAGTATAAGCGGATGTAAAATAGTAAGTACAAAGAGAAGTGATGAAAGATAAATGGGCCAGTATACAAACCCAAATGAAAGTACAACTACAACTGAACAAGGTACAACAAAAAACGACAACAGCTGGAAGGACGGAAGTGGCTCCAGGGTCGTCCTCCTCAGATCCTACCTGAAGGGTAGGTACAGATGACACAGCTCCTGGATCGTTCACCACGGATCCAACCTGAAGGGTAGGTACAGATAGCGTCCATAACGCTCTCACCTGTCAACATCCTCTGAGTGTCGTCTCGCCATGAAGTCCACCTCCGGATACTAATTCGTCGTATAGTCCACCTCTAGGTACAATCCAGTCCTCGAACACTCGGCCTCCATCAGCACTGCTCGTCGTCTGCAACCAACAAAACGAGGTGCAGGCATAGCACGTGCAAGGGTGAGTATAACGATACTCAGTAGAGACCCCAATACCCTCAAGGTCTCACTAAAACCAACAAGGATAACCACAAAGAAGATCTCAACAGATAACCTCTACTTAAGTATATGCCCATACATATACCTAAGTTATCAAGTAACCAATCTCAATCATGAGGAAACACAATGATTATGAAATCAACGGATAACCACTACCCAAGTATATGCCCATATATATACCTAAGTTATCAAGTAACTCATCTCAATCATGAGGAAACACAAAGGTCATAGACTCAGCTCAAACCAGGATTTTCATTATCGAAACTGTAACTGCTGTAGAGCTCCGTCTATAGAGTGTACAGTGGTCCTGTTATGACTCCAAGGTACTTCTCACTAACCTAAGACTGCTGAGGTACTCCTCCTATCGAGTACCGTAGGTCTGCGGCCAACTATCGGGCGCTCTGTCCGCTGTGGTTCTGTCGCCAAATACAGGGTGCTCCCCCTACTAGCCTTCAGATTTACTCCTCCTGTCGAGTACCGCGGGTCTGCGGACAACTACCGGGTGCTCTGTCCGCCGTGGGTTAGTCGCCAAATACCAGGTGCTCCATCCACTAGGCCAGTCGACTCACTCCAAGTCGAGTCGGTCAAGCAGTCGTCAGGTCTCAGCCGGCGACACAGTCTCTGTACTCTGAACGCTCGTCTCCGGGAGGTTCTGCTCCACGAGCTACAGGTCGATAATCCAAGTCTCTCAAAGTCCCACAAAAGTATATCTCAAGGAACTGCCTCGTCATAGGGGTCTCAACGCAACAGACAGCGCGTCAATCAGACACCTAGTATGTGAGTTATTAGCCTTTTTCGTCCCAGAGGCCCGGTTGGTTTCGTGAGCGAACCAACCCGGCCGTATCTCAACTATACCCCGAACACTCATAGGGTATACTCATAGGGACCGTTTCTAAACGTGTTCACCAGTGCCGCTGATGGTTTGTCAAACGGACGTCCGGTCTGAAAGATATCAGCTTTTTCGTTCTAGGGGACCGGTTGGATTTCGGGTACAATCCAACCCGGCCACTATCCAACTGCATCCAAAACTCGGGAAAAGTATGCTAAAATTTCCGTCCCATCAATAGGAATTCAACGAGACAGACGGCGCGTCAATCAGACGCCCGGTCTGTTAGTTATTTTCTTTTTCGTTCTAGGGGCCCGGTTGGTTTCATGAGCGAACCAACCCGACCGCACTCCGACGACATCCAAACCTCTAGTGGAGTAAGCTAAAAGATCTGTCTCACTTAGAGGAATCCAACAAAGTCGAGGGGACGTCATTCAGAAGTTCGAAGCTGAAGATATGAGTGTTTCCGCTCCGAGGGCCCGGTTGGTTTCGTGTACGAACCAACTCGGCCGAACTAAAAGTATTCTGAAACCTTGAGTGCGATATACCTAAATGACGGACTCGATTCAAGGATCGCATCACAAATGAAGGTGCATCGATCGGAGGTCTGTAGCCCAAGTTATGGGCAAAAGACCTAAGACGGTCTGAAAACGGTGGTTTCAGGCCCGGACCGACCTGGCCTGAGACCCCCCCAGTCGGCCCGAACCGGGTCGACCCGCCCTGGGTCCGGGTCGGCCCGGCCCGGCCCAGCCCGGGCACAGCGCGCCCAGCACAGTGGCCAGCTCGGCCAACGGCCGAGCTATTGGCAAAGGGGGGGGGGGGGGGGGCGCCTGCCACCCTGGTGAAACTGTGGCCCCCCATTTAATTGGGGGTCATTTGTAGGCCGGCCGGGGGAATTATTTCCCCCGATTTAACACCTGTCCGGCCGGCCCACCCCTGCCGGCCGGTTTCTGCCTCCACGGGACCGACGACGGCCGGTCCCCTTCTTTGCCGACACCGGCGGCCTGGAACCGGCCGCCGGTCACCCTGCTCTGCCGTGGCCCGGAACCGGCCGCATCTTGGTTCGTCTAGTGCACTGCGACGACACCGCGCCCTTCCGCCGCGGCCTCGCTCCAGCCATAGTGTCTTCGGTTTTCTTCGATGTGGCTCTACGGCGTCGCGTCCTTGTTTAACTTTCAGTGCGGCGCGACGGCACAGCGCATTACTTTGCCACATGATTCCGCGTGGTGCGACGGCACCACGCCATTTCGTCCCAACCATAAATAATCAAACAAGAATAAGGAGTAGGGTTGGCCGTGTTTGTGCGGTCTGGCCCCCTCTCGTTAGTTGATAACAATTAGTCATATATCCACGAAGAACGAAAAACTAGAAATCACGGATGAAAATAATTAAATAAAATAAACCCCAACCTGAGCGTAGCTAGAACGGGGGTTCACCGCGGAAAAAAGACATCGCGAGGTGAAGCTCCGTAAGTTGACGGAGAATGCCCGAGGAGGAAGTGGCGTCTCCTTTTCATTGACATGGGAAGAATATCGAAAGAGGGTGCATCGTCGATCTTCGGAAACACACCGGCTGCGGAGAGGAGAAGAGACGACACGTTGATCTCTTCTTACGGTGACGGCATTCTTTGTCGATGTCTTGGTGTTCTTCATCGAAGTCTTGGTGTTCTTCGTGATGAAGATGAAAACACCCACGAGCTCTCTCCTCCAATGTCCACACACAACAACCAACCAAAATAAAATAAGGCTCATCCTTATTTTATTAACTCAAGCCACAATTCGAAATTCAAAACTTAATTTAATTAATTGAATTGTGGGTTGGCATACTTAATGAGAGGAGAGGTAAAGTCACTCAATTAAAGTGAAGTTAAAAGGTTATAAGAGTTACACAACTTAAGTGGGAGGCTAAGGGGAGTTAGGGAGTTAAAGGAATTGAACGGGTGGGGTTCGTGTGGGCCCCACCACACCTTAAATCCTCCCATGGGTGGTTAACTCCATGTCGGTCCCACCCCTAACTCCCATACATAGATTAAAACCACTTAAGAGAGGGTCAAGTGTTGTAACACACCACTTAATCTACTTAACAAGAAAATAAAAATTGTAGATAAATTATAAATTAAACTTCCACAATTTTTATCATCTTCCCTCGGGTAAATGAAACTCCGGAAATGGCGTTCCTAAGCAATTACCGGTGTTGTGGTTCCATCGGTGCCCTCGAAATTCGATTCTGAGCACTGGTTCAAAAGATAGAAATTCCCGCTCGTTCGTTCTCTGAACGTACCTGAGCCAAACTTCGGAAAATGATTCTGGGCACACCGAGCCTCGGAATCAGGCGCCGTCATAAATTGCGTTCTTGTAAAGTCCAAAGAAAATTAAGAAAAAATTTTCCTTGAAATTTCTGGGTCTTTACATTACTCCCACCTCTGGGCTTTACGTCCCCATAAAGCTACAACACAAACTAGGGATAAAAAAGCGGTACTGAGCACGCATCTGAGCCTCCTGCTCTCATGTGCTCACATGGAGGTTCCTATACTTCCAAAGAAAGCACACCCCAGGAATCGACCATCCTCGTAGGATCCGCTCATGTCGATACTCGATCCCTACTGGAACCTCCGTGGAAGTAACCCCATCACCATTGTCCTGCTCCTCATGGTCGATGATATGTGAAGGGTTGAGAATGTATCTCCTCAGTTGAGATACCTGGAAAACATCGTGCACCTGGTGCAACTGAGGTGGATGGGTCAAGTGGTAAACCACCTCGCCTACCCAGCTGAGGACCTAGAAAGGTCCGTTGAACCTCGTAGATAACTTGCCACCCTGGCCACATCTCCATAAACCTCGTCGAGGTGAGACCCGTATAAGGACGTGATCATCATCCTCAAACACTAGAGGTCTCCAATTCATGTTAGAACTAAAACTCAAACGACTGCTTCCATGAGGGTAAGGTTGACCTACTCAAGAGTGATCGGTCGCACCCTCCTGTGAAAGAGTTTATCATGTGCTTCTTGGAGTTTACTTTTTCTCTGACCAAGGAAAACCCATTCCGACATCGTAGTTAAACAATAACCTTTTTTCCTAATACCGTCAATTTGTTTATGAACTGTGATTGCCCAGTTTATACTCAAACCAACATCATAAGGCCTCGACGCTGCCACTAAGAGATTCAACCAAAACCCTCACCTCGAGGGTCTGACCACACCGTCAGCATAAGTGTGATTATCGAGTCTCTTCCCAAGGTATCTCCAGACGTGAGGCTCATGTCCACGGCTTCCGGAAACTCTAGGTCTGGAACAAGATTTGCGAAAGTGAGGAATGATTCATATCAACATCCATTACTACAGCAGCTAGTCGTGGATACAGACTGTCCCTTGAATCATTCTTAGAGCCATCGGGTCACTCTCCTTTACCTCATGCAGCCGCACTCTTACTCTACCCTGCAGCTCTCTAATCCTGGCGGGGATAAATAAGGCAGGTGTTTGTAGCATGTTAAGATGTACACCACCTCATGATGCTCTCCTAGCTCTGCCTCCACGTTTGCTGCTTCGCAGAATCATCTTTCCTTAAAGCTTCCACTTCATTAAACATTTAAAATGATCGAGTCTCTAAGACTGGAGTCGGTTTCCTGTTTCTTACTGCACCGTGTAGTCTTGATCCACTCCTGCATGATCTGCACCTTCATTTCCTACGATCTGAAGAGCTGCTAAAATTTCTCCTTTGCCGAAAAAAGAAACTCAGTCTCATCCCCGGGATGAACCACACCCATTGCCTAATACAGTCAATCCTGACATGAAGGATGCATTCTTGCCATGGATGACGTCGTAAGGCCTCGACGTAACTACAAAGAGATCCAATTATCACTCTCGCCTCCAGGGGTCGAGTCAAACTGTCGGCATCAGTGTGAGGTTACTGGGTCTCCTCCAGTAGGAATCTCGAAAGTGAGGGTCAAGTCAACAATTTTAACTGGGACCACTCAGTATCAACCAAACAAAAGGATAGGAAAGCAAACAAATATAAGTTTCTTTTTTTATTATTGCATCTCATAGTACAAAGACACAAAAACAACAGCAACATGGAACTAGAAGTACAAGGGAAGTATCCACTAGTTCCTCTCCTGTCCACCTGATCCCGAACCTCTACTGCCTTGTCCAGTACTCGGATGTTGCTCATGCACCCGCCTCTGCTTCGACCTCGGTGGCTCCTCCAAATCCAGCGGATCAAGTGTACGAGGAGTCGGACAGTCACGTGCCAGGTGACCCTTTCCACCGCATGAGTAACATTGTCTGCTTCTGGCACGCCTAGCTCTGTCCCCACCCCAGGTGACCCGCACCACCGATCCTAAAACCTGAGATCGCCCAACTGCTGGTCTGGTCCTCCTGGACTTCTGCATCATCTGTCTACTAACCACAAGTGACTCAGCTACTGATCGAATAACACGCGACAAAGGTAGCAGCTCCTGAACACGCTCAAGGTGTAGAGCTACTGGCACAAACTCCACCCTGAAGAAGGTCTCGAAGTCTTCCCATGCGAAGTTCATACCGTTGAAAAACTGGAAAATGTGGCTCCACCACCTGGCTGCTGCTACCTGAAGAAGGATGAAAGCAAAGATCACCATGAAATCTGCAGGCGTCCCCACTAGCCTAAAGACTCTCACCGGAGCCTCCAGCCAAACCTCAGCCGCCTGCGGGTCCGTCTCTCCCCGGAACTTGGGTGGCTCTAACGCTAGAACTCGTGCAGCGCACTCAAGTGGCGTGCATCACCTACTGGTGGGGCTGGTGGCATCGCTGGCCCAACGTATGGTAGTACCGCTAGTGCCTTCGCTGGTGCCTCAACTACAAGAGGGCTCTGTACCGAAGCCTCGTCGCTCGACAGGATATCAGTACGCACATCCCTCTGGGCTCTAGCTGGTCGTCCGAGAAAAGGCATCCTGAATGAAACAACGTGACACGGTCAAATGATTATACCTGGTGAGATGACCTGGTTTGAGATGATATTTAAATAAAACTTCTGGAAACACACACGCAATCAGTGTTTTCGTGCACAAAGACGGAATTCCATTGTCAGGGTCCTGGTGTATGGATACATCGGTCGCCCGCACCAACACTGGACTCCCTGAACTGAAGACCAAACTCGGTACCCTTAACACTATTGCTTCACAGAAAGAAAATATCAGAGTTATAAGTTTTGTGGTAGAATTGACTCCTCCGATACCAATTTTTCATGACCCGTCCTCAGGGACCGTTCTGTGACTACCCCAAGCCCGCCTTCCATAGGCCAGGGGCTGGCGACTAGCACCAAGGCATAAATCCCGATAACTGGGAAGGCATTTCCTTTATAAAATTAAACAAATCACCACAGAGTACAAGCAGATGTAAAACACTAAGTACAAAGAGAAGTGTTGAAAGGTAAATGGGCCAGTATACAAACCCAAATGAAAGTACAAATACAACTGAACAAAGTACAAAAAAAATGACAACAGCTAGAAGGACGGAAGTGGCTCTAGGGTCGTCCTCCTCGGATCCTACCTGAAGGGTAGGTACAGATGGCGCAGCTCCTGGATTGTCCACCATGGATCCTACCTGAAGGGTAGGTACAGATAGCCTCCACAACGCTCTTGCCCGTCAACCTCCTCCGAGTGTCGTCTCGCCGTGAAGTCCACCTCCGGATACTGACTCGTTGTATAGTCCACCTCCAGGTATCGTCCAGTCCTCGAACACTCGACCTTCGTCAGCACTGCCCGTCGTCTGCAACCAACACAACGAGGTTCGGGCATAGCCCGTGTAGGGGTGAGTAAAACGATACTCAGTAGGGACCCCAAGACCCTCAAGGACTCACTAAAACCAACAAGGATAACCACAAAGAAGATCTCAATAGATAACCTCAACTTTGGTATATTCCCATACATATATCTAAGTTATCAAGTAACCAATCTCAATCATGAGGAAACACAAGGATTATGAAATCAACAGATAACCACTACCCAAGTATATGCCCATAAATATACCTAAGTTATCATGTAACCCATCTCAATCATGAGGAAACACAAAGGTCATAGACACAGCTGAAACCAAGATTTTCATTATCGAAACCGTAACTGCTGAAGAGCTTTGTCTCTGGAGTGTACAGTGGTCATGTCACTACTCTGAGCTACTACTCACTAACCTAAGACTATTGAGGTACTCGTCATGTCGAGTACCGCGGGTATGCGGCCATATATTGGGTGCTCCGTCCGCTGTGGGTCCGTCGCCAAATACAGGGCACTCCCCCTAATAGCCTACAGAGGTACTCCTCCTGTCGAGTACTGCAGGTCTGCGGCCAACTACCATGCGCTCCGTCCACCGTGGGTCAGTCGCCAAATACCGGGCGCTCCATCCCTGGGGCTAGTCGACTCACTCCAAGTGGAGTCGGTCAAGCAGTCGTCAGGTCTCAGCCAGCTACACGGTCTCCGTACTCCGAACGCTCATCTCCGGGAGGGTCCGATCCACGAGCTACAGGTCGATACTCCTAGTATCTCAATGTACCACGAAAGTATATCTCAAAGGACCGCCTTGTCATAGGGGTCTCAACGCAACAGATAGCGCGTCAATCGGACGCCCGGTCTATGAGTTATTAGCCTTTTTCATCCTAGGGGCCCGGTTGGTTTCGTGAGCGAACCAACCCGGCCGTATCTCAACTATACCCCGAACTCTCATAGGGTATACTCATAGAGACCGTTTCTCAACGTGATCACCAACGCCGCTGATGGTTCGTCAAACGGACGAACGGTCTAAAAGATATCTGCTTTTCCGTTCCAGGGGCCCGGTTGGATTTTGGGTACAATCCAACCCGGCCATTATCCAACTGTATCCAAAACATGGGCAAAGTATGCCAAAAGTTCCGTCTCATCAAGAGGAATTAAACGAGACAGACGACAAATCAATCGGACGCCCGGTCTGTGAGTTATTGGTTTTTTCGTTCCAGGGGCCCGGTTTGTTTCGTGAGCGAACCAACCCGACCGCACTCCAATGACATCCAAACCTCGAGTGGAGTAATCCAAAAGATCCCTCTCACTTATAGGAATCCAACAAAGTTGACGACACGTCATTCGGACGTTCGAAGCTCATGATATGAGTGTTTCCACTCCGAGGGCCCGATTGGTTTCGTGTACGAACCAACTCGCCGGAACTCAAAATATTCCGAAACCTTGAGTGAGATATATCTAAACGACCTTCTCAATTCAAGGATCGCATTGCAACTGATGGTGCGCCGATAGAAGGTCCGTAGCCCATGTTATGGGCAAAAGACCGAAGACGGTCCGAAAACGGGGGTTTCAGGCCCGGACCGACCCGACCCGCGACCCCCCCGGTCGGCCCGAACCGGGGCGACCCGCCTGGGGTACGGATCGGCTCGGCCCGGCCCGGCCTGGGCAGAGTGCGCCCAGTGCGCTGGCCAACTCGGCCAACGGCCGCGCCCTTGGGAAAGGGGGGGGGGGGCTACACCCTGGTGTAACTACGGCCCCCATTTAATTGGGGGCCATTTGTAGGCCTACCGGGGGAATTATTTCCCCCGATTTCACACCTGTCTGGCCGGCCTACACCGGCCGGCTGGTTTCTGCCTTCACGGTACCGGGAAAGGCCGGTCCCCTTCTTCGCCGATAGCGGCGGCCTGGAACCGGCCGCCGGTCACCCTACTCCGTCGCGGCCCGGAACTGTCCGCGGCTTGGTTCGTCCGGCGCAGTGCGACGACACCGCTCCCTTCCGCCGCGGCCCCGCTCCATCCGCGGTGTATTCAGTTTTCTTCGACACAGCGCTATGGCGTCGCGTCCTTGTTCAACTCTCAGCGCGGCATGACGGCGCCGCGCATTACTTTTCCGTATGATTCCGCGTGGTGCGACGGCACCACGCCATTCCGTCCCAACCATAAAGAATCAAACAAGAATAAGGAGGAGGGTCGGCCGTGTTTGTACGGTCTGGCCCCCTCTTGTTTGTCAATAACAATTAGTCTTATATCCACTAAGAACGACAAACTAGAAATCATGGAAGAAAATAATTAAATAAAATATACCCCTACCTGAGCATAGGTAGAATGGGGGTTCGACACGGAAAAAAGACGTCGCAAGGTGAAGCTCCGTATGTTGACGGAGAACGCCCGAGGAGGAGGTGGCGTCTCCTTTTTGTTGACACGGGAGGAAGATTGAAAGAGGGTGCGTCGTCGATGTTTGGAAACACACCGGTTGTGAAGAGGAGAAGAGACGGCACGTCGATCTCTTCTTACGGTGACGAAGTTCTTCGTCGAAGTCTTGGTGTTCTTCGTCGAAGACTTGGTGTTCTTCATGATGAAGATGAAAACACCCAAGAGCTCTCTCCTCCAATTTCCACACACAACAACCAACCAAAATAAAATAAGTCTCATCCTTATTTTATTAACTCATACCACAATTCAATATTCAAAACATAATTTAATTAATTGAATTGGGGGTTGGCATACTTAATGAGAGGAGAGGTAAAGTCACCCAATTAAAGGGAAGTTAAAAGGTTATAAGAGTTACACAACATAAGTGGGGGGTTAAGGGGATTTAGGAAGTTAAGTGAATTGAAGGGGTGGGGTTCGTGTGGGACCCAACTCACCATAAATCCTCCCATGGGTGGTTAACTCCAAGTGGGTCCCACCACTAACTCCCTTACATAGATTAAAACCACTTAAGAGAGGGTCAAGTGTTGTAACACGACACTTAATCTGTTTAACAAGAAAATAAAAATTGTAGATAAATTATAAATTAAACTTCCACAATTTTTATCATCATCTCTCGGGTAAACAAAACTCCGGAAATGGCGTTCCTAAGAAATTATCGGCACTGCGGTTCCATCGGTGCCCTCAGAATTCGATTTCAAGCACCGGTTCAAAAGATAGAAATTCCCGCTCGATCGTTCACTGAACGTACTCGAGCCAAACTTCGGAAAATGATTCCAGGCACACCGTGCCTAGGAATCAGGCGCCGTCAGAAACTCCGTTTTTGAGAAATTCCAATGAAAATTCAGAAAACAATTTCCTTGAAATTTCCATGTCATTACACTGAAGATCCAGAGTGAGCCGTTATAGAGAAGATACAACACAGTTATTATTCTTGTGTTTGGATCATTTTTTCTTTAAGAAAACTTTGTAAACTGACGTGAGTTAGTATAATCATTCCTATAGGGATAAAGAAGGTGTCTAATGGGAGTTGGCACAAGTTGTATTCACTTCATTATAATTTTGGATTTACATAGACCCAAATGAGTGCCTATGGGAAGGACGTAGATTTACTTATTGAGGTTGAACCGTGTATATCTTGTGTGCCTTTCTTGCTTTATCTTTATTTCATGCATGAGTTTCTTGCTAAAGGTTGATAAGGAAATAAATCATAATAGGTTTCAAGGGTTAAGTTTCATAAAAGTTTTAAAACTTATAAAAAGTTAAACAATAGATTCAACACCCCCCCCCCCAGTTGTTATTCTATCCTTGGAACATCACATGGAGGTCCCAAAAATAGTGTCCCCACCATAATAAGATCATTGAGAACCTAAGTCACCTCAACTTCTTGGATGCCAGAAGCGTGGTATGGAGATGTTTTTTGGGTGAAGGAGACATCCTTTGCAGTAGAATCCCGATACATCCCCCCTCAAAATCCTATCTTGAGTCACCAACCTCATGAAATTGAAGACAATTGTAAAAAAGTAATATTTTTATTGTATCTTATAGGTATCAGCAAAGTTTTTTCCATTTCCGAACCCACACTATCTTCCTTGGGTGTAGTTTTCCTTTAATTGTTTTTATTTATATCCCGCCTATATTCAATAACCTCTTCTACATTAAACACTTGCATTGAAACTCATTAGAATATTCAAATGTTACACTTTGTGAATTCATAGATTTTGTAATTGGATGTCCAACAGCTGATTTCCCTATCACCCTAGGTCTAACCAATCACTTACCCTTATCTCTTAATACAACATTCAACTTCTGTAAAGGACTCACTCCAGTATGAGGTTAACCATGCACTGCCTCATCGATCTGCACACACGACTGTCTATGGGAATAGGATTCATCCGAACAAATGGTCCCAATCCCATTTTGTCTTATCCTGTTACTATATTCCACTAAATAATGACCAAATATCAGGAAGAGAGAAAAAAATTCCACCCATTATTCTTACACCACCAAATTACAATATAATAATTTCTATCCAATTGTAATGAAAATTAAATAATGATATTTTCATGAAACATTGACTTCAAAACATAATTTTAGATTAAAAGGATGATAAAATACCTTGGTATGGCTATCAGTGCATCAGAACCTACCTGTGATATTTACAAGGATCCTAACAATCAAATGATTTTTAAATAGTAGGGAAATATTAAGGAAAATCACTCAAATCTCTACAGAAGGGGAGTCCTATTTCATGTGATATTAGTATATCCATATATGGAGGTAGAATCTATACCAATTTCAGCTATGATATACACATGAACAATCCATTATAAGGTATTCCTCCATTGATAATCAAATCATAATGTTTTGGTTGTCGAGAAAACTGATAGTAGCTCTATCCTATATATCCCATGAACCAATGATGAATCAAAAGAATGCTCCCACGTATTGAATTCAAGTACGATTGTGAATTTTTGAAGCTTCAAAAAACTCTATGAGTGAAAATTAAATATTAAGGAATTCTTCATACACTTTGGGGATTTTTGGAAGAAGGGATAATTTTGGAAATAGTAGATGCATATAGGGATTTAATAGGGGTAAGGAATACTCCACTCACCTGATGGACAAATAAGGTCCCTCCCCCGCTGGTGGGGGAGGGGCCAAAATAGTTTCCACTTCCGTCACAAAGACTATATCCCTAGTGAAGCATATCAAATATCAAATGATGCTCATATAGAAGAAAAATATTTTTGAAAGAGAATATTAAAATTTCATTTTGAAAACATGGGAATGTATAAATTTTTTTATTCACATAGAAACTAAACATTTATAGAAAATTATGAACAATATGTATTTAGAAAATATGAATTGTAAACAATAATGGATGATTCAAATTAATTAATGGTTTTGTGATAGGAAAATGAATCCACTTAGTAAATGTTTAAAAAATATTTCTTCTTAATTTTTTGTATAATATCCAAGAGTACATCATTTAGAAAAAATAAGAATATTATCTTTTAAAAATAAAAAATAAATTAAAATATGGTTAAAATTAGCTTAATTAATTAGTTTATCATAGAAAAAATCCATGAAAAAATTATTTTATGAACATATACATGTATGAAAAAGTATGCTGACCAAATAGTAAATTAGGTAATTTTTTATGAAATACATTTTATTGATAATTTACCAAGTGGTGTATAATGAATAAAATACATAGAAATACAATAAATATCAATGGATATAGAATATATATGGGTTTCAATGTATATGGGACCTGTAATTTTACACAAGGTATTTTTAACATAGACAATCTTTAAAATAAATTTTATTATAACATAAACCCTTAAATTAAGTACCATTTTTCATCAATATGTTATTACTATGTTATAATATATTTTGATTATTTTTAATTTATTATATAACACTATACATATATTACATACAATGTATTATTTCCTTATAATATCCAATTATCCCTTTTTTACTAATTCCACATTGAAATGAATATTCTAGGAAAAATTAGTATATTTTTATGAATTTTTTAATTTGATCAAGTCCATAATCCTTGGTTTTGGATTCATTAATTGAATAATATTAATCATGTCACATGTATCATATTTAATAATTAGAAATAATTTTACAAAAATTTATAATAATTAGTGATAAAAATTAAAATATATCACATTTTTATGAAGATAGTTTATAGTACATAAGGGTGATGTTTCCACTTTTTTGTTAGATGAAACAAAATAATGGAAAATAAAAATTCACATTAACATAATAAAGTATATCTCATAAATAAAAAATATATTCATTAAAAATATCCTTATGAACATCCATGTAAAAATTATATCAAAAATGAAGCGCAATGCTTCATAGTGGTTTCAATCCACAAGATAAGATGATAAACATTTTTATTTTCCATCATAATGGGAGAAGATTAGAAATTGAAATATAAATAACATAACTACATATTAGTTCACTAATTATATTAATTACAACATATTATTATGTCTTAAGAACATTTGTAGGATATATGAGAAGAAAAAAATATGAAAGTTATCTGTAAAAATTTATACCTCCTTTTCCAATATCTACATTTGAGAAGCACATTGTGAACTATGGTATAGTATTTTGGGAAGTGAAAACAGCAGGGTGGTTTCAATAATTTTTATAAGATAATATCAATAGTTTTTAGTTTAGATAAATGGATATTGTGTGGTAGACAAGAGAGGAGTGTAGGATCCATTTTATAACTGAGGGGAGTGGAACACTTGTGATTATAAAGAGTAATAAAATAATGTAATGTAACTCTCATGGGAAATACGGAAATACCACTTTCAATTTATTATATTGTTCGATTTATATTAAAAACATATTCATAAATTAGGATCTTTACAAATTTATTTTTAATTTTAACCATTATCTCATTAGTATAAACCCTAGGTAACCCCTTGATCCATTATTATAGTAATTAATTTTTTCAATGGATATTATTCATAATTTCAAAAAAATGTAAATAGCCTCATTCAAAATATTGGACATGCTGATTCCAAATAAGAAAACCATTTTATCAAATTTAAATTCATGACTTGTAAGATATTTATTTTAATATAATCGACCAAACTGTAATGAAATGTTTTTTCCGAAAAATCTATCATTACGTATAAAATTAAATTTATTATCATTGCATGACTAGTAATATGAATTAATTTAATTTCAACATATGTTATTGATTATATTGCCTTTAGAATTTGGAAAAATCTATTATAATTATTGATTATATTAATTTATTATAAAATAAACTGGTCACATAAAAATAATTTTTCAAAAAAATTACAAAAATTTGGAGAAAAATAATTTATTTTTTATTTTTCTTCTATAGATAATAAGTTGATTCAATTAATCCTTGTGTGAAATTAATTTTTCATTAATTGTTTCCTATTCATAAAATATAATCCTAATTCTATGTGATTCCCATAAAATTTAATAATAATATTTCAATATTATATAAAAGTTCTTTTAAACTCTTTGTTGTGTGTAATAAAATCTATTTGTTACACAAAAAATATTTCATTAAAATTATATCATAAAATATTGGGGCATTACATTCTACCCCAATATAATAATTTTATTATCGAAATTATTTACTCTCATACGAAAACCTACGGGAAATTCTACATAATCACATTTTCATGTCCACTTTTATCATTCTCAGATTTATATTTTCTACAATAGCCATGAACCCACAATCTTAGATCCAATATTGTCAACATAAAATAATAATTTGTAGCCTGAAAAAATTAAATGTGTCTAAATTTTCATTATCCAAAACAATCAACATAAATAAAAGAAAATTGGATCACTTATATCCTCATAGACAATTTAGGTTTAGTGCTTCATATAATTATGAAAATGTATTACATAAACAATGACCATTTTTCAAAATGAACATTTCTCACACGTAACCCATATTTTTTTATTTCATATTATTTTATCGTCATTATCTATATCAAATCCATTCTATACATATTTTTTTCAAGATAATTATTGATAACATGTGAAAAAAGGAAATATAATAAGGGTGAGCTCAAAATCTCTTTAAGGGTGAACATAGTCATTAGAAACTAAATTTCATCGATGATTATAAGTGTATAATATTGGTTTATAAATAATTTAGTCTGAATGAGCGAATAATAAAAAAATTTACCATTCAATACATGAATCACAAATCATGAAACATTATATAATGCATTAATAATTGAATGATTTGTATGAATGCATATTTATAGGGAATTTAAAATGTTTCAAGATCGAATGAATCATTATACACTAATAGATATCATAGAAAATCATGTTGGTATCCTGTTAAATCATCCTCAAAGAACAATTCAAAAACCCATATAAATAGAATAACTTTACAACTGACTTCCAATACAGTTCCTTAGAGAACAAAATCTTTACCCATGCAATGTAGAACTGTATAAGAACCCCCATATTATAAGATATATCATGATCAACAAGTTATATCTATGAAATCCCATCTTATAATATATAATAGGCTCACTCGTTGCTAAATGGGAACACCCATAGGTTTTAATTTATATGAACCAAAACATTAGTAATGTATATATATCCTTCATTATAAACCGCATAAAAATAATCATTACTAAATTTATAACTAGAATAATCAATGGAAAATAAATTTTTTTATTTTAGTTATCATTGAAACAAGATTATCAAAAATAAAAATAAATAGTTTCCATAATAATCTATTTGAATAATGGTCGACCAATAAAAAAGAAGTGGGATCCATAACAATCTCTTTGAAACATGGTTTACTAGTGGAATTGAAATGGGTTTCATAAAAATAACATTGAACTAATATTTACACATCTACATAAATAATAATTTTATAATAAATACAATATATACCCATTGCATTTTTAATTTTTTGGTATTAATTGATCAATAGAAATACCATAAAAATAACATTAACAATATCCCCAAGGAAAATATCCATTTCATTTTGAAACTAACATATTAAAACTAAAATATCAAATTTTTTTGGAAAAAATATTTCATTGAAAAAAATAATTCAAAATTATTAAGGTTTTTCAAAACATTTTTTGTTTATACCAGATGAAAATTTTATTCATATCATTGAAATTAAAATAATGATTAATTATATTTTCAGTAAAATTTAATTGGGAATTATCTTAAAAATAACACAACGCTTCCTTTGAAATTATTTGTTAAAAATAAAAGATTAAGTAAAAATTTATTTGATAAATCATTTTGAAATGGTTAAAAAAAATTATTAAAATTTTTTTAAATCATTGTTTGGGTAGAAAATATATTTCCAATCTAAGAATGAAATGAAGTCGTATTTTCTAAAAAAAAATTCTCTGTTATATAAAATAAAAAATATTGTACAAATTTAAATATTAAATGAAAATATAATTAATAAAAAGCGGAGAATAAAATTAAATTGGTTCATTAGAAAATGTTTTAAAATTTTAATGGATGTGAAATTCATGAAAGGAAAATCTTGGTTTAATTGTCATTGTAAGATAACCAATTAATATATTCGAAATATTGATGTGATAATTAATCAATGAGTAGATTATGTGTATCAAAATAAAATCTAATTAAAAAGTGGATATAAAAACTTATATAGTAAAAAAAAATACACATATTATCACATAATATCACATACTATGATGAAGTAATATAACCCAATTACACAAATGTGAGTTTTGAAATTATTTACCACTTGATAAATTTTAAGTTAACCATCCCCCATTGATAAAATATTTCAAATTGAAACATTAAATACCATTTTTTAATGAAACATTATATTACATTATAAATTGGAATTGTATACACTATATAATGGAATTATGATGCATAACATTAATTCATTCTTTAATGAAAGGAAATTGAGATAAGATACATTACAATGTTCATATCATCTAAATGGGAATTAATCAAATAAATTGTTATGTGCTTGAGATGTAAATAAACATAATCAAATATAAATAAAACATAAAACATAAAATTTTTATTATAAATTTAATCCTATAAATTCCTAATTTGTGAAATAGATTTTTAACCCAATGAAAGGAAATTGTGGTAAGAAATTTGTTACATCATGATTCCTTTTGGTTGATCATGATTTCAAATCCTTCATAGTTGTTTTAAACATGATATTAACTCATTATATAACATTTTAATATTTATAATAACATATATGTTCTTTTTATAAAATGTTGTTTCCTTTTAATTAGAGATCATTTATTATTTTAGTTGTTTTTAGTGTTAATTATCATGTTTTATCTTAAATGCATTGTTGATGAATGTTCCTGTTCTTGTGCATAAAATAGAGTGAAATCATATCCAGAATAATAATAACGAAGTAATTACAATATTTATAAATAAATTATACTTTCTGTTCAAATTATGAAATATTTTTTAGAAAAATCATGCATGTTACAATCAAAAATATGGTCGGTTCTATGTACTCATGACTAATGTTTACATTTTTCCGTGATCATTATGAAAATGAGAAATTTATAATTTCATCATTACATAATTACGGAATTATATAATAAATAATATAATATTTATTTAAATATATATATATATATATCATTTATATAGTGTGTTGATGAAAAGTGAGAGTCACATTGCTTTATGAATATAGTAGTCCAAATGAAAACAAACAATGTTATCATCATTTTGTAAGTGAAATGGTATGAAAGAAAAATAAATAACCAATTTTAGGATTGATATATATGTAATTAATATAATATTAAAATAATGTACTTAATATTTATTTATTAACATTATCCTCATTTTTACCATGTAATACGTTATTGAAAAGGAATCAAATCACTTTGTAGGGAAATAGTCCACAGTACACACGACAAACATTATCATATCCCTAAAAGAATGGATATTGTATATGAACATGTGTTATTATGAATATATAGGTAAAATTATGTTATAAATTATATATATATACTTTACATGCATAATAATATATATCCTGGAGATTTGAAAATGGAAAAATAAATGACATCGATTCATGAGGCGGTAGTCCACTGTACACATGAATGATTACTTCATAACCCAATTGATTAATGTGGAAAGGAATTTTGGTTATAAAATTACAATAATGATATCTCATTATATAAAATATACATATGTTATTAGATAATCATGGTTTAATAATAAGTTATGGTGGTGGAGGAATAAAAACAATAAAACTGCTCATTGAAGAATGTTACCACTACTTCAGGTAACTTTTTTTTGTTTTCACCAAATGCATTCCACGGCTATATTTATGAAAAAAAATAAGGATTATATGATGTTTGTATTGAATTATGAAGGTTATTTTGTATGTTATTGGAACATAAAATGTTTTTTTATGGTGTGAATAGAGGAGTAAATGGGGTGGCCTTTTATAGGTGAGGTGGGCGGCACACCTTTGAATTTTTTAGAAGAACAAATTTTACCCCTGTTTTTTTCATGTAAAAGGGATAAAATAATATAAAATTATCTATAATATATTTAATATGTTATATATATTCCCTATTAAATATATTTTATACATGTAATTTTACAGTTTCCAATAATAAAGTGGTCAAAAATTTAGTTGAAATTATTTAAAAATATTAATTTATATAACTAAAAATATGTTATCAATTTTTCCAAGTAGATGTTTAATATGTGGAACATTTTAATTTCAAATTAATCCCACAAATGGGATGCGAAAGTGAGTTTTCTATGATAAAATAATGAAATGTTTAAAATATTGATATATTAAATTTCAATATAAAATTGATTAAAATGAACTAAATTTTATTATTGATATATTATTTGACTAATTTTACTTTCAAACAAATTTGAAATATAATATATATATTTATATATATTATTTATTAAAAATTCTAGTTTTTATTTAAATTTCTATATTTTTCACTAATGATTACAAAATTAATATTTTCAAATGAAAATAAATGAATAAACAACAATAATAAAATTTAGTTATGAATAAAAAATAAATTTTATTTTTTCAAATAAAGATTGTATAGTTTTAAAAAATTTAATTGAAAAAATAACCCATAGACATGTTGAAAAAGCACGTTTTTGAGAAGTTTATTTGTTTCATGAAAATTGTGATTTTATATTGACTCTATTTAAAATATTATTAATTGTATGATTATAAACTATTTTTTATTGATATATAATCTCTAAATTTATTTTAATAAATTCTTCACTAGTGGTTATTATAATAAATTAAATTTTGGAAACATTATATACTTTCAAAATGTTTTAAAAAAGATTACATTTTTACGCATAGACTTACATATAATAAAATAAAATATATTAATCAATCAAATGTAATTACATGGATTAAATATAACTAAATAATAATTTTGATAAATTATATCAAATTAAAATGGAAATAATCAACACCATATTTGAGAAATTAGTAGTATAACGTTACAATTTTCTTCAATGAAAGGAAATTCAGATGAGGTCTCATACAAATATCATATAAATGAAGTGGGGATAAATTGATCATTTTTTGTGACTAAAATATAAATCAACATAAATCATGTAGATACGACATTAAATAAACAATTTTCATTACACTCTTTATATTATAATGACATAATTAATGAATTATAAGTTTAACCCAATGAATAAAAAATAAATTATGAAATCCCTTGCCGTGGATTTCCTTTTGGTTAATCATGATTGAACATCATGTATAGTTCTGATAAACAAGTTATTAAGTTATTATTTAACCATATTAATCTTTATAATTTAATATAGCATCCCATTAGTATAACATATCATTAATTAGTTAATACTCATTAATTATTTTCATTGTTCAAAGTGTTAATTGAATCATTTTATCATTTATGATTTATTATAAAAATTTTGGTTCTTGTGAATATTATATAATTATATCAGCTATAAGGAATTAATCATGAAACATTTACCATATTTAAACATAAAATATACTTTTAATGCCCATTGAAATTTTTGTTTCTAAATATGATGTATGATAAGATCATAGATGTGGTAGTTCATCCGTACGCATCAATAAGGATTGCATTTTTCAATTATGACTATGGAGAGTAGGTCATTAATATATTATCTTTAAAAATTATCATACTTTATTAAATAATTTATTTTCATCAAATATAATTAATTATATATCATCCATGAGGTGTGGTTATGAAAAGAGAGAAGCACATTGATTTGCAAAGGCTATAGTCCACATGTACACAAACAACATTATCATCGTTCAATGAGTAAACAGGTAATAAATAAAAGAATATATAATGATTTAATAATGAAAAATATTTCATTAATATCACAATTTTTACATGTAAAAAAGATATATTTATTAATTTTATCCTTATTATTTTCTATGTAAATCATTAGTGAAAACGAATCACATTTCTTCGTAAGGAAGTAGTAAATAGTACACATGAGTAACATTATTGTATACCCCATTAAATGAGTAGTAAAATGGTATATATGATATAATTACTCAATTGGTTTAATTATTTTATTAATATATTATATATTTTTTATCCATCATCATTCCAAAGTGTGATAGGTGGAAATGAAAAAATTAATAACATCAATTCGAAATGTGGTCATCCTTCATACACACAGATAATTATTTTCTAACACAATTAATGGATAAGGATAAAGATTTAGTTTATTTAATAATTATAATAACATATAAGTATATTTTTAAAAAATAAATCATTATATAATAATGGTTTAATATTAATTGAATAAGGAGGAAGAAAATATAAACTAAAAATGATCAATGAAGAATGTTACTTCTTCTTTGGGTACCTTACATTGGTTTTCACCAAAGGATTTCCTTGTATATATTTACAGAAAAAATTAATTCCTATATAATTATAAGTGGGAATTATAGAAGTTATTTTGGTTTTTACATTCTTATCCAATGGGTTTTTAAGGTGTTAATCGGGGTAGAGAGGATGATATATTATATAAGTAAGGTGAGTGGAACACTTTTAGTGTTTTGAAATAAATGAATTCCACCTAAAACAATTACTATATCAAGACACCAATAATGGACCATTTGAAATACAAGAAGGTATATTGTCAAAATATTTCCATGAAATTTATTTTATGCATTTTTTATGCTATTTTATTCCACATCGCTTTAGTTTAAATCTCACTAAATCCATTTTTACCATAACCATGGTGATAATTTTTACTATATTTACTACTTAATTTTTTAACAGAATTGATAATAGTAGATAATATAAATTTTCTATTTAAAAATATGGAATAATTTATTTCAAATTCAATTCAATGAAATACAAAATTAAAATTTTAAATTATTATCACAGACTTAAAGATAATGTGGGTTTTCTAAGAGAAAATGTTAAAATATTTACAATATTTTTATATTAAATTTCAATATACAATTGATTAACAAGACAAAATTATAATAACATATATATAATTAAATATTTTTAAATCAAAATCAATTTAAAATTATATTTTATTAAATAAATAATTTAATTATATAGGAATTTTCAATTTAAAATTGAGTATTTTTCATTATTCATCAAAAATATTATTTCATAAAATAATTAAAAAAATATCCCCAGTAAAATATTTCAATGATGATTTTAAAAATTATGATTATTTTTATAAAATAATTTTTATATGTTTAAGATTTACAATTAAAAACAAATCCCACATACACAAATAGTTAGAGGGTTTTCGAGAAGTGTAATTTTTTCTAGAAAAAGAGGATGTCATATTAACTCTTTCAAATAACAGTCCATTTATGAATATAAATTAATAGTAATTGTTATAATATATATAAATTAAATTTAAATAATTCATAAATGGGTTTTATTTTAATTCGTTAAAATTCTTAAGCATTCTATACTTTAAAGAATGTTTCTGAAAAATAATTTTTTTAAACCCAAAAACAAATTATAAAAAAATATATAATGATCATTCAAATTTATATAAGTGGATTAAATGATTCTAAAAATTTATTATTTTAAATTATATTATATTTAAAAATAATATTACTTTTAAATTAATTAATTTAAAGAAAATAAATGTCATTTTCACAAAAAATACTATTTTTTATATATTCATTGAAATTTAAAAATTAATGGAAAATCACAAAATTTAACTGTGTGTATGTTTTTTTTATCATATATAAAAAATTAAAGTAATTTTATCAAATAAATTTTTTGAAATATTCCAACATATAATTATAATATTTTTCGTTAAAAATAAATAAAAATTATATTTGAAGAAAACATATATTTGAAAAATAAAATTACTTTAGAAAAAATTGATAGATTCATTACTAAAACATTATAAATAATTTATATTGAATTGGAAATGTATATATATATATATATCATAATGTAGTTAATACCATTCAAATCCTACAATTTAAAATCAAGGTTATAATGGATACATATAATGTGGGTCGTTTATACTCATTGTTGTGTGTTGCATAATATATTGTACAAAAAAACTCTAGATTTTGTGTACTAATAGATGTCGAAGAGAATAAATTTATTTAAAAATATGTATATTGTAAATTATAGTGTATCTAAATTCTCATTTGTGATCATTGTCGGGTTTAGTTTATTGTAGTGATCATAATTTTATTCTTTTAAAATCATAGGGTGTTAGATTTGAACTATAAATCATTGATGCGGTGAGTGGTCTTGTTCCATAAAACAATATATATCTCTTCAAAAATGTCTACCATAAGATAATTATAATAGATATCATGATTCAATTTTATAATCTTTGAGTACAATATAAGTGAAGGGTAAGTTATGTACTTTTTTAGGAGAGATATGTAGAATAAATTGTGAACTTGGTAGAGATTTTATAGAAGCCCCAAGCGATAAGAAAACTTAATGATGCAATTATTAATTTTACAAGAAGAAATATATCTTCAAATCTCCATAAAATTCATTCCAAATCCCATATACATCTCCCAGTAATATATTGATATCAATACATTATCACCAAATTCAAATTATGGAACTTGATAATGATTTTCAGTAGAACTTTTGTATTGACATTGAGCTACCCTTATATAATATTGAATGGATCTTACAATAGCAATAATTGTCTATGATATATCTAGTGAATATGTATTTTATTCTAATACTTAATCCAAACACGTTAGAGTTCTTTCTTTACATTTAAATTGGGTTGTATAATGATCCATTTGAATGATTGAGTGAATGTTTTTTTGAAAATAAGACCAAAAAAATTTGTTGACCCAAATTACCTTCAAATCAATAGAAAATTATTTCATCATATTTAGTTTTGTTTTAACTATTCTATAAGAATTTCCTTAAATTTTGTTAATGATATGAAATACTAATTATCAATATTATATTCAAATATTTTTTTTATTATCCATAACACCATGTTAATCTCTATATCAAGATCAGTGATAATAGAAAATGGTACTCCATAAAACCATTAAAAATTCTTAATATGTATACTAGAATGTTGATCAAGAGAGAAATTCTCTTTGAATTTAATTTAGTATTTTTCACTCAGAAAGAGATCAACTACAAACCAAATAAAATTGATCCCATCAAATTTTTTGTGAGACTAATGAAGAAATACATTAGTATGATTCCACATTTTCATTCACATATATATAATGGATAAAACATACTTATTTACTTCTATATATCTTTCATAACTATTTGGTGTACTAGGAATCGATATACATACTATGTAATATCATTATTCATGTTTTCCAACTTGAAATACTCTTTTATATAATTATACTTATCCATACATCTAATATGAATTGATACGGGTCAACTATAATCTTAATACAACAAATAATTATCCCTATTTGTTGTTGAAAAAAAAATGTTAAAAAACAAATCAATTATAAATATCATGGCTGAACTCAAGAACATTTCACTCCTTATTTTATAGTTCCAAATCATCCATTCACATCCCTTTAATCCTAATAATAATATATTGTTTAATAATTACCTAATAAAGATATTAAATCACTACCACACTTATTATTAGAAGTTCTATATTCCAAAAATACATATGTATTATATATCTATCAATAATAATTAAATATAAATTTTAATGGTCATTTCTAAAAAGGGAATTAGAAACATTTATAACACTCCTTGGAAGGTAGTTTAACGGTTAGTCATAATCATTAATACAATCCAACAATCACTTCTGTCCTACATTTAACTCTTTCTATCATAATATATACATTAGAAATCTCACATTTCTCACCACAAACAGTGGATATATATTTTTTATCTAATTAATTATTTATATATACTCAAAATATATTGTCATGTAATTATAATCTAGAATTATAAAATTTTGTGAGGTATAAATAATTACTTTACCATTATCTTTGTCGACACATCTCATTACCTTCATCAATTCATCATTATAGATCACAAAACCTTCTCCACTATAGAGTAGTGTGGTTATAGGTGAACTGAAAAAACATCTCTTCAATTCCTTTATATTCTCCTAACATTCATCTATATAGAGGAACATGGGTTCCTTAAATGTAAAAATGGTTATTGGGTTTTATAGGAATGTTATTTCTCAAAAAAGCAGTAGTATTATACAACTCACCCATGAGAACATTGTATCTCATTCATCCTTTTTATTCTAAGGAATATGATAATAAATTCCATCATTAAAGGGTGAATTGATATCCCCTTACATGATATTATATGAATCTTGAATGAAAATTTTTAAATATGTAATTGAACATTTTAAATTTGTAAAAAATGAATCCTTCTTCAATGTCATAAAAACACTATAATATTATAGGCATGATCATTATTAGTTTCACAATATATAATAATATCATCTATATAGACTACTAAATTATTATTGATATACTACAAAATGTATATATTTATTAAATTCATGATGATAGATGGATAATTTTTAAGTGTAAATGGAATCAATGTAAATTCATAATGATTATACCTCATAAATAATGATATCTTGTGAATATCCCACTTAATGAACCACAATTAAAGATATACATAATAAAGTTCAATCATGTAAATGTCGGAAGATAGACATAGTTGATCAAACATGAAATCAATAAGGGTTAGAGGATACATTTTCTTTATGTAAATCATGTTAAGTTTGTTATAATACATTCAAATTTGAATTGATCAGTCATTATTCATTCCAAAAAGAATAGGTTCCCCCATGGTGCTGAAAAGGGATTATGATTCCCTTGGAAAGATTCTCTTGGATTTCCTTATTTAATTCCTATAAATTTATCAAGACTAGTATATATTGAATCATTGAAATAGGAGAATCACCAGGTATGTGTTCAATTGGAAGCACATATTTGTCACGGCCCATCCTCGGGTCCTGTTCCCTGACTACCCCAAGCCCGCCTTACATAGGCCAGGGGCTAGCGACTATCGCCAAAGGCGTAAATCCCGATAAAAGGGACGGCATTGCAATTATGATAGTAAAAAAAGAAAATAGAGTATACAAGCTAGAGTAAGAACAAAGTAATATTGAACACAAAGTAAGTGCTAAGTGGTATATGGTCCAAAATACAAACCCAACTGAAAAGTATAGTAAAACTGAATGTAAAGTAAAGCAGAAACCACCGAGTCATCCTCTGGGAATCCCACCTAAAGGGTGAGTATAGATAGTCTCCTCGGTACCTCAGGTCCGTCGGTCCGCTCCATGTATGTCCCACTAAGTGGTCCACATCAGGGGATCGTCCATCTCCAAAATCCTCAACCACAATCTGTGATGTCCGTTGTCTACAACCAACACAATATAGGGTGGGCATTGCCGGTGTAGGGTTGAGTATAACGATACTCAGTTGGGACCCCAAGACCCCCAAAGGTCTCCCAGAATCCATGATGGATAAAACCCAAAGGAAAGATACAATCACGAAGTATCAACCAACTCTACTTAGGTATATTCCCATACATATACCTAAGTCATCAATCTTAGTTCGGCTCCAACTCCCAAGCCCAAGCACAACCCAGTCCACATAGGAATGAAGTCAATCACACCGATGATAATAATTGAACGTCAAGACTCAACAAAAACAGTTATACAATTTTCATAAAGTGGTAAAGATGATCAGATGCAGTCACTGATTCATCTAAGCTGGCAGACCCATGTAGGATACTTGTCCAGCTAAGTTGTCGGACCCACGTAGGATACTAGACCAGTCACTCTGTCGGACCCACGTAGGATACTTGAACAGAATTCAAACTATCCAACCCACATAGCATACAAGAATAGTTGTCATCCCCGTCAAACCCACAGACAATTTAGAGTAGAGTAGTTGTTGTCGTCGAACCAATGGAGGATTTCAGTACGGTAGTCTTCATCACCGAACCCACAGAGGATTCCAGTACGATAGTCGTTGCTGTCATAGCCATCTCTAGGGTTCCCATACATAGCACGCTCGATTCCGGGAGGGTCCGCTCCTCGATCCAAGGGGTTAGATACATAAAATGTCACAATGTCCAGAGTTGATGTATCCGGAAGTTCCGTCTCGTCAAAAGGAACCCAACGTGACAGATGACGCGTCATTCAGACACCTGATCTGAGAGTTATTAGCATTTTTTCTCCGGGGGCCCGGTTGGTAATACGCTCATTCCAAACCCAGCCAGTTTCCAAAGTTACCCAAAACACACTTAGAGTATCGGAAAAGGGCTACCACATCACGAGGGTCCCACCGCTGAAGGCATCGCGTCGATCAGACACACGGTCTTCATATTATTCACCTTTAATTGAAAACCGGCCCAGCCCATTATGTCCAGTGGGCTGGCGGGTCGGGTCAACCCAGATTCGGTGGGTGCAACCCGGCAGGGGGTCGGACGAAAGGCCTCCTGTAACCCCTTACAATGCCGGGAAGTAAAGCGAGTATTTCTATCAGATATAATAGTAGATGGTACACCGTAAATCCATACGATCTCCTGAACGTAGAGGCACCCCAAGCTCTCTACTGAGCCCTACTCTCTGATCTGTATGATGTGGGCCAACATGGTGAGTTGGTCTACAATCACCCAAATAGATTCGTGTCCCTTGTATTTAAATGGATGCACTATCACTAAATCCATGGATATCCCATCCCACATCCACTCCGGGACCTCTATGGGTTGTACCAAGCCTACTGGTACCTGGTGATCCACCATCACTTGCTGGAAATTTAGTCATTGTGAAACGAACTCTACCAAAGCCTTCTTCATACCTGGCCACCAGGGCTGTCGTCTGAGGTCTTGATACAACTTCGACACTCCTGGATCTATCTCTATAGGGTAAGTGTGGAACTCCCTCATCACCTCATCCTAAAGTGCAAGTGGTACCATAGTATGTCCCCTGAAGAGGATGGCGTGATCCCCTCAATCAGAAAATCCACCAGGCACCTCCCCTGTGGATATCTAAGAAGGTCGCGTCCCACAGTCAATGTCTCCACGTTGTTCCTCTCCGACTCACTGAAGGAGTGGAGGAGTGACTGTGAGAGACAGTAGAAAGTCTGCACCATCCTTATCCACAAAGAATATCGGCAGCGTGGCTAGCTGCTCTGTCGCCTCTCCTAGTAGCTGAATTCCTGATCTCCTGCTGAGAGAATCCGCTACAAACGTCCCCTTCCCATGATTATAGACTATCTCAAAATCATAGTCCTGGATGAACTCAAGCGATCACCATTATCTCAGGTTCAAGACCCTCTTTGAGAATATGTACCTGAGACTCTTGTGGTCAGAGTAGACTATAAATCGCTCTCCCATCAGATAGTGTCGCCACATATTCAAGGATAAGACCACTACTGTTAACTATAGGTAATGGGTAGCATAGTTGTACTCATGCTGCCTCAACTATAGTGAACCATATGTGATAACTTCTCACTCCTACATCAAGAGATACCTGAGTCCAGTCCCTGATGCATCGTAGTATACTACGTACCCAATTCCCTCCTCTGGTAGCCTCAAGATGGGTGCACTATTCAATCTCTTCCTCAGCTCATAAAAGCTCTCCTAACAACTATCTGACCACACTAAGGGTTTCCCCTTCTTCATCAAGGATGAAAGCGTTGTTTCAACTCTGGAGAAGTCTGGAAAAAATCGTCGATAGTATCCATCCAGTCCCATGAAACTCCACACCTCCTTCACACTCTTGGGTGGCTCTAAAGCAAGCACTGCCTCAATCTTCGTAGGATCCACTACAACTCTCACCGCCGAGATGACGTGTCCCAAGATGTGTACCTCTCATATCTAGAACCGGTACTTCGAGAGCATCCCAATAGGTAGGTACTCTTAGTGTGTATCATGTAAAACCCGCAAGTGGTAGGATTTCTCCTTCTCAGTAGTTAAGTATATCAGTATGTTTTTGATGAAGACTACGACAAAACGATCAGGGTATTGCAGGAAGATCCTATTAATGAGACTCATGAACACTACTGGAGCATTGGTTATTCCTAAAGGCATAACCAAGAACTCGTAGTGGCCATACAAACACTTGAAGTCCATATTCATTAAATCCTCATCTCGAACATAGAGCTGGTGATAGCCTGGCCTGATCTATATCATCGAGAACCATAATTCTTCCTTGAGCTGATCAAATAGGTCTTCAATCCTCAAGAGTGGGTACTTGTTCTTCACGGTAACCTAATTTAGGCGAAGGTAGTCGAAACACAGTCTGTAGCTCCCATCCGCCTTCTTGGTGATCACAATCGGAGAAGCCCAGGGTGAAACACTGGGTCAGATGAAACCCTTTCCCTGCAAGTCCTCCAGCTGTACCCGTATCTCACGAAGCTCGACAGGAGCCATCCGATATGATGGAGTATATATCGCTGCAGTCCTAAGCTACATGTTTATGTATATGTCTAACTCTATGTGAGGAGGTAGACCTGGAACATCGTCCGGAAAAATGTCCGCATACTGATCCAACACAATAGGAAAACTCGGACTCCGCACATCAACATCTTCAAGGATGAGACTAGACAACTAATGTGTGATCGGTTTCCCTATCCTCTACGTAAGTCCATCTTGTGCTGCTAAGACTCCCTTATTTCCAGTGAAGGTGAACCTGCTCTCATCCGTGCGGATACACCGCACTTTGCGCCTAATACATTCGATCAAGTCATTGAATGTAGACAACCAGTCCATACCCAAGATGAAGCTGTAAGGCCTTGATGTCTAAACAAGAAGATCCAAACTGAAGCTCTCACCTTCTAGAGTAAGCTCACCCTCCCAGAACAAATATGTAATCATCCTTTCTGCTCCCGTAGGAGTCTCTATCCATAAGGATTGAGCCATCTGCTCCGTCGGAATCTCCATGCTTTGAAGAAGGGTAATGACAATAAAATAATAACTCACTCCTGTATCTATAAGCACTACATCAAGGGTTGAGTAGACATAGATAGTACCTCAAATCATCATAGGGGTGTCGTGTTCATAAGCCTCCACTACCTAGAGCTGAGAATGCCTCTGCCCGCCAGCTTCCTATGGTTAGGGGTGGACCTCATGGTGTTGGTGGTTGTGGAGCCTCAAAACATTGTCCCCTATCTGCTGCTCGGCTAGCTCCTCTGCCTCGTCTGCCTGCTCCCAGAAGACCGCCACTGTCAAACCTCTGCCTCTGCATGGGAGGTCACTCCACTGTCTGCTGCTCATCTGCATGGCAGGTCGGGCAGTCTCAAGCCTTCTGACCCTGCCCTCCGCATGCATAGCACTGACTTCTTCTCGTATAGCTCGCTCTATTCCGTGTTCCTTGTACAACATAACCTGAATCCTGAGGTCTCTCTCCAAATGGCATGGTCTGCTTGGACCTCTGTGACATTTTTATACTGTCGGCTGCAAAAGACTCTGCTAAGTGATGCCCAGTGGTAGGTCTCACTACTTGTGTCGGCTCAGCAAGAAATCTCTTCACAAGAAGGGCTCACTCTAGAACTCCCACATGCGTCGTAATGCTAAGGGATATCATCAAAGCCATGATCTCATGCCTCAGTACCTACTCAATGTTCTGGGACCTGAAGAATGGGTCTCATTACATGTTTGTGGAGTAGCGTGACAGGTCTGTAAACCTAGCTGAGTACTGGGAAACTGTCAAGCTACCATTCAATATATGAAGTAACTCCTAGATCAGCACCGCACAAATGGTGGCCGGAACAAACTCTGAGCGGAAGAGACTCTCAAAGTATTTCCATAGAATAGATTCCTCGTTGTACACAGGGAGTATCAAGCTCCACCATCTACCTACTACTGTGTGCAGTAGACTCACAACAAGGATCACCATAAGCTTAGCTGGTGTCCCTACCAATCTGAAGCCTCTGACGATAGCCTCCAGCCAATCCTTGACTACCTGAGGGTCCATCTCTCCACGGAACCTAATTGGCCTCCGTCACTGAAACTGGTGCAACACTCTGAGTCAGCATGTAACCTCTACTACTAGATCTAGTAGTATCGGGGTCTCAGTGGGTAGTGGTACCACTGGTTCCACCAATGTAATGGTGCACTGGACCGAGGCCTCATCACTCGGTGGGTTTCCATCTCGCACATTACTCGTAACCCTAGCTGGTTGCCTTTGTGGGGCCATCCTGAAAAGAAACATGAGTACCACGGTCAAACAGTATACCTATTGAGATGACACAATGTAATCACAATGAAAAAAATTAAAACACACTTGAAATCAATGTTTTCGTGCACCGAGTTGGACATCTGTGGTCATGGTCATGGTGTATAGGTACGTCGGCCACCACACCAACACTGGACTCCCTTGTCTGAAAACCACACTCAATACACTTAACACTATTGCTTTACAGAAAGGAAAGACCAGAGTCCTGAGTTCTATAGAAGAACTGACTCTTCTGATACGAATTTTTCATGACCAGTCCTCGGGGCCCGGGCCGTGACAACCCCAAGCCCGCCTTACATAGGTCAGGGGCTAGTGACTAGCACCAAAGGCCTAAATCCTGATAAAATGGAAGGAATTTCATTTATGATAGTAAAAAAAACTCCATAGAGTACGCAAGCTGTAGTAAGAACAATGTAATACTAAAGACAAAGTAAGTGTTGAATGGTAAATGGGACAGAATTCAACCCCAACTGAAAAGTATAGTACAACTAATAATAAGTAAAGCAGCAACCACCAATTCATCCTCCGGGAATCCCACCTGAAGGGTGAGTACATATAGTCTCCTCGGTACCTCGGGTCCGTCCATTCGGTCCGTTTACGTCCCACCATGTGGTCCACCTTTGGGTACCATCCATCTCCACAAGCCTTAACCACAATCAGTGATGTATGTCGTCTGAAACCAACACAATGTACTGTGGGCATTACATGTGCAGGGGTGAGTATAATGATACTCAGTAGGCACCCTGAGACCCCCGAAGGTATCCCATAATCCACGAAGGATAAAACACTATAAAAAGATACAATAACAAAGTATCAACCAATCCTACTTTGGTATATGCCCATACATATACCTAAGTCATCAAAATTTGTTCAGCTCCGACTCCCGAGCCCAAGCACAACCGAGTCCACATGGGAAAGAAGTAAATCACATAGATGGTATTGATTGAATGTCAAGAATCAGCTCACAGAGGTATACATATTTTGTAAAATGATAAATATGATCAGATGCAGTGACTGATTCATCTATGCCGGCGGACCAACGTAGGATACTAGTCCAGCTAAGCTATCGGACCCACATAGGATACTACACCAGTCACTCTGTCGGACCCTCGTAGGATACTAGAACAAAATTCAAACTGTCGGAACCACGTAGGAAACAAGAACAGTAGTCATCGCTGTTGAACCCATGGATTGTTTCCAGTATGGTAGTCTTCGTCGCCGAACCCACGGAGGATTCCGCTATGGTAGTCGTTGCAATCGCAGCCAGCTCAAGGGTACCCACACACATCACGCCCGATTCTGGGAGGGTCCACTCCTTGTTCCAAGAGGGTCGATATATCAACTGTCACAAAGACCAAATTTTATATATCCTGAAGTTACGTCTCGTCAAAAGGAACCCAACGCGATACATGATGCGTCAATGAGGTGCCTGGATAGAGAGTTATTTGCATTTTTTCACCGGGGGCCCGGTTGGAAATACAGTCATTCCAAACCTGGTTAGTTTCCAAAAATAGCCAAAACTCTCTTATATTATCGCAAAAGGAAAGCCACTTCATGAGGGTCCTAGTTCCATAGACGGTTCGTCGATCGGACACGCGGTCTACAAGTTATTCCCCTATAAGTGAAAATGGGCCTGACCCGTTATGTTCAGTGGGATGGAGGGTCAGGTCCACCCAGATTCGGTGGGTCCGACCCGAAAGGGGGTCGTACCAACCCAATTAAACGCATGGCCCAACCCAAGGGGCATAGCCCAGCCCATCCTGGCACGGCCCCGCCCAGCGCGGCGCGGCCCGACCAGGTAGGGTGCGGCCCTATCGGCTACGGCTCAGACCGTAGGGGGCCGAGCGGTCCGAGGTAGGGGACCACGACCCCCCCGGTTTCACAAACCTGCAGTGCTAAGCGGTACCACTCTCCCTATCGGGTCGACCCAAGCTGGCCATCCTTCTCGGCCCAAGCGGCCCGCACGGGCGGGCCGTGGTGTTTCT
Organism: Viscum album; assembly: GCA_963277665.1. Taxonomy (NCBI): domain Eukaryota; kingdom Viridiplantae; phylum Streptophyta; class Magnoliopsida; order Santalales; family Viscaceae; genus Viscum; species Viscum album. The sequence continues at coordinate 1,380,448,647 of OY728152.1, forward strand.
GGAACAGTTCCCTCCTGGCGTTGCAGATCTCCCCCGCCCGACCAGCCGACGGGTCGGCCAGTTAATCCGCCGAAGCGGCCAGCTGAGCGTGGGATGCGGTCTTCCGCAGTGCTGCGCCATGGGCCACCACGGTTCCTCCCTTCCGCCCTGTCAGCTATGGTCGGCATGTCTTTCCTTGGTCGAGCGGCCCGCGGTTCTTCCACACATGGCCGATGAATAGCCGCCACTTATCCCATCATCACCTCTTCCAGTGCACCTCAATCACAAACAAGGAGACTATGGATGGTCATCATCCCTTGTGTGTTAGGCTCGTGCCCTCCGCGTTAAGCGGTAGAAATAGGCCAAGGATAAACAAGTTTCATGAAGAACAACATACAACTTTAATCAAATAAAATTAAAGCAATCCAAGCTACCTTGGAAAAGATTCGCGGTAGTCTAGCATCGTGGAATACTGTGTCACTTCCGTCGTCATCGAAGTGCACTCGAAGAAGAAGTGGCGTCTTCTCTCTTGTCGCGTAGAACAGAAAAGAAGGCTTGTCGTCGTTCTTCATGGAATTGACATTCTTCATCGATGGTGTTCTTCTTCGAAGAGGTTGGTGTTTTTTTTGAGAGAAGAACTCCCTTCTCCATTTCTCTAGAGCTCCCACAAAAATTCCAACACCAAAAATCCCAAAATAAAATAATCGCTAAGCTATTATTGTATTCACACAAGTTATTCAAAATTCAAAAAATATAATTAATTAATTTAAGAGTTATAATTAATTGATTATCATGTGTTGGAAAACATTAATGTTGGAGAGAGGGAGAGGAAGAGTTCTCATAATTAATTGGGGGTTGTCACAATAAAGAAAGGGGAATTAATTGGGGAGTTTGAAGAGAGTTATGGGAGATGAAAGGATGGGGTTCGAGTGGGCCTCACCTCACAAATATCCACACATTGTAAGTTAGGTGGGTAGGGTCCCCACCAATAACTTCCCATGGGAGGAAATATCTTCCATAGATATATAAAATTGTTTTAAAATAAAATTATTTAACTTTTTAATTAAACTCCAAATTTTATCTTTTAACCCTCATAAAATGCATCTGCGGTAAAGGTTCCCTTAAGAGAATATTGGCGCTGCGAGTTCATTGGTCTCCATGGATTTAAATTCTGAGCACTGGTTCAAAATATAGAAAAACCCACATGTACTTTTACTGAACGTACCTGAATATAAATTGAGAATTGATTCCGGGCACACTGGACCTCGGAATAATGTGTCGTCAGAAGCCATAGACTTATAAAATCCCAACGAATTAAGAAAAAAAAATTCCATGAAAATTCAGGGTCTTTAAATTACTACAACGTCAGGGATTTACATCCCCGTAATGCTACACCACACACTATTAAAAAAATGGGGATACTGAGATTGAATCTATGCCTCACGCTCTCAAGTGCTCTCCTGGAGGTTCCCGTGCTCCCAGTGAACGCGCACAAGAGGAATCGACCATCCATGTAGGACCTGATTTTTTGGATACTCAATCTCCATCGGGACCTCCGCAAATGTCTCCCCATAATTGACGTCTAGATCCCTGTGATCGATGATGTGGATCGGGTCGTGCACGTATCTCTTTAGCTATGATACGTGGAAGACGTAATGTAGCCAGTACAACTGAGGTGGAAGGGCCTGGAAGTAAGCCACCAAGCCTACTCTGCTGAGAAACTGGAAAGGTCTGATGAAATGCAGTGATAACTTGCTGCCCTGGCCAAATCCCAGTAGACCCCGTCGAGGTGAGATCTATAAGCAGACGTGGTCTCTATCCTCAAACTCCAGTGGTCTCTGCCTCCTATTAGCATAGGACTTCTGTCTGCTCTATGTAGACTTCATCCGATCCTGGATGATCTAAACCTTCTCCGTCATAGCCTGAACCATCTCTGGTCCTATAAGTGATGACTCTCTAGGGTCAGTCCCACACATAGGTGATCTTCAAGGTCAGTCGTATAATGCCTTGTATGGTGCCATCCCGATGGTATATTGGTAACTATTGTTGTACGAAAACTCCAACAAGGGTAGTTTACCCCCCCCTGTTGCAACCAAAGTCAAGGACACATGCACGAAGCATGTCCTCGTGTGTCTGTATGGTCCTCTCAGTCAGTCTGTCCATTTGAGGATGGAAGGCGGTGCTTAGACACAACTACATCCCAAAGGCCTCCTGCAACCCCTTCCAATGCTGGGACGTTAAGAGAGAATCTCGATAGGATACAATAGTCAAGGTCACATTGAAAAGTTGTACGATCTTCTGAACATAGAGGCATCCCAAGCTCTCTACTGATCCCTACTCTCTTATTGGTAAGAAGTGGGCCGACATGGTGAGTCGGTCTACAATCACGCAAATAGAGTCGTGTCCCTTTGATGTACGTGGAATCCCCGTCACGAAATCAAGGGATACCCATCCCACTTCCACTCCGGGAACTCTAAAGGTTGTACCAAGCCTGCTGGTACCTGGTGATCGGCCTTCACTTGCTAACAAGTGAGGCATCGTGAAATGAACTCTACTACATTATTCTTCATACTTGTCCATCAGTGTTGTCATCTAAGGTCCTGATACATCTTTGCGACTGCTGGATGTACCGCTAGAGGGTAAGTGTGGAACTCCCTAAACACCTCCTCCTACAGTGCAACTGGTACCATAGTACATCCCCTAAAGAGGATGACATGCTCCCCTCCTTCAGAAAATTTATCAGGCGTCTGCCCTATGGATATCTGAGCACATCGCTTCCCATAGTCGACGTCCCCATGTTGTGCCTCTATATCTCACTGAAGGAGTGGAGGAGTGACTGTGAGACACTATATAAAGGCTTCTCCTTCTCTATCCACAAAGGATATCTACAACTTGGATAGCTGCTCTATCGCCTCTCCTAGTAACTGAATGCCTGCCCTCCTGCTAAGAGCATGAGCTACAACGTTCCCCTTCCCAGGTTTATAGACTATCTAAAAGTCATAGTCCTAGACGAACTCAAGCCATCTCCTCTGTCTCAGGATTAGGTCCCTCTGTGAGATGATATACCTAAGACTCTGGTGATCAAAGTAGACTATAAAGCGCTCTCCAATCAGATAGTGTTGCCAAATATTCAAGTCAAAAACCACTGCTTCTAACTATAGGTCATGGGTAGCATAGTTCTTCTCATGCTGCCTCAACTGCCATGAAATATATGTGATCACTCCTAAATCCTGCATCATGACACTCCTGAGTCTGATCCCTAATGCATCACAGTATACTACGTACCCAACGCCCTCCTCCAGTATCCTCTAGATGGGTGAATTAGTCAATCTGTTCCTCAGCTCCTCAAAGCTCTACTGACATCTATATATCCACACGAAGGGTTTCCCCTTTTCGACAAGGGTGAATGTGGTTCTGCAACTCTGGAGAACTCCGAAACAAATCTTCGATAATATCCAGCCAGACCCAGGATACTCCACACCGACATCACGCTCATGGGTGGCTCCCAAGAAAGCACTGCCTCGATCTTCGTAGGATCCACTGTAACTCCCGCCTCCAAGATGACGTGTCCCAAGAAGTGTACCTCTTGTATCCAAAAAAAGAACTCTGATATCTTACCATAAAGCTAGTTATCTCAGAGTGTATCATGTACAACACCCAAGTGGTAGGCTTTCTCCTCCTCAGTAGTCGAGTATATCAGAACGTTGTTGATGAATACTATGACAAAAAGATCATGGTAAGGCTGGAAGAATCTATTCATGAGACTCAAGAACACTGCTAGAGAGTTGGTTACACCGAAGGGCATAACCAAGAACATCTAGTGGCCATACCGACACCTAAAGGCCATCTTCTAACCACCCTCATCTCGAACATGGAGCTGGTGATAACCTGAACTAAGGTCTATATTCGAGAAATATATTTCTCCATTGAGCTGATCAAAGAGGGCGTCAATCTTCGAGAGTGGGTACTTGTTCTTCACGATCACCTGATTCAGCCAACGGTAGTTGACACACAGTGGTAAGCTCCCATACACCTTCTGGGCGAATAGAATCAGAGAAGACCAGGGTGAAACCCTAGGTCGGATGAAACCCTTTACCTGCAGGTCCTCCAGCTATACCCAGAGCTCACAATGCTCGACGGGAGCCATATGATATGCTAGAGTAGTTATCTGTCATGTTCTAGGGAATAGGTCTATGTATAATTATACCTATTTGCGAGGAGGTAGACCTAGAACGTCATTAGGAAAAATGTTTGCATACTGATCCACCATAATAGGAAAACACGAACTCCACACATCAACTACTCCATGGATGAGACTAGCCAACTGATATGTGATCGGCTGCCCTCTCCTCTGCGTAAGTCCATCCTGCACTGCAATGACTCCCTTCTTGCCGGTGATGGTGAACCTGCTTCCATCTGTGCGGATATACTGCACTTTGTGCCTAATACAGTCGATCTGAGCATGGAATGTAGACAACCAGTCCATAACCAAGATGACGTTATAAGGCCTCGACGCCGCTAGAATAATATCTCAGCTGAAGCTCTCACTTCCTAGAGTAAGATCACACTGCCGGCACCATGGTGTAATCGTCATGTATGCTCCCATAGGAGTCTCTAGCAACAAGGATCAAGCCATCGTCTTGGTCAGAATCTCCAAGCTCCGAACAAGGGCAGTTGAAATAAATGAATGACTCGCTCCTGTGCCTATAAGCACTTCAGCAAGGGTAGAGTAGACATAGATAGTACCTCAAATCATCTCAGGGTTGTCGTGGTCATAAGCCTCCACTTCCTGGAGTTGATCTTGCCTCTGCCTGCCAGCTCCCTGAGGTCGGGGTGGACCTCCTGGTGGTTGTGGTGGTAGAGCTTGAAAGCATCGTCCACCACCCGTATCTTGGCATACTCCTATGCCTCATCTGCTTGATCCCTGTGAACCGCCATGGTCGATCCTCTGCCTCTTCCTGGGAGGTCCCTAAATTGTCTGCTACTCATCTACACGGCGGGTCAGGCAGTCTCGAGCCTTCTGAACCTGCCTCCACATGCATAAAACTTCTTTCTCCTCATATAGCTTGCTCTGTTCCTTGTGCCCCACACAACAGAACCAGAATCCTGAGGTCTTTCTCGTGATGTCCCGGTCCCCTTGGACCTGTGTTCCTTTTTTCTACTGCTAGCTGCAGAAGACTCTGCTACATGTAACCTAGTGGTAGGTCTCACGGCTATTGCAGGCTCATCTAGGAATCTCCCCACAAGAAGGGCTTGCTCTAGCACTCCCAACTGTGTCAGAATACTGAGAGAGATCATCAAAGCCCCGATCTCGTTCCTCAGTACATGCTCATTGTTTTGGGCCCTGAAGAATGGCTCTCGTACCATGCCCATGGAGAAGTGTGAGAGGTCAGTAAACCTCACTGAGTAATGGGCTACTGTCTTGCTTCCCTACCACAGATAAATTAACTCCTGGATCTGCACCGCATGAACAGTGGCTGGAACAAACTCCGAGCGGAAGAGACTCTCGAAGTCTATCCATAGAAGAGATTCCTTGTCATGCACCTGTAGCTTCAAGCTCCACCATCTACCAGCTGCTTCATGTAGTAGAATCACAGAATGGATCACCATAAGGTAAGCTGGTGTCCCTGCGAATCTGAAGATTCTGACGATAGCCTCTAGCCAATCCTCGCCTTCCTGAGGGTCCGTCTATCCACGGAACATGGGAAGCCTCCGTCACTAAAACTCATGCAACATGCTCAGTTGGCTTGAACCCTCTGCTACTAGGGCTAGAAGTATCGGTGGCTCCATAGGTGGGGGTACCGCTGGTGCCTCCATTGTAATGGGGTCCTGCACCGAGGCCTCGTCGCTCGGTGGGCTACCATCTCCCATGTTACTCGGAACCCTAGCTGGCTGCCGTCGTGGGGCCATCCTGAAAAGAAACAAGAGTGCCACAGTCAAACAATATACCTGATGATCTGACACGATGTAATCACTAAGAAAACATCTAAAACACACTTTCAATCAGTGTTTTCGTGCTTCGAGTCGGAAATCAGAGATTAGGGTCCTTGTGTATGGATACATCGGCAGACACCCCAATACTTGACTCCCTGGTCTGAAAACCAAACTCAATACACATAACACTTTTTTTCACAGAATGGAAATATCAGAGTCCTGAGTTCTACGGTAGAACCAACTCCTATGATACCAATTTTTCATGACCCATCCTTGGGGAACGTGTTGTGACTACCACAAGACCGCCTTCCATAGGGAAGGAGATGTTGACTAGCACCAAAGGCATAAATCCCGATAAAAGGTAAGGAATTTACATTATGATAGTAAACAAACTCAACAGAGTACACAAGCTGGAGTAAGAACAACATAATACTGAACACAAAGTATGTGCTGAAAGGTAAATGGGCCAGAATACAAACCCAACTGAAAGGAACATTACAACTGAAAATAAGTAATGCAGCAACCACCAAGTCATCCTCTGGGAATCCCACCTCAAGGGTGAGTACATATAGTCTCCTCGATACCTCGAGTTTTTCCATACGCTCCGTGTACGTCCTGCCATGTGGTCCACCATTGGGTACCATCCATCACCACAAGCCTCAACCACGATCAGTGTTGTCCATCATCTGTAGCCAAAAAAAATGTATTGTGGGCATTGCCCATGAAGGGGTGAGTATAAAGATACTCAGTAGGGAGCCCGAGACCCCCGAAGGTCTCCCAAAATCCATGAAGGATAAACCAAAAATGAAAGATACTATCACAAAGTATCAACAATCTCCACTTAGGTATATGCCAATACATATACCTAAGTAATCAATCTTAGTTCATCTCTGACTCCCGAGCCCAATCACAACCCGGTCCACATAGGAAAGAATTCAATCACATCGATGGTAATGATTGAAAGTCAAAACCTAGCTCACACAAGTATTCATCTTTCGTAAAGTGAAAATGATGATCTGATGTAGTCAATGATTCATCTATGCTGGCAGACCCACGAAGGATACTAGTCCAGCTAAGCTATCGGACCCACGTAGGATACTAGACCAGTCACTCTATCGGACCCACATAATATACTAGAAGAGAAGTCAAACTGTCAGACCCACTTAGGATACAAGAACAGTATTTATCGCCGTCAAACCCATGGAGGATTTTCAGTATGGTAGTTGTTTTCATAGAACCCATGGAGGATTCTAGTATGGTAGTCGTCATCGCTGAACCCACAGAGTATTCCTGTATGGTATTCATTGTAGTCGCAACCAGCTCTAGTAATCCCACACACAACACGCTCGATTCCGGGAGGGTCCGCTCCTCAAGCCAAGGGGGTCGATACATGAACTGTCACAAAGTATAGAGATGATGTATCATGAAGATCCGTCTCTCCAAAAGGAACCCAACATGGCAGATGGCGCGTCAATCGGAAGCCCGTTCTAAGTGTTATTTTCATTTTTTCTCTGGGGGCCCGGTTGGAAATACGCTCCTTCCAAACCCATCCATTTTCCAATGTTACCGAAAACTAACATAAAATATTGAAAAACGACCTCCACGTTCTGAGGTTCCTAGTTCCATAGATACCACATTGATCAGATGTGCAGTATTCACGTTATTCACCTTTAAGGGAAAACAGGCCTGACCCCTTAGGCCCAGTTGGCTGGCGGGTCGGGTCAACCCAGATTCGGCAGGTCCGGCCCAGCAGGGGGTTGGACCGACCCAATGAAACGTGAGGCCCATCCCGAAAGGTGTGGCTCGACCCGAGAGGGAGAGGCTCGGCCCAACGGGGCATGACTCGGACTAGCACGACACATCCCTTCTCTGCGGGGCGTGGACCGGCTGGTCATGTGGCACAACCTACAGCGGGATGAGCGGTCCAAGGTGGGGGAGCGCAGACCCACGGCTTCCCGAACTTGCAGCGCCAGCGGCCTGCACGGGCGGGGCACGTTTCGTCTGACGTTGTTCCCTCCTGGCGCCACGACTCTCCTCCGCTCGGCTGGCCGACTGGTCAGCCAGTTCTTCCACCAAAGCATCCCCTAGAACGCGGCCCGCTGTCTTCCACTACGTGGCCCTGTGGGGCGCCGCGGTTCCACCATTCGGCCCGGCTGGCTATGGTGGTCCGGTCCTTCCTCGGTCGAGCAGCCCACGGTTGTGGGCCGTGGTTCTTCCACATGCGGTCAGCTCACGACCGCCGCTTCTCTCGTCATCACCTCTATTAACGCACCTCAATCGCAAACAAGGAGACTACAGAGGATCGTCAGGCCATGTGCATTCGGCCCGGGTCCTCAGCATTAAGAGGTAGAAAATGGACAAGGATAAACATGTTTTCACAAATAATAAATAAAAATTTTAGTCAAATAAAATTGAAGCAATCCAACCTTCCATGGAAAAGATTTGCGGTAGTCGAGTGTTGTGGATGAAGGTGTCAATTCCGTCATCATCAGAGTGTACCTTAAGAAGAAGTGTCATCTCCTCTCATGTCGCGGAGAAAGGAAAAGAAGGCCCATCATCATTCTTCATGGAATTTATGTTCTTCATTTAAGGTGTTCTTTGTCGAAGAGGGTGGTGTTCTTTCGTTGAGAGAAGAACTCCCTTCACTATTTCTCTAGAGCTCCCACAAAAATTCCAACACCGCAAATCCAAAAATAAAATAATCTCTAAGCTATTATTTTATTCACACAAGTTATTCAAAAATCAAACAACTTAATTAATTAATTGAAGAGTCAGAATTCATTGATTAACATGTGTTAGCAATCATTAATGTATGAGAGTGGGAGTGGAAGAGTTCTCATAATTAATGGGGGTGGGTTGTTAAAATAAAGGAAGGGGAATTAATTGGGGAGTTTGAAGAGAGTTATGGGAGATGAAAGGTTGGGGATTGTGTGGGCCCCGCATCTCAAATATCCACACATGGGATGTTAGGTGGGTGTGGACCCCACTAATAACATCCCATGCGAGGAAATCTCTTCCATATATATATAAAATTGTTCAAAAGAATTTTATTTAACTTATTAATTAATCTCCAAATTTTAACATTCAACCCGCATAAAACGCAACTGCAGTAAAGGTCCCTTAAGTGAATATCAGCGCTACGAGGTCATTGGTGTCCTCAGAATTCATTTCTGACAACCAATTCAAAAGATAAAAAACCTGCACGTACATTTATTGTAGGTACCCAAATAAAACTTCGGGAATTTATTCCGGGCACACCAGGCCTCGGAATCAAGTGCCGTCAGAAGCCACAGACTTGTAAAATTCCAATGAATTAAGAAAAACAATATCCTTGAAAATTCAGGGTCATTACAATAGTTATGATTAGAGGGATTCCTAAGATGATCTTATAGATATACATCACTATATTTTTTAACAATTAAAATATCTTCATTATTGGTTTTCTCCCCCCATCCATTTTTATAAATAAACCTCATGCATAACTAAAAATTTCAATAAAATGGATGTAATTTCCATTATATGCTCATGTCGATCCTCACAAAGAAAGAATGTCATTTTTTTATTTTGAATATTAAATGTGACATATACACATTAAAAATTTATATGGACTCCATAAAAATAAATCCAATTAACTCTATAAGCAACATCAAATGTTACTAGAGGTATAATAACTATATTTTTAGGACACAAAATCCCCAAAACATTTGTAAGAGGCCATCTATAAACAAGATATCTTTTCATCACAATATTATTTTTTCACCAATAATTCAATATGAAATTATTCATTGTAGGATATTATACCCTAGATAATTATTCATGTATTAAAGAATGGTTACAGAAATTTTCATATATATTTATATATTTTTGATTTTAGAAAAGATCATAACTATACCTTTCACCCTTAAATTATCATGATATTTTTATGATGTTTTGGTCTCATGGGTTTCCCCATTATTCCATGGATTAAAAATGTGTGGATGCTGATATTCACAATAAAATTTTTTATTTTCAAAATGGATATCATAATTTACATATTTATTATAGTATTTTTTATATGAGTATTGGTGGTTAACTATACTGAGATTTCTCTAAATCTATTTTGTTGGAATTCCTAATTAAATCTATTGAGAATTAAATTTCATGGTGGGATTCCTTTCCAAAAATGAATCATTTTCCTCTCCCTTGAAATCAATTTGCCCCCAAAATTCATTGCATATTTCATGGATAAATAAAGATTCATTTTTTACTCCATAGGTCTTATTATTATAATTTTCAAAAAATTAGACATTTATCTTATTTTCAAAACCACAAAAAATCATGTGAATATCAACAATCTATACTTAAATAGAGAAATAATCAAATGATTTCACTATATCTTCTAATAACACTTATTTCATAAACTGCCTTCTTCAACAAAAGGGAAGGTACAATAATGTACCACTCCTTTCCTTCATCAAGATGAAGGAGAGATAATGACCCTTGAGCCATGCCTTTAATAGGCGCAAGATTTGTGACTATCACTAAGGGTATGGAATCTCAAAAAAATGGAATGCATTACTATTTTCATTGGAAATAGGATCAGTAGATAAGACAGTAATAATCCTAAAAAACACCAAACTATTATATAGGGGAAACTAGAATCCAACTCACACATGATTTATACATAAATATCCACCAAATTATAACCAAAACTTTAATTCAAGATACCAAAAGAAAAGACTAATTAGTTTTACATCAATTTTCCCAACTCCAGAGCTAGTAATGTCCAATACGGTCCTCATAGTCCTCTTAGAAACTTGAAAATTATATTATATCATAGGGTGTGAATACATGTATACTCTATAGGGAATCCAAATTCACTCATGTACAAGTTGGAGTATCATAATAATCCCCCCTTGTAAATAGCATAAATCAATTACACCTAACAAGGAATGGTATCTAGCCCAGCCACACAAAGGAACACTTCCCAAATAATGGAAGTCATGTAAGATAATAATATAAGACCACTGATGATTTGGGTAACCACCACCACATTCCCCTAGTTATCTTCTCCTACCCAATGGCTAACTTCTTGAAGATACTGCACCACTCACCCAAAAACACCTGGGCCTCATCTGAATGACACCTATGAATCCATCATGGCCTACAAACACCTGGGTAACAACAACCACACGTATCAACCAAAACTCCTGGTCCTCAACCCAAAGACACCTGGGAAAAAAACATGGACCACAAACACCAAGGACTCTCACCCACACCATATCCTTCCCCAAGGATCTTGTGCAATTATAAACTTCATGAAATTACAGCCTACCTAGATATGCTCGAGTGTTAAGAATTGAAAGAGGGTGTGATAAAGAGAGCCAGTAACAAGCAATCCATCCTCCCACTGTGATGTTGGGAAAGACACCACCCCCATGAAATGGTGGTGTTCTACATGTAGTAATCAACATGGGTTAGGTGAGTATTGAAAATCACAAGGAACTACATGTTTATACATATATGTAAACAAAAACTCAACCGAACATATGGGATTCCATAAAATAAATCTACCCACTAAAACCACATTTACTGCTACCCCTACAAGCTTATATCCCCATGAATGACGTTCAGTTTCGTAAGTGTAATTATACCCCATGCTAATCCATTTAACAAATTTCCATTTTTCATTAATAAATTATTCATTTTTTAATTTATTCATTCTATCCCTACCTGGACAACTGACAACCGCAACACCAGCTACCATTCTCAGAAGCTGACGAGCATGATTAAATAAAGTGGGTTCTTTCTTAATCCAAGTTTACACCCATTAAAGGCACAACAAGGAACTGATCTTGATATAATTGGTGGAACATTAGGGAAATCATACTTTAAAAAATGGTAGATGAACCATGCTAAGGGATTCCAATTTTAACACGAATTCATAAAAACAAATACGAATCAACCAACTTGCAGTCCCACTGCACACTAACACTACCAAGATGCAGTCCCACTACAGAATAGGTCCATCCATTCCACAAAAAATCATTCTCTCAACCTGTTATTTTCTCACACCTCATGTACCACCCCATACACAAATCCCAGACTGAAAAACCACCAAATAGAAGTTGTACTACACAAACAAGCCATCCCCCAAACCCAAGTTCATTCCCTCTATCTACCTCCACCCCCTTGTACTGGTAACATGGTTACCAATAGAAAATTCAAAAAAAACCCACTAAGTAAAAACCCCAATAAAACACAACACACAACCACACCATTAATCTAGGAATATTAAGATTTAGCTAGATGTTTTCTTTAAATCCACTTTATATAACATAGGTGATCCCATAATATGTTTGATCATGAGGAATCCATTTATTTACAAAAATATACTTGATTAATATGATTTCATGTAACATCAATTTATCAAGACACCATAACAAAAAGATTGAACACCACCAGTGCACAAGAAAATACCACCAATGGACATGATTTTCATAAGGCCTTTCAACCACTACATTTGAAAACAATGTTCATGGATAACAACTAAATCAACATTTGTAAAATCATCACTTCCATGCAATTATTTAATTAAACCTTGTTATCTTTTGATCAGCATATTCCCTTCCCTCAATTATCACATTATAATGAAAAAGTATTTATCCGTTCTTCGTGATGAAATATTACTTCACCCACCCCGCATGATACAAAAATAATGGCGGAAGAATCCCTACATGAAAAAAAGACCAAAATCCTCTTTGCGCTGAAACAAGGTTTTCATGTGAGTAGTAGGAAGGACTCCTAGGATTCTCTCCCACACCACAACCTGCACGAAGGATCTTCGGCTATAGTAAACCTCAATCCATTATTGGCTACCCAGATACACTCGAGTGGTAGGAATAAGAATAGGGTGCAAGGAAGAGAGTAAATAAGCATTCATCCATACTCAAACCAGGATGTTGGGAAAGACACCCTCTCCCTTGAAATTGGGGTGTTAAACATGTAGTTCTCATCATGTGTGGGGTGCATATTGAAAATCTTAAAGAAATAGAAGTTTATACTTATAGGTAAAAAACACTCTACCCAAACTATGTAATTCCAAACAAGAAACTATCCCACACAAACCACCTTTGCTGCTACAACTATATGCACATATCACCTGGAATGATGGTCATTTCCATTAGTTGAATTATTCCCCCTACAAACACATTTAACAAATTTTCATTATACATTTATCAATTATTCATCTATTCATTCCATCCCAAAACTGGGAAACCAACTATCGCAACACCAGAAACCATTCTCAGAAGGTGAAGGGCCTGATTAACTAAACGGGCACATGGTTATTACATGACGTATAAAATTTAATGAACTACAAGGATCCTATATAGAGAACATAATTGACTTATTATACACTACCTACATTAAATAGGTGAATATTGACCATGTTAACTGATTTCCATTTTAACACAAATTCATAAAACGAAATAAAAAATAACCCACATGTAGTCCCACTGCACACCAACCCTCCCTAGATATATTCCCATGGAAGAACAAGTTCAACCCTTCCATTATCAATAAATACACAACACCACTAGTTTTCAAGAAAAGGCCACCTATATACATGATTTTTAAAAGATCATACAACCCATAAATTTCAAAACAAGGATTATTGAGAACAATTAAAACAATTTAAATAACATCATCACTTCCTTGTCATTATTTCAATTACGCTTATTTTATTTTAATCATCATATTGCATTCCCCAAATTTATAACTTTAATGGAAAATGATTCAGACTATCTTCTTGAAGATACATTACAACACCCAGCTCACATGATACACAAATAGAGGTAGATGAATCCCTACCTGAAATAACAGGTGACCAAAACTTCTCTTTGCAGCAAAACAAGGGGGTTTCCTGAGCGGTAGGAAGGAATCCAATGGAACTCAATTAATGGCTATGATAGAACATGTGAATCTATGGTGAAAGAGATCTCTAGGCACATAATGATAAAATAGTGTAGAGGACCTATCCTTTAGAAAAATCCTTATTCTATATCAGTGGGACAAAAATGCTTTCATTAGTCATTAACATGGGGAAATGGTCATGATAATGCGGTTTGAATAACTAAAAGTCCCCAAAGCATTAGGATCTTTACAATATATTTCATATTCTCTGAAACTCCATTAAAAACACCAAAATAAGGCTTTAAATTGGGTTTATGTAAAAAATGAATGAGGGGAGAAAATGGAAAAAACATAGTGAAACTAAGGAAATTTGGAAATTTGGAAAAGGGTGAGCCGCCGTTTGGTGTGCCACCATTTGGTTGTCCCCCCGTCATGGTGCCCCAATCACAGTGTTCCATCATTTCAGTGTTCCTACATTATGGTGCCACGGTTTGGGTGTGACACCATTACGGTGCCACTATTTCGGTGTGCACCCATCACAGTTCCACCATTTAGGTGAAACTGGATTTTTGGAAAACATTTGAAACAAAACAGTTGGAACCCCCAAGAACACTGTAAGCACTAGATTTTCACAATGGAACAGCTTTGGGAATTATGGGCCATTACACCTTATAATAATCACAATTCAGAGGATTTATTCCACTATTCTTCTTCTTCACCGCTTGACTGATAAACATCTATGAAAACATTTTAATTCATTGACCACTAGAGTAAAATAAATTTCTGGAAACGAACTATTTCATGGTAACTAGTGGATTAGTGGGAGTATTTGAATAACATGTATATTCGATCAGGAAACTCTCAATGGTTCTTTGGTATTTTGATTTCTTATTTAGGATTAAAAAAAATTACATTATTTCATAGAGTTTTGTGTGTATAGAAGCAGCCTTTTTTATACAATATTCAATTTTGTTTAGTTCCTAAGAGTGAAACCATTGCACTGTACTCCATATTTTTAATTAAAAAAATTCCACATGCTTCTATACATTGAGTAATAAAAATGTACTATAATAATCATTCTAAAAGAATCATATTGAGAAATAGAATATTCTTGAAAATCATTCCAAAAATGTATAAAAAAAGACATGTTCATTTAACCTGTCAAACTTTAGGTTCATCAAATATAAATTATTCTTATAGTTAGTTTTCAAAGGTTTTATGTGATAATATTATTCAATATAAATATTAAAAATTAGATAAAACTACGTTTTATACCCACTATGGTGGCCCAAGAATAATAGGCATGACATTTTCATTAATTTAGATGAATATTCAATACATTTAATAGCTGCACAATCCAATGGAATTGAACGCATGTAGGGTGTTATTATTTTCCAATAGGTGTAAAAATGTAAAAAAAGTTATAACGACTCAAAATAAGAAACTAAAATAATTAGAATATAGTATCGGTAAGTTCTATTTTGAATTCATATTGTTGGAGATTCAGTATTATTAGGTTTTCAAAAGAATTAATTTTAGTAAATTGAATGTTGATTTTATAAAAGATTGGATTGATTGATTTTTAGAAATTAAAATATGAAAAAATATGATTGACTAGTATGAAATCATATTTCAAAAGTATGAAAGGGTTTTGTAATTTTATGGTTAAGGTGAAATTTAATTTTAGAAAATAAGTATAATATTCAATGATTGGTGTTGGAATAAAGTAAATGGATATCCATTTGTCATTGTATTCCCTCCTTGACATGAAAATCCCATATTTCCCTTGGTCTAGTAATTTAGAGTTTCACCAAATCATGTTTTTCTCAGTACCCTATTTAAACATGATTCCACCAAAATTTTCCAATTTTTATTCAACCATTTGGCTTATCAACGTCCCATTTTTTTGTTCCATTTGATATTCGATATCAATGTCCATGATAAAAGAAAATGAAAGATAATTAAAATTGAATAAAGAATTGAAGAAAACAAAACACATAATTAAATAAATAAAAATCAATCCAATGAAACCATCCCCCTTCTAAAAAAAATTCTATCTTAAGATTGGTGTACCCCCTCATCAATGTGATGAAATGATAATATATAAGGATTGAAGAAAAATAACTCATAATGTAAATTGATTTCAAATTGTTGATGACCCTATATAATAGAGCTCTTCACTGCCATATTTTCTCTCCGAGATATCCTCAATAGTAGTAGGATGAACCTAGATTTATATGTGCCATTTAGTCTTGGTTATTAAAGAATAAAATTAATAATTAATTATGAAATTGGTCACATTTATGTCTTGGGTATTAAAATGAGTACAAAAATTAATGATAAATAAAATCTAGCTTCTTAAATCCAATCCCAACATTTTACAAGATGTTTTGTGATTACATGATGTAAAAAAAAATAACCATGTGTACCATATTCATCAAACATGGATTTATGGGATAACATAAAAATTTTCATGAAATGTCATACATGTTTCATGTTGTGATGTGTGTCAACTTAATTTATGGCTTCATTTATATACTTCACAACGTGTCTCTCATTCATGAAATGCACCGGTTCTTGATGTGTTATAATTACACTATCAGTAATTTCATTCCTCTACTCTTGAGTCTTATATATGGCTCAGTTATTCTATTATATTCCCTGTTAGTGATTCATGATCATCCTTAAAAATTGAGCGTCACACTGATAGCAAATCTCGCATATCAAAGTCTCTTTCTGCTTTATTTTCAATTATATAATGTATACTTTCATAAAATCCAAAATGAGATAAAAAATTAATAAATTTAAAACAACAGTCATTTAAATACTAAAATCAATATATTAGAACACCATAAAACATCTATGAAATGTTGATATAAAATATACCTCAATACATTACTTAAAACCTGTACTCAAGGATGCCATCTCTGCATACTACAATGTATGCTCACCTTAACATAACTTAACATCCATTTAAACAATATTAATTGATAAAATGAAAAATTAAATGTTTTATAATAATACATAAAAAATTTATCAATTCCTCAAATTTTAATGAATAGAATGTAAACATGTATTTTACTTTTCCTCTATTGATATATAAAACATGTTTTCCATTAATTTTCATTTTTACATTAATAATTAATATGAAAACAATTTTAATTTACCATTTTTTATTTTTTTACTAAAAATCAAGATAAAATTCCATATTTAGTTTAGTATATACCTTAGAAACATGTCACTTAACATAGTATTTCAAGGCATCTGACACCACCATTATATAATGAAAAAATCAAAAAAAATCATAAGTAAATTTCTATTCATGGTAAAAAAAATCAGAGCATTATGGAAGTTATATAAATTATGTAAATAAAGAATGCCTCAAAAATGATTTTTTTTTCTCTAAATTAATTTTCATCATAATCAAAAAAATGAAATATTCCCTATTCTTACCCCAATATCTCATAGCAAGCTCACATTGAGATGATATTCCATATAAGAAAAATAGTATTTTATTATTATAATTTTTTTGAGAGGTATAATCCTCACGACCACCACCCAAACCCAAATTATCTCCACACAAAACTATTTAATATAGTCATAATAGGATCAGTAGATAGAAAATGGTGGAATTTGAATTACCCTAAACAAAACCCAAAATTTAATTTTTTGAGTAAGATGTAATATTAATAAAAATGAATGTTCCATCCCAAATATCATGAAATCCCCCCCCCCCCCATTATTTAATAAAGATATATATTCAATCCTACAACTTCCATATCCCCCAATACTTTGTTTGATAATCATTCAATATATTTAGGGAAACTAATGAAAATATAATATGGTCTTACAACACAGGTCTTCCCTAACATGGTTGTTCATGGTTTCTATGTGTTTTAAATTAGATTAATTATTGTTGGTTCATAGTAAAAGTTAATATAAAGAGAATTACTCAATAATTATGAAAAGATATTCTATTCTGTCATAGCCCTTATAAAATTCCACAAAAGTTATAGTAGAGGTCATTCCATGCTTCACAATATATATACTATAGAAAGAATGAAAAATAGTTTTTCTTGGGAATCCAAATGAGTGAGATTAGTTGTTGGAAAATTTTTTCAGGGAGATTAATAAAAATTATTAAATTAAATAAATAAAATATCACAATTTGAAATAATGGTCAAATAATAGAAAAGCATTATTATAAATGATCAAAATTATCTTTATATAATTATTTTTTATATCCTAATCAACATACTTATACATACTTATTCATTTACCAATTTTTATTAGTCAAAATTATTTAAAATGAAATTTAAATTCATGTCATGCTAATTATGCAATGTAGTTTATGAAACCTTGATCAGTTGATTGATGCAATAATCATGTGTGGGCATAAAATTGGGAATTAAATCATTAAACAATTTCAATGATGGGAACAAAGTAGATTTTTTTTTATTTGGAACTCTTACTCCAAATGAAATTGGTTCTTAAAACATGGTTACACTGGTTCTTCCATCACTATATTAATGATGTGTAATGATTATATGATGTTTAATATGTTGATTTAATGAAATTTATGTGGTTTACTATGAGTAATTAGCTAGAAAAATATTATTTTGGTTCCTAATGACTGCTTCTATCTTGGTATTGATAGACCAGGAAATTAAATATAAATAAGTGAAGGCCTGGGATATTATCAATAAAATTTTAAATATTTTGAGTTTGTTCATTCACACCACAAAAAATTAACAATGAATATGAATAATAAAACTCATGTTGCCTTTCTTATGAAATTTTTATTACTATCATTTCCTCTACCATACCTAATTTAGTTTCAACTCATGTGATGGATGATTGAAAATTTTGTACATTGGTAGAGTGCATAAATGGTCATAGTTGTGTAATGTCTATATAGGTTGTCACTTTTCCTCCATATCTAAACAGCACGACACTCCCTGATGGAAATACCTACATAATTTCTAGTGGACTATCCCACTATTTCTTTATCAATGTCAATGTACTAAATGTAATTTCATGTATAATCCATACCTATTGTCCTTTATAAAATGTGGAGGATTAGTTCACTCGTCTAGTATCACTTGGATGACCCTTCATTGTCTCTTTCCTCTTCTATTTAGAGTCATCTTGCATAATAATTTATGACTCATGTACCACTACTACATCAATGAAAACATCAAATTCAGTTGTATTTTAATCTCAAAAAACATTTTCCTTTCCCACATTATATTTATTCATTTAATTTGTTTTGTAGAATCTTACTTGATCATATCCAACAATCATACCACATTTAGTTATTTGAATATTGATCAGTGCATGCCTAGTGGCAAAAAATGTCTCCCTATAATGATGGGATTTTATCGCTCTTAAAATATATCAATAATAATTTGATGAGAAATATAGTCTTGTCAAATTTAATTAGGATATCCTTGATGAAGTCTCAATAATTCATCATTGTTGAGTTTTCTAATTGATGTGATACACCTTTGGGATTTAGGACTTCATGTTTAAAACACTTGAATGTCAGGTACTAAATGATATTGACACTCGAACATAATTCAACTGAAATTTTTTAACATTTGTTTGCTCAAATAAAAATTGGAATTGAAAACATACCTAGATCACATTGAATATAATTTATGTCATTATATAACACTACTGAACACTCATGTGAGTGTAATGGCGCCAATTTCTTCTAGTTTCTTATTCTTTGTCACTGGATCTTTCATAAATTTTTCATAAGAATGATTATTTTCAAGGGGCCCAAAAAAATTTATATAATTATGAACTTTTTTTAATAGATTATAAAAAATTACCATTCTACATTTTTTTCATTTCTTTCACCATTAAATCTAGAAAATTTCGTATTCGATTGTGTTTTGTTATTTCCTCTTCAGATTCTTCAGCTACTGATTGAATGAAAATATCAACTTCTTTTTTAAATTTTGCACTGGTTCTTTTCCTTGAGATTCCATTAAACATAATTTTATAGGATTACCACTTCTAATATATATAGATTTTAAATCCTCACATTGGAGTACATTAGATAATCATGGCAGTATTCCACCGGGTCACTATCTTAGAGGGTCATCCATTTGTCCAACATGATGCTCCAAATTCTATAATGTGGCATTTTTTTCATTGATTCTTCTTTTACTCACTTAAATACAACCCCGGTTTTGGTCAGGAATATAACTAAAATCTTGTACAATGTGTGGACCTAACTCATTAGTGTGGATCATTGGGGTGCTTATTATTAGTACCCTTTTAGCCTTTTTGATATCTTTTTTTTTATGTTTTTGTTGAGGCTACAAACCATGCAATTGATTAACAATTTTTTAAACAACAAAATATTTTTCTTCTATACACATACCTTTGGGGTTTTACTATTGGCCCATAATAATGTTTAAATACATTATTAGTGAATCCTATTATGCCACCATCTAGTAATTACTTTTGATTTCATGAATTCCTTTTCATTAATTCCCTTATCCTTTCCACTAAAAAATATTTCTCTCCATTTTATCTAAAAAGTTGTATCTCTCCTAAAGATAAATCTTAATTAAATATTCTATAGTTGTAGAATCCGTAATTGATTTATTTTTCTAGGGAAAATCTATATAATATATTTGTATTAGTAACCATATATCTACAACATGTTGGTGGAATTTTAGAATAATATACTTATATCATTTTACATAAGATTATATAGATTAATTTTTAAATTGTCAAATTTTTATAATATTTACAAGTAAGTACATTGAAATATAACCAATAATGAAGCGGGTGGGGATGTTTCATGAAACATAATCCAATTTCATGATATAATGAATAAGTAGGATTTTGATCAAACCTGGAACTAACAAACATAATGAAAATAAGAAAAATAGATACTTTCTACATCAATTAAGACATTTTAGAATTGGAATGTGTCATACTGCTTAAATTTTTTTCATAGATGTGTGTTTAGATCATGATATGGTTTTTTAGTGAATTCCACACTATTCGAGGTCATAAAGGTTATTCTATGTTTTGTAGAGATAATTTTTACAATGGTGGATTTTAGGACACTTGGTTTGAACTCAGTATTTGATGGAAACCCATAGTCTATGAGTGTCTACATCCTCTAAACTCTTTGAAAATTCTAGGAGGTTTATTTTTCTCATCAACCTTTATGGTTGTATCTTCCATGTTCTTCCTTATAATACCCCTTTGTTATATATTGATGTTAGAAACTTCATCAACGTTTTGTGAGTTGTGGACATGAATTAAAAAATTAAGAGTTTTAAATTCACAACATGAACACACCCAATGTAAAAATTTGAAGTGAAATAAACCAAAAAATATTATTTAAAATAAAAAATAAAGAAACTATCATGTAATTTTCCAATATAATTATTCCAGTTTTGACATGCTCATATGGAATCAACATTTATTAGTTTGTGTAAAAAACAAAAACAATTATAAAGACTCAAACTATGATACACAATTAATTGAAATGTTGTATTGGTAAGTTCGAGGTCAAAGCCACAAAGACTATGAATTAGTTATATTTGTAACGCCCCGACCCTAGTTACCCAGATTCGGTGCATTATTACATAACATTGGCATGATCACAAGAAAGATCCAATCTCGAAAGACCGATTGGTTTAGTAGCCTTGGAAACACTAGATATATTCATAAGTCTTACATTACATCATAAAATGAAAAACTACTACAACAACATATTGTATCCATAATCCACACTCATATCCCCACATAATATCCCTTTAGGTCATTCATAATTTACTTCTTCACTTCCTGGGAAAAATAAAACATAGAAAAGGGGTGAGCTCAAATGCCCAGTAAGGATAACAATATAGCGGAAACTTTCATAAATAAGAATAAACATTTAAGGCAATGTATAACTAAAACAAAATCCTATTAAACTTGAACTTTTAACATAGTATGGCATAAATAAAATGAGATAATTCCATTTACTTATTCACATGGTTATTCTACTAATCTAATAATCACATGCAAAATCAATAACCACTTTCATAATGATGGAATGCATAATGCCAGACTATCATAACCACATAGCCAAGGCCTTGTGCCAAGACTACAAATAAGATTTTGTCAAGGCCTCGTGCCAAGACACTAGTTTGTCTCATGATACCTACCGATGCATCGAGGAGCTATAGCGGGCTCCACCCGTCACTTACTAAGTCCAATGCATTCCCATATGAAAAGGTTTAAACATAACATAAACATTCGTATTAAAACTAGCATACGAAATGTAAATAATTTCACCATAAACTATGAATGGTATAAAAATAGGACATCCACAGTCAAACATATCACAAAACCTTCAATACAATATAGAAGTTTTGTATCATAATAAATCAACTTCAAATAATCTTAAAATCCATCAAAGGATGTTGACATAGATGAAATCAATATTCTTTTTAAAGAAATATCTCCTTTTATTTTGAAATAATTTAAGATCCATATAAAATAAAACATTTTATTTGAAAATATTCTTATAGTATTGTAAGGGAAGCTTTGAAGATTTTATAACAGCAGAAAATAGCCGCACCCGCCGTATAAGTTAAAAAAAACATTCTTACCTTAATTCTGTCGAAAAGGTTAAAAAGGACCTTGTTTTGAAAACGACCGAAAGATTCCTTTATAAACCACTTATAAAAGTCAAAAAGGTTATAAATGACTTTAACTCATATTATAGTAAATAGTAAAAAGGTTTTGAAATACATTTTTAAGAAACATGGATGTGGATGATAAAGAGATCCCAGTAGATTATTACGTATAAACAACCTCAGATAATGAAGAGATTGTGAAATAACCCTTACCTTGTACTTTTCCTTGGGTGGGGTAGGTTATCCTCCTGTATAATGGTGAAATAATTGTTATTAAATTATACAATAATCATATACATTAATATGATATCATATATGATCTTTTAATATTGATTTGATAATAATATCTTAGTATTATCGTTGTTTCGGGTGTTAACTTACTTGTTTTCTTTTATATGTTTTGTAATGTAAGACATGTTTGTAAAGGATAGGTTTTATATTATTCATATCCAGAATGATATCAAGTCCTTAAAAACCATTTTTAAATCATCAAATGATAATTCTACTTGAATGGATACGATGGAGAATGAATCACATCGCGTTCGTGGAGACGGTAGTCCGTACGTATGCACGAGCGACAATATCATTCTTTTGATATTAAAATAATATATAAATGGATGGTATATCATATATACAGAATCATTATCATGTTATATTTATTATTTACATGAGTTACACATCATTATTATACCAATCCAAATAATAATATATTGAATAACAATTACACCACGACGTGGAGACGGTAGCCCGAACGTACGCACGTATGGTGACATGTTATTCAAAGGGTGGATAGAATACTGAATATGGTTGTACCATATTTATAATAACATCACAGTATATGTAAGATACTAGAGTTATTATTTTATAATGGTATGAACAAATATAGAAGAAGTGGAAGAAGAAAGGAACTTGAAAAGGGGTGGTGAAAACATTACCTCTTCTTCGGGTTCTTCCTTTTGATTTGATCAAAAGGGCTCCTTAGGTTGGATTTATGATCACAATAATGCCTATAGGTTGTAATTAGGGATGTTGGGAGAGTATTTGGCCAGAGTTTTTCCGATCCAAAAGGCTTTGAATGTGTGAATAAATGAGAAGGAAGAGTGCCCTTTTATAAGAGGGGTGAGGGGCACCTTTGGAAAAGCTAGAAATATTAATTTATAATAAATTCATATTCAGTTTCTAATGGCTCCAAAGTTTATTTTTAAAATTTTAAGGCAGGATAGGTCGAAAACCACTCAACCAATAGAATTTATACAGGTTTGGGTACTTATATTAACCTTAACTTTAAGTACTAACTCTAAGTTAATTAGTTTCACTTTTACAATGTCTCTTTGTATTTTTATATAATATGGTTAATAAACATACTATATACATCAAAGCGACCCCCAAGTGTTCCATTAATAATTAAACTATCATGATATAAATCTCTTGGCCGATCCTTAGATTTTTAGGAATTTAATATCAATTAATAATACAATATTTGTTTTAAGAACTCTTTTATGTCAATTTTAACACTATTCAATAGTTGATTTTTGTGAAACTCATAACATATTGATTACTTCGAAAAAAGTCAATTAAATCAATCCTAACATATCATATTATCCTATAAAATTAGTTTAATTCATTAAAAGTTTCATATTATATTTATTTGGGTATTTATAATATCAATTATTTTAATTTTTCACTATTATAGTAATTACTGCATCATCATTGTGTCATAAATAAAATAAATTATTTAATGTATAAAAATTATAAATAAACTATCATTATGTAGGAAATATTTGTATCTTTATAATGAATATTTATAATCTAAAATCCAACATGTATAACCCTATGTAACAATTGTTTTTCTAAAAGATATATGCTTGTGTCATTTTTGTATTCATTTTAACTTAATTAAAATAAAGTGTCATTATCAATTACAAGTGGATCCATGGGGTCCCTAAATCGACCCAAAGAAGCCCATGGTTGACCATGTATCAACCAATAGGGTTAAGACACGTTTTCGGGTAATTTAGTATTATTATAATATTATTTTTTAACCCTTATTTACCGGATTTACCCTTAACCATGGTAAATAAAATATTTACCGCAGTAATTATTCAAAATGTCTAAAAATAAAAGTTACCTATTTACACAATTTGAACATCCTGATTCCAAATATGGAATCCATTTTCCTAAATTCAAAACATAGAAGTGGAAGAAATTAATTTAAAATTAATTTCCGCTGTCAAAACAAAAAGCGTGTTTTTAAGAGATAATAACTATCAAAAGATTGACACTTGTTTATGTTCGGTTTAATTGTAAAATTATGTCCAATGACAAACATTATATTAAATGGTAAAAATATATTCTAAATATACTGTAAAACTACTAAAATTCATAATTTATCACTATTAATTATTTTTATTAAAAAAAGTTTTTTTTAATTAAAATTTAGTAATTTTCACTATTCATCAAAATATGAAAGTTATCCGAAAAGTACCAATTTTTCACCTTAGGCTAAATTAGATATTCCGAATCCAAAAATGAAGTCCATTTTTAAATATAAAATATATATAATTTTAAAAAGTAGGTATTACTATTCATAACGGCTAGTTTGATTGGTTGTTAGAACTCGGTGTTGCGTACAACACACGCTATCGCATTATTCAAAGAGAAGCGTACCGTAGAAGCTTAGGGTGTTACATTCTCCCCTCCATCAAATAATTTCGTCCTCGAAATTTCTAGAATACTATCACACGAAAAGACTCGGGTGGTTCTTCATCATAAGTTCCTCGGGTTCCCACGTTGCCTCTTCCATCTTGTGGTTTCTCCACAAAACTTTTGCCAGACGCGTCGTCCGGTTTCTCAGTACTTGTTCTCTCGTATCAAGAATCCTGACGGGCTCTTCACAATAGGAAAGATCGGGTTCCAGTTCTAATTCTTCATAGGTGAGTACATGCGTTGGATCAGGCATGTATTTCCTCAACAGAGATACGTGGAACACATCATGAACTTTGGAGAGACTTGGCGGCATTTCCAATCGGTAAGCTACAACCCCAATTCGTTCTAGAATTTCGAAAGGTCCGATGTACCTGGGACTCACTTTACCTTTCTTACCAAAACGTATGACTCCCTTCCACGGAGACACCGTCAGGAAAACATGATCACCGACTTGAAATTCCAAATCCTTCCTTCGATTATCGGCATAGCTCTTCAGCCTACTTTGAGCTGCTTTGATGTGATTTTGGATTACTTTCACCTTTTCCACCGTTTTCCTCCACCAGTTCTAGGCCTACAAGTTTTCTTTCACCAACGTCATCCCAACAGGTTGGTGTACGACATCTCTTTCCGTATAACTCTTCATATGGGTCCATCTGAATACTCGAATGGAAGCTATTGTTATAGGAAAATTCTACCAGTGGTAAATATTGATCCCACATACCCTGGAAGTCAAGTGAGCAAGATCTCAACATGTCTTCTAAGGTCTGAATAGTCCGTTATGATTGTCCATCTGTCTGAGGGTGGTAAGCAGTGCTCAAATGAAGTTCAGTATCCAGGGATTTCTGAAGACTTTTCCAAAATCTTGAAGTAAAACGGGGATCACGATCAGAAACAATTGATAAGGGTACTCCATGAAGTCTCACAACTTTATTAATATATAGTCTTGCTAGACGTTCCGGGGGTAGATCTTCTCTTATAGCAAGAAAATGTGCTGACTTGGTAAGATGATCAACAATAACCCATATTGCATCATTCCTTCTAGGAGTCTTTGGTAGCCCCATGACAAAGTCCATCGTAATATTGTCCCATTTCCACTCCGGTATGGGAAGAGGTTGCATGACTCCTCCAGGCTGCTGCCTTCCAGCTTTCACTTGTTGACAAACCATACATCATGACACAAAATCAGCAATCTCCCTCTTCATGTTGTACCACCAAAAATGTTCCTTCAAATCTCTATACATTTTTGTGCTCCCAGGGTGTATAGAGAAATTGGAACTATGAGCACCATCCATCAATTCCCTTTTTAGATCAGGTAAATCGGGAACACAAAGTCTCTTCCTGAATTTCAAAATTCCATCTTCATACACAAAGTCTCTCAATCTCCCATCATTCACAGCTTTAATCTTCTTTTGGAATTCTTCATCATCGGTCTGAGAACTCTTAATCCTTTCTAGTAAAGATGGTTTGGCAACCATTTGAAAAAGCATTGATGTTTCACCTTCCCTGGTTATTCCCATGTCCATCTTCACTAGATCCATGAAAATTGGATCCCTTTCAATTCTCATATTGTTCAAAACTCCATGGTCTTTTCTACTCAAAGCATCTGCCACCTTGTTTGCCTTCACCGGGTGGTAGTGTATCGTACAATCATAATCCTTGAGTAATTCAAGCCATCTCCTTTGCCTCATGTTGAGTTCTTTTTGTGAGAAAATATACTTCAAACTCTTGTGATCAATATAAATCTCACATTTTTCACCATAGAGGTAGTGCCTCCATATCTTCAATGCAAAGATCACAGCTGCTAACTCGAGATCATGAGTAGGATAGTTTTGTTCATGAATTTTCATCTGTCGTGATGCATAGGCAATAACTCTATCATTCTGCATAAGGACACAGCCAAGTCCCTTCTTTGATGCATCACTATAAATAACGAACCCATCATTCCCCGATGGTAGAGTCAATATAGGAGCATTGACTAATCTTATCTTCAGTTCTTCAAAACATTCTTCACACTCTTTTGTCCAAACAAATTTAACCCCTTTACGTGTGAGCATCGTTAATGGGTTAGCCAATCGGGCAAAATTCTGGATGAAACGTCGATAATAACCTGCCAAACCAATAAAACTGCGTACCTCAGTTATACTCGTAGGTGCTGGCCATTCTTGGATTGCCTTGGTCTTAGAAGGATCAACAGAGATTCCATCTTTAGAGACAATATGTCCAAGAAAAGAAATCTCATGAAGCCAGAATTCACACTTGCTAAACTTCCCATATAATTCATGCCTCCTCAGAGTCTTCAAGATAATGCGCAAGTGATTTTCATGATCTTCGTAGGTTTTGGGGTATACCATGATATCATCAATAAATACCACCAAAAATTCATTGAGATATTCCTTGAAAACTATATTCATCAGATCCATGAATACAGATGGTGCATTAGTCAATCCAAACGGCGTTACAGTAAACTCGTAATGCCCGTACCTGGTTCGAAATGCTGTCTTCGGAATGTCTTCCTTATTCACACACAACTGATGGTATCCAGATCGAAGGTCAATCTTTGAAAAGTATTGAGCTCCATGCAGTTTTTCAAATAAATCATCAATGCAAGGTAGGGGATACTTGTTCTTTATTGTTATAGCATTGATCTCCCTATAGTCGATACATAACCTCATAGATCCATCTTTCTTTTTAACAAAAAGAACAGGGGCTCCCCATGGAGAAACACGAGGGCGAATAAATCCCTTATTACTCAATTTTTCTAGTTGTTTCTTTAGTTCAACTAATTCTACAGTGGCCATTCTATAAGGGGTCTTCGATATAGGCCTTGATCTAGGAATTAAATCAATGGAAAACTCAACTTCTCATTCTGGAGGATGTCCAGGTAAATCTTCCGGAAATACATCTACAAATTCATTCACAACAGGTACATCCTCTATTTGAACATTCCTTTCCTCACCCACAGTTATTTCATTCTCTTCCTCCCCAATAATTGAATTTAGTTGAGTTATTGAGGGTGGATCTAAATAAGAATTAGGTGGTGACGATTCTGCTCTAAAGATAAGGTGTTCTTTATCATTATCATCATGAATCGTAACCTCTTTCTTCTTACAATAAATCTTCGCATCATAGTCTGAAAGCCAGTCCATACCGAGGATTATGTCAAACTCAATCATAGGTATGACAATGAGATCAGCAGATAACGAACATTTATGTGGTCTAATGGGGACTGATTCAAAAAACTTTGTTGCAATGATACTTCCCTTAGGTGTTTTAACTGACAACTCCCTTGTTAAATCATATTGGAAATATACAATTTTCATAGCAAACTGGGAAGATATGAAACAATGCAATGATCCAGAATCAAATAATGCATTTTCTAAACTTGAGGAAACCATTAAATTACCTGCCACCACGTCTTTCGGAGCTTCTACCTCAGCAGTAGTGATAGCATAAGCTTGGCCTTGATCCCTTGGCCTTTTCTGAGGTAAGTTCTCCTGACTCTTAGGAAATTCATTCGCAGAATGTCCCATCTCCCTGCAATTGTAGCACTGAACGTTGGTGGCTTCCTTCTTCCCTTTGCAATCACGAGCTTGGTGGCCTTTTTCACCACACTTGTAACAGACTCCCATTCCCTTCAAGCAAGCACCAGGGTGTTTCTTCCCACATTTCCCACAGGATGGATATTCATCCTTTCCTTTCTTCCCCTTATTTCCATTCCCAGATTGATCAGCAGGCCTCTTCTTCTCTTGCTTTTCTTTAAAGTCATAAGACTTAGAGAATTCCTTTTCAGTCTTGATAGCACATGAGACAATGTCTTCGTATGATGAAAAGGATTGTGAGACTAATGCTCGACGGAGAAATGGGTTTAACCCATCAAAGAAACGATCATTCTTACTTATTTGGTTACGTATATAATCACCAGTGTACCTTGCTAACCTTGTAAAGTTAGCCTCATACTTTGTGACATTGTCATCCTCCTTCTGTCTCAGACTTAGAAATTTCCTTTCCATATCTGCTCGATGGTCGCGAGGAAAGTATTTTTCTAAAAACAGATTTTTGAACTCCCTCCATTCCATATTTGATACTTCATCATCTTCCTTCGTATTTTGAATCAATGACCACCATTGATCAGCATCTCCAGTGAGGCGGTAAACTGCCATGATAACTTTTTCCCTTTCACTGCTCCCCAAAGCCTGAAATATTTTCTCTAGGGAAAATATCCATTGCTCAGCTACTAAGGGATTTGTACTCCCATTGAACGTTGGTGGTTGTTGCCTCATGAATCGATCTAACATTGATCCTCCACGCTGTGGATCAGGGTGCTCCATACGGGTAAGGTTATTATTCATAACCTGAGTAAGTTGTCCCAGTATGGTGATCAGCTGATCGGCTCCAGTTGCATCACCAGCTCCACTATAATTATCTTGAGCAGGAGGGAAATCCCTACATGGAGTGCGTGCATTGATATGGTTTCCATTTCTTCCACTAGGCGCCATTTCTAAACAATGGCATAAACTAGATCAGTTTATGAATCAAAATACATAATCCCATACTTATAAAACACTTAACATAAATTGAACTATTTATGGATATAATCCATAATCATAAAAGTGTTTTCTTTGAGGAAGTATATACTCATAAACCCTTCATAATGATTTGTAAAGAAAATGAGAGTTATCTTAAGCATATCCCCCGGGAGTGTCGTAACCAAGAGTGCAGCAAGGCCCGTTGTCGTGCACTAGTTCCCGTTCGAGTCTAGCTCAAATCGGTGTTTTCGGGTTTTACCCCTAGGTACATCTGTGCCAGAGCTGCCTCTACCTGCTCGTATCCAGACAGGGATGTATTTCTCGGAAAACTCACAAAATCTCTACAATACCAAAATTCTAGGAAGTTCTTCTATACTAATCCTCAAAGTTCATCTTAGGTCTACGTGCTCTAATCAGAGTTTATCTAAATCTAGCTTCCAAGGTTTGTACTAAACTTCCTCTGATACCAACTGTAATGCCCCGACCCTAGTTACATAGAGTCGGTGCATTATTACATAACATTGGCATGATCACAATAAAGATCAAATCTCGAAAGACCGATTGGTTTAGTAGCCTTGGAAACACTAGATATATTCATAAGTCTTACATTACATCATAAAATGAAAAACTACTACAACAAAATATTGTCTCCAAAATCCACACTCATATCCCCACATAATATCCCTGCAGGTCATTCATAATTTACTTCTTCACTTCCTGGGAAAAATAAAACATAGAAAAGGGGTGAGCTCAAATGCCCAGTAAGGATAACAATATAGCGGAAACTTTCATAAATAAGAATAAACATTTAAGGCAATGTATAACTAAAACAAAAGCCTTTTAAACTTGAACTTTTAACATAGTATGGCATAAATAAAATGAGATAATGCCATTTACTTTTTCACATTGTTATTCTACTAATCGAATAATCACATTCAAAAACAATAACCACTTTAATAATGATGGATTGCATAATGCCAGACTATCATAAACACATATCCAAGGCCTCGTGCCAAGACTACAAATAAGATTTTGTCAAGGCCTTGTTCCAAGACACTTGTTTGTCTCATGAGACCTACTGATGCATCAAAGATCTATAGCGGGCTCCACCCATCACTTACTAAGTCCAATGCATTCCCATATGAAAAGGTTTAAACATAACATAAAAATTCGTATTAAAACTAGCATACGAAATGTACATAATTTCACCATAAACTATGAATGGTATAAAAATAGCACATCCACAATCAAACATATCACAAAACCTTCAATACAATATAGAAGTTTTGTATCATAATAAATCAACTTCAAATAATCTTAAAATCCATCAAAGGATGTTGACATAGATGAAATCAATATTCTTTTTAAATAAATATCTCCTTTTATTTTGAAATCATTTAAGATCCATTAAAAAAAACATTTTCTTTGAAAATATTCTTATAATCTTGTAAGGGAAGATTTGAAGATTTTATAATGGCGGAAAATAGCCGCACCTGCCGTATAAGTTAAAAAAACATTCTTACCTTAATTCTGTCGAAAAGGTTAAAAAGGACCTTGTTTTGAAAACGGCCGAAAGATTCCTTTATAAACCACTTATAAAAGTCAAAAAGGGTATAAATGAATTTAACTCATATTATAGTAAATAGTAAAAATGTTTTGAAATACATTTTTAAGAAACATGGATGTGGATGATAAAGAGATCCCAGTAGATTATTACGTATAAACAACCTCGGATAATGAAGAGATTGTGAAATAACCCTTACCTTGTACTTTTCCTTGGTTGGGGTAGGTTAACCTCCTGTATAATGGTGAAATACTTGTTATTAAATTATACAATAATCATATACATTAATATGATATCATATATGATCTTTTAATATTGATTTGATAATAATATCTTAGTATTATCGTTGTTTCGGGTGTTAACTTACTTGTTTTCTTTTATATGTTTTGTTACGTAAGACATGTTTGTAAAGGATAGGTTTTATATTATTCATATCCAGAATTATATCAAGTCCTTAAACATCATTTTTAAATCATCAAATGATAATTATACTTGAATGGATACGGTGGAGAATGAATCTCATCGCGTTCGTGGAGACGGTAGTCCGTACGTACGCACGAGCGACAATATCATTCTTTTGATATTAAAATAATATATAAATGGATGGTATATCATATATACAGAGTCATTAACATGTTATATTTATTATTTACATGAGTTACACATCATTATTATACCCATCCAAATAATAATATATTGAATAACAATTACACCACGACGTGGAGACGGTAAGCCGTACGTACGCACGTATGGTGACATGTTATTCAATGGGTGGATAGAATACTGAAAATGGTCGTACCATATTTATAATAACATCACATTTTATGTAAGATATTGGAGTTATTATTTTATAATGGTAAGAACAAAGAAAGAAGAAGTGGAAGAAGAAAGGAACTTGAAAAGGGGTGGTGAAAACATTACCTCTTCTTCGGGTTCTTCCTTTTGATTTGATCAAAATGGCTCCTTAGGTTGGATTTATGATCAAACTAAGGCCTCTAGGTTGTATTGAGGGATGTTGGGAGAGTATTTGGGTAGAGTTTGGCCGAACCAAAAGGCTTTCAAGGGGTGAATAAATGAGAAGGAGGAGTGCCCTTTTATAAGAGGGGTGAGGGGAACCTTTGGAAAAGCTAGAAATATTAATTTATAATATATTCATATTCGGTTTCTAATGGCTCCAAAGTTGATTATTCAAAGGTTAAGGTGGGTATAGGTCTAAAACCACTCAACCAATAGAATTTATACAGGTTTGGGTACATATAATAACCTTATCTTTAAGTATTAACTCTAAGATAATTAGTTTCACTTTTACAATGTCTCTTTGTATTTTTATATAATATGGTTAATAAACATACTATATACATCCAAGAGACCCCCACGTGGTCCATTAATGATGAAACTATCATGATATAAGTCTCTTGGTTGAACCTTAGATTTTCCGGAATTTAATATCAATTAATAATATAATATTTGTTTTAAGAACTCTTTTATGTCAATTTTGACACTATTCAATAGTTAATTTTTGTGAAACACATAACAGATTGATTACTTCGAAAAAAGTCAATTAAATCAATCCTAATATATCATATTATCCTAGAAAATTAGTTTAATTCATTAAAAGTTTCATATTATATTTATTTGGGTATTTATAATATCAACTATTTTAATTTTTCACTATTATAGTAATTACTGCATCATCATTGTGTCATAAATAAAATAAATTATTTAATGTCTAAAAATTATAAATAAAATATCATTATGTAGAAAATATTTTTATCTTTCTAATGAATATTTATAATCTAAAATCCAACATATATAACACTATTTAACAATTGTTTTTCTAAAAGATATATGCTTCTGCCATTTTTGTATTCATTTTAACTTAATTAAAATAAAGTGTCATTATCACTTACAAGTGGATCCATGGGGTCCAAAAATCGACCCAAAGATGCCCATGGTCTACCAGGTATCAACCAATAGGGTTAAGACACGTTTTATGGTAATTTAGTATTATTATAATATTATTTTTTAACCCTTATTTACCGGATTTACCCTTAACCATGGTAAATAAAATATTTACCGTAGTAATTATTCAAAATGTCTAAAAATAAAAGTTACCTATTTACACAATTTGAACATCCTGATTCCAAATATGGAATCCATTTTCCTAAATTAAAAATACAGAAGTGGCAGAAATTAATTTAAAACTAATTCCCGCTGTCAAAACAAAAAGCGTGTTTTTAAGAGATAATAACTATCAAAAGATTGACACTTGTTTATGTTTGGTTTAATTGTAAAATTATGTCCAATGACCAACATTATATTAAATGGTAAAAATATATTCTAAATATACTTTAAAACTACTAAAATTCATAATTTATCACTATTAATTATTTTGATTAAAAAAGTTGTTTTTAATTAAAATTTAGTAATTTTCACTATTCATCAAAATATGAAAGTTATCCGAAAAGTACCAAAATTTCACCTTAGGCTAAATTAGATATTCCGAATCCAAAAATGAAGTCGATTTTGAAATATAAAATATATTTAATTTTAAAAAGTAGGTATTACTATTCAGAACGGCTAGTTTGATTGGTTGTTAGAACTCAGTGTTGCGTACAACACACGCTATCGCATTATTCAAAGAGAAGCGTACCGTAGCAGCTTGGGGTGTTACAATATTAGTATCCTAAAAAAATTATTATATTAAATTTAATAAATATTTGAAAAATATTTTTTTGATTTATTTTCAGAATGAAAAAATGAGATATAAATAAGATTTATTAGGTTAGATTTAGATAAGAAAAGTTTTCCAATGTTTTTTAATTTTATGGTTTTGGTGTAATTGGTATATATAAAAAAAATTGGTCCATAATTTGGTGTTATGAAAAGGTATATCCAGTAATAATGGAGTCCTCTACATGATGTGAAAATCCTCTATTTCCCTTCATCCATCAATTTAGTGTTCTTCCAAATCCCTTTTTTCTTGATAATTTTTTTTTCATGATTCCAAAAATTTTAAAAACTATCATCCACTTTTAGTTCTATAAGTTTCAGAATTTTATGGTTCCTTTAAGATTCAAATTTCAATAATCACGGAGACATAAAAAGAAATAGATTAGAATAATATTGATCAATTAAAATAGACCGAGGAAAGGAATAAAAAACAATAAATCAATCCAAAAAAACCTTCCCCCATATAATACATAACCCTAGAACAAGGTGGGGTTTCCCTCTTATCGTGGAGATAATGGTATAGGAGGGAAGAAAAGAATATAAAATATATGATGAAAACATAGATGAAACTATAGAGGACCCTACATAGAGTAGCTTTATGCTTTACGATTTAGTCACTGGTTTTCTTCAAGTGGTGCTGTATTGACCAAATTTTTTTTGCACTAGTTGGGCTTGTGTAATAATGAATAGAATTAACTATTGGTCTAAAACTAGTCATGGGTGGGTCCTAAGTCTTAAACTGAGTCATGAATTTATGGTTTATCCAATATGGATGCTTAAATTTCATCCCAAACATTCACATGATATGTAATGATTACACAGTATGTAAATCTTGTACCACATTTATTGTATCCATGACATGAGGATTGTTTTTCATACATCAAATTTTTCACAATATGAAATGCAAGTGACACACTTTGACACATGTAAAAAACATTTCTTATTTCCTTCCTCCACATCAATGTTTGTCTCTTTTTCAGTACATGCACCGATTCATG
Organism: Viscum album; assembly: GCA_963277665.1. Lineage (NCBI taxonomy): Eukaryota > Viridiplantae > Streptophyta > Magnoliopsida > Santalales > Viscaceae > Viscum > Viscum album. The sequence continues at coordinate 1,380,483,637 of OY728152.1, forward strand.
ATGTGTAATAATTACACAATATAGAAATTCATTTTTTCTACTCTAGATGCCTCATTTCGTGTTGTTTCATCAATTATATTCCTTGTAAGTTCTCTATGATCTTCTAAAAAACATGGTTTCATGATGTGGAAATTTCAATTATATATTACATCCTATCATAAAAAACATAACAAGTGAATCCATTTTCACATTGGCAAGAATATTCTTTATATATGGAAATTAATATATTCTAACACCATAAAAACATACATGAAATATAGATTTCTAGGTTATTAAAGATTTACTATTTTTAGATGATATAAATAATAAACTTTTCTAAAAAAAATTATTCAACATCTCCTATAAAGAACATCTCTCATGTTTCTCTTCATAGACATTTCTTACATAAAACCATTCCCCATTACCGAGGGAAAATGAAATCATAAAAACTAGTGTTGTAAAATTCTCCGTAAGGGTAAAAATTAGAGATATAAATCTATGATCCTTTAAAGTCATGTGACGTGAATAATGTTATGATATCTAGATAAGAGAAATTAATTTTCCTTCCAAATGACTCATTCATCATAAGTCATGATTCAGGGAATAAATATTTAGCATTCCCAAATACATGGCCTATAAGAATTAGGAATCAACAATATTAAATCATGATCCATGTGATGGTATCATCAGAATAATAAAATTTAATTCTAATTATGAAATAATCAATAGAATAGAAAATAATTTCATTAAACTAGGGTTACATATTGATCTGTTATAGAAGAAAAATTCCCACTGTGTGTTAGGTTTTCTCTTTATTCCATCAATTCCTTATTCAATTTTTAAACCCAATATTATCATAGTAGATAGAATCCAATTACAAATAGGATTCACTCCACATTCTAGAAATTATTATCTAATTTGATATCAACAATTATAAAATAATTTTTAAGGATATAACAGAACCTTCCTCTGCATAATACAAACTATACATATCCATTCCACAAGATCGTAAAAATAAATATCAATTCACAATTACATATCCCATAGAAAGAACCAGGTTTTATAAACATTTCATCACCATATAATAATATTTCATTTAGAGAAATATTATAAAAATTATTATTTTATAAAATCCCCATGGAATCATTCGAAACATCAAATGATGTTGAAAATGATGAAATATCTTTAATAGAGCATTTGATCATTTCTTCAAAAAATAGGTGAATCATCATTTTCCATCACTATATTTGAAACAAAAAAATATAAAATATTTTAAAATAGATTTTGTTATAAAATTATCATGTAAAATTTTAAATTAATATAAAAATAAAACGATTTTCATGAAAGTGGTAGTAGTCATTCATGAGGTGAAGATTGAAAAAATAATTTCATCCACAATTTTTGTATTAAGTCCTACACTACATATTTCAAAAAAAAATACACTATAAAAAAATCAAAATAATTTACAATTTCATTTAAAATTACATTAAATAATATATTTATCATATAAAATAATTAGATCGATTTATAGAAAATGATATTAAATAATTTTCAATTTGACTAACGGGGAAACATGTTTTTTATTAAAAATTATAAAGTAGTTTATATACAAAAAATATGAGAATGATGAAAAAATGGAAGCACAAAAAATAAATATTGGAGATGGAATTAGATGTGTTTGAATGGATAATGATCTTATAATAACTCTCAATTCAACCTAAACATAAATAATTAGGAATATATGTGAGATTGTAAAATAATCATAAAACTCAAATCAAGTATTTCAATATATTAATTAAAATTTAATTTAAAATAAATATATTTTTATAATATATCAAGTCCAAAAACATATTCATACATAAAATTATTGCAATCACTTATTTATAGTTACCAATTATCCATTAGTTAATAAATCATCATTAATATGAACATTTGGGTGAAAACTGGTCAAATATATATGCACGTTTTCATTCAATTTTTCTTATATTTGAACCTTTTTAATGGTTTAGTAATATATAAAATCATAATAATGTCATAATTTTCAAATTTATTTATTATATATTGTTTTAAAACCATTCCTCTATGGAGGTTATGGAAAATTATTTACATCACTTCATTGAGATGATAAACTGTATGTACTAAGTAGTGGTGTTTGCACTGTTCAATTGATGAAATAAACAAAATATAAATAATAAATCACCATTTTTTAATCCTAATAATATATCATATTTCATAAATATTCATTAAATATATCTTTTTAGATATACATTTAAAATATAAATGAAAAATGGATCATATCGTTTCATGACTGACACATTCTACTCAAATGCACAAGAAACATTATCATTTTCCAAAATATTGGAATGAGATAGAAAATGGTTATACCATTAACATATCAATGTAAATATTTTTTTAAATATAATAAAAAATCATGTCAGTATTTATAGAAACCATATAATGTAGGATAATGAAAAAAGAATCTTGAAAAATATTGGAATTAACATACACATCTTCAGGTATCTTCCTAGGAGTGGAAACAAAAGGATTATTTAATGGGTATTTTTGAAGAATACAACCTCATGGTCATGTTATTTATGTTGGGTGAGTACATTGGTAGATATTTTCCATGATAAATTACTAATGTGGTGTGGATAATAGTGTAGAGGAGGTTACCTATTGTTAATGAGTGGAATGAAAAAATTGTTCTAATTTAGAATATTAAAATATAATTAGGTGTCTATGGTCGGAATATTCCAAAAAAAATTAAATCAATATTGATTAAAGGATGAGGTAAGACTAGAATAATTTCAACTAATAGAATATAAATAAGTTTGTAAATAAGTACCAAACTCTAAAACATTACTTATTCATGAGTTTTACGCTATGAATTCATTTTATTTCATTCCTAAGGTACTTTTCGGATTAATTTTTTATAGAACTAGGTAATAAATATGTAATAATCTACTCATACATTACAATGTTAAAATCATAACGTAGCATACATTTTTCACATAATAAAAAACTAATATAATGAAACTAGTTTTCATGTCTTGTAATATCATGATGATTTTAACATTGAATTCTTCATTGATATTACTAATCCTTAAACCATGTTATAATAATTTTAAAATTTTTATGATAAAAAATCATTATAGAAGATAAACTACACATTTCACAAGATTGTTCAAGGAATTAATTGCTAATTCGGAGAAAAACCAGCCCAATACATCCCAAAAATGATCTTTAGATACTACTTCATGAAGCTCAATGCCATCATGAACATGTTGGGCTTGTGAAGTTCTTAGATCACCTGATGATTTATGGTAACCTACACACACCATCATTCTCAATAAAAAATATCCCTTTTGTTCCCATGTAGTGGGTTAATGGATAACTCCACTAAATTACTTTTCAGGCTCCCAGATCCCTATTCATTCATGAGGCACAATGCTTAAAAGCATCATGTACATCACAAAACCCAAAACACTACTTCCTATTGGATTATAAATACCCCATATGTCCAGAATTTAAGGGAATTCAACCATTCGACTTCCAAATATTTCTCAGAGTTCAAAAACACGAAATATTCCTAGGTAAAATAGACGATTGACCACCAAAAGTAGACACCTTAATGAAATCTCCACCCATGTAATTTTTCAGAAATTAATACATCATGGAGCCACCCTTCAAAAAGTTTCAATCCTTTCATTGAAGAAGATGGAAACCTAAGGAACATGTGGTATCAATTTAAACCCATACTTCATAAAACCCATCCCCTAAGAACCATGACATTTCCATGAGGCATGATCACTATGTTTTTTAAAAAAGCAACCCTTCAACAGGACCTTGGCCTCCATGGGGACATTGAGCTTGATGAATACCCAAACATCCATGAGTCCACTTAACATTGTGAGACCCTAGGAACCCAAGAAGAACAACACATTTAAAATAACCTCCTCCAGGACTCTTTATGGGTCATCTTTTTTAAAATACCTTTAAAAACGTTGAGAGTCGAGGGCCCCTATACCAATCCAAGGCCAATTCAGGGGCACTCCAAATGCCTTTGTGACTGGTTCCACCGACTCTTGTGTATAGTAATATTACTCTAAGTGAATTCATGTCCTTTATCAAACATATTACCTTTATTCATTGTTTTGATAATTTCTATAACATCTATTCATAGGTAGCTTACCATCAGGCATCCTAATGGACAAATATCCATGGTAGTACTATTGCAATCTCCTGCCTAGAGGAGAATAAGAATTGGCCACATAAACCCCAATGGTGGAATATTCAAGGGAAACTATGAACTCTTCATAGAAGGATTTCCTTATTCCATATATTCATATCATATTTACGGGGTCCCCTAAAGGAGTGGCCCCATCCAAATTAGAGCACCATGAAAGAAATATGTCTAGTTCCACATCCTAGTCATATGATATTAATTTGGTGGTCAAATTCATCTGAATTAAATCAAATACTATAGGATTACCCTATGTGATTAATGAAGTATTCCCCCAGTATAAATCACATGGTATTACCCCACACCTCTTACCTTGTATGATAAACACTTGATTTTCCTTGTATTATCATCACTGGACACAACCTTCTTCACCACCATGTGATAAACTATACTCTTGGGGATGAATGTATCTTTACATGTATACGTCCATGATGAAGCCCCATAAAACCCTCTCTCATCATGAGATGAAACTCCTTCCATTTGAAGAATCCACATTCACTCACAACACCATCCTTCTTCGAAGCTCCTTTAATGAAATTAGTATCCTTACCACAAGAGGATGAACTCTATGGATCGATCTTGTCACATGATCTTAAACTAGGGAATCAAACTACTTGTTTTTTCTATCTATCTCAAAATCATCATATGTAGGATTCCTCCTTAGGATTCAATCCCAAAAACCATCATAGATATGTGAAAATATTCCCTCTTAATAGAACACATGACCCCTCGATCAGTCTCAATAACATGTTCGGATACCCTATCCTGGTGTGAAAGCATCCCTCCTAGGGGAACACCCCATTGATATTTCTTAGTAGGACATTTTGATCTGTGACCATGAGTTTATAAACCCAAGGGACACACCCTTCCACCCATTTGTGACATATTCCCTCCAAAGTACACACATAGCCACCTAATCAGTCCCAATTAGATATTCTGATCTATCTTTGTGAGACATTAAACATGTCCCTTCACCCAAGTGTGACAAATTCCATCCTAGTGAAACACTCATACAGATTCTCTATCTCAATTTGATATTCATATCCAAATCCACAAAACATAAAACTTTAAAAACATATCACTTTTCCCAAGAGTGACATATTCACTCCTAGGTACACACATAACCACCGGATCCATCTCAGTGAGATAATAGAATCCATCTTGATGAGATTTCAATCATTCGAGACACACCCCTCAAACCCTGTCGGACATATTCCCTCCAAGAGAAACACATAATCACCTAATACATCTCAATAGTACAATTTTGTACGTCTCTATAAGGGATTAAACCAATTCGACACACTACTTCACCCAAGTGTGAAATCTTCCCACTAAGGGACTAACATAACCACCAGATCTGTTTCAATAAGATTTTATGATCCTTTTATGTGACATGTTAATCATATGGGACATGTACCTTCAAAAATATTGACATCTATCCAAATATAGACAATATAAACCACATTATCTATCCCAATGGGAGGCTTTGATTCGTCTCTATGAGATGTTAAACCTACGATATGCACCCCTTCACACAAGTGTGTCCTCTTCCATCCATGTGACACACATATTAACCAAATACATTTCAATATAACATTATAACCATGTCTATGTAATACATTAATTTTTTCCCATCCTATCATGATATGATATTAACCATGTTCTAGTTTATAAAAGACATTTAACTCATGGAGTTATCCCTAATACCTACCACATTCCATAAAGGATGAATAGAAGAGGTAAAAATCAATAGAATTGATATTTCCCTGGTATTAATTACCACATGAGAGACCTAATGTCATTTAAGTTCTACACCTATGATACCTCATAAGATTTTCCGTCCAAAAGATAATGATTATATAGGTTTACAATGTTGACACTGTGTAGACATGCATAGAGGTTCCTAACATAAAAACATTCCAAATAAAATATTACTGCCCTATCAAGATTGATGTTGCTTAATTAACTAGTTTCCATCTCGATATGGATCCAAGAATGAGTTTCATGAACAATAGTTTATTTATGAGGGACCCTTATACTAGGAAACAATATCTAAAGAGTAATCCATGGGAGGAAACCACATACCATCATATTCTTTCAATGAAAGAGAATATATTAATACTGAACATGATGAAGATTTAAACCTTTCAAAAGTGGTGTTATGGGGAAAAAGGAATTTACATGTTAGCCACCATGTGGAGGGGAATAACATCAACGATTCCAAAATTATGAAAAATAGAAAATTGTTATTCTAATGTGAAACTATTCTCCTAAAATTGGGGGATAAAATCATTGGGGAATCAACAAATATTCATGTCACTAAAATTAGACATTCGATGCCAAGTCACATCATGAAAATAGTGGGCCTTGAATGAATCTTACATGAGGATCATGGATGTTAACATTGGGAATACTAAACATGTGACATCTTACACATCTATATATCCACCATTTCTTAACTAATTAATGACGTTGGTACTGTGAATTTATTTAAATACATATACACTAACTGGTAAATCCACATGACTTGCAGGACCCGGTATATAAGAAGCTAGCAACCGAGTACTATTAGGTGCTAGGGCCAGAGGAACATTGATTCAACTATATCTCACATCTACACCTCTTACATATCAGCCACATCACCTCTATCTATATGGATCACATGCTTGGTTTGTCCTTATAAGTTCATGCAGATGATTGTAATTAACACCATGATTCACCGATATAATCAGGAGGGAATAATCCCTACAAGGTAAATTGACAGATTGATCCTTCTTATCCATCTAGGGCCATGTTGAAAAGAGAGAAGATCGCATGGTATTTACCTTGATCCACCAACTCAATGAATATAGAATAATAACCACCGAATACAATTTCGAGAGGTACTCGAATCATGGGGATTCCATAAGGAACCCAGTCTCCCCTCAAGTAGGGAACCTCATCCTCCAGGGATGGGTGCCTCCATTTTTGTGTGGCAGCCCTATGAAACATTCCAGATTAGATGTCAGAGGATATGGAAAGAGACAAAGGTATGATTTTCTGACCTCTCAAGAGTAGTGCAACTATCTTCCTTGGGATCCAGGATTATTTTCTCCCTAATTTGATAACTCTACATCCCATGTTTATGATCATATCAATTTATTGGTGGAAAAATATACTCTCCATGTTTACATGATAGATTCTATCATTATCCACCTTGATGCCCAAGAAACATGGAATATAACACCCAAAATATTATCAATGTAAATACCCTTATAATAAATATGTAATATAATATAATACACATAAAATCACGTGTATTAGACAATAAAAACTATATAAACTAATAAGTAATTAAATAAGATGTATTTTTGTAATTAAGGAACAAATCATTAAGGATTGGTAACATGAAATTTGGAATAGAAATTTGATTATTGGGAAAATAAATATGTCCACTTGAATAGAAACCACATCTTTGAAATTATAAATGATATTTATCCATCTTATAAATAACAATATGGAATAATTATATAATAGTATTAGTAAATAAATATTTTAAAAATTAGCACCTAATTTTTGGTATTTTCTACAAAACATTTATTTATAATATTTAAATTAATATATATATTTTAAATAAAATTTATATTCATGAATTAGATTCATAAACTAATATTCTCTTATCATGTGAGTGTTTGGTAATTTTATGAGACCATAATTAATTTTTCAAAGTTTTATAAAATCATTTGTAATTTTAAAATCAGTATTATCCATATAAATTCTGATTTTATTTAAAAATTAAAATGTTCATATTTAGAAAATTATTTTCAAAAAAAGGAGTTCTATTTTGATTTATATATGTTAAAAAATGTTTTGGTTAATTTTTTGAAGTTTTTAATAATATATGATTTCTTTATAAAATGTAAAATATAATAATTTATGATAAATGTTAAACAAGTAAATTAATTAGTAATAGATGATTTATTGCATAAATTTACTAAAAATATATAATTCCTCATCATTATCTTAAAAAATGGATAATTCTCACACTATTCACTATCTTGAGCCACTATTGTTAACTAATGAATAATATAATTAGAAAAACCCCCTCTCATCCACTATAATTACAACCCATACCCACCTCTTATCCTCAACCCTTCCAAGATTCATAACATTTTAAAATTATACATAATCCTCCTCCCAATTATATTCCATAGATCCAGGAGCCCTTGGTCTCATTCAAATACAAAACTATTTTCCCTACGGAGGATCTCAAGGAGTAGAAAATCAAGATGTAAAATCCGTTAATTTTTCATTTATTCTCACTTCAATTTCATTTCTATTGTTATCTTCTCTATGCCTAAATCTATCTAATAGAAAATTTAAATCTATTAAATTTTATATAATGAAATTTTATTATCCTAATGGAATGATTTATCTACGAATATCTTTCCTTTTCCATTAATTCTATAATCAAAAATATCATTCGCGGTGTGTTGTTTTACCTCCACCGTGGATAGTGCAATTTCATTTTTCACTACCACCTTCATGGACGGCCATAAATCCACTATAATGGTTAAAAAGATACTATAAAATATATATTATAATATTTTTATTTTATGTAACTAGAATATATAAATAATAATATATGATACAATAGAATGAGTTCATTGTGATCAAATACTGCCAAAACATATCTAAAATGGTTATCATTAACAATTAATCAAATGATTCATCATCATACCATATAAACAAATTATTTATAGAATAATTTAATCTTCTTAATTTTCATTAATAAAATATAATTTTAATTCATGAAAACCATTCCAATTTTACATGAACTTCTATACTCAAATATAAGAAAACGGATCTTGAAATCCAAGAAAACGAACACTCCAAAATGATGAAATTAAACACTATAACTCATTAAAAATACCAAAAAATGAACATAATGAAACTAAAATGAATTAAATTCATGAATATAATATTAGTTATTTGAAAATTACTAATTTTAATTTTATTATCTAGGATATTAAAGTTAATAAAGCTTACATACATAACATAAGGAGATTCTTGAACCGAACTCTCATGTTTTGGGTTTTCCTTATTTCACAAAATTTTTAGTATGGATGTTAAATTTTATTTTACATAAATATAATTCATTTGTCCATACATTTTCATTTTTGTCTATAAATATTTTGAATCAGGATTTATTAAACATGAATTGATTTTTACTAAATAACTATTCTTTCAAAAAAAACTTCTTCTACTTATCAGGATATTGAATCATTATTAGACAATGTAAATGATATTTATTCCAATAATGTAATTCCTTAATTAATTTTGGATCCCCAAATTTTATGAATGTGTTATTTGTGAAATTGAATCTCATTTATTTCCATGGATTATGTTTTGTACAATATTGATATATGTTCTATGTGGCATGCATGATTATGTAAATGTTATGATGTGAGATGTGCACCAAAAATTATATAGAACATGAAAATGTTTTTATTTTATAGGTGCACCTAGAATTATATATCACTCTCTGACATTTGGTTATGTGATGTATCTCATGAGATAAAGTGAAATAGTCCTGATCATGATTCCATATTTTTTTACAACTATGTCTGGTAATTGACCACTAAGACATGATTGTTCACTTGTATTCATTTAAATTTTCCATGAAATTATCTAATGTTTCCAAAAATTATAATTATTACTATCCTTTACTTATTTTATGATGATAATATTTATTCTCACCTATGTTTCATGTCTCATAATCATCCTCTTCCTATATTTTAGCTCACCCCTTTCAATGATATATATCCTTATGTGATTACTTGTAATAATGAGAATGTGAAGGTCACTATGAAACATGATATAAAGGAATTAAATAATTTTTATTTTTATTTTTTAAAAGATATATGTATGACCGAATTTAAAAATACACTAAATCGCTTGATCGTGGATTTGTTACACTGTTATTTTCTTTATTTTTAAAATTATATAATATTGATGTAATAAAAATAATGGTCTCTATAGTTCATTGTAGAAAAAATTTTACATAATTTGGGAATTATGATTATTGAACATTAGTAAAAAGCATTAGTATGACGCTAAGTATATGTTATCACAAAATAATCTTGGTTTTAAAAAATAATAAACATATGGATCCAATAATATATTCCTTTAATGTAAATATCTCAAAGATATAGTTTATTAATTCATTATTTTTTACTAAATTTATATTCTAAACCATTCTAATTTAGAAAATGTTAGGAGCTAGGAGATATAAAGCCAACAACCCATGTGAGGGACAATGCATTGATTGCCCGAATGACATCCCCAATTACATGGGAGTGTGAGTTAATACTTTAATGGTGATGCATACCCATATGTCTCATTATATGAAAAATAAACATAATTATGTGTAAATTTAACCTTTACCAGAGATGGAGAAAATTTCTATTGAGTATTTCATGCCGAAATTACCGCAATCATTTTGTTGATCTTCTAATCCACTAGGGACAGAATAGGGTGTCAACTAAATGGAATATGTCATTTCATTAGATCATTGTTCACTGATGTATAATCTGAATAATTCCATTTATATTCTATATATAGAGGCCTACAAATGGTGGAATTTTATAAATAACACCAATTAAAAGGAAATAATTGAGGAGAGGTATTGGGAATTTATGAATTTATTTTTCATAACAAGTATTTCTCTCATAATATTCATAAAAAGATGAAGAGATAATTCAGAGAGAAAAATAAAAATAAAGGAGAGTCTATCACAGCACATGAATAAAATTTCACAAGGATTCCAAGGTAAACTTTGGGTTTTGTTATCAACAATGTATATAATTTGAATGATTTTTCATTGGTTGAATACAATGTCTTCAAAAGGCTATAGTTGTTCAAGAGATATGGAGTTAGTAAGAAGATGTTCTATGTGATATAAAATTGGATATGGATTTTGGAGAATGGCCCCATGGATATGGTGATTGGAAACATAAGATAGAGTTTCAATTTGGGGGATCTAATATTGAATGTGAAAAATAATATCAATCACTGACTTGTCAAAAATGTGTCAAGAAGCATCATGGGAACATTCTCAAAGTGAAGAAGAAATACAAGAAATGTGTTAGGGATGTCCAAGAAGCTCATGTTTGTTGAAGATTCATGAGGATGGAAAAAATTGGAGGAGAAAATTAGAACACTACCTATGGTCCTATGACTCAATTGTAGGGAGAAAGGGCACTATGAAATTGAGTGTACAAAACCTCTAGTTCTTGAGGGTAATCAACATCATCCTTTACCCAAGACATAGGGGAAATGGAATGTTTATGCCATCCCTAATGGAGAGGTGGAGCCCCAAAATGATGTTTTGATATTTAAGATAGTTATTTATTCCTGAATATTGAACATACAATTTGAATCTAGTTCTACAAATTCATCCATATCTTGGTATTTTATTAGAACAATTGAAGCATCATATCAAAATATAGAGGCTGAGTTATCTGTGATAACAGAAAATTGTGAAATTATTTCATCTAAAGTATATAACTCCTCCCTAGTTAATATTTGTAGACTAAACCTCCATGTAAATCTATTCATAATTATTTTGGTGGATTTTCATGACATATTGGGCCTAAATTGGATATCTTTATAAAAACACAACATCAACTTTAAAGAAAGGGAGATCTGTCTTCATGTCCAATGGAATCCACCAATTCTGTACAATTTTAAAGAGGATGAGGATTATCCTTTTATGTCATCATACCATGTGTGTATATTATTGCCTTATGAGAAAAAATATCTATCTCAAATTATTTATACAATGGAGATAATCATCCTCAAAGAGGTTAAAATTTTGAGGAACAACACAGATGTGTTCCCCGAATAATATTCTAGGATTCCTTGTGATTGAGAGGACAAGTTCTCAATTGATCATATGCATAGATCCTATCCTATTTAAAATACCCCTTATCGCATGGATACCATTAAGTTGGAGGAACTGAAGAAGCAGATACAATAGAATTTGGACTACAGTTTTATATGACCGAGTGCATCACCATTTGGTGCATCGGTCCTCTCCATCTAATGAAATGATATATTAATGTGCCTATTAGTTGTTATCTTGTGCTCAAAAAATCAAGAAAATGTAAAAGTATCTACTACCATGGGTAGATGAATTTTTCATTCAACAGTGTGGGGGAATGTATCTCTATAAGGTGGACCTTTGGTTGGGGTGTCACCAATTAGAGGTGAGGGAGGAAGATATTCCAGAGACTATCTTTGGAATGATAAATAGACACTATGAGTTCATAGAGAGGCATTTTAGACTCACTAATTCTCTAGAAATATTCATTGACTTAAATAATAGTGTCTTTATAGATTTGATAGTATACTTTTTTGTAGTACTTATTTATCATATTTGAATATACTATGGTATCAAGGAGGAACATGAGAATAATTTTAATAATGTTAAAAATACTTTGTGAAGGGAGAATATATAATAAAAATAAACTAAATTTCAGTTCTGGAAGGATGATGTATCTTTTTTTGTGCATTTTGATCACCAACAATGGGATATCTGTGGAACCTCCCATGATAAATGAAATAAAAGTGTTTTATAGAACAACATTTGTAAAAGATATATGTAGTATCATTGGTCTATATGGTTATTAACTGAGATTTATGATGAGCATATCAATATTGTCAAACCCACGAAACAAGATGACTCATAAGGTAGAATAGTTTTTATAGACATGTGAATGTAAGGATTGGTTCAAAGATATAAAAAACAGGCCCACTTCTACACAAGTAGTCACACTTACAACAATTGGGGAACACTTTTTTGTATTCGACGATTATTCATAGAATGTAATGGCCCATGAATTGATTAAAAAGGATAAAGTGATATCCTACACCACAAGGTAGTTCCAAATTAATTAGAAAAATTATTCCATGCATGATCTGGAGATGGAATCTATGATATTAGTGTTGAAAATAATTTGGAATTATATCTATTCAGAGATGTGTGAAATATATAATGATAATCACAGACACAAATATATATTCAAATAGAAGGAGATTAATATGTGATATAGAATATTTTTAGATCTCATCAAGGATTACAAATGCTCAATCCACTAATATCATGTAAAAGAGAATAATGTGGCAGATTCTATGTGTAGAATAGAACCACCAACGTTTTCAATGATGATAATTGTGAAGGAAAAATATTATTAGAATTGAAAAGGATAGACATTTGAATCTTTATAGAAGGAACATTGTCTATACTTTCTCAAATGATTTCTCAATCATCCCAACGAATGAAAATAAATGGTGCTCAATGAAATGATGTGGAACTTTAGAATAACTGGGATGTTGTTAAAAGGGGAAAATCCTTAAAGGCAAAAATTGATGAGGACATAGTTGTAAGACCTGGGTTAGGATTATGGGAACCTTTTAATCCATTGATAAATAAGGATCTTCTGAATTAATCACATAGTTCAACCTTCTCTATTCACATATAGATAACAAATACGAATTGAGATATCCAATAGAACCATTAGGGGGAAATATGAAGAAGGAGATCACTACATATACAAAAAAATTCGAGGTATGTAATTAAGTGACTATTGAATGATAAAAGGTAAATGGGATGACGAAAACTGTACCTATACCAACATGGAAATGTTAAATCAGGACAATGGAAATTTTCACTATACATATTAATAAATACATAGTAAACAATGATATATGGGTTATTATGGATCATATTACAGTGATAACTCACTTTATCACAATTAAAGTGGACTAATTACTAGATAAAATTTCGTGGATATACATCTGGGAAGTGTTAAGGATGAATGAATTACCACTATCGACTGTATCTGATCGAGATCCAAGATTTACCTCCATGTTATAGAAATTTATGAAAAAAATAACATTGATATGAACATCAGTACAGTCTATCATCCTCTAAATTATGTCTAATTCAGGTCACCTATTCAGAAACTATTGGAAATGTTGAGAGAATTTCCTATGGAAATTATGGGATGATGGGACCACATCTACCTCTGCTAGATTTCTATTACTATAATAGTATCCAATAGAGTATCCAAATAGTTCCAAATAAATCCCTTTATTGGAAATGATGTTGAAAACTAGTGTGTAGGGATGAATTTGGAAAACATATTCTTCTAAGAACTGAAATGTATGAAGAAATGGTTGAAAAGGTGAAAACCATTTAGTAGCACATCAAGGCTTTCTATAGTCAGAAGAAGAGATATTAAGATAATTGACGATGGGACTAGGATTATATGTCTTGATACATTGTACTCCTCCACAGATCTCTATGGAAGAGGATCATGAGATTTGGGAAGAAGGAAAAGCTAAGTCCCTGGTAGATCAACCCTTTTGATATAATTGATCTTGTTGGAGTTGTGTAATATCTATTGTTACATCAACCTGTCATGTCTCAAAGACACCACATATTCCATGTGTCTCTCTTGAGGATTTAAATACCATATCCCTCTCATATACTAAATCCATAAGTGGTACAATTAGAAAATTATCACTCTTTTGAGGATAATCTAGTGAAGATCATGGACTACCGACATAAATTTATATGAAATAATGTTAATCACCTTATCATGGTACTATGGAAGAACCATATATATGATAAGACAACATGGGAACTCGAAAAATAAATAAATGATATGTACCATAAACTTCTTTCAACATAGAACGTGAAAATAAATTTTGAGAGAGAAATTTCATAAGGGGGAAGAATATAGAGTCCCAAAATTTTATCAATGGAAACTCCCTTTATAAGATTATTTCATATAGTATAAACCAAATAAAATCACATTGATAACATAATAGAATCATTATATATGAAGAATCAATGAAATAAGAGGTATTTCTATAAATTAAAGAACATATCCAAATGATATAGTAACATGACATTTGGAATAGTAATTTGGAAAGTAAGAATAGTAATTCCATCCTATAGAATTGTAACCTCATTTTTTAAATTAAAAATAATATTTACGCATCATATAAATGACAATATTACATAATTACATAATTTTATAAGAAAATAAATATTTTTACAATTTATTAATGAAGTGTTGGAATTTTTTTATAAATTAGAAATTTTTATATGTAATTTTATAATATATATATATATATATATAACTTTTATAAAATATATTCATAAATTAAATTTTTGGTTTTATGATTATAAAATAATATTTTGAGGTTGTAATATAATTTTCAAAGTGTTTGAAATCTGTTACAATTTTAAAGACTATATTTTTGAGGTAAATGATGATTTTAATTAAAAAAGAAATTTTTCATAATTAGAAATGTATATTAATAACCTCACATTCAATTTTTTATTTTACACGTTGAAAAATAGTTCAGGTGATTTATTTGAATTTTTCTATAAGTCATCAGTTTTTGGGAAATAGTAAAATTATTAATTTATGATAAAATATAAATAATTTCATTATTGACACATTAAATATGTTTTTAAGATTGATGCCCAAAATTTTAAACTTTCTATAATTATATTAATATATAATTTAATAATAATCAAACAATTAATAGTCTTAATCCAAAAAAATATATACTACTAAACAAAATACTGATAAAAATTCCCTCACATCCACTATAAATACCACCCCAAACACAACCTCAGCTCATATATTCCATGACTTGGGCCATGTAAAAAGTCTTCCTAATACTCATCTCAAGCCACTTCCCCATTTCAAGGATCCCTTGGTCTCATCATAGAACCGAACCCTTTTCCCTATGGAGGTTCTATAGGAGGAGAAAATTGGAAGGTAAAATCCCCTTTATTTTTCAATTATTTTCTCATCAATTTATTTTCCTTTCCTATCATATCCTCACCTCCAAATATCTGATAAGAATAGAAAATCTAGTTTAATTTATATATTGGAATGGTATTATGTTAATGGAAGAATTCATCTTCATGTATATTTCCTATTTATTTAATTCTAAAAAAGAAAATAGTGTTCTTGTTGTATCGATTTACCACCACTATGGCTGATGTGATTTCATTGTTCACTACTACTTTCAAGGATGATCATAAAACCATTATAATGGTGGAAATTTAATGTAAAATTTATTTTCTATCCATTTTTATGATTCGGAACTAACATATATTCATAATACTAAATGTCAAAAAAATGAGTTCTATATGATCCAAAACCACCAAAATTTAATCCAAAAGAATTATCATTAAAATTTTATATAATTATTTATCCTCATAACATATATAAAAATTATTTATTAGATCTTTTAATCTTATAATTTTTGGTAATAACATATAATTTCAATTCTGGATAACCATTACAATTTAACATGATCTTCCGTACTCATATACAAGAAAACTGATAATTGCAAACTAAGAAAATGAACACTTCCAAATGATGAAATTAAATTGTGTAGCACATCTAAAAATTCATAAATGATCTTAATAAAATTTTAATAAATTAAAATAATCTAAAAAATGTTATATATATTTATGTAATTAACCTAATTTTATTATAGAGGATATTAATGTGAATAATGAATTTGGACATAATGTAAGGCGATTCTTGAACCAACAATCTTCCATTGGGTTTATCCTATTTCACACTAGTTTATAATGGATGTTAGATTTAGGTATCTCAAATAAAATTTATCAATAATTCACTTTTTAGTTTCATTATATACATTTTTTCAATAATGTTTTTTGAAAAATGCAATTATTTTCCCAATTTTACTATTCTTTCAAAAAATATACCTTTTACTTCATGAGAGATTGTTTCTTCTTCACTAATGATTAATGAATCAATTGAAAATTATGTTATTAAATATTTCAGTTGGGAACCCCATTATTTATGTATCAATGATTTCATAAAATGAAACTCATTTCTTTCCATGGGTTATATTATTTCTAATATTGATATACGTTCTATGTAGCATACATGATTCTGTAAATTTCATGATGTAACGGGTGAATTCGGAATTATAGAGTGCATGAGAATGTTTTGATGTGACAGGTGTCGCCAGAATTATATACCATTTTAATGCACAGGGTAATGCGTTGTATCTCAAGAGATTAATTGATATATGTGTGAACATGATTCTTTCTTTGTTCACAACTATGTATTGTATTTGACCACTGAGACATGATGTCTCATTTTTATGCATTTCCACATTCTAAGAATTTATCTGATGATTCATCTCATGATTAGGATGATGATGTATTTCTTATGTTATGATGATAATTATTATGTCCACAAATGTTTAGTTTCTATTATTCATCCTCTTACTAGGATTTTATCTAAACAATTTCATTGATTTTTATCCTCAAGTGATTACTTGTACGAAGGAGAATGTGAATGCCACTAAATAACATGAGAATATTGAATTAAAGAAAGTTTATTTTTTAATATGTAAAAATAAAGTACTAGCCCAGTTTTCCAAAAACACTAAACAACATTACCCTATATTTTTTAACACTATTATGTTTTGTATCTTTTAAATGATTTAATAGTCATGTAAGAAAAATAAGCTTTTTATATATGGAAGGTGTAAATTCCACCTAAAATAATGTCCTACCCTATATGGGTGGATAATATCCAAGCACCCTCAATGTTAGGAAACCACATCTTCATCCCATTCAATGCGATGGGTGATCTTATATAGTATTTATACAAAATTACATAATAGTTTGGGCCTATTTTGGTGCCTTAGAATAGTTAGAGGCCTCCAAGCTAAAAAAATCATCCAGGCTCTTGAATTACCATGATTTTTCTAGTACATATATTTTCCCTTAGCGTGCATTTCATGATGGGAAGATCTCCGACGAAAATTCATCTACTAGTTTATCTCCACCACATGAAATATGTGAATTTACAACCTTATCAGGTGGAAAAAGAGGCCTTATGATAATTTCCCAAAAAAAATCACCTGATGGAAACTCCTCATGTATTCACTATACATTCCATTTTCCAATGAACATATTCATACGATGTGTGTGGGAATCATTAAGACTGACACGATTCATATCCTCATCACCCAAAAAATTCTTATTGTTTTCTAGGAGTTTTCCTAAATGGCTTATAGTATATAGGATTCCTTGAAGAAGACTAAGAAATTTTATAATGAATTTCCCCATATAACTATAATGATAACGCTTGTAAAAGAATAGTGTTCCACCACTATGAATACATAGATTAAAAAAATGAACCTACTACATCCTTTTCTAGAATGGACTCTCAATGTGTATCCCTACCATGTAAAGCCACACCTTTCCTAAAACCACCAGCTTCTGACTCACCAAGCATAGCCTCTTAGAAGAGAAATTGTGGATCAATGCTCATATCAAGTCAAGGATCCTTGACACCCCATACCAAAAATAAGAAACAATCCTATTATATTAGTGATTCACATTCCCCATGTTATTTCATCTCTATAGTGCAGAAATAATTCTAAAATTTCTATAGTTTATGTGAACTATAGAGGCAGGACCCACTAGTTTTCTTGATCATTACTCGTACTATTTTATCAGTGGACACACCATCCTAGAATGATTCATTTTGAATAATTGGAATCATGATAAACTGTACCTTGGTTTGTTTAATTATGAGACATCCTATCCTAGGTGAGCCTGTCCACTTCTGACCTCGACAGTGATAGTGATGGATCTTGTGAGTGGAAGCAGGACCCCATCCATGACACCTAGAAATATGGTGAATGTTGGATCCAAAAGGTAGTTTATTTTACTCTTTGATTTATTTTTACCTAGTTTGGGAATCAGAATACACATTTATATGTTTTTAAACCTTCTACTACAACCTCAATATATACATCCCATCCTTCCAATTCATGGAATAATCAACACCAAATATTCATGGGTAATCTGCATCCCCCTGGTGTTGATGATATATCGTATTGTCTGTGTTTTTTCACCAGGTTAGGGGATACACCCATAGTACACCATAATAAAAACAATTCCTTGGATGAAAAACATGGGAATACCATCATGAATATATTCATGAAAATGGATCAGTTTAGGATGTAAGAAAATGGGGAATATCTTGTAAACCCCTCTAGTGTCTCCATTTTATAGCCTCAAAGAGAATGATGAGCATAAACGAGATTTCAAAATGTGCTTTATAACTAAGAAATTTTTGTTACTGATACTATGATGTTGGTTTTTTGATGATAATATAATGTGTTGTCCTCCTGTTCTACTCCACCAAGATCACCTTTGTAACATAATGTCTTATTTGGCCAATAATTTTTTTTAAATTCATTGTGATCAGATGCATATTGCCATTTTATAACCTCATCCAACTGACTATCCACTTTTAGTTTTTAGAGAATCATGTCTAGTTAGTTGTAGAACATTGAACACATTTTTTTTCAACCATGTGGTTCAGGTGTCAACATTCTCCAGCCCCCCTTCCAATGAATGAATGTCTATGGTCGTGACATTTCCTAGACATCAAATTACAATTTGATGAAGCATATTCTTAACATAAAACATGTATTTCAATTCTTGAGGATCTCTATTTTTCAAGGAAATGTGTCCTTCCTTTTCCGAGGTACTGAAAATACCACTCTTGGTTAAATATGTTGTAGTTTTCATTGAGGCCTACTACGTAGATGTGGTTGAACATGTGGAATGTTAAGCCATAATATCATTTTCATTGGAATATGAGGATGTATCAATTCATGATAACATATTCCCATTTTACAATAGAGGATATTTCAATGTTGTAGAAATCCGCCATTTCATGGTGGATACCTTCTTCATGATCAACCCTATCCCAATCCAACATTTCCACAATATGTGACTAAATAAGGAAGATCTGACTCCCACAAATCTAAAATTTATGGTTTCTAATATGTAAAAGATGAAACCCTATTAAAAGGGTCAGGTTAATACCCACATTTGATGATTTAAATAAAGAAATCAATTCTTGTTAGTCTCACATGATGCAACCTACAACACATTTCTGGATATTCCCTAGATTAATTTACATGATGTAGTCACTTATTTGTATCACCAGTGCCTCAAATACTTTCTCAATAGTCATGTAGGGGTACTAAAAGTTTCTATTTCGCCAATGACTCATGTTAATTATACTATATAAAATTTTATTACTAATATAACGAATATAAGTAGGTTTATACAGATGTTTCTGAGTGCATTAATGGTCTTAATGATCACAATGACACTGAGTTCAATCCATGGGTAGAAATGAATGATAGCGTTGTTCCTTGGATTTATGATTTGGTGGCAAAAATGTAGGAACCTTGATGTTTTTATAGTTACCATGCTACAGGGTATCAACATCCCTATGAAAAAGAAGCACCGACAAATTACCTTTAACAAATGCATAAAACAAGATAGGGTTATTACATATGCCCCTACTCTAGGGATGTACCATGATTTTCCACCCATGACTGCGATTTTTCATCATTATTTCATGATCTATGAGCTAGGAATGGAATAAGGGAATTTGAATCGTCATCACATCACTGAAAGCAAAGATGGACCTTGGGGTTTTATGCTATATGTAATTGTATCGTCATATTTTTTTCAATACAATTTTATTAAGATGGGAACCCCTCAATAAAGATTTATTATCCACCCAATTTTGAAATTGTTTTCCCCATAATTTAGTGGGCTACTAAGAGTTTCACCCTCCCACTAATTCTCTTATCATAGTAAATGAATAGGACCTTGAAGATACCCCTACAATATTTTAAGTTGGTGTCCCCACCACCATTGATGAGATAACCCTAGTTAACCTTAGAAGTGAGAATGATTAGAGGATAAATTTGATCAGTGTGGCCATGCTTACAGAGGAGAAAAAAATAGTATGTTGTCTCTCTAAAATAGGATAACAATGTATTCTCCAAGAACTATGTTGATATTTATATTATAAACCATCAGGAATTAGTTTGTCAGCACATCCTCCTAGTTAGTCATCACAGGTGAAAATAACATCCCAATAAGATTCACCCCCCTCACATTGTTATAGTCTAGTTTGAATATGAGAAGATTATAAAAGAATACTTATTCAACGAATTACAGTATCCTATATGGATATCCAATATCATCTATGGTAGGAAGAACAATTAGGGATCAGATTTTATACCATCTACTAGTACCTCAAACATTGTTGGTCAAAGGATGATTTTCCCTTTTGAGATAATGAGTTATGTATTGATGCTATAGTAGGGTTACAGGTCATCTCCATCATGTATGGATACACTTTGAACAATAAGATTTATATGGTCAACAAGGATAAGGATACTGACACCTTAAGGGCAGCAGAAGGGAATTTATTCATTCAAATAATACATTTTGTCCTAAAAAATCTAAGATTCACTTGTTAGAGATTCATGTGCAACATCTTCAAAATATTTAAAAAAAAAATTGGGAAATTCTACATAGATGACATGGTATCAAAATATCTCCAGTTTTAGGACCATCGTGTGGATGTTGAGAAGGTTTTATGCTTCCTTCATTCACAACTCTTAAAGATGAACTCACTGAACAATACATTATGGGTTACACATGCGAAAATTTTCTAATTCTTCATAAGAAACATTAGTATTGTGATCGACCAAAATAATATCATTTCTAGTAATGAGATGCTACCCTAATGTAATATCTGGGATTTTTATGGTCTCATTGGACACTTAGCTTACATTCACATATTTATTTAAAATCTACAAAACATTGGTATTGCCTTATCAAGGAACATAGAGAAAGTTGTATTTTTCTTGTGGGAGGAGGAACATGAAATATTATTTGAGGATATCAAGTAGTACCTGATACAATATTTATTTATGATTCCACCTATTTTAAGAAATCATATAATCCTCTAAATGACCACCCTAAAATTGTCCCTCAGTTCCCCTCTAGTCAAAAAAACCATGAGGGAAGGGGAAATAGTTTTTCCTATCTCAATCCTAATCTTCTTGAAAACCAGACTAGATTCACCTCTATCGATGTAATGTGACTATTAAAAATTTTCATAGTGAAAAATTTTTGGAATTATTTTCTTCATAATGAGATATGACATGTATCCCAATAAGACTTACCAAAATATATTCTAAATTTCTCTAAGATGAAGGTATATTTTGTAACACTAGGCAATGATCCTCCAATAGTTCAATAGTATGTTTTCCCACAGAATGTCATCAAATTCTAGGCATTAGGAGACACAATGGATTCACATCAAATCCATGAGGTTCTTCCTAGTGATGTTGATTTCCTATAAAACACAATCCTTTAAGTGGATTAGGGAGTTCCATGTTGGAAGATGTATTTTTATGGTGCCTCTTAGAGCATGATTGGTAGAGTGATCCAAAATCCTTAACATACCATGGTAGGCATGGAAATCTTCTTCAATATTATGGCACTTTCCCCCCCCCCTTCAATTTTCATTCATACTGTAAGAAGGCTTCACTAGCATCAAATCCATGTATAATTATTTCATTACTAGTATCAATTTTTCCCTCATTATTTGTTTCTAGTGCTTACATGTGAAGTGTGACTATGTGCATATCATTAGATAGATCAAGGGTGACAACATCATTACAAATTATTTTTCCCCCAGTGGAGCATACATGTATGTTGTTGGACAATCTACTCTCCCATCCGAAAGTGATTCATGTATCTTCGTTCTAAAATGGTCAATCAATTGCCTTGTAATTTTTATCTGCATCTCTTTTAGATCCCAATAAGGATGATCTGATCATTCATGTTGCACATCAAATGGCCATCACCCTCACCACGAAAAATGATGAAATGTAGCTGGTAAACAAACTTCTTGATTGTGAATCTATGTCGGGACAAATAGGCCCTTCCATTGTATATGAAATACAAAATTGTACCACTCCCATCATTTAGTATATCTATCATGAAATTATACCCCCAAACAAAGGTGATCATGAGAAAACATTCTATCATGCAACAGAGTTCACACTCTATAGTGTGCTTAACCTTGATCCAACACATAAAAAGAATGAGATTCATTGAATTGTGATATGTTTCATACAATGAGACAAGTCATCTCGTGATATAGAGAAGGTACATGTTGAGTATTTTAGTTTTGTTCATGCAGTTAAAATAATCCCCACAAGATTTTGGGGTTGTGTTATTTTTTCCCTTCAATGGTCCATGATTTTAGCAATTTATCTATGTGATTTCATGCATGTTAGAACCGTACCAAATTTTTGAATCGACCACTAGAGATGGAAAACCCCACAATGTACTCTTAGACAATTTTAGTATGGGGATTCAACATCATGGGATCATACCTACTAGTGACATATCACTAATGTATGTTCATTATGACCACAATAGACTTATTCTTCAAGATGTTTGAATAAATTACCCAATGGGATTTAAGTCATCATCCATGGTTGATTTACAGATATCCCAAATCATCTATTGATTTGGAGTCTCTCATTCTATCCTCATAGAGAACAACGCATTCTTTAGAGCATCCAAATAGAAGAAATTGTATGCACTGTAAAATATATTTTCCAACCTTAATTATCTCTACCACACACAAAAAAATTGGAATATTGGGGACATAAAAAAAAGAACCTCAATAACATCATTCAGATAAAGTATGTCACAAAAAAAGATTTCCCTCCATAATCTCTCAAAGTCCATTACGACTATGAAATTATGACTCATAATTCATCCCAAGTGACTTGATACTCCCTAGTATATAGAGTAGAGGATATATTAACCATTGAAATATAGTTTTCGTAACATGAAATAGTTATCTAAGATCAGATGATTCAAAGTATAATATAAGAGGTTTGTTTAGCTATGTTGGATTCCCACTAAGAGAATAGGGTCAAGGGAATGAACTATAAAGGGAGGTACCAAAAAAGGATAGCAAGCTAATTCATCAAGAAAGAATTACTCTACTCTTTACTATATGGTGTCATGGTTCTAGATCTCAGAATTTCAATGATTCCTAGAATAAATCATCCTTGGTTGGAGTCCAAATTGGAAGGACCATACATAATACATAAGGCATATTCAAATATATCATAGTCCTTGATCAATGTGGGAGTAGAGAATATCACACCTCCAACCAACACCAATTTTATTATGTAGTACATTACATGAGACGGATCAAGTTCATTTCAACAAGACCTTAAACTATTATCAAGGGTCCAAGTGATATGATTTTAAATGATTATAAATTAGTCTATGTTCAATGACCAAAAAATTAAAGTATCCTTATAGTATGGTTTGAATGACATTAATATATATTTCCTAATGTCCTCAGTACATGATTTTAATCAATATTTTTACATTATATAGATAAAAAATATGCCTAGTGTTGTAATCATGAGAAAAATCTACATCACCATCACAAGATATAAAACTGTGTAAATCCATGAGCCCATGCAAGATAGATCACTATGCATTCATTGTTTGTATAATTCTGTTCCCCATTTAAGAAAAACCATAGGACCCCCACCCATGAGAGTGGGTTAGACTCCCTCATTATAAAATTCTCCATTGACATGCTCAAATTCACTGTGGTGTAGAACCTAGAATGTTAAGTTCTACATGGTCTTTCTCCCAATCCATATCCACAGTTGGATTCTTCCTTAATTTGGATTCCCACTATCCATCAAATCCAAATTCCACCTATAAGTTATGGTGCCTAGTAAAAATGGCTCACAACGCATCATGGGGACACACCTTGATGGATCTATTGAAAGTATTGTTATTTCCCATGTCAAGAAAATGGTGAAAAATTAATTTATCATTCTGTATCCCAATCCATTATTGATGTGATAATGGATCTTGTGTTTCGAACATAGTCAAAAGTTGATCCCTACACTTTAGTCATAATCATTTTTTCATCCACTTCAGAAAATTCCTAATTTACATCCATTCCACCTCCATATGTTTTAGTGTAGTAACAACACCATTTGTTTTACCCATTGATGTATCCTTGTTCATCGAGTATATAGGTCTGGGTCACTGGGACATTCTCAACCAAGTCTCATCCAAGTGTCATGGAAATCCCCTCAACAATTTTTTGTATCCCACAATGAGTATGAAACCCATTGAATTAATATTATTTTAAGTGTCTTTACCATGTGTTAAATAAAAATAAGTTCTAGGTCCATGTGACATTAGGTTAAACTATTTTCAAGGATCTAATATTTATGACATTATTATAACAACGGCCCCATAGTCCAGACAGTATGACATTAAACAATATTAAGGGACATAACATTATGGAATTAAACTATTAATGTATTTATAATTCGACCATTATGACTTTAAAATACTATAAGATATTTCATTAATTTTACGAATTTATAGTGAAAATCAAAATTTCCTCAGTACGTGACATTAAACTATAGTCATAGACCATATAAAACTGGTATTCCTCGTATGGTGAATACTAGATGGTAAAAATCCATATCCAATCAAAAATTGAGATGCCCCATATGATATGAGATTAACAAAAACAAATGTCCATAGAACATGATCTTAAAATGTATACTTTCCATACATCATGAAAACTTGATACCCTCATCATATAGTATCACCCCATTTCAAGATTAGGTCTCCTAACACGCTGATTTCATGAACTACATGTGGATTTATTCCCATCCACATGGGACACATATTGATCCCTAGACCACCCTTATCTGGTCCCAGCTACAAATTTATCATACCCTCATCCACTTGCCCCCATTTATCACCCCAATATCATGAGCTTAAACTATGTGTAATTGATCAAAAGGTGTGAATGTGGTTCATAATCCTCCTTACATAATTTCATGTTGAGGTTTATCTATTACATGTCACATAGATAACATTGAGACAAATGTAATACTATACCCTGAATCTTGACTTTAAACTATTCCCCACCATCCCCAATTTCCCAAAATTATGACCATAATTTTTTTGTTCTAAGGTATTTTTGAGGTACATGGTATTTCATGAACATCCATCACACTTGGTCCTTCCTAATACAATTCATTAAAATTTCCTAAAACACACACTCTATACCAATCAATAGGACTTAAATATTTTCTAACATTGTCTAAGCATAATGACTTCAATAAATTTTCCATTGTCCTAGATACACTGCCTTAAAATGTGTACAACCATCTTTGAGATTGTTGAATGTGGTAATGGTACTCCATGGATCCTTTCAAATCATGTATAACTCCTTTTAATCACAAACAAATCCTCAAATAACCTCCTCATGGTCCATCCATTATTACCCTAAACTATATTTTTTCATACCAAATTCTCATGTTTGGATTCACCCCTTGTGTATTATAAACCCTATGCCTCACCTTATATCTTGATCTATATGTGGACTCATTCCAATTATCACGATATACAGAGTGATTCCTAGAACTTCTTATCAAGGGATAGTATATAGATTCAATACAAAATTATCTATTACATATGTCGCTATCACCCCAGTATGCTCCATTAGTAATCCTCTTTTGTATAATCCCCATTTATTTTTCTCAGCCCACTATTGGGTTGAGATTACCTCATGAACTGACATGAGTAAAAAAACAATGGGAAATATGATGTTGAAGCCCCTCCAAAATCCTCATATCATGATCTTAAACTACAAACTTACACCATGTAAAATCGTTTTACCTCATACCCTAATATGAGATGATTTCAATTTAACATTTGAGACAATTTTCACTTACAAAATCAGTATACTACCATAAATCATAATATAAATACAATTTTCCAAATTCCTATGTTCATGGGATATATATAGAACCTCGAATAGTTCATCAATGGCCTAACCCTATCATCAAATCCATGAAGGGTCATCCATTTCTTCCTTTTTCAATTTTTTGTATACATAAACCAACAAATTCCCATAAATTCTATGCTCTATGAATTTATACTTGTTTTATCCCTAGTTTGCATTGTATTTGTCAAAATTAACAAGATCCACATCCTCATCTAATGATATTAAACAACATACTTTCCTTGTGAAAGATGTGCAGGATTCCTGAAATGATATGTATGGGATGAATAAATATTGAACCCGATATAAAATTTTATTCCACTTGATGTGAGATGAATTACCACATAAAAAACTAGTAATGACCTAGAAATTCTGTATAATTAATTTTTTAATTTTAGGGAATTATTATGAAACTGTGAAAATCGACGGCATGTGATTTTGAGGCCTAAAGAGACCGAAATAGAATTTTGAACTTTTAAGGTATGTTTAGTAATCACGTGATTGGGTTTTTTCAATCATCTGAACCAGTGATCGGATTGAAAATATGAGGGTATAGTTGAATTCGCAGCACCGATATTTTCTTTTGCGAAGCTTGGCATCGACCGACAACGGTCAGACGAAAAAGATAATTTTTAGGAATTTCAGGAAAAAATAATAAAATAAAAATAAGTTATTTTATTCTTTTCTTCCATTTTTGATCAACAGTTTATGGAGCCACATGGCAATAAGGGACATTAGATGAATAAAAAATAATGGCTCATTTATTTGGTTGTGTAACTACAACGCTAAAGTGATTTATTGGTTCATTAATTGTGTTTCATTGAGGAACCGCATTAATGAATGCAATATTGAGTGGTTTATTTTTATTTTAATCAATACATTGGCTAAAGGATTGGAAATCATGGGGAAACATCTGAAATAGTGTGGATGAATTTCCACTTCAGCGAAGAATGGTGACCAAATGATGATCATTGGAGGAATCGATCTCGGGATCGATGAGTGGAAAAAACATCGAATGAAAATGAAGGTGGATTCCTTAAATTATCAATAATAGTTTACACCAAATCTAGGTAGGGTGTTTAATTGTTTTACATGTTTTATATCCCACTATTATCATTATGGAATAATAAGAAGAATTCAGATCAACCGACCAATAGGATGATCGATGATTCATTCTAAATTGTGGGAGGTTGTTGTGGGGTTACACTTTTGGTATTTATTTATCCTATATGAGGATTGTTATCACCCATTGAGAAAATGTTAATGTGGATAAAAGTGGTGGAAATGAATTTTCATGGGATTTTTAATGAAGGCGGTGACCTAGGAGGCTCGTAGGTACAGACGAGAAGGAAAACAGACCACCGGATCATCTCTAGTGGCCTGCTGAAGGTGTCGTCGACATGACGTCACCAGCAACCGGACGCGGCAGCCGACCCATGCCATCCACATGGAGAAGTGGAACCTGCATGCATCACGGTTGTATGAGCTATGACTAGGTGGCCACTGCACTGACGTGCCATGCTGGAGATGGAACGGCCTGCTCAGGCCACTCAGTTGGTCCAATAACCGGCTCATGTCGACCGTTTTTGAAGGAGGGGCGGCGCCCCGCTGGTGATGCCATTTGTGAGAATCAAACAAATTGCATCTAGGCTAGTACAATAGTCCCACATCTAGGCCATGTTTTCCAAGAGGGCCAAACTCGCCAGCTGGGCTGGACCTGCAGTCCCAATGGGTCGACCAGGCCAGACCCCTACCGGACCCAGATCCGACCAGTCCTATTTCACTAAATTTAAAGAAACATGTAAACCGAGCATCCAATTAACACAAAATCTCTATAATGAGAAACCATATGAATAGGCAATAGTTTTGAGATACATCACTTTTTTATTGGTGGAAGTTGGAGTATGGATGGGTTTGATCAAACTCGAATCCAACCGGGCCCCTTTTACCTTTTTGGAAATATCCTACAAAACGAGTGTATGATTGATGTGTTGGCTATCACGTTGGAACCTTTAAAACATGAAAATACTTTTGGTTAATTCTTAAAAGGACTTCCTAGGGGTTGAGGTATGAAATATATCATGAGGAGTAGAACCTATGTAACTCAAGTGTTCCACGTGGGGAAATTATGTGGCTAGCTCTCAAGTGAAGAGAGACCCTTCAAGGATTGGCATAAGAGCTACCCTTTGGGGATCGACAACAGTGCATCCCTCCATGGATTAGTAATAGAATTACCCTTATGTATGGACTTGAGAGTGACCCTATTTGGATCAATTGTATTGTGACCCTCTATGGATCGGCAGTAGTGCAACCCTCTATGGATCGGAAGTAGAGAGACACTTTGTGTATCAACAGTATATATGCCCTTCTTGGATTAGCCGAAAAACCTTTCAACTGAATAAAATGATCTAGAACAAGACTTATAATCTTTATTCCTATTATAGATTTTGTATACATGGTGTGATTGGCCTTTTACTTAATGCTTTTTTATTAAGATCATGCTTTGTGGTTTTTTCCTTTGTGGAATTGTAGGATACCTTCTGGGGTCTCGAAGTCCCTACTGGGTATTTTTATACTCACCCGTACATGGTCTTCTCTTGCACCTTGTTATCTTGTGTAGATGGTAGACACCTTGACTGATACTTGGGGAGCCAGGGTTGGATGGTGCTTGGAGGTGATTGATAGAAGTTGTGAGCAGAAGTGATGACAAACAGTGAGTTATACCGACCCATCAAGTAAGATCCCATGTGGATGACGTCCAGAGCACATTTGTACCTTTTTTACTTTCATTTCAGTTGGGTTTTTATACTATCCCTTTTTTACTTCCAGTTCACACTTTTACTATTAGCAGTTCTACTTTTTGGTTTTCTTTTGTTGGGTACCTAGTCTATGTGTGTAAAGGATTGAAGGAAATGTCTTACATTTTTGGAATATTTCATTTTAGTGCTAGTTTCCAATCTATGTCTTCTTGAAGGCGGGATAGGGGAAGTCATGGAACGAGCCTCATGGGACAGCTCGTGACAAATTGGTATTAATGGGAGGTCGGTTCAACCAGAGAAAATAAGGTTCTGCGTTTTCAATGGAGAAATAGTGTTAAGTGTCTTGAGTTCGTATTACAGTTCGGGGAGTCCAGTGTTGTTTTAGCGGCTAATGTATAAATACACCAGGACCCTGAGTTCTAATTTTCAACTCGATACATGAAAACATTATTTTTTCAGGTTTTGAATTTCTTTCTATTTAATATCTTTTTATGCTTCTCACCAGGTATACCTTATTGACTATGGATCATCTATTTCATTAAATAATTACTCCACGTATATAGACATTAGGATTCCATTGAGAGATCATGATGACAAACCACCGAGTGGTGAGGCGTCGGTGTAGGGACCTCTTACCGCGATAGAACCATTGGGTGGTGTAACAATAGCCCCACCATTCATATAGAAATCAGATTCCACTAGTCCCTCCAGAATACCGTGAATGCTGACAGAGAGCATTGCATGAGTTTTAGGCATAGAGGCCTCTGAGGTTTTGAGATGTGATAGATCCATAGACAGCTGAAAACTGGCTGAAGAATGTGGATGTGTTTTCCGCTTGCTTGAGATACCAACAGACCAAATGGGGTTCCCATTTGCTAGTATCGTTCATGGAATAATAGGGAGATGGTGGATCCTAATTCCCCAGATACATGAGGATATGAAAACTTTTTTTTTAGACTTTGATAGATTATTTAGGGTGGAGTTTGTTCCAAAAACATTATACTCAGTGCGTATTCATTATCTACAACACTTATAGTAAGGAAGCCTGACAGTGGCTTAGTATTCGAAGAGATTCACCGACCTCTCTTGCCATTCCACCGACTTGGTAGCAGATCCATTAATTATGGCCCAAACCATAGAGCATGGACTCCAAAAGGATATTAGAGCATTGATGATATCGCTCAACATCCCAACATAAGCTAGAGTTCTAGAGAGAACAATATTGGTGGATATCTTCCTGGATGACCATGCACCGATAGTGAGAGCCACCATAAGATGAAAGGCAACAGATTTATCTGTAGAATGTAGTAGGAAGATGAAGTAGAAGACCAAGAAGGCCAGAACATCAGAAGGAAGACACCCATAATGTATGGTTGGAGGTGCAGAGCTCACAAGGAAGATGAGGTTAGTATATGAGAAAATTTTGTTACTCATATGGCGGGCAGGGTCACATGGCTCGCGACTGCCCGACCTGCCTTACTGATGATCAGATGATAGTCGATGGACTACCGAGATAGTGATAGAGGTCCGTAGTGAGGTGAGCGTGGAAGAGGAGCATGCAATACAGCATGAAGTCAGCGATGTTTTGAGGTACTGTTGCCAGCACCACTCGGTGGTCCACCCTGACATCAAAGAGCATGTGGACAAGGATGAAATCAACTTCAAGTATCAGAGGCCTGTGACCATGATGGTCCTTAGATGATTTGAGGTATAATCTGTGTATAATCCACCATTACTACAGTTCTTATATATACAAGTTCTAGACACTTTTTCATTTCCATTGATCACGTTCTGAGCTTTTAGATTCTATTGGAGTCATTGGATTGATCCTTACGATTAGATACTCTTAAAAGAGAGGATTAGATGATTATGAACTAGTTCCAGCCATGTTAATTTACTCTAAGAGGCGAGATATTTGGATGAAATATCGATGTAGCTGCATCAAGGCCTTATAATTTCAACTTGGGTATAGACTAGTTATCCACTGTCCATGCCCAGATCGATTGATTTAGTCACAAATTGTGGTGTTTCCATGAGGATTGGACAAGTTTTTGCATCACTGGAATGAAGGGAACCATTTCAGCATAGGATGGACATTCTCAGTGGAGGGTTCAGCCGATCACACATTAGTTGGCTAGTGTTACCCTTGGTATTGTTGACGTGTGGAGTCCGAGCTATCCTGTAGTGGGGAACTAGAATGAAAATATATTTCCAGAGGATGTTCCGGGACCACCTCCTCACAGAGAGGTAGACCTCTATATAGACCAATACCTCAGGATGATACTTATATCTACACTAGCATATCAAATGGCTCTTATGATTCTTCATGAGTTGAGGGTGTGGTTGGAGGACTTGTAGAAGAAAGTGTTCATAAGGACCTGTCTTTCTCCATAAGAAGCCCCTATTTTGATCACCAAGAAGGTAGCTGAGAGTTTGAGGCTTTGCATGGAAAATAAGTACCTGAAATAGGTAATCATGAATAAAAAGTATCCTCTGTTGAGGATTGATGATCTCTTCAATTAGTTGAAGAGAGCATAATGGTTTTCAAAGATAGACACCATATCATGGTATCATCAACTTCCGGTGCAGGATAAGGACGTACTAAAGAAATATTTTAGATGCCAGAATAGCCACAATGAGTTCTTGGTGATTCATGTTTACATTAACAATGCCCTAGAAGTGTTCATGGGACTCATGAATAAGATCTTCTATCCTTGGCTCTATTTCTCTATGGTAGTCTTCATTGAATACATCTTGGTGTACTCGGTGTTAGTGGAGGAGCATGCCACATATCTGCGAAGCATACTAGATACACTCCAAGAGAACTTGCTATATGGTATTCTCTTGATGTTTTAGTTTTGGATATGGGATATCCACTTTCTAGGACATGTTTTCACAATGTATGGAGTTGCATTGGATCCTAAAAAGATTGATTTAGTGATTCCATAGGATTCACCCAAGAGTGTGACCGAGGTGTGGAGTTTCCTGGGATTGGCTGGGTACTACCATAGATTTGTACCTGATTTTCCGGAGTAGAAACACCCATGTATTCTTTGATAATGAAAGGAAATACAATAATATGGATAGATAGATTCCATCAGAGTTTCCAAGAGCTGAGGTAGAGACTAATGTGTGCCCCCATATTTAGGATTACAGAAGAGGGTGTTGGATATGTAGTATATTGTGACGCATTGGGGACTAGATTGTTGTTTTTCCTGATGCAGGAGTGAGATTTGATCACATAAGGCTCATGAAAACTGAGGAAACAAGAGTAGAAACACACGACTCAGGACCTGGAGTTAGAATCTGTGGTCTTTGTGTTGAAGATGTTTCAACATTACATGATGGGAGAACAGTTTACTGTCTACTCCGATCACAAGAGTCTCAATTATATCTTCCCACAGAAAGACATGAACCTGAGACAATGGTGATGGATGGAGTTCCTCTAGGACAATGAATTTGATATAGAATACACTCCTGGGAACAGAAATGTAGTAGTAGGCGCACTCAGCAAAAGTTCGGGTTTATAGCTACTAAGCGAGGTGAATAATAAGCTCTCCATGTTTACAATATCCTTCATGGATAGTGATGGAGAACCTTAACTATATTATATTACTATCACTCTCCCACTCCTTGAGTGAGTTCAGGAGGAAAAACATAAGTATGTGGACTACAAGATCTGGCATGCTCAGATATTCATAGGACAACATCCCTATGGATTTTCAATAGGTCGGGAGCACACCATCCTTTTTTAGAGGATGCACTATGGTACCAAGGATGTTTTGGGAAGAGTTGTTGAATTAGTTCCATACATCCATTTTGTTGGTAAATCCTAGAGTGGAGAAGATGTACTAGGACCACCGACATCAGTACTGGTGGCCAATAATGAAGAATGAAGTGGCAGAGTTCGTTTCACGATGCCTCACTTATTAGTATGTAAAGGCTGAGCACCAGGTCCAAGTAGGATTGACTCAGCATCTCAAGGTACCAGAGTGGAAATGGGATGGTATCTCGGTGGACTTTGTGATATGGTTACCACATAAATTTAGGGGCCAAGACTCTATCTAGGTTATCGTTGACCGACTCACCAAGTCTGGTCACTTCCTACCCATCCGGGAGCTGGGATAAGTAGAGGGATTGGGACGCATTTATGTCTAGAAGATTGTAAGGATTCAAGGGGTACCATCGATGATCATTTCAGATCATGATGCTTGTTTTATATCTTGATTTTGAAAGCGAATACAAGAGGCGTTTGGTACCCAACTACGTTTGAGCACCACCTTTCACCCTTAGATAGATGGTCAGACAGAGTGAACCATACAGACACTTGAGGATATGCTTTGTGGTTGCATCCTTTATTTTTCTCATATTTGGGAGGACCATCGGACACTAGTGTTCTTCTCATACAACAACATTTATCACTCCACCATTGGCATGGAATTGTTTGATGACTTTTATATGTGACCATGTTGATCACCTCTATGCTAGACAGACCCAGGGCAGTCATTACTTGTGGGTCGAGATATGGTGAAGGATACCATTGAGAAGATGTAGATCGTCTAGGAGAGGATGAAGATAGAACCGAGTAGGTAGAAGTCTTATTCCTAAAGTAGATGGAGACCCATGGGGCATGAGGAGGGAGGCATGATCTACCAATGAGTCTCACCATGAAAATGAATGAATGGATTTATCCATGATGGAAATATATCTCAATGGTTCACCGGACCATTCCAGATTTTCAGTAGGGTTGGCGAGGTGGGGTACCGCCTAGCTCTTCCCCCATAGATGCATCGGGTGCACGACAACTTCCATGTGTCACAATTGAGAAGATATGTGTAAGATCAATCACACATCATCGGCTAGGGAGAGATGGACATTGATGATGGGGTGACTTTTAGAGTGTTCCAGGTGGAGATAGTCGATCGACAAGAGAGAGCCCTTCATAGATGGTCGATCCCTGAGATTCATGCTCATTACCCCCATTTGTTTTCTTAGCTTTTGTTGTGGCTTTCAGGGAACTAAATCTCTATTTTGGGGAGAATGTGAAGACCCTGAAATTCCATATAGTTTTTTTATTATATGGAATTATTAAGAAACTGAAATAATTTATGGAATGTGATTTTGATGATTAGAGAGCTTAAAACTGAATTTTGAACTTTTTTAATGTATGTTCAGTAATTGTGCGAATGAGGTTTTCTATCTCTTGAACCATTGCTCGGATTTAAAATTTGAGGGCACCGTTGAATCCACAGTGCCGAGTTTTTCTTAGGCAATTCGTCACCTTGACCGGCATGGGTAGGATGAAAAATAAAACTTTTTGGAATTTGGACAAAGAAATAATAAAATAACTAAAAGTTATTTTATTTTTTTTCTTCAACCATTGAGACACATTTGGAATAACCACAGTGTAATGACGGTCATTAAATGAAGAAAAATTAATGAATTGTTTTTTAGGTTGTGTGACTGCAAATTTCCTAGGATTAATTGGTTCTTTAATTATTTTTCATTAATGAACCTTATTAATGAACACAATGTTGAGTGGTTTGTTTTTATTTTAATAAATCCATTGGATAACAAATTGGAAATCACAGGAAACCCTATGAAAAATTGTTGACGACTTTCATATTCAACTAAGAATGGTGAACGAATGATGATCATTGGAGTAATTGATCCGGGGATCGGCGAGCAGTGATGAACATCGAATGACAATGAATGTGGATTCCTTCCTTCATCCACAATAGTTTCCATTGAATATAGATAGGGGACTAATTTTTTTATGTGTTTTATATCACTCTTTATTCATTAATGAATAATAATAATAACGTGGATCAACTGACCAACATGTTGATCCATGATTCATTCTTAATTGATGGAGGTTTTTGTAGGGTTACACATTGGGGTTTTCTTTATCCACTATGATGATTTTTATCACCCCTTGAAAAAATGGTAATGCGGAGGGCATGGGCCAATCCAAATAATTCCCATAACCTCCACTTCTATTGAATATTGAGAGTTATTTTTGGGAGACCGAGAAATGTGGAGGAAAAGAAATTTCATGGGCTTATCAATGGAGACAGCAACCTAGGTGGCCTGTAAGTGAAGATGAGAAGGAAAACGTACCATTGGAGCATCTCTAGTGGCTCGGGGAATGTGCCGCCGACGCGATACCACCAATATGACACCACTGGCACGACACCATTGGCATGACACCACTAGAGCGACACCACCAGTGTAGCGACGACGGTCGCCCCATGCTGGAAACATGGAGAAGAAACACCCACCGGCACAATGGTGGGTGGAAAGCGTTGTGCGGACACACACCATGGGTGACGTAGCAGCCTGCTCGGGCCACTCAGTTGGCACCATGGATGGCTTTTGTCAGCAAATTCAGGAGGAGGGACATCACCACACACTGGTAGAATCATATGGGTTGTGTCTGGACCAGCACAACTAGCCCGTATTCGGGTCATGTTTTCTATGTGGGTTGGACCCAACAGTAGGGTCAGACCCCTACCAGACTTGGATCCCACTGGTCCAATTTCACTAAATCTAACGTAACCTGCAAACTGGGCGTAAGATTGATGTGTCATCTGCTATGAGATGTCTATTACAACCTGGAGGTTCTTTTGAGATAATCCACTTTAGTTTTGGCAAATGTTGGAGTACAGATGGTTGGATCAGACTCTAATCCAACCAGGCCCTTTTAATATATTTTCTAAAATCTTATAGACTGGGCATCCGATTGGCATGTCGTCTATCGCGTTAGAATCATTACAACAAATATGATCCATTGGATTACTTATTATTGGGACTTTTTGAAGGTTAATGTAAGACCAATATATGGTGGATTAGAACCTACAGAACCTAATCACACCATGTGCGGAAATCATGTGGCTGACAGTCATGTGCAGAGCGACCTCTATGGATTGGCATGACAGAGACCGTCCATGGATTGTAAGTAGTGAAACATTTCATGGATCATCAATAGATAGACCCTATGTGTATCGGAACAAGAATGACCCTCTGTGGATTGGCCATAGTGAAACCCATTGTGGATCAGCAGTAGTGCGACCCTCTATGGATCGGCAGTAGAGCTTCCCTTTGTGGATCAGCAGTATATCAGCCCTTTATAGATCAGCATAAGAACCTATCAACAGAATAAAATGATCTACCTCGAGACTAATAATCATTAGTCATTCTCTCTATGTTTTATACTTGGTGTTAGTTTTCTTTTACTTTATTCTTTGTTATTGAGATCATGATTTGTGGTTTTTCTTTTATGGAATTCTAGGAGACCTTCAGGGGTCCTAGGGTCCCTACTAAATATTTTTTTTACTCACCCCTACATGTTCTTCTACCAAAACATGTTGTGCTTTGTGTAGATGATAGAATGAATGATTGCGTCATAGGGAGACTGGGATAGATGGTGCTCCGAGGTGATTGATAGACGAGGTGAGCGACAGTTACGACAAACGACGAGTTGTACCTACCCTTTAGTTAGAATCCTTGATGGATGACCTCTGGAGCATGTTATTCCATTTTTTGTACTATCTTTTCATTTGTTTTTTTATACTGGACCTTTTTACATTCAATTCAAACTTTTACTATCAATAGTTATACTTTTTTATTTGTTTTTTTGTGTAGCTAGTCTATTTGTGTACTAGTTTAAATGAAATGCCTTCCCTTTTTCAGATATTCCTTTACGGTGCTAGTCAACAACACCTAGAATATGGATGGAAGGTTTAGGTTAGTCACGACATGGTCCCCGGGGGATGGGTCATGACATAACATGGATTCCCGACATGGAATGTATGGGATGGCTCGGAACTCAACCACATTTTCTCTTAGCCTTAAACTGCATAAATGCCCCATATATAATCAAGATTCCTCATTTATTATTATAGAATGACTCAGTTCCATAACTAGGGATGGAAGCCCCATATTGGCATTGATCTTCGACTACACCTCTTCCCTGTTGTTTTCATGGCATTATTCCAAAATTCTTGGGATACATAGAGAGTCTAGGGGACTTTTTTATGGTCCAAACATTTTCATCAACTCTCATTGGGGTATCTGCAACTCTGACATCCACTCATTATGATTTCTCCAACTTGGAGAACTTATATCATACTAATATTAAAAGCCTCTCTAATGGATTGGTCTCTTGACACACTTTCTCACCTACCATCCATGTTTAGTACATTAAAGGATGTTTGAAAAAAAAACAACAAATTCCATGTTTCTAACTTTTTTAATGATTGATTTTGAATTTATTCATCCCATCATTAATTGTAGAAGGTATAAAAGCTATGTTACAAACATGGTAAGAAAAATCCATACCATTTGATTAATCTCCTTTCACTATTGTGGTCTCAAATGAAAAAAATATCTCTCATGAGGTTTGATTATCACTTCTACCCATCATTGTGTTCTCGCTAACAAATAAATGGAACACTATAAAAATATTGTTTCATTCATCGAGCATGGATCAAACAGAACTTGGAGTTGGGAGGGATTATCCAGTAATATAGGTTGATATGATTGAGAGCCCCATGGTCCACAAATCATGATATTAATATATTTTGATGTTTCCTAATATCAATTTTTGTGTGGCATCAGGTGGTCTCATAGGCCCCTTCACTCGTATTGGATAACTATCCATAGATATTTGACATGTTACCTCACGGAATGTACCCCTAATGTCCATGATATATGACATTTAAGTAATATTTGGGTTCCAAGAATTGTTCCCTTAAACCATGAGCATGTCTTCTCAGTGATTATTTTTGCAGAATCAGGTGGCACATTTTCCTCTCCATCCACATTGGGTAACCACTTCAATACCACAAAAATTATTTTGAGAAAAAAACCCCTATAGTCAAATAATTGTGTCCCTATACTATTTCTCATTGGTACAAACTTTTTGGTATTAATCTATGTTCCTGGTTCGTAGCATCAAAACATTAAATGGTTTCCACCCTTACCTTTATGTTTTTAATGGCATATGGCCTCCCTTGGCCCTAGTTTTACAATGGGTTACTACTAATT
Organism: Viscum album; assembly: GCA_963277665.1. Lineage (NCBI taxonomy): Eukaryota > Viridiplantae > Streptophyta > Magnoliopsida > Santalales > Viscaceae > Viscum > Viscum album. The sequence continues at coordinate 1,380,522,483 of OY728152.1, forward strand.
CATGTCAAATCACTAAAATGTTGGTGAATAATGGTCTAAGACCTAATAAAATAATCTAATATCACATAGTATAAACTCTATGAACATAAATAATGATTCCAAGTTTATGAATCATAACATTAAATCATTTTTCAGTTTGCATAGGAAGGTTTTAATTGAAGTAAAGTCTTTATGGACCATAATTCACATCAGGATATCAACCCATCACACTACACATATCCTTTTAGGATACTCACATAATGGTACGATCATTATTTTATTAATCCATCCCCCCTTATGTTCCATGAATCATGACCATAATCCGTGTGTGACTCTCCCCAGCTCATAGAGTTGGGTCTTCTATGCTCCATTTTCCCCATTAGACCCTCTAGTGACTACCCCTATTGTGATACACTCCAATTCCCCAACAACCATGGTCGGGGGTATTATTTACATCAGTTTACAAATATTGGTTTGAATACATTATATTGTGTGACTCAACATCACAATCACATGGTGTTAACGTAATGTGATACACCATCTTCACCATATGACATAAAACAATGTTTCCAATGTCCTTACAAATAGAATATTAAACTACAAACCTATCATAATTACATCATGATTATAATTTAAAATAAATCTTATACCCTTTCTTTAGAATCCTAATCATCATGTGTTGGTCACATACCACATCATTCACCTTCTTCAACCATCGATTTCCATCCTAGGAGATTCCCCCATTGTGAGAGGAGTTTGACCATTATACTATGGTCACGCCTAATAAATATTCACAAAACAAAGGTGGTGTTATTGAAGGAGGGTTGAAAAACCGTAAAAATTCAACCACTTCATATCCATGATTATTGTATCCCTCTATTCGGATCATCATCATCCACCCCATCTAAATTTGTACCCCTTGACAGAATGGTTCGATGACACAGTACTCACCTACTGTCCAATGCACATGATCCGAAAAAATTCAGATTTTTTTTGAGATAATTACCATGTTTGAAACATTGTCAATGGTTGGACCATAATTTTTTTCTCCATTTCAAATAAAAATAGAATTAATGATTTGTTTAAAAAATATTCTTTAGATACCCTCCATTTCCATTCCATTTCCTTTTATACCAAATCATGGAAGTCTCCATTAATTATATCCTTTAAAAATATTTTAGGAATAATTCTATGCCCCTATAGTTACCGCCTTCATGAACTAGAACACATTGGAAAAGCATGTTGGTTGTTCAGAGGGCCCTATTCTCATGCCATATCCTTTATGGACTGAATGCTCTTGGTGGCCAGTCAATAGATATAGACCATGAGGGCTCGAAGGTTAGCTAAAACTCTAATATAAATGTTCAATAACAGGTTAATCCATAGTTTTCAAACCATTCATGAGTCATGTGATCTTAGGTATTAGTTATTGGTTGTCTCATGGGTATGGTTGAGGTGAGATAATAAAAAGTGACAAAATAAACATGTTCGATCAGGTGGGAATTTAAAAAAAAATATTTCGAGGTAATGCAAGTTCATCCACACATTTGATACTCTTATTTACAATATCCCCCAACAAATAGAGTTTTGTGATCAATTATTGAAACTTATAGATCCCCTGTAGAGTTTTTTTGTGTGTTTTATGCCACAACACTAGGTCAGTAGACTCTTCATCATCATTAGGATGAAATTATTTGTCCATGACCAACATCTGTTCCTACATGGATCAGCACTCAAAAAGTAGGGATACCTTGTATTCTACCTTAACCTTTTTTTTTGAAACAAGGCCCCAAAATTGTAGAAAATATTATCATAAGAAGAGAGCATGAAATGAAGGCTCTAATGTTATCCCTTGTAAGAGGGTCATATCCTCCTCATATAATTGAAGAACCTTGGGACCCACAACCTTTTCTTTTTTCAAAGTATCTTCAAACACCTATTATTAGGGATGCAGCCCATAGTATAGGAAGTCTCAAGACAGTGTGTGAAGGCCACTAGAGTCCTCCCCCCTTATTTCTAGGTTGAGTATCTATAAGGGGATATATTCCACCTAGCTTGTGAGGTCATCCATTGGGGGTGTGGGTGATGAAATTGACAAATACCATCAATCCTTATAAAAAATGTATCAGTTTTCCTTAGTGTAATGTGATCCAAAATCCTCAAGGCCTTTGGGTGGAACATGCTCATATAAGCGAATGAATGATATCAAATTGGTGGTCGGAACATATGTAGGAATGGACTCCGGTGGGAAGAAGTCCACCACAATGGGGAACATATCCTCACTAACCCCCTCACACATAGTGGATGTTCAAAATTCCTCATATGTTATTTATGAGGGGTGATCAGTTCTTATATACTAATCAGTCACCTATGTTGGTGGAATGATCTCATCCACCTATATTGGGTCTACACACCCTACATCCACCACTAATGGAGATTCCTAGACTAGCACAACCATCACATCCTCCTCAGTCACTCTAGTTAATGGCATAATTTTTTCCTCCTCCATTAAGGTTTAATTTACAATATTCACCTCTGGTGGTACTCTATGAATGGCACAACCACCACAGCTCCATCATCTGGACTCACCGTGCGCACTGTCTCAACCCCTATATAAAGGGAATGTCAATGGATGTTTCTTCTGATTGCACCCCCATGGTTGATCCAACTTCAATTACCACCCCATCAATTTCCATTGAATGAAAATGACCCTAAAAAAACACCAAAAACTCTGTAACAACAGACTCAGACATTGATTTCAGTAGATGGGCCTCAAAAATAGTTTGAACTTCCATTCAATTATGAGTCATTAACACTCAAAAATTAAATGTGGAAGGGGAAAAAGAAAAAAGATGAATATGATGAAATAAATAGTATATCCTGATAAGGGGATCAAAATATTTCATGATAAATCCCCCTAGAAATGGAGTTCCACTTGATGCATCCTCCTATGTAATTATAATTGTATCGACTGATGATTGGACCCCCAAGGATAAAATATCTGGGAGGGTCCCATGCTCACCTCTTCAAGGGTTGTGGATCCCTCTCCCTCTATGTGTTGTTCTTCATAAAACTACCATATCTTGTCCTCAATAATCAAAAATCTTGTACATGAATAGTTAAACCTCACTCTTAGTGATTTAATAGCTTCTCTAGGACATTGGATTAGAGTATTTACATATTTTATTATAAGTCCTCCTTCCATAGAAGATTCCTAGAAGCCATCACTTCTGTAGATTTCTTCTGAATCTTCTTACGGAGGTGCGAGAATTGATAACTAATTTTAGAAAATATATAAAGAAGATTTTTTCTCTATGAGAACCTTCACTTAGTTGGACAAAAACATTTGGTTCCCATATAGTGGAAAAAAGGCCTCCAACTCCCTTATATATGACACTATCTCATTCTGGGTACATGGAAGACATAATGGGGATGACCCAACCCTATTTTAAAGATCCCCTCTACACTGAGATGTAATATACCAAGGAGGGTGTTAGTCTATCTGATGATCCCCCAGCTATCCCTGGAATCTAAAATTACCTCATCATGAGGGCTATATGGATGTTATAGCTGCTTCACTAAGACCATGTAAAAACACCATCATGAATTTCCTAGATGTTTCACTTTCTTCTTATAACCACGTGCCTAAGAGTGTTGATCATGTTTCCACTACTCACTATATAACCTCCACATGTTCCAGTAAAGGGATCATTATCTCTCCAACAACCAAAACTACACCAATCAAGCTAAAACTTCCTCCACTACAAGTTCCAATAAATTCAATTCCAAAACCACATTGTTTTTGGGCCTCTCCTTCACCAACTTGATTGGTTTGATGCCTCAACATATCCCTAGGACATTTTTAATCCAATATCAGTGCATAATCATGGTGGATTCCATATACAGTAGTGAGCGATAAAAACACATACATCCATTTTCCATATTTGTACAAGATTTTGTACTAGATATGCCTCATAACCAATTATTAGTGCTCATAGAACTCGTATTTTTACATATTTTGTTATAACCAATAAATGAATCAGAACATCCTTTCAAAAAGGTATAGGTTGTATGGCTCCTAAATTGCATTATATGAACCCTTGTAACATGTACACTACCTATGAAGGCTAGTATGTACTACCATTTCTCCATGGTCCCTGTGAAATCAACCAATAATTCATTCCATGGGAAGTGGGAACAGGTGAAATATGAAGTTGTCCACTAATCCATCCTTTCAGAGAATATCCATAAAGAACGAATTGAGGGGAAGACACCCAACAATGCTCATAATTATTGGCTGAGTGTTCATAATATGAGGAGAGATGGGGATTGGGTATTATATCCCCCTATTTGTGTAGATACCAAACTATAATAATTAGAGGGGCCTGGTAACATGGATCTCCGTCTTCCATTAGAAGACGTGGAAGATCACCATGTCTAGCTTCAACAATACAATAGAAACCAGGTCAATGCACTACCCCATCACCAACATTACAACCTGGATAAATTTGCTCAGCTACACCCCCATGCATTCACCCCTCACTGGGAACATCCAACTACATAATAGTATGTGGATAAACCCATCCAGTCATCTTACATGGGATTCACAATTTAATTTGAAACCCCACATATAGCATTGGATCTCCACCAGATTCCTCTAATAGGATTGATCCTTTCCCCATTGAAATTCCCCTATTCATTTGAATGACATCCCAGGAGTCCACTACAAAGGATCAATCATGAAATAGTTTAACAACTTCATGAAAGGAGTTTCATTTATCCTAACATGTTCCAGTCCTTCTATTATAATTAGAATAGAAACATGCTCCCAAGAGATAGAATTTCTTCTAGTCACCCATACATTCTCTATGGGGTGGAGTTAATAATAAAATTTATCATTTTATTAGAATATATGTGACCTTGTAGAGATCCCATGAATCTAATGGAATCATCCCCATGAATTAAATTATTTGTGTTTCTCCCTAGTCACCAACTTCATATTAGATCTAGTAGGATTTACGGGTGGTAGTAAAAATAGATTTGCGAGTCCCATGCTGCCTCATAAATCCAATCCTATGGAATCTCATCCTCAATCTCATGGAACTACTAACAAGAATAGTAATACTATTCCCATTCCTTAAAAAAATTTCCACCCTGTCAAATATCCCAGTTGTATGTCATCCCTATGAACGGGTCCACAAAACCTTCCATGAGATTCAACTCAACCTGCATGGAGGGGGGAGGTATCTTCCTCCAACATCACCTCATTGATGTTGTTAACATGATCCTAGAGAGATTTCACCCTCAAGGAATCATTATTTTTCATAATATTTTCCCCATCGTCCCTAAGCCACTGGTATATTCTAGGTGATCTCCCGAACACACATGAGCCTCAGCCCAGTTGGTGAGGATTCCTTAAGTGAACCAAGGAGACCCGAGACTAAATCCACGCAGAGGCTAATTTTTGAGAAAATGTAGTAGTGATGTAGCTGGTACTTGATGAGGTACTATGTGATACTATAGTAGAAATTGTGTGGTATTGTAGCATGGACTGTACCAGGAACCATTTGGCACTGTAGTAGCTAGGAATATTCCCCCGCTTGGGCTTCGGGCCACCAATTTGGTCCCCGAGTCCTTTAAGTCCATCGAGCCACCTGGGCCTTTCGGTTAGTAAGGCCTTCATGCCATCTTAAGTGCAGATGCAAACCAGATAACCTACAAGGTACAAGCTTCAGAAGGAAGATGAGAAAGGATCTCTCACCATAGAAGAATCTAAACTGATTACCAGAATGGGAGGGTATGAATCATTCCATAGGGATATTATTTTTCATGCATGGGAAATCCAAGCCAAATAGAAATGCGAACGTGAAGAGATGATTTCACGATGAAGATGCTGGGTAGGAGTAGTTCCAAGTAGTTAGTCTGGGTTTTATGTAATGTTTATAGTCTACGATAATTTAATTCAGCTAAATCCTATGAGCCATGTAATACTTATGACTATGGGACTTGTAAGGGTTCCACCTCACCCATTGAAAGGTGTATTATAAAAAATAAATAAAAAATGAAGGCCTTCGGTCCATTATAGGAGGAGGGGATCTCTCGAACTAGTAATAACCATTATACCAAGAAAATAATGTCTATTGTGTAATGAAGTTTCAATAGGGACTATTTTGAGAAGATTAATATATTGATTAATAAACTATATAATATGTTTTTCAATGTCTTGTAGATAAAGATACTATATTAATGGTACCTCTGAATGGATTAGGTTGACATATGAATGAGTAGCTATTTTTTGTTCGACTTTTTAAATGACTTGATTGATGGTGGGTTAGTGGATTATTCTAAGCTATAGGTCCTTTATATTTATGGTTCATTGATAAGGTATATAGATGAGACCATCAATGTGGAAATGGTCTGGATTGAAACCTATTTATTGGATCATGTATATATATATAACATTCTTGTGTTGGTAGATGTACAAAGAAGGAAAATTGGGATTGCTGGTGATATCACCTAATGAGGAATGGTTGGGACATACCCAGGATTTGAGCCCAATATAAATCCATAGATCAATGATTATATCAAAAACCATATTTTATTCTTATATATATAAAGACCAATTTGTGGATAAATATTGAATAAAACATGAAAAAAATACATATAAGTGGTAGATTTTATTTTATTTTGGTGTTTAGTTAAAAAATAGTAGATTTATTTGGATAAAAGTTAGTACGCTTGTTTTCAAATTTATTATGGATTTTAATTAAATGTAATATAAAATGACCCCAAATTTTTTAAGTATAATTTTTTATATGATTTAAATTAATTTCATTATTAGGTAATATTGTTATAGAAAATATATTCACGTCATTGGATTCATTATATATTTTAAAATTTAAAAGACTATTACGAATCATTACAATTGAAAATATATCCATTGAACAGTGATCACATGATTAGTAAATATTTAGGGTTTTAAAAAATGTAATTAACTCCAAAAAAGGAAGTGATAGACTCAACCAGTAGAATAATACCCTAAGAATTCCATTTATTGAAGTTTCATATGGAGATATAATCACATGTATTTTCCCGTGACCAATCCCAAGATGGTATCCAACAACATATTTTTATGTGGAACAGTTCGTGGGAGATGTTCAAGCTCATCGAGATCATGGCCAAAACCATGTATGCAGAACCACTCCATGAAAGTCTCACTATCACGAACCTTAACCTTAGGTTGTTTCAATTGTAATAATGGGATATTTATCAAGCCCAAAATAATATTAGTATGTATTTTTTATGTAATAATGAATATATTTCTCATTTTTTTGTTGCATTATACATGATTTTTTTTATACAATAAAATACAAGAGATATTGTTTTTGTAATACACAAATTAAATTGAGGAATTTTTTTTAAAAATTAATTTATTTAAAATATATAATATTTTAAAAAATATTATTATTAAATAATTTTACTCAAATAGAAATGATCTTATAATTTTTATGAAGTTAAATGTAATTTTTAAAAGGCTTTGAAAACATTAATTCCAATGAAAAGCCACATTTTTTTAATAAGTGCTGATTCAAAATTTTTAAGTGGAAATACATATATTTAGAAAATTATTTTGATAAATTTTTTATTTTTTAATCAAAATGTAAAAATTATCAAATAGGGAATTGTTCATAATATTCTAGAGCCAATTTAATTTTCATGTAAATATTACATACTGAATAAATATATGATGTGTATTATAACTACATAATGACTCAAAAGTTATGTAAAAGTAATAAAAATTATATCCACTACCAAATCATTGTTTTCCTTTAAAATAATGTGATTTTATTTTTTTTGACTAATTTTATAAATCCTCTAAAAATCCTAAAAAATAATAATTATATTTTATGTTTTTAAAATGACTTCTTTAATAGTTTGAAACACATAAAAATAATCAAGGGTATTATAATATTATTTTCAGACCCTTAACTCATTAAATAATGAAAATCACACCCATTTTTTAGAAACCATGGGAAAAACATTGGGATCTATTATGGTTTTGGTTATTTTAATAATTTTTTTTCAAAACCCATGTTTGTGAAATAATAAAGAAGCCCCCACTAATTTTCCTATATAAACCCTACCAATATCCAACTTATGTTGATTAAAAAAAATTGTCCGGTCCTTACTCTCTCCAACCATGTCTGGAGTGATCCCATGGGGTCCCTAACCTCTAAATAAGATCCTACAAGCATTTGGATTCACACACTCTATTACAGGATCATCGCCTACTCTTCATTATTGACGTTTTTTTATCTTATGCCTTCTATTTCCAATTCTGAATTTTAGGATATGTATATCCATATCCCTATTACTACCGACTTTATTTACAAATTCTAAAAGAAATATTTTTCTCACCTTAACACATGTTATGAATTTTTAAGTGATGTTGATATACAACTGAAATTTCACTGTGATTTTCTAGGAGTAAACAATTGTGTAATGAATCCATGTTTTATAATAAATGTGGATCATTTATGAATGATAATGAATATAATTTCATAGGTGTGACCATATTTATAAAGTGCTCCAATGAATTGGTAAATATTTAGCCTCATGAGATGTCTTGTTGGTATAGGTATTAAGCTTTATTCCTTTATGGCACTTTTTCCATCATGATTTCATACAAGTTAGCCTTGAATTATATTTATGATGCAGTGTTTTAAATTTTTTGCACCTTTCTCATGTTTTTTTATTGTTATCATTACATATCTTTTCACATTGATCATGTGAATGATTCAAAATCCTTTAATGCCACATTCATATTCCTATTGTCTAACATGTATTTCTTCCTTCATGTTATGCCATGTTCATTCCATTACATCTCTTTATAGATAACCAATTTCTTATATATGTCCCAAGGTTATAAAATGTAGTTTTATTTTTTATGGCATACTAAGATCATGTGAATGATGTTTTTCATAAAGATGATGCATTAACTATTTTATGTTCTAATTTAATGTACCGAATTCTAAATTAAAATAGACATATACATCATCCAAGATGTATTATGTTTAATATTATGTAATAATTGATGTATTAATGTGAAATAAATATCAAGGTTATTATAGTTGCTATTAGAATAAAGGATTAATTATTTCTAGGATTCGGATTAGAGAACTCTAGGGAATTCCCTAGGGATAAGACGGTGTATAAGAAAATATAACTATATATTATTAACTATGGAGTAAGTTGTTTATCAATCAAATATATCATTATATAGATACTATAAGTCACTGTGGCACTAACATAGATTCATAATGGGGTAAAACCACAAAACACCATGTTGAGCAATACTCGATTGGGAACTAGTGCATGATAAATGGCCATTCTGTACACCTGGATTGACACTCGTAGGGACAAATTTTAGTAATTTAATAAGCTCATTTTGAACCATTATTTATTGAATAACGATACCCATAAGATTATATGTTTATAAATAGATCATGGATAACCTAGATTGAATCCTAGAAATTCATAAGATATGAAAATACATCAAATTTTTGTGTTACCACATTAAATTCATTAGGTTCCAGTTTAGGCATTTAATAATTTTAAAAAAATCATCCCGAAGTATATTTTGTATAATGTAAATGGTTAGAAATAGAAAGAAAATTTGAAAGTTAGGGTAATAACCAATAGTTCCATGTATTACTTTATGTTGTGAAATATTAGTAATATGTTTCAAACACCACCATAAAGAATGGAATTATATATGTCGATGAAATAAACAATTGGGTTAATTATTTAATATCTCTTATATAACACCTCCCTTTTCAAAATATGTGGTCTGAACAACCCATTGATCTTTTTCATAATCACTTTTGTGGAATTTGATTCAATTCTAGGTATGTATTGGCTATCCCTATATAGATACAATAACAAAATTTCCCAAGAAGTTAATAACTCTATATATTTTGAATCATCATTTGATCCTATAAAAGAGAAAGGAGGATGATGAATATTATTTATAACCAATATCTCATGAAAGAATAATATTTACCTATAAGAAAGAATATATAGCTCAAATGATAGAGTCTACCAAAAATATCATCCTAAAAAACTTTCCCTTTGTGAAGGAATAAGATGATGTGTATCTCGAGGAATTTCATGATCTTCATTCTAGTTGAGAGTTTGAACTTTGAATCAAGATTATGTCAGGGGTGTTTCCATAATGAAAGACTCTGTATTGAATGGTTGTTGTGAAACTTGAGGAGCCAATGGAATAACTACAAGGGATTTTGAAATTATGGTCCATATGCCTAATTGCTTCACCAAAGGCTAAATCGTATCTATTCATAAAAAATATGTATGAGTCAATGCACCTTTGTATTGATTATTGGGAGCTCAACAAGATCACGATAAAGAGATTGTATCTTCTTCCACTGGTGCATGACTTGGTCAATCTACTACATAGAAAAAAATACTTCTCCAAGGTGGATATGTGGTTGTTATATTTCCAATTTAGGTTGAAGAGGTATTATATCCCAAATACTAATTTTCATACTATGTATGGGAACTATGAGTTTATATTTATTGCTTTTAGGCTCACAAATTATCCATAAATCATCATGGACATGATGAATATAGTCATTAGATATTATCTTGAATTTTTTTTAGTATTTATTGATGATATTCTAATATATTGTAAAATAAAGGAGGATCATGAGAAGAATATTTTCACTGTGCTAATGAACTCACGAGAGGATAGTCATTATTAAATATACATTAAATGAGGCTTGTTGTAGAAGGAAATCTCATTCTTGGGAAATATCATCACAATCAATGGGATCTCAATGGACCCTTCAAAAATTAGAAGAAATTGATGAATGCACAAGGACAACATCAATGACAGATATATGTAGTTTCCTTGGATTAGCTGGCTACTACCATCAATTTTCTAGAAATTTCAAATAATTTTAAATCCCTCAAACCGAGATAACATAGAAGGGATATACATTTTCTTGGAATGATTAATGTGAATAGAACTTCAAGGAGTTGAAAATGAGGCTCTTGGCAACAATACTGATAACACTACCCACTAGTGGGGAAATATTTATTATATTTAGAGATTCTTCTAAGAATGGTTTGGGATATGTGTCAATGTGAAATAAAAAAATCATATCATATACTTCATGTTAGTTGAAATATGATGAACAGAACAACCCAATGAAGGATCTAGAGATGGATACAGTTATCTCATTGTTGAAAATATTGTGGAAAAATATCATTTGTGATAAGTGTGAAATATATACATATCACAAAATGATCAAGTATGTATTCAGACATAAACAACTGAATATTTTACTTTGAATTTTGTTAGAGATAATCAAGGACTATGAATTCTCAATTCAGTACCATCATTGGAAAGTAAAAAAAGTGGAATATTCTCTATATAAAAAGGTTATAAAAAATATATCATTACTGATATTTGAGGGTGATAAAATAATTTTTGATTTGGAAAAGATGGAAATGGGACTAATAATGGAAAGAGAATCCTCAATACATTTAGAAATTATTTCACAACCATACCTTTTGGAAAAGATAATATTTTTTCAATGATATGATGTGAGAATTTAGAATAATCTAGAAACTATAATAAAGTGATAATCCTTGATGTTGCGTGTTAATGAAGACAGATTTGTATCATTTGGGTCATGATGATGTAAACCATCAAATCCTGAGTTAATGGAGTAATATTATGATTCACATAGTTCTCCTTTCTCTATCCATCTTGGATGAAAAATGATATATTAAGATATCTAAGAACATTTTTGGTGGGAAAATAAGAATAATGATATCATGGAGTATAAATCATGTTTCATTATATGTAATCATGTTAAATAATAAAGGGAAACCTAAAGGGGTTGATACAACCCTAACACATATCTACATGGAAATTAGAAAACATCACCCTGGACATTGTCACTAGTCTTAAAAATACAAAAAGAAGAAAAAATTATATCTGGGTTGTGGTTGATCATCTTAAAAAAAATAAAAACATAATTTTTATTTGATAGGACATCTCTCTAGATCAACATACATAGATATACATAATAGAACTAGTGACTCTTCATGGATTACTATTATCGGTTATATCCTATTGAGATTTGATAGTTACCTCTTTATTATGGAATAATCTACAACATACTTTTAATATGGAGTTGAAAATTATCTTGGATTATCGACCTCATATTGATGGTTATTCTATATGTGATACCCAGAAAATTGATGACATGTTGAGTGAATTCTCAATTGACTTCAAATGACAATCGGACCAACAACTTCCTATTTTCTATTTCTCATACAATAATAGCTTCCAATCTAGTAACAAAATGGATCACAGTGAATCCATAAATGGGTGGAGGTGTAGAACACATACATGCTAGGATGAAGTTGTTGAATGAAAATTTATAGGTCCTAAAGTGGTCTAGGAAATGGTGGACAAGGTCATGACCATTCAGTCGCACATTAAGTATGCATAGAGCTGGAAGAATAGCTATGATGATAATCATCAATGATACATAGTGTTTGATATTTGGTGACATGTTTTTCATCTGAATATATCTATAGAAAATTGACATGAAATTTGGAAATAAGGGAAAGGTTATTCCATGTTACATCGATCCCTTTGAGATCCTTGACTGCATTAGAGTGGTGGTTTATCCACTAGCACTCCTACCTAAAATAACTTAAGTATGAGATAAATTCCATTAATCCCTATTTAAAATGTACCTACCATACCCACTATAGATAATCCATCTAAATTTTGTACCATTGGACAATGATCTTTATTATTTGGAGCATCCGATGGAGATCATAGACCATTTAGATAATGTTCAATGAAATATGACAATGTCAATGGTAATAGAGTGGTGGAGAACCTAAAATATTGATGAAAAAATTTGGGAATAATATTAAGTGATGAAACATAATTTACACCATCTATTTTATTGTCGGAAAATAAAATTTCAAGGAAAATATTATTTAATGGGTGAAGATTGTAATAACCAAAAATTTTATAAGTAAAATTCAGCTTATGATTTAAATTAATTTCTTACTTATTTAATATGGTAGTACGAAACAAATGAAATTAATTGGTTTTATTATATCCAATCATAATTAAATGACAGTTATGAATTATTACCATTGATAATGTAACCTTTGAATAGTGATCATATGATTAGTTTAAATATAGTGTTTTATCAAATCCAGTTGACACATACAATAGATGTGATGACCTCAACCAGGTAGATCATACGATATGAATCCCATTTATAATTCTTGTGAGGATGATAACATTAGTGGGAATTTTTATTTACCATTTCCAAGATTTTATCCAAAAAACACAATCTTGAAAGAAATAGTTAATGAGAGAGGTTCAAGATCGTCGAGATCATGACCCAAACCCATTATGCAGAACCACCCAATTAAATAATCATCACCACATATCATACCCTTATGGGGGTTTCTGGTGTAATAAATGGATATGTAAAATGATCATAATAATATGAATATGTATATTTAATAAAATAATATATATATTTTAATTTTATTGTTACAATATAAATGATTTTTATTTTTATGTAATAAAACACAAATAGTATTTTTTAATATTCAAATTCAATTAAGGGATTTATTTCAATGGACTAATGGTTTTTAAATATTTAATATACTATTAAAACATTATTATTCAATATTTTTTACCAAATATAAATGATCATATAATTTTTATGATGTATAATAAAATTATTATAAGGGTTTTAAAACTATTATTGAAAAAAACAAAACATTTCTCAATAAATATCGATTATAATATTAAAAATAAAAATAAAAGTACATAGAAAATTATTTCAATAAAATGAACATTTTTTTGGAATCAAAAAATCAAAATTATTCTATAGTTAATTTTTTAAAGTTTTCTCAGATAGTCTAATTTTATGTAAAAATATTAAATATAATATTAATATGTGGTGGGTATTCTGAGATCATAATGACCCAAAAGTGACATAATAAATACTATAAATGGTATAAAAGAACAAATATATATTTTACAATAAAAATAATTTTATTTTATATATATTTCCTTTATTTTATAAATCGTATATTAATCCTACAAAATAAATAATATATTTTAATTTTTCAAAATCATTTCATTAAGAGTACTACTCACATCAACACGTGAAGGGTTATTATTTAATTAATCTCAGACCTACCCTTATAAAACTATGGAAGTAAATCATATTTTATAGAATCGATTTGGATAAAGCACTGGAAGGTTTGTGGTTTTGTTCAATTTATTATATAGAATTCAAAACCCATGATTGATTCATTTTTAATTAATACCCATTAATTTCAAATATAATCCCACCAATTTCCCACCTCTCTTCAGTAAAAATATGTATAGTGCTTACGTACAATTTTATCACCTCTATAGAGTCCTCCTAAGGTTCCCCAATGCAATCTAGAATCTCCTCCCAAGCATTTGGAGTCACACACCAATCTAAGGGATCCTCACGTTGTTGTATTTATTCTTGTTTCTTTTTATCTTATGAATATATTTTCAATGAAAAATGATTTTATACATATATACATGTCCCTATTACTTCCCATTTTGAGTAAAAATAAAAATATATCCCTTTATCTCTAATAAAGCAATTTTATAATTTTTAAGTGACATCATTTATTTTTTACATACTACTATTTAATTTAGTAAAATATAATGATGAATGAATCCATGTTACATGATCTATGTGGAATACTCTGACATGAGAATAAATTCATTTGACAGGTGTGCTTAAAATTATATAATGCTGCATTGCATTAGGTAATGTTCAATATCATCAGACGACATGTTGGAATAGGGAGTAAACCTAATTTTTTATGGTACATTGTCTATCATTATTTGTTGGTAGTTATCCTCAACCTATGTTTATGATGTAGTGTTTTAGGATTTTTCCACATTTCCCATGTTTCCATTATGATTATCGTGGTATATCATGTCAAATTATTCATGTTTATGATCATGAATCCGTTTATGGACCATTTGTATGCCTACTATATATCATGTATCACATTCATCAATTTATTCAATGATTATTCCCATTTTGGTATTTATAGAACACCCCTTTCCTTTGGATGTCCCTTCGTAATCCCATTAATATTTATGTTTGATTGAATATTATCATCATATTAATGAAATTTTCAAAAAAAATTGATATATTATCCATTTCAAGTTGTTATTTAATATACCTAATTCTGAGATACAGTAAAATTATTTGCATCCATGTTTTTATTATTTTTAATTGTATGTAACCAATAATGAACTAAATTTAAAATATAAAGAATGATTATAATATAATAAATGTTATATTTTTTTGATTTTTATCTAATTTTTGGAAATTATGATATATATGGACTAGTTTGTGACCTTATTAAACCATGGTTAATAAATTTGAGGTTTATAAAAATGATAAATTTTTGGGGAGTATATAATCTCAAAGTGGTTTAATGTTTATGATATTAAATTGGTTTTAGAATATGTATGTTATGAAGAATATATGGTTAGGTTATATATAAACTAGGGTACATGATTGTATTATAGTGTATGTTGTTTGAGGAAATATAAGTAATTTTTTATATACTAATAATGTAATATTTATTTCAAGATAGAAGTCATACCTGAAATGATAAATTTTCTATGAATACACCAAAATACAATCAGTAGTTTGGATAAATTAATATGAGATATAAATAATGTTTTTAAATGGGGAGAATGTTATGAACCAATAATTCACTATATTTCTACATAAAAATAATACATTAAATAGTCTGATTTGAGGACTATAAAAAAATTAAAATACAACCACTTCGTATTTTAATTATTAAATATATCCATGAAAATGTTTTTGTTAAATTATATCGTATAAATTGACATAACCTTATCACAATATCAATATATAAATTAGATAAAATAGAATCATGATGAGGAATGCATCCATATGAAGAACATTATTATTATATACAAATTGAGTAATCATCTCTTGGGTTGTCCATAGAAAAATCCCATACCAAACATCACAAATTGTGATTTCATAAAAAACTGCTTATGGTAAAAAGATAATCTTATGGAGATTTCCACAACATCCCTGTAAGAAAAATGGCCACAAGAAACATCAATCAGATATTATCTAATGTATATACATAATACGAAAATACCATAAGTATCAATTTATTATAAATTATTATTTTTTATAATGTAATAAAATATTTTATGTGCCTATATATCATGAACTTTTGTGATTTTTGAAAACTCAATTTTTATCAATTCACTTTATGAATAAAATACATCTTCATATTAATTAGGATTTTATTTCAAGTAAATAGTATTATTATGATTGAATAATATATATATATATATTCTATTTCAATAACATTTTCACACTAGATTGATTATTAATACATAGGAAAAATAATAATTAATATGTTTAATATAAGTTTCATTTAAATTTTTTTACTATTTATTTTATGTTTTCAGTTAGAAATTGAATGATTTTTTTTAATTTTAATTTTAAAAAATTAAAAACATTTATGGGTTTAAAATTATAATATTTAATTAATATGCCCATTGGGATTTTTTTAAATGATTTATTTTTTTGTTGAATAGTAAAAAAATTCATCTTTTTCTTATACTTTCACTTTTATGGAATAATTATTAAATAATTCTGTGAATGCTTTTAAAAAAATTCAACAAAAAATATATTTTATAAATTTATAATATGTATTTAAATTTACTACCATCATTTATAAAAACTATGCATGACATTCTAAATTTTTTTTGTAATATTGTAATGAAAACTAATTTTTATATTTTTATTTTAATTATAACTTTACAAGGAAGAATTATGTTTTTAATGTATTATAGTTTTTATGAGATCCTATTTAAATAATAATTTATAAATAAATGTTAATATAATCAATAATCTTGATAATTTTATTCAAATCCAAAATATCTTTCATGAAATTACACTTGTTTGGAAAAAATTTGTTTTTATGTGTTACTAGTGCTAATATTAAAATTATTTTTTATTACACATAGAAATATTAATTAATACAATGGATTCAATATTTTGAATCATTATGTTTAAATTATTTTATCATTTTATTTTTTATTACACATATGTTTGTAATTTAATTCATTTCTAATATTTAAAAATATATTACATTGGAATAAATTATTTACCTCAATAAATTCCAAAAAACATTTAAATTTACATGAATAAAATTATATGAAAAAAATATTTTTTTGAAACATATTCTGAATTGTGTTTTTGAGGCTTTAAAAATTCAGCCACTATATATTTATCCATGTTGTCATCAAAATCAATGTGAGACATGTGATCTATTTTAATCATAGATGTATATGTTCAAAAAATTCCATTCACTTTAATTAAAAAAGGAACCACCACCCATCCACCCATCCAAACATCAGTATCCCCCATGATAATCATAAAATTTTTCCTAGTCCCTCATTAACCCTTCCCCCACATCCAATACTATTTAATCATAAAAATAAAATTAAAACAACGGTTTCTTAAGGTGGGGACCAATAGAGAACATCCAAAGAGAGATATAGTATTTCCCACGAAAATTTATTATTTCATTTAAATATTTAACATATCAGTAATCATATATAAAATATAGTATGATAAAAAATAAGATCATTAATATTTTGATATTATTTATTATTATGGAACAACAATTGTAAAACATCCTTCGAAAACATTGTTAAATATAATAATGTCATCATGTGTGTGTGAGGACTATTGCCTCTATTAACCTTTTGTTCAATTTTCAAGTGCTACCAATAATAGATATATGATAAATACTATTTACTATGAAAATGTTTTTTATAACATGTTAATGATTCATAAAATATAAGATATATTATATTCCATCTTCCTTATATTCTTTAAAACTTAGAGTGTTGTTAGTTTGTATGATAGGAAAACTACCTCCACATGATGATGTTTCTAATTTTTTTCCATACTATATAAAATTGGTTGAAAATTAATTTTTTTTATAAATTGTAAGATAATTATAAAATAAGGTAAATAATAATTTTATTATATGGATTTTCAGAACCAATTGTACAACAATTTTTACTCAATTAACATACTGTGATTGTTTCTGTGTAATTGATAGGAAAACATCAAGTACCCAAAATAAGAGGAATTGATGTAAAAATTTCCTAGAAATTGATGATAAATAGAACATATAAAAAGATATATATATATATATATATATATATATATATGGATATTATTCAATTTAAAGTTGTTTATAACCATAATTAGATAATTCGAGAAGCCACGTTCATGAGTTGGGCACCTTTAGTGTTCTCCCACGAAATTATATTATATTATATTAATAATATTTTTGATTTTCTGATATCTTTTAATGAACAAAATACTATGTAATAATTTTTTACACATAGTGGTAACATTCTTAGATGTCATGTGTTGCATGGATATCTGAGTTTTAAATAATAATAATAATAATATAATTTAAAATAAAAATTATCTTACAGCCATTAAATTTATGGATATAAATTACAGTAATTATCTATTTATAATATATGGTCAAATTAATTGGTTTCCAATTTGTTATAAATTAATATAAAATAGTTTTTAATTAAAAATCAATTCTCAATTACAAAGGTGTTTTATATCAATATATTAAAATAATTACTATTATTAGATGATCATAATTAAATTTATATTTTATATATTTACTGAATTGTTTTTACATTCATCTAATCGATTTTATAGGCATAGGGTAAGAACATACCCAATTTTATTCATAAAAACATTATTTATTTAAGTTAGTTTTGTCGTGTTTTGATGGTAAAATTATTTTAAAACTAAATATTAACACCATTATAAATTTATTGTTAAAAAATAAAATTTATTTTTAAAATCATATAGTCAATATTATCATAAGGTGATTTCTCAGTATTTTTTTTTTGCGATGTTAAATTTTTAGATGAGTTGTGAAATATAATGAATTTTAATTGAAAACATACATTTAATTTAAAAACTTTATAATGTTAAATTATTTTTTGAATTTTTGTTAATGTAAAATAAATGAAATTATACATCTAATTATCAAATTTAGATCATTGGAATAATTTTTATATTGAATTTTGATATAAAAAATTACAATCTTTGATTTTTTTTAACATTAAAAAAACTGCGTTCTGGTGACGACAACATAATTAAATTAAAATAAATTTTTTCCACTTCTTTGAATTGAATTTATAGAAATATATTTCATATTTTTAATAATAATTACTTATAAATTATATAAATTTCAACATAATTAGACCAAAATTATTAGTGAATGCAGATAACATAAATTATAGTGATTTTGGAAAAATCAGTTTACATAGTGTTTAAATATATAATATAAGGTGAAAATTTTATCCAATACATTTCAAAAACCCATTTTTTTTTTGTATTCGGACCATATTACTTCTATAATAGATAATTTATTATTATTAGGTCATGTTTACATAAAAAAATTTCGTGAAATTCATTCTATCAAAAAATTACAAGTATATTACTCGCCCCACTTATAAATAGCCTCCCCTCTCCACTAAACTTCACAAATTAAAAAAATTATTTAAAATATACATATAAAAATAAATTAAAATTCCCAAAAATCCTCGTATAATTATTATATTATATATATAATTGACTTATAATGTATTAGTGCAATCTGAAGGAGGATAGATGAAGAAGAGGTAATGTTCTTTTAAAAAGAGTGTTTATTTATTTCATTCAGCACATAAGTAAAATTTATTTATAAAAATATTATATAGTAAAATTATTATCTTATATTTATTTATACTTTGTTATATTAATTTTTAAACCTATAAATCCACAATATATCATAAAATAGGTTACGAAATCACAATTTTTTTGTATTATGGACAACTGCCTTGTGAACTAATGTTGTCTATTTTTCTATTATCATCATTCATGAGGGGGAGTAATGATGGTTTGATAGTTTATAAATGATATATTTTATTTTTATTGGGTGATTATTCTTTGTATTTATAATATCATACATAGCATTTTTCGTTCCTTTTTTTGGAATACGATATCATTGGTCATGTGTGTGGTTGACTACATCCTCACAAAATGATGCAATTCATCAATGATTTATATGGAATGTATTAAGGATGGTTTCAATTAATATATGTTCTATATATAACATAATAATGACAATTTAATTTTATTTATATATATAGTCATCTTTTTTTCAATTTGAAAATAAAATGGAATCATCATTCTTACGTATGTACAACATGCCGTCTCCATGAACGGTGTATTTCATTTCCATATAAAAATATTATAGATAAATATAAATACATATAGAACTATTAAATTTTATATTTAAATTTTTTTTCATTTTTTTAAGGATGATAACATGATCTATGTAAGAAGGAAAAACTAACAAGTCAAAACGTACTAAAAAAATAAGGCAATTAACCCCAAAAACAGAAAAAAAATAATGAGAGATTGTCAATAAAACTATGATAAAATGTTTTAAAAGAATAATGAATGATATTTTAAAAATTAATATGTTTCAAATAGTTGTTTATAAAATGACTAAAAAAATTATATAGGATTCTATCAACTTTTTATCCAAAAGGAATTGTGTGGTAAGGGATTTCGTATCAATTTAATTTCATTGAGGCATATTCTAATTTTATGTCCCTATATTATTTTATATAGTGTATATAATTCCCTCATTACATTTAATATCAGGAATAATTAATTATTCTGTGTATTTTTAGACTCAATATAAATTATTTCATCCAAATGATTTTATTTTAAATTTATCTTGTGATCAAATATATTTTCCAATATCACTTTCTTTTGTAATTATTAACTTTATCATGAAAAGATAACATTATTATTATAAATTTCCATTGGACATATGGTTTCCCTTAATATTCCATATTATTGTGTGATGGGTATTATTATTTCCTAAATATTATTCCACTTTTACCTATGGTGTTTACTATGAATGTCAATTGATTAATTGGGGAAATATTGATAAATTTTTTTCTTGTAGTCAATTCATAAAATAGAATGGAATATTGTTAATGAATTAAATTTATTATGAGCTTTAGGATTTATTCATAGGTAAAGTAGTGATGGGTGATTCTTGGTCTTTATATATCTTCTAAATTCATCAACGGGTCTCATGAGACAAATCAGTTGGCCAAATTAAAAGGATTTCTACCTGTAGTTTTAATTTATTTAAAAGGAAGATCTTAAATGTAGAGGTTTTCATATACCTAGTACATGAAATCTGAAAATTAATCATATTTCATCATTATGAATTATAAAAATATTATTAATGATATTTTGACTAGGATATTATCTACAAATGATTTCAATTATTCATTTACTGATTAAAATGCATGTTTTCTCATTTATTTAAATTTCTATGTTAATCATGCCTTATCCAATTATTTAAATGGAATTGTTTATTAGTTATTTACCTTTCCATATTAATTATTCTTATTGATTTAGGATATCTTCTATTTTCCCTAACCCTTATAGATCCTTTGAGTTATCTCTTATTTTATTTAATTTCCCCAGGTTTTGAATATTAATCCATTGAATGAGACTTCAAAGATAATAGTCATATTATGTTTTGTGTATAATGTTTCATTTTATATTCCCAATGTAATATTTGAATTAAAAATTTAATCTAGTTATGAAACTGCTTAACTAATTTGTATATTGGAATTTTATTCTTTTATATATGCCATTATAATAATGTAACGATCCAACTATAAGATAATGGGTTTAGGGTTTCTACATTTGGTATCAGAGAAAGGTTTTTAGAAACTTTAGAAACATTATTTTCAAAAACATAAATTCAAGAACATAAACTGAAGATACACATAGAGGATTACTATACTATAACATCATATTTTTTAGTAATTTGGATATTATATGGGGCTTCCTAGAAATACATACCTATTTGTATACTATAGAATCAAATGGTTGTAAAACATATTTACATAGGGGTAAGAACTCTGAAATGGGTGATCCATGGTTGAATCAAGCATAAAACAATGTACAAAATGATCCTTACTATGCACTTAGTTTTACACTTCATATGGGGTATTTTTAGGGTAATTCATATTTTAATAATAAACAATTTTGAGAGATTTTAATGTGAACATATCTCCAGAGAAACCAATGATTATGATTCTGATATTTACTATTCATACATTTTTAATATATGTAAATTGTTACACCCTATTTAGAATTATAAATTTTGTTTTCAACTTAATAAAATTATGAGATAATCACTTATATTCCATTGTATAGAAATGATTCTAATTAGTAATAATCATATAAATACTCAGAGAAAATGTAGAGATTACAATACAAAAAAACAATATAACTTTTACTAGAACAGAGAAAATTATATCCACAATAAGGACACTTAATCCGACTAAGAAAAATTACCATTTTTATACGGAGAAACATATTCCATATATATATTCTCATATTATATATTACATTATATTATATAATATCTCATCATTTAGTGGGAATATTATTCCAACTATATTGATGAAATTTATTATGTATCTGGATAATATATTTATAGCATTGGGATATGGTGAAAATATAAATGTTAAACCTAGAGTGTATTATCTAAAAGAAAATATTGAATAATGGGGGTCATTAATCCAGAATACTTGGGAGAAATAATAAATATAACACAAGGAATGGACTCATTTAAAGGATAAATTCATAGAAATATATTTCCCCTATGATTATCGATTCTTTATAATATTATGGGTGTCTTTTGTTCGTTGGATTGATTTTTGGGGGTTTAATGTTTTCCACAACCACTCACATCAGTATCTCCATTTGTTAATAATTTTATAATAAATCCAAATTGTTCAGGGATCAATAACTAGTTACATACCTACATTCGATCATTAGGAATTTATTTAGTGTTTCATACCTAAAGACTCTTAGGAACTCACATTCTTCGAGAGGAAGTGAGGTTGGGTTCATCACAACCTTTTGGAGGAAATTGTATCCTATATTAGGAATCTATTAAAAATTTAATACATGTTCAAGAATATCTTCTTTATAATAATACCTGACCAATTATCATGATTGGATAATCATTGGTTAAATACTCTTAAAATAGGAATCTATCATTCAATCAATCTGTATGTATTATAGGTTTTTTATTCATTCCCCACTAATGATTAGATTACTATATATTGAAGCTATTTAACCATACCCTATTGAATTTGATACCATGAAGGGAGCCTATTAGAATGTCATGTTTGGGATTTATCCATGATGATCCTTACTACTTATCCTAATTTTTAACAATAAACCAAACCAATATAGTTCATCTAACCCGTAATGTTTAATTTCATACAAAAATTAAATATTTGAGGGAACATAGGTAAAATATATTTTAGCTCAGACCTCGAAGAGTTTTATTACATATCTTGGTTATGGTGGGCATCATATTCAACATTTTTTAGTTTGATTTTCATTCCCTTGGTGGATGAGTTAGATGGATCATCCAAAGGGAATTATTGAGTCATAATGGGTGAGATGGTGGAGAAATTGATGGAAATAAAATATGGTACGTTTAAATTTTATCTTAGTCCTATAAATGGATTATTATGTATCTTAGTTCTGGATGGAATCATAGTTCTCATAATTCAGTGGGATGGGGTATATATATTGGGGTTGGACAAGCTTATGAAGTCTAAGGATGCATGGATTTGGAGGAAGTCATATCATTCCTCATATTGTGTCTTACATATTAAGGTTTCCCTAGTTTTTAGAGACACCAAATTCAAATGATATGATTATCAAAACCTCATAATCCAATATAAGTTATTTTTCGTGTGAGAATGATGGGAATAAATAATGACTCTAAATTCATATGAATGTGGGATCAATGTTATTAGAAAAAAAAATATAATGTTTATTATGATCTTGGGACATAGTAAGAAGTCTTGTGTATCCTAGATATAAAAATTATCATAGTCATCCTAGTTCTAGTCACTAAATATCCCACTAAAAGACAACGTAGATTGACAATCTCAACGGAATTATTAGGCCCTAATGGTTGATTTATTGATAATATGGGTGTACTTACACAATGGTTTGTTTATATTTGATCTTTCCCATGGAAAGGAATCGTGTATATCCTAATTATAGCATTATTAATATTTCTCATAGTTCATTTTATTCGGTGATTACACATTGATGTTTCCCTAATATTTTGGACATATCATGTTATGATATAGGCCAGGGAATACGCACAATGGATTCCCTTAGTGAAGTATATAATCATTTAATATCCCTATTTTTATATATGGTATGCTCAGTGTGGGAAATAAGGGATGGATAATGGCCAACCACCCTAAATGTGGATGCAGAACATATGTAATAGGACAGACCTATAGATGACTAATATAGCACTCTATCCATATGATAGTGTCCTATATATATTGGTTATATTCGTAATCTGATTCATAATAGTTCCATGGATTTATTTTTATTCAAGGAATTTTGACAATGTTATTTAGTTCTAGGACTCCCTCATAACCTGGTGTGCCTACCTGCCTCTCATTTTATTATTCTCATTTGGATACACTTTGATTTTATTGATGAAACGTTAGTGGATATCTACCAAAAAATTTCAACATCTATCAAATGAGATGGTTGAATTATCTAAGGGAAATTGGATAATATTCTTGGAATTTATAAAGATCATTAAATATTCATGGATGGAATATCTGGAGGACATCACATGTCCTTGATAGCTGATCAGGGATTCTATCACGTGATCTCAACTGATATGCTTGTATGGAATCAAATGATCTAACAACCTTACCCTAGTTACATCACTGATTCTAGCTGAAATAATTAGAGGGTGTCATGAGAGTTACTTAGTTATGTATGGAAGTTGTTTCATTCACTAAATTAATTTTATAGAGGACAATATATGAACTGAAATACATGTATGGGGGAGGTCATGAAATATAGTAGGCACACCCTGGTTCCATTGAGAGAATCATATTTCATATTTTGGAACTATATGATTTTGGTGACACATCTAGAGGACATCACAAATTCAAGATGGTTAGAATATAAGAGTTTCGCGAGACATGGGTGGAGTGATTTTGGGTGGGGAAATTTGGACTTTCGATAACATGTCTTAGAGACATCACATAACACTACTAGTATACCAAAATATTGTAGCATGATTTGGGAGACATGTCCAGGTTCTATTGTGTGACCTGGGTGGATTATGTGAAGTGTTTAGGGATCAACATATATGTCATTTTCATATGTCTGCCACATTTTAGTCCATGTACTAGAATTTTATTTCATATTCCTTTTTTTCATTATTAGCATGCTTATGTCTTTTGTGACTGATTAGGTGTGTGGGATATCTTTCAAGTAACACTTATAAAGTTATTTTAATGATCAATCAGTGAACATGGTATGTTATTGTTCATGTCATATGATCATATTCTGTAGTTCCCTAAATATAACATCATGGAAAACCATTCTTATTGCAACATCAGTCGCTTAGAGAAAATTACCTAGATGCCTGAGTGTGATAGTGAGAGCATAAACGATTATGTTTTTTGATGCTGGGAAGTGGGACTTATAGGCCTCAATATTCTTCTTATTCACCTCTTTTTGAGTATCATATCATGAAAAGGTGGGCTAGATTCTGTAGAGGTATTTTATGTCACGTATTTTGTGAGAAACATTAGTAGGTTATTCTGGGGGCATCACAGGATGTTCTATGACTATAAAACCATCCCTTTATCAAATGATTTATTACATTATATGTAATTAATTGTGTAATTACTCATCATTTTTGAATGATAAAGGTATTTCACACTTCCATGCTGACATATCTAGAGGCCTTTGCGATATTAAGAAGCCTAGTGAAAGTAGTTTTCCGGATTCCATATTCCTTTTCCAGTACATTTTAAGAGTTAAGAATATATTTTAAAGGGTAATTTTCATGATCATTCTATCATGATGAAGATATTTTGTGAGGTTTTCTAAAGACTAGGACCACAAGACATTAATTTTTTTACAAATAGAAGCTCGCGATCATGATAATTCATCATGATGGCCCACTCAAAGACAAAATTCAAGACACCATTGGATACACTTATTAAGGACTTTTTTGGCCTGGAGGGTTCTTACTAGTCTACAATTGAAGATGGTAAATTCAATGAATGGGAATGGGAGTTCAACTCTATTGTTAATAGTTTTCCCATCAAGCTAGTTTACTCGCCATTTACATGATTTGGTACTTACTCTCAGTAAAGGATAAGTGTGGAATTTGAGTCCCACATTCATAATAGTGAAATCCATGGTTACAGAGATGAGTATAAGTCTATTTTATCACCATGATGTCCAAAAATATCCACCTTCCATAGCATATTAATAAGAGAAGGTCCCTTCATAGTTTCTTAATCTCCCTTAATGTTTTATGAGGTTGGAGAGGGCATCTCAAAAGATGTTAAGTGTTCTTAAATATCCATAACATCCCACTATTCTTTTCAAACTATTTTTATATTGTACCAATAGGGTAAATCCAGCTACACTAAAGGATTGGGAGATCATAGCCTTCGTGAATCTTCAAGACCACTTTTCCATTAATCTATATTGTTCATTTCACAAAAGTTACATGGTTGATGATGGTGGGTGGTACATGAGGACTTAGATTATATGATTTCCCAACTCAAGGGAATTCATTCCACTTGTGTTGATGTGAAACTACTTTGAGAATGGTACACACTCTACCGGTTAAGCCATCAGCTCATGAGTGTATAATTGATATATCCTTGCCCAGTTTTCATTTGATCTGAGGAGAATATGATAATTGACCATCACTTTTTGATGATGTTTTATAGATAAGAATATTAGGTTGAGATAAACCATCCTCTATGTGATGCTAAAATTGGTTCATCTTGAAATTATTTTGAGTTTTGGATCTACTCATATCAGTGTTGGAAATTATCCAAACTGGTAGTAGTGGTTTCAAAATAACCACCAGTTATTGAGGAAAGTATGAGGTCTTGAAAACAGCTAGCTTCAATAGGATTGATAGCATCAGAGACATCTTATAAAGAAATAAGTTATTTTACATTTATGATAGGAGTACCAACCAGTGTGGCTGAAGGTTGTTTTGTACCAAAGGGTGATTCCATGTTATATTTATCATTTCCTGTCACATCTCGATAGTGGATTTAATTAATGATGCAGGACACAGAGAATGTGATCTGGGGTATTTTATTCCATTCAAAGTTACCTATGGAAGGATTCAACCATATCACCACGTCTATAGTAATCACATTCAATGATCCAACGGAATAGGTCAATGATTTTCTTCATTACCATTATGTATATTTGGAAATCATTAGGGGTAAGATATCAATTTATACTTTTTCACACAAAATTGTTGTTCAAGGTATAAGGCCCCAGCCTTAAACATCACTTAATCTTGAGTTACTTCAAGAATACATGTTGAGGATCTTTTCAGGTTTAGAGTTTTAGATAATTAGATCATAAAGCATGCATTACATTCCACATTTAAACAAAGTGGTTACATAAAATATCGTACTCATTTTTCCCATCAATGAAATCATATTTAAAATAAAACATTGATTCTTTCTTGACACTTCCTTGACACTATCATCACATCATGTACCTTTCCCCTGACCTGTGAAAAACATTTCAAAAACATGGGATGAACATAAAAACCTCAGTAAGGGATATAAATGTACAAAATGAAAAAATTTGTCCATGTATAAAATCATACTTTACTCATAAAACATAATTACTTTAACATAACTCATCAAATCATGAATAAATAATAGAAATCATAAGACATAAAGGTAACTTGAGGCATTCATAACATTCTTACATAGGGAGTAACCCTCTTGGTTACGTTTGGAATACCCATCACAGTATATTCCCTAAATCTCTTTGAAGAAACCTTAACGTTTAACTCCTTCACGCTACCCAATGCATTGGAGAGCTATGTCGGGCTCACACAACCTTGTTTTATCACGGAACCACCCGTCTTCATAACAATTACCATGAACCATAACATAATCGTATAACATAAAACATGCATAATGGAAACATAACATTTACACATTTCAATAAAAAGATATCAACACAACACATTGATATAATAAAAGTATTATGAAAACCATTTTCAATACCAAAATAAAAGAAAAGTAAAACATGGTATTTATTTTTTGTTTTAAAAAAATTCATGGCTTGTAGAGGAATCTGAAACTCACATAATGGGCACGGCCGCGAAGAAGTTGTTGTCGCCACATACGTACGACAAAAACATTACCTTTTGTCATTTTGTAAAACGCTTCATATAAAAAAGATTCCTTTTGGATAAACGTAAATGTAAAAGGGGATTATACACCATATAAAATAAGGTTGTGTATAAAACAAAATATGCCTCAATGAAAGGAAATTGAGATGAAGTCCCATACCTCGGGTCCGAATTGACTCGATTGTTCTTTAACGTCCTGAATAATAAACTTGAGTTAATTTCTAATTTCTTAAGAACCTTTTTCAAGTTCATTATTCCTTTTATATCACTTATTACCATGTTATGAACACTATGTAATTATTTATGTTAATAATTTTCGTTTTGTCGATCATTGGTACTTGAGTCAAAAATAAACGCTTTATAATTACATGTTTTTCATGAGGTAAAATATCCATTATATCAAGAATTATATTAATGATTTAGATATCATATATATCATATATATCCAGTATATACATGCATTTATTATATTACATAATCATTTAGTGGTATGAAATGAAATGCACCGTTCATGGAGACGGTAAGCCGTACGTATGCATTAACGGTACATTAATTTCTATTTCTTACTTAATGGAGTGAAATGATAATGATATAATGGTATATCATAAATCCAGTATAATATCATATATAATATCATTAATTTTATCCTTTATAAGTTCCACATATGGTGATAACGAATCAAATCACTTTGAGGGGGCGGTAGTCCGCACTTCCTAAAATGAAGATATCGCATTTACCCATAATGGAAACCATAACGGTATTCCATAAATGAAAAATACAGAAGCTTAAGTAAAACATAAAAAAATATATATCATATATAAATATAGTGTCATATTAATGGCCACCTTTGATTTTGTTAGAATTATATTGAACAATCATCATTTCGTGAGGCAGAAATTCGCCATTCACAGAAATAGTATGCTCTTTACCCATTAGATGAAGGTATGTGTAAGTGTATCTTGAATCCTTATTATAACAAAATCCTAGTATATTGAAGATACTACTTTTGTTACAAAAGAAAAGAATAAAAAGAGTTTAGGGGGTTGAAGAAGAAAAATAAAACATAAGAACACAAGAGAAAACCGTACCTTTAAAATGGGTAACTCTTTTTAATTTGAGCTCAAAGGCTTCCATGGGAAAACATATGCCCAAAGTGAGGCTTCTAGGAGTAAGAGAGGGATGTGGAGAGACATAATGGGTAGAAGATGGCCGAGCTAATGGATTGAAAGGTGTGGGTAAGGTGGTATAGGTGGGGGCCTTTTATAAGAGGAGAGGAGGTGAACTCTTGGAAAGGTATAAATGGCTACTTTATTATAAAATGCTTTTCAGATTTAAAAGGTCCCAAAATTATATATTTCGAGGATAAGGTGATAAAATCTCAGAATCCACCCATCCATTAGGATTTTGACATGTGTAGGTCTTAGATTTTACATTATATTTTCATTTTATTTAAATCGTTAAATAATGAGGTAATCGCTTCATCATCATGGTGTCATAAATAATTTAATTTATTTAATGTATATAAATTATAAAAAAAATATCATGATGTAGGAAATATTTTTATCTTTCTTAGTGAATATTTATATTAAAAATATGTGTAACACCCCAAGTAAATAAAGAATATGACATTTTCATATTTATCCATATTTGTGAATAAAATATTAATATGTCTTTAAAGGGGACGCTATGCTCGATGGCGTACCCAACACGCAACAACGAGTTTCTTGGGAATCTGACGTTGCACTCTAATAATAAAATTATATTATTTTAAATGGTAGTTAACATTAGCCATTGTATTGGCGGGAATGGATATAAATAACTAAAATATGATTATATATGTTTTTAAATATTTTTACATTTATCCAATAAAAGATAAAGGCATAAAATACAGAAATAATTCAATTTTAGGCGTATATGCCCTAGTTTTCACTAAAGGTTCACTGGTCACCTTTTGATGGCGAACCATCATTAAATATAGTTTTGTTCACTCTTATACATTATTTTGGACCAAATAAAACTCTTCTTA
This sequence comes from Viscum album, assembly GCA_963277665.1. Classification (NCBI taxonomy): domain Eukaryota; kingdom Viridiplantae; phylum Streptophyta; class Magnoliopsida; order Santalales; family Viscaceae; genus Viscum; species Viscum album. Next base: position 1,380,553,018 of record OY728152.1, read on the forward strand.
AGAATTGGGACATCAAAATTTACTTTGTGTAAATTTTTGGTATCTTTCTGATAAAGTTCATTTTTTAATGAATAGTGTAAAATGATGTATTTTAATTCAAAACCTATTTTTAATATAATTTATTTATATGATTAGAATATCTTTTGAATTGTTTTTAAAGTGAAATTAGAATATATTTTTACAATTAAATCCAATAGTGGTCGTTGGAATTAATTTCACTTTGAAATCAGACTTAAACTAGTGTAAATCTTTTGAAACTTATTGTTTTATAAAAACACGCTATTTGCTATGACAGCGAGAATTAATTATTAATTTAATTAATGTGACTTATATATTTTTAATTTTGTAAAATATACTTCATTTTTGAATTCGGAATATCAAATATAGCTTAGGGTGAATTTTTGATAATTTTCTAAAAAACTTCAATTTTTGATAAATAGTGAAACCACTAGGTGGTACTTATAAAAACTGATTTTCCGTTTAAATGAAATTTTGCCATCATTGTGTTTTGAATTTTGAAAATACGACATACGTGGTTGTCATTAGTATATAAAATGTGGTTCAATGGGATGAAAATAATTTTTTTGGTGAATAGTAACTTTTTTTCATTAATCTCGATTAGAGGTAATTAGTGTAATTTAAGGTAAAAATGATATTATAAAAATATGAAAACACCATGAAACTTGTCCTACCCCTATTGGATGAGTCATGGACGACCAATAAAACCCATGGGTCGATTTAGGGGACCCTATGGAGCCTCTTGTGTGAGATAATGACTTTAATGCCTTTTTTTTTAAATAAAGGTGAAAATAACACTAACATAAATTGTTTTACTAGAACAATTTTTAGAAGGGCTTATGATAATCATAATTTTGTCTATAAATACTCTTTGGAAAGATAATAATATTTCTTACATCATGATATTTTTTTTATAATTTTGAGACATTAAATGAATTAATATAATTATGACATCATGATGATGCAACGATGACCTCATTAATGAACAGGTTAAATAAAATGAAATGATAATATAAAATATAAGACCTACACTTGACTAAAAACTATTGGATTGGAATATTTCGAAGCCTTATCATCTTATATTTGAAATATATCAATGTGGGGCCTTAGAAATTCGAAACACTTTTGAAAATAAAATAATAGTTTCATGATTTCCAAAAGTGCCCCTCCTCTCCTCTTATAAAAGGCCCCCACCTCTACCTCATTTCACACACTCCTCAAACCTTTGGATCGGCCATACCCTGCCCATTTACTCTCTCCACAACCCTCTCCTCATTCTAGAAGATTCCCTTTGGGAAGAATCCTTTCAAAGGAAGCCTTTGGGCTCAAATCAATAGGAGTTACACTTTTAAAGGAAATTCATTCTCTCATGTTCATTTGTTTTATTTTTCTTATTCAACCCCCTAAAATCTTATTATTTACTTCTTTTGTAACAACACCAGTATCTTCAATAGACTAGGCTGTTTTTATAAGATTTATTCGAGCTACACTCTCACACAACTACATCAAATGGTTAAAGAACATACGGTTTCCGTGGATGGTGAAATTCTGCCTCCCGAAACGATGATTGTTCAATACTCATTTAACACCTTCAAAGGTGGCCATTATGATGTCACTATTTTTATATATGATATATAATATGTTTATTCTTTCCTTAAGCTTCAGTATTTTTTCATTTATGGCATACCATTGTTGTTTCCATTATGGGCAAACACGATATCTTCATTTTAGGAAGTGCGGACTACCGCCCCCTGAAAGTGATATGATTCGTTAATACCATATGTGGGATGTGTAGAGGATAAAGTTAATGATATTATATATGCTATTATACTGTAATTATAATATAATCTTATATCATTATGATTCCACTCCAGAAATACGAAATAGAAATGGAAGTAGCGTTCATGCGTACATACGTCTTACCGTCTCCATGAACGGTGCATTTCATTTCTTACCTCTAAATGTGATGTAATATTATAAATACATGTATATGCTGAATATATATGATATATATGTTATCAAAATCATTAATATAATTATGTATATAATGAACCTTTGACCAAATTAACAACATGTAAGTGTAAGAAGTCTATTTTTGACTTAAGAACCAAATACCGACAAAATGAATATTATTAACTTAAATGATTGAATGATGTTCATAACATGGTATAAAAGGAATAATGAACTTGAAAAATGTTCTTAAGTAAGTATAGATTAACTCAAGTTTATTATTCAGGACGTTAAAGAACGATCGAGTCAAGTCGGACCCGAGGTAAGGGATCCTACTCCGCTCTTTCTTTTTAAGTACACTCTTTTATGACATTCCTTTTAAGCTCATATTTCTTGTTATTGGGATGTTCTTTTATATTACTCATACTGTAATTTTTATGCTCATATGATGATAGACCCTATTCTCTCTCATCAATCCATTTTGGATGTTTTGAGTGGCGCCGTTAGGCTGCCGAATTTTCGTAAGAGATCTAACCTCTCTCTTTCTCTTTAAGTACTCTCCTTTGTGTCACTTCTTTTAAGCTCCTATTTGTTATGATGGGGGATGTTCTTTAATATTCCTCTTTCTGTACATCTTATTGTAATGTGATTAGATACCCTATTTGATCTCGTCAATCCATTTTTGGAAGTTTTGAGTGGCGCCGTTAGGCTGCCGAATTTTCGTAAGAGATCTAACCTCTCTCTTTCTCTTTAAGTACTCTCCTTTATGTCACTTCTTTTAAGATCCTCTTTTTTATGATGGGGGATGTTCTTTTATATTCCACTTCCTCTACATTTTCTTGTAATGTGATGAGATACCCTATTTTATCTCATCAATCCATTTTTGGATGTTTTGAGTGGCGCCGTTAGGCTGCCGAATTTTCGTAAGAGATCTAACCTCTCTCTTTCTCTTTAAGTACTCTACTTTATGTCACTTATTTTAAGATCCTATTTGTTATGATGGGGATGTTATTTTATATTCCTCTTGCTGTAAATTTTATTGTAATGTGAGGAGATACCCTATTTGATCTCATCAATCCATTTTTGGATGTTTTAAGTGGCACCGTTGGGCTGCCGAGTTTTCGTAAGGGATTCTTCATCTCACTTTTATTCCCGTGAGATTTATGCTACATTTGCCACAATTTCCTTTGAGTGGTGAATGTAATGCCCATTATTCTACTCTTTTTGTAATATTCTTTCGTTTATGAGTATTTACATCAATGATGTATTGTCCTTCTTTCATGGGGTGTATGTTTTGAAAGATACCCAAGTCGGTAAGGGAACCTTTCACCCTCCTCTTTTTAAAAGACTTCTTTTATTGGGTCTTTTAATTTACATATTGTTATGTTGGGATATGTTCTCATATATCTTTATTGATGTAAATTTTATCGTGATGAGATACACTTTTTTATCTCTCATCAACTCATTTTGATGTGACGTCGTTAGGCTGTCAAGGGAACTTCTTAACCCAATTTCGATTTCTTTGGGTTCAACATGTAGTTATTGAATATGTCATCCTTTGAATATGTGTGAATTATCTTTGATAATTTTAAACTTAATATCCACTTATATTTGGTGTATTCGTTTGTCACACATAATTATGTAATTGATTTATCCGTAAACAAAGGATACCATCTTTGTAAGGGACTTCGTCTCAATCTCCTTTCATTGAGGCATATTCTGTTTTATACACAACCTTCATTTATACGGTGTATAAACCCCTTTGACTTTTACGTTTATCCAAAAGGAATCTTTTTTATATGAAGCGTTTTACTAAACGACCAATGGGAATGTTTTTGTCGTACGTATGCGGCAACAACGACTTCTCCGCCGTCGTGACCGTTATTTGAGTTTCGGCTTCCTCTACAAGCCATACATTCTTTTTAAAAGAAAAATAAATACCATGTTTTACTTTTCTTTTATTTTGGTATCAAAAATGGTTTTCATAATGTTTTTATATCAATGTGTTGTATTGATATCTTGTGATTGAAAGGTGGGAATGTTAGGTTTCCTTTATGCATGTTTTATGTGATATGATTATGTTGAGGTTCTTGGGCATTATTATGAAAATGGGTGCTTCCATGATAAACTAAGGATGGGTGAACCCGATATAGATCTCCAATGCATTGGGTAACATGAAGGAGTGAAACGTTATGGTTTCTCCGAAAAGATTTAGGGAATATACTGTGATGGGTATTCCAAAATGTAACCAAGAGGGTTACTCCCTACGTAAGAATGTTATGAATGTCTCAAGTTACCTTTTATGTCTTATTATTTCTATGATTTATTCATAATTTGATATGCCTATGTTTTATGGGTAAAGTATGATTTCATTCTTATGTATACATGTACTCATGTTCCTTTCCATATTTTTATATCCCTTACTGAGCTTTTTATGCTCATCCCAAGTTTTTGAAATGTTTTTCACTGGTCAAGGGAAGGGTACATGATGTGACGATAGTGTCAAGGATGTGTCAAGAAATAATCCATGTTTTATTTTAAATATGTTTCCGTTGATGGTAAGAATGAATACTGTCTTTTATGTAACCACTTTGTTTAAATGTGGAATGTAATGCAAGTTTCATGATCTAATTCTCTAATACTCTAAACCTGAAAAGATCCTCAATGTGTAATCTTGTAAAAGATAAAGGCATAAAATACAGAAATAATTCAATTTTAGGCGTATATGCCCTAGTTTTCACTAAAGGTTCACATATCACCTTTTGATGGCGAACCGTCATTAAATATAGTTTTGTTCACTATTATACATTCTTTTGGACCAAATAAAACTCTTCTTAAGAATTGGGACAACAAAATTTACTTTGTGTAAATTTTTGGTATCTTTCTGATAAAGATCATTTTTTAATGAATAATGCTAAATGTTGTATTTTAATTCAAAACCACTTTTTAATCTAATTTATTTATATGATTATATTATCTTTTGAATTGGTTTTAAAGTGAAATTAGAATATATTTTTACCATTAAATCCAATATTGGTCGTCAGAATTAATTTCACTTTGAAATCAAACTTAAACTAGTGCCAATCTTTTGATACTTATTGTTTTATAAAAACACGCTATTTGCTCTAACCGCAGGAATTAAATATTAAATTAATTAATGTGAATTATATGTTTTGAATTTTGTAAAATAGACTTCATTTTTGAATTATGAATATCAAATATAGCATAGAGTGAATTTTTGATAATTTTCTGAAAAAATTCAAATTTTGATGAATAGTGAAACCACTATGTGGAACTTATAAAAACTGATTTTCCGTTTAAATGAAATTTTTCCATCATTGTGTTTTGAATTTTGAAAATCTGACATACATGGTTGTCATTAGTTTTTAAAATTTGGTTCAATGGGATGAAAATAATTTTTTGGTGAATAGTATCTTTTTTTCATTAATCGCAATTAGAGGTAATTAGTGTAATTTAAGGTAAAAATGATATTATAAAAATATGAAAAAACCATGAAACTTGTCCTACCCCTATTGGATGAGTTATGTCCGACCAAGAAAACCCATGGGTCGATATAGGGGACCCTATGGAGCCTCTTGGGTGAGAAAATGACTTTAATGCCTTTTTTTTAAATAATGGTGAAAATGAAACTAACATAAATTGTTTTACTAAAAAAAATTAGAAGGGGTTATTCTAATCATAATTTTGTCTATAAATACTATTTGGAACGATAAAAAGATTTCTTACATCAGGATATTTTTGTTATAATTTTTAGACATTAAATAAATTAATTTAATTATGACATCATGATGATGCAACTATGACCTCATTAAAGAATAGTTTAAATAAAATGAAACGATAATATAAAATCTAAGACCTACACTTATCCAAAAACAATTGTATGGGAATATTTCGAAGCCTTATCATCTTATATTCAAAATATATCAATGTGGGACCTATTAAATTCGAAACACTTTTGAAAATAAAATAATAGTTTCATGATTTCCAAAAGTGCCCCTCCTCTCCTCTTATAAAAGGCCCCCACCTCTACCTCATTTCACACACTCCTCAAACCTTTGGATCGGCCATACCCTGCCCATTTAATCTCTCCACATCCCTCTCCTCATCCTAGAGGATTCCCTTTGGTCAGAATCCTTTCAAAGGAAGCCTTTAGGCTCAAATCAAAAGGAGTTACACTTTTAAAGATAATTCATTCTCTCATGTTCATTTGTTTTATTTTGCTTCTCCAACCCCCTAAAATCTTTTTATTTACTTCTTTTGTAACAAAACCAGTATCTTAAATAAACTAGGATGTTGTTATAAGATTTATTCGAGCTACACTCTCACAAAACTACATCAAATGGTTAAAGAACATACGGTTTCCGTGGATGGAGAAATTCTGCCTCCCGAAACGATGATTGTTCAATACTCATTTAACACCTTCAAATGTGGCCATTATGAGGTCACTATTTTTATATATTTTATATAATATTTTTATTCTTTCCTTAAACTTCTGTATTTTTTCATTTATGGCATACCATTATTGTTTCCATTATGGGTAAACACGATATCTTCATTTTAGGAAGTACGGACTACCGCCCCCTGAAAGTGATTTGATTCGTTAATACCATATGTGGGATGTGTAAAGGATAATGTTAATGATATTATATATGTTATTATACTGGAATTATAATATACTCTTATATCATTATGATTCCATTCCATAAATTCGAAATAGAAATGGAAGTAGCGTTCATGCGTACGTACAGCTTACCGTCTCCATGAACGGTGCATTTCATTTCTTACCTCTAAATATGATGTAATATTATAAATACATGTATATTCTGAATATATATGATATATATGTTATCCAAATCATTAATATAATTCGGTATATAACGAACCTTTGACCAAATTAACAACGTGTAAGTGTAAGAAGTCTATTTTTGACTTAAGAACCAAATACCGACAAAATGAACATTATTAACTTAAATGATTACATGATGTTCATAACATGGTATAAAAGGAATAATTAACTTGAAAAAGGTTCTTAAGTAAGTAGAGATTAACTCATTTTTATTATTCAGGACGATAAAGAACGGTCGAGTCATGTCGGACCTGAGGTAAGGGATCCTACTCCGCTCTTTCTTTTTAAGTACACTCTTTTATGACATTCCTTTTAAGCTCATATTTCTTGTGATTGGGTTGTTCTTTTATATTAATCATAGTGTAATTTTTATGCTCATATGATGAGAGAACCTATTCTATCTCATCAATCCATTTTGGATGTTTTGAGTGGCGCCGTTAGGCTGCCGAATTTTAGTAAGAGATCTAACCTCTCTCTTTCTCTTTAAGTACTCTCCTTTATGTCACTTATTTTAAGATCCTCTTTGTTATGATGGAGGATGTTCTTTTATATTCCTTTTTCTGTACATTTTATTGTCATGTGATGAGATACCCAATTTGATCTCATCAATCCATTTTTGGAAGTTTTGAGTGGCGCCGTTAGGCTGCCGAATTTTCGTAAGAGATCTAACCTCTCTCTTTCTCTTTATGTACTCTCCTTTATGTCACTTCTTTTAAGATCCTATTTTTTATGATGGGGGATGTTATTTTATATTCCTCTTGATGTAAATTTTATTGTAATGTGATGAGATACCCTATTTTATCTCATCAATCAATTTTTGGAAGTTTTGAGTGGCGCCTTTAGGCTGCCGAATTTTCGTAAGAGATCTAACCTCTCTCTTTCTCTTTAAGTACTCTCCTTTATGTCACTTCTTTTAAGCTCCTCTTTGTTATGATGGGGGATTTTATTTTATATTCCTCTTGATTTACATTTTATTTTAATATGATGAGATACCCTATTTGATCCCATCAATCCATTTTTGGAAGTTTTAAGGGGCGCCATTGGGCTGCCGAGTTTTCGTAAGGGATTCTTCATCTCACTTTTATTCCCGTGAGATTGATGATACATTTGCCACAATTTCCTTTGAGTGGTGTATGTACTGACCATTATTCTACTCTTTGTGTAATATACTTTTTTTATGAGTATTTACATCAATGATGTATTGTCCTTCTTTCATGGGGTGTATGTTTTGAAAGATACCCAAGTCGGTAAGGGAACCTTTCAACCTCCTCTTTTTAAAAGACTTCTTTTATTGGGTCTTTTAATTTACATATTGTTATGTTGGGATATGTTCTCGTATATCTTTATTGATGTAAATTTTATAGTGATGAGATACACTTTTTTATCTCTCATCAACTCATTTTGATGTGACGCCGTTTGGCTGTCAAGGGAACTTCTTAACCCAATTTCGATTTCTTTGGGTTCAACATGTAGTTATTGAATATGTCATCCTTTGAATATGTGTGAATGACCTTTGATTATTTTACACTTAATATCCACTTATATTTGGTGTATTAGTTTGTCAAACATAATTATGTAATTGATTTATCCTTAAACCAAGGATATCGTCTTTGTAAGGGACTTCGTCTCAATCTCCTTTCATTGAGGCATATTCTGTTTTATAAACAACCTTCTATTATACGGTGTGTAATCCCCTTTGACTTTTAAGTTTATCCAAAATGAATAATTTTTATACGAAGCATTTTACTAAACGACAAATGGGAATGTTTTTGTCGTACGTATGTGGAAACAACGACTTCTCCACCGTCATGACCGTTATTTGAGTTTCAGCTTCCTCTACAAGCCATACCTTCTTTTTAAAAGAAAAATAAATACCATGTTTTACTTTTCTTTTATTTTTGTATCGAAAATGGTTTTCATAATGTTTTTATATCAATGTGTTGTATTGATATCTTGTAATTGAAATGTGGGAATGTTATGTTTCCTTTATGCATGTTTTATGTGATATGATTATGTTGAGGTTCTTGGGCATTATTATGAAAACGGGTGGTTCCGTGGTAAAATAAGGGCGGGTGAGCCCGATATAGCTCTCCAATGCATTGGGTAACGCGAAGGAGTGAAACGTTAAGGTTTCTCTGAAGAGATTTAGGGAATATACTTTGATGGGTATTCCAAAACGTAACCAAGAGGGTTACTCCCTACGTAAGAATGTTATGAATGCCTCAAGTTACCTTTTATGTCTTATGATTTCTATGATTTATTCATGATTTGATATGCCTATTTTTTATGGGTAAAGTATGATTTCATTCTTATGTATACATGTACTCATGTTTCCTTTCCATATTTTTATATCCCTTACTGAGCTTTTTATGATCATCCCATGTTTTTGAAATGTTTTTCACAGGTCAAGGGAAGGGTACATGATGTGACGATAGTGTCAAGGATGTGTCAAGAAAGAATCCATGTTTTATTTTAAATATGTTTCCGTTGATGGGAAGAATGAATACGGTATTTTATATAACCAGTTTGTTTAAATGTGGAATGTAATGAAAGTTTCATGATCTAATTCTCTAAAACACTAAACCTGAAAAGATCCTCAATGTGTAATCTTCTAATAACTCAAGATTAAGTAAGGTTTAAGTCCGAGGCCTTATAATATGACTTGTATAAGCACATTTAATTTTTTTTATTAAAACAACTCATGTTTGTGACATTTTCATTTTATCTTTAAATAAAAAGTTATTAATGTCATTTTCCTACCAAAGTGGCTCCATGGGGTCCCCAAGCCGACCCATGGATTTTCTTGGTTGGCCATGAGACATCCAATAAGGGTAATACATGTGTGTAGGACATTTCATATTATGAAATCATTATTTTTACCATAAACTACACTAATTATCATTAATTGCGATTAAAACTTAAAAGTTACTATTCACCAAAAAAATATTTTAATCTTATTGAACCACATTTTACTTCATAATGAAAACCATGTATGTCATATTTTTGAAATTCAAATCATAGAGGTGGTAAAATTTTAATTTAAACGAAAAATCAGTTTTTTTAAGTACCACTTAGTGGTTTCAATATTCATCAAAAATTGAAGCTTTTCAGAAAAATAGAAAAAATTCACCCTAAGCTATATTTGATATTCCGAATTCAAAACTGACGTATATTTTAAAAAATTCAAAACATATAAGTTACATTAATTAATTTAATAATTAATTCCCCTTGTCAGAACAAATAGCGTGTTTTTATGAAACAATATGTATCAAAAGATTGACACTAGTTTAAGTCCAATTTCATGGTGAAATTAATTCCAATGATCACTATTGGATTAAATGGTAAAAATATATTCTAATTTTACTTTAAAACCAATTCAAAAGACAATCTAATGATATAAATAAATTATATTAAAAAGAGTTTTTAATTTAAAATACAACATTTTTCATTATTCATTAAAAAATGAACTTTATCGAAAAAATACCAAAAATTTACACAAAGTAAATTTTGATCTCCCGATTCTAAAGAAGAATTTTATTTGGTCCAATAGAATATATAATGCTGACCAAAACTATATTTAAAGAGGGTTCACCATCAAAAGGCGATAGTTCGACCTTTTAGTGAATATTAGAGTATATATGCCTAAAATTTAATTCTTTTCATATTTTAAGCCTTTATCCTTTATTGGATAAACGTAAAAACAGTTAACAAACATATATAATCATATTTTAGTTATTTCTATTCATTCCCGCCAATACACCGGCTACGTGTTAACTACCATTTAAAATAAAATTATTTTATTACTACTGTGCAACATTTGATTTCAAAGAAACTCGTTGTTGCGTATCGAGCATGCTATCGAACATAGGAACCCCTTTAAAGTAAAATTAATATTTAATTTGTAAATATTAATAAATATGAAAATGATTTATTCTTTATTTAATTGGGATGTTACATCTTCCCCCCTTTTGGGAATTGTGACCTCGCAATTTTATTCACATTCAAAATAAGTGGGGGTATTTATCCCTCATAGCATTTTCAGATTCTCATGTTGCCTCTTCAACCGTATAGTTTTTTCATAAAACCTTTACCTAGTGAATTACCTTATTCCGCAACACTTTCTCTCTACAGTATAGAATCTGGACTGGTTGTTCTTCATAAGTGATATTCTCTTCTAACTGAACTACCTATGGGCTCAAAACATGAGATGGATCTGGCATATACTTTCTCAAAATTTAAACATGAAAAAATTTATGTACCCGAGATAAACTCAGAGGTAAAGAAAATCGGTAAGCAACTAATACAACTCTTTCCAGAATATCATATGGTCTAATGAAACTTGGACTCAGATTTCCTTTCTTACCAAATCGCATCACACTTTTCCACGGTGAAACTTTCAGAAAAACATGATCACCTACGTCGAAAGATAGATCCTTCCTCTGGTTATCCACATAACTCTTCTGCCTGCTCTATGATGTTATCATGTGTTTCTGAACCAACTGAACTTTTTCTGCCATCTCGTCCACCAATTCTAGTCCCATCAGCTTCCTTTCAACCACTTCATCCCAAAAAGGTGGAGTTCGACACCGTTTAACATATAATTCCTCAAATGGAGCCATCTATATACTGGAATGAAAACTGTTATTATAAGAAAACTCAACCAAAGAAAGATTTTGGTCCCTACTTCCCTGATAATCCATCGAACAAGCACGCAGCATATCCTCCAATGTCTGAATCATTCGTTCTGACTGCCCATCTGATTGAGGATGAAAAGTTGTACTAAAATTTAATTCATTACCCAAATACTTCTGAAGGCCCTTCCAAAATTTAGAAGTAAACATGGGATCACGATCAGATAAAATGGAGAAAAGAACTCCATGTAACCTGGCTATCTCTTTAAGATACAAATGGGAAAGTTTATCTAGGGAAAAAGTATCTCGTATAGCAAGGAAATGAGAAGATTTAGTCAAGCGATCAACAATAACCCAGATTGCATTATTACTTCGAGGTGTCTTCAGCAATCCCACAATGAAGTCCATGGATATATTCTCCAATTTCCATTCTGGTACTGGTAAAGTCTGAATCATCCTTTTTGGTAACTGCCGCTCTGCTTTAACCTGTTGACATGTTAAACACATTATAGTTAAATCAGCGATATGCATTTTTATTCCGACCCACCAGTAATACTCCTGAAGATCTCTATACATCTTAGTACTGCATTGATGAACTGATAACAGGTAACTATGAGCTTCACATAAAAACTCTCTCTTCAACTGTGAATCACAAGGCACACCCAATCTCTTACCAAATATAAAAACAAAATCTTTATAAATGTTGAATTCTGGCAACTTACCCTTCTGAACCAGCTCTACCTTTTTCTGCAACTCAATGTCTTGCTTCTGTGCTTTCTTAATTCTGTCTTATAGTGAAGATTTCACTGATACCAAAAACAAATAGAAGGATATCTTGTACCAACAAATTCTATGCCAATGTTCATCAAATCCTTAACGAAAGGATCACGTTTCAAACACAACATTACTAATTAAGCATTACTTTTTTTGACTCAAATCATCAGCCACATTATTTGCTTTTCCCGGATGGTAATGAATTGTATAATCATAATCCTTGATTAATTATAGCCATCTCCTCTGTCTCATGTTCAATTCGTTCTGAGTGAACATATACTTTAAACTTTTGTGATCAGTATATATTTCGCACTTTACTCCATACAAATGATGCCTCAACATTTTTAAAGTGAAAACAACAACAGTTAATTCCAAATCATTTGTTGGGTAATTTATCTCATGAGGTTTCAACTATCGTGAAGCATAAACAATTACCTAATCATTCTGCATTAAGACGCAACCATGTCCTTTCAATGAAGCATCACTGTTGATAACAAACTCCACATTCCTGGAAGGTAGGGCCAAAACAAGAGCATTCACCAATCTTCATTTCAGTTCCTGAAATTAATCATCACATTCTTTTTTCTAGATAATCTTAACACCCTTCCAAGTTAGCTTAGTCATTGGACTAGATAACCGTTGAAAATTTATAAAAAACCTTCGGTAATAGCCTGCCAAACCAAGTAAGCTACGAATCTCAGTTACATTTGTGTGTCTTGGCCATTCTTCCAAAACCTTTGTTTTTGTAGGGTCAACAGTTATCCCATCTTTAGAAACAATGTGACCAAGGAAAGAAATTTTTTGCAACTGAAACTCATACTTTCTGAATTTCCCATACAATTTATTTTCTTTTAAGGTTTTCAAAATAGCCCTTAAATGTATTTCATGCTCCTCTTTACTTTTAGAAAAAACCAAAATATCATCAATAAACATAACCACCTTTTATCACCTGATTCAACTGAGTCATCACTATAGTAAACTTCCCAATTATGATTCTGACCATCTCTGGTTGCTCATTAGGAAAGTCATTCAACTATGTATGCCTTCCCAGAAAAGCTGATCTATTTCATTTATGAAAATAATTCTTCATATAGACATATCATTATTTTAGCAACATGGTAATCTATAAATGCAATATCATTTCAATCATACCATAAACTAATTTATAATTTAAAAATTTTCTAACTCCAAAAGTTTCCTAAACAGACCTATGATACCAACTATAAGGCCCCAACCTTAAACATCACTTAATCTTGAGTTACGTCAAGAATACATGTTGATGATCTATTCAGGTTTAGAGTTTTAGAAAATTAGATCATAAAACATGCATTACATTCCACATTTAAAAAATGTGGTTACATAAAAGATAGAACTCATTTTTCCCATCAATGGAATCATAGTTATAATAAACCATGGATTCTTTCTTGACACTTCTTTGACACTATCATCAAATCATGTACCTTTGCCTTGACCTGTGAAATACATTTCAAAATCATGGGATGAGCATAAAAAGCTCAGTAAGGGATATAAAAGTATGAAATGAAAACATTAGTCCATGTATGAAATCATACTATACTCATAAAACATAATTACTTTAACATACCTCATCAAATCATGAATAAATCATAGAAATCATAAGACATAATGGTAACTTGAGGCATTCATAACATTCTTACGTAGGGAGTAACCCTCATAGTTACATTTGGAATACCCATCACAGTATACTCCATAAATCTCTTCGGATAAACCTTAATGTTTAACTCCTTCGCATTACCCAATGCATTGGAGAGCTATATCGGGATCAACAACACATAGTTTATCACATAACCACCCATCTTCATAACAATTCCCAAGAACCATAACATAATCGTATCAGACAAAACATGCATAAAGGAAACATAAAATTTCCACATTTCATTCACAAGATATCAACACAACACATTGATATTATAAAAACATTATGAAAACCATTTTCAACACCAAAATAATAGAAAATTAAAACATGGTATTTAATTTTCATTTAAAAAAAGGTATGGCTTATAGAGGAAGCCGAAACTCAAATAATGGTCACGGCGTTGAAGAAGTCGTTGTCACCGCATACGTATGAAAAAAATCATTCCCTTTTGTTGTTTAGTAAAACGCTTTGTATAAAAAAGATTCCATTTGGATAAATGTAAAAGTCAAAGGGTTTTATACACCATATAAAGTAAGGTTGTGTATAAAACAAAATATGCCTCAATGAATGGAGATTGAGACGAAGTCCCATACCTCGGGTCCAACTTGACTCGATCGTTCTTTAACTTCCTGAATAATAAACATGAGTTAATTTATACTTTCTTAAGAACCATTTTCATGTTCATTATTCCTTTTATATCACTTATTACCATGTTATGAACACTATGCAATTATTTAAGTTAATAATGGTCGTTTTGTCGATCATTGGTACTTGAGTCAAAAATAAACTCTTTATAATTACAAGTTGTTCATGTGGTAAAATATCAATTATGTGAAGAATTATATTCATGATTTAGATATCATATATATCATATATACCCATTATATACATGCATTTATAATATTACATAATCATTTAGAGGTAAGAAAGAAAATGAACCGTTCATGGAGACGGTAAGTCGTACGTACACATGAACGCTACTTTCATTTCTATTTCATACTTAATGGTGTGAAATCATAATTATATAAAGGTATATCATAATTCCAGTATTATATAATATATAATATCATTAAATTTATCCTTTATACGTACCAAATATGGTGTTAATGAATCAAATCACTTTGAGGGGGCGGTAGTCCGCACTTCCTAAAATGAAGATATCTCGTTTACCCATAATGGAAACCATAAAGGTATGAAATAAATGAAAAATACATAAGATTAAGTAAAACATAAACATATTATATATTATATACAAATATATTGTCATCTTAATGGCCACCTTTGAAGGTGGTAGAAGAATATTGAACAATCATCGTTTCGTGAGGTAGAAATTCGCCATCCACGGAAACAGTATGCTCTTTAACCATTAAATGAAGGTGTGTGTAAGTGTAGCTCAAATAATTCTTATAAAAACATCCTAGTAAATTGAATATACTGGATTTTTTTACAAAATAAATCAATAAAAATAGTTTAGGGGGTTGGATAAGAAAAATAAAACATAATAACACAAGAGAAAACACTACCTTTAAAATGAGAACCTCTTTTTGATTTGTTCTCAATGGATTCCATGGGAAGACTTCTACCCAATGTGAGGCTTCTAAGACTAATAGAGGGATGTGGAGAGGCAAAATGGGAAGGGTTTGGACGAGCCAAAGGCTTGAGAGGTGTGGGTAAGGTGGTAGAGGTGGGGGCCTTTTCTAAGAGGAGAGGAGGGGCACTCTTGGAAAGTTATAAAAGGTTACTTTATTATAAAATTCATTCTGGATTTAAAAGGTCCCAAAATTTTATATTTCTAGGATAAGGTGATAATAGTTCGTAATCCACCCATAAAATAGGTTTTTTACATGTGTAGGTCTTAGATTTTACATTATCGTTTCATTTTATTTAAATATTTAAATAATGAGGTAATCGCAGCATCATCATGGTGTCATAAATAATTTAATTTATTTAACCTCTAAAAATTATAGAAAAAAATCTTGTTGTAGGAAATATTTTTATCTTTCTAATGAATATTTATAGTAAAAAATATGACTTGTATATCCCCACATAATTTTTTTAGTAAAACAACTCATGTTTGTGAAATTTTCATTTTAACTTTAAATAAAAAGTTATTAATTTCATTTTCCTACCAAAGTGGCTCCATGGGGTCCCCAAGTCGACCCATGGATTGTCTTTGTCGGCCATGACACATCCAATAAGGGTAAGACATGTGTATAGGTCAATTCATATTATTAAAACTTTATTTTTACCTTAAACTACACTAATTACCTCTAATTGCGATTAAAACATAAAAATTACTATTCATCAAAAAATTATTTTAATCTCATTGAACCAAATTTTACTTCTTAATGACAATCATTTATGTTGGATTTTTGAAATTCAAAACACAGAGGTGGTAAGATTTCATTTAAACGAAAAATCAGTTTTTTTAAGTACCACTTAGTGGTTTCGCTATTCATCAAAAATTGATGCTTTTCAGAAAATACCAAAACATCACCCTAAGATATATTTGATATTCTGAATTAAAAAATGATGTCTATTTTTCAAAATTCAAAAAATATAAGTTAAATTAATTAATTTAATAATTAATTCCCGCTGTCAAAACAAATAGCGTGTTTTTATGAAACAGTATGTATCAAAACATTGACACAAGTTTTAGTCCAATTTCAAGATGAAAATTATTCCAATGACCACTATTAGATGAAATGGTAAAAATATACTCTAATTTCACTTTAAAACCTATTCAAATGATATTCTAATAATATAAATAAATTATATTAAGAAGTGGATTTGAATTAAAATACAACATTTCTTTATATTCATTAAAAAATGAACTTTATCAGAAAAATACCAAAAATTTACACAAAGTAAATTTTGATGTCCCGATACTAAAGAAAAATATTATTTGGTCCAATATAATTTATAAGAGTGACCAAAAAAATATTTAAAGAGGGTTCTCCTTCTAAAGGCGATAGTTCAACCATTTATTGAATATTAGAGTATCTATGCCTAAAATTGAATTCTTTTCATATTTTAAGCCTTTATACATTATTTGATAAACGTAAAAACAGTTAACAAACATATATAATCATATTTTTGTTATTTCTATTCATTCCCTCCAATACAACGGCTACATGTTAACTACCATTTAAAATAATATTATTTTATTACTAGTGTGCAACATAATATTTCAAAGAAACTCGTTGTTGCGTATCAGGCACGCTATCGAACATAGCAACCCCTTTAAAGTAAAATTAATATTTAATTCTTAAATATTAATAAATATGAAAATGATTTTTTCTTTTTTTACCTGGGATTTTACACAATGAACACTTGAAACTATATTGGAGAAAAGGGATACACCATCACTAAGGATGTGGTACCTCTAAACTCACTTTTATGTTTAAAATTTTTAGGTTCCATTGAAACTATACTAAATACTTTATTTTTGTTGAAACCGTGGAAAGATGAAGTGAAATAGATAATTATTGTGTCCCCCATATTATCTCCCTCAGGTATGTCTATGGGAGTGGAATTTGGATGTCAAGTGGAGACTTTTGATGACGGATCCCAGAGTCAAATTTTCTAGATGAGGGTAATGATTTCGATTTTTTTGAGTAATAAATTTAGAATTAGAAAATTATAAAGATCATTCTATATAAGGTAATTTAAAAAAGTATCATTTAAAAATTTAAATAGTCCCCTTTTCCAGAACATTAAAGTAAGTGTCTAATTTCACTCTTCTATTACTTTGGATTATTCCATTACAACGTCATGATTTGTCAAAAAAAATCAGGTCCCCACTAAGCCTGCTTAGAGTAGAATGTATTCACTTCTGATAATGATGATGAGCAATCAATTACTTTAGTAGAAAAATTATTTTTTGATCCATCTTAGAAAGAAGAATACAAATATGATGTGTTTTCTCATTCATGCTTATTTCCTACTGAAGATTTCAAGGTGTTGTAACCAATTTATCAGTCATGGGTGGATTTTTTTTGATAAATATTAACACATGTATCTATTAGATTACAGTGTTATCTCTGATGGGTTTGAATTTAGGATAAAGTGAATACATATTTAAAACTATACTCTATGTTATTTTGGTTTATATCTCTTGAATTGTTTTTTCTGCATTTGTCGAGGGTGCCAACAAAAGTGTGTCTTTGGGGAAATCACCACAGGTTCCACAATTCCACTTGTGACTATAGTGTGCCTCCTCTTCACCATATTATGGACTCAAGAAATTGGATTTTCCTAGCGATGTAACCAAGAGATTTATGTTTCTAACATCATAAATATTTACTAGTTTCATTGTTATTTCATATGATGTATCATTTGGATGATATTTCCCTTCACCCATTTTATATAGTGTCTTCAACCTATAGAGCATAGGTTCCAGTACCCACTCTCAAGGGGATTTCTATGACTAGATCAACCAATGTAGAGGTAGAATCCCTTACCACTTCATCTAATACTATAAGAACATCTCCTTACCAAATATACCATTCCCTAGAATATATTCATATTCCCATGATGGTATTGGATCAGTGATTGGGGTCTATATCATTTTACTAGTCAATGTGCTTGAAAACGTGGAGTTTGATCTGGACTTCTGTTTCAGATACAATTTTGGGGGTGTTTAAGGACAAGTTGGATAACATTCTATATATTTTCATCTCCCATGGTTTTGTGAGACATTATTATACATCCCTTAATTCCTATGTGAAATATGTTATCTCTCTATGAGGGTAGAAGAGAGACCTTTAATTGAGGGTGGTAGCCACCAAGGCTACTTCTTCAATAAATAAAAACTGGGCCAAAACCATAAAAAAATCCCCATATGTGATCGACGGGACTGTTTAGTGGGATGTAGTCGGCAATGGGAATGTTTAAATCAACCTAATTCAGTCTGAAATTTTATGTATTTTGTATGTGACAGACATTCTATAAGAAGGGTTATCTTAGTTTCAGCATGCACTTCATATATTAGGAAAAACTATATTATAGATACATTGACTTCCTGATTTGGAAGAGAAGTCATGGATTGATTTTGTTTCTATAGTAGAGGAGTTGCATTATTTTGGAGAGGAAAAAACAGAACATGATTATCTACCTTGATAATTTTTTTACATCTCTAGAGCATAGCCTTGTCGAACTCTAGGACTCCTATGGTCACATACTAATATGGAGTTATAATATATAAATTATTCCATAGATTATATATCCATGGGAGAGACTCTAACATATGTTGATTACTCCATCATTATGATATCAATGAATTGCATTTATGAACGTTCTATGAAGTTGTTTTGTCATCCTTTACTAAGGATGATCATGTCATTTCAGTGATTTGATGTTGTATCAATCATCATTGTTACCCGTATTTTTCATAATATCTTGTAAAAAAATTCCTTAACTTCAATGTTGTTATTCTAAAAGATTCTCATTGATAAATTCCCATGAATACCAACCAACATGGCATTATTTTCTGATATAACTATTCAAAATATCTTGATATTACCTAATTCAAAAAATGACATACATGGTAGAATATATATGTCTAGGATAGATATTTATCTATCATTTTACAAATTTTATATACATGGTGAGCATAGCATGATTTTTAAATGGCTATATAGTATGTCTCACAATATTTATTTCATTTCTTGTATACTAAATTGTAAATTTGTTTTTAGTTTAATGTATTTTATATTTTATATTCTATCATCTATTTTTAGGTTATTTTATCATGGACATTATATCATTTTACTTTAGGGTATTTTTCTCAAATCTTTTATTATTGTAGTCTATGGTATTTTAGCACAGATCATATATCAATGTAGCTTAGGGAATTTTTCCAGGTTCCATTAAATTATCATTAGTTTATAGGATATATGAAATTATATGATAGATGAATATATAACAGGGGGAAAATATTACATGGATGACCCTAAAATTTCCCAAGGGAGTGTTGAGTTTCGATGTGGTGTGGTTGAGGCTTATGATAATTGTATCTCTTTTATTGTAAAGATGATATTACTCTAGTTGGTATGTCAAAGTCCTTATGCATTTTTAGAATTTTCAAAAATAGGTGTATTCTCTATTTCATAATGGTCATAAGAAATTTATAGAGGTGATATCAGTTGAGAGAGAAATACAATGGATATCACATCTACTTAGACATTGAGGATGAGGATGATGTAATCCATAACCATGATGCTTGAGCAAATGAATGTGGAATGGGGTAGTTGCTCCATGAATCTCCCGTAACACAGTTACATTCTTGGTTGTACCACAATGTTACTATATCTCCCAATGATTAGACTTCCATTCCAGTAAGGAGGGTATGACTCTGATTGGTAGGTCTAAGAATGTATTCCATGATATCATTGTTAAATAGTGGTGTTCTCACCCTTTTCCAAGGGCCATGATACATTTTTGAAGAATCAATCATCCAGATGATAATGATTTATATAGAGGATAGGCTATATAGGAATGGTTATAGAACCCAAGGGTAGTTTAGTTCTTAAATTTTGAAGCTAGAGCCCTACCACCAATGGTATCAAATCCGAGGATTTTTTCAATCGAACGGTTCAAGAATTGAGCGTTACATTCTATCTCTAAGAAAGAGAAAAAAATAATTCTTCTTGTATAGTGTGGTTATAGATATTTTAAATCACATTCCAATTTTATCGGGTCATTGACATAATGTGGGAAAATTATATGTGGAATGGACCAAAACAAAGTGGGGTGTTGAGATCTTCCATAGTGACATCTGGTCTCACAATGAAAAAATACCTTTTGTGAAATGAAACATTTGGATGAAAAACACCGACACTTATTCTGGAACCATATGCATACATGCGTAGTCAAAAAAAGGGTCCCCTAAAGCTGGGTATATTTTTTTATGGGCCATGGAATATTAATAGCAATCTAAGACACTCAAATCTTTAATTGTGATTAATAGAGAATATAATATCCCATAAGGGTTTGTGAACCATAAACGTTGTGTCACCACATAGAAAACATGTTCTCTCAGCAAGGAGATGTGAAAAATCATTAAACTAAAATTTTCCTAGACTAGAGTGTTCAGTGACCATTACATTTATTATACTAGGGTAACAAATTAGACCCTATGAGATTTATTCCACATTGACATATTAATTTTTTCCTAAACTATGGTGAAGATGAGCCTGGCATGGGATGTCATGACTATCTCTCTAGCCACCCTTTATATGTTATCATCCTAAATGTTTTTTTGTCTCTTTCACTATATGTTTAAGTTATTTTGATTTAGAACACATGAGGCATGTTCATTAGGATGTATAGCATTGACTAACTTATGGATAGTTTAAGGGATTGACACATAAGAAAATAAAAATAGGATAATTTTTTAAAAGATAATTATTATGATACCTTGAGACATTAGTTATACATAATCCTTCTATGTAGGGGGATGCAAATTTTTTATATTAGGGATTTAGGTTCTCAGTTCTTGAGTAATGATATTGCAAAATTGTACTAGGGATGACCCACAACACAACCAACTTCTATCTTCTACTATGGAGATGTTAGGATTATATGGACGAGAAATTCATTCATACCGATCGATGAAATTTCACATTGGTATGTATGAGATCTTATTCATTGCTATATTTTTCAAATAAATAGAACTATATTTTTTCTGATCCCATAAATTATTTTTGGAAACTTAAAGTGCTCAATACAAGAAGGATGATTCATGGTATGGGGGGCTTAAAAGATTATTAAGTTATTCCATAATCATGTTTTCTATAGTATGGTTCTTATGGTCCTTTGATAATGGATGATACACAAGTGGAGATATGGTTTTTAATGTTGTTATAATAACATCGGTTTTTTAAAAACCGACGCGAATAGTATGTGCGGGAAATTTTTGGCGTCGGTTTTAAAAAAAACGGACACCCAAAACAATTATCGAATGATATTTCATGTCGGTTTTCACGAAACTGACTCCGAAATTTTTTAAAAAATTGTTTTGGCATCGGTTTTGAGTAAAACCGATGCGGAAAATAATTATAAAAAACATTTCGACGTCATTTTTCAGGAAAATAGACGCTGAGAATCCAGTCGACTCACCGATTTTCAACGTCGGTTTTCAGGAATACCGATGCCGAAAAGCCAGTAGACTCGATTTTGGGCGTCGGTTTTCTATAAAACTGACGATGAAAATAAAAGAAATAAAAAATTGTGTCAGTTTTTTGGAAAACCGACACAATAACTTTTATTTTCGGTGTCAGTTATTTTAAAAACTAACGAAGAAATGTTTTTTTAAAAGTTTCGGTGTCAGTTTTCTCTAAAACTGACGTGAAAAGTATTTTAAAATTATTCACGACTGAAACCCTCATTTTGTTCGATCATCGAAATCGAGTTCTGTTGCGGTGCTTTGGACTCTCGACGACCTTCGAACGTGATTTGCAATCGTGGATGACCCTTGTTGAAGGTTTTGTGTCGTTTTCACGATTTCGGGTATGCGTTCCTCTTATTTATCTCTTGTTTAATCTCTAATTGTTTATTTCATCTTCAAGAACACTATTTTGTGTGATTTTCATTATTGGTTTTATTTTAGTTGTAGTTTATCATTATTTTTTGTTTGTATTATCATTGTTGGTATAGATTTGTTTGTATTATCATTGTTTGTTTGTATTATCATTTTTTGTATTATCATTGGTTTGTATTATCATTTTTGTGCAATTTTCAATTGTTTTTGTATTATCATTGTCGGTATAGATTATATATTGTTCTTCAAACACTATAGTGTTTGTTTGTATTATCATTGTTGGTTTGTATTATCATTGTTGGTATAGATTTTATCTCCCTATTTTTGAACGATTTTCATTATTAGTGTCAGTTTAAATTATCATTCTTGGTATAGATTTTATAGTTGTAGTTTATCATTTTATTGTGTTTGTTTGTATTATCATTGTTGGTATAGATTTTATTAGATTATTTTTGGTTTGTATTATCATTATTTTTGGTTTGTATTATCATTCTACCTAGAATTGCTACTATATTCACCGTCATATTAATCTCGATACATGAATTTTATAGTACATAGGTATAGATCATACCACAAAATCGTCAATAATTTATACATATTTCCATGTACTCCCACATTTCACTTATTGCATCCTTTAAATTAATGTACTCTTCAATATTTTTGACACATGCAACATAGAAATATTTAAACTATGTAAAATGAACTAATAAATTTTAAAATAATGATATTATAATTAAATTATAATATCAATATAACACACATGTATATAATAAGAAAATAAACTATTTACTCTATTTGTAAATTTGTTTCATATATGATGTTTTTTATCTGATTATCAATAGTTTTTATTAAATATGTTTTTGTTTACAATTTATCTGATAGATATTTAAATTTTTATATGTTTTAAAATATTCATCAATTATATTGTGATATAAGGTATTAATGGATCGTAATTGGATTTATTTATGATTAACCACTAGTGAATATGAAAAAGGAGTTGATAATTTTTTGGAATTTGCTAAACGATATCTTCAAAATATTGATTTGATTTTCTGTCCATGTGTGAAGTGTGTAAATATGAGAAAGTTAAACTCCAGAAAAATCAAGTATCATCTCATTTGTTATGGTTTTAGCTTTAATTATACACATTGGATCTTTCATTGTGAAAGAACTGAAAATTCAATATCCAATATTGATAAGGATATTCATAATGAGGCAGAGGATCGTATTGAAGAATTAATTCATGATTTAGGATTTGAAACCATCGAAAAAAACCAACTGTTGAATGATTATATGGAGATTCTGAGAAACCATTATTCCCAGGTTGAATTAAATATACAGTGTTATCAGTAGTTTTGAGATTAGTTAACTTAAAAGAAAAAAATGGGTGGAGTGATCAAAGTTTCTCCAGTTTACTTGAGCTTTTAATAGAGCTACTTCCAGAATGAAATTGGCTTCCAGATTCCAATTATGAGGTGAAGAAAATATTATGCCCAATGGGATTGGGGTATAAAAAGATACATGCTTGCCCCAATGATTGTGTACTGTATAGGAATGAAAATTAACATTTATCATGTTCTCCTACATGTGGGATATCGCGTTATAAGATGGATGAGAAAGTAAACTCAGATTCATTCTCAGGTGATGTAATGTAACGTTATGAAAAATCATTTTTTTACTTTCGAATGGCATCATCCAATATTTTTTTGCATACAATTCTGATAGCTCAATTCTGATTTATTTTCTGGTACCAGAATCAAAAATCCAACTAAAGGAATTTGGTACCTTACAATAATTCATCGTTTGAAGCATCTATTTGAAAATTCAATTGATGCAAAAAGGTTAAGATGGCATTTAGATGAGAGAATCTCTAATAGTAACTTACGTCACCCTGGCAATTCACCACAGTGGAAGAACATCTATAAAAAATTTCATGATTTTGGAAGTGGAGTTAGAAATATCATAATGGGATTGTGTACTGATGGAATGAATCCATATCGGAGCCTGAGTAGCCAATATAGTTCAGGACCTGTTTTGCTGGTACTTTACAACTTGTCCCCACATCTATGTATGAAGAAAAAATATGTTATGATGAGATTGATGATTTCTGGACCAAAACAACCAGGAAATGATATTGATGTGTATCTTACAACATTGATTGACGATTTGAAACTGCTATGGGAGGAAGGTGTTAAAGTTTTCAATGCATACAAGAAAGTGTATTTTCTTTTGCGTGCTATGATAATGTTCACTATAAATGACTTTCCTACATATGGAAACTTATCTAGATATATTGTTAAAGGACATAAAGCATGTCCAATTTGTGAAGAATAAACTTCATGTTATCAATTGCAGAATGGAAGAATGACAGTGTACACGGTACATTGAAGATTTTTGTGAATTGATCATCCTTATCATAGATTGAAAAAATCATTTACGGTTTACAAGAATAAAACCTCCCCCCTCGACCATTGTTAGATGAATAATATTACGAAAGAGTGAAGGATATTGATTTGACATTTGGAAAGAGAAAAAGTTATGGTTTACAAAAACATATCTGGAAGAAGCAGACTATTTATTTCAAACTACCTTACTGGAGATTTTTGAAGATAAAAAATAACATTGATGTTATGCATGTTGAGAAAAACATATGTGATAGTTTGATTGGAACATTGTCAGACATAAATGTAAAGACAAAAGATGGATTACATGCTAGATTAGACTTGATATTAATGAGAATACGTTTGGTTTTAGCACCCACTGTGAATGGAAACAGAACATATTTACCTCCGGCTTGTCACACATTAAGCAAGATTGAAAAGATGAATTTCTGTCAGTGTCTTCATGGTATTAAAATACCAAGTGGTTTTTCTTCAAATGTGAATAATTTTGTGTCATTGAAGGATTTTAAATTAATAGGTATGAAATCACATGCTTGCCATGTCTTGATGCAACAAATACTACCAGTAGAAGTGCATGGTATATTACCGAATGCTTTCAGAAAGACAATCATCAGGTTATGTAATTTCATTAAATCCATTTGTAGCAATGTCGTTGATCAAAATTTGTTAGATTTGTTGGAGAATGAAGCAACTCTTATTGTTTGTAAACTAGAAATGTATTTCCCACCCACATTTTTTGATATAATGGTTCATCTATTGATTCATTTGGTGCGTGAGATAAGAATATGTGGGCCAGTTTATTTAAGATGGATGTATCCTTTTGAAAGATATATGAAAATTTTGAAAGGATATGTCAAAAATCCTTATCGACCAGAGGCCTATATTGTTCAAAAATATGTATCAGAAGAGGTGATTGAGTTCTGTACAGATTATTTTAATGAGGTGGAGCATATTGGTCTCCCTGTATCTCGACATATGACGGTTAATAGAGAAGGTAGAGGAGTTCGAGGCCTAAAGGTAAAGTTCATTCCACGTGATGAAGTGATGCAAGACCATTTATACATTTTGAACAACACAGATGAGGTTAAACCATATATTTCCACACATATTCCTGAATTAATGTTACAATATCAGAAAATAAATGAAAAGTGGTTGATGATTGAGCATAAGAATACATTTGTTTCATGGTTTAAAGAGAAAGTCACCCCAGATATATCTGTATCAGAAACATTGAAGTGGTTAGCAGGGGGAAAACTTCTTAATGTGATCACTTGGTCTAGTTTTGATATCAGTGGCTACAAATTTTACACAAAAAACCTAGATGAAAAGAGTACCGTTCAGAATAGTGGTGTGATGTTATTTGCTGAAGTAGTGCAATTTTCGAGTGCCAATGATAAAAACCCAATTTTTGCATCAACTTCATATTTTGGAGTTATTGAAGACATCTAGGAAATTGATTATATTAAATTTCGAGTCACTGTTTTTAAGTGTAATTGGGTTGATTGTAATAGTGGCATGAAACATGATGAATATTGGTTTAAACTGGTTGATTTGAAAAGATTTAATCATAATGAGGAACCATTTATCATGGCGACACATGAAAAACAAATATTTTATGTCATTGATCCGTCGAATGATCAGTGGTCGGTTTTTTTAAAAGGGAAATGATATCATTTGGGTGATGATGATGATTCTGATGATGATAGTGATTTACATTGGCCTTATTCATCTATTATGCAATTTCCCGATGATTACAATGAATATAAGACAAACATAGTGCATGCAGTACGCACCGATCATGATGAAGGCATGTGGAAAAACACTAAATTAGTCTCCTAATTTTTCTGGTAAATATTTATATTTTGTGTCTATCTTTAAAACTTACAAATGCATGCCTCTATTTTTATAAATTTATTTTTGTCTTCCTTTTTTCTAATTATTTAGTTTTCTAATGATATGCTGGTACACAAAATTTCTTTACACTTTCTAGTAGCAATGTCAGATACAGATAGAGAGGATCAGTTACCGAGGTATATCTATTTTTACATATTATTAAATATTTACTAATATACTTATTTAATGAAATAAAACTATTAATTTACAAAAACAAATTTGCAGGACTACTGATGCGTCCTCGACGGAGGAGACTTCTCCAATTACTACTCAAAAATCAAGTTCTCAAGTTGGTAAACGTGGTATTACATGTTTACCAAAACTATCACTTTCTCGTGATGATAACGAAGTACACATCCATTTTGATGATAATAATAATGCAGTTGGCCGAAATGCAGTTCAATTTGTCAGTTATATAGTGATGCAGAGCCATTATAGGATTAGTATTTTATATCATGATTGGAAGTTAGTGGACAGGACGTCGAAACAAAAACATTGGGATGCCGTGACGGTAAACTATCTTTATTTATTTATTTTATCTCATTTTTTTTATATTATATAGTTTAAATGACATATTTAATTTATTCAATTACAGATGACATTCAATTTTAGGAAACCAAAGAAATTAGGAAAAGACATATCTCTTTAGCGGTGGTTTAATGGAGAGATTTTAAAACCAAACTGAAAAAAGAATATATTTTTGATAATAGATGGTTTGAAATCCCATTTCTTAAGTATCCATATATATATGAAGAAACATGGAAGTGATTTGTTGACAGTCGTCAGGAAGAGAAATTTCAGGTATTGTAATTGTTTTATATTTTAAAATTTATGCTATATTTTCATTATTACTTAGTAATTTATTTTTATGTAACAGGCCTCCAGGAGATCTCATCAGGAGATCCAGTTGAAAAACGTATACCCTCATACTTTATCACATGAAGGTTACTCATATTTGGAGCAGAAAATGATTGAAAAAAAATTTGAAGCATTAAGAGCTTGATCAAGTAGTGGTTCAGAAGAGGTCCACTATGGTCCTCCATCTCCGCCCAGTCGCCATGAGAAATGGAAATGAGAAAGAAGAATAAAAAATGAACAATATCTTACAGAGGAATCTCATCAAGTGTATGATATAACTGTAAGTAAATATTATTTATTTGTTAACAATTTTTTTATTTTATAATTCATAAACACTAATATAATTTTTTTTTTCATTTCAGGATGAACTTCAGGAGCAAGAGACACAGGGATATTTTATCCCCGAGGGTAGGATGGATATCCTACCCTCTGCTTTGGGAAACGAAGAACACCCTGGACATGTTAGAGGATATCAGGCGGGTGTTAGTATTCGGAAGGTTTTTGGTAAGAGTAAGCAATCGAGAGACCCATAAATCGAGTCCTTAAAAGAAGAGCTGCATGATATGAAACGGTCTATGGGTGATCAAATTCAAGTAGCAGTACAGAAGACTTTATTATAACACATGGCAAGACAATCACAGTCTGCACAACCTTCCGAGGTATATTATTTACTTGTCATCATTTTTTCTTTTTTATAAATTATAAAAACTGATATAACTTTTTCATTTGTCAACATTCTCAGCCTACTCACCCAGACTAGCATGCCTCATCTGCTTACCCGGCCCCGTCTAGGCAGACTTCTGATGTATGTTATTTACTTGTCATCAATTTTTCTATTTTATAAATTATAAACACTTATATAACCTTTTCATTTTTCAACATTCTCAGCCTACTCACCCGGACTACCCTGCCCCATTTGCTTACCCTGCCTCGTCTGCGCAACATTTTGAGGTATATAATTTTATTTAATTTTTAATCAATTTTTCTATGTTATAAATTTTAATCACTAATATACCCTTTTAATTTTTCTTCCTTCTTTGTCTGCTCAACTGGACTACCCTTCCCCACCTGCTAACTTTGAGCCTCCACCTCCTCCCTCCGATCAAGCCTTATATTGTGAGTTGTTTGTGGGAGATCCTCATTTACATATTGTTGCGTTAGGACAGGTGTATTTTTTGGGGGACTCGTTACATCATCAACTTATGCAGATGGGTTAGGTTAGAGTATTAGTACTCGTTATTATAGATCCTACTACTCTACTACCATTTCCTACTGTGGAGATCACTAGTGTTAGGGAATGTATGGGCCATTTTTTACTTTGTCCAACTACCCTACTTCATTATATTTCACATGAGGTATGGATTTTTTTAAATATTAATTACAAATTATTTTAAATTACTTATAATGTTTTCTGACATTTAACTTATATAGGAATATCTGTAATAAAAAGAAACTGTACAAATGCAACAAAATGATCAAGAACAGTTGGTTGTAGATACTTCTGATATTTCTTATGGGTTGAAAAGATTATCTGAGTCCTATTCTTCCTTGAATTTCATCTTCGAGTTTCAGATGACGCCCTATATATGTGGATGAAAGTATCAATTTAGAATACTAAAAGAAGATATCATGAATTTAGTTAATTTTGAAGAGATCGGACTGAATGTGGTGCAGTTGTTTTCCATGTAATTAAATTGACGTTTGAATTGATATTTCTTTAATAAAAGATTGTTTTGTCGTTGACTAACTATATTTTCTTTTAAATTAGGTATAAACATAGGAGTGTTTTACAAAATGAAACTACAAGAATTTACAGCTTTATAGATCCAGAGTACATTTCCTTGGAAGTCAAACATGTGAAGAATGAAGAAAGAGTTCAATATATATCCGAGAGATTATGACTAACAGAGATTTAGTGCTGGGTTTTTCAATTTCTTGATAAGTAAGAACATCAACATAATTTGGAACTAATGATCATTATAATGTCATTAATTGTGAACTTTTTGTATTGTAGGAGGCATTGGATGTTAGGCGTATTTTTTCCAAATAAATGCACCTTAAATTGGTTTTTCTCTTTTTTAGGAAAAGTTCGTAAACTATTTTTCAACTTATTAAAAAGGTATGTTTTTTTTATTTTTATAAGTTTTTTATGTTTAATTATCATTGTTTACACAAGTTTTATTAGTTCTTATATAAAAAAAATGCAGTTCATGGAAACATTTTACAAAGGAAAACATGTTAAAAAAGAAACCAACGAAAATCAAAAATGTGTACGTACAGGTAATTAGTTTTTATATTTTTGTTATATATTGGGTTTTATTATTAGTTAAATGTTTTATAACTACAGTGACATCATCAAAATGGACATGTTGAATGTGGTTATTATATTCTACGATTCATGTACAAGATAATCACAACTTGGGAAACTAATGATTTTCATAAGGTTTGTTGTATTAATTTTTTTATATATTTTCTGCCACTTTTTTCTATTTATTAATTTCATATCATTCAATATTATTGTAGGCATTCAATGATTCACAGTCTTATTCCCAATCTGATATGATCCATATTCAATCTACTTTTGCAAACTTTTTGTTAAGTCTAATTAAGATTTGACGTATGTATAATGATTACGATTTGAGGTCTCTATATTCTAATATTTCAGGTACGTGTATTTTAATTCTACTTTACTTTGAGTTCTCTCAAGTGCCTCTGCAAAAATACTGTTTGATTTTTTTTGTATACTGTATTTTTTTCAGGGGTTTTGATATTTTTGGATGTGAGATTTTAATTATTTTTTTTAAAAAATTATTATGTATGGCATTAGTTATTTTCAAAACAGATGCTGAAATTTTTTTGGAAAAAAAATGACTTATGGAGTTAGTTTTATCTAAAACTGACGCCGAAGAAATGATTTTCGGCGTCGGTTTATTATAAAACCAACGCCGAAAAACTAGTCGACTCGGATTTTGGCGTCGGTTTCTATAAAACCAACGCCGAAAAGCATGTCTAAATGAAGTTTCGGTGTCGGTGTTATAGAAAACCGATGCCGAAACTCATAAGAATTTTTTTTTGTCGGTTTTGAAAAACCGACTCGAAAACTCTATTTTTAACATCACCTTTAAAGACATCAATTTATAATCGACGTCAACAATAAATAAAAACCGACGTTAATAAGTGTTTTTTCACTAGTGATAATGGGATAAGGCATAAAAATTTTAATGTCATTTCATGGGGACATACTCATTTTGTAGTTTTAATGTCACGAAACTATGACATTTTCCTTCTATTTTAACATCTTGATGTAAGGACATATATTTTTCATTAATGTTAAACGTTATGTGCTAAGGACGTGGTAACTGGCATGAAAAATTCTGTGAGATGTATTTCATGCACAAGAAATACATGTACAAATCTGAAACATACATAGGAAAAAATGATATTGAATGACTCGACCCTTATATAGTTTGGGGTAAAAGATTTAATTGGTTGTTATTGATGGACATATTATTGGAGATCCGGGCATATTTATTTAACCTGTGATGGAAGTATTCAATCCACATAATATTCTTGAATGGAAAATTATCTTTGTAGGATAGACCCATGCATAGTGGGGGAATTATGATTGTTAATTACGGTAATTGGAAAATGGATTGAAGATCCATGAATCACTATTAATCATTTAATTATTTTAATCAAACCACACATAGTTCCTGATAGCTAGTTATGTTTTACGTCAAGTAGTAAGTAAATGGGCACCTTGACCTGAAAAGAGAACATCATGGATAAACGTGAGGCTTAAGAAATGGGTGTAATTATGTATCCTATGATGATAGAAATCAAGTAATGCATAATTAATATAAAAGATATACCATTAAATGTTTGAAACATATGTAATAAGTGGAGCACTTTCATGTTTATGTTTTTTTACTAGACCTGAGGTAGATGATTCAGGCATCTCTACAGATCCTTTGACATTTGGAATCATGTCACAGATAGTTCTTGAATGATAATTTGGTATGATTATAACACCTAAAACAGTGATCCCCGCAATCAAGTTCCCTAAGGATACATACTTTTATGTCATGCAATATACATCAACCATGAAGTAAAATTTAATGTGGAAAGGCATCATGGTGATACTTTTAAGGTACTAATACAAAGTCCATGATAATACTCTCATTAGGTAATATTCTTTTTTAATGTTGGAAATTCCATACAAGAATCTATTATCGCAAATGATCTATAAATGATTGGATAACCAAATAACCAAAAGGGATCCACTCACAATGCAATAGTTATTAAGGAGAATACATTGGAATTCTCTCTCTTGTGATAGCTAGACCATGATATAGGATCAAAGAATCCAAACGTAACTCATTTAAATTAGAATCATGTTGTAGGAAGATATTAATTCCAATGGGTTTTAGTGTCATACGATATAGAAATTAGTTTTGTAGCTCAATGAAAGGTTGTAAGGAAATTGGAGGATCAATGAGAAAGAGATGAAATGTTGCATATCTGAGTTGTTTTTCATCATGTAGTGAGGTCATTTGATGTGAAGTTTTTCATATTTTATTATTGCATATTGTGGAATTTAATGAAAAATGACTATTACGGTTGGGTTTATGAATGGAGTTCTGGGAATCACTATGTAACATATGCTTATAGGAATCTCGCCACACATAGATTAGGGAATCTATTAAGTTTAGATTCTTATAGAAAGGACATATTCCATTATGTATGATAACTAGTTGTAAGGAAGAGTGTCACCCAACAAAAATGATTATGGATATTAGGTATCCATGTAGTATAACTTCATGTGGTGATAAAAAATTTTGTGCGGTTTAGAGTCTTGTAGTCGGGATGATCTTGTGTAGTATAAAGTCATATAACAAGGTCTTGTTAGGTATAGTTTATTTTCATGTGTTCAAGACATGTCATGGGAAATTTAACATCAGGTTATCAGGAGGAGTTATTGATGATTAACATCCTTAGACCACAACATGGGATGTTTTGTAGTTCAACATCCTGCAACATGGATGATAAAATCGCAGCAATTGTTGTAAAAAGGTATTTATTAGACAATCTTGTGTTGTTGGGTGGTGTGACATGCACCCCATTCATTATTGATAGGGAATAGTATTTATTATGATATACGTTATATATGATATAATTTCCATCCCATTTGGGTTCCAACATCTGATGCTTCTTTTCTAGGATAATTTAGGTTCTGAGAACCGACACCAGTATTACTCGGATGAATGAACAGATTCAATCCTTATTACCAAAGTCTTGTGTTATCTGATACCAATTGACCTCTAGGCTAG
Organism: Viscum album; assembly: GCA_963277665.1. Taxonomy (NCBI): domain Eukaryota; kingdom Viridiplantae; phylum Streptophyta; class Magnoliopsida; order Santalales; family Viscaceae; genus Viscum; species Viscum album. The sequence continues at coordinate 1,380,585,958 of OY728152.1, forward strand.
GAAATTTCTCCAACATGTGATCATTGACCATTCCATCTCATTCATCCACTATTTCTATTTATTGTGATCTTAGTGTTTTAGGAAATCAACTAATTGATGTGAGGGTAACTAGACATAAATGGGAGACACATCCTAGGATCTGTACACCAATGAATACATTGTTGCTTCTGCAAAATTGTGCATGGTGGTACGGTAGGCCCAAAAATCATATTTGTGGTTTTTTGGCCAGGACATATTGTATTTATTCCCCATCCTCTAGATAATATTTTTTAGAGTTTTATTTTTATATTCCAACATCCATTTTCTGCTTCATGATAACGGGATGAGGGATTGGACTCAATGTTGTACTCATGGTAAAATTTCTTCAACTCTATAGAATTGAAGGTGGAACTATTTTCTTTTAATAATGTGTGAGGGAATATGAACCTGGTGATGATATTGGACTTTATGACGATGATGATATTTTTCATCCTTATTTCCTTGAGGGGTATCACCTCATACCATTTGGAAAATTAGTCAGTATCAATATGGATATACATCAAAATACTTAGTTGTGGCAAGGGAATATGTCCCCACCACTTACATTCCCCATATGACAAATGTCTAGAAATATTAAGATATATTTACAAATATTAAAGGTTTATGGATGATAATTGTGTGAATTTGGAATGAATGGCATTTCATGGTGAATTCTAGATATTCCTTTATCACAGTTTTCTCGTAGTAACCCATCCTCCAGATTTCGTGGAAGAGCCATGTTCCCAAATGATGACTTCAATAGGAGCCTATGTGGACTTTTCCATGATTGTGAGAATCTCTATTTTTTTAACACATCTGAGAAAGATTCCATTAAATTCTTGTTTATAGAAGAATTTTGTTGCAACCCACACTTTTATCAATGTAATTCTTCACTTATTATAAGTTACTTATATATTTTTAAACACATACAAAACATATAGATCCCAATAATTTTTTTTTCATAAATTTAGAATTAAATTATTAATATTCATAGAAATCAACGAACATGTATTGATGGAATATTTCTTGACCCATGAAATTGTAACATGACCATTAGGAATAGAGATCTTTCCAATTGAATAAAACCCTCATTTATGAAAGTATAAATAAATTTTAAGAATCTTATAAATGAAAATATTATAAAATTATATCATAGTATAAGTAAATAATTTTTTTTTAAAATATAAATTATGTGTTTGTATTGTTATAAAACATAAATGTCAATTTACAATTTTATAAATAATATAATTATTTAAAAAAATATATTCAAAAAATGTATTCATAAATGAATAATGTTTTGTGTTATTAAAATTACATTATTTTTGGAGACCTCAATTAATTTTTCAGGTGTTGTAAACTTGAAAAGATATTAAAACTAATATTTCTTGAATAAAAGATACTTGTAATTAAAAATTAAATTTATCATATTATGAAAAAATACATAAAATGGAGTTTTTTTATAAATTATACATGTTTAACAATGTATATGGATTTTATTTGGTATTTTTTTAATATAATTCAATTTTTGTGAATAGTGAAGAAATGAAATTTTTGGTAATTAAAAAATACCTGAATTATTGGGTCATATATGATATATGGATGATGTAATCCCATAATATTGGAAAATACATAATTATTTAATATATTAAAAAATAAGGTTTCAACTATTGATAATCTTGATCCAAAAAAATAAAATAAAGAAAAAACACCCCTCTCCTTCCCTACAAATATGACCCCTCACCAACTCTTCCCCTCACACATTCCATTAATTGAATATCTTGAATTTATACCAAATACACTTCCAAAATTTCCTCCCCGTTTCAAATATCCTTTGTTCTCATCAAAAGTAAAAATCCAATTTCCCTATGATGGTTATTACGATGAAGAAGTTTAAGAGGTAAATCCTTCTTCCATTTTCTTTTAATTTCATTTAACGTTATTTTCTTCTCTTATTCTCTTATAAAAACCACTCATCTAAGTGGCATGAAAACTATAATATATTCAAATAAAGGAATTTTATTTTTTAAAATGTAATAATACATTATCAATCCTTTACCCTTTTCATTCTATTAAAAAAATGAAATCATTATCTATGAGATGTTGATTCATCGCCTTTGAGGGTGACAAGTTTTCATTTTTTGTTAACACCTTTGAGGATTCTAAAAAACCCATTATAATGGTTTAAAAATATTTTATATTTTATTCTATAACATTTTTTATGTTTTACAACTATCATATTTACATAATATAAAATAATTAATCCAAATGAGTTCATTGTGATCGAAAACTACCGAATCTAATCTAAAATGTTATTATTAACATTTTATATAATCAATAATACTCATATCTAGGAAAAAACAATATATAAGACAAATAAATATTTTTAATTTTCACTAAAAACAAATTATTTTAAATCTAGTTAATTATTACCATATTATATGAAAATTTATACTGGTATACAAGTGATCCAATCATGAATACCATGAAAAAAAGATTTTTAGAATAATGGAATTGAACTATATAACTCATTATAATGGACATAAATGAACTTGTTAAAATTATAATAAATAAAATACATTTATATGTTGTTCTATATTTATTAATTAATTAATATAATTTTACTATCATGTATATTAATGTGATGAAATCATTCATATATAAGGTATGGGGATTCTAAAACCCAATATCCTTTCTTTGGGTTATTCTTCTATTGTGAAAACTTTTATTGTGGATATGCATTTAATTATTCACAAATATAATTTAATTTTTATTTAATTTTTTATTATATATACATTTTTTAATTATATTATTATGAAAAATAAAAAAACATTCCAAAACAACTCTTCTCTCCAAAACACATTTTGCCTCATCTAGAATAATTTCTTCTTCCCCCAATAACGATCAGTGTAATAAATTTATTTTACCTTTATAATTTTGGAATAAAAAGTATTATTCATGTATGTGTGAAATTAAACTCATTCATTTTCTATATGTTATTTTATATCATTAGTTGATATACAATATTTCCGAAAATAATCATTATGTAAATGTTATGATGTGAAAGGTGAGATTGTGATTATATAGAATTATAAAGCACTAGGTAATGTGATGTATTTCATGAGATAAGGAAAAATATGTGTAATCATGATAACATATTTGTTCACAATGATGATGTTGTGATTACGAACCTACATTATGTATGAACATTAATCTATCTCTATTCACATCTATGTGTGGTATTTGACCACTAAGGTAAAATGTTTCATTTTTATGCATTTTCATTTTCCATTCCTTTTTATAATTATTAATCTAATGATTATGATGATGAACCAATAGTTACATTATGGTAATAATGATTACTCTCACCCATGATATATTGATCCATATTCGTGTCAATACTCTTATAGGGATTTTATCTCACCTCTTTCTTTGATTTATATCCCCAAGTTACTAATTATACTAAGTAGTACATGAGGGCCACTAAGAAGCTAGAAAATTAAAAAATTAATAATATTTATGTTTTATTTTTCAATTTTATGTTTGTTCCTAATTTTAAAAAAGATACTAAACCATTGGATCCTAACATTGTAACACTATTATAATGCTTATCATTAAAATGATGTAATAATAATGCAAAAAAATAAGGGTCTCTATAGTTGGAATCAGAGCACAATTTATATAATATTTGAATTAGGATAAGAGAACATTAGTGAAACCCATTAGTATGGTACAAATTATATGTAATCACCCAAAAAAAATTATTTTATAAAAATTATAAACATAGGTATCCCAAAAGATACACCTTTAATGTTAATTTAACAAAGGTATCAATTATTTATTCATGGAATTTCGACTAATGTTTTGTTCAATGCATTTCTATTTTAGAAAATAGTGTGAACCAACATAAACTATGCCAACAATCTGTGTGAGTGAAAATATAACAAATTTCAAAATGACATACCTAATACCCTAAGAGGTGGATTTTAAAATTTCATATTGATTGATACATAGATATCTCAGGCCATGAATAATAATTTGAATAATGTGGAATGTACTCTATTACCTAAGTGGTAGAAACTAGATTTCGAGCCTTTTATTCATCAAATGCCAACAAAATATAGTGGATCTTATGATCCACTTGTCATAGAATAGTGAATCAACTCAATATAGAAGTAAATATCTCTTCATCACTATTCTGAGAGAGAGATGGCGACAATAGGTTATTATATTTTAGATACAATTGTTGATCAAGGGTGGGTAGTGACTAATAAGACCAAGGAGAATGATAAAATTGAATATAATGATTGAGATGAAATTTAGAAAATATTTTATTACAATTATTTCCTTCAAACACTTCAGTTGAAGATGGAAATAGAATTTATAGAACTATGAAAAAAGGATTGTGAATCTTTCATGAATGATGATAAAAAATTTCACAAGGCATTCTCAATATGCCTCGTATTTTTTTATCAATAACGACAGGAAAAAATATTTGTTCTTTAGTATTTTAAAATCAAACATTTGAAAGGATCTATAAATTGGATACAATGGGAGTTATGAATAAGTCACTTGATATTCTCTCAAAGTAGGGATGGAGTCATGAGATTTTTCCCTCAGATATGGTCAAATAAAATGATAGAAAAAGTTTCTACCTAGAGGATCTAATGGAAAAGGTGGAAGGAAAACACAAACACTCCAATGTAGAGTATATAGGAATTAGCATCTTAGTAATTTCATTAACGGTATGTGAAAATGATTCATGTGTGGGAGAGAAGGCTATAATGCTCATAAATATTAGAGATACATAATGATTCTGACCAACGTGATGGATGAATTGAGAGAACCACCCATAGTTAAATGCTTTTAAATGTAGGGAGAAAGGGCACGATGTAGGCCAGTAAACTAAAACTAGACTCCTTGAGAGTAATTAATATCAACATTTAAAAAGAGAAAAGAGTAAGGGAAATATTATTCCCTCACTACTATTGATGTAGACCCCGAAATTGATGTGGTGATAGGTATGTTGGTTTTTCATTCAAGAAGAAGAATTCAAAATTTGATTCTGGTTCTATAAATTCTTCCATATAACTCAATATTATTAGAAGTATTCACACACCACATAAAAATATGGAGGTTGGGTTATCATTGGGAATGGAAAAGGGAAATTATTGCATTCAAATTATATAAATCATCCATGGTAAATGTTTTCAGACTCAACATCCCAAAAAATATTGTCATGTATCCTTTGGTTCAGATTAATGTTATTTCTGATCTTTGATTGGCTATTTTAATACCAATCCATCATCAACAATTAGGAAAAAGATATCACTCTTTATATCCTTAAGAATTCCTTAATTCACTATATTAATAAAAAAGAAGACGAATATCCATCAGATTTAACATCTCAAATATGATATTATATCCTTTTGAGAAAATGTAACTAGATAAATTAAAGGAGACAATAGAGATAATCATGCTCCATGACATTCCCATTGTAAGGGACTACACTGATGTGTACCCTGGGAAATTTCCTATTATTCAACCTAACTAAGAGGTTGAGTTCTATATAGAAATTATTCCTAGATCTCTACTGATATCGAATTCTCCATATATAATGACCACCATTGAGTTTGATGAACTGAATAATTATTTACAAGTGAATCTTGACATGGGTTTTATACACCTAAGTGCATAACCATAGGGTTGTATTTTCATAATTGTCATGAAGAAGGATGGAACAAGTCACCTTTGCATTGATTATCGGGAGCTTAAAAAAATAACGATTAATAGAAATTATCATCATACATAGATAAATGGCATGTTTGATCCACTACATGGTTCCCTGTATTTCTCTAAGGAGTACCTTTGGTTAGGATATTACTGATTAATAGTGATGAGGGAAGATATTCCCAATACTTTCATTCAAATGAGGTATGTACACTATGTGTTTATAGTGATTCCCTTAGGAATCTCTAATTCTATACCAATATTCATAGACAAAATGAATAATTCCATTATAGATTTCCTTGAAATATTTATTGTATTATATGTACATTGGAGGAAATTCAGGCTTTCCCAACAGTTTTATTCCAATATATTGTTCAAATCATTTGTATACTATTTTGGGAACAACATATACCAACAATATGAATAAACTATTGGTATAAATCTTTTATAATCATGCTTTCACAATATTTTTAGTAAACCATTGAAAAATATTTAATTTTTATAATGTATACAAATGGTTTTTAAAAATATTGGAAAGGAATATATTTCCCAATAGTTTTTTTAAACCGATGGGAATGTTTTCCCCCAATTACATAATAGCTCAAATTCCCCCATCTGCATGATTGAAGCCCTAAACAGATGTTCTCTCGATGCTATCTCTTTACCCAAGGCTCTGATACACCTTCCACCCTATAGATTAATCTTCAATCATGTAATTTTTTTTGTTCTACACTTCAAATCGGTATGTGATGGCTTAGTTTTAATGTTCCCTATCTATTGTTTTTTTTATGTACTGATTTGGTTTAAACTGGAGGAGAGTGTCGTTTGGGGCATGGTATACACAATAAGTGCACTTGGAATAGATTTTTGTTTTTGTTCTACACATCAAGTGTCATGATTGTGTGAATCATGTTTATTTTATAATCTTCGTAGACACTCCTTCCATGTAGAGTTAGTGAACCATATGAACTAATGGAGGTGATGGTGTATCCCCATTGAAATATGGTAAAGGGTTTATTTATTCATATTGTCTAAAGGTGGGTAATTGATATATGGATGATCAATGTTAGTGGATTGGGGACCATTGGGGTAGTGGTGTCGGTGGTTTTCCATTTTTTCAATGGGGTGATATGGTAGTTTCTATAAACTATATTTTTATTGAAAATTGGATTTGGATTTGGTATTTATAGTTTTTGTTCACGAAATTATGGTAAGGGAAGTGATATTGAGGAAGAATTGGGTGTTAGTTCATTGATGGATTGTAATTGTGATGTTGGTTGTATTGGGTATAGGTAATGTTTATGATATTATATGGGTATTGCCTCCCCTGAACACCTCCACCCCCCCCCCCCCCCCCCCCCGTGGACACCCCCTCCCCAAATGGACACCCCCACCCACCTGGACACCCCCCACCACATTGGACAACCTTCCCTGCACCCCCTGCACCCCCACCCCCTAGGTACCCCCACCCCCTTGGACAGCCCTCCCCCATCCCCCTAGACACACCTCACCCCCTAGACACCCCACCCCATGGACACCCCTCACCTCCAAGGACACCCCCACCCATCCCCCTCGACACCCCCACCCCCTCGACACCCCCTCCCACCCCCTAGATACCTCTACCCCCTGGACTCCCCCACTCACCCACCCACCCCCCTTTATACCCCCACCCTCTTGGATACCACCCCCCCACCCCACTCCCTGGACAACCCCACCCCCCAGACAGCCCCACACCATTGAAAATCCCCCCCCCCCACTCACAGAGACATCACCCCCTACTAGACACCACCACACGCCCTGGTCACTCCCACCCACATTCGACAACCGGCCCCCTTATACAACCCCCAATATTTCCCCCACCCCCACCCCCCCGGACACCACCCCACCTCCTGGACACCACTACACTACCTGGACACCCCCACCCCCTCGACACCCCCACCCCCTGGACAACACCCCCCCCCCCCACCTCAAACACCACACCACCTCTTGGAACCCCCCCCCCCCAGACACACCCTCCCCCTGGACATCCCCCACCCCCTCATGGACACCCCCACTCCCTTGAATTTTCCCCCAAGTCACCACTCCACCTCCTTCATATCCCCTCCCCCTAGACACCCCACCCCTTGGATATCCCCCCACCCCTCGTGAACACCCCAACCCTCTTAGACCTCCCACACAGACACAATCCCACCTCCTGGACACTGCCATGTACTGGCCCCCCACCCCACCCCACACCCTAGACACCCCCACACAATTAATACTTTGAATTTGGGTATTGGGTGTTAGGAAATATCCTAACATTTAAAAATATTTCCATTTTTCAGCATCAATAAATTATTTAAAAAACTCTATTTGAACATTATTCATCTTTGATGAAATGAATTCAAATTGTAATATCTTGTAAAATGTTTTACTAGGTCTATTGTGTCCTCTAGTATGTGAAAAATAAAAAAAAATCCAAAACACATTTCACCCCCAATTTAGTCACACATAACTGAATTAGTATATCTTCACATTATTTTAATAATAAGGTATCAACACATGAATATTTCTATACATAGACTAGAAAACCCTTACATTATAGATCTATAAAATGTTGATATATTACCCAATTTTTAAAATAAATTTCAATCTCATCATTCGAATTTTCCATGTACATGAAATCAGGCTTCTTTTCCCCATGGAACCCTTATATTATGACATGAAAATCCTCTTACTTCTATTTAATCCTTTTAGGATCATGATCCACATGTATGACCATGATGTTTCAATCCATGAGGAACTATTCACTATCATTTTTAGATTATATTTCCCATTTATTCAGAATATTTATTATGAATATCACTCAAATAATATACTAAAATATAATATTTCATTGATCTAAAATTTAATCAACTCTTGAATAATTGTCCTCCACAAGTGTACATGATCTTGTACATTCTTCTATAGTTATTAAAAGATATTAAAAACCATCCATGAACATTTATTTGGTCTTAAAACACTCTCTAGATCTCATGTTATCAATTTATTACTTAGTTTATTGAATACTGGAGAATAAGGGGATTCTTCTCCTTCAAAGGCTCATGGATTCGAAATACCTCATTCACTTTGACACAAGATGTATAGGTCTCTAAAAATTCTTCCATAGATTATATATCTTCTATCAATATGTAAAAATATCATTGTATTATAATTATAATTGATGTCAATATCATGGGTTTAAATTAATTTATATTATTTTGTCATAAATACAGTATTTTTTTGTCTTTTTATATAATGATTATCATATAGAGTAGTGTGTTAGTTGTGGATTCATATAAAGTGAACAATTCCGGTTTATGAAAATATAATTTCAATTAAAATTAAATATTATTGGATTTATTATGTTGATATTATTTTTAAATCTTTTTATAGAATGGATAAAAGTGGGATTTATGAAACCGATCTGATCTCATCTGATTTTCAAAACATTTTGGAGTGATTTTTAGATTTTGGAATTCATAATTCTTCAGATAGTGGTCACATACATTTCCCTTTTTACTAATGTTTTGTAAGAACTTGGCTGAGCCGTGAAGAAGTAATCTAACACATAACCAAATATGTTTTTCAAGAAAACTACTATGTGTGGTATCACAATGGGGATAAATTGAAATCTCAAATTGCTGATGATCCAAATGAGAGGACTAGATTTGGGAATTTTTTATAAGACTGGTTTCCATTTATTCTTCATCATGAAAAATAATGGATGCCAACTCAAAAAAGACTTTTATATGAGAACACATGATGTGTCTAATGATAATGATGAGGTAGATATTGTATGAAAAATTGAATGATGGTTCCACAAATCTTGTATATTGACAATGCGGTAAAATGAAAAAGATGGAATTTTTAATCTGATTAATTCATGTGAAAACATTGTATGGTATTTAAAATACTGTCATTGAATAGATTCTTTCCTTCTTGAAGGACCAACTTCCAAATGATGTAGATTTTCCCTTAACCCACTATATGGAATGGAATTTAGTTAAAGAACATAGATTTTCAAGAATCAAAATTCATGCTTTCCAAAAATATTTTAGTTTATTCTGGGAGGAAAATAATGAAAAAAATGATTGTAGAATATTTTGTGCATCCCGCTGGAAGCCAAAAGCTGGTGGAACACCATCCCGTGTCACATAGAAAATAATATGGAACATTTAATTGATCCCTAAAATCTAGAATTTTTTTTCGTCTAATGAAGTATCTATAAAACATTGATGACATGATACTAAGAGAAAGAATACTAATGATGATTTGCTTCACCCTATAGATGGATTTACATGGATGATATTTGACACTCGATATTGTATTTTTTCAGCTGATGTGTTTAATATGAGGTTTTTTGTTTCATGTATTAATCTGTTTAGGTATATACATACTTCCCATAGCACATGGCCGATTTTTATACAAATTTATAACCTTCCCCCATAGTTGTGTATGAAAAAACCTTAATCATTCAGGAGTATACACATATCTTTCCCTCCTAATCCTGACAATGATATAGACGTATACATGCAAATTTAAATAAAGTAGTTGAAAAATATTTGAGATGTGGGTGTGTGCACATATGATCCATGTTTTAAAGACATATTTCTAATATGTGCTACTCTTATGTGGACGATCAATTATTTTTTTATTTATGAAGAGATGTTTGGATTTTGCACACAGGGAAAACTATCATGTCCTGTTTTTATGAAGAATAAATCATCTAGATGACTGAAACTTCATTGTAATTTCAGTTTAATGGGACATCTGTGATTATTTCCAATAGATGATCCATATATAAATAATCGTCAAATATTTGAAAATACCATGGATAATGATGATCTGCCTCATTGTTTGTCTAGAACTGATGTTCCAAATTAATTGAAATATTTCAATTTTTTATTCATGAATAGTCATTTCAAATTTGGAATGATAAATAATTTTTTCACTAAAACATATAAAAATTTGAAGAAGAGTAGTATCCTCTTTGATTTTCTTTATTGTTCAACCAATTTGTTACGTCAATGATTATAAATAATGCACATTGGAAAAAAATATGTGAAATGTTTCATTTGATTCTTCTAAATGATATGGGAATGACAAATGATAATTTATGGTCTTGGAATGACTTGGTGGATTGGTGCATCAGATCAGAATTGCATCTTGTGCGTATTAGTGAAAATAAATGGGAAGTTCCATATGCTTCTTATGGGATGACACCTACATAAAAAATGAATTTCTAGATTTACTCGAGACTATTAAGGTTCCTTGTGTATATTCAAGCAAAATATCTAAATGGGTCAACAGAAGAAATTTGAAGCTAAAATCATTGAAGAATCAATATTATCATGTCTTTATGAATGAGTTTATTCCTATATAAACTCATCATCTTTTGTCCAATAATGTAAGGGTTGCTGTTATTTGGTTGTTCCATTTGTTTATAGAAATTGTTTCAAAGAATTTTTCCAAGTACTTCTTCTAAAAAAATGTTGGCAGATTCCCCATTAATTTTGTGCGATATAGAGAAAATAATTCCTCTATTATTTTTCACATTCATGCAGCATCTCACTCTTCATATTCAAAATAACATACTTCTCAGATTACCTATTTCCTTTCTCTGGATTTATCCAAATGAAAAAAAATTTACACATAAATGTATTATGTAGGAAACAGGAATCATAATGAAGGTGCTATCATGAATGGTTACTTGGCTCAAGAATGAACAGATTTATACTCTATGTATTTTTATGATCTTACTATAAAAATTAATATACCAATGGGATATAAAGAAGAATAGTATGAGAAAATTGAACTATTTTTTCCATCACTTCCTCAAAAAGAATGATTTCATGGATCTTATACATTGACGAAATTAGGCCATGAAGAGCAGGAGATGGAACATTTCACAATTTTGTTCAACTGTGATTTGTTCAATTACTACATCAGGTATGTAAATTGAACATGTGTATCTTACATATATATCTATTAAGCTATTTTTATTTTTATCTATAGGGAACATAAAGCAATGATAAACAGAAAGCATTGTTCGTTGCCTTTCAGAAGGGGCGAGACTTTTCATAGCAAAGAGTTTTATGCTTGGTTATAATTGAATGTAAAAATATTACTATTTAAAATATTCAATCATTTATTAATTATCGTTAATATTCATTTATATTTCAGATATTGAGTTTTCATGCTAAATCTACCACTGAGGAAATATGTGATTCTTATTTTTGTCCTAATACAATGGTTTGTGATTGTAAATAAATTTTTATCAATGGGTACATATTTATTATCACTGAACGATAAAAGGACATGATAACCCAACCTAATGGTTTTATGGTTACATTCACAATAGACTATTGTTCCAATAAATCAGATAGTAGATGACAATTTCAAAATTTAGGTTATTATGTAGTCATAGAAAAAATAATAATATTGGATTATTACCCTCATGAATGAATCATGATGATGAAATTCTAGTTCTTTGATTCGATGATGAGGCAGGGGAGATCTATTGATGATTATGGATTTTGAGTAATTGATATAACATTCACTCTTGCAACCGATGAAACATAATTATTGGCAATAATTGAAAAAATATGTTTTTTATGTCAAAGACCATATTCGACCTGAATTTAGTGTCATAATTTATGTAATTCCAAGACATATTTTTGATTATCGTGATGATGTAATTGAAACCATCCCTACTACCATTGGAAAAAATCCTTTAATTACTTTTTATCACTCCAATAGCTCAATTTTCAGATTTGACTGTGAACCTGATGTTTTGGTGGGAAATATATAGAATCATCCATCCTAGTTTTTAATTCCTTTTGTTTATCTTGACTTGGGTTGTTATGTTTGGTACTATTCAAATTGATTTAATATTAATTACAAATATGTTGTATCCGACTTGACCATTTTGTGAATTTTCAATCTTTATTGGTTGCATTTTTTTAATTTCATTTTCTAATTTTGTATTGAACTATATTCAAACCTACGAATCCCACATTTATAACATGGTGAAAATTTGAATGGTTTATTAACCATGTTAAAAATTTGTATAACTCTAAGAAATTCCATTGAAATTTCACAAGGTAATGAACATGATGGATTGTCTTATTCTTAAAAACATGTATAAAAACCTCCATCATCTACCAAGGCTAAAAAAATTAAAATTTTCCTTAAATTTGAAAACTGATTTACCCTTTATGAATTTGGTAGATATATTATCCTTGTTCATGTGTTTACATCATAATTTAAAACTATATTATGGGTTTAATCATACATAATATATATCTTACTGAATTTTTTAGAGGCATAATTCAGTATGCTCTCTCTCTCTTGGTTGTTGACTGAATTAATTCCTCAGAATCATTGTTCCGTTATTTTAATAGATAGAGGGAACTTAGTAAATAACCATCCTACTAAAAATTAAATTTTTTTATTACTTCTTGTATGATTTTTTAGTTCATTATATATCCATTGAGGCTCACCTAAAATAATTGATAGTTAAATTTTCCAGAAATCCCCATATTCCCTCTCATATATTTTTTTTCTAGATTACACATTAGTTATCATTTTATAATTACTTCCATATTTTTTTCAAAAGCAGGAAATATAGCCAATTGAAGAGAGGCAACGCAAAAAGATGATGTACAACAAATGTTGTATGGATGAGATGGGTATTAAACCACTACTACATGTACTGAGTATTTTACGTCAAATTTATATATTTAAATAAAATATAATGTCCTGCAATTAAATGTGTTTTAAATTTTTTTGCAGGATCCACCTCTTAGGAGAAAATCATTTGATAAGAATCCTAGTAGTGGCCCTAGTATCAGGGTGTTCTTATGAGGGGGTGGTATGACAACGAACCAATTTTTTCGGCGTAACCGATTAGACCATACCCCTCCCATTGACATATCATCTATCCCACATTCTGATACTGTTGTGTCGTTAGGGACAAATGAGATATTTAGGCCTCCCATGATTTCAAATCCCTTCACATCTGAGTATCCTCAAACATCTTTACCAAATCCAGTGATGATTCCCACTCCCCATCCAGCATTTTTCCAACCATCCATGCCATCTTAATTAACTTATACTTCCTTCTCTACAAGCTTATATATTTAATCTAATTTGACTCCTACTCCACCACAATCTGTCCCTATAGAGTATAAATTGGTACCCACTCAACTAATAAAGGTTGTTCCTTTAGTTTTTACAGATCCAGCGGTGCCCATTGATTAGACTGTGGCATGTATATTTATAGAACCTTATCAAAATTTTAAGCCACTATTTATTTTAATTATAATAGTTACTGATAAAATATTTGTTTTTCTTCCATAATAGATACATCTAAAGATAAGAGGTAGTGGAGTACACCCATGTGTGTGGTGTGGAACCACTAAACATTGTTTATGGTGGACTACAATGAAGACAATCAAATGATTGAAATAACAAGTCATCAATGTTGGAGTTTTTTGGCGACGCTTTGCAAATACTCTGACAACAATCATGTCATCCCGCTCTCATGGAGACAGTTTCCATATGAAGTCAAGGATAATTCTTGGTCAGAGATATTGGTAAAAAAAATTGTATTTAATGAAATATATTATATTCATATTTATATGAATTAATATTTTGGTGTTAGCTTCGGTTTAATTTTCCTGAGGGTGAGGGAGCACGACCCGCATGTCTAAATTATTTATGTGAGCTTTAGAGAGAATATAAGCATGATTAATATACTGGCTGGCGTTCTTGAGTTGGCACAATGTTAGAGGAGGTACCTATCATGGATGATTTTTCGATAAAACAATATTGGTAGATGATTACTCATTAGAAGACTATCTAGTTTAAGGTCTTATTCAAATTTGAACTATTTAAATGAGTATTTTCATGTTTTTCATTAATACTATCTTTTTTATTATTGAATTTTATTTAGGAATCATCTGGAATAATTAATAATAACCTTAATGAAAAAAATAAATCCACACATTAGGATGTACTATGATGTCAGGTCATGAGAGGAAGCGAGTATGAGAGTTTATAATTTTTCATTACGACTTTCACATTCTATTGTTTTATCCCTAATTTATTCGATTGCTAATTTTTTTATATAATTTTTGATATGAAATTAATTATTGTTGACCAATTTTTTAATTATGGGTTCCTATATTCAATGTCATTGTAGAGGCAATCATTAAATATTGAAGGATGTTTTCCTCGAACAAAACTATTTTGCTCGAGTAGAGGGAAGAAATATGGAAGTGAAGTTAATGAATGTTGATTTCAAATTCTAATATCTATTTTGAAACATAAAAATATATTTATATTCATAATAGGCTACTTTATAGGAACTTGATGCCTAAGAACCTGACAATTTTCTTTCCAAATGATCACTTGTATCAGGTGTTGGGGGATGAGCACCCTAGAAGAGTATGATGCCGACCTTGGAAAACGGTTGTCCTGGCGAGGTATTGGCCCTCCTCAGGAATGAGTTATAGTGACACTGAGTTCTAGAAGGTTAAGGAATAGGTAGAACATGATGAAAATAGTTCCATAGAGAGAGTAGAATAATCTTCTATGGAAAACACTGTAATTATGAAACATATGGAAGTATTACATCTAACATATCCACCATAGGACAACATAGCTTGTGATGAAGATATGTAGTCGATGTGTTATCTATATATTGCACCATGTGTTAGTTCTTGTTGTGGATGAGATGATGGTGAGGAGGAGGATGAGGCGGAGGTGGAGGGAGAGGAGGATGCCAGGTTGGGGGAGGAGGTTGGGGAGGAGGCCAAGGTGGGGGAGGATGGTGAGGATGAGGGAGAGGAAGAGACCAAGGAAGAGTATGACAACGAGGTGGAGGGAGTTGAGGAGGGAGTGGATGATGATGGGTATGATTATGAAGATGGCGACGAGGCTGATGATGATGTTTATGATAGTGATGGTGATAAGGGAAAGATTGATTTGTTACATATTTGACTAATATTACTAATATTTGATGTTTGATGATTTGTTGAGCCTGAATATATGTATGACTATTTAGGCCACATTATCTTTATTTATTTATTGATAAATAATAAAAATGAAATTTATAATTTGTTAAGACTGAATATATGTGTCACTAGTTCACCCCTCCCCTGGACACTCCAACCCCCTTTGGATAGCTCCCCACCCCCTGAACACCCCCACCCCCTGGACACCCCCACCCTCTGGACAACCCCACCCTTATTGACACACCCCACACACCTAAACATCCCCACCCATGTGGACAGCCCCCACACCTCCTAGACAGCCCCTTCACCCCATACCCCACCTGCTTGGACAACCCCCCCCCAGACAACGCACCCGCTTGGACACCCCCCACTGAATACCCCCCCCCCCACCCACAAGATGGATACCCCCACCCCTAGGACAAACCCCACCCCCTTGGACAACCCCAACCCCCTGGACAACCTACACCACCTGGACACCCCCACCCCCTGGACACCCCCACCCCACTAGGACACCCCCACCCCCTGGACACACCCACCGTATTGGACAACCCCCCCCCCCCCCCACAACCCCATGACACACACACACACCCCTGGACACCACCACCCCCAGGGATATCCCCCCACCCCCTTGGACACCCCCACCCCTCCTGAACAACCCAATCCACTTGGACAACCCCCCACCCTTCTGGGCACCCCTACCCCTAAACACCCTCACCACCTTGAAAAACCCCACCCCTTGACAACCCCACCCCATGGAAAGCCATCACACCCCCTGGAAACCCCTAGGAAACCCCTGGACATCCCAACACCTTGGACAAGTCCCAACCCCGTGGACACCCCCCCCCCCTCGGACACCCCCCACACTGGACACCCCCACCCCCTTGGACAACCCCAACCCTGGACACACCACCCCAGGAAACCCCCCTGCCCATTGGACACCCACTGAACACCCCC
Source organism: Viscum album (assembly GCA_963277665.1). Taxonomy (NCBI): domain Eukaryota; kingdom Viridiplantae; phylum Streptophyta; class Magnoliopsida; order Santalales; family Viscaceae; genus Viscum; species Viscum album. The sequence continues at coordinate 1,380,602,697 of OY728152.1, forward strand.
AACCCCTTGGAACCCCCACCCCTCCCCACCCCATGGACACCCCCCCCCCCCGGACACACCCCACCACCCTAGACAGTCGCCACGCTTGGACAGTCCCCCACCCACATGGGCATCCCCTGCCCCCTGGACACCCACACCCCATAGACACACACACCCCTTGGGACAACCCCACTGGACACCCCCACCCCCTTAGACACCCCCACCCCCTTAGACATCCACCACACCCCCTAGAAACTCCACAACCCCCCTATGATACCTCCACCCCCTAGGACATCCCCCACCCCATGGATCCCCCCCCCCCCCCCCGCCACTACACCACTACACCACTACCCTAGATCCCCCCCCACCCACCCAACCACCCCCAAGGAAAACCAACACTCCTCCCTGGACACCCCCTAGACACCCCACCCCCTTGGACATCCCACACCCCCTGGACACCCCCACCCCCTGGACACCCCCATAGAAATCCCACCCCCATAAACTGCCCACCTTCCACCCACAATACCACCCCCACCCTAGACAACCCTCACCCCCTTGACACCCCCAAACGCCTTAGATTGCCCCTAGATATCCACCACACCCCATGGACACCCCCTAGACACCACCATCCCCTTAAAAAATCCCCACCCCCGGGACACCCCCACACCCTGGACACCCCCACCCTCTTGGACAACCACCCACCCACCCCTGACACCCCCACCCTACCCCCTTGGACCCCCCCCCCCCCATGGACAACCACAACACCCCCACCCCATTGGATAGCCCCCACCCCTGGAAACCCCCACCCCTGGACACCATACACTCTTAGACAGTCCCCCCTACCCCTCCCCCAAGACCGCCCCACCACCCCTGGACACCCCCTACACCCCCACACCTATGACATCCCCCCCCCCCACCACGTAGACCTCCACCCCCTGTGGATCAAATTATCAAGTCGTCTGTTTAAGTAGATGTTTTTTTTATGTTTTCTAGTTTCCTATGGTGTATTTTGTTGGTTGTATATGTTTTATTCTAAATTCTGTATACTTTACTACAACTCTAGTGGTGTTATTCTGATGGAACACTATTTGAAACATAAATATTATCTTTGGTATTATTTTTAATTTTGTATAGTGTATTGAAATTTTAGGTAATTGGACATGTAATTGGGGGTAGTTAATTTTTTATGGTGTATTGGTTAGTATTGGAATTATAGGTAATTGCAGAAGGGAAGGCTGGTACTTGATGTTGTTGGAGTTGCAACCACTATATGCCAACAGTTTCAAAACTGTTGTTATAGATATGAAAATCGAATCTATACCAATGGTTTCATCAAATCATTGGTAATAGTCTATACCAATGTTTTACAAACCATTTGTATAGACCTATTTACTAAATTTTTACCAATAGTTTCTATAAACTATTGGTAAATGTATTTAACAATGGTTTTCTAAACCATGGATATATCTATATATTTAGTTATACTGAAACGGTGTAAAACTATTGGTAAAAAGTTATACCAATGGTTATAAAAAACCGTTAGTATAATGTACTATAAAATGACATACCCTAATAGTTTGTGAATAACCGTTGGGATTTTTCTATCCCCATGTCTTAGGAGCAAACAGTTTGGACAACCGTTGGTATATATTATATCAATGGTTGTATAGCCTTTACAAATAGTTTAAATCCATTGGTATATTATAGATTTCCAATAGTGGTAGATGGTATTTTAATTTAATAAAGTAGAATGGGGGACATGAGGATCATTTGAATAATGTGATAAATGATTTTTAGGGGATTAATTTTATGAAAAGTACATCAAATTCGAGTCTTGGAATGAGGAAGGATAATTATGGGGACATGTTTTAACTAGAAAAGAAATATTTGTAGACCCTTACAAGACAACGGAAATCAAATTGTGGATGAGGAAATTTTTTTAATGGAGAACCATAGTTTCCTTGGTCTAGCATTGTATTATCATATATCTGTGAAGAACATATAAAAAGTTTCAAACCCACTAACCAATTTGACATAGAAGGGAAAAAAATAAATCTGCACTACTGAATGTGAAGACTAATTCGATGATTTAAAAAATAGGCTTATCAACGTACCATTAATAACACTTCTCAAAAATGGGGAACTATTTGTGGTATACAATGATACTTCATGAAATGGATTATAATTTTCATTGGTGAAAATGATAAATTAATATATTATGCCTCATTTTAGTTGAATATTCCAAGAAAAACTATCCCATACATGTTCCATAGTTGGATTCCATGATCATCACATTGGAAATATATAAGAATTATCTTTATGGGGAGAGGAATGAAATATTTATAGATAATAATATTATCAATTATATATTCACATTGAAGGGGATTATTAAATACCAGTAATGATTGTTTTAGATCATCATGGGTTATGAATATTCAATAAACTACCATCCAGGAAAAGAAAATAAAGTGGAAGATGATCTAAGAAGAAGTGATCCTAAAACATTATTACTGATGATAATTAAGAAGAATACAATCTTCTGTGATTTTAAAAGGTTAGTAATGGTAATAAATAAGGAAGCTACATAATCAATATATTCTCAAATGATTTATCAACCATACCTTATGAAGAATATAGTGAATTGTCATTGAAATGATATCAAAATTTAGTATAAGATGGAATCCATGAAAAATGGAAAATCCATAAATTTAAAAATTGATTATGAAGGAATTTTTTTATTTGGGTTACGAATATGTGTACCATCCTATCTAGAGACATATAATGATTTTTTTGAGTGAATCACACAGCTCAAACTTCCCTATTCACATAGGGGTCACAAATTTGTATCGATATCTTCAACAGAATTGTTGGTGGGAGAATATTAATGAGTTTACTGAATATAAATAAGTGTTCCTAGTAATTCTTCAATGGATGGATAAAAGGAAAGTATTCTAAGGGGATAATGAAACCATTAACCATACCAACATGGAAATTGGAAAAACTCACCATCATCCTTTTTGCTGGATATCCTAATAAATCCAAAGGAAACAATTCTATAGATGTTTTGAAGATCGTCTAACAAAGATAGATCACTTTAACTAAATTTAAGAGGACATATCACTAGATCAACATGCACAAATATAAATTAGTGAAGTGTTATGGCTTCATGGAGTGACACTATTGATTGTATCAGATAAATATCAGATATGAACCTCCATGTTCTAGAAAATTCTCATACATTCTCTAAACACTGAGAGAAGCATCAGTATGGATTATTATCATCAAACTAGTGGTCAATTATAAGTAATATTATGGAACTATAAGAAATATTTTGATAATGTTTTATGGAATTAAATGGTTTATGGGACAAATATATGCCACTAGATGAGTTCTCTTACAATAACAATTTCCATTCCAACATCCAAATGGCTCATTATGCAACCCATAATGTGAAACGATGGATAACACAGACATGTAGGGATGAATTTGGTAAACATATGCTTATAGGGCATAAAATGATTGATCAGATGGGGGAAAGGTGATACATGTTTAGTATCGCATCAATATAACATAAAGCTACTGGGGGAGATATGTCCAAAATCATTCATGGGGCCTAGAGTTTAAGGTTGGGGACATTGCATCTTTCTATATACCTTTATGGAGTTAGATCACGAGATTTGGGAAGAAAGTAAAGATGAGTCTGAGGTACATTAGTTTCATCTTTATTATTGATCATGTTGGTGTTGTGACATTTATAATAGAAAATTCAACAACCATGTCTCAAGTACACAATGTTTTCCATGTATCCATTTTAAGGAAATACTTACCAGATCCCTCAAAGGTGGTTATATTGTATATATATGATAGTTATGATATCTAAATAATTAATATTATTATGTAGATAATGGTCTATTGACAACTTGTAAATACTATATACTCTTCTACTTCTTTTGGTATTGAAAATGGTTTTTAAAATGGTTTTTTTTCAATATATTTAAATGATATATTGTGATTGAAATGTGGAAATGTAATATTTCCTTTGTGTTTGTTTTATGTGTTATGAATATGTTATGGTTCTTGGGAATTTTTATTTATAGAAGTGCTTTGGTGGTAAACCTAGGGTGGGTGAGCCCGAGATAGCTCTCCAATGCATTGGGTAATGTGACAGAGGTAAAGGTGAATGTTTCTCCTAAGATATTTAGGGAATATATTGTGATGGGTATTCCAAATGTTACTCCTTATAGCTATGAAAGATAAAACATAAGTATATTATGGATTCCAAAAGTTACATTTATGATTTTTGATTACTATGTGTTATTCCTGAATCTAATTTTTTCATGAGGTATGTAAAAGAGTTTTTGGTTTGTATGTATTGATGAACTAGTGTTTTTTTCTTTGTTTTATAACACTTAATGAGCATTTTATGCTCATCCTCGGTATTGAAATGTTTTTCATAGGGCATAAATATGAATAGGGTCAAGGATGGGATCAAGGAAAACCATGCTGTCTAAAACATGGAAGCAGACATGACTCATTTTTTCAAGAGTTTTCATTTTATTAACAAAATTGAAACTGAGTAGAAGTGTCTACATTGAAATTTTGAGATGTAATGTAATATTTATTGCCTAACTCTCTAAAAATATAAACATGAAAATATCATCAATGTGAATTATTCATTTAATTCAAGATTAAATATTGTTTTCAGGCCGAGTCCTTATAGTTCATATCAGAGATCACATTAGACTACTTTAGGAGATAGAATATAGCTGAATTAATATCCATAAATTATTATTAGTTTAAATTGTGATTGAAATGATATAGAATTTATAGGTTACCATGTTTCTTCTCCAAAGATTTTATTGTGTTTATAATGGTTTTCCGTAGAGGAAACAGGGCAGCTATGTCGGGACAACATTAGGAGGAAGTCAACCTTCCAAATCCGCAACCTGAGATGGTCGAAATCAGAACTGAACAGTTTGTTTTAGTGATGTAACAATTGAATCAGTAAATAAATATTAGTGGTATCCATGCATTAGATTATCCAGATGAACCAAATAGGAACATGTCCATAGTGGATCATTTCATGAGGAAACATCCTCTATCATTCAGATGATTATCTGACTCTGTGCTAGCAGAAGGGTGGATTAAAGCACTAGAGAAAATGTTTTATGTCATGGGGTGTTCAAATCATGAAAATTTTAGTCTTGTTGTTTACTGTTTTGAAGGTGAAGCTGATCAGTGGTGGCCGATAGTGAAAAATATCAGGGATATTGAGGATATCGATGCTCTTGATTAGAATTAATTCAATGGTTTGTTCATTGAGAAATATTTTCCAAATTTGGTTCGTCTTAGGATGGAAAAACAATTCCTATAATTAAGGCTGGAGGATGACTCAGTGGCTGCTTATGAAGAAAAATTCACACAACTGGAAATGTATTCTCCAAATTTCATATGAGATCTTGAGAGTAAAATCAACTGTTTTTACTCAGGATTAAAGCCAAATTATCAAAGAGCATTCTCTTCGTGTGAGTCCAAAAGTTATGAAAACAAATTTCATTGCACAGATAAGGTGGAAATGGATTTTTTCGATGATCAGGTGTTCATTAACAAACAACCGAAGAAGAATTCAAGGTGGCAGGAAAAAGGGAAGAACTCTTCAAAAGAGTCTGATGTTAAGAAACTTACGTTTTCAGTTTCCAAAAATTTTGGTAAAAAGCATGATGGGGAATTTCTTTTGAATTTTAGTAAGTTCTACCGATGTGGTAAAATGGGACATAAGCCATATAATTTCACTAAAAAGATCGAGGTAATTTTTACGACAAAATATTATTTACAATCAGCAAAATTTTTTAATTGTAATGAAATGTTACATTATGAAAATGAGTGTCTAATAAAGAACTCAACTAAGGGAAATCAACCAGATTACTAGAAAAAATGGGTGGTGAAATCATTTTCTACTACTTCAGTATATGTTGGCTCATCGAATGAAGTTGTATCAGGTAAATGTTTTGATTTTATTATTATGATAAAGTGTTGTTTGATTCCGGGTCTACACACTCTTTCATTTCTGAGAATTTTTCTAGTAAATTAGGAATTCTATATGAAGATATGAACAGAAAACATAGGGTAAAAACACTTTTATGAAATGTTGAGACAAAAAGAAAACGTAAGAACATTCATGTCCTTGTGTGTGAGAAGAATGTACCTGGAATCCTAATTTTTTTCCACTAGTAGAGTTTGATGTTATTTTGGGATTGGATTGGATTTCTATTTATCATACTAAGATTGAATATAGACCTAAAGAGGTTTCTTTTCAGAAAAATTTTCAGTTTGTGTACAAGAATGAACCCTTTATTTTGATAATATATCAGGAAGCTGAGAATCTTGTAAAATATTGGCATGAATGTAACCTTGCACATATTGTTGAAAATAAAAGATCTGTTGAAATTAGTGATTTTCCAGTGGTATATGAGTACCTTGTTGTTTTTTCTGATGAGTTTCATAGTGTTATACCTGATCAGAAAGTTAAATTTATTGTTGACATAGTTCTTAATGCAAAGCTAATTTCAAAGCCCCTTTATTGAATGGATCAAATTTATCTTTTATTGTTAATGAAGTCATTACAGGAGTTATTAGATAAAGGTTTCATTAAACCTTTCACATCACCATAGGGTTCTCCTGTCTACATTGTTAAAAATAATGATTTTTTCAATGAGACTATGCATTGATTATAGAACATTGAATAACAACAATATTTAGAAAATTTATCCATTGCCTTGTATTGATGATTTGTTTGATCATATCTAGGGATCTCAGTATTTTTCAAAGAATGAATTGAGGTTGGGGTACCATTAGTTTAAAGTAAAATAAGTAGATAATCATAAGATCATATTTCGTATTAGATATGGAAATTATGAATTTTTAGTTATGCCTTTTGGGTTAACCAATGCACCTGCTATATACATGGATATTATGAATATAATTTTCCTTGAATTCTTGGATAGATTGTGGTTTTTTCATTAATGATATTTTGGTTTTTTCTAAAAGTAAAGAGAAGCATTAAAGTCATTTAAGAGTTGTCTTGAAAACCATAAAAGAAAAGAAATTATATAGGAAATTAAAAAGTGTGAGTTTTGGTTACACAAAATTTCATTCCTTGGTCGCATTGTTTCAAACAATGGAATAACTGTTGATCCTGCTAAAACAAAAGTTGTTAAAGAATGGCCAAGACCCACAAATATTACAAAGCTCCACAGTTTTCTTGGTTTGGAAGGTTATTACTGGAGGATTGTTGAAAAATTTTCATGGTTATCTAAACTAATGACTATGTTAACACGAAAAGGTGTCATGTTCATCTGGACAAAATAATGTGATGATTGTTTTTAGTAATTGTAAAGAAGACTAGTGAATGCTCCAGTTTTGACACTGACTTCCAAAAATGGTAAGATTTTTATTCATAGTAATTCTTCATTGAAAGAACTTGGTTGTGTCTTTTTGCAGAATGATCAGGTAATTGCATATGCTACAAGTCAGTTGAAACCTCATGAGTGAAATTACCCTAAACATGATTTGGATTAGCTGCTGTTGTTTTTGCTTTAACAATTTTGAGGCATCATTTGTCTGGTGTAAAATATGAAATATATACTGACCATGAAAGTTTAAAATATATATTCACTTAGAAAGAAATGAACATAAGATAGAGGAGATGACTGGAATTAGTCAAGGATTATGATTCCACGATACTTTACTATCTGATAAAATCAAATAAAGTGGCTGATGCTTTGAGTCAGATAGGTAATGCTACATTTACCATGTTATGTTTGGAATGATATACTGGGGTTTTCTGATTTGATGGACATTGGCATAGAAGTTGTTGGTGAAGGAAATTTTTCTTTATTGTTTCAGGTGTCAGTGAAATCATCTATCTCATACAGAATTAAGCAAGCACAGAAAGAAGACAATGAGTTAACGAAAAAGGTAGAGTTGTTTCAGATGGGTATGTTTCCTGATTTTAATATTGATAATGATTGTGTATTGATATTTTGGAAGAGATTATGCATTCCTTGTGATTCACCATTGATTATTGAGTTGTTTTTTGAAGCTCATAGTTCTCTGTTTTCCGTCCATCCTGGAAGTACTAAGATTTAGAGAGTTCTTTAAGTGTATTACTGGTGGGATTAAATGAAAAGAGATATTGTTTACTTTACTATAAAGAGTTTGACTTATTACCAAGTTAAATTATAGTGATAGTTACCGAAATGGATGCTTCATTCATTACCTGTGCTAGAGTGGAAATGGGAAAATATATCCATGGACTTCGTTGCGGGATTACCGAAGACATCATGAGGAAATAATGCAATCTGGGTTATTATTGATCGATTGATTAAATCAGCTCATTTTCTTCCAATTCGAGATACTTTGCCTCTAGATCAACTTTCTCAGTTATATGTTAAATAGGTAGTCCAGTTTCATGGAGTTCCCCTCTGCATTGTATCTGATCATGATCCCAGGTTTACTTATAACTTTTGGAAAGGCCTTCATCTGTCATTGGGTATTGAATTAAATTTTAGTACATCTTTTCATCCTCAATTATATGGGCAGTTATAATGAACAATTCAGGCCTTGTAGGATATGCTATGTGCATGTTCACTGGATTACCAGCGATGTTGGGACCAACATCATTCTTCGGTTGAATTTTCATATAATAAAAATTTTTATTCCAGAATATAGTTGGCTCTATTTGAGGCATTATATGTAAAGCATTGTTGAACTACGGATTTTTGGAATGAAGTAGGTGAAAGGAAGCTGATTGGACCAGAATTGGTAGAAGATATGACAGAAAAGGTTTAGTTGATTTATAAGAACTTGAGAACATCTTTGAGTAGGAAGAAATGTTTTCCAGATAACCGGAGGAAGGATCTCTCTTTTTAGGTAGATGATCACGTTTTTCTCAACATTTCTCCATGGAAAAGTGTGATGTGTTTGGATCATAGAGGTAGTTCAGTTGGAAGGGAATCTCTATTATGAGGATCAACTACTCCAGATTCTTGAGAGTAGAGAGAATGTTTTACTAAATAAGGTAATTCACTATGTAAAGGTTTTGTGAAAAATCCCTATAGTTGAAGAGGCAACATGGGAATCTTAAAATGTAATGAGGGACAAATACCCCCCATTTATTTGATAAGTGAATAAAATTGGGATAATGTAATTCCAAAAAGAGGGGAAGGAAGTAACATCCTAGGTAAATAAATAATAATACATTTTCATTTTTATTTATATTTTTGAATTAACTATTAATTTTACTTTAAAGGGTATGGTATGTTCGATGGCGTACCTGATCTGCCACAACAGGTTTTTTTGAAATATTATGTTACACAATAATAGTATCATATTATATTATTAAATGGTAGTGAATGCCTAGCCATTGGATTGGCGGGGATTAATATAACTTACTATAATATGATTATACATTTATCCAATAAAAGTCTGAGCATTAAAATGTAAATGAATCTAATTTAAATCATAATTTACTATAAAAGGTAGATTTACTACCTTTTAATTGTATTTAAATCTATTTTTGGTCACTCTTATATGTTCTATTTGACCAAATTAAATTCATCATTAGAATCTAGACGTCCAAATTTACTTTGGGTAATTGTTTAGTATTTTTCTGATAAAAATCATTTTTTAATGAAAATTGAAAAAATGATTTTTTAATTCAATAATACCTTTAATTTTATTAATTATATGAATAGATTCTCTTATTTATTGGTTTTAATGTTTAATTAGATTATATTTTTACCATTTATTCTATTTTTTGTTATTTTAATTAATTTCACTTTGAAATTGGACATAACCAAATGTCAATCTTTTGATAGTTATTATTTCTGAAAAACACGCCTTTTATTTTAAGAGAGGGAATTAATTTTAAATTAATTTTTTCCACTTCTGTGATTTGAATTTGGAAAAATGTACTCCATATTTTGAATTAGGATGTATAAATATTGTTTATAGGTAACTTTAATTTATAGACATTATGAATATCCACTTCAGTAAATATTTTATTTACCGTGGTTAAAGGGTAAATCTGGTAAATAAGGGTAAAGAAATATTAGTATAATAATATAAAATTTCCCTAAAAGGTGTCCCAATAATATTCGTTGATTCACATCCTACCATGTTCATTATTGGGTAGGTTTTGGAACCCCTTGGCGGAACTTTGGAGAGATAATGGAAATTTATTTTAATTAACTTAATGTAAAGGCAAAAATGATATAAACAAATATATTTTGTAAAATAATTTTTACATGTGGATTTATAAGTCATATTTTCAACTATATATATTCATTGGAAAGATAAAAATATTTCCTAAAACATGGTTTTATTTATAATTTTCATACATCTAATAAATTACCTTATATATGACATAATAATGATGTAGTGTTTACCTCGTTAAAAAAAGATTTAAATAAATAAGATTCTAAAGATTTAAATAATATCCAAAAAAATGTAAAATTAAAATTGGATGATTTTATTTAGACCATTATTAAACTTATAATTGACTTTAATAGGTTTTGGACATTTAGAAATAGAAAATAATTATGTAATAAAATAATATTTTCACACATTCCCAAAGTGCCCCTCCCCCCTTATAAAAAGCCCTCACCACAAACTCATTCCCCACACCAATCAAAAACCATGGATTTTCCAACCTCTTCTTAATTAAGCTCCCAACATACCTCACCTAGACCTAGAATCCTTACTTTAGGAATACGTCATGTCAATAATTCCTTTTTGTTCAAACCAGTCGGAGTTACCCAAATTAATGGTAATGGTTTCTCTTAACTTCTTTCTTTTATTTTAATTCTCCAACCCCTACAATATTTTTATTCCCTAATTTTATAACAAAACCAATATAATGAATATAGTTGGATTTTTTTATGATAAGTATTTTAACTATACTTACAAACACCTCCATTTAATGGGTGAAAAACATACTATTTTTGTGGATGGAAAACTAATGCCTCATGAAAAAATAATCATTCGATTATCTCCTACTGCCACTAATGGTAGCCATTAAGATGGAAATATATTTATATATGATATATATTATGTTTTTTTCTTTCTTCATATGTTTTTACATTTATATCCTACCTTTATGGTTTCTGTAATGGGTAAATTCGATAATTTCATTTGAGGAAGTCTAGACTACGACGCCCTCAAAGTGATATGATTGGTTAATGCCATATGTGAGATGTATAAAGGATGGAGTTAATGATATTATATATGATGTTATACATTAATTATAATATATCTATGTATCATTATGTTTTCATTCCATTAAAATATTAAATAGAAATGAAAGTAGCGTTCATATGTACGTACGACTTAACGTCTCCATAAACGGTGCATTTCATTTCTTATCTCCAAACGATATGTACTATTATACATACATATATATACTGGGTATATATGATATATATTATATCTAAATAATTAATATCAATCTGGATTTAATGGACTATTGATCATCTAGAAAACATGAAAATATAATGTGTCCATTTCTTACTCAAGTACCATATATTGAAAAAACGACCACTATTAACTTAAATGATTGCATAATATTTATAACAAGGAAATAAGTGATATAAAATAAATAATAAACTTGTAAAATGATCTTATGAAAGTAGAAATTATCTTTACATTTTTATTCAGGAGATTAAATGAAAAACTGGTCAAGTCGGACATGAGGTAAGGGACTTCATCTCAATCTCCTTTCATTGAGGAATATTTTGATTAAATACACAACTTTCTTTTATACTATATATAAACACCTTTTACATTTCATTTCATTCAAATTGAATGTTTCTCTATGAATTGTTTTACTAAAAGACAAAAAAATGTTTCTTTTTAATGTATGCGGTGACAACGACCTTTTCTCCGTTGTGAGTATTAAAATAACTTTGGATTCCTTAATAAGAAGTAATGTTTTTAAAAGGAAATAAATACCATTTAATGTTTTATGTATTTTATTATTGAAATGTTTTTTATAATGTATTTGTTATTACAATATATTTAAATGATATATTGTGATAGAAATATGGAAGTTTAATCTTTCCTTTATGTTTGTTTTATGTGTTATGAATATGATATGGTTCTTGGGCATTGTTACATATACGGGTGGTTCTGAGATAAACCTAGGGAGGGTGAGCCTGAGATAGCTCTCTAATGACTTGGGTAATGTGTTGAAGGTAAATGTGAATGTTTCCCTAATAGATTTAGGGAATATACTGTGATGGGTATCCCAAATGTGAATCCCAACGTACCTATGAAGGCTACAATGTAAGTATGATATGGATGCCACAAGTTAAATTTATGAATTGCGATTACTATGTGTTATTCATAATTCTTTTGATTTCATGAGGTATGTAAAGGAGTTTATGTTTTGTTTGTATTGATTAAATAATGTTTTCTTTCTTTTTTTATAACCCTTACTCATATTTTTTTTGGCTCATCCCATGTTTGGAAATGTTTTTCATGGGACTTAAATATGAATAGGGTCATGGATAGGATCAAGGAAAAGACATGCTGTCTAAAACATGGAACTGGACATGACACATTTTTTTAAGTGTTTTTATTTTATGAAAAAATGGAAACTGAGTAGAAGTGCCTACATTGTAATTTTTGAGACGTAATGTAATTTTTATGGCCTACCTCTCTAAAAATGTAATCCTGGAGAGATCCTAAATGTGAATTATTCATCTAATTCAATATTATGTAATGTTTTATGTCTGGGTCCCTATAAACATCCAGTATATAAATTGGATCATAGGGATAACGTTCTATACAACAAGACCAATCCCCATATCCATGTACTATGGTGGAACAATATGTGTATAGAGGAATCATGTTAACTAAATGATGTGATGGTGGAGAAACATCCACACCTATTTATGTCAAATGAAATTTCGAGGGAAAATTTTCCAAATGGGTGAAGAATGTAACAACCCAGACATTAATAAGATGAATTTTTCCCTTCTTATAGTTATCATATGTAGTACAATGCACTTACATACAATGAATATCCCAATTAAAATATTCTTCTCATAAATGAATAATGAAATAAGTAATATTCATAGAAATTAAGGATCATATACCAATGGACTAGTAACATGACCCTTTTAATGGATACATGATTATTGGGAATAATAATATAGGCAATAGTATAGTAACTGCACTTATTAAATTAAAAATAAAATTTATGCATCATATGAATGAAAATATGACATAATTATATCATATTGTATGTAAATAAATAATTCAAAAATTCTAAATTATCTGTTTTTGGTTTTATAAAACATAAAAGAATATTTAAAATTTTATAATCAATATCATGACATAAAAAAAGTTATTTTCGTAAAATTTATTCAAAAATTAATATTTTGTTTCCTTATGATTATAAAAAAAATTATGAGATCTTAATTATTTTTTCAAGGGTTGTAAAATCGATTATAATATGAATATCCTAATTTTTCCACAAAATAATGATTTTAATTAAAATTATATTTATCAAATTGTTAAATTTATTTTCATAAAATGGGGTTCATTCAAGAATTTTACACACCAAAAAATGGTTAGTGTAAATTTGTTGGATCTTTTGAAAATACATAAATTTTGTAGAAAGTAAAATATGGTAATTGATGGTATTTAAAAAATACCTAAATTATTGCTTCATTGATGATGTATGGATGATATAAGACATGATATTTAACACTCCTTAATTATTAAATTGATTTAGTGATAATTATAAAAATAATGATTGTCTTGAGAAAAAATAATAAAATAAATAATAAAATAATTAAAAACACCCCTCTAAACCCCTATCAATACCACCCCTCGCCACCTCATCTGCTCACACGTTAACATATTTGAAGATAATCCTTGTTCTAAACAATCTGCTTCCTTCTACTCCTCACCATTTCCAGGATCCTATGGTCGCAACATAAGACCAAATCCAATTTCCCTAAAGATCTTCTCCTGGAGAAGAAGTTCAAGAGTTGAATACAATTCCATTTTATTTATAATTTATTTACAAGTTATTTAATCTTCATATTCTCTCTAAAACTCCCCTCCTCTACCATTTATTTTTAAAATTAAATGACTTCTCTGGGTTGTTGATTTATCACCATAAAGGATGAAAATTATTCATTCCCCTTTACCATATTCAAGGATTATAATAAAACCATTATAATAGATGAAAAATATTTCAAAATGAATTTATAGCATTTTTATGTTCTATAAATATATTAGATACATAACATTAAATAATATAATAAAATGAGATTTTTGTGATCAATAACTACCAAAATAAATCTAAACGGTTATCATTAACATTTTATGTAATGAATAATCGTCATATATGGAAAAAATACAAATGTGACATTAAAATTGAAGAAGATGACTAATAATATATGAATTAAATTATGGATAATTTTTATCATCTTACATGAACTTCTTTACTTGTATAGAAGTGAATTGATCATGAATACAAAGAAACGAACACTCTAGAAATGACAACAATGAACTCTGTAACTAATCATAGTGGCCATAAATGAACTTAGTAGAAGTATAATAAATAGAATATAATTATTATTGGTTATGGATTTATTAATTAATGAATATCATTTTATTATCCCAATATATTAATTTTAGGACGATATTAGGACTTAAGGTGATGGAATTCTCATTCCCAATATCCTTTCATTGGGTTATTCCACTTGTGCGCTATTTTTTTGTGTGGATGTGAATTTAATACTCCTAAATTTTTTTTCATTTTTATTTCCTTTTTAGGGATATAAATTTTTCTAATCATGTTTTATGGAAAATATAAATATTATCAAAAAGAGCTCTTCTTTCCAAAACACATTTTGACTTTCCTTGAGTACTTTAAACTCAGTCAAGAATGACGAATCTAATAAATTGTTTTCCCTTTTCTCATTTCGGAATCCCAAAATTTAATCCATGAATGTATGAAATGAAACATATTCCATTTCTATGTTTTATTTTATGTATATGATTGATATATGTTCTATTTGGTATTCATGATTATATAAATTTTATGATGTGATGGGTGCACTTTAAATTATATAATGTTTAGATGAATTAGGTAATGTGATGTACCACAAGATATAGGATGAAATATGAATGAACCTAATGTTAAATTTGTTCACAATGATCATGTTATTCTAATTCACATATTTTACGTGTGACAATGATTTTATCTTTTTTTTGCATCTATGTGTGTTATTTGACAACTAAGACATGATGTTTACTATTTATCCATTTCCACATTACATACTATTATCTAAATTTTCCTCTCATGATTATGATGAAGATCGCATACATTGTTATTATTATCTCCCATATTATATAAATTCTTATTCTTATCTATCCTCTTAGTGGGATTTTATCACACCCTTTATTTGATGTAATTCTAAAGGTGACAAATTATAATAAGGAGTACACGAGGGAAACTAAAAATCTTGTGAATAAGAAATTAAATAATGGTTACATTTTATCTTGTAAATTTAATGTTTGGTTATAATTTTCCCAAGACACTCAACCTTTAGATCCTGGTTTTTTTTACAATATTATATAATTTCTCTTTAAATTGATTAAATATTAATGTATGAAAAAGAAGACTCGCAATAAATTTTCACTCATTTGGAACATCTTTAACAGAAATGTTTGATGGTCAGTGCTGAATCGATTCCCTTCAGGTTTAGTCCCTTGAGAGAGTTCCAGTTCAAATATAAACAATTATTGTCTCCACCTATCAGGGGTTGGGCATTAGTTCATCATGTCTGAATATGTGTTGACCTTATTTATTTATTCATTTCTGGATCACTATTGACCTTATTTATTTACACCATATCATATATTATGATTGATGAGACCATTCTTTGGTGTGTGATTCAAATGATTGTTTCCATCTAATTGGGGTTATCCACGACTATGAGTGAATTAAATAATGCATCAACATGTAGATTTTGTTATTGGGGAACCTGATTCAATGAGGTATCAAACGGAAAATATACTATTAGTCCCCTGATGTATCCAGTGAGAGGGGTTGATTATTCCTTTATGATGGAATATTCACCATTGATGTACAAAATTAATAATTCTGAATCCACTTTGATATTTAGGTTGGCTATCTGCAGGTGTAGGTATAGTTCTAGTCCAATGATGAGGGATATTTATTCAACCTCATAATTCATGGAGCCTCCAAACAGTGAGAATGAGTAAGGAAAAATTCCCTATCTCGAGAGACAAATAAAATCCCATAGACAACCCGATTGTTCTTTGAGTCTTCTATCCTTTACCAATAAGACATCAATAGGAACCATCGAAATACATATCCCACATATTGGGAGCGTTATGGGAGTATAAAATATCCTAACATGGAATAGTTTTGTCCAAAAGTCTACTTTCTGGAGTGGGATGTGCCATTAGGAAATCATCCAAGGATGTTCCATTAGCTTAATTCTCTGATGATAAATGAATTCCATATTGTTTCAGAATTAAACCCCTATAGGAAAAGTGCCAAATCAAATTGTGAAGATGATGAAAGTACTATAGAAGATAAATATGTGAGAGAATGTGAACTTCATGGTGATGGTACCAATCCTTCATCTCTTTCACAATAAATATAAGTGCTTGGTAGCTCTTTTCAACATCAATGTATCGGGTGTTGGTACCATGCATTTTTCAAATGATTTATTATAGAATGTTCTCAAATCTCAAAAATTTATTGAAAAAAATTAGGTAACCTAGTGAGTGTTTCATTATAGTAATAAGTATGATGAGTAGACTCTCTTCCACTGGTGACATAAGGAATGGTGGGTGTAGTAGGTACTACACGAGTCTCTTAGAGTTTCATGGAAATCATTTTCCCATTGAAAGGTGATTCCCTTCTTCATTAACTAGGTGAAGAGGATAGATGTGGTGGTTAGGTTAGATATGTGATGACAAATGTCTATGAGGTTCCCTTGAATAACCATCCATTTTTTTATATATATGGCTGTGAAATTCCTAGAATAGAACTAGTCTTTTTTGGGTCAACATCAATGCAATGATGGAACACCACACAACCAATGTACATTCCCAATTTTACCATTAAGTAACATTTTATCATATTCATCTTTAGACTATGATACCTAAACTTCACAAACATGGTTTGAATATCCATGAGCTGATCACATCACTTTGGGGATTTAACCACCAAGTCATCAATAAAAGATTCATTTGTCCATATGAGGATGGGAATAATGATATCATTCATTGTCGATTGATATTTAGCACCAACATTCATTAAGCCAACAAGCATGACCTGATAGAAATAGATACCTTGTGGTTCACTAAAGGTAGTGGAATCCTAATTTTAGGGGAATTATTATTTTATTGTACCCTAAAAAACTTTCCATGAAGGAAATGTCTTAGAAGCTAGTAGTTTCATCATTCAATCGTTAGTTGATCTATAATGGAATGTTTTCCTTCAAAACATTTCAATTATTGTCATTTAAAATTGATGTGTACCCTAATATACCCATTATTTTTCCACACATAGATGATTTATGTCATCTATTTTTGGTATTTAACATACCAAACAATGATAATTGTGTTAAATTTATCAACCTTCACCTATACATTGGTGGCATGAGATAGGTGCATCCTCATGGTTTCCTAGAGGAATATTAAATGATCTTCAAGTAAGCTGAGATTGTGTATAGACACATATTGACTCATTTCAGGCATTTTTTTATTGATTTATGAAAAAACATATCGATGTTTCATTATAAAAAGATTTACATATCTTGTTGTATGATAGGCATGGTGTCACTAACCATATTTGGCCAAATATAATATTTTTTCCCCATGATTTACCTTCCTTATACCATCATTGTTGTTGCATATTACTTCCATGAATACTAGAGGGTAATTCCTAATGGAATATTCAACTTCTTCCACCTCTTTGTATATATAAGAATTTTATAATGCAGTCATAAATATGAGGTCATATCAATCCTTATTGGGATGGGACAGGGCACGAGAAGATAATATATAATCCCCTATAGCTGGTTTCATTATATAGATTCTGAATTTGATTTTATTTTACACTCTAAATGGAAATTTAAGGGGAATCGATATCTAAGATCAGGAATATTTCATAAACTAGATTTAATGGGAGCACATAATCAATATTAATCATACTCCTAGGTTATTTAGGGGTGGTACAAAATTCATTGGGTGAAACAACCTATATATTATCATCCACTATGGTTTTTTACCTTCCCTTTTATAGTATCCTTATTTATAATATGTGGCTCCACATGACTCGAAGGGGGGAACTATAACCATTTATTATTCCAACATTTCCATTGATCAGGTATTTAAAATACTGATAGGATGTTGAAGGAATCATTGCATGGCTGTGGAGCCAGACACTCACGATCGCGTCATTGTATATTGTGTATTTTTGAATAATCACAAACTAATAATTATATATGAGATCCCAAAATTGAGAATTGAGATCTATCATACCAATAGGTATTTTCACATTCTTATCATACCCATTAATGGTTTCATTTTTTGGGGATAACTCATTGTTGCATTTTCCCAAATAACAGAGGGTTTGAACTAAGATTATGTTGATCCAAGAACAATTGTCAATCATATCCTTTTGAATTTCAACATTTCTGAGTTTTCTTGAAACATATAGGGTCATAATGTTTTCATGGATGACATCTTCCGGATCCAAATCTATGAATGAGGTGATGAAATTTCATTCTAATAGAATAGTATGCACTCTATAATCCTCAGATGCAATGAATTATACCTCAAACCCCAGTTTAATCTGGATGGATTCAATAACTCACACCATGATTTCTTTTGAAATATGTTTCACAAGTAGGAATTACATATTTTTTATAAAACCCTCCCTCAACTTCATAATTTCATAATTATTTTACAAAGGTCGGATCTTCCATATGTAAGGTTTCTCATTATTATGTGGCTCATAAGATAAGGTGTTTGAGGTAGAAGGTATTCGTGTATCTGTTGATATTTTTGGAAAATATGATATTAGTGTCATAGTTCATGCTTTCATTCCCTATTTTCTGGGAAGATCATGTAATCTAACCCCAGTAAGGTTTTGATGCAAGGATACATGGCACAAATGACCACTAGATGGTTCTAGTTCTACGACACCTCCTTATTTCCATTGGACATAGTGTACTACCTTGTAATGGGTCTCAACTACATATATGTCATCATTGGTGATGTGGCAGATGTAATTGTTCTGACCATTCTTGTATTGTTCTCTGTA
The DNA here is from genome assembly GCA_963277665.1 of Viscum album. NCBI lineage: Eukaryota > Viridiplantae > Streptophyta > Magnoliopsida > Santalales > Viscaceae > Viscum > Viscum album. The sequence goes on from OY728152.1 coordinate 1,380,622,060, forward strand.
TACTCAGTTCTTACACATGCATCATATTTTACACCATTTTGGGGTAGGAAACCCCAGTCGAAGGAACAATCTTGAATGAAGATGGGTTTGAAAAGTGTATCATGTTGATGGAACCAAAGATGGTATCTTCATAAAATGATAGTTCTTCTTGGTAGGGTAGTTTATGTGCTTTTTATTTTTTAGGGAAAATTTATTAAGGGTACAGATTTGCATTCAATAATAATATAGCTCTTCCTCTTCTATTTCTTCATGAATATGGTTGTCTCATCCACTATTGAGAGGTATATTGGATGTCATCTTATTGGGTGTTGTAACATGATTATCCTAGTTAGGAATCAAGTATCACTGAGAGGGTGAGGTGGTGAATCAATGATGTATTTTTATTTTATGTTTATTTAATTGTGAAAAAAATCCTCATCTTAAAAATTTATTTCCCTACAAAAAAAAAAACCAACCACATAATAAAAGAATCACAAGAATTGATAAGGTTCACTGCTCAAAAAGTGTAGATATGTCTTTTCTATGGTTTATAAATAATATAATAACACACAATCCACTAGAAAACATTCCTTTTACATGGAATACAATTTGTATGGTGTTACCTTACAACTGTGTATAACTGGGAAAATAATCTAAAAGTGTGTGTTCTTATTCAAGAACATAATGATGCAATACAATGTTACCGTGCTTCTTGATCAACTTTCAATAATTGATATTTCAAAACAAGTGATCAATTTCCTACCAAAAGCCTGTAGGATCTTCCTTCAAACCTCCACGAACTGTCCTACTTCCATTGTGAATGGAATGTATCCTCTGCAAAATATGTTTAACTAGGTGGTATGAGTGATTCATGGAATAAATCTTCTTCCATGGACAATCTCTTCTCCACATATGGAAAATTCATCATGGAACACCTTTCCAACATGGTCTTTTTTCCTTTTATGGCTATAGAGCCCCACAAACTTCTTAAGTGAATTTTCCCAGAGAACTATCTTCTTCAATAAATAATTCATCCATGAACTCTTCTCCTTCATGATGTTCTACTTCGAAAAAACTACATTAGAATTATCCAAAATTCATCCCACCGGGATGATAACTTCTTATAAAACTTGTCATAACATAATTATGGGATTAGGGTCCATCATATAAGAAAATAATTCTACATATATTTATAATCTGATTTACACAAATTATCAATGTGGTACATTCTTGAACATGGACAGTACTCCTTCAACGAACCATTTTTTCATCATCAGTCTTCGTAGCACCATTATTCTTTTATAGAAGCAGATTCAATCTAAAAAAATATCACCTACACTTCCAAAAATTACTTCCTTCCATTAAAAAAAATCATCATGTGAACTATGATCCCCCATTAGACCATTTCCTCAATGTGGTATGCATACCATGCTCCTCACTCCATATAGCGCTACTATGTGGAATCCTTCCTTTTTGGATTTTTCATCATTGTACATCGTACCTCCTATGCATTATATGAACAATTATTCAAGTTCCTTGTACTATTATTTTATGACTCATTTGTAGAATACTCACCATTTCTATAAATAACAAACTCCCAATTTTTTGGCCCAAAAATTATGAAAACAGAGGAAAAAAGTGCCATCATAGAAATATGATTTGAAAACACCAAAAATAATGATTGTGTTTCATAAAAAACTCTTTATATCATGGAAAATAAACTACGATTAATCATATTTATCATGGTTATATTTTATAAAGAAAATATCATAACATTCTTATCATCTAACAACATCTTTCTTTCAAATCTAACCTTCATACGATTGAAAACACCTTTTCTACATCTTTTATAGAAGGTTTCCATCATATGTTATCCAAAAAATAGACAATATTATGTTAAATACAGATCAAAAAAGCATATTAATATTTGTAAACAACAAATTTTAAAGATAATTGATAAATCCTTTTAGTTAAAAATGACTACACTCTTGAAAAAAAATTCTTATATCCAAAAATTTCTCTACCATCTTGGTCCCAAAAATCACCCACTTTGGATTAAATATTCAACCACAATTCATAAATCAGTAAATATTATTACCTCCAAATATTGTTTACATATTAAAAAATTTATTCCTATAGTAGATAACTTATTTTATAAAACTAGAATTATTGAAATATAAAACAATGTTGTCCAAATTTAGTGACTAGTATACCTCTTCAGCTTTCCTCATGAGCCTTTATTTTTTATAATTCATCCTCATCTTTCCCAACATATTCAAATTTCTTGGAATACAAAAATGTTTCTTCTATAAATACACTCCAACCAAAAAATTAAATATTTCACACTTATATGTTAGATTCATAGCTTACCTGAAATTCCCCATTTATGCATTCATTCATATGAGTATATTTATGAAAAAATTCTCCCCCTTGAAAATTACATCCAAATGTAAGATGAGGGAGTGGATAGAAATACATAACTCAAACTTTAAGATATTTAGTTTGGATGCACATTCTCAACGTCAATTTATAAAATGGTTCCTTTTGTAATGTTTTTGTGAAAATTTCATCAATTTGTTTTGTTCAAGTAATATACTCCAAAATCAAGTCATTCATCTTCAAATGATCTTGGATGAAGTGGTACTTTATGACAATATGATTTGAATAAAAAAATTTCACTAGATTCCTTGTAATATTTAATTCACTTTGACTCTCACATCCTAAGATAAAGGGAAACTTTACTTCAACAAGTTAGTATTCCAACTAAGTTTTTATCCACATGTGCTGTGCAGCATCTTGTGTAGAACAAAAATAATCAACTTTAGTTATTCTAAGAGTCTATGAACTCTAGTACCATCTAGAGTGGTAAAAAAATACTCAACATCATCTATTACAAGAGTTACTAAATTATTTTTTTGTATGAAAAATAACAAAAATATTTCCCTTAATGGAAACTAAATCAAATTTGGATCTTCTACCACAAACATTTCCTTCCCAATCTGCATCTAAATACACAATGAATTCAACACTTTCTAATCTATTATACCTGTTTAAAAAAAATTTGTTCCTTCGACATATCTAATAATTATTTTTCTAGTATTTAAAAGTTATTTTTTATGAGAAATATTAAATCATTCACATAATGTAATAGTATATACATGTCGGGTCTTGAGGTATTCAAATATAAAAATATTCCAATCTTTTTTCTAAACATTTTCTTATCCACAAATCTGACATCACAATCATTATAGATATTCGTTCTTACTAAAATCAGGGTGGTTAGCGGTTTAAAATTTTCTATTCTAAATATCATTAAATGATCCTTTGAATAATTTTCATGAGAAAAAATGTGTTTCTTCTTTTGTAAAATATTTAACACAATAAATTATTTAATTTCTCCCATCATGTACAACTCAAACAACTTTTTCATCTATTTATAACATCATTCATAATATCATTCATCTTTTCTATCAAGGATTATTCCATCAACATATCCAATTGTGATGATAGAAATGTTGTGAATTTCTTTGAGATAAAGATTAATATCAACTCTCTCTTTCATATAGCTCATCTTTTTTAAGAATGTATCCAATTTTTAATACTATTCCATTGGTACTTTTTTATCCCAAATAATGATTTCTTCAACCTACACACATGAAATTTATCTTTCCAAAAAACAAATCCACATGGGTTTTCAACTCAGATTTCCTCATCAAAGTCTCCATTCAAAAATGTAGACTTTACATCCATTTGGAAAAAAATTAATTTCATTGTGTAGAAATAGATAGAAATATTATGGTTGTTTCAAACATTATACCAGAGAAAAATTCTCATACAAGTTTCCACGTAAAAATTTTTATTAACCATTACACACTAACATTTCCTTGTTTCTTATCACTTCACCTTATTCATTTATATTCTTCTAGAAAACCCATTTTGTAACATTTTTTTGTTATTTGGTTTGGGTATGAGTTTCCATGTATCATTATTTTATATATAATCATAGACATCAATCATAGCATAAACACAATACAGATTATCAAAAGCTTCATTCACATTATTCAGCTGGACTTATGAATATAATGAAGTGTGTGTAAAAAACTTTGATGTTATTATAATTTTAAACAAGTGATGTTTATTGAAAACAATGTTATGAGCCTCCAAATTCATTCTCGACTGAGGATGATATATTTTCGTTTCATCCACATAACTTGAAATATATTAGTTAGCTTATTTTTCAATATTAGGATTACCCTAATTTTCATCTTTATCATAATTTTTAAGAAAAAAATTACTTATCATTCTAAACATTCTTTTTCCCATAAGTATGTTTTTCTTACTCAACATTTTAAAAAAACACATTATAAGAATAAAAAAATTATTCATGTTTTATTGTTGAAACATATATATCCTATTCCTTTTTGATCATATCAAAGAAAAAATTTCATCTTCACCAATATGTTCAAGCATTTCATGGTTTCCACCATTATTCTTTATAATGAATGGACTCCCAAAACTCTTACGTGTTTCAAAAATGGGTTTTTATATAAAAAACATATGGATTCATCTCTGATATTTTCTTATAGAAATAATGGTTTTCAATATACACAGTAGTACTCATGGATTAACTCTAATAGAAATGATATGGACCATGATAAAGTAACATAGTTCTCACCATTTCTACCTAACTTCTATTCTTTTCTTCTGTAACCCCGTTTTTAGAGGTGTATAGGGTGAAATACATTATTTCTGAATTCTATGCTTCTCAATATATTTTTCATATTATTCATACTTATACTCACCATGATTATTAATTATAAATTTCATCATTGAGTACTCATATTCATTTTCTGCATTCCTCTTCAAACATTTCAACGTTTTCAAAGTATATGAATTCTGTTTCGAATACATTGAAGAAAAATTCTAGTAATGTAGTCAATGAATTTTTTTAAATAATTATCTCCATTTTATAAAACAATTTATCATTATAACACAGATATCATAGAGAATATGTTCTAGTGGCATTTTGAACATATATCAACTTTCGTATGTATATAATTATTAATCTACCCTTTTTGAAAAATAGTGAAACACTAATATATTATTCTTGACATATGAGGAATATCTATGACATTGTATCTCATTGATATCTTACTCATGTTTCTCTAACACATGTCTCCCTGCATTTTTTACACAATTTATTATCTTCTACTATACACAAGTAACATTAGTTTTGAATTTCTACAATTGGGCCTTCAATCATTATATTTTATAATCTTATATCCCAATCCTTATATATATGTAGTTTATTTTGTTTAGCTCAGAACATATAACGATGATATTTTTTGTCCTTTTTCTAGGACATTTTGATAATCTGTAGTTTATACTATAAATTCATGGGCTGATTGATGAATATAGAACATTGGGAAAACATTACATGGATGACCCAAAATTCCAAAAGGTGGTGCTCAGTTCCGACATGGGGTTGTTGAGGCTCATCCGGATTTTAGATCCATTATTTAAAGGATGATATTTCACTAGTTGTTGTGTCAATGACCTAATGAATTATTATAATACTAAAAAATAGGAGTATCCACTCTTTCATAAGGGTCATGGATGATTTATAGAGGTAATATTAGTTGAGAGGGAAATACATGGGATGTCAGGTCTACTTGGACACTTAATATGTGGATGATGCAATCCATAACCATGAAGTTTGAGTTAAAAATGTGGAATGGGATATATGAACCTAGAATGACCCATAACACCCTCAGTTTTTGTGTTCTACCATAGTGTTACAATATCTCGAAATGATTAGCATTAATTTCTTGCAATGAGTGTATTCCTGTGATTATTAGGTCTAAGAACTTATTCCTTGAGTGCATGGTAAAATACGAGTGTTCCCACCCTTTACCGAGGGCCATTATTGATTTTAGAAGACTCAAGAATCGAGATGATGATGTTTGGTATGGAGGATAGGCTATCAAGGAAGTATTCTAGAACCCTAGGGTAGTTAACTCTAATATTGTGAATCATGATCCCTACAACTTATTGTATCTAATCACAAGGTGTGGTCTATCAAACAGTTTAGGAATTTAATTTCACTTTCCATTATTGAGGAAGAGTAAAAACATGTCGATTTAGTGTTGAGGATGATAATTCTTCTTTGATAGTCTGGTTGTCGATATTTTAAATCACATTCTATTGTTATCTAGTCATGGGGATGATGTGGAAAAAATATCCTAGGAATGGACCAGAACACACAGGGGTATAGTGTTCCTCTATAGTGAATTAGGGTCTCAAAATTAATAAAAACACCTTTTTATGAAATGAAACATTTGGATGAAAACCATAGGCACATATGCAGGTGCCATAGTCAAACATGCATAATTAAAAAAAGGCACCCTAGAGGCTAGGATTCTTTTTGCATGGGGCATGAAATATTTATGGTGATCTAAGACACTCAAATCTTAAATTGTTATTTTTGGAGAATATAATATCCATGAATGTTTTTACCACTATAAAAATTTTGTACCAACTTATAAAACATGTTCTCTAGAAAAGGGGATGCAAAAAATCCTTACACTAAATTTATCCTAAAGTATGGTGTCCAGTGAGCAACCATTTCCTTTTACTAGGGTAATAAAGTGGACCTTATGAGATTTCTGCCTCATTTATTTACAATTTAATTTTTAAAAAAATCTAGAGATGACTTGTTTGGAATGGGAGGTCATAACTTTCATTCCGATGACCCATTATATTTTTTCAACCTAAAATGATTTTTTCTCTTTCACTATAATTTTATGGTCGTTCGATTTGGATCGTATGAGGCATGTTTTTAGGTTGTACAACATTGACCAAATTACGAATAGATTTATGGAATAGTACCTAATGAACAAATAATAGGAGAATTTTATAAAAAATAATTATTTATATACCCTAGGTAATTAGTAATCCATGATCATTCTAAGAAGGTCATCAAAATGTTGTAAATGTTTTCTTGAGGTTCACATGTCATGAGTAATGATAAGGGAGAATTGTACTAGGGATGACCCAAAACACAATCAACTGCTTTGTTCCCCCATGGAGATGTCCGGATATTATGGATTAGAAATACATCAATAAAGATTAAATATATCTCTAGTTGGTAGTTAATATCCCTTATTCATCATTTTCATAGTCAATGGAGGAGATCTATATTTTTTCCATGACAAGAATAGTTTTTCAGAAACTCAAGGAACTCAGGGAATGAAGTATGATTCATGGTATGAGGGGATTAAATTATTATCAAAGAAACTTATAATTTTGTTTTCCATGTTATGGATCTTATGGTCCTTTGATAAGGGATGATAATAGTTTAATCCCTACACATTTTAATGAAATTTATTAGGGATTTACTCATTGGGTATTTTTTATGTCATGCAACAAGGAAATTTACCTTATGGGTTAACATCATGAGGTAATGAAATATTTGATTATTTTAAGTTTATTGTGAAGTGGTAAGGATATTGGAACTAAAATGAGAAATTTTTTAAGATGTATTTCAAACCTAAAAAATACATGTACAGATCTGGATCACACGTAGGAAAAATGAGATTGAATGACTCGGCCCTTATGTAGTTAGGGCTGAATTTTTTATTCGGTTGTTGTCGATGAACCCATGATTGGGGATCCGAGTTTATTTATATATCCAAAGAGGAAATTAATCAATCCACTTATAATTATTGATTGGGAGATTCTCTAAGCAGTCTAGATCCACGTGTAGAGGGGGAATTGTTCTTATAGGTTATGGTAACTGGACCGTGGATTAGAGTTCCAAGTATCACTATGTATCATGTGATGATAGGAATCAAGCCACACAATGTTCATGACAAGTAGTGAAATTTAATGTCATGCAATAAGGATATGAGATCCTTGACGTGAAAAGGGAATATCATGGCTAAACCAGAGGCTTGAGATTTGGGTGTAACTATGTATACTATGATTATATGAATCAAGACACATGTAGTTATTAAAAAGGATATCCCTATGAATTTTGACATGTATGCATAGAGTGGGGAACTTTATTGTTTATTTGTTATGAATGGACTAGAGGTTGGATATTCAGGAATCACTACACATCCTTTGAGGTCAGAAATCATGTCACACATAATTCATGAATGGTGATTTTGTAGGAGTATAAAACCTATGATAGTGGCCTCCCAATCAAGATACCTAGTGATACAAGATTTTAAGTCAAGAAAGAGACATCAACCATGAATTTTAATTTAATGTGGAACATCCTCATGATGATTCATTTTACGTATAGAAACTAGTACCAAGATAATACTTTCATGAACTAATATTCATTGTTAATGTGAGAAAATCCTTATGGGAAATTATTATCCCACATGATCTATACTCAATGTGATAACCAAGGAATGAAAATGGGTCCACTCACCCTGAAAATTTTATTAAAAATAATATATAAGCTTTTTTCATCATGTTCTAGCTAGACCATGATATATGATCAAGGAATCCCTATGAAACACATTAAAATTAGAATGAAATTGTGTGTAGATCTAATTTTCAATGGGTTGTAGTGATGTATGATAAAGAAATTCTTCATGTACCTCAACACCATGTCATGAGGATGTGGTCGGATAAATGTTAAATAGGAAAAATGTTGCATAGCTGAATAGTTATACATCATTTAGTGAGGTCATATGTTGTGCAGTTTATCATCATGTAGTACTAAATAGGGTGAAATTTGGTGAAAAATTAATATTATAGTTGTGTGTAAGAATGGAGGTATGGGCATCATTATGTAATCTATGTTTATAGGGATATATCCACATGTTGTTAAGGGAAGCTATTTAGTTTAGTGTCTTGTAAAAAAGAAAAATGCCAAAGTATTTATTGTCTAATGACAAGGAATAGGGTCACCCAATGAGAATGATGATGTATATTTGATATCCCTATAGTTTAACCTTATGTGGTGTGAAAATATTTTATGTTATTTAATGTATAGCGTTCAGAGAAATCTTTAGTGGTATAAATTCATATGACTAGGTCTTATTCTGTATAGTTTATTTTCAAGTGGCCAGGTCATTTCCCGTACAATTTAACATCATGTGGTTATGATGAGTTTGTGTAGTTTAATATTATGAGACCATGTAATGAGATTTTAGGTAGTTTAAAATCCAACTACTAGGATGATAAAATCATGACAACAACTATGAAAATAATTTCATAAAAATTCTTTTGTTGGTGGGTTGTGTGACATGCACCCCAAAACTTGTTTTTAAGGAGTAGACATTCTTCTGATAAACCATATATATGATATAAGGTCCTTCCCATTTGGGTTCCAACATTATAGGTTTTTATCATTGCATCATTTAGGATCTGAGAGCCAAAACCAGTTCTAGATGGATTAATGAACATAGTTAATCATTATTATAAAAGGATACTGTGAACTGATTCTGATTAACCTCAAGGTTATATAGTGTTCCCAACATGGTAACATTGAACCATTACATCTCATCCAACCACTGTTTCTATTTATCATTATATTAGTGTATTTCAAAAATTTATATATAATGTGAGGGTAACTAGACCCACATGGGAAACAATACCTCAGTTCTGTATACCAATATATACAACGTTTCTTCTGTTGAAATGTGCACGGTGGTACTGTAGGTACATTAGTCATTGTGGAGGTTGTTTGGTCCGAACATATTATCTTTATTCCCCAACTTCTAGATAATATTCGGTAGTGTATTATTTAAGTATTAATTTTTTCCATTTCCTGCTTCATGATAGCAGGATGAGGGATTTGACTTAATGTTTTAATCATTGTACAATTTCTTTAACTCTATAGAATTATAGGTGGCATCGTTATCTATCAATATTGTGTGAGGGAATATAAACCTGGTGATGAAATGTGACTTTATAAAGTTGATGATATTTTCATCTTTATATCTTTGAGGGGTTTCACCTCATCCCGTGTGGAAAATAAGTTAGTAGTAGTAAGTCTGTATTTAAATTCTTAGTTGTTTCCAGGGGATATATACACCACAACATCCATTCCCCATATGAAAATTTTCCTTAAATATTTAGATATATGTACCAATTCACTAGGTTTATCGATGATGTTTTTATTAATTTGGAAGGAATGACATTTCATGGTGAATTATTTATATTTTTTTACCATGATTTTTCAGTAGTAACCCTGCCCCTTGATTTCGTGGGAGAGCCTATTTCTAGAACAATGACTATTGTAGGTGTTCGAGGGAACTTTTTCCATGATGGGGTAAATCCATCTTTATCAAACACATCAGTGTAGGATTCCATTGAAGCCATATTTGTAGATGAATTTTGAAATGACCCACACTTTTATTAATGGATGTTTTCCCTTATTATAATTAATCTCTATAATATAAAATAGATACATAACATATAGATCCTAATTAAAAATTATTCTCATAAATGATGAATGAAACAATTAAAATTCATTGAAATTAAGGAACATATACCAATGAAATGATAACTTAACCCTTCAAATGGTAACATGGACATTAGGAATAGTAATCTGACTAATAGAACATTACCATCACTTATGAATGTATAGAAAAAAAATTGGACACTTATAAATAGAAATATGATATAATTATATCATCGTATAAGTAAATAAATGTTTTAAAACTGATAAATTATGTGTTTTTGTTGTTATAAAACAAAAATGTTTATTTAAAATTTGATAATTAATAGAATTATTTAAAAGAAAATTTCGTTTCATAAAATGTATTCATAAATGAATATTTTTTTGTCTTATTGTTATAAGATAATTTTATGAGACTGTAATTTTTTTCGAGTGTTTTAAAATATATTTAAATATAAAATAGAAAATTTATTAATAAATGATCATTTTAATTAAAAATTAAATTGATGTTGTTAAAAAAATAAAAAATATTAGAGTTAAGTTTATATCAATACATGTTGAAAAATGGTTTGGGTTAATGGTTTTTGTTTCATTAAAATAGTTGAATTTTTGGTAAACAATGGAGTTGGGAAATTTACAGTATTTAAAAAATAAATGAATTATTGAGTCATAAATGATGTATGGCTGATGAAATCAAATAATATTTAAATATACTTCATTATTTAATATATGTAATAATAATATTTCAATTATTGATAAAATTGAGACAAAATAATAGAATAAATAAAAACACCCCATATTTCCCTATAAATACCATCCCTCTGCACCTCTTCTCCTCAAACCTTCCATTATATGAATATTGTAAAAATTATAAAAATGACACTTCAAAACATATTACCCATGTAAAATGACCTTTGGTGAAAAAAAAATATGAAATCCAATTTCCCTATAATGGTTTTTCAAGATGATGAATATCTAGATATAAAATCCGCTTCCATTTTCTTTTAATTACTTTTCATGTTCTTTTTCATACTTATTATCTTCACAACACCCATCATCCATGTGGCATGAAAACAATAGTATCTTATAAATGATGGGATTTTATTTTGATAATGAAATAATACATCATAAATCAATTACACCTTTTCCTTTTAATTATAAAACGAAATCTCCTTCAATGAGTTGTTGATTTATTACCTCTGAGGATAACTGGTTTTCATTTTCCATTACTACCTTCAAAGATGATAAAAAAACTATTATAATGGCAAAGAAGTATTGTAAATTTTTTTATACAACGATTATTATTTTATAAAACTATCATATTTAAATAATATTAAAAAATTTAAAAAATTAGTTGATTGTGATAAAACACTAACAAATATAATCCAAACTGTTATAATTAACATTTTATATAATTAATAATCCTCATATAGGGAAACAGAATAACATATAAGTCCATTTATTTATATGATTATTCATTAATAACATATTATTTCAATTATTTAGAATTATTCTCAAAATACATGTCCATCATTACTTTTATACAGGTGAACTAATCTTAAATACCATGAAATGAACACTCTCAGTATGGTGGAATTGAACTCTATAACTCATCATAATTGCCATAAATGAACATGTTAAAATTATATTAAATAAAATATATCTATAAGTGGTCATAGATTTATTAATTATTTAATATAATTTTATAATCCAATATATTAATGTGAACAAAGCATTCTTATATAATGTAATGAGATTCTCAAACCGAATTTTTTTTCTTTGGGTTATTCTCATTTTGTGCAAAATTTTATTTTGGATGTTCAGAAAATACTCCAAAATATAATTACATTTTTATTAAATTTTTTATAAAATATACATTTCTCTAATATATTTTTATGAAAAATAAAAATATTTTTCAAAAGAACTCTTCTCTTGAAAACACATTTTTACTCATGTTGAGTTGTTTCTTGTTCCCTCAATAATGATCAATTTAATTCTAAATATGTTTTTACCTTTATAATTTTGAAATCACTAAATATTATTCATGAATATATGAAATTAATCCCATTCATTTTCCATAGGTTATTTTTTTTGATTGATATAAATTCTATGTGGCAGTCAAGATTATGTAAATGTTCTAATGTGATTGGTGAGCCTAGGATTATATAAAACACCAATGCATTGGGTAATGTGATTTATCTCATGGGATAAGGCGAAATATGTATGAAAATGAAGATATATTTGTTCACAAGGAATATTTTGTGATTATTATCATATATTATGTTTGAAAAATAATCTATAAGTATTCATATCTATGTGTGGTATTTGACCACTAAGATAAAATGATTCATTTTTATGCATTTCCATATTTCATGACTTTATATAATGCGTCCTATAATGATTATTAGGATGAATCAATATTTATGTTATGATGATGATGTACAATCTCACCCATGTTATAATGACTCATGTTTATATCTATAATCTTATTGGTATTTTAGCTCACACGTTTTGTTAATGTATTTCCAAAGGTGACTAATTATACTAAAGATTACATGAGGGCCCCCAAGAAGCTAGAGAATATGTAATTAATTAATTATTATGTTTTATTTTTAAATGTTATGTTTGGTCCTAATTTTACCATATATTCTAAACCATTGGATTACAGTTTTGTATGAATATTATATTATTTATCATTAAAATGATTTATCAATAACGTATGAAAAAAGGGTCACTACAGTTGGAATCAGAGAACTGTTTAGATAATTAGTGAATTATGATTATAGAACATTAGTGAAACCCATTTTTATGAGACAAATTATATTTAATCACTCAATAAGAATTGTTTTACCAAAATGATAAACTTAATGATCCCAAAAGATACCACTTTAGAGTTAATTTTGCAAAGGAATCAATTTTTTATTTTTGAAATTTTTCCTAATTTTTTGTTCAAAGAATTTCAATCTTAGAAAATTGTCTGAAACAAGATAAAATATTCCCACAATACATTTGATGGAGAATTCATCAATTTCCCAAACTATATACCCAATGCCATTGGAGGTGTTCTTCAAAATTTCATAGAGATTCTTACCTAGATATATCATTCTATAAACAAGATTCCGAATAATGTAGAATGTGTTCCTATACATAAGTAGGAGAAACTAGCTATCGATCATTTTATGTGGCAACAGCCACCAAAATTTAATGGATCTTATGATCCACTAGTTGTGGAACAATGAATCAACTCAATAGAGAAGTTCTTTTTTACTCATCACTATTCTAGGATGGATATAGTGACTCTATAAGTTTATATTTTATATAGGGAGTTCAATCAATGGTGGAAAGTTATTAATAACACCAAGGAATAGGACGAAACTGAAGTGATGGAGTGGGAAGACATGAATAAAATATTTCATTATAATTATTTGCTTCAAACACTTCATGTGATGATAGAAAGTGAATTTATAGAACTAAATAAAAGGGATGGTGAAACCTTCAAACCTTTTGATGAAAATTTCACTAGGATTTCAAGATATCCCTCAGGTTTTTTATCAGAAATGATAGAAAAATATATAGGTTCATTAGTTTCCTAAAACCAATCCTTTGAAAGAATCTAAAAATTCAAGACATTGGGAGTTATGAAGAAGTCTCTTTATATCCCCTCAAAGTAGAGATGGAATATAGAGAGTGGTCTGATGGATCTAGTGATATGAAATGATTGATGTAATTTCATTCTATTGGTTATAATGAAAAATGTGGAAGGAAAACACAACCTCCCACATTTTGAATATGTGTGAAGCAGCATCATGGGAATTTTTTTCAAATGGGTGTGAAAATGATTCTAGTGTAGGATAGAAGGCCTAGAACTCATGAATGTTATATAGACATAAATATTCTGACCAACATGATAGAAGAATGGAGATAACCACCAATAGTTATATTCTTAAAATGTAGCGGTAAAGGACAAGATTCAATCCAGTTAACTAAAACTAGAATCCCTAAGGGAAATTAATATTAATATCAATAAATCCAAAAGAGTAAGGGAAGGATTATTCCGTCACTATAATTGATGTAGATCCCAATATTGATGTGGTGATATGTATTCTAGTTATTAATAATTGAATATGAATGTATAATTTTATTATTGTTCTATACATTCATTCACATATTGCATGATTTGTAGAAATATTCAAACACCACATCAAAATATGGTGGTCGAGTTGTCTTTGAGAATATAAAATGGGGAAATTATTGAATCCAAAGTATATAAATCTTCCCTAGTGAACGTTTTTAGACTAAACCGCACTATTAATATTTTCTTACTTCATTTTGTGGAGATTGGTGCTATTTTTGAGCATGGATTTTTTAATTTAATACGAATCCAGCATCATCTATCGGGAAATTGATATCACTCTTAAATGCCCATGAAATTCTATAATTTTTTAAATCTATCAGAAGGATGATTAATATCCATAAAATTAATCTCCTCAATTATGGATATTATTTCCTTATGATAATTTCTATCTATATCAAATTATGAAGACAAAGGATAAAATCATGCTCAAGTAAATTCGAATTGTAAGGGACAACATTGATGTGTACCCTAAGAAATTTCCTATACTTCATCTGTATTGAGATGTTGAGTTCTCGATTAAACTTATTCCTAGATATCTAAAGTTATCAAAGACTCATTATAGAATGACCACCATTGTGTTAGTAGAATTGAATCAGAAGTTATTAGTGAATCTTGAAAAAGGTTTTATACACCTGAGTTATTCAAAATGGGGTGGGATAGTCTCCATTATCATAGAGAAGGATGGATCAATGCACCTCTTTAATTATTCTTCTGATATCAAAAAAAGAACAATAAAGAGAATGTATCATCTTACAAGGATATATGACATGTCTTATAGACTACATGGTTCCATTTATTTCTCTAAGATTGACCTTCGGTTGGGATATCAATTCTGAAAGGTGAAGAAGGAAGATATTCCCAAGACTGACTTTCAAATGAGGTATGTAAACTATGAAATTATAGTGATTCCCTTAGGACTAACAAATTATCCACCAATATTCATGTACAAAATGAATATTTCCATTATATATTTCTTGAAGATTTTATTGTAGTATATGTAAATGATATTTTAATATACTAAAAGAGAAAATGGACACAAGAGAATAATTTGAATAATGTGATAAATTCATTGTGAAGGGATATAATTTATGCATAGTATAGTGAATGTGAGTTATGGATTGAATAAGGATCATTATGGGGCATGTTTGCAATAACACATGAATATCTATCGACCATTCCAAGTAAATGAAAATCAGATAGTGTCCTAAGAAATCATATATAATGTAGATCCTAGGTTTCTTTAGTATACCTATGTATTACCAGAGTTTTGTGAAGAACCTATCACAATTTTTAAACCTAATAACCATGTTGACCCAAAACATAGAAAAGTTTGTTTGAACCAGTTAATTTCAATACTTATTTGAAGAATTAAAAAAGAGGATTATCAATGTGCATGTAATAACACTTCTAACATGTGGGAACACTTTTTGGTACATAGAGATGCTTCAATGAAGGTATTATTATGTGTACTGTTGAAACATGAAAAAGTGATTGCCTATTCCTCATACCAATTGAAAATTCATTTGAAAATCTATCCCAAGCAAGATCCATAGTTGGTTTCCATGATGATCAAGTTGGAAATCTGTCATAATTATCTTCATCGGGAGAAATATGAAATATTTAATGGTAATTTGAGTCTCAAATATATATTCACATGGAATGATAATATTTTGTACAGGTAATGATGTTTTGATCTCATCAAGGATTATAAATGCTCAATGTACATCGATCCTAAAAAAGTGAATATAATGGAAGATTGTCTAAGATGAAAGGATCCTTAAAAATTATCAATGTTGAGAATTTAGAAGGATCCAATATCCTTTGATTTTCGAAGGTTTGACATAAGAATCATTAAGTAAGGGTCATCATCAATCCTTTCTCATATTACTTCTCAACCATACCTCATGAAAAAAATGATGAATTATTAAGGATTTTTGTAGAAATTTAGAATAATGTGGAATCCATAAGAAATGGAAAATCATTAATGATAAAAATTGATTATGAAGGAGTAGATAGATTTTGGTGATGAATATGTGTATCATCCTATCCATAGATAAAGAAAGATCTTCTGACTGAAACACATATCTCAAACTTCTCTATTCAACCAGATATCTTAAAGATGTATTGATATCTTCGAGAGAACTATTAGTGGGAGAATATGAAGAATGAGTTCATTGAATATAAATCAACGTGATTTGTATGTTATCAATTGATGTATAGAAGGAAATGAATATATGGGGATGATGAAACCATTACCCATAACAACATAGAATTTGGAAAACATTACCATAAACTTTTTCACTAGACTTATGAAGAAAACTAGTGGAAACAATGGTATAGGGGTTTTAATAGATCTTCATAAAAATACACATCACTATATATTAATTCAATAGGACTGCTCACTAGATCAACTAGCACAGATATTCATCAGAGAAGTGGTAAGGTTTCATGGAGTACAACTAATAATTGTATTAGGTCATGATTATAGATTCACCTTCACGTTCTAGAAATGTCTCAAACATGATCTAAACAATTAGATAAACATAAAAATGGATTATCATCCTCAAACTGATGGCCAACTAGAGATGAATATTCAGGTTCTAGAATAAATTTTGAGATCATGTTTTAGGGACTTTAAAGGAGGATGGGACAAAAATATATCTTCGGATGATTTCTCTTATAAAAATAGGTTCCACTCAAGATTCCAAATGGCACCTTATGAATCCATTAATGGGAAAATATGGATGATAACAACTTGTTGGGATGATGTTGGTGATTGTATGTTCTAGGACTGCAAATGTTTGATGATGTGGTGGAATAGGTGAAAACCATTTAGTATCCCATCATGCTAGCCCAATGTCGATAGAAGAGATATGTTGAAAAACATTAATGGGACCTAGAGTTTGAGTTTTGGGGATATGGTATTCATTCACATACCTCTATGGAATAGGATAATGATATTTGGGATGGCAGGAAAGTTGAGTCTAAGGTAAATCGGCACCAACGAGATTCTTAATCATGTGTGAGTAATGTCATATCTGCTAGAACTTCCAATAACCATGTCTCAAGTACACGATATTTTCTATATATCCCTTTTAAGTAAGTAAATAACATATCCCCATTATGTACTGAATCTATAGGGGGTAACATTAGAAAATTATCGCTCTTAAGAGGAACAACCAGTGTAGATATAAGACAGTAGAGATAATGTCCTATGAAACAATACTTCTCCCCTTATCCAAGTAATATGGTGTAAATATTTGTGTGAAGAGTCATCCTGCGAACCATAAAAAGTGATGATGGAGAAATACCCACACCTTTTTATGTAAAATGAAATTTCAAGGACGAAATTTCAAAATAGAGGAAGAATGTAACAACCCAAACATTTATCAATGGAATTACATCGCTTCTTATAATTATATTATATTTTATAAAGCACATAAATATCATGAATATCCCAATAAATATATCATTCTCAAAAATTAATAATGAAATAAGAAATATTCATAGAAATTAAGGGACATATACCAGGGGAATATTAACATGACTCTTGGCACGATAACATGATCATTCATAATAGTAATATATATAATACTATTGAAACCTCAATTATTAAATTGTAAATAAAATTTAGGCATCATATAAATGATCATTTTCGGTCATTTACCCGTAAATTGAGCTACAGGCCTTCAAATGATGCGCTGTCAGCGGCAACGTGATCCTTGGATCGAGACGGTCATTTCGGTATATCACACTCAAGGTTTCAGAATACTTTGGGTTTGGCCGGATTGGTTCGTACACGAAACTAACTGGACCCTCGGAGCGGAAACACTCATATCTTGAGCTACGGACGTCCGATTGATGTGTCATCAGCTTTGTTGAATTCCTCTAAGTGAGATGGATCTTTTGGCTCACTCCGCCCAAGGTTTGGATGCAGGTGGAGTACGATCCGGTTGGTTTTTCCTTAAAAAAACCAACCGGGCCCCTAGGACGAAAAAGCCAATAACTCTCAGACCGGGCGTCCGATTGACGCGCCGTCTGCGACGTTGAGTTCCTGTTAACGATATAGAACTTTTGGATACATCAAATTCGGACTTTGTGTCAGTTGATGTATCAGCCTCTCGGCTCATGGAGAAGACCCTCCCGAACGAGATTGCTGTGTGCGGGAACCCTAGTGCTGGCTGCGACTGCTACTTCGACAGCGACGACTATGCAGATATCCTCAGTGGACTGCGATGGCGACTGTGCAGAGATCCTCTGTGGACTGTGACGACTACTACACTCAGTGATCCTACGTGGATCAGTGCTACAGATCCTGTGTGGATCCGATCCTGTGTGGGTCAGTGCTCAACGGTTCTGTGTGAGCCAGTGCCTATAGGTCCTGTGTGGTACCGATCCTGTGTGGGTCATTTTGGGGGTTAGTACCTATCGATCCTTTGTGGGTCCGACGACTTAGATGGAACAGTGATCATCTTTATCGTCATCTGAAGGAGTATACCTGTGTGAGCTGAATCTTGTGTTACTCTCCTTTGTGGATTGTGTTGAACTATCCTGTGTGGATTTACTGTTTACTCTCCTTTGTGGATTGTGTTGTGCTATCCTGTGTGGTATATGTTTTGCTTTCCTGTGTGGACTGGGATGTTCTTGGGCTCGGATGTTGGAGCCGAACGGGAATTGATGACATAGGTATATGTATGGGCATATACCTAAGTATTGTCAGTTGTTATTTCGTGATTGTATCTTTCCTTTGAGGTTATCCATTGTGGATTCTGGGAGACCTTCAGGGGTCTCGGGGTCCCAACTGAGTAGCTTATACTCATCCCTGCACGGGCTATTCCCGCACTACGTTGTGTTGGTTGCAGACGACAGATAGCACTGATCGTGGTGGAGGCGTGCGGAGCAGGGTAGTACCTGGAGGTGGACCACTGGGCGGGACGTACTCGGAGCAGTCAGGTGGACCGAGGAGCAGTGGAGGCTATCTTTACCCACCCTTCAGGTGGGACTTCCAGAGGACGGCTCGGCGGTGCGGCTTTTCTTTTCAGTTGCTGTTTTCCCCTTTCAGTTGTACTTTACATTTGGGCTTGTATTTCCGGCCCCTTTACTTTCAGCACAGCTTGTTACAGTTTTTACTTAGTGTTTACTTTTCCGCTTTCTTACTCTGTGGTGCTTGTTTACTTTTCAAAGGCAATGCCTTCCCTTTTTCCGTGATTTACGCCTTGGTGCTAGTCGCCAGCCCCTGCCCTATGGAAGGCGGGCTTGGGGTAGTCACGACACGGGCCCCGAGGACAGGTCGTGACAGTAATATCATAGGCAAACAAACATGTTAATATATAAATGCTATATCACTTTAATCATATCATAAATTTATTTATGGATATTAATTTAACAATTACCTAACTCCTAAAGTTATCTGAACCGACCTCTGATACCAACTATAAGGACCCAGCCTTAAACAGTACATAATCTTGAATTAAATGAATAATTCACATTGAGGATCTTTTCAGGTTTAGAGTTCTAGATAAATAGTCTATAACTATTAAATTACATCTCTAAAATTACAAGTTAGCCAATTCTACTCAGTTTCAATTTTTTTTATAAAATAAAATCTCTTTAAAAAAAGATTTATGTCTAGTCCCATGTTTTAGATAGCATGACTTTTCCATGATCCCATCCATGACCCTATTCATCTTCAGGTCCTGTGAAAAAAATTTCAAAACATGGGATGATCATAAAAAGCTCAGTAAGGGTTACAAAAAAATGAAAAAAAACATTAGTTCATCATTGCATACGTAACATAAGATCATTGACATTATCAAGAAATCATAAGATGTATTTATAACACATAGAAATCAAAAATCATAAAGGTAACATTTGGAAATTGTATCATACATACATTTTAGTTATCATAGCTACTTAGTGAGTAACATTTCGAATATCCATCACAGTATATTCCCTAAATCTCTTAGGAGAAACATTCATTTTTACCTATATCACGTTACCCAATGAATTGAAGAGATATCTTGTTCTCACCCACCAAAGGTTTATCATGGAACCACCCATATATATAACAATTCCCAAGAACAATAACATATTTGTAACACAAAAAACAAACATAAAGGTAAGATAAAATTTCAACATTTCAATCATAATATATCATTTAAATATATTGACATAACAAATCCATTATCAAAACCATTCTCAATACCAAAATACGTAAAAGAGCATATGGTATTAATTTTCCTTTTAAAAACATCACGTCTTGTTAAGGAATCCAAAGATCAAATAATACTCACGGTGGCAGAAAGTTCGTTGTCAGCGCTTTTGTTGAAAAGAAACATTCTTTTTTTCCATTTAGTAAAATTATTCGTAGAGAAAATATTCATTTTGAATAAAATTAAACGTCAAATGTGTTTATATAGTGTATAAAATAATTTCGTGTATTAATACAAAATATTCCTCAATAAAAGGAGATTGAACTGAAGTCCCTTACCTCATGTCCGACTTGACTCGTTAGTTCATTAATCTCCTGAATAATAAACTAAAGATAATTTCTACTTTCTTAAGAACCTTTTTCATGTTTATTAATTCTTTTATATAACATATTAACATGTTATAATCACAATGTAATCATTGATGTTTATAATGATTGTTCTGTTGATATTTGGTACTTGAGTCAAAAAAGGACTTCTTATAATTAAAAGTTGTTCACATGGTTAAAAGTTCATTATATATAAAATCATATTCATGATTTAGATATCATATATATCATATATATGTAGTATATACATGTATTTAGAAATGTAGATAACATTTGGAGGTATGAAATGAAATGCACCGTTCATGGATATGGTAAGCTGTACGTACGCATGAATGCTACATTCATTTCTATTTATTATTTTAATGATATTAAAACATAACAATACAATGGTATATTTTAATTCCAGTATAATATATTATATAATTTCTTTAATTCTATCCTTTATATGTCCCACATATGGCATTAACGAGTCATATCACTTTGAGGGGGCGGTAGTCCACACTTCCTCAAATGAAATTATCACATTTACCCATAATGAAAACCATAAAGGTATTCTATAGATAAAAAATACAGAAGCATAATGAAACCAAAAACAAAATATATATCATATATAAATACATTTCCATCTTAATGGACACCATAAGAGGTGTTAATAGATAATCGAACAATCATCGTTTCGTGAGGCATTAGTTAGCCATTCACAGAAACAGTATGTTCTTCACCAATAAGACAGAGGTGTGTCTAAGTGTAGTTATAATCCTTCTCAAAAAAACATACTAGTATATTGAGGATATTATAATTGTTATAAAAGGAAGGAATAAAAAGTGTTTAGGGGTTTTATAATTACAATAAAATAAAAGAAGTTAAGGGAATCTGTTACCTTTAATTCAGGTAACTCCATTTGGTTAGAATCAAAAGGAGTTCTTCAAGTGACTTTTGCCTAAGGAATGGCTTCTATGAGGAGTAGTTGGATCTTGAGAGCTTATTTGGGTATGGGTTAGACGATTCAAGTGTCTTTAGAGGTCTATATAATGAGATATAATGAGGTATTATTATAAGGGGGAGGGGCTATTTTGGAATGTGTGAAAATATGATTTTATTATATAATGATATTCGGTCTCTAAAGGTCCAAAACATACTAAATTTATGATAAGATGATGTATGGTCAAAATATAATCAAATAATAAGAATTGGACTAGTATTGGGTGTTATTTTAAAATTTAAAATTTTATTTATTTAAATTATTTATTAATGATGTAAATATTTCATCATTATTGTGTCATAAATAATTAAATTTAATTGATGTAAAAAAATTTAAAAAAAATACCACGACATAGTAAATATTCTTATCTTTATAATTTATATTTATAGTCTAATAGATATCTTATATAACCCCTTGTAAAAATTAATTTACTAAATGATATTTTTAGGCCATTTTTTCTTTACATTATGTTAATTAAAATAAAGTGTCATTATCACTCTCATGTGGCTCCATGGGGTCCCAAAATAAATCCACGGATGACCATGGTCGGCCAAGACTCATAAAATAAGCTTAGGATAAGTTTTAATATAATTTAATATTGTTAAGATATTCTTTTTACTTTGAATTACCCTATTTACCTTTTACTGCGGTAAATAAATGGAAAAAGTGATGATTCACCAAAAAATTATTTTTATCTTATTGAACCACATTTTACTTACTAATAACAACAATATATGTTGTATTTTCTAAATTAAATTAATATAAGTGGTTAAAATTCATTTAAATGAATAACTCAGTTTTTTTAATTTCGACTTAGTGGTTACACTATTCATAAAAAATTGATGTTTTTCATAAAAATACAAAAAATTATTCCTAATAAATATTTGATATTTAAAATTCAAAAATTATTTCCATTTTAAAAAAATTAAAAACAAATAATTTTGATTAATTAATTTAAAACTAATTCCCATTCTCAAAACAAAAACTATGTTTTAAAGAAATATTAACTCTCTAAAGATTGACACTTGTTTATGCACAATTTTAAAGTGAAACTAAATCCAAAAACAAACATTGGATTAAAGGGAAAAATATAATATAATTAATCATTAATAAAAATAATTAAGATAATCAAACCATATAAATAAATTAGATTAAAAGGAAGTTTGGAATTAAAATATAGTTTTTTCAACTGTTCCTAAAAAATGAATTTTATCAGAAAAATACCATGAACATACCCAAAGTAAATTTTGATGTACCAATTATAATGAAATATTTAAGTTTTTCGAATATAACATATTTATGTGACCAAAACTAGATTTAAATATGTTTCTCCATCAAAAGGTGGTAAATTTACTATTTAATGAATATTAGAGTATTTATGCTTAAATATAGATTAATTCACTTTTTAAGCCTATAACGTTTATTGGATAAATTTAAAAATATTTAAAAACATGTATAATCATATTTTAGTTAGTTCTATTCATTCACACCAATACAACGGATAGGCATTAACTACAATTTAATATAATATTATTATATTAGTAGTGTACAACAAAAGATATCAAAGAAACTCGTTGTTGCATATCAGGTATGCCATCAAACATTGAAACCCCTTTAAAGTAAAATTAATATTTAATTCAAAAATATGAGTAATTATAGAAAATATATCATTCATTATTTACCTGGGATGTTACAAAATATCTACTCCAAAAATGGAAAATTCCTCAGGGACCACCCTTCCTATGTGGTCTCTTTTCATTTATAGGCAATAGATCCCCCGAAACATCTACTGAAATTTTTCTCGAAGAATAATATCCTTCACAGAAATCTTTACATCATGAATTCTTCTCCTCCACAATGTTATCCTTCAAAAAATACATTATAATTCTACAAAATTCTTCTAGTAGGGATGAAAACATCTTATGAAATTCACTCCAACATAATTAGTGGTTTAAGATCATTTATATAGAAAAATAAATTGACAAATCGTTATAATGTGATTAACACATATTTTCACTGGGGTTCAACCTTCACTGGAGAAAATGCTCCATATATGAACCTTTTTTTCCTCTACGGTTGGTGAAACGCCTTTCTTCCTTTTTGTTAGTTATTTCCATCTATCAAAAAATCACTATCTTTCACCTGAAAAATATGTCTTTCCATGAAAAAAAATATCCTCTCATGAACTATGATCCTCTCATGAACCATTTCCCCAATGTGGTCTGCATTTCATGCTTCGCAGTCCCTATAGCCTTATAGTGTAGAATCCTTCTTTTTCTGATTTTCTATCATTGTTCTGTATACCCGCTCTACAGTCCGTCAAATATGATTAAAGGTCCATGAACTATACCTATTGGAATCAATAGTAGAAAACTCATCAATTTCCAAAATAACAAATTCCCGATTTTGTGGCCCCACAAATTGGAAAAACTTTGGAAAATGGTGTTATTGTAAAAATATGATTCGATAGTACCACAATAATTATTTTCATTCATCACGAACTATGTCTATCATGATAAGTAAACATTTATTGATCATATTTAACATCATTATATTCTCTAAGGAATGTATTGTAACCTCCTTATCTTCCAACAACTTCATTCATTCTAATAAAACATAATATATGATTAGAAACGATTTTTCTCCCTCTCTATTTCAAAATAATTACATCATATGTTCTCCAAAAAACATATGATATTTTTTAAATAAAAATCATAAAATAATCATCATATTTTAACAGACCATTTATAATGAGAATTGATTTTTATTTTTAGATAAAATAGAAAAAACTCTTGAAAAAACCCCTTTTCTTACTTCCAAAACCATCTCCCTTCAACTTACTCCCAAAAATATCCCCATTTGGATTATGTATTCAATAAAGGGTCATAAATAAAGGAACCTTGTAATCTAAAATATAGATTAGTTATAAAAAAATACGTAACCTATATGAGCTGACTCATTGTAGGAAATAGGATTTATTGACTGCAACAATCATGTTTTCTAGAAGCAGTGACTATTAAACCTCTTCAACTTTCCTCCCCAACCATTCTTCCTTAGTATCCATCCTCATATTTCTCCCCATATTGTTGTTTCATGACATACTGTTTTTTTCACTATAACCACTCTAACAAATAATTAGAATAGTACATGCACTTAAATGCTTGATTCATAGCTTACCCTCAACTCTCCGTTTATGTATGCGTCGATATGGATAGATTAATGAAACCATCAAACCACCCATGAAAATATGATCCAAAGGTAAGATGAAAGTGGATAAAGAAACAAATAACTCAACCTTGAATATAGGGTGTTTCAATTCCCATTCTCAACATCAATTTATAAAATGGTTCATTTAGTAATTTTTTTGTGAATATTTCTACAACTTTTTCTACTATAGTAATGTACTCCAACATCAATTCATTCTTCTCTGCATACTCTTGGATGAAGTTTCAATTTATATCAATATGTTTTTAAAGATATTATTTAACCATATTCCTTGTAATATTTAATTTACTTTGATTATTACATCACAAGATAAAGGGTAACTTTAGTTCAATAAGTTTTCCTTCCAACAGAGTTTTCATCCACATATGTTGGGTAGAATCTTGAGTTGAATCAACATACTCATATTTATCTATTCAAATAGTTACTAAATTTTGTTAGAAGCTTTAGTGGTAAAAATATACTCAGCATCATCCATTCACAGAGTTATTGAATTCTTTCTCTTTTTATTCCTTCTAACACAACTTTTCCCCAGAATGAAATCTACACCATATGTGGATCTTCTATCACCAATATTTCATTCGCATTCAGTATCTAAATACCCACAAAATTCAATACATTATAATTTTTCATACCTAATTCAAAAAAAATTAACTTTGATATGTATTAGAATTATTTTTCTAGAAATTAAATGTGACTATTTATTAGCACTCTAAAATCATTCACCTAAAGTAACGATATAAAAAATATTGGGTCTTGAGGTAGTCAAATATAAAAAAAAATTCAATCATCTTTCAGGACACATTTTGATTAACTTCATTACATTCATCATCTTTTTACATCTTGGATCCCACTGAAATTATTGTGGGTACTGGTTTCAAATTGTTTATGCCAAACTACTTAAGATTTTCTTAACTATAATTTTCATGAAATAAAATGTTTTTCTTATTTTTTAAAATATTTAAAATATGAAACTATTTCATTTCTACCTTCCAGGAAATATTAAACAATTGTTGTATCTCTTCATAAAATAGTTCATATGATCATTCATCATTTGTAGAAAATATGATGCCATCTTCATAAAAAATTATGATGACAGAAAACTCAGGAATTTATTTAATATAAATATTACTATAAACTCTTCCTTTATTAAAACCCATCTTCCTTATGAAATTATCCAATTTGGAATACCATTAGCTTGGAGTGTGTTTTATCCCTTTCATGTTTTTCTTCAACCTAGACACATGAATTTTAGCTTTCCCAACAACAATTCCCCATTTTGATCAATGCAGACATCATCATCAAGATCTCCATTCCGAAAAGTAGCCTTCACATCAATTTGGGAAAAAATTAACATCATTATTAAGTAATAGAAAAAAATATTATGATTGATTCAAAACATTCTACTAGATAAAAATCATCATCATAATTGACACATTCAATTTCTAAGTGACCATTACACACCAAGCTTTCCATGATAATTATAACATCGCCTTCTTCATTCGTCTTCTTTAAAAAAACCCATTTTGTACCAAAAACATTTTGTGTTATTTGGATTGGGTATGAGTTCCCATGTATCATTATTTTTTATCTTATCATGAACATCATTCACATCCTAAACCCATTAAGGATTCATAAATACCTCATTAAAATCATTCTTCTTGTCATTTTAATACAACGAAGTGTGTGTAAAAACAATAGATGTTCTTCTTGTTTGAATCTTGTGATTTTCATCACAAAAAATGCTATGAGCCTCCACTTTGTTTCTCATCCTAGGATTAGATATAAGAGATTCATCCTCATAACATGAAATTGATGTGTCTAATTATTATTCTCTAGTAGGATTACCACTAATTTCATCCTTTCCATAATTATTTACAAAATTGTACATATCCTCCTCAGCATTCTTATCATCATATGTCTGGTTTTTGTACTGAACCTTTTTTAAAAAAATCAAATTAGATGAATCAATAATTCTTCATGATTCTTTTTTGAAACATCTATATCCTTTTCTTCCTAGAGAATATCCATTATAAATACCATATTCACGACTTTTCTAAATCATTCTATGGTTTCCATGTTTATTCATAAAAATCCATGGACACGCAAAAACTCTTAAGTTTCTCAAAATAAATTTTTCCTAGAAAAAAACATATGGATTCATATCTGATCATTTCCAATAGAAACATCAATTTTCAATATACACAGTAGTACTCATGGATTACCTCCAATAGTAATGATAAGGACCATGGTCAAGTAACATAGTTCTCTGAAATTCCTCCAAACTTCTATTCATTGTTTCTGAAACCACATTTTGTAGTGGTGTGTATGGTGACATAAAATCATACCAACTTTCATGCTTCTCAATATAGTTTTAAAATTCTTCATTCTTATACTCACAACCATTATCATTTCTAAACATCTTCCCTGAATAATAATATTCCTTCTTTGCTTTCCGCTTGAAACTCTTCTACATTTTCAGAGTATCAGACTTATGATTCATATATATATATGATTTAATGAAAGTAAAATCATCAATAAAAGTGGTGAAGTACTTATCTCCACTTTTTATGTTTTTTTCATTAACTCACAGATATTAGGGTGAATAAGTTTTAGAGGTCATTTTTAACAAATAAAAAAAATATTATGAATAGAATTTTTAATATTCCCTTATTGGAAAATAGTAAAAAACTAATATATTATTCTTGACATATTAGATATATATCAAACACTATATCACTTTGATATATTAATCATGTTTTGTTGAAACATGTGTTTCTTCATTTTATGCCAAAATTGATTCTCCTCCATCATACCCATGTAACACGATTTTTGAATTTGACCAACATGGAAAGTATTTCTTTTTGTACTCTAGAATCTTATAACTATCTTTAAATAATCATAAATATTCACAATAAACCACCTTTTCAAATGATAACATTGTTTCCCTCATCACAATGTTGTGAAACACTTAATAGGTTGTGTTTAAACCCATCAACATATATATTTTTCCAATGATTCGTCTTTTCATTCCTAATGATGGTTGATCAAATACCATTGATTCTCAGAGATTCATCCTTTCCAAATGTCACACATCCTTCATTGAATTCATACACAATCTTCAATAACATTAAGTATTCCTTTATTTGAGAATAATATCCACTATCAAGAATCAATATTCTTCCCCCATATTTATATTTTAATGTTGTTTCATAAATATGAGATTCTTCTTCTTATTTTCATTTCATTACCTCTGGATTCTAATAATACTTAAGAATCAATTCTTTTGATGGAAACAAAAACAGAAAACCCTAAGAAATATGTGTAGGTTGTTCATATCTTTCAAAGAGAGTTTTTAGTGGTTGGAATCTATTCTAAACATTCACACCACCCATCTCAGTTAAACATCTTTCTCCGACTTCTTATATTGAGGGGATTGACTCCCCCTAAAATATTCCCATCCATAACATGTGGATTAGTAGTAATGTTGTTGGATAAAAATCACATATTTTTTACATGTCTGAATTTAGCACAATACCATCAATATCCATAAAAGGTGTATTTTTCTCTTATATTTTCATATTGATGGGTGTTGTGAGTATGTTTCTCAGCATCCTTCTTAGGTAATGTTTTTTAACCATAAATATTTTAGTTTTTAAATGGAATCATCTTATTCAGATCAAATTTATTTCCAGACTCATGTTATTTATAAACTTATCATATACCAACATTGTTAAATTTGGTCACATATATAACATTCCTAGTTTTCTTCTTCTAGGAACTAATAGCACCTTTAACCACAACATTCGAAGGTAACTTTTTTAGATCCTTATTAGGTTCATTCTTAACATAATTTTCACCAACATCTTAGTGTTATATTTTCAAATTATATCCCTCTATTCAGCATGAGATTTTTTTTTGGAGAAGTTCTGACTCTTTTTATTTTTTCTATAATTTTTACCTCCAGATGATCGTAACGATTATTTTCTTCTTCAAGATAATTTTTCAGAACAACAATCACTTTTTCCAACATTACTATCTCATTTGAAAACCCATATTGATTATTTGATGAGGGATTTTCATTTATCAACTTCATATTTTTCATATGAATCCTTCTAATCTTTTTCATACATTCATTCAATTCTTCTGTGATATGAGATTCAAGTTGATTTTCTTATTCTTCAAAAGTAATACTCCCAATATATTCATTATTCAACACTATAATAAAGGTATTATCTCTAGATATTTCAGGAAAGTATTTTTTAGATACAAATTAAATATATACTTCATCTTCATATTTTTTAAAAAATTCATAACGTATTAGATTTTTTGATATTTTTATGCTTCCCCCAATAAAAATATTCATTTTTAAACATGTTTCATTAATATCTTTAATGGCCGTTTTTCATCTTCATTATTGTCTCATTATTTCTTACTTTGAGGGGAATTATCCAAAAAAGTGATCAATGGATCCACATTAAAAACATTTCAAGGGATGTTTCCCTTTTTATTCAATTGTACATATCCTCAAATTTTTAGAAAATATTGATAAAATATTACCAAGATTTTTGAATATCTCATTTTCATATTCATAGTTAAAAGCAACATATTCCTAAATAAACATTAGAGTATTTTCTCTGTTTGTATCATTGAAGCATATTTATATATAAACATTCATTCTTGTCTTCATATTATTCAACTTTATCTTCTTATAAGTGATGAGAGTTCTATGAAAATCATCCATAGATAATATTTCATTGTCGGTGTCTTGCAATGAAGAAAAAGTAGCATCGAACTGGTTGGGAATAATTCCTATGATCGTTTCAACAATTGTAGAATCCTATCACTTTTACCTAAGTCTTCTGATAGTTCCTAAAATTTCTTTTACCTTCTTAAATAAGTCCCCAACCAATTAAAACTCTCCAATTTTAATATATTCATACTTCAGCACCAAGGTTTGTTTTCCTTATTTACAATTTTATTACCATCGTAGTCTTTTTTCATCTTATCTCAGATATCCTTAGTGGTGGAAACACCTTTCAATCTTAAAAACTCACTTTTAGAAAGAGATGAGAGTAAATAATTTTTATCTCTTACATCATTCTTAATATTATTCAAATCAGTAGGTATACAAGGAACATTTTCATCGATAGGAGGAAATCCATATCTTGTAGCTTCATGAACATCATATCCAAGAGGCATAAGAAAATACATTAATCTATCTTTCCAGATATGATAACTATTCCAATCACATATCAAAATCCCCTAAATGGTCACACAATTCTGATTAAAAATAAAAACCTATTTTCTAAAAATTATTAATGAATAAGTTAATGTAACCTTTGGATCTAATTTAGTTTATGTTTCCTAGGGAGGATTCAAGTATAACTGAGTGGGGGAGGGGTGAATAAGTGACGTATTTTTCTTTTCATTTTTCCCACAATTATGAAAAAACCCTCATCTAATGTTAATGATTTTATTCCTTTATTAACACACATCAAACACACAACCAATGGAACATAAGAATTCATAAGGATCACTACTCAACAAGAGTAGCTATGTCCTTGGTATGGTTTGTAAAGAATCCAATACCACACAATCCACAAGAAAAAAATCCATTGAAGTGAAATACAATTTGTCAGATGATACCTTAATCTTGTTTCTCAATATGATAATAATACAATAGTGTGTGTTATTATTCGTGCAAAAAATGATGAAATACATTATTGCAATGCCTCTTTATTCACTTCAACAAATTTTATCTTTCAAAACAGTTATTATCATCTATACATAGATGTTTGTCGGATCTTCCTTTAATCATCCATGGAAATTATTGCTTCCTCCGTAAATTTCTTGTATCCTCTATGAACTGAGATTAAATATGTGGTGTGAGTGCTTTGTGGATAACCTCTTCCTCTAGAGACTATGTCTACTCTGCAGATGAAAAATGTCACACAGAACACCTTTATTATGTGATAACATTTTCATTTCAGGATATAGATTCCCATAATATTCTTTTGAGAACTATACCTATGATCTATCTCCTTGGTGAAAATATTTCCTCCATAAAATCTTCTCCATAGAGGAAATTTTTCATATGAGAACTCTTCCCCTTCGTAGAATTCTCCTTTGTAGACTAATTCGATGTTATCCAGAATTATTCCAATAGTGATGACCAATTATTCTAAAATTAACTCTAACATAATGATGGGATTAAAGCCCTTTATATATTAAAACAAATCAGAAAATCACACTAATATGATTCACCAAAATTTTCAATGTAGTGCAGTCCTTAACATCAACAAATCTCCATCTATGAACCATTTGTTCCTCTATGGTTTGTATAGAGACTTTCATTCTGTGTAGTGGCTAATTCTATCAAAAAATAGATCACTGCCTCTATACCAAAAATGATTTACTACACATGAAAAATATCATTTGTAATACTACACTCCTCCCAAGAACCATTTCCCCTATGAGGTTGGCATATCGGGCTTCACGGTCCTCAAAGTGAAATTAGGTGCAATTTTTCCTTTCCCAATTTTCACAACCATTTTGCATACCTCTATATTGTTCTATGAAATGGTATTTGAAGTACATGAACTATGATTTTTAGAAACCATTTTAGAAAACTCGTCTTTTGTCAAAATATAAAAGTCTCGATTTTGAGGTCCATGAATTTGGAAAGCAAAGGGAAATGACACCTTCATGAAAATATTCATCAACAACCCTAACCATAATAATTTTCAGTCATCTGAAACTCCATCTATCATGGTATAGAACCTTTGAATAATCATAATTAGAATTATAAAATTTTATAAGGAAATTATTCTAACTTCATAATCTTATTCCCTCCCATTCCAACTTAATTCTTTCATGACATGTTCTCCAAACAAATTATTATATTTGTGAAATAGAAAATAGAAAATCTCTATCATATTTTCCCAGACCGTTTAAAAATTTATTGATTTATCATTTTAGAAAAAAAAACACACTTGGAAACAACATTTTATTACTTCAAAAGATTCTCTATCCAACTTCTTCCCAACATGAACTATTATGGGTATGAAATTTTTTTTGTCATGGTGGAAGGAGGTCCATCAAATATTTTTTGAGTCATCTAGTTTTTGAACATCCACCATCAAGAAGTCATAACTTTTTCCCATTAACCTGCTTCTTTATGAATAGGGGATGATTATACAAGACAACTTCTTTAGGGAATTATACAAAATCCCCAATATAGAATCAACAATTCTCTGAAGGAAATTTTTGGTGATGATTCAATATTGGATTTTATGACCTAGAAATATATGAAAATAAATCTATCTAGGATTATCGATGAGGTTGTTCCCATTGGGATTCTAGGGCTATGGTAGCTTGAGTTTGTTATTCTCCAAGAATGTGGGGAAATAATTGGGGACTTAATCATTTCAGTAAGAGTGGGATTTATTAATCCATTCCTCGAATTATGTTCAACCATGAATTATATATTACTCTAGGTGAGGGTGATTTATTGTTTTTGTCAACTCAAAAATATGTGATGGGTGGTTTGATACATTCCTTGGTTCTTGAATGAGAATTGATTGTGGTTTGAGGGTAATGATAGTAGACTCTTCCTTTCTGATCCTTTTCCCTTGTGTAGAGGTAATGAGTTTATATTTTCCACATGTTCACTAAATTGAATCGCCTAATCATTGCGTTCTTAATATTAACACAAAGAATCATATGGCATACTTCATTGGGATCAGATGCATATATAACTAATCCTAGTGATTTAAAACATAGTGTTCTGAATTTTTATCCTATAAGATATGTATTCTAAGTGAATATGTTATCGCTTTCCATCTATATATGATGTAAGAAACACTCTTTTTTTCATAATTTAGGTAGTTAATTAGGTCAACAATTGCAGTTTTCATTAGTGTGGAGATGAATTAATAATGGAATTGATGATGAATGTATTTACATGCTTTAATGGATCATGGTGATAGACTAATGTACCAAAAAAGGACGTACCTATCAGAGTTTGTACAAAAAACCTCATCTTGGTGTCCGACTATTGATTTCAAGGGGCCATAAATATAGAACATTAGTATATAATAAGAGTGAGACACTATTCAGGGTCTCATATTCCATCAATGATTGAGAAGATAGGATTTCAAAAATTAACTGGGGGAATGCTGTCATCCAGTCATTCAGGATTTGGATTTATATCAGGATACACATGTGTGCATCACCCTTCCATAACATAAATTTGATGAGTTAGGGAATCCATGACATTTAGTTATTCTATAGGTTCTAATGTCTGAGCCTCCTCATATCTATTGGGAGTGGGTGGGACCTGATTAGGTGTTCGCACTTTCATCGATGGCTGATTCTACAATCATAAGAATACATTATTCTTACCCTCGTGAGGAAGAGAATATCACCTTAAAGGTGGTATGTAATGACAATTTTCTACATCCACATTTATGTAAACTAACTCTAAATATTGATAGCTAGTTTGAAACTCATATTCCTCACTTTCATAAGGTTATACTCTTTCCATATGTATGACAGGATGAATATTCACAACACTATGAAGATGATACCTAGTAGGAATACGGCTCATGACTAAATCCTCAGTATGTTTTATGAGATTTTATATCTTATTATCATATGGTTATAGTTATTCTTCAATTTATGAAGTTTTAATTTAATCTAGTAGGTATTTGGGATGTTTTTATACCTTTTCCATTTATCATGGGTTGTGTTCCATTGGATTGGTGGCAACATGATATTAAGTGGTTCTAGACTTTGGATCCTCCTCTACATCTGGGTTCATGTGGTCTCAGTTCCTGCATCCACATCACCTTCCTTTTTTGGTAAATCATCAATGTTATGTCTTTCTCTATATGTGTCTTGAACCAAATAAAAGTTTGTGTTTACATTGAACACTTTAATAATGGTGTATTGGGGGATGGTTTTTTTATAATTAATTTCAATGGAATATTATGATTTAGTGTAGCATGAATTTGTGTCATTTCTCAAACCCCTCAAATATTGGAAAATTTCTTATTGTAAACCCAATTGGTTTTTATTTCCATCATCATCCCATGCTCCTGTCTTGGAATGTGAGCATTTTCTATAAGAGATTTTCCAATTATAATTACTGAACATGCCTCGAATTATTGTGTCTTTTCCTATGGTGGGTAGATCATATGTAATGTAAAATGTTGATAATTTCCTCCCAATATGAAGCAGACTAATTCCCTATATGATGATAGTGATGATGAAAATTCCTCAACCCTATAGTCTAAGGGGCTATCCTATGACAAAGTTTTCATTCATTAATCCCATTGACGATGATATAATGATTCCCATAATGGATTTGATAACTCTTGGAATGAGAATTGTGATTTAAACACCTTAATCTTAATAGGATGGGTTTTATCTGGAACAATTATTGATTTACCAAGGACCCCCTTGAGGGATGATAAAACCAGTGATAGATATTGAGATACAGATTCTCCCACCCTTGTGGGATGGGATTTTTTATAGCTTCTGCTGATATATCCCAAATAAACTCTATAATTGACCATCCCAGAAGTGGAGTTAGTGGTAGATTTTAACTCGACCTGGTTAATTATTTCCTCTCCTAGATGGATTCCATGGAAACTTATATGGGTTTCAATTTAATGTGGCATAGTTGTGCTCATTTTTTACATGGTTCCAATCGAATCCAATGATGGGGTTCAATTTTTACAGGACTTCATCTGTTGATTGAAATATTTTCTTTCTTTTCTAAAATTCATTTCGATTGTGTTGAGGGGGCCAGTTCAAAGAATTTTTGGATATCGACTTCCTCTGATCATTATTTATAGACAAGTTTTGTGTGGGAAAATTTCACTATAGTGAAAAATATGACCGAGCATTACCTAGTCCACTGATTTTTCGGAAGGATATAATATTATAGGTTGTTTTATCTGAGGGTTTTAGTTGTTCATGGGGTGTGCAGATGTGTAACAATCCATACATTCCACATCATCATATACAGATTCATGATGTGAAATCCAAGATCACAATTTGAATTATTTTGATGCAATGGAGTAAAACATCTGGCAGATCATCAAATTACATTTTTGGGATCTTGTTCCATGGGGATAGTAGTGTGGTCTACAAGAAAATAGAGTATTTTGATGGTACGAAGGTGTCCCGTATATCCAAGATAAGATATGTTCCTGGATTTTAGTAACATATGAATAACCCACATATCTCGGGATTGATAATGCATGAAATCCATTTCTAGATCATCTCGGGTTTCATAGTCCTAAGTAAATAAGAGGCCAGAACATGGTTAGAGATTGTTTCTATATCTCTCTCTCCAGATATCAATGTATGATTCCTCTTTCTCTAACTTACCTGAATACAAATGATTGGACCATTAATGTGATTCTTGGTGTCTCCCACTGGCCAGATTAGAGTGCTATTGGTAGTTAATAGGGAACTATATATGGTGAACCATTATATTTCAAGAACCTCCCTATATAAAGTGGACTGTGCATTTAACCAATCTTGATAAGATGATGTCTGGAAATTTTAAGGATTTACTTATCCATGGGAGATATCACCTTGGGTAGGTTGACCAGGGTGAATCTTAGGACTAGAGTCCATGTGATCCATCTCCACACCACCATAGGAAGTATGATCACTATAATAATCACCTTCTGTATAATTTGAACAATCGATTGATCCTGGGGATGTGTAGAATGTGTCTCAAACAACCTAAATGACAATTTTATTGAGTAGACTAGAGATATGTGCCTCACTATTCATCATGGTCGGATTATGATGGAATGCCTTTTGGGTTTTTGTAGATAAATGAAAATGATGTATAACTGCTTCTATTACATATTGGTAACTATCTAGTACTATGTTAACATGATCTTTCTTCTAGGAATCTATTGAACTATACCATTTGGCTTCTTCATTGTTGGCTTGAATATGAGCCTTCCATAAGGCATGTTCTACTCTCATTTGGTGAACCATGGATATAATGAGGATATGATCATGATCCTAAGCCTTTATAATATGTCAATAGACTTTCTTTATTAGTATATGATCATATCCTAATTAATGAATCACTCTTACTTGATGATCCATTATGGGGATGGAATATGATCTCATTCGGAAAAAACATTCCCTGCCAAAATAAAAATGTGGACATTAATAATGGGATCAGGCAAATGGGAATACTCTTGTATATCCAAATAAGTATGTTGGTATAGTCTTTTTTCTATATAATTAGGTATATGAGTCATGATAATCTTGTGTTGTATAATATCCTAGTCACACTCACAGATAAAAATACAAGAATGTCCTGAGGCATGTGACACTCTCACTTGGTGATCCCCATATAAATTTCAGATTTGAGCTCAATCCATGGAATTTGGATGATGTTTATTGTGTTATTTGATTGGAATATGAGCATTTACTGAGTCATGTTCCCCTCACACATGGTGAGTCCCGACCAAAACGGGGGTATGTGCCTGATCCTAGGCCTTTTGAATATGTTTCCATGAATTTTTCACTGAAATGTAACCCTAACGTAATGTTTGTTCCAATGTCACTTGGTGATCACCAGGGGGAATGGGAATATGGGTCTGGTCTTATTCCTTTTCCATTATCTTAATATGCAAGTAATCCACCTAGATGGTATCATGAATATGTGCTTGCTGTAGAAAAACAAGTTTTAAAAAATGATTACAGCGTTGATTAACCCTTGCTGTAGGGATAAGAAAATTCATCTACCCATCTATATATACTTGTTCCGTGATCTACTGGTTGTGATCATTATTTTTTTAAAGTTTAATGGAATTTTAGAAAAGAGTTTGAATAAATATATGCCTAAAAATTTTCATTTACCACTCTATACATAAAGATATCTAATATTAAAGTGGGATTTGAGCCCAATTATTCCCTCCTTATACCAAAAGAATATTTCGATGGTCTACATGAAAGAGGGTAGGTATATGAACCACCCCATGCACAAACATGTTCCATGTGAGTAGGGAAATGATCATACTCAATGGATACCACTGAAATATATCTGTGGAAATTGTCAATGGAACTGCGGATAAGATCATACTCCTTGTTATCCCGAGTCATATGATCCCATTATATCTTCTTTGTTTCCTTTTCATTGATATTAGAGGTGGTAGTGTGTGAGATAATACCCTTAGCAATTGACTAATGGGTTTCTATTGGATGGTTCTAGAGATGGTGGTTGATCTGATACCTTCTCAGAATCCTCAAACTGGGAAGGAGTCGCAGTTAAATGAAAACTCCACCATCTTCAAATACATAAGGATGTTATTATAACACTACGAGCATAGTCTTATGAATATGATGGCTAGGGAAATAAGGTCCACTAGCTATGGTGTATTTTTTTAGATAGTGAGGACTCTTTAGCTTCGGTTCTTAATTAATGTCAGGGGGAAAATTGGTCGAGATCGTACCATGGAAATTGTATTCCCTTCCCATTGCATTTTCCAACCCATTTGAAAACATTCTTGTATGTGAGGACATTTTGAGACATACTGGGGTTGAATTCGTAGATGATTTTCCAGAATGGTTTCAAGATGAAGGAATTGTCTTAGATTGATTTTTTCCATTTGAGATTAGTATTTTCCATCATGCAGACATCAATAAACATTTTCATCAATCAGTGAACTATTTGTGGCATCAGATGTACTTAATTGGATATAAATGGGTAATATAACTGTTGTTTAAAACCCAATTGGTTAAATATTCTTAGGTGGACTTATCCAGGTGAAGAATAATTTATTTCATAAGAACCCTGGTTACGTAGGATCATCCATAATATTCGAGTTGGGTTAGTTAGTTTGGATTTCATACACTATAAAAGACAAAATGGAAAAGTTCATGATGAATAGGTCATCCTTTTCTTTAGGAGATTCATGTTTGGTTGACCATTTTTTCTTTCCTAGATTATGCAAGGAAAAATATCTTGAGGCGTGATAAACTATCCATCCTATTATTTGACAAATTCATGTCGAGTACAACATTTTTGATATTTCTAGAATGATGTGGGTGGATTTTTTATGTTGTTTTGATTGTAGGCAGTTCAATGATATACATAATAATTCATGTTGGGATCAATATTATTTATCCTTTCATAGAAATTCCCCTTGGATCCCACATCTATAATTAGGTATGGAACAACATTCCAATGCCATGTGGATAGTCTGTGTTTTATACCGAATGATTATTAATAACTCACATTAGTCAAGAGGATGGGAGTTTGGGATCATTATATCTTGTTGGGATGAAAATTTTCCAACACTGGGACTCTATTATAGATTTAAGATATGTTTGAGAATCTCTTCCTATTCCCAATAGATGGAAGTTACCCCCAAGAGGATAATCATATGTTAATCCTTATACAAAGGGAATGTATCAGTGATTCTATCAGTATGTATCTATGGTTCTTCATCAATTTTACATTAATGAGTAGATTCATATATTTAAATTCGATATAACTTGTCACATGGAAATTTACTACCATGCTTGGATGAAATTAGTTTGTCATAGATGTGATTGAGCCCTTATTAGGAATCCAATGTATATTGGTGTATAATAGGAATTAAATCCCACCTACTTCATTCATCCTATGATGGTTATCATCAAACAAAAAGGAAATATATGAGGTCATATAGAAACTAGGTATTTGAGCTAGGACCTAAAGGATTATTCCTATATATCCTTATTGATGTCGTAATCAATGTCATCATATTTTGGTTTTCTTTATTATCAACTATTGGATGAGGGAGAAGGATAATCTCAATGGAAAAATTCAGTCTTGATTGTTGAGATGTTGAATACATGAAAGGAATACAGCTATGGTAGGTATATATTTGAGTGAATTCATTAGAATAGAATCCACTGTATCCTGGTTATAGAAAGAATCACATTTCCTATAGTTCAATGGATTTGGGATTACATACTAAGGTTAGAAAAGGTTATGAAGTCATAGGATGCCTGGATTTGGAGGTATTAATATCATTCCACTAATTAGGGCCTACACACTATGCTTTTCCTAGTGGGTAGAGAGACATGATAAAAATGATATTATAATTACAACTCCCTAATACAATGTGATCTATTCATGGTGTTAGAAAAAAGGTATAGAAAATAATATGTATCACTGCATTTTGATGTAAGATGTATGTGTTGGGACATCTCTTGGGAGTTTAATTGGGAGATCAGTCCTAGAGAACGAATCCCATATATCTAGGTTATAGCGGGAATTAGATTCCTCATAGATCTATTCATTACTTAGTGTACTAATGGATGAGGTAGAATTATAATCACATGGGAATGATTGGGTCTTGTTGGTTAAAGTGTCAGAGACCAGGGTAAACATACCTAGAGGTATCAGTATATTTGAGATTGGTTTATAGAATGGCACACTATATATCCTCATTATTTTAGTTAGTATAGTCAATATAGTTTACATGACTCATGGATTACATCATTAGTTTTATATAGTATTTTTCACATAAGATATTTTGACCTTGATCATGGCATAATCACTCAGGCTTTCCTTTGTGAATAATTTCATCATTTTCACTCCCTAATCCCACATGAGCAATGCTCAGTTTGCAAAACAAGGGAAAGAAATTTTCTAGTCTCACTACTTACAGACGTGGGACTTATGTATTATGAAAACAATATAGATGTTTAATATGTGATAGGATATAGAAATGCATCATATATATCATAGTTATAGATGGAAATAGAGTCATCATAGTTCAATGAATTGAGGCTTATACATGGATGTTGGAAAATGTTACCAAGTACTACAATACCCATTTGACCTGGTCTACTTTTCTTCCCAAATATGTTGATTTTCATCCTTAAATGAATTGTTTTTATGCTTGAAATTTTTGAGGATTTATTATTGACATCACTATATAATTTTTCATGATCTAGTTTGTATTCCCAAAACATGTTTCAAAATCTAGATAAAATTTCTGAAGGTCGTCTCATAATCAACACTCAATATTCAATAGGACACTACAAGACCTAGATCGATGACCCTAGATTCCTTCAGAAGATTTCAACTGAAATTCTTTGAGTAAATTTTATAAACCACATTACATTCATTGGGTTCCATGAAAAAGCTAACTTACATGCTTTAGGATATCATGAGAGTCACTGTGGCATGTTTGGAGGTCATTTCATGTACTATATAGTTTGCCTGTAGGACATCATATAGGCATATCAATGTGATTAGTGGACATAGTGAAGGCTAGTTGATAGCCCCTTATTTCATAATGAGACTCATCTTTATAAACATTTTTAACTACATGATTTTGGTGAATCATTTGAAAGTCATCAAAATTTAGGGATTGTGATCCTAGAGGGGTTCATAAAACTCAGGTGGATTGACTAGGGTGGCTTAATGTGACTTACTTGGACATGCCTAGGGGACTTATCATGTACCAAATAGTATAAAAAAAGAGAATTACATGGTCAAGGTGACATTAATTAATGGTGTTGAGTGACCACATTGGTTTATTCAATGTTATTGATGATCAACATATATGTCCTTCATATAAGTCTCCTATATTTTAGTCTTTGTTCCACACATTTATTGATCATTTCTAAGATTTGATAACTCTTTGCTTGATTAAGTATTTTAGGAAAGATCATTTATGTGGTAAATCATTCGCATATCCTTCCATATCTCCTTAACGTGATCTATGTGTGATAATGTGATGTACATATGAAATTTTTATGATCTTCATAAGTGGTTCCTAATGTTTTACATGAAATAAAACAATTCTAATTGAGAGATTAGATACTCTTTGAAATTCAGTTTGATACCTAGGTGGACTGGTTAGATGATATAAGGATGCATTTTATGATGTCGGGTGGTGTATTTTTAGTCCTCAATACCCAGATTATTCTCTATATTGCATACAATGAAGAATGTAAATCCTAGCTGGAGATGGTGGGGGGATTTGATGTTATGTATTTCCAAAGATCCTATTATAGGTAATTCTAGGGGTGTTGTATGATTTTTAGTAGCTGTGAGACAATACCTCCAACACCTCATTAATCGAATAATTTCTAATTAATGCGGTATGGCCTAATCATGTGGAATGGTAAATGTTTTTTCACATTTTCAATCAAACAGGTCTAACGACAATCACGAGATTAGGAAGATTGTTAAAATGATTTCATATGACCTTATATGCCTTTTCTGAGACAGTCTGCAAGATAATGGTGGATTACTAGGGAAGATTTGCAAAATCAAACCATCAAGATCATGGGACTTTGTGAGGTCATATAGAGAACATGAGCACATCACTTAGGGATTATGATTGAAAGAGGGTCACACTATTTCCCTTTTTAATTGAATTGTTTTTTTATAAGGGCGTGGGTTCTCATGAGTTCGCATGAGTTTTATCTAAGGCAATCACTATACCTATTGGTGATATGTCACATCACCAACAAACGTTTTTATGTTGATGTGTGAAAATTCAATGGAAAATTACATTTGTTTATATATTGATCTCATGGGGGAGCACGTGTCTACATATACATATCTAAATCTTATATCGGGGTATGGGTGACATGCCTGTGAGATCTTTCATGAAAATGATAACATATTTTCAGGTGCTTCAATGATGTCTTCTGATCCTCCTTGGAACGTCATTTGGTATTTATGAACATAAGAGGTTCTAATCTGTTCCTTTTTTTTCCTCGTTTATTGTACATGTGATCAGAAATCTCATGATCATACATTATTGTGGTAGAAGAAAATCACTCTAATCATTGGTGATATGTCGTGTGGCCAATAAAGAGTTATTTGGTGATGTGTGAGAATTTTATGAAGAATCCATTAAGTTTTTCTTTATATATAGAGGGTGATAATATTTCCACTTGTAAATGACCAAGAACCTTCATTTGGAGAGTGTGGCATTCCATTAGGCCTTTTTTAGATAAGGAATACATTTTATCATGGTTTTGTGTATTCTTAAGAGCTGATTGGGAACATCGTGTGATGTTAATGACCAGAATAAGGGCCTTCCATTGGAAAATTTTCCCCTTTATTTAATATGTACTCTTGGATGGTTTGGATGTTTTCTCCCAGTTGGAATGTCTCATGACCTGGGGGAGTTATTCTGGCCTTACCCACATGATCAAGAAATTACATAGTCACATTTATTAGGGTATAATGACTCATTAGAGGGTCTTTGAGGGATCTTACATGGGTTATGCACTATGAATATATCCTTTGTGTGACCTTCAGAAGGTCTCATTATCTAGTAAAACTTGGAGGATTATGAATTCCATGAGTTCTGAACACCTTATTATTTTTTCATTATAATGAAAATAATACCAATAATCTGGTATTTATTTATTTGGGGATTTTCTTATGCTAATTGGAGGGATTCAACAAGCATCAAATTAAAATAATGAGAAATAACCTAATCTTGATGGAAAATGAAAAATAAATTGATCTTAATTACGAGGATAACATCATGAGGTTGTCATGGTATTCTACATATTCTATACACAACATGTAGTGTAAGAATGAACATATTTTTAATGGTCTTAATCCAATTATCTAATGGGTACTAGTCTCTAATAAAAATTCATTATGTGATTAATTAGTGTTATGTGCCATCAAAATGGAGAAATAAATCTATATATGTCACATATTAATGGAAAACAATGAGAAGAAGATTATATCTGACCACCATCAAAAAGGGAATGCAGCAAATGTGACTAAGAAAATACAATTTTTTCCACCTTGTGAAAACATTTTTAATGAATTAACCAAGAAATTGTTTAAGTTATTGAGTGTATATCTTATGTAGAGAGTGAAAGGACACTTGGAAAGAGAACGAAAAATAGTGACAAACATTGTTTTTTAGTGTTTTAACTATAGGGTGATGGGGAACTATGTATATGATTTTACCAAGTGTCAAGGGAATCATCCAAAGAAGATTCTAATGGGAGATGTGTGAGCTTATTCATTCACTATAGCTAGGGTATACGTACCTAGTGATATAGTGGTAGGAAAATTAATCATATCATAAAATTTAGGCTATTCTTTATTTGATTTTGGATATCTACAATATTTTATATATACCTAATTTCATAAGAAAATTAGGTATTTACCTTTAGAATTTAAAATGGGGTTGTTATTAAAAACTCCTATGGTATGTACTGTTGTAAACAATATGTGTCGGAGAGTCACCATTATGTCACATAAATGTTATTTTTTTCTCACCTTATTATCATACATATGGTTTAGTTTGATATAATACTCATTATGGATTGCATTTCAAAATATGTTGAAAGAAATTTCTACAGGAGGAATGAAATAATTATTTGTTGGTAAGATGAAGGATTCCTTGTCATTACAGATGATACATAATCATCTAAGTCATATTTAAATCCACACCCATTACCTCAACTTAATGAGATTCTCAGTGAATAATATAAAAAACATCCATGGATGTGGAAGTTTAACTTCAAATCTATAACGAACCTATTATGGAAGAATACAGTGATTTTTCCCTAATAATTACTTGGACACCCCTAGAGCGTGAGGTTGATTTTTACATTTATTTAATCCTAGATACATGATAAATATCTAGTACTCCCAACAAAATGGATACTAAATAGTTAGTGGAGAGGATGAAAAAACTATAGTATTTTGGTGATAATGGATTTATTAACCCAAGTGTATCCCTATGGGGTTCCCCTGTTATCTACATTATGAAAAAGGGGAGATCCACTAGTATATTCATTGATTATAGGTACATAATAAACATTAAAATAAATAAAATTATCTTTTTTCTAACATTGATGACTAATTTGATCAACTAATTAGATACCAATATTTTTCAAAGAATTATCATTGTTATAGGAATCACTAATTATGAATAAATATGGAATATATTTTATTGATAGCTTTGTAAATGAGGTATGATCCTTAAGACTTTATAGTAATTTCATTTGGATTGATTAATGAACCCTTTATTTGTATTGATTTAATGAATAGAGTATTAAAGAAACACCCTATAGATTTTTTGTGGTTTTAATTAATGATATTATGGTGTATTAAAAAAATCTATGAGGACCATGAGAATCACATATAGATCATTCTAGAGACTCATAATATGAAATAGTTATATGGTAAATTTATTATGTGTGATTTCTGGCTTCATGGGATTCTTTTCTTGGCCACATTATCTCAAAAAATTTAATCTTAGTGGTTCCAAAAAATACAAAGGCAGTTTTAT
Organism: Viscum album; assembly: GCA_963277665.1. Classification (NCBI taxonomy): domain Eukaryota; kingdom Viridiplantae; phylum Streptophyta; class Magnoliopsida; order Santalales; family Viscaceae; genus Viscum; species Viscum album. The sequence continues at coordinate 1,380,666,664 of OY728152.1, forward strand.
AATGTGTTATGCCAATGAATATAACTGAGTTACAAGGATTCATTTGTTTTGTAGGTTACCATAAAAAATTTGGTTTTAATTTTTCCAAGTTGTTTATCCCTTTTTCAAAGAAAACATGTAAAGTGGTTATGTTCATATTGAAAAAGGAATGAGAATAATGTTTTGATTAACTAAAGAGTATATTATTCAATGCTACTATTTTTAATATACCTTATAGTAGTGATGGGATTTTGATATATAGTGATGCGGAAAAGAAGGGTGTTGGTTATTTCATAAAAAATGATGAAATTATTTCTTATGCATGAAGAAAGATAAAGACTCACAAATATAATCATCTAACCTATGATGTTGAGTTGGTAGTGTTAATATTTACATTGAATATATACAGATATTATCTTTACATAAAATGATATTAGATATAAATTGATAACTAAATCATAAAATAAATTTTTTTATAGATCGAAATAAATATGAGAAAATGATTATGGCTTGAGGAATTTGATGATTATGATTTCTCAATACACTACAACCCATGAATGGAAAATAAGTTAGCATTTGCATTGAGTGTGTACGATCATTGAGTTCGGACCAAATTGAGGATTGAGATGGATCATTTGATCCAGGATCTAGTAAAGATGGATATGGAAACTTATAATGAAGTGGTCACAAAAATGATTTTAAAAATGATTATAAAACCATATTTATTAAATAATATAAATAATTTTCAATTTGATTATGAGTACATTTAGATGAAAATTAAATCCATGAATGATGTGAAACAAACAGATTTGACCATGATAATGGAGTATAGGAATTTGGAAATACAATATGAGTTAAATATATACCAAATCAAAATGATGAATTGTAGTAAGGATCACATAGCTGAAATTTCTCAATATACCCAACTTCCAAAAATAAGTGTAGAGTTTTGATGTAACATTTTTTGTGGGATAACAAGAAATTGTAAACTATTAATTATGTATAAGGACCTAGAATTTTTACATAACATAATCTTGAATTTCTGTCTTGAACTGAAATCCTTTAATATATAGGATCTTTTAATATTTATTGTTTTATAGAATTGGGCTATAATATAAACATATCATTCCACATTTATATACAGTAGACACCAACAATATAGTATCCATTTGTTTTAAAATATAAAACATTCCAAATAAAATATGATTTCAGGGAAAAATATTAATAAACTATGAAATTAATTTAAAAACATGGTATGAGAACAAAAATCTCAGTAAGGGATATAAATGTAATGAAAAAGAAAACATTAGTCCATGAACGTTTGAAATCATTTTCATGAAGACAAACTTCTCAACTATATATACATACTTTGTGAAACATGAGATTTACAAAAAATTTATAAAAAAAATAATGAATATAAATAGAACCATAAAGGTATCATGGGGAATTAAACATAAAATCTAGTAACCCTCTTGTCAACCTTATAATATTTAACCCTCACAGCAACCTTAAAATGAAACTCTTTTGACTACTTTATTGTGTAACCATTGCAGTTACACTTAGAGTAACCATACATCTGACCTCCAACATACACATTCCCAATTAATTGTAGTATTATGTAGTTCCCAACCTTAATCAAAAAAAATAAAAATAACCATTACATAATCAGCAAATAATCACAACTTCATAAAAACACTCACTTTTAATTTTCAAAAAATGAAGTTTAAAAGAGGATTTTATAAGAAATGTAACTTATAAATAACATATAATTGAAATTATAATCAACATAAACAAGTTAATATGTGTATAAACTATAAATAAAAAATATTAAACATAATATAAATTAAAATTTATTACATAAATGATCTTAAAAACACACAATTAATATAGTACAAGGTTAACCCAAAGAATGGAAATTAGGTTAAGAATTCAATTACATCGAGTTTTTCTAACGTAAAACGTGTTTAAAACTCATGTATAATGGTTAAAATGGTGTTATTAATATCATAAATAAATATTATCATGTTTATAATACCTTATATTGTCATTTCATAACATCATTTCACCCGTTAATTAATAGTATTTTGTTCCATTCATTTTTTTCTATGTGTTCTTTACATGATTTCCATGACAAGTTTGTATTTGATTTTCATGTCAAATATAAATGAAACTCTATAAGTGGAATACAATTCTATTCATATGTTTCCATAATATATAATTATACAATAAGTCATTTTTAATCATATATCATGACGAATCATTAGACAAAACATTAATGATATTGGTTTAGATCATTTTTCGTGGTTCCTTGACAATCTTGAACTTGTTTCATTATATAATTTAATTTGATGCCTAGATGTTCACTACAGAACATAAAATAGGTTTAATAATACACATTAAATTCTTTTTCAACCATTGAAAGATTTTTATGATCAAATTTGTAGGAATTAATGGAATTTGGAAGCACGTCATCCACAATGTTTTGTAAACGACACATCACAAATGATGATTTATTTTTTTAGAATACCAGGAATAGTATTGCAGGAAAGATGATGATTTTTTTACATGAACATGATAAAAAAATAAGAATATTTAATTTTCATACATCATATATAAGGGGAGGAGAAGAGAGTATAATAAAATAAATGAATGGAAAAGAAAATACATTAAAAAGGAAGAGGATTCTTACCTCTTGATCTCATCTGCTTGAGATCCTCCTTAAGGCATTTGGTTTTGGCCTTTTGGTGAGACCGGTAGATCTCCTATATGGGAAAGATCATTGGGGATGGGATTTGGCAGAACATAGTAAATTCTAAATACTTGAGAGGTGTGACTAGAAGAGGTGAATTAGGGTGGTAGTTATAGTGGAGGAGAGGGGGGAGTTTACATTATTTTCATCATTATTTTAATATTTATGTTCAAAACTATGAATAGTCATCATTATTGTGATTAAAATAGTAATTAGAGCATTTTACTTTGAAACAAGTAGGAATACATTAACCATGATGTAAAAAATATTGTATTTAACTAATAATTTGAATATATGGTAATTTATCGTATTTCAGTATTCATCTAAAATGCAAGAATTTTAGAAAAATACAAAAAAATTAAACCAAACCATTTTTTGATGTTTAGAACTTATAAATAAATTCCATATTGTTGAAAAACAATCTAAATATTATTAGTTTATTTTTTAAATAATAGCATACTTTGTTCAAACATTAAAAAATTAAAAATGATAATTTATTTTATATCACCTTGAAAAATTAATCAAGATGTCATTATCTTGAAGCCTTAAGAAAATAATATAATAATTAAATTTACTATTCATTATGGTCATATTACTTTTCATATATCTATTCATAATGGTATGTTTTTATTCACAGAAAATCATGTTGGTTCCATCAGACTCTAGATAACATACTAATCATAATTATAGATTACTGTTTTTTGAAATCAAAAATATAGAAGTACCAAAATTAGGCTTTATAAGCTAATTTATAACAATATCCATAAAAATATTTGTTTCATATAGTCATAGTATTTCGTTAATTTTATTTATTTTTAAATATTTTGGGTGTTACATTGTCCCTACCATCTGAAAATTGTGTCCCGATAATATATTTAAATATTTATTAACCAATTTAACAATTGAAGGTACCTTTTTCTCATAGCATTTTCAGACTCCCATGTTACTTATTCAACCATGTGGATTCTCCAGAAAACATATACCTGGTGGATTAACATATTACACAATACTCATTTCCTTCAATCAGGAGTCTGAATTGGTTTATATTCATAAGAATGGTTCTCTTCAAACTGAACTACATCTGGGATCAAGACTTGAGATGAATTTGGCACATACTTTCTCAACATAAACACATGAAAAGAATTATGTATGTGAGATACACTCAGATAAAATCTATTTGATAGGTGGCTGGTATAACTTTCTCATGGATTTCATATGGTCCAATGAACCATGGACTTATATTTCCTTTCTTTTTAAAATGCATAACAATTTTCCATAGCGAGATTCTATGAAAAACATGATCGCCTACCTCAAAAGAAATGTCTATACTCATGTTTCACACATTTATTTTTTTCCTTCAATATAATGACCCATACTTTACATACATTTTTATTACTTAAAAATTGAATCATACTTATTACAACATATAACAAAACCATGAAAAGACCATATATGTATAGTGTCTTTAGAAACATTAAAACATAAACAACAGGTTCATAAATCACCTATGTTGTCTTCCATTTATTTCATCATATCTAGAGTCCCTTTTGGAATATTCTACATAATACCCTTCTTCCTGACCTGGGGAAAGAAAACATACAAAAGGGTGGGCTCAAATTCTCAGTAAGGGTAAAAAAAGAAATATCAATCACAACATATTCATAAGAACATAACATTTTTGAAAACATAACCTGCAAAAGAGGTCATAATATCATAACATGGAATAAATCATAGTGGTCAAATGTTATCCCATATAATCATAACATAAAACAAGAAACTTTGTGTCATACACACATAATCATATAGAATCATTTCGTAGTAGTCAAGACTCATTTCCAAGACTATGTTAGCGGACAAAGTCCATTTTTGAACTGATTTCACTCCTCGTTTCAGTCCTGTTTCATTGAACCGGATTAACCTGCCATTCCAGCCATGTCTATCTCATGAGATATAAATATTTACCCAATGCATTAGAGGGAGATATTGGTCCCACCCATCTCATAATGAAACCATTCATATGTGTGCCACAAATTCATAAATAACACATCATAGCATAACCCATGTAATAAAAATGGGATTCTTAATCATCATGCCATCATAACACAATCCATATAAGATAAAACCACATCATAAAAATAATTCCATTATAAAATATTCAGAACAATGTAAAAATAAGAATTCAAAAAGAACCCTATATTATCTTAGATGGAAAATAATTTTGATAAAACACTTGAACTCCATTCTTGAGGATAATATCCTTCCTACTTAAAAAATATTTTCCATTCTTTACATGTCATATCATTTTAAAATAAATGAAGTTGATTGAAAATAAACATGAAAACTTGTAACGTAAGATTCATGGAAATAATGTTGTAAAAATCCATTCATACCGTATAAGTAAATAAAAACATTCTTCTCGTACTTTTTCCAGAAAAGTCAAAAAGTACATCGTACGAAAAACGAAAAAAGATTCCTTTCATATATTTTACTAAAAACTCACCCAAGGGTAAAATTGTATTTAAGAAATTTTAGGAGGATATAAATAATATAAAATATTGATGAAACAAGCATGTGGATGATAAATATTCCCCAGTAAATTCTGAAGGATAAAAATGAGATTGTTATATTTTCCCTTAGATTAGGTCTGATTTGCTTCGTAAGTGCTCGAACCTCCTTTTTAACGATTTAAATAATTCCATTGAATTATTACAGAATAATAATTATTTTTATGATATCATATATGGTCATATTCATAGCTTCTTATTAGTAATATTTTATTGCTACTTGTTATTGAGGTGTTTATTACTTTTTGTTCTTATGCGAGTTTTGTCGAATCAATTATTATTATTATTTTTAGGTTATAAGTACCTCATTTCCAGAATGTTATTAGTGTAATATATACCAAATTAATTAATTCAATTCATTTATATAATCATTATGCAATGATGATCATGTAGAATGAGTCGCATCACATCGTGGAGAAGGTATTCCGCTCGTACGCATGAGCAAGGATATTGTTCCCATGATCATGGAATTATATTGGAGTGTATGTATACTATTTCAGAATCAATATAACTTTACAATAATAATATATATTTATTTTTTACACCACTATACCCATCCATGTTTGGTGGTGGTTGAAAATAGATTACACCACGGCATGGAGATGGTATTCCGTACGTACGCACGCGCGGTGATTTCGTTTTCCATAGGATGGATTGATTATGAAATAGGGTTGTTTCATACTTATAATAACAAATAAGTATATGATTTATACTGATGTTATTACTTAATAATTAAACAAGTAAAGAATAAGAAGTAGAAGAAGAAATAATGTTGAAATAATCGGTAACAGACATTACCTCTTCTTTGAAACATCTCTACATAACCTCCTCTTAGGGAACTAAAGATGGTCTTTGAAGAAGACCAGGACCTCTAGGATGTTTCTTGAGAACTGGATAAGAGAAATTGGTAGGGGTTGGCCGAGCATGAAGGCTCAAAGTGGTGTGAGGAAGATAGGGAGGATGTGCCCTTTTATAAGGGAGGAGAGGGTCACCTTAAGAAAACTTAAAATACTATTTTATTATTATGTCATATTCTATTTTTAATAGCTCAAAATTGATTTATTTCGAAGCTATGGTAAGGAAGGGTCTAAATTCTCTCATCAAATTGAATTGATACTAGTTTAGGTTTCTATTTTAACCTTATCATTTAGATTTATCTTTAAGTTAGATAATTTAACTTTTACCATGTCTTCTTGTTTTCTTACACTATAAGGTTAATAAACATACTATAAAAAGCCAAAAGAACCCCAAGTTGTTTATTATTAATATATATAACCTTATATAAGTAATGTTTCTAAACCATAGATATTTAGGAATAAAATAACAAAAAATAATATAATATTTGTTTTAAAAACTATTTTATGTCAACGTTGACACAATTTGGTAATTGATTTTTCGGAAAATTGTAACAGAATGATTAGTTCAAAGAAAGTTAACTAAACCCATAATAACATGTCATATGAACCTATAAAATTAGTTTAATTCATAAAAAGTCTCAAATTACATTTATTTTGGTATTTATAACATCACTTATTTCAATATTTCATTAATAAGATATTTAATACATCATCATTGTGTCATACACAAATTAACTGATTTTATGTCTAAAATTTATAAATAAAATACCATTAGGTAGGAATGCTTTTTATCTTTCTAATGAATATTTATAGTCGAATGTATCTTATGTATAACCCTATATTAAAATTTATTTATTTATTAAACATTGATTTTAACTATTTTAACCCTTGTTTAAATAAATTAATAATAAATGTCCTAATCCAATCCAAGTGGGACTAAATGGTCCTATTTTATTCCTAAGTTGTTTATGGTCTAAATAAATTTATCCAATAGAATTAAGACATGTGTTAGGGTAATAATAATATCATTTTTACCCATAATTACCCTATTTACTTTTAACCGTGGTAAAAAAAGTAAAAAGTTACTATTCACCAAAAATTACTTTCATCTCATTGAACCACATTTTAGTCCTTGATATTAACAGTGTCTCTAGGATTTTCGAAATTCCACTCACCGAAGCGGTAAAATTAATTTTTATGTGAATTTACAAATTCTCCTAGGAGGTGGGTAAAAGACGATGAAATGTTCAATTAAATTTTTATATATATAAAATTATTATAAAATGACTCCAATAAATTAATTTGAACTTATATAGGTATTATGTATCAATTTTGACCTAAAATAAATTGAAATAAAATAAATAATTATTTAATTAAAAAGTCAGTTTTTAAATAGAAACATAGTGTTTTCACTATTCATCAAAAATTGAACGTTTTTAGAAAAATACCAAAATTTTACCCTAGCCCAATTTAGATATTCCAAATCTAGAAATGAAGTCCATTTTGAAAGATAAAATTTACAAAATTTCAAAAAGTGGGTATTACTATTCATATCGTCTAGTTTTAATAATATTTTAATAGCATATCGTTGTTTAGTGAAACACGGTATTGCGTACAACGCAATCTATCGAGGAATGTTGCGTTTGTGTGTAAAGAAATCCAAGCTAGTGTTGTGTGTAGTGAAATATTCCTTTGATGATTTTTATAACATAAAAACAAAATATTTCTCATAAAAATCATGATTGTTACAATCTACCCCCCTTAAAATGAATTTCACCCTCGAAATTCGTCACTTTATAACAAACAGATGAGGATACCGCTCCCTCATCATATCCTAAAGCCCACATGTAGCTTCTTCTAATTGGTGGTTCATATAAAAAACCTGCACCAAGCGAGTGGTCTTGTTCCGTAGGACTTTTTTGCTATGATCCATAATATCTATCGGCTACTCTTCAAAAGAAAGATCTTGCTCCAGCGGTACAACTTCTGAGCTGAGTACATGTGAAGGATCGTGTATGTACTTTCTCAGGAGCGATACATGGAACACATCATGAACTTGAGAGAGATTTGGTGGAAGATCCTATCTGTAATCTACCTTCCCAACACGATCCAGTATTTCGAAAGGACTGATATACCTAGGGCTAAGATTTCCCTTCTTTCCAAATCTCATTACTCTCTTCCAAGTAGATATTCATAAGAACACTTTATCAACCACTTAAAACTCTAGGTCATTTCTTTGGTTATCGGCATAACATTTTTGTCGAATCTGAGCTGCTTTTATGTGTTGTTTAATAGATCTGACAATTTCTACCATCTCATCAACAAGATCAGGTCCTAATATATTTCTTTCCCCAACTTCATCCCAACAAGTTGGAGTTCGACATTTCCTTCCATAGAGAGCTTCATAAGGAGCCATCTAAATACTGGAGTGAATTTTATTATTATAAGAAAATTACACCAAAGGTAGCTGTTGATCCCAACCACCTTTGAAATCCATAGATGAAGATAATAACATATCTTCTAGTGTTTGAATTGTTCTCTGAGACTGACCATCTGTCTGAGGATGATAAGAAGTGTTGAAACTAAACTCTGTATCCAGAGGATGCTGAAGACTTCACAAGAACATCGAGGTAAACCACGAATCCCATTTAGATATAATGTAAAGTGGTACTCCATTAAATCTGACCACTTACTTTACATATATCCAGGAAGGATGATCTAGAGAGAAATCTTCTCTAATAGCAATGAAGTGTGTCGTCTTTGTAAGACGATCAACTATGACCCAGATAGCATTATTGCCTTTGGATGTTTTTGGAAGTCCGGTGACAAATTCCATAGTGATGTTTTCCCATTTTCCATTTAGGTAAGGGTAATGGTTGTAACATCCCCTTAGACTTATGTCTCTTAGCTTTAACTTTCTGACAAACCAAACGTCAAGAGACATATTCAGCAACATATCTTTTCATACCATCCCACCAGGAGTACTCTTTCGGGTCCCTATACATCTTCATTATTCTAGGATAAATAGAGAATGAATAACTATGAGCCTCATCCAGCTATTCCTTCTTTGATTCTGGGATTGGAGGAACACAAAACCGATTCCTGAACATTATTATCCCATCACAATCAAGGTTGAATTCAGGAACATTTCTCACCTTCTTTTGTAACTCCAAATCTTCTTTTTGTGCCTCTTTAATCATGACATGTATATATGGTTGAATATTCATTTGAGAAAGTTAATATTTTTCCGCTTCCATTATAATTCAAAAATCCATCCTTATAATCCATAAATATTTGATCTTTTTTTATCCTCATCATGGATAAGCTAGCATGGTCTTGTCGACTTAATGTGTCGACAACCTTGTTTTCATTCCCTGGGAGGTAATGAATTGAGAAGTCGTAATCCTTAATCAACTCCAACCATCTTCATTGGCGCATATTCAGCTCCTTTAGTGTGAAAATATACATTAAACTTTTATGATCAATATAAATATCACAACTTTCACCATAAAGATAATGCATCCAAATCATTAATGAAATGATTACAGAAGATAACTCCAAATTATGAGTTGGGTAATTTTGCTCATGGATTTTCAACTGTCGTGAGGCATAAGCTATCACCATATAATTTTCCATAAGAAAACACCCCAGTCCCTTCTTGGATTCATCACTGTAGATCACAAACCATTCTCCACTACAAGGAAGTGTGAGTACATATGCACTAAATAACCCTCATTTTAAATCCTTGAAATTCTCTTCACATTCCTCCATCGACACGAACATAACTCTTTTTGGAGTCAACCTGGTGAGTGGGTTAGATAATCATTAAAAATCATTCACAAAATTTCAATAATATCCATCCAAACTAGGAAAACATCAGATCTCAGTTACTGTTGTAGGTCTCGTCCATCTTTTGAAAATCTCTATCTTTGCTGGGTCAACAGATATCCCCTCTTGAGATTATGTGACCCAAAAATGCAACTTTTTGAATCCAAAATTCACACTCGGTAAATTTGGCATAAATATCCTCCTTTCTCAGGGTCTTCAAGGAAATTATCATGTTATATTCATGTTCTTTCTTTCTCTTTGAATAGACAAGAATATTTTCTATAAAGTCATCACAAACTGATCAAGATAGTCTCTAAAGACTATTCATTAGATCCAGGAAGATAGCAGGGGAATTAGTATGACCAAACGGCATCACTACAAATTCATACTGTCCATACCTTGTTCGGAAAGCTGTCTTTGGTATATCCTCCCTTTAGACCCTTAATTTATGATACCCTAAATGAAGATCAATCTTGGAAAAGTATTGAGCTTCACGTAGTTGGTCAAATAAGTCATCAATACGTGGGAGAGGATATTTTTTCTTGATAGTGATCTTGTTAAGTTCTCGATAATCAATGCAGAGTCTCATTGATCTATCTTTCTTCTTAACAAACAGAACAAGTGCTCCACAAGGTGATGCACTAGGGCGTATGAATCCCTTATCAATATTCTCTTGGAGTTGCTTCTTAAATTCCTGCAACTCAATTGTGGCCATTCTATAAAGTGTATTTGAAATAGGTAAAGAAGCTGGTACGAGTTCTATTGAAAACGCAACTTCATGATTTGGTGGAAGACCCGGTAATTCCTCTGGGAAGGCATCATCAAAATCTCATACAATTGGTTTATTCTTAATCGTGAGTTTCTCTCCAACCACTAGAGATAAATAACCATCATTTAGTGGAATCAAGGCCCATAAGATGGAAGAAATTTCCACTGGAAGGTTATGTTCATCCTTGCATCGATAAAGGATCATAGATTAATCTGGAATATGAAATGTGACATCCCTTCTTTGGGAATTTATTTGAGCTCCATATAAAGAAATCCAATCCATGCCAATAATCACATCAAATTCCACTATAGGAAGAATCACGAGATTTTCCGGAAGCACATTCCCACAAACTTCAATCGGAGAATAATTATAAACTTTTGATGTGACTGTTGTTCGATTAGGGGTTGTCACAGCTAACTCAACATCTAATTATTGAGGTAATATGGCGATACCATTAGAAAATTCTTCAGAAATAAATGAGTGGGTGGATCGGGAATCAAGTAAATCATTTGCTACTTTAGAGTGGATGGTAAGTGTACATTTCACCACTTCATTATCATAATCAACATCGCTGAAAGAAATTGCATGTGACTTTCCTTTTTCTTTAGCCGTAAGAGTTTGTTGAAGTCAATCATCATCAAAAAACCCTTGGATTAGGGCATTGATTATAATAATGCCCCATTTCCGTGCAATTGTAACATTGAAGTGTAGGAGGTGCACTCTGTGTATCCTTTTCTTTGTTCGCAAAACTAGATATCTTATTCCCATCATTGCGGCATTCAAATACCCGATGACCTTCCTTTCCACATTTGAAACAATTACTTGTCCCTTTAAGACAACTCCCACCATGTTTCTTTCCACACATTGAGCATAAGGGAAAACTCATCTTCTTTTCAGAGTGCTCTTTAGATTTTCATTTGAATTCCATTTTCCTCTTCTTAACAAACCCATATAACTGATGGGTTACTCCAATCTCCATCTCAACCTTGAGAGCACATCGAACGATTTCCTCATAGATGTTGAAGGCCCTTATGGCTAACGCCCTTCGAAGAATTGGTTTTAATCCACTAAAGAATCGATCGATATTACTCTCAGGTGGGTAATAATCCCAGAAGTGTACCTTGCACGTCTTTTAAAATTTTCTTCGTAGGTACTGATAGATTCATCATCATTTTGCTTCAGTTCAAGAAACTCCTCCATCATTGTTCGAGGAATACGAGGGAAGTAATTATTGAAAAATAAGATCTTGAACTCCTCCCATTCCATGGAATCAATTTCATCTCTTTGCCTTGTATTCTTGATAATATTCCACCATTTATCAGCATCACCTTCCAAAAGATACACTGCTAAGATGACATTGTCATGCTCAAAACATTGAAGAACTGAAAATATCATTTCAGTAGTACTGATCCATTATTCCGCAACTAATGGATCAGTAGACCCGCTGAATGAAGGTGGACGCTGCCTCATGGAGAATTCAACAGAATGTTGCTCCTTCCATTTCTCATTTGGAAGTCCTTCATGATTCATAGCTTGATAAATTTGTGTGAGCATGGCTACAAGATTTTTCATTCCAGCTCCCATAACGTTTGGTTGACCAGGGGGAAAATCATTGCATTGCCCATCACATTCTGCATTAACACGGTTCATTCGGGTTCCATCCATTGACTAAAACCAAGAAGAATAGTGTGAGGAACACTACTTATAATAGGAAAACCACATAATGAGGGATAAAATTTTACACTTAAGGTCTTATCTTAGGTTATTTATGGCCATTTCTAAAACACTAAGATTGTGTTCTATGCTTAGACTTATCCTTAGGGTTCTTACAAAGGCTTTCACATCCTAGTTTCCAAAGGTTGACTATACCTTTCCTATGATACCAACTGTAATAACTCATACATTACATACATTGTTATTACTTCCGAATTGATGCATACTTATTCCCACATGTAACAAAACCATGAAAGGACTGTATAGGTATAGTGTCTTTATAAACTGGGAAACATAAACAACTGGTTCATAAATCATCTACGTTGTCTTCCATTTATTTCATCATATCTAGAGTCCATTTTAGCATATTCTACTTCATACCCTTCTTCATGACCTGGGGAAATAAAACATTCAAAATGGTGAGCTCAAATTCTCAGTAAGGGTAAACAAAAGAAATATCAATCACATCATATTCATAAGAACATAAAATTTTGGAAAACAGAACCTGCAAAAGAGATCATAATATCATACCATGGGATTAATAATAGTGGTGAAATTTAATCCAAATAATCATAACATATAACATGAAACTTTGTGGCATAGAAAAATAATCATAGAGAAACATTTATTAGTAGTCAAGACTCGTTGCCAAGACTATCATAGCCGAGAAAGACCATTTATGAACCGAGTTCACTCCTCGTTTCAGTCATGTTTCACCGAACGTGATTAACCTGTCGTTCCAACCATGTCTATCTCATGAGATATAAATATTTACCCAATGCATTGGAGGTAGATATAGGTCCCACCCATCTCATAATGAAAACATTCTTATGTGTGCCACAAAATCAAAAATCACACATCATAGCATAACCAATGTATCAAAAATGGGATTCTTAATCATCATGCCATCATAACACAATATATATAAGATAAGAGGAAATCATAAAAATAATTCCATCATAACATAATCAAAACAATGTAAAAATAGGGATATAAACAGAACACTATATTATCTTAGATGGAAAATAATTTTGATAAAACACTTGAATTCCATTCATGAGGAAAATATCATTTCTACTTCAAAAACATTTTCCTTTCTTAACATGTTATATAATTTTAAACTAAAATAAGTTCATTAAATATGAACTTGAAAACCTGTAAAGGAATCTTCATGGAAATAATGTTCTAAAAATCCATTCTTGCCGTATAAGTTAAAAAAACATTCTTCTCGTACTTTGGCCGAAAAATTCAAAATGTACCTTGTACGAAAAATAACAAAAGATTCCATTCATATCTTTTACTAAAAACTAACCCAAGGGTAAAATTGGATTTAAACAATTGTAGGAGTATATAAATAATATTACATAATGATTAAACATGTATCTGGATGATAAATATGCCCCAATAAATTCTTAAGTATAAACAATCTCGGATAATAATGAGATTGTGATATTTTCACATACCTTAGGTCCGATTTGCTTCGTAAGTGTCTGAACCTCATGTATAATGATTTAAATAATGTCCTTGACTTATTACAGATTCATAAATATTTTTTTATCATATATGGTCATATTATTTGCTTGTTATTATTAATATTTCATTGCTACTTGTTATTCGGGTGTTTATTACTTTTTGTTCTTATGCATGTTTTATCGAATAAATTATTATTTTTCTTTTTAGGTTATAGATACCTCATTTACAGAATGGTATTAGTGTAATATATATCATATTCATTCATTAAATTCATTTATATAATAATTATGCATTGAAGATCATGTAGAACGATTCACATCACATCATGGAGACGGTATTCCGTACGTACGCACGAGCGATTATATGTTTCCCATGATCATGGAATTGTTTTGGAGTGTATGTATACTATTTCAGAATCAATATCACTTTAAAATTATCATATATTGTTATTATTTACACCATTATACCCATCCATGTAAGGTGGTGGTGGAAAATAGATTACACCACGGCGTGGAGACGGTATTCCGTACGTACACACGCGTAGTGATTTTGTTTTCCGTAGGATGGATAGATGGTGAAATATGGTTGTTTCATACTTATAATATCATATCATTATATTAGTGATACTGATTTTATTACTTCATAATGAAACAAATAATGAAGAAGTAGAAGAAGAAATAAAGTTGAAAAAATCGGTAACAAACATTACCTCTTCTTTGAAGCGCCTCATCTTAACCTCCTCTTAGGGCACTAAAGATGGTCTTTGAAGAATTCCAGGACCTCTAGGTTGTTTCTAGGGAAGTGGAAAAGAGAAATTGGTATGGTTTGGCAGAGCATGAAGGCTCAATGTGGTGTGAGGAAGAGAGGGAGGAGGTTCCCTTTTATAATGGAGGAGAGGGGAACCTTAGGAAAACTTAAAATATTATTTTATTATAAAGTCATATTCGGTTTTTAATAGATCAAAATTGATTTATTTATGTGCTGAGGTGGGGATGGGTCTAAATCCTCTCATAAAATAGAATTTATACATTTTTATGTTTCTATTTTAACCTTATCATTTAGATTTAACTTTAAGTCAGATAATTTTACTTTTACTGTGTCTTCTTGTTTTCTTACAATATAAGGTTAATAAACGTACTACACCAATCCAAAAGAACCCCATGTTGTTTATTATTAATATAGATAACCTTATCTAATTCATTTGGCCGAACCATAGATTTTTAAGATTAAAATAACAAATAATAATATTATATTTGTTTTAAAAACTATTTTATGTAAATTTTGACACTATTTTGTAATTAATTTTTGAAAATCATAACAGAATGATTAGTTTGAAAAAAGTTAATTAAATCAATTCTAACATTTAATATTAACCTAAAAAATTATTGTAATTCATAAAAAGTCTCAAATTACATTTAGTTAGGTATTTATAACATCAATTATGACAATAAGATAATTACTGCATCATCATTGTGTCATAAATAAATTAAATTATTTAATGTCAAAAAATTATAAATAAAATACCATTATGTAGAAAATATTTTTATCTTTCGAATGACTATTTATAGTCGAATTTATCTTATGTATAACCCTATATTAAAAATTATTTAGTTATTAAACATTGATTTTAACTATTTTAACCCTTCTTTAAATAAATTAATAATAAATGACTTAATCTAATACAAGTGGGCCTAAATGGTCATATTTTATTCCTAATGTTTTTTGGTCGAATTAAACTTATATAATAGAATTAGGACATGTTTTAGGATAATAATAATGTCATTTTTACCCTTAATTACCCTATTTACTTTTAACTGTGGTAAAAAAAGTTAAAAGTTACTATTCACAAAAATTATTTTCATCTCATTTAACCACATTTTAGTCCTTTATATTAGCCGTTTCTCTTGGATTTTCAAAATTCTACTCACAGAAGCAGTAAAATTAAGTTTTATGTGAATATTCAAATTCTTCTAAGAGGTGGGTAAAAGACGGTGAAAAGTTCAATAAAATATTTATTTATCTAATTTTTTTATAAAATGACTCCAATGAATTACTTTGAACATGTATAGGTATTATTTATCAATTTTGACCTAAAATAAATTTATATAAAAATAATAATTATTTAAATAAAATGTTGGGTTTTAAATAGTAATCCATTGTTTTCACTATTCATCAAAAATTGAATGTTTTCAGAAAAATACCAAAATTTCACCCTAGGATAATTTCGATATTCCGAATCCAAAAATGAAGTCCATTATGAATGATAAAATTTAAAAAAAATTAAAAAGTGGGTATTTCTATTCATAATGGCTAGTTTTAATAATATTTTAATAGCATATCGTTGTTTAGTGAAACTCGGTATTGCATAAAATGCAAGCTATCAAGGAAGGCAGCGGTTGCATGTAAAGAAACCCAAGCTAGTGTTGTGTATAGTGAAAGATTCCATTGATTATTTATATAACATAAAAACAAAATATTTCTCATAAAAATCTCGTGTGTTACATGCTCTGAGATGTCCCTAGGTTTTTCAAGATCATATTCAATTTCTCATCCACTTTCTCTACCAATCCTGGTCACAGTAACTTCCTTCCCCCAAAATCATCCCAAAATCTAGATTCCGACACTACTTCCCATTCAATTCCTCAAACAGTGTCATCTATATAATGGAATGAAACCTGTAATTATAAGAAAATTCAACAAAGAAAATATTCTCATACTAACTTCCCTGAATCACCCCCTTCGGTAACATCCTATTTGCATTAACCTATTTACATGTCAAACATTTCATATTAAAATCAACAATATCACTTTCCATTCAATCACAATAGTAATACTCCCAATGGTTTCTCCACATTATAGTACATCCAGGATGAACTAAAAATTGTGAAATATGTTCTTCACTCAACAACTATTTCATCAATTATTAATCACAATGCACACAAAAACCTTTTTCCAAATCCTAAAACACAACCTGTATGAAGGTGAAATTTAGGAAACATTGCAATTTTAACCAATTTATATTTTTCTATAGCTCACATTCTTCATTCTGGAAATTCTTAATTCTATCTAATAATGATGACTACTCAAAAACAAAAAACACAATAGATATATTTCCTACACCAATAATATCTAAGACAATATTCATCAAATCAATAATCAAGGGATCATGATACAAACATAACATGGTTAACGATACATGATGGTTTTAACTCAAGGCATCCACCAAATTTTATTCTTTTCCCATGTGGTAATTGATCATGAAATCATAATCCTTTATCAATTCATGCCATATTCTTTTCAAGGTGTTTAATTCCATCTAAGTGAATATATAATTCAGACTTTTATGTTCAGTATATATTTGACATTTGGATCCATATAAATTGTGCCTCCAACTTTTACAAAGGAATAACCACAGTTGGAAATTCCATCTCATTTATTTCAAAATTTAACTCAAATGGTTTATGTTTTCTTAAAGCATAAGAAATCACCTGATTATTTTGTATCAAAAACATACCAAGTACATTCAATTAAGTATTATTGTAGATGAAAAACTCACCATTTCAAGAAGACAATTCCAAAACTACATCATTCACCAATCTATTCTTTAGTTCTTGAAAACAAACATCACATTATTCTATCCAAACAAATCTAACCCCTTTGTGTTATCCTAGTTTGTGGGATAGAGAACCGTGAATTTTTTTTAACAAACTATAAGTAATACCATGCTAATCCAAGAAAACTATGAATCCCTATAACATTTTTAGGTCTTGTCCATTCATCAACAATTTTTTTTTTGAAGGATTAACTATTATTCCATCCATATTTACAATGTTACCATGAAAAGAAATCTGTTTCCATCAAAAATCGCACTTGTTGAATTTTCCATACAGTTTCTTTTCAATTAAGGTTTGAAAAACAGCCCTTAAATATTTGTCATTCTTTTCTTTAATATTTGAAATTACCAGAATGTCATTAATAAATGAAACCAAAAACATATCCAATAACTTAAGAAATATTATGTTTATAATATCCATGAATACATTAGGTTCATTATTTAACACAAATGGGATAACAACAAATTCATAATTCACATATTTACTATGGAACGTAGTCATCAGGATGTCTTATTCTTTTACATTAAACTTATGGTACCCCTAACCTCATTTAAAACTTAGAAAAATACTACGCTCCCTAGAGATAATCAAAATAATCATCAATATGAGCAAATAATTCCTTTTTTAATAGTGATGTTATTCAAGGCTCTATAATCAATGCAAAGTCTTATAGAACCATCATTAGTTTTAACAAACAACATAAGGGCACCCCATATTGACGTGATAGGATGAATGAATCCTTCATCAAGAAACTACTACAATAGATTTTTCATTTCAATAAGATTCATTTTAGCCATTAAATATGGGGGTTTTGAAATTGGCATAGCATTAGGAACTAAGATAATTGTGAATTCAACATCTCGATTCAGTATAACAACATGCAACTTACCAGGAAACACATCATGATATTCATTTAACACTAGAAAATCATTAATCTAAATAGTTCCCTAGTTTTCAACCATATGAGAAAGATAATATTCACATCAATATTTCATCAATTTCTCAGCTACCTTATATGTTATCAATCATTTCGGTTTTTTCATGTATACAATCTGAAAATATTTCTAAGAAATAACATATTTAGTTCTACAGTAAATATTATCATGATAAATATATATCCAATCCATTCCAAGAATGAAATAAATCTCTACTAAGGGAAAAACAAGATTTTCATGTAATTTCTTTCTACACATAACGATAAGAATATTCTTAAAATTCCATTTTTCTATAACATTTTCCCCAAGTGTTTTAAAAATAAGTTCTTGTATCGTTTTTTGAGGTGATATTTGAAATTTACAAAAAAATACTTAGAAATAAATTAATGTGTACACCTCTTATGAAAAACTACTTTAGAAAAAATATGAGTAAAAAAATAAATTAATTGTTACCACTTTATTGGATGGACCGACATCTGTTGACGTAGTTTCAAAGGCTCTCACTACATCATTCTGCTTATATTCGGGCTTTTATGAATCATTAAGATATATCTTTGGGATGGAATTTGCATAGTGAAACATATCACCACATTTTCAACACTTTATAATTTCCTTATCATGATTAGTCGTAGGTGAATATTCATTACAATCTTGGGTCATATGTCCAAACTTACCATATTGAAAACACTTCCTATTTTTGGTAAGGTATTCCCCATGGTGCATTTTTCCACACATTTCACAAACTCAAAACTGTACATTCTTACACATAATATTTCATGGACATATTCTTACTCATTGGTTTCCATAGAGAATTCTTCTTCTCCTGATTCTCAAAGTGAAGGTGATCATATGTAATCTCTATTTCTATTATATAAGTGCTTCAAAATAGTTTCTAATATCTTTTGAATTCATGGGAAGTTAGTTCCTTTCAATACCTTGGCAGCAATCATGCGTAAAAATAGTTTTTTTGTTATCATGATCCAGAATATGAATTAGAGCATGCCTATCTAGTCAAGTTAATCACACTTCATACACAGCCATTGAATCTTCCTCATTCTACTTCAATTCAAGGAATTAATTCTCCATCCTAAGTCATACTACCTTTGGAAATATTTTTCAAGGAAAATACTTTTAAATTCATCCCACTATAAGGAATCAATCTCTTATATTTCCATGATATTCATGACCATTTACCACCACTAATTAGCTTCACCATCAAAATGATAAATGGAAAGACTTATCGTTTGATTATCAGAACATACCATAACATGGAAAATAATTTCAAGGTATTTAATCCATCCTTCTTCCACTAATAAATCAGAAGATCCACTGAATGTAGAAGGGTTTTACCTAATAAAAAGTTCAACTATAGTCATGTTCCTTTGTGCTACCTATGGTTGTTCTCTTGCATGGATTACACCACTATTTATTTCATATGTTAGCTGAGACATTACTATAATAATATTCTTAGTTCTAATTCGTACCATTTCAAGCTACAAATTCATAAATATATCATTTCTTTGGTGCCTCTCCACTTCATCATCCATGTTTATTCTTCCAAAAACCATTTTTAACAAACATATCTTAGTCAATCAAACATTATAATTTTTAAATTTGATATCATTTCAAAATAAACATGGACAAAAACTAATCTATGGTATTTTATTAACATAATCATATCCCCTATTGTTATCTAAGCCATCTTATGATACCTACTATAAGGAATCATACTTATTACATTACGTAATCATGAATTTTAGTAAAAACTAACTTCCTCTCATATATAAAATATTTTCAGGCTTATAGATTTAGAGAATTGGGATATAATACATATATAACATTCCAAATTTATATAGAGTAGATACCACAAAAAAGTATCCATTTCGTCAAAAATATACAACTTTTTATATAAAACATGATTTTATTAACAAATATACATAACATTTAACATGGATACATTCTTTTTATTACAAATCCTTATAACCTTATAAGATCATTTACAAATTGGGATGTTCAAAATAATGTCAACAAGGTATATAAAAACAATGAAAAAAAATTATTATATGAACATATGGAATCATTTTTAAAAAGACATACTTTTCGCCCATATATACAAACTTTTTGAAACATGAAATTTCCTTCATAATTTCACAAAACATAAGGAACATAAATATACCCATAACGGTATATTAGTTCTTTATTTCCATAATATTTTAACCAATTTAGCTACCTTATAATTTGTAACCAGCACAACTACCTTACAATGTAAGCCTCATGACTTCTTTATTGTGTAACCATCAGAGATAAGCATGGAGTAACCATACGACCGACCTCCCACATACAAATAACCAATTAATTTTAGGGAGATATAGGTCCCAAAATTAATTATATACAATTACCATGAACTATAACATAATCATAAAAAAATTATACATTCATAAAAACACTCACTTTGAAATTTGTAAAACTAAATGTTTAAAAGATGATTTTATAAGAAAAGTTACTTACAAATAAAATAAAATTGATATTAGAATCAATATAAAGAAAGAAATATTTGTTTCAACTATAAATAAACATAATAAAACATAATATAAACATTAATTCATCATAAAAAGGATCATAAAACCACACAATTAATGAAGTAGAATCTTAACCCAAGGAATGGAAAGTGGGTTAAAAATTCCATTACATCAAGTTTTTCATAATTAAAAATTGTTCAAAACTCATGTATAACGGTTAAAATATTGTAATTAATATCTTAAAGAATCATTTTAATGTTTATAACACCTTATATGATCATTTAATAACAATATTTCACCCTTTAATTATTAGTATTATGTTCATTTCATTTTTTGGGTGTGTTCTTTATATGATTTCCTTGGTCGGTTTGTATTTGATTTTATAGTTGTATGAAAATGGAATTATAGAAGTGGAATGAAATGGTATTAAGATGTTTACATTGTATATAATGATACCATAAATCATTTTTTATCATATATGATGATGAATCATTATATAAAAAATTAAGTATATTTGTTTAGATCATTTTGGGAGGTTCCTTGATAATCATGAACTTAATTCATTGTATAATTTAATTTCCTGAATTTGAGTTCATTAAAAAATAAAATAGGTTACATAATACTATAAATTATGTTTCAGCCATTAAATGGGTTTTATTATCATCTTTTAAGGATGTAATGGAAATTAAACAGCACATCACAAACTGTTTTTGGTAAATGACACCTCACGAACGTTGTTTTTATTTATTTATAGAATAAGTGGAAGAGGAGAAGATTAATGAAGGTGAAGTCTGGACATGAACATGATATTATACATAATACATAAGATTATGGAGATTTCATAACTCCTGGATAAGGGTAGGGGAATATATTATAAGAAAATAAAGGAATTGAAAAGAAAACACATGAAAAAAGAAATAATTCTTACCTCTTGATCTATTCTCCTTGAGATCCTTCTTAAGGCCTTCAGTTTTGGGCTTTTGGTGGGACCAATCAGACTTGGAAGTTAGGAAGAGACACTAGGAGGGTATTTGTTAGAACATAAATAATGATTGAGGCTTGAGAGGTGTGAGAGGAAGAGGGGAAGGAGGGTGGTATTTATTTTGGTGGAGAGGAGGGATTTACATTATTTTAATCATTATTTAAATATTTGTGTCCAAGACTATGAATGGTCGTCATTATTGTGAAAAAAATATTAAAGAGATCTTCTGAGTTCGAAAAAAATGGTTTTATATTGGCCATGATGTAAAAAATAGTTTATTTAACTGTTTATTTTATTATATATTACTTTACCATATCTCAATATTCCTCAAAAATTGAAGAACATTCAAAAAATAACAAAATTTGAACCTAATAATTTTTTGACATGTAGAATTAAAAAATGATGAAATTTATTTAAAAAGAATTTTCTAAATATAATTAATTTAATTTTTAAATAAAATCATACTTTATTAAAAAATTAGCAATTTTAAAACTATTATGCATTTTATAACTCCTTGAAAAATAATCAAGATTTTATTACATTAAAGCCTTAATAAAATAAAAAAATAATTTTATTTACTATTCATTAGGGTCATATTACTATTCATACGTTACTGTTACTATTCAATGAAAATAAATTTGTATGCATTAAAATCCAAAAAACATACTGATCAAAATTGTAGATGACTATTTTTAAAAATTCATAACATATAAGTAAAAAAATATTTATTAGATACTTTATAACTATCTCTATAAAAATAATTTTTTTTTCATAAAGTCATTTTATTACATTCTTTTCATTTGTTTTTAAATCCTTGGGGTGTTACATTTTGTGTCCATGTGTTTTTTTTCAGAAGATAAATCTTGGAGGAAGCATCTTAGATGTTTTATAAATCCTATTAATATTTATATTAATAAATTGGATAACATTACTAAGGATTTTATCAAGATACTATGAATGAAACATATAAAGAATTATGAAATATGCCTTATAATCAAATTCTTATCAAAATATGAAAATTTCCTCACCATTGAGAAGATTTATCCATTAAGAGCCTCATCCTGATCTATATTAACGATTTTTTAAGACATTATGGAGTCCCTTTAATAACTGATTCTGATCGAGATCCCAGCAATTGGGAAAAATTCTATAAGATTATTTAGAAGGACCTTGATACTAAGCTTAATTTGAGAAATGCCAACCATCCCCAAACAGATGGATGGTTTGAAAGAAAAATCCAAACAATAGAGTCCATGTTTAGGTCTTGCCAACCCAACATTCATGGTATGTGGGATCGGTATTAATCTTAATTTTTGTTTTCTTAAAATATTAGTTTCCATTAAAGTATTAAAAAGGAATCATATGGAGCATTACATTTCATGATATGAAATACTCCAAATTGTTTGGATGATATTTTTGAAGGGAAAAATGTGTGACCAGAAATTTTTAATGCGATGAAAATAAATTTAAAGGATAATAAGGCTCATTTTAAAGCATATCAAAGTAAGAGAAATGGTTACACCGATAATCCGTGGAAATATTTAGAATTCCATACTGGAGCATATTTTTTCAGGAATTTTTATCTATATAAATGTATTATATGGATTAGTAATAAATGGAAGATCATTCCAAGGTACATAAGACACATTAAAATTATTGATCAAATTATGGGTTTTCATGTTGTTTTTAAATTCTTCCAAATATCCAAGAAGTACACGATGTGTTTCACATATCTTATTAAGAAATTACATCCTAGAATTGAAACAAGTTCACAACTATGATGAAATAGTGATGTAATTTGGTCTATCATCATATAAATAACCAATCCGTATTCTTGATACTAGAGGTAATGTTACATCCCAACATTTTTTGAATTATTTTCAAATTAATTTAACCTTTTTTGTATTTTTCATTAAATTTAACACTAAAAATAGTTTATTTTATATTAAAGAACTATATTTGGGTTGGGATATATGAAACACCTACATAATAGTACACTACACAAAACATAATGTTTATCTTGATCTACACAGAACACTATGGTTATCTTGTGACTTAGAATGCTTTAAACGCAACACCAACTTGGTGTACACAATGTGTAATACAAACTATAGCGTTTGATACATGCGACACTGAGTATCAATGAATCATATTTATTTGTTTATAATTAGTTAAATGATAAAATTATAATATAGTCATTAAATTAATTAATATTAATAGTGATAATTACTATTCAAAATTTATTATAATCATTTAATATAAATAAAAAATATTGACGATGAAAGAAATAATTTTTGTAAAGTCCTCATATGTTTAAAAACATTATTTTCTGAAATGAACTTATTTTAATGTCCTATGAAATAAAAATTAGAAAATTTTGAAAATTAATTTGATAAAATATACTTTTTTTAAATTTAGAATGTCTAAATTTGATTTGGGCACTTTTGGGATTTTTTTGATAAACATTATATTTGAATAAATAATGAAAAATATCAATTTTTTATTCAAAACTACCTTTTCATCTAATTTATTTATACGTGTATAATGTATTTTATTTGGGATTCAATGTTTGATTAAATAATATTTTTATCAATTAATCTAATTTAGGTTATTAGAATCATTTTCACTTTGAAATTTTGTATAAAAACTTAGTAAATTTTTGGATGTTTTTACTTAAAAAACTACAGTGTTTTCCCGTCGGTGAGTTTAATTTTAGTTTAATTTATGAACCATGGGTGATTATAATTTGGAAAAATGGATTATATATTTTTAATCATCATAATTTATAATTTCTAATAAGGTAAAATTAGGTTTGAATAAAAAAATTAGGGAACGTAAATAAAATTAATTTCAACATTTATGGAGAAAATTAGGTTAATAAAGTACAAAACCATAAATTCAAGAACTATAACAACCTAGAAACATGTAAAAATCGAATTTTATTTCCATTATTATAACATAAAAACTTACATTATTAATTTTTTTTAGTTTTTATGGCATCTTAGATAAAATATAGTTACACCTAACTTGTTTTAAAAATGTCAGGTGTGTTATGTCCCTTCCCTATAAAAGGCCACCACCTCTCACCATTCCTCACACCACAGCAACAACATAGGATCATATAATATCTTCCCAATAAAATAAATAAAATCCCTTCATTACTCCTTAAATCTCCCCTGGTGATTAATGAAATCCATGTATTCCTTTTGTCCTAAACCAAAAGGAGTTACCCAATTAAGAGTTAACGTATTCTTTTAAGCTCCTTTCTTTTATTTTCTTTCTCCACACTTTTAACTCTCTTTATTCCATGATTTTATTAAAAAAATAGTATAATAAATATACTAGGTTATTTTTATGCTAATTGTTTCACCTACACATACACAAAACTCCATCAAATGCGTAAAGAACATACTATTTTCGTGTATGGAGAACTACAACCTCACAGAACATTGATTATTCAATTTTCATCTACTACATCTCATGGTTGAAATAATTGTTGAGAATATGTTGATATATATTATATATTATATTTATTATGTATTTATTATTCATTAATTTTATTAAATTATTTTCATATATACATTCCATTTAGTGTAAATATAAGAAATTCATTTGATGAAGTGTGGACTATCGCCCCCTCAAAACAATGTGATTTATTCAAACAGTGCATGAAATGCTTTAAGGATGGTTTTAGTAAATATATATGATATATATATGATATAATAAAGTTAATATAATAAATACATATATAAATATATATTTCTTATAATTTCATTATTTCAATGTGATAATTAAACGGAAATAGCGTTCATGCATACGTACAGGTTACCGTCTACATGAATGATGTATTCTATTTCATAATTATATATTATAAATAATTTTATAACACATATATAATTAATATAAATCATATTTAAATCATTATTTAAAATTTAAAAATCATTATATAATTATAAGGATCAAATACATAAAAAACCAACACACATGTGAAAAACAAAGCAGATATTACCGGAACTGAAACCATAACATAGATTTGTTAACAAGTGGGTACTATAAAGTCATAACAAAACCCATTATGTTAATACATATAGTAGTATAATTAGGTAAAATATATATAATAAAATTATATTTATTATAAATGTGGATTGATCAAGTACGATTAGAGTCACACATAAGTTAAGGGGATTTTATTACACTTTTTATTTCCATGAGATACATGCATTATTCTACACCCATTCCTTCTGTGTGGTCTGTATACTACACACAAATGTATTATAAGATTTTTATTAATAAATTTATGTGTGTTTAAATGTTTATTCCATTATCTACATTTCATTGGGATTATGTTTCAAATGTTACCAAATCAGTAAGATATTTTTGTCTCGATTTAACTTATTTGAGACACATACCATGTTATACACCTATATATTTATATGAGGTGTACATATTAAATTTGAAATGTTATATCATGAAAATATTTCATTTCATGATATTTTAATCTTAATGTAGTTTCAATTTATTACATGTAGAGTATGATTTAATGTTACTAAGAGATAAGAGTCTCTTAAAACAATCTCATTGCTTTATGTGACTATTTATATTTATGATTACATTAATGAAATACTATGATAAATCTCTCAAGAACCTTCAGGAATTTAATACTCCTCTCTTTATTCATGATATGTTCATATATTAATACCATTTTTCTACTCTTTGTAATATATGATTGTTTATAATGTCTTTTAAGAAGTCCCTGATTTACCCTCTCTTTAGTGATAAATATGTATTCCATCAAGAATATGGTTTCAAAAAAGTGTTTCAAATAATATTTTACTATTATCATATAATCTTTTAATTTTTTTTGACATTTTTATCTTTTACCAATGTTTTCATTCTAATATTGTTGTCTTCTTCTGATGAATTAATTTCCATAAACATTTAAAATGAAAATGGAATTTTTTCATACCTTGTATGGCAGGTAGAGATTTAACCTTCCTCATTTATGTGAATCATCTTTTTCATGTTTAAAAGGTTAATTTTTAAGAACTTTTTTTAAAAATAATGTTCAATTAAATGGTTTACAAATAATTTTCATGATTTATTTATAATTTTTAGTGTATTTTTTATGGAATTGTTTTCAAAAGCTTTTTATCATTATGTTATATGTTAATAAGGAAAATGGTATTCCAAATATTTTGAATATTATTTTATACGTTTTATATTGGTACTTATTTTCAAAACAATTTAAAGATTATTTTTTATGTTTTGTAGTAAAATGTTTGTCAAAATTATTTCATGACTTATTTATAAGTTTCAAAGTATTTTCAATGAAATTGTTTTCTAAATGTTTTAAACCTACATTTATATGTTTTCAAGAAAAATGGCTTTTATATGATTTCCAATCAATCTTTCCATATTCTCAATGAAAAATGTTTAAAATATTTTCTCAGAGATTTATTTATTTTCATTCAATATAATATTAAATAAAATGGTTCACAATATTTTTTATTCTTTTAATGTGATTTTTAAACAAAAAAATATATATTTTACTCAAAAATTGAATTCAAAAGATCTTTCCAATTTATTTTCCATATAAGATGATGTTAGTTGATGTTACCCATTTCTTTATTGGAAATGATCCAATGGAACAATTTATATTCATTCTTGAACTGTATATGTTTTTATGGAATATTCTAATGAAACATTCTTCATTATTATGTGTTATATGCTTTTGAAACCTGCTTCCTTTCATGGGTAATGCATTTGATGAAATGATTATTAAACCTGTATTTTTTCTTTGGTTATGATTTGATTACATGTTTATGATACCTATTTAATTTTAGGGGTTTGGATATGGTTACTTATGATCATGTGGAACATGTTTGTACAATTTATTTATGAGATGGGTGAGACATATATCTTCCTTCAAGGCATTAGGTAATGATTTATATCTTATAAGATATATTAACTGGTCTTTGTAGTGAACCGTAACTACCAACAAGGGCATGGGAGTGAAACATGGCTACCAAGATTGAATGAGGAGTGCACTCATGCTACTATAATGGCCATGGGAGTGACCATGACTTACAAAATAGTATGGGGAGTGAACTCGTACTACTAATATGGTCTTATCATGTGATGCATTGAATACTATAGAAATCATATTATATTCTTATGTATTTTCCAAAATTTTCATGATTTATTCCTCTGTTATGATTTCATGGATTATTATGATTATTTATATATGATTCATGTCTTATTAAATTCCATGATTTGTGAAATGAATCATGTATATGATCTTTGATATACATGGAATGATCATATATTTTCATGATCGTGTTGTCATACCCTTATTCTCATTATTATACTTACACATCTCCCTTTTTTACCCTTACTAATAATTTTAGATCCCAACTTCTTATGTTCCCTTCACCGAGTTATGAATATGTATATTATTTTTGATGTGTCTAATAATTTTTCTCTTCAAGAAGAACAGAGTGGGAGATAATATAGCTCATTTATATACCATTATTTATGATTCCATGTTTCCAAACGAACTACACTAGTACAATCATTAGGGGACTATTTTTATAATGATTTATGTCTTTTGAAAATGTTATGTAATGTATATGTATGAAAATAGGGGGTCTCTATAGTTTGTATTAGAGAAAAATTTTCCTTAACCTTTAGACGATTGGATGAGAAACCCACAGTGATAACCCTATAGACATGTCTAGTGATAAGTATAAGGATATGGAAATGAATAAAAAAATTATAAAAGGATAGATTGAGTGGTTTCTATAAATACATCCATGTATGGATACAAGAAGTGGATGTGTCCCTAGAACAGATGTTACTAGGGGTAACAAGTCTGAATTTTTTTTATGCATGACTATGGGTAATCTGGTAAATGAAAATGGGTCTTGCTGCTGACCAAGTTTGAAACTATAGGGGGAAAATCTTTTGGAACTCCCAAAATCTCCATGTACCATGAAGATGTTTTTAAATATATTTTGGATATAAATATCCTTTGATGAACCTATTGTATTGTGGATTAAGGTAGGTTTCCTGATTTAGATGTCCTATAAGAAATTATTTTCATGATTATGTGGTTTTCTATTATGATAAGTAATGCTCACATTATGCTTTTGAATTTAGTCAGCATAGGGAACCATAAGGAACCAGATTAATTTTGAATGTTATGGTTGATTTGATGATGAGGGATCTAGTGGGGTGGTCACTAGAGTGAAATATTTTGTGATCATCTCTGATTAGTTTTCACATAACATGATTATCAATGTTTATCATAATAAACTCATGGACTCGCCAAGGAAGAGAAAGAATGATTTTAATGAGAGTATGGGTAAGGGAGACCACATAGGAAAAAAGATTTATTTTCCTTTGTTTCATGAATGATTAATTAATAACCTTAATTTTTATCTTAGGGGAAGAAAAAGAGTTTTTTTAATGTGGAGATGGACGTAAAACATGTTACTTCAAGGTAAAAATGGTTATTCTAGTTAATGAAATGGATGAAAATATTGGCCTCCCTAATACATCATCAAATTTTTAGAGTTTTATATATGTAATAAATATAAATCAAGAAAATCAATTTCACAAGAGTATTGATCCTAAAAAGTATCAGTAAGGTGTTTCGAGTAATGGTTACATTGCAGACGATAAAGACACTGGAGATTAAATGTGAAATGAAATAGATATTGTGTAATAATATGAGGTAGCCTTGCTATTGACATAAGGATGAAGTTTATTAATGAAATCGTTTATGTAT
The DNA here is from genome assembly GCA_963277665.1 of Viscum album. NCBI lineage: Eukaryota > Viridiplantae > Streptophyta > Magnoliopsida > Santalales > Viscaceae > Viscum > Viscum album. Next base: position 1,380,696,435 of record OY728152.1, read on the forward strand.
TTGGAATCCTGAATGATGTTAAATAAAATAATAAATATATTAGGATTGGTTGGTTATGTTTTTCACTACGTATTTACAAGGAAATGATGAATGGTTCTGATGGAAAAGAAAAGTGATAAAATGGAAGGGGATGTCCGTGAATATCGCTATATTATGTAAATGACATACCTTAATATGTGACTTATTTTATGATAATGATTTTTGGTTTAAAATATGTGGGATATGAATAAGTAAATTGGAATGTTATAATTATATTTTAACTCATTAATGACTTGTTCATAATTGATTTATTCTATCATTGATAAATTTACAACATTTTTGGATTTAGGAATTAAATTAAGTACACTTTGAATAAGGTAGAATACATGTTTTCAATAAGGATTTATTATAATTCAGTTTATTACCATGTTTGAAGAGATTATAATATTAGGTTATTCACATGTTTGTAATGTAACAACCAAGAGATACGTTGTGATATACATAGGAATCAATGTTAAACTGATTTCCTGTTTTTCTTTATAACATTTTGGTTTTTCATCTTTCATAAACGTTATAAGGTTAACCATTCATGAAATTTTTATGATAAATATTGGAGTACGTTTTTATGTATTTATATTTTATTGAAAACCTTTATTAAAAGTCAATTTACTGATTAACCTTATATCAAAGAAGTTCATCGTATTTTTAAAATTATATTAGAATGGTTTTAGAAAGGGACATCAGGTATGTAGGATGACAACCAATAAATTTTTGTAAGGTAATGGGTCTTAAACCCCATATTGATGGAAGATAAGTATTTCATGACTATAACTATCCTATGCGATTTCCTATATAATGTATAATTATTTTTTATGAGTGAATATTTATGATGAAATTGTAGTATTTCTTTTTATATTTAGATATTTCTGTATTAAACTCATTTATTTTCAAGAATATTTATAGATATATATTTATAATTTTCAATATTTTATAAACATTAATTTCAATTTAAAGATTATTTTATCATTTTAAGAATCATTTTTAATTTCATTACATCTATTACTTAATGTAATGGTTGAATTAAAAATTGAAAAAACCCCAACTAATGAATGAAATTTTCTTTATAGAAATATATCAAGTATGCAAAAAAAATTATCTTGATCAATAAAATAATTACTCATAGTTGGTATAATGGTAAAAAGATAATGTGTTTTCCTAGTACCTTAATTGTTTTGAACCAATGGCCTTTTAAATCATAATAGATTTATGACTTTGAGGGTCCCAACATTTCTTTGATCAGTCACTTATTTTTTGTGGATGGCCTCAATCACTCCCTAAAAATATTTACTATTATCCTCCATGTATAATATTTACTCCTTTTCAATTTTATCCTATATAGAAACCTAATTGTATGTTACTTTGGGTGACTATTAGGGTTACAACTTTCCCTTTTAAGAGAGGCATTTGTATCCATTTTTACGATGTGGGTTTCTATTAATGAAACATTCAAGTGATAAAAAATTGATTATCCAAATTAATTTTTAAAGAGAAATTAATTTTAAGGGGGTAGAATGTTACTCCCCACGGTTTTTTGAATTATTATTTGTAAATTAATTTAATTGTTGATATATTTATCCTATCATGTAACACTAAAAATAGTTTATTTTATACTAAAGAACTGTGTTTGGATTATCTTATATGAATCACCAAGTTAATCATGGACTACTAAAAAATAAATTTTATCTTTATCTAACACTGAGGTTATCTTGCAACTTGTAACACGTTACATGCAACATTGACTAGGCATATGCGTCGCCCAACATCGACTTGGCATACGTTACACGAAACATTGAGTTTCTCTGTAACATTTTTTTATTATTTTAATTATTTAGATGATATAATTTTAATGTATTCATTAAACATAGTAATATGATTAGTGATAAAAAATATATTATATTTACAATGGTTTTATAGAAAGAAAACATATTTTTGATGAAATATATAGTTTTTTGTAAAGTACATAATTGTTTAAAAATATTATTTTCAAAAATTAACTTCTTTTAATGACCTTATATGAACAAAATTTACATTTTTGACACATTTAGAAATTTAATTTGATAAAATAAACTTTATTTTTAACTATAGAATTTAGAAATAATCATAGAGAAAATTTTTGGGATTTTTATGAGAAGCATATTTTTTTGGATGAATAGTGAAAATACTGGATTTTAATTCAAAACAATGTCTTCGTAAAATTTATTTATATGGCTAAATTATTTTTTAATTTTTTTAAAAAGATTAATTAGGTCATATTTTTATATAATAATCAAATATATGTATTTTTAATCAATTTTAAATTGAAATTGGATAAAAAACATAGCAATATTGTGAACATTTTTATTAAAAACCATATATGTTTTCCTATCAATGTGAATAATTTTAAATTATTTTTTGCAACATTAGTGATTAGAATTTGGAAAAATGGATTAAATATTTGGAATCATAATTATTTATAATTTCAATTAATTTAAATTTTTTTGTCCAAAAATATTTTTGAATGTGATTTGAATTATTTTTGAATGGGATTAAAATTATTTATAATAGTTAATAGAAAAATTAGGTTCATGACGTAGAAAACTATAAATTTAAGACACAAAAGGACCTATAAACATTTCCAAAACCCATTGGATGTCAATTTCTTCACCAAGATTCATTATTTATTATTATTGGTTATTTTTTAGTACTTTTTTTAGCGGAAAACATGGGTAATCCTAATTTGGTTTCAAAAATTCCAAGTGTGTCATTTCCCTTCCCAATAAAGCCACCACCTCTTCCCATTCCACATGCTTATTAAACTACTTAGGATTGTAAAATATCTTCCCAATACACATCCCAGTACATTATACCAAGAAGCCTCCCCTTGGGAAAAATCAATCAACGGAATCTTTTTGGTACAAATAAAAAGAATTTTTCTGATTAAGAGGTAACGTCTTCTCTCAAACTCATTTTATTTATTTTACTTCTCTAAACCCTCTAATCTCTTTAATACATGATTTTATGAAAACACCAGTATATTCAATATAGTTGGATTTTTTTATTATATTTTTTTCACCTACACTTTCACACACCTCCATCTAATGGGTAATGAACATATTGTTCATGTGTATGGAGAACTACTGCCGCACCAAAAGATAATTGGTCATTTTTTCATTACCGCATATCATGATTGAAATTATGATTGAAAATATAATTATATATATTTTATTTTATATTTATTATGTATTTAATCATATTTAGTTACATTAAAACACATTACATTATACATTCCATTTTCTACTAATAGGATAATTTTGTTTGAGGAGGTGTGGACTAGTGCACCATCAAAGTGATGTGATTCCTTCAAATACTACATGAAATTTATTAATGACAGGTTTGGATAATATATATGATATATCTATGATATAATAATTCTATTTTAATAATATTATATATATACATATATATATAGAAACATATATGTCTTTTACATTATTTCTTTCAACACGACCATTAAAGGGAAATTGCATTCATGCATACGTACGACTTACCGACTCCATTAATAGTGTATTTCATTTCATACATATATATTATATGGATTGTTATAATAATATATACTGAATAAAATTTTTATTTAAATCATTTTTTACAAACTAGAAATCATGATATAAGTATAAGGACCAATGTATATAATAAATGAAGACACATGTCAAAAACAATGTGGATATTACCTGAAGTGAAACCATAACAGAGAACAATTAAAAATAGCTAATTTAAAGCCATAGTAAACCCATATAATATATTATAAAGATTAATATTTTTCTATAAATGTTTTATAATAAATTTATATTAATTATACTAGTGGTTTGAATGAGTGAGATGAGAGTCAAGACAAAAGTTAGGGGGATTTCTTCTCACTTTTTATTTTTGTGTGATACATGATTTATTCACATCCAATTACATTTTTCTGGTGTTTATGGTTACCATGAATATATTATATGATTAATTTTAATAAATTTATTATCATGTGAATATTTATTCTTGGATTTTACTTTTATTGGGATTATGTTTCAAATGGTACAAAATCGGTATGATAGTTCTGTCTCAATTTACCTTCTTTGACAAACATGCTACTTTATGCGCCTATATTTTTTTATGAGGTGTAAATACTACCTTTTACATATTATATAATAAATTTATTACCTTTAATGATATTTTAAGCTTGATTTTATTTCCATTTAAACGTGTAAAGCTTGAATCAAATTTACTAATTGACATGAGTTTATTGAAACTATCCCATCGCATTTCGAGATTGTTTATATTTATGATTCCATTGATAAAATATTATGATCAATCTCTCAAGAACATTAATTAATTTTTATCTCCTATTCTTATTGAGTATATATTCATTTATTGGTAACATTTTTATACTATTTGGTACATAAAATAGTTAATAACGTTTTTTGTAAGAAATGATGAATTTACCCTCGCTTCGTTCAGAAATCTATATTCCTTCAAAAAAATGTTTTCTAAAATAGGTTTACATGAATATTTTACTATTCTTCTATAATATTTAAATGTAATATTATACCTTTCTTCTTTAACCAATGTTTTTAAAATAATCATCTTTCGAATTTTTGAATAAGTCATTTTTAACCTTTTACCGTGTAAAACTAATCCTCTCTTCCATCATATGGCATGTGTGGATTTACTCACTATAATTTATATGAGGATTCCATTTAATGTTTGAAAGGATAATTTTTAAGATATAATTTAAAAAAAATTACAAATAAATGATTTTCAAGAATATTTAATGATTTCATTATGTGTTTTCAAAGTATTTTTCAAGGAAGGTATTTTTAAAAAGGATCTTAAGATTATTTTTAAGTATTTTAGGAAAATGGTTCTATAAATATTTTCCAGATTCTTATATATGTTTTTAAAGAAAAAAAAACTAATTTTTTTAAACAAACTTTTATAATTTTTCATGGAAAATTGTTTTCAATGTTATTTCAATAATTATTTTTAGGTTTTAAAGTAAAATGAAATGAAACATTTTTCAAAATGATTTCAAGATCCTTTTAAATATTTCCAAGAAAAATGGTTTTCAAAACGTTTTCAATATATCTTTATATATTTTCTCAGGAAAAAGATTATAAAATGTTTTTAAAGCATTCTTTAGAAACATGTATTTTTATTTTAATGAAAATATTTATCAAAATGTTTTTATGTTTTAAATATATTTATACCAAGGAAGACTGCATATTTTTATCCAAATTGTTTTTGAAAATATCAGTCCAATTTATTTTCCATCTATGATGAGGTATTTTTTTTATTAATCATTCCATTATATGAATTTATCCAAAGTTTTTATTCATATTCCTTCTTTAATGGAAGTTTTTTTTAAATAATGATGTTTATGAAACACATTTCTCTCTGAAGGGTTATACAATTTTGAAACCCATTTCTTTTCATATATTATTACATTGATATGTCATTATGAGACCTATATTTTTTCCAACGTTATGAAATGATTACAAGTTTATGATACCCATTTAATTTAATGGATTATGATATGATTACTTATGATCTTATGGAAAATATATGTATGATTTAATAATGAAATGGATAAGACCTATATCTCCATCCAATGCATTGTGTAATTATTTATATCCTATAAGATACACTAATATGGTCTTGGGAGTGAACATTGACTACTATGATGGCCATTGGAGTGAACCATGGCAACAAAAAATGGTAGAAAGTGTGAAATCACTCTACTAAGATGCCATTGGGAGTGAACCGTGAATACGAAGATGGTATGGGGGCTGAACATGTACTTCTAAGATGGAATTTGTATTGGATCCTTGGATACTATGGAAATCCTATTATATACTTCTGTGTTTTCCACGATTAAATGTTTTTTTTCCGATGTTATGATTTCGTGGATTATGTTCATTATTTCTTTATAATTCCTATCTTATGAACTACAAATCTTTATGAAATGATTCATGTATATAATATTTGATATGCATGGTATGACCTTCTATTTTCGGGATCATGTACTAATACCCTTATTCTCATGACTATGCTTACATGTATCCCTTGATTACCATTACTGAGAATTTGAGCTCACGCCTTATTTATGTTTTTGTCCCCAGGTTATGAAGTCATGTATTATATTTGATGATTCTAAATTTTTTCATAGTCATAAAGATCCTTGTGGGAGATAATGTAGCTCTTTTATGTGCCACTTTTTATGTATCCATGTTTCTAAAGGCACTAGACTAGTACAGTATTTGGGTATCCATTTTCATAATTCTTTAAGTGTTCATAAAATTTTATGAAATTTATATGAATAAAAAGAGAGGGTGGATATTTATAATGTATTAAGTAATTTTATGACTTTTCTCGTAAATTTACACTAGAGAGAACAAAAAATGGAGGAAGAAACATGGTAACTAGATGATATTATGAACAATAACTACACTCAAATCTTTAGAAGGTAATATCTATGAAATTTTGAGGAATAAATTTTAATCAGGGGGAAGACTGTAAAACCCTAATAAATTACAATATATTTCATTGAGAATAATTTTATATTTTATGATACCTTTTAATGGACAAAATACTATGTTTTCTTTCATTACATACAATGATGAAATTATTCCATAATATGTATTACACACAAGACTAAATTTTATGGAATACAATTGTTGTTATATTATATAATTAAAATTATCTCTTAGGAATAACATTTAGGCTTATAAATAGATTAAATTAACTAATGAAAATATATAGATGAATTAATTGGTTTCTCATTGATTAGAAATGAATATAAATACTAATTTAATGTTGAGGAAATGTTTTTAGTAAAACTATTTTTGTGTTCCAAAAGAATTTTATAAAAACAAATAAAAATAAATACTATTTTTTAGGATCATAATTAAATATATATAATATATATTAAATATCTTGATTTTAAATTCATCAAATAAATTTTATATTAATAGGATAAAATCCAATTTTATGCATAAGTTTTCACACTTTTGATGGCATAATTATATTAAAACTAAATTATGAAGCTCTTGTAAATTTTATTTTTCCACAAAAACATCATTTTCTAAATAGAAATTTCAACATTTACATAGGTTTAATTGATGTTCTTTTTCTTATAAGTTTCATTTTTTGAGGAATGGTGAAAATACTGAATTTTATTTGAAAATTGACATTTTATTTAAACAATTTATAAAAAAAAGTTATAATTTCAGTAATTTTTAAATTATAATTATTTCAATTATTACTAAATTTATCTAATATAGGTCATTGTAATTATTTTATTCCTAAATATTGTTATAAAAACATTTTTAACTTTAGATCATTCCCTCTTTAAAAACCCTCTTTCTTGCCACGTCTATAGGATTAATAATTAAATAATTTTTTTAGAAATTTGTCGATTTAATTTGGTTAACTGGATTAAATATTTAGAATAATAATATAACATAATTTTTAAAAAGATAAATATAATTATTACCAAAATTATGAGTAAATGAAATTAAAATTAATTATAGAAATTAAAGAAAAAACTTGTCTACTAACTGATTACAAAGGAATAATAAGGTGTAATAATGACCCAAAACATGTCCAAGACCCATTTTTTACCCATATTTACAATTTATCCAATCTATAATATATAATTAATCATTATTTGGGACCATTTTTATGAATATAATTTCAGTGACACTTTTACAAAAAAAATAACAATTGTAACACCCACCCAAATTATAAATGGCCTCCCCCTCTCCTATCCACTTCACACCATCAAATCTAATTGTTTATTCCCTTAACTACCCAAATAAAATCCCAAATTATGTCCATTAATATTATAATCCTTATCATGGTAATAAATCAAATTAATTTTGAAATTAGTACAAACCTACGGAGGACACCTGAAATGAGGTAATGTTCTTCTAAAACCATTTTAATTTTATTTCCAAATCCACCCCCTTAAATTATTATTATACGATGATTATTTAATAAAATTATAATATTTAATATACTTATATGTTTTTTATATGTTATTAATACAACTTCTTTCACTTCTATCAAAACGGTTACAAAATCATAGTTCATGTGAACGGTGGACTAACACCTTGCAAACAAATGTCATTTTTTTCCAGTACAACCTTATATATATGGGAATAATTATCGATTTATAGTTTTTATATGATATATGTGATATTTATTATGTTTTTATTCTTTTTTAATTAATATATCCCACATTTAACTATGGTTTTTATTTTTGGATAATATGATATCTTCACTGATGTGTATTGTGGACTACTGCCTCATATAGCGATGTCATTCAGTGAATATATATATGTATTGTATTATGGATGGTTTTAATAGATATATTTTATATATATGGAATAATAAATATGATATAATTATCATATATATGTAATTTAAATTTATTTCTTTCATTTTATAAGAATATTGAAATAGTTTTTAGGCATAGGTATGGCCTACATTCTCCACAAATAGTGAATTTCATTTCATATCATCAAATTTTATAGATTAATCTAATTAAATATATGATTAATATATAAGGCATGTATATCCTAGTTTAAATTATGGGAATGATTAAAACATGATGAAGGTTAGTGGAAAAAAACCAAAAGTCAAAATATACTCAAATACCAAGGCAATTAACACTAGAAATAATGAAAATAATGAGATGTTAATAAAAATATAGATAAAATGTAATGAAATAATCATATATGGTATTAAAAATATTAAATAATTTCATGTGTATGTTAATAACGGGTCTTAAAAAATAATATTGTATGTTAAATAGCACTCAACCCAAAGGAGGTGTGAGATAAGGGATTTAATCTCGATTTCATTTCAATGTGGGTAATTGTTATGTTATGCACCTAGTTAATTTTTTATGGATCAGATACATAATATTTGAATTGTAATATCACTAATACTTCATGATTAAAGGTATTTTTTATCACATTAATTATTTCATCCAAAGAAATTTGATATGATAATTATCAATTGATAAAATTTATTCTGAAATCTCCCACTCTTTTGTGATTGTTAACATTATCTTGAAACAATTACTTTATTTAAACCATTTTTCATTAAATATTTGATTTTTATAAATTTTATGTATTATTGGGTGGTGGAAATTATTATTTCATATACTATATTTAATTTTTACAAAAGGAGTTTACTTTGAAAGTAATTTGATTAAATGGAGAAATATTGATTAATCATCATCCTTTAATCAATATAGATAATTGGTAATGAATGTTGATGATGAATTAAATTGATTATTTGATATATGAGTAATTATTAGGATATGCAGTGATGGGTAAACCCTATCCATTATAAATCCCATTTATGAATCAAAAAGTATCATGAGACAAATAAGTTATCAAAATTAAATGGGTTTCAACATGTCATTATAAATTGAATGGAGGATTAATATTGAACGTATAGGTTTTCATGATCCTGAGAAATGACATGAAATAATTAAGAAATTTACTTCATTGATAATTTATAATTATTTTCCTAGATACTTCCACAATTATTTTTTCTATTGATTCAATTCATTATACGTTTATTAATGAAATGTAATGTTTTTTAGCTATTTAAATTCACATATTTAATATTCCTTTTCTAGAATTCTAAATGGAATACGTGATTATTTATTTAAATTCTATTTTATTATTATTATTTATTCATGATATCTTCAAACGTAATTAACTCTTACATAACATTTAACACCACACTATATTTTTCTCTATTCCCAATTTTATGAAGTGGAATCCTTGGAATATATTTTCAAGGATTCTAAGCACTTTATTTTGTTATTTATTATGTTTCGTTTTCCACTAATAACGTAAAATGAATATAATTTTTGTACTTCGGTTTCAGAAATAACTAAACTAATTGGTACTTTGGTATTTTAATCTTTTATATGTGGAAATGTAATAAAGTAAGGAACTGAATCTTGGATTTTGGGTTTAGGTTTGATAAATTCAGACATGGTGTAAGGTTTTATGTCCAATTAACCTATACATGATGAATTTGTTGATTTTATTCACAAATAATTAGTTTTATAGTGTATGTAAATCACCCTTGATTATTAATATAAAAATTATTATTGAAATGAAATATTTTTCTTACATTAATTATCTTCCACATTATGGGATCTGATTGATTTCATGCATATAGTATAAGGTTACTTTATAATTCAGATTTCTTTCCGGTGTTATATTGTTTTTGCATGAGTATTGAATTTTATTTTATATGGTATAACATATTGATAAAATTTTATTACACTTTATATTCACATATTATTTATTTATGAGTTCCAATACATCTTTAAAATGCAACCATGTTTTGAATAATTCTCATCCTCTTAAATGATGTTGTCCCCTATTATAAATAAATTACATTCCCACTAGTGTTCTCCTTTTCAATTACAAACATAAGTATGTATTACCACATGTTAACATCATATCTATCTTCTAATATTTTAAAAATATTATTATATTATTTTTCTCTGATGTGGGATTTGAAAATGGTGTTTTAAGACATAAAAATTATGTTTATATATCTCCATCATAAATTTCTATCAACTCATTCAATATCTCTTTATCCATTTTATGTAATATTCATCTCCAATTCCTCATCTATTTTTGTATATGTATATATCTCTTAAATACATACAAATTTAGATATACCATTAATTTATATCGTTATAAATGTTTTTCATTCCATTTTAAATTTTAACATTTAATTAAACTTGATTAAATAATACATTCACATTTCCAATCTCATATCATGAAACACGCCCATAAAAAGATTTTATAACAAGAATAAATTCTAAAAATTTATTTTTTTTGTAGAACCCTATTGTCTAAATTATGTTTTTATGGAAAATAATATGGTCTTTTCTTCTTAAAAAGTATTATTTACATATTTAATCATTAATAACCCAAGTGGTTTGTTTTTTAGTTTAATATATCCTTATAATAAAATATCTATATTGAAACACAATGATTATGAATGATGTTTTGATATCAAATATGAATGTCAAAATGATTTAATTAATTATTCAATTTTTAATCCTTATTATTTATCCATGGGTATTCCTAGAGTCAAAAATTATAAAACCCAAATTTTCCTCATGGGTTTTATAATTCTTGTGATTTTTGTATTTATTTTTTCCTTATGTTGCATATATAAATATATATATATATGAATTTAATTTATTTGATATGTAATAACTGAATTTTATATCCCTATAATGAATTGGTAAAATATTTCTATTCAATGAGATTGTATATAAGGGATTATGTAGTGTGAATAATTCATTATAAGACTTTATCTGCATTATGAGGATTATCTTTGGAGCATCCCTTGATTTATTTTTTTATATCATGTTTTATATTGTTTCAAAATATTTATGATGTTATTATAAAATTTAATCATAACATGTTTCCATGATTATGATCATACACTTTATGAAATAATTATATACCTCTTCATTTTCATGTCATTATTTATTACTATGAATATTCACTAAACAAAATTTTTTGTTCATAATTTTTCTTATGTATGTTCCCCATGATATCCTATGTGGTTTAAATGATCTACGGGTATAAAGTTCAATGTGTTTACATTTAAATATTGATGATTTTTTATATTTAATATGATGTATTTGTTTGACTAATATTCCAATGACACAATAACACTATATATTCACCTTATATTTGTTGGAAATATATGTTAGTAATTATAAAATAACATTTTTTATGTCTTGATTCAATATAGTCATATCATAGGTATGTATAGATATTATTATATTTTAGGAGCACAAATACTTAGTTAATACCAAATAGAGTAGTTTCAGGGACAATCCATAGTATAATAGAACACCCAATAATTTTGATATAGTACTTCTCCCATAGTATTCATTGTAATTAAATCATAGTTCTTATATTTTATAGTTTCAATAGTCTATATTATAATTATACCTAGGGGTAATAACCCCAAAGAGTGTGTATTTTATATTTAAAAAATCATAAATTGTTCCATAAAAGTGAATCATAACTACACATGATGTCAGAAAATCTTAAGGGATTTGCTTTAGTCAATCAAATTATATTTATTAATCATTAAAAATTATTTTCTAACAAATTATATTATATAATTATTTTAAGAATTATGATAGAAATATATATTGTATCATCGGTAAAACCAAGATAATTATATGAATATTTATATCTGAATCCATTTAAATAATAATATCATGGATTAAAATGAATCATTCATTTGAGATGAAATATTTGGATTTATATACTAGTATTGTTTTTGATATTATCATACCATTTTTTATTTGAGAAATATTTTGACACCTAAAAATGAATTTGAAGAAGAAAATGGTTTTTATTGAAAAAAATTACTATTCCTTATAAATGAATAAAAAATCACATCTAAATGGTTGAAAATCATAGTATGATTCTGTTATGATTGGAAGGGTGAGTTTCATAGAAGTAACAAAATTATTATTATTGATTCCATAATATAAATTAAATTTTTATGTTCAATACTATATATATTATTTTGGAATATTCATCAATAGAATTTAGGTTTATTCTAAACGAATTGATGGTAATGTGAAACATATTTTTAATATTCTTAAATAGTTTGGAATTAGATGAAATAATATATGTATAAAATTCAATAAGTCAACATGAATATTTATTTTTTTACAAGGATATCCTTTAGGGGGTAATTATTGATGGCAACATTATTGAGGTATAGATATCTATTTGGATTAAATTTAAGATTTGTGTTTAAGTAATAATGGGTTGACTATCAACTAGAAAAGATATTTGTATTGTATTAGAATTTATTATTGACTTAATAAAAATATATCCTTAATTTGTTTGGTGGTGTTTAAATAATTTTTGGGAGTATAATATATATTGGTTAGTTTGTGGCCTTATATATTAGTGAATAATTGATTTTTGGGTTAAAATATTGTTACAATTTTTAGGAATACATAATATCATTGTAGTTTATTTAATTTGTTATTCAAATTGTTTTTGGAGAGGTATGTGATGTAGAATATATGATTATGTTATATACATAATTGTATATATGAATGTATGGATGATCCCTATTGTTTAAGGAACGATAATTAATTTTGTATACCAAATGAAAATAAGGTATAATTTATATTCCAAATGATAAATATTTTAAGAATACCCTCTCATACTTTCATTAGTAATGATTAATTAAAATTATGAGAAGGTAATTTATTTAAGAGGGGGAGAGATAATAATGAATTTGGATTTAAATATTTTTTCATCATAAATAAATGATATATTAAATGGTTTCATTCACATGAAAAAATAACTAAAATATAATAATTACCATGAATTGTTTTAGTATTAAATATGACTTTAAATGCACAACCAATAAATTAGCTGGTATAAATTCATGTATCTATATAATAAAAATAAAGTAATTAAAAATTACATCCATAATATGAATTCCACCTTATGAAGAAGATTTTTATAATCTCAAATAGGACTTATCTTCTATTGGGTTTTCCCTAGTGCATGGGCACAATGAACTCGATCAATTATGCTTTGAGTGAAACCAAATATTAGAGAAGTTCATCATCAAGAAGACTTAGGAAAAATCTATTATAGCCAAACCACAACTTGAATTTAAAATCCATCATTATATGATACATATTTATTACATTAATATCATAATGTTTTATTTATGTAAAAATTAGTATTTTATCAATATTTAATGAAACATTCAAAATTATTTATTTATCATGGATTTTATTAATTGTTAAAATTCCATTTTTTATCAATTCAATATATTTTTGAAACATGAATTCTCCAAAAAATGGAATTTTATTTAAAATAAATAAGTCTGTTATGATTGAATAATAAAAATTTATTGTGATTATATAAATAATATGTCAAAACATCATTAATTAGTAATTTTTAGGAAAAATGGTAATTAAAATACTTAATATGGGTTTCTTATAAAATTTAATATTTACTATATATTATTTTTAAATTAATAATTCTTTTAATTGATTTATAATTTAAATTTAAATATATTATTTTCTTAATATTTATAATAATATTATTACCAAATTGTTATATTCTTCAAATTTTTTTAAATAACTTTATTACGGTTGATATTGAAAAATATGAATTTTAATGATACTCTCACATTTAGGTAATTATTATAAAATAATTAAATTAAATATATCAATAAATAATAATTTAAAAAATATATTTTATAAATAGATTATAATTATTCTATAATATTATGTTGATATAAAAAACAATGTTTAAGTTTTTAAAATTTAATGGTAATGTCTTAACAAAACTATTTTTCAAATCATTCTATTTATAAACTTTTAACATGTTAAAATTTTGTTTCAAATTATTATAATATAAATTACATATTTATTGAAAAGTACTCTAAATTTTGATTTCAACTGAATCACTTTTTCTGAAATTCTATCATAAAAATAATTTTTAGCATAAAAAACATTTTTTCATAAGAAGGGGTTATTTACATACATGTGCCAATATTAGAATTATTTTTCATGACACGTTGATATTTTATGAAATAAATTAAACATTATATTTCTATTAATGAGTTTAATATTACAAAATGATAGTCATTTAATGTTTATTTATTATATATTAATTACTCTGCAAAAATTTGATACCGTGACAAAAAACTAAAAACAACTAATAGTAAATAACATAAGGAAAAGATTAAAAAATATATATAATAGTGTATTTGAATATTTATTGAACTTAATCATTAAAAAACTCTATCATTATCCCCATTCTCTTAACATACTATATGAAACACGTTCTCTCATTTAACTAATGATTTATATATTCCAAAATAGCATTCTCATCAATTATAAATAGAACCACCACCCCACCACTTCTCCTAACATAGAAAGACTATTTGGATTTAAAAATATTCTCTCATACTATTTCCTAAACCCTATACCAATTTATAATAATTATCTATGTTTTTATAATACATATCTACATTGTTTAAATGTGGTGAACAATGGAGAACATCCAAAGCGATATGTAATATTTTCCATAAATCGTCATTATTAAATTATACTTCCATGACCTAAATCCAATTATATCTAACTTATTGTGATAAAACAAGTATAATTAATATATTAATATATTTTAACAGTAATTTAACATCTAGTTTTAACATTCATTCAAAATCAATGAGAAAAATGAAAACATTGTCTTATGTGTGGGTGGTCTTCCAACTCCATTAACGATGTGTTTCATTTTATGTCAGTTCCTTTCATGGAATGATAACAAGTGTTATTTAGTCATATAATATTTTATTTATAAATTTTTAATTATTATAAATTGATAGTATATATTATTTTATGTCTTCCATCTATTCTGTAAAAACAACATAGTTTTTTGTGTGTATGTGCGGACTACCACCTCTATGTAATGATGTTTCTCTCCCATTTTCTATGATGACTAAAATATGTTAAATTAAACATATATATTTTATAAAAATTATATTTAGTAAACCATTAATATTAATAAATTATAATAGATACATTCAAATGAGTAATATAATTGTGATGTATTATAGAAATTTTAATCACGAAAAATTACATATCATAGTACATTTTCATATTTGATTTCATTTAAGGGAAACCTATATACATTAATAAGTTATGTGATAATAGAATAATAAAGTACATAATAAAATAATTTTAAGGTAGTTATGGAACTATTTTCAAAACATTAATATTCATCAACAAAACATGAATTTTTCTATGAAATTTACTAAAGAACCCCAGGTATCTAACGTAAGAATATACAATGTACTATATAGTGAATAATTATGATTAATAAAACATAAAAAATATATATATATGTTTCATAGAAATATTTTTAATAACGTTAATTTTTTATTTCTATAATTTAAGTGCATGAAAAAATTGATTTCTGAAATGAGATAATTGTTTTTGACTTAATAAAAGTTCATTAAGGTTTGCTCTGATTCTATGAAACAATATTTATTTGAATGGTATAAATACTACTGCATGATTTTTTAAATCATAAATTATTATTTATTTGGGAGAAATTTCTACAATTAATTATCTTCCTTTTTTGGATTTAATTTATGTCTATCCTATATTATAAGGGTCTTTCATATCTCAATTCATTCCCTTCATTTTATTTTTTATTATTCAAAATCATCCTTCAAATAATGTGGAAATCCTTATTTCAATCATGAGAGTTGAATTTTGATTCCAATTTCCATTTTTATGAGTTTTAATCTTTCATTAAAATGAAATGTTGGTAAAAAATTCACATCATCTTAAACAATGGTTCCCCCTCATTTTAAATAATTTATATTCTTGTTAAGGTTTTCATCATTTTTAGAAACCAAATTAATAGTTATTTATTGTGAACATTGTATGAAATTGACCTGATTTACCCTTAAACCTCGAACCTAACATGTTTTGTTGCATACCTGAAGGGAATTCCTAATCCCCAAGGGCTAGTGACAATCACCTCGGCATCAAAAAATAAACGAGATGGAATTTTTATTTCCAACTTTAACAGAATATGGAATATTTATACTTGGAGCCGGAATGAACATGAGAAATCTAATAAATATATGAAACAAGTATAATAAGTCATGAATTACAAAACAACACTAAATGTAGAAAAATTCTGCAATACATAATTCTAACTACAAAGGACCAAAACCAAATATCTAATCAATTTTATAGTGTGGAATTACTCCTGCAATCTCATCACCAGCTACCCAACTCAACTGACACAAAACCTCATGACCTCACTATGGTGCCTTTCCTTTCCCTACATTGGAAGACAAACCTTGGTCTACACACCACGGAAGAGGTTGTAGGGTTTCATCTAATAGGATCAATAGGATCCCACCCATGTGTTCCATAATAATTCTCAATATGAAAATTCTTGTATGGTCATTTCAAATAAAACCCAGCATGATATGTAGTAAGGAATTTTTTTTATCAAAAACATGGTAAACAATTGCCATTTTCACACTTCTAGAACAAAATAAGGTATTTCAATTTTAACACACATATTACATACCAACCTTCCCTATCATAAACATGAATATCAAGGCTATGAAAATCCAATCACTACAAAACAGAAGAAAATGTATGAAAACCACAGATTATAATAGGTTAGACTATCAAACTACATGTACCACAATCAATCATGTTCCCAACCACGTTCCTAGAACACTGCCCAAGGAAGAGGTGTAATAACCCTGGAGTAAACCACCTAACAATGTTAATATCATTACCTTATAACAGTTCTCCTAGGAAATACAGCAATGCCCAATGAGAAAACATCTTGATAATCAACAAAATATAGATGATGGCCTAAATCTAATCATTCCACCAAAGTACCCCAGTTAACCCATGTAATAATTTTCACAATTCATTTCAATTCATTTAATCCCAATGAAAATTAATTTTAAAAATACGTATAATTTCTTTAAAAACACCCATTTTATTTCCATATATCAAAGACTAGATAAAATTCATTTTTATTTAAAAACTCTTTTCAACACACACAAATAAATCATGCAAGTTTTTCTTATAAATCATCATCATAGTGAATTTTCATTATGAAAATAAGAGATACAATTGAATCCACACCAAAACATGTGCATCATAAAAGTCCCTACGGAGTTCTGAAATAATGATGTTCGAGTGAATCCCCTTTAATGAGGTTAAAACCCTTATATTTCAGAGCACTCACTCTTTGGAGGCTGATTAAGTTAGGGACCCAAACCTTCAATGAAGTAAGATAGTCTGCGGCTTGGTTCCCCACCCACCACATGTTTCTCACCATGATGTTTTTACTAAGCTCTGCTATGAACTTTTGGATGATTTATTCTATGGACCATAGAAATTATAAAATTCCAGGCAGGACATCGTGATGAATATTGGATTCATTTTCCACCTATTCTACCTAAACATTCATGAGGTGGCACATACAAAGTATTGTAAAGATATATTTAGCTTCATCCTATAAGAAGGCCCCTTGGCCTTAAATAGCAGATAAATCTAACATCACCCACCCATCAGTATCCCACACAACCCCTTCACCCTGAAGGAACCCCATATTTCATTATGTGTCCATGTTGAGGTTTAGGTCATTGGATGGTGGGGTCCATAGAACCCAATGACCCTTTAGGTTAATGTTGACATGTAGAGAAACATGAGAACATAACTATATACTTCAGCGTGAGGGCACCTCATTCCAGTTGATTACAAGATTAACTATATCAAGAAGGATTTATTTAGTCTTGATAATGATAGAGTATGTTGTAGCCTTCACCCCTCATGTCATTCCTTGTTTTGGGCATGCCGAATATACCAACATCCAGATAGCATGATAATGATATGGACTATCTTCCCTAAACCCCTATTTTCTGATCCATGGAACCATAGTTACATGAAAGAGTGGTCAGTTGAGTAGGGTACATGGAGACCTGTGAACTCCCAAAAGAATCACCAAATAGTACATGCCCATTTGCTGTTGAAGAATGGTTGGTTCTCACTCTCCTCCTTGTAGGATTTTCAGTATGAGAATCATGATGCTAATGACATCACACATCGATTGATGTTATCCTCTGTTGGGAGAGCCTTATTTCTATTTCTCCAAAGTGAATAGTTAAACATAGAAGGCATGGATTTACACAACAAGGAATCATTCCAGTTGGGAGGAGGATCTTGGAGACCATGGGAGAGATAGAAGTCCTAAGAGGAGAAGGACCCCAAGGTACAAGGACTGTAGACACATTTATCATTCTCCAAGGATAGGTCAATAAGATTGAAATATTTTTTTTATCTTCATCCAAAACTTCTTTGATGAAGCATAGGATACTAATAGCTTCCCTGAATGAGATTGAGGTGGTGGGACAACCCAGGAAACTGATAATATATCCTAGACAGTTAAGATACCAGAACAAAATCAACCCCCTCCCTACCATCTTATGTTCATGTGTTTGAAGTTCAAGAATTAGGGGGAAGATAGTGGTGCCCAACAGAGAGTTGTGTACCATGAGAAATGACATATTTTCATATTAGGCTGTATTCATAATTTGGACCCACAATGTTCATTGTTCTAGGATTTTTTATGCCAGTTTTGCATGCATGGACCGCAAGGTATCCACCAAACAATGTACATTAATTCTGCCTTTACTGGTCGTCCTTTGTATTATATCCCAGGAGTACTGTTGGAATTTTACCTCATCTCTGGGGTCCAATATAAAATTATCTAGGATATTATCAATGTTGATAATGAAATATTTTGTTACATTAATGTGAGATAGTGCATGAATAGGGTTATCAAGGAGAACACTATTTATCCGCGCAATGCGGCCCCTGAAGGAAAGGTATTTATTCATCGAGTTGTGAATATAGTCCACAATATTTATTGTAAGGATATCAAAGTATATGATTGAAATCATCATGGGGTATTGGATCCCCCAAATACTCTATGGGAAAGCCCCCTTGATTCATGGAGATGCTATTTTGAATCACAATAATCCATCAAGGATAAAACCTATTTTAAATGGAGAATATTATCTTGTCTTTGTTAATAAGTTATTCACACCAAAAGAAATATTAATCTAGAAAATCATTCAGAACTCCTGTCGACCTACTTCCAATAATCATAAAAATGATGGTGTTATCTGCATACATGAGGTGGGAAATAGACCAACACCCCCATCACCTTTTGTAGGTATGAAGTTTTCCATTGGTAAAGCTCCTATGCATAAGGTGACTCATGATATCCATGGATATAGTGAAGAGACATTGAAAGATTGAATCTCCTTGTCTATTTTAATGAGTGTCTTTGAAGAATTCGTAGGATTTCTCCATAAATGTGACATCCATCCATGATGAGGAAAACCATCTAAAAATGATATCAGTGTCCCAAGGGGAGATCCCCAAACCTTCCAACACTCTGTTATTGAAGCCCCACTCAACCCAATCATATGTATTATTCATATCCATATTGATTGCCACATTTTCTCCACACATTTTTAAGATGAGGACTCTGATCATATATTGGGGAAGAGCAATGGATCCTTGGATTGATTTACCCCTCAATAAGTTGTGATGATCCATGGAGATCCACTAAGGAAGATGGTCCATGATCCTAGAATTAATGATACCAGCTATAATTTTTTTAATGGAAGTTACATAAAATCACCAAACGGTAGTGCCTGACTAATATGGGGTTCCTTATTTTTCGAATAAGCCCAATGGAGGTTCTGAAAACAACCCACGATATACTTCCAACTCGAAAGATATATTGAATGGTTTAATTGAGATCTATCTTCACAGCATACCACGCATCCTTGTAGAAGGATCCTAAGAATCCATCAAGACCGAGGGAACTATCTAGATCAAGGTTATTAATGGTCTCTTGATCTTTTTATATTCTTTAATGGTGAACAACCTATCTTATTCCTGTGTCAATATGAAATTTGTTATCACCTCGAAGAGTTTTGTGGCATTTCCTGGGTACCTATTGTGAATACGGGGATTGGGGTATGCAAGGTGATTGTTGTAAAAATTTTGAATGAGATCACCAACCACATCTATGTCATTCATGTGGGAACCATCTTCCAAAAGGATGTTAGCTTGTTTCAGCCACTGTCTTTCCATCATGCACGCATAAAAAACACAGCATTCCTGTCACCCACCATGAACATATCTATTCTTAATTATTTTCTTGCCAAGTGTTCATGCTTCCTAATTCGTTCCTCCAGGTCCCAGTTATTGTTGGAATGCTTCTCAAT
This sequence comes from Viscum album, assembly GCA_963277665.1. Taxonomy (NCBI): domain Eukaryota; kingdom Viridiplantae; phylum Streptophyta; class Magnoliopsida; order Santalales; family Viscaceae; genus Viscum; species Viscum album. Next base: position 1,380,717,399 of record OY728152.1, read on the forward strand.
GTTTTGGTCATCTCATGTCTCCTCTAATCTACCCTTTAGTATTTCCACCGCTTTCATCGCCTCCTCCATATCACCATCAAGGGGAGAAATCTCTTTCTTCCACACCAAAAGCCTAGACATCATACACCAAAGCTTGGTGTGGATAGCCACCCAGTTTATCCACTAGGATGGTTCAGCCAAAACTGACATAACCAATGTGAGGAACCCCATAACATTAACCCATTGGTGATATAATCTAAACCTAACCTAAAGTACCTGACCCGACACAAATGACACTAGGAGTAGGGAATGAACAGAAGGACCCTGCCCCAAGTGACTCACCAATACCTTGGAGAATACGGCAGTGGAATGTAAATTGGCCAAACATCTATCCAAATGGATCCACAATCGATGGGGGAATCTTTTATTGTTACACCATGTAAAACTATCTCCTAAGTATCACAGATACATAAGTCTAGATCCCACCATGAACTGGAAAAAATCCAATATTTCTTACTACTAGAAGGGTCCTCTACCTTTTCCTTCTTTTGGGATGGCCATAATGTTGAATTGTCCTCCCACAAACCATGAAAGGATTCTCGGGTTAATAGTTGAGTGGTCTCTCCATAGCCTTCCCCTTTGGTAATGATCACAGCTCCCATAGATGAAGGTCATGAAGATGCTGGAGTTACCTTTAGAAACCATGGTGGCGATGAATTGATTGCCAACCTGAACCATGTAAATAGAGTAGCATTTGTTCTAGAATATCCAGATGTTCTTGTTAAAAGGATCATCAGGCATGGATGCATGCAATTTTATTTTCGAAGTGTATTCACTATTCCTGGAAGACTTCTGTTTATGATCAATAATTTCAAAAACATTCACTTTGTGTTTTTTGATAACAAAGAATAGAAAATACATTTTAACCCGGCATCCATGGCCATGGGCATTCCAAACTAGGATATGAATCATTAGAATGATAGATATTTGAAACAATCCCATGATATCAAAGCCTTATTTCGGATGTAGGAAAAACACTCCCGTGAGATATTGGAATGAGAATGAGTGCAAACTCTCACTCTGTTGGAGATCAACATATCATTGGGAGTAGAAACACCAAAATAGGAGGGGGAAGGAGGCCCACAAACCGTGGAGGACACCAGAGGGGAATTCTCTATTCTTTGAGGTCTTCTCTAGCATCATAAATATGATCAAAATTAGGGGACAATCGGGCAGTTTAAAATGATATGTCTTGGACAAGGGAGGTTTCCTCACAAACAACATTAAAAGTTTTAGGGAGGCTAAGATGAAAGGAAGAGGGAGGGGGAAATTATAGACGTGCAGGATGGTTGGTCTTGGGAAACTGTAATGAGGGGTCAAAAAATTTATCTTGGGATCCAGAGGGGAAATAATAGGAGGGTTCTCCCAAACATCCTAAAGGGGGGGGGGGCATATACGAAGATGGGAGGGATTGACGATCAAACTATGCTAGAGGAAGATTTCAAGGAGTGGATATGACTATGGAAACAGACCTACGATCCAATGGGATCTACTATTATGGTTCTCACTGAAGGAGAAGTTGGTTGGACAGTTTCTAGGGAAGAAACATAGGACATGGAGGGTGGCCTGGCATTGGGACCTTAGGCCCTACTAGGGCGGCACCCTTCCTCTTTTTTGATCATCCTACACCCTTGGATAGAGTGACCCTAGATGTTGAATTGAGCATATAAACTCGGAAATACTGGAAAGAAAATGTCATGAATCCAACAGAAACCATCCCACACCTAAAGAAGAATTTTATCAGGAAGGGGGAGGGAGAGGTCCATTTCCACACACAAGTGAGAAACCGTAGACTCTGAGCAGCATTTGGATCTAGATTCCATGTATAGGAAAACAACTAAGGTATCATGTCACGAACCAATTAAGGATTCCATCTGAAACGACGCATGACCCAGCCAGCGGCTAGGCCCGAAGGGCATTCCCGATCCCCACGGGTTGGCACAAGTGCCCGGGTATCAAAATAATCATTGGGAACGATTTACCCGAGTAAAAAAATATGAAGCGGCCAAAAAATAAACAAAATAGAATTGAAAGTTGCAACCAAACAAGTCTTTAACCAAAAATAGGTTTTTAAGTCACATGTAAAACCAAAACCCAAATAATTCAAAAATAAAGGTAAACAAAAACAAACCTAAGAACTATCGCCCGACATGAGGAAACCACCCTCAAGCCACCAACACAACACCACGCAGAGAGGCCTACTAACAACCTGAACCACTGCTCCCAAATGTTGGACCCTTAACTATATCAGATGTAAAAAATATACTTACACCCCAGGGTGTATGTAGGGTGTAAGAAATCTCCCAATAGGATATCACCAAGAAAAGATCCCACACAAAAATATTAAAAGACAATACATTTTCAATGATAAATAAAAGAAAAGAAGAAATGTTTAACAATGTTAGTGAAAATAGTTTTCATGAAACGAATTTAAAGAAAATGTAGGTTAAGGCAAACACATGTTTAGGAAGTAACTCAAGTGACATATCATATATCATTGTGTGCAATGCAACCAGTAGCACCAAAGGATGGGAGAGGCCATATGGGAACTTGAAACCGGTGGGACCCTAGAACATCGTGTCTCGGTGAATTGTGGATTAGAAGGCCACAATTCTCAGATAACGTGGCTTAGAAGGCCACGACCCTTAGTCATGATTTGTTTAATTAGTGTTGCAATCATCACTCCTGTCATTGAAACCGGGCCGAGTCATCTCTGAAACACTAGCTCACTATTCCTAGTCCCCCCACCTATTACCCTAGCTTCCCTCATTGTGCTCACCTAAATTCAAAGTTCCCATAACATGTCACCTGAAAAATGATATCCTTCTGAAAACCACACACACAACAACACTTTTTAAATCTTAGCCTGCGCCGCTAGCACATTAAATTAAACCAGCTGCATAGTTTTATAAAAACACTTTTTATAACCTGGAAAATCATTAAAATAATTAAGTAGTTTAAACATGTTGTAAAATATTTAATGGGAATAAAGTCACTAAAAATATTTTCCAAGACATTCACATTTTTAATACTACTCTAAAACATAACTACACCAACCACATTTCCCTAACACAGACGCTGCACAATTTGAAAACAATAATAAACAGTCTGAAGTGAGTTTTCACAATAAAATTTAACAAAATCACCTAAACATAGCTCTATCTAAATAAAATCACAATAACTCTCGGTCAAAGACAAATTATGCAGTATGTATCAAATAGACAAAAGAACTAACTTAATTAGATAACAAGAAAATGATTGTAAATTAATACTCGTGTGTGGAACAAGCTACCGGTGTTTCATAAGAATTGTGAAATTGGTGTGCAAAAGCCACCGCACACAAAGCACATCAAACAAACTCAAAACACACCCTAAAAATAAATCACAACATAAACACATCAAAATTGAATCAAACACAAACTATAACATATTTTCAATATCAACAATTATAAAATTATATACCAAGAGGGACCGAACCTACAACGAGGACTCAGGGAGGTCAGTCGAAGGTCGACGAGGCTGTCTGGGCTTGCGTGGTGCCGGAAAACCAAAAAGATAACTACGGGGGAAAGGCTGAACCAAGGAAGGGGTGCGCGTGTGGTTGAAAAATGGAAGTGAGTTAGGGGGGGAGTTCGGTGCGGGAAATATAAAGGAGCTAATGGTGGTTTGGCTGGGAAAAAAAGAAGAATAAATGGGGAGGCTATGAGAGAAGGGGGTGTGGCCAAGAGGAGGTGTGGGTTTGGTTGTGCAACACAGAAGGTAGCAGCGCTGGTCGGCGATCTCGGTAGAGTGGGAGCAAGGTACGACGGGGTCACGGCTGGGTGCTAGAGGAAGACCGGTGTGAGGCAGGCTGGCGGAGATGAGCTGGTCCGGTGGGAGAGGAGGTGTGGCGCCTAGGGTTAGGGGGAAAAATCTGCAGATTAATAGTGCCCCGCGGATGAATAGTTCCCCGCAGATGAATAGTTTGAGGGAGAGAAGGGAAGGAAAAAAAAAGGGGAAAATAAAAGATAACAATAAAATAAAATAAAATGGAAATAAAACCCAAAAAAAGAATTAAACTAACATAAAATAGAAATTATATTTAAACTAATCCAAAATAATAATGAATATATAATGACCATTTTAATAAATAAAGTTAAAAACGTTATGATTGTATTGTTACCCAAATGAGAAATATTAATTACAATAGTGTTAATATTAATAGTAATAAAAATAAGAATGATAATGATAACCTTAACAACGAAAATAAATATAGTTATAATAAACATTATTTTTATTCGTTTGTTTAATCATTCGCACACTTGGCTAACCCAATGTTAGACTAGCAAAGCCACACGACTTCACCCGTACCATGCCCGCAGGTTAGGCGATGTAAATATGACACTCATTTATCAGCACAAAAGAACACGACTCATATTGGTCTCGGCCCACATACCAGCATGAAATTTTTAAAAAGGAAAATATAAATATGGGATAAAAATTAATATTAAAAACATACCTCAATGTGATGTCCTGTTGTGACAATTCTACCCACCATGAAAACATTCCACCCTGGGAAAGTCAGCTCGAAGCCCGATCAGAGAATAGAAATGGTACTCCTTCTGAACCCAAGATTTCTGCTCCCAAGACTCATGCTTGACATTTCCATGCTTACAAAGAATGAGAAACCAATGTAATGGACTTTCCATAAAGCACCCTCTCCTGAGAATCCACTAGTTTCACTGGTCGCTCAAAGACTGATAAGTCTGGCTCCATCTCCAACTCTTCCCAATCCAAAAAATGTCACGGATCAGGGTTATACTTTTTCAGTTGGGAGAATTGAAATAAGCCATGAAACAACATCATTTGTGAAGGAAAAGCTAACTTGTATTCCACTTTTCGAATCCGCTCAGTAATCTCGAAAGGCCCAACATACCTTGGTGTCAGCTTCCCCTGCTTCCCTAAATGGCGGTGACCCAAACGAGGGGCCACCTTCAAGAAAACTATGTCACCCACAGAAAACTCAAGATCCTGATGTCTCTGGTCTGTATAAGATTTGTGGTGACTCTGAGCTATCAATAACCATTGTCTAATCAGCTTGGCCTTCCCAAATGTCTCCTGAACAAGGCTCGGTCCCAAGAGTGAGGTTTCACCTACCTCAGTCCAACACAAAGGAGACAGACAAGGCCGACCAAAGTGAGCCTCAAATGGTGCCATTCTACTAGAGTATTGGTGTCTATTATTATAAAAAAACTCGACCAATCCCAAATGGCTATCCCATGATCCTCTGAAATCCAACACACATGCGCAGAGCATGTCAGCAAGAATCTGATTCGCCCGCTCCGTCTGGACATCCGTATGAGGATGGTATTCCATGATCATCCTAATTTATGACCCCAATACCTTCTGGAGGCCTCCCCAGAACCGATATGTAATGCGGGGGTCCCTTTCATAAACAACTGCTAACAGCAAACCATGGAGTCTAACCACTTCCTCAACATAAAAACGGCCCAGCTCCACCACCTTCGTTGTATATCTAAACTAGATAAAGTAAGATGACTTAGTCAAGCGGTCAATTACTACCTAGATAGGATTCCTCCCCCAATGTGTATGAGGAAATCCAATAATGATGTCCATGGAGACCTCCTCCCACTTCCAGGTAGGAATGGGTAATGGATGGAGTAGGCCAGATGGTCTGTGATGCTCTGCTTTTACCTACTGACAAGTGTAGTATTTCGATACAAAGTCAGCTATGTACCGCCTCATACCTGGCCACAAGAACTGGCGAAGAACATCGTAAAACATCTTGGTGGTACCAGGATGGAAGACCCACTGAGACTGGTGGATATCTTGCATCACCACCATCCGTAGAGACAACGACAGCACTGCACAGCCATTGAAGCACAAGATCCCCTCGGGAGACAAAGACTAATCAGAAGGAGTCTCCCAACAATGATGCAACTACATATATTGCTGAAACATCTCATCACCGGGATGCTCCCACAGAATCAACTCCAGAAGGGTGGGAGTCAACTGAATTCTATCCAAGAAATTACCTCCGCTGTGCTCCGTGCTCTCCAAGTGCATCTAGGCGAAGAGCCCCATCGAAGTCCACTCATCGATGGACTTCCTCAATGCCTGCACTAGTACTTTTCTACTCAAAGTTTCCTCTACCACATTACCCTTACCTGGAGTATAGACATTGTCAATGTTAAAACCCTGCAGGTACTCGATCTAGCGGCGCTACATCAGATTGAGATCCTTCTGAGAGAAAATGTAGGCTAGGCTATTATGGTCGGAATAAACCACAAATTTCTCCCCAAAGAGATAGTGATGCCAAGTCTTCAGGGCGTGCATCACTGCTGCCAACTCTATGTCGTGAGTCGGATAATTATTCTCATGCGATCGGAGCTGGCGAGAACCATAAGCCACCACATGGTAATCCTGCATGTGCACAAACCCAAGTCCCAAAACTGAAGCATCAAAATAAACCACATTGAACTTTCGATATTTTGGTTTGGTCAACATAGGTGCAGTGGTCAACCGCCTCTTTAACACCTCAATGGATGCCTAACACTGTGGGATCTACTCAATCTTCACCCGTTTACGTGTGAATGCTGTCATGGGGGAGGCAATCTGTGAGAAACCCCTATCGAAACCCATATAATAACATGCCAGGCAAATAAAACTCTTGATCTCAAAAAAATTCCTCAACTGTTCCCATGAAATCACCACATTGATCTTCTTAGGATCCATTGAAACCCCTTGTTTTGAGACGACGTGTCCCTGAATCTTCACTTCTCTAATCAAGAATGTGCACTTCGAGTGTTTGGCATACAGGCGATGGTCCCTCAAAGTGACCAAAACAACACGAATGTGATGCTCATGCTCCTCCTCGGATCTCGAATAAACCAGGATGTCATCCAAATATTCCACGAAAAATGAGTCGAGATATTGGTCGAACACCCTATTCATGGGTGCCATAAAAACTACAGGAGCATTCGTCAATATGAAAGGCATGAATATATACTCGATGTGACCATTCCTGCTTGCAAAAGCCGTCTTTGGAATGTCTACTTCTCTCACCCTGAGCATATGGTATCCCGAATGCTAGTCGATTTTGGAGAACCAATTTTCCCCCTTTAGTTGGTCGAACAAATCATCAATCTGAGGTAGATGGTATTTATTTTTTATGGTCACCTTATTCAATTTCTGGTAATCAATGCACAACCGGAGGGTTTCATCTGCTTTCTTCGCGAATAAAACTGGGGAGGCCCAAGGAGTGACGCTCGGGCGAATGAATCCTTTGGATTCCAAATTTTCTAGCTGTATATTTAATTCCCTCAATTTGGTCGGGGTCATGTGATATGAGGGAAGAGATATAGGTTTTGATCCCAGCGCCAACTCAATCGAGAACTCCATGTCCCGCTTTGGAGGTAAGCCTAAAAAATCATCTGGGAAGACCTATGGGGACTCATCCACTACAAGTGGTAACCCGCCCTGAGAATCACCACCATCGTCCTTAGGTGTGAGCGACGACAACTGATAAACAAGGCTCCCTAACTCGGGGAGTGGAGGTACCACGCGACCCAACCGAGGATCCCATTCTCCATGAAATAACTGAGGACTCCCATCTAGTGCCATAAAGCTGACTCAATGCTAATAGCAGTCAATATGCGCTTGGAAGCACACCAGCCAGTCCATGTCGAGGATCACCTCAAACAGGTCCATATCAAGGACCATGAAATCCCACTCCATCTCAATTCCTGACACAGAGACTGCACATGACGGGCACCTAAGACCCTACGCCTTTTTCTTACCCAGCGGTTTTACTAACTCCATTGTAATAGATAAAAGCTCAGTTGGAAGGCTCAATAAGTTCACAAGATGGGAAGATATAAAGGAAACTGAAGCACCAGTATAAAATAAAACTACAGCTATAGAAGATGCAACCAGAATGGTACCTCGAACAGTCGGAGGTCCTGCATCAGATCCCACCGGTGCCTGATCCCCAGCATGCAAATTTTTAGTCCCAGCCTGAGAATGACCGCTCGCCTGAGGCTCTACCCTAATATGTCTCTGCCCTGAAGATGATACGGTCCTACCACTATGGCCACCGAACCAATATCCTATCATCCTGGTCAGCTCTAACTGAACTGATACCCCTTTGGAAGCCACAGATCCAACCTCACTCCGGTACGGGTGTGATGTCCTGTAGAAGCGATGTAGATTCCCCACAACTCCACACCCATGGCATGGTCTAGGAGGGTATGGACAAGAAGGTCAGATGTGCCCTACACTTCTGCACTGATGGAACACTACGGGCCCCACACAAGAATCAATAGATGTTGTCTTCTTGGGAGGATGAACTGAGCTACCACCACACTTCTTCCATTTCTCATCATGCTTCCTCTTCTTCTCAGATGAACTTCTACTGCCAAACCCTGATACTGATCCATAAAACCATGTCTTTCCTCTCTGGTAAATCTTGACCATGCATGAACGATCGACCACCTCGGCATAAGTTCCTATCTTGAACAAGAAGACCTGAGAGTGGATTTCTGGTTGAAGGACATTCTCGAACATCCAATCTATTAAATATTCACATTATATAGTCTTTGGTGCATACCGCACAATCTCAGTGAAGCGGTTTTCATACTCTATCACTGTCTGATCTCCATGTGAAAGATCCATGAACTCCCGGGATCTAGCATAGGCTAGAGACTCTGGACAATACTGCTCTTTGAAGATAGCTTAGAAATCATTCCAACCCATATGTTCATGTTTCCTAGCCTGAATCAAAGATTCCCACCACTTGCGACTGGATCCCTCTAGCTAGAAAGAGGCACACTTTACCCTGACTACCTCAAGAGTTTCAAGGAACTTGAACATGTGTTCTATCTTCTCAAGCCATTCCTCTTCCTCCTAAGGTTCTGAACTACCTTGAAAAGAAGGAGGTTTATTTTTCAAAAACTCCTGAGATCTATCCTTCTTTGAGCCATATTGATCCCCTCTAATTGGAATATGGGCAGGATCAGGAGTCTCCCCTTGTCCCAATTCTTGAATAGCTTGGAACACAACCTCTACTAATATCTGATCAAGCGGCATGGGAGAACTTTCCTCGGCTTCCTCCCATGGGAGCATATAAGCTCTCCGAGTACCGTCCTGCTGCAAGGAGCAACAGTTATAAAAGAACATCATCAATACATTATATCCAAAGAAAAGTCAAATATATAGAAAAAAAGTAATCCTTAGTAAACCAAATATGAAAAAATATCATCATGACCAAACTCCTTTTCCCCCTCCTGATGTCCACACACAGTCTGCAGCCTGCACATCCCACCTAGAAGATAAGTAAAACAAATATCCTGACATCCCATGGTGACTCAGGGTCTGTCACGAGTTGTGTTGGCCAGACACCAAACTCAGAACATGAATTCTGAGCCCCGATAATCTTAACTCTTGTGTAACAAGACTTGTCCAAAATAAAATAACAAAGACGACAAAAGAAACCTGCCTCTGATACCAAATGTGACAACCGGGTCCCAGTGACAGCACTAAAACCCTGCCTTAACATGATCGTCGGTTCCTGGCCCACTAAGTACCACCAGTTGCACTTCAGACATGTGGGGCCCCCTAGGGTCCACCCACATGCCTGAATGGGTAATTTGACTAATTATTGTCCCCACAGACCATCAATTGTCCTTTTCAGTGTGCTTTTTCCTCAGTGACACACACCCTGGGAAACATCCCATATGGTCATCCATCCTGATAACTACTTCAATCTATGCAACCTTAACTATGGAGTTCTAATCAAGAAGGCTCTTGAAAAGGAAGGTGCACCTTGTTGACATGAGTCATATCATTAGTGATTTGACCCTTTGTCATTTTGGGATGTTACAATCACCACCCTTTAGAGCACAAAATCTTCGTTGCGGGACCTACATCTCAAACCAGGTAGTGCACCGCACTTAAGGCTGGGTTCCTCATCTGATACCAATTTGTCATGAACCAAGTCGGTTGGCCATCCGAATAGATGCCCGAACCGTCCAGCGGCAAGGCCTGATGGGAATTAATGATCCCCACGCACTGGCACAAGTTCCCTGGTATCGAAATAAACATTGTGAACGATTTACCCGAGTAATCAAATATAAAGCGGCCAACAAAATAAACCAAACAAAAGTGAAAGTAGCAACTAAACAAGTCTTTAACCAAAAACTGGTTTTTGAGTCACATGTAAAACCAAAACCCAAATAATACTAAATGCAAGGTGACAAAAAACCAACCTAAGAATGGTCGCCCGGTGTGAGGACACCACCCTCAAGCCACCACCACAACACCACGTAGAGAGCCCTACTAACAACCTGAACCACAGCTCCCAAATGCTGGACCCTTACCTGTATCAGATGTAAACAAATCTACTTACACCCATGGGTGTATGTAGGGTGTGAGAAATTTCCCAGTAGGATATCACAAAGAAAAGATTCCACACACAAATATTAAAATACAATACATTTGTAATGATAAACAAAAGAAAACAACAAATGTTTAACAATGTTAGTGAAAAAAGTTAACATGAAACAACTTTAAAGAAAAATAAGTTTAAGGCAAACACATGTTTAGGCAGTAATTCAAGTGACATATCATATATCATTGTGCGCAATGTAACAGGGAGCACCAATGGATTGGAGCGGCCCTATGGGAACTAGAAACAGGTGGGACCCTAAAACGACATGTCTCGGTGAAACGTGGCTTATAAGTCCACAACCCTCAGATAATGTGTCTTAGAAGGCCACAACCCTCAGAAAATGTGGCTTAGAAGGCCACAACACTCAGTCATTATATGTTTAGTTAGTGTTGCAATCATCAATCCTGTCAGTGAAACTGAGCCGAGTCATCTACGGAACACTGGCTTAGTAGTCCTAGTCCCCCAAAATATTACCCCGGCTTCCCTCCTTGTGGTCACCTAAATTAAAATTTCACATATCATGTCACCCGAACACTGATATCCTTTTTGAAAACCACATGCACACCAAAACATTTTAAAACTTAGCCTGCACAGCTAGAACAATAAATTAAACCAGCTGCATAGTTTTATAAAAACACTTTTTATAACCAGGAAAAACATTAAAATAGTAAAGAAGTTTCGATACATGTTGCAAAATATTTAAAGGGAAAAAAGTCACTTAATAAATTTTCCAAAGCAAACACATTTTTAACACTACGTCAAAACATAACTACACTAACCAATATTCCCTAACACGCATGCTGCACATTTTGTAAACAATAATAAACAGTCTGAAGTGATTTTTCACAATAAAATTCACCAGAATCACTTGAACATAGCTCTATCTAAATAAATGCACAATAACTCTCAATCAATGAAAAATTATACAGTATGTAAAAAATACAAAAAAGCACTAAATTAATTAGATAAGGAAGAAAATGATTGTAAATTAATACTCGTGTGTGGAACCTCCTACTGGTGTGTTTTACGCTTCGCAAAATTTGTGTGCAAAATCCACCTCACCCAAATCATGTCAAAAAAACTGTAACCACACCCTAAAAATAAAGAACAACATAAACACATCAAAATTGAATCAAACACAAACTATAACTTATTTTCAACATCACCAAAAATAAAAGTATGAACTAAGAGGGACCGCACCTATAGGGAGGACTCCATGAGGTCAGTCTAAGGTCGAAGGGGCTTTCTAGGCTTGCATGGTGATGGAAAATCAACAAGAGAGCCGCTAGGTATAGGCACCACCAAGGGAGGGGTGCGATCATGGCTGAAAAAAATGGAAGTGAGGTATCAGATGAGTTCAGTGCTAGAAAAATAGTGGAGTCGGTGGAGATTTGGCCGAAAAAAAAAGAAGAAATGAGGAGGCTACGGGAGAAGGGGGTGTGGCTAAGAGGAGGTGCAGGTTTGGCAGGGCAAGACAGAAGGTATCCGGACAGGTCGGCGGTCTCAGTAGAGTGGGAGGGAGGGGCGGCAAGGTCGCGGCTGGGTGCTAGAGGGTGGCCGGTGTGAGGTAGGCCGGCGGAGCTAAGCTGGTCCGGCAGGAGAGGAGGTGTGGTGCCTAGGGTTATGGGGGAAAAGACACAGATGAATAGTGCCTTGCGGATGAATAGTGCCCCGTGGATGAATATTGTGAGGGAGAGAATGGATGAAAAAAGGGGATAATGAAAGATACAATAAAATAAAAGAAAATGGAAATAAAACCAAAAAAAGAATTAATCTAACCTAAAACAGAAATTATATTTAAACTAATCCAAAATAATAATTAAAATATAATGACAATATTAATAATGAAGGTTAAAAACGTTATGATATTAATGTTACCCAAATGAAAATATTAATTATAACAGTGTTAATAAGAATAGTAATAATAATAATAATGACAATGATAACCTTAATAATGAAAATAACTGTAATTATAATAATATTTATTTTTAATCGGTTGTTTAGTCATTCGAGAACCGGGCCGACCCCATGTTAGACTAGCAAAGCCACACAGCTTCGCCCATGCCCTGGCTACAGGTCAGGCGATGTAAATATAATGGTCATTTATTAGTGCAGAAGCACACGACTCATGTAATTCTTGACCCATATACCGGCAAGAAATTTTAAAAAAGGAAAATAAAACTATGGTATAAAAATTAAAATTAAAAACATAACTCGACGTGAATTCCGAGTGTGACACATCACCTCTCTCCCTATCATTGAAATCATTCAGGAATGGGAGCATGAGGCTAGGAAGGTGAATTTTGACCACAAATAAGGGGATCTCCTTCCCCATATGAGTGTCAAATGACCACCTATCAAGGGTAAAACTCATGTGGTCTAACAAGAAAAGAACAATATACCACATGTAGAAGAAGTGTTCTTTAAATTCTAGGATGATGTAGAAATAGTTTTTTTCGATTGCCGAGATCTGAGCTAAGGACCGAAGATCCCAAGCTTGGGAAAAATACTAGAAGATGGCCAGGGGGTTTCGCAGAGCCAAATCAGGCTATCAATGTCTATTTGAAGAACACATCTTCCTCCAAGAAGGAAGTAGAAGAAACATCCACAGAAATGTAGGCGACATATCATGAATCCTTCAGTAGGGACACGATAACATCCTAGAAGCAGGGCCAAAGGGGGGCTCTCCTTGGGTGAAAAATAACATCTCTGATGGATCCTGGAAGGATGGCTGCTGAAGAGGAACTATACATTCCCTGGGGAACCAAAGGGAAATCGGTAGCGAGGGGTATGCTGAGAGCGAGGTTCAAGGAGTCATGATCCTCTACAGGGTGAGGAACTAAACGACATATAGGGGAAGCAGCCAGTGACCAGACGGGTATGATCATAACAGTCACGAAATTTGAAATTATCAGTAGTGCATGGGGTGAATTCTCAAAGAGAAATGGAGGATCCATTTATAAAATAATAATAATAAGGCCCATCATCATAAGATATAGGCAGAACCACCAACCTCAAAATTTGGGTTGTACATTCCCATAACCGGATCCTCAAAAAATGAAATATCAATGACCTCAACGAAGGCCACAGAACATGGTCTACACAACTAATTATTGTAATAATTGATAAATATGGTTATTAGATTTTAAGAAACACAACATATTTCAAGAACGAACCTCCTCTACACCACAACCAACAAAAGAACGGGCTCCAGAATGAGATCAAAAAATAATACTAAAATAATACTAGAAGAAGAAGCATTTATGGCCAACATATCCAATAATAGAATGTAAGGGTGCTCCTATAATCAATGGAAATTATGAAGCAAAACGGTTTCACACCCAGAGAGATGCATTGAAATTGCAAAAAAGATCGAACACTAAATGGATTGATTTGGAAGGAACAATGTCTCCTAAAATTACCAGAGAGGAACCCTTGGTCAAGAGAAGAGGAGAACGTGAATTCAAATGCACATAAAATTACCATAAATCACCCACAAAAACCTTATTTGGGAATTAAATTATGTGTAACACACATAGACATTGTGAAATCAATGATTTCAAAATACACCAAAAAATGAGTTACCTCAAATTTAAATATGATCTTTAATTAACTCACGACGTGTAAGAACTCATCACATCAAGTAATATTTCACAGTGTGAATCCTTCTTAAGGCATGGACCCATCAACCATTACTCATCATGTTAACTAGTTACATGGGGTTTAAATCTCCAACAACCACAATAAAATCTAGATATTGACATCTAAAACTCTACGACTAAAGAGAAACTTGTAGAGATGGAAAAACATACCTAATTAAGTAAATAGGATATTCCCAAATCCCCAATATTTAGACCATCCATTCCAATGAATTCATGCAGAAGATGTAACCCTTGGGGAAATATGAGGCCACTAATCCCTCATCAACCACTCATGCTTTCAAGTCTCATTATAATTTGATATGTGCGGCCATAAAACACTGAAAAATATAATCCAAATTTAATTCAAGACCTTCACATGATATTTATGGATTTTGACTGGTTTTTTCAAAATATAAATATCTGGCTATAACTAAATTTCATCCCATCTAATAAAATTAGTTGTATTAGGATGATACATCATGTGTTGAGATATGTGGAAAACATTATGAATACATGTCAACAAAATAGGAAATGCTAACAACTAAGACACCTTCTAAAGCGGCTCAGTGACCTCAAATTGTCCCATATATCACTGATCCCATATTTCTCTATTTTCCAAATTGATGGTGAGCCAACCGAGGACAAATATTCAAGAAAACACAGTAACCAATGAAAAAATCCGAAGGACGACGATGCTAATCAGAAAATGATTTCAGTCAAGTCTAGGCTATAACAAAACCTAGATGTACATTCTAAATATTAATTAATGTATCTTGGACCAAAGATGGTCCATTCGAAGATACTTATCCCACTTCATCCCAACATTGAGTGGATCTACATGTGAGACCATACAATACCTCAATGGTATCCATCTTGATTGATGAATGATAAATTATGTTATAAACACACTCAAATAGTCCCAAATTCTATCCGATTACCCGTCGAAGTCCAAGACATATGAATGAAGCATATCCTCTAGAATCTAAATCACTCACTCTATCTAATCGTCGGTCGATGGGTGGTATGCAATGATCAACTTGACCTAATTTCCCATAACCTAATGGGGAATACTCCATATCATCGATCCAATCCTATGACACATATTTGAAACAATGAAATAAGGACTCCAATGTAACCATAAAACCTCATGTACATACAAGTTACCCAGATCATCAACCTTATTGGTATCTTTGATTGGAATTAAATGAGAAGACATCATCAACTGATCAACAAATACCCAAATAGAATTCCTCCCTCAAGTAGTTTTTGGTAGTACAACCCCAAAATCCATGGATAACTCATCCAATTTACAAATCATCAAATGAAGATGAAAAATAAAACTAGAGGGTTTCAATAGCTCATCCTTAATCTGTTGGTAGGTGAAATAGTGGGACAAATAATCTACAATGTCATAATTCATACTCATCTACCATAATCTTAGTTTCCTGTCATAATAAATCATTATAGTTCCTGGTTGAAAGACCCATGAATATATGTCAAAATTAAACATTGAAAAACTCCTCACAAATGTTTTTATGAAAATATTATTCCCTCAGTGTAGCGTACCATATAAAGAGAGAGACCAACTAGAAATTGTCTATCCACTAGAAAGGATTCCTCGAATTAAACTAAACTCATCATCCTGCTACATAATATTCAAAATAGACTCCACAAGGAATGATGAGATCTAAACACTAGTCAGAACCATGCATGAAAATCCTCAGGGGAAACCATGTGTAACTGAGTGAAGATCCATATATGGTTCTACTCCTCATTCGATTCCAGGATAACTAGAAAATGTTCATTTCTTGCTAAGAGCATATTCAATTACATTCCCCTACCCTGAGGTTTAGGTGATATCGATGTATAATTGATGAAGGTGTTATATCAATCTTTTATGTTAGAGATTCAATTCATTTTGAGAAATGATATAACTAAAACTCTTATGATCAGAATATATTGTGAACCGCTCCCCAAAAATTTATTTCGTCCAACATTTAATTCCATATAAAACTACAATAAGCTATAAATCATGAGTGGGGAAATTCATGTCATGCTGAAAAATCAGATGAGGGTCTTATGCTACCACATGGTCATCAAACATAATAATATATACCAAACCAGCACCAGATGCATCACAAATCACCATGTATAAAATACTTGGATCTTGAGAATCAGAATAGGAGCCAATGTTATAATTCATTTGAGTTCATCAAAAGAAGACTGAAACTTCATATACAAAGTTAATTTCAACGATTTATGAGTAAAAAAAGAAAATGTTATTCTATCTTAATGAAATATTATACTAACTATTAGTATTATCCAGCAATAACATGGATACACCATATATCAATGTTATTACTTTGTTATTTCCTTGAAAATATAGACATAAAATTTTTAGGTTCAACTAATAATAAATTTTCAGAAATAATTTGTAATAAGAAAGAAACTTTTGGAATCTGGAAAATAAATTTTTAATGACTTTTATATAAATAAATACATCCCATGGTTTCTACAACCAAACTGAAATTTTTATCATTCTCACACAAAAATTATAAATAAAATAGGATATCATCCAAAAATGCTTCAACAAAAGTGTAAGGATATTGATGTAATATTTGGTTCATCCAATCAATACAAACTGATGGAGCACTAATCAAAGAAATAGGCATCATAAGATATTCATAATAGCCATAGATTCTCCTTAATTTTGCCTTCGGTATATCAAACTCTTGAACACTAAATTGATGAAAACCATACCAAAGATCAAAATATGAAAACCACTTTTCTCCATTTAACTAATTAAACAAATCATCCATATAAAGAAAAAGGATATGTGTTCCTAACAATTTCCCAGTTCAACATATGACAGTCCACAAACAATTGAAATATACTATATTCCTTCTTGGAAAAGAGAACAAGGTATGGCCACGATGAAAAACTGGGGTGAATGAAACCTTTTTCTAATAGGTTTTCATATTAAATCATGATATCCATCATCTCCACTAGTTCTATATGATACAATGGTATCAACATCAGTTGCATACCTGACACTAGGTAAATAATAAACTATACATCTCTCTCCCGATGATGGAAGACTAGAGTATTCATATAGGAAAACATCTGAAAATTCTTGAAGAACAATTGGAAGATAACAAACTCATGAAAATTTATCATCCTCAATCATAATAATATACAACAAACACATGTGATCTCGGTGGGAAGGTCCAGCACAATGAGGCCTCAGGTCCCACTCCCCCTGATACACATGATACTTCCCATTAGAATTATGAAATTAAACATGCCAATAATAACAATCATCCTCATCTTGTTGAATGAAAAAAAAAATCCATAAAGATGATGAAATAAAAAAAAACCCATATCATGTATGATAAAATCCCCAAACAAATCTATATCAGCTATCACTGAAGAATTATAAAGAATCAAAAACCCCTACCATTTTCTCATGCTATGAGGTATCAATAAGTCCATTAATAAAGACATATGATATGTTGTAATTTTAAGAATACAAACAAAATTTTCAGATATAAATGATTGGGACAAACTAGTTTAAAATAAAGTGATTTCTATGGAGAATTAAATAAATATAGTAACTCTCTTGTTTAATGGAACTATATTGATCTCTATTGGAAACACAAATTCATAGAAAAATTTATTCACTCTTAAGTCATGTGGCCATATTCCTTTAGTCCTTGATGAATCTTACTACCCTGTAATATCAATTAGATATGATGAACCCTTATCATAATGAGGCATAGTCATAGCAAGAAAGATACATTATAATTGACCTTGGCAACCATAACTATTGATGGTCTTTATGATCATAGTAAAGTAATTTATTGTGTGTCAAACCTTTCAACTTTGATTGCAAGTCAGAGGCACATTTCTAGATATAACAGATGGGGCAGATGAGGCTCGTTGTTGAGACTATCCTCCATCACCCCAGTGATGATCATTCTACTTCCTCTCTTCCCAAGAACACCATAGATGTAACCACTAGATTAAAGATAAGAGGTGTAAAAGGCCAAAGTGTCTTTCCGTATTTATCTCCTTCATCATTGATATTTCTACAATCTCCGCATAGGGAGAATTCATTGAGATAAATATAGGTTATCTAATATCAAGTTTCCAAACATGTAGGTTCTTATAATCCTTCAATTGGTGATTCTTTACTACATAAAAAACCGGAAAAAATAAGATCATAAAACTTGTATTTTTATACCGACACTGAACTCCCTCCATGTTTCAAAGAGGGGAACTCTTGGGATTTTGTCTACATTATTGACTCGGGAAATAACTATTGAAATAATGTGGTTTTGAAACCCTAAAAATCCATGCCCCCAATTCTATCTATATGGAATATGGTATCCCTCCATCCCTTACTAGAACCCTCGAGCCTGAATGCTACATGTTTCACATTGATATTTTTAGGTTTTTCCAGAAAGTAAAATATTTGTTTTATCCTATCTAGGATGTATTCCATATTTGGAGGTTCATTCATATCATTAAATTACATTGGCTTATCACACAAGAATTCCCATGATAAATCTCTCTCTCTCCACCATCTCTTGTCTATACGTCCACAAATATGTCCTAAAATTGTGGTACATTATAAAAAACATGGACTACCCATATTATACTCTTGAATCGATTCTTATGTATTGGTAGATTCATTTGCGGGGCATATGTTGCACCATTCTGAGGAACATGTGGATGATGTATCAAAGGCATAATGACACAGAGTGAATTTGAATGAACGATCATAAAATAGACTATATCCCCATTTAAACTAGAAAACCCAAAAAGAAAAAACTGAGGTTTAAAACAATGAATAAAATTATTGACACATATCCCAAAATTCCATGGAATATTCAGTATTTTCACAGTAATATTTTAAAATAAACATATCGCAACATACATCTCAAGCCCTAAAAATCCTATTTACAGTCAAACAGAAATCCCATGATAATGACTCTTGGGGGTAGACCTTCCCGCTAATAATATTATGTAATGAACCAACCTGAATTACTCTCAAACATTACACCTGGAATGTTCTGTCACATACCTAAGAGGAATTCGGGATCCCCACAGGCTAGCGACAATCACCCGGGCATCATAAATCAAACCAGAGGGAATGATTTCTCCCAAAAATACAAAAACATGACATTTATATACACAGAAGAGGAAGGAACAATGGAATGATAATAAATATATTCCATAAATTTAACAATATAATAGAAAAAAATAATTGTAAATGTGTACAAAATATCCAAGAGTCAAGTACAACTATAAAGGACCAAAAAAATTTCTTTTCCATGTGATAGTGTGAAAGGACTCCCACCATATAACCCCAGCTACCCAACTCAGATAACATGAAAACTTATCACCTCACCAAGGTGCCTTTCCATTCCCTACATTGGAAGACATACATAGGTCTGAACACCACTAAAGAGGAGTGGAGGGTTTGAGCTAAAAAGATCAATAAGATCCCACTCTGGTGTTACATAATGAATATTTGTAAAAAAATCATGTATTCTCATTGAAAATAAAACATCAAATGAAAAATATTAAATATATTTTTATTAAAAAAATTATAAAAATTTCCCTTTTTCACAGTTTTAAAACAAAATTTCGTGTATAAATTTCAAAGATCATTTTCCATATCCTATTTTAAAAGCTTAAAAATGCATGTCAAGGCTAAAATAACAAAGCCATGAAACCCAAAATATAATTACATATATCAAAACAAAGGATCACTATAGTTTAGACTAAAATACAACTCATACCATAATCAATCATATAAATAATCCTGTTCATAGAACACATACCTATGAAGTAGAGGAATACCCCATGAGTAAACCCCATACCTACCAATTTCAATATATTTCCCCTTCAATAATGGTCCTAGAAAACAGATGAAATACCCCTGATAAAATCTCCTTATAATAAAAATATATATCAGATGGCCTCAATTTAAACCTTCCACATTATTAGAAATGGTAACCCCTGTTCTCATTTTCACAATTAACTCATATGCATTAAAAAAAATTTAAAAACCATTTCACAAATATGTTACAAATCATAAAAAATATCCATTTTAATTTTATTTATAAACTTCCATCGAAATGTTTTTTATACAATTTTCAACACACAATAAATGATGTAGATTCAATTAATAAATCAGTTTATAAAACCAGAACAATGAGGTTCATCAATATAATCTAGAGACGGAATGAATTATCGAGAAACTCAAGTCTCACAAACCCACAATGGGATCAACCAACCACAAAAACTCATTGATGTCATCAAATGCCCTGGAAAAAAATCTATACATCTCTTAATTGATCTATTTTAGAATTAGGGTTAACATAAGAAATGAAACACCATATACCTCAAGAATGAAGTCATGTTTCACCCCAACCAACAACAGAACAGCCTCAGGAACAAGATCACATAACCGATATAGATGATGATAATATGAAAAACCATTATTGAAAAATTAATCCAATAAGAAAATTCAAGGGAACTAAAATGATCACTAGAAATAAAAAAGCATAAATTTCACTCGCCCAGAGAGACTCAATATAACTGAATCAAAGATCAAATGATGAAAGGATCGATCTAGAAGGAAAGGAGTTACCAAAAATCAACAGAGAGGAACCCTTGGTCGAGAGTATAGGAGAACCACTAGACAATTGGACACAAAAATCCAGTATAGTTCCCTACAAAGCCCTACTTATGGAATTACAAAAAGTTTAATACTTTTATATGTTTTGAAGTCCAATATTTCCAAATACACAGAAAAATCAGTTGACTATGATTAAAATCTAATCTTTAATTAAGTCACAATGTGTAAATACTATTTAGGCCTTGTAAAATTTCATATTGTGAATCCTTCTCCTGAAATGAACCCAGCAACCCTTACACATAATTTAACCTAGTTACATGGCATGTAAATCTACCAAAACCTAGAGAAAATCAAGAAATCGACATAAAAAATTCCATACCCAAAAGGGGAAATTATATAGAGGAAAAAAACCCAATAAAGGTAAGAATATGTTAAAAACATCATATTTTTATTATCCTCTATTCAATATATTGTTTTATTATTATTATTTTATAATTTTGGATTTAAAAATTTTAGATTCGAAATATAAAAAGGGTTCTTCGGAACCTCCTTTATGGATTTAAATTTATTCATTCACTTTCATTTTCTTAATTTTATGAAAAAATATTCCATTGTACTTGTTTTAATTTTTGTATATTTATCCCATACATATATAACTAGATAAATTTACATTTAATATCTTACTTTATAAATATTTTTATTTCAATTGGAAATTTCCACTTTTAGGTAAACATTTTTTACGTAACCATTCCATTTTATTATCTCATGTCATGTATAGATGACATAAAATATTTATAAACCTTGAATAGATTATAAAAACACCTAATTATTTATTAGAAAAGCCTCTTAGAAATATTTTGGATATAGATAAAACAATAATATCATTATTACTTTAAAAAAATCCATTGAATATTTTATAACGCATTATCAAAGTTGTACGTTTATTTATTATAGTAGATAATTCTCATGAAATCCCTTAATTTTAACTAAATGGATAATAGATGTGTTTAATTTTTCAAATATGATTATGAAAATTGTTTATTAATGTATTCTATTTGGAATCATTATGATTTATCCCTTGATTATGCCATGATTTATAATTATTAATCTCGCTTATATATAGTTGTTTAAATAATTCATTTGATTTGTGTGTGGATTATTTTCCTTAGGTAGAATAAATATTTTTGATTTTCATTTATGTAGTGCGTGGGAACCATATTATATATCCCTCTAATGCATTGAGAAAATCACTATGTCTCAGGAATATTATGTAAGGAATTATATAGGGAAACTAGTTCACCATTGGACATTGTCCTCATTATGATCATGTGGTAGGGAGTGACCCTTGAATTATGTTTATGATATAATGTTTTATATTATTTACAATGTTTTTAATTATTTTGTCATTAAATTATAATATATATTCATTATTATGATCATAATTTTTATGATATTGTTTCATTCCCCCGAAATCTTATGTTATTTTTTATTACTATGTTTCTTCTAATTATTGACTTCCTACCTTACCCTTTGGTAGTGTATTTTCCACAAGATATAATATATATTTTTGAATGATCTATGGGGGTTAGGATAAAATTTTCATGTTATCATTAATTTTGATGTTTTTAGGTTTTTGAGGAATTTTTTATTTGTATTACCATCCAATGACCTAGTACCACTTTTTCATTAGACTATTTTTTTTAAAGGATGTATTTTTTTTTGAAATAATATGGGATTAAGGATTGAGTCTCAAAAGGCCAAGTATGAGTCATCAAGACCCCTATTACCTTTATCAAATTATTCACATTGATAAATTTTATAAATGTACTTGGAAAATATAGGGATACTCATACAGGGTTGACCTACGTGAGTTTCACCCATATAAGGGTGGATCAAATTTTGGTCACACATGTATATACCTAATATACCACTCTAAATAAATAATGTCATTATTGGAGCATCAACCAATTTTATTGAAAATCATATTTCTTTATTTAAACTCTTGGATTCTCAATATAAAGTTCGTTTGACAAAACAAATCTCTCACATTGAATAAGAATCAAAATATCCCCATTAATTCGTAACTCGAGAAGATATCGGTATTTACAACCTCCGCAACATAGAATTATTTTCCCCTAATATTCCCAAACAATAATTATTTATAAAAATCACCCATTTGTGGGTTTCAATTCCTCACTATACCATTGTTTTCTACCCACAAAACACTAAATGAAATTCTACAACACACTACACTATTCATTACAGATTGAGCCACTCACCAATTTTACTAAATCGACAAGAAGGTTCTTACCCATTCTCTTTATCTCTTGAAAATATGGTGTCTTGAATAAATTAAATTATATTATTATGGTTCTCCCTACCACTATTATCAAAATAGTTGATTCCAAATCATAATGTTTCCCCCCATTAGAACCACCCAATATAACCTAATTACAATGGTCCATTGATATTCTCAATGTGGATACTATTACACTGCACCTAATCTCATGTGATGACATGAGTTGAGCCTACTATATCCAACCATCCAAAAGAAAAATAATCCACACACTTGACACACTATCAAATCACGATATCTCATTGCCATACCACTTGAAAGAAACCACTGATTGTCCAAACTCCCACACTATCATTTCAACTTGTACCTTGATGTAAATCAATTTATGGACTACTAAAAACCTAAACCAATAATCATGTTATAAAAATTAATAGTAGTTCTCCTCTAATATCACTCACCGACACATTAAATCAAATTATTACACAACCTTGTTACCAATGCATGAAATTCATTTAATACTACATCTAATCACCAAAAATAGTATTCATCGATGAAGAAGTTAAATCATAACTATCTATACATAGCAATTATTATTCCAATGTGACCATGAAATTACCAGTTCCAATATTCTCGTGACCTTACACACATGATGTTTATACCTTCGCAACCCATTCTCCATTCATTAATAGAAAAAATGAATAGGTTTGATAGTCCCAATCATACCTTTATGACAATACAACCTCAATCTCTAAAAGTTTCCTAATCACCGGGAATAATAACCCCAAGGATAGCTGAATTTCCAAAAATTATGAGGGTCACACCCTCTAAGATACTATTTTTCATAACCCACAAAATTGATTTCCATACACATCATATTGAGTGAATCAACATTAAATTCAAACAAACTGCCTTTTTAAAAACCCATTTTAAGGTCCACGCTCGGGTCAAGTATACAACAACACCCCAATACATCTCCAATGTCACATATCACCATACAGTATTATTTCCCATTTAAAAAACTCATTAAAAACATCTCTTGTAATAGTTTTTTCAAATTCATTTGTCTTTAACCGACAGAAGTATGATCAGTACTCAAAATGAAAAAGTCACTCTGAATAACAAGTGTGTTTTTTCCCTCAGACATCAATACATTACCTGAAATGTTCTACCCACACATAATCACCATATCCTGAGGAATATTGTTAAAAGTATTCCCGTATATGTTATCATATATTATCCAACACAATATGATCAATTACCAACAAATTTATTGTCCTACACAACCCATTCACTCAAACTGACTAATGTTCCAATCAGTTTAACTCCATCAACATGGGTTCAAAACCACATCCTCCGTGACCTATTTCACTTGGAACAATCTCAGTAAGATCATTTAAAAAACACTTCATTCCAGTACACATTTATTCTTTTATAAATGATCTCAAAACCACCCTTTATCAAAATAAGATTACCAATATAGGCATACACTCTTGTGATATTATATTTCATCAATAGACTCATACCACCTTAATTTTTCACTGTCATTTCTAATTTCATGTTCATAAATCAATAACCAGGATCTTTGTATTTAAATACTATCTAATTAGAAGATCTAAAATTCCTTATTTCCAAAATTACTAAAATCTCACAAATTCCAAGGATAATTACATGATTACCTATCAATCCTAACATCATAACAAAACCCAAACCCTCTACCCAATATCCTACCATTTTAGGTCCAAATTACTAGAATCAAAATCAACAACCACATTAATAACAACAATTGAAAATGATAATATCAAGAATCTCACTGACACTACCCTTGAAATTCATCCTTGATACTAAATCACTAGAACTCTATATGCCTTTACAAATGAGAATGATCTAATATCCTTACCTATACAGAATAATCAATAGAACCATCATGTATTGATCTAAAAAAACAAATTATCTAACCATGCTATGAATTTCTAATGGACTCAAAACCCCGGGAACAACCCATTTGTTAGAATAACCTTATATATCAAATCCATCTCAACTGTAAAGCACAAGTCACAAATATCATAGGACACATCTCAAAATTTCTAGTTTCTATCATTTATCAAAAAATCATTTATTATATGGGTCATGAATTGGGAGGTAAGCCACTCGTCCTATCTGATAGATCGTTGGAAAACTATTATCCCCTCAACTCCCACTATAGTGTTCCTATTTTGGTATAAACGTATCAGGAGACACATTCTTTGTAATAAAAATAATAGGGAACTAATCCCCAACATGGATATTTTTATTAGAATATCCCCCTTGAAGACCAATATCATATATCCTTACACACATGTATATAATGAAATCATAACTATATGAATAATGTCAAGAAAAACTATAATTTATATTTAAACAAATGAAGATAATAATGAATTTATAATAAATTCCACTTACACATAAATAGTAAATAATAAATTACTATTTAATTATTTTGGAACAAAAAAATCATCTGAACTAAATTAATTTTAATGTTTGGAAAATTGCTTGGGTTTGATATTTTTCTGTTTTCACAAGCATTGTGTCATCATTTTAAAAATGTTTGAGGTGAATATATAAGCTGTAATAATTAAGATTAAAATTAAAATCATGAAAATTATTTAATTTTAATCAACTAAACCATACATATTTACTCACAACTAATTAGTCTCCGTATTTTAACATATAATAGATATTGAAAGGAAAAAGTGTTATAATTAGTTATATCTTTACATAAATTATTATATAGGCCACATTAATGGATACTTATACAATAAATAATTGAATATATATAATATGTTTATAATATTATTAATGCATTGATAAAAAACAAATTATGATTAGAAATAAGGGCATTATCATGTATTTTAATCCTTAGTTAATCTGATTTACTATTTTAATGTGGTGACAAAAAACTTTTGTTTTTAATTTTTATTATAATGAAAAAATAACATTACCATATTATCTAATGTTAATTATCGTGATTGAAATTATGGAATAAATTTTATCAAATTCAATTAACATAATTTTACTAATTTAATTTAAAAAATATCCCACAAAATGTATAAAAAATCGGTTTTCATGGAATGTATTATTGAAGCATATACTGATATTATGTTAGGTATATAACCAATATTCATCTTCATATGAATTTAAATTAATATATAAGGATATATAATATATATTTTTCATTTAAATATATCTTTATTATGTTTTGTTTCAATTAATTAAAATTGAGACACATTATGAAAATAAAAACAATTTTCTGAAAACTATGGTTTTACTCATAAAAAAACCAATACCATGTTTACTGATTAAAAGGAGATTAGTTATATAATTATCTATAAATTGTTTTATATTCCAATTTAATATAATTCTAAAAATATATTTGTACTTTTAAATTACTTGATTTAAAATAATGGAATGATAGTATTTGAAAAATCTGTTATTTCACCTCAAAGGTGGCACGTTTTTTGGTGGTGTGGAAGTGGTACAACAATGACTGTCACTCTTCCTTCCTTTTAGAGATGGTTTCCTATAAACATCCCCATTTCGTTTGATTCGATCCATTTTGAGTCAGTATTCTTTAAAGGATGTTGTATTATCCCTACGAGGACTGGACAATTCACCACATTCGTATTACGAAGGAGATGCCACAGTTAGTTAGTCCTAGCAGGCGATTGGGTGGGGTCAAGAATTTGTGATATCAGTCCTCCTCTGATTTAACTTCCTATGATTTTCATTAATAGTTTTATTTGTGGAGCCAATAATATCCAACATCCCTAGTGTCCATGATTTAGGAACCTTCTTTCCAAAGGCACACACTCATTGATTGATGATTCATCCAAAGACACTTAAGGACTACATTGGTAGAGAGATTGGGAGGTCAGATTCACCGCATCCTTACAAAGGAGGATTGTTTCCATTTATGGGACACTCTTATATATTTATGTTATGTTCATATATTTGTGAATCCATGGTTCATTCTCAAATATTTTTTTTCATAGGCTACCCTTGGTTTACAGGATCATCATAGCCATGCATATATATGATGCTACAGAGGTGATACTAACTTGAGCCATATAATAATGTGATTGGGAGTTTATCATCATCCACTCGGGATAGAAGGTTGGTTCATGATAGGATCTTTTCCATAAGAGATGCTTCCTACGTATCATCAGGTAGAGGAATCAAAACCCGTGTAGTTCGTGTTGTGTGGTGCATACTTGTGGAAGCTTCCTATTTGAGGAGACATGAAGGGTGGACCCTTTTTGGATGGGCACCCCTTTGATCTTTTAAATTCTGGAAGGCCTCCTTTGTATCATGGTTTGATCAACAATTAGAGTTCTTATTTTTTTAGAAACATGTGGATATTGTAATCATCACAAACCTCTATGCCCAAGTGAGTCATGCTCTATTTGAGAAACAAGAGGATTAGAAATATTCAACAATGAATATGATTCCTCCCCTATTGTGGGTGGGGTAGAGACCACAAAATAAGTGGTCAGGGTGACAATGGGTGAGGGTGCATTTCGATGAACCTTTCAATTTTAAATGACATTGAAGGTCATGCAGTCCGACATCAAAATATTTGGTACTTACCTCACTGGGAGGGACACCAAATACATTCTAGGAAGGGGAGGTGTTTCGTCCTTGTTAAAGGGGGTAGCTAACATAACCCCATAGACTGATCACTATTCCTTGTTGAGTGTAAAAGAAAGTGATCATCCTTAATCCTTAAAACGGGGAGGTTCACGTCGGTGTCCAAAGGTAGGACACTAGATTACCATTGGAATGAAGTCCAACAGACATTCCTGAATCCCAAACCGTTGGTGGGAGATCCTTCATGACTCCACATACCATTGGTATGTAGACTCAAAGAGGCACACTTATGAACATGATTTTCAGATCATACGGGTATGGTGGATTTTGTTGAGGCTTTTACCTGATGTTGGAGGACTAGTTAGTAGAGGGATTATGGATGAATGGATGGTAATGCAAGAGTGTGGTTGGAATCGGAGGAAATAATACCTAAAAACACCACATTATGCATATGGATTTCTTATGCAGAATGGGGGAGGATCCACATACCATAGTGGTATGTGGGATGAGAGGTCATTCGTGTTCATCTTCGGTACACAGATATGGTTATAGATCACTATATACCATAGTGGTATACATATCACCACGCTTCGTTGTGTTCCATCCGCGTATCGATGCAGTACGTGATGCCGAGTTTAGTCATGTAGAAATACGCTATGCGGAGTTCCATATTGACAGAGGGTCTTAGGGATTATCATTTCTAGGCGGTTCATTCACATGATGTTTGTGGTTTTCTATTCACTAATTAGGTTTGAAGTTCTCTCTTTATAATTCAATTCCCCTATTTTATGGTTCGTGGAAATATGTACTTTTGGGGTGAGTGGTTCAAAACTCATTCTTTGTTGATAGATCAAGACTGAAGACAGTGTATTCTCTGAACTCTTCATTCTTTCCTTTGATTCCCCTTCATTCCTTAGTCCTCTTTAATCCTTATATTGTACTCTTTTTAAAGAGTATCGAGGAAATTGTATCATCTGGGAACGTGACATTATTTACGGAGGCCCATTAAGAGATATCTTGACCCATGGAAGACACGATCAATCTGGGGTTTGTGGAGACTTTGGTTCACGATAACAGTTCACAAAACCCTGCTATTTCGTTTCCTCTGCGAACTGATGAGTTTACGACATAGTACGTGGATGGCCTTCATGCGCAAGTGTCCTTCAGTGACACAGTTCATGGTCTTCCTTGTTCACTGGCCATTGCCCCGCAGGCCAGCAGCTCACAGATTATTCCGCATACCTGTTGGTTTGAGATCCAACTGGTATGCATACCTTTCGTGATGATGGCACACGCTCCACTTGAAAATCCTTGAAAACTTGAAGTCCATCAGGTTTCATCTAAAAATTGTAACTCAATTTCAATCCATTCACCATTATATACTTGTATAAGTACTTTCTTCCTTCTTGAAAGTTATTTTGGGGGTATTTCCATCCCTTGGTAGAATTTTCAGGACCATAAAAATTCCCTCCATCAGAATGGGGTTCATTTGGATCAGAAAGTGGAGTGTTCTGATGTAGAAGCAGTTTTTAATTGAAATGGTTAATGGTAGGATAGATGGACCTAGTAGGAGAGGACCACACCTATATATAGGGGTCCTTGTCATTTGTATTTTACCATTTCTCATGGAGAAAAGTGCTCTCAATTTCCCTGGCCTCATATACTCTCGTGTACCATGCACCTTGAGAAAATCATGTTCTCAAAATGCTTTGTACATTCCATGAACCACTCATCTATCCATTTCCCTTTCTGCATAAGATTTCTTTAGGTTTCGTGGACATTATTATATATCTTTAATATTAAAATCTGGACTCCGCATAGGATGAAACTATGTAGCTAGCGTGTCTATATACCAAACATGGATCAGAAAACTAAACATTAAGAACCAATAATCCAAACATAAACTTTAATTTTCAATTTTTGTATATGAACACATTCAATTCATAGGTTCATGGTATCCACTTTCAGTGAACATTCATATTCACTGGACAACTATTTGTGGGTCAAAACCTTGTGGATTGTTTGCGTACCATTGATGTACGTGGTGATATACCTTCATGTAATGTATTCCTAGGAACGGTTACTTCCGCACATCTTGAAGTACGTGGATTGTTCCATTCCCACACTATACAGTACAGGAGATGTGGCTACTACATGCTGTTTCTGGAATCAGTATGCAGAGAGTTATGCAGACATGTTTTAAGTCCTTTATCCATTATTCCATATCCTTTTATCCATCAATTTTTATTGGATGGACTTTTCATTGGTTTTGGATCATCCTGTGAAGGATACGATGGATGCTTCACATGTTGTGTTTATTTCACTACTTCTTATATGGTTACTATTGTTTCCCCTCTTTCTTCTACTCATGAATGATATATGAACATGGATGATTCGGTTGATGATAAAACAAAGGTTTTTCCATTTCAACAATCTCTATAGAATCTTCTTATAGTGGGCCAACGCGAGTACCCAACTTCAGACAGACTTTTTTCTAACAGATTTGGTCTCTTGTATGAAAATGAAATCCCAACACCTAACCCAGTTGATCATCCTACCACCTGGATAATTTATACTTATATTCTAAAGGCATTGATTTAATCTATGGGGAGGTACCTTCAGAGGGATACTACCTTTGGTTTTTTAAAGAACTACACACCATGTAATTTAGAGGGGGTAGAGTGGAATCCCGATCAGATGGCCCACTATTTCCAAAGCATTGAGAGGAAGGATATAGAGAATGAGTATCACGGTTCGTAATCTTAGTAGGACCTTAGCCATAGATACTCCTTTGGCATGGACTGGGGTGACCCTTTTGGGTTCACCAAAGCTGTGAATAATTTCTAACTGAGTTATAGACTTTGGGAATGTGCGGGGCTACTTCGTTTTCTCAAACATACACCCATCATCCTACTTCCCTTATTTCATATCTATTAAGATGGTGGAGTCTAAATACCAATAATTCCTATTTGAACCATGGGGATGTCGGCATTTGTCTATGGGACATCCGGCTGATTTCGGGAGTCCCTATAGTTGGGGACACATTTAATGAATTTCTTCCTCCCTCCTCTATTTGGGATGACATGGAACGAACCCCCCCCCCCCCCATTTAGCAAGGAAACTCATCATCCAATTGAATGGAATTTTGAAGGAAAGTGATCCCTATACAAAACATGAAATTCCTTTTGATGATTGGTTTTGCGCTTTGTTAAACATACTGGTCTCGAGCCTGATCCGCAGTGACCCAGGTCATGTCCCACCAAAACCACCCGGAGGTTAGTGGGTACATACTGGCCCACCATGGAAGGGGGGAATTTTCAGAAATGGGGATGGGGAATCATCCCTAAATTCGATCAATTATTTCAATTGGCGTTATTCTTCAACACATTTATTTGTGGTTGGCTCCTACCAGTGTAGTCACCTGGGGGTGTAAGAACCTCAACATTTATCATGGCCACTCAGTTGGCCACCAAAAAATTCATCATTTTGTCTATCCCATATTTGGCCAAGATATACCACCTACTAGGTTGAATTAGTGAATGGGGGTCACCTTACCAGCTGACTAGCCCTTTTAAAATTTATTGGGGAAGGATAGGATCCCACATATGGGTTATTACTTTATCAATTCCCTACCAATTACACATTCCACCCTCTGACCATATCAATAGAGCACCAGCGGGGTCATGCTGGAGGCTTGGGATTCACGGGCTAAGTGAGAGGAGGAAACTGAAATGAACGAGCTGGAATTAATGAATTCTATTAACATTTACGAAAGATTCTCTAACCACCCTTATTATTACCCTACTTGTACTATTAAAAATAGTACATCTAAAGATTTCTACAACTGGGGGTATTTTCTATATGAGAAGGCATCCTGATTGCCTGTATTGGAGGGGAATTTATTATTGAGGGCTATGCACCTTACAGATATAGTTGAAAACTCAACTTCATCTAGAAGTTGGTCCCTCCTACTCTCAACAGTGCTTGTCAAGAGAAAAATCTAATGATGGACCGTCAATTATGGCTAATGTATACTTGGGAGGACACCCACAGCCGGGATAGACTTCTGGATTCTAGGTATTCTATTCCCTTCCTTACCAATAAATATGTTGAGGCATGGGTTATGTCATATCCCGATGGCCAATTAGCCGACCTGGTGCCCATTGTGACAACCTTTAAAGAATCCAAGGTGAAGGGAAAAGGGATGAAAAAGGGAGTTGTTGAACACTCTTGACTGGGAAAAGTCCTCCAATGGTTTTTTCACCCCCCCCCCAATAATGTTATGAAAGATGGGGTCATGCCCCCACGGGTGGCTGAACAAGCTACTAAATTTGTTCACAGGAGTCCATCATCCTTGCTTTCCAAGGCCGATTTTCTAGTGGCCTGGAGGCAATGGAACCTTTTGAAAGTTTATCCATCTAACCATGACTGTTCCCCTTGTGATTGATGGAAACTCCTCTAGACTAGGGAAGTTGCTCATACTATCAATGGCTACATGTTAGCACCAGATAAAATTTCATTTTATGAGGATTTAGATAAAGTGAGTTGATATCATAAGGACCTTGAGACCCTAATCCACTCTCAAAGTGGTCATCATAAGTGCTCACATTGGGTACTTTTCATAATTTGGCAAGAAACTATAGATGAGGATGATGACATCATTGGCTCACCTACTACAGCTACCATAGAAATATTTTCTTACATGTTTCCATCATCTCATAAACGTTCCACTTCTCAAGGTCCTAAGTTTTTAGGGAAACCAAGGAAATTTTTATGGTTGTATAACTCTGTTCTGATTCCTTGCACCATCCTTCCAGCATTGGCCACCACAATTATGGTTGTATTTCCAGTGGCTTGGAGAGTCTGGGATGAATTGAGGGAGAGCGCTTTAGATGAAGATATATGGAGGCTTCTTTAGAGGGAATGCATCATTATACAAGGTTTTGGGGGAGCCGTTACACCTATCTGTATTTTAGAAGATGAGGTTCCCAATGAGGTGAAATCTTAATTGACTGAATAGATAGGTGTCTTCACAATCCTGCAGATAGGCATTACTGGTCGGATCGTGTGTCGTTAATGACTGTATTCCCACGATGATGGTAGATGTTTTATCTGCAACCTCCATCCCTAAATTATTTTATTGTGAAGACACTGAATATTCCACCTTTCTTTCTTATTTTGCAGGGGCCTATAGGATCTTAGGACATGGCTTTTTCCCCGACTTATTCTCCCGTAGGTACTGCTATTGGGGAGTACACCCCATCAATGATACGGGTCGCTGAAAAATGATCCCACTAAGACTAAGAACATATGGAAGAGGTTATTAAGGGACTTTCTTGGGTATTTCCTCCTCCATCTCCTCTTGGTGCTATTATTTTAAAGCCATCACCCCAGAAATCAATGAAATACAAGCAATCCTATAAGTTTTCCAAGCGTATTCGATAGGGGACCACAAGTTATTTTTTATGTATCTAATTATTTAACCAAGTAACCATATCTTGTCCACTCACTAGTACATGTATATACATTGACAGAGGGCCTATTAATGACTAGATGATGACCACTCAAGAATCTATAGACCCTATCCCATGTAGGGTAGAGGAAGGGTCTCAATCTTTCATGCCTGATCAAAATAGGGAAGTAGGGATATTTGAAGAGACTGATAGTGTTGCTGAACCCTCGGGTGTGCCTACTCCTGCTCAAACAATATCTACCCCAAAAATGGAGGGACATAAAATTGTTGAGGTCTCACTTTACTATGTTGAGTCTACTCTAATGGGGAGAGACATGGTGTCTTTTATATCCGGAGCTGAGTGCAGTGGCGAACCCCATGCCTTGCTGGATCCTTGAGGGAATTCAAATATCGAGGATCCAATCAATCTTGATAAAGTATCTTTTCCCCCTATATAGGGAGTCAATTTAGAAATTTATGTTCTGCCTACTCATGGAGGCTTTAGGTAATTCACAATCTTTGAGGCTGATATACCGACCCCTAAAAATTTAGAGTGTGCTATTGTGCCCTTTTTACCAGTTTTGTGAGGGGTTATGTTGTGTTCCCCTATGATTCTGAATACTAGTATTCATATCTAGACTGACCATACATGCAGTCCTTATATTAACCAGAAACCTATTGAGGGATGCCTTGAGGGCTATTGTTTCGTCCGAACATGGCAATGGGTCTTTAGTCTTCTCTAATATCCACATAATTCCCCCTAATGATTGAAGATGTAGCGCCACCTGTTTTAGATAGCATTAATGCTACGGGTGATGGGAGGTATTGAATCCATATCCCCACTATCCTCAAAATCACAACCACATACCTTGTCAAAAGAGGCAGATTCCCCTACCTTGTCATATATTACCATTAACCGATAAGTGGTTGTTACAGGGTCAAGTTGTGTTGTAGCTGCTAAATCAAGTCCCTCTTTGGTGACACTCATTACTGACTAAATTCCATCATAAATGAGTGATTCTATGACAAATCGAGAAATCCTAGTTTATCTTCATCCCACTTGGAAAAAGGAATGCCTTAACATTTCGACATTAATCTCCCAAACTCCGTTGAATGAGATCCCAATGATGTTTCCAAAGTCACACAACCAGTTTGTGGTCTTGGGATTTAGTGGATTTAACTATCATTGAATTTATGATATAGTATGGTTAGAGATCGCCGCTCGGGAAGCAAATGGTGCGCTTGAATCTTGAATTTATGTGGCAGATTTGATGGCTTATCTAACTATTACACAATATATTCTCGTGGATGAAGCCTCCACTCATGCTAGAACAGTTGAAATGTTTCCAAAAGAAATCACAGAGCAAGTGACTTTGATTGAACAACATGATAATGAAGTTGAGAAATTGATCCATAAACCGAAGCAATTAAAATAGGAGTGGTCCTAGGCTGCAACCACCTTTGAGGATGGGTGATGGAAAATGCAAGAGTAATAAATGATCGACCATTAAAGAATGAGTGATGCAGAGGAACTACGAGAGAGTAATGAATCCAATATTAAGAATTCAATGAAGATTCTCTAAGTCATTGGTGAGTCGCCCAAATCTTTGATGCAACTTAGAGACCCTGAAAAACGTCACTTATAAAGGTCATGTATTGATTACAAGGATAGTCTCTAGGTTTTGGATTCCTGACATATATTTTTAAGGATTATAATGAAACTGATTTCCCTCTAAATTCTTCTTCAATGCCTTTTGAAGCCGTGTCAATTGATCAATCAATCATATGAACATCACCTCAATTAGGTATTAATATTAAACCGTGATTTGAAACTATTAAATTGAAATAATTAAATCAGGCTCTAATTTAATCTCGAACCTTGGGTCTCAACAAGAATAGTTAGACTATTGATGGGGTTTCATTGAAAACATCATGAAATTTTATATCATTTTCCATAATGCACTAATTTTTTTCCTAAGACTGTTTTTCATGGGCTTAACAGGCATAACCTGACATTTTATTAGGCTACCCTTAGTAGTTTTTTGACCTAACAAGATTTACATCTTTTTTGATGGATCAATGTTTTTTATAAAAACTAATACTTGAATATTACCAAGAGGTTCCATCTGTAGATTTTCCCTCTGGAAAGTATGGCTTCTTTTTCATTCTCGACCATTTCACAGTGATTCTAATAAAAATTATTACTGGTTTTTTAGGTCGAACATCTTTGTCCTAACTTAATAGTTTAGGTTTTTATTTTAGGACCATCATTCGAGAATGTTACAATATCATTCATACATAGATTATGTATTTTTATTGACCATCGATTTCTGGATTCTTGGAATACATAAGGCTTGGGATCTATTTTAAGCGTACGTATGTATGAAATGACTCTCCTGAGGATGAAGTATCCTTTTATTGCCGACCATTTTTGTGGGAAGCATATATAGAGCCACCGGGGCATGATGTGGAAATTCACAAAAAGGTGTCTGTAAAACACTAGCCATCCATTTCCGATGGCCTGGTGGGATTTTCCACATTTTGAATTTATATTGAATTCAGGAGCCATAGTTGGTGGCCTTCCTGAGTAGTGATGTTTAAAAACTTTAAAGAAATTCATTTCATCTTTGAGTGGAAAACTGTTCCCACATGGTTCCTACTTGCATGAGGGGGATCTGGTGAATGATCAGTTTCGTTAGGAGTCCTTTTTATGTCATGGGAACATGGAAAGAAGAAGGTACATAAGATGTTATCTTGGATTTTTCTAAATATGGGGTGTTATAAAAAATGAATGGCATTTTGGCTTATATATGTTTGTAAAGGACGCAACTGGGTAATGATTTTCCTTTGATCAAAAGCCATTTCAGGGGAAACATATGAAGATCCACCAGGGTGTGATGTGCATAATCAATAAAAGGTGTCATCAATACACCGGCCTTCGGTCTCTGTTGGCTATGAAGGATTTTGGAAATTGGGAGCTTTCTTAATACCGTATGTGTCTGTCGACAAGAGGTTCACCTGAACATGAAAAGGGAAATTTTAACTGAAATTCTTTAGGGAATCCCAAAAAAGAGCGGGGGAACTATTCTTTTTATTGGGGATCATCATCACACATATGGAAGGGGTATCCTTAGAAACCTCAACAGAGATTAGAGATGAATTAGGCCTGAATGTTTTGATATACCTCGAATGTCTGAAGGGATGAAAATATACACCATGATTTTGAGGTCCCTTAATCCGGAGGGATAGAATGAGGCTTGGAATCCATTGGGTGTGCTGAGACAGGAGAGGGATCTCCTGGGGACGAATTTTCCTTTGATCAACAACCATTTTTATAGCCAACATATGTAGAGCCACTGGGTACTGATGTGCATAGTCGAACAAAGGTGTCTATAGGACATTGGCCTTTTATATTAGATGGCCTTGGAGGGTTATGGGGATTCAAGGTCACTCAAGGAACAATTTTAGGAGTATGGTTGGAGTGTATTGAGACATATTTATCAAATTTCATCTATAATTTACTCATGGAATCAGGTGTCCCATATGTAGATCTGGCACATACACAGGGTGAGGCGTTCATCCCATTTTTGGAGAACCTGGTAATTTAACAACACATGGCAAGGATGTGGGGTTCTTCATGGGGGAGGGGACTATGACATGCCTTTTAGGTTCATGCTGCTAGTGTAACACCAAAATATTTTATAGTAAGTTATCTCTTAAAAGTAATTTAATAACTTGCGCAACATGCAACACTGAGTTCGAGCGCACCACGACTTAACAAACTTGTCGTTCAAGAAGTGGTTATGTATAGTATTAATTGAATTTTGAATTTCAAATACTACATATAATATTATAATTCATATTATCTATTTCTTAGACATAATATAAGAATAAATTCATTTTTTTGAGATAAAAGAAGTATTTTTAGAAAAATGCAATTTTACTGCCTTTTAATGGAGAACCCTTTTTAAATAGAATATTTTACTCTTTTATATATTCAACTTGAAAAAATAACTTTCTTCTTTACAATCATTACAGAAATACGTAGTTTGGATAAATGTTTAGAGTTTTTCTGATAAATTTAATATTTTGATGAATAGTGAAAAATCGTAAATTTCAATTGAAAAAAACTTTTTTAATAAAAATAATTTATAGTTTTTTGTTATACATATGAATGTTTTTTAAGTATAATTATATTATATTTTTATCATTTAATACAATTTAGGATGATATAAGTAATTTCACATTTATATTAGACCTAAACATATGTAAATATTTTGACAGTTTATACTTTTTAAAAAAACCCACCTTTTGGTTTTGATAACGGGAAAGAATTTTAAATTAATTAATGAAATTATTTTTTGAATTTGGTAAAATATACTTCATTCTAGATTTAAAAATATAACAATTTTCTTAGGGTGAATTTTAGGTATATTTTTTAAAACATCTATTTTTTAATGAATAGTTAAAAACACAGCGTTATTATTTAAAACTAACTTTTATTTATATAATTATTTATTTTATTAAAATATAGATTAAGAAAAAATATATATGTATATAATACATATTTATGTTCAATAAAATTCATTAGACCCATTTTATAATAAAATTATATATATATAATTTTATTGACCATTTTACCAACCTTTACCCACCTTCTAGGCACATTTTCAAATTTGAATAAAATGTAGTTTTACCGCTTCTATGAATTATATTTCAAAAATTAGATGGAATGGTTGACATAAGTATGTAAAATTTTGTTCAATATGAATACAATAATTTTTAGTGTAGAGTAACTTTTGAATTTTATTTACCATGGTTAAAAGTAAATTGGGTAATTAAAGTTAAAAATGATATTATAATTACCCTAACACATCTCTTATTCCTATTAGATAAGATTATTTTGACCAAAATTTACCTTATAAATAAAATATGATACCTTTTTATTCACATGTATTAGATTATCACATTTATTATTATTACATTTAAAAAAAGATAAAACTGTAAAATTAAACTTTTAATAATTAAACCATTTTTAAAATAGGGTTATAGATAAGATAATTTAGACTATAAATATTAATTATAAATATTGAAATATTTCCTACATCGTGGTATTTTATTTAAAAAATTTAGACATTAACTAATTAAACATATTTAGGATGCATTAATGATGTTGTAATTACCATATTAATACATGAATCAAATAAATGATATTATAAATATTAAAATAAATATAATTTTAATGTTTAGTGGATTAAAATAATTTTATGTGTTAATATTACATGTTAGGTTTCATAAAATAAATATTTATACAAGTGATAAAGTAATTATGACTTTAACTAAAATAAAAAACTAAATAGTGTCAAAATAGATATAAATGAGTTTTTTAAAACAAATACTATATTATTAAATTATATAATAGTCGTAAAAATTTATGGTTCTTCCAAATGACATAAATAACAATATAAATGTAATTAATGAAAAACATGTAGTTCTCTAGGAATTTTATAGTATTGTTATTAACTATATAATAAAAAATACAAGAAGAGATGGTAAATTTTAATCTATTTAACTAGGAGTTAAATCTAAATGATAATGTTAATATGGTAACCTAAACTTCTCGAAACAAAAAAATTTTTAAATTATTTCGACACATTACCACCTAAGTATCAATATAAATTCATTTAGAGCCCTTAGAAATGGAATAAGATTGTATAATAAAATAATATTTCATGTTTTTTCTAATGTACCCCTCACCCCTCTTATAAAAGGGCACATCACCTTCTCTCAAATTTACACCTCCAAATCCATTTCGATTGGCGAACACCTAACTAAATATCATCTTAACTATCTACATATCCATATAGATGCCTTCCCTTTATCAGACATCCATCCTACTAATCCCATTTGTTGAAATCAAAAGGAAGCACCTGAAGAAGAGGAAATAATTTCACTACTACAAAAATGGGCAAGGGATGCGATTCACTTTTATCAGTGCTAAAAATAAGTGCTGATAGGGGGTCACTTTTATCAGTGCTAAAAAATAATTGATAAAGGCCCCCTTTATCAGCGATTTTTTTAGTGGTGATAACGACCCCCTATATCAGTGCTTCTTTTAGATGCGCTGATAAAGGGGGGATTTATCAGCGCTTTTCCCAAGCGCTGATAAATGTTAAGTTTCAACAAAATATTTTTACATGAAAAATAATATTTTTTTTATATAAGTATATTTATTTAGATATAAATACAATATATATTTTTTAAATGTGTTATAGATACGTATAAATAGACTATTACAAGTAATATATATGAAATTTAGTGAAATTGGCTTCAACATATTTTAAAAAATATTATTAATTAATAATTGGCTAATTATTATGGATTAATAGTCATTTAATAACAATTTTAAGACTAAAAAACAATATAAAATAAAAAAATATCCAAAACATGTTGAAAACGCAACTCCAACTTCAAACGGCTATAACTTTTGATTCGGGTGTCTGTTTGAGCTCTACCACATATCAAATCAAAGCCTGTGACAAGCTCTACGTCAATTTGATTAGGGGGGACCCCATTCAAGGTTTTTTTGAGGCCAAAATAGGCCCATAAGGCCTCAAAAACTGAGTTTTTGTCAGGTTACCCTGATTTGTTAAAATTAAAACATTTATAACTTCTAATCCCAATGTCCGTTAGGCCTGTACCACATATCATTTCGAATATTTTTTCATTTTCTTCGATTTTAATGGTTGTGGCATTGAAATTGGATTATATATTATATTTTATGGCCTTTTTAACATTCTATGTCTTTTCAAATACATATATATATGTATTTATTCTTAAATATATATGTGTCTGTGGGTGTGTGATTGTCTATGTGTGTGTCTCTGTATTGTATACATGTATATATGTATTTATTTATTTATTTACTTATAAAAACATATCAAAAACATATTTTTTCATAAATTTATTTAAAACTAATCTTATAAGTACATTCTATGGATTTTCAAATACACATATATATGTGTATTTATTCGTAAATATATATGTGTTTGTGTGTGTGTCTGTCTCTGTGTGTGTCTGTGTGTTGTATATATCTATGTACGTATGTATGTATTTATTTATTTATAAACACACTTAAAAACATATTTTTCATAAATGTATTTTAATCTAATATTATATCTATATATTAATATACAAATAAATATACGTATAAAAATTTTTAACTAAAAATATATACATATATATTAATATACATATTAATTTATATATACTAATATATGAATAAATATATTTATATTAATATGAATCTATATCAATATATGAATAAATATATCTATATATATAGAGATTTATCAATAAATAGAGAACAAAACTAAATGGTTTAGTGGTAAAGGTGCAGTCGTGAAAGGAGTGAGGTCCCGGGTTCAAGTTTAGGTGGAAGCGAAGGGGGTGCGCATGTGTGAGAATGAGAGGGAAGGGTAGTGAATGGGGGGACCTCATAGCGATGATAAAGGGGGTGTGGAGCGCTGAGAAAAGAAATCCCCGAATTATTTTTTATTTTTTTATTTTTTTATTTTTTTACCTTTATTAGCGCTAAAAAAAGCGCGGATAAAGGCCCCAATTTTCAATGCTAAAAAAATCCCTGATAAAGGGTACTTTTATCATTTATTTTTGGAGTGCTGGTAAAAGGTACCCCCCTCCCAATATTAGAACAGAGCTTTACATCGCTTTTTAGCACTGTTAGAGCCCTTTTATTGTGATGATATAGTTCGTTTTTGTAGTAGTGCTTCATCATCTTTTTCAAAGTTACCTTATTCTTCCACATTCTATTTATTTTGTTATTCCTATAAAAAAACTAATATCTCAAGTACCTTATAAATACATTGATTTTATTATAAATATGTTACAACCATATTTATTGTTGTATTCATCCTATTAATGATAATGTCCCCATTTGTGCGTATATATGGCTTACCGTCTCCACGTCGTGGTGTAATTAGTTATTCAATGCAATGTTATTTGGCTAGATATAATGATGCCTAATATGTATATTAATAATGAAAATAACATGATAATATCTCTTTAAAATTAATATAACATCCAATTCCATACCTTTTAATCATCAATGAAATGATATTGTCGCTCGTGTGTACATATGGCTTACCATCTCCATGACGCGATGAGATTCATTTCGATGTTCACCATTCAACGATGATTATAAAAATATATATTATTAATAAGTTTTTAAATATTTATTAATGATGATACTGAATATATATGTGTGTGTATCTGTGTGTGTTTGTGTATTTACATATATCTTATTCACTTATTTCCGTTCAATACTATACAAAAACGAAAACAACTTTTATGTGTACGTACGACCTACCATCTCCATAAATGGTGTTTTCAATTTCATATATCAATCTATTATACATATTTATATACTAAATATATATGATATATAAATCATGTTTTATATTTTCTATGTTTTTAAATAATTATCTAAGTGATACGATCAAGAATAACAAGTTAAAACAGGTACGATAAAGAAAGAAATTGTTACTCGAAATGTTAATTTAACATGGAAATTATTATTAAATGGGTAGTATGAAGTCCTAAATGAATCATGTATGATATCATAATTATTAATATGGTTCTGGTATAAATTAATAACATATTATTCTCATAATACAAGAGGTTAAACATACCCGCAACTAAAGGAAAGTGCATGGTAATGGTTAATTCATCAATGTCATTATTATATGAGATTGGTTTGTGTATGTATTTTCTGAGACATATTTATTATCCTTGTCCATGTTTAATAAATTATTTTTCAAAATTATTCTTAAAAGGTACACTTTAACTAAAACATCATTTTAAATGTTTTAAATAATATTTCTCATTAATATCCATGTTTTCAAAATGGTTTTATGGATTTTTTTTA
Source organism: Viscum album (assembly GCA_963277665.1). Taxonomy (NCBI): domain Eukaryota; kingdom Viridiplantae; phylum Streptophyta; class Magnoliopsida; order Santalales; family Viscaceae; genus Viscum; species Viscum album. Next base: position 1,380,759,490 of record OY728152.1, read on the forward strand.
TTTGTACATGAATGTTTTGAAATGTTAATTCCATTAAAATTTTCAATGTGGTATGGGAAATATTTATTCAAAAATGCATTTTAAATTTCTTCCTTTATATATTCTAACACTTTTAATTATTTCATGAAGAAAAAAAGATATTTCATTCAAAGTGTTTTACTGATAATTTTATACAATGTAAATTTCCTTTTGGATATTATTCTTGATTGAGGATGATTTATTATAAATAAAATCTTCAATATTGTATTTAATGAGTTATGATTTTTTTGACTATGAAGGTGATATTTTTATACCATTCATGGTTTATAGTTGAAGTATTGACATTTAGTATGCTAGTTTTAACAATAATGTTTATGTTATGTTGAAACATTTTAATATGAGGAATACAATGGACTCAATAAGTTACTAGTGGAGCTCGTTATAGCTCTTTGATGCATCGGTAGGTCTCATGAGACAAACTAGTGTTTTGGCACAAGGCCATGACAAAAAAATTATTTATAGTTTTGGAACGAGGCCTTGACTATGTGGTAATGATGTCCATGGTTAGGTATTCCATCAATATAAAATTTGTTATTACATGTGATTATTCAACAATTAGATTATTCATGTTCATGTTTAAATGTTGATGTTTGATTTATTTTTTCCATAATATGTTCATGATTATGTTTAAAAGGTTGAGGTTTCTTTGTTACACACATTTCATTAAAACTTTATAGCATCCACTAAATTATTTACCCTTACTGAGCATCTGATCTCACCCCTTTCTTAGGTTTTATTTTCCCAAGATTCCAACAAGTTTATTATGATTGATGTGAAGGGTTAAGCTAAGGAAATAACGGTGCTCTCAAATGATTATTTATGTTGTGTTTTGTGTTATAGAGTGTAATGTAACATTCGTGTATGTAATCAATTTTCAATGAATGCTAAACCAATTAGTCGTTGAAAAAATTATTCCTTGTAATCATGCCAATTTATTTAAATAGTGCACCGACTTTGGGCTTTTGGGTTCAGGGGATTACCCCTACGACCAACTTTCCAGATCGTTTTTCCATAATGTTACGGTGTATTTATCACTAAGATCCCTTTGATCACATTAGCTATGATCTTTTTGAGAAATAGGGGATAAAAAATATTCCACCTCATTTTCATACAAAGTGAAAAATCAATATTAGGGGGAAAATTAGGCTTAATCCATTTCTAAAAGGTTTATCGTTGTGCATCAAGGACGATTTTGGCCTTGCAGTTTAATGTTGTGTAGTGAGGATATGATATTGTGTAGTTTAGAGTCATGCAATGAAGACGATTATTTTTTCTTAAAGATGATTAATAGTTTTGATTTAATTTCATTCAGGCTACTCTAGAATTCCTTAGACGTGAGTGATAAAAGAACGTGTAAACCATAGTCTTGGGGGGAAACATGAATCATGAGGGATGATATGGGGCTTTGAAGTCATTGGGCATACTAAGATAGGAGACGAATCTTATGAGGACTAATTTTCCATTTATTGATGGCCATTTTTGTGGGAAATATATGAAGAGCCTCCGGGGAATGATGTGTATTGTCAAGAAAAGGTGTCTGCATGACACTATTCATCCATCCCAAATGGACCAGAATGATTTTGGGGATTCAGGTTTTTCTGGGGTATGCAGTTTGACAAATGGGATTGTTGTTCCAGGGAAAGTAAAGAGTATCTTGACCATGATTAACTATGATCTACTAGGCATGACACAATTTTTTTGTCTCATATATATAGGGGAAACCAGATATTTTGACTTCTCGTGATTGAGGGGCATGTGCGGAATCTTGTAACACTGAGGACTGGGCCAAACACAACTCTTGAAGAATTTTTAGTTAATTTTCATGTGATAGGACATTTCATGGACTCCCTGAACTAGTCAAACCTATTTATGGGGGAAAGCGGCATTTTTTTATGGTGGCTGGGTTAAGATTCCAAATCTGGGCATCACTACGAATCATGCAAGGAAAATAATCAATCCATACATTGTTCTTAATGTATCCTAAAAGTTTTATTGATGTATTGGGATAGTTGTGGTAAATGTTTCTCTTTTTTTATTATGGATGGGCTGGGACGACAAATCTGGGCATCACTATGTATCTTGTGAGGGCATGAATCTGATCACATGTAGTTCTGAACATTCCTAGTACCGATCTAGCTTCGACCATATGTAGAGACATTTCGGCTTCATTTTATAGGGGTGTTGGATCCACTATTCATCTCCATAACTTATTTGTTTAAGATAATCCTTACCCCTGATCCTAAGATCAAGGAAGTCGCACTCATTTTGATAAACACGGAGTGGACATAGGGTTTCCTTCACGGGTGTTGTGATGTAGAGGATATGATGTGAAATTCTATTTTTTCTTGGTGGAGTTGGTCCAAGATCGAGGATCAAGGCATCACGACGAATCCTATGAGGGAAGGAATCGATCTGTACATTGTTCTGTATGTACCCTATACTAGTTTTGCTCTGTCCACGTGTATGTACATGTGAGGGAATGTTTTTTGAGGTTGGATAGGCCGGGATTCAAAATATGTGTGTCACTATGTATCCTACAAGGGAAGGAATCAATCCATAATTAGATCTAATTGTACCTTGTACCGATTTGGCTCGGTCCATGTGGTAGGGGCATCTTCATTCTATCCATTATGGTTGTCAGGTATACCATGTTACTCTATAATTTTCCTTCATAAGATAATCCCTACCACTAATCCTAAGCTCATGTGAGTTATACTCTAAGTGAGAAACAAGGAGTGATAATGTTTTCCCATATAGATACAGGTAGATAGGGGAAATAATTGAGGCATTCACTTTTTTGTGGGGGTTGGATAAGATCGAGGATCAAGGTGGCACTACATATCCCGTGAGAGATGGAAAAAATCCATACATAGTTCATTGAGAGATCATGCAATTTGTTTTCATGAAATTAGGACACTTTTTGCAACGTAGTTTAATGTCTTACAGTGAGGACATGAGTCATAGTTTAATGTGTTGTTTCAAGGATGAGTTCCTTATAGTTTATCATATTATGGAAAGGACAATGACTCGTACTCTATGTTTATAGACTTTTGAGCAAGACATGGAATTTTATAACTCATAGTTTAGGGTCATAGAGTTTTTACATTGACTACTATGAATTATAACTCATAGCCTAGGGTCATGGAAATTGGACATTAACATTGGGTGATATTACTAATTGTTTAAGGTCTTAGAGTTAGGACATTGGATTCATTTTATCATTATGTTGGTCAGTAAAAAAACTCATAGTTAAGAATCATAGAGCTTGGACTAAAAAATTTGGGTTTAATGGTATTGGTATTCATAGTTTATGGTCTTATAGTTTGGAGCATGGAATGGTGTATTATAACTCATAGTTTGGGTTGTAGATATTTGACCAAAAACATTGGGAGTTTTTATGGTATTGTTACTCATAATTTAAGGTCATAGATTTTAGACCATGTCTTTTCATATTATAACTCATTTTTCAGGGTTGTATTGCTTGGACCATGACTGGGTGGTTGCTATTACGACTCATTGTTTAAGGTCTTAGATTTTGGATCATGAAATAGTATATTACCATGTCAAATAATTCTTCAAGAACTTTGTGATTGTGGGTTCTGTGATAAGCTATCTAGCCACCGATATTAGGGATTATTATCTATTGGAATAGACCTATGTATGATATACGGGCCTTCCCAATATGGTTCAAGCTTTGGGGGATTCTTACTACGTATCAACGAGGTTATGAGGACTAACACCATTTCTCTTTTGAGGGTTGATCGAAGGAAGGCCTTTTTGTTTAAGGCTCATGCAATCTGATTTTGGTAGATTTCCAAATGGTGTATAGTGTGCATCTTTTTTTTATCTTTCTACTCCAACTCACAAAATCATCTTTGGGATTTCTCTTTCTTGGATTGTTGATCACGAATGGCCACACGAAGTGATTGCACTTGTATTTTTATTAGTAACACCGGCTCTGCCCTGTATACTAATTCGAATGGTATTTCTTGTGTGGAATTGCAGGTCATGGTCTGGTAAGCCCATAAGTCATGATGGAACTTCACTGAACATGACTTATTATCCTTTTCAACCATATTCAAGAGTATTTTGGACAAAGTATTGTTAAAAGCCTCTATTTTCACATTGGCTACCACGTGGTAGCAGGACGACAGGTTGGATTTGATTCCATACTCTTGGTATAGCTTGTCCAATAGAACATAGCAGAAGTTGGTGCCATTGTCCATTAATATTGTATAAGGGACACAAAATCGGGTGGTCAAGTTGTCCTTTACCAAGATAACAAGGTTTTTATCCCCGAATTCTTTAAGGGGTATAGATTCATTCCATTTGTAATGTACATCAGTCTCTATAAGTATGAAATTGAATTGTCTAACTGTGGCAGAAGGATATGGTCCCACAACATCTATCCTCTGGGAAATTAATGGCCAAGAGTATGTAGTTGTATTAAGTTACTATGGCGGTAGCTGTATGAAATTAGTATGAACATGTTAGGAGTGGAAATTTGTGGTTAATAAGGAATAATACTGTAACATAGTGGGCCAGTAATATCCAAGACTTTGGATTTGGTGGGAGAACTTGGTTGTTGATTGGTGCACTCCACACGCTTCAGCATGCACTTATTTCATGATGAAATCAGTCTCTTCTCCATCAATTCACATGAGAAGTACTTCATCATGGACTCATTTGTAGAGAAATTTTTATTGGTTTACCCTATTGTACAAGACATAGTTGATTTCCCATATTCGAACTGGCTTCCTTCAAATATTATTTAGTGTGAGTTACCTATTCATAAGGTAATTTTTTATGGGCATAATCTAGCTAGTGTTGTGACCATTGGGCCTAGAAATGGGGATAATTTCATTATAATCCTTTGTATTGCTCTGGATGAGTGGCAAGACCATCCTGCAATGGGAAATGTTAATGCCTGTTTCAACCCGGTCTAGATTAGCCAAGGTTGTGGTTGCATTTTACAAAGCATCTATTTGGGAATTTTGTGACTGGGGGACATAGGTCAACATTGGTTATAATGGGAATTATTCAATTATTTCTCAAATAATGTTCATCAAGGGAACTAATACTTCTTTCTTGATGGTATAGTCACCATTAACTTGATTGATGAGTAGTTCTGAATCAACCTATTTTTTTAGGTGTTTTGGCTTGAACATGAATGGACCATTCTAGGCCTACGCTGAGGGCCTAATATTCCTCTTAATTATTTTTACATATTTCTAGAATCAAGAAAGTGTAAGTCAAGACAACCTTTTCAGGGGGATATGAGTATAATTCTCAGCCCCACCTTTTTGAGCTTGGGATCCTCTATACTTTTCCTGGTCGGGCTTCAGAATGCACCATTGAACTATAGTTCTCATGTTTGGGGGTCCTCTTAGATGGAAAACACTTATTCATCCAGAATTTCATCATCCAACAGTGGTGTTTCCTCCTAGGTTTCCTCTTCTTGGAATTCTTCTAATGTATAGACTTTGATGGCCTTCTATGTTACGAACCATATGTCAAATTGTTGTATGATGAACACCCATCGTGATAGATGCTCATTTACAAAGGGATGGTTGAGCATATATTTGGTCAAGCTGAAGTGGGAGACCAGGTAGACCTCATGATTCTATAGGTAATGCCTTAGTTTTTGAACTGTGAAGATTAGGTCTAGGAAATTATTTTCAATATTTTGAATACCGATTTTGAACATCAATCATTGTTTGAACGAGGTAATAGAATATTTTCTCACTACCGGAATTGTTCTTTTGCTCAAGCGATGAGCCTAATGAATTTTCTTGGGTTGTTATGTACAAAAATATTAGTCTCCCCTCAACTGGTGGCATTAGCACCAGTGGTCATAGGAGATATCTTTTGAGATTTTGAAACACTACTTAGAAATTATTATCTCACTTATACATAATTCCTTTCTTCATGGTCATGTTGAAAGTAAAACATTTAACTTCTAGGTATACTATGAAGTGTCGAATGTCGGCGAGGTTCCCTTAAAAGACCTCTCAACTCAGTGAGGATGCGAGTTGGAGACATGCCAAGGATGGATTTTGACTTATTGGGGTCGACTTTGATTCCGTGATGTCATATGACGAAGTTGATAAATTTTCCGGAGGTATTGCCAAAGGTTCACTTTAGGGGATTTATCGTTAAATTGTGTTGTCACAATTTTTTTATAACAGTTTCAAGATCAACCATGTGGTTTAAGCACTATCATGATTTATCCATCAGATCATCGAAGTAACACTCGACGAATTTTCCCAACAGGGGCTTAATGATGTGATGCAGGACACATTGATATGTAGTGTCAAAATTCTTCAGACCAAAGGGAATCACATTATTACAGAACACTCCCTTTGGGGACCTAAAAGTGGTAACATATTTACCTCCTTGGGCTACCCGGATTTTATTTTTCCAAAATATCCGTCCATGAAATAGAGAGCCTCATATCTGGCTGTTGCATCATTAAAAAATTATGTGATCCGGACTGGGAAATAGTCTATTGAGAAATGCTGGTTCAGGTCCCTGAAGAGAATGAAAATCCTAATATGTACATTCTTATTTTTTAAATGGAATCTATTTTCTGAAAATACCAGTTATTGGAATTCTTGTATGAAGTTGTACTTGATCATCTTTTCAACTTCAGCTTCAATTTTGGCAGCTTGCATCGGGTGGGTCCTTCTGGATTCCTGTTTATTGCCCCAATGATCTTATGGTATGCCCAGATGTTGAGTGGATACCTCCGTATAGAGGCCTATAATTTCGGAGTAGTTCAATGAAAACACATCTCGATTCTTCTCTAGGAAGGATGTGTATTCCTCATGCTCCATGATGTGCATGGCCACACTAATCAGAGTGGGTTGCGGGTCATTTTTTGTACCCATATTTATTTCTTTAAGTTCATCGATTGTGGTGGAAACACATTCTTTGAATGAAGGTGGGTCATCATTGAGGTCTTCTTCATATTCTTCTTCATCATCATCATATTATTCCTCTTATTATGGAGAGATGATTTTTGTGATGAACTCTCCAATGTTGGGAGATAAATCATATTTTACAATAGTGTGGGAGGAAAGGGTTTTTTTATGTCCCGGGGGCAGTCTGAGAGCATCTTTGGTAGGAATTTTTATAACATCATCAGAGTCTTCCATCTTTTACATGTCCTTGGACTTGGATTTCCTAACCGAGACCATGAAAATGATTGAGTTTTCATCTGAACATGCTCATATGCATTCAAATTGTTTGATGAGTAATACATACTCATCCCCAAGATGCATAGGGGGTTAGTGGGAGCCATTTCCAATCCTTTTGGGGAATTAATCCAAAAAAATTTGTTGTCCGAAAGATATTTTTCTTCTAATCCATAGAAACCTATGTCAATATAATGCGACTCATAAGACTCAAATAGGGATTTATCGGCGTGTAATGTCACATTTTGTGAATTAGTTAAAAATTTGATGCATTGATGGTATGATGACAGAATTTCAGCACGCTCATGAATCCAAGGACTCTATTGAAAGATGATGACGGTCGTACATAGTCTCAATACCAAGAACTCGGAATCTGAAATGAGGTCTCTGGGCCATGTTTTATGCTTGATTTGTCACAATGGTTTCTACTAGATTTTTTCATATCCCAACAGGGTTATAGAGAAGGGTGTCAATCTATCTTCATCATAGCCCAGTCAATGAAGCTTTCACAATCGGAGGAGGATTACCCCAAAGCTTTTGTCAATGATGCTCCTTCAATCATCAATTCCATTTACCTTTCTGAACACATATAAGGATTTTATGTACCCTTTCATGATAGCCTCTTCATCCCTATATGTAAAGGAGATGACAACATGACATTATATGGGACTGCTCTCTGTTTGATAGACTTTGGTCGCAACTACTTCATCCTCAAATTCATGGGGACATAGTGGAGATTCAATGAGTTCCTCTTTTAGATATAAATATAGGCTTAATGCATCCAGGATAGATAACTTTTTCTAGTACCGAAGTCAACTTCTTTAGAATATCATATTTCTTCTCTAAAGGTCAGTGCTACAAAGCTCGGGGTTTCTTTTTCACATACATGTAAGAGGTTTGAGCTTTGGACATAGATGGTTCGACCTCTATTATCAGAGATGGTGGTGCTTCGATCCCTTCCACGTCTGGCTGAACTGGCCCACATGTATTTCTTGGGTAATTTGGTTTTTGTCTTGGACCTAATGGATATTCCAAGATATTTGGGCTTAGATTCCTTCCAATGGGAGTAAAGGATCATTCTGGTTCTTTTTGTGTCTATCGAAGGGTTATGCCAGAAGTTTCCATAAATTTAATGGTTTTAAGTATGGCGTGGTCTGGAATTTGACTCATGCAATGATCATGCCACTTAGGAAACCTTTAGCCACTGTAGGTTCATCCTCTAGATCTCTTGTTGGGTGTGTAGAATTCGAGTTTGTGTTCATTGTCTTCATATATGAAGGGGTTCATCAAGTGAATGATATTTGTGGTTCAGAAGATCAATTCTTCTTCTGACAATGTTTTTGTCTAATTATCTCCTTCTTATGATACCGTTTTGTGGGGCGGTGACTGTTGTACCATTTTCTGGGGCGGCTCCCATTGTTCCAATTCTGTTGGCATGATGTTTGAAAGTGTCAAAACTGAATTCAACATCGGTTCCATCCCATCTTATTGCTCTTGACTTCTTCCCTTCCGTATATTATAGGGCTTTGGGGCCAAGGAGGATGGATATTCTATATTGGGAGCATTTTTGGGGCATATTTGGTTGTTTCAACTGTTCCTAGAGGATATCATGAACTCGATTGACGGTCTAATGGGTCATCTAATTTTCAAACCTTTCCTCCTTACTGGAAACTGTTTTCCATTCCTCTTCCTCTCTTGAGTTTGAGGTGGAAACATATGTCACTTGTGTTGGTTTTGGGAACAACATGAGTTCCCCAGAATCCACCATCTTTTGTAGGAGATCCTTGAAAACAATGCATTCTGGGATGACATGTCTCAGTATTCGGTGATAGGGACAATAATTTGGATGGTCATTGAGACCCACTTCATCATCTTACATGGGCTCCAGTAGATAGAAATAATTGAAATTCCTTGTGGATATGAATTATCTGCCGACCTAGTCATCTCAGAATGAGTAAAATTTATTTCTTCTTTCATATAATTTATTTCTTTTAGCTCCCTTTTTCTCATCTTGCCAAGGTGGGGGTAGTTTTTGGCATCCAGGGGGTCCCGCACGGTTTGGTGGGGGTCTCGCAACTGGAGCTGCTGGTGGGGGTGGCATAAGCATGATAAAAGTTGCTTCATCTTTTTCCATTCTTAACTTAGGGGTTGATGAGGCCTGTCGGGACTTAATATTGGTCTATTTCAAGGAGTCGTCTATCCTTTGGGTAATTTTACAGAAATCTATAAACCCAAAAATGTCTTTCACTGGGATGAGTGGTGTTCGCAATTCATTCTGAAGGTTATCAATGCACATGGTGAGCATCTCATCCTGGGGGAGAGATCAATTGAGAGAATATGTCAGGACATTCCATATGGAAATGAAGATTAATAATCTATTGTTATCTCATAGTTTCTAGTTCATTATATCACTCAATGTCGTATTAGGCAGCGTTGAAATAAATTGGAAGAGAAATTTTCACTGGAGGTCCTCCTAACCTATAATTGAATTGGATGGTAGGCTAGTATACCATACAAAGGTCAATCCCTATAGGGTTCTTATGAAGAACCTATGTTTTACTACTTCTTGATGCTCTGGGGTTCCCATCAAGGGGTCAAAATGAGAGGCTTAGTGCATTAAATGTTGTTTAGGGTCCCCGAGAAATTGATTACAAGGAATTCAAGGTTTCCAAAGATTGGCGGTGGCAGAACATTTCCCACCCAATCAACGTAGGGTTTGTGCTCTAACTATAATGGAGTGCGCTGCCCCTCCATGGCTTCTAGTCATGATATTAATTTCTCAATGGTGTTTAAGTTCCCTTGATGCCTATATTTCCGTGCTTGAGCCTTGTAAGGTGTGGCATTGGTCAATATTGAGCATGTCGGTGCTACTAAAATGTGGTGTGGATACCCAATCAGGGGTATCATTTCTGGATTTACCTAGATATATTCCAGCTACCTACCCAACGGGGGGAATTCAGGATGACTTTCTGGGGCAAGGATGAATGTCCCTCCAATACTAGATTCATTCACTGGGATGATTGCATGTGTTGTATGTACCTCTTATAGTAGCACCTACTAACATTCAGTTGGGGGACACATCTGGAAAGGTAGCTGCCTCGATGCAGCTCAGCATTAATTTTCCTAAGATCTTTCAATTATTTCTCATACTTGGTGAAACTTTCCATAAGGGTGAGTGGCATATTCTCACGGGGGAGGAGGAGGTGGGTCATAGATGAACTTGGTTTTATTATTCTCCTTGTTGGTGTTTCACGGGGGAGGTAGTGATGGATTAGTTGAGGTGGTTCCAAATTTTAGGATCGCCCAGCAGTTCTGGGTGTGCACACCATTAGGCTCGATGTGGGATACCTCTGGGAAAGAACCATCTACCTTCATGTCCTTTTCCTCTATAAATTTTTTTATGAGATGCATAGATTTTAAATTAAGCATGTTCACTAAGGAATACCGCATTGTGGGTGGTGTACCCTGTGCCGAATTTTAGGAAGGATTTTTTCAACCTTTATTGGACTTTCTCCTTCCATTCTGTGGTATTCTTCGGGTTTCTTGGTGAAGATTTATCCAAAGGGAGCCCTAGTCTAACCTCGTAAAGCGCCTTTGTCTCAAAGGGTAAAAACCATGAGGACTGGAAGGGTTAACTCCTCTATCCATTATTCTTCATAGAAGGTGGAAGACAGATGTCTATTGTACATGGATTTGAGGTAAAAATGCCCTGATCCCTATGGTCTATGGTAGTTCCAGTTCTTCCATTGATGCTCTATGGCCTGGATTTATTGGTCTAATTGGGGCATTTTGATTTAAAAATTCCCACAACATTGTGGGATGCAGTTGTTCCTATATTTCTGTTGTATCCACTACTATTTCCACCTTTTCAATTTCACGTACTCCTGTGTAGGTGTGATCATAGTATGGTATTGGGCCTTCATGGAGTCTATGGTCTTTTGAATACATGAGAACTTCTTGTGGTTTATCTTCTCATAGGCAGGAATCCTATTGGATATTCTTGGTTTCCTGACTCAAAATCTTTTTGATGGCATTATCTATTCAGACCTGACACATTCGAGACTTACTCCGAGATGGTTTCTTTTCGAGTATCCCATATTTACTGAGAAGGGGCCTCACTTGCTTATTTCCACTGTGGATTGACATTGTAGGACATCATTTCCAATAGGTCAAGTTGGACGGGAAATGGGGTAAAGTTTAGAGCTCCATGTTCTCCCCACCCTTGAATTTTAACTCCATCTAGGGTGTTTCTAATGAGGTGATGCAACTTATGCAGTGCATTGAGGAAAACTAGTTCATGTTTTTTCATTCACCTTTCTGATTGTGGTTGTCGTATGGATGGGAGGGATTCTAGGTCGATTATATGGCGAAGCACCCCTATCATGATGACATGGTCCACATACACTTCATAGGTTAATAATGTTTCTTTCATCTAACGAACAATGGTCTATTTTTGGAGGTTAATGTCATAAATGCATTCCACATACAACTATCATGGTATGTTCAAGTGAAAAGTGTTCGTAAGCCAATACATCACTGGTATATTTTCTCTAGCTAGTTGTCTTCTAAAAAGAAACATATCAAGTTGTGGTTATTCTGGAGGCTCATATACTTGAAATGGACCGCTCGACTACTTCTTAATAATTTCATTCCAAGTGATCAGGCTAGTGGGAGCCTCATCGATTTTTAGACGGTGTTGGGATGGCTTAAAAGATGAGTGTGGCCCCAGGCCATCCTCTAGTTGAAAAAAATACCACTTTTTGTAGATGGAGTGGCTGATTTATCTGACTCCTTTATGAGTTCCTTAGCATATAATGTATTTCTCACATTTATTCTAATAAGGGGAGTACCTTCCTAAAATTATAAATTTTTATTGTAGGGAGGACCTTCACAATTGGTGCTTCAATAGAGAGGGATACTTTTGAAACATGATGCCCGACCATGGGAAATTTCTTTACGGCGTATACCCTGGGGTGGACCTTCTAGGTGGGCTATAATGAGGGTAGGAACTTCTTAATACATTATTTAACTATGGGGAGGGACTTCACCACAACTGTCATTACATGGAGGGCCTTTGCAATGAATTTCATTATGGTGAGGACTACCATTATGAATCGATACCTATCTACATGCAGAGTTTCATAGGATTACATCCTGTGGAGGGCCTTTAGGATGTACTGTAATGACGGGAGGACATTCATGATACTTAATGTTAATACGGGGAGGGTCTTCACAAAAACTTTCATTGTGGGGAGGGCCTTCTCAATGGATGATATTATGGACAGGACTACCATTATGACTTGATACATGGATTAATGGATAATTTCTACAATTTTCATCCAAGGGAGGGCCTTCAGAATGTACTTAAATGAGGGGGGACCATCTTATTGTGTAACATCACTAGGAGGAGGACCTTCAAAGCAACAACCATTGTGGGTAGGGCCTTTGAAATGACTATCATTATGGAGAGGACTACAATTATGACTTGAAACTTAGATACAATGAGAATTTTTTTTACATCCTATGGAGGGCCTTTAGTATATAATGAAATAAGGGTAAGACCTTCTCGTTGCTTAATGTTTCTATGGGGATTACCTTCATGACAATTATCATTTTGGGGAGGGCCTTCTCAATGACTATCAAAAAGGAGAGGACTACCATCAGGACTAGACGTTTGACTACAGGGAGAAGCATATCTGTAGCATATACCCTAGAGATGACCATGAGACTAGATGTTAGAGAGGGGGTGACCTTCATTTTGTTTAATCGACAAGTCGAGGGGAAGGCTACCCTGATGCGCATCAGTAGATAGGCTCTCATGATCGATCTTTCCTGGACCACAGATTGAGCCCCCATGGGTGCTGTGTGGAGGAATAACAAAGAAGTTAGTAGCGACATTACGGGGAGAGCCATCAAAACTGCTACGTTCACATCCATAATTTTTTAATGTAATGACATGGTCTTGATCCTTTATTGATATATGTTCGAGGATGTAAAGAACCCCAACTTCCTGCAGTGTATGATCATGTATGTGCTCTTCATTTTCCAGTTTCCATTGGCGCATTTTATCTTAGAGCACTCCCTTGGGGGTAATAGAGTCCATATTATTTTTATAATGGCCTTCTTATATAGTTCCCTTTCATTTTGGTTCTCGTGATGTTGTTAGGATACAAGGACAGAAAACCTGAGTTTTGGTACGGATATATGCCTGCCCTATAATAGCCACCATGTTGGACTAGCATCCCCCCCTGTTAGAATGTGTATTTGTTCCAGATCTGTTTGTCCATATATCATGACATATTGTCATTGACCATCTGGGACTGTATCAGGGATGCATAACTGCTTCGTTGTGACCAACTCAATTTGTGAGTGAGTCATTGCGTTCGAGGAAACTAGGTCGTGGGCCAAATTTCTCACCTTTTCCGCTGATACAATGACATATTGTCGTGTTTGGAAGATATGGTATGGAATCGACATCTTGTATTCCATCATTTCTAGGATATGTTGACATACATATTTGGTAGGAATGGGTATGACGGCCCATTTTGATGTCGGAGTAGGGGTTTGCGCCTGCTCTGGTCTCCATGTGTTGCTAGTAGATACTGGCAGTTCTCCTTTGCTGGGACATAGGAATGAGTCTTCAACTGATTTCCTTCTCTGGTTTCCACCACATATGACTGGTGGAATTCATATTCAAAATTAGGGATTTTCATCTACTCAATTTCCATTGTATTTGTCTTACAGGCTGTTTATGCATCTGTAAGAATTTTACTTTGATCATATTCGATTGTCTCCCTATTTAGATTGTAGTCTTGATATACACCAAAAGGTATTTTTTCCAATGTATAGCATGTTTTTCCCTATTTATATGGAATACATAAAACACATCTGTAGGTATTTGTGCCTACAAGTAGTTGAGTGCCACCCTATTTCTGTGGTGGGATTGAATGGAGTGGGTAGAGTCATTAGTCTTCCCATTGAATGTCACCGAGTAAGTACAGTGGAGCTTCTCATCTATGACAAGGGTGATAGCATGTTCCTAATTATATATTCTCGGCCCTTGAATGGTATCCCTAGGGGCCCAAGTCTCCTGGACATTAGCAGGTGCCCTTGGAATAAGGTCCTCTTTGGTGGGAGCAAGCTTGGTCATCTGGTGTTGGTAGAAACATTCTATGGTTGGGGCCCGTCAGAAGGACCCATGTGTCGTTGAGATGAAGTTGTCAACATTTACTTCAACTGCATCACTAAGATAGGAGAGTTACTTGTTGTCATTAAATAGGGAAAAGCTCCCGAAAAGGTTTTACATAACTATTGGGGCTTCCTCATTCCAGGGTGCCGGTCATGGCTGAGGAAGGAGCTTGCGAGTCATCGTAGACTGGAGGGCTTGTCTCATAGCCTCCAAAATGTGGAGAGTACCATTTTGGCGGTACTCCCTTATCAGTGTGTTAGATACCTAGCATCAATTATGATGGGTAGGTAAGGGGTCATACTCTTCATTGGGTCCCCAGCCGCCTGTGGGATCGTTGATGTGTGTCTATGCATTGGTCGTTGGGCTGTCATTTAGATCGATGGTTGGTCTATAGAATCCCACAATATACATATATGACATACAGACCACAAATCCGCATCAAAGTAGCATTATTTTAAACATGTTCATATATGAAGAATTTTCTTGGCCCCCTTCCAATTTCTTATTTTGTGGGGAAAAGGGGCATGAGTGGGGTAAGACCGCCACATTGGTTGAGGATTCTCGTCGGGTTCACCATTTTTTTTTCCTTTGAGTTGGCATTTTTTATGCATACCAAGGTGAAAAAATGGGCCAATGTGCAATTTCCATTTGTCTTTTATCACTAGGGTAGAACCACCACCTTCATTAAGGATTCACATCAGGTTCACCATTTTTGTTCCTCCTCCAAGGTGGCATGTTATGAGCGTACTAGGACGAACAAAATGAGCCAACATGTGATGTCCTTTTGTCTTTTTATCATAGAGGTAGAACCACCTACATGGGATGATGCGCTCGTTGATTGATGATTTATCCAATGACACGTGATGACTTCATTGGTCAAGAGGATGGGAGGTCAGACTCACCATACCCTTTTGGGGGAGGATTGATTCATGTTTCAGAACTCTATTATAGATTAAAGTTTTCTTCATATGTTCTTGAATCCTTGGATCTTTCCGAAAGAGTGTGTCCACGGGATACCCTTTGATTGCAGGATTGTCATAGGCATGAATATATTTGATGATACAAATGTGATTCTAACATGATGCATATAATAAGGCACTATGGAGTTTAACGTCATCCCGTGGGGGATGGATGGTGGCATGATGTTGGGATTAGGCCCATAAGAGGTGCATCCTACATATCCACAAGAGATGAAGTAGAACAAATATAGTTTGGATTGTGTGGGGCTTACGCTTGGATGGTTCCCATTTAGGGGGAAATGATTGGGTGTACCCTTTTTTGATGGTCACCCTTTTGCGCTCGGGACATCTGGTAGGCGTCCTATGTATACTGATTTGATTAGGAATCAGAGTTCTCATAGTTAATATTCATGTGGATGTTGTAATCATCAAAAACCTCTAATTCCATGTGATTCATGGTCGCTATGAGAAACAAGTGGATTCGAATGGTTAAACAAGTCAAATTCATCCTCCCCAGTTGGTGGGGGAGGGAGGACCTACAACGGAATAGGCCGAGGCGACCGTTGGTGAGGGTGTGGAGTAATGAACCTTTTAATGTGGAATGACATTGAAGGTCATATGGCCCGACCTTGGATTATTGTGGGCTTACCTCAGTGGAAGGGAACTAGAATAGGTTCTCGGAAGGGGAGGAGTTTCATTCTCATAAAAGGGGGTACTGAATATAACCCATTCGACTGATCACTATTCAACATTGAATGGAAAAAAAGTGATCTCCCTTAATCCCTAGAATGGGGAGGTTCACATCGGTGTCCCATGGTTAAACTCTAGGTTGAAATGGGAATATAGACCCACAATCATTCCTGAATCCCGAACCATTGTTGGGAGAGCCTTCATGACTCCACTTACCATAGTTATGTAGACTCAAAGTGGCGCGTTGTTGCACCTGTTGGTCTGATCATACGGGTTTGGTGGATTTGGAGTAGGATATGTCTAGATGCCAGAGGACTGATTAGAGGAGTTATTTTGGTGGACTGGGTTGTAATGGAAGGGTGTGGTTGTAACTGAAAGAACTAATACCCGAAAACACCCAATTCTTTGTACTGATTTATTATGCGGAATGGTGGAGGCTTCGCATACCGTAGGGGTATGAGGGTGGAGGGGAAATTATCGTATTGAGGTGGTTTGTGTACATATGTATAGATCACCGCGTACTATAGTGGTATGCAGATCAACACGCCGCATTGGGTTCCATCTATGTACCGATGCAGTACGCGGCTCCAGGTTCAGTCTATATAGTGATATACTATGTGGAGTTCCATATTGATGGAGGGTCTGGGGGATTATCATTTGTGGGGATTTCATTCAGGAGACGTATGTGGTTCACAATTCACCAATTAGGTTTGCGAATCTCTTTTTATTATTTAATTCCCCTATTTTTTGGTTCGAGGTCGGCTATACCTACGGAGAGGATGGTTCACAACTCGTGCTTCACCGATGGATCAAGACTGAAGCTGGAGTCTTCTCTGAACTTTTTCTTCCTACCACTATGTTCTCTTCAATACTTCTTCCTCTATAATCCTTCTACTGTTCTCCCATTATAGTGCATCACGACAATTGAATCTATTCAGCACACATCACCATTTGCGGAGGCACATGATGAGATATCCTGACCCCCGGAAGACTTGGTCAATCTGGGGATTGAGGAGGCTTTGGTTTGGGATAATGGTTTGTGGAAGCCTGCTGGTTCGCATCATCCATAAATTGACGAGTTCACGACATGGTACACAGACGACCTTCAAGCACACTATTCCTTCAGTGACATGGTTCGTGGTCTCCCTTGTTCGCTAGCCATCACCTCGCGGGCTAACGATTTGCAGATCATTCCACATACATGTGTGTTCGTGATCCATCTGGTCTCCATACCTCTTCCGATGATGGTATAAAGGCCACTTAAAAAATACTTGAAAACGAGAATTCCTTCATGTTTCTTCTGAATATTGCAACTCAATTTTAGTCCACTCGCCTTGCTAGACTTGTAGAAGTACTTTCCTCCTTCTGTAAAGTGATTTTGGAGATATTTCCTTCCCATGGAGGAATTTTGAGGAACCTACATTGGTAATTGTTGCTAATCACTTAAAAATCAGTCATTTCTTAAAAATCCAAAAATTTAGCACTAACTTAATTTTGATATTCTCATTTAAAAAATATTTTTTTTTAATTTCATAAAATTTTGTTTATAAAACATTCCCATGTTAATAAAATAGTTTTATATATAAATTAATATAGAAAATAATTTTTCATGAAAATGGTTTTTTGTTTGCAGAATAAAATTACTTTACTAAAAATTGAGAAATTATTTACAAAAAAAATTAAATACCTTTTAAATTAAGTAGGATAATGATTTTTATATATATGGTAATGAATTCAATACTATTTATACCATACAATTGTATTTATATGTTAAACAAGTATTTTTTAAATAGTAATATTTTAGGGTTTCTTTAGGCTCGGTGTTGCGTGTCGTAAATGCAATCGAACATTGTGTTCTTTTTAAAATATCAATTTTTTACCAGAAATATAACTAAAATTAATATTTTTTAGTAAATTCATCCATTCAATGATTCTACAGTGATAAATGAATAGGATATTATGCTATGTTATGTGGATCCATTAATGATGAAGACATCCAACGAATGTAAATAGTGGAATATTTCATCTATTCATAGGAAATTAATCCATAATTTACATAAGATAACATATATCTAAATGATGAGAACTAGCCTAATGAGGTAAATATCAATGTATAGAATTATATAGTTGATATGATGGAAATCATAAACAATATTTTTTTTAGATGATATAAATTTGGGGGAAATAATAATTTCCATGCTAAGGAGTTGGATTTGTTGCTTTCTAATGTGCGAGAAGACATATTTATTTTCACTGGAAGATGTATTAAATAAAATTAGTTTAGATCTTGAGAATCGAGAAAGTTAAAATTTATAAAAAAAAATTAAAAAACATTTAAATGATAAAAAAGGATACAAAAAGAGAATGCGTTCATTAATGGTTATATATATATAATTTATTTTTAGATGAAAGAATATAGTGATATTATGAATATTATAACGTACATGAGATTAAGAGATCCATATAAATTCCTACAAAAGGGATAATATGATAGGTTATTTTAATGAGTGTGAAAAATCCTCAAAAGTATGTAGTAGGAATCTGATTAACTCTTTATAAGGGTATGAAAAAATACAGTGGTTTGTGGAATAAATAGAAAAAAATTACGTTTCTTTTTGAAGAATTCTAATAGATTAATTATTATTCAATCATGTGTTAAATATGAGAGGATGAGTCCCAAAGAATGATAAAAGATACATGGTCTCAATTCTTTAATTATTTACATACAACCCAAACCTCAAGTTGTAATTTCAAATGATTTCACTACGCTTAAATATGGATTTAGTGGTGGGTTTTTTCATTTAGCGGTGGATTAAACCATTCTTGTATCATTATGAGATATTTTTGAAAAAATGTTGTTAAATCTTATCTTGGCAATTATTTAGTGACAGTTTTTTAAAATCTTCATAGAATGATTTAGCGGTAGTTTAAACCACTGCTAAATGATTTGGCGGTGGTTTTTGTAAAATTTTTTTAAAAAAATTATTTAGTTTTTATAAATTTTTTATGAATTTTTTATTATTTATTTATTATATATTTTATTATTATTATATGATTATTCTCTTTCTAATTTTATTATTTTTCGATTATATTTTTATTATAAATCTCATAATTATTGTATTGTTGTTGTATTGTTATTATTAATATTAATTAATTATTTTATTTTTATTTATATTTTTTTATTATTATTATCACAATTTTTTTAATTTTTTTTATTTTATAATTATTTGATTGTTATTTATTGTTATAGTTTTTTTATTTAATTTTAATTGTTAAATTTTGAATTCTATAAATTAATTTATTTGTTATTTATTATTATGCACTAGCGCATTCACATGCAAATAAACATCCATGTGTGTAAGGAATATATAGAAATTCTATATTGGATGAGATTTAAACCCCTTACCTATTGTTTATTCTCCAAAGACACACCACTTTTGTAGACTCAACATGTGATGAATAAATCGAATTTACTATACGTTTATATATTAATGATGTAAAAAGAATAAACAAAGAATAAATAAATAATTATTTAAAAATTAAATAACAAACAAATAAAGAATAAATAAATATTTAAATAATAATGAAAAATAAATAAATGTTAAAATCAACATTAATAATAAAATAATATTAATTTAATAACAAATAAATAAATAATATATAAATAATATATAGAATAGTAATATAAAAAATAAAAAATAAAAATCTAATAGATGAAAAATCAATAATAAATAATAAATATTTCATAATTCATAATTTTCTAATTCATAATTCATAATTTATTATTAAAGATTAAGAATTAATGTATAATAATAATGAATAAATAAATAAATAATAAATATATAAATATTCAAATAAATAGTAAACTAATAATAATTAATTAATTAGTTAATTAATAATAAATTAATATTTAATAAATAATTAAGAAATAAATGAATAAATAAATAAATAATAAATAATAAATATTAATTAATTAATAATTAATAATTAATAAATTATAATTAATTCATAATCCATAATTCATAATTAATAATAACTAATAATTGATAATTAATAATGGATAATTCATAATTCATAATTATTAATTACCATTTAATACTTATTAATTAATAAATAAAAAATAATTAGTAAATAATTAAAAAAAATTAATAACTAAACAAATAAATGAATAGTAAAGAAGTCAAAGATAGTTAATAAACAATTAATAAATAATGAAAAATGAGTAAAATAAATACTAAATGAATAATAAACAAATAATAAGTAAATAATTATTAAATAATTAATTGATTTATAATTAATTTTTAATTAATATGTATCAAATAAATAAATATTAAATATTAAATAATAAATAATAAACAAATAAATAATATATATTATAATATCTAAATAATATATATATATATATTATGATATTTAAAAAATAATATAATAATATAATAATGAAAGATAAATAAATATTATATATATAATTTATATATATATATATATTAAATATGAATTAAATAAACAATACATTAATTAATAACCAATAAATAATAATTTCAAAAATAATAAATAATCAATAAATATAATAATATATATTATATAATATATATATATAAAAATAATTAATTAATTAAAAAAATTATTAAAAAAATAAAAAAATAAATTAATATGTAAATAATATATAATAATATATAATAATATATATTTAATAATTAATTAATAAATAATGAATAAATTAATAATAACTAAATAAATAAAACCTAAAAGATTAAGAAACTCTAAAAACCCTAAAAACACTGAAATAACCCTAAAATCTGATCTGGGAGTACATTTTTTGCTCCAAAACTAGTCAAATCTTGGATAATGCAATGAACATTGTTATGATATGTGGTACATGCCTAACGAAAACCTAGATCAAATGTTATAGGAATTTGAATTGTAAGAAATTAGGGTCAATGACAAAAAACATTGTTTCAGAGGCCATATGGGTCTTTTTAAGGGGAAGAGAGAAATGATCAACAATCTTATCCTAGAACAATATGGCCTAGAACTCATCGTAGGAATTAATTTGATATATGGAAGAGCCCAAACATACACACTATTCAAATGATATGGTAGTTTGAAGATCGAGTTCGATTTTCAACCTTTTTCAAATTTTAAAATATTTTTCCTTTTATTGTCACATGATTTAAATCACATGTGGATTTATTTAATTTTATAAGCTTCAATTCGACTATTTGTGGTTCTAAAATGGACTTCTGAATTATAAGCTATGATCGTTTCATGATGTTGTCTAATTTTTAGTTTTTTAGATTTGTTTTAGGTTTCTAGTTATTATAAACTAAAAATTATAAATATTTATTTATTAACAAAATATAATTAATTAAAATTATATATAATAAACTATATATGAATGTAAATAAGAAAAAATACAAAATAAATTATAATATATTTTTTAAAAAAATTTATTTAAATTTATTTTTTTAATTCTATTAATTTAGCAATGGTTTTAAAAAAACCTTATCTGTTTCCAAATAGTTTCTAAAAAAACCACCACTAAAAAAATATAATTTTCCAATAAAAGAAAAATAAAAAATAAATAAATATTTTTTTTAAAAACATTAACTCGAAGTTTTAGAAAACACCTATAATTAACTTTTAGGAGAAAATTTGGTAGTCGTTTTCAAAATTGCGGCAAAAAACTACTGTAGATACTATATTGGTACTTTTTTCAATATATTGATGAATAGAATTTGCATTTATACCAAAACAAATTGTGCATTTCAAAAAAAAAATTCTGTATAAATAAAGTACACTACTATGATGATGGTTATGTGAATAGGTTCTATAAATCTATTTATACGCCTTTAGATGCTCATAGAAGAAAAAACATATCCTAGAAGCATAGAAAAAATTAAAATATTCCAAAAACTGAAAAGGAACTTAGGAAAGGGTTATCCTATGGAATGGTCTGTACTCATAAATCAAATAATTCATTCATGGAATATCAATATTGAATGATGGATTGGATAAATAATGTTTGACTTATTGTGGAAAACAAAATTCTTGGTCGAAGAACTATCCAAAGAAAAATATATTTTTGTTTGGATTATCAAAACGGAGAAAACCCACAACAAGTGGAGAATATATTGGATTATATTGCCTCTAATTCAAGTCTATTGGTGGACTCAATGATGAATATAATATTTAAAATCGTCTTTTATAGTGACTCCATATCCTCCTCAACCTGAGGGAAATGAAAGTAACCATACCCCTATAAAAATTAAAGGTTCTAAACATAATTAAAAAAATTAAAAAATAATAGGGCACGAAATCCATAGTGTATGTGTTCTCAAAATGAAAATATTATTTCTTGAAAATAAACATGGTTTATTGATAGTATTTGAATTAAATATCAATATCAAATGGTGGTTGAAGAATTTCCAATATAGATTAGTGTCATTGATGAAGGTATATATTATTATGTATGATATTAATGAATGTGATGAATAAATGATAGATTTGAATCCAAGTATTTTTTTTGATATATATCATATAATTTATAATTAATTGAGTATTATTACTAGAAATATTTGTGGTTTAAGGATGAATTTATAGTAGAACCAGTCAAATAAAATACAAAGAATATATTTTTTAGTATCAAGGTTAAATAATATATTTATCTATATTCAAATTTGTGGTATTAAATTATCATATTTTCATTATAGAAATTTCACATCTCATGATAATTAATCCTCAATATATTTTTCCCAAAATTATAAATTACATAAAATATGTGATTCTAAAATTAATGTAAATTTATATATAAATTTATAAATGATGTTTATTTAAACTCTTGGTTAAAGGAAACTATGAGAATATTGATGTACAAGATGTCAAGTGTATTTTTTTAATACTGATATCACATGATTCTGAAAGTGGCATTACATACACACTATGTATAGTCCAGTTTATTTAGAAGTATTTTTGTCTAAGAATGCGATTGGAATCACTAGTTGATTATTTAGAAAATTGAAAGGTTACACTACTATGCCTAAATTTAATAAAGTGGTTGAAATGGAAAAAAAGTGATTGTTAACTTAAACTTTTGTTTCCAATATTGATCCATGGATTTGAATTCATAGAGTTATTTTACACTATAATTGATAAGTTTTAATTTCACCCACCAAATATATTTGAGTTAATGAATCCAATATGATAAATTTAGTTTTAGATCATGAAATTATGATATTTTATGATTTGGATAATCCATGTAGGATGTTATGATAGCCGGATGAAAATTAAAATTGTGAAAAATAAATGTTTAGAAAGGGGATAAATTTCAAGAACCAATAGGTATTTCACCATAAATTTAAATATTCAAGGGGTGTAGAAATAAATACATAACCTCTCACACCTTCAATTTTCAAATGGTGATCAAGATTAATGGGTAGAATGAAAAATAAGGTATCAAAGGTGGATGAAAATTTAAGAGATCCCATTTTTCTTTTCAATCATTAATGTGTTGAATATTTTAAGGATTAATAGATGGAGAATATATGGATTTCAATTTAAATTGACCTTTTTATTTCAATTACAATGGTGGGAAATAACATCCATAAATCATTAGTTTTTTTAAAAAATCATAAGAGTCGTTGTATTTTTGTTGATGTTTGATAAAGCTGTATTTATGACTATAATGTCAACAGAGATAAGTTGAATTAGTTTTTTTGGTTGTTTGATGACCTTTTATTTAAGGCTATATCTTAAATAAATTCCCAAATGGATGTATTTTTAAAACCATATGGATTTATATTGGTTTTATTCACATTATCTAATGATATATATCGAATAGCTGCTAATATACAATGATTTAATTTGATAGTGATCCTTGGAGGATTGAACTATCTTAATTGTTAACTAAATAAGTTCCTATATTTTCTAATCATGCATTATGGATTGTTATCGATAATTTAAATCAATAATTTTTAACTGGAAGAATAAGGCTTGGTTCTAGTTTCTATCTTTAAAGATGTAAATATATATATATATGAAGCTTGTTCCACTACCTACATAAAAATTATAATCATTTATGGTGTATTATAATTTTTTTAAATGTATTGAGGTTATTACATATCAAAATAAATGGGAAACCTCAAGTAATCTATCCTGAGTAAAGAACCCATGAATAAGAATAAAACTCAATAGTTATACCATTCCAAGGGCATCCGTGTACATGTGATAACCTATGAAGGCCAACACTGGTACATGTAAAGAAAATAGGAAAATATCATATAGCGAAGAATTTTGACCCCCACTATAAGGAGGTTCCTATGGAATTTCATTCCCGACTCATTCCAAATCATAATATAAAAATGACTACACTAATATTGATCCATTTAAAATATTATTTCATTTATGTATGTATTATTCATTCATTAATACATAATTCCTGAAAAGAACAAAATGATTTCAATCAATTCATCTTCATCCTCTGGAATATTCTTCATGATTGAGTTCATATCTAGAAAGCATGTTTGAATTAGTTCTCCATACATAATATAGTAACCACTCATGATCTCATCATATCCTCTTTATTCATCATGGTTTATATACAAATTGGCTTCAAAAGATAGAATTTTTTATATCCTACTCATAAAAAACACTCCAAACCCTTTTGTGAAACTAAAAAATTGGTCAAAATTTTGGTACCATGAAAAAGAAAAAGGAATTTTTTATTAGAGAATCCCCTATAAAAATGTTTCAAACTTAAAGCTTTAGAAAATTATTAGGAATTTTTTGGATAATTGACTATGATAAATTATGAAGCCCAATTTGTGTATTCTAGTTTTCTAGGGTTGAATTCATACTGTACATGAAAGTACATGAGATGCCAAAATAGATTCATGAGGATTAAAAAATAATATATCTTGGTGTTTTTCTATCTTGTGGTATTATTATAAATAAATGATAAATAGAATTGTGTTGTTGAACATGATGATACATTTAGTGTTTCATGGGGATATTTTAGCAATGATTTTAGGGTGATTAAATTTTGAAACACTACATAAATAATCAGTTAAATATTCATACAAATATTCAAAAATATCATGCGTCCATTTTTAAAATATTTTATATTGATAAATTCTATAGGAATTTCATGGTTTATTAGTAATTCCATTATGTTCATGGTCCATGAAAATGATAATTATTTTTTAAAAGGAAGAAAATCATCGAGTTTTTTTAGTGGTAATTTCTCATTGGTTTTTTATTTTCCAAAATGAAAACATTGATTATAGTAATATTTTTTATGAAGGTTTTACAGATGATGAGATAGTTAAGGATTCACTTTTAAAAATTATTATATAGGTTCTCTATCATACGATTGAGAAGAATAAGAAGAGGATACAAAAGGAAGGGTTCTGGGGAAACTAGAGAATATGTACATAATAATAGATATATCATATTATAGGGATATGTATGGACAACAAATAAAAATTTATCAACCCTCAAACACCATAAAATTATCATCATGTCAATGGAAATAAGAGGAGATTTACAATAATGGATATAAAAGAAGATCCACTACCAAATCTATGAAAAAATAGATCGTTAGAATTTCTATTTTGGATATTTGAATAAGTTCTAAAAACTATCCTTGGAAAGAATGTTATGTCTGGTAAAATCATGAATAATTTTCCAATGTATGATTTTATTCAATGATCTTTCATTGAAATATAGAATTGATGTTTTTTGAATGGTGGTTCATAACATTCTGGTGAAGGACTTGTTTATAGAAAAAAACATAATCAACCCACACTTAGGGAGATCAACTAACATTATGTAATAATGGTCATTATACTATGTGCAAATGTTTTTCTCCAATGGGGTTGGGAGTGATGGAGTGAACTATCTGGGAATTCATCATAGGGATATATTTCATCTAACCTAAATATTATTATGATGATTCATCATTAGAAGGAGTCTCCTACCCAAAATTCCACAAGCATCAAGATTAGTAATTTGGGTGTTTCAAAACACTTTCAATTACATTCATGATATATTATCCTTTAGTGGGGAACCAAATTAAACCCCAATCTGCAGTGTGTGATTTCATTACATACTCTTAATATTATCATTATTTTATAAATCAGGTAAAATATAATCACATTATGGCTTTATAATATATACCTATTTAAATTATTTCATATTAACCTAAAGTGAAATTGTGGTGACCCACATAAATAATATTTTATGATCTATTAGGTTTGAGAGAGTATACAGAAATATCTGTAACTTTGATAATGTTTTGATAACCAATATCACCCCTGCTAATTATATCTCTAAAATATATTCCTTTTTTCCCAACAAGACGACATTTAACATGAGTTCGGAAATAAAACTCATATACCATTAGGGTAATCTCAATTAAACCTCCAACCCTTTTTATGGAGTTATTTACTTTACGAAAAGTGCAACTAATCTCACCTGAGAACATCAAATCCCATCCTTCCATTTTCAAAAAAAAATATTATTGATAATATATGACATAATAATTAACAAAAAAATTATGGTAAGGACCCTTACTACCCATTAATATTGTTAATAATGGAGATACATAATTTATTATTTCAATAGAACCATCAGTGTCCCCAAAATCTCCAAAAACAATAAATAATATTCTCATAGTGACATGCCCATTTTACCTTCACAAAAACATATTAAATGATCCTCTCAGGACCTCCTTACTCTAATTAGAAAAATATACCCATGTTTTAGGATTATTCCAAAACAATCTAGTGGAATATTCACTCAAACTCTCAGTTAATAAGAATAAATCAGTAGATCTGAAAATACGAAAGAAATTTAGGATGAATTGCCCTAGAGTATTAGATCTCCCTCATGTATTTCCACTAGTAAAATTTCAAAATATTTATATAATTACTACGTGATATATCCCATAGAGAAAAGTGGAGTTGAAATATACCCTTCATTAGTGATCACCCTACTATACAGGGTGTGCAACATAATAAAATCCTCATAAAAACAATTTTTAATCCTTTAGTTAATATTTTTAAATATTTTTTGAAACATTATTCACCACCAATCACATAATGTCCCCCATGTGGTTAAAAATAAAGCGTCACACATGGGTGTTAATTCATATTTGTGGATTCCTCTGTATGGGTCCATCAAAGTAGGATTCACTACACATACATGTATTTTTACCATGTCATGGGATTCCCCATATATGGTTTACCTAATATAATGGGATCCCCTCTCCCCCAACTTAATAATATTTCCCACATAATTATGTAGGTATCACCCAGTAAAAGGGAATTTACCCATTGATGGGGATGTTCCCCTATGTAGTGATGGTGATATATGATCTACCCACATAGGTGACCCACAAAAGGGTGACTATGTAGTGTACTTTCTTAAATGAGTCACCCACATTAGTGTGACCATATGGGGGTCTTTCATACCCTTTAATCCTTTTATAAGGATAAAAAGTTTCATTTTTTGGCTATTTCCATGCCACATAAGGGGTTTCGATCCTAACAATGATCAATGTGAGGGTTACCCATATAAGGGTGGATTATATAAAAGTCACCCAATATTGGGGTTACACATTATACTGGGCTAGTATGGGGATCAACCTAAAATAATTCTCTCAAGAACCAAAGTCATTACATTACCATAAAACCATATTTAATGAAGTCATGTATGTAATCCCGGCCATATATTCTTAATCTAAATTATGGTACTCTTAATGACCCCTTCATCAGCAATAAAATATCATTTTTCCTATGAAATTCATAAATAATAGAAACATAGGTATTTACATTGTTAACCTTGGTGATTTGGTTTAAATATTTCAATAAATATAAAAATAATTGATCAACATAACCACATAACATTAATATTTAGTTTATAGTGGAATCTCAACTAACATTGATTTTTAGAATATCTAGGTTTGGATTTCCTATACTCCTGTGTGGATGGGGCTTTTGATTCACATATAGTTCACACTCCTTAATAAATCATCATAGATGTTGTCAAAATTTTGGGAAATATGGACTTTATATAATTAATTAATAGATTATTTATGATTTAATCAGATGTAACTACATAGGTATTTGAGTCCCTTTTAGTAAGGTGAGAGACTTGGAAAGAAGCAGGGATCAATGGTCTATGTGAAATGACACTAAGGAAGGTAGGGAGTGTTGTTTACATATGGAAATGGTATATTTTTTTACTCTAGAATTTATTGTGTGATGTGATTTGTTATTAGGTCCCCCACA
This sequence comes from Viscum album, assembly GCA_963277665.1. Lineage (NCBI taxonomy): Eukaryota > Viridiplantae > Streptophyta > Magnoliopsida > Santalales > Viscaceae > Viscum > Viscum album. The sequence goes on from OY728152.1 coordinate 1,380,787,853, forward strand.
ATGGTAATTTTAGTCTGTCTCAAAGAATTTTGTGGAATTATATCATTCCTAAAATTTGAGCACAAATAAATGTAAATATAAATATAAGGTATATCCCTAGAACAAATTGACTACTAATTTAAATATGATAGAAATAAAAATCCATATATCCTTCAATATATTTATTTGGATTGGGATTTAAATATATATGACAGACTATTATCATCAAGTCGATACTTCTTTTTATGAGAATGGTGTGTATGTTGGGACTCAAAAAGTGATGTCCCGTATCCCAAAGGACCTATGAGGGAATGTATATTATTTAAACTTATGAAAAAAATTAATATATTAATTTGAAAATTTAATTAGTTAATCTCAAGGTTGATCTGAGGATTCAACTACACAAGGATTGTTATAATTAAACCTCAAGCAATTTATTGAGGATGATTATTCAAAATTCAATTTAAAAGAACATTAATATTAAATATTTTTTCTCCATAACAATTTTGGTGTAAAATGTTTTGATGATGAATTTTGTTGAAAAAATGAAATACAAGATATTTTCACTAAACTGTGGTTTTAGGATTATTTTCAAAATTTTAATTTGATAATGAAAGTGTAAAATTACTCTACTAAAGTCTAAGAAATGGTAACTTAATCCCCTCACATATTTTCATTGGATTATTATTATCAAAGGGGAGAGGAAAAAACAAATTCATATAATATGAATTAAATGAAATAGATAATATATTTATTGGGTGACTTTAAGATGTGTAAGTGGTGAGGTCACATTGTGTGTGTGTGTGTCAGATAATTGGGAATTGATCTAAAAATGATATTGATAATTCTCTTAGGTTATTGTTATAAAATATATTATTGAACAATTCTTTGAGTTGGAATAAAATTTTTACATTTAATTTGATCTTAGTTCATTTGATGAATTTTGAAAAAATAGATCCATGTTAGTTAATTGGAAAATATGAATTTTTTATTCAATTTTTCTGGTTTTCTATAATGTTTCTTTATTTTACAGTGTATTATATACAAAGGATGATTCATTTTCATGTATTTTAATAAGATACATATAGGGATTGTTGAGACCATGAATAAATATGATATTTAAATCTAATGCACTTCGGTCCATGGGGTAGTTATTAAGACCAATTGAGGGTTTGTTTTATTTTTGAGAAAAAGTATATGAGGAACAATTATATAATGTAAGATGCATATATTTTTCTTCATGTGTATTTTTTCAAACATAAATAATGTTGAATGTCAAATTTTATATGGTGTTTCATTTTTGGATAATTTCATATCAAAGTATTGGAGTATTTAAAGGGACATGGAATGCGTTTTAGGTTTAATTCATGTCTATAAAGAATATTTCTAGTTAAATTTTGTGTTCTTGGTTAATAATGAATTTGGTAAATTAATTTTCATGTAAGAGTAACTTTTCTTATCCATAATGGATAGTATAGTTCTACGAAGATGGTTAGGAAATTTTATAACCTGAAACATAAGGGCCACTCTTTGATAAATTATGGTCACTAAATATTTGGTAGGCATGAATTCTATTCTATGTAAGTATTTAAAGGAAAATAAAAAATGATATGTTTTTATTGATTCAAGGAAAATGAAACACATATACATTCATGTACATAATATGTAAGGGACGATCTGAGTTAAATGAATAAAATTACAATTGATTTGTATTGTATGATAGTAGGATTGATCCCTAGAAAATTAAATACATAAACGTTTATTTTTCTATTTTTTAGGTGTTTATTTGAGGTAAACACAATATGTAATGGTTTATCTCTCTAATATGAAAAGGTTGTATAATGTTTCATTACAGTATAGAAAAGTTAGAAAATGTTTTAATAGGAAATATAATGGATAAACAACTATATATAGTGATATATAATATTCAGTTAATTTTTTATGGTGATATGTAAGGGATACACAATACATAATGGAAAATATATATATTTAATATAAGTTTAGTTTGGGTGAATGGGGAAGAAGTTTAAAACTAAACGCATGGAAAATGAATTTTTGTAATCTATATAACTCAAAGGGACGCAAAAATTATTTAATATGTACCTAAATAAATCCATGATAGATTATTAAAATTTATTTCAATTATTATTCATGTTTAATTATTAGGTATATTGATCAACAATGATCATTAATATATTGAAAATATCAAAAAAAGTTCATTATTTTAAGGATGATACTATGGAATGTTTAGACTTTTTATATTTTAAGGTCCACATGGTATTAAAAACATTATATGAATGATCAAATATTTATATTAATATTGAATTATAATTAAAAAATATAAAATAGAAAAATTTGAAAAAAATCGATGTATTCATTTAACATGACTAATTATGCAGTCCATATAGAAACCATTCGGGTCGTTGAGTTGCTATGTGACCTCCAATTAAATACATTTGAAAAGAAACCATGTACTTCCTATGAAATAAATAATCAATTACTTGGGGTCCACCATTAACATTATATTTTATTATTAGATGATAATTTTTGGCACATATTATGGTTATTTTATGTTCCCCCATCATTTACAGAGCTACAACAAGCTTTGTATGAGATAAAATACCTCCTCTATGGCTTTCCATTTCATGTAATGAGTAATTATGTTCCAAATTTAATTTTCTAACACGTTTCATAATAGAAACCATTGTTCATTTAATATCGTATTTGAGTTCATTGGGACATTTTAATAGGTTAAATAGAGTATTTGGATATATTTCTATAAGTTTTCTCAAATGTAAAACTCCAATGAGGAAATAATTGGATCCTCACAAAGGAATTTTTTTGTAAGTAACCTCATAGAGAATATCTTTTACGTATGATCCTTTTTTTATTAACCTCATGAAATAATTTAGTAGAGGGATACATTTATTAATTTCCATTATGATTTATCCTTAAAATCTCACATTATATGGGCATGCCTTTCACCTTTTATACAACATCCATTTTATGTGATTTGGGAGTTGTTGATGGTACCCACTATAAAAAGGTTAATAGACTATGATCATAGGGTATTATAGAAACGCATTTTATTGATTTTGAATAACTTAAATAGTGTGAAAATGGACCCCAATAATTTCTTATCATCCACCCATGTTATCAACTTGGGCTGCATCAACTCAAATGACCATCATGGATAAAAAAATTTAATGTCAAATGCACCAAAAAGAAAAACTAATACCTCTACCAAAACCAAATGAATTGAATTATAAATTTATCACATGTATAAAAACCCCTTACCATAACATTTTACTACTTTTGAATGGATTCATTATAAATCTCATTCTAAACAACTAGAATACTCATGGTTGACACCATCATATATTTCCATGATAATGAGGATCCATATCATTATGGTATAAGAATGGTATCATTTGGCTAAACATGTTCATCATAACTCTCTATTTGATATATTGATCCATGATATCAAAGAGTTCCTTATAATTTTTTAGCTAAATACAAGTTCCCATTGATGATTTCATCATAAAAAAATATTAATAATTTAGGATAACCCATATAGAGGAAGCATGTACCAATGTGTATTACCCACTAATTAAATTCTTATTCCTATGTAGAATCAAGGACCTATTTCTTGATATAATACCCAATAATTTCTTCATCTGGTGAAGCCACATATGTGCACCTAAGGAGATATTCTACCATTGGGCATAAATTGTGTAAGCCCTACATAAATATCCTTACTTTTCCCATATAATAAGTGGACCTACTCTAAAGGATTATGGCCTAATAGGCTATGCAATAATTAATGATTGAATCAGAATCATTAATTAATTAATAGATCAGGTCATCTAATACATATTCCCCACTCAATCCATTATTTCCACCATTTTCAATACACATACGCCGTAGTCACACAACGTTAAAATACATTGTATATCCTAGATATTTTAAAAGTGTAACATCATATTGATACTGTATATGAAATGTAGCACCATGATTTTAGGATAATTTAACACCCATGGAATTAAATATATATTCATTTTTAGAGAAATATAATCCATTCATTAGATTGCAATGCACTCAACTCGTTCATTTAATCAGACTCAGAGACGATTAAAATATTATGAATTAAACATGACCATTATATCTTATAAATTATATTGGTGGATTTGAATAATAATTTCTAAATGTTGAAAATTATATGGTTTAGAAATTTTTAAAATAAATTCAATATTTATCTATTTATTATAAATATAATAAAAATCATTTGAAATAAAAAGGAATGTTTTTTAAATATACTATATTTTTGTAAAATTATATCTAGTTGTATTTTGTGATAAAATATTAAATTATATTTATATAAAATTTAGAAAACTTAACTGAAAAATAATATTTGTTTTTAAAATCATATGATTAAAATTATACTAGTGTTTATTTTTTGATGATTATCTAAAATACCAATTTTTTGATTAATAGTGAAAATTAATAAATATTAATTGGAAAATAGATTTCATATTAAATTATATATAATTAAAAATTATATATTAAATTTTTTTAGATGTAAATTATTTTTCAGATATATATATACATATATATTAATATATTTTTTTTTCACTAGAATCATTTTCATATTGAATTTACACATAAAAACTTAGTAATATTTAAAGCATTTTCCCTTTGAAAACCCACATTATCATATCTTATATAGTGTTAATTTGAAATTAAATATTAACATATATATGTATATATATGTCACTACTAGAAATAATGGCATTTGCGTCGGGATGCCGTCGCTAATAGGCTTTTGTGACGGGGTCCCATCGCAAATAGCTCGTCACCGAAAACGACGTCACAACAACAATTTTTTGCGACGGGTCCATTGCTAAAGGTATTATTTGCGATGGAGATTCTTCCGTTGCAAATATTAGTTCGTATATTTATGAAAACTTTTAAAAATCGTAATTGCGACGGGCCCGTCGCAATTAGTTTTATAAAAAAAATTAAAAAATATTAATAATTTATTTTAATCAATATAATAATAATACTATTTGTGACGGGCATAGTATCCCGTCGCAAATACTAAAAAAATAAAAAACGAATAAATTATAAATATATTATTTTAATTAATATAATAATATTCCAATTATAATTCAAAAATAAAAAAATATTAATAAATTATTTTAATTAATATAATAATATATAAATATAATTAAAAAATAAAAAATAATAGAATATTAATAAATTATTTTAATTAATATAACAATATTATATTTATAATTAATAAATACAAAAATATTAATAAGTTATTTTAATTAATATAAAAATAATAGAATTATTTTACATTCAAATATTAAAATAATTCTAATATTACAAAAAACTATAATTAAATTATAATATTATAAAATTTTAATATATATATATATAATTTAATATTATAAAATATAAATAATATTATTATTCATATTAATATTTTTATTTCAAAATATAATATTATTAATATTTTATATTGAGATAGAAACTACGAATAGAATAAAAATTCATATTTTGATTTAACAAACTTTATAACATAAAAACAAACTCTAATATGAAGGAGGGGGAGGGGGATCTACAGATACTCGTGGAGGAAACTCCATCCCTAAAGCATGAGTGAGTCAGCGCATGTACTCCATCTTCTCCTGATTCTGCTGCTGCCACCGACTCATCTGCTTCTCGTACAGCTGCTGCTGGCGTCGACGCTCCTCCTCATGCTGCTACTACTGCTGATGCATCTGCTCCTGCTTCTATCGGAGACTCTCTATTAGTGAAGTGTTAGATCACAACTGATCCTCATACTATGTAGCAGAAGAAGATGCACGAGATCTTCTCGAGCTAGACGCCGACATCGCAGAACTGCCATAATAATCTACGGGAGTCAGTCAAGAGCTGATACCAACTACCCGACCCTTATCGAAGGCATACTGGGTGGCCTGAATCCATGCCGCCTCATCAATCTGACGGCTAGTGGTCTGATCTGATGACTCGGCCTGACTCTTAGGCTGGGTCTGTGATGTTGCGGCCTCATATGACTCCTATAGTTGCAATTTAAAATTAAAATTGTGAATATATTATATGCAGTTAATTTTTAAACATGAACGCAAATAATACTGACCACTATGTGACGCTGACGATCACCTCTGAGCTCCCCAGTAGAAGGATCACTATACATCCTCCGATATACGTCGTACTCCGTAATATCGGGGTGCTTGACAGCCTATAAGAATAAAAAATAAACTATTAATATTTATAGTTATATAAAATATTTATAAATAATGTACATACCAGATGTTGTCTATGAGTACTAAAAGTACGACTCCCAGCTCAATGAGTCACCTCCTGTCTCCCCCGATTTTGCCTCCCCACCGATGATGTCCTCAGAAAGATATCACTCAACCAGTGCGCACATAATCCATCCCATACATGGGATGATATGTACTCTGGTCGGTGTACTCTATATGACTCGTCAAAAACTGACACTCCTGCTTTCTTTATGGAAGCTTTTCATAAATTGTGCAAAAACTGACGAAAGCGATCACGCATGGCCACCTCCCAAGCCTCGTGGATGGCGTCACGCATGGTATCCTCGATCGGATACCGTAAACCCTACAAATAAATCAAAATATCAAGTTAGAAATGAAATAATTTTCAAAATAAAAATTATTTATTTATGTACGTACTAACTAATGGCCGAACATGTCCTGCTGCACATCAATGGGAATCTGCTCCCATGTGGTCCAAGTCTGAGAGAAATAGTTGCGCAAAATAGCACTGCCCTGTTCGACTGCTATATGCGGAAAACTGTAAAAATAATAAACATTTATTATGTGAATATATTAATGAAATATTAGTCAAATCCACAGGTTATCACACAGGTTATTACACCTCTGGGTGCGTGGATCAAACCCAAGACGTGGACGTCACTCGGGGACGGGGTCAGGAATCATCAATCGTGAAAGACCGCGCCCCCTCCACGTACTCCCTGGAGCGCCTGCAGGATGAGGGTCATCTGCCAGCAACTCATCCGCATCGAAAGGCAGGTCGGCATCCGCCAACTCACGAAATGTGTCGTCGTCCATCTAAAATAGAAAATGTTAATGTTGTTAGCAAATAATTGATAATTACTATTATATATACATATATATTATTTATGATTGTATATAACTACCATGAAATTCTATCAGTGTTCATCTTCATCATCATCTTCATATATGTCAATGTCAACTTCATATTCCTCCTCAACATCATCGATATCCATTCGAGTTCCACTTGCTTCATCTCTTACTATTTCAAATTCATATGTGACATCATTAACATCATCGTCATCACCCACTCTTAAATGTGGGGTGTCGTCATCGATACTCATGTCTCTTTGTAAAAAATATTGATTTTGAGTACTCTCTTTAAAAACATCAATTCTTTGCACATCAGTGAAATCACATTCACTTAGACTAAACTGATTGTCTCGAATTTTGATTTTTATTATACTCCACCAATCAGTCAACTATCTTGATGTAGCATAGTACTTTGCATAATAAACATGATGTGCCTGTTGAGCCAATAAGAATGGTTCATTTACTGCGAGAACACTTTTACATTTAATATCGATGATTCCATGAGTCGGATGAACACTCATGCCTCTCTCTGTATCCAACCACCGACATTTGAAGATGGTTATGTAATGTTGTCCAAGATAACAGAGTTCAATGATTTCATCAAGTATGCCATAAAAGTCAACTTCATTTTCTCGATGATGAGATCCTTTCAAGCTAACTCTACTGTTCATTGTTTTTTTTGATTCCCCATATGCATGTGTCTGAAATCGAAATCCATTCACCACATATGCATTATAAATTTTAACAAGTTTGGAAGGTGGGTTACTCAATATACATAGCCATTTGTCAATTTTATTAGCATGTCGAGACACCTGAAAATTTTTGAAATAATTATCAATATAGTAAACTATACATTGAATGAGTTTCTAAAAGATAACGAAATTATGTTACCAGTTTTTGAAACCACTCAGAGAAATTTTTCTGTCGGCGTTCTTTGAGAGCAGCTGCTGTAATGTGTGGAATTTGTTTCTTGATATGATTATCATACAACCTAAAAAACAATGTTATTTACTGTAACATAAATGATAGAATAAGTGATATAAACACTTATAGTACAACTGATGTCATCTCTTCACAGTTGAGCAGAACATACGTATGAGCTCTGTGATGTTCATCATCCGAAAGCCAGCATTCATAAACTCTACCAAAACCATGCTCTAGCTGGTTGAAAACAGATAATCGATTGTCAATTTCATCAATATTCCTCTCCTTCCGTCCCATTCAGTTGTGTTTTGAAGGATACTCAGATTCAAAATAATGGGGGCAGAAAAAAGATATTTCCTCTTGAAAATAAGCTTCGGCAATAGATCCTTAAACAGATGCTTTGTTACGTACTTTTCTTTTCAATTTTTGCATGAATCTTTCAAATGGGTACATCCATCGAAATTGTACAGGACCTCCACATTTGGATTCATATGGAAAATGTAACATCAAATGTTCCATTTATTCGAAGAGAGACGGCGGAAATATTTTTTCCAGTTTACATATAATTACAACAACATCTTCTTCAAGATTGCATAGAGCATCATAATCTACTGTAACCGCAAAAATTTCCCGAAAAAAATGAGACATGTCTGTTATGGAATCCCAAATCACAGAATTCAACAGACCTCTTAATCCAATGGGTAGAAGTCTTTCCATTATAACATGAATATCATGACTTTTTAATCCAGTAATATGAAAATTCTTTACACATCTACCCAAATTGGAAGCACATCCATCTGGAAGTCTCAAATCTGCAATCCACTGACAAAATAATAAACGGTTTTCTTTAGACAGTGTATAAGCTGCTTTTGGTTTCAGTAACCTTTCTGTTATGACATTCTCAAACAGTTCCAGTTCTGGACGCCTGCAAATTTGGGCAAGATCTAAAGGTGCATTTACATTGTCTTTGCTCTTCCCTGGCGTATCCAAAACTGTATGAAATAAATTGTCAAAACAGTTCTTCTCAATATGCATGACATCCAACATGTGGCGGACACAACAAATCAGACCACTATGGAAAATCCCAAAATATGCTACGTTTAATCCAATTGTGTTCTTTCCCAAAACCAGAAATTTTCTGTTGGTTTATTGTGGGACCAAAAGTGATATGAGGTAATGAAAATACAACTAATTTTAACTCCGAACCTGATAGCATTTTTTGAGGTCCATCCCTTTCAATTGTTCCTTTTCTGAAATGAGATCTATTTCTGCGAAAAGGATGATCAGCTGGTAGAAATCTGCGATGACAGTCAAAATAACAAGGTTTCTTTCCATGAATGAGCAGAAATGCTTTGTTCTCTCCCATACAGTAAGGACATGATTTCTGACCATGTGTACTCCATCCAGATAACATCCCATAAGATGGGAAGTCACTAATTGTCCACATCAATGCTTCTCTCAGTATTAAATTTTGTTTCGTAGCAACATCATATGTGCTAACACCAGTACACCACAATAAACTTAATTCATCAATCAATGGTTTCAAATAAACATCAATATTTTTCTTCGGATGTCCTGGAATTAGTAATGTCAAAAAGATATATGGCTCCTTCATCAACATCCATGGAGGTAAATTGTACGGAGTTAAAAAAACAGGCCAACATGAATATTGACTACCATAAGATCCGAATGGAAAGAAACCATCAATGGAAAGGACCAGTCGAACATTTCTAGCTTCTAAAGAAAAGGATGGATGCACTCTATCAAAATGTTTCCATGAATCACCATCTGCTGGATGATTCAAACATTTATCGGTTGAAATATTCGCTTTATTCCATGACATCATTGTCGTTGTATTCTTAGACATGAATAAACGCTTAAGTCTGGATGTAAGCGGAAAATATCTCAACTGTTTTATAGGAATCAAACCAGACTTCCCATGTTTCCCTTCTTTATATCTCAGTTTCCCACATGTGGGAAAACTATCCAACGACTCATTTTCCCCAGAATATAAAATGCAGTCATTTGAACATGGATGAATCTTCTGACAAGTAAGTCCCCAATTTCGAACCAACCTCTTACTCTCATAATAATTTGCAGGCAAAACATTTCCTTCGGGTAACATTGTTTTAAGCAAAGAAAATATCTGGTCAAAATAGGTGTTTGACATTCCGTTATCTGATTTGATAGCCATAAATTTTGCAACTGCTTCTAATTTTCTCATATTGCAGCTAGGATACAATGCATCCTCAGCAGACCTCAACAACTCATAAAATTCAGACGGTGCCAACTCAGGATTTGAATCTATATCAGCCAGAGTTTCTGTATGTTGAACAGATGAACCTGCAACATCATGTACTAAATCTTGAAACTGGGAAGGATCTGGAATCAAGTTGGTATCACCTACTCTGGAACTACATTCAGCGTGTCGATACCAAAAAAAATAATCTGGTTGAAAACCAAAATTCAAGAGACGCCCCCCCACTTTTTCAAACATGTCAAACGTTCTCAATGCACATTTTCTACAAGGGAATTTTATTTTGTCCTATGAAACAAATTCTAAATTTGATGCCGCAAATGACAAAAAAGTCTCCACACCCTTTATATATACTGGATTTAAACCAGAACCATTTGGATTTCTACGTTGATTTATCCATATACAGTCATCTAATAATTACTGTTGACGACCTCGTTGTTCCATATTTTTCTATAAAATATAAAAGCATTACTAGTTTTGAATAATTGGTTAGAAAAAACACTCAAGCAAAGATTGAATATGTTGAGAATAAATCAAAACATGTTACAAATATTGATAATTTTAATATTATATTGATTTTTTATTATTTTAATAAGACTAATATAATTTTTTCATAAATATTAATTATATAATAATAACATTATTACATTATTAGTATATTATTTTATTAATATTGGAATAATATAATTTTCTATATTATATACAATTCTCCTTTCATCTGTGTGTTTAACATTCTGTCTCCACATGTAATATTTGCATTCACTTTCTCCTCTCCATTGGCGAGTATGTTGATAATTTTGAAAAAGAATGCAAATATTACATGTGGAGACAGAAAACACACAGTTGAAAATAGAATTGTATATAATATAAAAAATTATATGATTTTAATATTAATAATAAAATATAAAAATAATGCAATAATGTTATTATTCCTAAATATTGGTAATTATTCCAAATTATTGGTAATTCTTCCTAATTATTGGTAAATATTGGTAATTATTACTTATTATTGGTAATTATTACTAATTATTGGTAATTATTACTAATTATTGGTAATTATTACTAATTATTTGTAATTATTACTAATTATTGATAATTATTACTAATTATTGGTAATTATTACTAATTATTGGTAATTATTACTAATTATTGGTAATTATTATTAATTATTGGTAATTATTACTAATTATTGGTAATTATTACTAATTATTACTAATTATTGGTAATTATTGGTAATTATTACTAATTATTGGTAATTATAACTAATTATAACTAATTATTCCTAATTATTACTAATTATTGGTAATTATTACTAATTATTGATAATTATTACTAATTATTGGTAATTATTCCTAATTATTGGTAATTATTCCTAATTATTGGTAATTATTACTAATTAATGGTAATTATTACTAATTATTGGTAATTATTCCTAATTATTTGTAATTATTCCTTATTACTGGTAATTATTCCTAATTATTGGTAATTATTACTAATTATTGGTAATTATTACTAATTATTGGTAATTATTGGTAATTATTGGTAATTATTACTAATTATTGGTAATTATTACTAATTATTGGTAATTATTGGTAATTATTGGTAATTATTGGTAATTATTACTAATTTTGGTAATTATTACTAATTATTGGTAATTATTACTAATTATTGGAAATTATTACTAATTATTGGTAATTATTATTAATTATTACTAATTATTGGTAATTATCGGTAATTATTACTAATTATTGGTAATTATTCCTAATAATTACTATTTATTCATAATTATTACTAATTATTGGTAATTATTACTAATTATTGGTAATTATTACTAATTATTGCTAATTATTACTAATTATTGTAATTATTACTAGTTATTTGTAATTATTACTAATTATTGGTAATTATTATTAATTATTACTAATTATTACTAATTATTACTAATTATTACTAATTATTGGTAGTTATTACTAATTATTGGTAATTATTACTAATTATTACGAATTTTTACTAATTATTATTAACTTTTACTAATTTTTACTAATTATTACTAATTATTACTAATTATTACTAATTATTATTAATTATTACTAATTATTACTAATTTTTACTAATTATTTGTAATTAATACTAATTATTTGTAATTATTACTAATTATTGGTAATTATTACTAATTATTGGTAATTATTACAAATTATTACGAATTATTACTAATTATTGGTTAGTATTACTAATTTTTACTAATTATTGGTAATTATTATTAATTATTACTAATTAGTGGTAATTATTGGTAATTATTTCGAATTATTACTAATTATTGGTAATTATTACTAATTAGTACCAATTATTACTAATTATTGGTAATTATTTGAAATTATTGGTAATTATTACTAATTATGGATAATTATTGGTAATTATTACTAATTATGGATAATTATTGATAATTATTACAAATTATTGGTAATTATTTGTAATTATTACTAATTATTGGTAATTATTAATAATTATTGCTAATTATTGGAAATTATTGTTAATTATTACTAATTATTGGTAATTATTGGTAATTATTACTAATTATTCCAAATTATTGGTAATTATTACTCATTATTACTATTTAGTACTAAATATTGGTAATTATTACTAATTATTACGAATTAATTCTAATTAATAGTAATTATTAGTAATTATTACTAATTATTTGTAATTATTGGAAATTATTACTAATTATTGGTAATTATTGGTAATTATTACTAATTATTCCTAATTATTGGTATTTATTACTAATTATAAGTATTTATTCTTAATTATTGGTAATTATTACTAATTATTCCTAATTACCATTAACTATGAACAATGAATACTAATAATTTAAATTTATTAGGTAACAAAACAATCTAAAGATAATTAAATTAAAACTAATTAAGAATAATTGAAACTAATAAAAAATTTAAAATAAATATTAAATTAAAATGAACATAAATACCTTTAAAATTGATCTAAGGTTGATCTCTGATTGTTGTGGAAAACTTCAATATCAACTCCGTGAAAAAAAATTAAACTTAAGAAACGCTGAACTCTAAAAATAGAGTTTTGAGAGAAGTAGAAGATGGAGTTTGAGAATGAATGAAAAAAATGGATGGGGGGTATTTATAGGTTAGATTATTTGCAACGGGTGTATTTGCGACGGGTATCCCATCGCAAATAGTATTATTTGTGACGGTATTCGTCGCAAATACCGTAGCCCGCATTTATTACGGTCAACAGTTAAACAGTTATTTGCGACGGGTCCCGTCGCAAATAATAACCTGCCGACATACTATTTGGGACAGAGGTATATTCCCGTCGCAAATAGCTTTCCCGCGATATGGTGCGTAAAGCGCACCAGTCCTTTTGCGACTGGGAAAGTGATCCCGTCGCAAATAAGTAGTTATTTGGGACAGGGGAAACCCCCCGTCGCAAATAACTTTCAAACGGAGCTATTTGCGACGAGATTTATCCCTGTCGCAAATAACCCGTCGCAAATACCCTTTTTTCCCGTAGTGTGTGAATGGAATTTGGAAAAATGAATTTGGTATTTGGAATAAGAATAATTAATTGCATATAATAAGTTAAAATTTATTTCTTATAATAATGAATAGGAAAAACAGTAAAAAAAATATTTACTACTGTTAAGGTTAAAGTGAACATAACGGTTAAAATGACCGTCCAAAATATATGTAAATTTCTTGACGTAAATATTTCCACCATTTACTTCTGATGTGCGAATTTAGAATCATTTATAAGATTTTTTCAATTCAACAAATTTATCATTTTGGATTCATTTGAGAAATTTCCATGTAATTTGCAAGAACCTCCTATTTCCCCACATATAAAAGGAAACTCCTCCCTTCTCTTATTCATTCCTATTATGCCAATTTTCATGACCAAACCCCTAAAAAATACACTCCATGATTCCTTATCCCAATTATATATCTTCTTTTCTTCCAAAATAACAAACCCTTGGTTCTATAAGAAGTTATATAAAGGAGATCACTCTAAGAGAAGATAGTTGTCATCACTAAGTAAATTATTTTTCATTATTATTTTACAACCATAAGATATATATTAAAAAATCCAATAAATTAACAGTATTATATCATATATTTTTGTATATTTTTATTATAAGATTATATTAATCTATATCCACTTCCATCAAATGGAAACGAAATTATTAATCATGTCTAAGGGAAACTTCCACCTCCCAAACTGCGGCAACTAATTTTCCATAGGCACATATCATGGTTGGATATTAGGATTATTTTGTTTGATATATACTATTAATGAAATATTTATACTTCTCTAAAAATACGGACACATATACCTTCTTACATTCCATCACATTTAAAATAAGACAATGTTGCTCGTGTGTACAATAGACTAGCTACTCACGAAGCATGGCAATTATTTTCTCACTAAGACATTACATGGAATATAATAAGGATACGTTTAGTGGATTTATTTTATATACATTACATTATATTGATTAGAAAAAATTAGTATTTGAAACACTTCCTAAACCATTCACTACTTAAAACAATGATATCATAACTACCGCGTACATATAACCACCTATTTTCACGAAGGTATGTTATTCATTTTCTATTTCCAAATTTAAAAAATAATTATTAGAATGAATAAGTTAAGAAAAATTAAGATTTATTAAAATTATAAAATTTTGTATATGATAGAACTACTTCTTATAAATAATAATCAGGACATTCATCAAATGTCACCCTTGAGAAAATAATTCAATTAACACTGGTAACAATGAAAACAAGGGAATATTATTAAAAAAATTTGGAAAATAGATATAAGAGGGTAATATATGGTTTTATATATATTATTAGGGTTATTTAATATATTTATAATAATCCAATATTTATTATACCTATGGTTCAAACACATATGAATGAATTCAATCTATAGTTAATAGTTTCTCAACAAAATTTTACTTCTATGAGACATACACCATATTGACCACCTATTTCATTTAATGGGGTATATATTGCCAAATTTTATTTTATATATCATGAAAAATATTCTTCTCATTGTACTTAAATTTTTATTTTATGTCATTTAATTCATGGGGATTATGATTTAAAATTATATAAGTAGTAATTCTTTCCCTCACAATCTCATCCTTATTATAGATCGTTTTTATTTAAATTTCCCTTAGTGAAATAATATGATATTTATTTCATAAAAAAATATAATTCATTATCCTAGAATTATTTATAATTTTATTATTTAATATTACCATTATTCCACTCATTGTTATATAAAATGATTCAGAAATTTTTTTTAATAAAAAACGACATTATTTCTCTCCTTAGTCTAAAATCCTTGTTGTCAAAATTAATTTTTTCTAAAAATATTTTTAAAAATAATTAAATTATTAATATGATTTATTATTTTAAATTTTACACATTTATTTTTTTGAGGATTTTTTTCTCAAATAAATCATTGTGTCATTTTCAATAGAAGGGTTCTGTGGATATTACAGAAAACATAAAAGGAATCTTTGTTTTAATGAGTATGACGTGAATGATATTTTCCAAAGTCATGTCCAACATATTTTTAGAAGATTATTTGAGATGGTTTTAAGGTTATTTTATATTTAAATTATTTTGGATATGTTTTTGAAATATTATTTTTAAATATTATTTTCAAATTTCATTGGAAATATTCATTAAGAATGTATTCAATTTTATATTTGTATTATTTTTAAAAATCAGTTTTATGAACCTTTGGATTAAATATTATCCACTGGGGATATGTTGTATTGAAATAATCCATACTATTTCTCAATATGGTTTATGTTTAGTTTTAATGGGGATGTACAATTTTATTACCATTCACTATATTACTCATGATGGTTTATTTTAATGTTTATTGTTTAGGTTATGAATAAAATTTTGAATGTTAGTTTTTGAATATTAATGTTTAAGTTGATTATCTTTCACCGCCATTATATGTGTAATTCATTTGACATATTAATTAATTTTTGGAGATCATAATTACATATCCCATCAATTTATTTGTATGTAACAATAAACAAATTATAATGGGTATTTGGTTCAGTAAATACCCATTTATATAAGATATTTAAGAATGTTCTCTTAAGATTAATAAGTCTTAGCATGAAAAATTTATGGATTGATTATGATTTTCTGTATTATTTATTCCATAATTACTAATTATTTAATTGATATTCCATGGTATTATTTTATAAGTTAGAATATCCATTGTTAAATTTAAATATCATGTGATTGTTTATATTAAATTATTTAATCATCATTTATTCATTCAATGTTTTTATCATGTTGTTGATTAATTAGAATGTGTTTCTATTATATAATAGTTTTTATTGATCATGAATTATTTATTTATATTTTTTATTATACATATACCCTTACTAAGAATATAATTTCACCCCTTTTGTTGTCTTTCATTCCACATGATACTAGGATGTGTTTCTGATTGATATATAGGTATATAATAAGAGGACTACTAATGTTGTAGTCATTATGTTCATATTACAAGTTGGATTTAATTTATATTTATATTTTACAAATACTACAATATAATTTATTCATTTGGGGCGCGATACTTTGAACCTTGTTCTAATTTAAAAAATCAAACACCAACTATGAACTATTGGGATTAGGGCCATTATAGTTTGT
The DNA here is from genome assembly GCA_963277665.1 of Viscum album. Classification (NCBI taxonomy): domain Eukaryota; kingdom Viridiplantae; phylum Streptophyta; class Magnoliopsida; order Santalales; family Viscaceae; genus Viscum; species Viscum album. The sequence continues at coordinate 1,380,804,901 of OY728152.1, forward strand.
ATTAGAAGTAGTTTTGTGGAAACCTTTCTAACCAGATTTTGAAAAAATATATTAAGGAATATAATCATGTGTTTGAATATGAGTATAATTATAGAAAAATATATTATTGTTTTGGTAGGAAGATGTTATGTGGTTTTTCATAGAAATACATCTCTATCTAAATACTACAAGTTGAGGTGGTTCTAGAACATATATACCTTGGGGTTATAACTTCAAAAAGGGCACATTAGGATTGACCCAATTATCACCAGGTGTTTGAAAATAGTCCATATTGTGCACCTACATTGACACTCCATATATATTTTCTAAGGATATGGACAATTTTCATTACAAAACATTGTATATAATTCAAAATATAATTATATCACCAAAGAAACCATGTTTATATGGGATTCTCAATGTTAAAACTTTTCAATTCATGGTATTTTTTTCACTAGTTTTGGATTTATAAATTATATTTATTAATGTTTTGAAATGATATATCGAATTTCGTTATCTCTAAATGTATTCAAACAAAATAAATGGAATTTCTATCGATGCACATAATATAAAGAGTATAAATAATCATTTTGTTTATGGGCTTAATCCAATCCCTCAACAGTAACTTGTCTCACAAAAATTTATATCATATGTGTACATAGTATCATGTTGTAGCAAGGAAATGAAATATTTATCCATGTATTATCAATTAAAATGGAATAAAGAAAAAAATGGGTGGTATAGAAAAAATATATAAAAGGAAAAATGGAAAGAAGGATATTACCACAAGTGATACTCAGGGAAGGAATCCCCTTGTTACATAGAAAAAAAATAAAAGGAGTCTTCATCATGTGTGTGGAAAAAGTCAATCATTATCATGAATGAAAGGGTATGTGAGATTTCCTCAATGTATAGTGCTATAAATATAAGGACACAGGGAACTATTTTTTACTATTCCACAAGCATTAAGTAATTATACCTTAGAAGATGTTAAGGGACCATGGTCAAGCTTATTCCATTAATATTGACAAAGTGAAATTATTAATGTTCTTGTGTACTTGAATACAATAAAAATGTTTCAAATGTATTTTATTTAATATATTATCATTATAATAGTTATGAAATGTACGCAGATTGTACTAAAATACTATTTCAATAAGTATTTGATATCATATGTTAAATGGATCCAATGAATTGGGGAAACGATTCAATTTAAAGTTAAACTTATAGAAAACGCATGATTGTGGGATTATTAACCTTAATATGATACCAATGTTTAGATAGTAATGAAAATTATATTTTTATGATATTTTATTCATGAATATGAAATTGGGTACTGAATTTATGGTTTTTGTTATCTTTCAGGCATTTTACTTCTTGTTTAGTTCTATTGAACATATTCAATGAGATGAGATTTTATTTTTGTAAGAATTCATATTTTTATTATTTTTTTATAGTGATAAAGGTATTCACATATTTGTAATGTGACATTAGGAGCCACATTATATTATCAGGTGAATATAATGTTGATTTCATGACCCTACTTCTAAATCTGGTCATTCATATTTCAGACGTGCATTAAGCATAAATATATATGGAATGGATAATGTTGAACCTTGGGTTTTATTCTATAACTTGTTCTAACCATTTTGGATTTGGAATATAAATAATTATAGGTGGAAGTATTTATCATTATAATGATTTTACAAGTGAATAATAACTCATTCTGGATATTGATTTTATAATGTAAGAAATGAATTAGGGTTTTGATTGAAGTAGAAATAACTGTAGAATTTTTTCCCATGAAATAGAAATATATTAAGGTAATATTCCGTTGTTTATCGTATAGATAGTAATGGAACAACTCAACTCAATGAAAATGATTTCGAAAAAAATATTATCCTACTATCCTCATATTCGACGAAATAATGACCATTTAAATTGTCACAAATTTATTTCATTAGGTCTTTAATCTTCCATTGACCATTCATATTCTGGTGATCAATGATCTCTATCAGTCTCTATAACTATTTACACTTTTTTCCATGTCCTTATTTTCAATTCTCACTCATGTTCTCCTATATGTAGACCAAGTTATGTGTTATTCAAGATGACCTTGATTATTTCCTTTATCACTTATCAAGAGTAAGATTTTTTAACCCCAATCATGATGTGGAATTTAAATAAGAGGATTTTAAAATGCTAAACCCTTGAATATTAAAATCAAGATTAAATTGTCAAGAGACAATTTATATGAGTGGGGTAGATTGTAACATGTTAATATTTTAAAAGAAGTGAATCATAATTTATATAATATATGACACATAAAAAATCAGAGAAGATACTATAACAAATATATACTCTATGATATATTCATTTTTAAGTAAATTCTATCCACATGATAGAGTGTAATACCCACAACACTGGGTTTGAAAGAAACATTATACATTGTTAAAATATTACTAATTAAACATCTCCATTATAAGAAAGTAGTTAACTTTGTGGATTTTATATTATTAAATAAAATATAAAAATTTAAATATTTATAGATGTATAAATTATATTCAATAGTTATATATTGACTATAATTAAAATAATAATCATTTGAATGAAAAAAATTGTTCTCTGAAAAAAATTCTTCTAAGATGTGGTTTACTGGTTATTTGTATATATAATTTCAAATTAATTATTAACAATATTAGAATAAATATTTTTGAAAATAAACTATGTTATTGACATTATTATATCAAATTTTTTCCTAAGGGTGGATATATGACAATTATCTAAATTGATTATTTTTTTGATGAATATTATAAATACAATTTTATTTTTGAAAACATCATTTTAGTTTATCTTATTTATAAATTTATGTTTAATTTTAAAATATTATAAATTTTGAAAAATAAAAATATATATCTATTAATACAATATTTTAATTTGAATCATTTTCACATTGAATATTGATTTAAATATTTTGTGAACATTTGAACTTTTTCTCTTTGAAAACATGCATTCTAATCGCGTCAGTGGGATTAGTATTAAATGATATTTTCCTAAATCTATGATTTTAATTTAAAAAATTAATTTGATATTTGGAATAAGAATAATTTAAATTTTCTAATATGATCAAAATAATTATTTTTCCTCAATTAATAGTAAAAAAATTACAAATTATTTACTAGGGTTAAGATATAAATATGTTTACAATGGGTTAATCTAAGAAGATAAGGGTCAATATGACATACCAACTTTTAAAAATATAATTATATGGAAAAAATACACATTACCATCAACATTTTAGAATATAGTATTGTTTGGAATCTTTTTCATTTGAATGACCTTATTTTTTTATTTATTTGAAAAATTTCTTAGTAATTACTAGGTGTCATATCCCCATATATAATAGTGAACTCTCTCACATCTTGTATTCAATCTTCTCAATCCATTTTTCTTAATAAAATCCTAAAATAAATCAATCCCAAAAATAATTATCTACATTCTAGAGCTTTTGGAATTCCTAATAGACCAACCTTGGGTTTCTTAATAAGTAATCAAATGGTGTTTTCTCACAGTGAAGGTAATTGTATTCATTATTTCCACTACTAACATGATACTACTCATTTATTTTATTGATTTATTATCTTATTCTATATTTTTATTCATAGAAGCTTAGTTTTAGTAGTTTGAGGTCCATAGTGCCTTTTGTTTAATCTTTCTAGTTGTTTCACGGTTATACCACATGTTTAGGAAGAACCGTGTAGTGCTTGTGCAGTTGGGGTCTTTCATTTGAAATAGAAATTTTTCATGTTTTCAAAACTAGTTATAATGATTTGTTGAGATCCATAGTAGCTTGTCTGATCCCTTCATATTTGGATATAAGCAACCAGATAATAGGCTAATGGTCTTGCAAACCGTATGGCCAAACCATGTTTTCTTCCCAGGTTTAAGAAAATAAAAAAACAAAAAACAAAATAAAAATAAATGAAGTAAAATGAAATTAATAATTACAATATAATAAATGATTCTATTAATTTCAATATTTTTATTATAACCAAATATATTTCAATCCCCCTAACCCACTTGTCCTGAATCCCTATTCTATCTATCCTCTCTATAGCTAAATTCCACCCCTCCCTCTCGACTCCATATATCAAAAAATATTTCATGTGATTTTTTGGGGGTCCTTGGATGATTTATAAGGTAATATCTTTGTACTAGTATCCTTACATTTCATATAATTTTACCTCTTCCCATAGCCCCACTCCATTCAGAAGACCCCTAGGGTTTGCATTGATTGATGTTGTTATTTTTTTTGTTGGGGATTGAAACATGTCTCTCAAGTCATCTCTAGCAATTAATTGGTATTCTTCTTAATTTTAGATGCATGACAGAACATTTAAGTTCACCAACCACAATTTGTGGTCCTTTTTCTATGCCTTAATGTGTTATTAAAATTTTTATTGTGTTCTTCTTTTGATTTTGGGTTCCTTTTATTTTTATATTGCATAATATTCATCCTTGAAGAATTTTTGTGTCACCAGAGTCATAGGAAAGACACAAGCATATGAACAGGTAATAATATATATATATATATATATGTTCCCACTTTGTATATATTCACTCATGGAATTTTTTAATATATACAGAGGGGCTAGGCATGCTTATATATATGTGTGAAATATTCGTAAATTTATTATTTTAATGGGGTATATGAATCTATAGGAATATATGTAAGGACCCCCATGTACATATTTTTCCATGTGAATATGTCCATAAGGTCTAGGTGTGATTATATATATGTGATGGTGAATATGCATGAATGTGGAAAAAGGGAAGCTTCTAGTTTTGATTGTCAATGTTCTTCAAGTATGAGGTAGGTTCCCTATGTCTGAGCCTCTAATTATAATTCTTTGATTTATTGATGATTTTAAAACTATTTTTTATATTTATGTGTTATATATATATTAGGAAAAATTGATTGTTCCTCTTGAAATTTTTTTATTTTTGTAATTTTTATAAGCATGTTTACAAGCATTCCATTAATAATGTTGTATCCAAAATGACTAAATTTATTTGATAAATTATTTCTTATATGTGATGTGTATTTTTTAGATTTCAAAGGCTTTGGTAAAATGTTTTATCTAAAACTGGGCCTATTTGTATCCCAGATGTGTAGTTTAGTAACTATATGACTTGAAAGGCCCATTTGGAATCTTTAAAATATGAATGATATTTTTACCCTAGTTTTATGTAATAGGGTCAATATGGATAATATGTTGTCCATTTATAAAATTTTAGATGTTTTAGTAGTGCTGGGAAGTCCTAATGTTTACCTACCAATGATAGGGCCTAGACATAGATGGTTTCATAGTTTGGGTTGGGCATGAATGGAGGAATCTACGGGTTATGGTTAATGTCATGCATGTGAGGACATACTCATTATCCATTATACATTTATCATGGGATTCATGGGTTTCGTATAGAGGGTATAAGGATGATCTCTTATTAGTAACAATTATAAATATTAGTTCTCCCATGATTTTAGGATATCCCAGAGGGGCTTTTCCACTATTGAGGATATTTTATAGCATCCGGTTGGTTATAGAATATAGAATTACACCATATGTTGCAAGGTGAGTTTGAAATAAGTAAATCAAGAAATTTTTGAAAGGGATGTTGATGAAATTCCCATGATTATATATCTATATGTTCATATTTAATTTTTCATAAACTTTTACTCATTATCCCATGACACATGTGTCACACATACACAACATTCTTTTGTTTTATTGTAATTTTATAATGTTCTACCATTGAATTTTATTTCATATTAAAATACTTGTTCCAGAAATATTTTATTAAGAGAACTTTTTTGAACAAATTTTCATGTTTTGGAATCTATTTTACAAATTTATTGGAGAGGGGTTTTTCTTACAAATGGAATTTTGATTCTTATTTTTACAAGAGTGAAACAACATATTTTTATATGTCCTAGTTTAAAACTAATATGAATTGGATTTCTTTCTAATGGTAAGGTAGAGGGAATATTTTATTCAGGAATCCCAACATATTTTTACCCACATATTTATTTATTTTTGTTTTCATTTTTTTGGTATATATCCTTCTTGAATTCGGTTAATCTGGAGCGATGAATGTTTAGTTGTTTGTGGTGACCCACAAGGTGACATGGAGTTATGTTTAGTTTTATTTATTTAGGATGGTAATTTTTTATTGTTTAGTTTATATTTATTTTTTTCCTTGTGGATAAAATTAATCCTTATTGATTTATCTTTGAGGCCCAACACTAGTTTTCATATTAGGAGAATCAGGAATGCTTCTCAATCCTTGTTGTTGGATGTCTTGGGTGACTAGTTTTTAGTTGACACAAGTTCATTCGTGAATAAATATTATCAAAGAAGTCCATTTGTTATTTTTGGTGTGAGATAGAGTGGATATTCATTTTTAAATGATATAAGGTAAATTACAAGTTTGTTAATATTCTCCACCACTCATGACTAGACCTAAGTCACCAAGGGTAGTTCAGATTCATGTCTCTATTTTTTATGTTAGGTTTATGTTTTCAGTTATTTTTATTTTGATGAGATATTGTATATTTTGGGATGATAGTGGAAGTGAGATAGTGTTACAGAATAAGAATCCATGATGTAGAAGACCATATAGATCCCATTTTAATTTCTTAATATGCCTCTAGTGAGTAGAATATACTCAGTCCATGGTCTTAAAAACCATATGGAAATGGTATGCATGACCATTAGTTCTCTACATTAGCTTTTTTTATATAAGAGATGATTTATTATGAATTTAGTATGATTTAGTGTATTTTGAGAAGAAAATGATTATTGAAAATTGTATTTTTGTGTGAAAACTAGATTATAAAAGAGTTAAAGGAACCTTTTCAAATTTTATTTTCAGTTTCCTTGGTATAATGGAGAATGATTTTAATTTTTAATGGTTTTATAAGATGTTACATGAGATGTAAATTTGAAATGATTTATTTTTATAAAAAAAAGACACGTGTGGACCTTGGTATTTCTTACGAATTTTTATATCTGTGTGTGGGTGGGACATCCTTGATGGAACATATTCATATATGACATAAGACTAAGGGGGATTCAAACATATGTGATATTTTCGATGATGGTGTGAGTTTTTTATTTAAAATCAAATGTTTAAAATGTTTTGTCAAAATTGGTTTTTAAAAATGGGAAATAGATTCAATTAAAAGGGCTATTCCTTTTTAAAAAGTATTGTGGTTTTAAAGGAAAAATGAGGTAGTCTTTGGAATTTTAAAGTGGATTTTATGTAATGATTTTGGATGTGGAAAAATGGTTTTTATTAAAAATAGAAAATTATGATTCTTAAAAGAGGGTTCATTTCTTATCTGTGATTCTTTTATGGTTTTGTTTTAGCCAATATGTGATTTGGGTTTGATTTTGTTTTTAGAAATTTTTGTTTATGAGATTGGTATTATTTTATGATATTAATTTATCATGTTCTAGTTCGATGCTGATTTTATTTTATGCTTCACATTATTTAGAGTATGCTACCCTGAAAGACCAAGAAGGATTATGGGGAATATCTTCCAATCACCAGTGATTCATAAAAACAAAATGGACTGGTGGAGATGAGATATACATAGTAGGTGTCTATTTTCTATGGATATCTATATTTTATATCGATGTTTTAGTGACGGTTGGAATTTCTGAGTGTATTCATGTTTTTGGAAACTCTTTATTCCATGAGAGTTAAAGTTGTCTTAGGAATGTTTGAAGGACTGTGATTGTACCAATATAAGGTGATCGATCCATTATTTTTTAGAGTTGGGATTTATAAAGATAGCTTCAATACTAAATTGATCCAATAGTTTATTAATGGGGATTTTAGGGACATAATGTGCGAGATATCATGGATTCAGGAAAAGATCAACTAATGGTGAAGGGGATTGTTGTCCATTTCAAGGATCTAGTTTCCTTTTCTCCCATAAATATGTAGATAAATTAGTTGGAAGATTATATATTCAATCAGGGTCTCTATATAGGGTTCAAGGATCGCATATATTATCATATTCAAGTATCAGAGGGAATATTTTGAGTGTTTATAGTTTTATTTCTTCTATTTCTCAAGAAGGTTCATCTTATGATGAGGTGTCAAAACTAGAGAAGCCTATTTCAGAAAGAAAAACTCATTTTAATTCCTTGCATACATATAAAAACAATTATCTCATTCATTTCTATTATGGTTGATTTAAGAACTATAATCCAACATTTCATGATTTTCTAAAGGTTTCTTGATTTTGTGGCCATGTAAAATTTCCATTGGTAGTGTTTCAAGAAGAAGAATCATCAATCAGAGGTTTTTATATTCAGATTATGGGAAAAAATACACTTCAAGTCATCAGGGATACAACCATAGGTCCCAAAGTGAAAATGTTAACATATTATGGCAATTTCCAGTTGTGGGGGATATACATCCAACATGTTTTCTCAAAATTATGAATGGTGGAAATTATTATTTTTCCATATTGTGGATTTATGTCCATAGGAAGCATTAATTTTGATGATCCTAGTGGCATATCTCTTGAAATTATAGTTGTTGTGCACTAAGAATATCAACTCCTAGTTAGTATTTATTTGGAATGGATTGATGTTTTGATTGGTACTCGTGTCGAGGTGAATGTGTCTTATGAATTTATGAATTATGTCATGGCCATGTTCCCTATTCAAGGCTCTCTTAATAAACCTAAATTGGGTTGGTGGGAGGTTTTATTGAGATTTCCTATTTGTTCAACCACTATTCTATTTTGATCCATACTGATATGGAGAATCCTCTCTTTCCCTCATGTATCTTCTTGTTATTTTATCTCGAGTTGGCCCAGTGTGACTTCTTTAATTGATTGGTAACATCATGTTTCATGGTTTTATTTGGTTTTAATATGTTTTGAGTCCAGATTTTATTCCTCGTTTGGCTGGGTATCCTTTTAGGCGTAGAAAGTGTTAATAGTGGGGATAATTGTCACGCCCCAACTTGACACTTCTCTAATTTTTTTTTATTTTTTTGTGTTTTTATATCAATTTGTAGAGTTGTTTTTTTTTATAGTTGGTGGGACAAGTGTTTCATTTGGGCATATTTGGCTAATCGACGATTATCCCACGCCATAAAGAATAATCAGGTGGTTCTCGTGTGGTTAGGTTCTATCATTTGACATAGAATATTTTCATGTATTTTGTACAAATATCCCAATAGTGTGGAGCTCATGAGTATTTGATGTGGTACCTCCATCTAATTATACAGGAAACTGCATAGTTGGTGCATGTTATGGAATACCCTGTTTCCTAACTGTGTAGTCTACACTGGGATATGAAAAAAATAACATAAAACAATATAACATAAAAATAAATAAAATTAATTGGAATTAATATTAACAAACTAAATTGTTAATTATTATTATTATTATTATTAAAACCTAATATCTTCTCCACAACTATACCCACATTCCCCAAACAATACACCATCTCCTCTTTGTAGCCTCACACCACCCCTTCTTCTTAGAGCCCCCTTTTCATAAGGATTTCTGCAGATTTCATAGGTATTCTTTGTAAGAACCCTATTTTTGAACCTATAAGACTTTTCATTTTTCATAATGTTAACCAAAATTAGGACATTCAGACGGCATGTGATTCCATGCCCCGGTGTGTCCGGAATTAAAATTTACACGCATTCACACTAGACACACTAAATAAACAGAATAACTCCTGAATTGTTTCTCGGATGGGAAAACTGAGGGATCTATTGAGTCTGGAATGTCACTTTTACCCTATGAGGGGTATAACATTCGAGGGCGCGAACCATCTGTGAAAAATGACACCAGGTGCGTTTTCGATATTTAGAGGCATCAGGCATGGACATTCCAAAATTTTAATGGAGGCTCAGATTAAAATTCTGAGACCATCGTTTCCCTCAGAACGCGGTTTTTACCCAAGAAGTGACATAACACCACCCTGCCGAAAGATCGGGTATGGGGTCTACGGGTGTGGGGGTTTAAGTTTTTTTTATTTTAACCCCACACCCCTCTTCTCTCCATTAGAATATTCCCTGGCAGTTTTATCTTGAAGTGAATACACCCTCTCCACCACCACTTCGGCAAGGCGCGTCAGCTCCGAAGAACCCAAATCGTAATGCTTCGAGCTACGCCCAACGATGTAGGATGGCTTGTTATTTGTTTTGGTTTCTGATGTGTCTTTAAAATTAATTTCCTATTTCTAATTGATGTTTGATCATCAAGATAATCCACTGGTTGCATAGGGCTTGAATTTATCTTCCAAATTATAGGATCAGATCAATGTTTCGAGTCCCAGGGCATCCGAGGTGGCCCCAAGAAGTTTTCCATCCGATTTTGTTTTTTTCGGTGGTCCGGAGGCTTCCAGGTGGTGTTGGAGCAGTTCTGGGATGGCGGCGCAGCAGCGGACCTTGGTGGCATGGCAAGGCTCTGGCTGGCGGGCACGGGTCGGGCCAGACTGGGTGGACCGGCCGACCCAAGCCAGTCCGGCCAAAGGGGTTCTCCCCCACTGACTTCGAACACCCATAAATTTCTCTACGGTTGTCCGTTTTTTGTGCCATTTGTGGCAGTGAATTCCTGGCGTCGAGAAGAATTTTATGAAATGGTCTCGGGGATTTTTAATTCCTATGACAGGGATATCGGGGGCTCGACACGCCCATTATGTGGATTGGCGTTTTCCATGGTTTCTTGTTTTTGATGGCATGGAAACATATGATGTCCTATATGAATTCCATAAGTGGCATTGAGACCCTGGTGTCGAGGCAGATATTTCGAGTATGGTTTCAGACATTGATGTAAGAGTTGATATGTGGGCCCTATGGGCCGTCTTTTAAGCGTCATGCATCATTTTTGTGATGTTTTCTTCAGGCGCCCGTTCGGGGCAGATGAATAGTCAATTTGACGTGTTTTTTCTGGGCCATCGCAATGGAAATGTCTTCTTGACCCCTTTTGGTACTAATAGTGGGGCCCTCGAGTCACCGAGCGGGCCTAATGTAGTGTTGAGCCAACTTTTCCGTCGGGAGGCCGTTTCCAGCGAGTAAGTAGTCTATCCCTTATGTTTTTTCATGGGGACTACAATGTTTTAATTGGTTCGTACGAGCAGAGACTCTTACTTGATCTTATTAAATGTTGAAATATGAATGATTGTTGGTCAGAGGTATCTTTGAAGTACTCCATCCCAATGCCTGGTTGTGATGTTAGCGACACCCAGTGATGGCCCAGGCAGTGCGAAGTTGTCTGACCAGTTCTTGGTATACCATCCAGTGGGGCTGGGCAATGGGTTACCTATTGACATTAGTGTTTACCCTCCAGCGGGGATGGGCAGTGTGTTACCCATTGACTTTTAGGGTTTAACCTGTAGTGCAAGTGGGAAATGGGTTACCTATTGAACTATCAGGGTTTACCCTCCAGCCAGGCTGGGCAGTGGGTTACCTGTTCACTTACTAGGGTTTACCATCCAGAAAGGAAGGGCAATGGGATACCAGATTACATATAGGGTTTACCCTTCAGCGGGGCTGGGTAGTAGGTTACCCGAAGTCCTCTAGGGGTTTACCCTTCAGCTGGGCTAGGTAGTGGGTTACTCGGTGACTTCTTTAAGACTCAGAACATTTGATGAGGCTAGTCATTGACTTTTTCTCCGAGACTACAAGAGTAGGATCCATGGTTATACAAATTGGCGATGTGATAGCCTTGACGTGACCTTAGGAAATACTAGTACAAGGGGTGGTATTCCCACTAAGACACGTCCATGCGACGCGACCTAAATGTTGTGCGCTGATTGGGCTTTGCCAGCACCTGGTGTGCCCTTGCAAACAAAGGACGAGTCTACCGTGACTATGGAGGAGCGTAGAGGTCACATGGGCTCGGAATGTGTGCCATGGTCGTGCCCGATATTTCATGTCGAAATCTATCCATTTTTTTTCCTTTGTTACCTGTGGCCGAGTTGTGGCACCATTGTGGTTGGGTTCTTGTTTTTCTCTTTTTACTGTTTAGTTTACTTGCAAGTACTTTCAGCACTTTACATTCTCCATTTAATGGTTGATGCCTGACTGTGGTTGGGTTATAGCTATTTTTACTATGGTTTTCTATTTACTCTACACTTTTGCATCGAGTGGGTTGTGGGTGCATGTGAACATGTACTTAGGTGAAGGCCTCCTAAGATTGATACGCCTTCGGCACTGGTCGAGCCTCTAGCCTATGGAGGTGGGCTTGAGGTAGTTGCGGCTCGGGACCTGTAGGGTCGGGTCGTGACAAAGTGGTATCAATGGTGGTTCATTATTTGGGATGTTTTTCGGATTTCCCTAAAAAGGAATTGGTTGGGATTTTTGGAAATGATGTCGACATGTCGTGAGAGCGGATCTCAGAGCATGGAGTCCGGTGATGGTACAGGTGGCCGACATATCCATTCATTAGGACGTTGATATCCTATTTGTTGACTCGAAATGCTAAGACACTTATTGCAGGGAACTTTGAAACACGCTTCTTGTAGGACTAATTATTTAACTATATTTTTTTGAGTCAGATCCCCTTAATTATGACTGTTATATATATTTATGCTCATCTGATCGCTATATCCCTTGATGATTTTCAGGATGCCTCCATGACAGCAGCCAGCCAGGATACCCTATCTGGTTCATGATGACGACCAGACGAGGGATGAGGCGTTGGTTTAGGGACCATCACGTGATCCCATTCTACCCATTGCTTCAGCAACATCCCCCCTCCCCCATCTGGAGTAAGGTTGTTAGTACCAGCATCTCAGGGCGAGGTTGCGCGCAGACTGAGTGCGCTATAAGACATGCAGCATCAGAGGCTTCCGAGGTTTTTTAGGGACACAGATCCATAGGTGGCGGAGGACTGGATTGAGTTAGTGGCATAGCTCTTCAGGCTGGTACAGACCCCAAAAAACCCGATTGTGGCCATAGCCTCTAGTCTTTTCCTCGGGACAGTTGGGTGATGGTGGGGTTTGGTGACGCAGACTCATGGAGGGTCATCCCTTTCATGGTATGACTTCCAACTGCTTTTCCGGGAGGAGTACTCCCTATTGATTATATGCTCCATTTGGATCCTGGAGCTTCTAGAGCTAAATTAGGGGTGATGTCTGTGTCCTAGTAGTCCGCTTGGTTCACTGATCTTACCCGCTACTCGCAGGACATGATCCGCGATAACTACTTCCAGGCGATGAAGTTAAAGAATGGTCTTCACAGGGAGATATGTGCTAGAGTGGTACCCTTATGCATAACCACTTACGGCGGGGTGCTGGAGCAGGCTCTTGTGACTGAGAGATTCCTGGCCAAGGGGCGTCAGATGGAAGGACCTTGCAGTGTCTGCTTTAAAGTGAAGTTTTCATCAGGAAGACAACAAAGAGGTGGGCCTTATCCGAGGAGGCCCTTCTGTGAGCAGAACCAGTGCCAGGGTTGTACAAATCAGTGGTGTCATTGGGTCTCAGGGGAGATGAGAGAGATCCAGTGTTGCACTTGTAACGGTTGGGGCCATCTATCATGGGATTTCCTAACTAGGCGTACAGATTAGTTGTGGCAGGTAGTGGGCGCACCACAGAGGCAGAGGTAGCGTCATGACCAAGGGTCACCTAAGCGGGGACCAGGCAGTCCTAATGGAGGTGCCGAAAACAGAGGGACAATACCAGGAGGTGGAGGACAATGTTTTGATATCCCTCCACCACCAACACTATTCGGCCCACGCCAGGCTCAAGGAGCTGGTGGTCAGGGCCATGGGAAGCTTCAGGAAATTGGTGTTCAAGACCCTCAAACGTATGAGATGGTCTGAGGTACACTTTTTGTTTACACCACACTTGCTTCAGTACTATTAGAAATAGGCGCCATCCATTCCATTATATCACACTATTAGTACGGGAGTTGGAGTTTGCAGTAGAGGTGCTGCCACCTACACTTAGCCTCGAGGTACCTACGAGAAGTTCCTCTTTAGTGACCTTTATCTCGAGACAGTGTGAACTATCGTTTGGAGGAGGGAGTTTCACGTGGGACCTGCTCGTCATCATGATGGAACCTTAATACATCATCCTGGGCATGGATTGGATTTCTATGGTTCACGGTCAGATCGATTGTTGTCACAGATGAGTCAGAGGTGTGTTTTCTTAACGTGACGAGGTTCACCATCCTTGGTGAATGAGACCTCATGGCAGAGAAGATGGGTACTCTGATCAGGAGACCCCGACCTTGTTCCCACTAGCTGGTGAGCATGGATCTTGGAGTGGTAGATGCTACAGGCACTTGGATCCCTACCTTTGTAGAGGACTACATTGACTTCTTTCCTGATGATAATTTGGGACAACCTCTAAGGCGAGATATTGAGTTGATTATCGACTTACAGCTGAGGACTGCTCTAATATCTTTTGCAGTATATCAGATGGAACCCAAAGAGCTTCGAGAGCTACGACAACAGTTGGATGACCTTCGTGAGAAGGGATTCATCAGGACCAGTGTGTCCCCTTGGGTGGCTCCAGTTTTGTTTGTGAAAAAGGAATATGGGAATCTACGACTTTGTGTGGATTATCATTGCCTAAATCAGGCCAGGATAAATAATAAGTACCCTTTTATAAGGATCGATGACCTCTTTGACCAGTTGCGAGGTGAGAAGTGGTACTTGAAGATCGATCTTCGACCGGGAAACCACCAGTTGCGGGTTCGTGAGGTTGATATGCCGAAGCTAGCCTTCCATTTTCGATATGGGCACTATGAGTTTCTTGTGTTTCCTCTTTGGCGTGACGAATTCCCCTGCCATCTTTAGGGATTTGATGAACCATATTATCCAGCCGTACGTGGACCAATTTGTGTTTGTCTTTATTATCGACATTCTCATTTACTTAGTGATAGAGGAAGAGCATGCAGAGCATTTGAGGATGGTCCTAGGCATACATCAAGAGAACCAGATGTACGTGAAGCTCTTGAAGTGCTAGTTCTGGATTCATGAGGTTCAATTTTTGGGGAACGTCATTACGGAACAAGGATTGGCTATGGATCTTGCAAAGATATATGATGTTCATGATAGGGAGCCACCCAAGAATGCATCTGAGGTGCGAAGTTTTCTTGGTTTGGCAGTGTACTACATGAGGTTCGTGGAGGCATTCTCCAAGATTGCTGGACCTTTGGTCACACTGATGAGGAAGGTATGACAGTTTCCCTGGAATGATTAGTGCTATAAGGCCTTTGAGGAGTTGAGGTAGAGGCAGACTAGTGATCCGGTCTTGAGGCTGCCAGAGGTGGGTGTTGAGTTCATTGTATATTGTGATGCATTTAGATCTGGGCTTGGGTGCATAATGATTCAGAAATGCGCAATGATTGTGTATGGGTCAAGGTAGTTGAGGCCCCATGAGCAGAACTATGCGGTTCATGATCTGGAGCTAGCAGAAGTGGTCTTTTCCTTGAGGTTATGGAGACACTACCTTCTACGTGAGCGTTTTGTGGTCTACTAGGACAACCAGAGCCTCAAGTATATCTTCATTCATAGGGATTTTAATCTGAGGTAGAGGCGCTGGTTGGAGTTTCTGGAGGACTATGATTTTGAGATAATCTACACTCCATGGAAGGGAAACATAATAGTATATTCTGTTAGCAGAAAGTCCCTGGCTCACTTAGTGTAGGAAGATTCAGAATAGTTGGCTTCACTATGCTGACCTTCGTGGAGCAAGAGGGTACTAATTTTCTATAGTCGATGGTGTTGAATCCTTCACTCCTTGAGAATGTGAGAGATTCACACCTAGGGGATGTCAAGAACGAGGTACTGCATAATCAGATATCCATGGGTGACACACCTGAGGGGTATTCTAAAGGGGGAATCCCGATATCTTGTTCCCGAGGTGAGATGTAGTACAAGTGGAGATGGGGGAGGAGGTGATGTGGGAGTTCTACACTTCTCCCATGGTCGTACATCCTAGTGTGGAAAGATGTACAAAGACCTTCATCGGCTGTTTTGGTGGTCTCGCATGAAGTGGAGTGTATCTAAGTTCATTTCTCAGTGTCTTACCTGTCAGTAGGTGAATGCGGAGCATCAGGTCTAGGCAGGGTTGTTGAAACCCTTTGATATCCCGAAGTGGAATAGGGATGTCATATATATGGACTTCTTCACAGGGCTTCCACACATAGAGAAGGGCCATAAATCCATTTGGGTGATAGTGGAATGACTCACGAAGTTGGTGCACTTGCTTGCTATCAAGGAGCCAATCTCGTTGGAGAGTCTGGGTAGTTATTTGTTCGATAGATCATCCACGTTCATGATGTACCCCCGACGATCGTCTCTGACCGTGACACAGTGTTTATGTCGTGATTATGTCGAGGTATGCAGGAGGCATTCGGGACTCATTTGCGGATGAAATCAACTTTTCTCCCCCAGACTGATGGGCAGACTGAGCGCGCTATCCATGTGTTGAAGTATATGCTCAGGGTGTGTGTGTTAGAATTTGTCTAGAGTTGGGAGGATCACCTTATCTTGGGTGATTTTGCGTACAACAATAGCTACGACTCTACTATTGGCATGTCACCTTTTGAGTCCCTCTAAAGAAGACACTGCAGGTCACCGTTGTGTTGGACGAAAGTTGGGGAGACTTCCCTCGTGGGCCCATAGTTGGTGCTGGCGACGACAGAGAATGTGCAGGTCATTCGTGAGTGGATGAGGACGGCTCAGAGTAGACAGAAGTCCTAAGTAGACCTACATAGCTGGCCTTTGGAGTTTGATGAGGGATACCATGTATTTTTGAGATTCTCCTCATGGTGTGGGATGTGGGGGTTTGGATCGGGATGAAAGTTGTCCCCGCGGTTCATTGGGCCCTTTGAGATCATACACATGGTTTGTGAGGGCGCCTACCACCTTGCTTTACCCCCACAGCTGGAGAGAGTGCACGACATATTCCATGTCTTGCATCTGAGGAAATATGTTCACGACCCAACACACATTATCGACTATAGAGAGCTGGACAGTGAAGATGGAGCCATCTTTGTGGAAAACCCGGTGGCGATTGAGTACCAAAAGGAGCAATCTCTGTGGAGACGGACCATTCCTCTAGTTCGTGTGCTCTGGTAGCACGATAGGGTATAGGAGAGAACCTGGGAGTGGGAGAGCTAGATGCGAGCTCAGTATCCCAAGTTTTTTTTGTAGTATTTCTTTTTGAGGATGAAAAATGTGAAGGAGAGAATGATGTAAGAAACTGGTTTTGGAACCTATAAGACTTTGTGTTTTTATTGATGTTAATCCAAATCAGAAAGTTCAGACGACGTGCGATTCCGAGCCTCATTGTGGCCGAAATTAAAATTGATGTGTGTTCACACTAGATGCGTTAAATACACAGAATAACTGCTAAACAGTCGCTTGTATGGAGAAACTAAGGGCACCGTTGAGTCCGAAACATGTCTTTTACCCTAGGAGGGTTATAACATTCGTGGGCACGACTCTTCTATGAAAAACGCCACCAGTTTCATTTTCGTAATTTAGAGGCATCAGTCTTGGACAATCCAAATATTGAATAAAGGCATGGATTAAAATTCTGATACTGCAGTTGTGCTCAGAATGTGGTTTTTTACCCTAGGGGAGGCTTAACCCTGACCCCACTGAATGTTCGGGTATGGGTTCTACGGGTGGGGGGTTTAACTGTTTTTCTATTTAAACACCACCCCCTAACCTCTTCTCCCCCTTAGTGTATTCCCTGGAAGTTTCCTCTTGACGAGCTTCTCCCCACTCCTCCACCACTATGGAAAGGCGCAGCGGCTCAGGTGGACCCAAATCGTGAAACTTCGAGCTATGCCCAATGAGGTTTGAGTGTTCGTTTTTCATTTTGATTTGCGCTTTGTATTTAAATATAATTTCCTATGTCAAATTTTTGTACGATCGTCGAGCGAAGACCCTGGTTGAGTAGGGATTGAATTAATATTCCCAACAATCCATTCTGATCAAATTTTCAAGTCCCTGGGCATCTGGGGCGGCCCTGGGATGTTTTCTGACCGATTCTGTTTTTTTTCCTATAGTTCAGCGGCTTTCAGGCAGCGGTGGCGCGGTTCTCGGACGTTGGGGCATCGGCGGACCCAGGCATCATGGCCTGGCCCTAGGCGGCAGCTCCAGGCAGTGGCTCTGGGTGGCTCTAGGTGGTGGCTCCTTGCGGGGGCCGAGGTCGATGGCACCAGTGGCGCGATGAAGTGGGATCGCGGCGAGCGACCCCATGCTAGTATAGAGACCCGCACACAGTGGGTCTCTGTGGGAGACTGCGACTGGGCCTCATGGCTGGTCAGCACTGCGTAGACCCGGGGTCCATGGATGGGCCGCATGGCTGAGCCACTGTTCGGCCCATACTGAGCGGACCGACCGTGTAACACCCCGAGATTTTATGAAAAATATTCTTTTAATTTCATTAATGTTTTGTGCTGTATGCTACACCAAGATTACCTTGCGCTATACGCAACACCGTATTAGATTGCAGTATATGCAACACTATTCTTGGAGCGTGTTACACACAATTTTGATAATAGTTATTCTACACAACATTGAGTATATATATATATATATATTCAATGTATAAATGAAATATGGTTGGATTCTGTTATACGAAACAATGAAGTATTCTTGCACAACACTCAACCCTGACATGGCTTGCATTACACACAATCACAACCTTCCTAGATGGCGCGTGTTGTACGCAATACCGGGTATTACTAAACAACGATATATTATTATAATATTTTTATGAAATAGCCTTTATTAATATTATTAAATAAATTTTATATTTTATAACATTATTATTCATCTTACACATTTTCTAGAACATGGTATAAGAACAAAATAAATTTTTCGGGTAAAATAAGTATTTTTCAAAAAATGCAGTTTTGCTGCCTTTTGATGGTGCACTGACTTTAAATCTAGTTTTTGACATGTTTATAAGTTAAATTTGAAAAAATAAAATTCTTCTTTGGAATAAAGAAATAAAAATTTACTTTGAATAAATTTTTCATATTATTCTGGTAACTTTCATATTTTGATGAATAGTAAAAACACACTATATTTTAATTAAAAACAACTTTTTTCATCGTAATAATTTATATGGTTAAATTATAATATTGGATGGTTTTAAAGTATAAATAGAATATATTTTTACCATTTAATATAATTTATGTCATTAGCATTGATTTTAAATTAAATTCGTAGGTTAAATCAATTCAATCTTTTTTAATGTTTTAAAGAAAACCCATTTTCTTTCGAAAACATGATTAATTTTGATTTAATTTATGAAACTTGTGTGTATTGAATTTGGAAAAAATGATTCCATATTTGGAATCAGTGGGTCCAAATTATGTTAATAAGCTACTTTTTATTTTTGGGAATTATGAATAGTAACTACGGTAAATTTTATTTACCGTAGTTAAGGGTAAATCGGGTAATTCAAGGTAAATATAATATTATAAAATTACCCTAACACATGAAAAAATAATATTGGATGGCTAAACGTAGACCCATATAACCTAAGGGTCGTATTAGATTCATTTTTTGGAATTTTGACCATGAAAATAATTTAATTATTCTTAAAACCAAATAAAGTGACAACATGTCACTCTCTTAAATCTTATAAGTATAATAATTTTAATTTAGTGATAAACATCATAAAACATCGAACATGAATAGTCTCCAGAAATCTAATAAAATTATCGACATGATGATAATTTATTTATAATTTTTAGGGATTAAATAATTGTCATTAATGGTGATACATTAATGATACAGAAATTATTTATTAAGTGGAAAAAAAGTAATATATTTTTTATTGAAATAATAATACCGATTAAAAGGCCCAAAAACCTGACCAAAACATATTCTTAGTGTATATATACACCTTAATCATCCATTGACCTAATATATAACCGTTTTGAGCTTTATAAAAGTGATTATGACACTTTTATTATTTTATTTTAAATGATACCAAAGTTGTCACCTTCATAATTTAATAAATATAACAATTTAAATATTGTGATTTTAAGATGATAAATTCTAGTAAAAGTATTATTGTGAAAGTTAATAGATTTATATTCATCATAAGATATTATTTTTCATTTTTATGCGACAAATAAGTATATTAAATTATTATACAAAAATGTTGTAGTAATTATTTTATTAATAGATAAACCAAATAAATGGTTTTAAAAATAATAGAATAAATATTATATGAACTATTTAAGGTGATCCACTAATTTTATAGATACATATGACCTTTTATGAATCTATTAAAGCTTTTATTTAGAATATATCTTCCGAATATATTTTATATAAATTCAAATAAATGTATAGTGTCAAAATTGACACTATTGTTATTTTATAAAAATAACATATTATAAAATTGATTAAAAATCACAAAATTATTTAAAAATTATAAATTTAAATTTTTGTGGTCTATAATGTTATAAAGTAAACAATTATGGAAAATTCATAACAAATATGTAATTATTTGTTATAATTTATAATTTAAAATTTTATTACCACAAATAAACTTAAATAGATTAAATAAGGATAAATCAAAATGATAAGGTTTAAAATAAGATCCTAACATTTCTAAATTTGATTGGATTATGAGATTACAACCCTATCTCATATAATATTTGAATATGAGTCATTTTTGGAGGTTTTTAAGTGGGTTTGGATTTATTATAAATTAATATTTTTAAGAATTCCAAAGGTGCCCCTCTCCTCCCTTATAAAAGGGCACCTCCTCCCACTTTTCCACACACCAATTTGAGCCTTAAATCTCGAAAAAACCCTGACAAATTCTCTTCTCCACTTCTATAGAAACATCCTAGAGGTTCTGCTATTCTTCAAAGACCAATTTTGGTGCCCTAGGAGGAGGTCTCAAAGAGGCGCTTCAAAGAAGAGGTAATTTCCGTTACCGATTCTTTCACCTTTATTTCTTCTTCCACTTCTTCTTATTAGGTTTTTTCCTTATGAAGTAATAACATCAGTATCACTCATATACTGATATGTTATTATATTAATGAAACAACCCTATTTCACAATCTATCCGTCCTATGGAAAACGAAATCACCGCATGTGCGTACGTACGGAATACCGTCTCCACGCCGTGGTGTAATCTATTTTCCACCACCACCTTACTTGGATGGGTATAATGGTGTAAATAATAACTATATATAATTATTTTAAAGTGTTATTGATTCTGTAATAGTATACATACACTCCAATAAAATTCCAAAATCATGGGAACGATATCATCGCTCGTGCGTACGTACGGAATACCGTCTCCACGACGCGATGAGATTCATTCTCAATGATTAACCATTCATAAATGATTATAAAGTATATATAATAAGTAATAATGAAATATATGACACAATAATGATACTGGACTTATGTATATATATATATGTATTTCATCCAATTAATTCCATTCAATTCAATGAGGAAACAAAAACAACGTTCATGCGTACGTACGACCTACCGTCTCCATGAACGGTGTATTTCTTTCCATTTATCGATCTATTATATATATATGTATATTCTGAATATATATTATATATAAATCATGTTTTACATTCTGGATGTAAGTAATCATGATCTAATTAATCATATGAATAATTACAAGTCAAAACACAGACGACAAATGAAACGATTTTACCCAAAACGCTCTTTAACATGGAATTTACACAAGAACGGGTAATATAAAGTCATAAGTGAACCATATATGATATCATAACAACTAATATGATTCTTTAACAAGTCAATAATATTATTTAATTCATTATAAAGGAGGTTCGGATACGTATGAAGAATATCGGACCAAAGGTAAGGGATAATTATTCCAATCTCATTCTTATCAGAGATTGTTTATTCGTAAGTATTTACTGGGGTTGTATTTATCATCAATGTCCCTGATTTATAAGAATGGTTTCATGTATGTTTAAAGTCATTTTTACCCATTTTTACATTTACTACATGGTATGTAAGGAATATTTCTTTGTTTACGTTATGAGGAACATTTTTTACTTTTCCGGCAAAAGTACGAGAAGAATGATTTTTTTAACTTATACGGCACAAATGGATTTTTATGGTTTTATAAAGACTTATTTTCATGAAGATTACTCCAAAAGATTTCATGACCATTTTTAACAAAATTCTATTCATTTAAAATTGCATGGCATTTTGTGAAGAGAAAAATATTTTGAAGAAGAAAGGTTATTTTCCTCAAGAATTCATTTCAAGTGTTTTATCAAAACCATTTTTTCATATAAGATGACATTATTTCATATGTGTATGTTTCAAGTATAATTTCTCTTTGATTTACATGCTTTAACTTTTCTTATTATGAAATGATATCCTATTCTTTTATATGGATTATGTGATGATGGGATGATGTTTATGAAACCCATTTTATTTATTGGGTTTTTATGAATGATGTATGTTTATTTTGGGGCACAAGTAAGAATGATTTCATTATGAGATGGGTGGGACCTATATCTCCCTCCAATGCATTGTGTGAAGATTTATATCTCATGAGATAGACATGTCTGGAATGGCAAGTTAAACTAGTTAAGTAATACAGGACTGGAATGAGGAGTGAACTCGATTCAGAAAGGGACATTGTCCACTAAGATGTTCTTGGCAGCAATGCCTTGGATACTATGGAAATCGTATCATGTGCTTAATGGTTTCTACGATTAAATGTTTTATTCCCATGATATTTTATCATTCTTAATGTTTCTTTATGATATATTCCTTACGTACTTCCATGTTTTATGTCATTGCTCATGATTTTTATTTTTAAACATTATGTTCTTGTTTTTAAGTTCAAATGTATATGGTAAGTTTTATTTTATCCATGCATACCCTTACTGAGCATTTGATCTCACCCTTTTTATGTTTTCTTTTCCCTAGCATATAAATGAAGGTTTTAGGTAAGAAAAAAAGGGAAGATCTTTATGGGAGATGTTGAAGATCTTTCACCACGATTAGAAGATTACGTTCCGAGTTTCCAAAGACACTAAACTATTACGGTCCTTGTGTGTGTGTTTTTGTAATGTAATATGTATTCCACTAAAGTAATGTCCATGTATGTTATGCTTTGGGTCTCTACAGTTGGTATCAGAGGAAAGTTTTAGTCAACATTTGGAAACTGGGATGCAAAAATGTTAGTGAGATACCTAGAGATATTTCTAAGTTATGTCTAGGGATGTACCTAAGGATAAGTATACGTATAGGATATAGTCCTAGAACTACGGTAACGATATTATAATTTAACCTAAAATGTTAGATATTGTGGGTGGTGCCCCTTTACTATGTTGTTTTCCCTAGCATGATTTTTGCCTCTCACACTATTCATTTTGGGTTTTAAAAAATGGGTGGAAACAGAAAGATTCATGATAATAGAGGATATGACGGACAATGGAATGATATTCTTCATGAGAAACCAAATGAAACGGGATTTGGAAGTCCAAACATAGTTATTATGCGTTATCATAAATCTCATAATATGATCAAAAATCTCAACTTTGGTATGTTTCCCGACTCAGATAATAAGAGAAAGATGGAGTTTCATGATGATCATAGAGGAAAGAAAGTTCAATTTCCCTCATGTAAATCATGTGGGAAGAGTCATAGAGGAGATTGTTTCAAAGGAACTGGAAGATGCTTTGGGTGTGGAAAAGAAGGACACAAAGCCAGTAAGTGCAAAGAAAAAGGTTCAGTTAACACCATGGATAAGGATAATGGTATTGCTACGACATCAACAATGGTTAAAAGTTTAAAATGTGGAATGTACGGGCATTATGAAAACCAATTCCCTAAGGGAAAGTCTCATGAAGAGAATCAGTATGGTTGTATGGGAAGTATTTATGTTGATGATGATGAAGAGACTACAAAAGATATGTGAGATGAAAGAATTGTTGAAGCTCGGTCAATGGATTAAGAAGGTAGTTGAATGATTACATGTTTATCAAGTGTAATGTTGTATAAGTAATCTCATGTTACTATGGAATAAAGAGACATCTAAGGATTTTTACACTATTGTCTTTCCTAAGTATTGAAAGTGTATGATTAATGGTACCAGTAACCATGAAATTTTATTCAGATATTTTTGCAAAGTAGATGATATGCGCATAATGAAGGGATATGAAGAAAATTAAATGTTTCATAGTATTCATGTGCTCATGACTGATATAAGGAGAAGGTTATATCATGGTTTGAGTATATAGAATTTTTGGATTTTGGTATGTGGAAAGAGTTAA
Organism: Viscum album; assembly: GCA_963277665.1. Classification (NCBI taxonomy): domain Eukaryota; kingdom Viridiplantae; phylum Streptophyta; class Magnoliopsida; order Santalales; family Viscaceae; genus Viscum; species Viscum album. The sequence goes on from OY728152.1 coordinate 1,380,829,198, forward strand.
CTTTTGACAGCATTCATGTTTTTACTAAGATTCAATGGGTATTAATTTTTCAAGAGAACACATGATTAAGGCCTTCGAATGATTGGAATGTGACCAAAAAGACATATCTTATGACATATGGGGATCAACGATGGAATTAACATGCTTGTTATATGAAATCTCTGGTAATCATTTTCACTATAATATGATAGTGGACTGCAGTATTATGGATAAGTCTAAAGATTGGAATGGATTATGTTGGACATAAGTTATTATTGTTTAAGGATAGACGTTTTTTACGATATTATTTAGGGGATGTTATAGTAATGTAGTTTTAGAAAAAGGACAACCTGCATGATTGGTGATAGCCCATAACGTCGGACAAGGCTATGGGAATTGAACCCACAACCGAAGTGCGACTGGCCTTTATTGCCTACCACTGGCCTATAGGAAGTCCCTGGTTAGTAGAATGTAGTTTTATTTTATTAAGCAGTTTGATATATGAAGTATAAGTTCATTTTTGAAACCATATACGATTAATATAACCATAATATGGACTTATAACTTTTTCTAACCTTTTGTTTGAAAAAGATGGAATGACCCATCATTCTATCACATGATCTGCTAACACATCACGAATAACAAATTCAACTTCATTTCTTTAAGGGATGAAGTTGAAATTGTTCAATTCACAAACAACAGTGAGATTGTACCAAATCATGTAAGTATTTCTTTAAATTCATCAACTTTTGGGAAATGATCTTGAAAACCAAAATTTTTTTCCTAGTTCCCTTATATCCAATGAATCAGATGGTACCTTAGATCATCACAAATCTATATATTTGTGATTTTTGTCTTTTTCATAGCCATGTTCTCTACCACTCTCCATAAAAAATTGATGGTTAGATTTTTCTTCCATATCCATATTTTCACCTATCTTCTCCAACGTGGAAACCCAGTGACAAGTTAATTTGGGTAACCGTTAAATTTCATAAATAATTTTTTAAAGCCATGTTTTGGTGTTCCTTTTTACTATTTGGTTTTTATTAAACAAACTTTCGAGTAGTAATCCATTTATAACCCCGACAAATTTCGAGGGCGAAATTCATTTTAAGAGGGGTAGAATGTAACACCCCGAGGTTTTATGAAAAATATTCTTTTAATTTCATTAATGTCTTGTGTTGTATGCAACACCAAGATTACCTTGCGCTATATGCAACACCGTATTAGCTTGCAGTATACGCAACACTATTCTTGGATCGTGTTACACACAATTTTGATAATAGTTATTCTACACAACATTGAGTATATATATATATTCAATGTATAAATTTAATATGGTTGGATTCTGTTATACAAAACAACAAAGTATTCTTGCACAACACACAACCCTGACTTGGCTTACATTTCACGCAATCGCGACCTTCCTCGATAGCGCGTGTTGTACACAATACCGGGTTTTACAAAACAACGATATATTATTATAATATTATTATGAACTAGTCTTTATGAATAGTATTAACTATGTTTTAAATTTTATAACATTATTATTCATCTTACACATTTTCTAGAACATGTTATAAGAACAAAATAAATTTTTCGGGTAAAATAAGTATTTTTAAAAAAATGCAGTTTTGCCACCTTTTGATGGTGCAGCCACTTTAAATCTAGTTTTTGACCTGTTTATAAGTTCAATTTATAAAAATAAAATTCTTCTTTGGAATCAAGAAATAAAAATTTACTTCGAATAAAATTTTTATATTATTCTGGTAACTTTCATATTTTGATAAATAGTAAAAACACGCTATATTTTAATTAAAAACAACTTTTTTAATCGCAATAATTTATATGGTTAATTATAATATTGGATGGTTTTAAAGTATAAATAGAATATTTTTTTACCATTTAATATTGTTGGTCGGAGTGGTTTACTCAAGAGGGGGGGTGAATTGAGTACCAATTAAAATTTCTGTATTTAAACACACTGTCTTAAAGACCCCCAAATAAAATAATAAATTAAACTGTAGTGAATTTATATTAAAGTAGAGGTTCTATTAGATTCTCAAGGGATTGATTAATTCCCAGTTAATCAATACAGGAGTGTGTGATTATCTTTTGAATCTAACTTACTAATCTACACTTAACATAAACACTTGCTAATTTAATTATCAAAGTTACTTTAAAAAAAGTATTGGTTTTAAAGTGATTAGCAGCGGAATAAATATTTGAAAGAGATGGCACAATAAATGTAACCAAGAGGTTCAGTCTCAAGCTGAGACTTAGTCCTCTCAAAATTTTATATAAAAATGATCCACACCCTGGATCGGGGTTCAACAGTTTACAACTGTCCAGGTCCAAGACCTCTACCACTGTTATTTGTGGGAAACAGTACAACAGCAACCAGCTGTCCAGGTCACACACGACCTCTACCATTGTTATTCGTGGGAAAGAAAGAATGATAGAATTTGGTAAGGATTTACAAATCCTCCAGTTTAAGTACAGGAGACAGTGTATGTGTTAGATACAGCAGATAACACACACTGCTCGAAAAGTATAATAATAAATCACAGAACAAGAGATGTAGAGTTTAGAAATGGTTCTGGTGATTTCAGTGTAGCTCTGGACTCCTTTGGATTCGATCAGAAGTGAGTCTGAGTCCTCTTCTCGTTTCTGTTTGAGAAACCGAGTGTCGTATGCTCCAGGTTCATAGACAGTGAAAATGTAGTGGTTGAAGTTCTTCAGTGTTCTTCTTATATGCACAGAACACTTCTCAAGTATGCTTGATTGTCTATGAGCTTCTCTTTGTTCTTGATGGAACTGGTTTTTATCTTCTTGATTCTTCTCGTTCTTGTGTTTCTGTTATATTCTATCCACCACACTCTACTCGTTTGGAAGCGTAGTCTTCTCGTATTCATCTCACGGGAAACAGGAGACAGAAAAGATTTCCTTTCTGCAGGTACGAGGTACGGGTTCCTGACATCCGACAACCTTTATCAGATATTTGACAAATCATTAAAATGTACATGATATGACCGTTGGATAGATTAAATAAAGATAGGAAATAAATAAATTCAAACAGTGAGTTGAGTGATCGGTAGGTAATCAGCATCGGTAGCCTGGACATCGGTAGCTCAATTTCATTAGTTGCTTTGACTCTATCGGTGGCTCTATGTGTCGGTTGGTATATGCTTGTATCGGTGACTTTGTTTATCGGTAGCTCCATGCGTCGGTAGCTCCATGCGTCGGTATCGGTAGCTGTGAGTCTGTCAGTATCTTCGTCCATCGGTGACTCTTATTCCATCGGTAGCTATTTATACTTACACCGGTAGCTCTATGTTTGTATCGGTAGTAGTATGTAAGTCAGTAGCTTACATTTATAAGAAAATCGGTAGCTCTGTGTTAAGTATATCGGTGACTCTGTCTGTCGGTAGACTATGTCTATCGGTAGACTGGGTACCGATAGCTCTTTATCAGTAGCTATAGGCAGATTACTTATCTGTTTTATGCAGAACACATCCGATTGTGTTAGAATCAATTTATAACTTGTATGAACATGGATAAATGAGGATTAACATATTCCAAAGACTATTTTAAAAATTATTATTGGTTTATCACAGATTTGAAAGAATTAAAGTATAGATCAATGATACTTAAAAATATCATAGAGAATGAAAACATAATTGGGATTTTCAACACATATGAATACATGATTGAGATTATCAAAACAGGTGAGGTCAAAAATCTCCCCCTTTTTGATAAACACAATTTATGATATGGGCATTTAACATAGTGAAAATATAATAGTAAAGAGTATAATATTGAATTCAATTTTCTCAGAGAAAACAGCATCAGAGATAATAGAAATAGTATGATATAGACATAAGTTATCAGAGGTAACAAGCATAAGGTACCGAAGGTAAAAAGAAACACAATAATATCAGAGATAAAATTGAAAAGAAGGTAATGTGTCTCCCCTTATTCCTTATTTTTCTCCATTGAAAATATTTCTCATTCTCTCATTTTCCGCTTATTGTTCTCTCCCTTTGTGATAATCAAAAAGTGGGAAAGCATATATAGGAGACAAATAAAACATGAGAAGTAAAATGAGTTCTTCTATATTAGAGTAGTCAGAAAGTACAGAAACCGAATACAAATGAATTCCTATCAAAAATCCTGGCCACTGGATCAATCCACATCTTCAACGTGAGATTTTCCTTTGGGATCAGAAGAAGGTTCGGGTGGTGAGGATACAGGTGAAGGTTTTGGAATGCCAGAAATGATCAAAGGAGGCTGAGCCACTGACACAGAGTCAGGCCTGTAGGTTGAATATCTTTGGGTGATCATTGATGTGAGGCTTCGAACAGCTTGAGCAGGAGTCAGCTGGACTGTGGAAACAGCTGAGGCAGAAGCAGGCAAAGCAGGAGGTACGATGACTGGTCTAGCATCAACATGAAAGAAGGGCAGCAACAGATTTCTAAAATCCATAATAATTCCTCCTCCTCTTTCCATAGCAGAGATGAAATCATCATTGTTCTCCATGAATTTCTCCAATGCAGGAGTCAATTGTCTTAGTTGGCTCACTTGTTCTCTAAAATCTTGAGTTACTGGAGGTAGCTTCATGTTTTCCAACATCATCTTGAAGTGGTGATCGAGTTGATGCTTGGTGAAAATTCTGGTGAAGTAGTAGTCCACTTTTCTCTTTATGGCTTCCTGAGAGGCAGAGGCTTCTCTCATATAATCTTGAACAATCTTCATTATTTCTCTAGGTGAATCTCTTGTAGAAAGCACCACTCGGCTCAACTCTGATGAGTCCACAGAGCCACTGGTTGAAATAGAACCACTCTCCTCCTTCATCATTGCTCGAACTAGATTCAGGTCAACTAATAGTTTGGATGTGAGAGGGCCAAGATAGAAGGAAACAGTTTCTTTGAAACTCTTAGACAAACCACTGATTAGGCTTTGAACTTGAGAGTCCTGTAATTGAACGTGATCCTTCACTGAGGTTTTGAAACTTTCATACACCGAGACAAACTGGCTTACTACACTCTTCACATAAGCTAGGTCCTTGTCAGCTTGAGACTTGGAGCTCATATAAGAATCCAAAGCAGCAACTGATGTCTTGAGAGCTTCAAGATCTGCTTCGATTCTAGAAGACTGAGTCTGGCACTCTTTCACTTCTTCCATAAGCTCAATCAGAAAAGAAGATAAATTACAAGCCAGAGAGAGCTCGAAGGATTTCTCTAACATTTTCATTTCTTCATCAAAGCTTTGCTTCATCTCAGCAACTGATACACTGAATGATTCTTTCAGCTCATTCTTCATGGATTCAAGATCAGATTTAGAGACAAAATCATTAGGGACAACTCCAGCAGATCCCTTTACTGAGGCCAAACTAACTACAGAATCAGTCATTACTGATTGAATTGAGGATGAAAGGGAGGTTTCCATTAACTTCACTTCTTCAACAAAACTGGATTTGAGGTCCTCTTTCAGCTTATTCAGATCATGAAATCTGACCACATTATCGGGCAACAACTCAGAAGCAAGATCATAATTGGTCTTCGGTCTATTCACAGACATCTCATTATCAGAATCCAGATAATCCAATCCACAGACTATAAACCCTGGGTCTTCTACCCAGTCTCCAAACTCAACAGCTACTGTAACATTTCCAAGAACAGATTGATGCTCCCCCTCAATGGGTGCATTCTCATGTATCACAACAGCATTCAGTGCTGGATTCTCTTCATCAGAATCTTCTACTTCAAGTTCCATCGGTGTAGCATCTAGAAGATCTTCTGATACAGGTACAACTTATTCTGTATCTCTTTCTACTTCAGCAGCCAGGATAGCCGAGCTTCCAATCAAAGGACTCGTACTTAAATTACGAGAAACAGACGATTCAGATACATTCTCCTTTTCCTCTTCTTCTTGGTGAGGCACAGACTGGTCTTCCTCATAAGTAGACAAAATTTCCTCTACCTTTCCTTTCCTAGAATAAACCAATTCTGCAACAGGACTTGGGGGCAAGTTTGGATCTCCTCCAACATCCATGGGAGTTTCTTCTTCTTCTTCTGTTTCATTACTATAAACAAGTTCCTCTTTATCAGGTCTCAGACTCGGATCTCTCTTATCCTTTGGTCTTGAGGGATGATCCACAGGATTAAACCTATCATATATCTTCTGATCATCACTGACCCATTCTCCCTTCCATGGGTTCCAGTTAATTTTCATGTACTTACAAACAGTCGAGGTGATGCAGAAATTATTCCTAACTACAACTGTCTCATCCTGAGACTCAGCTATTCCATTCACTTTTATCATTACTGAAATCATCTTGGAAAAGAATAAAGCATTAGTCTTTGACTTTGGTCTAATCATGTCTTCCATTTGAAACATTAACAATATGCACAGATTGATTTTCACACCATGTCTTAGCAGATGAAGAAGATAGATATCATGATATCTCAGATTTGCAAAATCTCCTCGCCTCGGTATCAACACATGCTGAACAAACTTGAAGAGCAGTCAATTCTCTCCATCCATTTCAGCAGCAACCACTTGCCTTTGATTCCCATTACCGGTCAGCTCTTTTAAGGCAGTTCCATAATCAAAGATGTCACCGCTAGGTGTCATTGCTCTTGATACGTATCCAGAGACACCTTCATGTGGTAATTTTAAGCACTCATCCCACTCTACTGAAGAAAAAGACATCTCTTTTCCATTTAAAAAAGAGCTTACCCGATTCTCATTTTCAGACTTCTCGACGCTTACAAACTCGTAGAACTGTTTTACCAACTTCGGGTAGTATGGGCCATTGTTATTCGAGAAACAATCCACCCATTTCTGGTCCTCCAGAATCTTGAGTACTAACGATTTTCTAGGCAGTATCCATTCCACGCACAGTTCCATCTCGATTACTATGTCTCTATTCTGCAAGTGAGGATTCATTAATCGCTTTCCCGATCTAGTTCTGACTTCACTAACACTGTCTTTATGCTGTGTCTTCTGCTTCTTAGCTTTTGGTTCTACACTTTCATCTCTGACGGTAGGAAGCTTAGTTTTTTCCATCGCGGGTTTAGGGTTCTTGGCTAATTTGGGAGCTAAGGTTCGAAGGTGAGAGATTTTGAGCTCGGTGAGGTAGGAAGTGGCTTAGGCTTAGTTTTATCATTTAGGAATTTCAAATAAACGACTAAAATAGAGTAAGATAAACTAAAATAAAGCGATTCGTATTCTTGGTGGCAGACAGATGTTTTTTTTAAAAAAAAAAATTGCATCGGTGTGAGCTAATCATCGGTGAGAGAAAAAAAATTTGGTGAGAATTGTACATCGGTGAGAATTTCACATCGGTGTGGATTTTCACATCGGTGAGAATTTCACATCGGTGAGAATTTCACATCGGTGAGGATTTTCACATCGGTTGTGATTAAACATTCCCAATTCGTGTCTTATGTAATTTAGCCTATCCAAACTTAAAGGTTTAGTGAAAATATCAGCCAATTGATGTTCAGTTCCAATAAATTCAAGAGAAATATCACCTTTTTGATAGTGATCTCTTAGGAAATGGTGTCTTACATCTATGTGTTTGGTTCTAGAGCGAGATACTGGATTCTTAGATATGTTTACTGCACTGGTGTTATCACAGTTGATTGAAACAAGTTTAAAAACATATCCATAGTCCAAAACAGTGTGTTTCATCCACAGAATTTGTGCACAGCAACTACCAGCAGCTATATATTCTGCTTCGGCAGTAGATAATGCAACTGAGTTCTATTTCATACTACACCAAGAAACTAAAGATTTTCCAAGTAAATGACATCTTCCTGATGTGCTTTTTCTATCTAACTTACAACCAGCAAAGTCAGCATCTGAATAACTCATTAACTCAAAGGATTGTCCTTTTGGGTAAAACAAACCTAAGTTAACCGTCTGTTTGAGATATTTAAAAATTCTTTTAACAGCAAGCAAATGAGATTATTTTGGATTAGCTTGAAATCTAGCACACATACACACACTAAACATAATATCAGGTCGACTAGCAGTAAGATAAAGTAAACTACCAATCATACCTCTGTAATTTGTTTGATCAACTGGTTTCCCAGTCTCATCTGCGTCCAATTTACAGGTAGTACTCATAGGATTTTCACTTTCCTTGATACTATCCAGACCAAAACGTTTTAAAAGATCCTTTGTATATTTACTTTGATTCAAAATAATACCATTTTCATTTTGAAATACTTGAAATCCAAGAAAGTACTTAAGTTCTCCCATTAAGCTCATTTCAAATTCATTTTGCATACTTTTTGAAAAATCAATACATAAAGAGTGTTTAGAAGATCCAAAAATAATATCATCAACATATATTTGTACATCTAAAACATCTTTAAAAATTCTTTTATTGAAAAGAGTTGGATCAGCAATCCCATTAGTAAAACCATTTGAGATAAGGAAATTGCTAAGTCTATCATACCAAGCTCTTGGAGCTTGATTTAAACCATACAAAGCTTTAGAAAGTTTAAAAACTTGATTTGGAAAATGGGGGTTAGTAAATCCAGGTGGTTGTTCTACAAAAACATCTTCAATTATAAAACCATTTAGAAATGCACTTTTCACATCCATTTGATATAACTTGAAATCCAGATGTGCAACATATGCAAGTAAGATCCTAATGGCTTCTAGTCTAGCTACAGGTGAAAAAGTTTCCTCATAGTCTATACCTTCTTCTTGACTATATCCTTGTGCAACTAGTATAGCTTTGTTTCTAACAATATTTCCAGATTCATCTACTTTATTTCTAAAAACCCATTTTGTGCCTATTGTCAAAGTGTCCTTAGGTCTGTCAACTAATTCCCAGACTTTGTTTCTTTCAAACTGATTTAATTCTTCCTGCATAGCTATTACCCAGAATTCATCATTGATAGAATCATTGATATTTTTGGGTTCTAGCTGTGAAAGAAAAGCTTGATGGTCGACCTGGTTTCTTAGAGAATCTCTAGTTTGTGTTCCTCTATCAAGATTACCAACAACAGCTTCTAAAGGATGATTCTTTTGAATCCTCGTTGATCTGGTAAAGGTTGGACTAGAAATTTCAGGTTCATCTATAGGTTCGGGTTCAACAGAAGCAGATTCTGAAAAAAGTCCAGAACTGGATGTTTTGATAACAGGTTCTTTAGATTTATCATTAATGTCCAGAACAGATAAGTCTTCTTCAATATTTTCAAGAGAGGTTTTAGACTCATGTGGATCAGTTTCATCAAACTTGATGTGAACAGATTCTTCCACACATTTAGTTTTCTTATTGAATACTCTATAGGCTTTACTCGAAATAGAGTAACCCAGAAAAATTCCTTCATCACTTTTGGAAGAAAACTTATCCAGATTATCTTTAGTATTAAGAATAAATACTTTGCAACCAAAAACATTAAAGTAATTAACCTTAGGCTTTCTATTGTTCCACAATTCATAAGGGGTTTTCTTAAGAACAGGTCTAATTAAGACTCTATTAATGACATAACAAGCTGTATTTACAGCTTCAGCCCAAAAATAAATAGGCAGGTCATATTCATTGATCATGGTTCTAGCAATTTCTTGAAGGGTTCAGTTTCTTCTTTCTACTACACCATTCTGTTGGGGTGTTCTAGGGGCAGAAAAGTTATGATTATAGCCATTGTGTGAGCAATAAGATTCAAAATCTTGATTTTCAAACTCACGACCATGATCACTTCTCAATGTTTTAATCTTTAGTCCACTAAGGTTCTCTACAGAGTTAGAGTATTTAACAAAAGAAGAACATGCTTCAGTTTTGTGAGCTAGAAAATATACCCATGTATATCTAGAAAAATCATCTACAAGAACATAAACATAGTGCTTCCCATTTAAACTAGAAACTCTTGATGGTCCAAACAAATCCATGTGAACCAATTCAAGTGGTTGAGAAGTAGAAACTTCTTTCTTTGATTTAAAAGAAACTTTGTGTTGTCTTCCCTTTTGACAGGGGTTACACACTCTATCATTTGGGAATTCTAATTTAGGTAGGTCTCTAACTAGGTTTTTTCTAGAGAGTTTTCTAAGTGAGTGAATGTTGAAATGTCCCAATATTCTGTGCCATAGCCAAGATTCTTTATGAAAAGCATTCAAATAAGTAATATTCTGCTTAGCTAAATAATTCAGATTAACAGCATAAACATTTTCATTTATTAAGGCAGAAAATACCAAAAAATTCTTAGAATTAAAAACATTGCAAGAATCATTTTCAAATTTAACATGAAAACCATCATCACATAACTGAGAAATAATTAATAAATTGTATTTAAGGCCATCAACAAATAAAACATTAGAAATCAAAATTGAATCAGTGTTACCAATCTGGCCTAGGCCGATGATTCTTCCTCTTGAATTATCACCAAAGGTGACAAAGCCTCCATCAACTTTTATTAAACTCTTGAAACAAGAGAAGTCTCCTGACATATGTCATGAACATCCACTGTCCAAATACCAGGTCTCTTTACAGGAGCTCTTTAAGCATGTTCCCTACAAAATAGATTCAGATGGGAAATGATTTTGGCACCCAGATTTTCTTGGGTCCATACAGGTTAGCCAATAACACTTTAGGTACCCATATCTGTCTAATGGGTCTCATATAATTTGTAGAATTGACATGCTTTGAAAGATAAACTTTATTAGATCCATAGATATGTATATAACTGGTTGAAGCATATGATGTTCCAGAATTACCTTCATTCTGTCCAGATTTAGAAATGAATCTAGTTTTGGCAATTTTCCTTTGTCCAGGTTGGTATCCTATACCAGTAGTATATTTAGGTGCTATTTGCTTTCCTAGAATCTGTGTTAGTGTATTTTTTTCCATTGGTGAACTTCTCTAAGTATTTCTTGAGTTGCTCATTAGATAGTTTCAGTTCAGTGTTTTCTTTTAACAGTTGAGCATTTTTCTCTTTTTCAATAGTGAGTTCGGTTTTAACTATAGTGGTGAGAGCATGCTGTTTCTTTAATGACTTGTATTTATCCTTAAGTTCATTACATGTCTCTTCCAGCATATCACAGTACTCAAACAATTCATTTTTAGACATTGTTCCAGAATCAGAGTTAGATTCTGCATTATCTCCAGAGTAATAATAATTTAAAGCAGGAGTTTCAGCAGTTACCTTAGAAGTGTTTGTTATAAAGCACATGTTTTCCTTATTTTTGTGTTCAGTTTCAGAGCTTTCAGATTCAGTAGAGCTATCCTTAGAAGCACTCCAAGTAGCCTTCATGGCTTTCTTAAACTTATTGTCCATATATTCATATTTCTTTTTATACTTCATCTGTGGACAGTCGGCTTTAATGTGTCCTTTTCTCTTGCACTCATAGCAGACAACATCATCTGATTTGTCATTCTTCTTCCAATCGTTTTTCCATTTTCCTTGGTGATCATACTTACCCTTATAATTTGTTTTTCTGAAGAACTTCTTTTTCCTATAAAATTTCTTAAATATTCTAGCAATGTGAGCCATCTCAGCATCACTGTCAGAATCACTTTCACTGTCTTCACATCTTGAACTTTCAACTATAGCTTGAAGCTTTTATTTTTCCTTATTCTTTGAAGTTGATGATTTGAAAGTGACAGACTTTCTTGGAGGTTCATTTTCTTCCTCTTTATTAACTTTAAGCTCTTCTTCATACATCATCAGCTTTCCAATTAGTTCCTTGACAGGTAGAGCAGCAATGTCACATGATTCTCTGATTGAGACAGATGTGCCTCTCCATATATCAGGTAGACATCTAAAAAATTCTCATAATTTGTTCCTTCGATGAGACATTCTTTCCCAGCGAGATCATTGTATTGACAATTTCATTGAACCTGAGATACATGTCAGAAATGGGTTCGTCAGGATTCATTTTAAAATTATCATACATGATAGTATAAGTGTTCAATCTCATTTCTTTAACATTCGTTGTTCCTTCATGAGAAACATCTATGGTATCCCAAATTTCATATGCAGTTTTACAAGAAGAAATTCTATTAATCTCTTCATCTCCTAGAGCACAGTACAAGGAATTCATAGCTTTACAGTTGTTATTGTAAGCAGTCTTTATAGTTTCATCCCAAGTAGAACTAGCAGTATTGGGAATTTTGTATTCTGATTCAATAGCAGTCCAAATATCAAAACCTATGCTTTCTAGATGAATTTTCATTTTCAGTTTCCACTGAGCATAAGGAGTTCCATTGAAGAAAGGTGGCCGGTTAGTAGCAGTACCCTCAAGTCTATTTTCCATGATGAGAAAATTTTAAAGAGATAATAATTTAGATATAACAGAAATTTTAAGAACTTTAAAATACAACTAAAATCACAGTTCAGAAGCAGAGTACTTTTAGAGAGTATTTTCGAGCCTCTGATACCAAGTGTTGGTCGGAGTGGTTTACTCAAGAGGGGGGGTGAATTGAGTACCAATTAAAATTTCTGTATTTAAACACACTGTCTTAAAGACCCCCAAATAAAATAATAAATTAAACTGTAGTGAATTAATATTAAAGTAGAGGTTCTGTTAGATTCTCAAGGGATTTATTAATTCCCAGTTAATCAATACAGGAGTGTGTGATTATCTTTTGAAACTAACTTACTAATCTACACTTAACATAAACACTTGCTAATTTAATTATCAAAGTGAATTTAAAAACAGTATTGGTTTTAAAGTGATTAGAAGCGGAATAAAACTTTGAAAGAGATGGCACAACAAATGTAACCAAGAGGTTCAGTCTCTAGCTGAGACTTAGTCCTCTCAAAAGTTTATATAAAAATGATCCACACCCTGGATCGGGGTTCAACAGTTTACAACTGTCCAGGTCCAAGACCTCTACCACTGTTATTCGTGGGAAACAATACAATAGCAACCAGCTGCCCAGGTCACACACTACCTCTACCACTGTTATTCGTGGGAAAGAATGAATGCAAGAATTTGGTAAGGATTTACAAATCCTCCAGTTTAAGTACAGGAGACAGTGTATGTGTTAGATACAGCAGATAACACACACTACTCGAAAAGTATAATAATAAATCACAGAACAAGAGATGTAGAGTTTAGAAATGGTTCTGGTGATTTCAGTGTAGCTCTGGACTCCTTTGGATTCGATCAGAAGTGAGTCTGAGTCCTCTTCTTGTTTATGTTTGATAAACAGAGTGTCGTATGCTCCAGGTTCATAGACAGTGAAAATGCAGTGGTTGAAGTTCTTCAGTGTTCTTCTTATATGCACAGAACACTTCTCGAGTATGCTTGATTGTCTATGAGCTTCCCTGTGTTCTTGATGGAACTGGTTTTTCTCTTCTTGATTCTTCTCGTTCTTGTGTTTCTGGTATATTCCATCCACCACACTCTACTCGTTGGGTAGCGTTGTCTTCTCGTATTTATCTCACGGGCAACAGGAGACATAAAAGATTTCCTTTCTGCAGGTACGAGGTACGGGTTCCTGACATCCGACAACCTTTATCAGATATTTGACAAATCATTAAAATGTACATGATATGACCGTTGGATAGATTAAATAACGATATGAAATAAAGAAATTCAAACAGTGAGTCGAGTTATCGGTATGTAATCGGCATCGGTAGCCTGGACATCGATAGCTCAATTTCATTAGTTGCTTTGACTCTATCGGTGGCTCTATGGGTCCGTTGGTATATGCTTGTATCAGTGACTTTGATTATCGGTAGCTCCATGCGGCGGTAGCTCCATGCGTCGGTATCGGTAGCTGTGAGTCTATCAGTATCTTCGTCCATCGGTGACTCTTATTCCATCGGTAGCTATTTATACTTACACCGGTAGCTCTATGTTTGTATCGATAGCTGTCTGTAAGTCAGTAGCTTACATTTATAAGCACATCGGTAGCTCTGTGTTAAGTATATCGGTGACTTTGTCTGTCGGTAGACTAAGTCTATCGGTAGACTGGGTGCCGGTAGCTCTTTATCAGTAGCTATAGGCAGATTACTTATCTGTTTTATGCAGAACACATCCGATTGTGTTAGAATCAATTTATAACTTGTATGAACATGGATAAATGAGGATTAACATATTCCAAAGACTATTTTAAAAATTATTATTGGTTTGATCACAGATTTGAAAGAATTAAAGTATAGATCAATGATACTTAAAAATATCATAGAGAATGAAAACATAATTGGGATTTTCAACACATATGAATACATGATTGAGATTATCAAAATAGGTGAGGTCAACAAATATAACTTATGTCATTAGAATGGATTTTACATTAAATTCGTAGGTTAAATCAATTCAATCTTTTCCAACGTTTTAAAGAAAACCCGTTTTCTTTCGACAACGGGATTAATTTTGATTTAATTTCTGCTACTTTTTTGTATTGAATTTGGAAAAATGGATTCCATATTTGGAATCAGTGGGTCCAAATTATGTTAATAAGCTACTTTTATTTTTGGAAATTAGGAATAGTAACTACGGTAAATTTTATTTACCATAGTTAAAGGTAAATCGGGTAATAATGGGTAAATATAATATTATAAAATTACTGTAACACATGCCAAAATTCTATTGGATGGATAACAGTAGACCCATATAACCTATGGGTCGGATTAGATTCATTTTTTTGGACTTTTGACCATGGAAATAATTTAATTATTATTAAAACCAAATAAAGTGACAACATGTCACTCTCTTAAATCTTATAAGTATAATAATTTTAATTTAGTGATAAACATCATAAAACTTAGAACATGAATAGTCTCCAGAAAGATAATAATATTATCGACCTCAAGATAATTTATTTATAATTTTTAGGGATTAAATATTTGTCATTAATGGTGATACATTAATGATACAAAAATTATTTATTAAGTGGGAAATAAGTAATATAGTTTTTATTGAAATAATAATACCCATTTAAAGTCCCACAAGACTGACAAAAAATTATTGGTAGTGTATATCTACACCTTAAGAATCCATTTACCTAATATATAACCATTTGGAGCCTTATAAAATTGATTATGACACTTATATTATTTTACTTTAAATGATGCCAAAGTTGTCACCTTCATAATTTAATAAATATAACAATATAAATATTGTGAATATAAGATACTAAATTCGAGTAAAAGTATTATTGTCAAAGATAATATATTTAGATTCATCATAGGATTTTAGTTTTAATTTTTATGCAACAAATCAGTATATTAAATAATTATAAAAAAATGTTGTAGTAATTATTTTATTAAGAGATAAACCAAATAAATGGTTTTAAAAATAATAGAATAAATAATATATGAACTATTTAATGTGATCCAATAATTTTATAGATACATATGACCTTTTATGAATCTATTAAAGATTTTATTTAGAACATATCGTTTGTATATATTTTATTTAAATTCAAATAAATGAATAGTGTCAAAATTGACACTATTGTTATTTAATAAAAATAACATATTCGAAAATTGATTAAAAATCAAAAACTTATTTAAAAATTATAAATTTAAATTTATATGGTCTATAATGTTATAAACTAAATAATTATTGAAAAATAACAAGAAATAAGTAATTATTTGTTATAATTTAAAATTTAGAATTTTATTACCACAAATAAACTTAAATAGATTAAATAAGCATAAATCAAAGTGATAAGGTTTAAAATAAGATCCTAACATGTCTAAATTTGATTGGTTGATGAGATTACAACCCTATATCATATAATATTTGAATATGAGTCATTTTTGGTGGTTTTTTAGTGGGGTTAGATTTATTATAAATTAATATTTTTAAGAATTCAACAGGTGCCCCTATCCTCCCTTATAAAAGGGCACCTCCTCCCTCTCTTCCACACACCACTTTGAGCCTTCATTCTCGGCCTACCCCTGCCCAATTCTCTTCTCCACTTCCCTAGAAACATCCTAGAGGTCCTGGTCTTTTTCAAAGACAAATTTTAGTGCCCTAAGAGGATGTCTCAAAGAGGCGCTTCCAAGAAGAGGTAATTTCCGTTACCGATTCTTTCACCTTTATTTCTTCTTCCACTTCTTCTTCTTAGGTTGTTTCATTATGAAGTAATGAAATCAGTATCACTAATATACTGATATGTTATTATATTTATGAAACAACCCTATTTCACCATCTATCCATCATACGGAAAAACAAATCACCACGCGTGCGTACGTACAGAATACCGTCTCCACGCCGTGGTGTAATCTATTTTCCACCACCAGCATACTTGGATGGGTATAATGGTGTAAATAATAACTATATATGATTATTTTAAAGTGATATTGATTCTGTAATAGTATACATAAATTTCAATAAAATTCCACGATCACGGGAGCGATATCATCCCTCGTGCGTACGTACGGAATACCGTCTCCACGACGTGATGAGATTCATTCTCAATGATTAACCATTCATAAATGATTATAAAGTATATATAATAAGTAATAATTAAATATATGACATAATAATGATATTGTATTTATGTATATATATATATGTATTTCATCCAATTAATTCCATTCAATTCAATGAGGAAACGAAAACAACGTTCATGCGTACGTACGACCTACCATCTCCATGAATGGTGTATTTATTTACATTTATCATTCTATTATATATATGTATATTCTGAATATATATTATATATAAATCATGTTTTAGATTCTGGATGTAAGTAATCATGATCGAAGTAATCATATGAATAATTACAAGTCAAAACACGGACGACAAATGAAACGATTTTACCCAAAACGCTCTTTAACATGGAATTTAAAAAAGAACGGGTAATATAAAGTCAGAAGTGAACCATATATGATATCATAACAACTAATATGATTCTGTAATAAGTCAATAACATTATTTAAATCATTATACAGGAGGTTCGGATACATACTAAGCATATCGGACCTAAGGTAAGGGATAATTATTCCAATCTCATTCTTATCTGAGATTGTGTAAACGTAAGTATTTACTGGGGTTGTATTTATCATCAATCACTCTGATTTCTATGAACGGTTTCATGTATTTTTAAATTCATATTTACCCATTTTGACTTTTACTACATGGTATGTAAGGAATATTTCTTTGTTTACGTTACGAGGAACTTTTTTGACTTTTTTGGAAAAAGTATGAGAAGACTTTTTTTTAACTTATACGGAACGAACATATTTTTACGGTTTTATAAAGCATTATTTTCATGATGCTTCCTATAAAATATTTCATGACTATTCTAAACAAAATACTATTCTTTTAAAATTGCATGGCATTTTTTGAAAAGAAAATGATTTTGAAGAAGAAATGATATCTTCCTCAAGAATTCATTTCAAGTGTTATATCAAAACCATTTTTTCATATAAGATGACATTATTTGATTTGTGTATGTTTCAAGTATAATTTCTATATTATTTACATGGTTTCACTTTTTGTATTATGAAAGGATATCCATTTATTTTATATGGATTATGTGATGATGGGATGATGTTTATGAAACCCATTTTATTTATTGCGTTTTTATGAATGATGTATGTTTATTTTGTGGCACAAGTAAGAATAATTTCATTATGAGATGGGTGGGACCTATATCTCCCTCCAATGCATTGGGTAAAGATTTATATCTCATGAGATAGACATGGCTGGAACGACAAGTTAAAACGGTTCAGTAATAAAGGACTGGAACGAGGAGTGAACTCGATTCAGAAAGGGACTTTGTCCACTAAGATGGTCTTGGCAGCAATGCCTTGGCTACTATGGAAATCATATCATGTGATTAGTGGTTTCCACAATTACATGTTTTATTCCCATGCTATTTTATCATTCTTAATGTTTCTTTATGATCTATGTCTTACGTACTTCCATGTGTTATGTCATTGCTCAAGATTTTGATGTTTAAACATAATGTTCTTGTTTTTAAGTTCAGATGTATATGGTAAGTTATATTTTATCCATGAATACCTTTACTGAGCATTTGATCTCACCCTTTTTATGTTTTCTTTTACCCAGGATATAAGTGAAGGTTTTAGGTAAGAAAAAAAAGGGAAGATCTTTATTGGAGATGTTGATGATCGTTCACCACGATTAGAAGATTACGTTCCGAGTTTCCAAAGAAACTAAACTATTACGGTACTTGTGTTTGTGTTTTTGTAATGTAATATGTATTCCGCTAATGTAATGTCCATGTAAGTTAAGCTTCGGGTCTCTACAGATTGGCCCATGTCGGTGCAGCCCAAGGGGTTCGCCCCCTCCGAATTCGGACATCCTTAATTTTCATTACAGATATCCCCTTTGCATTCCTTTTGTAGAAGTGCATTCCTGGTGTCAAGACAAAGCTTTTGAAATGATCTCAGGGATTTTTAATTCCCAAGATGGGGACCTCGGTGTCACGACACGCTCATTAAGTGGATTGGCATTTTTCCGGGGGTTCTTGTTTTGGATGGCGCGGACACATCTGATATCCGATTCGAGCGCTATCAGTGGCGTTGCGACCCTAGTGTCGAGGTGGACATTTAATGTATGGTTTTGGATGTTGAAGTCATAGTTGAGACGTGGCCCCTATGAGCCGTCTTTTAAGCATCATGCTGCATTTTTGTGACATTTTCCTCAGGAGCCCGTTCGAGGCGGATGAATAGTCGATTTGTTGTGTTTCTATGTGTCCATAGAAATGATGTAGTTCTCCTGACCTCTTTTGGGACTGATAGTGGGCCCTAAGAGACACCGAGCGGGCCTAATGCATTAAAGAACAACTTTTCTGTTAGGAGGCCATTTCCATTGAGTAAGTGGTATATCTCGCGTGTTTTTTCGTGAGGATTACAATGGGGTAATCGGGTCGCACAAGTGGATCCTCTTAGGTGGTCTTATTAAATGTGTAAGTATGAAAGGGATTTGGTTGGAGGCCTCTTTGATGCTCTACGACCCAAGGCATGGTCACGATGTTTGCGACACCTAGTAATGGTGCGAGCAGCATGGAGTTGTCGGACCAGTTCTAGGATTACCCTCTATTGGGGCTGGGTAGTGGGTTACCCATTGACCTTAAGGTGTACCCTCCAGCAGGGCTGGGCAGCCAGTTAACCATTGACTTTTAGGTTTTACCCTCCAGCACAGCTGGGCAGTGGGCTACCCGTCAAACTATCAGGGTTTACCCTCCAGCCGGGCTGGGCAGTGGGTTACCCGTTCACTTACTAGGGTTTACCCTCCAGTGGGGCTGGGCAGTGGGTACCCAATAACATTTAGGGTTTACCCTCTAGTAGGGTTGGACAGTGGTTTACCCGAAGACCTCTAGGGGTTTACCCTTCAGGTGGGCTGGGTAGTGGGTTAGCTGACGTCTTATTTTAGACTCAGACCTTTTGATGAGGCTAGTCAGTGATTTTTTTATGTGACTACTAGAGAGGGATCATTGGTTATATGCATCGGTGATGTGATATCATTGACAAGACCTTAGGACATACGAGGACGGGGGGGGGGGGGGGGCGCTATTACCACCGAGACGCGTCCTTGCGACGTGACCTAAAAGCTGTGCGGGCGAGTCAGTGCCGCCCAGAGTGGATTGTGTCGAGGTGTGGTGACTGATCCCCTTTGACTTTTACCTCCTAGGTGGAAGTTCATGACGTTTGTGTTTAGTGTTGGATATCCCTAGAATTGTTGGCGACTCTTCCTAGGCTGAGCTGGGAGATGGAGGTCCCCTTACACACTCGTTTGGGTTCCGTGTTGAGCATATATACATATACACCTGACTTCAGTTCCCACTCACTGGGTTCAGTTACTCTCTTTCTCAGAGGGGAGAAGAAGCATGAGGTTTTCCACGTCATTTCCGTGTTTATCTCCACTTGGTTGGTCGAGTCCACTCTCCTACTATAGGTAGCAAAGACTTGGCGAGATGTTCGTCTTCTCACCATTCCTAGCTCCTTGCATTTGGACAAGTTTACTTCCTTCATCTTGTTGGGTTGAGCAACAGTCTCTTTACTGTACTCTTTTTCTATTCTGATTCTATCTACTACTCACCTCTTTAGTGCCTCCTTTGTTACTCCCTCGAGGTTTCGAGGAATTCAACTGAGAATCTTTATACTCACCCCGGCTTGGGATATGCACGCACCTGGTGTTCCCTTGCAAATGATGGACATGTCGATCGTGACTACGGAGGAGCACATAGGTCACAGTAGCTCGGACAGTGCGCCGTGGTTGTGCTATAGTTTTCAGTAGGGTATCTATCCAGTTGTATCATTTTGTTACGTGTTGCTGGGTTGTGGCACCTTTGTGGATCAACGCGTGTTTTTCCCTTTTTACTATTTAGTTTACTTGTCATTACTTGCAACACATTACATTCTCTATTTAGTGGTTGATGCATGAATGTGGTTGGGTTATATCTATTTGTCATATGGTTTTATATTTATTGTACACTTCTGCATTGAGTGGGTTGTGTTTTCATGTGTACATGTACTTAGGAGAATGCCTCCCCGAGAATGATACACCTTCAGCGATGTTTACCAGCCTCTGGCCTATGGAGGCGGGCTTGTGGTAGTTGCAGCCGAAGACCAGTAGGGTCGGGTCATGAATGTCTAGTTGGTTCTCTAAGGTATGATCTAACGTATCTTTTTTCATCCATTTATTATCATTTTCTCAATTCTCATATCCCCTCTCCATTCAGCCAAACCATAGGGTGAGTGTTGACAAATATTTTGATTTTTTTTCATTTTTGGTTAGAGCATGTAGTGGATCTCTCAGTTAGGTTTTAGGAATGTTTCATCATTTTCTACTAAAGGAAAATAATAATGGTTCATTTTGGTTTAGATTATACTATTTGAGGTCATTTACAACTACTATCATTGTTTTTTCCAATATATGTAGCGTTCCATTGGTGATTTTTTGTTCCTAGTATTTTTTAGAGTATCATGGTCATCCTTGAAGTGGTTCTGAATCACATGAGTCATAGGAAACATAAAATAGTATGCCTTGGTTGGAATATATATTTTTAAGATCCCTATTTTATATATAATTAGTCAATGTAGTTTGAATATATAAATTGGGGCTATGTGTTATTATCTTTATTTGTGAAACATTAATACATGTGATCTTGTAAAGGGGTATATGCATGTGTAATATATTATATAAGGACCCACATGTACCTATTTGTCAATTACAATATGTATATAACGTCTTGGTGGCCTTATATATATATGTGAATGTGCATATTCATGCGAGTAAAAAATGGATGATTCTGGTTTTCTTTATCAACGTGACTTGATTTTGTGGTCATTTCCCTTTGATCGATCCATTAATTAGAATTCAGTAATTTATTATGAATTTTAAAAGTATGTTTTTATATTAATGTGGTATATATTTTAGAAAATTTTTTATTCTTCTTCTAGGAATTGGGTTTTTTAAATTTTTCACAGACTTTTTATAAACATGTTTACAATAACCCCATTAAATGTGATGTATCCTAAGTGTCTAAAATAGTTTTAAAAATGATTAATAACATGTAAAGTGTGTTTAATGGTACTCAATGTATTTTTTAAAATGAGTTATCTAAATCCTATCCTGACTGGCACCTTGATATATAGATTTCCAATCAGATGACTAGAAATGCATATTTGGAATACTTTGAATATGAATGATATTTTCACCCTGGTATTGGAGAAGTATTTTCAAATTGTAAATATGGAAGACCCTTTGGGATTTTGAGATGTTATATGTGTGAGGGGAACCCATATGGTCATACTCCGTATGAGATAATATTTTCTTAGGTTGTGTCGGTGTTTTGGCTTGGAAGGATTGGTGGAATCACTAGGTTATGGTTAATGCCATGCATGTGACAAAATCCTCATTCCCCTCTATACTATTATCAGTAGATTCCTAGGTATCACCAATATGGTCTATTGATTGATTCTTACTTGTCCTGGTTAGATAGAATAGTTTCCCTAGGATTTGTGGATGGGACGTGGGATGTATCCACTGGTTAAAATAGTTTAGAGCATCTATTTGGTTATAGATTATAGAGATGCGCTACATTGAGGCAGGTGAGTCCCAAATGAGTATTTCCATGAATTTATTCTAGAAATGATTATGAAATTCACATGATTATTTATTTTTATGTACTTTTAAATTTTGAAACACATTTTTCACTTGATCCCACGAAAAATGTTTCACACATATTATAATTTCCTTAGATTAATCACATTTTTATAAAGTGACACCTTTTTTTTAAATTTCATATTAAAATTCCTACTATAATTTTTTTTGTTTTATAGGAATTTATAGTTGTGACATTTCATGTTTTGGAAATTCTTTTTGAAACGTAATGGAAATTGTGTTTTCCTAAAAATGGATGCTTGATACATTATTTTAAGAGTGGAAACCCATATTTTTATATGCCCTATATTCAAATAAGAATGGCATGGCTTTCTTTTTAAAAGTAAACTCATATGTAATAGTTTATTCTATCACTAATATTGAGTTATAATACTCAAGGATAACTATTTATTTGTGTTCTTAAATTATGTTTTGGAATCTATCTTGGATTTGGTCATCATAGAGAAATGTTGGATTAGTGGTTGGTGTGACCCATAAGGTCATATGGATGAATGTGTATTTTTATTTATTTAATCTACTAGTGTTTATTTTTAATATTCTATTTAAGTTTTTTTATATTTAAATTTGTTTTCATTATGGGTAAATATTTAACAATTTCTTAATATATGATTCGTGATAATTTTTTCCTGCATGGAATGATTGGGAACACCTCTCATGCCTTGTGGAGGGATGAATTGGGTGACTGGTTCGAGGTTAACCATAGTTGGTTCGTGACAACTACACTCAATATATATTTATCCTTTTAAAACCTTCAATTTTATCTTCAAATATCAAAAATAATAAAAAAATCATCTAATATATAATTACATGTTATAATTTTTATGGTATCAAACTTATCCATCTCCAATTCCCTCATATGGAAACAAAATCATCAATAATTTTTATAGTGGGATAAAGCCTCTCAAACAAATATAACTCCTTTTCCATCAACTATTATCATGGTTAGATATATTTTTCAGTATATAAGATATATATATTATTTTTTATATCATTATAATTCATGAATTATAATATCACATATTGTATCATACATTACATTCCAAAAAATATGATAGTTTATTAGTCACTAAAGTGACTAATATTCATTGTTAATATCATTATATTCATTTTTCTAATGTCCATAAACATTGTTTTTAGAGCCTTATATAAATAGAACATCATTTCTCATCTTAAATGCAATTAATGTTTAAAATGAAATTTTGGGCCCAATCATTCATCTATTTGTGGATAGAATAATATTTATTTTATGAATTTGATATTTTGGAATATGATTGATCACTTTATTTGGAACATTGTATCTTTTAGGTATGATGTATGAATCCCAACGGAAGATAGAGATTGTTGTGCCTGAATATTGAAATTTACTGAAAAATGCATAATGGGCCTAGGGCCCATAAAACAAATATGGGGCCTACAGACCAAGCCTAATGAAGCTAAAATTTTTATAGTAGAAAAATAAAAATATGAGGATCATTTTATTCAACTGTTTCCAGAGCTAATTCGGCTGTTTTCATGGAGATATGGGGTTCTGAAGTTTACATTTAAATGGTGGGACCGATATGAATGCTCATAAATCCTTCTTACCATTTCGAAAATAACATTCAAACGGATGCACCAAATTACCTGAAATTTGGAAAAATGATAGAGGACGCATGTACGAAGATATATGTCTCCTACAACAGCTGATGATCCGGAAAATGTTAATGTCAAATTCGAATGTTCAAATGGAGGATGAATCTGTACAGTTTTATGGGTCAACATCGAAACATCAATTTCCTTTTGATTTTTCACCCTCCTTTTGAGTCTCTTAATTGTTGGGGGTTGAATTGATTGTTGAGTGGTCTACCTATGGCTCTTAATTTTCCTATATAAGGAGCTGGTGGTGAATGGAATAAGCATCTCATAATTTTCTTGTCGCCTTGGGTTGCATGTTTCATTGTAAGGTTATGCTTCCAAATTTCCTTTGTAATGTTTTCCATTTCCATGTACGTTTCTTTTTGGTATATTTATATTTATAATAAACTTTTTTCACTTCTATATTTTCCATTTCTTCATATTAAAAATATATTATCACAAATAACACTAATAGTTGTTGTGAATTAGTTCACACATTGGTGTGTATTTTATTCACACACAGAGAGGAGTGCTCATTATTTCCACTATTTTAATTTATTCAATCCAATTATTGTTAGCCATCTTCCTCCCACCATTGGGAGAATAGCATAAATGGAGGGTTAAGACTTTAATGGGTTGATCATAGCATGATGAAAAGGATGGATTGAATGTTATTTTATCAACGAATTGTTGTTAATTGGCTAATTAATTTAAGACTTCTATTCTTCAGTAATTTCAACTCTTCATCTTCACTGTGTTTGAGAAAGATAAATTCAAGCACTAAATGACCATATACCTTGGACACATTATGAATTTGGATCTTTAAGTGTATAGGGGATTAGTAATTGTTTTTAGTAAGCACCAAACCAGGAAATGATGAAGTTAGTGTTATTTTTGAAGAATGGATTAATCAAGAATTAATAAAACCAAAGTTTTCTAAAGAAGTAAAATTTATTCAATACACCCAAAGCATAATCCAATTTTCAACTCATTTTAATTGATTTGAATTCACTTAGGTTTCTTAGTGTTCTTTAAAACCATAAAAAATCAAAACCTAATTTGGTCACTTCACATCGCATCCTCCACAAAATCATAGCATCTCAAGGTTACTTCTTCGGTCTATGTGGATTCGACCCCTGCATATACTACATCGACTGCTTTTACAAGTTGGGTAAATTTTGGTGTATCCAAATTTTGGCATCGTTTTCGGGGACCATGTAAGTCACCTTAGAAAATCCTTATATTCTCACTCATTTCTCTTTTCTCATATCCATTTCTCTTCCCTTTTCCCCTTTCTATTTTTTTCTTGACTCCGGAAAATCACGATTCCAAATTTCCAATTGAATCTAATGCTATGTAATTAACAATATCCCTTCACAAAATCAGGATGGAATAAATTTGAAAATCCACATTTGGAATCACCATATTTTTTTAATTACATTGATCAAACTTTGAATGAATACCCCACACCCGATAACATTAATGATATTTGTAATGATAAATGTTTAAAAGATCAAATTCTATACCAATCAAGAATAATTGAAAAGTTAAATAATGAGGATTTCCATGATGTAAAAATATTTATCAACTATAATCCTGCATTTTTTTTGAACAATTGTGTAATCAAATGAAGATAATGAATTCCGAGGTTTCATCTTTGAGGTTAAAACTATAAAACTTTAAAACATGTGAAGAAATCATTTTGAATTTTGGATTTTAGAGTTAGATAATGAATTGAATTGGTTAGGAAATGGTGAAACTCAAGCTTAAGAGTGATTAAACCAGGAAGAAATTTATTTTTTGAATTCAAAAGATAATAACTGGACATCATGTATTGAGTTTCCTGAACATGGATCCATTAGTGAATTTTTAGGGCCACCAATCACTGAACCATTGGAAGAAATCCAAAACATTGAGCTCATACCCACTCCAATAATTAAAATCGACACTTTTGGGGAAGAATCATATTTTTATATGGAACCTATTCATTCGAAAAATTTTGTAGAAGAAACTAATTTTGATTCAAATTTCCAATCGTTTTTAAGAAAATTAAATCAACACGAACTCAAAATCATTGTACTTCTCATCCCACTCGAGAATCCCAACATCTATGTTAATAAAGAGCTTGGGGTTTTCATTCATTCATCTCATGAAACCCAAAATTGGGGTCGGTCTTTGATTTATTAGGAAGGACTTCATAAGAAAAAAGATCAACCATTTCTGATATTACATGGATTTTCCCATTCATTTTAGAAAATTGGATTGTTCATGAATCAAATTCAAAATCTTCTTACCAACCACAAGGGTTAAACATTCTCAATCATATTGAATTAGAGAATGACGAGGTCATTAAAATTTTTAATGTTGGAAATGGATAAATTGGTGGGTTATAGTCGAGCTAATGACATTAAAAAAAGCTTTTCATGGGAGGCAACCCAAGGTTTTCATGTTTCCAATAATTTTGAATCATTTTCACATAATAAATTAACATAAACTATTGAGTTTTTCTTCTTTTATGAGTAAGGATGGGTATGAAAGGGGAGAACCGTATTCATCAGTGTCATGCGGTGTGATCCCTGAGTAATAACTTACCTAGAAATTTAAAAGAAAACAATGTATCATCAGTTTAATTTTTATTTTATTTTATGTAGGTATTTAAAAAAATAGATTATTGACCTGATCTTCTTTTATGAGTAAGGATGGGTATTAAAGGGGAGCACCATATTCATCCATGTCATGCGGTGTGATCCCTGAGTAATACCTTACCCAGAAAATATAAAGAAGACAATGTATCATCAATTTTTTTTAAAATTAAAAAATAAACATAAAAAACAAGGAAACCCATAAAATGTTGATACATGGTTTTAAATAAATTTTTATTTTGTTTGTTTTTTCTACTTTGTTCTTCATTGTATGGTTCAAAGACTATTTTTGGTGATACATATTCGATCAAGGAGGTTCTTACATCTCCCAGGAGATCAAATGAGTAATATGGAGCATCATGAACTTCACCCTCAAAAACCAGGTGAATTTGTTCCAAGTTTAATGTTTCAAATTCTTTTTCGAACACATATCATCTTCCTCTACCCCCTTCAAATTTTTCATTAAACACTGGAGAAATTGTTATTCTATTTAGGGGGGAGATCAAATAAAAAATGATTTTCTTAATAAGAACATGCATGGAATGAAACAATCTAGTAACCTTGAACATGATAACACACATTTCAAACTCTAAAATTGGCTATAAAATAATTTTCCATTCCTTGATTCTGATAGTAATGCAATTTTAAGTTCACAAGCATAGTTTTTGGAAAGTGCAGTTTTCCGATGTGATTTTTCAATGTTTAAATTTTCATCCTCTTAATAAAAATTCCACAATGCACGTCTACTAGATGATGGGAGTAAATTAGAGTTATTGGGTCCCATTAATTATATAATAGGGTTCTAGAGTCATTTTTTGTTTAATTTGAGTATCCAAAAAAATAAAAAAATAAAAAAATAAAAATTGAAAAAAAATAATGACCACATAGAGAAATGTTTTGTTGAAATGTATGGTGTCCGACACTTGAGAATAGTGACTCCATAGTTGTCTCGCCCATAGTTAGGCTATATATCTCTATTGTAGAGCATTTAATTGACAATATGTGTGGCGTCTGACACTTGGGGATCGTGACTCCATAGTTGTCTTGCACAGAGTTAGTCTTTTCATATTTATTATGGTTAAAAAAAGAAAAAAATGGATACTCATCTTAAATTTTAATGTGATTCACACCAAGAGCTTCCATTTTCCCCCTTGAATAATAAAATGGTCCCCATATCATTTGTGATACACAACACATTATCATACTTAATTGAAATTTGTTGAAATGTGGTGATTAATTTGATCAATGGAATGGGCATGGGCTTGGGATATGGTTATGGACCTAGCTTGTTTTAAATTATTTTGATGTATTTAATAATTTTTTTGGTATGAGGTCTTTGGGTGAGAAATGTGTATTAAAATGTTTTTGGGAAAGGGGATTCGAATTTAAGATTTATAATATATTTTTTTCGGGACTAGAAAAACTCATGATGGGGGTGTGATTAGTCACTAAAAGTGGCTAATATCCATTGTTAGTATCTTTATATTAATTTTTCCAAAGTCCATAAACATTTTTTTAGTATATTACATAAATAGAACTTCATTTCTCATATTAAATGAAATTAATGTTTAAAATCAAAATTTGGGCCCAATCATTCATCTATTTCTGGATAGAATAATATTCATTTTATGAATTTGATATTTTGGGATATGATTGATCAATTTATTTGGAACATTTTATCTTTTAGGTCCTATGGATTAATCCCAATGGAAGAGGGATATTTTTGCGCCTGAATGCAGAAATTTACTGG
Source organism: Viscum album (assembly GCA_963277665.1). Lineage (NCBI taxonomy): Eukaryota > Viridiplantae > Streptophyta > Magnoliopsida > Santalales > Viscaceae > Viscum > Viscum album. The sequence continues at coordinate 1,380,857,263 of OY728152.1, forward strand.
AAAATCATAATGGGCCTAAGGCCCATCAAACAAATGTGGGGCCCACAAACCAAACCCAATGAACCTAATATTTTTTACAGTAGAAATAGAAAAATATGAAGATAATTTTATTCCACTGTGGCCAGAGATAATTCTGAGGATTTCATGGAGATATATGGATCTGAAGTTTACATTTAAATGGTGGGACCCATATGAACGCTCATAAGTCCTTCTTACCATTTCAGGAATAACATTTAAATAGATCCACCAAATGACCTGAAAATTTGAAATATGATAGAGGACACATGTGAAATGATATTTATATTCTACTACCGCTGATTATTCAGCCATATTTAATGTCAAATTCAAACGTTCAAATGGAGGATGAATCTGGACAGTTTTCCAGGTCAACATCGAAACCCCAATTTCCTTTTGATTCTTCACCTTACTTTTGACTCTCTTAATTTTTGTGGGGTGAATTGATTGTTGTGGGGTGAACCTAAGGCTCCTGATATTCCTATATAAGGAGCCGGTGGTGAAGAGAATAATCATCTCATATTTTTCTTGTCATCTTGTGTTTCTTGTTTCATTATAAGGTTATGTTTCCAAATATCCTTTGTAATGTTTTCCATTTCCATGTAAGTTACTTTTTTGTATCACTATTTTCATAATCAACTTCTTTCTCTTATTTATTTTCCATTATTTTTTATTAAAACATTATTATCACAAAGCATAGTGATATCTCTGTGTTATTGTGAATTAGATCACATGTAGGTTTGAATTTCATTCACACACATGGAGGAGTGCATGTTATTTCCGCTGTTATAATTTATTTAATCCAAATCTTGTTAGCCATATTACACCCACAATTGAGAGTATACCATAAGTAGAGGGTTAAAACTTTAATGGGTTGATCGTAGGAGGATGCAAAGACTAGATTTAATGTTATTTTATGAATGAATTGTTTTTAATTGGATATTTAATTTAAGACGTATATTCTTCCGTAATTTATACTCTTGATCTTCACTATGTTTGAGAAAGTTGGATTCAAGTACTAAATGAAAATATACCTTGTAGACATCAATAATTTGGTTCTTTAAGTGTATAAGGGATTTGTAATTGTGTTTAGTAAGAACAAAACCAGAAAATGATGAAGGTAGTGTTATTTTTGAAGAATGGATTCTTCAAGAATTAATAATAACAAAATTATCTAAATAATTAAAATTCATTCAATCTACACCAAGAATTATCTTATGATCATCACATTTTTATTAATTTGAATTCATTAGTTTTCTTAGTGTTCTCTAAAACCACCAAAATCAAAACCAAAGATGGGCACTTCACAGCCCATCCTCCACAAAATCATATCCTATCAAGGTTACTTCTTCGGTCCATGTGGATTCGACCCCAACATGCACTACATCGACCGCTTTTACCAGTTGGGTAAATTTGGGTGCAACCAATAGTGCCCCTCATTTGTTTGGAGGAATACCACCTCAAAAAGTGATGTGAGTCATTTTTCAAATATTATATACATGGAATTTAATAAAAATAATTTTAATGAATATGTTATATATATATGAAATGATATCATCTCTTGAAAATTATTATATATAAAATATCCCATACACATTCCCCCTTTAATAGAATTATAGCGTCACTCATTCATATGTACAAGTTATCATCTCCACGAAATGATATGGTTCATTTTATTTGTAAAGTATTATATAAATGTTACATGGATATATAAAATGAACAAAAATAATTTTTATACATTTATATATTATTCAAGATGATGTAAGTATATCCTTTAGACAATAATAGAAACATTCATGAACAAAACACATATAAGAAAAATAGGTAATTAACACCGTGAGAAATGAAAATAATGATATATTATCTACTAAGTGGTCGTAAAATTGTGTAAGAGGATCATATATGATAATATATATATGAGTATGGTTGTATAATATATTTATAATAAACTTATATTCTTTATAATAGAGGATGTCACACATAAAAAGGATATCTAACCCTTGGTAAGAGTTTGTAGTCTAACTTTATCATCTGTGAGACATAAACCATATTCACCACTTATTCATTTATATGGTTTATATAATACAAATTTTGTAGGATATATCATGAATATATTTTTATTAATAGTTTTTAATATTTAATTTTAAATTATTTCTTTCATGGTTCTTATGATTCAATTTTATAAAAGTGGTGGGGATTTATTTCAAAATATTATCATTATTTACTATTGTTTTTTTACATCTCCCATGGGAGAACTAAATTATTTTTATTTCATAAACATAATATATTTTATTTTCCTTTTGTTATTCATGAATGTTTCAAGTGACAGTACAATTTTTCACTCGTTATTAATAAAAATTATTCAGAAAATGTTTTTAATAAAACCTGAATTTTTTTCTATCCTCAGTCAAATTTTTTCCATCAAAATCCATTTTTAAATAAAATAAAAACTATTTTAAAATTTTAAAAAGGAATCATAAAATCAATCTCTACCCATAATATCTTTTAAAAAAATCAATGGAAAATTTTGCTCATTTTCCAAACAAGGTTGATTGGATTGTATATAAAATTGGAAAGAAATAATTTTTTAACATGAATGAAAGGAAAAAATTTTTCATGCCTCTTGAACAATAATTGTTTTAAATCATATTTTACATGTTTTAAATGGTTATTTTCAATGAAATTTTATTTAAAATTATTTTCATTCTTTTAAAGTGTGATTTTCAATGGTAAAAGGTTAGTTTCCTCAAAAATGATTTTAAAGAAATTTTTATGTCATTTCTATTAAAAATTGGAATAAACTAAATATTGTACTTATTATACAATGGGGATGTATTTAATTAATACCATCCTTATTATTTATCCAAATGGATTATGATCGGTTTTATTGGGGATGCGATATTTTATTACCATTTGTCATTTTACTCTGGATGGTTTAGGATTATGACTAATGATTAGGGTATGTATTAAAATTTCATTGAGTTTTTTTTTCAATAATAATATTATATTGAAAATTATTCACCCATTTTATGTGATTAATTCATTACAAATGTTATGTAATGGTTGGGTATAAGAATTAATGAGCCTAGAGAATTTTTTGTTAGTCTTACGATATATATGAGGCATTATCCATTTATTTAAAATGAATTGGAATTACACATCGATTGTAATAATCCATTTCATGAGTACCTAAATGTATGTTTAAGATGAATTTAATTTTGAATTTCATAGTTATAAATTTATTTATTATTATTCTATGAGAACATTTGAATAGTTTTAACATCTATAGTTAAGATTCAATCTTCTGTGATTATTATAAGAAATTATCTTATAATAAATTATTCCTATAATATTATTCTCATGTTGTGGTTTAAATATAAATAATTTTAGTTAATTTAAATTAAATATTTATTATGAATTATTTTTATATCTTCTTCAGTATGTATATACTTATTATGAATTAGAGCTTACCGCGTTCTTATATTTTATACTCTCTAAGATGAAGAAAAAATTCAATTGATATATAGCAATACACAATGGGCAATATTGGATTTCACAAAAAAGTCTTACTTATTCATGATTAAAATATAATTTAAATTTAAATTATTTATCCATTTTACCAAAACTACTAAACACTATGATCATTCAGGATGTGATACCTTATATCTACCACCAATGTAATAACATAGACACTAGATCTGGTCTTTTAGGGTCAATGTCTTTGTATACACAAAATCAACCTTGTCACGTTACAATAAAGTATAGTGTATATTCTCGATACACAACCATATAATAAGACCATCAAACTAGAAGGGATTTGATCCCTATTAACTTGGATACACAAGATTACCATTTGAGGTTCAAACCTAAAATATCTCAAACTAGAACATCAACATGCCATATTTTATTGGAGAAATATTATCCATTACGGTCAAACTATTTTCATCATGGGACCATCCTTAGTGAGATATATTATTTGAAATCCACAATTTTCTATATAAAATCATATTATGATGGATTGAAATAAATCTATCCCAATGGGAATATAATCCATTTGATAAAACAAACCAAAAATGATAATAATAACTATGATCCAATAATACTAGGTCACTCTTGAATATGTCCCAAACCAACCATTAGAAGGAACCTTTTTCTTTTTATACAACTATTCATGCATGCATGACCTTTAAAAGAATCAAAATAGCCCTCATCACATGGAAAATATATGATGGGGCCCATTAAAAATTTCCCAACTATATGGGTTATAATTCCATTTAAAGGGATACATAATAAACACTATATTGGGTCTAAATCCCAACACCAGGAACACTGATCGCTCCCTATATGATAATAAATTATAGATTTCCCTACTAGGTTTATTAAAAAAACATTCCCCAGTTAGAAAGATATTTATGGATAAAGTAATATATATACATATAGTGTAATAAATTTAAAACCACTTATATAAATTATGTTCACATTTTGGGGAACTTATAATACATTTAGATTTCAACCTTGATGCGTGTGAATAAACCATCATTAGTACAAGGGTAACCAATAACACATCGGTATTTTAATACGATTAAAAAAATTGAATTAAATTTTTAATAGACTACCATGGTAGTAAATAATCCCCCTTAACAAATTAATATGATCCCAACCTCCAATTTTCTCAATGAAGGAAAATTTTATGGTGACATAGGAAATTTCACAACAACCACTTAACATATAAGTGTTTCCCTACAGTAACAAAAAATTTCATAGTGTTACCATTCCTTAGAGTTTCTAAAAAAAGGTAACTATACATAATTTATAACCATTGAAAGTGATAGAACAAAATTTTTATTATATATGATTATTGACTAAATTGTTTTCTATATATAATATTTATGTGTAATAGGAGCCCCTCTTGAGATCCCCCTTTTTCAATGTAATGAAATCAATAATAGGAAAAACTTCATAGGGCCTTATCTCCTAAAAATATTACAACCACAATGAGAAGATGAGAATTATATCCAACAAAATACCATCAACAGATAGTAACAAATTCACTGGTATATTATTTCCATTAACATGGTACAAGTCAGATCATATTGGTAGCTTAGTAGACACTTTAGGAGATTAATCCTTGTAGGGAACCTTGCCAGGAAAGGGTCAAAAAAGTCTATGGAACCTATTTCCACAAAAAAAATTAATATTTTCCTTGAATTGAGGAAATTACTACCTCCCTTTCATTTATGAATGCGTAGGATTTCACTGACACATCCTCTGTGGTTTAGGATCCACGTTAGTTAGCTCCCTAATATCCTTATAACCTCTAATTTAGTGTACTCCAACCATTTCATGATACCACTTAATAGATATCATTAGAAGTCCCAACCCCATAATCTCAGAAAAAACAATCCAGAAGAACCCACCAGTTGTGATAGAAAAAGAAAACCATCGATAATTCATGATCATCTGAATCTACTGAAGGATCATACACTCATATAAATGTTAATAGCATGGAAAATTCCCATATCCCTTTTTTACATTGATAGATATTTCTACTAGAAAAAGGTGGATCCAAGGGGGAAACATGTTCCTTCTCCTCTAAAATAAAACAAGAGGACCTTTTCTATGATATAAGGGGGATATGAAAGTGATGATAATCCTATAGTGAAAGAAGAATCCCATTATAAAATTATTGCGACATTGGTAGTATATTATTATATTCCTTATCAATTATACATAGTTATTATAATGGTTCAATGTCACATAAGGATATGGATGATATGTGTCTTACAACATAGGCTACTTTTTGTAAATTCAAATATTAGGGGTGAAATTATATCATAATATCTATAGAACATTATTGGAATGTAATGACAATTATAAAAGGCTAGGCACATATTCATGGTCCCTATATGATTGTGTGGGTACTATTAAATATTCCATCTTATACTCAGGAAGACTATCGGCATATCTTGAGGGAAACATGGGAGTGATTTCATATCCTCGCATTACTTATGAGGTTTTTTGGTATATTTTTTAAGAGTTATAAAAGTAGGGACATATTATTTTTCCCATTCCACCCAAGGAAGATCGATTGCCTATATTTATGGAAGCTTAATGGTGATCAAACATTCCTACACATTAAGAAGGGACCCATTAAAATGTTTCTATGAAAAATAAAGTACACTATAATATCCTAAACTGAATTAAATGTGGTCATTGTCTAGTAATAATTAATACAATCGATCCACCAAGGAAAATTCGCATCAAAGAAGAACATTAATATACACCACATATTAAATCTTTAAATAGATCTCTTCAAATGAAGTAAAAGATTCATGAGTTTGAAAATATCACTTGATTGGTTAGTGTTATGGTTCATGAGGACCTAGAAATACTTTTTTTGGTTACCCATGATTCAAGTGACTCATGAAAAAAGGTTGAGAGTAGCTACATCAGAAAATTTCATCCCCATTATAATTTTTTCTGATTGAAATGATAATCCTTAGAAAAAATTAGAACAAGGTCCTCCTATGGGAAATACAATGATAAAAAAGGATAAAAATTCATATTATTCATACTCCAAAAGTCATCATCATAGAATAAATAATAATATATAACATCTTCCTCCACTTACCAACTCATTGAATGATACCCATGAATTCCATACCAATTAAAAATATATCTATATCATTGGAAGACCTCTATTTGGAGTTCTTTTTGAAGGTCCTCCTCATAGTTACATTTCATCAAGAAAAGAAGGTACTATATTTATAAAGTAGTATTTGAGAACAACATAATTTATGGTGGAACATGAAGGACCCATACTAGTTAAAAATATAGTTATAGTGTTGGTCAACAATATTTTATTCTCAAAATAGAAGTTATAGGGAAACATTAATGGTAAACACTACCATCACCCTTTATATAATCCCAATTAACTAAAGGGACATCAAGAATACCTTCACCTTGTGATAAAGCATTTAAAAAATATTATGGTGGTTATATAATATGGAATTGTGTTTCTTGGAGATGATCATGAGGACATGGATATGATGAAATAATTGTCCTAGGAGAACCTCCAAAATTAGTTATAGGTTAATTCATTTACCAAATATAATATACTAATTATATTAAAAGTGTAATTCACTCATTTATTAGACCATTATTTATGAGAAAATCAATAGTAACTAAAATCCATGAAACTATACAGTTATAAAAAATAATAATCTCTAGAAGATATGAAAGAACAATAACAAAATTTTCATTTATAATTTATTAATATTATAAAATGTAATACCATATATGTAAATTCAAGAACCCATGAAATTTTTTCCCACTCTCATAGAATGTACTTTTGATGATGATCACTAATTCCCCTTATGATGCGTGTATCTATGTGTGGTATTTGTAAGAATCATAAAACATTATAATATATCATGGCCAAAATAGTTCTGCAAAGAATACATCCTTCAGTTTCAGTTTAGTTTGACATGTCTCAATAATACTTTATATATATTATAAATTTTTATATTAAATAAAATCATATTTACTATAAAGAGGATAGGTGAAATAACTAATTGTAAAAAACCATTGATTGACTATGGGTCTATTATTCAAAAAGATTATACAAGGATCTCAATTAAACAGGAAAAAAATTAAATACCCTAGGAAAACATTTACAAGTGAGTGGGACACATTTAATTCAAAAATCACACAATCGACACATGATTGAAATAACGTCATATAAAAAAGGATTCATTGGAAACTATAATGATATTTATCTAGGAACATCCATAGACTGTAAGGATGGGGAAACTTTTTCTCCCATAATCACCATAGGGGTCAACGAATCCTTAGGGAAACCATGTGATTGTGCTGGGGGAATCATGAAAACGGTATCACTTATGGATAAGAGAATTTTTATCCCATCTCCAACCTTATTTAAGAGTGTCTATATTTTCAAAACAATAAGGTGACCTATAAAAAATATAACCCCAAAAACATACAAAACAATTTGAATCCCCTATCATTTTCGGTAGGATCATTAAGGATGGAATATGATTCTATTAGGATCACCTACTATATATCTATTTTAGTGGAACACTAGTATGTGAATATTTAGCAACAAAGAGGTTTTGATCCAAAATAAAACACAATTAGAGGGTGTATAATGTATGGTTTATATTTTAAACTCTAGATGATATGTGGAATTAAAAATAAATGTCGTATTCTCATGTGTATGGATGTTTATTTAGGATAAATGATATACATAATTGAATTCCATTAGTGATAATCATGTAGAGGATACATGACTAGATATGGATACATAGGGATGTGAATAAATAGAAATTTTTTAAGAATCAGTTTACATTTAAACATATGAGTAATGCATGAACACTCAACATTAGAGGAATTCATAAAACCTAGAATCGAATAATATTTTGTTTAGACCCACCAAACACACATCAGTTAATGTAAAAATAGAAAAAACATAAATATATCCCACTTGAAACCTATGTGTTGTTTATTCTCTCCATTTAATAGAATATAATATAATATAATTCTATTATCGTGGACATAAAATGACTTATCAAAAAATTCTTCGGTAATTATTCTAAATTTGAGAAACATTTATAATGAGGTGATTTTTTATCCACCCTCAAATATCATTCAATAATATGGGTTACCATTCCCATAAGAATATAGTATAATCCTAGTAATGCATCTAGCAATAAAAATATAATTTTCTTAATCCTAGTTTTTGAGGATGACTAATGTATTTCACTATTATGATAGAATATTCCTTCAATTTGGAAAATTAATCATTGTTTAGCTTGAACTAGGTGTAAATAGAAAATATACCCAAGGAGAACACCTCAGCCATTACCTAATATCTTCACTCGGTGATTAGCTTAGACATCATTATTTGTGGAGAAGAACAACTATCTTGAGTCTCATACCTGTCAAATAGAATCCATATAATGATAGAGTGAACTAGTATAGTCTAAGAGGAATATATATACAAAATGGGGAGATTCCACTCCTCCTGTACAAAACATTGGGAATCCGATAATCCAAACCATCAATGGAAAAAGTGATTGGAAGAACAATATAATGATTTCATGTCCCTGATTATCCTTATGATGGTAAAAACTCATCAAAAATATGAAGTGAAATGTAGATTTTTTTTACATACTATAGAAGTGGTAGTGTTCTTATGGTAAAATAATTTTATGTTTGGGTCAATGACATGATCAAATGACCTTTGTAGTCAATTCCACTTTCAATTCCCCTCTATGATAATGATGTTGAAGATCCATGAATATTGAAATTAAAATTAGTCCAAATGTGACACATTTATATTTCATCACCATATGGAAGGTTCTAATATACAATCTCAAAATATAGCTTCCATGGGAAATAATTTTGGATATTTTATAGAGAATAATTGAGTTGAATTGTATAAAATACTAATCCAGACAATTTATTTGGGATGATATTAAGAGGATAAATCTTAGGAAAATTTAATATAGTATTTCACCTAGGGAATAAAATTCAAATTTAGTCCCACATCATGTTCTACAAGTAAATAGTTCATGTAAATTGGAATGAACCACTTTTAATCTTAAACCACCACCACTAACTCATGTTGTAACAAAACATGATCTATATCTCCCAATGTCACATATAGGGTGAATAAAATAGAAAAAATCATTTATTATAGAGGAAAGGATTGAGTAAGGGGAACAATGATATTAGGACCAAATAAATAAATACTACACATTGAAAAAAATATATTTTTTATATCATAACATATTTGGAAAATAATGTACTCAAGTTGTTAGAGCCCAAGAAAACTGATGAAAATAACCTTTGTGACCGATCAAAATATTTCCTATACTACTTGATGATGGGATAAAACAATCAATATTATTTAATTTTAAATAAAATTCACAATTAAATTTTTTATTCCTAATAAGTGATTATGGGTAATCAATAGGCATGAGTGGCCTAAATTTCCACTATCCAATCAGGGGAAGGATATGACTGATAGGAAGTCCCAGAAAAACTCGAATGAATATTAGATTTATATATGACTAAAAGAACCATATATGAAGGTACAACTATCCTCATAAACCATTGTAATCGATGTGTTATGACCATATTTCTCATGTCACTATCAAAAGTCATTCCTTCAACTCAACCCTTTAAATTCAAGCATAATAAAAAAAATAAAAAACTAAGGTAAAAGAACTATTTTCAATCAAATCAAAACCCAAAATAGACATTTTAGTATTTTATTATTCAATAATTTAGGACATAGTCACTACCCCATCAAATAGAACCATCATTTAATGACTAATTTATTTTTAAACTAGTAATTTAATTCACCTAAAAGACCACTTCATCGCTGAAAAAGATAAATAATAAGTCCCATATCCCATACATTTCTATGAAGGGGACTATAAAGGTTGATTTTTTAGGGGATGACATGGTCATAGTAGATCCCAATGTTCATAAAATTTTTCTATGAAATCCTTATAAACTTTAATAACTCAAAATAATGTGCTTTAGGGATCCCAGGAGTAACACCAACATTCCTTTTAATTTACTTGTAGTTGTTTGAATCCAATTGAAATGGAGATTTGGTTGGAAAGTGTGCAACCACATGATCAATACAGAAATATGGGTAAGCTAGATCAAACAGACCAACTAGTGTAAGGCATATAATTTGAATTCTATTCATGTAAAATAATCATTAAAACTGAAAAACATGAACTCAAATACAATTGTCAAAAAACCTAATACTAGTAAGCATCATTCCTTGGTGTAGAAATATGACATCATTTAGAATTAAATGGTTATTTTCATAAAAATTAATTCTTGGATTCAATTTTAATCTAAAAAAATATCGTGTGAGAAATTTTCAATGTTTTAAGAGCCCAAATGAATTCAAGCGTTATGTCACTATTGACTGTGTGTATCATCTAGAGAGAACCTCAGACAAAAACCAAAATTATTTCTAATTCATAGAGTAGGATAAAAATATCATCTTATAGGGAAAAATAAGACCCTTAGATATATCATCATATCTGTAATATATTAATATTTATCAATTAATAAATGAGAATTATTCTAGATTGAAAATTCATTTTTTGATTATTAAAAAACAACTTTTGGTTATGTGAGAATCCACCATTACAAATCAAATTGTGGTAACGTGAGAACCAATAGATCATTAAAAGGATAAATTGAAAGACTGAACAAAGAACCCTATCCAAGACAAGACCTTCCCAAAACACCATGAAAACATGCTTGATCATCACCTTGAGGCTACGTGAGAACCGAAAAAACCAAAAAAAAAATTAAAAACCCACCTTGGAACTAGGAAAAATAAAACAACACCCAATATTCATCAAGATCAAAAATCCATCATTAGATCCACCAAAACCATCCCAATTTTCCAAAGAAACCTTTGAACCAGTTCACAGTGGGGAAGTTCACGAAGGGTAAGGCCAATTGAGCAGAGGAGAATCATCAATTGGTGAAACTAGACTATAGAAAAAAAATAGAATCTCAAAGGGGAAAACATCAAAAAGGGGAGATGAAGTGAGGGAAGTTCTCAGCCTAATGAATTCTTGGGGTCGCCCTTTGAGACCTCATACTGGTCCGCGAAGAAGAAAAGAAATCTACCCTAATCTGACCCTAAAGAAAACTAGAAGTGAACTATTTAAGAGAGGACATCATCATAATCAAGCATTCTCGTATCTTCCATCCGCATCTGCGTACTAACTCTGGAAAACAAATAATAATGCCCCAATCTATAACACCACGAACAACGCCAGAACCACCAAGGCTTACCATGATTAACTACAAAAATAATGGACTGAACCGTTGAGGAGAGGATATCATCGACAAAGAAAATTTGTGTATCTTACATCCGCATCAGAAAAATGGTAATGATGCTTCAACCTCATATCGACTCCATCAAATATAATTAACTAAAATGAAGAAAACACCACAGGAAAATTCTAGTAAGGGATTATAAATATGGATCTCGACTCCAAAAAACTATTGTTTGGCCTCCTCATCTCCCGGTCAAGTGGGGGGAGCTTCGCCGACAATAATCTCGACCGCATCGCCGATGTCGTCCGACTACGAGAGCCATTCGACCCAAGCGGGTGTGAGGATCACCGTCTGAGACCACCACATCGGCCTTTGGGGAAGAGGGAGAATTTGGAGATGGGGATACACCTCTGATACCTATAAATGAAGAAAACCCTAGATCTGATGCTCTAGATATGGGAGGATGGGGTGGCGTCGTTGTCACCAATAGTGCTAGGGTGAAGACACAGGGTCTTGTGTCGCATGAGGGGGAGCATGACACAATCAAAGAAGGATTAAATGTTAGACATGCATCACATAAGGAAGAATCCTAATAGTGAGGGATGAGAATCCGAGGAGGTTTTGAGGGAGGGTGGTGGCACTAAGGTGGGGGTCAGCGCAAACCCTAGTCCGATGGAGCTCCGAAGCGCTAAATCTCCATTGCTCTTATTATTTAAATTGAGAATCATTCTAGAATCAACATGATCCTAGTTTTTATTATAAGAAGATATAGTTATGATTTGGATGATCTATCTCCCAAAAAATTAACATAATATTATATGAAAAAGTGATTATAATCCTCTATAAAGAATCAATCTATTGTCCCATTTTAAGGATCCTATATACGACACTAAATTTATTTTATTTTAAAATGACACAATATTTAATGTTATGTTTGAATGACCATGCCTCAAATATTGTATGATGCTTCCATAATCACAAAATTAATTCATAGAGATCCCTTGAAATGGAGAGGTGTGAGTAATATATGGTTATTTTTTCACATTTGTTTCTTGAAAGTCCTAATTCACCGAGGTAGTATTTTATAAGAGAGAATTAAAATGACCAATAATAATAAAAAATGTTCTGGCCATAGGCTCTAATAGTTTTGGAACCACACCCATAAGCCCATGGATTATACCTAGTGATGATTATATATTTTACATCAATATGATCGTGGAAACGAACCTATATACATGAAATATTTTCTGTTAGAAAAATTAATATTCCTATAATATCATAGTGAAATATATTCGAGCTAAATTTAGTGTTTTGAATGATGAACATAGTATATACATGGGAAATAGAAACATGGATCATAGTTCCCCAATTAAAAACACAATGTATTTTTCCTATAAGACCGAGAGTGAACCTTAAATAATGATTAGTATCAAAAGATATATATTCATAATTGAAAGATTATAAACCTTCCAAAACAACATATTCTGCATATTAGGATGTTTACATATCTTATTCAATAGACGATAGCTGTGTGGAAGGAGAATATATCTAGGATCCCCCAAATAGTGATTCCTTATCATTAGTACCATCAAAATAGAGATTTTCATCCTAATAATTAATATTATATGAACATGTCAACATATATGTTTATAGATACAAAAACACCATATCATATTTTGGTGAGATAAACATTGGCGTAGTGTAATAAGATGAATATTAGCCCGTTGATTACCCTCTATTTTTTGTTGATTAAATCTTTCCCACCATCATTAAGATGAAACTGGTGAACTAATACAAATGATTATCCTCGGACCACATACATGTATTGGATACTAAGAGATCCACCCATAACTAGGCCTCATAGATAGCCACTTCTGATAGAATAATGTAGTTAGAATAATTCACCCAAATCATGATAAAAATAAATGTTTATATTGAAAATCCCATAAAATAAAACAGCAAACCAAAATTTCATTAGACAATGTGGTCGAAGAAACCATCTCTATCATAAATATAAATGGTCATATATGTGTATGTATCAACACTAGGGACCTCAACAAGAATTTCCAAAAACCTGATTTCATGATTCCATTCAGCAAATTACTGATTGACGTATGATATGGATTTGTGGCCCAATCGTTAATAGATATTTAACGTGGTTAAAATCATATTTTAATGGATTAATATGATGAATAACTATCTAGTTTTTATCAAGCACAAGTTATACATTTCTATCAAGTGATTACCTATGGAATAAAGATTTCTGGTGCATTATATCAATGTGATATGCATCATATATTCAAATACATCAGGTAAAATACCATGTAATGTTTTACAGATGAAATGGTAGTAAAATATAGGTATCACAATGATAATTTTTATTTCCATAAATAAAATCTCAAAATTTATTATAAATATAGTAAAAATAATAATCACATAATGTATTCTATTGGGGTGACCTAAAAAAATTATTGACTTCATGGAACACCATTATATCATCAAGGATGTCCCTGATAAGAGTAATGTAATTCTAAGTATTCATTCACCCTATAACCTCATTGAATATCATGGAAAATAGAAACATATTTCCAATAAAAACCCTTAGTTTCTAATATTAAGGGAAAATGCATACTATGTTCTAGAATTATGAAATAAATGGATTCCTACCTATGGGATGAGGATTTCCATGGAATATTTGATGTCCAAAAGAAGAACCTAAATAAATTAACATTGCTAATTCAACACATTGAAGGAAACCAAATCATCCCACATTAGGAGACTCTACAACATTCACATTGTGTACTCATTGATAAAAAGAATAATATTGGAAAATTAAATATTCATTATTATCTGAATTAAAATATGCAAGAACCTAATAATTGATATTTTTAAATTGTGAAAATATATTTTGAATTAATATTTATATAATATAAGATAATGCACTAATATAATTATTCTGAGACTCATTTGGTCATTTTTACCGTCACAAATATATCCTCAACCACTCAATACTAACCCAAAATATTTCATTACAGAATGTCATTATTAAAAAAATAACATTTGAATACTATTATAATAGGTGACCAAGTGGATGTTAATAGCATAAATCATTGTATCATAGTTGAGTCTTATAATAATTCTCATATGTATTAATCTCCATAATAAGGTAACCTTCCCTATGTTGGATAATTATCAAGGATGGGAAATTTAATTTAGTGGTGATTCTCAAATCCCTAAATAAATGAGAATGGTAATCCCAAAATTGAAATGGGTTATAATAAGAATTGTTATAATTTCCCTATCCATGGAATTATCTCTCTATCAATTTATATTTTCATAAGGATTCCCTAATAAGGATGTATATTATCAATCATTTATCACTCTTTGGAATTATCTCTATAGAAACCGGTGGATCAACTTAATATTAATAGTGATTCAGAGATGGTTTTATTGAAAAATAATTTTGATTAATCCTCTAAGAATATAGAGTTAACAACTATACATGAATTTGATTGAAAAATGATGACATATTTCCCTTGGAAAATGACATTGAGCCATGTCATATGTTCATAAAATTTCAATTAGGATTCCTTAACTAATATTGCTACCACCAAGGCAGACATGGACCATGATAATATGGAAATTGACATCAAACATCATAATATAAACTCCTTTTTAATCAATAAAACCTATAGGTTATCAATGGGTTCAACCCTAGCATAGACTAATAATATCCCATACACTCATCATTCGATGGTTCTAGTAATTGGATGTCCCCAATTTTGGAATTCTTTGATGATTGTATTCTTCCACTGGAGTCTATATGGAAAGGGAAGAAAAAATTAAATGTAGTGATGTAAATCCCCTTTAGTGACCCTGTTTCCCAAATGTTCTATTATGATTTTTTTATGGAATTCTCCTCATTATAATATATGAAAGGGATACCCTAATTATAATATAATAATTATACTCTAGTTTCAATAGTGATCAATAGTTAGGGAATATGCTCTCTCATAAAATTAGAATACATGATTGTAATTTTTCCATCAATTAGTTATGATTAACTAAAGTTTACTGAAATCTTCCATGTTATTATTGTATAGGAAAATTTCATCCATTATCCCCCACTGTTATTTCACACCACAAAATACTCTTTTCCATTATATTAAAAGATATTTTATTTCATTTTTATATATCCCTATAACAACCATGGTCTTCATTACATACTTAAGCCCAATTTATTACAAAAACATGCACATAAGACAACATAGATTTTCTAGAAGTCTATTGTCTTGGGAAATTAGGATCATTACATAAAAACATAAAACATAAAACACAACATCTTTATTATAAACTTCTTTTACATGACCACAACATTCCTTCATACTTAACAATTCATGGGATAACCCAAGGAGATACATAAGAAACGGGTGAACTACAAAGACCATTAAGGGAGTATACCGTATATAACATGAATAATACAATACATTTTAGGTAATAAGCATATCAATGGATCATAAGATTAATATGAATATAAAGGCATGATATAACATGATTATTATAACATGGAGACGTGGCAGCAACATTTTACATGATATTAGCATGAGACAAGGCTCATTTCACATGGATCATGAGTAAACCCTCATTGCACATAAATTAAAATGAGTCAAAACCCATTTCATATGACATATCATGATACTTTTTATTACCCAATGCATTGGATCTCAATCAGGGCACACCCTTTATAAACATTTCATTTCATGTATAAGTGTCCCCCCTGGATCCAACATCATGGTTTCATTAAAAATAAAAATTTATTCCACAAAATAGAGATGTGGAATAAATAAATGTTGTTCCTAAATCAAAATGTACATTATCATAAAGTTGAATACCCTTGATAGAGAAATGTATATGATATTCTCTTACACTATGAGTTTGGAATGGGAAATTTTTGGGTATGATCGGCAGTATAAGTGTAGAGACCCAAGCCTGAATTACATGGACTTTACATTACATTTGGGAAATACTTTATACGTAACAAAAAACAGACAACCAAGGACTGTAATAGTTTAGTGTCTTTGGAAACTTACAACATACTCTTATAATCAGGGTGAAAGATCTTCAACATATCCCATAAAGATATTCCCCTATTTTTTTCTTACCTAAAACAATTCTTTATATCTTGGGGAAAAGAAAACATATAAACGGTGAGCTCAAATGCTCAGTAAGGGAATACATGGAAAACATAAAACAACCCATAAACATTTTACCATAAAAACATGGACATAAAATATCAAAATCATGAGTAATGAAATAAATCATGGCAGTACATAAGGAATATATCATAAAGGAACATTAATAATGATAATATAGCATGGGAATAAAACATGTAATTGTGGAAAAACATTAAGCAAATGATATGATTACTATTGTATCCAAGGCATTGATGCCAAGACCATCATAGTGGATAGAATCCATTACTGAACCCAGTTTACTTGTTGTTCCAGTCCTGTTTTACTGAACCAGATTTACTTTTTGTTCCAGAAATGTCTATCTCATGATATATAAATATTTAACCAATGCATTGTGGGGGATATATGTCCAACACATATCATAATGAAATCTTTATTTTATGTTCCACAAAATAAACAAAAATCATTCATCATAACCCAATGAATAAAATAGGTTTCATGAACATCATCCCATCATAACATAATCAATATAGAAAAAATCGATATCATTTCATCATAAGAAAAATGAAACCAAGTAAATAATAGGAACATTATACTTGAAACATAACCATACTATAAAATTCAATCTTAGATGGAAAATTGGTGTGAATAAACATATTAAATGAATTCTTGAGGAAAATATCCTTTCTTCTTCAAAAAGATTTTCTTTTCCCCAAATTCCTTGTAATTTAAAAAGAAAAGAATTTTGTTGAAAATAAACATGAAATATTGTAGAATAAGCTTCCTGGAAATAATGTGTTATGAAATTGTAAAAATCAGTTCACTTCGTATATGTTAAAAAAATATTCTTCTCGTTCTTTTGCCGGAAAAGTCAAAAAGTACCTCCTATGATAAAAAAATATTCCTTCCATAACTTGTGGAAAAAGTCATAAAAAGGTAAAAATGAATTTAAATTTACATAGAATAATAGTAAAAATTTTATGAAAAAATTTCTAGAAAACATGGACATGGATGATAAACATAACCCCAGTAAATACTAACGAATAAATAATCTCGGATAAGAACGAGATTGGAATAATTATCCCGTACCTTTTTTATAATTTATTCTATATTTGTCCCATAATCCTGTATAGTGGGTTTAAACTTATTATTAACTTATAACAGAACCATAATAATATTTATGTTATCATATATGATCCACTTACGACTTTATATTACCCATTCATTTGTCAATTCCATGTTAAAGTAGCGTTTTCTATAAAATTGAATCATTTATCATCTGTGTTTTGACATGTAACGATTCATATGATTATGTAGATCATGATTACTTAATTCCAGAATGTAAAAAATGATTTATATATAATATATATTCATAATATACATATATATATATAATAGATAAATAAATGGAATAAAATACACTGTTCATGGAGACGGTAGGTCGTACGTATTCCTGAAGGCTATTTTGGATTCCATATTAAATTGAATATAAGTAAGTAAATTACATATACATAAATCTATAATCATTAATATGTAATTTATTTAATTTTATTATTATATATACTTTATAATCAGTCTTGAATGGTTAGCTTGGAGAATGAATCTCATCACGTCGTGGAGACGGTAATTCGTACGTACGCACGAGCGATGATATCGTTCCCATAATTATTAAATAGAATTACAGTGGATGATATAATATCTCAAAATTATTATAATGTTATAATAACCATATATAGTTATTCTTTACACCATTATACCCATCCAAGTAAGATGGTGGTGGAAACACAGATTATACCACGACGTGGAGATGATATTTTGTATATACGCACGCACGGTGATTTTGTTTTCTGTAGGATGGATAGAAGGTGAAACAGGTTTGGTTCATATTCATAATAACAAACCAGTATATTATTGATACTGATGTTATTACTTTATTATAAAAAAACAAAATAATAATAAATACAAGAAGAAATGAATTTGAATGAATTGGTAAAGGATATAACCTCTTCCTCAACGCGCCTCTTCTTAACCTCATATTAGGGAACTAAAGATGGTATTTGATGAAGAATGGGACCTCTAGTAGGTTTATATGGAGGTTTATAAGAGAAATGGATGGGTTTTTCTGAGCTTGAAGGCTTAAAAATGGTGTGAAGTGGAGAGGGAGGAGATTCATTTTTATAAGGAAGGAGAGGGGCACCTTTGAAAACTTCTAAAATATTAATTTATAATAAACCCAAACCCATCTTAAGAAACATCCAAAATGACTCAAATCCGAAGATGAGATGTGATAGGGTTGTAATCGCATCAGAAAATAAAATTTAGACATGTTGGGAATTTATTTTAATCCTCATCAACTTGATTAATTCTTATTTAATCTATTTAATTTTATTTCTGGTAATAATATTCTAAATTTTAACTTGTTCTAAATTATTACTTATGTGTCATGAATTCCCAATAATTCGATACTATATTAAACTTTTGACCATATAAATGTCAATTTATAATTTTTAAATATTTTTGTGATTTGTAAACAATTTAATAATATGTTATTTTTAAAAAATAACAATTGTGTAAATTTTGACACTATTGATTAATTAGAATTTAAATAAAATTCACACAGAGGATACATTAGAAAAAATATATTAAATAGATTCATAACATGTCATATTTTTCTATAAAACTTGTGGAACACAGAAAATAGTTCATATAATATTTTTTCAAATATTTATTATACCATTTATTTGATATTTCCCTTAATAAAATAATTACTACAACATTTTTTATAATTATTTAATATACATATTTAAGTAATTAAAAATAAAAATAAAATACTATTAGGTAGATAAATATAATATATTCCACAATAATACTTTTACTAGAATTTATCATCTTAAAATCACAACATTTATATTGTTATATATATTAAATTATGAAAGGGACAACATTGACATCATTTAAAATAAAATAATATATGTGTCAAAATAACTTTTATAAGGCTCCAAATGGTCCAATAATCGACCATTGGATGAAAATGTATTACATGTACACGACCAATAAGTTTTGGTTAGGTTTTTGTGCCTTTTATTGTCACTATTACTTTAATAAGAACTATATTATTGATTTTTCACTAAACAAACTATTTCTGCATCACTATTGTGTCACCATTAATGATAATTATATAATCCATAAAAATTATAAATAAATTCACATGATGTATATAATTTTATTTTATTTCTGTTGACTATTTATGTTTGATGTTTTATAAAGTTCATCACTAAATAAAAATTATTACACTTATAAGATATTAGAGAGTGACATGTTGTCACTTTCTTTGGTTTTAATAATAATTACATGCTTTTCATGGTCAAAATCGATGAAATGAATCTATTTCAACCCTTATGTGATATGTGTCTAGTTTTATTCACCCAATAGTATTTTGGTAGGTTTTATGTTAATTTTAAAATATTATTTTTACCCATAATTATCTGATTTACCTTTAACTGTAATAAAAAAATTTACTGTCATTACTATTCATAATGTCTAAAAATAAAAAAGTAGCCTATTATAATAATTTTGACCTAATGATTCCAAAATATGGAATCCATTTTTCCAAATTCAAAACATAGAAGTTGCAGTATTTAATTTAATATTATTCCCGTTGTTGAGAAAACATGTTTTATAAGTTAAAACATTGTAAAAGATTGAAATGTTTTTACCTTTGAATTCAATGTAAAACTAATGATAATGACATAAATTATATTAAATGGTAAAAATATATTGTATTTATACTTTAAAACCATTAAATAATATATTTTAACCATATAAATGATTTTGATGAAAAAATTTATTTTTAATTTAAATTTATCATTTTTTTCTATTCATCAAAATTAGAAACATATCAGAAACATATAAAAAATTTATCTAAAGTAAATTTTTATATCCTGATTCCAAGGAAAAAAATTAATTTTTTAAATTGAACTTATAAACATGTCAAAATCCAGATTTAAAGTGGGTGAGCAATCAAAATGTGGCAAACTTCATTTTTGGAAAAATAATTATTTTACCCAAAATATTTATTTTGTTCTCATACCATGTTCTATAAAATGTCTAAGGTGAATTATAATGTCATAAAATTAAAAATTTAGTTCCTACTATTCATAACGGCTATTTCATAATAATATTATAATAATATATTGTTGTTTAGTGAAACTCAGTATTGTGTACGAAACACGCTCTTGAGGAAGGTTGTTGTTCCGTGTAACAAAAGCCAAGAATAGTATTTGTGTATAACACAAGATAGTACGATTTTGGATATAGCACAAGATAATTTTGGTGTGGTGTACCTCAGAAGACATTAATGAAATTAAAACAATATTTTTTCACAAAATCTCAGGGTATTACATTCTACTTCCCTTAAAATGAATTTCACCCTCAAAAATTCATCAGGTTTATAAATGGTTTATTAGATGAATGTTTCATTCATATAAACCCACATCGTAAAAAGGAATAATGAAAATTAATTTTAAAACTAATTTATGAAATGTAACGGATACCCAAATTAACTCATCACTGGGTTTCCACATAGGAGAACATAGTTGAAATATGGATATGGAAGAGAAATCTAACTATCAACTTCTGATGAAGAGTGGTTGAGGACATGGAAATGAAAAATACAACAATCACAAAGACATAAATTCATGATGATCTAAGGTACCATATGATTCATCAGATATGAGGATAATAGGACACTATTTTTGGTTTTCATGGTCATTTCCTTAAAGTTTACGATTTTTTGCATAAGGATAAGTACTTACTTGATTTTAGTGTCCTATCATTGTTGGTAATTCCATGAACAATTTACAATTCATTTCTTATTTAATGAAATGAAGTTGAATTTGTCCTTCTTGAAATGTTAGCAGATCATGCGATAGAATGATAGGTTATTCCATCTGTCTCAAACAAAAAGATAATGAATGTTATTAAATATACATAAGTCGATATATGGTGATATTAATCATATATAGTTCCAAAAATGTACTTATAAATAATCTATTATACAAATTAATAAAATAAAACTAATTTCTACTAACCAGGGACATCCTATAGGACAGTGGTATGCGACAAAGGCCTGCCACACTTCGGTTGTGGGTTCGATTCCCATAGCCTTGTCCGACGCGACGGGTTGTTTCCCATCATACAGGTTGTACTTTTTCTAAAACTATACTATTATAACATTTCATAAATAATAAAAAAGATACATCCTTAATCAATAGTATCTGATGTCTAACTTAAATCATTCCAATCTTTTGTCTTATCTAAAATTCTTTTGTCCAATCTCATAGTATAATGAAAAATATTACTAGAGAGGTCATCAACCAAGAATGTAAATACTATCATTTATCCCCCATACTTTATAATATATATCATGTTGGTCACATTACTAACACGTGAATACCTTAATCATGTATTCTCTTGAATCATGAATTACCATATATCCTTAGTGAAAACATGAATGTTGTCGAAAGTTACCTCATTCCAAATAAAAACACCCCTTAATTTAAATATACTCTAACCATGATGTCACTTTGTCCTTATATCAGTCATGAGCTCGTTAATACTATCAAAAATATTATTTTCTCCTTATCCCTTCATTTTGTGTATATCATTTGCTTTCAAAAAAAATTCCATCACTTTTAAGGGTTACCGACACCATCCACCATTTACTTTCAAATAATCAAGTAAAAACAATAGTATAACAGTCCTTATATTTTTCTTTATTCCATAGTACCATAAGTTATTCTTGATAAACATGAAATAATTCCACTACCTTCTGAAACCATTGACTGATATTTATCATTTTATTCCTCAACAATTCTTTCATCTCATATATCATTTGTAGTCTCTTTATCATCATCCACATTAATACTACCCATAAGACCATGTTGATTCTCCTCCTGAGATTTTCCCTTAGGGAATTAGTTTTCATAATGATCTTACATACCACATTTAAAAAGTTTTACCATTGTTAATGTCTTAGAAATACCATTATCTTTGTCCATTGTGTTAACTGAACCTTTTCCTTTGCAATTAATGGCATTGTGTCCTTATTTTCCACACCCAAATCATCTTCCAGTTCCTTTGAAAAATTCTCCTTCATTTCTCTTCCCACATGATTTACATGATTAAAATTGAACATTCATTCCTCTATGATCATCATGAAACTCCTTCCTTCTCTTATTAGATGAGTTAGGAAACTTACTATAGTTTTGATTATTGATAATGTTATGAGATTTCTGATTAGGAATAATAATTATGTTTCACCTTCCAAATCCCATTTTATTTGTTTGCTCATAATGAATATCATTCCATTGTCCATTATACTCACCATTAACATGAATCATCCTGTTTCCTTCCATTTTCTAAAACCCAAAAAAATAGCATGAGAGGAGAAAATTATATCATGAAAACAACATAATAATGGTGTATTACCTTCAATATCTAACATCATAGGTTTTATCCTAGGTTATTTATGAAAGTTATCATAATTCTTGGATGGTAACCTATACATATACTTGACATTAGAGACATCCCTAGACATACCTTAGAAATAGATCTCGAGATCTCACTAATGTTTTCACATCCTAGTTTACAAAGGTTAACTAAACCTTTTCTCTTATACCAACTATAAACACCCAATCTTGACATACGTGGAAATTACAATAATTTTTCAGAATAATGAATACGTAACCAAAACAGACAACCAAGGACCGTAATAGTTTACTGTCTTTGGAAACATGGAACATAATCTTCTAATCATGGTGAAAGATCTTAAACATCTCTTATAAATATATTCCCCTTTTGTTTTCTTACCTGAAACCTTTCTTTATATCATTGGGAAAGGAAAACATACAAAGGGTGAGATAAAATTCTCACTGAGGGAAAAAATGGAGAACATAAAACAACCCATAAACATTTTAACATAAAAACATGAACATAAAACATCAAAATCATCACTAATAACATAAATCTTGGCAGTACACAAGGCATATATCATAAAGGAACATTAACCATGATAAAATAGCATGGTAATAAAACATGTAATTGTGTAAAACCATTAATCACAAGATATGACTTTCATTATAGCCAAGGCATTGCTGCCAAGACCATCATAGTGGACAAAGTCCATTACTGAACCGGGTTTACTTGTCGTTCCAGCCCTGTATTACTGAACATGATTTACTTGCCATTCCAGCCATGTATATATCATGAGATATGAATCTTTACCCAATGAATTTGAGGAAGATATAGGTACCACCCAACTCATAATGAAATAATTCTTTCATGTGCCATAAAATAAACATAAATCATTCATCATAACCCAATGAATAAAATGCGTTTCATAAACATCATCCCATGATAACATAATCCATATAGAATAAATTGATATAATTTAAACACAATAAAAATGAAACCATGTAAATAATTGGAACATTATATTTGAAACATAACCATTTTAAATAATTCAATCATATATGGAATGTTTTTTTTGAATAAACACATGTAATGAATTATTGACGAAAACAATATTTCTTCTTCAAAATCATATTCTTTTCTCCAAATATTCTGCAATCATAAAATAAAATAATTTTGTTGAAAATAATCATGAAATATTGTAGAATAATCTTCATTTAAATAAGGTGTCATGAAACTGTAAAAATTTGTTCATGCCATATAAGTTAAAAAAACATTCTTCTCGTACTTTTGCCGGAAAAGTCAAAAAATACCTCGTTTGATAAAAAAGATTCCTTCAATACCTTGTGGTACAAGTCATAAAAGGGAAAAAATGAATTTTAACATACATGGATGAATATTAAACAATGTATGAAAAAATTTTGAGAAAACATGGACATGGATGATAAACATAACCCCAGTAAATACTTACGAATAAACAATCTCAGATAAGAACTAGATTGGAATAATTATCCCTTACCTTGTGTAAAATTTCTTATATATCTGTCTGAGACTCTTGTATAGTGGGTTCAAACATATTATTAACTTGTAATAGAACCATAATAATATTTATGTTATCATATATGATTCATTTACCACTTTATATTACGCGTTCATTTGTCAATTCCATGTTAAAGTAGTGTTTTGGGTAAAATAGTTTCATTTATCATCCGTGTTTTGACTTGTAATTATTAAAATTTTTACTTATATAATGATTACTTACATCACGAATGTAAACAATTAATTATATATAATATATATTTATAATAAACATATATATAATATATCAATAAATGGAATGGAATACACCGTTCATGGAGATGGCAGGCGGTAAAAACACGTGAATGCTGATTTCATTTCATTATTAAATGGAATGGAAGTAATTAAATAACATATACATAAATCCAGTATCATTAATATGTCATATATTTCATTATTATTTATTATATATACTTTATAATCAGTCTTGAATGGTTAACATGTAGAATGAATCTCATTGCATCGTGGAGACGGTAATCCGTACGTACGCACGAGTGATTATATTATTCCCATAATTATTGAATGGAATTAGAGTGGATGATATAATATCTCAGAATTAGTATCATGTTATAGTAACCATATATAGTTATTCTTTACACCATTATACCCATCCATGTAATGTGGTGGTGGAAAAACACATTACACCATGGGGTGGAGATGGTATTCCGTACGTATGCACGCGCATTGATTTCATTTTCTGTAGGATGGATAGAAGGTGAAATAGGTTTGGTTAATATTTATAATAACATATCAGTATATTATTTATACTTATTTTATTAACTAATTATGAAAAAACAAAATAAGTGAAAGTAGAAGAATAAATGAATTTGAAAGAATCGGTAAAGGATATTACCTCTTCCTCGATGCGCCTCTTCTTAACCTCCACTTAGGGAACTAATGTTTGTCTATAAAGAATACCAAAAACTCTAGTAGGCTTCTAGGGAAGTGTAGATGAGAAATTGGAAGGGTTTGACCAATATTTAAGGTTCAAAAATGGTGTGAAGTGTAGAGGGAGGAGGTGCCCTTTTATAAGGGAGGATAGGGGCACATTTGGAAACCTCTAAAATATTAATTTATAATAAACCTAAACCCCACATAAAAAACATCCAAAGTGACTCAAATCCTAATATGATATGTGATACGATTTTAATATCATCATCCAATAAAATTTAGACTTGTTGGGAATATATTTAAAACCTTATCAACTTGATTTATTCTTATTTAATCTATTTAATTTTATATGTGGTAATAATATTCTAAATTTTAAATTTCTATAAATATTTGAATATGTGTTATGTATTTTCCATAATTGGATACTATATTAAATTTTATAAAATATAAATTTCAATTTATAAATTTTAAAGATATTTGTGATTTTTAAAAATTTTAATAATATGTTATTTTTATTAAATAACAATAGTGTCTATTTTGACACTATTCATTTATTTAAATTTAAATAAAATCCACACAGAGGAAATATTCCAAAATAAATATTTAATATATTAATAACATATCATATTTATCTAGAAAATTCATGGAGAACATTAAATAGTTCAAATAATATTTATTTTAATATTTTTAAAACCATTTATTTGATATTTCCTTTAATAAAATAATTACAAGAACATTTCTGTATAATTATTTAATATAATTATTTGTCTAATAAAAATTAAAAATAAAATAATATGAGGGTGATAAATCTAATATATTCCACATGAATACTTTTAATCTAATTTATAATCTTAGAATTGAATCATTTTAATTGTTATATTTATTAAATTATGAAAGTGACAACATTGACATCATTTAAAATAAAATAATATAAGTGTCATAATCGATTTTATAAGGCTCAAAATGGTCAAATATTCTTCCATTGGATTCTTATGGATTACATGTACACGTTCAATAATATTTGGTTTGGTTTTTGTGCCTTTAATGGTCACTATTAGTTTAATAAAAACTGTATTATTAATTTTTCACTAAATAAATTATTTCTGCATCACTATTGTTTCACCATTAATGATAATTATTTAATCCCTAAAGATTATAAATAAATTCATATGATGTAGATTATTTTATTATCTTTTTGATGAATTTGTATTTTTCACTTTTTATTATTTTTATCACTAAATTAAAATTATTACACTTATATGATATAAGAGAGTAACATGTTGTCACATTCTATGGTTTTAATAGTAATTACATTCTATTCATTGTAAAAGTCCATTAAATGAATCTATTATTATGATTAGGTGATATGGGTCGACCTTTATTCATCCAATAAAATTTTGGTAGGTGTTAGGGTTATTTTATAATTTTATTTTTACCCTAAATTATCTGACTAACCATTAACTATAGTAAATAAAATTTACCGTAGTTACTATTCATAATTTCTAAAAATTAAAATTAGCATATTATAATAATTTGGACCTACTGATTCCAAATATGGAATCCATTTTTCCAAATTCAAAACATAGAAGTTGCAGTGTTTAATTTAAAAATAATCTTGTTGTTGAGAAAACGAGTTTTAAAAGTTAAAACATTGTAACGATTGAAATGTTTTTACAGATGAATTTATTGAAAAACTAATGATAATGAAATGAATTATATGAAATGGTAAAAATATATTCTCTTTATACTTTAAAACTATTCAATAATATATTTTAACCATATAAATTATTTTGATGAAAAAAGTTGTTTTCAATTAAAAATTAGATTATTTTTATTATTCATCAAAATATAAAACTTATCAGAAAAATATCAAACATTTATCTAAAGTAAATTTTAATATCCTGATTCCAAGGAACAAGTTTAATTTGTCAAATTGAACTTATAAACATTTCAAAAACTAGATTTAATGTTGGTGCGCCAACAAAAGGTGGCAAAACTGCATTTTTTAAAAAATACTCATTTTAGCCGAAAAATTTATTTTGTTCTCATACCATGTTCTATAAAATGTGAAAGGTGAATTATAATGTCATAAAATTTAAAATTTAGTTACTACTATTCATAATGTCTAGTTTATAATAATATTATAACAATATATCGTTGTTTAGTGAAACATAGTATTGTGTACAACACACACTATTGAGGAAGCTTGCTCTTGCGTGCAACACAAGCCAAAAATAGTTTTTGCGTATAATAAAAGATAATACCGTGCTGACTATAGAACAAGATAATTTTGGTGTGGCATACAACACAAGAAATCAATGGAATTAAAATAATATTTTTTCATAAAATCTTGGGGTGTTAAAATAACGATATCAAATAGAAATTGTAAAATGGGTTGATGAGAGAGAAAAATGTCCCTCATAATTTATAAATGAAATGTAATGTACTGGGGTCATGGAACATAATATACCAACATATGTAATATAATTTATATACTTAATATAAAATAATTGTTGAATGTAAATAATTATAGAGAAACCCCTTATGGAATTTCGGCATGGTAAAGGGTGTACATGGGAGACATTAATGAGAGATAAAGGGGTCTCTAATCATTCAAACATAAGGACACAGGTATATGGGTGGTTTTAAATACTACCCCCAAATTAAAAGTTAAAAAAATGGAATTATTATATAAGTAAACTTGGACATAAAAAGGAAGGAAAGTATGGATCCCTTCCATGGAAGTGTGATCCCAAAGGCCTGGCAGAGGATTGAGAGAGGCTTCATGGGAGCTTCAGGTGCCTTGGGAGGATTCAAGAGATATGAGGGCAGATATTGGTTGAGATTAAAATGGATTGAGTGAAGAGTAATGGTAGACTTAGTGGGTTTATATTGGAAATTATAGGGTATTATTTATTATTTAGGTTTTGGACACTACACATTAAAAAAATCAAAACAAAAAACCATTCCAAGGTTTATGCCCATGGTTTTTTCCAAAGTTGAGTGGAGAAAATTATTTATATTTCCAATGGCCTAACTTATTAAAATATTAGTCTTGCTTATGTGGAGGTTAGTCAAACTCTCAAGGAAATCATTTTAAAAAGTGAACATATTTTTCAAGTTTTTGAGGGTCCACTAAGGCAAAACAAATTAATCAAAAAAATATAAAATCACATTATTTTAAAGGTAAAATGTATATTGGCAGAATAACACTTTTATAGTATTTTATTACATAACTATTGGGTAATTATGTTATCATAAAACACATTATATATTTAAACTGTATTTAATTTTTACCTAAAAATTCAACTCTCACAGAAAATTATGAAAAATTGAACGTTGGTTATTTTAGATATCCTGAATCCAAAAATGATATTCATTTTATCTATATAATTTTAAAAATATTTGTATTTTTACTTTTAAAATTAAAACTGACATTTATTAAAAATTCATGGCTTTTGACAAAAACCGTTTTCAAACCTTAATAAAAATTACAATTGTTTTCATAAATAATATATTATCATTTATATTTGATAAAAAGTTTTTTAGTAATAATATTTTATTAAAATATTATTTAATTAAAAAATCCACTAATTCATCAAAATAGATTTCTTAATTTAATGTTAACTAAAAATACTATTGTCTGTTAAAAATCATTTACAATGTAACAATAATAAAATGAGTATATGTTTTTTCTTCTATAAAAAACGAATGCACATAAATATAGTGCTAGTTTATTTTTTCATAACCCCTTAAAAACCCATGTAATAACTAAGGGTATGGTGTGTGATGGTGACAGACTTTTGGGGTGGCTCGGATAAAATTGTTTGGATAATAATCTCTACTAACTTCCACTTTTCCTATGGGAAGTTCCATTCAAGATTAACATGTTGATTCTTGGCTTGGTCTTGGACAAGGGAGAAGTCCAGTGATTCTACCTCTTTTCCAAGCTATGAAAAATGGGATTTTTATGAAGCAATTACACTGGATGAGGACTTTACTCCCTTTTTCTAAGTAAATTAGATTTTTAAAGCCCTATATTTATACTAATCATGTGATCATTGTACAACATATATATTAGAAATAGTAATAATTCATAATTTTATTTTAAAATCGAAAAACATAAATTAATGTAAGTCCATATGTTTTACATAACCATTTCAGATAATAAGAGATTTAATTTGATCAACATGAATTTTCATTAATAAATTTTTTTGGACGTTACAATATTCCCCCCTTATGAAATTTCACCCTCAAAATTTCATTTTCCCAAACTAAAACATATGAGGTTAAATCTTATTCATTACATCCCCTGATTTCCATGTTGCTTCTTCAAACTTGTGGTTTCACCACAACACTTTGACAAGGGGAATTTTCATATATCATAGAAATTTTTACCTATGATCTACGAAAATTACTAGATTCTCTTTATAGGAGTGGTCATTTTCCAATGGTACTAATTCTATATTGAGTACATATGATGAGTCAGGTATGTACATACTCAAGAGTGATGCATGGAATGCAGCATGTACTTGATATTGGTTCAATGGGAGTGCTAGTTTATATAACACTTCTCCAATGCGATCAAAGATCTCAAGAGGTCTGATGTACCTTGGACTACGATTTCCATTCTTCCCAAATCTCATAAATATCTTCCATGATTATATGAGTAGGAATACTATTTCTCCAACATCATAATCTATGTATCGTCGACAATTATCAGCATAGCACTTTTGTCCACTCTGAGCAACAATAATGTACCTTTGGATAGACTTAACCTTCTACACCATTTCTTTGACCATTTTTGTACCTAGAAGTTTTTTCTCCCAAACTTCATCTCAACAGGCTGGTGTTCTAAACCTCTTCCCATAAGGGTTTTCATAAGGATCTATTTAGATGCTTGAGTGGAAACTGTTATTGTATGTGAACTCAACTTGAGGAAGATATTGATCATGTCCTCCATTGAAGTTGTTAGACCTTGCTACCAACATGTCCTCAAGTGTTTGTATATTCTTCTTATATTTTCCAACAATTTTAGGATAATAATCTATACTAATGTTCAGATCATTATTTAGAGCATTTTGAAGACTCTTTGAGAACATAGTGGTGAATCTTGGATCTTGATCGAATATAATAAATAGTGGTACTACATGATTTTTTACCACTTCTCTGATGTATATCCATGCCAATTTTCCAATGTGAAATCCCCCCAAATTGAAATGAATTATTCTTGTGTTTATAACATGGTCTACAACAACCAAGATAGATTTATTTCCTTTGGTTGTATTTGAATCTCTGGTGAAAAGGACCATGGTGATTTTTCCCATTTTTATATTGGTATGAGTAATGGTTTCATCATACCTTTAGACTTCTACCTCTAAAATTTCCTTTACTCACATACCAGGCACTGTGATTCATACTCATCTATATCTTTCTTCATGTTATCCCACCAATAGTGCTCTAGGAGACCTTGATACATCTTTTTGTTTCCTTGGTGAATGGAGAGATTTGAACAATGTGAATCATCCAAAAGTTCATTCTTTAAATCCATATTTGATGGAACAGATATTCTTGACCCAAATCTCACAAATCCTTATTCATTAATAGTGATCTACGAGGATTTCCCTTTTCTGATAGTTTCGACATTATTTTGAATTCCCACATCATTCTTTTGATCAACCATTAACCTTTCCAAAAGGGATGGTATAACAATTATTTTTGAATGGATTGATGCTATTACCTTCATTATGATTCACATGTCCATATTCATAAAATCTAATATGATTGTATCCTTTTAAATTCACAGCAATGGTATATTTTTAGGTCATTCCTACTTAGAGCATCCACTACCTTGTTAGATTTTTCAGAGTGTTAATGGATTGATAAGTCAGTCGTTGATTAGCTCTAACCATATTCATTGGAACATATTTATATCTTTCTTTGTAAATATATACATGAGTGTCTTTTTACCCATATATATTTCACACATCGTTCGAAAGAGTTAATGTCACCAAATTTTTAATGCAAAGATTAATACAGCCAACTCCAGATCATGTGTTGGATTGTTTTTCTCATTAACTTTCAATTTCATTGGATCATAGGCAATGACTTTGTCATTTATCATCAACACACAACCAAGAAACTTCTTTGAAGAACCACAAAATACCCTAACAAGTTCTCCACTTGTGGGTAGTGTTCGAACATGCATTGTGATAAGCTCCATTTTAAATTCCCTGAAGCTCTATTCACATTCATCAATCCAAGAAAACATGACTCCCTTCTGATTTATCTTTGTAAGGGGGTTTGAAAATCAAAATAAATTTCTAACAAATCGGAGATAATATCCATCTAACCCCAGGAATCTATAGAAATCCCTCACTAATGTTGGCCTCAACCATCCCTTAATTGAATTTTTCTTGGAGGGATCCATAGATATCCCATTGCTTCTGATGATATGACCCAATAATGAGACTTCCTTTAACCTGAACTCAAACATTCTGTTCTTTTTATAGATATTCTCCTTTAATAAGGTCTGTAGTACATTGCTTATATGCTCCTCATGCCCCTCCTTGGTTTTGGTGTATATTAGAATATCCTCTATAAAGTCTGCATCAACTTTTTCAAGATAATCTCTAAAGGCACTATTTATAAAGTTCATGAAGATTTCTGGAGCATTAGTGAGTACAAAAGTCATTACTATGAATTCATAGTTCCTGTGCCTTGTACGAAAAGCATTCATGGGGATATACTCATTATTCACCCATACTTGGTAATATCCCGACCATAGATCCACCTTAGAGTAGTATTGTGCTCCACATAGCTGATCAAGAAATTCATCAATTTATGGAAAAGGATACTTGTTCTTTATCTTGATTTTGTTGAGCTCATGATAATCAATGAAAATGTGCATTTACCCATCCTTCAACTTGAAAAAGTGGAATGGTGCACCACATGGTGATTCACTTGGGTGAATAAATCCTTTATCTATATTATCTTCTAGTTGTTTATTTATCTCCTAAATCTCCAAAACATACATTCTATATAGAGTCTTAGATATTGTAAATCCCTAGGTATATGATCAATCGAGAGTTCAACATCTCTTCTTGGAGGAAGACTAGGAAATTTCTCGATAAACACGTCTGTGAATCCCATCATAATAGGAATGTCTTCAATGATGGTTTCATCCATAGACTCAATCATCTGAGTAAGATACACATGCACATAGGGCAGAAATATCCATTCTTGAGATGATGGTTCTAAAAGAATCATCCTCCTCCGTGTACCAGTAAATAATCGGGGGTTGATTCTCCATAAGGAGATTGATTTCCCTCTCACAAGAATTTATGTTGTATCAATATAGGGATTGCCAATCCATTCCAAGAATTACAAAAATATCACCAAAGGGAGTATTATGAGGTTTTCTAGGATGTTGAATTCACAAATTGTGATAGGGGAGGAATTATATTCATGGGATGTAATGATTTCTCAATTTGTCGTTCTCACCGACATCTCTACTTCCATGATTTTTGGTGGTGTTCAGATTATCATACTAAAATATCAAAATTTAAAATAATGTGTATAACTAGAATAAAAAATATAATTATCTAATCTTGAATGAAAAACTAGAATACTTATCATCACATTTTCATTGGGATTTTTTTCAGTGGTAGTGATGGAAAAACGCTTTCCATTTCTTCCGTGGAGGTTATTGGTTTCCTTGGAAAACCGTTAGGTTAGGGAACTAGTGTGTATTGTACACTAGTTCGTTGAAGTTGAATCAATGAACAATGTGTTGAGGATCGAACCGATTGTTCCTCCCCTCTTTCGCATCAGCGGATTATTCTTGTTGGCAATTGATGGCCATGTGCACTTCTCTTCCACACATAATGCATTTCCTCGTCCCCTTCATGCAATTTTGGGGTGCATATTTACACACCTTTGAAAATTAGCGAGATGTAATTTCATAGAACCATTGGATTTAACCATGGAACCACCCTAATTAAAGTCTACATTCAAATTCTTATCCCCATGATTCCCCTAAGATTCACCAATATCCATTTTGAATTTGAGATCATATCAGTCAATTTCTTCATTGCTATCAATGTCACATATTACTAGGGGTTTTTGTAGGATAGGTTTTATCCCACAAAAGAAGCCGTCAACCTTGTATTTGGGGGTAATGACAAAGCTAGACGTGTATCATGAAAACCTTGTAAATTTTAACTCATATGCTACGATGGATTCATCATCATTTTGATTGAGTTCAATGAAGTCCCTTTCCATCTTAATATGGAGGGTTCGATAAAATATTTATCAATTTTTTTTCGAAATCCTTCCATTCCAAAGGCTCGATCTCTTCCTTAGGCTTCTTAATTTTGATCAATGTCCACCATTGATCAGCTTCACCATTAATACAACATGCAACCAGAAGAACCTTATCTTCTTCAGAACATTTATGTTTGGAGAATATATTTTTAATGGAGTAGATCCATTGTTCGGAGATTGATGGATCATACGATCCATTAAAATTAGGTGGATTTTGTCTCATAAAAGTAGTTATTTTAGCTTCTTCTTTATTAGGGGATTGGAAGTTACTCTTGACCCATGTTTCTATTCAAAACATGATTTAACTGAGAGATTAACATGTCAATGATTGTGATTCCCAATCCCATTAGACATGGCATCTCATTGGAAGAGTAATCACATTTATTTTTGAATCGGTTGTTAGCCCAAGACCTCCTATTACCATACACTGGCTAGATTAAAATGAATGTCAGTCATAACACATAAAGAGGAATCCAAATACAAAAAAGGGATAACTTATAAATTACATTTATTTAATTAGAATATAAATTTATAGGCTTCAATATATGTTAACCATGGTCAACATCCCAACATATATTCTTAGTGGAATTATTTTTATTCCCTTCAAAAAATTTCATATTAAGCTTATGAATTTTCCAATGAATATTCCCCATGAGTGTTGAACCAAGAGTAAACAAGGCCCATTTTCATGCACCAGTTCATATTCGAGTCTAACTCAAAGTTGTGTTTTTGGGATTTACCCCCAGATATATTTGTCCCAAAGCCACCTCTACTTGTTTTTATCCAGGAGGGGATGCATTTTATTGAAAAAAACATTATATATTCTCACTAAAATTTGGTGATGTTTTATTATACATAGTCTTATCCCTAAGGATTTCACTAGGTTTTTCTAATCCTAATTCCCAAAATAACTAAACCTATCCTCTGACTCTAACTATAACAACTCTTCTCTTTATTACACACTCAAGCATAAATTATTACATAAAATTGCACTTAAGACAACTGTTAGGATCAAGAGGTATACTATCTTGGGAAATTTGGAGCATTAAATAACTTAATAAAACATAAAAGAAAATATCTTTGTTGAAAACTTCTTTTACATGACCACAACATTCCTTCATACTTAACATTGCATGGGGTAACATGAGGATATACAAAAGAAAAGGGGGAGCTATAAATCCTAGTAAGGGAGTATGAAAGATATAACATGACTAATAATATACATGTTAAGAAAGAGTTATATCAATGGATCATAAGAGAAATATGAAAATAAAGGCATGATATAACATGATTATCATAACATGGAAATGTGGAAACAACATTTAACATGATATTAGCATGAGCCAAGGCTCATTAAACATGGATCATGAGTAAAAAATCATTGAACATGAATTATCATGAGTCAAAAAAACATTGAACATGACATATCATGATACTATTAATTACCCAATGCATTGGAGCACTATCAGGGCACACCCTTTATAAACATTTCATTTCATGCATAAGTGTGCCACATGGATCCTACAACATGGATTCATTATACATCATAATTTATTCCACAAATAATACATTTGGAATACATAAGTGTATTTCATAAATCATAATGTACATGTTATTATATTTGAATAGCATTGATATATACATGAGTAAGGTTTTCACTTACACGATGATTTTGGCTTAGGAATATTTGGTGTATCTTCTGCTGCATAACGACGTCAAATACGAATCGCAAAATGAGTTAACGGGAGAGAAAGGGTTCCCTACTAATTTATAAATGAAATTGAAAGTAATAGGTCATTTAAAATAATATCCAGCCGTATTTAATGGAATTTATATGAACAATTTAAAATAATTTCTTGAATGTAAATGTAGAGAGAGAAATACCATACAAAATTTCAACATGGTAATAGGTGTGAATGGGAGGCATTAATGAGAGAGAAATGGGTATATCATCTTTAAAACATAAGTAGGGAAGTATAGGGGAGGAGATAAATTATACCCCATCATTTTTAATTTAAAATAAAAGTTAATAACAATATAATGAAACTTGGACATCAATAAAGAAGGAAGGAAAGTGAGGATCCCTTACTTGGAAGTGTTATCTCAAAGGTTTTGGAGAGGATTAAGAGAGGATTCATGGGATCTTGATGATCATAGGGATGATTCTAGAGATAGTATGGAAGAGTTTGGTCAAGAAACAAATGATTTTAGTGAAGATGAATTGGAGATTGAGTGGTTTTATATAGGAAAGGAGATGGAATTATTTATTATTTAGGTTTTGGACACAACACATTAAACTAGTAAAAACCATAAACCATCCAATGTTTTTTTCCAAATTATATTTGAAAATATTATTTTATAATGAAAAAGGAAGAAATTATTAAAATATTATTATTTCATATGTGGATGTGAGTCACACTCTCAAGGTAATAATTTTAAAATGTTAAAATATTTTATATGTCTTGGAGGGTCCACTAAGGAACCATAAAATTAATCAAGAAAACATAAAATAAAATTATTTTTAATATAAAACTTATATTGGCATAATATACCTTTTCTAGTAATTTATTAGATCACTATTTTGTCATCATGATGTCGTAATTACATTATATATTTAAACGATATTTAATTTTTACCCATAAATTCGACAGTCTTAGAAAATTATGAAAAAATCACCATTATATAATTTTGATATCCTGAATCCAAAAATAATATTCATTTTATCTGAATAAATTTCTAAATATGTGAATTTTTTCATTTAATATAGAGACTGGCATGTATTGAAAAATCATGTGTTTTGAAAAAAATAGTTTTCAAACCTTTATAAAAATTTCAAATGTATTCATAAAATTATATGATCATTTATATATAATAAAAATTTATTTCGTAATAATATATTATTAAAATATTATTTAATTCAAAAATCCATTATTTCATCAAAATAGATTTCTTAATTGAATATTAACTTAAAATACCATTTGTTCTTTAGAAACAATTTATAATGTAACAATAATAAAATGAATGTATATTCTTTATTCTATTAAAAAATAATTCACATAATTATAGTGATTGGGTATTGTTACATAAACCCTTTTAACAACCACATAAGACCGAAGGGTAATGTGTGTAATGGTGATATACTCTTGAGGAGGCTAAGATAACATTGCTCTGGTGGTATTCTATATTAACTTCCACTTCTCTCGTAGGCGGTTCCGTTCGGGATTAACTTGTTGAAGCTTGGCTTGGGCTTGGTCAAGAGAAAATACCACAGTTCCTAACTACTTTATAAGCTTTAAAAATGGGCATCGTAAGGAGCAATTCTCTTAGATGTGTTTGTCACATTCTTTTTCTGAGTAAATTGGATTCGTTAAAGCCATATATTTATACTAATGATGAGATCACTATTCAACGACTATATTAGAAACAATAAATATTCTTAATGATATTTTAAAATCCAAAAAAATAAAACCAAGGAAGTGAATATGTTTTATATAACCATTTCAAATAAAAATATATTTAATTATATCAATAAGAATTTTCATTAATATATGTTTGGGTCATTACAATCCCCTATTAATATTTAGGTATTTTTAGTTCGTCCATAGTGTTTTCAACATTTTCTCTTAATGGGTAGAGGATATACCCGTCAGCAAATTATGTCAAAGGGTTCTCATAATCATTTTATTGTCCAACAACAATTCAAGATTTAATGTCTATCACACGATGTTAATAAAAAATGGATGAAATTAGGCACTTCTAAATTGAAAAGACAAAAAATTATAAAATATCTACTCTAACTATCCATCCAACTATCCTATGATTAAAATTTTAATTTTTGAGGAATTAAAATTTACATTATCCATCCTTATCTGGAATAGGGTGCATACCGATAAAAATTCATTGATATAAATGCTCATGTACTTTTTGTGGTATTATCATGATATAACTAGAAAATCTATTCAGGTTACCCCATATTAACTTGTGCAAGGACAATGAATAATTCTCAAGATCAAAATTTTCTCCTTTCTCTTTATGTATGAATTTTTAATTAGAAAAGTGAGGATGAACACTCCCAAAAACTACTTGAAAAAATATCGATTCTTGATGATAAATGGTTTCACACATTGCACAACCCTGAGATTCACAAATATTGTATTTTATAGGCCTTCAATATGAAATTCATCCTCTATTAATTTTTTCAAGTAGAATTAGTATTGATCATTTGAACTCATATAATACAAGTAACATAGCCCTTAATGCTATAATTACAACTGGATGGGAATTACTCTATAAACCAGGTCATTTCCAACAGATCTTAGTCATTAATCATAATGGATGGTGAGTTCATCACTCCTACACCCTATGAATGGATTCAGAAAATGAAGTTTCATAGACTCTATGAAATTTTATTCTTCCTAAATCTAATATGTCAAATAGAAAAACCTATCCCTAGCATCATGTCTCTATGATATGATTCAACTTTACGATCTCAATATAACACATTAAACAACATTTTCATGTGAATTGTTCCAATACATTAAAATGTATGACACATTTATCCATAAATAATGACATTAAACTATATTACCACGAAAAAACTATGGTACAATACATTAATCTGATTAATATAGTTCCTTATCATAATATTTTATATTACAATATGGTTGAGTCCTTGTCATGTGATATTAAAATACAAAACATAAGGTCTATCTAGGAAGAAAACTACTACTTCCAATAAGGGTCCACTCCATGACACATTTCCATCCAACATATGAGAAAGATATATACATTAATACTTCATAAGTTATGAATATAGTTCTAGTTCTATATGCTTCTCATTAATAATGGGTCTTCCCCAAATATGTTTTATACCATGAAATTCCATCAAAATTCCCAATCATATTTTTCTCCATTATAGAGTTTGGGTTTCCCCCAATAAATAACAGGTCCCATGAAAACCCTATATTAAAACAATGTCACACGTTTCTCTTATGATTGATATAGATCTATAAAAATCTATCAATATATGAGTCCTTATAGAATAAACATAAAAAAAGTGACACATATTCCCATATCATATGATTTTCAATTATATAGTTAGTACTTTCCCATCTCCGGAACCCTTATGGAACATGATAAATAATCTAATAATCTATATTTTCTCACACTATGAATTTATCATTTGGACTTTTAGGTTTTATCTAACTAAAATAAGTAACATAATTAATAATCCACTAATTTGAAATATTGATAAAATTTTCTAATTTTCATTTGAAGTTAAACTATAAAATATATATTCAATCATGAGAGAATATAAAATATATAATGTAACCTATATTTTATGGAATAAATCTTTTACATGAGAACCATGTTTATGTAATATTCCATCCAAACATGGACCACCACACTGGAAAAAACCCCATAGCAATGAGAACAATTGGTTCTTTATTCCAATTA
This sequence comes from Viscum album, assembly GCA_963277665.1. NCBI lineage: Eukaryota > Viridiplantae > Streptophyta > Magnoliopsida > Santalales > Viscaceae > Viscum > Viscum album. Next base: position 1,380,897,036 of record OY728152.1, read on the forward strand.
CCATATTGAATGCAATGATGGATAAATATTCTATCCCAACCACATCCATGAATTATATCACGAAAAATCCCACATTCTACCTTATTTATTCATCCACTCCATCCATAATTACTATTCTAAATGGACAAACCTTAAGTTGAATCCCAGTTTTCTTCCCTAGAACATGGGTTTGATATGTATTGATGGAGAATGCACTAAATATGTATGTATATATTCATTCTAGTCCAAGATATATATAGTGATTCATAGATCACATAAATAATATCCTTATAGAAATCACAAAAAATGTTATTCATCCAAATTTTTAGAGAAATTTTTTCACATTAATTTTTTTTAGAATGTTATGTAATGAGACAGAGACATATCATATTGTGAATGGTCTATAATCAAATAATTCACCCATATAAAGAAACTCGTTTTAAGACCTGAAACCCTAGAACATTTATATCATTATAATATATGGAGAAACTAAAAAGGTTCATTTAATTATGAAATATGTCCAACTATTTTGAGTAACCAACCATCCATGTAAAAATTTATTTATATGATTGCCAAATCGATATAAAATTATTACAAGTACCTGGATCCCTATCTAATAAACCATATTAAATAAATACACCACCACCAATGTATCAACCCAACTAACCTAAGATCATATATTATATGTTTTTCTATAAACCTACACTAAGAAAAAGAACCCATGTAAGAAGGATTTCGTTCAATATGGTATCTCAAAATTCATTAGAAAGACTACCATTATCACTTCATTTAGCCACTATGGGGTCACAGTCCTCCTAATCCAGAACAAAAAATACCCCCCACCACATATTTGACGTATTCCAATATTAATGTATACACTCACTTAATTTTTTTCAAAAAAAAAATTATATATCAAAAATATCTTCACATGATCAAGAATCGAAGGGTTAGTTGCTTTAAATATTAGTTCAGTAAAAAAAATATTTTTCTTCACTCATCAATATCGCTTCATAAATTATAAATTATAAATCCATTTATAAATATGTCATATATAATACCTATCTTTTTATTGAGGGGAAATAAGAAATTAAAAATGTGTAGACACATATAAAAAATAAGGGAAACATAATAGATAACTATTCTTAAAAAAATTAATAAATTGATATAGATATGGGTAGGAAAGAATAGAAAAGATATATGAACATATCATTTGTAAAAAACCAATATTTCACGTTTAGTATAATACATGAGAAGTAATAAAATAATAATATTTGAGAATGAATTAATATGGAAAAAAGATGAGAATAATATTAATTATATAGGGGAACATGGATCAAAACTACTATATATTTTAATCCTAGTAATGTTCTATGGTTTGTTTCTGGTGATTTTAATATCATTGCTGACCCAGATGAGAAGAACTATAGATGTCCATTTCCTAGATGAGCTTGCAATGATTCGAATCTATTTATGATCAGAAAATGATGGAAGGATCATGGATATCATGGAGAAAAATTTACATGGTGTAATAATCAAAAGTGTGCAAATATATCTTGGATTCTCTTGGACCGAATCTTGGGAAACATCCATGCTATCTCTACATATGTTAATACTAAAGTTGAGCATTTGATGCGTGGTATTTCAGATCATTCTTCATTACTGATTTATATTTCTTATGGAAATGATAATTTTGATAAATATAGAAATTTTCATCATTGGAATGATGATCCGTCATTCGAGGAATTGGTGAAACGCTCTTGGGAAGAACCTATTCAAGGCCGTTCTTGGAATTTTGTTTTGATCAAAATCATGAAAATGAAGAAGAAATTAAAGTTATGGTCAATGGTCCTCATTCTCCTGGAGAAAATATTACATGATGTTATGGATGATGTTGATCATCTTGAACGTTTTCTGGAGGAGGAATGGGATGATCAAATATTTTAGGCTTTTTCCAATAAGAAAAAGTATTTAGATGATTTGATTGTTAAATAGGAGTGGATATCCAAGGATAAATAAAGGATCAAATGGTTCCAAGAGGGAGATAAAAATACTGAATATTTTCATGCATGTATTACATAAAGGAAATGTTTTATTAAAACTAATATTTTACTTGAAAATGGTTCCTTTTCAGATGACAGAGACTTCATTTAAAATTTGGATTTTTTCTATCTTAAATCTCTTCTTATTGGATCCAATTTTAACATTACTAAAAGATATCTGAGGTTTTATACTGAACTTTTCGATGTTATAACACAAATTGATTTAGATAGTGTTAATGATGAGATGAGCTCCCTTCTCCAAGAAAGAGATATTTTTTATGCTATGATGAATCTTAATCGTGACAGTGTCACAGGACCTGATTTCATTCCTGTATATTTTTATATATCCATATGGGAGATTATTAAGTATGACCTTATTGTTGAAATTATTTATTTTTTCAAGGGTGTAAATATCTCTCGAGCTACATGTACCACCACAATAGTTTTTATTCCCAAGAACAAAAATCCAAGTTTTATCCTTCATTATCGCTCTATAATAATATGGAATGTGTCTTATAGGATTCTTGCTAGTATCATTCATGCAAGGGTATATATCAATCTACAAAAGTGGATATCTCTTGAGAAACATGGTTTTGTGAAAGGTCAAACTATTCTGGGAGACATTTCTTTGGCATAAGAAATGGTTAGGGACATCCACATTAAAAACTGGGGTTCAAATGTGGCCATTGAACATGATGTAAATGATGATTATGATCATGTGGAATAGGGATTCATCAAATGAAATTGGAAGGTATGGGATTTTATTCATGTAACATTGATATATTTTTTCATTTTTATTGTTCATCTTCATTGGTTGTATCTTTTATGGGAAAAACTTATGGTTTATTTAAATCTACCTGAGGTATTATACAAGGGGATCTAATTTATCCATGTATTTGATTTAGTGAAGTATGTTATTAGTCATTTTATTCATAGTAGACTAAATAAAGTTGTTATTCTTCATTATTTCCATGGGATAAGATCACATTTAGTGTCTCATATCATGTTTGGTGATGATAATATTATTCCCATGAATTCATCAAGTAGTTATTTGAGTGGTTTGAATATGATCTTGGATGAATATTTTCTTTAGAGAGGTAAAATCATTAACCAGAGCAAGGGATATTTTTATATATCCAGAACTTGTACCTCGAGATGTGTGTCTATTCTGGGTCATTTTCAGGACATGCGGAAGGGTGATTTTGGTATGGAATATATGGGGGCACCTCTATCTTCTAGGAGGCTTTGAGTTAGTGATTTTGACTCTCTGATCAGCATAATTATGACCTAGATAGATAACATGAAAAAAATTATATCATTTGGGTATATAATTATTTTGAATAATAGTGTTCTTCTTGCATATCCTATTCATGCTATATCATTTTTTTGGTTACTAAGGGTGTGATAAATTATATTGTTTGAATTATTGCGAATTTTTTATGGGATCCTAAGTCTAAAGGTAATAGAAAATGGGTTTCATGGGAAATAATGTCTCATCCTATGAATGAAGGGGGGTTAATATTTTATGCCTTAATGATACTATTAGGTGTATGCATCCCAAACTTGTGTGGGATGTTCTGGAATATTGAACTCGATAGGGTAAAACTATACATGGAAACTCAGTGGGAGATAGAATTATTCTGGATTTCCATGGTTCTCATTCCTGGCTTAATATTGGTTCCTCTATTAATACCGTTAATACTCACACTCTATGGCTAGTTGGGAAGGGTGAAATTTAGTTTTGGGATCACAACTAGATTGGTGAATTAATTGATTATCTAGTCTATCCTATTTCTAACATATCATTCAAGGAAGACTATCAACACCAAAATTTTATTATTATAGTTTTTTACATCAACCAATATTCCCTTTCCAACCTCATTATTTTATCATCTGAATCTGACACGTGTGTTTTCGCTCCTTCTTCCTCTGGCTCTTTATCAAAGAGAGATTATTGGAGGATCCTCAATGTTCAGAATCCAATTAATCACTGTAATAATATCATTTGGGTTTAGTCCATTCCCTTGAAATATAATTTAATATTTTTGAGGATTAGAAATGGTGTTGTCATTACTAATGAAAATGTTAAAAGATGTGGGATATACATTGTTTCAAGATGTGTCTGTTATAAGAGACAAAAAGTATAATGTTCTAATCATCTTTTCATTAATAGTGATTGGGATAAAGATGTTTGGATTTTCATTGGGTATTTCACATCTTTTTCTTCTCCCAATATGTCTAATATAAATTTCATTGATCATTGGTTTCATGGATCGATTGTGGGGAGTATTGAAATTTCTGCTCATGCTGTGATTCTACAGGTAGGTTGTTGGTGTTTGTGGCGGGCGAGGAACATTTATGTTTATGAAAATATTGGTTAAAATAGCTAGATCATTACTTTAATTATTAAAAATATACTTTATGGTTTCATTAGGGCTTTAGGTAATTAAACAGAGTCTCCTTCTTTGTAGAAACTTTCTTATACTCGGATGACTGGACCTGCTTCTCTTCATCGGGGAAAATTGGTATATTGGCAACCACTTTAAAAGGGTATAAAGATTAATAGTGAGGGATCTTCTATTTTAGGCAAGTTTCATGATGGTGGTATTGTCTAAGACAATATTCGGTCGATTGTATTTTATTTTTCTATCAGGTTGGATCATCGTAATTCTTTATAGGTTAAGCCAATGGCCATGTTGTCGGGTCGGTCCTTCTGTAGGAAGATGAATTTGGGTATTCAATTTTCTAACATAAACTCATTACTCTTATATAATTCTTTCCATGATTGTAGTACAATTCCTTGGTATATTGCTTATATTGTGATAAAGTGTAAAATATTTTCGGGTGCTGAAATAATAGTTTCACACATCTAGTGGGTGGGAAATAAGGATGTGGAATACATTGTGTTGATTGATACTGTTGGAACAGAAAATTTGTTTTTCCAAGATTTATTTAGCTTGAAACTGGAAGGTGTTAACATCATTAGATGATATTTCCTTGCTCTAAAATACTTTATACCCCCTTGATTGTTTTCTTTTCTTTTAGTATGTCTTTATGGGACTTTTCATATAATACTTATTGTTTTTTCTTTGAATAAATAAAAAATGGGTTGTTGTAGTTTCTTTTAAAGGATGAGGCTTCACTAACATATTTCCCTTAGTGTATAAGGAATATCTAACATCCTTATCTTGGATAATCATTCTTCAGTCATCCATTTCCCTTGGTGTATTGAGTATCAAAAATTTAATCCCAATATATATAGTGATATAAATTTTTACCCAATGCATTAGAGGGATATATAGGGCCCAATCATCTCTTAATAATGAACCATATATATTTTTTCTATACTATATAAATCATTAAACATATCTTTAAAATACATGGGATGAAATTGGTTTCATTTCTTTCATCATAATAAAACCAGGGAGTGAAAATTTTGTTTTATTTAATTTCTTGATTGTTAAAAAAATTACCCTCATGAATGTTAATGATTCATACCCCCAACTCAATCTCCCCAAAGAGAATTTTATAAAACCATTTAGAGGGAGATTAATGATAAATAACTCCCATGAAAATATATCCTTTAGATTTAAAGTTGATATTTTTGTGAAATCATTAAATAATATTTTTAAATAACTTTTATGTTTATCATAAAAGTTAGAGTTACAGTAATAATGGAAATTCACACATAGAAATATCAAATTTTTTAAATTAAAATATGATTAATTTAAAATATGAATATTTAGAATGTAATATCAATAATGATTCTATATAAAGATATTATAATTTCAAAATGGTGAAGTGAAAAGACATTTAAAATCTTGTATTTCTTAAATGATTAATTAATAATGAATCCTTGAAGAAGAAATAATTGATTCCAAAAAGAGAAGTGAATAATTATTAAATAAAATTAATTTAAATTGAATCATTTATAATATATCATTGAAAATAATAAATGATCACTAAAAATTAAATTTTCATATGATGATAATATATTTTATTTTCCAAGGATGAAAAATGATTTCCTAATATTTTTAATTACACTTATTGAAAAACCACATCATTAAAAGAGTATTAAAACATAATTTGAAAATTGGATAATAAAATTATAAATTAATCACCAGGAAACACAAAGAAAGGTTACAAAATTTTAAGGATACAGTTGGTGGGGATAGAAAATATGTATATGGAGGTGAAACAATAATTAATGATGATGGAAATTTTTCTAAACAAAGATTTCATTTTTATTGAGATATATTTAATCAAAGAGGATCATTTAATGAAAATAATCATATTCCATTGATATTAATAGAAATTACTATGAAATATAATCCTAATATCATGAAACCATTATTATAAAATAGATATTCAATAATAATAATTCTAACTCAATGAATGGAGTTGAGTTAATAAGGAATCTTACTAACTTAGTATCATTTGAATAAAACTTAATTTACATAATTAAAATTAAATAGATCTCAAATTCCAATAAATTCATTAGTTATAAATAAAACCTAATCAATTATGTAACGGTTCATATAAAGAATAACTTTTTAAGAAAATAAATTTTAGACAGAAAAAACCGATTACATTAATTCAAGACCACTCAAAAGAACATTAATATCCAATAAAAATTACTATCTAAATCACATATTTCATATCCTTATTAATATCTATAATATTATTAAAATAATTTTTAATATTATTTTCACTATTTATATTTGTTAATAATTATATATTTGAAATATCAGGGGTGTTAATCATGATATTTTTCAACTAGTTTCAAAATAAAAATTATATTATTTATTCATATCCTAATGTTCATCATTCAAAGAACATAAATGGTACTAAAATTGATTATTTATAATTATTTATAATGTTAAAATTTTACCCTAACGAATTTTTGTTCTTGAACCTCAATGTCAAAATCAGCGAAAAACATGTTCTTGTTATATTTAATAAACATATATTGGTAGCTTCATTAATGAGTATAATAGAAATGAAAAAAATGACCCAAAAATAAATTTTTACCTATATATATATCAAATAATATAATTAACTATGTTATCATATCATCCATTATATTATTTTATGTCATTGTTCAAGTGGGTGGATAGACCAACCTAAAAAGGATCATACCATAATTAATTGATGATTATGGAATCATATCATCATTACAGAAGCATAATTATATTATTTAGATAATTTTATGTTATTAATTCATATATTAAGATATTTAAATAGATCATAATGTAACTAAATTAAATATATTAAATGTTACCTCGTTAAGGTTATAGTATGATAAATGCACAGTTAACATATTCATTTCATAAAATATTAGTGGGGGAGATTTTTTATTATAATTTTTATCTAAATTTTTATAATTATATTATATATTATTCATGTATTCCAAGGATTTACCATTATAATAATCAAAATCGATGTTTTGGTTATGAAATTTAAGTCCCCACTTCAGGGAGGTAGTGATTCACATAAATCAAAAATGATGATTTAATTTTTGTTCATAGAAAAAATGGACATTGGAAAATAGTTTTTTGAATAGAATAGTAAAATTTAATAAAAATAAATTTAATATGACTTTATATATGAATTAGAATATATTAATATAGTAGAGTAAGATAGAATGGAAAAGATGTAGTAAATGAAATGAGTTATCTAATTTAAATATTTATGATTTTTTGGGACGATTTCTCAAGAATGATGGTCATCGGAAAATATCCTATTAAAATAGGATATTGTATGTGGGGGTTTTATAGAATATGGAAAAATGGTAATGTTTCAATAAAAAAATGTTTTTTTGTGACCTTTATAGTGTTGAGGGAGGGTTATTTTATAGGTGTGATAATGGAATTTTTTTAAATATTTCCACATAATAGTAATAGATAACATGTTTCACATTTCAAATAGACTCCAAAATAGAAAATACAGATTTGGGGGATAATATATGGGTGATAATTTCTCATAAAAGTATTTTCTCATATTTATTAACATGATTTTAAGCCCTTTACACTTAGAATTTTTTCATACACCCTTGTATTGTTTTCCATGGTAACTAAATTATTACTGAATAATTTGATTTTAGTATATAAAAATAAAATTTCTTATTATTAAAAAATTATTAGATAATTTTCTCATATATAAGATACATATTATCAAATAAAATTTCTATATGTAAAAAAATTAAGTTTATCTTTAGTGCATTTAATGCCCAAAACCATTATTTTGGTCAAGTGTATTTGTATGATTAAAAATTATATATATATAAAAATTGACATTATATTTGATTTACATGATATTAATTGGTTTTTTATAAATAAATAAATAATTATTGGGTTTTAATTTCATCCAAAAACCCAAATTTTCCAAGATATTATTTAATTAAAAGAAAATACCAAAAATAGTTTATTTTATTGTAAATTTTTTCTTAATTTCTTAAACATGGGATTAATAAATTAAAAATAGTTTTTTTAGTTAATAAATATATTTCATTTTAAATATTGGATTTAGAAAAAAAATTTCATATGATTTTATGATACATATTGTTCCTGATGTTATCTTAAATGATATATTTTTAGTGATAACATGATTTTTCATTATTCACATGAAATCAATTAATTTAGAAAATTATAAGATGTTCACCATAGGATAATAATAATATATTAAACTCAAAAAGGTATATAATTTTTGAATATTGAAATTCTAAATTTTATAAATTGAACATTTAAATAAAAATTATAATGTTAATAAAAATTTTCATTTATTAAAAAAGGTTTTTTAAATCATTAATTTTTCATAATATAATTTTATATAATTTTATAATTTAAAAAAGGAAATTTATTATTTAATATATTTTAATATCACATATAATCATTATTTTCTTTTATATTTGTTTTATTTAACTTATTAACAAATAAAATAGAAGTTTTATAAATAATTAAATGATACTAATTAATTAACCACTAAAAAAGTGAATTTTTAAGTGAATTTTTTTATTTATTAAGTTTATATTATTCTTATAATTATTTCTATAATGATCGACTAATATGTACTAGATATTTTTAATTATTTTTTTTATGTAGAGTAGTATGATATTTATTTAAGGAAAATATATTGTTAAATATTTGGTTGGTACATTCTTTCCCCTTAAATAAATAACACCCTCACAATTTTAATTACTAATTAACAAAGTAAGTAGGAAATGATAATTTTTTAATATTTTTTATATAGAATATTACATATAATGTGACATATATAATAATCTCACAAGTTATGTTAATTTACTTTTCGTTCCCAAATCAACATTAAACTTTTGTGTAATCACATACTCTGGTATGCTTATACCCTCCACTTATATTCTCTAAAAAAACCATCTCAAATGCATCTAAATTTACAATACATAAATCCATTTTGAAACAATATATTATTCAAAACAATTATTGAATATTTTACCGTAAAAGGATATTAATCTCTAGGTTATAAAATAAAAAACAAGATAATATATACTATAGTCTAAAAAATCTGATGAACTTCAGCCAAAATATAAGGAATAAATTTTCAACCCCAATCATACCAATACAATAAAAATTTCATTGTCAAAAATTAATCAATCCTTTATCATAATGATATCACGAATATATTAGTCATAATATTTATACATAACTAATCATATCACCTTTATTAGTTATACCAAAAAATAAAACCTTCTTATAAAATCAAATTTCATGGTTATCTATTCCGTTTAAAATATTTTTCAAAACATTTATTGTAAATCATATGAAAAAATATATAAAAATGTCACATAATCATCATAACATTTATAATATACAATAACATCCTTCAAAAATTTCACAAACTAAAAAAATATCTAACAATATCAACATTTCATATTTATTTGGATATCAATCTCACTACTTATTGTCTGAGATGGAAACTCAAAATTTTCATTATCACATATATATTTTAAAAATATCAACAATATTTTTTAAAACTTATTTGGTAATATGAAATAGTTTTTCTAGAAATATATCTATGTCATGTTCATTTTTTGACCTTGTTTCAACAAAATACTAAAACCCAAAATGGTTATAAATAAAATCAGATTAAATGATCATAATTAAATATTAACTCAATAACAATATTTATTATCTAATAGAACCATTAATTTATACTTTCATATATTTTTTTCTATCAACTTTTCATTAATTTAAGGTTTTTATTACTTTTTAGACAATATCAGAATGAATTGTGTGAAAATTATCATGAAATTAATAATAATATTCAATACCTGAAAAACATTGAATCATATTGACTCAATTATTAGAAATATCATTACCAAAAAACAAAATTTAATATGTACATTATCATATAAATCTATATATTTTAATTATATTAATCATATTCATTCTCTATGATGTTTTCTTACAAAAAATATTTTAAAATAAACCATAATGATTGATAAATAGTATCTATATTGACAAAACAATTCCCCTTGGTAGTGTCATACATTATGTTATTTTTGGCCTATTTGTCATGTATCATGTGAAGATTGTGTTATTAACCCATATTCCCCTTTCAAAATTACTACCCTTAGGTACAACATCACCAAATCCTACATCAACTTATAGTATATTGAAGGGATGTTATTGCAAGGAAACCCTATAATATCTACTTTACCAAATTATTAGGATATTATCATATACATTAAAATATTTCTTATAATTAATCATATCTTTTTAATTATTTTATTTATACTAATTTCCAAAATATCTAATAATATTTCTAAAAATAACTAAAACTGCTTTTGATACCAACAGATGAAACCCAAGGAAAATAAACTCATTTATTTTATATTTTAATAAAAATAATAATTCAATATAAAATTTGTTAAAAAACCCATAGAATAAAAATGAATGTTCCTAGGATGATTTTTTACATAAAAAAATCTGAAAAAACTAATAATTATTTATATATAACATCCAAACTGTAAACCCCTTACTAAATATCTCAAAAGTAATAATCATCTTCAAATCTAGTAGAAGGAATACATATTTAAGGGGTGAGCTTAGATTCTAAAAATGGTTAACATAATAAGTATCCTATGATTATTATTATATATTGAAATAAAAGTATATGGGTATGAGAACATAATCAATATCCACCAACATAACATTATGAAAATGTATCTAGAGGAAACATAGAGATTAATACGGGATGAATTATAGCATAAGTAAATTTCAAAACATATAAAAATAACACAATCATGGGAATTAGAATCATAACATAGTTGGTCATGCATCAGATCATATTTATAATAGTTGATTAGGAATCAGTAAACTATTTCACTAGATTTATCAAGTTACAATAATGTATTTCCCAAAGTGGATCAGAATTCACTCACATGTTTCCATAGCTTGATTGAGAATCATAACTCATTTCCCATTATCACATGAGTTATTAATCCTTACCCAATTAATAGGATTTCAATATATATCGCATCTGTTATTTAATGAAAACCCATACATATTTGTCTCATAAGATATCAGTCATTCAACATGTCATGATAACCCATGGAATAAATGTGTTTTTTATAACATCATAAAATCTCATGAAAATAAAAAGGTATTCACAATATTTGTAGATAGTGTCCCAAAAATTGACCTAAAATTTTTAATAGTTGATATCCCCAACTCTATCACATGAAAATAGTTTTTTAATTACATTTATAGGGTGTTTCATAAAAACTACTCCTATTAACTAATAACTTTCATACAAAATAAGAAATGGTAATTAAATGTTAAAAGGGTATATCGAAAATGATTAAATATTTTGAGGGAAAAAATAATGATTAAACATCTTTCAAAAGAAATTTTTGAAATTTTCACTTTTCATATATTAATACTAAAAAATTCAAAATATTAATATTCTGAATGAAATTTCGATAATAAAATCGTGAAATGACATAATGAATTCAAAAAACTAAGAGAAAACATCATGAGAAATATATATTTTATAATGTAATATTTAATTAGGGATCCTAAAATAATGTCACGTCGGTTTCAAAAAATAGAAATTTCTTTTCCAGAAAAAGGTTTATAATTTTAATAAAATATCAATAATACATCCTTGAAAATAGACAAATATTATCTGAAATTATTTTCTAGTGAAAATAAAATTATTAAATTTTAAACGATGGAAACCCATTAATTTAAAATTTTCAAATATCATTGTTCAATCCCTACATCATAATAAGTGAATAAAAATCAACTAAATAGAGGATAACTGAATCACAAAGGAATCATAGGATATAATGGAATTAGGTTTCCCATTTTGAAAGTGAAAATTGATGTGAATGTAAATTATTGAAATGGAGGAGAAACCATAATAAAAAATGATTGGAATTATTCTCAACAATGATGTACAGTTTATAGGGATTAAATTCATTAAGGAGAATTGTTTTAATCAAAAGATACATTTTACAATGAGTGTAATAGAATGTAATATGAAACCAAATCACATGGTTGATGCAACCAATCATGGAAGAGTGATGTTTCTGAAACCGAAAAACCAATCCCCATATTTTTTCAAATTCTCCCATAAATGATCCAAGAGCGTAACCCATTTCTTATTCTTTTATTTGATCGGTCGTTGAGCCGGAATGGAGTTACAGATTAGGAGTTATGGACATTTGATGTTTGGATGGAAAACTGGTTCACGGAGCCCATTCGTGAAGCTCCCTCCACAATCACGGAGAAGAGGAACTTGACTAGAGCCCCCTGAGCCTCGCGGATGGTGCAAAGCTCCCCATTCATGATGTCTCCATGGAGAAAGGAGGAGGGATTCTTCACAAACTCCATTGACATTTGCAATCCACTTCGGAGTGAGGAGGCGAGATGCTCCATGAGCCCCTTTAACGTTTGCGATCCTCTGTGGAGCAGGTTGGAAGGATACTCTGTGAACCCCTTTGACATTCATGATCCTCCATGGAGCGAGAAGGCAGTAATCTTCATGAACCCCTTTTACATTCGCGATCCGCTATGGAGTGAGGAGGTGGGCTGCTCCGCGAACCCCATTGATGTTTGTGATCTGCCACAGAGCGAGCTCTGGCTTCGCACCGAGTGGGATCTGCTTTGCTGAACCTCATGCCTATTAATACTTGGCTGACCCCCCTTCATGATGATTGTCTCTCCACCACATGGGCGGCCGATCTCCCATTTTCAGTGCTCTGATTTCCTTCGGGAAGCAGCTCCGTGAGTCCTTGCTCAATGACTCCATGCTCCGTTAGTCCATGCTTCACGAGTCCATGTTCCACGAGTCCATGCTTTGCGAGTAGAATTCCATTGCGAAGATGCATCACGAGTACCATTTCTCCACAAATCCCTTTCCTTCAAGAATCATCTTCACAATGAACAATCCTTTTCAAGGATCATATCCTCGTGCCCACCAGTTCATAACGTTGGTGTGCATCCCTGACACCCCTGCACAGGATCAGTGTCAGGTTGTGGTCTCAGCCCTCCAAGCAAGTCCCTTAGCTTCCGTCACTATCCCTCAAGAATAATGGAGAGTCACAACATGAAATTTTTAGGCTGGGACGTCAGTATTTTCCATTGTGGCCTTATGCGCACCCACCTTCCACATATAGAATACCATTATTTGATATTCTCCTCCACACACCATGAAACACCTTGAGTCAACATATTATTCTTAGTTCATTTCCCAAGTCATGAGTTGAGATTCCCATCATCATTTCCCCAAGTACCATGGGTCGAACCATTCCTCATGTAACTCATCCAAAGCCCATCACTTGGCTCATATGCTAGGTTGAGCCTAAAAGGGCCTCCATTGCATAAGCCACAACACCAACCATTTCTAGGTGCATTATGCCTAATAGTGTAATATACATGACATTAAGCTGTATTAATCCCTATATGAAAAACAACATATGCCTCTTACTTAATATAATAGATTCCTTGTGCACCAAGCATAAGATGCCAACAATCCTCTATACATGACTATAAACTTAGTATTCCCTATGTTCCAAATATAGGATGCCTCTTTCTCTAAATGATAGATTCCTTATGCTATATGCATAAGATTCCAATAGTCCTATCTATATGACTTTAAACATTAGTGCACCCAATGTTCCACACATAGGATGCCCCTTGATTCAAAAAAGAGATGCCTCTTGCTCCAAACAAGATATGCCTTATGCTCCAATCATAAGATTCCTAATGCCATGATTACAATGGAATAATATCAAGATCATTGGAAGATGTTCAAACATTCCATCACTCCACCTCACACTTTTCGTGTCCCTTATTCGGATTTTCATCTAATTTCATGTTGGATGGGACCCCCATAATTGCCTGGTCCCATACCGCATCGGCTCACCTATCATCCTGGGCCAACGCCCCGTAAGACTTTAGACAACACTTTGAGTTAGTTTTTGAGTTTTATACACAGTCAGCAGTCAAACATCATTTGTGTGTCCCCATTTCACTATAACGAGATATGGATTCTATGTTTTGAACATGTTCAATAGTTATCCTCCCTTGTCATGCCACCCTCATTGCATTTTGAATGTCGGTCATGTGATCCACATTTTTCATTTCCCTTTATTTGGACTGATTTCAACGCCCCTTTATGTTTCCCATTTGTTTACTTGTGCATAAGTGTTGTCCCCAATTATATAACTCATCCCACCAGTGATTTGGGATTCCATAATTTCCAGACATGAGGAAGAAATTATGGCAACTTCCTTGAGTAATCCCCATGCACAATTACCGCTCCATAGCGGCACCCGGGAAACTTCCTAACGTAAGCCCCATGCACCATCGCCGCTCCATAGCGGCACACAGGAAGGTTCTTTTGTAATCCCCATTCACTGTTTCCACTCCATAGTAGCACCCAGGAATCTTCCATGAGTAAGCCCCATGCACAATTGTCACTCCATAGCGGCACCTGAGCAGTTTCTTTGCATAAGCCCGATGCACCATTGCCACTCCATAGCGGCACCCGGGCAGATTACTTGAATAATCCCCATGTACCATTGTCGTTGGATAGTGGCACCAGAGTAGATTCCAAGAATAATCCTCATTCACAATTGTCACTCCATAGTGGCACTCGGGTAGCTTCCGTGCGTATGCTCCATGCACCATTGCCACTACATAGCGACACCCAGGAAGCTACCTTGCCTAAGCCCCATGCACCATTGTCGCTCTATAGTGGCATCCAGGAAGCTTCCTTGCATAAGCCCCATACACCTTTTTTCACTCCATAGCATCCCTCGGACATCTTCCTTGTGTAAGCCCTATTTACCACCCTTTATGGACGCACCATTGCGCTATGATCGTTAGGTCCTTGTTGCCTCTAGTTTCTCACACTGAGCATGAATCACATGGGCTTAGAGTAACCATTGTCCATGACATTATCTCTATTATTCCTAGTGTGTAAGACCCAAAATCCATCACTGACTACATGGAATTTGATCCTAACCAAGGAAAGGTATGTAGGAAGCCTCCCTGATGTTCAAGCCCAATATCCATTGGTCCCAACCATCTTCACGTCGGTTCATGAAAACCAACCTGAACTACGTGGAATTTGATCCTTCCCAAGGAAAGGTATGTAGGAAGCCTACCTATGGTTTAATCCCAACACCCCATCGGTCCCAACCACTTCACGTCAGACCACCTTCATCCTGCATCACATTAAAATACATTCCCCCTTTTCATCCTCAATGACATTAAACTACATCCACCATCCAGCGGTAAGCCGTTGTGACCCCATACAGTGGTAAGCCATTATGACCCCCATCAAGTGGTAAGATGTTGTGACCCCATATAGGGGTAAGACATTTTCAACACCATTAAGTAGTAATCCGTTGTTAGCCCCATTCAATGGTAAGCCATTGTCAACCCCATCCAACGATAGGATTTTTTCAACCCCATTCAACGATAAGCGATTATCAACCTCATTCAGCGGTAATCTATTGATGTCCCCAATCGATGGTATGTTGTCTTCAAATGAACTATGCGAACTTTGATTCCCTGACACGGGGATACGTAGGAATCCTCCTTGAGGTTCAATCCCATCATTAATGTCTAATCCTGATCTATCACTCGATCCCATATGTTGTAGGAAGATCATGCCCTAACCTGGAGGTTCTATTTCCTCCAGATCCCATCTATGTGTCCATTCTCACGAGTTGCCTCCTTAGGTGTCCCATCATCCCACTGAACTATGTGGACATTGATTCCCTGCCACGAGAATTTGTATGAATTCTATTCAAGGCTCAAGACAAACATCACCATCATCCTCATGTTGGTTCCATCCCCTTATCCATCCACTTCATTCAATTTTCCATCATCCATCCTGATTCTTACCTGGGTGACCACATCCCAGTGAGATCATGTTATCCACCTCCATAATACTCTTATTAGTACTCGGGCCGCAATCCACGCTTAAGCCCCTGCACGTATCCGAGTCGTTGTGATTTATGTACACCATGATTGATCACCGCTTCAAACTACATGGGTTTTTATCCCTGTCGCCTACACAGGGTATGAAAGAAACCTCCACGAGGTTGAATCCCAACCAATGGTAAACCTTGGTGTTTCCCCACTCTACGGTGCTCACTCCCTGATTTGACCTCAGTGGTTTCCAGATCTACCGTCATGGTCTAACATCTTCCCTTTATGGGACACACCATCTTGGGTCTGCTCTTATTGAGTTTTCTAATCCATCCACCCGGTAAACCTTCAAGGTGTTCCCTCTAAGGTGTGTACGAATCTGATCCGTCCCTATGGGACGTTTTGATTACCCTAATTCCATCTACTCTAGAATTTAAACTCTTGGAATACCCTATGATAAACATGGGAAGCTGAGGAAAAGCTTGGAGTCATGCCTCTGGCATAAGATACCCCATAACCGACATGGGATGCCTTGGGTTATTCCCCCTTGAGATTCCCTCTTATGAGAAATAATACAGGTTCCCCAATGTCCAAACATCCAGAGATTCCCTCACATACCAGATGTAGTCATCTACTCTGACCGAAGGATGCTACCATGTAAAGAACCCATGAAATGTCCTGACGGAAGTAGTGTAATTAACAGGCATCCATAAAGATATGGAACCGGGAACAAGATTCATGAACCACAACATAATCATTAAAGAACACCCAGATGAGGTAACGAGTTCTGAGGAGGAATCATTTGAAGGTGGAACCGACATCCCATAATCCCATTTTAATGAAGGAGAGAATGTCCCTAAATAGAGAACATATTCAACCCACCATTGGAAAATGGGAATGCGGGGCAACAGCTCCATGTCCTCCACAAACGGATGTGCATGCCCTGTTGAAAGCATCAGAAGTATATGTCTAGTATGAATATTTATATATCAACATAGGGTTTTAGGATAACAATGAACCTAACGAAATTTGTACACATTCACTCAAAAAACATTTTAAGAACAAACATAAATTGGATCTTCTAATCCAATGAATAACATTAACATGGTAAAATATATTCATTGAATAGTAATTACACTATATCAAATATTTCAATGTGAACAATAAGATACATGTAATGGGAAATTAAAATTGATTTAATTAACCTCCTTAAATTATTTTCTGTCATTCACTGAAGGACATGAATCACATATCTAGAAAAAATAACTTCCATTGTCACAAATTTCATAGCCATATTTTCAACTTTAATTTTTCAAACAATTTACATAAAATTATTTTCTACCAAAAATTTTCTTATTTTTGATTTTTAAAATCATGTTTGAGTAATCATGATCATTTTCAATGGGTTTAATAATTTCAATATGGTTATTAATTCTTCTCTCAAATATATTCAATACTAGATCATACAAGGTGCTAGATTTAATTATTTATCAATTTTTATAATGTTATAATTGAAATAAATGGTAGATTTGGGTGTGATTCATAATGAATAAAGCAATGAATAACATGTGTAAGTGATTTTTTTAAAAAAATGTGCATATTAATTAATTATTTTGAAATAAATGTTCCCATAATAGAATATAAATACGATTTGAAGGAAGATTGTATTGAGATCATGAATTATAATGTCTCCAATTAATTAATCACATGATTATGTTATTGTTAGGGTAAGGGTTATTAATAAACATTAATATATTTTTTAAAAATACTCCATATATTTACTAATGTCTTTCTTGTTGTTTTGTATATGTGTATATATATTCATTGGAAGTAGGGTGTTTCCTATCAATAGTTAATATGAACCCATATCTAACAAGTTACTGATTTTCATACTCTATCAATATCCATGAATCTCCATCAATGTATTATTATTATATATCTTAAATTTGTATATATATATATATATTATTTTATATTACATGGTAATTGGATTAATTCAAAATAAGATCTGTTGTTGTCTTTTCAGTCATTTATAGACAGACTAAAACGGTTATCTCAAGGACTTTATTGGGATTATGGAGTAATGGTTATAGAAAAAATAGTATTAGATCTAGAGAATGAATGATGTCACTATATAAAGATTATAAAGACACTGGATTATCTAAAGGGACTTCCCCCACAACGTACAACCGATTGTTGAATTTGGTTATAGTATGCGTGAGAATTTACTAAGATCATATATAGGTAATTATTTATATAATATTTATGTTTAGATGTAGAGTTTGAATGATATTTTGAGTGGGGGAAATAAGAGTATAAATACAGTGTATTATCCAGTGGATTTACCCCCACAACATACTACAGATAATGAAATTCTGTTATAGTATGGGTGAGACTTTACTATAACCTTTCTATTCATGATTATGGGTATAATTAATTGATTCTTGTTACATTTATATGAGGAACTATTATAATTGTAAACCAATAAAGGTTGTTTCATATGTTCACAACATCTATTCAATTTATGATCTCTTATACAGAATATCATAGTTTTCCAGACACAACATTATGCTCATAACTATTTTTCAAAATTAAAATAGCATATTCAATTCCACATTTTTCTTATAAACATGTAGTTTATAAAAAATTATATCTTGAGTAAAAATTAAAATTTCAAAACAAAATTTTTATTAATTAAAATTTTAAAATTTTTATATCCCATTTCCATGATTCTGAATTCTTAAATGTTTCCTTAAAAAATATATAGTATTATATGTTTTGATCACTCAATGTGAAGTTATGTGGCGAAATATGAAATTGGTGATCAAAATATTGAGAATATTACATTTGAAATTATTCACATTCTTTCATACCCACACTAGTTACCTTTATTGATAGGTGAATTGATTTAATTGTGGTTTTTATGTTTTTCAAATATCATATCTCTAAAACTAATAAAAAGGTTGGTGCATACAAATTTCATGTAGATTTATTTGTAAAATTTTCTCAAAAACCACACATTATTACTCCTATGATTTATTATTTATTTATAATTTCATATATGGTACTTTTTAAATTGAGTAATATGAAACTATTTAGTATTTCGTCACATATATTACCATTCACTTTTATAGGGGTACTATTATATAATGTTCACATAAATAATGACATAAAATGTTGAATTTCATTAATTTCAAATGATTAGATGTCATAATCATATAATATAACTCAGTGTTGTTGTACTTAAATTACATAAATTTCTCAGTATAATAAATTAAATTACTCTAAATATATTTCTTAAACTATATATTGTGATTATAATCTATGAACATTGACATATTAAGAAGAATTGAACTAGATAATATGATTAGAAAAAAAGTGCGACATGAATATAGTATGATGTATGTTTGGGAGTGTTTTTGTTGTTTTTGATTAGATTTGTTCAAATTAATATTACTATTAAACAATGTAAATCAAATGATTTTATATAAAAATAAGATCGAGGACAACCAACTATTATTCTTATAATAATTGACAGTGTAATATGAATAATTCATAGATCATGTTTCTAATGATTCTGATATTTCATAGCTACATTAAATTTTATACTCTATATGTAAAAAAGTAAATTTAAGTCATTATTTTATGATGGTAATTAGAATAGATTTTTATGAATAATTTTTGTTTAATGATCCCATTCTTGATCTGGAAGACTTTAATGCCATGATGCCTTCACTAGAGATTCCATTGAACTTTTTGTAATAGTAGAATTAATATATGTGTATCCTCTTCGTTGATTAGATTCTATCAATGCCTTTATGTAATTCTTAATATCATTTATATAGTTATAAATGATTTTATATAAATATTCTAGAGGCCTAGGATGTCGATATAATCGATGTGGGAGATGGTATTATTTATTATAATATGTGTAATGGTGTGGAAATGAAACCTTGGTGCCTATAGTGAGTTTTCATAGTGTATTATCATTGATATATTTATTATTTATGATGATTTCTTGATTCCCATATGTCTAGATATAAACATTTAGATTTTATTCCCTCAATTTGATGAAATTTGACTATGTAAAACTGTTACGTCATCATTGTGGTGGTTTAGAATGAATTCCAAAAATAAATTAATTAAATATGAAATGATATTAGAATGTATAATGAATTGTATTTGTTCATAGTGATTATCCTATAGGATGAGATAATTTAGAATATTTATAAGATAAATTATAGTGTATAAGGAACATTATAATAATGATTAAAGTCATTATCAATGATATATAAAATGAATAATTTTAAATAATTTCTAATTAATTATTTTATTGAGGTAAAATGTTGTTACATGAATTCTTAAAAAAGACCAATGTCATAGTTATTTCAATCAGGGGTCCCATTTGATAACATTTTATGAGTCTATATTTGTTGTTTCTCTTAGTGATATTTTCAGCTATAACACTAAACTATTTTCATTATCCTTAAATGTGTCATCACCACTTATTCTCTATATATCTTCATATTTTAAGTTATTTTCAAGTATAAATATTTATATATTAAGTTATTTTTCATTATGCATTACTAGTTTCAACATATATTGAATATAATCATGACATTTCTACTGTATGCATTCCTATATTCACTAATTTTCTGTTATGCATTACCTATATGAACATAAAAGGAGTGCTTCATAATGACGATCTTTAATGATTTTGTTGATATAATTTTTGATGTAGTTTGAATGTGGCCATCACCTAGATACTCTATTATGGCATCGTTATGGATGTTGTTAACACCGAATAAGATCATGTCATCGAGAAGTCCATCTCATGTGCCATCATGGACCTAGAGTGTGTCCCCATGGAAATCTAGGTTCAAGTAGGATTCTCCCGCATGAGAGGCCACTTATCATCAAGAATATTGAGAAGGTTATCACCGTCCCCATGATGTTCAAGTCCAAATCAGCCACATCATTGAGGAACATATCCAATAGGCCATTTTCATTATTGACATCAATGAGAGAGAGGTTCTCACTATCACCGATGAGTAGAACCATATAAAAAATAAAAATTTATATACCCCATTTGTCTATGGATGTCGAATCCTTAGAGACTCTCTCTACCACATTTATAGGTTTACCATAATTATCAAGACTAAGGGGGAGGTGGGAACCGACATTGGGACCAAACATAGGATACATGAAATTTCAATAATGGGTGAAAATAGTGTTATCCAAAACATGAATGATGATGAGGTCATTTATTTCACCAATAATATGTCTTCCACCTATGATGTGGTGACATAGACGAAGTAGCAAGGGTAGGTCCCCATTGTTCATTTCATCGTAGTTGGAGTCTCACCCCACACAGATGCTTCCATGATGATTCAATTTGGTTGTGGAAGCATGTTCTTAGGCTCTACCATGTTCAAGAGAGGTTAACAAGTGAGTTAGTCAAGGAAACATGTACTGGATGTGACCCACTATAGTAACTCTGAAGTCCATTCTGATTTGTGGTATTGTGGTGAAGCCATTGTGGGAATCATCATCAATGATAAAAAGGTGGAAATGTATGTGAACATGTCAGAGTAAGAATCGTGTTTTTTCTTCTATGGTTTTCACTTTTGTTTTCTAATATCATTGCTGGTTCCAAAAAATGTATCCTCATGATTTTAATTAGCACAATTTTTCGAACCTTACCCTTTGGTATTCATATACTACATAAGAATAATGCTGCATATTTATTCTATAATTTTTGTATTTTATGTTTTTTGTATTAGTAGTTTGTGTGGGGATTACATATTATATATACTTGATATTTTCATCCTAGAATCCCCTGATTATATAATTCTATATTTTGAAAACATATTGTGGATTTCATATTTGTGAAAGATCATTACACTAGATTTTTTCTCAACCAGATATATGGTTATCAGATTTCCTACCATGATTTCTAACACATAAAATTATTTTTCTAAAGATGATTAAAATGTGTGCTTGTCAAATTTCATGGTTTTGTATACATTTATCAAAATGTGTTAATAAGCACAATCGTAATGAAATTATATAATCATGTGTATGTATCATAAAAGTGTTCAATTTTTTGGAAGATCTTTGTAAATTTTGAAAATATATTGATATTTGAATTAAATATATCTACTAACTCCATCATTTGGAAATTAATTACATAAATAATCCTACTACCCCCATTGGAATTTTGTCATCATTATCGTGGATAGTAACTGTATATCTAGTACCTTCATTTACAGTAAATTTCTTATAGTTTTGCTAAAACCAAACAACTATATTTTACCATATTTTAATCTTTTTCACATTCATTGTATGGTCTTTTGTATTAGATATGAATTGATATTATCAATGATTTATTTTTGTGAGATGTTATCGTCCCAAGGGTCCAAAAAATCATACATATTCAACAATTTAAAAATGTTCATATCGTAGGAGATGATATCATAATCCATATTCTACAAATAAATATAAGGGGTTCCTACAAAATGTTTCATCCCATTAAATGCATAGTTTTTTATGTTATATAATAGAAAAAACATAAATTTTCATTAATATGTGTATTTTATGTATCTGTAATAATATTATTTTTACAACACAAAAAAATATAATAGATTTAGATCATAATTAATATCTAATATATACAACTGATATGTATTCATCAATACCAACATGTAAGAATCAAAATATTATTTTCTAAATCCATATATTTTTATAGAAATATTTTTTCAATTGAAAAAACAATAGTAAGGCAACGGTGGATTGTAAAAAATGTTACTTTATGGAATTTTTTAAATTCATGTCATGTTGGGATAGATTCAATATATATTCTCCCTGATACCGACTTCAACTACTATGGTGTGATATTTATATATCTATTTGGATTGTACATTATGAAAAATAGGTTATACAATTTATATTGGAAAATAGATTTAGATTATAAAGTACATATATGTGTATTTGAATTATTATTCCATGAAAATTCATGGTTTTTGTACTAGTTCAGTACAAAATAAATACATTCATCATTATATAGTAATTATAATATTATAACAGAAAACATAAATATTTAATTGATATTTTGTTGGAAAAAATGAGTAATCACGTTGAAATTGTTATGTTTTTCTTAGATGATTCCTAGGAAATTGATGTCTTAATCTAATATCTATTATAAAAATGGTCATGGAAAATTAATATGATTCTATTGGAATGGAAAAAAATTAGTTTTAATATATAACATAATTTTTATGGTGATCTTGATGGGGTGGTGAGAGGCCCCTATTATTAGTGGTGAGAACAGTAGTTTTGAACATATTTAAATATAATATAATGAGATAACATGATCCACGTGAAATGAAGAATAAAAGATTAAAAATAATGGATTTCCTCATGTGATAATGTTGGTAATAAATCATCCATTCATTTTCATATATGTTGTATTCATGTTTTTATGACCTTTAATCTTAGAATTTTGAATTTTTCTATTTTTTATTTTTCCATGGTAACAAATTATTTTCTAATTAATTTAAATTTAATTCTTTAAAATATATTAAATCATATAAAATAATTTGGGCCTTATTTTTACATATATAAAATTAATTTTATGTTATGATATTTATTTGTTTAAGAAAAATATATTTTAATATTAGAGCATGTAACATGTAAAAACCTGTTTTTAGACAATGTGTATTTTTAATACTCAAATTTAACAGTAGTATAAAATATTTAATGCATTTTATTTCCATGATATAAATTATTTTATTATAAAAAATATTGGTTTAAGGAAATGATAAACCGAATTTCAGAAAACTAATTTTTAACTCAATTAAAAGACCAAGAAGTTTTGGTTTTATATGAAAATATTTTTTATGTTTTTTAACCTCGGAATTATAAATACATTTTAAAATTTTATGTGTATAAAATTTCTAATAATAAAATATTTTATGATGAAATTTTTTTTATAATTATTTAATTTACCCCTACATCATGATTTGTTCATAAATTCTATTATTTTTAGCATTACAATATATTTTATTTTTTACATAAAAAATAATTTATTTTTGAAAAAAAGTAAAAATTCCCCCTAATATAATATTGATATGTGTAATTTAGATTTATATTTTATTTTAATAAAATTAAATTCCAAAATTTATAATTTTATTTTTTAGAATGAAAATAAAAAATATAATGGAAAACTACTTTTAATGAATGATGACCATTTTAAACATTAACTATTTTTAATATTATTTCATATCAATTTAAATTTTATAGAATGTTAATATATTAGTTCAAATATTTTAATATAATATATTATCATATTAATCATTTAAAAGTGTATGATTTAATTTATTAAAATGGTAAACAATTATTTGAGAATGAATAATTAAATAATTTTACTTATTTATCCTTTTAACATAAGAATTATTATTTAATTTATAACATATAATATTCTAATGGATTCATTATTATTATGATTTTGTTTAATAATGATCACTTAATATTTCATGACTAATTATAGTTCATTTTTTCATCTAGATTAAGAAAATATTTATTTAAGGATAATACACAGTGGACTCTTGGGTCGCTAAATTTCTTGTGTAGGAGACCTTTCAATTAATATTTGGTATTACCTAATAAAATTTAACTCTTGTGATAGATTATAATATTTTTTGTATTGATTTAATATCTCGGGTTTTCCTTGGGGTACATATCTTTTCATTCTGACTAAATGCTTATTTAATTTCGATTTTCAGCATAGGCCAAAATCTGAGCCATGGTATGACAACCCTGCTTTTTATTACAACTTAAACATGCTATATTACATAAAACATCACTTGATACAACAAAGAAGAACGAGAGGTTTAGTGTCTTTGGGGCTTAGGATCATTACATAAAAACTTTAAACTTGAAATACAACATCCTTATTGAAAACTTCCTTTACATGACCACTACATTCCTTCGTACTTAGCATTGCATGGGATAACCTGAGGACATGCATAAGAAAAGGGTGAGCTATAAAGCCCAGTAAGGGAGTACACAATGAATAACATGAGGAGTACAATACATGTTAGGCAATAGGCATATCAATAGAGCATAAGAGAGACATGAACATAAAGGCATGATAAAGCATGATAATCATAACATGGAAATGTGGCAACAACACTTAACATTGAATTAGCAGGAGCCAAGGCTCATTGCACATGGAGCATGAGTAAACCCTCATTGCACTTGAAGCACGAGTAAACCCTCGTTGCACTTGAATTAGCATGAGTCAACACTCATTGCACATGACGTATCATGATACTATACTTTACCCAATGCATTGGAGCGCTATTAGGGCGCACCCTTCTTAAACATTTCATTTCATGCATAAGTGTGCCACATGGATCATAAAACATGGATTCATAAAACATAATCATTTATTCCACGATAAAGGAATGTGGAATTCATACATGAAACTTTACAATCAATAAGTAAACGTGCATAAAGGTGAATACCCTTGATGGAGAAATGGGCATGGTATTCACTACACAATGATATTGGCTTAGAAAATCGGTGTGATTTCGGCAGCGTAACGGCGTGACATAAGAATTCATAAAAAAGTCTGATGAGAGAGAAAGTGGTTCCTCATCATATTTACATGTAATGGAAAGTAATAAGGTCATATAGATACATGTCCCAACAATTGAAAAGGAATTTAGATTCATGATACAAAAGTATTGCTTGAATATAGAAGAGGAGAAAAAGGTTCCTTTCGGAATTTCGGCATAGTAACGGGTGTACATGGGAGGCATTTAATGAGAGAGAAAGGGGTCTCCCATCATTCAAACAATAAGGGGGCAGTATGGGAGAGGTGTGAAACCATACCCCAACATTCATAATTGAAATTAAAAGGGCAATACAACTTAAAGAAAATTGACAAAAATGAGAAAGGAAGAAAAACCCTTACTTGGAAGTGTGCTTCCAAAGGCTAGAGAGAGGCTTGTGAGAGGCTTCTTGGGAGCTTGGGGCACCTTGAGAGGATTCTAGGGAGAGTAGGGCAGAGGTTGGACGAACTTAAAGGGCTTTGAGTGAGGAGGAAGTGGGAGCTTGGGTGGGTTTATATAGGAAAGGTGAGAGAATTCTTTATTATTTAGGTTTGGGACCCCTTATATTAAAATAATCCAAACCACAAACCATCCCATGGTATTTGCCCATGGTTTCTGGAAAAGGAAAGAGGAAAACAATATTTTACAAGGCCAAGGTCCGAACTTATTAAAAAATTAGGGTTGCTTATGTGGAGGTGAGTCACACTCCCATGGAAATTAATTTAAAAAGGCAAAGTGTTGAATAAGTCTTGAGGGCTCCATTAATGCTTTGAAAAGTGAGTCAAACAAACCCAAAACCTCATTATTTTAATGATAAAACACATATTGGCCGAACATAAGGATTATGGTATTTTATTACATCACCATTGGGTCATTATGATGTCATAAAACACATTATATATTTAAATGGTATTTAATTTTTACCCAAAAATTTGACTGTCTCAGAAAATTATGAAAAATTCACCGTTGGATAATTTCGACGTCCTGATTCCAAAAATAATATTTATTTTATCTAAAAAATTTTCTAAATATATGAATTTTCACTTTTAAAATAAAAACCGACATTTATAAAAAATTCACGGGTTTTGACAGAAATGGCTTTCAAACCTTAATAAAAATTTTAATTGCATTCATAAAATTATAAGATCATTTATATTTAATAAAAATTAATTTAATATTAATAATAATATTTTATTAAAATATTATTTAATTCAAAAATCCTTTAATTTAATAAAATATTATTCTTAATTAAATAATAACTAAAAACATCATTTGTACTTTAAAAACTAATTACAATGCGTCAAAATGACTAGAAATTATATTCATTATTATATACAAAAATAATGTACATGAACATGGTGCTACTTATTTGTTACATAACCCCTTAAAATAGCCGCATAAGACCTAAGGGTAAGGTGTGCGATGGTGACAGACTCTTGGGGTTGCTCGGATAACATCGCTCGAGTGGTGATCTCTATCAACTTCGATTTTTCCCGTAGACGATCACGTTCGAGCTTGACTTGATGAAGCTCAGCTTGGGCTTGGTCAAGGGAAAATCCCAAAGACGCCACCTCCTTTCCGAGCTCCGACAAATGGGCTTCGTAAGGGGCAATTCTACTGGATGAGGCCATCGCTTCCTTTGTCTGAGTAGAAAATTGGTTCGTTAAAGCCTTATATTTAAACTACCCAGATGATCACTGTTCAATGGCTATAAAAGTAACGGTCACAAATCTTAACGTAAAACTTAAAGAAGTTGACATCTTATGAAAACATTTTTCATAAAGAAACATTTAACTGGATCAAGAGGGATTTTCCATTAATGAAACTTTGGGTCGTTACAACATCCCCCCCTTAAGAAATTTCGCCCTCGAAATTTTCCTTTTCCCACACTAAAACAAATGTGGGTAACTTAGCTTCATCATATCCTCTGACTCCCAAGTTTCTTCTTCAAACTTGTGGTTTCTCCACAACACCTTGACGAGGGGCATTGTCTTATTTCGTAGAACTTTTTCTCTACGATCCAAGATCTTCACTGGTTTCTCCTCATAAGAAAGATCATCTTCTAATTGTACCACCTCAGAAGAGAGTACGTGTGAAGGGTCTGGTATGTACTTCCATAAGAGGGATACATGGAAGACATCATGCACCTTGGCCATAGTAGGTGGAAGTGCTAGTCGATAGGCCACATCCCCAACACGATCAAGAATCTCGAAGGGGCCGATGTACCTTGGACTTAACTTCCCTTTCTTTCCAAACCTCATGACCTTATTCCACAGAGATATGCATAAAAACACCATGTCTCCGACTTTAAACTCAAGGTCTCGTCGACGATTATCTGCATAACTCTTCTGTCGACTTTGGGCTGCCTTGATATGCTGCTGAATGGTTTTCACCATCTCCACCATTTCTTCGACCATTTCTGGTCCAAGCAGCTTACGTTCACCGACCTCATCCCAACATGCCGGTGTTCTACACCTTTTCCCATACAGGGCTTCATATGGTGCCATTTGGATGCTCGAGTGGAAACTATTATTATAAGAGAACTCAACTAGGGGAAGATGTTGATCCCATCCTTCTTTAAAGTCCATTGAGCACGCTCTCAACATATCCTCAAGTGTTTGGATAGTCCGCTCGGATTGGCCATCAGTTTGAGGATGATAGGCCGTACTGAAGTTCAGTTCAGTATTCAGAGCATGTTGAAGACTCTTTCAAAACTTAGAGGTAAATCATGGATCTCGGTCAGACACAATAGATAGTGGTACTCCATGCAACCGTACCACTTCCCTGATATATATCCGTGCTAGTTGAACTAAAGAGAAATCCTCTCGAATAGCAATGAAGTGTGCAGTCTTTGTAAGATGATCCACAATAACCCAGATTGCATTGTTGCTTTTGTATGTCCTTGGAAGTCCAGTGACGAAGTCCATGGTGATGTTCTCCCATTTCCATTCTGGTATGGGCAATGGTTGCATCATCCCCTTAGAATTCTTCCTCTCTGCCTTCACTTGCTGACACACAAGGCACTTTGATGTATATTCGGCGATCTCCTTCTTCATATTATCCCACCAAAAGTTTTCTCGGAGATCTCGATACATCTTTGTGCTCCCTAGGTGAATAAAGAAATTTGAACTATGTGCATCATCCAAAAGTTCCTTCTTCAGCTCCGAACTTGATGGGACACATAGTCTTTTCCCAAACCACACAATTCCTTCTTCATTAACATTAAACTCTGAGGATTTTCCCTTTTTGATAGCTTCCACTTTTTCTTGGATTCTCGCATCATCCTTTTGAGAATCCTTTAACCTTTCCAAAAGAGATGGTTGAGCAATCATTTGTGAAAGGATTGATGATGTTCCCTCCTTTATGATTCCCACGTCCATCTTCATCAAGTCTAAGAAGATTGGATCCTTCTCAATTCTCATCATTGATAGAATTTCTGGATCCTTTCTACTTAGGGCATCCGCTACCTTGTTCGCCTTCCCAGGGTGGTAATGTATTGAACAGTCATAATCCTTTATGAGCTCTATCCATCTTCTCTGGCGCATATTAAGCTCTTTCTGTGTGAATATATATTTAAGACTCTTGTGGTCAGTATATATCTCACATTTCTCTCCATAGAGATAATGCCGCCAGATTTTCAAGGCAAAGATCACCGCCGCCAACTCCAGATCATGCGTTGGATAGTTTCGCTCATGGATTTTCAACTGTCTTGAGGCATAGGATATCACTTTATCATTCTGCATCAGCACACATCCTAAGACCTTCTTCGAAGCATCACTGAATACCACAAAAAGCTCCCCACTTGTGGGTAAAGTGAGCACAGGTGCAGTGATAAGCCTCCTTTTCAACTCCTTGAAGCTTTCTTCGCATTCATCACTCCAAGAAAACTTTACTCCCTTTCGAGTTAGCTTGGTAAGAGGGTTGGACAATCGTGAGAAGTTTCTCACAAATCGTCGATAATATCCAGCTAACCCCATGAAGCTACGGATATCAGTTACCGATGTTGGCCTCGGCCATCCCTCAATTGCATCTGTTTTGGAGGGGTCCACAGATATCCCATTGCTTGTGATGATATGGCCCAAGAATGTGACCTCCTTCAACCAGAAATCACACTTGCTGTACTTGGCATAGAGCTTCTCCTTGCGCAAAGTCTCCAGTACAGTTCTTAAATTCTCCTCATAGTCCTCCTTGGTTTTGGAGTATATTAGAATATCATCTATAAAGACTACCACAAATTTATCTAGGTAATCTCTAAAGACTCTATTCATCAAGTCCATGAATATTGCTGGAGCATTGGTGAGTCCAAAAGGCATTACTATGAATTCATAGTTCCCGTACCTTGTACGAAAAGCAGTCTTGGGGATATATTCCTTCTTCACCCTTACTTGATAATATCCCGACCGCAAGTCGACTTTGGAGAAGTATTGTGCTCCACGCAGCTGATCAAACAAGTCATCGATTCTTGGGAGAGGATACTTGTTCTTTATCGTGATTTTGTTAAGTTCACGATAATCGATGCAAAGCCTCATTGACCCATCCTTCTTCTTGACGAAGAGGACTGGTGCACCCCATGGTGATGCACTTGGGCGTATAAACCCTTTATCCAGATTCTCCTGTAGTTGTTTCTTCAATTCTTCAAGCTCAACCACAACCATTCTATATGGAGTCTTGGATATTGGTAGAGCCCCAGGTATAAGTTCAATTGAGAACTCAACATCTCTTCTTGGAGGAAGACTAGGAAGTTCCTCGGGAAATACTTCAGCGAATTCCCTCACAATAGGCATTTCTTCAAGGGTGGTTTCTTCCTTGGACTCAATCATCTGAGCCAGATATGCGTGCTCATAAGGCAGTAATATCCATGATTGAGATGATGGAGCTAAAGGAGATTCATCTTCCTCCTGACACTTGTAAAGAATCGGGGGTCGATTCTCCATATGGAGTGTGATTTCCCTCTCCAGACAATTTATGTTGGCTCTATATAAGGAAAGCCAATCCATGCCAAGAATTGCATCAAATTCCACCAAAGGGAGTATGAAGAGGTTCGCCGAGAAATTCAATCCACAGATTATAACAGGGGAGGACTTATACTCATGGGATGCAATGATTGCCCCATTTTCCGTACTCACCGACATCTTTACTTCCATGATTTGTGGTGGTGCAGGGATTGTTCTACTAAACTTTTGAGATATAAAATAATGCGTAGAACCTGAATCAAAAAGTACGTTCGCTATTCTTGAATGAATAACTAGCGTACCTGTCACCACTTCGTTGTTGGGGTTCACTTCGGCAGAAGTGATGACAAAAGCTCTTCCTTGCTGTCTTGGAGGTTGTTGATTGCCTCCGATAACCCTTGGATTAGGGCATTGATTCGCAAAATGACCTGGTTCTTTGCATTTGAAGCATTGAACAACGCGTTGAGGTTCGAACGGAGCATTCCTCCCCTCCGTCGCAGCCGCGGGTCCTTCTTGCTGACAGTTAACAGCTAGGTGCCCTTCTCTTCCACACTTAAAGCATTTTCTTGTCCCCCTAAGGCAATTTCCAGGGTGCTTTTTTCCACACTTTTGGCAAGTGGGGTGCTGGAATTTCTTAGCGCCGTTGGATTTATCCATCAGACCACCAGCATTGAAGTCCACCTTCTGCTTCTTGTCCCCATGATACCCCTGTGATTCTCCGATCTCCATTTCAACCTTGAGGGCACATCGGACAATTTTCTCATAGCTGTCGAAGTCACGGATCGCTAATGGTTTCTGCAAGATAGGCTTCAGCCCACCAAAGAAGCGGTAAACCTTGCATTCGGGGGTAACGACAAAGCCGGAAGCGTATCGTACAAGCCTTGTGAAGTTTGCCTCGTACGCTCCCACAGATTCCTCATCTTTCTGCTTGAGGGAAAGGAAGTCCCTTTCCATCTTAAGACGGAGGGTGCGTGGAAAATATTTATCGAAAAACATCTTCCGGAATACCTTCCATTCCAAAGCCTCGATCTCCTCCTCAGGCTTCATATTTTTGATCAACGTCCACCATTGATCAGCTTCACCCTCCATACGATAAGCCGCCAGGAGAACCTTCTCTTTTTCAGAGCATTGGAGGATGGAGAATATCTTTTCAATGGAGTTGATCCATTGTTCAGCAATCGTGGGATCAGATGATCCACTAAAAGTAGGAGGCCTTTGTCTCATGAAGCTTTCAATAGCGACTTGTTCTTTCTTAGGGGGGGTTGAACGTTCCTCTTGACCAGTGTTTCTATTCAAAACATGAGTTAGCTGAGAGAGAAGCGTGACAAAGTTCGCGATTCCCGCTCCCATTGGATTGGGCATCTCATTGGTACAATCATCACACTGATCTTCACAACGGTTGTTAGCCCGAGTTCTCCTATTACCAGCCATTGGATGGAATAAAAGGAAAGTTAGGGGTAACACATAGAGGGTAATCCAAAGACAATAGTTGATGACTTATAAATAAACATTAATCTCTTTAACTAATGAGTCTATAGGATTCAATCCAGGATTTTCATGATCTTCCTTCTAACATATATCCTTAGGGGCATTTTTCCCTTAATAAGGGTTCATACTAAGATTGTGAATTTATCAAAACATATCCCCCGGGAGTGTCGTAACCAAGAGTGCAGCAAGGCCCATTGTCGTGCACCAGTTCCCGTTCGAGTCTAGCTCAAAGCGGTGTTTTCGGGTTTTACCCCTAGGATACATCTGTTCCAGAGCCGCCTCTACCTGCTCGTATCCAGACAGGGATGTATTTGTTTGATAAAACACTTACTTAGTATTTACCAAAATTTAGGGATGTTTTTATTATGCTTAGTCTTGTATCTAAGGCTTTACTAGGGTTTCCTAATCCCAAAAATAACTAAACCTATCCTCTGATACCAACTATGACAACCCTGCTTTTTATTACAACTTAAACATGTTATATTACATAAAACTTCACTTGATACAACAAAGAAGATCGAGAGGTTTAGTGTCTTTGGGGCTTAGGATCATTACATAAAAACTTTAAACTTGAAATACAACATCCTTATTGAAATCTTCCTTTACATGACCACTACATTCCTTCGTACTTAGCATTGCATGGGATAACCTGAGGACATGCATAAGAAAAGGGTGAGCTATAAAGCCCAGTAAGGGAGTACACAATGAATAACATGAGGAGTACAATACATGTTAGGCAATAGGCATATCAATAGTGCATAAGAGAGACATGAACATAAAGGCATGATAAAGCATGATAATCATAACATGGAAATGTGGCAACGACACTTAACATTGAATTAGCATGAGCCAAGGCTCATTGCACATGGAGCATGAGTAAACCCTCATTGCACTTGAAGCACGAGTAAACCCTCG
The DNA here is from genome assembly GCA_963277665.1 of Viscum album. Lineage (NCBI taxonomy): Eukaryota > Viridiplantae > Streptophyta > Magnoliopsida > Santalales > Viscaceae > Viscum > Viscum album. The sequence continues at coordinate 1,380,930,452 of OY728152.1, forward strand.
TTGCACTTGAATTAGCATGAGTCAACACTCATTGCACATGACGTATCACGATACTATACTTTACCTAATGCATTGGAGCGCTATTAGGGCGCACCATTCGTAAACATTTCATTTCATGCATAAGTGTGCCACATGGATCATAAAACATGGATTCATAAAACATAATCATTTATTCCACGATAAAGGAATGTGGAATTCATACATGAAACGTTACAATCAATAAGTAAACGTGCATAAAGGTGAATACCCTTGATGGAGAAATGGGCATGGTATTCACTACACAATGATATTGGCTTAGAAAATCGGTGTGATTTCAGCAGCGTAACGGCGTGACATAAGAATTCATAAAAAAGGCTGATGAGAGAGAAAGTGGTTCCTCATCATATTTACATGTAATGGAAAGTAAGAAGGTCATATAGATACATGTCCCAACAATTGAAAAGGAATTTAGATTCATGATACAAAAGTATTGCTTGAATATAGAAGAGGAGAAAAAGGTTCCTTTCGGAATTTCGGCATAGTAACGGGTTTACATGGGAGGCATTTAATGAGAGAGAAAGGGGTCTCCCATCATTCAAACAATAAGGGGGCAGTATGTGAGAGGTGTGAAACCATACCCCAACATTCATAATTGAAATTAAAAGGTCAATACAACTTAAAGAAAATTGACAAAAATGAGAAAGGAAGAAAAACCCTTACTTGGAAGTGTGCTTCCAAAGGCTAGAGAGAGGCTTGTGAGAGGCTTCTTGGGAGCTTGGGGCACCTTGAGAGGATTCTAGGGAGAGTAGGGCAGAGGTTGGACGAACTTCAAGGGCTTTGAGTGAGGAGGAAGTGGGAGCTTGGGTGGGTTTATATAGGAAAGGTGAGAGAATTCTTTATTATTTAGGTTTGGGACCCCTTATATTAAAATAATCCAAACCACAAACCATCCCATGGTATTTGCCCATGGTTTCGGGAAAAGGAAATAGGAAAACAATATTTTACAAGGCCAAGGTCCGAACGTATTAAAAAATTAGGGTTGCTTAAGTGGAGGTGAGTCACACTCCCATGGAAATTAATTTAAAAAGGCAAAGTGTTGAATAAGTCTTGAGGGCTCCATTAATGCTTTGAAAAGTGAGTCAAACAAACCCAAAACCTCATTATTTTAATGATAAAACACATATTGGCCGAACATAAGGATTATGGTATTTTATTACATCACCATTGGGTCATTATGATGTCATAAAACACATTATATATTTAAATGGTATTTAATTTTTACCCAAAAATTTGACTGTCTCAGAAAATTATGAAAAATTCACCGTTGGATAATTTAGACGTCCTGATTCCAAAAATAATATTTATTTTATCTAAATAATTTTCTAAATATGTGAATTTTCACTTTTAAAATAAAAACCGACATTTATAAAAAATTCACGGGTTTTGACAGAAATGGCTTTCAAACCTTAATAAAAATTTTAATTGCATTCATAAAATTATAAGATCATTTATATTTAATAAAAATAAATTATTATTAATAATAATATTTTATTAAAATATTATTTAATTCAAAAATCCTTTAATTTAATAAAATATAATTTTTAATTAAATAATAACTAAGAACATCATTTGTACTTTAAAAACTAATTATAATGCATCAAAAATGACTAGAAATTATATTCATTATTATATACAAAAATAATGCACATGAACATGGTGCTACTTATTTGTTACATAACCCCTTAAAATAGCCGCATAAGACCTAAGGGTAAGGTGTGCGATGGTGACAGACTCTTGGGGTTGCTCGGATAACATCGCTCGAGTGGTGATCTCTATCAACTTCCATTTTTCCCGTAGACGATCACGTTCGAGCTTGACTTGATGAAGCTCAGCTTGGGCTTGGTCAAGGGCAAATCCCAAAGACGCCACCTCCTTTCCGAGCTCCGACAAATGGGCTTCGTAAGGGGCAATTCTACTGGATGAGGCCATCGCTTCCTTTGTCTGAGTAGAAAATTGGTTCGTTAAAGCCTTATATTTAAACTACCCAGATGATCACTATTCAACGGCTATAAAAGTAACGGTCACAAATATTAACGTAAAACTTAAAGAAGTTGACATCTTATAAAAACATTTTTCATAAAGAAACATTTAACTGGATCAAGAGGGATTTTCCATTAATGAAACTTTGGGCCGTTACACATGGTCTTGCTGGGTTGTTTTGTAAAAGAGGAGGTAAGAAGGTTTTGTATTGACGGCATGACAATTAAAAAACTTTTAATTGTCTGGCCAAAAAAATTCATGGTGTGAAATGGTTTTTTCCAAAAAGGGAAAGCCGAGCATTACATGTTGTGTATTGAAATTACACAACCTTTAATTGATCGACTAATACTTTTTAAAAAAATGTATGGACTATTATATTTTAAAAATAGAACCCTCTACCATCTTTCGTACATAGTAGAAACTAATAAGTCCTAAAGGTGGGATTTTGTTCTGATTATAGATATGGACTCCATTTCATTCATCATTATTCTAATTGGAACTTCATGAATGGGATATTTATTCCTTTTTTCCATTTGTAATTCTTTGGAACAATGAATGTACAATGTTGGTTTAGGATAATATGCCCTAGATTCTCATTCATCATTCATTCTTTATATTTCACCTAAAATGAGGCGAATCAGGACATGATACTGGATGATCACTCTACTATAGAGCTAAGGATGGTGTTTTATACATTTCTTTTAGCTTTTCATGCCTTACAGAGCTAGTGTCATTTTGTTGTCCACCAGAAATTTTAGCGTGGGCCTCATTTTGATAAGTTCATTTGAAATTGAGGCATTATGACCTATTAGGGATTCCCTTAGGTTATTTGAGTTGTTTTTTTGGTTACTACCCCAACCGGAGGCCACCCATGGGGTGTGCCATGCCTTTTCCTTGGTTTTTACCATTGATAAACTACTCAATGTGTGTGTTTTCAAGTTTAAAAACTTTAAGGAAAATCTATTGTAGTTAAATGTGGTTGATTTACATGCTTAGGTTTATTTCTTCCACCTCTCCATGAGTTTTTAGAAATATGCATTGCCTAACATGTTTAAATTTGTAAATGTTTTTTTTAAATATGTGGGTATACTCATTGGTTATTTTTAGACTTCTAAAATGTATTTTCTTGATTATTTGGTGGGTATATCCATGTGATGTGTTAAATGGATATTTTTGATAAATGGGTGTGTATAACCATGGGAATTGATTAAATGGATGTGGTTTAAATGAGTAGGTATAATCATGGAATGATATTATTTAAATGAGTGGGTATACAAGACGAATAAAATTAAATGTAATTGTTTACATGAGTGGGTAGACTCATATAGTTTTAATAGTTTTGAAATGGTTGATGTTTGTAAATATTCCACAAACGGCTCTCCATGGATCTGGAATGTGATAGTGGACTTCCGGGTTGAGTATGCACCTTGGGTATTGATTTTAGGGGATTCCTTAGGATTTGCTACCCCTTAGATCTGGCCTTCTTGGAATCACGTAGGACATGTCGGTACACATGCACCTTAGACTCCAACTAGTTCATATATTTAGTTTCTATCAAGATTATCTTGGGACATAATGAGGATCCCATGGTCTTCGAAACCTTGTATCCAACCCTTCAAGGCGTAAACTTCATTATAGGTAAATTCCATGTAAATTCTGTTACATTTCATTTTACGGACTGGATAATGGATATATGAATATGGTAGTACGGTATGGTCATGGGTTTTTGATATGGATCGTTATTATGGAAAGACTGTTTGGATAGGGTGTGGATGGTTGTAAGGTGGGGCCATGTTGTTTACTTATATTTCTTATAACTTCCTTTTTATGATATGAAACTTGTTGTAGGGATCCATGATAGGTTCTTTAGTATTTATAGGTGAATTATAAATATTCCATGGGTATTTACATTTACATTACTACATACTTGAACTTTATTTTCTTATTGAATTGTGCTACTTAGAACTGTATAGATCATTGGGTGGAATCATACATGAATATTTATCTCGCACCTTATTTTTTCAACAATGGGGACCCAAATTGATTAAATAGTTGTAGTTAATGATAGTAAAAACCTCCCTAGTACTAGTTGTTGATCATTTATTTGGAGTAGGGGAGCATGGGACCAAGGTGAGGCATGCGATGCTATGATCACAATTTGTTCTTTTTTCATTCTGAGTTCTTGTATTGTGTTGTATTTTTTTGTACCGATTTTTTATGTTTTCTAGATTCATGTATCATCTACATCATGATATTGGAGACAATTAGGGCTTGTTATGTATTCTTTCTTATTTGTCTATTTTATCAACTTCCTTCTTATTGAATATGATTCTGCTATTGAATGTGATTGAATTCCTCTTTGATATAATCTAGTAATGATGGAATAGTCTCCCAAATTTCTAACTGAGGCCCTTGATACTAGTTGGTAGCCTCTTGAATTTTGGGAGATGGATTTGAGGAATTATAGCCAACTGGACTCGGGGAATCTTTGAGTGGGATCCTGGTTCGGGATGTTACAAAGTGGCATAAGATGATTTATTTACTTCCTTGATTTACTGTTTGGAAATAATATATTGGTGTATGATGTAAATGGTATTTGGTAATAAGTTATTCCTGAGAGAAGCTAACCCATGTATATGGAAAATACAATTTTCCTTGGATGAAATTGTGATTTTCAGGTTGTTTACCATTAGAGTTGATTTGATTTCACCGCAGGGTGACACACTTGACATATGTTGTTTCTACTAATATTATTGGGTTATATTTCCATTGAAACATGAGGAGTTGAAAGTAGACGGTATTGTGTATCATGTAGGAACTTTATAGAAATCACATCCCATTCATTATTCCAAGCTGTTTAGTGTTATTTACTAATACCATCATATTATGATAGGTGTTTTGATTGCTATGTATTCTGTTGTGGTAGAGTATGTGCAGTGAATAAAAAAGTGACATCATCATTCAATTAATATGGCGTATGGGCCCTTATAGACTGAAAAATGACACACCCTAAAAAATCAAATGTTATGTGAAACTGATATGTTTGGATTATATAGGCATTAGATTTTGGTTCATGAGGTGTTTAGGTACCTCATGGATTGGAACATGGTGGAACATCGGTTAAATCATTTAAAAATGTTAATGTAAAATGAAATTCAACGAAATGTTTAAAAGAGACATGACCTAGACCCGGATTTTGAGTGGGAAAGTGGTAGCATTTCTAGTGGTTTTATGACTATTATTGATTCAATCCGGACATTAGGAGATGTTTGTGGGTTATGAATTTGTTTTAGGAGGGTTTTGATATGTCCCACACTTTTGAGTAACAACACTTTGATATCGTTCTGTTCTAAGGTGTGTGTTTGGAATTGTATAGACATTCCACCATGACGACCTCCTCGGGTACACCATGAGGGAGGATATTACCACACTCCAGAGGGGGGGGGGGAATGGGCTACCTATTTATCCTCTTTTGGGGATTTCTGTGGAACCAGGTGTTGTTCCAGACACTAGTGAGGATGAAAAGTTCCTTGAATGATTATTTCAAACATGAAAAAAAATTAGGGGGCGCCATAGCCTACAATGTTTATGGTTGAGCTAATATGGGTGTTACAATAAAAATAACTTCCGATGTTTTCATGGGATGGTGGTCCATAGGCTATTGAGTTGTGTCTTGAGAACACATTAGGTATCTTAGAGCTTCTACAGTCACCTTCGGAGAGGAAGGTTATGCTTATATCTTATATGCTACATAGATGAGAGAAGATCTTGTGCGATATTTTAATCCAGGTAGATGGGCTACGAGGAATGGGTCGTACTAATTTACAAACCCTCTTCAATGACTACTTTTAACATGATACTCTATGCTCAGATCAAACTACTGATTTCATGTGTCTGGAGTAGGTTGAGATGACAGTTATGGAGAACTCATCACACTTTTTAGAGGTTCTTCATTTTGTGCTAATGTACCTTGATGATGAGATTTATAGAGAGAGACGCTTCATGGAAGGTAAACAAAATGATATCAAATCCCAAGTAAACATGTCCAGGTAGATCTCTACCACTAAAATTGAGAATCATCTTCCATTTACAGAGAAGAACATGAGGGAGGTTGGGAGCAGAGAGAAGGGATGTGTTGTTTCTCAACCCCACATATCTACATATTCATGAAGGAAGTTGCATTTTCAGGCTTCATGGGAGAAGAGTGCCTTCCAGGAAATGAGTATTATAAGCTCAGTTTTTTTTCACCAGTGTGAAATACGAGGCCACATAAAGATTCAGTGTGACCACAACCCAATCGTGCTTGGAGATTTTGACATGATGGATCACATGCAGTGGGTTTATAGGTCCTTACCTCCAGCTATGAGTGGTTGGGGTTAGCTCTAACACCAAGATTGGGAGAAAGTTCCTCATCTCCGACACTAGATTGGGTAGCAAGTTCTGCAACTCCACATTTGGTAGGGGGTTGGGGTTGTGTGTCCCGATCAGGACAAGGAATTATTGGACATGGTAGAGTTATCCAGACACCAGTAACACTGAGGCATTAGAGTGGAACTCCTCCGGGTAGTGAGGTTGTTTCAACGGGTCGTGGTGTTGGAAATTTCTATTATGTACAACTAACCCCTATGGAAAAGTGTTCAAGACTATCTATGGTGAGATATACGATCTTAGTAGCCTCTACTATTGCATCATCCATTTTTGATAAAGGTGCATCACATTGTTTCATATATGCACTAGTGGTGAAATGCCTTGGGCTTGTTGTGTGGTATTCTAAGGTTGTTTGGACACTAGAAACACCATTTGGAAGCAAAATGGATGATATGTGTCAGTACAAGGAGTAATCCCTTGGGATGGGTGGGTTTCACATAATTTTGGATCTTTATGACTTCAAGATGATAGGGTTTTAAGTCAATCATAGGATGCAATATTAAGTATCTTATCGAGATTACCAAGACTTCTATCATCGGAGGGTGACATTCACATCACCATATGGTGAAGCATTTCCTCAAAATGGTGAATGATATGTCCAGGAAAGTAGAGATGGATGAGATAATCATTGGATGGGTGAGGTGAGAGCCCAAATTGGTAGTTTTGTATGACCTGGGAATGGGTCAGGTGATGTTTCCTCCAGTGGTTGATCTCCCCAGGGATGTATTCCCTGATGAATTTTCTTGGTTACCTTCTATGAGATTGGTGTATTTCTCAATAGAGATAGTTCTATTAGCTGAACTGGTATCCATTTCTCCTTATATGATGTCTACAATATAATTTCAGGCACTCAAGTAGTTTCTAATGTATTTGGAGGTGATTTTTTTTATTCGACCCAATACTTATCTATGGGGTTCTCGAGTTCTTTTTGTGAAAAAGGAATACGGTACACTTAGGTTATTCAGGGATTATTGTAAACACAACTAGACGATGGTTAAAAAGTGATATCCCTTACCACAGATAGATGAGCTATAGGATCATTTTCAAGGATCCTGAGTGTTCTCAAAAATTGATTTGAGGTCCAAATATAATCAGTTTTTGGTTCGAACTTCACACAATCCTCATATAGATGTTCATATCATGTATGGTCTATATGAATATCTAGTCAAGGAATCCAATCTCACAAAATTGTCAGTAGTTTTCATGTAATTGATGAACAAGTGTATCATCCTTACCTAGATTCTGTTGAGGTAATTTTCTTGGATTATATATTGGTGTATTCTCACAATCGTTATGATCATGGAAGACATCTTAAGATTGTTTTGAATACATTGAGATATAATTCATTATATACTTTGCTCGCAATGTGCCACTATTGGATGGATCATATTCACTTCCTGGGTCAGATCATCTCAGAGACAACAGTATCAGTAGATATAGGGAAGATGAGAGATTTAGATTCCAGGGAATATCCCACGAATGATTTTGGCATAAAAAGATTCTTGGGTCTAACTTGTTACTATAGTAATTTCATATTGGACTTCTCACGCATAGAAACATCGTTGATGGGATTGACTAGGAAGGGTGTTATGTTGTGTTGTAATACTCTTACGAGATAGCCTTTCATGAGCTGAAATAAAGGATACCACCAGCACCGGTCCTCATACTACTAGAGCATGGAAGGAGTTACACTATGTAATGTGATACATCAGGTTTCATGATGGGGTAGTTTTGATTCAAGGGATAGATTCATCGCATATGTGTCTCAAAAATTGGGTCCACATGAGAGGAATTACCTGACACATTATCTAGGGCTAGCTGAAGTTGTTCACACATTGCTTTTTTAGAGGCATTAGATACTATAAGTTATTTCTTCGGTGTACACATAACACTAAAGCCTCAAGTATAATTATACATATCCTAATCTATATTTGAACCAGAAGAGGTGGGTAGAGTACGTATAGTCCTTTGACTTCACGATTTTTTATATGCCTGGTAACAGTAAGGTAGTGGATGATGCACTGAGAAGGAGGACTCAGATATAGGTAGTGAAAAAGGTTAGTAATGAGGGGAATATTATGGAATTGTTCTCTCAAAATCATCTAGAGTTTAGCGATTGTCATGTACATTCTTATCTATCATCCTTTGTTGTGACCTCAACCCTACTGGATAGAGCTAAGATGAGGAAACTATCATATTCTGAGGGCCTAGTCCTACTGGAGAGTATGCCATGTGAGGATTCATATTATATTTTAATCATGGGTGTGGATGAGATATTTCATATCCATGGATTCATTTGGGTTCCATTGGATATACACAAGGAGATGATATGAGAGTTTCATGCCTCATCTTGGATAGTTCACCCAAGAGTCACCAATATATATCGTGACTTGTGACATCTGTAATGGTGGCTAAATATGAATTGTGAGGTAGATGGTTTTTTTATGAGGTGTTCCACATATCAATATGAGAATCTATAACCTCAGCAACTAGTCAAGATATTATAGCAGTTACCCATTCAATAGTAGAAATGTAATAATGTTGCGATGGGTTTCATGACATGTTTACCAAGTTCTCCTTGAGGTAATGACGCAATGTCGGTTGTTATTGACAGGCTCCGTAAGGTTGTGCATTTCATTCCAATTGAAGAGAAATTCGGTGTTGATGAGCATGGAAGGTTATACAACCTAGATATAGTATGACTTCATGAGGTCCCCCATAATATCATTATGAAGAGGGATGTCCACTTTGTGTTGTGTTTTAGTAAAAAATTTCAGAGGGCACTAGGTACACAGGTTTTTCTGAGTACATCATACCAACATCAAACTGATGGAAAGTTGGAGCATACAATGAAGATGCAAGAGGACATGTTGTGGGCATGCATCCTAGATTTTGGATGCTCTTGGGTGAGGCACATTCCCCTGGTTGAGTTAAACTACTATAATTTATATAAAGTGAATATCTAGAGGGAACCTTATGAGGATTTGAATGGTAGGCCATGACGATCAACAAATTATTGTCTAGTTCCAGGTACATCATCATTAATAGGACCACATCTCATGTAAGAGACTTCTGAGTAGGTCCAATTAATTCAGAAGAAGATGGATACTACAAAGTCTCATCAGATATCTTATGACGATGACCACAAATGACCTCTAGAGTTTGTGATTGGGGATCAGGTCTTCATAAATGTTTCACCAAGGTTGGGACATAGTCTGATTAGGAGAATGGGAAATATTTCATCATGATACATTGGGATGTTCAAGATTATAGATAGAGTCATATTAGTATCCTATATGGTGATGTTACCTTAGAGATACCAAGTCTTCCACAATGTAATCCATGTATCTCAGTTTTGACTCTATCATTTAGAAATATCTCATGATTTTCATCCCAAGGAGGTTCAGTTATAGGTCAATTCATCCTTTAATGATCATATTATTCATATCATTCTTGGAATAATGATCTTTTTATGTGGCTGGTCAGTTCCTCTATTATTGGTTCTAGGAAATCACATTCGTTAACAAGATTGGACTTGGGTGCATGATGCTAAAGTACATGATCAATGACCAGAGATGTTTTCATAAGACCCTTGACCACCATTGAGAGATAAATTTGGGGATAAATTAATTAAAGGGGGTAATATTATATTATCTAGGCTTTTCCATTAGGTATAGATCATTTTTTTGGGGAAACGCTTGTTAAATTTCCCTTTTTGGATTTGACCTTAATATAGGTAGTGGGCCGACTGATGTTTTTTGGGAAAGAGGATGTAGGAATGTTGGGTAATGGCTGCAGGCCAATTACACTATGAGTAATCTGATTACATGATGTGTAATGGCCTGGATAGAGCTTTTCATGGCGTCAAATGGTTTTTCCCTGGGTAGGGAAATCTGAGCACTACATGTCATGTAATTCCAACCAATATTTCATTAAAATAAGGTAGTGGCATCTTATTTTTTAAAAATAGAACCCTCACCCCTATTTCACGCATGGGAGAAACCATGAAGTCTTAAAGGTAGGCTTGGATCCATATTGAATACCCACACTCTGTTTATTTCACCATTGGTCTCATTGGAACCACAACGTTAAGATCCTGATTCAATTTTTATCCATTACTTATTTTTCAGAACAACAGTTGTATTGTTTGGGTTTATGTTCATATTACCTAGTTACTTATTCTCTTTCTGTTCTTCATATTTCTCCTAAACCAAGGTGAATCATTAGTTGATACTGGGTGAGAACTCTACAACATAAGCTAAGGTATGGGTCTATACTTTTCTTTCAACTTTTGATTATTTATAGAGTTGCTGGTATTTTTTGATAGCTGGACATTTTAGAAAAGGTCCAATTATGATATGTTCATCTAAAATAGACGCATTAGGACAATATAGGGATTCCCTTAGGTTCCTTGATATTCAATAGTGGTTTTCCCCAACCAGAGTCCATCCATGGGATGATCCATGGCTTTGATTTGGTTCTGACCTCTGATATACTACCCAAGGGGATCTTTTTATAGTTTTCCTAGTTCATGGAAGCATGGTTGTAATTAAATGAGGATGATTGACATGCCTAATAAGTGTTTTACCTCCTTTCCTTGAGTTATCATAAATATTACATGCCTACATTTTTAAATGGTTAAATGTATTTTTTAAATGAGGTGTCATAATTTTTGGTTGTTTTTAGATTTCATAAATCTATTTTCATGGTTAATGGGTGGGTATACCCAAGTGATGTGTTAAATGGATTTTTGGGACAACAAAGTTGGTGTACCCATGTGAATTAATAAATGGAAGTTGTTTATATGAGTGGGTATACTAAAGAATGTGATTTTTCAAATGAGTGTGTATACTTAATGAATGGAATTAAATGTAGTTTTTTACAAGATTGGGTAGACTAATATGGTTTGAACTTTTGTAAAATGGTTGATGTTTGTAAAGATTTCATGGACGGATCTCGAAGTATCTGAAATGTGGTAGTGTATTCTTGTTTGTGTATGCACCTTGGGTCTTGATTTTTTGGGATGCCTCAGGATTTTCTACCCTAAGACATGGCTTTCTTATAATCACCTAGGACAAGGTGGTACCCATTCTTCTAGGACTCCAAATAGTTCCTACACTGTGTCTTCTTCGAGATGATCATGAGACTCAATGATGATACCATGGTCTTGGACACCTTAGATATGTCCCTTTATGCTCTAAATTTCATTTTTACAGAAAGGATGTGAAAATTGTGATACATTTCATTATACGACCCAGCCATGGGATATATGATTTTGGTTGCATGGAAAGGTCACAATTTTTCAATATTGCTCCTTATTTTGGAAAGGCTGAGTGGAGAGGGTATGAATGGTTTTACGTCGAGGTCATGTTGTTTGTTTTGATTTGTTGTAGCTCCCTATTAGGAGATGAAACATGCTGTAGGGAGCCTTGAGAGGCTGTTTTGGTATTTATAGTTGTAGTAGACATATGCCATGGGCATTCAAATTTACGTTACAGCTTACATACACATTATTATCTTATTGCATTATGCTACTTATACCTTTACAGATCATTGGATGGAAACCGGCTAGATGTTTTTCTCAAACCCTGTTTTAGCCTCCGTGGGGACCCAAATAGATTATACGGTTTCAAGTGATGGTAATGGAATGTTCCCTTGTGTTGGTTTTTGATCATTTATTTGGAGAATGTGAGCATGGGACCAAGCTGAGGCTTACAATGTTATGAGAAATTTTTGGCCTTTTTTCATTTCGGATACTTGTATTGTACTATACATCCATGTAACTGTTTTGGTTGTTTTCAAGATACATGTATCATCTACATCATGACATATGAGACACATCTGGAATGTCATATATTCCATCATGATTGTATATTTTCTCTATTGTCTTCTTATAGTATCAACTTATGTTGTTGAATGTTATTGACTTCTACTATGACATACTATAGTAATGAGGGAATACTCTCTTCAATGATTGACCTAGGACCTCGCTGCTAGTCGGAAGCCTCTGGCATTTGGGGAGATGCGCTTGATGCCATATATATAACCAGTCTTAGGGAACTATTGAGTGGCATCCGATTTTGGAACGTTACACTAGATTAATATTATTATAGGATACAGAGTGATGTTGAAACCATATATCTAGATTCATCTATGTTTAATTTTTCATATTCACCCCCATAAGTGATCATAGTTGGCTAGTCCTAACTAAATTAGGTCTAGAATGGCCCCCATTAACATTCATAAGAATCATTATTTCTTAAACCATGTTTCAGACATCTATTGAATGCTGTTACTAAAAACTGTTCAGGGATATCATTAATGATGGCATATGGATCCAAGGTAAACACATGTTTGGATACGCATAAATGCCCCAATTATGGCTCTTTATATACACACACAATATTTCTTACCAACCTAATGCATGTTTTTCCCATAAAGGTACGATCCTCTAATATTTTTACACCCTCCTAACATCATCATGGAAGCCACCTTTCAAATAAGGTAATTAATCATCCCATGGGTAATAATCCTATATCATCACCATCGATCACAAACCCAAGCCTCATGATATATAATGTCATCATTTAAGGATCAAATTGTGTTGGGTGATCCTCAACATTGAACCTCCTTTGGGATGTTATTTTTTACCCATCCACTATTTTAGTCCATGTATTATGACTATAATATGTGTGTGACTTCGCATTAGTCTCCAAATTTTTTTATTATTGGTCTCCCATTTACATTATGTAAAATAATTCCTCACCACAAGGCAGACTTACTCCCTTAGAGTCAATTTTCAATCACCTTAATCATTAATAGTATTTTTTCATTGTTGAGCAACCACAAAATCTATTTCTCAATAGGTCCATGTTATAATTCCATAAAGTACATGTTAATGAAACATAATATTTATATTTCCAAAATCTAATAAGAATGGGGCTAAGAAAAATTCATGTATCTAGTCAAAAAGAATCACACATTCAATTAATAAGGATAAATTATAGTCTAAAAATGGTAAAAACTCATGGGGCCCACCATATAGCGCTAGAAAGCATTGAGTTATTCAGAATAGGCTTGTATATCCTGTTAAATGTTAGAGCAATTTCATCTGATATATCTCCACAAAAAATGCATCCTTATTGTAGTACGACATAAAATTAGATGAACCCTTCTTGAATATTCATTTTCTTCCAAAAGATATGGATTTTCTCAAGAAATTCAATATTCATTATCATGCCACAATAATTGGTCAATAGTTCATCTATCTGAAGGATACACCTCTATAAGGCTCTTCATATGATTTTGAAATATATCTCTATATATAAATAACTCATTACTGAATGCTAACCAGAATCATGTTTCTATACTAAGGATAAGGTAATCTAATATATTTATTCCTTGATTTTATTTCAATTTAACTTATCAATTGAATATCATCAACCATCATACTCAATATATGCATCCCATATCATCATCCCCTATTCAAACCTCTTACATTCTGATTTTCAAAACCCAAAATCCAACTAGTCAGTTTGACCCAATAACCAAGATGATAAATATATATGAAAATTAATCACCTTCAAAACCAAGGTATGACATACAATCAATGAATATTTTATTGGTCGTCATACCATTACCATAAGCTTCATGACATAATGGTATGAACAACATGACTATAAAAATAACTTATTTATTAGGTAGTCTATAATACCAATTGTATAGAATTAAAATTTGGATTTTAGTTTCTCCTATATAGTAGACTATGGTTTTCAATTTTAGTAAAAAAAATATGATATTAATTAATATAAATATTTTGTCAAATTTGTTCAATTAAAAAAATCAGTGACCTATGAATCATGTTCTATAACCATGAACTACATTAATTATTCATTTTATTTATCCTTATTTATAGTTTTGGGATCTCTATCCACATCTATTTAGCATCCAAACATTATATTGTTTACCACATTTCTTTTTACCAATTAATTCAATCCTTAATCATTACATGTCATTTTCTCAAAATAAAATACCTAAAAATCCCCATGGAATATAAAAAAAACACATCAGGTTGATCACATATAAAGGGAATCATGGAAAAATTGGATTCTTTTCTCAATGGGAATTCAACATACCTGACCTTAAAAATATTATTCATTTAAAAATAAAAAAAGTTTAAAACTTGTTTCATAGAAAACATCTATAGTAATACCTATGTAAAATATTATTTTCAATCCACTAGTCTCCCCCTATATGAGTCTATCAGAAATATTTCAAAACAAATATGAGAGAAAATAAATTACAAAAGCTTTAAATCTTTTGGTGTCCACTGTATCATCATGGTGAAAAAGAATTTATTCTTGAAAATACAGTTGGAAATGATAGATGTATGTTAGATTTATCTGCACTCTCTACCTCAGTTGAACTCACTAGATGCGTGGACACAAATTTAATGTTTTTTTACCATTTATCCTCTAATGATATCCCTCACCATCATTGTGCCTCCTACTCTACCGAGTGTTTTCCCACTACCTCCGGTGATCAACACCCCCTTTCCAGATCCTCCTACCCAATCTGACTATCCTACCTCTGATGAAGAACAAGATGTTTCCTTCAAGTATGTTATTTGTGGATACAAAGGGGATGTGGGTTCTTAGTATATTTCCATGATGTCATTGATGGTCTGTCCTTCAGTTCGTGTCGATGATCGATTGGTTTTGAGGGATTTTGGTACTTGTGGGGGAAAGATTCTTTGTCGATTGTCTTGTCCTTGAACCAAAAGGCCTACTATGATTTCCACCATTATCATGAATATTCCATGATATCATGGGGAAATGAACCTTGTGCAATGTGGGGTTGGCATTTCAATCTCTCTCAATGGGATATGGATTCTCATTTTTGTTGGGAATACCCACTGGAAGCATTATGGATCGAATTACCAAGTCCCCCCTCTCTTATTAGAATTAATCCTTCTTGTAGGAAATTGGTGACTCTATTGGGTCCTTTATTTATGGAGAGGAGACAAACCATCATCTTGAAGAAGATTCTTCATTTCTATCTATTTCAAGATAGATATATTGAAACCTCTACCGGATCATATTTTCCTCAGGGAAAAAGACTCGATTGATTGGAACCATGCTCTTGTATACATCTCATCTCCCAGACTATGTTCATCTGGTCAGTTTTAAGGTCCTCCGTTAGAGGATTTTAGGAGACATGCTTCTGGATTGTCAAGGACATATTCATAGGGCCCCTCAGATTTCAATCCTACACCTTCTAAACAGTGGATGTCTTCCACTAATCAGGCGGTGAAGGCCAATGGTTAGAAGTCCAATGCCTCGTTTGATTTTTCCTCTATTCTCGAACAAATATTTCTCCATCCATATATTTGGATACAAGTGTTTCATCTTGAATCTCTCTAGTCCCCTTTGAAGCTCAGGTTCACTCCTCTCATGGTGTTGGATTTCTCTAGATGGATCCATATCCACTTCATAGATGTTTGTATGGAAATTATATTTTGAATTGTTATCCTACTCTAAAGGAAGTAGTTCGTGAGCCAAAATCATCAATTTATGAGTCCATCTTGGAGCCTCCTCTACATGGGTTCTCATGTTCTTTATAGATGGTTCATCCCTTTTTGGAGTGTCCTCATTCTTCACCCTCCTCCAAGTCTGATGCTCAATGTCAATCCTCCTATGATCTAGAATCAATAGGTATGCAATCCTCTAAATCTGCCAAGAAGTATTCTTCTTCTCCTTTCAAGGGAAAGGTGGAATATGATTTGAGGAGATTCAGATATCAATCAATTTTTGTGGCATGTTATAGGCCCTAATAGTTCTTGCCATTTTATAGTGGGATGCACACTATATTGCATTCCAGAAACAATGTTTTGAGTTGTTAGTCTCAGTTGAAAGGGGTCATGCAGGCATCAGAAAAATCTGGGAATTTATTTTTTCTAATGATATAATTCTAAAAATGGAATTTCCAGGGCTTGTGGGCTCAGGAAAAAAACTGATTTCATCTCCACTCAAATTCAGAATCATGAAATATCTGTAGTCATTATTCTCAAACACATTTTTTTGTAAACTCTCTGAGTATGGTGGTCAGATCAAT
This sequence comes from Viscum album, assembly GCA_963277665.1. Lineage (NCBI taxonomy): Eukaryota > Viridiplantae > Streptophyta > Magnoliopsida > Santalales > Viscaceae > Viscum > Viscum album. The sequence continues at coordinate 1,380,947,012 of OY728152.1, forward strand.
ATGTGTGCTTACATGCATTCCAATATACAAAACTATCATAAATGGATATTTTTAAATCAACATGTCACTATAGATATCATTTTAGACTCTGAGAAAATGGTTATGGTTATGGTCATCTTAGGACTTCACACCATATTTTCCTCCATTATATATGGTAGTTGTGATTCGTAGATCATGTGGTGTTTTGGTGAGATTTGGAGTCCTTTGATCTGATGTCCTTATCCTACATTTCATGAGGTGATTTTAATATTATTATAGCTCCTGAGGAAATGAAACTAATGGGTGAGTTCCCTTATAATGTGAATAGGGAGTTTTCCCATATTATGGCTCACTGCAACTTCTCAGATATGGGATTTCAGGGTTATTTTTTTGAGGTGTAACAATTAGAAAGGGTGTTCTTGATCCTTGGTCCATTAAGAAAAGTGTCTTGTGAATGACCATTACATTGGATTGTTACTAATGTAAAGTTTTCTGACCTATTGAATATACTTTAAGATCATTCACCCCTTATGTTCTCCCTCTCTCCCAGACAGGTTGGGAATGGTTTCTTTAATTACTCTCAATCATGGGAAGGAAAAATGTGTTATCACCCAGTTGTTCACAAGTTTTGGTAATGAATGATTTAGGTTGTCCCATGGAAATTTTTTCACTGCATGCTCATACATATCAATGTGGATCTTACATCATAGATTAAGAAAAAACATCCACATTTTTCAGCTATGGCTATTATCTCAATGTAAATTGAATAGATTGAGCCTAGCCTCAAATATAACTATAGTGATATGATGTTTGTTGGAGTCTTCATTTCATATTGGACTTGTGTTCTAGTATGTTCGTAATTATTCATTATAAAAGAACCTCAAGAACCCTTTTAGAGAGTACCTTGGGGGTTTAAGTCCACCTATATTTTATTTTCCAGCATGGTATAAGAGGGAACCTAATATCGATCCCACCATTCCATTTTTATTTTTCCTCATATAGGGATTCTCATTATTACTCCCCCATGTGGGAAGTTTCCCCCAATGCAGGGATAAGTTTATTTTCTGCCCCCCCCCTTCCGGGCTTGTTTCCTATGTGACATCCAGGTGCTTTCCTGGCAGATCCCTACACACTCTGGTGTCATGATGCTCCCTCTGGTGCCCGCCCCATGCGATCATCCCCACCTCCATCAAGCAGCCCTCACCCCTCCTTGATGATGCAACTCACCCTCATGCGCATCAACGTCCTCTACTACGAGTCATCCTTCTGCACGATGGCCTCCTCTCCTGCGAGTCTGCCTCTCTGTGCACTGGGATGTCTGGTGCCCTCTACGATCGTAACGACCGACCACATCCATTTCTCTTTCTGTTGCGCCTCCCCGATAACACGTAACCTCCATCCCAGATCAAGTCATGCATCCCGATGTTCCACCCACTATCCAATCCTTTTGGACCTACACCACCCGGCTGTTCTCCCTGATGACATTTCCCTCCTTCCACGATAGCACTGTCCCAAACCTCTAGTCACCCTCCTCTTCTTTCACCGTCCAAGCCCCGTGCATCCCTCCAGGATCCCCTTTTGATGGTTTCCTCTCTCAGATCCATCCATATATGGCCAGATCCTCTCCTCAAAAGTCTCCTCCAAGTACATAAAACCCATTCCCTCTCCTGCCTCATTTCCCATCCAATAAATAGCACCCTCTAGCGGCCCCCTTCCCTGCACATGCCTATTCATGGAAATCCCTCTTCTACTGCTCTCCCAACATTTTCCTCCCTTTCCCAGTGGAACCATTTTTGCGTGCTCATTCCTATCAAGATCATGGACTACCCTATCCACCATCTTGCCTTTATTCTTCCTCCACTATGGTAAATCACCTCGTTTTCCTTAGATCTGGGCCCTTTAGCACCGCTAGATCCTACAATGATTTTGCGGAATCCCTGCCTCCCGTCACCGGCCCAGCATGTTCGGATTTCACAATGCTGGTGTGTCTTTCCCGGAATATCATTGATAGGCCCCACTAGTGCATAATTCTTGGTGTTTAGTCCATGGACCCAATCATTGTGGTTCATTTTTTGTGCCCATGACATCGTCATTTATCCCCCATCTTGAGCGGGAGCTGCGATATTGAGGGGGATCTATGATCATCCCTTGTTTCTTTTTTTATTTCATCATGTTTTATATTCTAGTAGGGTATGTCCATCTTGAGGGAGAGTTTTTGTAGTCTATTGATTACATTGTTTTTTATTTTTTCAAGATTGGTACACCTAGCTTGAGGGGGAGTTTCAGAGTATGCATCCCACATCGTGCTTGTGGTCTGGCATGGTATTAATTATTAATTATAAAAGAACCTCACAACCTACTTTAGAGATGACATTGGAGATTAGGGACCACCTTATTTTATCATTCAAAAATGTTCATGGATCTAGAAATCCAGAAGGAAATAACTGATGACATGGTTCTGCATCAAGAATGGGTGGCCAAAGAACACTCATGTATCATATGGCTTCAGGAAGGAGATTTGAAGATGACATTTTTTTCACAATTTCATAATAGAGAAGCTGATATTTCATAATCCCAATATTTTGAGAGAAGATGGAAGATACTCTAAGGACATGGAATTCATTGGGAGTATGCAAAAAATCACAACTCAAATCTCTCATAGCTAGTCTGAATCTCATCATGAATGGGTGGATACCAAAGGTGATACAGTTATTGTCTTGAATCGATTCCCTCATCAGTTTCCAATATTGTTAACAAACTCATAGAGTAAATTCCATATGGGAAGGAAATCGTGAAGATGATGAGAATTCTCAACCTAGAGAGTGCATCAGATATGAATGGATTTTCGGGATCCTTTTATAGAGCTTCATGGGACATGGTTAAGTATGACATGGATAGGGATATCCATGTGTTTGTGGGGAGGTCCTCTTTTTTTTCTACGATGGTGGTTCTCATTCCTATAATCTTAGATGCCACCTCTCTTCATCAGACCTATTATCTTGTGTACTTTTTCATACAAGTTTCTTGCTAGCTTAATCAATCAAAGACTTTCAGGCTGTCATCCTCTTTGGATTTTGGAGGAGAATCATGGTTTTAAGAAGGTTAGGATGATTCATGGTTCCATTGAAATGACTCAAGATCAAGTTAGTGACATCAATAAAAATTTTAGTGGTTAAAATATGATTTTTAAACTCAACATGTGTAAGTCTTATGATCAAATTGAATGGAACATCATCATTAAGGTGCTATCAAAAATGGGCTTCTAAACATGGGTTATTTAACTTATTTTTGGATGCATGATTTATTCTTGGATGGACATATATTTTTGAGGTATGACCTATGGTTTCTTTAATAACTACACATAGTTTAAGGAAAAGGGACCCGCTATCCCCAACCGCGTTCATTTTAGCTGAAGATTCTTTCTGTAGAAGTGTTAATAGGTACATCTCAAAAAGTGGATCTCTTCCCTATTATTTTAAGGACATGTTCATAATAACCTCTCATATTATGTTTTTGGATAATTCAATCATATTTCGGAATGATAGAAAGTGACCAGTTAAGAGTATGGATAGGGTCTTGGAAATCTACTATAAATGGATAAGCTAGGTTATCAACCAGGGGAAAATAATCCTATATACATATCAACAGTGGTCAAATAGAAGTATAGATGACCATTGTAGTGTTATAGTTATCCAACAGAAGAGTTTTCTGAAGAATTACATATAAAATATTGTATCCCCATGAAATTATTGTATTCAACATTTTTTTAGGCATGTGGGATGGATTATGTGTCATGTACTGAATGGAAAGAATTGATTTTTATTTTTGGGGGAGGATCACTTTATTCAATAGTGTACTCGCTTCTAATATTATTCATTCTCTCTTGGAAAATAGTGTTACAAAAGCAGTAGTTTTGAATATTTATAGGATCCTTGATTATTTTAACTAGGTTGCGAATGCAAATTGAAAATACCACTGGGCCTCTTAGAAGATATTAGAAAGATCCACATCAGCTGAAGGCATTAATGTGAAGAATTCCAATGATACCCTTCATGTCACGATTGGAAAACTTGCAAGGGATGGGATTCTGGGTACCTTTATTTGTGTTCGTGCAGTGGAGGTTTTTTGTCATGTTAAGAGAGAGGCATCGAGAGGTTCTTTTTTATGTGGCTAAGACTAACTAATCATATCTCAGGGGATATGATTATTGGATTGTGTGAAGGGGATAGATATCATTCTAGTACCACAACTTAGTAGGATCTGAGCTTGGGTATCCAAGATGCCCTGCTAAGAATTTTACCTTTAGGTAGAAAGGTAGCATCAATTTCTTATTAATGTAGTTTTTAACAAAAACGGATGAGTAATTTGAGATATTATGAATGTTAATGATGATCTAGAATAATGTGTTATTACACAATCTTCCTCAATATTTTTCTCAATGAAGGACTTTCGCAAGCTGATTACTCATTCACACCAGATGGATCCATGGTGTGACAGTTTATAGTGAATGGAAGCACCAGAAAAGTTCAATTTACTCTAATGGAGGGTAATAAATCAAGCTTTATCATTGGATTATATTGTCAAAGGGCATGGAATCAATTTACCATACAGTTTTTTATGATGTGGGGAATGAAAAGAGGAAAGCGGAGAGCCCTTATTTCTCAGGGGGGAGTGGGCAAGCATTGTCTGGAATTAATTTGGCTTTTTTACATATATTCATTCTAGTGAACATATGGAAGTGACCTTCGACAACTAGTGGTTCTATGGAGTGGATTAGACATGCTCTAAGTGGAAGGTCGGGGCTCTAGTTATTCTTGGGGGATGTTGGTGTTTATGTAATGAAAGAAAAAAAATTTGATTTGAGGGAGGTGTGTTTTTTGTGAAGACGTTGATTATCAAAGTTAAAAACCTGCTTCTGGATATTATAGATATTGTTAAGAACTTGAAATACTCTCCCACATTGAGACCTTTTCTCTTTGGTATGTCCTCTTACCACTAAATTTATCATGATCTATAAGGTCAATAGGTTTGCTGAAGTCTGCATGGTTCATGATAAAATCTCAACATAGATGGTTCATTCTCTTCTGATTCTATGCGTGGTAGTGGTTCGTGACCCCAAATATAACATCCTCTTTTCATTGTCAACATAATTTGGGGAAGGAGACTTCCTCAAAGATGAGGGTATGGCTATGCTCTTAGGTCTCCTATTATACAGATAGTGTAATGTTATTCTAATAGTGGTTGAAACTGACTTCTTAATCCACGATAAATCCCTGAAGAACACCAATGATACCCCATGTCTAATTTCCTATATATTTCGTTGGTGCAAGACCATCATGTGTAACCAAACATAAATTCTACAAACTTGGCAGGAAGGTAAAAAGTTGGAAGACTATATTTCATCCATATCTAATATGGAATTTGACATTGCAGACGATAAAAATGACAATAATATTCATCCTGAGGGGGTAAATATGATTAGAGGTGATGATCTTGAGCATCATCACTAGAGACCACAATAATTGGATACTTTTCTTATTCTCTAGCTTCCTGCCCTCTCTTTTTTGTGGTATTCTTGTACTTTTTTCCTTATTTAAATAAATAATAATTATTATGATGAAAAAGGTAGAAAATTCACAAATCGTAATAAAAAATAGTGTTGGTGATATATGTGAAATTTATTAAGGTGTAACATTAAAGTGATTATTCCCTATACAAAATTGGAATCCTCATTTTGAGGATCCAACATTGTGATCTTCATATTAGTGAGTCATCTCATCCCATATTCTAATTGATGAAATCTACTATGATGGTGAGGGTATTCATTCCTATAACCATTCATGAGCCATAGCAATGATGAATTATTTTTTATTCAAGTGTTTTAGAATCATGAAGATATTATTCCATACTAAATTAAAATTTCATGTTGATTCATGTAATTTTATTATTTCCTTGTTTTAATATGTCATTTTGATGTGATAATAGAAATTGAACAAAGGTAAAAAATTTCTCATGATCATTAATATTTTATCATTCATCTCAAAAATGAAGCATGGAATCTAGAATCATATGTATCTATTATTATATATTTGTAGGGATAGAAATGTTGATATTATAATAGTTAGTTATTAATTTACTCTTGAAGTTGAAATATTATTTTCTCAAAGTCACTCATAGCATTGTGTAGTCCCACAAATGTTTTATGATCTAGCACTACATCATAGCAGAATAAATCATCGCTGCAACAACATCTAGTCCTACCTCCTATATTTCCATGACTAATTCATGTTTCTCGTCATCTTCCTTCTCAAAAATAGAAAATTACTAACAATTGTGTTCCAAATACTATAATATTCAATATTACTTTTAAAATATCCATTCTAAGAAGTCCATAATCTCTATAACCAAACCATGCTACCATATTACAAACCACATAATTTTTTGAGTCTTTATTATGTAAGGAAATTATAATGTAAAAAGTATGATATTGATTATATATCCATAAGATTCAATTAGATAATTTAAAACGTTCTCTCGAATAGATTTTATTAGTTTCACATTGGCCAAGACGGTGTCCCAATCAAATCCAACATATTGTAGTGTCATGAATATAAAATTTAATATGTGAAACATAATTAATAATTATGAAAAATTAATTTCAGATATAATATCCCATATGAACTTCCATGAAATTTGTAATGTGACCTGAAAACCCTTAGGAGATTCATGGAAATGTTCAAAATTTATCTCAGAAGGTGAGATATACTTATGGACCAAATCACTCAATATGGTTTGATCTTAGAAACTCATAGTTGAGTTATCCCAAGATCAGATGATTATATGTTATCCACCATCAGTGGGAGATTGTACATGAATAGTTTTGACCTTTAATAACTTGTTCTCATATAATATGGTATACCCCTGGGATATGTTTGTGTAAGGGGGAATGAAAATATAATGACTGAGGAAATTGGTTCTTACATTAATCCACATTATCACTAACCACCATGATAATTATTTATCCCTATAAGGTTATAAAAGCGGTCACTAATGAGGTTATTCAAGCTTGATTTCCTAGGATAATGAATATATTTTCATTGAAATTTGTGTCCTCTATTTTAGAAAAATATAAAAAACTCCTACCCAATCCTTCAAGTTTTAGAACCGTCGTGGGATACACATGGACATAGAAAAAGGTAAGGATAGTTACAAATATAATATATAAATATTAATGTCACTATCTATCTTAAATTAATGAATTATTTTCATTTAACCATTGAATAACTATTTTGATTCATTATTGACCTCTATGTAGTCATCCACATGGGTTGAATGTGTTTGGAGGATGATAAGTGAATTTTTATTGATCGCCAATTATGCTACACATTTCGCAATGAAAAACTATTTTTGTGTGCTTTCCCCTTCCATAAGGAAGATTTAAATATGATTTCTAGAAGTTTGTATAATAGAATTTGGAGCCCTTACAACATCATATAGAAGTATTAGTTTGATAGGTGTGGGGTTGGAAGAAATTGTGTCTGACCTCACCAGTGCATTTCCAATCACTAAACCCACAAAATATTTTTATAGTAGTATCTAGGTTAATTTTTTCATAAGGATAGGATATCCCTGAATCCAGAAATCATGTATCTTTATCACCCACAATCATATATATAGGGTGTTACCGATATGGTAGGGTCCTTAACTGGACTAAACCTTCTCTGAACATCCCCCACAGACACTCCCTTCTAGAAACATTGATGTTATATTATTGTGGGTGTTTTTTATGATTTTGAATGTGGATATGGAGCCAGAATATATAAAAATAATGTTTTTACAATAATCAAGATGAATAATTTAATAGTGAAGTGAGAATGTATAATAATCAGTCATCGTTTTCGAGTTAAGACCTGTTATGAGGGATTTCCCCTACCCCAACCTTGTGCTCTACCATGATGATAATTTCATTGTAGGTGAATCTAGTTATGTTGATGGTGGAAGTGGTCCTTCTTGATCACTAGTTACTACATGCATATGTTGAGACATTAATGTGGAGTCTTTATTATTTACTATATCCTCCCAAGGATCTACTAGGTTTACTATTGTCCCAATATGAATTTTCTAGAAGAAATTTTTGTGGGGATTTTTTTCATCCACCTATATAATCAGGAAAATAGATTAAATATTTTCTACAATGAAAAAATTACATAAATAGGAAAAATATTTTACATAACCCACGGAGGTTCCTTCATCTTCATCGGTCATGAATGCCCATGAATTTATCATTTCCATGTCCCATTCAATAAATAATTTTATTCACTTCAAATAGTAGATAAAAATGAATATATCCTCAAGGTAGGATTCCACATACTAGGGACGGAATTAACTAGATATGTGAATAACAGTGGTTATAGAGCCAAAACCTATTTTAGAAATATTATGTTTTTTATGTTTTGTATAAACCTTCATGGGGGAAAATACATTGCAGAATGGTAAAATAAAATTGTGATTCCTTGGATCTATTTCCATTGGTGCTTGATTCCTCTAATCCTCACCTAACTAGCTATATGAAGGATGTTTTGGGGGATATCCCAGATGAGGTTCCTTCTTATGGTGACTACGCTGGGTTGATGGCATCTTAATCTAGGGAAGGTGGTGTTTTTGGTGGGGTGGATGCTAAGGATCCAAGGTCCATTAATTAGGTACTATTTAGAATAGATCTCCCTTCGTTTGTTTATTCATACTCGAAATGGATGGTATCTTTTACTCCAATATATCTGATGACGGTGGCCATGGAGGCATCTTGCGAGCATTCTATGGACCATATTTTGTATAATGAGATTGCTATGACTGATGTGGAATAGTGGTGTTTTGTTGTCTTGTGCCTCTCGATTCAACAATAATGTCCTCTAATGGCATGGTTTCGAAGGGATCATGTTGTGACCTCCTAAAAAACTCAATTTTCACACCTAATCGAATTATTTTTCTAGATATGTTGGGAGAATGTGAGGAGGTCATGAGGAATTCAATGATGGAGGAAGACAATAAGAAGGCTGGGCTAACCCCAGTGGGTTGTAGACCATCAAATCGCTCGCACACCAAAGAAGTGTTGTATATAAACTAGAATAAGTAAATGTGATCTTATTCTGGATGAAAATACCCTGAATATTATCATCAATGATTCTCTTCAAGTTCAAGACTGTGAGGGGATTAGTTGTGTGGGAAAAAGTGCATTCATCCAGAATGATTCTAATCATTTACAAGTAACATTAATTACTGTTATTAAATATAAAAATAAGGTGATCATATTAATAATTTATAAAAATATATATTGTTTTATGATTCATTGAATTCATGCCCATTAAATTTTTATATATGGGGTTCTATTTTGAAAAGAGGATTTGATTTTGAATTTTTTTATGCTTCATCATAGAATATTTCATCTAAAGTGATTGTTAGGGGTTCAATGTTCTTTTATACATTTGTTTATGCATGTTGATATTTTACTAGAAGGGAAAAGTTATGGAAGACACATGGAAACATCAATCCACAGAATCTATCATGGTTTTTAGGTGATTTTATAAAAATTGAAAACTCTCTAGAGAATAAAGGGGGTATAAGGTAACCATGTATTTCTATAAAGGATTTCATTTCCTTCATGTCCAAAAATGGTATGATAGATATGGGATTAATCGGTTATCATTTCACCTAGTGTCACAATTGGAAGAGATCAAGATCCATTTGTGGAAAGCCTAATCATTGTTTGGGTAATATACTATAACTGCATTCAGATCCATAGTCTTTAGTGATCCATATTTCTATAGTCTTATAAATATTCCTTTAACGGTGATTAATACCATTAGTGAGCGGCGTGGTTCAAAAACATTAATTTATCCACATAGCTAGTTCAGGGTTGAAGGTTTCATGCAAACAGTTAATGACTCTTGGTTTCAGCAGACTGAGGGTACCCCCTTGAATAATTTAACCATTATGCTCAGGCTGCTAAGGAATGATATTCAATGATGAAATATGGCAAGGACCAATAGTGATAACTCTTTAGAGGAAATCCTATAGGACTACCGTCAGTTGGAGATGATGATACAATAGGTGTGGGAGAAAGATACTTTTATGTTCTTAATGAAAATAAAAAATTGTTTTTTGAAAAAATTCTTGAAATCAAAATAGTTTATAGGAAAAAAACAAAGGTAGCATGAATTATTGGGGATGAATAAATTCAACATATTTTCATTCTTCTTTAATAGAGATGTGGGTGTAAAAGAAAACCGACCTTAAGCTACTAGATGGGACCTTCACAAATGATATTGAGGTGGAAGGTAATTTAGAACTAGATAATTTCAATACCATATTGGATGATCCCTAGGATGCTTCATATATGGGCCTAAATATTGATGCTAATTAAGATAGGTTTTGGCAGTTTATTCCCACCATCATTGAAGGGAAGGATAATGATGATATAGAGGATCTCCGTAAGGAAGAGGAGAACAAGAATTATGTGTTCAGTATGAAAATGTATTTTTCAACCGGACTGGATGAGTGTCATGGGTCATTCTTAATGAATACTTGGGAGATAATTTGATCGCTAGTTATGGAGGCAATGTGGGATTTTTTCAAATGTGAGTTCTTATTAGGAAATATTGTACCTCTAGAGTGGTTACAGTTCCCAAATTAAAGAAGAATGAGAAAATTATTCAATTCATCCCAATATTGTTATGAAACTTCTCACATAGAATTCGATCTATTATGAAGGATAGACACCTAGAATTTTTCATTCAAATAATTTTGTCAGATGAGAAACATGGGTTCATAAAAGGGAGGGGCATTCAAGATGGAATTTACAAGAGATCATAGAGGATATCAATATGAAGACTCTGGGATTGAACATTATTATTATTGTGGACATGGATAAAGAGTATGTAGGATCTGGTGGTGTTATATTATAAAAGTAATTAGGAGGTTGGGTTTTAGAGATTGGTCTTCTCGCATTCTCTTCAAATGGTTTGCATCTACATGGATGTACATATCCTATATGGGGATAAATTTTGGATACATTGAAATGGTTCATGGTTTGTGGTAGGTTTATTCTCTTTCCCCTATCCTTTTTATGATGGATCGGGATGTGGTATTGAGGAATATGAAATGATTCATATAAGATGAGTCTTTTAGTCTGTATATGAATATGTTAGGGGATATTATTATATCTCATTGGATTTTTCCTGTTTCCAATCTATTTTTTATTAATTTAATAATGATATCAATAATTGGATGGAAGAAAATTAACGAGGTATATGGAAAGAAGTTGGCAGAGGATGATCCTTGGTAAAATCTAAGTTTATATCTCTAATAAGCTTCTAACTCGGGGTTCAATAGACAATATAATCAAACTATAACTACAAAAAAGTTCACTTTTTCCAATGGGGACATATCTGTTGCAAAAATTAAATTTTTTGTTGGTAATATATTTTACCAGAATATATGTCCCTGCAACTAATTTTTTGGTAAAAACTCTATTTCTAATTTTTTTTTGAAATAGAAATAATCATTCCATTTCAATTATAATAATACCATCAAATAATTGATATGTAGGTTAAAATTTTCATTAATAGGTTCTATTGACAAATTTTTCTCTTGGTAATTATATTACCAACATATAATACATGTTTGTAAATTTAATTTTAATAAACATTATATATTTTTATTTCTAAAAAAAAATTCATATTATATTTATAAATTTATCATATATAACACATCTTTTTTAACTATTAATGAGAATATTATTTTCAAACATATTCAACATTTGTAAAAATAATAATTATATTAATAATTAAACTTAATAAAAAAGGTATCAATAAAAAATTCGTCCCCCCAAAAAATCTATCACAAACCCCACCATCCCACAACACCCCCAGCATCAGCCCATCCATGCCAGCATCAGGACCAGAAACCCATTCATTTACTAGGAATAACGAGCGAACAACACCGGATCCATGACACTGAGCTAGCACAGCCCATCCATGCCAGTAAAGACCCAGATATTCCCTATAATTTTTTTTAACAATATGGAATTATTACGAGTCTGCAAAAATAGGCAGTGCATGAATTCGAGGCTCAGAGTGACCAAAATTAATTTCTGAACTTTTTTCAAGTATGTTAAGTAAATTCATGAGCAGAATTTTCTAAATTTCGAATCGTTGTATGGATTAAAAATCTGAGGGAACCGTTGAATCTGCAGTGTCGGGATATGCCTATGGGATTCCTTACTTTGACCACACTAGTTTAGGAAAAAAATTATTACTTTGCGACTCATTAAAAGAAAAGAAAAGAAATAATTTTTGTTTTAATTTCATATCCTCCAACGGTCAAGTAAAGGGGAGGGGCCAAGGATACGTCATGCCAATAAATGGCTTGACCTTCCAACCCTATGTAATAACATCATTGGGGAATTAAAAAGCATCCTAATTGATGAGACCCAATCAATTACAATGTCATTACTTACCCTCCCCTATCCTTTATATATAGAGTTTGGGGAGGGGTATCAGCACTGCTTCTCAATTAAATGAAGTGTTGAAGGGGCACCGCGACGCCGGACCCTTAGGGGGCGGAGTTGAACCCAACAGAATGTGACAGACGACACCAAACTATGAACTGAAGGATGATGCACAAGTGGCGTTGTTCAGAACTAGTTGTGTGAATGTAGAAAACGATCCAAAATCAGGCACAGACACTCTCCAATGGGTTTTCAAGGTAGGGGGTTTATTCATTTATGCTTTTTAAATGATTTCCTCTTCCCCATTCATGAACAATACGATGAATGTGGACCAACCGACTGACAGGATGATCCGAGATTAATTCATTTTTATGGGTGGTTGTTGATGGGTATCTATGTAGGGTTTTAATTTTTGTTTAATTAAATTGATTATTAAACCCTTAACCCCCACATTTTTTCATACTAACACAGACGAAAGATGCCAAACAAACTCGGCATGAACCCTCCACTATCTTTCTATCCTTGCACCTCCATGTAAGTTTGTCAGCACGGAGGTACTGACCGACAATGTTGGGAATATCGCATCGACGCCCACAACAAGAGGAGGCCGCAGCAGTCATCGTTGTGGCCAACACCGACCGGCCACGGAGGAGGCGTGAATTGCAGGCGTACGCCACCGATGAACAAGGGAGTTTGCGGCTTGTTAGCCATGAGGACGTGAGGAAGGATGCCGACACACCTCCGGGCTACAGGTGATGGTGGTGCATGTAGTCTCGTGCTGCTAGAGAGGTTGGCCGACACGCTGGTCGACCGTGACAGAACCGGTAGAGGTGGGGCGTGCCCCCAGTGTTGCGCCGACATGGCAGAATTGCCGCAACCTGTGTTTTCCGCAGTAGGAGAAGGGGTTGCTAGATCAACCGACAGCAGAGGGATGGGGCACGTGCCAGCGGCGCACCCGGTGGAAGACCAGCGGCCCATTGGGTGCAGCACGGAGGACCCACGGTGCCACGTGGTGCCATGTGGGGTCAAACCCCGCGGGTTGACCCACTGACATGGATCTTCTCCATGTCAAACCTACTCGGACGTGCCGCATCCAGGTATACCTAGCTGCCCACGCCACGAAGCGTGTGGCACCGTTGGGTCTTCCTTTGACGAACAGAGTTGGGCCAGTCCAACCGAGGCAGACTATTCCCAGACCCAGTACAGACCAGTTACACAAAATAGACCCTAACATCTAAAATAGAAAACTATTTGATGAACCTTCTATGTTGTTGGGGGTCCTTTGAGTGAGGCGGTCTTTTTGACTTAATCAAATATAGTTTTGGAGAATCATGGAGTATGTCCAGGTTGGATCTTATCTGAATCCAACTGTCCCTTGCACTAAAATAACAATAATTCATAGATCAGACATCCTATTGACGTTCAATTTGTTTCTTTAGTGCCATTATGACACGACATATCATCGGGTTACTTATTTTTGAGATTTCGTGCTGGTTTAAATATGACCTATGGATTGGGGAGCGGTTCTCCCAAGCGTGGTATGTAGAAACCCTGCGGCTGGCTAAGACTTGACGACTGGTGACCATTCAACTCAGAGTGACTCGACGGCCTAGTAGGGAGCGCCTCTGCATGAAATGGCAGACCCACAGTGGGGAGTGCCTTTGTGTTATGTGTTTGACCCGTGGTACTAGATAGAAGGAGTACCCCAGAAGGACATGAAGGGGAGTTCCTCTGTGTGACACAACTGACATATGGTGGGGAGCACCTCTGTGTGACTCGACAGACCCATGATATATGATAGGATGAGTACCTCAGCAGTCCATGGTTAGTGGGAAGAGCCTCTGTGTGATGAGGCATGCCTACTATACTATTTAGAAGAGGAGTTCTCCAGTAGCTTAGGTGTTCAACATTGTGACTGGGAATGTTACTTATTCTAGGCCTAGAGATTCTGTGGGTAGCAATCAGCATTTATAGAGATCCTATGTGGGTCAGTATTATAATCATGTTTCTCGATGTTGTATACCTAGTTCGAGCTGAGACTCTAATTAATTCATTTCTATTTCCTTGTACGTTGTGATTGAGATAATGCTTATTGGTTTCTTGTGGAATTCTGAGAGACCTTCAGGGGTCTCAGGGTCCCTATTGCGTACCGTTATACTCATCCCTGCACGGGCTATGCCCACACCTTGTTTTGTCTTCTGCAGATGATGAGTAACTAGGCTGAGGTTTTAGGTAACTGGTACTAGGCAATATGCGGAGGTGAGAGGCGGACGTGGATTTCTGAGGAGGCGATATGTACCTACCCTTCAGGTAGGATCCCCAGAGGATGACTCAGAAGCTGTTTTCCCTTTTTTTAGTTGTATTTGTATGTTTCATTTGTACTCATACATTTAGTTTGGATTTTATTTCAGCCCCTCTCACATTCAGATCTCCTTTTACTACATTAGTTTACATCAAAGTTTCTTCTTGTTGTGTTCTCGGACTGTGAGTTTTTGTAGGTTTTAAAGCAATGCCTTCCCATTTAAGGGAATATGCATTTCGGAGCTAGTTACAAGCCC
This sequence comes from Viscum album, assembly GCA_963277665.1. Taxonomy (NCBI): domain Eukaryota; kingdom Viridiplantae; phylum Streptophyta; class Magnoliopsida; order Santalales; family Viscaceae; genus Viscum; species Viscum album. Next base: position 1,380,962,054 of record OY728152.1, read on the forward strand.
CTGGTCTATGGAAGGCGGTCTTGGGGTAATCACGATAATGGCCCCTAGGGATGGGTCATCATAATTACACACCAAGTACTATTGATCACAAGACACCAATCCATCCATTCCCCAAGACTAGCAATAGATTATTTCATACCGGAGCATTCCAAATCAAAGGAAAAATAATCAAGGAAGACGTATGTGACATGTTAAAGTGCAATGGCTGTATTCTCCATCTATCACCATCCTATCAATCTACCTGAAGAAACAAATTACTAGGGGAAATTCAAATCAATGAGTAAATAGATAACCGGGAGAAATCCAAATCATTAAACTAACCTCAGGATTTCCAAATTTTTTTTTCCTAAAATCACTTGAGAATTTATCTGATCTAGCTAATTGTTACCATGACTGGGATGAATTGCAGTAATGGTTGAAACTGTTTGTACATACCACAGAGGTCACCATATTTAATAGTAGCGAGCACATAACCAGCCTTGTCTTTCTGCATGCATTTTAGGCATCTTCCTAGAATAAGAATTTTTTCATTTAATGGTCTTTCTATGATGAGGTTCTTCCCCGATGATGTGATCTGAGCAGTCATTCTCAAACATTTAGTTTCTCAATGAGTCTGGTCTCATACATGATGTAACCATCAAATAGTTTATATGATATGTTGAGATCATATAACACATTTAAGAGTCAATATGAGATACACCATAGTTTTCCTAGGAAAAAACATTTCTTGAAGAAATAAGCATAGGTAATTTATATAGTTGTCCCAAATTAAATAGAATTAAATAGAATTAAAAACAATTAATCATATAAACTAGAAAATTTTACTAAAAAAATAAAAATTTAGTAAAAAAAACATGAAAAAGTGAAAAAAGAGTACTCACACATTCCAACCTAATCAACTTCACTAATTTTCCCAATGTGCCTCAATGAATAAATCATCATGGAGTGAGATCTTAAAGGGGAACTCAATCTAGAAAGTGATGCATTCTTTCAATTTGTCCTCTTACAGTTTTCTGACACAATCAATAGTTTAAAGCATTAATATCACCAACATACATACATAATATTAAAAATATATTATAAAATTAATACCACCAATATACAAACTGAAGAAATAAGCGTAGAATCAATGCGCAATAGGGTAATTTACATGAATGCTCCCTAAAAAAGAACTTTATTACAAGTAATCTTATCGTCATTGAAGATAAACATTCAATGAATACTTTAAAAACAACTAAAATCTCATCAAATATAATTACTATATAAAACATTATAAAAACATTGTTACCCATACCCTTAAACATATCTATTTACCGCATGAATATTTATATCAATAACTAACTAAAATCTCATCAAATATAAACATACAATGAATAATTCAAAAAACAAACTAAAATCTCATCAAATATAAGTACTATATAAAATTTTATAAAAACATTACTACACATCCCCTTCAATATATCTAATTACTGCATGCATATTTATATCAATAACCAACCTAAGAAGTCATTTCAAGATGTTTTATATGAATGAACAACACAAGATTAGTTAAAGAAGAAATATTGGCAAGCAGTGAGGGAGTGAAGCAGGGACACCTAGTCTCCTCTAGCCATCCATGGTCATCTTCTTATCCTAGTAGCTTGAGCTGATAAATGGACCATCCTAGGTATGGAAAATTCCTGAGCTATGACTTTCCCATGGATTATATCCAAGTGATAAACAACACAAATGAGTAGCTTGAGCATAATTCAAGGTGGGTACTTAATCTCAAACATGATATCCACCCATTCAAGGATTAAAACAATGTTGAATTCCATTGACAAACAGCAAAGAAATACAATTTTGAAACCATTGAAGATTATTATTCAAATATTTCCCCAAGAACATCAAGATCAAAGTACTCATTCATTGCATTAGAAGATGATTCAGAGTGTGTTTTCTGGAAGAATGAATTGATGACTTACTTCCCCCATTACATTGGCCACAAAGGAGGAGGGATACCTTCGCTTGATGTATTATAACTATTACAATACAGGTCATGCTATCTCCAAACCCCATTTCCTGAATAACAACCTATAATTCAGGATGGCATGTGTTATTTCATATATATAATTCATGTACCTAATGATAAAATATCCAATTTTGATTAACAATTTGTGTTTCTGAAACATCCACTGACATCCCATGACAATAATCAAAAGCTGCATCTTGTCATACAACATCCCAAACACTATTAACAGTTTGTGTAGCTGAAATTGACTAGGTGTGTGATCTGAAAAATTAACTAAAAGAAGGATCTGGTTTTGAAGAATAAATTCTCCTAGAGAAGAGAATAAAGAACTGTTTGAAAAATCCAGGATTCAATAATCAGTATGTCTTATGAAGGAATAACCAAATTTTGATATGGATGATCCAGATGCATCATAGGTATAAAATTTATTGGATGTTGGTCTGTTCTGCATATAATACTTCTGACATGGTTTAAGACATTTATAATTGGATAAAATATTAAAGAAACCCAGATCATAGAATCCCCATAGTCATGGTTAATTTAGAGGGTATTGTATTGCATAGTCTATTATCTATTTGGAGGCAGTCATTACATCTTTGTATTGATAGGAATGTTTTGAAATCTATTTATTATAGCAACCTTAATGTTCAAAATGAGATGACCCTAGATGCTCTTGATTATGGGAAATGGTATGTTTGGGGTGTTTGTAATAAACCTCTCTTTAGTTAGTTGGTAGAAGTAGAGAAGTAATTGGCATGTTGATGTGTTATACTTGATTTCATTCAATAGTAAAAAATGCAATACATGTAAGCACAAAGTATTGTTTTTTTCATATGCTCAGTCAATACATTTTAAATAAAGGGGTTGGGGTGATGATTCAGACATGGAGGTTGTGTTGTTATAGGTTACAAACACCACTAGGTACCCAGTGGTGATTTACCGGGTATCAAGTGAAGTCTTGTAATGTGTTGAAATTATGTCAGTAAGAACTAGTTCATTGTAGAATCACAATAATGTGTTTGGGGTTTTGTTAATTATAACTATAGTAGGCTTGGCAGTGTCCAACAGGCAAGATTACATGATTTCTTCTTTAATATAATTCATTATAGAGATTTACTCACAATTATTTATCAAATTGGGAGATATTTTTGGATGAATTGATGTTGAAAATTGGGTCTTTTACTCATAAAGGGACTACAAGTCAAAAATGATCTATCAACTAATGCTTACTCAATATTTTATTAAGAAAAATACACATGGTGTCTTTTAGTTGTTTATGCCTCTATGAAATAATTATTAAAATTATTCAAAATTAATTAATAAGGATCATAATTAATTTTTGATACTTTTGATAAACATAAATTCATCATGGATGACGTCAATGATCAAGGATGATCTGGTGAACATGGTTGGGAATAATAATTAAATTGTTACAACCCTAGTTAGAGGTCTACAATTCTACTACATTATATTTAATTACAAGTGCTTTATTATTTGCTATCTATGATAAATGGGTGAAAATGACCTAAGATTGATCTCAAGTGGGTTCCATTTAATGTGGTATGAAAAGTGTTGTCAATTAAGCTTATAATGGTTCCTCTAAGATTGGTAGGTTGGTTATGAATCCGTTGAGTGTAGCTTTACCTATGTGAATATCATTGATAAATTGATACTTGAGAGAAAAAATCACAAGTTACCATGAGTTGTCCTGTGAAAGGGTTTTAGATATTTCACTTCATCATTTTGTAAGGTGGAAAACATGAGAGTGGATAATTTATAATCAATATAGTGATTTTTACACTAAGAGTGGTGACCTTTCTGTAGGGATAAGAATAATTGACAGGGTCTATGGGTGGTCTAGCATGATTGTGAATGTGGATCTATCTATTTAGATTATCTCATAGTAATATCCACCCAATGATTAGTTCATTTGTTATGTTTAGAGTATTGGATGAGTTTTCAGAGAGATGTATGTCTATGTTACCATGCTGGAAGTAACATGAGATATGGTTAAGGGATTCTGGCATAAATAAGCGGTGGTCATATAGAATTATAACATATGACCTATCGATGATTTAATATTGCTTGATTGAGGGATGATAGGTCAATGGATCAACTATCATACATGGGATTTTTGAATTAAGGATTTTCCACAATCAGAAAAGTGAGGTCCTAGAGATTGAGATAATCCAAGGAGGACCAAGCCTCTTAAGGGTATCAATTCTCATAACATGTTCTATTGTTAGTTTTCCAAGATATGGGATATAGGAGGTGCACTTTAGGATATTCATTGCATGAGTTGTGGAGGGTGATTAGTTGAAAGCTATGCTTTGCCAGGTTTTCCCATGTGATGACATGTAGTATAGGAACACGTAATGAATGTATAACTCTAGATTATATTATGTGGATGGTGACCAAACCATAGAAGTCAAACATATATATTTGTCTAAACAACTTTAGCTATGAATATATTTTTCATGGTTTATCAAACATTTGAACTATTACATGCATAACATCATATCCGAGATAACAATCCACTCAGATAATATCGTAATGATTTTTTTTTCATATCATTCCTTTTTTATATGCCTAATAAAAAGGATAAACATCTCACATTCTATATTTCAATATGCCAACCATCCCTCTGAAATGTTATATATGATTCCAGCAAACACACGCTCAGAGAAACATGCTATATAAAATACACATGCTTGAGTTAATGTGCCTATCCCAGACCCATCATAAACCTTAAACTAACGCCATTATTCATAATCTATCAAATACTACTAAAACTTTGTTTAAATATTTCAAAAGGAAAAATGATTTCTCAATTAAACCTTGTCTCAGATCCAAGAGAAATTTCTCAAATGTAACATTTTCATGTAACAAGTATTATATAAATTATAATTATTAGGTATAGTAAATTACTAATCTATTGAATGTTTATTCTAGGATGTAGTAATTAATTTATTTTTGATTTTATAATTGTCAATAACCATTTGTATTCAATTTTATATGACTTTTAATAACATATCTTACTCTTTTTACATGTAATTGGCCTAAGTATAATAAATATCCACCACAAGGTTATATTTGATCTCCCAAACCAAAGTCCCTGGGAGTTTTGTCACTATTTTCACTAACTGAAGGTCTGAAATCATATATTTAAAACCCAAAAGGGGCTTGATCAAAAAATAACAGATAGGTTGTTTTTTTCAATAACCAAATAATGGATTAGAAAAGAAACTCATGAGTAAAATATATTCAAATTCATATCAGAATATATGGAAACTATAATAAATAAAAATGTATTCCAATTTTAATTTATTTTGGAGGAATTTCAAGAATCAAACTTTTGGTCAATAAAAAATAAAATACAAAAGCAAAAAAAGTACCGAAGAACTATGATTTGGATTATAATGGAACAAATTACTTGCTTGGACCATTTTAAAGATACAGCTATTTTGTAAAAAATGTGAAACACATGTGTCAATCTATCCAATGGTGAAAACAACTAGGTCCTAAAATGATCTTTTTTCATTAAATGAATCATGAACATTATAATCTAAAATCAATCGCAACTAGAGAACCTCAAATTCTATGATAAACCCACCAACCCAAAAACACAGCCGTTACAAGTTTACAGAATCAAAAATAACATGCTCATGAGAATAATTAACTAAAATTCAAGTGGAGTAGGTGGATAATCCAAAGGGAAAAAATAGGAATAACACACACATGTGCAAATTTAACACCATTTTCTTCAGCCATTTTTTCTTCATCCTCGATGTTGGTGGGGGTCAATTAGCTAGCTGGTATTTCACTTTATAAAAAAGAACTTAGTTAGGATTCTGGTGGGTGGAGGTGGTATCAAGTACATGTGGTGGGAAGAGGGTTTAGAGGAGAATATTGGATGGTAAAGGAACAATATGTGGGGAAATTCATATTAGGTATTTAGAATAATAATATATTTTTTGAATTGTGGGAATAATTTTTATTAACATAGATAATTATTATCTTATGTGTATTTTATTCATTCATATCAAATGATTCTATAATGTATTTTAATTAATTTTTATAGATTTAATTTTTTTATATATTCTAAAGAAATAAATTTTTATATGATGTATTATTTATCCACCATAAATAATATCAAATAAGTTTAAAATTTATTGAAGATGTTGGATGGATAATTTTAAATTATAATATTCATAAATTAAATAAATTAATAATATATATATATATATTAATTTAAAAAATATATTTTATTTTATATAATTTAATTTTGTTTTTAAGTATATATTTTTATTGATGAATGAATTTATTCTTCTAAGTAATTAATAAATATATATTCAATTTTTTGTAAAACTATTATTATTATTGAATAATTTATGGTGACATATTTTTTTAATGGTAAAATATTTGTTGGTAATAATAATTAATAACAATAGTTGTATATGTTGACAATATATTTGATGTTGTTAATATCATAAAACAACATATTTAGTTATTTGTAAAAAATGTGTTGTTATTAAATGATTAACATCAACAGATTTATTTGTTTGTAAAAAAATTATTGATATGTATAATTAAAACCAAAAAAACAAAATATCTATTGTAATTACATGTTTTTACCAACAGATATAATATCTTCCATTAAATTTATGTTCGTATAGATCACTATTTTTTATACTATAGGCATGCAATCGGGGAAGATTCCATTAAATTTTCTTGGTTCTCCCATATCAACTATAAGAATCAAGAACAAAATGTCTGAATAGATATTGAATAATATTTAAATTCCCACCATTAACTGGAAATATATTTTCCGTTCTTTTGGTGGATGCATAACTCTGAGACCAATCATGTTTTCATCAATGTCAATGCATGTGTTGTCAATTATCAAGGCTCCAATAGGAACCATTGATCCTCTAGAAAAAAAATATATCTATGTTTATATAGAAGATTAATGATACTAGAAAGTTACAGTTTGTGGGATGTAATTTAATGGAATGACCTATTGAAGAAGAGGGAATCAATCGATGTAATATTTTAGAAGTCATTTAGGAAATGATAGCTAAATTTCCATAGGGAATCATCATAGGAAATAAATTATGAGTGATGTTTATGAGGCACATGTATGGAGAGAGCTGGAAAGAATGGACTACTAGAATGAGAGAATCCATCAAAACATTCCAGAACCATGATAATGAGTCTAGAGATGTTGGAGGATAAGGTTATATGGGTGGTGGAGCATAGTGAGATCATATTCTCAAAAGACTATTGGAGTTGTGGAAATTTTTTTCCCAGGTATTCTAATAATATATTGTATGGTCAGAGAATACATTGGATACCTAGAACTTATCCAAAAATTCTCAAACATCAGTAAATTGAGGTTTTTTATCATATTTCACTATGTGAATAGAAAGATATATGTGTCCTGTAATGACCCAGATTTTTTCATGTAATTTTTTTCTTCCTTAAATTCAATTATTACCATCCTGGAAAAATTATCAGCCCGTGATTTTGTAGACTAGTGTGCCCAGAAGAAATTTATGAACATTTATTCAGGTATGTTTAGTAAAATCATGAGTGGCATTGTCTATGTTTTGAAAATTTTCTCAGATTAAAAAATATGGGGGCACCGTTGAATCCACAACACCGATATTTAGCTAAGGGATGCCTTAATTTGACCGCAGTAGGTCCGAATACAAGGTTATCTTTTGTGATTTTTTTAAATGAAATAAAATAAAATAATTTTTGTTATTTTATTTCATAAACCTCCAATAGAAAAAATAAAGGGTGGGGTCTGTGGCGTGTCATGTCATTAAATGGATTGACCTGCCCACCTTAAGTAACGACGTTGGGGAAATTAGGAAGCTTCCTAATTTATGATCCCCATTAAATCCTCATGTCATTATTTACTCTCCCCCTCTCCTATAAATATATAGATTTGGGAGTGGTATCGGACATGATTCACCAAGAAACAAAGTTTTATTGGAGTTCCATAATGCCGAGACTTTATAGGATGGAGTCGACCCCAGCAAGAGGGGAAGTGCGACACTGAAACCTTGAACTGGAGTTTGACGTTCGAGCGGCGGTGAGGACATATTGTTTTTGGGATGTTGAACAATGTCACTCCCTCAACCGTGAGAGCTCGCTAATGTTTCAAGTTAGGGGTTAATTTGTTTTGTGTTATTTGGATTCCCTCTTCCCATTCATGAAATTATATGAAGAATGTGATTCAACTGACTAAAGGGTTGAGTCACGATTCTTTCGTCTTTGCGGGAGGTTATTGCAGAAAATCATGTGGGGTGAATCTTGTTGTTTCATTCAATTGTTATTAAACCATTAAACCCCCTCATATTTATGAGCTAACGCAGAGGGAATGGGCCTAATGATCCCAACCCGAAGCCACCTCTTTCTTTCTATCCTTGCGCAACCTGGGAAGACTGCAAGCATGTCGACACACGCCATAATAGGAAGGAAATGGCTCGTCATTCGTGACAAACAGAGTCAGCGGCCGACACAAGGGTCGGCCGAGGGAAGGAAGGGAGCACGACCTCTACACTAAAGGTGAATGGTTTTCAAGGCCGAAGCCACAGAGGTGGCCGAACCTGCCTCCGGTGGGTTCCGCGGTGTCACTGCCTCACCAACTGATTGGACTTCAGGCCGTTCGGGAATCCAGGAGATCGGGGGGTACACCCACCCATGTCGGATCAAACTAGGATTCCACCCTCAATCCAGGAAACAACCCTCATGTCGGGCTACCATGCTCAGATTGGGCCACCACCCTCTCATTAGGCCACTTTCCTCGAGTCAGGTCGCCTCCCTTGGAGAAGGCCACCGCCCTCGGACCGGGCTGCTACCCTCAAAGCTGGGTCGCCACCCTTGGACTGGGACGTCACCCACATGTTGTTTTTCCACCCTCGAATCGGGTCACTGCCCTTGAGCCTAGCCACCTCCCTTTAGTTGGGTTGCTACCCTCGCAGTGGTCTCCACCCACGGATCCGGCCGACACCCTCTAGTCGGGTGGCCTCTCTTGAGTAGGGTCACTTCCCTTGAAATGAGGTGTTTCCCTCAAACTGGACAGCCGCCCTAGCGTGCTTCCAACCTTTGAGCCAGCTACTACCCTCGAACCGGGCCGCTGCCCCAGGACCAGGCCACCGCCCCACACGGGTCGGGCCACCCCATTGCAGGTCGCCCTATTCGGGCTGGGCTGCCCTTATGGGTCACCCCTCTTCCAGGAAAGACCAAAAATATACCTAGCTAGCTGAGTCCATCTTGGCCCCACCCAGACAGGGTCAGGACGGGTCGGTCTGAGCAGGTTGGACCGGACCCAAGCCCCATCGGTCCCAGAAACACTCAAAGGGTTTATCATAAGGACCGAATTCCTATTTGATGAACATTCCATGGTTTTTGGATCCTTGGATAAAGATGGTCATTTTGAATTACTCCATTAGAGTTTCGAAGAAACTTGGAGTTCGGCAGGGTTAGATCGCACCCGAATCTAACTAGGCCTACGACACTGAAATGCCAATAACACACAGACCAGGCGTCTGACTAATGCACCATCTATTGCGTTGGAACCCTTATGACATGGAGGATCATCTGGTTACTTATTTGTGAGACATTGTTCTAGTTTATATATGATTTATGGATTGGGGAGTGGTTCTCCCAAGCGCACTTCTTACAGAACCCTGCGACTGGATGAAACCTAACGACTGCTGACTTTTCAACTCGGAGTGACTCTATAGTCATGATACACGACGAGATAGAGTACCTTAGTAGACCACGATGGGGGTGGGTGGTTCTGTGGGACTTGGCGGGAAACATTGGGGAGCAGTGTCATTACGCGATGGGGAGGAGTACCATTGCAGACCACGTTGGGGGGACAACTCTATGTGACCTAACATACCCATAGTAAGCAATGAGGAGCAGTAATTAAGTAGTTCAAGGTTAGTGGGAAGCATCTTTCTGTGACACGACAGGCCCACTATACTCAATAGAGGAGGAGTTCTACATCAGTTGAGGCGTTTGACATTGTGACTGGGGATGTTACATATTACTACCCATAGAGAAAATCATAATGTGAGTTGTATTTACTTTGTACTTCTGATTGAGGTTATTCTATGTGGTACTTTACCTATGAGTTATATTACATTTGTGGCGTTAAATTTTGGTTTTTCTTTGTGGAATTATATGACACCTTAGGTGTATCGTGGTCCCTACTAAGTATCATTATACTCACCGCTACACAGGCTTCACCCGCACCTTGTTGTGTATTGTGAAGAGGATGTACAACATTGATCTAGGCTAAGGGATCTATGATTGGATAGTTCTCGGAGGTGGACATTCAGTGTGACGTGACGAGGAGGAGATGGGCGGATGTGGACTACTATGGAGGCGATCTGTACCTACCCTTCAGGTTGGATCTGCTGTGGGATATCTAAGAGATGCTTTTCACCTTTCAGTTGTTTTGTACTTTTCAATTTTACTATTACTTTTCTAGTTGGACTTTTTTTTACCCCTTTTTTTTAGTACACAGTTACTATAATGGTTTACTACACAGTTTCTTCTTGTTGTGTTCTATGATTGTGAGTTTTTATAGGTTTAAAGGTAATGCCTTACAATTTTATGTAATATTACTTTCAGTGCTAGTCATCATCCCCCGCCCTATGAATGGTGGGCTTGGGGTAGTCACAGAACGGGCCCTAGGGGAGGGGTCGTGACAAAGTGGTATCATAGTAGTTCGGTCCTACCAATGAACTGGGACTATGATATTTTATATGTGGAAATAGTGTTAAGTGTTTTGAGTGTGGTTTTATATTTCGCGGGTCTAGTGTATGTGCGACAGTTGACATATCCATACACCATTACCCTGAATTCTAATTTTCGAATCTGCGCAAGAAGTCATTGATTGCGTGTGTTTTGAAAATCCTTTCTTGTGTTGTCTTGAGTAAGCCCATTAGGTATATATTTTAAAAGTGGCACACCTGTTTCTTTTTAGGATGTCACCAGGAAGACAACCACCCAGGTTCCCTATGAGACTATGCGATGATGGACCACCAAGCGATGAGGCCTCAGTGCAGGGCCCCTTTACGGCTTTGGCACCTTTGGGTGGTGTACCAGCATCACCACTTTACATTGGACAACACTTGCCACTAGCCCCACCAGTAGAGTATGCACACTAACTGAGAGCACTGTACGAGTTCTAATAGCAGAGGCCTCTATGGTTCGGAGGCGAGATGTACCTAGATGTGGCTGAGGACTGACTAGAGGTTGTGGCCAGAGTTTTTTTCTTAGTTAGGACACCAACTGATTTTATGGTGATCCTAGAAGCCAGCCTTTTGAGGCAGCAACAGGTAGATGGTGGAGCCTGATGCTTCAGATAAATGATGAGGCGCCCCTCATCCGGGAGGACTTTTAGTGCCTTTTAAGGGTAAATTTCATCCCAGCGACCTTATGCTATGTGCATATTCAAGATCTACTGCACTTACAATAGGGCAGCATGACAGTGGCCAGTACTCGGTGATATTTACTGATCTCTCCCAATACTCCATTGACATGGTATGAGACCCAATCCTAAATAAATGGACCTTTGATCATGGTCTCTGATGAGATATAAAAGCATCGATGGTATCCCTCAGCATTCCTACATTGTCTAGGGTGCTTCAGCGAGAACTTTTGGTGGAGATCTTCCTAGCTGAGTTGGCACCGAAAATGAGAGCTACCATAGGAAAACATGTAGCCAAGTCATCTGCAAGAAGCAGTAGGTAGATGACATAGAGGTCGAAGATAACTAGACCCTTTGGTAGATGACCCCATGAAACAAGGTCAGAGGTGTGAGGCTCACTAGATAAAGGAAGATAGGCAAGGGGCACAAAGTGTTACACGTCCGGCGGGTGGGGTCATATGGCTCATGACTTTCCAACCCATCGTAAAAATGACTAGAAGACTGTCGAGGGACCACTGAGGCAGAGGAAGAGGTTCAAGAGAGGATATCTGTAGGGTGGAAGATGTGGAAGAGGAGCTAGCCATGCAGTAGGAGGTGGGAGAGATTTCGAGATTCTACCGCCACCACCACCAGGTGGTCCACCCCGACCACAGGGAGCAATATGACAGGGATGACCTCATCTCTAGGAAGCTGAGGCCTATAACCACAACACTCTAAATATTATTATAGGTATGATTTGTGTATACTCTACCTCAGCTGCAGTACTTATAGACACATGTGTTATTCACTCTTTTATTTCCACAACCCTCGTTCGGAGATTAGAGATTCTAGTGGAGCTGTTGGATCAATCCTTATAGCTAGAGACACCTACGGGTGTAGATTCGAGGATTACGAATTGGTGCCTGTAGTTTTATCATACACTTGCAGGTGATACATTCTACTGGGATCTTCTAGTATCAGCGTCGAGGCCTTATGAATTCATCTTAGGAATGGACTGGATATCCACATTCCATGCTCAGATTGATTGGATTAGGCACAAAGTGCAGTGTGTCCGCATGGATGGGACTGGGTTTTACTTCACTAGTGAGAAGGGAACCATTAAAACACAGTATTGACTTACCCAGTGGAGGGTGCAGCCGATTAATCATTAATTGGATAGACTTACCCTCAGAGCAGTTGATGTTGAGAGACTGAGCTATCCTGTAGTGGTGGACCAGTATGTCGATGTCTTTCCTAATGATGTTTCGGGGCTACCTCAATGTAGAGAGGTATAATTTTACATTGACTTCTACCATGGGATGCCACAGATATCTACACCAGAATATCATGTGGCTCCTACGGAGCTTCCTAATTTACGTGTATAGTTGGAGGGCTTACAGGTAAATGGGATCATAAGACCCAGTGTTTCTCCATGGGCAGAACCAATTTTTCTCTCCAAGAAGGCTGATGGGAGTTTGAGACTCAGTGTGGAATGTCGGTACCTGAACCAGGTGACCATTAAGAAAAAGTATCAACTCCCCAGGATTGATGTCCTTTTTGATCTACTGAAAGGAGCACACTAGTTTTTGAAGATAGACCTCCGATCGGGCTATCATTAGCTCAAGATACGAGATTAGGATGGGAATTAGATGACCATTATATGTTGTTATGACCATTATTAATTCTTGGTTAGGCCTTTCATCATGACCAATGACCCTATAGTGTTCATGGGACTCATGAATAGGATCTTTCAGCCATACCTCGTTTTCATCGTGGTGGTGTTCATCAATTACATGTTGACATACTCGACGATGGGGAAGGAGCATGCTTATCATCTATATATGGTTCTGAGTAAACTCTGAGAGCACCAGCTTTATGGTAAACTCTAGAAAAAACCAATTCTGGATACGAGAGGTCCACTTTATAGGACATGTTATCTTAGGGGCTAGAGTTGTAGTGGATCTAGTGGAGATAGAGGTTGTTATACCTTGGGAGCCACCCAGATGAGTGATAGAGGTCTAGAGTTTCTTGGGGTTGGTTAGATACAACAAGATATTTTTTTCATAACTTCTATAGAGTTGCATCACCCTTTCCATCTTTGACAATAAAGGGGCATCCTTTCCTGTGGACAGAGAGATGCTATGAGTTTCCAGAAGTTGAGGCAGAGACTGATGAGTGCCCCCATCTTGAGTCTACTAGAATATGGTGTTGGGTTTGTAGTCTACTACAATGCATCGGGGACTGGCCTAGGATGTGTATTGATGAAGGAGCGACTAGTTATCATTTATTGTTCAAGACAAATGAGGTAGTATGAGTAGAACTATGCTACCCATGACCTAGAGATAGAATCATTGTTGTTTTCCCTAAAGAAGTGGTGGCATTACTTGATGGGATAATGTTTTTAGTCTTCTCTGATCACAAGAGTCTCACGTATACCCTCTCTCAGAAGGACTTGAACCTTATATAGCGTCAAAATCTAGATTTCCTCCAGGACTATTAATTTGAGATAGTATATAATTTTGGGAAGAGGAACGTGGTAGAAGATTCACTCAGAAGGAGGTATGGTCTATAGTTGTTGAGTGAGACAATAGATAAGATAGTCGCGTTGCAGATAACCTTTGAGGATAGAGATGTAGTATCATACCTCTAGTCTATGATAGTCACACCCCCACTCCTTTAGCGAGATAGGGAGGCACATCTTGGGGAAAATGAAAGCAAGGCTCAACATGATTATATATCCTTAGGGTAGGAACCTAATTTATTTTCCGATGGTTGAAATCATGTCATCCTCTTTAGAGGACGTACCATTGTACTAGTGGAACAATGAGAGGAGGTGTCGAGGGAGTTCTGTACGTCCCCTCCGGCGGTACAACCTGGAGCGGTGAAGATTTACCAAGACATCCGGCATCAGAAAAGGTGGCCAAGAATGAAGTAGGTTGTGGAAAAGTTTGATTCACGATACCTCACTTGTCAGCAAGTGAAGGTCGAGCACCAGGTTCCAGAAGGCTTAGCTCAGTCACTAGAGGTTCAATAATGGAAGTGGGATGGGATCTCTATGGAATTTGTGATAGGAAATCCATATAAATCCAAGTGACATGATTCTATATGGGTGATCATTGACTGATTGAAAATGTCAGCCCACTTCCTACCTAACCAAGAGAAGGGATCAATATTGGGCTTGGGATGCCTCTATGTACAGGAGATCATGTGACTTTATGGGGTGACATCGAAGATTGTCTCTGATCGTGACACTTGTTTTTCATACTAGTTGTGGATGGGATTTGAGGAGGTGTTCGAGACTCAGCTGTGTTTAAGCACTGCCTTTCATCCTCAGACATATGGTCTGATGGAATTGACCATTCAGATTCTTGATGACATGCTTCGTGCATGCGTCCTAGATTTTGGATGCATTTGTAAGGATCACTTACCCTTGGTGGAGTTTTTATAAAACAACAATTATCACACCACCATTGTTATGGAACCATTCAAGGACCGACACGGTTATCCCTACTGATCAACTCTATGCTGAACAGACTCAGGGGAGTCAACACTTATGGGTCCATAGTTGGTACAGGCTACCAATGAGAAGGTGTAGATAATCTAGGAGAGGATAAAGACTGCATAGAGTACAAAGAAGTCATATGAATATAGAAGAAGGATACCCCTCGAGTTCTATGAGGTATACCATGTTATATTGTAATTCTCTCTTTGATGGGGACTACAGAAAATTGGTTGAGGTGTCAAGATATCACCGAGGTTTATTGGTCCATCTCTGATACTTCATAGGATAGGAGAGGTGGCATACCAATTGGCATTTCCACCACAGTTGGATAAGGTGCACGACATATTCCATGTTTCCCAGCTGAGGAGATATGTGCATGACCCATCTCACATCATTGACCAATACGAGCATGACTTAGACAATGGGGTGATGTTTACGGAGTTTCCAGTTGAGATTGAGGATCGACAGGAGTGGGTCCTTCATGGATGGTCGATACCTATGGTGCACATTTGCTAGTATCATTAGAACCTTTAAGAGAGCACATGGGAGCGAGGGGCATTTATTCATGATCAGTACCCCCATTTTTTTCATTAGTCTATGTTGTGGCATTAAGGGATGTAAATCCCTAAGGGGGAGAATGTATAGACTAATATTTTTCCATGTAATTGTTTTTCATAATTATATATAATTATTTTGAGATTTTGAAAATTGATGACGTGTAATTCTGAGGCTCGATGTGCCCAGATTGAATTTACTAACATTTTTTCGGGTATGTTCAGTAAATGAATTAGTGGGGTTTTATAACTTTTGAACTGTTGCTCGGATTAAAAATATGAGGGCACTGTTGAATCCGCAATTCACGGATTCGCTTAAGGGAGGATTTTCTTTGACCGTAGTAGGACTTGAGAAAAGTAATGTTTTGTGAATTTTTTTAAATGAATTGAGATAAATTTTATTTATCTTATTTCAGAAACATCCAAAACACCAATTAAAGGGTGGGGCATGTGGTTTGTGAAGCCATTAAATGGCTTGACCTTCCAACCATAAGTAACGATGACGTTGAGGAAATTAGGAAGCTTCCTAATTTACGAGCCCTATTAACTCCCCACGTAGTTACTTACTCTCCCCCTCTTATATAAATATAGATATTGGGGGAGCGGTATCAGATTACCTTTGAAAAGAATCAAAGTTCTATTGGAGGGCTACAACACCATGACCTTAGAGGATGGAGCCGACCCCAGTAGGAGGTGACGTGTGACACCGAAACCACAAACTGGAGTTTGACGTTCGAGTAGTGGCGAGGAGATCTTGCTGCAAGGATGATGAACAATGAGACTCCATCAACCATGAGTTCTCTCCAATGCTTCAAGGAAGAATGTTATTTTTTTTGTGCATTTTTTGATTCCCTCTTCCCGTTCATGAAATTTTATGGTGAATACTGGTCAAACGACTAAGGGGTTGACCCTCGATTCATTCATATTTTTGGGAGGTTATTGCGGGGAATACATTCGGGTTAATCTTATTGTTTAATTCAATTGTTATTAATCCCCTAACACCACTCATGATTATGAGAAAATGCAGAGGGCGAAGGCCTAATGAACCGAGCTCAAACCCTCCACTCTCTTAATTTACTTGTGACACCTTGGAAGACCACAAGCACGTCGAAGAACACTGAAAGAGGAAGGTCGCGGCTCATCAGCCAAAGATAATGGAGGACTCATCCGTCATGACGACCAGATATGGTAAGGAAGGTGGTGCGACCATCGTGCCGCTGGCAAACAGATGCAATGTCTGATGTCGTGGCAGAGGCTGAACCCCTTTCTGGCAGGTTCCGCGGTAACGAAACAACGCCCATGCGGCATCGCCACATCACCAACCGAATAGCCTTTGGGCCATTTGGGAATCTGGGTGACCGGTGGGTTACACCCCCTGAAATTAGACAAAATCAGGCCACTTCCCTCAAGTCGTGTTGCCGCCCTCAGAGCGGGCAGCCGCCCTCGCACCATCCCACCGCCCTTGAGCTGGGTTGTTGCCCTCAGAGCGGGCCACTGAAGTTATATCGAGTCACCTCCCTCGTACCAGTCTGCCAACCTTGATGCTGCGCTTCCCCCCTTGGAGAGGGCCACCGCACTCAAACTGGGTCGCTGCTCTTGAGGTGGGCGAACGCCAGATGTCCGGGTCACCGTCCCAGTGGGTCGCCACCCCCTGTCGGCTGGGCCGCCCTATTCGGGTTGGGACTCCCTTGTAGGATGCCCATCTTGTGGGCCAGACTAGACCGCAACCCACCGAGCCAAGTCCACCTCGGCCCCACCCAAACCAGTTCAGGCTGGGTCGGTCTGACCGGGTGGGACCGGACTCAAGCCCAACGGGGCCCATAAACACTAAAAGGGGATTATCTTGAGGACCAGACACCCATTTGACAAAATGTCTAGGGTGTTGGGACCCTTGGACAAAGATGGTCCTTTTTCCTTACTCTATTAGAGTTTCGGAGAAATTTGGAGTTTATCCGGGTTGGATCGTACCCGAATCCAACCAGGCCCGCAGCACTGAAATGCCAAAAACCCACAATATTGGCATCCTACTGACGTTCCATCTATTATGTTGGAACCCTTATGACATGGAAAATCATCTAGTAACTTCTTTGTAAGAAATCATGATGTTCGAGATACGAATGATGGCATTGAAATTAGTTCTCCCAAATGCACTACGTACAGAACCTTGCAACTGGCTAAGATCTGGTGACCGTTGACATTTTAATTCAGAGTGACTCGACGGCTACGATACGTTATGGGGAGGAGTACCTTAGCTGACCACGATGGGAGTGGGTGGTTCTGTGTGACCTGGTGGGCCCCGGTGGGGAGTCTCTGCGATACACAATGGGGAGGAGTAACTTAGAATAACACATTGGGGGGATTTGTGTGACCCGGTAGACCCACAATATGCGAAGGGGAGAAGTACGTCAGAACGTCAAGGATAGTGGGAAGCGCCTCTGTGTGATGCGGAAAACCCACTATACTCGATAGAGGAGGAGTTTTCCAGTAGCCAAGGGATTCGACATTGTGACTGAGGATGTTAGTTGTTACTACCCCTAGAATAAATCGTAGTATGAGATATCTTTACATTGTTCTTGTGATTGAGGTTATGTTATGTGGTACATTACCTGTGTGGTTCTTTACCTTTATGGTGTTACCCTGTGGTTTTGCTTTGTTGAATTATAGAAGACCTTTAGGGTCTCGGGGTTCCTACTGAGTATCTCTATACCCACCCACACATGGGATTCACCTACACCTTTTTGTGTTTTATGGAGATGGCGTACAACATTGATTGAGGCTAAGGGAGCCAAGACTAGATGGTGCTTGGAGATAGACATTCAGCGTGACATTACGCAAAGGAGATGGGCGGATGTGGAGTACTTTGGAGGTGATCTGTACTTACCCTTCAAGTAGGATCCATAGTGGAAGATCTAAGAGCTTCTTTTCACCTTTCAGCAATTTTTTACTTTTCAATTTTACTTGTACTTTTCCAGTTGGTATTGTATTCGGGCCCCTTTACTTTTAGTAAACTTTTATTATAGCAGTTTACTTCATAGTTTCTTCTTGTTGTGTTCTCGGACCATGTGTTTCTATGGGTTTAAAGGCAGTGCCTTCCAATTTTAGGGAATATGTCTTTTGGTGTTAGTTTCCTGCCCCTAGCCTATGGAAGGTGGGCTTGGGGTAGTTACGACACGGGCCCCATGGGACATGTCTTGACATTTCCAAACTATCTCATCCTCTAGGTGCTTCAACGAAAGAGTTCTACAGCAGGTCATGCATGTGAGTTGTGGTAATGAAGACTTGATGTCTTTCCTTTGATGCAATAGTATTTGGATGAAGAAGAATTTACTTATATGGATGTTTTGAAATATTTATAACTCGGCAAAGGATAATATTTATATGATAGGAGTATCATTGGTCTCCCAATGCGGGTGGTGTGCCACACCGAGCCCTGAATCCATTTTGATGTTTTATTTCTTGAGAGATGTGGACATAGATATATGTTTTCATATTGGAAGCTTCATAGGAGTTACGAAATTATTTAAGTCTATGGTGGATATTCTAGAATCCAGTTATCAGGGGACTAATGTTAACATTGGGGAGGTAAAGGTGAGTAGTATGATCTTCCATGTTTCTTGGTGGGTCATATGGGTATCATGCAAACAAGAGACATAGAGAGATGATACATTTTATTCCAAATATTTCATTATAGGATTATATATGATCAATGGGGGCTATGTTCGGCATCCTCTAGGCTTGCGGGCATGCCTGGACGTCTCTTAAGAAGCTCATTCAGTAGGTATTTTTATAGATAAAGGGAAATACAAGGATAAAAAGGGTTGTTTGGGTATGTAGGAATCCCCTTCTACTGGAATTAAATTAAATCCATATGGTTCTTGTGTTTCAGGGTCCATGAGAGGCATAGGTCTTGTTAGAAATGGATGAGGATCTATAATTTTGGGTTTTAGTGCCTTTTATGGTGAATGCAACTCTCTTGGAGAAGAGGTAAGGTATTTAATCAGTGGGATCCATCTATGTATTCTATACCACATTATTCTCTTGGATGTGGAAACAAATTATAATGTTCTTGTTTAGATACTTCAGGGTAATGATGATCCAATATGGGTTTAGTTCTGCTTAGTAATAATGGGAATGTGGTTTTTGGATCATAGTTTGATGGTTGGGTACACATGGAAAAAAGAAAAAAAAATATCTGATGCTCTCTCTAGTAAAAGAATTCCTGGTGAGTAGATTATTTTATAATTTTGTATGATCTCTCTCCTAAAGTATTATAATATAATTTTAATGGGTGATTCCCTTAGTCTCCAACATATTCAGCTTCCATTACTATTGTTCTGTAACTTTTATCTAATAAAAATAAAAATATATATTTTTGGTTAATCTAAAACTCCTTTGTAAATTGTGAGTTCCTCCAAGTTTTCAACTCATCTCATGAAACTAGGAATATAAAATCAGTAGGAAGAGACAATAGTGGAGGCTCCCTAAATATTGTCGTTGGTGGATATAACCAAATTAGTTTTTTTGATCAAAAGATGAGATATATTACTGATCTAGAAAAACAGGCCTACAGAGCCAATCAGGAAACGAGTCCACCCAAAAATGATCACCCAAAGATTTCCCAAAATGAGCCAAGAAATGAGCTTTCATATTCCTTCCTCTCTTGATTAAATAAAATTTTCATGCATCAATGCCTTCGGTTAATGACCAGATCTTCCTCAAGATAAGTCCATACAGTTGAGATGCATCTTCCTTTGAAGCTAGAGAGTTCACCACTTCGAGGTAGTCGGATTCCACGAAAAACTTGGGCCAATTTTTTGAACGGGCAAAAATGATCCCCTGGAGGATGGCAGAGGCCTCTGCTACCACAGGGCTCCATGAAAAAGGTGCAACCTGACACTGAGCATCCACAATATGGCTGAAAAAATCATGAGCTATGAGTCCAATACCGACCCTGGAATTAGCAGAGACAACAACATCTATATTGATATTGATGAAACCCAAGGGAGGAGACCAACAAGGAGTCGGCTGTCGAGTGATGCCTAAAGGAGGCACTAAATCATTATTCTTCCAACTGTTCATCTATTACCTATCTATATTCTCCCAAATATGATCATTGGTCACCTCCCTTTGGAAAATGCGATCATTTCGTCAAGTCCACACTAACCAAGGAATTTTACAGATCAACCCCACCACTCTCAGCTCAAGAGAAGTCACCCATTTAACCAGATTATAGACCAGCCTAGATAAAAGATCAAAGAACGAACAAAAATACAGCTTCCATGCCTTGCACACCTGTTCCACCCCACGAAAGGAAAGGATTTCATGCAAAGGGGATTCCACCTCCTGGAAGCACACTAGAAATGTGTCATCATCTGCAAAATGTTGCCGCACCAAAAAGTCACGAGTTGGGAGAACCCCAAAGCAGACTTGACACCAAAAATATTTCACCTTAGGGGGGGAAGTGAGCGGCCAAATATTCTTCCATAGTTTATTAGGAATGTCCTGAGCCACTCCTTGGACCCGCATGTTGTAACCCGAGCAGACATAATATTTGCCATGAGACTCCTCGGTCCAGTAAATACAATCATTTGTCATCATTCGTGTGAGATGAATACTAAGGATGAGATGACAGTCAACCTCATTAAACCAGCTGAAAAGCTTCCCACCATCCTAGTCCTCATGTGAGTCATTAATGTTCTCTCATACCCTTGCATCTTCAAACACAGGAACAATAGTCAAAGAGACCTTATGGTTAATTCCATTTTCCAACTGAGAGTCCATCCAAATATTAACATTATTCCCGTCAGCAATTCTCTAGATGCAGCCCATGTCAAGAAGGGATTTTTCACCCCAGATTCTTCTCTACAAAAAACTCGGCCTTGGCCCCAACTGGGCATGCAAGAAATCAATATGAGGGAAATATTTTTCTCACAAAACCTTTGAGAACAAGACATATGGTTGGGAGAGGAGGCACCATCCTTCCTTTTCCAGAAGAGCCTCGTAAAACCATTAGAGGTTCCTAAAGCCACGACCCCCACGAAATTTTGAAATGCACAGCTTCTCCCAATACATCCAGTGTGATTTATGTTTTCCATCATAAGTGCCCCACCAAAAATTGGCCAATCGGGAGTGGATTTGATCGACAGGAGTTTTCGGGAATTTAAACACTGACATAGCATAAGAAGGGATTTCTTGTTCCACTAACTTCATAAGAACTTCTTTTTTCACCTTGGTAATCTATTTACTAGACCAAAGAAAAATCAGATTATCCACCCTATCCATAACTGAGGGGAACACTTTTATCATTGACCTACCAACAAGGGTGGGGAGGCCGAGGTACTTATTATGCTTCTCAACCAGCAGAAAACCACACATTCTCTACAGCTCCTCTCTCTTTACTTGTGGTACGCCATTAATGAAAGATAACTATGATTTCGAAGGATTAAGACATTTCCCAGAAGCCCATTCATACAGATTGATGATATGAAACACTGAACTGCATTCTTTTGTGGTAGCCCGAGCAAAAAGAAAGCTATCATCTACAAAGAAGAAATGGGAGACAGGGAGGCAATTCTACATAACATAGCACCATGGATAATTCCTTGATCTGACACCTTCAAAAAGAGGTGAGAAAAAAAATCAGCTACCAGAATGAAGAGGTAAGGTGATAGGTGATCCCCTTGTGTCAAACCTCTCGACGGTTTAAAGATCGCTGAAGGGGCCCCATTAATATTAATTTGGTAGGAGACAGACGTAACACAATTAATGATATTAGAGACCCATCTCGTCCCAATGCACAATTTGGAGAGAACATGTTCTATAAAAGGCCATTGAACTCTGTCAGAAGCTTTCATCATATCTAATTTCATTTCCATGATGCCTCTCTTATAAGAGGAACGAGTTTTCATAGAGTGGAAAACTTCAAAAGCGATGGCAGCATTGTCAGAAATGGATCTCTTTGGAAAAAAATCACTTTCGTTATAAAAAACAATCAACGGGAGGAGGTCCCTAAGTCCGGTTACCATTATTTTGGAGAAAATTTTGTAGACAACATTTCACAGACTATTTGGCAGAAACTCTGATACATTCTGAGGGCACTGAGTTTTTGGGATAAGAGTAATAAGAGTTTCATTAAGGGATTAAAGAGATGCTCTACCTTCCCACACCTCCTTCAGCAGGGCCACCACATCAGGCACAACGATATGCCGAAATCGTTTAAGGAATAGAGCAAGAGACCCATCAGGACCTAGGGCCTTGGTAGAGTGAATAAGAAGAAGAGTTCTAAAAACATCAGCTTCTGAGATATCTTTTTCCAACTGATGATTCATAAATTCCATAACCATCTTTGGGATGCGGCTTGTCAAAACCTGTAAGAGTGCTGATGCTTTTTTCTTTATAGAGTTTGTTGAAAAAATTCAGAATGATGGAGTGAATATCCTTGATAACATGAACAACATTCCCCTTGGGATCCTCCAGATGCACGATATTTTTTTTCCTTCTCAGTGTAGACGCTTTGTGGTGAATGTAGTTGGTGTTTTGATCACCCTCTCTGATGTGAGACTCTCTTGCCTACATAAACCAGAAACTCTCCTTCTCTCTCAGAGTTGTAAAAATATTCTTTTCCGCAACAGATATATTTTCATGAATAGAAGTAGAACAAGGAGAAGAGTGGAGTTTCTTTAAGCGAGTCTTAGCCTGATTAATGCGTCTGTCAAAATCTCCGAACCTTGCTAAGATCCACTTCTATAGGCAAGACGTATTATTACAGATATTAGTCATGATGCACTGATTCAGTCCCTCACATGCCACTTGGACAACCTTTTCATTGTTGTTTTCTTGGAACCACATGCTATCAAATCGAAATGTCCGAACAATCCTCCTCTATTTCCCTTGAGAGAGCATCGACAGGATGATTGGATAGTTGTCAGAAGTGACTGGGGATAGGTTGCCAATAGAGAAGGCATGAAAAATGGAATTCCACTCATCATTCCCAAACAATCTATCCAACCATTACAAAATCTTATTCTCCATTGACCTACCCCGCCTTCAGGTGAACGGAGAGACAGAAAACCCAAGGTCATGAAGAGAGTTTGACAAAAGAGACTTCCTAAACTCATCCATAGAAGAGCCACTCCTCACGCATCCCCCTTATTTTTCATGATGAGAAAGGACCTCGTTAAAATCCCCCCCCCCCCCGATCAGAGGAGGGCCATGTAAAGAGTTCCGCAGCTGATTCAAAAGGGCCCAAGATTTGTGCTTATCATTCCCACCCGACCACCCATAGAAACCTACAAAAGTCCTTGTAGGAGACCAAGGGACGTCAACTATAACCACATTGTGATTGCTGAAAAAAATTAGAAATCTGGACCCCAAGATCCTCCTTCCACAGGAGGCAATGGCCACCCGAGTGTCCCTATCTTCCAATGGGAAGGACGTTTTTGAAACCAATCTTCGAAAACAACAGTCGAGAATCTTTGCAATCCAACATAGTTTCAGAAACAAAAACTATGTTAGGGTGATATTTGGATCTCCAGTGATGGAGAACACAAAACTTTCGGGGATTGCCAAGCCCCAGAGAGTTCCAGCAGATGATTTTCATGGGCATAGGTGGGGCTATGACACTTCCACCCCCGCCTCTGCAACTTCGACCAACTGTCTGTCATCTACCTCCTTCCACATCTTTGGCAGATGGTCTATCATCTTACTGGCCTCAACACACCATTTATTCACATTGTACTATGTACTGGAATGCTCCACACCCCTATCCCCACAAAACACCCTTTTCCATGTCCGTGGTTTTATAGTGGAATTCAACGTTAACCCAGTCATATAGTCTTTTTCATGAGAGGTAGTACTGAGCGCAAGATCATCTAAACTAGAGATCAGCTCTAGTGGGTAATCACAAAGATGGTGTACCCCTGAGCCTGGGTCTGGTGGTTTCTTGAAGTTTGAGTTGGCCCGACAGCTGGGCACAAAATGTCATTTAAGACATATGAGACCCGACTTAGGGTATCAACCAGATCCTTCCCCTAACTTACTTTCTTTTCCTTATGAATGATCTAGGTCGGTGTTCTATTCAAATACCTTCCTTCCGCCAATTGATCCCCTTGAATGTCAACGAAATGATTCGGCGGACCAAGCATGATGATATTAGTATGAGTTGGTTCAGCCTGCTATCTAAAATCCTTCACAAGTTTTTCTCGGTCCTTTTGTTTTTCAAATTTGGGGATAAACGTCATTCCAAAGGTTTTGGCGTGAAGCCAGGGACCATATTGAAAAATGAAATTACGCTATCCATCTTCCTTCTTCGAGTCACAGTCCTTCTCCAAATGTCCGAGGCACCCAAAAAAGAAATTTAAAACAGGAATCTTTTCAAACTCAAAAGAGATCCAGATATCAGAGTCCTACCTTTCCAAAAACATGCCCCTCGTAAGAGGTTGTGAAACATCAATTGAGACTCTGATTCGCACAAAAGGGCCCCAGTGAATTGGATCAGACCAGTCCAATTCTAGAAAATTACCAATGCTCCCTCCAATCTCCCACATAACATGTTCAGTTCTACCATGAAACGTGATTCCATTAATTCGAATCCATAACGGTGAGCAGGAGAAGTTAATTTTCTGAATATTTTCTTCACCTTCAAGATCCTCAATGAGAATGAGCTGGTTGTCAACGGACCATGGTCTACTATTGAGGACCTTTATTTTGTCTCTTTCATTAATGAATTGAAAGACTAGAAGTCTCGATCCAACTTCCCTTATAGCAATGCAATCCTTCAATCTCCAAATGTTTTGAAATGTATTTTTCATTGCTCCCTGGTTGAAGGGACTATTTGACAAAAATTTCCCTACAATAAGTTGAGACCATCACTTTGAGAGAAACGTGTCTTCACTCTTCCATGTAGCAACTGTCGATGTTTCTTTATCAGTTAAAGAGAGATTCCCCCAGCGATTCATTATGTTTGACTCCATTTGACTGTTTAGGATTAAATCACCCCCAAACACCTTCATGCCCAGGCTGCACAATCACACCCTTTCCCAATCCCCTCTTCGCGAGCAAGATCTCCCCGCCCGTAACCCTGCTCTAGAAAATACTCCTCATTGAACGATCCCAACACCATGCACGAGCCAAAATCTTTATTCTCCAACACAACTCTCCAGTGCAATTGACAACTCCTTCGCACTCCAGTCCTTCGCGAACTCACCCTTCACGAACCCTCCTGTGCGAACCAGCCCTTCGCGAACACTCCCTTCACAAATACTACCACCATTAAAACACCACCGTGAACAGTCCAAGAAAGCACCCTTCCCTCGCGCTCCATCCATTCGTGAACTCACCCTTCACGGACCCTCCTTTGTGAACCATACCTTCGCAAACCAGCCCTTAGCGAACAAACCTCCGCGAACACACCACTGCTAACAGTCCAAGAAAACACCCTTTTCCAGTAGGTCTCTGTGAACCGTAGTGGAAAAGTCGACCCAGAAATGGAGAGGAAACCCCTTGTGAATTAGTCTCACCACCGGTCAAAGAAGACGGTTTGACGATAGTCCTTACCAGTAGAAACTCTATAGTTCATCGGTAAAAATCCACCAGAAAACATCCGAAAATGCGCAATAGAGCTGATGATGAACCACATCCGACACCGCATGCCAGATCCGCCGATGAAAAAAAAAACAGAAATGATGAAGACACAGATCTGAAACGTGGCTCCGAAGAAAGTGTAGCTCCAAAGGATGTAGTGATCTAAAGAACGATAAGCCTAGATCAACAGAACTCACGGTCCGATAGAGATAAAACCATCGCCTCCACTACAAAACATTGGTGATTCGCTGATGAAAATCGGAGTCGAGAGGACTTTCGCCGCTGCTGCGTGCTCACCAAAGCACAAAAACACTAGGATGGCCTAGGATGGGAACACTCTCCAGCAAGAGAGACATATAACCAACTAATATTCTTCTAGGACATCTGATGAATTAGGTGCATCGTTGGAGACAATGTCTTTGGAGGCCTCTCTACTTCCATTAAAAGTTTTTTTTAACTTCACCTTCAATTTTTTGTCAACCTTTTTTTTTGTTTTTGAGAAAGTAATTATTTAATGTAATTACATAGTATTGGTCAATCATGAAGAAAACAATGTTCTTTAAATAAATAAATTCCTATGATTTTGGTATCTACATTCCCTATAATAATACAATATTATTATGAATTAAATAAATTATCAACATTTATTATGTTGTAAGGGGTACTTGATATATTTTCTCAATATAACTGAACATTCATCCAACTATGTATGGTGAATAATTCACTAAGATTAGCTCCAAATTGAGAATGGCTTACAATATTCCCTCTCTCGGTTATATGAGACATACTATCTCTTTATGAGTACCATTCACATTGTGTGTTACAATTCTATTAAAAGGAAATTATTGGATGAACAAGACAAAACATTATGGAATCACAATAAGTTTCACATATATCATATTAAACATTAATAGGTTTCCCCCATTGATATACTAGAGATGTCAACAAAAATGATTCCCAATGATTGGATGGTAGTCTAAGTACTCAAAACCTCCATCTGTTCAATTATCCACACACAGTGGACATATAAGAAAGAAGAAATATTTAAAGTACCTTGACCATGGTAATATGAATGTAGAGATTATAAATATATTCCAAGAATGGAATGGCCAATTTGATCCATTTTTTAGCTATAAACAGTGTCCCCACCACAAGGTCATGACTCTGACTCCATTTAGGGACTCACAGACATAATATAAAAAGACATGGGAAAATGGATATGAAATCTATCAATTGTGATAATAATTAATCTCTTTAAACAAAATTCTAAAATATTTCATTATAATACCCCTATTAAGTCATCAAGAAAACATGTTCAGAGTCTTGTGGGTCATTTTGGTGGGGTAGGACCTATGCCTTTTAAAATAAGTCTCATAGTTATTAGGGGAAATGAAACATGGATAATAATCTATAAATAGAATGTAAATATGTTTATGAAACTATTAATCCAATATGTTCTCTTTCATGAATATTATTTCCTTCACAATCATTGGAGTCCTATCGATATCATCCAATATGAAGGACTGGGGATGAACTCATCATATATCATCCCCATGACATTATCTCCAATAATAAAATAGATGTTCCAATGATTGATGTTAACCTCCCCATGTATTAGGTAAATGAAACGTGTATCTAGAATATATCTACAATAAAATCCCAAAAGGATTTTCCGATTATTGTGTGAGAATGATTATGATACCGAAAAAGGAATTTATAATACAACATGATTGTGATCTTTTTCATATTTGTCAAATCCCTACCTCCCCATAAAATCAATGCCAAATATATACTAAAAGAAAATGGAAATAAATATCCTAGTTAAATTGCTTTCTAGGATGCTCACCTTTTGTATAATTATTCCGGATGTGTTCATATTTTGAGAATAACCATCTCTAGGGAACACCATATTTCCCCCATAATTATGGGAGTATAACCTATGATATACTACAAAGTGATTTCAATCCCATTGATAAATTGACCACTAGATGAGATATGTTCTTAGGGATTATCCTGAGAGTGGTTTATTCACCTAAATTTTTTATTTCTAGGATAGGGTGTAGGTATTCGTACTTCCATCAATAGTCAAAATTTAAAATTATAAAAAATATTCCATAGAAGATAATCTAACATAATTATACCCATATGTTCTAGTTATTAATGATATCATTAGTGAACATATTTCTTTATTATTACTTCAAATACTCAATCATGAAATTAGTTCCCTCTTTATTTATCCAAATAATTTAATTGGGTTCCTATTATATGAAAATAAAATTTTACCTAAATTTCAATGTTACTATATATAATATTAGATAAATTATTTTTTTATTTAAACAGTGTGGTATATATTGGAACTATGTAATCTGTATGGTCCGTTTCTCAGACGCATTGTTATTATTTGAACCAGAATGAATATATACAAGGTTTATGACCAATATATTATGTGATGGTTACATAAATTTCCCACTATATTTTCAATCATTATATGTATGTGAAAGGCCTCCTAAAAACTATTCATTCCATGAATGGTCACATCAAGTTCTATGAGCTCTCAATTCATTCACTAAGAATACCAATGTTAACATTATAAATGAAATGGCCAAATATAATGTTTTTAAAGTTGAACGCCTCCACAAGGATCACATATGGATCATTATGTTAAATTATTTTCCTTGGAATTAGATATTACTCATGTTGATCCAACACCATTCGATAGGGGGGATTTTTAGTTCTCTTCAAATACTACAAAAAATCATGGGAAAGATTAAATGATGGATGTAAGATTGATTACATAACTATAATTTTATATGGATATGATTACATTATGGAAAAAATAAAGGACCCTTTTATAAAAATAATTTAAATTATGCACATGGGAACTATACACGATTTGTAGTCCCCTCAATGTCCCCTAGGATGGATATTTACAATGAGATAGTGTACCTCCAATAAAATTTAAAAGATTGCATTTTTTACAACTATACACCACTTTTGTGACAATGATGTGATAATTAGGGGAATGATAAATGATTACATCATGATATCATATCATTTGAGGCCATTAAATGTTCTTAGTAAATTATCACAAACCTCCTTTTTGTAACATATTTCTAGAAAAATGTTATCCTTTACCACATATAAATACTTAATATCCTCCTCTGAAAAGTCATAAAAAATATGAAAATATATCAGATTAATTTAATACGATCTTTTATGTGGTGATGTATAAGATTTAGAGAAATAATGATATTTAATATCAAAGGAAAAATACAAATGGGGAATTAATGTGATCATTGTTAATGATTTGTATTGTGATGAAAAACAATAAATAACCCCCTTCATGAAAGCTCCTTTAGAAATAGAAAACAGAAAACTTATTCTTAGAGGATGGATTCATACATATTATATCATTAATAAACCTCAAAATCCTGCCCTATATGAGTAGGTGACACTCCCTTCATTATATAAATCAAAGGTTTCTTACTTAGATATTAAATCTTATTAGATGAACATTCATTAAATAAAATTATGATGCATTCCAAAAAATATATAATAATATTGTAATTAAAATTTTAGACACATAAAAAACTATATAATAATATATCTACATAATAACCCATTATTGTTATTAGAACAGTCACCCAAATTAGATATAACATACCTGAAATAAGTTTTTTATCCATGGAAAATGGGAGGATAGTAAGTATAAGTTCAGATGCTCAATAATGGTAAAAATGAAGATGGTAATATTTATTTATGTATAACATGTAAATAAGTGTATTAGAACATCATCCTATATTTTGAAAGCCATAACTAGTAAATAATATATAATAAACATAATTCATAAGAGAAAAAGATGACAAATCATAGTACATGAATCCCAAAGGGATCAAAGAACTTGTTCCATAAGAGTATATCATTTTCATATGATATAAGTTAATTGAATACAAATAACCATAAAAAATAATTTCATTAGTCTATTATCCTTTCTAATACTATAATCATGTCATGTTATAACTCCCCATTACATTATAAACATGTTTATGTTTCACTCCTATCACTATCACTGTTGACAGAGCCCCTAACTAATCTATGTTCACTACCCATTCCAATCATTATTGTCCCCTAGGAAATCAATATTTTCTTAACTAATTTAAGGGATATATAATTATATACCCAAGAATATCATAATTAAAACAAAACATGATTTCCATTGGATCAAAAAATATTCATCAAATCCTTTTATCGTAACTCATGGAAAGGAAATGGATTAAAAAAACATTTCATCTTTTCAAAAAAACATAATCCATTCAAAATTAAAAGGCTTCATAATGGTCTCATCATAATATTAATAAATCATTCAAATAAATAATAAGGATGGTTTCATTGGATAAAATATTCATTAAATAAAAATTACCATTAAAATATGCTATCATATATGAAAATTTTCATTAAAAGGGAGATAAAATATTTCTTAATGAAAACACATTTTTTATTTTTAAATCACTTATTTAAAATAAAAAAATCATAAATTATTAAGAAAAACTATTTTTTGAATATTTCTTGAAATAAATATCATTTAATATTTAAATAATTGAATACTCATGATAGAGGGAAATATATTTCATGGAAAAATTGTTAAACAATGATTCTTTTAACATTTTTGGTAAAAATAAAAAATTTCAATATTTGGAAATTTAAAATAAAAATTAATTTTAAAAACCTTTTTAAAAATTAAAATATACCTAAAAATTAATTTAAAATATTATATTATAATAGTAAATACATTCTTAAAAAACATTTTAAATAATACGTGGACATTGATGAAAATGATTCCAGAGAAAAGGGAAATTGAGTCATTTTTTCTTCAAAACATTTTCTATGTAATTTCATATACCAAAGAGGGTGAAATGGTTCTATTAATTAATATATCAATTAAAAAATGAAGGAGACCAAAATTAATGGGTATTAATATATATTTATCAAATAATTTTATTTAATACAAATTCAGGCTTTAACGATCCCAATTAAAATAAGATTGAATCATACATCCTTTAACAAAAGTATTTTCTTGATTCATATGATTTTGAAAATTATGTATAATAAATACTGATTTATTATAAAAATAATATGAAAATATAATCATTTATATCATCTTATATTTAATTTACCTATAATTATCACTCATTTATTTAAAATTCAATATTGAAAAAATTATTCTATGTGATAATTACTTCATTTTTCATGCATGACTCGATTTGGATATTTAGGTCCATGTTAATTGATATTGTTTCCAGAATCTTCATAATTTTTAAAATATAAATTTTATCAAATATTATCATAATATACAGTTTAATAAAAATTCTTATAAAATAGTGGTGAAAAATGAATTACATCACTTTGTGGAGACGAGAGTCCGTACATATGCACTAGGGATGTTTCCACTTTTCAGTGGATAAATAATAAAAAATTTAATAATAATTAAAATTTTCATATATATATAATTTTATAATTAGTATTATATATATTCATTAAATATATAATTATAATACACAATGTCATGTGGTGATGAAAAATAGAATGTATCGCTTCATAGAGGTGGTATTATACATGTATGAATGTGTGATGTTTTATTTTCACATAGGATAGAAAGGTGGTGAATAATGGTTTTGACATAATAATTATAACATATTAGTATATTTGTTTTAATATATTTACCATGTTATTATGGGTAAAATATATTTTGATGAATTAGAAGAAGAAATAATATTTAAAGTACTCGTTAGAGAGTAATACCTCATCATTGAAAAACCTCAATAAACATAAATTCTAATACGTGAATAAATAATATTTTGGAAATAATATAAGGTACTGGTTATGTGGAATTAAGATTATATGGTATTATGGTATGTCATGTATGGTCTAGAGTGCCTAAACATTATGAACACTATAGGACAGGAGGTTTCCATTTATAAGTGAGTGAAATGACACACTTGAACATTCATAAATGTTTTAAAGAGAATTTATATCATATTCATGTCAACTAGAACAAAGGAGAAATAAATTAGATAAAAAAGTTATAGGGTTTAAATAAACTCAAATAACAACATTTATACATGTTATGGATACATTTTGAGACTTATATTCAAGATATTAAGCATTAAACCCATTTTCTCACTAACCATGATAACATAAAATTATACCATGATAACATAGCTATATATATAAAACTAAAAGGACCTTATAAATAAATTATATATTGATGATCAAAATATGGTAACCATTTTATCAAATTAAATTATTTTAGGTGGAATAATTTAAGTATAAGAAAAAAACACAAACCCCTTTTAAATTATTTTTTATGAAAATTACTGACTTACGATGAAAACCCACTACACTATGAAATAATGTAAAAATTTGGTTACCATGTCATTTTTAATAATAATATAATATTTTTTTATATCATTTTTAATCCAAAATTTATTTAAATATTACAACAAACCCCTTTGATACATAAACTCCAATTAATTTTTTACATTGAATAAAATATCAACTATATTGATAAAAAATTATTATTTTTTGTTTTGAAATTGAAAATAAAATTTTAACACTTTTATTACATATTTTTCTATATAATGTTTTAAAAAGGTATTAATTTATTGTGATATAAAAATAATGTGATAAACATGATAGTATTTTAGAAAATATTTATTTTTATTATTGATCGAAAAATAATCTATTTTAGAAAAATATAAAAAAATAAACCTAATATAAATATGATATGATAATAAAAAAATTATATCATTTCATTTATATTATATTTTATAAAGTGGTGGAATTAAATTATAATAATCATAGAAAAATTATATTGAAACAATTTTGGGGCATGAAATTGCATTATTAAAAATTTAGTACAAATTTGTCATTAATTTATCAACGGATTTTCATTATATTAATAATTTATACAGATTTGTTATTATTGGGGTTCTCAAATAAATTACTATAATTTTAATTGCTATTTTATAATTGTAAACATCAAAATAATAATATTTTTATATTATGTAACAATTTTCTTAATGTAAGGTATTTCATGTTAAGAATGATATCATTAAAATGAAATTTTCTATAGAGAAATATTTCCAAAAATAATGGTGTGTTACAGTCCACCATCCCTACAAAAAAAATTTCCATGGTATTCTTCCACTAAATTGTGTTTTAATAACGTGTCACTTGTAGCTATTCTAGAAAAAAATCATTACCCTTCCAAAATCTATAAGTTTTCTCAATAGATGGGTTTTCATGACTACCACCATGGTGAACCACTAAATCATCACATCTAGGTTTTTTGGAATAGAAGTATTAGAGTGGAGATGGTTGATACCACAGTTCAGTATCTAACTATTATGCACATCTCTAGATCCTTGTCCCATATTTTCAAATTTTTTTATGTGAAGTGTGATGTGCAGTCTATAGAATGGTTGTTGAATGAATTTGGTTCCCACAATCAAATCTCTTCAAAATGGATCTATAGATTTGATGTTAAAGCTATCCTTAATTTCTTGGAAAATAAAGGTGGAGGTTTATACCCAATGATGTATTGTTTGGATTTTATAGATCTATATCTCATGTTGGACTTATGGACATTGTCTTCACTAACAACTTTTCACTTCCTTAAATAACCAAAATGGTTACTAGAAGATATTACATCATTTGGATAGATGATTCTCTAATATGAATTTTATCTATATGTATATTAATTGTTCTACCTCCTACCTTTTTGGGATTTATCTGATCATTCCTTATTTCATATTAATTTTTCTAATCGGGGAGGCATCTGATGTTTCTTCATCGTCCCCAACTACTGTCCCTCAGATCCTAGTAATGTTTTTGAGGCACGTTCCTCATGGGAGGAACGAATTAATGGAAGTTCATGTATTATCCTTCAAAACAATCTTAGGCACCAGAAAGGGGGCCTTAAAAATATAATAATACGAATCCCTTACACTGTATTACATTGGATTCTCTCTCAGAGTATATTTATCTCCACAAGTTTTATCACGAGGATGTCTGGGATGATGTGCTCTTAGAAGCTCTTATGATAAAAAATACCAAACTCTATAAGATTCTATTGTATCATGATATGGGGGATTTGTCTTTATCTGGGGAAATATGTCTCAAAGTGAAAGATTGTAATACATCATACATTCAAGATTTCATTAAGGAGTAGAGATTCACCATCATCCCTAATATCCATCAAGAAGATGAATCATACTATAAAGACCCAAATGTTTTTGAGAACATTGATGATGAATATTTTTAATTAATACATAATTATTTTAATTCTTTATTTCATAAGAGTTACCCAATATATAATGATGACATCTTCGATTCTATTCTCCAAGTGGTGACTGATCTCACCAATTCTATGCTTGAGGGAGATCCCCAATAAAGTGAAATATTGTTGGATGTGAAGTTCCATAATCTAAAGAGTTTCGCTAGACCGTAAGGATTTGAATTTCATTCTACATGGATATTTGGTATTTGATAAAGAATGATCTTATTATATTAATCTAGGATTATTTTTTTGGTGGATGTCTTCCTCAAGTTGCTAGTTCTACTACACTAGTGATTATTCCCATGGTGAAGTACCCCTCCTCTATTAGTAATATGTTTCCCTATAGTTTGTGAAATTTCAATTACAATTATCTTTAAATAAGTCTCAATAAAAGTCTCTATGCCATTCTTGCTAGTTAGATATTAAGGGAGAAACATTGCTTTATCTAGGGATTCACTATTCAAGTTTCCATCATTATTGCACTAGAGATGATAGGGGATATTAATTCAATGTCTCCAGAATTGAACATTTTCATCAATGTTGATATTAACTAAAAATACCACTAGATCAAAAGGAATTTCATTATCAAGGTTATTAGATTCATGAGATTCTATATTTAGGTCTCTGATAACCTCTTCAAATCCCATAGCTCCACATGGCTCACTATTTATTTCATGTGAAAGATGTCTAGTTATTTTAGGATGGTTAGGTGGGTGAGGAATGTGGACCCAATCTCCAACAATTTATATTTTCTGGTACATCATATCATAAGAAAACATATTATCCAAATTATTAATTGTAGAGATATTCATCATTTCAAAAGTAGGGGATCTTACAAAGGTGTCCGTTATCTCAATGTCATTGATAAAATTCTATTATTCATGACTGAAAATATAATATCCATGCATTTCATTAATATTTTAATGGGGGACTATTGTAGATATAGAAGAAAATTTATCAACTTTTAAAATTTCAATGTCTACCTTCTGACTACATTCTCAGTAAGATGTTCTATGTTTGTCGAAGACTCTGTGGGAATTCACTGGAGGTCCTTTACCAAGGATAATATGGGTGCACCCATCTCTCACGGAATGATTCATATTAAACATTTAAATGGTCTCATTGATAGTATTCCAAATCACATTAAAAATAAATAAACTGGTTCCTCTCTTTTAGTGGAGGGATTACTCTGGATAATTGTGTTGTTATATCCATAACTATACATGTTCTCTCAGTTTGTAGGATTCCCAATGCAATTATCATTGATATTGAAAAACTCATGTTTTTCATTATTTGGGATACCTAAAATGATGGTAGATTCCATTGGGATTCATGGGTGAGGTTGGCCCGGTCTTGGGATTAGTGCAACATTAATCCAAGGGATGTTTTAGGTACAATGCATAGTATATAAGAAAAATTAGCATGAGAGTCGATTAAAATGTGCAATCTATGGGGAAAATTCATGAAAAAAATTGATTATGATTTATGTAATCCCTAGGTGGTGGTATCTGGATTTCACATCTTTATTAAAGGACACATCCATATTCTCTTGAACAATGACCATTGGATCATTGGATGACGAGAAATTTGTTTTTGGAGTCACAAGTCTGCTGGATATTTACATTGTTTCCCAGGTTGTCTGATACCATATGTATCATTCCAGAAATATAGTGACCACCATAAATATATCAATATTATGTGGAATCATCAAAACTATTCTATTTTTCATAGTATTTACTAAAATATTTATCATGAATTTTGTTTGTTTACATGATCATTGTTTGGAGCCTATATAGTGAAGGTTTATCTTCGTCTCCTGCATGCCAACATGGGGTACGATGCATAAGGGTGTATATTTTATGAAACTGTTTACACACTAAATTTAAATTTATCATTTAGAGTATACATAAACATGTACTCAACCTATATGAGGAGGTCAAATCCAAGGGTATCATGTTGGCTTCAAGGTGAACATGCTGTAAGAACCCTCATATGGATTCCAACACCCAATTCTTCTTTTAAGGATAATGGGATACCACAATATTGAACTAAATTTGTGATTTTAATTATTTTTATCATCATGATATAATAAATTATGTGTTCTCAACCCTTAGATAAAAGTTTCTACAGACAAAAACACTGAGTAGAAGGAACATGTGATTATCTTGATAGAAGGTTACTAGTGTTTTTGGGACGAAAAGAACAAATTCAATAATGAGGGTAGTATTAGATAATGTTAATCCTTCATGGACCAAACTAGATGTTTAGTGGTTGATTATTAACCTTTTTTATAAATTGGTAGAATTATCTTTCTCTCATTTCTATCATTCAATTCCATGGCACCCTCATTCCAGGTATCATGTGTCTAATTGGGGAGACTAGGTCTTCTGCATCCCACCGACCATCAACATCAATCTAAAAGAGGATGTGTCTTGTTACTTGGTTTTATGCATAGAGGATGTCTAGTTGATGATCATGGTGGATCAGTTCTTATTAACCTTAATGCATCCTAGGGGCCTAAAAAATATCTCATTGAATATGAAAATGCTATGCGAGATGGTATGTAAATTTATAGAAGGGAAAATATGGATATATATTTAGGGGAGAAATACTCCAAAATCATTCTGAACACCATGAAAGACAAATGTGCCTTGGTCTATTACATACATTATACATCATTTCAAATATTTTATCAGTAAAAATAATACCTTACTTCACACTTTTCTAGAAGAGAACTGGGCTAATAACAACATGGCTTCAAGAGTTCACCATGATAACTCATGTAATTATTATTCTATAAATGGCTTTGTTCCTCATTGATGTGTGGATATTATAAGGTTCAATGAACTATAGATCCATAATTTTATCCCCTAATGATATTTTCATGGTTATTTATATTATATAAATATTAAAAAAATTTTGAAAGGAAAATAATTGAATTATTTGACATCTTATGGTTCCCACATAACTTATTGAATTTTAAATCTTTTCCAAAAATAATTAACCAAATTAGTTTTCTTGTTTTCTT
The DNA here is from genome assembly GCA_963277665.1 of Viscum album. NCBI lineage: Eukaryota > Viridiplantae > Streptophyta > Magnoliopsida > Santalales > Viscaceae > Viscum > Viscum album. Next base: position 1,380,999,504 of record OY728152.1, read on the forward strand.
GAACTTTTACTCCTAAATGTAATGTCTCAAATATGTTTTCCTCATTAGGTACATACTTCTCTTTTTATATAAAATATATGTTTACTACATGTGAAGTATCAGTCATGTACTTCCTCATGTGATGTATTTGAAAAATATCAAGATCTTGAGAGAGGTTCAGTGGAAGTGATAATGGATAATAAACCATCCCTAATCGATCAATAATATCTAATTGGTCAATATAAATAGTGAATAAAATTCAATTCATTCTGAATTTCATAACCCTAGTACCTAGCTAAATTCATTATAATACCTTATCAGTAAATTTGAATTCTATATTTCCCTAAATATTATTATAATAACTTTTTTGTTGACTCTCAGATTCCTTAATGTGATGTTAGATAGCTTTGAAATTGTCTACCATTTTCTTTGTTAGCTTTTGTTCTAGTATTTTTCCTTCAAAAAATAAAACCCATCATTTTATTATTCTTTATATCCTTACATAGAGGTTTTCATATGGAGGAATTAAAATACTCAAGTTAAAGATATTGATATATGAAAATTTTATTTGGGGATGATTTTGATCTGAACAACCATTGAAATTTTGGGAATGCGTTACCAAAATATTATTCGGGGATTGAATGGTCCTATTGGATTGAAAACCTGTTAGAGTATGATAAGAAGTTTTGAAACACATATATGTACTAAAATGTTTATTAGTACTTCTCTTTAACATTAAGGAAATACCTATATCTCAATCATTTGAAACATTGTGTTTTAGATCATAAAATCTCACCAATTTCTTAATGTATAACACAGAAATTTGATCACCTAGTTAAGTTTTCATGATGAATATGAACGTTCATAGAATTATAAGGTAATTAACAATATCCGAAATAAAATTATTCAATTTATACATTTTTTGAGTCCAATGATGAAATACATGGTTATGTTTTCTGATATCCATTATTTTATATATAATGATTATGAAAACACATTAGAATTCATCCTCTCAAATATAACTTACTACGATACAATGAATTGAGTTATATGCTCTTCAATATGTATCTTCTGGTTTTCTAAATAAATATTGTTTTTTAGATATCTATACATATTCATATTTTTATGATGAAAATAGAATAATTAAATATAAGCTTCATCAAATAGCTCCTTCTTCAAATATGGATTGGATTTGACACATACTATGTTCTTTAAAACATATTATAACATCAGAATCTAGGTTTAACTCAAGTACATATCACATTATCTTTTTTAGATCTATATCTATCTTAAATTAATATTTAATCCTTACATGGATGGATTTTTTAATACTTATATGATAAAGAAAATATTTCCCCTCTTCCTTTATAATTTCAAGGTCATTCCATTGCAAATCTAGAAATATTGGACCCTTTTTTATTAACACCGTAGTTGAAATAGAAATATCCTCTTGACCCATAGAATGTTCCTCCTTTCCCCATTTCACATCGTGGTAATTTGTTGTGTAGTAATAAAATTTATTCAACTCTAACCCTCTTATTTGGCACATATAATATACTTTTTTGTGAATATTTCTATTTATATAATAATATTAATATATATTTATCAATTTTATATATAAAGAAAATTCATCTCTCTATTTTTTTAAAAAATTGACACATATAACTAAAATCATGAGTTGGGTAATTTTTCTCAAGAAAATTATATAGGACTGATGCATCATCTATCACTAATTCATTTATCATGAGTACTAATCCCAGTTACTTCTTTGATGCATCACTATTGATCATAAAAACTTATCTACTACAAGGTAGTTTACGTGTTTGTCCACATAATAAATTTATATTAATTACCTTTAAATTTTTCATACATTAATCTATATAATGGTACATTTATCCCTTTTGAGTTAACATGAACAGTAGATTAGATAATCAATAGATATTCTCCACAAAGTGTAAAAAATATCCAACCAATCAATGAAAACTATGATTCTCAGTCCTAGTGGTTAGTATGGTGAAATTCTTAATGACTTCTACATATTTTGGATCCAATTATATACCCTCTCTTGAGATTATATAACCTATAAAATGAAACATTATGTAGCAATAACCCACTCCCAGAATATTTCTCATACAAAATCTCCTTATATAATCTATTTAACATAATCCTAAACTGATTTTATTCTCCTCCATTATCATAGAATATAAAATAATTATATATGTATATATATATTACTAAAACAATTAATCTATAAAACTCTATTAAACAAATACATGAATATATTAGTGGAAATAGTAATACCAAATTGCATCACTATAAATTCACAATGCCCATACCTCCTACCAAATACTATCTTGTACTGGTAAGCATATTCTAAACTGAATTGATAGTATCTAGAAAACAAATAAATTTAGAAAAAGTATTTATAATCTCATAATTGATCAAAAAAGAAAAGATATGGGGCCTAGGATAATTATTTTGTATTGTGAAGTTGTTCAATTGCAAGTAATAGATAGAGAATAACAAATATACAACATTATTCTTAATTAAAAAAACAAGTTCACCACATAATGACATAATGAGTCCATTAAATACCTTATCAATATTTCCTTGGTGTTTCTTTTTCAAATACTAAAACCCAATTTGTCATATATATATTGAATTTAAAAATATCATAAATAATAATTAACATCAGTATTAATATAAAACATCACACTAGAGTCACATAATCCATTGAAGAAAATGATTAGTGTATTAGAAAATTGTTACATAAAAATCCCCTTTTATATCCCATGAAAACATTTTCCAATAATTTTTCACTCTTTTTCACATTACTATATATCCCACATGACAAATTGATCTTCTTAAAATGGTGAATGGAAACATAAAAATGTGGTGAAGTAAATCACCAAGTAATAGAGAATACATATCATAAATTATTAAATTGTAAACATGAGAATAATTTGATGAAAACATGATTAACTAAATAAGATATCATAAGGACATGCTTGATAATAACAAAACATTATGGATACACATAAGATCATAAAATGAACATTAATAAAACATAATAGAAAATAAATATAACATATGAACACGATATAATGTGTCAGATACTTGAAAATGAATAATCCTAAAGTCATATCATTTTTTAGGATGCAAATGCATCATGAATATTATAATAACATGGTAAAAACAGGTAAGTGAGTTTTAGCATGATACATTTACGAATTTGTAACTTCAAAATGAATAAGTAACCATGAGTGAAAAAAATCCATTATCCCAATTCTTATATGAACCAAATCATTATTTAAACAATAAAAAATATGAATAGTACATTCAGTCCCACACATATTTGAACAACCCCATTATGTCCAATGTAGAAAATGTATTTAAATACAAGATTACACCAACACATTATAGAGTGATATAAGAACTCACACATCATCACCCGTACACATGTGTTCCACTTAAAAATAATCGTCATGATAAATTAAACAACAATTGGATGGATTATTGGAATGATTAAACCTAAAACCCTAAATGGAATTATAAGATCAAAGGATATGACAAACAAAATATTGAAAAGGGTTTATAATGTAATAAAATATAAATCATCAATTAATGATAGATTGATAATTCAAATAGAGTAGGATCCAAATCATTAATAGTGTTTTATTGAAAAAATTTATATTCCTCATTGTAAAAGTCATTGTTATGAGACCGTTTTACAATTTATTCCTTTGTTTCGTAGATAAATGATAATAATAACATACATGAAATAGAATTTTGATCAATAAAAACGTTTTCCCAAAGATAATGAATTAATTGAAATCAAAATTGATTGTATTTGAAAAGTTAATTTCAATAATAAATTTTATAACTCAAATAAAGGATTTTGACTAACTACATATATTACATTTACACTTGACTTCGATGGACCTTTTTAACCTCCAATTTCATAAATATAAACATATTAATTACTTCATTCATAAAATTATTCTTAGTTAGTTATATTCGAAATCTTCATAAATAAAAATTCTTTCCATGTAGTAGATTATTATTTCTCATCTTAATATCAACTATTAGTAATTTTACCCATTTTGAAATAGGATCATAAAGGTGGTGCTTATATTGATTTATCACTAAATATCAATATTTACAATATATTAAGGGTTAAGGAATTTATGATTTATTGGGAATTATAATAATATAAATCCATTACATTGTATTTATAGTCATGTTTCAAGAAAATTAAAATAGTTAAGTACTAGTTTATTGTTTTCATTTGATATTAATTGATTAGATTATAACGATAGATTCATATTTTATTATTTAATAAGAACCATAATAATAATATATTAAAATGATAAATATTAAATTTAATTACTAAAAATTATCTGAAACCATCCATTTATATATGAGAATGAAAAATGTAACATTTGTTTCAAGGAGTCGGTTGTCTGATCAACTCACGATTCAAATTTTCATTTTCTTACTGTAAAAAATGAGAAGGTGATTTATGATTATACCATAATTAGAAAAACTAAAATATATAATATTTTATACCAATTATTCCATTTTAACAATGGGAAATTATATTTTTATAATTATAATATAATATAATGAAACATAAAAACAAAGAATATTTTATGACCATAGGCCTTGCTTCTTAGATTATCACATTTGCAAAGAGTATTAACCCTATGGGGGTGTTATTTTGGGATGAAAAGAACCTCATTAAGGTTGATAAGAGTTAATATGTTTTATTTATGTATATTATGGGATTAAATATGTTTTTTTTGATGGTATATGAGAAATGGGTTCCCATTTTATATGTGAAAATATGACTTTTTTAATACCCAAAACTAGTAAACAATGGGAAGCATCATCCAAGACATGTGCCTAAAAAATTGATAAACAAAGGATTTTATAAAATATAATGTCTCTAAAAACTTCTAAATCTCAAAAATAAAAATTATGAATCATCTTATTTCCATTACCTCTATCGTTAATCACTTTTATCATTATAGTTTTCACCAAGGTAATGGGTTTTTACTAAGGATGTTTACCCATTAAGCATAAAAATAAAATGAAAAATATTAAATAATCTAGATCCATATAATGTAAATATAAAATCCAATTTACAAAATAATAATCCTTTTTTATTTATGCTTTATCACAAAAAATCCAAAAACCCCATTTTTATATGTTTCTTTATATGAAAAAAGATTTCTAATATGAGTAGAATTATAAATGACATAGATTTTAAATAATTCAAAATAATAATTAATATTCACATATTTTTTATTTTAATATAAAATATATCAATAATTCATTGCATCATGATATAAAAAATTAAATAAAATAGTTGAAAAAACTGTTTTAATGATAAAAAAATATAAATTTTCAAAATGTGGTGCATGGGTTCATAAATGAAAAAAAGTATATCAAACATAATTATTAAACAATAAAAAATATAATTTAATATTAAAAATTTACAAAAAATTTCAATATATTCATATAATGAAATAAATTCAAATAAGTGCATTTATTAATAAAATTGGAATTTTCACTATTCATTAGAAAAATATATATTTATAAGTAATTTGAAAAAAAATAAAATTATGATAATATTTATATGATAAATACAATAATGAAATTAATTTTTTAAAATTCAATTCCTAAAATTTATAATCATAAAATTAAAATAAAATCATATAATATCATATAAAATTCATTTTAATATGAATTAATATTTTGAAAAATTAATTATTAATTTAAAATTCATAGAAGTCCTAAATATATCAAAAACTAAAAATACTTATGTTTTGGAATTCATTGTTATAAGAAGATAAAAATTACTTGTTTCTTATATGTACTAATATATTAAATATATAAATTAAAGTTGGTTTTGTTTTCCTCATTCTAGTTATATATTTATTTATATATGTTTCATAATATTATTGTTAAATTTTTTTACCTTCTCATTTTTTAGTTGTATTATAATGGTCTATAGCTTTTAGGTTTCATTATTACTTTTTTATAAAGTCATTGAAAAAGATAATTAATTATGGAGTAAAAAATTAGGCCGTTACAATCCTCCACCTTAAAATAATTTAATCCTCAAAATTTATTGATATTGAAGAAAAAATGTGAGGGTACCTTTCCACCACCAGAACACTATGTTCCCATGAATCCTCCTAAAATTGGATTTATCCTTAGATCATTGACTAGATGAATTGTATTTTTCTATATCCCCATATCTCATTAACCATGAATTTACTTGGTTTTTACTCATATAAGAGATAATATTACAATTTCATATCTTCAAAAAATAGCACATGCAAGGGGTCTGGAATGTACATTATGAAAAGTGATATATGGAACTCACCATGAACATGAGAAAGGGGTGAAGGGTCACTATTATATTGGCTACAACCATGAAAGGATCAATTATTTTAAAGGGATAGATCTATATAGGGATTAGATTCCCTTTATTTTCAAGTATCATAACTCGATTCCATGGATATATTTGACGAATCACCTTATCAACAAATATAATCACTAGATCTAATAGATTATTATCTGCATAACTCTTCTATAAACTTTTTTTTGAATTTTATATGACACTTAATTATTTGAACTATCATATTAATTTCTTAGTAAATTCCAGGACCTAGAGGTTTTCTCTATCCAAATTTATCAAATCATATTCAAGTCATTCATATTATCCCATAATTAGCCTCATAATTTTTTTTGTCTAAATGTTATAATAAGAACTATTAATATTATTTGATCAATCAACCTGTGGAATGTGTTGAGAACAATATCCTCATAAATACATCGAACCAGATATTAACATGTCCTATAGAGTTTGAATATTCCTCTCAAATAGGAAAACATTCTAATGATGCTATATAGTTCTACATATCAACTATGTCTTCAATGAATTCTGAGAACTTCTCCATAATCATGGAGAAAACCTCAGATCTCAGTCAAATATATTGGATAGTGGTACTACATATAAACTCATCCCTTCCCTTATGTGTTTCATGAAGTGTTTTTAAGGGATAAATTATCATTAATAGAAATAAAATTTGATGAATTTTTTAAAAGAAAAATTACAACACAAATAGTATTATAACCATTAGATTATTTTTGGAGTCATATGATTAAGTCTATGGATATGTTTTCCAATTTCCATACACGTATATGTAATGGTTTGAACAAACCCGTAGAATATTTTTTTATCTTTAAACTACCAGTATACCAAGCATCATGATGCATATTTTCCAATATCTATTATTATATTATCATACTAGAATATTAATTTTAGACAAATATAAATAATTTTACATATAGTATAGATAGAAAATGATGAGTTATGAGAATCATATAAAATATCCTTATTTAGTTCAGTATTTAATGGGACAGTCATCAAGGATCCAACCTGATAACTACATATTTATCAAAGAATACATTAGAATACTCACTACCCTTTTCTAATGATTTACTTAATAAATCTATGCTTAATTCCCCATTACATTAATATAGGGAATATAATTTAGTTAGGAATGATATGATTTGTCTTCCCGGATTTTGACTTCAAGTTTCATCATCGAGAAATACATGAGTATTGGGTGTTTTAAATCCTCATCATGAATAATCTAGAATATTATTTACTACTGAGAGCATCGAACACCTTATGTGTCATCTATAGGTTTTAATGTATTGGGAGTTTTTAATCTTTTATCGATTCCAATAATCTGCATCAATGATTATTCAATTCTTTATATATAGATATATATTTCTATATCCCGTGATTTTTATACGTATAAAACTTTATTATATAAATATAATTTCAAAAAAACATCAATGAAAAGATAACTTCTCCCATCACTAAATCATTTATTGGATACTTTTTATCAGATTTCATTAAATGTTTTGAAACATATGAGATTAAAATATTATTCTGCCTGAGGACATAATCCAAAGCCATTTGTTGAAGCATCAAATTTTATTTCATTCCTTTTTACACTGTAGGGTAATGTATGTACACATGTATTGTACATGCTTTACTTTAATTTACTAAAAAATTATTTGTATTCCTTTATCTAATGGAACATTACTCCTATCCATGAAAACATGGTTAGTGGATATGATAACTATGTGAAATTTTCATAAAGAAATTTTACTATACTGAAACATGAGAAACCAACATATATTAGTTATAATAGTGGGTCTATGTTATTTATTTATAATCTCATTATTTTATGGATCTACGAATATTCCATTACTTATTATTAGATGACATAATAATTGAACCTTTTGAATCCCGAGATCACATTATCTAAATTTAAAAAAAACATATCATTTCTAAAGTAATGTAGCACATTTTAAAAATTATATCTGTCCTCTTACATTCATTTGAATATTCGAAGATAATATATAACGAAGAACCAAAATTTATCAATATAGTCGAAAAAGGATTAATTAATTCGATTAATTAATAAAACATGGGCATTGAAAATTCCAAAGTGCATCACAAAAAACACATTGTGTCTATACATGGTACAAAAGTCCTTCTTAGTTATATCATACATCTTTATCATTAAATCAAAGTATCCATATCAATGTTTAATCATCTAAATATATCGATTTCCTTTAAGTTGATTGAATATATTATCAATATGGGATATAGAATATTTTTATATTATTCAGATTTTATTAACATTATGATAATCAATTCAATGACACGTAACACCTTCATTTTTTGTAAAAAGGACCATTGCACCCGACTGTGAATCACATAGGATCAGGAAAACCATTCCCAAATTTTCATGTAAATGTGTCTTTAAATCATTATATTTAAAGATAATATTTAAATATAGACTCATTGAGTTTGGAAAGGATACATTTATGGGTTTTATTGAGTAATAAACCTAAATTTATATGGGAAGAATAGATAGATCATCCAAAAATACATTAGTATATTCCTATAAAATGGGAATGTGGAAAATTTTGACATCCTCCCTTATCATTTTATCCAAGACTCCATATTTTTTGGGTACCATAACCCTCATAAATGAATTTTCATTCAGAGGGATTTAACAATAGTTATTTCATAGATACACATTAAAAGGGTAATTTTTTATAAGAATTGATACATTATTATTATGATAGTTTTATATGTTATTTTTTATAGTGATGTGAATCCATACCCAATGATATGTCAAAATCAACCAAGGGAAAAAGATTTATATTCATCATAAGAATACTTCCACACATCTCAATAATATAAAATTTTAATATCGTAGAAATTATAATAATGCAACATGGGGTTTTCACAGACCGTACAATATCCATTTCATGGGGTGGATATTTCAAAATAATAGATATATTATTTGATATTAAAAAATATGATATACTGGAATCCAATATTGTATTATAAAATTCAGAAAATATATCATGTGTACCATACATTACTTCATTATCCTAATCAATTAAAACATGAAAACATGGGGTTTTACACCCATCCATGAAAACATGGTTAGTGGATTTGATAGCTATTAGATGTTTTCATAAAGCATTATTAATATACCACTAACCTAAGAAACCTACATATCTTAGTTATAATATTTAGTCTATTTTAATTATTGATAATCACGTTTTTTATTGATCTACTTATATTCCATTACATATTATTACATGACATAATCATGGATCCTTTTGTATCCAAAAATCACATTATCAAAATTTTGACAAAAAACATCATGCTTATAAAGTAATATAGAACATTTTGAAAATTATCTTCATCCTCTAAAATTAATTTTGATATATGAAAAATATATATAATGAATAATGGAAATTTATCAATATAGTCTAAAAAGGATTATTCATTCAATTAAGAAAACATGGGAATTGTAAATTCCAATGTGCATTCCAAAAAACACATTGTGTCCATAAATGGTAAAAAAGGCCTTCTTAGTTATATCATACCTCTTGATCATTAAATTAATGTATCCATATCGATGTTTAATCTTCTAAATATATTGATTTCCTTAGAGTTGATTTAATATATCATCAATTTGAGATATAAGATATTTTTATATTTTTCAGATTATATTAACAATATGATAATAAATTAAATGACACAAAAAACCCTCCTATTTATAAAAAGGACCATTACACCCAATTGTGAATCACAATGGATCATGAAAAACATTGCCTAAATTTCAGGTAGATGATTCTTTAACTCCTTTTATTTAATGGGAGTATTTCAATATAGACTCATTGAGGATGGCAAGGATACATGTATGAGTTTGAACGAATAGACAACCTAAATCTATAGGGGAAGAAAACATAGTTCATCCAAAAATACATTAGTATATTCCTATAAAATGGGAATGTTGTAAATTTTGAAATCCTCCCTACTAATTTTAGACAAGGCTCCCTCGTTTTTGGGAACCTTAACCCACATAAATGAAATTTCATTCAGAGGGATTTAACAATAATCTTTACATAGATACACACTAAGAGGGTAATTTATTATAAGAATGTGTACATTATTATCATGACATTTTATATGTTATTTATTCTAGTGAAGTGAATCCATACCCAATGATATGTCAAATTCAACTATGGAAAAAACATTTAGACTCATCATAAGTATACTTCCACACATCTCAATCCTAGAAAACTTAAATATCATAGAGAGGATAATTATGCAACATGGGGTTTTCATAGATAGTACAATATCCATTTCATGGGGTGGATATTTCTAAATAATAGATATATTATTTGATATTAAAAATTTTGATATACTAAAATCAAATATTGTATTATAAAATCTTGAAATGATATCTAGTGTACCACACATTACATTATTATCCTTATCAACCTCAGAGGATGTGGTCACAAATTCATTTTGTTGTTACTTTTTTATAGTAGTAGTATAGGCTTTATATTTTTAACTGGATATGGGATGTAGAATTGATTTAAAAAAAATTTTAAACTCCTTGAATTTTATGCATTTGTTTTGTGGGTAGATCATTATTAGAGGGATTCTTCTCTTTTGTGATAGTAATCCAACTATTATCCTTTATATGATAGTTGTAGGACCATTTTCATGCCATAAAACACATAACATTCATCATGAATCACATACTACAAGAACCCAAGTTCTTCGTCCCACATTTATTCCTTGTATGAAATTGGGATAATTCCCACCATGTGTCTTATCATTGGTACATACATGATTCTCATAATGTCACAGTTCTAGGAGCCGCCCAGAGGTGCCCCATACCCAGTTGGTCACATGGCCTCAAGTGAATTTAGCCAAACACTAGAGCCTGCCAACTAGAAGCGAGGTCAATGGGTGTTATAGTGGGGAAACTATTCCCTCATTGGAAGAGTAACACATCAAATATAAATAGATAACAATATTAGAAGTAGTAACAACATGCAATAATTAAACAATGGACGTAATAAACTACTAGAGCACACATATATAAATGATGCATAATACATTTTTCTAGGAAAGTAGCCAAAAAAGTATCAATTCTTTAATATTGTACTAAAACCAAGTACGAAGAAAACAAATAAACTCCATCAACATCACAAGCCTCATCTTGGTCCCATGCTCTCCAGCTCCACGTCAATGAAGTACCTGAAGAAAAAGGGTTATTCCCTTATCTAGACCTACTACAATATAATCGTTTTGGTCTCAAATAGTGTGTGAGATGAATCTTTGTAGAAAACCACCCAAATATTTGTGCCAAATAGTTAGTGAATATATATGGTAGGCAATATGAAAAAAAAGCAATAAACATTGAAGTACTAAAAGTAAACAATCCTATAGTTTAAATTACATCCATTTTCATTTATTAGTTAACCAAAAAACAATCATAAGTAACTTTCTAGGAAGTAATCATAGCCCAACCCCTCTTGTTCAATCAATCAATACCATGGAACCCTCTGTGAAGTACTCAAAGTCTAACCTATCTATTTCAGCTTTAGAAAAGACTCTTTGAGGAATAACTCACCGTCAATTACCTTTGTGGTCTCGTATCAGTAACTATAGACACTCTGGGGAAGCACTCAATGTCCAATCCCCCTGTGATATCCTAACGAGGAACTAAAGACACTCCGAGGGAGTAAAAATTCCATCTCCCCATTTGTCTCACAATGTAAATGTAAACAGACTCTTTGGAGAAGCCCTTAACATACATTCTCTCTATGGTCTAGTACACTAGTTTCCCACATCCCTATGTAATCAATTGTCTACAAACAATATATGGATGCCAAAGTGAACCTATATAACTAATTGGAAAAATAGTCTACAGTATCTCACAACATTTAAAATACATTCTCTCTATCCAAACAATTCTAGGAATGGAAAACATTGTAGTCTAATATGAAAGGCTAGACCAAACAATCAAAATAATGAATATAGGGTCAACACATCCATAGTATGGAAAATAACCCCATTAACAATCATAAATCCTCTACTCAAGAACACATGTCATAGTAAGAAATAACATGGATAATAACCATAAACATTCAATACCTATAATCGGGGTATTAGGAAATTTTACACATATAACTCAAAGACTAACTACAGAAAGTCCCAAACCTCCTACCTCAACGTTGTATGATCGATATAATGGAATTCCGGCCTTTGAATCGACCTAGAATTCCATATATCTACAAATACTCTAAAAAAGTTCAACCAACGATAAATCATAAAAGAAGAGGAATCCATAAAAGCCCATTTTGAACAAGGATGAGATTATCGTGGTGATTCCAACACAATCGACGACGGTTGATTCAGAGAATGGATGGCGAGTTGAGGGATCGGAGAAAAATTGTCAGCCTAAGATGCACCAGGACAATGCAAGTAGAGAAAAAGGGTATTCTATCGATTAGACGTGACCCCAGTATGTTTAATGAAATAAAGAGAAAATACATGGGGTTCTCTTCATGGATACATGACATGTACTTTATTTAACCGGCCTCCACTTTAGGTGGTCTCCAATTCACCCAACACAGTCATGTACTCAACCGTTATACGGTCTGTAAATGGTCACGCAGGTCAACTGGGTACACTACATGTACACCAAGGTACATGTCATGTACTCACTAAACATCCAGATTCTCCTCTTTCCCCAAAAACACTAGAAAACAGGATTTAAACCTGAAAAAAGGTCCAGTTTCTTAAAAACATCCCCCTTAAATAAATTCATCCCAAAATTTCCCTAGCATGGTAGAATAGAAGAAGAATACTGAAAAAACTCTGGCCACTGGGATCATACATTGACCTCCCTCTCCCAAGTCTCGTCCTGTAATCACCTATGCTACCATATCACTCGTACAAAAGGAATAGACCAGCCAGAGAGAACCATTGTGATGCAATAAACAATTAGGATATTATGGTCATCGAATGATGAATTCACCTCCAACCCAACCTCCTCGGATAGAAGAACATTATATGGGTCAGAGAATTAATGATGTAACTAAGAAATGTAGAAAAAATTGGGCATATCTTAGTACCTCTAAGGTAACTTCAACCGATATGCAACTAGCCTGACTCTCTCCAATACCTCAAATGGCCCAATGTATCTCCATGAAGGATTATCCTATCTCTTAATTCTACTATGTCCCAACCTCATTGTGACACACAGGAAAACCTGATTTTCGACCTCAAACTCCAGATATCATCTCCATCGATCAATATAATACTTATTCCATGATTCTGTAGTAGCCATCCTCTTCCTAAAAAACTCTATCATATTGGTGGTCTCCTGAACTAAACGAGGCCCCAAAATAGCTACCTCTCCTACTTCCATCCAACATAGGGGTGATCAGTATGGCCTACTGTATAAAACCACATAAGGATCCATATGAATAGTTTCTTGAAAACTATTATGTAGGAAAACTCCACAAGAGGTATGTGTTTCTCCCTAGATCCTCCAAATTCTAGGATGCATGCTCAAAGAATGTACTCCAGCACTTGAATCATACGCACAGATAGTCCATCTGTCTAGGGATGGTAAGCTATACTCATAATTACTTCGTTACCCAAAGCCCATTGTAATCCCTTCCAGACTCGAGATATTAAATAGGCGTCTCTATTAGAAACAATGGAGTTAGGAACCCCATGCAGACGCACTATCTCCTGAATGTACAACCTTATTAGCTCATCAACACTGAAGGTCTACTTGATTGATAAGAAGTGAGAAAACTACATGAGTATATCAATGAAAACCCAAACTCAATCACTCCCTCATGGTGACCTCGTAAAACTGGTCATGATGTCTATCACAACATCAATCCACTTCCACTCAGGAATGGGAAACTAATGCAAAAGAACTGGGGGTCACTGATTCTCTGCCATCACCTACAAATAGGTGGAACACCTCATGTCAAACCTAGTAACATCTCTCTTCATACCTGGCCACCAATACTGGCTAGTTATATCTCAGTACATCTTGGTGACACAAGGATGAACAACCCAAACTGAGGAATAGAAATGCCGCATCAGCTCCTCATGTATGTCTGCTTACACCCATACACATCCATGAAAACTCAATATATCATCCTTGACATTGGTCCATCCAAGAATAGGGTCCTCCCCTAACACACTCTCTCGTATGATTAGGCCTCTTGAATCTAATAGCTTCCTTATTAGCAATCGAAAAAGCAAGATATAGTTAAAAACTATAGAAGAAAGAAGTGCCGTCCCTATTTGTCAGGAACCTCCAAATGCATATCATAAAACAAAGACAAAAGATGCCACTCACTACTGGCCTCCTGAACTACCATTATCTGAGTCCTCATACACAATGCATCAGCTACTGCATTTCCTTTCACAGGCGTGTAGGCATGCTCCATGTCAAAGGACTAATGGTACTCAACCCACTTTAACTGTCTCAATTTCAGTTCACGTTGAGTGAAGATATACTTGAGACTTTTGTGGTTGGTGAAGACCAAAAAATGCTCTCCCAGAAGATATTTTCTCCAACAGCGTAAAGCATGAAAAACTATAACTAAATGAAGATCGTGTGTTGGGTAGTTCCTCTCATGTAGCCTCAACCACCGAGACCCATATACAATGACTCCTTCCACATGCATAAGCACATCTCATTTCCTGATAACTGATTCATTATATTAAACTATATAATTATTGCTCGACACTAAAAAATCTAGTAACGAGGGTGAAGTCAACCTCCCTTTCAGCTCAAAAAACGATAACTAACAAGAATATGACCCAAAGTACTTTTCACCCTTATTATTCAGGCCCATCAGTGGCACTTCTTGGTGTGAAAATTCATGTATAAAATTCCTATAGTAACAATTTATCCCTAGAAAACATTGTACCTCAATGATGTTCTTTGTCTGCTCCCATGAAATTACTACTCTCACATTCTCTGGGTGTACTGATACTCCTCACTCTGAGTTAACATGACCCAAGATGTGAATTTGATCCATCCAAAAGTGACATTTTGAAAGATTATCATATAACTGATGCTCTCTCAGTGTACAAAAAGTGATCCCTAGATGGGTTGAATGGTTTTTTTGAGTGTGAGAGTACACCAAGATATCATCCACGAAGTCTACCACAAAAGAATCCATGTTTGGATGGAACACTCGGTTCATCACTGCCATGAAAACAACATGTGCATTTATGAGAAAGAATTGCATAACTAGATACTCAAATATACCATATCTTCTTTGAAAGGCTGTAAGAGGTATATCAGATGGTATAATACGCAACTGATGATAACTGGATCTCAATTAAATCTTTGAGAAAACCCGGGCTCCTCAAATCTGATCCAAGAGGTCATCAATCCTCATCAAGGGAAATCTGTTCTTAATCATAAATTAGTTTAACTTCTTATAATCCAGACACAGTTTGAGGGTACTATCCACCTTATTCACAAATAAGATAAGAGACCCCCAAAGAAATGTTCTGGGTCAGATTAAACCCTTTTCTTGCAACTCACCCAATAGCTTCTTGAGCTCTTGTAACTCTGGTGTATCCATACTATAAATAGAAATGGACACTAGTACCATTCTGGGAATGAGCTCAATAGAAAAGTATACCTCTTTCTATGGAGGAAAACCTGAAAAGTCCTCTATAAAGAAATATCTAAAATGATCCACCACCAGATGAAACTCAATCTGTGAAGTCCCCTAGTCATCCAGATATAGAATATCAATCTAGGCTATAACTCCTCCCAACCCATGATGCTCAGGTCCCGCTCTACTTTCCATGACATCTCATTCACCCTTATGAAGAAATGAACCCCCCTATGGTGATAACAGTCGACAATAGCCTAGAATAGAACTAACCTGTCTATTATAAGAATGAAACCAAAGCCCGTCATCTGGTGGACATAGATGTCCCATAAGAAGTGACACCCACAAACCTCTAGAGGGCACTCCTTGAACTGATGTACAGTTGTATTTCGATCCCCCAATGAAGTTTCCAGCATCAAGACACCAGAATAAGTAAATATACAGAGCCGGTGCTCTCCATAATAGAAACGGATATGAAACTATCCGAATCCCCTATATAAAGAAGTGAAAAAGCTAAAACTGAGGCAATAAGGATCGTACCTCAAACTGTTGAGGTTCTGGGATCCAACTCTTTCTGGGTCTGATCCACTCAAAACATCTGGCCTATATTGCGGCCATGTGAACCAGCCTAACCACTATGAGATGATCCTCTCTATTGTCACTAAAATCCTAGCGACTGGCTACCACATCCACGACCTCCACCACAACTTTAACGACATGAAGAACTAAAGTTCCCAGACTAATGAAAAACTGGTGGTCCTTCTCTTGTATGAGGAGTTAAAACAGAACCCCTATAAAAAACTACTACTGATAATATCTAACAGAAGCACTGAAGATGCCGCATCTTGTCGGATGATCGACACTCCACCGGGTCT
Source organism: Viscum album (assembly GCA_963277665.1). NCBI lineage: Eukaryota > Viridiplantae > Streptophyta > Magnoliopsida > Santalales > Viscaceae > Viscum > Viscum album. The sequence goes on from OY728152.1 coordinate 1,381,016,441, forward strand.
CCTAGGCAATGGGGCCTCATATGCCCACTCTTCCCACACTGGTAGCACACCACCTAACTTCTAGAAGAAGTATCCTTATTTCTTGGGTCCCTTCACATAGACTCCCTATGATGGATCATGCTGTCAGTAAGATGGGTATGAACTCCGGATGTCGAACCGCCCTAGCTAACAGCTTGAGAATCCATCAGATTGTGCTCCGTGATCAGCGTCTGGTTGACTATAGAGGTGATGGAAGTCAACCTAAAGATGTTCACCTAAGATCAGATGTCATTCTGGAGACCATTCTAAAACTTCATCACTAGAAATATATCATCATCTCCTGGAATTGGTGTAAATTGTTGCATCTCAGTGAAATGAGAAGAATACTCCATAATTGAAAGAGTACCCTCCTCCAGACTCATGAACTCTCAGGCTCAGTCAGACCTAAAAGTCTCTAAGTACAACTAGTCATAAAAGGAACGCTGGAACTCATCCCAAGCCATACCCTTCTAGTATCCCACCAGTGAAATCACATCCCACCACCTCTAGGAAGAATCCTGAATCATATATGTAGTGAGATTCACCCTCCACTTTGTAGGCATCTCTAGATGCTCAAACATAGAAAGCATGGATTCTATCCAAGACTCTGCATCAAAAGGTCTTCCATCCCCTGTGATGATGGGAGTATTCTACTGCTGAAAAATCCACATCAATTATACCATAGTCTGGGTAGGATGTGGTTCACTCCTAAAGGTATTCATGAACCTCGTAAATCCCTCTAATAAATCTTCATCGGCACCTGCCTCTGTGATAACGGCTAGTGCCATAACTTGTACTACAGTAGGATCTCATTGCAGTCCCTAATTATCCATGTCTGGTGTATGATCACACCCCTGTAACTGGCATAAAACTAGAGGACATCTTGGTTTCATGACTCTGTATGGTCAAGCACACACCTTATTTCATGACCATCAAGGACTGAAACATAGAAGTGTAATAAGTGAATAGAAGAATGAATGCATTAATGACTTCCCAAACAGAAATAAATGACATGTTTAACCCCTACATGGCATGTTCCATTAATCCTTCTCATGGGTGTGTAGTCTTGCCAACTCTAATCATGTAACACCCCATACACACATTTTGTTTCCCCAAGACACAATGTAAACTTGAATCGTGTTCCCCTGCCTGAGTTATTCTACACGAAAAACCCACATGGTTCACATAGAACAAGACTACATGGAATGTTTGTTCCAGACACGGTGTGTAGTAGATGAACATCACTGACCCGTGTTGTTAGTCACACAGCCGGTTACATGGATGAATCTACATGACATGTTTGTTTCGTACATGACATGTAATAACAAACCATCATCCACCCATATTGTTCGTCACACGGATGGATACATAGTCTCTACAACATGACGTGTACATCTGGTACATGGAAGGTCCCACAAATTATTTACCAACCCCATGTCTCAGTCCACATAGGTAGTAACACGATTAAGGACCACACGTCATTCAAAAATAGTACACAGTGTGTACTTAATAAAAATAGTCTATTCACCAATAGAAGGATACATGGAATGTATTTATCATTAAATTCCATGTATTATGAGTTTTTTAATACTGTAATCATCAGTAACTACTCTAGAACCTAGAAAACATTTAATGGACATTAAAGTTCCAAATCTTGATTTGTAAGGGCCCATACTCCCCACGAATCAATGCCTGGAATCCTCTACATGTCATAAACTAGCATAATAAAGCAATAATCCACCAAATTCTGGTCCATGAGGGCCCACAACACCTTAAGGACCAAAGTCTGTAATTCATTCATACTTAACCATACATTTTAGCAATACCTGATCAAATAGAAGGTATTCTATCAAGGAATCTATCACAAAAGCATGAAAATCCAGCGCAACATCTTTCACAAAAACATGCAATCAGTAATTCACCCTCAATGGCATGGAATGAATGCATGACATGTGTAATCTATAAATGTTCTATATGATGCATGATATGGAATACCCTCATCTCATCAGGTTATAAAAGAAATATAACATCAATAATATCAATGATAACAGCCCAAAACAAGTGAATCACACAATGGTAAAATATTTTCAACTGTAATAATTGAAAAACCATAAACATAGAAATAATTGAGGTAAATTGCCTTTTCTCAATACATGAGTTAGCTACTCCCAGTCACAACTTATTACCACGTACCCATTTCCTTCATTTTCCTGGATATAGGCTCCAAATAGTATGTCAAGATGTAAATAACTCCTTTGAGACCTCTTTGTAATGTCCCGATTTCGGGATCCACCCAGAGGTGCCCTGTACCCGGTTGGTCACATGGCCTCAAGTGCATTTCCCAAAATGATAGAGGCTGAAGACTACCATTGTGGGCCTTGGGTGTGATAGTTTGGAAACCATGCCCTCATTGACAGAGTAACACATCAGATATAAACAGATTACAATAGCGGAAGTAGTAATAACATTCAATAACTAAACAATGGAAGTAATAATCCACTGGATCACACATATATAAATGATGCTTGATACATATGTCTAGGAAAATATCCAAAAAAAGCCACAATTCTAGAATACAGTACTAAACCCATGCACAAAGAAAACAAATAAACTACAACAGCGTCTCAAGCCTCTACATGGTCCAATGCTCACTATCTCCACAGTAATCAAGTACTTGATGAAAATGGTGGCTTTCCCTTATCTAGATCCATAATAATATAATCTTTTTGGGCCTAAAAGAAAGACCAAAATATGGTGTGAGGCGAATCCCAGTAGGTAACCACCCAACAATCTATGCATAATTTCCAGTGAATATATATGGCCGGGAATTTGAAAAATAAATCAATAAAAAAGGAAGTACTCAATGTAATCAATACGACAGTTTATATTACATCCATTTTCATTTATTTTTTAAGAAACCAATAATCATAAGTCACCCTCTAGAAATTAATTAAAGCCTAACCCCTATGGTTTATTCAATCAAACAAAAGAAACCCTCATGGAAGTACTCATAGTCTAACCACTCTTGTTCAGCTATAGAAAATATACTCTCAAGAAGTACTCAGCATAAATTCCCCTTATTGTCTTGTATCAGTAACGATAGATACTCCGGGGAAGCCTTAACATCCAATTCCCCCTGTGGTCTCATAAAGAGGTACTACAGATACTCTGAGGGAGCATAAAGTCCATCCCCTCTGTGGTCTCACAACATTAATGTAAACATACACTCTAGAGAATTCCTTAGTGTCCATTCTCCCAATGGTCTACTTCACAAGGTTCCCAAAGCCCTATCTAATAAATTGAGCACAAAAGGTATATGGTAGCCAAAGTAAACCTCGATAACTACATGGCTAAACAGTCTATAGTATCTAACAAAATGTCTAATAAATTCACTCCATCCTAACAATAATAGCCATGGAAAACAATGCATCCTAATAAGAAAGTCTAGGGAAAATGGTCAAAATCAAGAAAAAATGGGAAACACATCCATGGAAAAAAGAATAAACCTATTTAAAATAATAAATCCTCTACTCAATCACACAAGGCATAAAAGGAAATAGCAGGGCAAATAACCATAAACATACAATACCTCTAAATGGGGTATTGGGAACATTTTAACATATAACTCAACGACTATCTATGAAAAGGCACAAAGAACCTTCCTCAACAGTGTACGATAGATATATTGGAATCTCATCCTTTTAATAGACCTAGAACTCCGTAGATATACAAAAAAGCTAAAAAATTCAACTGAATATAACTCAAGAAAGAAGAGGATTACATAAACAAGGCTGTATAAAAAGGACGATCATACCATGGAAATTCCAACAAAATCAATGGCGGTTGATTTTGTGAATAGATGGTGAGTCTGGGGCTCGAAGAAAAATCACCTTCTATAGATGCTCCTGAACGAGACGAGCGGAGAAGAAGGGTGTTCTCTCGATCAAATGTGACCCAATTATATTTTTTTATATAAAAAGAAAGTTCACACTGTGTTCTTAAAGGGTACATGGTGTGTACTTTCTTCGACTGGCCTCTACTTTAGGCGGTCTCCTGGTCACCCAACATGGCCATGTACTCAGCCGTTACAGAGTCAGTACACTGTCACCCGTGACACCCGGGTACACAATGTGTACTCCAAAGTACACTGTGTATAATCCATAAACTTCTAGGTTATCATATTTTCCTAAGAACACCAAAATAAGATTCATATTCGAAAAGAAGATCTGGGATCTTACAATACTCCACATTCAATTTCTTTCCCATGTAATATTGAGATTTTACTACATCCATCTCAACCTCAGGAATAAATGAAACAATATCATATAAGATTCCAATGTCTCTTATATATAATTACCTATGAATTCTCATATTTTTTAAAGTAATAAAGATATCAATTTTACTCTCATCATGAGAGATAAAATCAGAGAGCTTCCTCATGAGTCTTGTGTAATTTTCTTCATATAACCCTATAGTATTATCCAAGGCTTTACATTGATTCCCTAAATTTCCATTACATTATTCTGGTAAGATCCTATCAAATATATTAAAATATATCTTCTTGAAGTATTCTAATTTCATATATTATATATCTTATTTTTTAGTGTTTAAAATGAGACACAACCACTAGTGTGAATCGCCTTTCTAATTATATATGGAAAAAACCACTATCTCAAGGACCAAAGACTAAATATTAGAAAAAATATTTTCATTTTCACTTAATCATTGATCATCAACTAGTGGATTATAAGAACCATAAAATGGTAGTTTGTTCCTTATAAATGAATCCATGGGATGTTTCTCCCTTGCTGTATTTTTGGGAGATAAATATGATTTTGGTTAATCTCCAATTCTTCAGATTGTTGGTTGATAATTTTAAAAATATTTTCCATTCTACCATCAGGATCATTTTGTTTCCCAATGGGATAATCTAAACATTTTCCACTACAACCACTATTATATTTGTTTTTTCATGTTCCCTCTACTGCCATGACTATAGAAAAAAATGGGAATTAGTATACTCAAATAAATGTGAGTTTCTAAAAGGGAATTATAAACTTATAAGAAGGATTTCATAAGTGAAATGCTTATATTTTTCTATGAATCCCATATATTCATACATGGTCATCCATAATTGGTTTTTTAAAATCACTATATATATATATATTCAATCCCATAATAATTTATCATAATATAAAATATTAAAAAAATCTAAATTTAAATCATAACTAGTAGAATTGTTTCTAGTAAGTTTATATGGGAAATCTTCTGGTAGAGTGTAATGTTTTTAAAAGATGGATGATTGTTCAATGCTCATATTTTTGAAGAATTACTCTATTCGGGATCTCCTATAACCCTAATCATTTCCATCAAATTGTTGTGGATTTTGACGAATCTATTCATCATTTATGTTCAATACTGCCATATTATAAGAGATTTATCACTAAACAAAGAGGTATTATAAAAGGATAGATGAAATAAAATATGATTATACAAATAAAAATATTAATTATTGAATAAAAATATTAATTTATACATATATTTATACCTTGAAATAGTAAAAATTGACTTTATGTATTATATTGTTGCAATCTATTTTCAATATTAGGTGTTAACAATCATAAATATTTTAAAAAACATTCCTAAAAGAGGGGTTGATCACACATATTATCCAACTATAAATATTTTAAAACAATTAAATATAAATTAATTGATATTTCTAATGTCATAAAGTTTCATTATTTGTTTAAATTGTGTTTTAGTCGTGTTTCATGAAAACAAAAAAGCAGATGAACTAGTTTCTAATTTTTTGTAGATATCGATATATTATATTATGATGATCATTACATATTATTTTGTTAAAAAAGATAAATGATAATTTTATATATTAAATGTAAATATAATATTTAATGATAAAATGTGTTCTAAAACCATCCTTGTATTTTCGTGATGAAAAAAATGAAAAACATTTACTTATGGAGGGAGTATACTTTAAAAAACATGATACATGTTTTCATTTTTTTTAATGTATAATGGATAGATAATTAATGATTGTTCCATTTTTTTAGTAATTTATTAGTATTATAATTATAATTTCATTGCATTTTAATATGTTAAAATTAAATTGTAGAAAGATTAAATGTGTATAATTAAATTGAAAAAAACATAGGTTTATGTTCTTATACCTCACATCTTGGATTATCTTCACTGTAAATGGAATTAAAAAATGGATGGGTGATTTTTTGAGAAGGACTAAACATTAATAAGTTGAATTAATTTTTAATAAAGTGTTTTTTATATTAATGGTGGATCGTTATAATTTCATTGTGTGGTTATATGAGGATAACAGTGACAATATTTTAAGTGAAAATGAGTTCCATTTTTTTAAATACTCAAAACTATTGAATAATGGGAAGTTACTCTCAGGACATGTGCCACAAAAATTCAAAAAATAAGAGACTATATTTAATATAAATTGGAATCAAACCTTAATAATTTTAAAATAAAATAAATTAATTATGTTAATCACTATACCTATAAGGTTACCACCCTTGCCAATTTAGTTTCTAACATAGTAACTAGTATTTACCTCGATGATTATTCTCATATGCCTAAAAATAAAATGTTACTTATTAGATAATATGGACACAATTATTATAAATATGAAATCCAATTTATTAATCCAAAATTATATGTGGCTAAAAAATTATTTTTAACACAAAGTCATAAAAAACCAATTTCTTGAAAAAAATATTCTTATGAAAAGTTATTTATCATAATTTTATAACTATAAATTCAATTAATTTAAATTAATTAAAAAATAAATTTCATAATTAAAATTTATATATTTAAAAATTAATGAAATTATGAAAAATTATTAATCAGGTTATATTTAATTAAATAATAGTTGAGAAAGAGTACTAATTAAAACCCAAAATAAATTTTAAAAATGTTGACCATGGGTTTATAAATTCAAAATAATATTTCAGAATTCTTTAAAATACTATTTAATAAATTATTTAACATTAAAATGATTCCAAAATATTCAATGTATGAATAATAATTTTAATTTTATCAATTTTTTGCAATTAATAAATTCAGGATTTCAACTATTCACCTATTAATTAATTATTTAAAAAAAATGCTAATATAACTATTTTAAATCCAAATAATATGTTTTTTTTTTGAAATATGAACCCTAAAATCGATAATCATAAAATAAAAATAAATTCATAATATATTATGAAAAAAGAAATTTTTATATGAAATCAATATTTTCATATTAAATATTCTATTAAAATTAGTTATAAGATCCAATATTTAAAAATTAAAAAATATCTATTTTATAAATTAAATTTTTTGATTAAGAAATTTTTTTTTATTTTCATAGATTTTCAAATTATGTCAATATTTATTATGGATTTTATTTATTTTTCATTAGGATTATATATATATATATATATATATATTGCATAATTCATTTACTATGGTTTATACCTATAAATTTTAAAGCATTCTTAAAAAGGCCTATATTTGTATGGTTTTGATGTTACGTTTGGAGAAATCTATCTAACATAGTATTTAATTTACATGGGGAAGATAATTTCATTATGGGGACATTCCATATTGAGTCTGTGAAATAAGTGTATCAGTATGTATGAGTTCAAATGAAATCTAAACATCACAATTCAAAGAATCACTAGGAAAAACATGAAAAAAATGAATTAGTAAACTTATGTACAATATGAATATCTTCTATGTTGATTTTCTCCCCATCCATATGAGATGAACGCCCCTTTTGGATTCGAGTTGGCACACATTGAATTGATATAATTTATGTTATATGTACACATTTATCATCGTACTGATTGATGGTCATATGTTTCTTTAGAATATTAAATATGACATCCATTACATATAAATTAATGTTTTATTTCAATAAATAAAGAAATTTTATTCCCAAAATAACATCAAATCAATAGAGAGTTGGAATACATAGGTTTATATGAATCACATTTCTATAAACATCAGTAATTTAGGAATAGTAAAAATTATATTTTATCAACATACCATTTGTATTTGTAACATTAAATCATCAAATAATCATTGAGGTGGTATCTTGATACACTTGTAAAATTATTCAGATAAATGAGTGGGTAGAATTAGAATAAAATAAGGCATTAATAGTTCTAGAGTATATTGTAACTATACCTTTCACCACATTATTATAATACCTCAAATCAAAATTATTGATCATGTGAGATTTCCTTTTTTTCTAAAGGTTTAATATTTTTCTTATATCAATAATGATCATTAAACCTCATATTTTTAAACTATTTTTCATAATTCATATACTCCTTACACTTAAAAAAACTAGTTTGTTGGTGGAGCATTATGTGTTTATTTATCTCCATCTAAACCATTATTTATCTTCGTCTTTCCATAACATCAACATTATTTTTATTTCTACATATAAAACATTTAACTATCCCATGAAGAAAATTTCCGCAATTTCCAACATCATCAAGATTATCATAAATGAACTATCAGGATATTCTCTCTCTATATTTTCTTATTAGATTTACCACAAAAGTTTTTTATTTATTTCATCTAAAATAAATGATTTTTTGGAAATTCCAATGATCCATTTCGACCATAATAATATTTGTACAAATTTATTCATAGCTACTGAATCCCATTATCACTAACCCCCTATAAGTACTTGGTTTTATTCCACTATATAAAAAATAAATCGTGCATTCATGTTGGATGATAATATGAGGTGCATACATCTAAAGCCTGGTAAAATTAATAAAATATATACATATATATTCATCATACATATACTTTAGATCATGAAATTTCATAAAACAATTCATAAGAATAATATGAGGAAAATTTTATTTGTAAAATAATCCTCTAAACACATCCCACTCTATAGAGTCCATTTCTTATCATTTCATTACGTTCTTGATAAGATTTCACCATTTATCTTCTTCAAATTTCAAATGATAAATAAATAATATAATTTTTTTTGTTCTCAACCCTAAAAATTAAAAATTATTTTTTCAATGGTATAGATCCATTATTGAAAAAATATTTGATTAGTGGACCATAAAAAATTTGGTGTTTCCATATAGAGGGATAAAATTTTTGTTTTCCTACATTTATCATATGGATGATTAGATTGATTCATAACATGAGATATTTATATAATCGCAAAAACTATATTTGTCATCCCTTCTTCCATTAAATATTGTTTCTCTGGTTGATGCTAAATCCATTTTCCATAAAATCTAGTATCAACATAGTTTCTTCAGGTTTGAGGCACTAAATAAAACTGAAAATCATATTGTGAGAAAAAAATATTATTATTATATGATAAAATAATGAAAAATCGTTAATATTATGTGAAAATAATAAAAAATTATTTTCATTCTTTGAAACTTTTGGTATGACCTAAGTCATCCCTGATCATCATAAATTCAAATCAACTATAATGGTTCAGAATTAAATCATGAATCAAACCATGCATATCCCTTAGAAGTGTATGTCAAGGCATTATGTATTATACCCACTCCTCATGAACTAGTGATGAATGATTAAATATATTATCTTTCCCAATAAGAGATTTTACGCCCAGTTTCATTGATTCCATAGATCCATATACTAACTATTATCGATACAGGGATGCTTTTAATAAGAAAAATACATTTATTTCATCAACATTATATCATATGTTAAACTATAAGTAGAATTATCTTAATATTTATCAACAAATATTTCCACCCTATATCTCATATGTAATTATTATTTTCACTAATACTAATTATAGTTACCCATACTTTTCAAAAAAAGATCTTACATCTTATTATATTAATATTCAATATATATCATTGTAATCCAAGCTATAATTTTAAGGGTTTAGGGATTTTTGAACCATAGAAACAAAACCAAAAAATACATAAAAAATACATCATATGCAATTAATATATTCACAAAAAGAAATATTCTAAGAAATAAAACTTTTAAAAAATTTCATCAAATCCTACCAAAAAACCCTAAAAATGGGTTAGATTGATTTCTTATTAAGGGTTGACAAGTGAAATATAAATTATCATTAAAATTAAAATGTGAATAATTTTTTTGTAACATGAAAATTAAAATTAAAAACCATAACAAGAAATCATAGATCATAAACATAAATCATTTTTTATAACATAAAAGATCACAATACATGAATTATTAATGTATCAAAGAAAAATATCCATTGGAGGATAAAAGTTCCATATAAAATAATTTTTTAGAATTCAAAAACATACATAAAATCATTTTTGAGACAAGGATATCTACCAATAATATAATAGAAGATACATTAACTCCCTAATCCACCATATTCATTGTAAAAATTCTCTCTTAAAACTATCATAGTTGAAATAGTCCCCTACTGAGCTTGGTTCACTCAAAATTCCACTCATTAATATCTCATGAAATATCCATACCAACCTAATACATTAGATGGATAAAAAATTATAGGACTACCAATCCCATAATTAAAATAATAAATATTATTGTATTAATAGAAAAAAACAATAATATTAAAAACGCATCATAAACAATGATTGGAAACTGATTTCATACAATTTTCATAATTTAATCATAGAATAATCAATAGAAAAAATTGCATTGAAAATGATCTCATCAGAATAATCATAATATTAAACCCTAAAATGAAATAATAATTATGATATCACGGGATAATATTTCCAATAATAAATAATTATCATCAAGGGATGTGATCATAGATAAAAAATTATTTTAATAAATTCCAAAAATATTTCTTGGGGAAAATATGATTTTAAATATCAAATCACTTATTTCAAATATAAAAAAGTAACAAATATCTATGAAAAAATTTTATTTGAAATTAATCATGGGAATATAATATAGGATACTTTAAACCCTTGATCATTAATTATGGTTTGAAATTCAATTCATTCTATGTACCATAAAGCAAATACTCCTTTCAAAATTTCAGTAAAAATCAATGGTTTCCTTTTTTGAAAATTAAAAGACAATTCTATTAAATTTTTTTTATTAAATGTAAAACTCTTTTAAAAATTATATTAAACAATAATATTATAATATTACATAAATTAAATAAATCATTTTAAATAAAATGAGGATATGGATGAAAACGATTTTTGACCATAGATGAAATATTGATTGTATTTCATAAAAACATTTTTTTTGAACATTTTATGTACAATAAAGATAAAAATGGTAATGTAACATGAAAACCAAAATAATAATTATAATATATCAAAACTTATGTTTCTTATCATATAAGGATCAAATAATTTCTTTCAATGTAAATTTGTGTATGAAAATCAAAAATAAAATGAGATTTTAACATGAATACCACACCTCAAGTCATTTCTTAATTCATACATATTAGAAACTTATGAATTATAAATAAATATTTATAATATATATATTCAATTACCATAATCTTATATATCATACCATAGTATATTAACCTATAACATCATAAAATCCATTTAATAAAAAAATTTAAAAAAAATAAATTTTGGTAGATAAGTGCTTTATTTTTAAATCATGTTTCGATTTGAAAATAATTGCCCTTATAAATTAATCATGGATACAAAATATCTATTATTTTTTATATATATCAAATTTAAAATTTAGTAATTATATATAATTTTATAACTATTCACGAAAAGTTGTGATAAAAAATGAATTACTATAGTTTGTGGATACGATAGTCTGTATATACGCAAAAGTGATGATTCCAATTTTTAATTGGTGGAAAGAATGAAATTTAAATAAAAAGGTTCCATTACGAATATATTAATATATAATTAATAAATTAAATATTCATTTAATACATTATTACAAACAATAATGTTATATGGATATAAAAAATGGAATGCATCGCTTCTTGGAGGTATAAGACACAATATGCACTAAGGAATTTGAATATTAAAATAGTATGGTGTGAAGGTGGATAATGGGTTTACAATAGAAAAAATAATGTGTCAATAAATTTATATACTAGATTCATAATTTTATTATTGATAGAATATATTTATAATAATTCAATGTATTAAAAAATATATGTACTTAGTTAAGAGTTAAAACTCATTATTGAGAAACTTGATTTGAATTAACCATAAATTATTAATTATTTGGTATTTCGTAAACAACTGAAGCTATATGAAATAATTAAGATATTTATATGGTATTAAGATATATCATGACCATGATAGAGTGATAAAATTCCACAAAAATATAGGACTTAAGTTTCCCTTCTATATGTTTGGGAATGTGAACAAATTTAATTACATAAAATATTTATATATAATCATATCATAATATTGTAATTTGTAACTGATGAACACAAAATTATAATATTAAAAGTTATAGTTTCAAAATAAACTCAAACAATCAATTTTATAAATTTTTATGACATATGTTTCCTTATATCCATGTAAAACACGTTTAAACACATTTTATATTTAACATTGACAACATAGCATTTTAACCATGATAACATAGTTATATCAACTTAAATAAAGGGTTCCCTCAAACAATTTCTTTAATAATGAATAAAAACATATATTCAATGTTATTATTTTCAATTTTATATAGGTATAATATATTAAATTTAATATAAAATATAAAAATGAATAAAAAATAGTTTTACGTAAAATGCCTGAGTTATGAGAAAAAACTATATCAACAGGAAAAATAATATTAATGTGGTATAAATGAATTTATTTTATCATGTAAAAAAAGTAAGGTATTATAATTATAGATCAATAAAAAATTTAATGGTATGTTCCAACAATACTAATAAATTTGATGGCCAAAAAAATATTTTCCATTAGTATAAAATATCACTTCTTCCAAAAATAATATATAATGGGTTCTCATATTTGAAATAATGTTTTAAAAAACATTATTTAACTCCATTAATATATATTTAAAAAAGGTTAAAAAAATATATTGGGTATTGTTCATATAATAGAAATTTCATAAAAGTGAAAGTATTTGAAAAAGAATTATTTTTACTACTTCACAGAAAATAAACTATTTTAGAAAAATTGAATAAAATTACTATAATATAAAATTGATAGGATGAATCTAAAAATGTTAAAAACCTTTCAAGACAGAATTTGTAAAATACATATAAATGAATGACTATATTTTCTCAAAAATTTAATAAAACCTATTTTGAGTAAAATTTAATCTAGAATCATTAAATTACATGAATTATAATTGATTAATTTTTAATTTTTAATTAACCAAAACTACTTAACTATGTAAAAAATTTATACAATTTTTCATTTTCTTACTATTAATATATCTAATTATTATTTATAGGATACAATAATCACATTAAAATAATAATAATATTATATATAATATTTTTATACAATATTTTTAAAATCCATGTTTTGAAAGCTTCATGTGGATGAAGGAACCTAATAACATATTCTCAATTATATATTCTCATGTAGTATTTAATTTCAAAATGACCTCTTCTAAATGTAACTATAAGATAATAAAATTAATACCTATCACAATATATCTACCACCCATGTCATCTAATATTGAATCATAAAAAAGTGTCCTTCAATGATCCCTTTTTCAATGGTCAGAGCCTCAATAAGACAAAATGAAAAACTCCCCCAAAACAACCGAACCTGCATTATCAAGTCATTAGGCACGTCAAAACCCCCTCCCTGAAACATGTATTACAATTATAAATAAATTCTCATGAATTATCATCCTATATAGGTAGGATAATTATGGTGATTACAATCATATATCCCTTTGATTAATAGGGAACTAATCTAGGAGATCCTACAATGGTCTCTCTATATAAAAAATGCCCATCCTAGAACCTGATTCCAATCAATGATATATAATGTTTTTGGTTAATTTTAAGGTTTGTTCCCCCAAATTATTCCCTTTGATTATATCTTTTATAGTAAAAATTAATTATCCATAGAAACCTATATATAGGAAGAATGCTTCAATGAATAATACACATTCAGTCACTTCCATTTCATAAGAATCCACATAGGAATAATCCCACGATAAATCACCATTCATGGAAACATCATGGGAATCCTAACATGACCACCTAAAAATACATTAAACCATAGAGAAGCACTTCTATAATCCCCACACTAATATACTTCATTCTACAATGAAATAAGTGGTCCTCCTCTATATCATTATTACCCTATAAATAATTCCATAATTAATGATCACATCCATAAAATTCATTGGTATGTATACCATTTCCACCTATGTTTAATGGCCACTCAATATTCAATTTTCACATATTTCTGGAAAAATAAAATCATACTTGTTGGATGTAAAAAAAAAATCTTTTCCACATGATGTTATAGTATATGATACAGTCCTATCAAATGAAATTAATATATGCACCTCAAACTATTTGGGCCTTTTTCCTATTAACCATGATATGTAAGATTCTTTATTGATGGAAAAACAAAATAATATCGGATATCATACCCACATGAGGACATATTCCTATTAATATACAATATATTCCATCATCAGTTTATAGTATTCATGAATCCCTATTCATTATGAAATAATCATTATGATCCACAATAATTTTTATGATATTATATTCATAATCATTTGTTTAATTCTCTCTCAAATGTGACATATTTCAAGGAAGATAATAGTCATCAAAGGGCCAAAATCCTAGTTTGTGAACCAAAAAGGTCATATCATGTTAATATAATATAATAACTAATTCTAGGAACCTTTAATGCGATTTCCAACTAATTATGTTCCCATTTCTATAAAAGGAACTATGATGGACCTTATCACACTACATTAAAAGGTATGAAGTGTCCCATTAATTACTATTGAACTAAATGAAAACTAATTCCATTAATTGGGGTATATTCATAAAACATACTCAGAACCCAATACCTAAAACATGAATAATAATTTCAACCCATTATGTAGATAAATTTTAACATAAACATCTTGGTCGATTTATACTAAATTAGAAATATTTAATATGAAAATTATTGATAACATTTTACATATACAGATAGTTCCGTCAATTGAGAACATATAATATATACACATGTTTATATTTACAGAGAACCTTTGACATATATATATACATATATGTATGTTCACCTCAATAAATTTTAATGATAATTCATTAGAACATGGATAACCAATCACATGCTAGGATTTGTGAAAGTTTCAAGTTGATTACATAAATTTATAAGGGACACCGAAGGTATTTATAATTCTCTATATCATATGGAAATGATCCAGAACAATCCTCTTATTGACTAATGATCATTCTATAGTGGCATTAGAAGAGTACCAGGGACTTCTAGCCTTTGGAATTAATGTACATGTTCAATGAAAATTTCATGGTGTGACCACACCTCGATGTTTTGATATGAAAAAATATTCATAAATATTTTTTTCAAATATATTTATGGCCAAAATCATGGATATTTTTTGGGTTATTATTATTATTATTTATTTTAATTATTCTGACTATTATTAATAGTGTTTCTATTGAGATAATAATTATTGGTATCAAAAATTAATGGATATATATATATATATATTTATATTTATATATAGATATAGGTGCACCGATCTAGTAAACATGTAAGAACTTTATGATCATTTATGTAATGATACAAGGGTTCCGATGTGAATTTTTTTTGGAATTATTAATTAAAAAATTATAAAATATTTCATGACAACTATTTCCTTAATAAATATTTTCATGTTGGACAGTTCAAGGATCATCATGTTACTATAGATATCCCTATATCTATCATTTTTTCCTAGTTCTTGTGTATTATTATTTAATTTTTTCAATCATTAATCATATAATGAATGATATTATGGTTTATTATTTTACATTTAAAATTTATTTCCCATATTTTTTCTCATTATACCTCCATTATAGTTATATGTTATATCCCTGTTTTGACTCCCTTAAAAATGTTAAATTATTTTCAAGGTTATTCTTTCACTATAAAAGATTGTTTGTAATAATAATTTTAATTCCCATAAAATTTAATTATTTTATTGAATTATATACCTTTCAACGAGTTTACGATTGTGAGGGGTAAATTTAGTATCACATTGACATAAACTACTTGAAAATCACATATTTTATTTTGTTAGTTCTCATGCATGTGCATGTATACTCAGATTTAATTTCTTTTCTGTTGAAAACATGTCTATTTATAATAAGAGATGTAGGAAAACCATTACCACCATCAAATATTGTTTCCATATATCAAAAAAGTTTACATCTATGAGATACAAATTTATCCCAAAATATAATGTAATTTTTAGAAGATATTTTATTATAGAATACATGCATCCCCCTCTTTCGAATAGATGGTTCCACATAAACATTTTTGAAAGTGTTATGAATAATACCATGAGATAGATTATTAATTTTATTATATTATTTTCTTATTTTATAGAATAAATCTTGGGGATAGTGTTTGTAGAGAAAATATAGTTGATAGGTTCACCAAGTTGGTTGGGTTATTTAGTGGTACCCTAATTTTTTGAATTTTATCTCCTTTTAAATTCAACCTATTGAAAATTTAAATATTCTAAATCAACTAAATTATTTTTCACAATCTCTCATTAATGTAATGTAATAAATAAGAGGGAGAACCACATAGTATATAAATTAATTTTATTGAAGTCCTACTACCTGTTATGCATTCTAGACACCAAAAAATGAATTCATCACATTGCCTCAATATGAATAATTCATGTTAGACACCCCATTTACAATATACACATAGTCAGGTCGATACCCCATATTCCTAGAAAAACCCAAAAACCAATATCCTAGAGTTAGTGGTTATATTATTGAAATGGCATAAGATACAATAGATAAAATCCAAATAGACCGAAAAACTTATTCATCTTCATGAACTAGATACTACATGAATATCACATTAAAATTTAAATCATAAAAAAATTTGAATTTAAAAAAATTCCACAACCTTGAACACAATCAAAGATTCTTTCTTCATATCAGGGGTAAGGGAAAGATAATATTGGTGATATAAGATTCTCTGTAAACATCACATAAAGAAGAAGATGTCTTGATTAGATAAAGAATAATAAATAATGTAAAATCAATATGGGAAGGTAAATATATGAACTCAAATTAAATTTTATCAATAACATTAATATCCTAGTTATATAATGAATAATGTGTATGTAAGTGTAAATATCTGAACATACCTGATATTTAATCAATAATATTAACAAAAAAATTAAACTGTGGATAATATCAATGTAATAATATCATGGATAATAATTACTGAATTCATAATAATGGAAATTTTTAACATAATCCTTCATGTTATTTTACATCAAGATATCTATACCATCAAGAAATTTCAAAAAATGCTTTCAAATGATTATTAAAATCCCATTTAAATATTGGTTACTTATTAATAGCATGTTACTATTGATGCATTGAGGTCAATATAATTATGGTCCCCACCCATCATAGAATCGAAAAAAATTCCTTATATATTGAATGATTCTTTTAACTCAAAAACAATATGGATTAAAAATAAATTTCTATATTTAATAGAGAATTTGGAATCTCAAAACAACTTTATTAAATAACATGACATTAAATGTTTAAAAACTTCTAACGAAATCAAAAATGGTTGATACATATTCATGATAAATAAGATTTATATTTTTGGGAAATGTATTTCCCAATTATCAAAATAATGATAAAATTTCATGGGGATGTTAAATATTATAGAAATTAATCAATAAATAGAATGATACTAATTCCCCAAATAAAAATATTAAAAAACAATACTGAGAATGAATAGGGATAATATAATTACAACTTATATATATTGGATTATATTTAAAATAAATTATTTTTTCATTGATTAATATAAATACCATAAAAATATCGTTAAATAAATTGAGGTGGAAAATATCCTTTTAACCTTGAAATCACTTTTTCAAAAACTATATATTCCCATAGTATTAGAAAAGAAAATTATTCTAAAAAATATCATATTAAAACTTCAATGGAATAATCAAATAATTGAGTGGTTATAATGGTGGGAATGATTAATTTTTTCTATGTACAAACTTTCATTTAATATTTTTTTAATAAAATTCCTAATTACATCATTTTGAAAATGAAAGGAATATTAATTTTAAAAAAAATCATAAAAATATTGTTATGGGTATAAATTATTTTAAACAATATTATTAAATAATTTATTATTAAACAATTAAAAAACATATATTTTAATGAAATATATCTTTTACCAACGAGATAAATGAATTCATATCTTATTAAAAACATTTTTTCAATCATTTAAAGTAAAAAATAAAATAAAAATAGAACTATTATAGTAATACATATTAAATTAAAATATTTGAATAAATATATAGGGTTTTATTTTACAATTATCAAATAATTTCCTTCAATGTATATTCAAGGAAATAATCCCAATTATAATTTGATTGAAATATTAATCCCTTACTACTTTGGTATCTTTTGATTCATAAATCCCTTAAATTGGATAACAATAAATGATACACCAGATACCAGTAATTTAAATAAATTGAGATTATAAAATGTCACAAGGTTGGTAAAAACAACTCATAAAAATCATAGGTGTATAACATGACATATTTCCAAAACAAGACAACTTAAGACGAGAAACACCTAAAATGATCATTAAATTGATGTGATAATTAATGAATGAATCAATTATGTGTATAAAATGAAAATACATTTAAACATGTAAAAAATGAAATATTATGATGAGAATAAAACACAGAAATATTCATATAATATCACAGTAAATGATTATGTAATTTAACCCAATGAAATTAAATTGAGTTGTATAATTCTTTACCACATGTTAATAGTTAACAAAATTCCCATGAATAGAATAAATCAATTAAAAACCTTAAATACCTTAAATTATGATATATTCATTATATAACATGTTAATTGGGATGTATATACACCATTTAATTTAAATTTAATTCATAACATTAAAATAGGACTCAATGAAAGGAAACTGACCCAAAATCCCTCAAATTAGGCTTCCTTTTTTTGAACGTTATTTAAATTAATTTATAATATTTTTAATAATTCTGTTATTTTATTATGGACTAATATTTACTTTTATAATATCATATATTACCCTCTTATAATATCTTACCACCCATTTCTTAAGAACATATTTTTATTATTACTATTTTAGTTATTAATTTCTATGTTTTCTAATGAATATATTTTAATAAATATTCCATTTATTGTCAGTAAGATATATATCCATCATATAATGAATTATATAAATGTTTTAAATATCATATTTACTAATTTGATACATTTTTAAAACATGTTATGGATATTTTACATATAAAATTAATCGCAACACTTTATGTTGATTGTGGGTTGTACATATAAGTGACTGCAAATAACATTACATTAATGTGTGAAATGTAATAAAATTGGATGCTTTATTAATTCTAAATAATAAATATCACATCATAATAATCATATATATATTTATTATTTACATCATTGTGACTATATATGTGATTTGATAGTGGGAAACAAATTACATCAGTTTTCGAGGAGGTAATTCATTGTACACCTGAGCAATGGCTCTGTTTTCGATTTTAGGAAGAATTATATGGATATGTATTATGACATTAACATAATAATACACCATTATATGGTATATTTTTGTTTTATTTTTTTTATTTTTTATGAAATAATTGATGGTTGCGAAAGGAAAAATTAAAAAATGATATTCCTTAAGTTGATTACCATATCTTAGATAAATGTCCATCAGATACCTTCTTAAGGACCCCACAGATGGACATTTTCAAGGAAAAAACCTATAGAAAGTGTATTTTTTTGGAGATATTTGGATTCTTTTTTGTTGAGCCCCATGTATTTAATGGATTAATGAAGTTTGGGCAGTGACTGTCCTATTTATAATTGGGGAGAAGTGGCACTTTTTTAAATACTATAAACTATTCAATAATGGGATGTCACTCTCTCAACAAGTTCCTGAAAAATCGATAAATAATGGAGTGTAGGGTGGTTTATCTTTATAAAAATCACCCAACATAAAAATAATTTTTTTAAACATTTTCTTCTTTACTATTTTTTTATCATTTATACATTTTATTCTTCACCATCAAAATTAGTTTATTTAACCTAGGTGTTTAGTCACTTAACATGAATATAAATAGAGACTTATTAGATATTTTAGATCAAATTATCCAAATTTTCAATCCAATTAATCATATATAACTATATTTTTTTGGAAAATTAATTTTATCCCAATCACATGTATTGCGAAAAAACTCATTTTGAAAATAACTATGGTAAACAAATGCTACCATCATGAATAATCATTATGAAAAAAATAACGATGAACATATTATAACATAATAATTACACTTACATCAATTATGGAAACTTATTTAAAAATTCAACTCATGTAATATATAATATTTAATTTAATATAAACCTAAAAATCATGAAAAAATCTGATGTTTCCAAAAATTTATTTTTCAGTAATAAGATGATCATTTATTAAATATATGACTAATAATCATCATTATATTATAATTAAATTCATTTTTTTATATATATATATATATTATATATATACATCATTTAAATAATTCATCATTAAATATTATTTTATTTAATAAAAATGGAGTAACATTATACATTTAAAAATAGTTATTATAAATTACTATTTTAAGCCTAAATATAAACTTATATCTAAATTATGTATAAGGATGATTTGAATGGAATTATATATATTAAATATTTGTTAATTCTAATTCAACTTATTTTAAATAAAATTAAATTCATAATTTGAATATATATATAATTAATTTAATGAAAATAAATTTTAGTATTTGAGAATTCCATATTTTTTACTATTAATAAGAAAATAAAACTCCTCAGAAAAAACCCAAATATCTCACCAAGAAAATTTTCACAATCTGTTTTTAAAATGATTTTATTTTAAAAATTACGATTTTTTAAAGTTGTATAAATATATTAAAATTTCAGACATAAAATTAAAAATGAAACCCTATTTAGAAAATTTTTTATATTCATTCATAAAATGAAGTTACTAAAAATATGATTGATTTTTTACTATGAATATACGAAAAAAATTATCAATTATGATCTCTATACATACATTTCATTTTTTTTACTCTTATTCATAACCTCATATTCAATGTATTTATTGTAACAATCATATTTAATTAGTTTGTAATTGTTTTATTAATATTAGTGTTGTATTTCATATATTCATTCAAATATAATGTTATTCATAAAATGTAATGGGGTACCGTATATCAAATTATAATAATGATATATAAATTATTATAAATAAATATACTTTCAAATATTAATGTGATAAACTTATCTTATTCTCTGATTAGTCATACTCCCCAATCATAAGCCTTATGTAGCTTGTTAGACACATCAGATATAGGGTTCCTCTTCAATATTACTCCATAGATAGAATGCTTTTCTTCATAGAAAATATTACTCCAAAAGAATGATGGATTTAATTTTACTTGTTTGCGTCCTCATTATGGAAAAAATAACGGTCTCTAGAATCTTCCATTATCATTAGATGAAACTAATATTGAATATCTACAATGCTTTTGAAAATCACTCTCTATCATCAAAACAATAATATATCTTTCTTCTAAAAGACTCCATGAATAATGGATTCCAGGACTATCTCTATAGGTTTCTTTCTACAGTTCAAAAGATGCAAGAAAATTTTATACCATAAAATAAAATTGTGCATGTTAATTAAATTATTAGATGATATAGATATGTTTATAAATAAAACATTTATTTTCATCATTAAAATATACATACCCACTGATTGATGGGGTATTATATTGATCATTTAAATGAGTAAATAATAAAACATTTATTTTTTTCAGCAAACATAAATACCCAAATTATGTTGGGAATTATATTATTCAACTAAATTCCCCAATTATTGTGGGTATTTATATTTTCTAAAAAATACCTGATTATTATGTGGGTATACTTTATCTATATAGAGCTCAAATATTCACATGGGTATCTCTATTTCTTCATTAATGTAATATTATATACATATAGGTTTGGGTATCTTATTCTCATTTGGATTTGTCCTCCAAGGGTCATCTCAATTAATGAAGCAAAAAATAACATCATTTAATCCCCATTAAATATTACTGAAGCATCGAGGATCAAATTTTTCTTCCCACAACATCATCAAACCTGATTCATTACGTAGTAAACAAAAACTGAACCTCATGTTGAAAACCCAAAAGCCTGGGATTTAAATTATTAATTATTAGCCCTTCATTATTCTTATAGAAAATTCATTTTGAATATCCCTGGAATAACTCATCACAGATCCTCTTCAATTAAAACTAGCTATATAAATTTCACATGCACTTGTTTCTATGTCATGAATCATTGGAAGTGTGAAAATCTCCATTAAATCATTAAATCATTAAATTTATATTATTTAAATTGGAAATATGTGAAAAAATTATATTTATGAAACTTATTAATTGAATCTTATGTTTTACTTCATCAGAATACCAACCTAGATTAGGTGATGATGTGACATGGCATTCTTTTATTTATGAAATGTTATGCAGTAAAATGTAACATAACCCGTACATGGATCTAGATTAGATTTTAAGTGTAAAACAATGTCTTGTTAAATTGGAATGGGGAATTGTATTGATCATAGTTGAAATATGATTCGTAAAACATATACATAGAAGTGACTCTTTCAAGTAATAAGGATGAATATTACACATGATTGATCTAATGGATCAAAACAATATTATTAAATGTCTAGATAAATATTAGTTATTTTTAATATGGATGAATAGATAAAAAATATTTCTCTGCCAACATTTATCGCTTTTTTCAGGTTCCTCAAAATAATCTATCCCCATCCATTAGTTCTTCATGTTGATAGTGATGATTGGTACCCATAACTCCTGAACACACCAAAAATCCATGTCTTGTTGCGTGGTTTCTCCAGTACCATTCCACATTCTCTTGTGGGTACTATTAACCCACTCACTCATTCACACTTATACCTAGTTATGTAGAAGTTTTTTACCTCCAACAAACAAGGTATCATATGGGGCTAGCAATCTTGGTTAGTTCGGGCTTCCTACCACAAAGCAATTGATCAAGTTGGCTCCTTATATGTCCTGACTGAAAATATTTTTCAATAAAATATTTTAAAATTGTTATCCATATATGCCACTAAATGAAGAACATAAAATCCCTTCATAAAATTATACATGAAAAATATAAAAATATTTTTTTCTTTTTCTAGTTAAATCTTTACATCCTTATGAAATAAGAGGAATTTAATGTGTATTATTTAAATTATTCACACCAAATATATAAATATATTTTCTTTTTTATTGTAATTGTAACATCCTTAAAAAATAAGATATATTTCCGGGTCTTCATCATATCCTTTTATATTGAATTTTGTTATCAATGTTCCAACACCATTTAAATATGTATTTCAAGGAAGAACATTTCAAAAGTAGTCACATTTAATAAGTAGACTTATTTATGCCACACTAACCAGGAAGACACCAAACATATATTGATACATAATTAACAAAATATTAAGTAATAGTTTTCAAAAACTCCTCATTTTTTCAATATCAATTCACATAATAAATGTAAATATGTGTGGATCATTTATCTACATAGTTACTAATCAAATGTTGAGGTTATTTACTGTCTTCCAAGCTAATATTTCTTCTCAAAATCATGGTATATAACTATTTTAAAGAAAATAATGATATCATGTGGTACATAGAAGGGGTCATTTAGTTAATCCACTCTAAATCTACATGGTCTAATCCATTTTGGGGGAAATTAATGATATAACAATGGTTGTCTCAAGTTCCCAAAAAAAATTAACATGTGAAATCAAGCTCAATATTTCTAAAATATCAAAATAAGTTGTTATAAATAATCAAATTTATTAATTAAATCTAAAATCCTGAAAAATCATAAATAATAACATAAGATATTTTAGGTTCATGAGAATAACTACCCATTCGTCTCATTTTTTCAATAACAAAGAACTCCCCATTAATAAATAAAATAAATATGGGATGAATGTGTGATTTTAATACATCAAAGTCTAGTAATATCTCAAAAAATGGATTCCATTATTAATAATCATGGAAATTGATGAATCCCATGATGATCAACATATTTATGTCAATTACCTATATGTTAGACAATATCAAAAATTAATTGGGAATATGGAGGACCTCATAAATATTCAGAGTAAAAAATTATGGTTGACTGTTTTCTCACACCCTTTAATTGTTATCTTAATTATTTATATTTTAAAACTACTATAATGATTCTAAATTTTTTAGCATTTTTTATATGAATAAAATAATCATGATGTCACCAAATCATCAATAATAAAATCACATTGGTTCATTAATTTTTTGTGGTAGAACAATCTTAGACTATTCAATGGAAAAAACATTACAACAAAATTTTATATCATGGTTCCTCTTCATTGATACACATTTTGATAAGGATTATGGAGGAATCATCCTCTTCTCCTAAAAGTCTATTATTTTTATTTCTTTCTATTTCACATAGAAATCATTAGATTCATATTTTAGGTATAATCCATACTTGATTATCATATTTATTTAAGTTGGATTTTGATTGATATAATATTAGATATCATTTCATTCTATATATCCATTTACAAGAGAATATCTTGGGGGATCTCATCAATCATGTCCCTTTTATTCATAATATTGGTTACCATTTTCATTGTGACAAGATTCAAGGCCACCTCATCTCTTATCAATATTTAATTTTCCATGTAAAATCAATTAACCATTGAATATTAAAAATCATGAATGATTTTCTATTGATCTTATTTACCATTTCATTGGAATTCATTGAATTAAAAATTCAATTTTGTTTTATATTAGTCCATAAAAAATTATTTAATTTTCATATATAAGAGAGTCTAAAATTTCATACAAGTTCTTCATACTAGGGTATGAATAAAATATTGCATGAGGTTAATATTTTACCTTGATTGGATATTAAAATATTTAGGATGGATTATTCTTATTATTCCGATAATTAATTTAAAGAAGATTTATTCCATATCTAGATTAGGATGAAATGAATTAATAATTTTATGTATGTAAAGGAAAATATATAATTGAAATACCTATCATATTCCATGTTCGATGAATATATTATATTTAGTGGTTAACTGATCTGATACCAATTATAGAGACCATAGACTTGTTAGGCGCCACTAAGTGAGGGGTTGAACTAGAGGTATCATTGTTTTATGAAAATTTACTGCATTTAAATTCAACCTCTTGAACTATTTAATCGTCTTGATTGACTCAAGGATTTTTCATAGCTTCAACTTCATGTGTAGTAATAATTAATAGATAGAATCACATAGTATTTACAAGGTTTAGCTAAAATTCATACTCCCTACCATGTTGGTTGAACACCCAACATTGATTCTTAAATATTTCTCTAAGTGAAAATAAATTGTCAGACAACTAAGTTATAAGTTGTACATAATTGGAAGAATATCAAAACATTCCATAATTTATAACCGAGTAGATGAAATATCCATGGTCTCCAGTATCCTATTTTTCACCCAATATAAAATATTCCACTTCAATGTTGATCTACAAATTAAAATAATTTTTTTAACAATACTATTAATCCATAAAAAATATGATTATCACATTACTTGGGTACTTCCTCAAGAACTTATACAATTTTGGTCATGATAGTCTATCAAAATCATTAGAATAAATTATTATTTATCAGCTAAACTGGTCTCAAAACTCTCATTATATCTTCTACATAATAGTATATTAGTATTCTCAAAATACTTTTGTAACAAAGGATACATGATCCCTCAATATATTATTATCTGTACACATTAGAACCATAATGAGAATAGTTAGTCAAAATATATTTTTCATTATAACTCCTTTATTAATTGAAATAAATTTTATTATAAGGAACACTTATTTTCATCATTCCAATTTTAATACTATCTGGATTTATAGTTTCTACATATCACGGTTAAATGTTTCTTGAAAATGGAATTTATTTAGTTTCCTCAAATTAAGATACCATAATGATGTCTGGTATTATAATATTCAATTTAGACACAATAATTATTGGGGGAATTTATATTTACTCATGTATACTAAATTTATATATGGGTACATAATATCATTATGAATAATATATATTCATGTGGTTATTTTTGAATCATTAGGAATATCATATGAAATACATGTGGGTTTGGGAATCCTCTAATCACAAACTTTTAGCCATTGTGGGGAAACCATGTTCGTTAAGTAATAATAAAACTATATTTGATTATCATTAAAATACATGATGGAGTTTGTATCACTTTTTTCCAATCATAGATTCATCTTAATTGTTTATTTCTACTATGAAAAGACCACACATAAAGATAAATTCATGAAATATTGGGATCTACATTCTGCGTTAGCTCTCCCTTTTTCTTCACCTGTAATAATAATTCTGATTACCCCTGGAATAACTCACCCCACAAACTCATAAATTCATGTGGTATAAATGAATCTTTTCTAAAATAGTTTCTCAATTAGGGATAACTAGACATGTCAAAATCCTTATTTAAATATTAATTGTTTATTCATGGTAGTGAAACTTCATGAATAAATTATATTGATCGTTCATTTTCACTAAATATATAATTTAACATCATCTAAATACCTTTATTCATTTGGGAATTATATGAATTGAGATCCTTCTTTTCAATCAAAATATTATTGGAAAATTGAAACTAATATGTAAAATTGATCTCTCTTACAAATTGGGATAAAATATGGTATTCATAATGGTATACATGTCTTAGTATTTTTCACAGTGGTCACATGCTTAAAACTACCTCACATGAATCCTCTCATTTGAGGTAAAAAGTAGAAGATGAATCATTCTTGATCAAATGCCTCATAATGAATAAAATTGACATATATATATATTTATAAATATATTCATATTTATGAATAGTTTATTTATATTTACCACTCGACGTTAATATTTTATTTGTATGGACACATCAATATAAACAATACAAATAGTTTATCACTTCAATCCAATAGTGGTGTTAAAAACATGAAACACATTCACACACTATGCCACCACACTATAGCTCCACCCCACATAGTGTCTCAAAAACCTACCATCACACTCCTACAGTACCCCAAAATACATGGGTTGGATACTAAGAGATCCACACATCACCATGGCCTTACATACAACCACTACAGGTAGAAGAATGTAGTTATAAAAATTCACCCAAATCATGATAAAAATAAATTTTTATATTGAAAACCCCATAAAATAAAACATCAACCAAAAATTTCATTACATAATGTGGTCAATGAAACCATCCCTATCATGAATATAAATGGTCATATCTAATTATGTATCAACTCTAGGGACCTCAAAAAGAATTTCCAAAAACATGAATTCATGGTGACATTCATCAAATTACTGATTTATGTACAATATGGATTTGTTGACCAATCCTTAATAGACAGTTAATACGGTTGAAATCATATTTTAATGGCTTCATATGATGTATAAGTTACTAGTTTTTCAGAACCACAAGCTATACATTTTGATCAAGTGATTTCCTATGGCATAAGGAATTGACGTGCATTATATCAATGTGATATGCATCACATATTCAAGTCCATCATGTATAATACCATGGAATGTTATATGGATGTACTAGTAGTAAAATCTTGGTAACAAAATGATCATTTTTCTGGCCATAAATAAAATTTCAATTATTTTCTATATAGAGTAAAATAATAATAACATAATTTATTCTATTAGGGTGACATACATATATTTTCATGACTCATGGTACACCATCATGGCATCGAGTATATCCCTCAGAAGATCAATGCAATTCTAAATATTCAATCACCCTAAAACCTAATGGAATTACATGGAAAATAGGAACATATATCATATAAAAACACTTTTCCTAATATTAAAGGAAAATTCCTACTATTCTCTTGAATAATAAAATAAATGGTTTCTTACCTATGGGATGAGGATTTCCATCGCCGATTTGATTTCCTAAAGAAGAACCAAAATGACTTACCATTACCTATTCAACACATTGAAGGAAACCAAATAATCCAACATGAGGAGACTCTAAAACATTAACATGGTATAGTCCAAGATAAGAAGAATAATATTAGAAAATAAAATATTCATTATAGTCTCAACTAATATATAAAGGAACCAAATAATTGATATTTTTACATCGTGAAGATATATTTGGAATTAAGCTTCCAGTAATATAAGATAATGCACTAATTTTAGTATCCTGAAATTCATTTGGTTTTTTTTAACCATCCTAAATTTAACCTCAACCACTCAATACTAACCCAAAATATTTCCTTATGGAATGTCATTTTTAAAAAAATTACATTTGAATACTTCCCCAATATGTGACCAAGTGGAGGTAAATAGAATGAATCCTTATCTAACAATTGAGTCTTATAATACTTCTAGAATGTATTAATCTCCCTTATAATGTAAACTTCTCTATGTTGGATAATTATCAAGGATGGGAAATGTAATTTAGTGGTGATTCACAAATCCCTAAAATAATGAGAATGGTAATAAAAAAATAAAAATGGGTTATAA
Source organism: Viscum album (assembly GCA_963277665.1). Taxonomy (NCBI): domain Eukaryota; kingdom Viridiplantae; phylum Streptophyta; class Magnoliopsida; order Santalales; family Viscaceae; genus Viscum; species Viscum album. The sequence continues at coordinate 1,381,045,383 of OY728152.1, forward strand.
TATGAATTGTTATCATTTCACTAAACATGGAATTATCTCCCTATCACTTTCTATTTTTAGAAGGATTATCCAATAAGGATGTATAGTACCAATCATTTATCTCTTTTTAGAATTATCTCTTTAGAACCTAGTGGATCACCTCAATATTAAAGGCAATTTAGACATAGTTTTCTTGAAAAATAACAATGACTAATCCTCTAAGAATATAGAGTTAATAACTATAAATGACTATGCTTGAAAAATGATGACATATTTCCCTCAGAAAACGACATTGACCCATGTCTTATGTTCATAAAATTCTTATGAGGATTTCTTAATGAATGTATCTACCACCATGGTAGACATGGAGCATGCTAAAATTTCCATTTACATCAAGCATAATAATATTGACTCCTTTTTCATCAATAAAACCTATAGGTTGTCAATGAGTTCATCCCTACCTACGTATTATAAAATTACATACACTCATCATTCGATGTTTCCAGTATCTGTATATCCCCAATTATTGAATAGTTTGTAGATTGGATTCTTTTACTGGAGACTATATGGAAAGAGAATATAAAATTAAATGTAGTGAAGTACATCCCCTTTAGTGACATTGATTCCCAAATTTTGCATCAATATTTTGTTTTTTATTGAATTCCCCTCATGAAAAATATATGAAAGGGATATAATATTAAATGTAAGACATATATTCTAGTTTCTATAGTGATCAATAGTTAGGGAACACGCTTTATAATAAAATAAAACTACATGATTATTATTTGGCAATCAATTACATATGATTAACTAAATATTACCAAAATATTCTATTTCATTCTTGTATAAGAAAAATTCACCCATTATCCCCCAAAGTTATTTCACACGACAAAATACTAATTTTCGTTATATTAAAAGGTAATTGATTTTGGGGTAATATATCCGGATAACAACACTGGTATTCATTACACACTTAAGCCTGATTTATTACATAAACAAGCACATAAGACAACACTGAAGATCTAGTGGTCTAGTGTCTTGGGAAATTCTGAGCATTACAGAACAACTTAAAACATAAAACACAATAACTTTTTTTAATACTTCTTTTACATGAACATAACAATCTTTCATACGTAGAATATCATGGGATAACCTGAGGACATACAAGAAAAATGATAAATATAAATCCTATTAAGGGAGTATACAAGACATAAAATCAATAATACAACACATGTTAGGCAATAATAATATCAATGGATCATAAGATAAACATGAACATAAAGACATCATATAGCATGATTATCATAACATGGAGATGTGGAAACAACATTTAACATGATAATTTCATGATCCAAGTCTCATTGAACATGTGGCATGAGTAAACCCTAATTTTTCATGAATTAGAATTAGTCAAATACCATTTTATATGATGTATTGTGATTCTATTATTTACCCAATGCATTAGAACACAATCAGGGAACACCCTTTATAAACATTTAATTTCATGCATAAGTGTGCCACATGGATCCTACAACATGGATTCATTAAACATCATAATTTATTCCACAAATAAGAGATGTCGAATAAATAAATGTATGTCCTAAATCAATAAGAACATGTATGTAAAGGTGAATAACCTTGATGGAGAATGGGGTATCGTATTCACTTACACGATGATTTTGGAAAGGGTAATTTTGGCGAAACTTTGGCAGCATAATGACGTCAAATAGAAATTGTAAAATGGGTTGATGAGAGAGAAAGGGGTCTCTCATAATTTATACATGAAATTTAAAGTAATGGTGTAATGGAACATAATATCCCTACATATTTATTGGAATTTAAATATATAATATAAAAGAATTTCTTGAATGTAAATGAGGAGAGAGAAACCCCTTTCGGAATTTCAGCAAGGTAACAGGTGTACACGGGAGGCATTAATGAGAGATAAAGGGGTACATAGTCATTCAGACATAAGGAGGAAAGTATACTGAAGGTTATAAATCATACCACCCACATTTTTAATAATAAATAAAACGAAATAACAATATAAGTAAACATGGACATAAATAAGGAAGGAAGGAAAGTAAGGATCACTTTATTGGAAGTGTGATCCCAAAGGCTAGGGAGAGGATTGAGAGAGGCGTAATGGGAGATTGGGGAGCCATGGGAGGATTATAGTGAGATGAGGTCTTAGTTAGGTCGAGATCAAAATGGTTTGGGTAAAGATTATTCATAGATTGAGTGGGTTTATATAGGAAAGGAGAGGGAATTCATTATTATTTAGGTTTTGGACACAAAATATTAATCTAATCAAAACCACAAACCATCCCAAGGTTTTTTCCCATGGTTTGTTCCAAAGTGGAGTGGAAAAACTCATTTTATAATTCAAATGGCCTAACTTATTTAAATATTATGCATGATTATGTGGAGGTGAGTCACACTCTCAAGGAAATCATTTTAAAAAGTTAAAATATTTTATATGTATTGGATTGTCCACTAAGGAAAAATAAAATTAATCAAAAAAATCTAAAATTAAATTATTTTAAAATTAAAATGTATATTGGTGGAATATTAATTTTATATTATTTTATTACATCACTAGTGGGTCATTATGTTATCATGAAACTACTTATATATTTAAACGGTATTTAATTTTTACCCAAAAATTCAACTGTCACATAAAATTATGAAAAATTCAATGTTAGTTAATTTAAAAATAATGAATCAAATAATGATATTCATTTTATCTCAATCATTTTCTAAATATTTGGATTTTAACTTTTAAAATAAAAGCTGACATTTATTAAATGTTTATGGGTTCTGACAAAAACTGTTTTTAGACCTTAATAAAAATTACCATTGTATTAATAAAAATTATATCATCATTTATATTTAATTAAAAGTGATTTAGTAATAATATTTCATTAAAATATTATTTAATTCAAAAATGCATTAATTCATCAAAATAGTTTCTTAATTGAATTTTCACTGAAAATAATATTTGTGTTTTGAAACCCATTTACAATGTAGCAATAATAAAATCAATGTATATTATTTATTTTATAAAAAATAATGCACATAATTATAGTGCAAGGGTATTGTTATATAACCCCAAATAACACCCTCATAAGACATAATGGTATGGTGTGCGATAGTGATAGACTCTTGGGGTGGCTCAGATAACATTTCTCGGATGATAATCTCTATTAACGTCCACTTCACCTGTAGGTGGTTCAATTCAAGATTAACATGTTGATTCTCAGCATGGGCTTGGTCAAGAGTGAAGCCCAGTGATGTTTCCTCCCTTTCGAGCTCTGAAAAATGGGATTTGTATGAAGCAATTCTACTGGATGAGGCCTTCGCTTCCTTGGGCTGGGTAAATTGGATTTGTAAAAGCCCTATATTTATAATAATCATGTTACCATTATTCAACATATATATTAGAAATATAAAAAATTGTTAATAGCATTTTAAAATCCGAAAACGAAAATTAATGTAAGTCAATATGTTGTATATAAATGGTTTACATAACAAGGAATTTAATTCAATCAATAGAAATTGTCATTAATAAAAGTTTGGGTTGTTACAATCTTCCCCCCCTTAATAAATTTCCCCTTTAGAATTTCTTTTCCCAAACAAAAAAAGATGAGGGTAAATCTTCTTCATTACTTTTTTTGATTCCCATGTTGCTTCTTCAAACTTGTGTTTTTTCCACAACACCTTGACGAGGGGCATTGTATTATTTCATAGAACTTTTTTCCTATGATATAATATCTTTATCGTCTTCCCTTTATAGGAGAGGTCATTGTACAATGGTAATACCTATGGATTGAGTACATACAATGGGTCAGGTATGTACTTCCTCAAGTGTGAAACATGGAATAAATCATGTACTTGTTATTGGTTGGGTGGGAGTACTAGTTGATACGAAATTACTTCAATGCGATCAAGGATCTCAAAAGGGATGATGTACCTTAGAATAAGATTTCTATTCCTAAAAAATCTCATAAATCTCTTCAATGGTGATATGAGTAGGAATACCATGTCTCCAACATCAAACTATAGGTCTCGTCAACAATTAGCAGCATATCACTTTTGTCAACTCTGAGTAGCTTTAATGTACCTCTGGACGGTCTTAACCATCTCCATGATTTTATTGACTATTTTTGTACCTTGGAGATTTTTCTCCCCAACATCATCCCAACATGCTGGTGTTCTGCATTTCTTCCCATAATGGGCTTCATAAAGAGCCATTTAGATGCTTGAGTGGAAAATATTATTGTATGTGAAATAAAATAATGGAAGATGTTCATCCCATCATCCTTTTATGTCCTTTGATAATTCACCCAACATGTCCTCAAGTGTTGGGATAGTCTTATTATATTGTCCATCAATTTGAGGATGATAGTTTATATTAATGTTCAGTTCAGTATTTAGTGTGTGTTGAATACTCTTTCAGAACATAGAGGTGAATCTTGGATCTTGATTGAATATAATTGACACTAGTAATACATGATTCCTTTACACTTCTCTAATGTATATCCATGCCAGTTGATCCAATTATAAGTCCTCCTGAATTACAATGAAGTGTTCAGTATTTATAACACAGTCCACAACAACCAAGATAGAATAATTTACATTGGATTTTTTCGAAAGTCTAGTGAAAAGGTCCATGGTGATGTTTTCACATTTCTATATTGGTATGGGTAATGGTTTCATCATCCCCTTATACTTATTCCTCTCATCACTCACTTACTTACATACCGTTCACATTGGTGTACACTCAATTATCTCTTTCGTCATGTTATCTGCCTATTATGCTCTAGGAGACCTTGATACATCATTTTTTTCTCTGGGTGAATGAAGAAATTCAAACTATGTGCATCATCAAAAAGTTCATTGTTTAACTCCAAATTCAAAGGAACACATAGTCTTGACCCAAACCTCATAACTACTTATTCATTAACATTTATCTATGAGGATTTCCCTTTTTTAATAGTTTCCAATTTATTTTTATTTCCCAAATCATTATTTTGGGCATCCGTTAACCTTTCCAAGAGGGATGATACACCAATTATTTGTGAATGGATTGATGATGTTACCTTCATTATGATTTACATGTCCATATTCATCAAATCTAAGAAGATTTGATTCTTTTCAATTATCATCAATGATTTAATTGATGGGTAATTTATACTTAGATCATTTTCCACCTTGTTCGACTTCATAGGGTGGTAATGGATAGACCAGTCATATTCATTGATTAGCTCTAACCATATTCATTGTCACATATTTAGCTCTTTTTGTGTGAATATATGCTTGAGGATTTTTTGTTCTGTAAAAAATTCACACTTCTCCCCAAAGAGGTAATGTCACCAAATTTTTAACGAGAATATTTCTACAGCCAACTCCATATCATGTGTTGGATTGTTTTTCTCATTAAAATTCAATTACACTCAATCATTGTCAATGACTTTGTCATTTTTCATCAACACACAACCCATACCCTTATTTGAAGCACCACTAAATACCATACAAAGTTCTCCACTTGTGGGTAGTGTGAGAACGGGCGTACTGATAAGCCCCATTTTCAACTCTGTGAAGATCTATTCACAGTAATCTCTAAAAAAACATGACCATCTTTTGAGTTTTCTAGGTAAGAGGGTTTGAAAATCATGATAAATTTCTGACAAATTGTCAATAATATCAATCTAACCCCAGGAAGCTACAGATATCCATCATTGATGTTGGCCTCAACAATCCCTCAATTTAATTTTTATTAGAGGTATCTGTAGATATCTCATTGCTTGTGATAATATGACCCAAGAATGAGACTTCATTCAACTAGAACACTCACATTCAGTACTTTTCATAGATATTCTCCTTTCACAAGTTATGTAGTACAGTTCATAGATTCTCCTACTACCCATCCTTGGTTTTGGAGTATATTAGAATATCATCTATAAATTCTACCACAAATTTTTCAAGTTAATATCTAAAGACTCAATTCATAATGTTCATGATGATTTATGGAGTATAAGTGAGTCCGAAAGGAATTAATATGAATTTGTAGTGCTTGTACCTTGTACAGAAAGCATTCTTGTGGATATCCTCATTCTGCACCCCTACATGGTAATATCCTGACCACAAATCCACCTTTGAGAAGTACTGTGTTCCACGTAGCTGATCAAACAAGTCATCAATTCATGTAAAAGTATGCTTTTTTCATTATCAGGATTTTTTTGATCTCACAATAATCAATGAATAAGTGCATTGACCCATCATTCTTCTTGATGTAGAGGACTTGTGCACCCCATAGTGAAGCATTTGGGTGTATAAAGCCTTTATCCAGATTCTCCAGTAATTTTATCTTTTGCTCCTAAAGATCCAAAACATCCATTCTATATGGATTATTGGGTATTGGAAAGACCTAGTTATAAGATCAATGGAAATTTCAACACCTATTCTTAGAGGAATACCTGGAAATTTCTTGGGAAACATTTCCGAAAATCCCATCATAATAGGAATGTATTCAAGGATGATTTTTTTCTTATAATCAATCATTTGAGTAAGATACACATGCTCATAGGGCAGTAATATCCACACTTGAGAGGATGGTGCTAAAAAAGAATAATCCACCTCCTTTCTCTTGAAAAGAATCGTGGGTCGCTTCTCCATATGGATTGTGATTTACCTCTCACAGAAATTTATGTTGGATTAATGTAGATAATGTAAATCCATTCCAAGAATTGCATAAAATTCCACCAAAGGGAGTATGATAAGGTTATCCAGGATTATCAATCCACAAATTGTAATAGAGGAGGTGTTATATTCATGGGATGCAATGATTTCTGTATTTTCCATTCTCACCAACATCTCTACTTCCATGATTTTTTGTGGTGTTAGGATTATTATACTAAACATTAGAGATATAAAAGAATGAGTGTAACTATAATCAAAATAAATATTCTCTATTCTTGAATGAATAACTAGTGTACTTATCACCTCTTTTTTTGGGATTTTTTTCAGCGGTTGTGATGGAGAAAGAATTTCCTTTCTTCCTTGGAGGTTGTTGGTTGCCTCCTAAAGCCCTTGGGATAGGGCACTGGTTTGAAAAGAGCCCTAGTTATTTGATGTTGAAACAATGAACAATGCATTGAGTTTTGAAAGGAGTGTTCATATCCTCTGTCATAGTATTAGGTTTTTCTTCTTGGCAATTGATGGCCATGTTCCCTTCTTTTCAACACCTAAAGCACCTCCTCATCCCATTCATGCAATTTCTAAGGGGCTTCTTTCCACAACATTGGAAAGTGTTGAGCTGTAATTACATAGAAACATTTGATCTAACCATCAGACCACCATAATTTAAGACAGGTTTCAACATCTTATCCCCATGATACCCCAAATATGTTCTAATCTCCATTTTGACTTTGAGGGCACATCAGATGATTTCCTCAAAGCTATCAAAGTCACAGATCACAGGGGATTTTTTTAGGCTAGGTTTTAGCCCACCAAAGAAGCAGTTAACCTTGAATTTTGGGGTGATGTCATTGTCGGATGCTTATTGTGATAACCTTGTGATGATTACCTCATATGATACGATGGATTCATTATCTTTCCAATTAAGGTTAATGAAGTCCCTTTTCATCTTATGACAGAGGGTCCGTGGAAAATATAGATCAATTTTTTTCATAAATTCCTTCTTTTCCAAAGGATTGATCTCTCCCTTAGTCTTCTTAATTTTGATCAATGTCGACTATTTATTATATTCACCCTACATAGGACAAGCATCCAGAAGAACCTTATCTTTTTCATAACGTTGAATGATGGAGATGATCTTTTTAATGGAGTTGATACATTGTTCGGAGATTGAGGGATCATAATCATATGATCCATTAAAATATGAAGGCCTTTGTCTCATGAAAGTCTCTATTTTAGCTAATTATTTCTTATAGGGTGTTTGAAGTTCCTCTTTACCCATTTTTATATTCAATAAAAGAGTTAACTGAGAGATTATTATGACAAAGTTTGTGATTCCTACTCCCATTGGATTGGGCATCTCATTAGAAGAGTAACCACATTGATTTTTTCATCTTTTGTTAGCCGAGGTCATCCTATTACTATCCATTGGCCAGATTAAAAGGAAAGTTAGAGGTAACACATAAAGGGGAATCAAGATACAAAAATGGATAACTTATTAATTACATTTATTTATTTAGCTTAAGAATTTATAGGCTTCAATCAATGTTATCCATGATCTAATTACCAACAAATATTCTAAGGGGAATTTTTTTATTCCCTTAATAATGGTTCATACTAATCTTATGAATATTACAAAGAATACCCCCAGGAGTGTTGAACTAATATTGCAACAAGGCCCATTTTCATGCACCACTTCCTGTTCCAGTCTAGCTCAATCCGGTGTTTTCGGGTTTTACCCTTCGAAACATTTGTACCAGAGCCACCTCTACATGTTTGTATCCAGATGGGATGTATTTTATTGATAAAAAACATACATTATACTCACCAAAATTTAATTATGTTTTTATTAAACTTTGTCTTATCCCTAAGTATTTCACTAGGTTTTTCTAATCCTAATCCCAAAAACAACTAAACATATCCTGTGATACCAACTATAACAACCCTGATCTTTATTACACACTTAAGCCAGACTTATTACATGAAATTCCACATATGAAAACTATGAGGATCAATAATTATAGTGTCTTGGGAAATATGGATCCTTACGTAACAAATTAAAACATAAAACACAACATCTTTATTGAAAACATATTTTACATGACCACAACATTCCTTCATACTTAACAATTAATGGGGTAACCTGAGGACATACATAAGAAATGGGTGAGATGTAAATCCTAGTAAGGGAGTACAAAAGATATAACATGAAGAATAATATACCTATTATCAAATAAGTATATCATTGGTGCATAAGAGAAACATGAACATAATGACATGATATAGCATGATTATCATAACATAGAGATGTGGAAATATTATTTAACATTATATTAGATTGAGCCAAGGATCATTGCACATGGATCATGAGTAAAAACTCATCGAACATTAATTACCATGAGTCAAAAACCATTTCTTGTGACATATCATGATACAATTATTTTCCCATTCCATTGCAGCGCTATCAGGGCATACCCTTTATAAACATTTCATTTCATGTATAAGTGTGCCACATGAGTCCTACAACATGGATTAATTAAACATCATAATTTATTCCACGAATAAGATATTTAGAATAAATAAATGTATGTACTAAATATACAAGTAAATTTTCATATATTTTAATAAGCTTGATAGATAAATGAGTATGATATTCACTTACATAATGATTTTGGCATAGAAAATTGTGGTGTAACTTCTTCAGAATAACAATGTAAAATAGAAATTTTAAAATGAGTTAATGATAGAGAAAGGGGCCCCTGATAATTTATAAATGAAATTGAAAGTAAGTGGGTCATGTAACACAATATAACAACATATTTAATGGAATTTATATTAAAAATATAAAATAATTTCTTGAATGCAAATGTGGGGAGAGAAATACCTTACAAAATTCTAGCATGGTAACAACTGTGCATGGGAGGCATTAATGAGAGACAAAGGGGTATATAGTAATTAAAATATAAGTAGGTAAGTATAGGGGAGGTTTGAAATTATACCCCAATATTTTTTATTGAAAATAAAATGAAATAAAAATATAAGGAAATATAGACATAAATAAAGATGTAAGTAAAGTGAGTGTACCTTACTTGGAAGTGTGATATCAATAGTTTGAGAGAGGCTTGAGAGAGGCTTTATGGGAGATTGGTGCCTCTTGGGAGGATTATAGAGATAAGAGGGATGATTTTTTTAGAGCTAAAAATGACTTTAGTGAAGATGAATGGGATATTGATTAGTTTTATATAGGGAAGGAGATGAAATTCATTATTATTTAGGTTTTAGGCACTACACATTAAACTAATCAAAACCACAAACCATCCCATGGTTTTTTTCCAAAGTATATTTGAAAATGTATTTTCTAAAGAAAATGGCTGAAAATATTAATATATTAGGATTTCTTATGGGGATGTGAGTCACACTTTCAAGGAAATCATTTTAAAAAGTAAAAATATTTGATATGTCTTGAAGGGTCCACTATGGAACCATAAAATTAATCAAACAAACATAAAATAAAGTTATTTTAAATATTATTCATATAATGGACTAATAAAACATTTATAGTAATTTATTAAATTACTATTGGGTCATTATGATGTCATAAAACACATTATATATTTAAAAGGTATTTAATTTTTACCCAAAAATCTGACAATCTTAGAAACTTTTGAAAAATTCACCGTTATATAATTTCAACATCCTGAATCCAAAAATAATATTAATTTTATCTAAATAAGTTTATAAATATGTTAATTTTATATTTTAAAATAGAAACCAAAATTTATTAAAAATGATGGGTTTTAAAAAAATAGTTTTCAAACCTTAATAAAAATTACAAAAGTATTAAAAAAATTTATACGATGATTTATATTTAAATAAAATTAATTTATTAATCATATTTTATTGAAATATTATTAAATTAAAAAATCCATTAATTAATCAAAATATATTTCTTAATTCAATATTAACTAAAAATACTATTTCTGCTTTAGAAACCATTTATAATGTAACAATAATTAAACAAATGTATATTCTTTATTCTATACAAAAAATAATGAACACAATTATTGTGCTAGGGTTTTGTTGCAAAAACCCTTATAATGACTGCATAATACCTAAGGGTAATCTATTTAATGGTGATAGACTCTTTGGAGGCTCAGATAACATCACTCAGGTGGTAATCTCTATACACATCCACGTCTCCTGTAGCAGGTTCCGTTTAATATTAACTTGTTGAATCTCAGGTTGGTCTTGGTCAAGAGTGAATCCTAGTAACGCTACCTCCTTTCTAAGATCTAAAAAATGTGCTTCATATGGAGAAATTATACTATATGAGTTCATCACTTCCTTTTCCTATGTAAATTGGATTTGTTAGAGCCATATATTTATACTAATCATGTTATCACTATTTAACAACTATATTAGAAACAATAATAATGCTTAATGGTATTTTAAAATCAAAAAACATAAAACCAAGGAAGTTAATATGTTATATATAACAATTTTACATAATAAGATATTAAATTATATCAAGATTAATTTTCATTAATAAATGTTTGGGTCATTACAATCCCCTAGTAAAATTTACGTAATTTTAGTTTATCCATAGTGTTTTAAACATTTTATATTAATGGGTAGAGGATATACCCATCAATGAATTATGAATATGGGTTCTCATATTAATTTTAATTACTAACATCAATACATGATTTAATGTCCATCACCCAATGTTGACAAAAAATGGATGAAATTAGGCACTTCTGAATTGAAAAGACTAAAAATTATATAATATCTACTCTAACTATTCATCCAACTATCCTAAGATTATAAATGGAATTTTTTAGGCATTAAAATTGACCTTATCCATCCTCCTTTGGAATATGGTGCATAGAGAAAAATTAACATTGATATAAATGTTTATGTATTTTTTGTGGTATTATCATGATATAACTAGAACATCTATACAGGTTACCCCATATTATCATGTGCAAGGAACAATAATAATTATTACCATCAATATTTTTGTCCTTCTCTTTATGTATGCATTTGTAATTACCAATGTGAGGATGAAAACTCCCAAAAAACAACTTCAAAAAATTTAGAGTCATGATGATAAATGGTTTCACACATAGTACAACCCTAAGATTCTCAAATATTGTATTTGTCAAGCCTTCAATAAGAAGTTCATCATCTGTTCATTTAATCAAGTAAAATTAGTATTGGTCATTTGAACTCATATGATGCATGGAACATAGCATTTAATGATCTTCGTAAAATTTTAACGGACTTACTGTATAAATAATTTAATTTCTAATAGATCTTAGTCATTAATCATAATGGTTGGTGAGTACATCACACCTACACCCTATGAATTGATTCAAAAAAATGAATTTTCATAACCTCTATGGAAATTTATACATTGTAAATGTAAGATGTAAAACTGAAAAACTTATCCCTAGAATCATGTCTCTATGATATGATTCCCCTTTATGATCTCAATATAACACTTTATACAACATTTTCATGTGAATTGTCCCAATACATTAAAAGGTATCACACATTAATCCATAAATTATGTCATTAAACTACATTACTTCAATATTCTATTGTATAAGACATTAATATGAGTAATATATTTACTTATCATTATATTTTATATTTCAATATGTTTGAGTCCTTGTTGTGTTATATTAAATTACAAAACCTAAGGTCATTCTAGGAAGAAAAACTACTTCCTAGCAGGGTCCACTCCATGAAACATTTCCCTAAAACATTTGAGAAAGATATATTCATTTATACCCCATATGTTATGAATATAGTTCTAGTGTTGTATGCTTCTCATTAATACTGGGTCTTCCCCAAATATTTTTTATACAACAAAAATTCCATCAAAATCTCCCAATATAGTTTTTTCCATTATAGATTTTGGGTTTCCCCCTATACATAGCAGGTCCCATGAATCCCCTACATTAAAACAATGCCACACATTTCTCTTACAAATGATCTAGATCTATAAAAATCTAGCAATATTTGGGTCCTTTCTATATGATCATAAAATAAGTGACACATAATCCCATATCATATGATGTAAAATTATGTATTTAGTACATTCCCACATCAGGAAATCTTATGAAACAAAAGAAATCTTCTAATCACCGCTATTTTCTCACACTAATAATTCATCATTTGGACATTTATTTTTTAGCCGAATAAAATAATTAACATAATTGATAATCCACCTATTTGATGTCTTGAAAATAATTTTCTAATTTCTATATGATTTTAAATTATACAATATATATTCAATCATGAGTTAATATAAAATATATAGTGTAACCTATATTGTATGGAATAAATCTTTCTCATGATATCCATGATTTTGTAATATTTCACCCACACATGGACCTCCACATGAAAAAAACCCATACCAATGAGAACAATGTTTTCTTTATTCCAATTACCATATGGTATTAAATGATGGATACTAATTCTATCCCAACCAAATCATTGAATTATGTCATGAAAAATACCCCATTTTACCTTAGTTCGTTTTCCTCTGCATCCATAATGATTATTCTAAATGGACATAACTTATGGTGAATCCCAGTTTTGTTCCTTAATAAATGATTTGGATATGTATTAATGGGGAATATACTAACTATGTAAGGATTTATTCATTCTACTTCATGATATATATAGTGATTCATAGATCACATAATTTTTTTTCCAAATAGAAATAACAATAACACACTTCACCAAAATTTTGAGAGAAATTGTTTCACGTTAATTTTCTTTTATAATGTTCATTAATGAGACAAAGACATTTTATGTTGTGAATAGTCTATAATTAAATAATACACTCATATAAGGGTCCTCATTGTAAGACCTAAAAGCCTAGAACATTTTTATCATTATAATATGTGGAGAAACAAAAAAAGTTCATTTAATTATGAAATATGTCAAATTTTTTAGAGTAACCAAATATATATGGAATAATTTCCTCATATGTTAGCCAAATAAACATAAAAACATTACTAGAACCTGGATTCCAATCTGTTAAAACATACTAAAACAAAAACACCACCACCAATGTATCATCCAAAATAATCTAAGATCCTATTTTATATGTTTTTCTCTAAACATACACTCAGTAAAAGAACCAATGTAAGAAGGATTTCCTTCAACTTGGAATCTCAAAATTCATTAGATAGACTACATGTATTATTTAATTTAGCCACCTAGGTGTCACTTTCCTCCTTATCTAGGACCACAAAAATCCCCCCATATTTGATTTATTCCAATGTTATTGTATACACTTACATCATTTTTTTAAAAAATAATTATATATAAAAAATATTTTCACATGCTCGAGAATTGAAGGATTAGCATCTTCAAAGATAAGTTCAGTAAAAATTTTTTTTTATCACTCATCAAAATAGATTCATAAATTCTCAATTACAAATCCATTTATAAATATTTAATAAATAATACCCTTCTTTTTATTGGGGGAAAATAAATAATTATAAAGGTTTAAACTCGTATGAACTATATAGGAAATATAATAGAGAACTAGTCATGAAAAAAATTAAGAAACAGATAAGGATATGGGTATGAGAGAATAGGTATGATATATGAAAATATCATTTTTAAAAAACCATTATTTGAAAATATAGTATAATACATGAAAAATAATAAAATACTTATATTAGAGAATGAATTAATATGTAAAAAAATGAGAACAACATTCAATACATATAGGATTGTGCATCAAAACTAGTATATTTTAATCCTTGTAATGTTCCATGGTTTTTTGTAGTAAGTTTTATATCATTACTGACCCATATGAGAAGAAGGGTAAAGTTTCTTTTCCTAGCTGATCCAGCAATGATTTCAATCAATTTATGACCAAATTGGACTACAGGATCCTGGATATCATGGAGACAAATTTATGTCGTGTAATAATAAAAATTGTAAAAATAGATCTTGGAGTTTCTTGGACAGATGATTGGGTAACATCCATGCTATAACCACTATTGGAAATACTAATGTTTAGTACTCAATGCATGGTATTTCAGATCATTCATCATTACTGAATTATATTTCTTTTGGAAATAATAATTTTGATAAACTTAAATATTTTCATCATTTCATTGATGATATTTCATTCCATGACTTAGTGAAACTCTCTTTGGAAGAACATGTTCAAGGTCATTCTTGGAATGTAGTTCAGATCAATCTCAGGAAACTCAAGAAGAAATTAATGTTATAGTCAAAGGACCTCATTCTTTGGGAGAAAATTTTACATGATGTCATTAAAGAAGTTGAGTGCCTTGAACGTTGTCTGATGGAGGAATGGGATGAGAAAATATTTAATGATCTTTCCACTAATAAAGAGTATTTAGGAGATACGATTCATAAATAGGATCAAATGTACATAGAGAAAGAAAGGATAAAATGGATTTAAGAGGGGGATAAAAATAAAGAATATTTTCATACATGTATCAAAAAAAGGAAAAGTTTTATTAAACCTAATATTTTACTTGAAAATGGTTATTTTCCAGATGATATTGACTTGATTGAAAATTTTCATTTTCCCAATATTAAATATCTTCTTGTTGGATCCAATGTTAACATGCCTAATGGATATCTGAGGGTTTCTACTGTCATCTTTGATGTTATGCCGCATTGTGTTTCAAATAGTGTTAATGATGATATGGGCTCCCTTCCTCAAGAAAGAGAGATTTTTTATTCTACGATGAAGCTTAATCCAGATAGTGTTGATGGACATGATTTAATTCTTGCTACTTTTTACAAATCCACATGGTAGATAATTAAGGATGACCTTATTGTTTCAATTTATCATTTTTTCAAGGGTGGACAGCTATCTCGAGCTACTTATGACACCAGAGTAGATTTTATTCCCACAAAAAGAAATCCTACTTTTATCCTTCATTATCCCCCTATAAGCATATGTAATGTTTCTTATAGGATTTGTTCAAGTCTCTTTAATTCAAGGTTATATATCCATCAACCTGGGTGGATATGTCTTGAGAAACGTAGTATTGTGAAAGGTCAAACTATTCAGGGATTTATTTCTTTATCATAGAAAATGGTTAGGGAAATCAAAATTAAAACACGGGGTTCTAATGTGACCATTAAACATGATGTAAATAACAATTATGATCATGTGGAATATGGATTCAGCAACAATGTTTTGGATGGTATGGTATTTTCATCATGGAACATTGATCTACTTTTTTGTTTTTGTTGTTCGGCTTGGTTTTTTGTATCGTTAATGAGAAAACATATGATTTATTTAAATCTACTCAAGGTATTTTCCAAGTGGATCCAATTTTTCTATGTTTGTTTGATTTAGTTTAGGATATTCTCAATAATTTAATTTATATGGGACTAAATCAAGGTGTTTTTCTTCCTTATTAGAGTGGGATTAGATCCCATTTTGTGTCTCATCTCAGGTTTTTTGATGATATTATTATTTCAAAAAATTCTTCATGTAGTTTTCCGAGTGCCTTGAATATGATCTTGGATGAATATTTTCTTTAGAGTGGTCAAATCATTAACAAGAGAGAGAGATGTTTTTATATATCCAAAATATGTACCTTGAGATCAGTGTCTATTGTGGGTTATTTTATAGACATGTTGATTGGTTATTTCTATATGGAATATCTGGTGGTTCCTCTATCATCTCAGAGGCTTCGATTTAGTGATTTTGTCTCTCTGATTAGCATAATTATGACCCAGATCGTTAACAGGACAACATTTTTCTACCGTTTTGGGGTTGAATTACTTTGATTGATAGCGTTCGTCTTGCATATCTTATTAATTCTCTATTATTTGTTAAGGTTCCTATTGTTTTGATAAATAATATTGACAGAATTATTGTTAATTTTTATGGGATTCAAAGTCTAAAGGTAAAATAAAATGGGTTTCATGGGAAATAATGGCTCGTCTTGTGTATGAAGGGGGGGATTAATATTTGATGCCTTAATGATACTCTTAGGTGCATGCATCCCAAACTAGTATGGGATGTTCTGGAATGTCAAACTCTATGGTGTAAAACTATGCATAGAAACATAGTGGGAGTTAAAATTATTCTGGATGTCCATGGTTCCCCTTTCTGGCATGATATTGGTTCCTATGTTAATACCATTAAGACTCTCTCTCGATGGCTGGTTAGGAAGGGTGGAATGTTTTTTTGGAATCACAACTATAGTGGTGAATTAATTTTATATCCAGGTTTTCCTTATTCAAACATATCATTTAAGGAAGCCTATCAATGCCCAAATTTTATTATTATAGTTTTGGACATCTACCAATAGTCCCTTTCCAACCTCATTATTTTATCCTCAGAATCTGATAAGTGTGTTTTCAATCCTTCTTCCTCTATCTCTTTCTCAATGAGAGATTACTAGAGGATACTCAATGTTCATAATCCTATTAATACATGTAATAATATCCTTTGTATTAGGGACATTCCATTGAAATATAATTTCCTATTTTGGAGGATCAAAAATGGTTTTTTATTTACTGACGAAAATGTTAAAAGATATGGGATATTCATTGTTTCAAGATTTAGTTCCTATAAGAGACATAAAGAAGAATGTTCTAATCATCTTTTGTTTGATAGTGATTAGGCTCATGATGTTTGGATTTTCATTGGGGAGTTAAATTGTATTTATTCTCCCACTATTTCTAATATATCTGGACATTATTATTGGTTTCATGGATTTGGTGTGGGGTGTATTGAACGATCCACTCGTGCTATCATTCTACTAGTAGTATGTTGGTTCTTATGGTCATCTAGGAACATGTATCATTATGAAAATATTTGTTTAAAAATATAGATCATAATTTTCAGAATTAAAAATTTTCTTTCTGGTATCATCAGGGATTTAGGTAATTAGATAGAGGGTCCTTATTTGTAGAAACTTGCTTATACTCGGATGGCTGGACCTACTTCTCTTCTTCGAGGAAAATGGGTATATTGGAATCCTCTTTAAAAGGGGATAAAGATTAATAGTGAGAGATATTTTGTTTCAGTCCAGTGTCATGGTGGAGGTATTGTGTGAGACGATAGTGGGTCAATTGTACTATATTTCTATTAGGCTGGAGCATGGTAATTCTTCACATGTTGAGGTAATGACCACATTGTCAAATATGTCTTTCTAGGAAGATGAATTTGGGTATTAACCTTACTAAAAAAGACACATCACTAATTTACAATTCTTTTCATGATCATGGTACAGTTCCTTGGTTTATTTCATATATTGTGATAAAGTGTAAATGCTTTTTGGGTGCTAAAATTAGATTTTAACACATCTAGAGGGAGGTAAATAAGGTTGTGTACTACCTTGAATTGATTGATATTCATGTAATGGAAATTTTTTTCCCTAATTTTTTTATCTTGAAATAGGAAGGTGTTAACATCATTAGATGATATCACCTTGGTCTAAAATAATTTATACCCCCTTGATTCATTTAATTTATTTTGGTCTATCTGTATGGGGCCTTTCTTATTGTACTCATTGTTATTTAATTGAATAAATAAATAAAATGGGATGTTTTATTAACTATTATAGGACCATGCTTCACTAAAAAATTTCCCATAGTTATAAGTATTCACTAATCTCCTTCTCTTCGATGATCATGCTTCACTGAACCATTTCCCTTGGTGGACCGAGCATCAAAAACAATATCCCACTATCTAAAGAGATATAAATATTTACCTCCTGCATTCAAGGGCTATATAGGTCCCAATAATCTCTTAATAATGAACAATACAAATTTTTTATATATTATAAAAAACATTAAACATATAATGAAAATCTATGGGATGAAATGGGTTTCATTTAACACAATATAATGAAACTAGGGAATGAAAATTTTGTTTTAGATAATTTCTTGATTATCATGAAAATAAACCTCATAAATGTTAGTGATTCATACCACCAACTCAATCACCCCAAGGACTATTTTATAAAACCATTCAGGGGATATTAATGAAAAATAACTCATATGAATATATAGGCTTTAGATTTAATGTGGAAATTTTTGTGAAATAATTAAATAATATTTTGAAAGCACTTTTATGTTTACCATAAAATCTAGAGTTAAAGTCATAATGGAATTTCACTTTTAGAAATATCAAATTATATAAATTAATAAGAATTAATTTAGAAAATGAATATTTAGAATGAGATATCAATAATGATTCCTACTAAAGACGTAATAATTTCAAAATAGTGATTTCAAAACACATTTCAAATCTTGTATTTTTTAAATGAATAATTAATAATGAATCCTTTAAGAATAAATAACGGTTTCTAAAAGGCAAAGTGAATAATTATTAAATAAAATTAAATTGAATTGAATCATTAATAATATATCCTTAGAAATTATAAATGATTACTAAAAATGAAATTTTTAGTAGATTATAATATATTTTAGTTTCAATGGATGAAAAATTATTTCTTGATATTTTTAAATACACTTGTTGAAAACCCATATCATTAAAAGAGTTTTAAAACATAATATAAAAATAGGAGAATGAAATTATAATTTAAACATGGGGAAACACATATAAAGGATACATAATTTGAAGGATACAATTGGAGGGAAAAGAAAATATGTACATGGAGGTGAAACAATCATTAAAGATGATGTAAATTTTTAGAAACAAGTATTTCATTTTTATTGGGTGATATTTAATCAAGGAAGATGATTTAAAAAAAATTCATATTCCATTGAGGTTAATAGAACGTACTAAAATATATAATCATAATATCATTAATACAATCTCATAAAATTGATGTTCAATAAGAAGAATTCTAACTCGATGAATGGAGTTGTGTTAATAATGAATCTTACTATCTTAGTATCATTAGAATAAAAATTAATTTAAATAATTAAAATAAAATATATCTTAAAACCCAATAAATTAATTAGTTAGTTATAACACCTTATCAATTATTTCATGGTTCATATAAAGTATAATTTTTTTTAAAAAAAAATTTATACATAAAACCCCATTACATTAATTCAATACCTTTACAAGAGAACATTAATATCCTATAAAAAATAATTATCTAAATCACCTATTTCATGTCCTTATTAATATATATAATATTATTAAAACAATTTTTAATATTATTTTCACCATTAATATTTCTTATTTGTTATCTATTTCAAATATCAGGGGTGGTTAATCATGATTTTTTTCAACTAGTTTCAAAATAAAAATTATATTATTTATTCATATCCAAATTTTCATCATTCATGGAACATAAATGGTACTAAAATTGATTATTTATAATTATTTATACTGTTATAATTTCATTCTATAGGATTTTTGTTCATGATCCTTAATGATGAAATCAGCAAATAACATGTTTCATTGATATTTAATGAACATATATTGGTAGCTTAATTAAATAGTATATTAGAAATGAAAAAAATTAGTAACCCTAAAATAAGTATATACCTATATTTATCAAATAATATAACTAACTATGTTTTCGTAACATCCATTATATTATTTTATATCATTGTTCAAGTGGGTAGGTAGACCAACCCAAAAATGATCATACCATAATTAATTGATGATTGTGCAATCAGATCATCATTACAGTAGTATAATTATATTATTCAGATAATTTTATGGTATTTAAGAATATTGTAAGATATTTTAATTGATCTTAATTTAACTAAATTAAAAAATATAAAAGTTACCTCATGGAGGTTTTAGTATGTAAAATGCACAATTAACATTTTTATTTCATAAAAAATAGTGGGGGACAATTTTGATTATAATTTTTATCTTAATTATCATAGTTATATTATATATTATTCATGTATTCCTAGGATTCACCATTATAATTATCAAATATAAGTGTTGGCGAAAAAAATTTAGTCACCACTTCTTGGAGGTAGTGATTCACATAAATCACAAACGATGATTTGATTTTTGTTTATAAAAAACATGGTTATTGGTAAATAACTGTTACAATAGAATAGTAAAATTAAATAAAAATACATTAAATATATCTTTATATCAGAATTAGAATATATTAATGCAATATAGTAAGATAGAAAGGAAAATATGTTGTAAATGAAATGAGATATCAATTTGAAATCTTGGTGATTTTTTTGGACGGTTCCTCAAGAATGATGGTCATATGGAAATATCTTATTAAATTAGGATAATGTATGTGGATGTGTTATGGAACATGGAAAAAAGTCAAGTTTAATTAAAAAAAATTATTTTTTTGTCTTCTTGATAGTGTTGTGGGCAGGTTCTTTAATAGGTGTGAGAAAGAAATTTTTTTAAATATTTCCACTTAATATTAATATTGAACATGATTTTCTTTTCAAGAATACTCCAAAATTTACAATACTAATATGGGGGATTAGATATGGTTGATAATATCTCAGAAAATTATTTTCTCAAATGTATTAACATGTTTTGAATCCCTTTACTCTTAGAATTTTTTCATACACCCTTGTTTGTTTTTCCCTTGTAACTAAATTGTACCTGAATAAGTTAATTTTGTTTTATAAAAATAAAATTCCTATTAATAATAAATTATTAGACAATTTTCTCATATATATGATACATAATATCAAATATAATTTCTGTTTGTAAAATAATTAAGTTTATCCTTAGTGAATTTAATGCCCAAATACATGATTTTGAAAAAGTGTATTTGTATGAATAAAATTTATATATATGTAAAAATTGTCTGTGTATTTGATTTACATGATATTAAATGGTTTTTTATAAAGAAACAAATAAATAATGGTTTTTAATTTCATCAAAAAACCTAATTTTTCTATAATAATATTTAGTTAAAAGAAAATACCAAAAATATTTTCTTTTATAGAAAATTATTTCATTATTTCATAAAGATAGGATTTATAAATTCAAAATAGTTTTTTTAAATGAATAAATATATTCCATTATAAATATTGGATTCAAAAAAATGTTTCATATGATTTTATGATAAAGATTGTTCTTGATGTTATCTTAAACGATACATTTTTAGTGAATACATTATTTTTCATTATTCACATGAAATAAATTAATTTAGAAAATTATAAAAAGTTCACCTTTGGAAAATATAAATATTTTGAACTCAAAAATTAATATAATATTTAAATATTGAAATTCAAAAATTTATAAATTTATCTTATAAATAAAAATTCTATAATTAATAAAAAATTACTTTTATTAAAATGGTTTTTTAAATCTTTATGTGTTCTTAATATTGTTTTATATATTTTTATAATTTAAACAGGGTAATATATTATTTAATATATTATAATATCATATATACCCATAATTTTCTATTATATTTGGTTTATTTAATTTATTAACAGATAAAATATATGTTTTATAAATAATTAAACCATACTAATTTTTTAACTTCTAAATGTGTTAATTTTTAATTGATAAAAATATTTTTATTTACTATGTTTATATTTTCTGATAATCATTTCATTGATTATCATATTATATGTACTAGATTATTTTAATTCAGTTTTTTTGAAGAGTAGTATGATATTTATTTAAGGAAAATACATTGTTTAACATTTGGATAGTACATTATTTCCCCTTAAATAAATAAAACCATCACAGTTTTAATAAATAATTACCGAAGAAAGTAATAAATGATAATATTTAATTATTTTTTATATAGAATATTACAAATAATGTGACATATATAATACCCTCCTAGGATATGATAATTTTGTTTCCTTCCAAAATCAACATTAATCTTTTGGGTAATCACATACTCTGGTATGTTTATACCCCCTCAAATATTCTCAAAAATAAACCATCCCAAAACAAACTAAAATTACATGACATAAATAAATTTTGAAAAAATATATTTTTCATAAAATATATTGAATCTTTTACCATAAAATAACATTAATCTCTAGGACATAAAATTGAAAACAAGATAATATATACAATAATCCTGAAAATATGGTGAACTTCACTAGAAATATCATGAATAAATTATAAACCCCAATCATACCAATAGAATCAAAATTTCTTTGTCAAAAATTATTCAAACCATTATCATCTCAATATCTAGAATATATTAGTCCTAAGTGTTATACATAACTAAATAATATTATCTTCATTAGTTATACCCAATAATAAAACCATCTCATAAAATCATATTTTATATTTATCTATTCCATTTAATATATTTTTCAAAACATTTAATGTAAATATATTGAAGAAAATATATAGGCATGTCACATAATCCTCATAAAAGTTATAATATACAAGAACATCCTTGAAAAAATTTCACTAACTAATAAAAATATCTAACAATATCAACATTTAATCTTTATTTTGATATCAATCTCACTACTTGATGTCTAACATGGAAAGTCAAATTTTTATTTATCATAGGTATATTTTAACATTATCAACCATATTTTTTATCACTTATTTGGTTATATGACATATTTTTTCTTGAAATATATCTATCTCATCATCATTTTTTGACATTGTTTTAAAAAAATACTAAAAACCAAAATGGTTATAAATAAAATATGATAAAACAATCATATTAAAATAAAAACTCAATAAAAAATATGTATTATCTAATTGAATCATTTTGTTATACGTTAATAATTTTTTTTCAATCAACTTTTCATTAATATAGGTTCTTTTTTTACTTCTTAGTCAATCTCATAATGAATTTTGACAAAATTATCATGAAATTAATAATAATATTCTATATCTGATAAACATTGAATCATATTGACTCAATGCTTGGCTTACCATTATAAAAAAAGTTAATATGTACATTATCATATAAATCCATATTTTTTAATCTATACTGTTCATATTTATTCTCTTTGAGGTTTTCTTTCCTAAATATTTTAAAATAATTCATAATGGTTGATAAAGAGTATCTAAATTTACAAAACAATATTCCTTGGGAGTGTCAAACATTATGTTATTTTTGGCATATTTTTCATGAATCTTGTGATGATTGAGTTAATAAACAATATTTCCCTTTCAATATTACTACCCTTTGGTACATCATCACATAAACCAATATCAACTTATAGTATCTTGAAGGGATTTTATTGCAAGGAAACCCTATTATATCTACTTTACCAAATTATTAGGATATTATCATATACATAAAAATATATCTTATAATTATTCATATAATTTCAATGATTTTACTTATACTAATTTGAAAATATCTAATAATATTTTTAAAAATAACTAAAACCTTTTTTGAAACCAAATGAGGAAACCCAAGACAAATAAAC
Organism: Viscum album; assembly: GCA_963277665.1. Taxonomy (NCBI): domain Eukaryota; kingdom Viridiplantae; phylum Streptophyta; class Magnoliopsida; order Santalales; family Viscaceae; genus Viscum; species Viscum album. The sequence continues at coordinate 1,381,069,380 of OY728152.1, forward strand.
TCATTTCTTTTATATTTTAATATAAATAATTATTCCATATAAATTTTATTAAAAAAACCATTGAATAAAAAGTATTGTTCCTTGGCTGATTATTTACATAAAAAATCTAAAAACACTCATAAATATTTATATATAACTTCCCAACTATAAACCCCTTCCGAGCAGGGTAGTTACATGACCTTAAGTGTGCATCCCTATACGCCAAAGACTGCCGACTCCCAGCGGGGGTCTATAGAGTCATGTGGGGAGACTATACCCCCTTTTTAATAGAGTAAGCCAAAACATATATAAACCAAATAGCAGAAAAAATAATAAACAATCAAGTAACATGCATAACAACCATTTCCAACAATAAATATTCCATGTCGTACTAAATGTGTAAAAGTGATAAAAATCCCAAAATAAGGACAACGACCCAAAACCCCAAAATGGTCCCGACACTAAGTCCGGATCCTCCACCAAGTGCTTCCCATGTCCACTCACTATCCAGGAAGGACCCTGGACCTTCTCCTGACTTGCAAACCTGAAGTCTTCTCGGGCACCCAATGGCATCCCGAGCTGGGAGTGAGTACAACTCAGTAGGGCACCACCAATAGTGTCTATAAAATATCCAGTATAAACAAGTAGTGCATGTGAAAGGAATATGAATGATGATTACCAAGAATTTACACGAGGTGAAGTTATCTAGTTTAGGGACAAAGTCATTTCCACTTCTATTCCCCTTCATTACACACCAATTATCATCACATACCAATTCATCACATTTCCATGGGTTAATCACATACATTATGTTACATGGGTCTAAGGCCAACAATCACATGCAAGAGGGTAAACACATCGTTATCCTATCTCACTAGGACTAACTCCCTCTTAGCAACTATATTCTCACCTCGAAGCCTCAATCTGGGTGGATACCTTCTAAAAACTATATTCTCACCTCGAAGACTCAGTCTGGGTGGATTCAACCATTAGGAGAATAGATCATCAGTCCTCATTCCTAACCCGTGTATTTAGGATGGATTTTGGAGCATCTTTCTTCAATTGACCCATGGGCATAGATCCACAATTAATACCCCACTCTTCCAAGCCATGTGTACATGGTTATATATAAGTAACCATCAACAATCAATATCATTTCCCCTGGGACAAACCATTCACAACAAACCACGTAGGAATTCACATAATGCCTTAACCCATTTACACATTACCATTTTAAATAATTTAACCATTCACCCAATTCCCATGGGTTATTCCTATCTAACTAATCATTCAACACTAGACCCATAATTCATCCAATTATGGTCTTTAATCAGTTTACACATTAACCCATTTAACCCGTTCATCATTCCCATGAATCACCCATTAACCCCATTACAATTAACTTTTAGGTTATTGTTATTTCTAGGTGAATCACCTAACTTCTATTTCAAGTTCAACCAATCATGCCAACATATTCATCAAGGGCTCTATCATTCAATACAACAAGGTCACTTGTTTAATAACAAACCCTAAGCCCGGGAAAAGCCGGGACATCCCATTGTAGGCCTCAATTAGGTTAGGTCGTTCTCAACTCATCCCATGGCGATCGTGAGAGTTCCCATTTACCATTTTAATCATCATTTACAACAAAACACATCAAGGTTGGTCAAAGATCACCAAAAGGAAACCATGAGCAAAGCCACACAAGCATAAATCCCCCATAAAACTATGGGATAACATTTGTAGACCACCTACCTCGAATCTGAGGTTGAACGCACTCTCAATCAATTCCTTAGACCTCGATCTGACCATCCTTTGGAGATTCAACAGAAAAATCACCCAAAAGATAGGGTTTTAGATCTTTGGAACAAGAGGGAGAGAAGATACAAACCCTAAACCAAATGGAGAAGCAAGGATGGGATTAGCCTTACCCAAATCTTCGTTCGGTAACCAACACCACTCTAAACGGCCAAGAATCGAAGGAGAACCACCCTTGGGATTCATGGGTCGGCTAAGTTGATCACTAGGGTGAGAGGGGTTGAATGAGGGAAAATCCCGAGTTGGGGTTTAAAATCACGGAGTGGAAAACTTTTAATTTTTTCCAACTTTAAGAGCCCGCATTGTTTTGCCACAAGTTTTGAAAAAACATGTGAAAACCGTGCTCATGCTACTTCCCAAAGGAGAAGGGTTGCACAGTTTACCTAGGCAGGCCGCACGGTTTTCCCTGGCCGTGCGTAGGCCTGGCACCCTGGCCTGTCTTACCCAGCCTTCCATTCTTCCATGCCCCGAGCCCTTGAAGCACTCCAAAGTCCTCTCATACTTTCAGAAGACATCCCTTGAAACACATAACAAGGGATTCCGCCAAAACATAATGAAAACATACCCTTCTAAAGACTCAGATCTTACAACCTCCCCATCTTATAATGGCTCGTCCTCAAGCTGAGTTTCCATGCCTCATTACTCCACCGAAGAGAAGAGTTCGGGCCACTGATCCCGCATATCTGATTTCCTCTCTCATGTTTCTTCCTGAACATTCCCATTCTGCCATAGTACTCGCACTAATGGAACAACCTTTCCACGAAGGATCTTTTCACTATGATCCACCTCCTGAACCGGATGCTCCTCAAAGGATGCATTAGCCTCAAGCTCCACATCCTCAATATCGACCCCGTTAGATGGGTCTGGGTGATATCGTCGAAGATGTGACAAATGAAACACATCAAAAATCCCAACATAACCCTGTGGAAGAGCCAATTGGTAAGCCAATGATCCGATCCTCTCCACAATCTCAAGAGGTCTCACATACTTGGGGTGCGAACTTACACTACATTCGAATCGAACGGTGATCCAACCTTGGGGACACCCGAAGCAACAATTTATCACCCCCCACAAACTCAAGAGGTATACGCCTCCAATCTGCATACGACTTATATCTAATCTGAGTCGTAGCCATCCGCTTCTTAATCAAATTAACTCTCTCTGAAGTTTCTTGCACGAGACTTGGCCCCAACAACATAGATTCACCGGCCTCTAGATAACACAATTGAGATCTACAAGTCCTCCTGTAGAGTGCCTCAAATGGTTCCATCTGAATCATAGCATGAAAAATATTGTTAAGTAAAACTCAACTAATTATAGTTTCCTCTCCCAAGAACCACCAAAGTCCAAGACACAAGCTCTTAAGATGTCTTCCAATACTTGGAACGTACGCTCTGACTGCCAGTCCATCTGCAGGTGGAATGCAATACTCAAAAACACCTGCATACCAAGAACCTTCTGCAACCCTTTCCAAAAATGCAATGTGAATCATGGATCTCAGTCTGAAACTATGGTTCACGGAACACCATGAAACCGCACTATCTCCCAAACATACAACTCACCCAACTGGTCGACTGTAAAGGTCTCCTGAATCGGTAAGAAATGAGTCACTTTCGTTAACCACTACACAACCACCCAGATTGAATCATTCTTCCACGACTTCCACAGATGACCCATGACTAAATCTATTTTCACATCATCCCACATCCATTCAAGAATAGGAAATGGATGCAACAAACCACCTGGGTGTTGATGCTCATCCTTTACTTGTTGACATGTAATGTTCCATTCCAAAAAACCTGTAATATCCTTCTTCATTCCAGACCACCAAAACTGCCTTGGGAGGTCATGGTACATCTTGGTCAAACCTGGATGCACATCCCACTTTGAAGCAACTAACTCATGCATCAACTCTTCCTACATACACTCTGGCACAACCACATGATCACGAACACGAACAACACTATCCATGTCGACGGCCCAACCCGAAGGTAGCTCCCCACCTTTATGCTTTACCTTCATGTTCAAAAACTCAGGATCATCAAGATGACCATCCTTAACTAGAGTCAAAATCATCGACTACATCGTTACAGAAGCAAGAGTGACCTGACCATTCTCCTGATGCACCTCCTGGAGTATCTCTCTAAACAAAGCCATCACCTTTCACTCTGGGATGGACTACTGAACCACCTGATTGTGAACCATCCTTCTCAGAGCATCAGCAACACTATTTCCATTTCCTGGCGTGTACACCAACTCAAACTCAAAAGACTAGAGATATTTAACCCATATTCACTGCTGAAGATTCCGATCTCGCTATGAGAATATGTAATTTAATCTCTTATGGTCAGTAAACATAGTAAACCATTCTTCCAAAAGATAGAACTTCTAGCACTTCATGGTGTACACCACTGCAACCAACTCATGGTCAGGATTGGGGTAGTTCCGCTCATGGGGTTTAGCTTCCTTGACCCATAAGACACAATTGGCTCCTCATGAATCAACACAGCCCCACATCCGACTCCTGACGAATCACAAAATATGACGTACTTTTACCCGGCTCAGGTAAGATCATGATAGTTGTGGTAGTCAACCACTTCTTCAACACTTGAAAGGATTTCTCACAAGCCTCAGACCAATCAAACCTGATTCCTTTCTTGGTCAAGCCTGAGAGTGGTTCTTCCAAGCGAGGGAAATCTTGAATGAACCTTCGGTAATACCTGGACAAACCTAGAAAACTATGAACATCTAAAACACTCTTTGGCTGCTCCCAAGATACAACTTCCTGTACTTTCTCTGAATCCACTTTCACACCTACCTCCAAGATTATGTGACCCAAAAAATGCACCTCAACTAACCAGAATTGGCACATTGATTGCTTGGCGTATAGCCGATGCTCTCTTAGCGTACTCAAGACGATGTCAAGATGTTGTGTATGGTCATCATTACTTTTCGAGATCACTAAGATATTTTCAACAAAGATAACCACAAACTGATCTAGATAGGGAAGAATGATTTGGTTCATCAAAGCCATACACACCGTCGGTGCATTGGTCAATCTAAAAGGAATCACCACAAACTCAAACAACCCGTACCGACTTTGGAAATTTGTCTGCGGTACGTCAGAATGCCTCAACCTCATCTTGTGATACCCTGACCTCAGATAAATCATTGAAAACATGTATTTACCTGTAAATTGATCATAGATGTCATAAATTCTAGGAAGAGGCTACTGATTTTTCAACATCATCTGATTCAACTTTCGATAGTAAACACACAGCCTCAACGACCCATCAGACTTCATTGAAAAAATAATGGGAGATCCCCATGAAGACTTACTAGGACTGATAAACCCCTTATGTACCAACTCCTCATGCCGAACATTCAGTTTACAGAGTTCTTCCATTTTCATTTGGTATGGAAGAATAGATACTGGATCTGCTCTCGGTAGCAACTCGATCATGAACTTAACATCCCTCTCGGGTGGTAACCCCAAGAAATCCTCAGGAAACACATCCTGAAACCGATCCACCACAGAAGGAAAATTATATTGTCCCCCTCCCTCATCATCATCAATCCATATATATGCCACTTGGGACATGTTTCCATTCATCTGTTGTCAAAACGGCCTCACACGCCCTGCTCGAGCATCCCATTCACCATGGTGGACATAAGAATCACCCTCAAGTAAACTGAATGATATTCTGTGGCTATAACAGCCTATGTGCACCCGATAAAACACCAACCAATCCATTCCCAAGATTTGGTCAAACCTTCACATCTTGAGAATGAAAATATCCCACAGAAAATGATACCCACCATCTTCTAAGGCACAGCCCTTACACTGATTGATATCCTCAACCCGCACTCCCAACGGGGTGTCAATTGAAATAACTCCAAACACCCTGTACACAGTTAATCCCTATGCTACCAAAAGTTGAGCAGAGATAAAATAATGTATAGAACCTGTGTCAAATGACGAACTAGAAAATGTAGAAGCTACAATGATCGTACCTCGAACAGTTGACAGTCCGACCGCGCCATCACCCTGCGCAATCTGAACTGCCTGAAGCTGACCTGCCCCTCTACCCTGGGCTCCAGCATGAACACACTACATTTCACTTCCCTTATGGCATGAGAGATCATTCCCTAGAGTTCCATATCCACCGCATGTGCCAGTACGGCCCGTGGAGCTCTTACTTCCTGCCTGATATGGGGAAACTGATCCCCTTCCCGTACCTGGCCCCTACTTCTCATCATCATGCTCACCCATCTGCCGAGGCTTCTTGAAAAACCTCTTCACATTCCCCATCCTACCACATGAATGAAACATAACTGGAGGTTGAGGACACTGACCACACATAATCCCCGATCTACTACATTGCTAACAGAACACCTAGTTCCCACTCTGAGAAGCTGACCCTCTCTTCTGTCCGCCTTGCCAGAAACCTTCCAAACGAAGCATCTGACCTTTAGAAGATGAACCACTTTTCCACCCAGCTGGAACGAAAAGCCCACCACCTGAAGCTCCCTTCAGGTTCCCTTCAAAAATGAGTTCCTGATCCATCACCTCTACAAACCTCTTCAAGCAGATGATATTTACTTGAGACATGATCTACTATCTCATCCCATCCTTGAAACGCCTTGATATCGCTACCTCATCTCGGGCTAACACTGGGACGAATCGTCACAAATTAGTGAAGTGAATAGCATATTCCATCACCTATAGCGATCCTTGAGTCAGGCTCATAAAATCTGCAGCTCGCTCCTGCCTCAATGCCTTTGGGTAAAAATTCTCCAGAAACTTCTCCTGGAAAACGTTCCACAACATCCCCTCAGCCTGCTCGGTATGATCCTGAATGTCCCACCAACGCCTTTCCTGGACCCGCAGCATGTAAACAGCCATCTTTACTCGCTTTTCAACTGGTGTCTCTAGATGATCCAGTATCTTCTGGATATACTCTAACCCTAACTCCCCTGCCTCTGGCCAACCCTATCCGGTGAAGGTCGAAGGGTGCTGTAGTTGGAACTCCCTGGTCATCTCAAAAATACTCGGTGCAACCCGCCCTGGGTCCCGATCTATCATCTGCATAATGTGATGCAATTTCTCTCAGAACTGGTATTCTCTACCTTCATTGATCACCACATTTCTATGCACTTCTACCAAAGGAATGTTCTCAGTAACATCCTCTCGTTTCCAAACTGGAAATCGACATCGTGTTGGAATCTCTCTATATTTTCAAGCACCAGATTTAACACACATACCATAAAACATTCACGACATCATCAAAAATCTCATTACTAGATAAAACTAACCATTTTCATTTACTAATTCAATTACATCATCACCTCAAAATTACCACCCCGACCACACCTACCACGGGCCATGGTCCACATGGGGTAAACAACCATGTACTACCACCAAACTCAAACAAAATTTTACAAAAACTTTTTCCACTTCATTTCAATCCCTTGTATTACATTAAACATCATATACCCACTTGTTTTAATTTCATTCTTCTCATCATTTCATGGTTCCATGAAATGCATGATGCACCCTACTTTCCTTCCTCACACACCCATCCCATGTCTGTGCCTATCACGATGCATTCCACCTATCTCCATTGGTTCCTACAATGATCCATTAATTCAAATACTCGTGCCGTTAAGGCCACGATCCAAATATCATAAAATAGTGACATAAAACCACAAGTGCATCACCCAACGGTGAAATATCATTAACTGAAACAACACACAACCATGAACAACATTTCCCACCCATGATGACTTGGGTTTTCCCTCGTACATGGGTTAACTACTCCCAAGAACGAGCTCATTACCAATGCCCAACACATGTTAACCCTTGGAAACCTATCGCAAACAACAAGACCTCAGAGATGGAGATAAAATACCTCCTATGATTCCACTTTGTAACATCCCTGACCTGGAAGCCACTAAACCAATGATCCGAGCTGGGTAGTTACATGACATTAAGCACCCCTCTCGGTACACCAAAGGCTACTGACTAGCAGTGGGGGTCTATGGAGTCAAGTGGGGAGACTATACCCCATTTTTTTCAGAGTAAGACACAATAGTAATAAACCAAATACTGGAAACAATAATAAACAAAAAAACAAGTATGACAACCATTTCCATCAATAAATATGACATGTCGTACTACAAGTGCAAAAGTGATCAAAATCCCAAAATAAGGACAATGGCCAAAATCCCCAAATTGGTCCTGACTCCAAGTCTGGATCCTCCACAAAGTGCAACCCATGTCCACTCACTATCAAAAAAGGACCCTAGTCCTTCTCCTAACCTGCAAACAAGAAGTATTCTTGGGTACCCAATTGTTGCCCGAGCAAGGTGTGAGTATAACTCAGTCGGCCACTACCAACGGTGTCAACAAAATATCTAGTATAAACATGTAGTGCATGTGAATGGAATACGAATGATAATTACAAAGTAATTACTTGAGGTTACATTAACATGTTCAGGGCCAAAGTCATTGCCACTTCCATTACCATTCATTAGCCACCAATTATCATCAATTACCATTTCATCACATTTACAATGGTTAACCACATACATTATGTTACACGGGTGGATGGACAACAATCACAGGCAAGAGGGTAAACACATCATTATCCTATCTCACTAGGACTAACTCCCTCTTAGAAACCATATTCTCACCTCAAAGACTCATTTTGGGTGGATACCTCATAACAACCATATTATCAACTCGAATCCTTAGTCTGGGAGGATACAACCGTTATGAGTATAGATCATCACTCCTCATTCCTAACTCATCCATTTTCGGTGGAGTTTCGAGCATTCGTCTTCACTTGACCCGTGGGTTTAGATCCTCAAGTCATACCCCACTCTACCAAGCCATATGCACACGATTATATATAAGAAACCATCAACCATCCATACCATTTCCCCTTGGACAAACCATTCACAACAAACCACAAGGGAATTCACATAATGCCTGAACCTATTAACACATTGCCATTTCAAATCATTTAACCATTCACCCAATTCCCATGTGTTATTCCTATCTCACTAAGCATTCAACACTAGACCCATAACTCATCCCATTATGGTCTTTAATCATTGTACACATTAACCCATTTAACCCGTTCATCATTCCCATGAATCACCCATTCAACCCATTCCAATTAACTTTTAGGTTATTTCCAAGTCTAGGTGCATCACCTATCTTCTATTTCAAATTCAACCAATCATTCCAACATATTCATCAAGGGATTTATCATTCATTACAACATGGTCACTTATTTAATAGCAATCCCTAAGCCTGGGAAAAGCCAGAACATCCCATGGATGGCCCCAATTAGGTCAAGTCGTTCTCAATGCATCCCACAAGGATTGTGAGATTTCCCATTTACCATTTTAAGAATAATTCACACCAAAACACATCAAGGTTGTTAAAAGATCACAAAAAGGAAACCATGAGAAATTCCACACATGCATAAATCCCCCATAAAACAATGGGATAACATCTGTAGACCACCTACCTCGAAACCGCGGTTGAACGCACTCTCAATCGATTCCTTAGACATCGATCCAACCATCCTTTTGAGCTTCAACCTAAAACTCACCTAAAAGATATAGTTTTAGAGCTTCGGAAGAACCGGGAGAGTACAAAACCTAAACCAAAAGGAGAATCAATGATAGGATTAGCCTAAACCGGAGCTTCGATCCGCAACCAATGGCGATCTGAATGGCCAAAAATCAAAGGAGAACCACCCTTGGGAAGACTGGGTTATCCAAGTTCATCCCTAGGGTTGAGAGGGGATGAATGGAGGAAAATCTTGAGTTGGGGTTTAAAAGCCTGGAGTGGGAAAATTGCAATTTTTTCCAACATTAAAAGGTCGCACTGTTTAGCCGCACGGTTCAAAAAACCATGCACAAACCGTGCACATGCTACGACCTAGAGGGGAAGGGTTGCACATTTTACCTAGGCAAGCCGCATGGTTTTCCCTGGCCATGCGCAGGCCGTGCGCCATGGCCTATCATTCCCAGCCTTCCTTTCTTCTGTGCCCTGAGCCACTGAAGCACTGCCAAGGCCTCTCATACTTTCAGAAGACATCCCTTGAAACTAGGAACATGGGATTCAACCAAAACATAATGAAAACATTCCCTTCCAAAAACGGGTATCTTACATAGTGGGTGAGCTTGGATTCTAAAAAAGGTAAACATAAGGAATAATCAATGATGATTATGAGAGAGTAAAATATAAGTATATGGGTATGAGAACATAATAAATTTACATGAACATTGCATTATGAAAATTTACCAAGAGGAAACAAATATATTAATATATGATGAATTATATTATAAGTATCTTTCAAAACATATAAAAATGACACAATCATTAGAATTAGAATCATAACATAGTGGGCCATGCATCAGAACATATTTATCATAGTTGATTAGGCATCACTCATATATTTCACATGATGGATCAAGTTCCAATAACCTATTTCCCATAGTGGATCAGGATTCACTCACATGATTCCCTAGCATGATTGAGAATCATAACCCATTTCCCATTATCACATGAGATATTAATCATTACCGATATAATAAAATTTCTATATATATCTCATCCATTTGTTAATTAAAACCCATTCATATGTGTCTCATAAGTTATCAATCATTCAAAATTTCATGAAAACCCATGGAATAAATGTGTTTTCTTATAACATCATAAAATCTTGAGAAAAGAAAATTGGGTTCACAATATTTGTAGATAGTGTCACCATAATTTACCTATCAATTTTAATGGTTGATATCCACAACTCAATCACATGAAACTATTTTTTAATTACATTTATAGGGTGTTTCTTGAAAATTTAATCCTATTAACTAACCACTCTAATAAAAAATAAGAAAAGGTAATTAAATTATAAAAGTGTATATCGAATATGATTCATTATTTTGAGAAAAAAATAATGATTCTACCTCTTTCAAAATAAATTTTTGAAATGTTCACCTTTCATATATTGGGACTAAACAATTGTAAAAATTAATATTCTGAATGAAATTTCAATAATAAAATATTTAAATGACATAATGAATTCAAAAAACTAAGAGAAAACATCTTGAAAATAGTTACTTTTATAAATAAATATTTAATGAGGGGTCCTAGAAGAATGTCACATTGGTTTCAAAAAATAGGAATTCACATTTCATAAATATGTATATAATTTTAATAAAATATCAATAATAAATCATTTAAAATATATAAATATTATCAGAAATTATTTTCCACTGAAAATAAAATAATTCATTTTTATGTGATGTACAACCATTAATTTAAAATTTGGAAATATCATTATTCAAACCCTACATTAAAATAAGTGGATAAAAAATTCATCTAAATAAAGGATAAGTGAATGAAGATGACCTAATAGGATAAAAAGAAATTATTATTCCAATTTTGAAAGTGAAAATTGATATAAATGTAAAATATGAAAATGGAGTAGACACCATAACAAAATAGGATTTGAATTATTCTTAATAATGATAGACAATTTACAGGGATTAAATTCATTGTGGGGAAATGTTTTAATCAAAACTAAAATTTTACAAAGAGTGTAATATAATGTAATATGAAACAAAATAATATGGTGGATGTAACCAAACATGGAAGAACGATGTCTAGAAAGAATAATTAAATATCAACAAAGGGAGTCAGGTTAACAATGAACCTAAAAAAATTGGTACACATTGATTCAAAACACATTTAAAGAATGAACAGAAATTAGATATTCTAATCCCATGAATTACATTAACAAGGTAAAATACACTCATTCAGTAATAATTACACTATATCAAATATTTCATTGTGCACAATAAGAGACATGTATTGAAAAATTAAACCTGAGCTAATGAAACTCCTTAAATTATTTTCTAAATTCCACTTAAGCACATGAATCACATATGTATAATAAATAACATACATTAACGAATATTTGATAACCATATTTTCATCTATAAATATTCAAACAATTTACAGAAAATTATTTTGTACATAATTATTGTTATTATTTATTTTTAATTTCATGTGTGGGTAATCATGATCATTTTGAATGGGTTTAATAATAGCTATGTGGTTATTAATTCTTCTCTCAAATATATTCAATTCTAGATCATACAAGGAATTAGTTTAATTATTTATAAAAATTTTTAATGTTATAATTTCAATAAATGGAAAATTTGGTTGTGAATCATAAATAATAAAGCCATGAATAACATGTTTTAGTGACTTGTAATAAAATGAGCATCTTAATTAATGATTTTAATAGAAATGTTCCTATAATTGAACAAATATATGATTTAAAGAAAGGTTGTATTGAAATCATGAATTATAATATCTCCAATAATTTAATCACTTGATTATGTTATTGTTAGGGTATGGGTTATGAATAAACAATAATATCTTTTATAAAAAACTCTATCTATTAACTAATGTATTTCTTGTTGTTTTGTATATGTGTATATATTTTCAATGGAAGTAGGGTCATTTCATATCAATAGTTAATATTAACCCATATCTAACAAGTTAGTGATTTGCATACTCTATCAATATCCATGAATCTCCATAAATATTTTATTTTTTGTTATCTTAAATTTGTATATATATATATATATTATTTTCTATTATTTGGTAGTTGGAATCATTCAAAACATTATGTTTTGTTGGCCATTCAATCATTTTTATACAGACTAAAAATGTTGTCTCAAGGCCTTTATTGGGATTCTAGTGTAGAGGTTATAGAAATAATAGTATTAGATCCAGAGATTTAATGATGTCACTGTATGAAGGGTATAAAGGCACTTGATTAGCTAAAGGTACTTCCCCCACAATGTACAACAGATTGTGGAATTCAGTTATATAGTATGGGTGAGAAGTTACTAAGATCATATATATGTAATTATTTCTATACTATTTATCATTAGTTGTAGAGTTTGAATGTTGTTTTTAGGGGGTACGAGAAGAATATAAATACATTGGATTATCAAAATAAACTACTACCACAATATAGAACTAATAATGAAATTCTGTTATAGTATGGGTGAGACTTCACTATGACTTTTATATGCATGATTATGGTTATAAATAGTTGATTCTTATTACATTTAGATGAGGACCAATTATACATATAAAACTTTAATGTTTGTTTCATATGTTCAAAAAATCTATTAAATTGAGGATATCCTATACATAACTTCATGGTTTTCTGGTCAATACATTATATACATAACTATTTTTCAAAATTGAAATAGCATATTCATTCAAAAAATATTTTATAAGCTTGTAGTCTTAAAAAATTATATCTTGAGTAAAATAGAAAATTTCAGAACAACAAATTTAGTAATAAGATTTTTAAAAATACTATATCCCATTTCTTGGATTTTTAATTCTTAATTGTTCCCTTAAAAATTTATAGTATTATATGTGTTGATCACTCAATGTGTAGTTATGTGGAGAAAGATGAAATTTGTCATCCATATATTACGAATATTACATTTGAAGATATTCACATTCTGTCATTCCCACACTAGTTACCTTTATGGATAATTGGATTGTTTTAATTGTGGATTTTATGTTTTTGAAATATCATATCTCTAAAACCAATCAATGTTTGGTTTATGAAAATATCATGCAGTTTTATTTTTTAAATTTTCTCAAAAACCACACATTATTACTCCTATGACATCATTTTTATATACAATTTCATATATGGTAACTTTTAAAATGATGAATATAAAACTATTTAGTATTCCATCACATATATGAATATTTAATTTTCTAGGGGTACTATTATATTATGTTCACATAACCAATGACATCAAATGTTGAATTTCATTAACATCAAATGATCAGATGTCATAATCATATAATATAACTCAATGTTGTTGGATTTAAAGTAATTATATTTCTCAGTACCTTAATTAAATTACTCTAAATAAATTTTTTGAACTCGATATTGTGATTATAATATATAAACATTTAAATGTTTAGAGGAATTAAACTAGATAATATGATTAGAAATAAACTGTGACATTAATATAGTATGATGTATGTTTGGGATTTTTTTTGTTTTTGATTATATTTATTGAAATTAATATAACTATTAAACAATGTAAATCAAATGATTTTATATAAAAATATGATTGAGGTCAACCAATTACTGTTCTTCTAATACTTTATAGTGTTATATGAATAATTAATAGATCATGTTTCTAACGATTCTACTGATTTTAGCTACTTTATATTTTATTCTCTATATGTTAAAAAAGTAAAATAAACTTATTATTTTATTATGGTAATTATAATATATTTTTTTGAATAATTTGTGTTTATTGATCCCATACTTGACATGGAAGGATTTAATTCAATGATGCCTTCACTGGAGATGCCATTTAACTTTGTGGAAAAATATATTTAATATTTGTGTACCGTATAAGTTGATTAGATTCTATCAATGACTTTATTTAATTATTAATAACATTTATATAGTTGTAAATTATTTTATAGAAATTATATAAAGGCCTAGGATGTCGATATAATCAATATCGGAGAAGGTAGAATTGATTATACTACGTGTAGTGGTGTGTAAATGACACCGTGGTGCCTCTAGTGATTTTCATAGTGTATTCGCATTGATATATTTAGTCTTTATGATGATTTATTGATGGCCATATTACCAGATATAAAAATTTATCTTTTCATCAATCAATTTGATGAAATTTTACAATGTAAAACTATTACGTCATTATTGTGGTGGTTTAGAATGAATTCCAAAAATAAATTGACAAAATATGAATTGATAAGGGAATTTATAAGGAAATGTATTTGTTCATAGTGATTATTGATTATGATAAAATAATTTAGAATATTTATAAGATAAATTATAGTGCATAAGGAACATTATAAGAATTATTAATGTATTTTTCAGTGATATATAAATTGAATAATATTAAAAAAATTCAAATTAATTATTTGATTGAGGTAAAATTTTGTTACCTGAATGCTTAAATGAGACCAATAACATAGTGGTGTCAATCAGTGGTCCCATGTGAATACTTTTTTTTTGAGTCTCTCTATTTTGTTTCACTTAGTGATGTTTTGAGTTATAATAATAAAATATTTTCTTTATCCTTAAATGTGTTGTCACCACTTATTCCCGAAATATCTTCATATTTTTATTTATTTTCTAGTATACAGATTCAGATATTCATTTATTTTCCGTTATTCATTACTAGTTTGAGAATATATAGAATATAATAATGACATGTCTACTATATTCATTTCTATATTCACTACTTTTCTGTTATGCATTACATGTATGCACTTAAAAGGAGTGGTTCATAATGATGACGTTTAATGCTTCTATTGATGGAATTTTTGAAGCTGTGTGCAATTGGCCCTCACCTAGTTACTTTTTTGCGGCATTGTTATGGATGTTGTCAACATCGAATAAGATCATTTCATCGATAATTCCATATCATGCACCATCCTGATCCTAGAGTGTGTCCCCATGGAAATATAGGTTTAGGTAGGAATCTTCCACATGATAGGCCCCATATCATTAAGAAGATTGAGAAGGTCATCACCATCCACATGATGTTCATGGTCCAAATCTGCCACTTCATTGAGGCACATATCCAGGAGGCCATTATCATCGACAAAATCAATTAGAGTGAGGTTATCAATATCACCAATGAGTAGAACCACATAAACAAGAAAACTTCTTATACCCCCTTTGTCTATGGATATTGAATCCTTAGAGACTCACTCTACAACATTTATAGGGTACCACAATGATCAAGATTAAGGGTGTGGTGGGAACCAACAATGTGATCTAGCATTTGAAACATGAAATTTAAATAAAGGGGGAAAATAGGGCTCTCCAAAACATGAATGATTATGAGTTCATTTCTTTCACCAAGAAGATGTCTTCCCCCTATGACATGCTGACATAGACAATGTAGCTGGGGAAGGTCCCCATTGTTCATTTCATCGTAGTTGGGGTCACACCCCCCACTGATGCAGCCATGATGATGCAATTGTGTTGAGAAAGCATGTTATTCAACTCTATCATGTTCAAGAGAGGTTATTTAGTGTGTTAGTCTAGTAAAATTGTACCATATGTGACCCATTATAGTGCCCCTAATGTCCATTCAAATATGTGATATGGTAGGGGTGAATCCATTGTGGTAATCAATCACAATGATGAAAAGGTGGAAATGTATGTGAACTTTTCAGATTAAGAATCATGTTTTTTCTTGTAATATTTTCACTTTTGTTTTCATATATAATTTTTAGTTCCAAACAATGATTCCTCTAGGTTTTAATTAGCACAATTTGTCGAACCTTACTCTTTGGTATTCATATACTACAGAAGAATAATGCTGCAAATTTATTCTATAATTTTGGAATTTTTTGTTTTTTGTGTTAGTAGCTGGTGTGGGGCTGACATATTATATATACATGATATTTTCATCCTAGAATCCCCTATTAATATAATTCTGTATTTAGAACACATACTATAGATTTCCTATTTGTGAAAGTTCATTACACTAGTTTTTTCTCTACCAGATATATTGTTATCAAATTTCCTACCATGAGTTCTTCCAATTAAAATTCTTTGTCCAAAGATGATTAAAATATGTTTTGGTCAAATATATAGGTTTTATATACATTTATCAAAATGTTTTAATAAGCACAATCATATTGAAATTATATAATCCTGTGTATCTATCATAAATGTGTTCAATTTTTTCGAAGAGCTATGTAAATTATAAAAATCTATTGAGATTTGAATTCAATAAATCCACTAACCTCCTCATTTGGACTTTAATTACAATAATAATCCAACTCCCCCCTTTGGAATACAGTCACCATTATGGTGGATAGTAACTGTATATCTTGTACCTTCATTTACAGTAAAATTCTTATTGTTTTGATAAAACTAAACAATTATATTTTACCTTATTTTAATATTTTTCACATTAAATATTTGATCTTTTGTTGTCGATAGGAATGGATAATATCAATGATGGATTTTTTGGGAGATGTTATCTTCCCAAGTGTCCTAAAAAATCACAGATATTCAACAATTTCAAAATTTTATTATCACAGGATATGATATCTTAATCCATATTCTATAAATAAATCTAAGGGGTTCATACATAATGTTTCACCCAATTCAATGTATAATTTTTTATGTTATATAATAAAAAACATACATTTTCCATAATATGTGTATTTTATATATTAGTAATAATATTATTTTAACAAAAAAAAAATATATAATAGATTTTGATCATAATTAATATCGAACTTATAGAAAAGATATGTATTCATCAATACTAACATATAAGGATCAAAATAATATTTTATGAATCCATATATTTTTACAGAATTATTTTTTCAGTGGAAACAAAAATAATAAGGTAATGGTACATTGTAAAAAATGTTAATTTATGGAATTTATTAAATTAATTTCATGTTGGGATAGATTCAATATATATTCTCCTTGATACATACTTCAACTAGTAATGAGCAATAGTTATATATCTGTCTTGATTTTCCTTTCTGAAAAATAGGTTATAGAATTTATATTGAAAATAGATTTAGATTATAAAGTACTTATATTGGTATTTGAATTATTATTCCATACAAATTCATGGGATGGGTACTAGTTCAGTATAAAATAAATACATTGGTCATTATATATTTATTATAAAATTATAACTTAAAAAAATATTAAAATGAAATTAGGTTAGAAAAAATTAGTATTCACGTTGAAATAATTATGTTTTATTAGATGATTCCAAGGAAATGGATGTCTTAATCTAATATTTTATTATGTTAGGGTCAAGGAAAATGAATAGGATTCTATAGGAATGAAAAATTTTAGGTTTTAAATATATAACATAATTTTTGGGGTGATATTGATGGGGTGGTGAGAGGACCCTATTATAAGTGGTGAGAATGGTAGTTTTTTAATATTTAAATATTATATAAGGAGAGAATATGTTCCACATGTCATGATGAATAAAATACTAAAAATAATGGATTTGGTCATGTGATAATGTTGATAATACATCAACCATTCATTTTCACATATGTCGTAATCATGTTTTTATGACCGTTACTCTTAGAATTTTGACTTTTTCTATATTTTAATTTTCCATGGTAACTAATTTTTTATAATTAATTTACATTTAATTCCTAAAAATATAGTAGATCATATTAAATAATTTGGACATAATTTTTACAAATATAAAATTCATTTTATGTTATGATATTTATATATTGAAGAAAAATATATTTTAATATTAGATCATGTAACATGTAAAAACCTATTTTTAGACAATGTTTTTTTAAGACTCAAATTTATCTTTAGTATAAAATATTAAACATATTTTATTTCCATGATATAAATTAATTTTTTATAAAAAATATTATTTTAACAAGATAAAAAACCTAATTTTACAAATGTAATTTTTAACTCATTAAAAAGACCAAGAAGTTTTTGATTTATTGGAAAATATTTTTCATGTTTTTAACATAGGATTTCTAAATTAATTTTATAATTTTATGTGTATATAATTTATAATAATTACATATATTTTGATGAAAAAATTGTTTATAATTATTTAAGTTACTCAAACTTCTAGATTTGTTAATAAAATCTATGATTTTAGCATAACAATATTTTTTATTATTCACATAAAAAATAATTTATTTTAGAAAAACATTAAAAAAGTCACCCCAAGATAATATGTATATATGGAATTTATAATTGTCTTTGATTTTGATAAATATAAATTTATAAATTTATAATTTAATTTTTTTAATTGAAAATAAATATATAATGGAAGACAACTTTTAAAGAAAAGTGAACATTTTAATCATTAAATATTCATTAAGATTATTTCATGTCAATTTAAAATTTATCGAATGTTAATATATTAGTTCAAATATTTTAATCTAATATATTATCATTCTATTCATTTAAAAGTGTATGATTTAATTTATTAAAATGGTAAACAGTTGTTTGAGAATGAATAATTAAATCATGTTACTTATTTATCCTTTTCACATAAGAATTATTATTTAATTTATAACATATCATATAATATAGGATTCATTATTCTTATAATTTTGTTTAATAATGATCCCCTAATATTTCTTGACTCATTATAGTTTAGTTTTTCATGTAGATTAAGAAAATATTTATTTAAGGATAATACAAAGTGGACTCTTGGTTCGCTAAATTCCTTGAGTATGAGTCCATTCAATTCATATTGGGTATTACCTAATCATATTTTAATCTAGTGATAGATTATAATAATTCTTGGCTTGATTTAAGATCTCAGGTTTTCCATGGGGTACAGATCTTTTCATTCTGGATAAATGCTTATTTAATTTCCATTATCAGCATAGACCACAATCTGATCCATTGTATGGCAGTGGTATTTTGGAAAATTTGAGGTAGGAAGGTTGTGTATTAGTTTCAAGACAATTACACAATATTTAATGGTTTGGAAATTAAATTTCATGGGGTGAAATGGTTTTCCCTGAGAAGATAACACTGAGCATTACATGTTGTGTAATGCAATTACACATCCTTTAATTTCTTGAATATTTTTTTTAAAAACATTATGTGGCCTATTATATTTTAAAAATATAACCCTCACCCCTCTTTCGTACATAGGAGAAACTAATATGTCCTAATGGTGGGATTTTTTCCCAGTTACAGATCTGAACTCCATTTCATTCATCATCGTTGTCATTGGAACTGCACTAGTAAGATATTGATTTCTCTTTTTCATTAGTAATTTTTCATAACAATGATTGTACTATGTGGGTTTAGGATCATATTCCCCATTTTCTCATTCTTCATTCATTCTTCATATTTCACCTAAATTGTGGTGAATCAGGACTTGATACTGGATGATCACTCTACTATAGAGCTAATGTATGTGTTCTATACTTTTCTTTTGGCATTGGGTTCCTTATAGAGCTAGTATCCTTTGGTTGTCCGCTAGGAATTTTAGTGTGGGCCTATTTTTGATAATTTCATTTTAAATTTATAAAGTAGGACGTATTAGGGATTCCCTTAGGTTATTAGAGTTGATTTTTGGTTGCTTCCTCAACTGAATGCTACCCATTGGGTGCACCATGCCTTTTCCTTGGTTTTTACCATTGAAAAACTAATCAATGTATGTGTTTTGAAATTTAAAAACATTAAGTAAGATCTATTATAATAAAATGTGGTTGTTTTACATGCTTAAAATATGTTCTTCCTCCTTTTTGAGTTATTTGAAATATTCCTTGCCAAACATGTTTAAATTCATAAATTTATTTTTTTGTAAAATGGTGGGTATACTCATTGGTTGTTTTAGATTTCATAACATTATTTTCATGATTAGTTGGTGGGTATATCATTGTGATGTGTTAAATGGCTATTTTGATAAATGGGTGTGTATAACTATGCAACTTGATTAAATGGAAGTGGATTAAATGAGTGGGTATACTCATGGAATGGGTTTTTTTAAATTAGTGGGTATACCTGATGAATTTAATTTAATGTAATTGTTTACATGAGTGGGTAGACTCATATAGTTTTAATTAGTGTGAAATGGTTGATGTTTGTAAATATTCCACGAACGTCTCTCCATGGATCTGGAATGGGATACTAGACCTCTTGGTTGAGTATTCCCCTTGGGTATTGATTCCATGGGATTCCTCAAGCATGGAATACCCTAGGATACGACCTTCTTGGAATCATGTAGAACATTTCAGTACACATGCACCTAAGACTGCAACTAGTTCCTATACCAAGTTTCTATCTAGATTCTCCTGGGACATGATGAGGATCCCATGGTCTTCGAAACCTTGGATCCAAAATTTCATGGTCTACACTTCAATATAGGTAAAATCCAATGAAATTATGGTACATTTAATTGTACGACATAGATAAGAGATATATGAATATGGTATTATTGTATGGTCATGGGTTTTTTATATGGATCCTAATTATGGAAAGACTGTTTGGATAGGGTGTGGATAGTTTTAAGGCAAGGCCAAGTTGTTTGTTTATATTTCTTATAGATTCCTTGTTAAGGGATGAAACATTTTGTTGGGAGACATTATATCCTCTTTGGTATTTATAGTTGAAGTATAAATATTCCATGTGTATTCACATTTACATTACTACGTAATTAAACTTTCTTTTTTTTTATTGAATTGAGTTGCTTAAAACCATATATATCAATGGGTGGAAACCTACCTGGATATTTATCTCACACCTTATTTTTTTCACAATGGGGTCCCAAATAGATTATATAATTATAGGTAAAGATAGGGGAAACCTCCCATGTAATGGTAGTTGATCATTCCTTTGGAGTAGGGGGCATGGGACCAAGGTGAGTCTTGCAATGCTATGAGCACTGTTTGGTATTTTTTATCATTTTGAATACTTTAATTGTATTTTATTTTCATGTACCAATTTTGGATATTTTCAAGATACATGTATCATCTGCATCATGATATTTGAGACACTTATGGCTCATTATTTATTCTTTATTACTTTTCTATTTTATCTATTGTCTACTTATTAAATCTACTTCTACTATTTAATGTGATTGAATTATTCTTTGATATACTCCAGTAATGAGGGAATAGTCTCCCCATTGTCTAATTGATAACCTCTCTACTGGTTGGTAGCCTTTGGAATTTTGGGAGATGGATTTGAGGGCATATATCCAACCAAACTCGGGGCATTATTGAGTGGGATTCGGGTTTGGGATGTTACAATGTGGTATAAGATGATTTATTTACTACCTTGATTTAATGTTTGGAAACAATATATTGGTATATGAAGGAAATGGAATTTGGTATTAAGTTGTGCCTGGGAGAAACTAACCCATGTATAGAGAAAATCAAATTTCACTTGAATAAAACTGTGATTTTTATGTTTTTGACCTTTAAATTTGATTTTATTTCACCGCTGGGTGACACACTTGACTTATGTTGTTACTATTGATATAATTGTGCTCTATTTCTATTGAAACATAATGAGATAAGGGTATACCATCTTGTTTATCATATAGGAACTTGATAGAAATCACATACCATGCATTATTCCATGCCATCTAGGATGATTTACTAATGCTATACTGTTGTGATAGGTGTTTTGACAACTATGTTTTCTGTTGTGATAGACTATGTGTAGTGAATAAAAAAGTGACATCCTCATTAAATTCATAAGGTGTATGGGACCTTATGGATTAAAAATGACACACCCTGTAAAATCAATTTTTTTGTGAATCTGATATGTATGGATTGCATGGGCATTAGATTTTGGTTCATGAGGTGTTTAGGTACCTCATGGATCTGAACATAGTGTAACTTCGATTAAATCATTCAAAAAAGTTGATGTTAAATGAAATTCAATGAAATGGATTAAAGAGACTTGACCAAGAACTGGATTTTGAGTGGGAAAGAGGTAGTATTTCTATTGGTTTGATGACTATTATTGATAAAATCCTAAATTTAGGAGCAGGTTGTGGTATAGGGATTGGTTTTAGGAGGGTTTTGACATGCCCTACACTTTTGAGATTCAACACATTGATATCGTTCTTTTCTAAGTTGTGTGTTTGGAATTGTAGAGATAGGCCACCATGAAGACCTCCTGAGGTACTCCATGAGGGTGGAGACGACCACACATCGGAGGTGGTAGGCCATGGGCTACCTATTTACCCTCCATTGGTGCTAGCTACGGAACCAGGGGTGGTTACAGACACTGGTGATGAGGAAAAGTTCCGTGAAGGATTCTTTATTATCTGAAATCTTTTTAGGGGCACCATATCCTAAGATGTATATGGTTGAGCTAATATGGGTGTTACAATAGAAATATCATCCCACTTTTTCATTGGATGGTGGTCCAAAGGCTATTAAGTTTTTTCTTGAGAACGCATTAGTTATCTTAGAGCTTCTAGAGTCACCTCCTGAGAGGAAGGTAAAGCTCACATCTTATTTGATACATGGATGAGAGAAGATTTTTTGTGATGTTATAAACTAGGTAGACAGGCTACGAGATATGGGTTGGACTAATTTCAGACCTATTTCTATGACTAATTTTTCCTTGATACTATGTGTTTAAATCAAACTAGTGGTTTCGTGTCACTGTAGAAGGATGAGATGATAGTTATAAAGCACTCAACACACTTTATATAGGTGCATCATTTTGCACTGATGTACCATGATGACAAGATTTAAAGAGAGATACGATTTGAGGAAGTTATACAAAATGCTATCAAATCCCAAGTAGGCATGTTTATGTAGATCTCTAACACAAAAATATTGAATCATCTTCCATTTACATAGTGGAACCTAAGAACGGTTGGGAGTGTAGAGAAGGGAAGTTTTGTTTCTCGACCCAACATATCTTTGTCTTCAGGTAGGAAGATCCATTTTCAGGCTTCCTGGGAGATGAGTTCCTTCCAGGTTATGAGTATTAGAAGCTCACCAGTGTGGCATGTGAGGCCACATGAAGAATCAGTGCGACTGCAACCTAGTCGAGTTCTGAGATTATGGCATGATGGATCACATGCAATGGTTTTACATGACCTTCCCTCTAGCTGTGAGTGGTAGGGGGTTAGCTCTCACACCAGGTTTGGGAGAAAGTTACTCAGTACCGACACTAGATTTGGGAGCAGGTTCCTCAGCTCTTCATTTGGCAGGGAGTTGGGGTAGTTTGGGCCGATCAGACCAAGGTAGTATTGGTCATGGTAGAGTTAGCAAGATATCAGTAACATCTAAACATTGGACTGGACATCCTCCAGGTAGTGAGGTTGTGTCAGTGGGTCATGTTGTTGGCCAGTTCTATTCTGTACAACCAACCCTTACGGAACAGGGTTCTGGACTATCTATGGTGAGATGTATGATCTTAGTATCCTCTACTATTGCGTCTTCTCTTTTTGATATAGGTGCATCTCATAGTTTCATTTATACACTAGTGGTGAAATGCCTTGGGCATGTTGTGTGGTATTCTAGGTTAGTTTGGACACTACAAATAGAATTTGATATCAAAAAGTATGATGTGTTCCTGTACAAGGAGTTCCCTTTGGGATTGGTGGGTTTCACATAATTTGGGATTTTTATGACATCGAGATGATAGGGTTTGATGTCAATCTTAGGGGGGACTGGTGATTAGTTATCGATATTAAATTGACTGTTATCATCAGAGGGTGACTTTCACATCACTAGAGGGTGATGTGTTTCCTGAAAATGGTGAATGAGAAGTCTAGGAAAGTAGAGATGGAGGAAAGAATCATGGGATGGGTGGGGTGAGAGCCCAAATTTCTAGTATGTTTTTTATGACCAACAAATGGGTCAGGTGGAGTTTTCTATAGTTGTTAATCTCTTTAGTAATGTATTTCCTGGAGAATTTTCTTGGTTAACTTCTAAAGGAGTGGTGGATTTCTCAATCGAGCTTGTTTGAGTAGCTGCATCGGTATCCATTTCTCCTTACATGCTGACTATGATAGAATTTCAGGCACTATAGAGGTTTCTAGAGTATTTGGAGGTGAATGTTTTTATTCAACCTAGTACATATCTATGGAGTTCTCCAATCTGTTTTGTGAAAAATGCAGATGGTACCCTTAGGTTATGCATGGATTATTGAGAATTGAACTAACTGAAGGTTAAAAACTGATATCTTTTACCATGGATATATGATCTATATAATCATCTTCGAGGATCCCGAGTGCTCTCAAAAATTGATTTGTGGTCCAATGATTATAATGTGTTTGTTCGACCTGAAAATATTCCTAGTATAGATGTTCATATCCTGTATGGTCTATATGCGTATTGAGTCATTCCATCCAGTCTTACAAATGTGTTAGTTGTTTTCATGTATTTGACGAACCAAGGGTTTCATCCTTACCTAGATTATTTTGTGGTTGTTTTTGTGGATGATATATTGGTGTATTATCAGAATCGACATGATAATGACATCCATCTTGATATTGTTTTGAATACATTGAGAAATAATTCAATATATACTATACTAAAAAAGTGCCACATTTGGATGGATCATATTAACTTCCTTGATCACATCATCTTATAGACAATAGTATCTGTGGATATAGAGAAGATGAGAGGTTTAGATTCCTAGGAATTGACCAAGAATTCGTTTGAAATATGGAGTTTCTTGGGTCCATCTTTTTACTATAGGAATTTCATATAGGAATTCTCTTGCATAGAAGCATAGTTGAAGGGATTGAATAGGGAGGGTTTTATGTTTGTGTTATCATATTCTTATGAGATAGCCTTTCATGAGATGAAAGGAAGGTTACCATTAGCACCAGTCCTCATACTACCAGAGCATGGAAAGAGTTACATTTTTTATTGTGACACATCATGTTTCATGTTGGGGGTAGTTTAGATGTCGGGCGATAGATTCATGGCATATGGGTCTCGAAAACTAGGGCCACATGAGAGTAATTACCCAACACATGATATTGGGATAACTAAAGTTGTTCACACATTCCATTTTTTGAGACATTACTTATTGGTAGATATTTTTTCGATGTACGCATACCACAAAAGCCCCAAGTATAATTTTCCAAAGCATAATCTAAATTTGTGGCAGCCTAGGTGGGTGGAGTGCATACAATCCTTTTACTTCGAGATTTTCTACATGCCTGGTAACAACAATGTAGTGGATGATGCACTGAGAAGAAGGACTCAGATATATGTAGTGCATCAGGTTTGTAGCGAGTGGAATATTATGGAATTGTTCTCTAAGATTCATATAGAGGTAAATGATAGTCATGTACAGGCTTATATATCATCCTTAGTTGTGACAACTACCCTACTAGAAAGAGTTAATATGAGGCAACTATCATATTCTGAGGGCCTAGTCTTACTGGAGTGTGTGCCATGTGAGGATCAACATCCTTGTTTGATCATAGGTGAGGATGAGATCTTGCATATCCATGGAATTGTTTGGGTTCAAATGGATATACGCAAGGTGCTGATATGAGAGTTTCATGCATCATCTTGGAAAGTTCACACTAGAGTAACCAAGATGAATCATGACTTGTGACATCAGTAATGGTGGATCGGTATGAAGCTAGAGGTAGCTAGTTCTGTTACGAGGTGTTCCACCTATCATTATGTGATGGTAAAACATCAGCAACTAGTCATGATTTTATAGAAGTTACCCATTTGATAGTATAAATGTGATGATGTCGCGACAGGATGCATGACTTGTTTACCAAGGTGTCCTCGAGGTAGTGACGCAATGTGGGATATTGTTGATAGGCTCAGGAAGGTTTCTCATTTCATTCTAATTATTTAGGATTTCAGTTTTGATGAGCATGGAAGGTTATATATCCTTGAGATAGTATTACTTCATGAGGTCCCTCATACTATCATTTTGAATTGGGATGTCCTATTTATTTTACGTTTTAGAAAATATTTTCAGAGGGCTCTAGGTACACATGTTTTTTTAGTACATCATACCAACCTCAGACTAATGTCCAGTTAGAGTGTACAATACAGATGCAATATGAAATGCTGCAATTATGGGTCCTAGAGTTTGTGGGCTCTTGGGAGAGGAAAATTCCCCTTGTCTAGTTCAGCTAAAATAATATCTACTTGGTGGCGATATAGAAGGATACTTATGAGGCTTTATACGGTAGGCCATGGTGATCACAAATGTATTGGATAGAGCCAGGTAAGGCAGCATTACTGGGACCACATCTCATGTTGGAGACCTCTGAGTAGGTTCAATTAATTCAGAGGCAGATGGCTACTACATAGTCACATCAGATATCTTACGACGATCACCAAAAACGACCTCAAGAGTTCATGATTGGGGATCGGGTCGTCCTACGTGTTTCCCCAAGGTTTTTACATAGGAGGATAAGGAGACAGGGTAATATTTCATCGTGATATGTTGGGATGTTCGAGATTCTAGATAGAGTTGGGTTAGTGGCCTATTGGTTTTAGTTACCTCAGAGGTACCGAGTCTTGCACAATGTCTTCCACGTATATCAGTTGTGACTGTTTCATTTAGACATATCTCATGATTTTCATCACAATGAGGTTCAGTTATAGGTTGATACATCCTTTAAGGATCATATGATTTTTATCATTTTTACAAAAATAATGTTTCTATGAGGCCAGTTTGTTCCTCTAGTATGGGTGTTATGGAATCACATCTGTTTAATGGACGAGATGTGGGTGTAAGAGGTTGATATACATTCTCAATGGCCAAAGTTGTTTTCAGAAGACTCCTGACCACCATTGAGAGATCAATTTGGGGAAAAATTACATTAATGGGGGAATATTATACGATCTAGGGTTTTCCTTGGGGTACATATCTTTTCTTTTTGGCAAAACTCTTTTTAAATTTCCCTTTTTGGCTTCGACCCTAATCTGGGTCATGGACTGGCTGGAGTTTTTTGGCAAAGAGGAGGTAGGAAAGTTGTGTACTAGATGCAGGACAATTAAACTATGTGTAATCTATTTACATGATGTGTAATGGTATGGATAGATCTTTTCTTGGCATTAAATGGTTTTTCCATGGGAACAGAAAACTGAGCATTACATGTCGTGTAATTTCACAGCTATATTTCATTAAAAAAGGTAGTGGCCATTTATTTTTTTTAAACAGAACCCCCACCCCTCTTTCACACATGGTAGAATCCATAAAGTCCTAAAGGTGGTCTTGGATCTATATTGAATATATATAAATTTTTTCTTTCACTGTGGGTCTCATTAGAACCAAGACATTAAGATCCTGATTCAATTTTTATTCATTCCTTATTTTTCGAAACAATAGATGCACTATTTGGGTTTATACTCATGTTACCTAGTCTCTAATTCTTCATTGATTCTTCTTATTTCTCCAAAATCGAGGTGAATCAGTACTTGATTCTAGGAGAGAACTCTACCACAGAGATAAGTTAGGGGTCTATTCTTTTCTTTCAGATTTTGATTATATAAAGAGTTTTTGGTATTTTTTAACAGCCAGATATTTCAAAGAAGTTCCAATTATGATATGTTCTTCATAAATAGATGTAGTATGACATGTTATGGATTCTATTAGGATCATTGATATTCAATAGTTGTTTTTTCCCAATCAGATTCCATCCTTGGGGTGCTCCATGCCTTTGAATTGGTTCGTAAATTTGATATACTACCATAGGGGTGTGTTTTCCTGTTTTCCAAGTTTATAAAAGCTTGTTTGTTATTAAATGAAGATTATTTACATGATTATTATGTTTTCTTCCTCCTTTCATTGAGTTATCATAAATATTCCATGACATTATTTTTAAATTCATAAATGGATTTTTTTAAATGCGTGTGTATAGATGTTGGTTTTTTTTCAATTTCTTAAATGGATTTTCATGATTAATGGGTCGGTATACCCATGTGATGTGTTAAATGGATACATGGGATAAGTGAGTTGGTGTACCCATGTGACATAATTAAATAGAAGTAGTTTATATGAGTGGGAATACTCAAGAATGTGATTTTTTAAATGAGTGGGTATACTCATTGAATATAATTAAATATAATTATTTACAAGATTGGGTAGAATAATATGGTTTGAACTTTTGTGAAATGGTTGATGGTAGTAAAGATTCTATGGATGGCTCTCTAGGGATCTGGAATGTGGTAGTGGATGATTTGTTTGTGTATGTACCATGGGTCTTGATTTTGTGGGATGCCTCGAGCTTTGCAACTCCTTAGACCCAGCTTTCTAAGAATCACTAAGGACATGGCAGTACATATGCTTCTAGGACTCCAACCAGTGCCTATACTATGTTTCCATCAAGATGATCTTGAGAGTCGATGAGGATACCATAGTCTTGGACACCATATATATATCCCTTCATGGTTTATATTTCATTTATACCAAAAGTATGTGGGAATTGTGATACATTTCATTATACGGCATAACCATGGGATATATGACATTGGTTGTATGAAATGGTCATGGTTTTTTGATGTTTCTCTTTATTATGGAAAGGATGAGGGGAGGGGGTATTAATGGTTGTACATTGAGGTCATGTTGTTTTGTTATATTTCTTGTAGCTACCTTGATAGGAGATGAAACTTTCTTTACAAAGCCTTGGGAGGTTGTTTGGTATTTCTAGTTGTAGTAGATATATTCCATGTGCAATCCCATTTATGTTACTTCTTACATACACATTATTATCTTATTTCATTGTGTTCCTTAGAACTTTATAGATAATTAGGTGGAAACCTTCCAATATGTTTATCTCCAACCATGTTTGGGACTCCATTGGGACCCAAATATATTATATGGCTTCAAGTGATCATAAGGTAAATATCCCTTGTAAAAGTTTTTGATCATTGCTTTGGAGAATGGGTGCGTGGGACCAAGAAAAGGCTTATTATGTTGTGAGGATTTTTTGTACTTTTTTCACTTTGGATAGTTGTATTGTACTTTATTTCCAAGAACCAGTTTTGGTTGCTTTCAAGATACATGTAACATCTGCATCATGATATATGAGACACTTATAGAATTTCATATATTCCATAGTGATTGTATATTTTATATATTTTCTTCTAAGAGTATCTACTTATGTTATTGAATGTCATTGACTTCTTTTGTGATATACTTTGGTAATGAAAGAATATTCTCCTCAATGATTGACCTAGGCCCTCACTGCTAGTCTGCAGCCTCTGGCATTTGGGGAGATGTTCTTGAGGCCATGTATCAAACAAGGATCAGGGAACTATTGAGTGTCATCTGAGTTTAGGACGTTAAAATGGATTAGTATTATTTTAGGATACATAGTGAAGTTCGAACCATATATCTAGACTCAACTATGAGTAA
Source organism: Viscum album (assembly GCA_963277665.1). Lineage (NCBI taxonomy): Eukaryota > Viridiplantae > Streptophyta > Magnoliopsida > Santalales > Viscaceae > Viscum > Viscum album. The sequence continues at coordinate 1,381,099,115 of OY728152.1, forward strand.
TTTTATATATTCACCCACATTAGTGATCATTGTTGGATAGTCCTAGCAAACTCATATCTAGAATGTCCCCATTAACATTGAGATGCATCATCATTTCTTAAACCATGCTTCAAAAATCTATTGAAACCTATTACTATAAACCATTTAGGGATATCATTAATTATTGCATCTAGAACTAAGGGAAACACATTTTTGGATATGCGTACATGCCCCAAATATGGATCTTTAATGATCAAATTATGTTTGGTGATCCACAACATTGAACCTCCTTTGGGATGTTATGTTTTACCCCCTACACTATTTTAATACATGAATTATGACTGTAATATGTGTGTGAATTCACATTATTCTTCCTAAACTATTAATATTGGTCTCCCATTCACATTAGGTAAAACACTTCCTCGACATAAGGTAGACATCCTCACATATAGTAAATTATCAATCACCTTAATCATTAATAGTTTTTATCAATGTTGAACAACCATAAAATCTAGTTCTCAATAGGTCCATGGTATAGTTACAAAATGTACAGCTTAATGAAACATAAAATTTATATTTCAAAAATCTAATAAGTTGAGGCCTAAGAAAAATTCATGTATCTAGTCACAATGAATCATACATTCATTATGGTATGATAACCAGAAACATGTATCTATACTAAGGGGAAAGTAAACTAATATATTTATTTATTTATTTCATTTAATGGAACTCATCAATTTAATATCATCAACCATCATACTCGATATATGCATCCCATCTCATCATCCCTGATTTAAACCTCTTACATTATGATTTACAAATCCTAAAATCCAACTAGTAAAGAGGATACAATACCCATGATGTTAAATATATATTAATACTAATCACCTTCAAAACAATGGTATGACATAAAATCAATGAATATTGTATTGGTCAACATCCCATTACCCTAAGTTGCATGACATGATCGTAGGAACATCATGACAATAAAAAATAACTTATTTATTAGGTAGTCTTTAATAGCATTTATATAGAATTAAAATTTGGATTTTAGTTTCTCTTGTATTGTAGACTATGGTTTTCAATTTTATCCAAATATAATATGAAATTAAATAATTTAAATATCTAGTCAATGCTATTCAATTAAAAAATAAATTTGCCTATAAATCATGTTCTATAACCATAAACTATATGCATTATTCCTTTAAGTCATCATTATTTATAATGTTGGGATCTCTGTCCACATCTGTATTGCATCCCAACATAATTGTGTTTACCACATTTCTTTTTGCAAAATATTTCAATTATTAATCATTACATGTAATTTTTTAAAAATAAAATACCCAAAAATTCCAATGGAATATGACATAAAACACCCCAGGTTGACCACATGTAGTGGGAATCGTGGAAAAATTGGTGTCATTTCTTAATGGGAAGTCAAAATACATGACCCTAAAAATATTATTCATTTAAAAACGAAATTTTTTTAATATTTAATTGGTTGAAAACATATAAAGGAATATCTATGTAAAAGAATATTTCCAAGCCACTAAGCTACCCCTATATGAGTCTTTTGGAAATATTTCAAAAAAAAGAACGAAAATAAATTAGAAATGTTATAAAACATGTGGTGTCCACTGTATAGTCATGGTGGAAGACAATTTATTCTTATTAATACATGTGGAATTGATAAATGTTTTATAGATAGATATGCACTATCTGCCTCATTTGAACTCTCCAGATGTGTGGTTGCAAATTCAATGTTTTTTTACCATTGATCCTCTGACGATACCCCTCACCATCATTGCGCCACCTGCTCCACTGAGCATTGTCCCCTTCCTTCGGTGGTAAACACCCCCTTTCCGGATCATCATGCCAAATCTTACTATCCTACCACTACTGATGAACAAGGGGTTTCCTTCAAGGATGTTCATTGTGGATCCAAATAGGATTTGGGTTCTCAGCGTCTACCCAAAATATTATCGATGTTCTATTCTGTAGTTCATGTTGATGATCTGTTTTTGGTCGAGGGATTTTTGTACTCGTGGGGGAAGAATTAATTACTGAGTGTGTCTTCCTTGAACCGAATGTCCTACTATGTTTTCCAACATTATCATGACGATTTCATAATATCTTTTAGTAATGAACCTGGTGCAATGGGTATTTGGAATTTAAATATCTCTCATTGGGATATGGATTCTCATTTTAGCTGGGAATCCCCCTAGAAGTGGTATGGATCTCATTACCAAGTCTTCCCCTCCCTTTTCAAGGTGAATCCCTCTTGCAGTCTATTGGTTACTCTCTCGGATCCTTTCTTTGTGGAGAGGAGATAACCCTTAATCTTGTAGATGTTTCCACAGATCTTTTTTTTGAGATAGATCTTTTGAAACCTCTCGCAGATCATATTTTCCTTAGGTTGAAAGACTCGATCGATTGGAACCAAGATATTGTCTACGTCTAAGCTCCAAAACTATGTTCATTAGGTTAGTTGTAAGGTTATTCATTAAAGGTTATTAGGATACAATCTTCAGTATTTTCAAGGAAATATTCACAGGGTCCCTCAGTTTTTAGTGCTCCACCTTCAAAATAGTGGATGTCATCCACTATTCACATGGTGATGGGAAAAGGTTAGAAGTCCTATGCCTCATATTATTTTTCCTGGATTCTCAAATTGATCATTATTCATCCATATCTTTGGAAATAGGTGTTTCTTCATGCCTCACTCTAGTCCCCATTGAAGCTCTGGTTCCCTCCTCACATTGTCTGGGATTTCACTGGAAGGAGCCATATCCGCTTCATTCATCCTTGTATGGAAAATATATTGTTTGTTGTTATCCTTCTCTAAATGTAGTAGTTCAGGAGTCTGGACTTTCTATTTAGGAGTTCTTCTCTGAACCTCCCCTCCATGAGTTCTCTCATTCCTTATAGATGGATCATCCCATTTTGGAGTGTCCCCCTTCTTCACCCTCCTCCAAGACTGATGCTCAGTGCCAATCCTCCAATGATCCAAAACTGATATGTATGAAATCCTCTAATTATCCCACGAAGGATTCTTCTTCTCCTCTCAAGGGAATAGTGGAATATGATTTGAGGAGATCCAAAGATCAATCACATTCTATGGTGTGTTATAGCCCCTCATATTTCACACCAATGTCTAGTTGGATGCACACTATATTTCAATCCAGAAACAGAGTATTGAGTTCTTATTATCATGTGAAATGGGTCAAGTAGCTAAGGGAAAAAAATTTGAAATTATTTTTCTAATGATATAATTCCAAATATGGAATTCCCATGTCTTGTGGGCTTTGGAAAAAACCAATTTCATCTCCACTCAAATTCATAAGCATGCAATATCTCTAGACATTATTCTCAACCCCAATTTTTCTTTGTAAACTCTATGAGTATGCTAGTCAGATCTACATGCGTGCCTTCATGCATTCCAATCTACAAAACTCTCATAAATTGATCTTTTTGAATCAAATTTTCACTATATATTTCATTTTAGGATCTGAGAAAATGGTTATGGTTAAGGTCCTATCAGGAAATCACACCGTCATTTCCTCCATTATCTATGGTAGTTGTGATCTATAGATATATCAGATGTTTTGGGGGGATTTTGAGTCCTTTGATCTGGGGTCCTTATCCTAGTTTTAATGATGTTATTTTACTAATATTGTGCCTCCTAAGGAAAATAAATGGAGGGGTGAGTTCCCTCACAGAGCTAGTAGGGAGTTTGTTCATATTATGGATTGTTGCAGCTTCTTAGATATGTGATTTTAAGGTGACTGTTTTAAGTGGTGTAACAATCAAAAAGGGTGTTATTTCTACTAGTTCCATAAATATAGGTTTCTTGTGAATGAACATGACATTGGGTTTATTCTTAATCTAAATGTTTCTCACCTAGTTCACAGACTCTCAGATCATTCACCCCTTATGATCTCCCTCTCACCCAAATATGATAGAAATGGTTTCATTAAATTCTCTCAATCATGGGCATGACTAATAGGTTATCACCAAGTTGTTCATGATTCTTGGGAATGAATGATTTAGGATGTCCCGTTGAAATGTTTTCACTACATGCTCATACATCTCAAAGTGGATCTTACCTCTTTGATCAAGAACTAACATCCATATTTTTGGGAAATGGATGTGATCTCGAAAGAAATTGAACAGATTGAGCATAGCCTCAAAAATAACTAGAGTGATATGATGTTTTTTGGAGTCTTCTTCCCATATCAGACTTGTGGTATTATGTGTTCTTAATTATTCATTATAATTGAACCTAAAGGCCTCTTTTAGAGATTTCCTTGTGGTCTAGTTCTAACTCTCTTTTATTCTCTAACATGGTATCATAGGGAACCTAATCTCGAGCCATCAAGAAATCTCGAAGGCTGGATGAGGCCCTTTCTCCTCTCATCGCACCTCCCAAAAAATGCGTCCCCTCCATCCTCGATCTAGTTGGGCATCCCTTCGTCCCTCCAGATCCCGATTGGATCCATCCGTGACTCTCAGCCCACTTCGTCCCTCGGCTCCCGACATGCATCCCACTGTCTGCTCCCATCGGCCCAACCCCACCCAACTGTTCTCCCTGACGACATTTCTCTCCTTCCCCAATGGCACTGTCCAACACCTACAGTCAACCTCTTCATCTCGCACCATCTAGGCCCCATGCGTCCCTCCAGGATCCCCTTCTGATGGTTTCCTCTCTCAAATCTTACCAGATCTAGCAAGATCATATCTGCCACAAGCTTCTCTAGATCTGTACAATCTAGTCCCCATCATTCCTTGTTTCCAATCCAGGAAACATCACCCTATGTTTCCTCGCCTTCCATGTACACAACTCCTCTTGGAGACCCCTCCTCCTACACTGCTCTCCTGGCAGCCGCCTCCAATTCCCAGTGGATCCATTTTTGTGTTCTCGGTCATGTGTAGAGAACAGTCTCCAATATCTGTCGGCATGCCTTCGCACTTCCTCCACCACGGTTCAAGACCCATATTTCCTTGGATTCAGGCCCTTTGTCACCGCTAGATCATGAAATGATTATGTGGAATTCCGGCCTCCTGTCATCGGACCCACAAGTGCGGTTTTCTAGTTGCTAGTGTGGCTTTCCCGGCATCCCATCAATCATACCCACAAGTGTGGCATTATTGATGCTCTATCCACTGGCCTGGTCAGTGTGGTTCCTCTGTTATGCCAATGAAATCATTATCCATCAATCAACCTGAGGGGGAGCTGCAATCTTGATGGGGTTCTATGATTATTGATTGTTTATTTTTTTAATTTCATCTAGTTTTGTAATCTAGCTGGGTATGTCCAGCTTGATGGGGAGTGTTTGTAGTAAGTAGATTTCATTGTTTTTTCATTATATGTTCAATCTAGGTACACCTACATTGTGGGGGAGTGTTGGAGTCTACATCCCACTTCAAACTTGAGGTCTGACATGGTCTTAATTATTTATTATAAAAGAACCTCAAGGCCTCATTTAGAGAGGACCTTGTGGATTAGGGCCTACCTCATTTTATCATTCAACAGTGTTCAAGAATTTGTAAATAAAAAAGGAAATCATTTTATACATGGTAATTCATCATGAATGGGTGGCCAAAGAACAATCGTGTATCATATGGATTTAGGAAGGAGATAAGAACATGAAATTTTTTCACACTTTCAAAGTAGAGAAGCTGAGATTTCACAAGCCCAATATTTTGATAGAAGATAAAAGTTATTCTAATGATAGGGGATTCATGGGGAGTATGGAACAATCACAACTCAAATCTCTCATAGATATTCCCAATCTCATCATGAATGAGAGGATACCCAAGGTGATACAATGACATTATTGAATCGATTCCCACCCAGGATTCCAATATCGTTAATGAACTCCAAGAGGAAATTCCATATGAGAAAGAAATCATGAAGGTGATGAGATGTCTTAACCCAGAGAGTGCATCAGATCTGAATGGATTTTTGGGATCCTTTTATAATGATTTTTGAGACATGGTTAAGCATGACTTGGTTATGGGTATCCATGTGTTTTGGGGGTCCCCATTTTCCTTGTACTACTGTGATGGTTCTCATTCCTACGATCTTAGACCCCACATCTCTTCATCAGACCGATTATCATGTGTACTAATCATATCTCATGCGATATAATCATTGGATTTTGTGTAGGAGAGACATATATTTCTTGTACCACAAATCGGTAGGATCTGAGCATGGGTTTCCAAGATGTCATACTAAGGACACTACCTTTAGGCATATGTGGTAACATCAATGTATTATTAATGTTGTTTTGAACAACAACCAATGAGTAATTTTAGATATTATTGATGTTAATTATGATACAGACCAATGTGTCTTTACACACTCTTCCTCATGATCTTTCTCAATGCAGGACTATCACAAGATGCTTACTCCATCACACCAGCTCAATCCATGGGGTGACATTTTGTTGTTAAAGGAAGCACCAGAAAGGATCAATTTTAACTTATGGAGGGTAATAAATCAAGCTTTATCCATGGATTAAATTCTCAATGGGAATGGAATGAATTTATCACCTAGTTGTTTATGATGTGAGGAACGAAGAGATGAAATCTCAGAGCACTTATTATTCGAGGGGGAGTGGGCAAGCTTCATCTAGAATTATTTTGGCTATTTTACGGGTATTCATTCTAGTGAAGATCTAGACATGAATTTAGACAACATGTGTTTCTAGGGAGTGGATTAAGAATGCATTTAGATGAAGGTCAAGGCTCTAGTATTTCTTGTTGTATGCTACTGTTTATGGAATGAAGGAAATAATTTTCAATTTTAGGGAGGTTTGTGCTTAGTGAAGATGCTGGTTATCATAGTTATGTACTTGCCTTTGGATATTACATAAATGGTTAAGGATTTGAATGAATATCCCACATCGAAAACTTTTCTCGCTGGTATTTCCTCTTCCCACTCGATTTATGGTGCTCCATAGGGTCACTAGGATGGTTAAAGTCTGCATGGTTCATGATAAAAGATCGACATAGATGGTTCATTATCTTCCAGTTCCAACCATGGAAGTGGTGTTGTTCAGGACCCCAAAGGTTGCTTCCTCTTTGCATTCTCATCATGCGTTGTGGAAGTAGACATCCTCAATGATGAGGTGATATCTCTGCTCGCAATTCTCCTATTAAACAGACAGAGGAATTTTAGTCTGATGGTAGTTGAAACTAAAATCGTAATCCTCTATAACTCCCATAATAACACCAATGATACCCCATGGCCAATTTTTTATATATTTTTCAAGTGCAATAGCATCATGTGCAACCAGAAATAAAACTATACATACTTGGGGGGAAGGAAACAAGGTGGAAGACTATCTTTCTTCGATATCTAATCTGGAGGTCAACATTTTAGACAATAAAAATTACTATAATATTCCTCTTGAGGGGGTTAATATGATTTGAGGTGATGCTCTCGAGCATCATCACTAAAGATGACCGTAATTGCCTTCTTTTCATGTTCTATATCTTCGGGTCCTCTCTTTTTGTGGTATTCTTGTACTTTTTCCTTTAGTAAATAAATAATTGTTATTATGATGAAATGGTTATAAAATTCAGTAATCCCAATCAAAGAATAGTATTGGCGATATATGTGAAATGTGTGAAGGTGTAATATTCAAGTCATTAATCCTTCTATAATATTGGAATCATCATTTTGAGGTTTTGACTTTGTGATCATCATTTTAGTTTTTCATCTTGTCCCATATTCTAATTTATGAAATCTACTATGATAGTGATGGTATTAATTCCAATACCCATTCATGATCCATAACATAGATGGATTCTTTTTTATTAAAGTGTTTCAGAATCATTAGAAAATTTATCCATTCTAATTTAAAATTTCATGTTGATTCATAAAATTTTTATATTTCATTATCTTTAATATGTTATTTTGAAGTGATAAAAAAATTGAACAATGGTAAAAAAAATTACTCATGATCATTAATATTTTTTCATTCATCTAAAAAATGATGTGAAGAATTAAGAATCAGATGTATCTATCATTATATATCAGTAGGGATAGATATGTTGATATTATAAAAGCAATTTATAAATATACTCTTGAAGTTGAAATATTTTTTCCTCAAAGTCACCCATAGCTTTGTGTAGTCCCACCAATGTTTTATGATCTATCACTACATCATAATAGAATAAATATTTGTTTCAACAACATCTATTCTAACCTACTATGTTTCCTTTACTAATTCATGGTCCTCACAATCTTCCTTCTCAACAGTGGAAAATTCATAACAAATTCTTTCCAAATACTATAATATTCAATATTACATTTAGAATATATGTTCCGAGAATTCCATATTCCCTATAACAAAACTGTGTGACCCTATTACTACCCCCATAATTTCATGAGACTTTATTACATAAGGAATTTATTGCGTAAAAAATTTTATAAGGATTCTATATCCAAAATATTCAACTAGATATTCTCCACTTTCTCTTGAGTTGAAATTTTTAGTTTCACTTTGTCCAAAATGGTTTCCAAATCAAACCCACCATATTGTAGTGTCATGAATATATGAAGTAATATGTGAAATATAAATAATGAGCATAAGAAATTAATTTGAGATATAATATCCAATATTAAATTCCATGAAATTTGTAATGTGACATGAAAACCCTTATAAGATTCATGGAAACGTTCAAAAATTATCTAAGAAGTTGAGATATACATAGGGACCAAATCACTCAATGTCGTTTGATATTAGAAACTCTTATTTGAGTTATCCCTAGATCACATGATTATATGGTATCCACCATCAGTGGGATATTGTACTTGAATAATTTTTATCTTTAATTACTTATTCTCATATAATAAGGTATACACCTAGGATATGTTAGTGGAAGGGAAAATGAAAATATAATGACCGGGGAAATAAGTTCTTATAGTCATCCAATATATCACTAACCACCATGACAATGATTACCCACTAGAAGGGCCCAAAAGTGGTCACTGGTGCAGTTATTGTAGCTTGATTTCCAATGATAACACATATATTTTCATTGAAATTGTATCCTCTATTTTAGAAAATGATCAAAAAAAATAAACTCCTAACCGAGCCTTGGGGAAATAGATCCATCTAGGGATTAACATGGTATAAGAAATAGGTAAGGATAGTTATGAAGATAATATATAATTATTTCGGTCACTAACCTTCTTACATTAATTAATTATTTTCATAAAACCATTGAATAACTATTTGGATTTAATATTGACCTCTATGTTGTCATCCACATGTGTTGAATGTGTTGGGGGGATGATAAGTGTATTTTGATTGATAGCCAATTATGATACCCATTGATGGATGACAACCTTTTTTTTGTGGATAACCCTTCAATAAGGAAGAGTTAAATATGATATATAGAAGTTGGTACCATATAAGATAGATCCCTTACAGCATCATATAAAAGTATTAGTTCGATGGTTGTAGGGGTGGAAGAAATAATTTCTAACCTCACCAGTGCATTACCAATCACTACGCCCAAAAAATACTCTTATATTATTATCTGTGTTAATTTTTCATAAGGATATGATATCCCTAAATACGGAAATTGTGTAGCTTTATCACACACAATTGGATATATAGGGTGTTACCGATATTGTAGGATCCTTAGATGGACTAAACCTTCTCTGAACTTCCCCCACTGACACTCCCTTCTAGAAACATTGATGTTGTATTATTCTCTGTCATTTATACATTTAGGAATGTGTCTCTTAAGCCAGAAACTATTAAAATAAATTCGTTTAAAATAATCAAGATGATTAATTTAATAGAGAAGTAAGAATGTATAATAATCACTCATTATTATCAAGGGAAAACATATTATTAGGGATTTCCCCTACCCCCACCTTATGGTCTCCCATGATGAAAATTCCATTGTAGGTGAAGCTAGTTATGTTAGTGGTAGAAGTGGTCCTTCTTGGTAAATAGTTACTTATTCATATGTTGAAACATTAATGTGGAGTCTTCATTATTTAATATTTATTCCAAAGGAGCTACTATATTTATAGTTTTCCCAAACTGAATTTCCCAGAAAAAATTGCAGTGATCATTTTTTCTCGTCCACCAATATAATCAAGAAAACAAATTAAATATTTTCTTATAATGAAAAAATTACATAAATAGGAAACCTATTTCACAAAACCCAAGGAGGCTCATTCTACCTCATCGGTCATGAATTCCCATGAATTTATCATTTCAGTGACCCATTCTATAAATAATTTTTTTCACATCAAATAATAGATCAAAATGACGATAGCCTCAAGGTAGGATTCCACATACTAGGTATGACATTCAGAATATATGTGAATAGGGTCCGTTATAGTTCCAAAACATATTTTATAAACCTTATATATTTTATGTTTTTTTAAACCTCCATGGGGGGAATTAAATTAAAGTATGGTAAAATAAAATATTGAATCCTTGGATCTCCTTCCTATGGTGCTCGACTCCTTTATTCCTCTCCTAACTAGCGATCTGGAGGAGATTTTGGGGGTTATACTAGTTTAGGTTCTTTCTGATGGCAACTAGGCTGGGTTGATGATATCTCAATCTAGGAATGGTGATGTTTTTCGTGCGGTGGATGATAAGGATCCATGGTCCACTAAGGAGGTGCTGTTTAGAATCGATCTCCCTTCATTCGTCTATTCTTACATGAAAAGGAAGGAATATGTTACTACATTTTATGGGATGAAGGTGTCCACGGAGGAATCTTGTGAGAATTTTATGGACCATATTTTGTATGATGAGATGGCCGCGACTGATGTGATAGAAGTGTAGGTTTGTTGTCCAGTGCCATTCGATCCAATAGTAAGGTCCTCTAATGGTAGGGTTTCGAAGGGATCATGTTGGAACCTCCTAACAAACTCAGTTTTCTCACTTAATCAAATTATTGTTCTAGAGATATTGGGAGACTGTGAGGAGGTCATGAGAAATCCAAATCTAGAGGAAGAAAATAAAAAGGCATGACTGACCCCAGTGGGTTGCAGACCATTAAATCACCAGCACACCAAAGAAGTGTTTTCGATCAACTAAAATATGTACATGTGATCTAATTATGGCAGAAAATACCATGAATATTCTCATCAATGATTCCTTTCATGTTCTAGGCCATGAGGGGCTTGGTTTTTTGGGAAAAATGCCTTAATTTAGAATGATTCTCATCATTCATAAGTATCATTAATTACTATTATTGACCATTAAATATCAGGTGATCGTATTAATACTTTTGAAAAATGTATGGGGCATTATGATTCATTGAATTTAAACCCATTAAATATGTATATATGGGGTTTTGTTTTGAAAGCGGTTTTGAGTTTAAATTGTTTGATGCTTCATCATAGAATATTTCAACTAAAGTGACTATTAGGGGTTCAATGTTCTTTGCTAAATTTGATTATGTAAGTTGAGATTCTACTATTAAGAACTATTTATGGAGGACACTTGGAAACATCAATCCACTAAATATATCACAGTTTTTTGTAGGTAATTTTATTACACATGAAAACTATATATAGAATAAAGGGGGTATAGAGTAACCATGTATTTCCAAAATGGATTTCATTTCTTTCATGTCCTCTAATGGTATGTTAGATATGGGATTCATGGGTTATCATTTCACCTGGTGTGGAAATAAGAAGGGATGAAGATCTATTTGGGGAAAACATGATCATTGTTTATGTAATATATTATACCTGGATTCAATTCCATAGTCATCAGTGATCCATCTTCCCAGAGTCCTATACATCTTCCTTGACCGGTGATTTTTACCAATACTGAGAGGAGTGGTTCAGAACGATTTACATATCCACATAGCTAGTTGAGGGATGAAGGATTCATGAAATAGTTCATGACTCTGGGTTCCAACAGACTTAGGGGAGACCCTTGAATAATTTAACCATTATACACAAGCTACCACGGAATGATCTTCAGGGATGAATTATGGCCAGGACCAATAGTGATAACTCTTTAGAGGAAATCAATGTGAATTATAATGAGTCGGAGCTGATGATACAATAGGTGTGGGATAATGATATTTTTACTATGCATAATGACTTAAAATGATCATTTTTTGAAAAAATTCATTAAATCAAAATATTTTATAAGAAAAAATAAAGGGTAGCAAAGATTATGGTGGTTGGGGAAATAAAACATATTTTCAAGCTTCATTAAAAGAGAGTGGGGTGTCAAAGAAAATAAACATTAAGCTACTAGATGGGACCTACACGAATGATATTGAGGTGGAAGGGAATTTAGAACTAGATCATTTCAATACCATATTGGATGATACCTGGGATATTTAATATATGGGTCTAAGTATTGATTCTAATTAAGTTGGATTTTGGCTATTCATTCCCACCATAATTAAAGGGAATGATAACGACGATATGAAGGCTCTCCCTAATTAAGAGGATAACAATAATTATTTAATCAGTATGAAAATTGATACTACAAAAGGACTGGATGAGTGTTAGGTGTTGTTCTTCATGAATAATTGGGATATAATTTGATCTCTAGTTAGGGAGGCAATGTGGGATATCTCCAAAGGCAAGTGCTTCTGAGGAAATATTTTACCTCGATAGTGGTTATAGTTCCCAAAGTAAATAATAATGAGTCAATTACTCTAATACTCCTAATATTATAATGAAATCTATCATATATAATTTGATCTAGTACCATGGATAGTGATCTCAAATGTATCATTGAAATAATTTTGTCAGAAGAGAAACATGGGTTCATTGATGGGAGGGACATTCATGATGGACCTTCTATGACAACCCTACTTTTATTACAAACATAAACATGATTTATTACAAAAAACGTCACTTCATACAACAAGAAGATCAAGAGGTTTAGTGTATTTGGGGCTTAGGATCATTACATAAAAACCTGAAACATGAAATACATCATCTTTATTGAAAACGTCCTTTACATGACCACTACATTCCCTCGTACTTAGCATTGAATGGGATAACTTGAGGACATGCATAAGAAAAGGGTGGGCTATAAAGGCCAGTAAGGGAGTACACATGGAATAACATGAGGATTAAAATACATGTTAGAAAATAGGCATATCAATAGAGAATAAATGAAACATGAACATAAAGGCATGATAAATCATGATAATCATAACATGGAAATGTGGAAACAACACTTAACATGGAATTAGCATGAGCCAAGGCTCATTGCACAAAGAGCATGAGTAAATCCTCATTGCACATAAAGCATGAGTAAACCCTAGTTGCACTTGAATTATAATGAGTCAACACTAATTTAACACGACATATCATGATACTATACTTTACCCAATGCATTGGAGCGCTCTAAGGGCGCACCTTTCTTAAACATTTCATTTCATGCATAAGTGTGCCACATGGATCATAAAACATGGATTCATTAAACATAATCATTTATTCCACGATAAAGGAATGTAGAATTCATATATGAAACATTATAATAAATAAGTAAATTTTCATAAAGGTGAAAACCCTTGATGGAAAATGGGCATGGTATTCATTACACAATGGCATTGGCTTAGAAAATCGGTGCGATTTCCGCAGCGTAACGACGTGACGTAAGAATTCATAAAAAAATGTTTGATGATAGAGAAAGGGTTTCCTCATCATATTTACATGTAATGGACAGTAAGGAGGTCATATAGATACCTATCCCAACAATTTTAATGGAATTTGGATTCCTGATACAAAAGTATTTCTTGAATGTAAACGAGGAGAGAGAAGTTTCTTTCGGAATTTCGGCATAGTAACGTGTGTACATGAGAGGCATTTAATGAGAGAGAAAGGGGAGAGGCTTGTGAGAGGCTTCATGGCAGATTGGGGAACCTTGGGAGGATTCTAGAGAGAGTAGGGAAGAGGTTGGACGAACTCCAAGGGCTTTGAGTGAGGAGGAAGTGGGATTATTGGTGGGTTTATATAGGGAAGGTGAGAGAATTCTTTATTATTTAGGTTTGGGACCCCTTATATTAAATTAATCCAAACCACAATCCATCCCATGGTTTTTGCCCATGGTTTTTGTAAAATGGAAGATGAAAATAATATTTTATAATGTCAAATTCCGAACTTCTTAAAATAATAAGGTTTCTTATGTGGAGGTGAGTCCCACTCCCAAGGAAATTAATTTAAAAAGGCAAAGTGTTGAATATGTCTTGAGGGGTCCATTAATGCTTTGAAAAGTAAGTCAAACAAACCCAAAATCACATACATTTAATTATAAAACATATATTGGCCGAACATTAAGATTATAGTATTTTATCACATCCCTATTGGGTCATTATGATGTCATAAATCACATTATATATTTAAACCGTATTTAATTTTTACCCAGAAATTTGACTCTCAGAAAATTATGAAAAATTCACCGTTGGATAATTTCAACGTCCTGATTCCATAAATAACATTTATTTTATCTAAATAATGTTCTAAATATGTTAATTTCACTTTTAAAATAAAAACCGACATTTATCGAAAATTCACTGGTTTTGACAGAAATGGCATTAAAACATTAATAAAAAATTTAATTGCATTCATAAAATTATAAGATCATTTATATTTAATAAAAAATAATTTATTTATATTATTATTATTTATTTAAAATATTATTTAATTCAAAAATCCCTTAATTTAAAAAAATATATTTCTTAATTAAATAATAATCAAAAACACCATTTGTACTTTAAAAACTATTTACAATGTATCAAAAATGACTAGAAATTATATTCATTAGTATATACAAAAATAATGAACATGAACATAGTACTACTTATTTTTTACATAACCCCTTAAAACAGCCGCATAAGACCAAAGGGTAAGGTGTGCTATGGGGACATACTCTTGGGGTGGCTCAGATAACATCGCTCGAGTGGTAATTTCAATCAACTTCCACTTTTCCCATAGACGGTCATGTACGAGCTTGACATGATAAATCTCATCTTGGTATTGGTCAAGGGCGAAGCCCAAATATGCCACCTCTTTTCCGAGCTCTGACAAATTGGCTTCGTATTGGTCAATTCTACTAGATGAGGCCATCGTTTCCTTTGTCTGAGTAAATTGGATTTGTTAAAGTCCTATATTTATACTAATCATGTGATCACTGTTCAACAGCTATATTAACAATGGTCAAATTTCTTAACATAAAACCAAAGAATTTGACATTTTATATGAACATAAAGAGACATTTAATTATATCAAGAGGGATTTCCATTAATGAAACTTTGGGTCGTTACAATATTCCCCCTTAAGAAATTTCACCCCCGAAATTTTCCTTTTCCCTCACTAAAAAAATCTGGGTAACTCAGTTTCATCATATCCTCTGATTCCCAAGTGGCTTCTTCAAACTTGTGGTTTCTCCACAACACCTTGACGAGGGGGATTGTCTTATTTCGTAGAAAGTTTTCTCTACAATCTAAGATCTTCACTGGTTACTCATCATAAGAAAGATCATCTTCTAATTGAACCACCTCGGAAGACAGTACATGTGAAGGGTCTGGTATGTACGTCCATAAGAGGGATACATGAAAGACATCACGTACTTTGGCCATGGCAGGTGAAAGTGCTAGTCGACCGACCACATCCCCAACACAATCAAGAATATCTAAGGGGCCGATGTACCTTGGACTTAACTTCCCTTTCCTTCAAAACATCATGACCTTATTCCACGGAGATATGCGTAGAAACACCATGTCACCAATGTTAAACTCAAGGCCTCATCGACGATTATCTGCATAACTCTTCTATCGACTCTAGGCTACCTTGATATGATGCTGAATGGCTTTCACCCTCTCCACTATTTCTTCGACCATTTCTGGTCAAAGCAGCTTACGTTCACTGACCTCATCCCAACATGCTGGTGTTCGGAACCTTTTCCCATACAGGGCTTCATATGGTGCCATTTGGATGCTCGAGTGGAAACTGTAATTATAAGAGAACTCAAGTAGAGGAAGATGTTGATCCCATCCTCCATTAATATCCAATGAGCACGCTCTCAAAATATCCTTAAGTGTTTGGATAGTCCGCTCGGATTGGCCATCATTTTGAGGATGATAGTCCATAATGAAGTTTAGTTCAGTATTCATAGTATGTTAAAGACTCTTCCAAAACATAGAGGTGAATCTTGGATCTCGGTCAGACAGAATAAATAGTGGTACTCCATGCAACCTTACCACTTCACTGATATATATCCGTGCTAGTTGATCCAAAGAGAATACTCACGAATATAAATGAAGTGTGCAGTCTTTGTAAGACGATCCACAACTACCCATATTGCATTGTTGCCTTTGGATGTCCTTGGAAGTCCAGTGACAAAGTCCATGGTGATGTTCTCCCATTTCCATTCTGGTATGGGCAATGGTTGCATCATCCTCTTATACTTCTGCCTCTCTGCCTTCAATTGATGACACACCATGAACATTGATGTATATTCAGTGATCTCCTTCTTCATATTATCCCATCTAAAGTTTTCTCGAAGATCTCGATACATCATTGTGCTCCCTGGGTGAATAGAGAAATTTGACCTATGTGCATCATCCAAAAGTTCCTTCTTAAAATCCTAACTTGATGCAACACATAGTCTTTTCCCAAACTACACAATTCCTACTTCATTAACATTAAACTTTGAGAATTTCCCTTTTTTGATAGCTTCCACTTTTTCCTAAATTCCCACATCTTCCTTTTGAGCATCCCTTAAACATTCCAAAAGAGATGGTTGAGAAATAATTTGTGAAAGGATTGATGATGTTCCCTTTTTTATGATTCCCACGGCCATCTTCATCAAGTATAAGAAGATTGGATCCTTCTCAATTCTCAACATTGATAGAATTTCTGGGTCCTTTCTACATAGGGCATCTTCCACCTTGTTTGCTTTCCCATGGTGGTAATGTATTGAAAAGTCATAATTCTTGATGAGATCTATCCATCTTCTCTTGCACATATTATGCTCTTTATGTGTGAATATATATTTAAGACTCTTGTGGTCAATATATATCTCACATTTCTCTCCATAGAGATAATGCCGCCAGATTTTGAAGGAAAAGATCACCACTGCCAACTCCAGATCATGCGTTGGATAGTTTCACTCATGGATTTTCAACTTCCTTGAGGAATAGGATATAAAATTATCATTCTGCATCAACACACATCCTAATACCTTCTTTAAAGCATCTTTGAAAACAACAAAAAGTTCCCCACTTGTGGGTAATGTGAGCACGAGCGCAGTGATAAGCCTCCTTTTAAACTCCTTGAAGCTTTCTTCGCATTCATCACTCCAAGAAAAAATTATTGTCTTTTGATTTATCTTGTTAAATGGGTTGGACAATCGTGAGAAATTTCTCACAAATCGTCAATAATATCCACCTAACCCCAAGAAGCTACGGATATCCGTTACTGATGTTGGCCCCGACCATTCCTCAATTGCATTTGTTTTGGAGGGGTCCACATAAATCCCATTGCTGGTGATGATATGGCCCAAGAATGAGACCTCCATCAACTAGAACTCAAACTTTTTGTACTTTTCATAGAGCTTTTCCTTGTGCAAAGTCTCTAGTATAGTTTTTAAATGCTACTTATGATCCCCCTTGGTTTTGGAGTATAATAGAATATCATCTATAAAGACTACAACAAATTTGACAAGGTAATCTCTAAAGACTCTATTCATCAATTCCATGAATATTTCTGGGGCATTGGTGATTCCTAAAGGCATTATTATGAATTCATAGTGCCCATACCTTGTACGAAAAGCAGTCTTGGGGACATCTTCCTTCTTCACTCTTACTTGATAATATCCTGACCGCAAATCCACCTTGGAGAAGTATTTTGATCCACGCAGCTGGTCAAAAAATTCATCGATTCATGGGAGAGGATACTCTTTCATTATCGTGATTTTGTTATGTTCACGATAATCGATGCAAAGCTACATTTACCCATCCTTCATCTTGACGAAGAGGACTGATGCACCCCTGGTGAAGCACTTGGGCATATAAAACATTATACTAGATTCTCCTACAGTTGTTTCTTTAGCTCTTCAAGCTCTACAACAACCATTATATATGGTGTCTAGGATATTTATAGTGCCCCAGGTATAAGTTCAATTGATAACTCAACATCTCTTCTTGGAGGAAGACCAGGTAGTTCCTCGGGAAACACTTCAGCAAATTCCCTCACAATAGGCATTTTTCAAGGATGGTTTCTTCCTTGGAGTCAATCATCTGAGCCGGATACGCTTGCTCATAAGGCAGTAATATCCATGCTTGAGATGATGGAGCTAATGGATATTCATGTTCCTCCTGAAACTTGTAAATAATCGGGGGTCGATTCTCCATATGGAGTGTAATTTCCCTCTCCCGACAATTTATATTGGCTCTATATAAGGAAAGTTAATCCATGCCTAGAATTGCATCAAATTCCACCAGAGGGAGTATGACGTGGTTCGCCGGGAAATTCAATCCACATACTATAATTGGGGAGGACTTATATTCTTTGGATGCAACTATTTCCCCATTTTTCGTACTCACCGACATCTTTACTTCCATGATTTTTGGTGGTGCTGGTATTGTTTTACTAAACTTTTGAGATATAAAATAATGCATAGAACCTAAATCAAAAATTATGTTCACTATTATTTAATGAATAACTAGCATACCTGTCACCCCTTCGTTGTTGGGGTTTACTTTGGCAGAAGTGATGGAAAAAGCTCTTCCTGGCTGCCTTGGAGGTTGTTGGTTGTCTCCGAAAACCCTTGGATTAGGGCACTGATTTGAAAAATGACCTGGTTTATTGTATTTGTATCATTGAACAACGCATTGAGGTTGGAACAGAGCGTTCCTCTCCTCTTTCACAGCTGTGGGACTTTCTTGCCGACAGTAAACAGCTAGGTGCCCTTCTCTTCAACACCTGAAGCATTTTCTCGTCCCCTTAAGGCTATTTCCAGGGTTCCTATTTCCCTACTTTTGGCAAGTGGGGTGATGGATCTTCTTAGCACCGTTGGATTTATCCATCGGACCACTGGCATTGAATTCCACCTTACGATTCTTGTCCCCATGATAGCCTTGTGATTCCTCGATCTCCATTTCAACCTTGAGGGCTCATCGGACAATTTCTTCATAGTTGTCGAAGTCATGGATGGCTATTTCTATCTGCAAACTAGGCTTCAGCCCACCAAAGAAGCGGTCAACCTTGCATTCAGGGGTAACGACAAAGCTGGAACCGTATCGTGCAAGCCTTGTGAAGTATTCCTCATACGCTCTAACAGATTCTTCATCTTTTTTCTTGAGGGAAAGGAAGTCCCTTTCCATTTTAAGCCGGAGGGTGCGCGGAAAATATTTATCGAAAAACATATTCCAGAAAACCTTCCATTCTAATGCCTCGATCTCCTCCTCAGGCTTAATATTTTTGATCAACGTCAATCATTGATCATCTTCACCAACCATACGATAAGCCGCCAGGAGAACCTTCTCTTGTTCAGAACATTGGAGGATGGAGAATATCTTTTCAATGGAGTTGATCCATTGTTCAGCGATCGTGGGATTAGATGATCCACTAAAAGTAGGAGACATTTGTCTTATGAAGCTCTTGATAGCAACTTGTTCTTTCTTAGGAGGGGTTGAATGTTCCTCTTGACCCATGTTTCTATTCAAAACTTGAGTTAGCTAAGAGATAAGTGTGACAAAGTTCGTGATTCCCACTCCCATTGGATTAGGTATCTCATTAGTACTGTCATCACAATGATCTTCACAACAGTTGTTAGCCTGAGCCCTCATATTACCGAACATTGGGTGGAATAAAAGGAATGTTAGGGGTAACAAATAAAGGGTAATCCAAAGACAAAAGTTGATAACTTATAAATAAACTTTTATTTCCTTACTCAAGAGTCTATAGGCTTCATTCTAGGCTTTTCATGATCTACTTTCTAACATATATTCGTAGGGGAATTTTTTAATTCCTTTAATAAGGGTTAATACTAAGCTTTTGAATTTATCAAAACATATCCCCCAGGAGTGTCGTAACCAAGAGTGTAGCAAGTCCCATTGTTGTGCACCAGTTCACGTTCGTGTCTAGCTCAAAGCGGTGTTTTCGGGTTTTACCCATAGGATACATCTATGCTAGAGCCACCTCTACTTGCTCGTATCGAGACAGGGATGTATTTTTTTGATAAACCACTTACTCAGAACTTACCAAAACGTAGGGATGTTTTTTATTATACTTATTTTTTTATCTAAGGCTTTACTAGGGTTTCCTAATCCCAAAAATAACTAAACCTATACTCTGATACCAACAATGACAACCCTGCTTTTACTACAAACTAAAACATGATTTTTTACATAAAACTTCACATGATACAACAAGAAGATCACGGGGTTTAGTGTCTTTGGGGCTTAGGATCATTACATAAAATCTTGAAACCTTAATTACAACGTCTTTATTGAAACCTTTTTTTACACGACCACTATATTCCCTCGTACTTACCATTGCATGGGATAACATGAGAACATGAATAAGAAAAGGGTGAGCTATAAAGCCCAGTAAGGGATTACACATGGAATAACATGATGAGTACAATACATGTTAGACAATAGGCATATTAATATAGAATAAAAGAAACATGAACATCAATGCATGATAATTCATGATAATTATAACATGGAAATGTGGAAACAACACTTAACATGGAATTAGCATGAGCCAATGCTCATTGCACATAGAGCATGAGTGAACCCTCATTGCACATAAAGAACGAGTAAACCATAGTTTCACTTGAATTAGAATTTATCAACACTCATTGCACATGATGTATCATGATATTATACTTTACCCAATGCATTGGAGCTCTATAAGGGCACACCCTTCTTAAACATTTCATTTCATGCATAAGTGTGCCACATCGATCATAAAACATGGATTCATTAAATATAATAATTTATTCCATGATAAAGGAATGTGGAATTCATACATGAACCTTTATAATCAATATTTAAATGTTCATAAAGGTGAATACCCTTGATGGATAAATGGGCATCGTATTCACTATATAATGGTATTCGCTTAGAAAATCAGTGCGATTTCGGCAGCATAACGACGTGACGTAAGAATTCACAAAAAAATGGTTGATTAGAGAGAAAGGGGTTCCTCATCAAATTTGGACATAATGGAAAGTAATGAGGTCATATAGATACATGTCCCAACAATTTTAATGGAATTTAGATTCATGATACAAATGTATTGCTTGAATGGAAACGAGGAGAGAGAAGTTCCTTTCGGAATTTCAGCATAATAACGGGCGTACATGAGAGGAATTTAATGATAGAGAATGGGGTCTCCCATAATTCAAACATAAATAGGGATGTATGAGGGAGGTGATAAACCATACCCCAACACTCATAATAGAAATTAAAATGTAAAACAATGTAAATAAAATTTGAAAAAAATGAGAAAGGAAAAAACCCCTTACATGGAAGTGTGCTTCCAAAGGCTAGAGAGAGGCATGTGAGAGGCTTATTGGGGGCTTAGGGCACCTTGGGAGGATTCTAGAGAGAGTAGGGCATAGGTTGGATGAACTCCAAGGGATTTGAGTGAGGAGGAAGTGGAATATTGGGTGGGTTTATATAGGAAAGGTGAGGGAATTCTTTATTATTTAGGTTTGGGACCCCTTATATTAAATTAATCCAAACCACAAACAATCCCATGGTTTTTGCCCATGGTTTTTGGAAAAGGGTAGAGGAAAACAATATTTTATAATTCCAGAGTCCTAAATTCTTAAAATAATATGTTTGCTTATGTGGAGGTGAGTCGCACTCCCATGGAAGTTAATTTAAAAAGGCAAAGTGTTGAATATGTCTTGAGGGGTCCATTAATGCTTTGAAAAGTAAGTAAAACAAACCCAAAATTAAATTATTTTAATGGTAAAACATATATTGGACGAACATAAAAATTATAGTATTTTATTACATCACTATTGGGTCATCATGATGTCATAAAACACATTATATATTTAAACAGTATTTAATTTTTACCCAAAAATTTGACTGTCTCAGAAAATTTTGAAAAATTCACCGTTGGATAATTTCAACATCATAATTCCAGAAATAACATTTATTTTATCTAAATATTGTTCTAAATTTGTTAATATTCACTTTTAAAATAAAAACCGACATTTATAAAAAATTCACTGGTTTTGACAGAAATGGCTTTCAAACAATAATAAAATATATAATTGTATTCATAAAATTATAAGATCATTTATATTTAATAAAAAATTATATAATATTAATAATATTATTTTATTAAAATTTTATTTAATTCAAAAAAACCTTAATTTAATAAAATAAATTTCTTAATTAAATAATAACTAAATACAGCCTTTGTACTTTTAAAACTATTTACAATGTATCAAAAATGACTAGAAATTATATTCATTATTATATACAAAAATAATGTACATGAACATAGTACAACTTATTTGTTACATAACCCCTTAAAACAGCCACATAAGACTTAAGGGTAAGGTGTGCATTGGTGACAGACTCTTGGGGTGGCTCAGATAACATTGTTCAAGTGGTAATTTCAATTAACATCCACTTTTCCAGTAGATGGTCACGTTCGAGCTTAACATGATGAAGCTCAGCTTGGGCTTGGTCAAGGGTGAAGCCCAAAGATGACACCACTTTTCCAAGCTTTGACAAATGGGATACTTATGGGGAAATTCTACTAGATGAGGTCATCGATTCCTTTGTCTGAGAAAATTGGATTTGTTAAAGGCGTATATTTATACTAATCATGTGATCACTGTTCAACAGCTATATTAGCAACGGTAAAAACTCTTAACATAAACCAGAAGAAGTTGACATATTATATAAACATAAAGGGACATTTAATTAGATCATGAGGGATTTCTATTAATGAAACATTTGGGTCGTTACACTTTCCAAAGAGATCTTGGATGATATCAATATGAAGACTTTGGTATTGAACATTATTATTAATGCGGAATTGGATAAAGAGTATGATATGATATGTTAGGGTTATATTATAAAAGTAATTATGAGCTTGGGTATTTGAGAATGGGCTTGTTGCATTCTCTTCAAATGCTTTGCATCTCTATAGATGTCACTATCCTTTATGTAGAGAAACTTTAGCTTCATTGAAATGGTTCATGGTTGGGGGTAGGGTTATTCTATTTCTCCTATACTTTTTATGATGGATCAGGATGTAGTCTTAAGGAATATGAAATTAATCCTATAATATGAGTCCTTTATTCCATATATGAATATGTCGGGGGATTATATTATATCTCATTGGGTTTTTCAGGAGGACAATCTCTTTTTTTAATTTATGGAAGATATCAATAAGTGGATGGATGATAATGAAGAATTTAAATAGAAAAAAGGTGTAAATGGATGATCTTTGGCGAAATATATGTTTATATCAATAATATGTATCCATTTTGTGGTTCTATAGAAATTAAAATCAAACTAGAATAACAAAAATTTTCACTTCTTCCAATGGGGGCATATCTGTTGGAAAAAGTACATTTTCTGTTGGTAAAACATTTTACCAACATATATGTCCCTTCCACTAATCTTTTGGTAAAAACAATATCGTTAAATTTTTTTTCAATAGATAAAATAACTCTCTTACAAATATAATAATACCAAAAGATAACATATATGTTGGTTAAAATTTTTAGCAATAGATTCTAATGAAAAATTGTTCTGTTGGTAATAATATTACCATCATATAATATATGTTTATATATTACATTTTAATAAGAATTATATATTTTTTCTTATAAAATTTCATATTATATTTATTAATTTATCATATATAACATAACTCTTTTAACAATTAAAGAGAAGATTATTTTCATAAATATTCAAAATTTGAAAAAATAATAATTATACTAATAATTAAATTAAATTGAAAATGAATCAATACAAAATTCATCCCCCCACAAGATCCATCACAATCCCTACCAACCCATAATACCCCCCATGCATCAGCCCATCCATGCCAGTATCTGGACTAACAACTCATTCATTTCCTAGGTCTAATTGGCCAACACCACCCATTGATGATAGTGAGCCAGCGCAGCCAATCCATGATTGTGAATACCCGTATATTCCGTGTAATAATTTTTAATTTTATGGAATTATTACGAGTCTGCAAAAATTTACCGTGTGTGAATTCGAGGCCCAGAGTGCCCAGAATTAATTTTTGAACATTTTTTCAGGTACGTTCAGAAAACACATGAGCGGAAATTTATATCTTTTTAACCATTGCATGGATTAAAAATCCAAGGGCACCGTTGAATCCGCTGCGCAAATATTTTCTTAAGAGAGGCTTTACTTTGACCACAGTAAGATCAGAAAAGAAGTTATTTTTTGAGACTCTTTAAAAGAAATGAAATAAAATAATTTTATAAATTTATTTCATATCCTCCAACAGTCAAGAAAAGGGGTGGGGTCATCGATGTGTCAATCCAATAATTGGATTGACTAGCCAACACTAAGTAACGATGTCATTGGGGAATTAGAAATCTTCCTAATTTATGAGCCCCAATAAATTCCATCATCGTTATATACCCTACCCCCTCTAATATATATGGAAGTTGGGGAGGGGTATCATCATATCTTCGCCAAGAAACGAAGTGATGAAGGAGAACCATGACTTCAGACCCTTAGTGGATGGAGCTGAACCCAACGGGAGGTGACAAACGACACCGAACCACGAATTGAAGGATGACGTAAGAGGGGCGTCATTGGGAACTGGTTGCCGGAATGTAGAACACAATCCTCCATTAAGCACACACTCTCTCCAAAGGGTTTTCATGTTAGTGGTTTTATTATTTTATGATTTTTAAATTGTTTCCTCTTCCTCGTTCTTGATCAATACAATGAATGCAGATGAATCGATTAATGGGTTGATTTGCGATTCGTTCGTTTTTTTACGGAGGATGATATTGTGTATCATTGTAGGGTATTAATTGTTGTTTAATTCAATTGGTTGTTAAACCCTTAACCCCCTCAAGTTTTATAGATAATGCGGAGGGTACGGGCCTAACGAGACCGACATTAACCCTCCGCTATCTTGTGATCCGTTTTCCTCCATGGAAGACTGCCAGTGCGACAACACTAACTAGATATGCTGAGAATATCATGTCGATGCACAACGAAAGAGGAGGTCGTGGCACAATGTTATGGCGGTCATCGGAGCAACCATCAACGACCGGCCATGAAGGAGGTATGGTGGGTCGTCGCGTTCCATTGATGAATAATGGAGGTCATGGCACGTTAGCCGTGGCGACTAGAGGAAGGTGGCCGACACACCGGCCAGCCATGGGTGACATTGTGGGACGCCAAGGGGCACCACTAAAGAGGTCGGACGACACACTGACCGACCGCGACGGAACCGGAAGGGCTAGTGAGTGCCCATGTGGTAGCAGGGCCACAACCTGCATTAGCCGCAGCGAGAGTAGGGGGCCACCGGATCGACCGAAAGCCAGTGGATGGGGTGTGCGCCAGTGGTGCGCTCAGCAGTAGAGACGCGACCCGTCGGTCGTGACATAGAGGACATGTGGCACCATATGGTGCCACGTTGTGCCAACCCCCACATGTTGACCCGTTGGCATGGCTCCACACCATGTTAGCACTAACTGGACACACCATGTCCAGGTATCCCGAGTGGCCTGCTTCGCTAGGTGGGTGATACCATTGGGTCGGCCAAGTGAACCGACCCACCGCCTTGCGGGCCGACCGATGGCCCAACGACCTAACTCACGGCCCAGCCGGGTTGGTTCAGGCCCAGCGGGCTCGATTGAACTGGGTCAAGTCGGACCTATGTCAGGCCAGGTCGATCTGGGTCGGCCCATGCCGAACCGTGTCAGGCCAGTCTGACTGAGGAAAATCGGACCCGGACCCAGTACCGACCAGTTGCAAAAAAATGGGCCCTAATTTCTAAACCGGACGTCCATTTGATGAACCGCCTATAACGTAAGGATACATTGAGAGAGACAATCTTTTTGACATAATCCATTAGAATTTTGGAGAAACTTGGAATATGGATGGGTTGGATCTTATCAGAATCCAACAGGGCCCTGGACACTGAAATTCCAATAATGCACATATCGAGCGTCTGATTGACGTGCCGTTTGTTGCGTTAGAAACCTTATGACATGATAGATCCTCGGGTTACTTATTTTTGAGACTTTGTGAAGGTTGAAATATGACTGATGGTTTGGGGAGTGGTTTTCCCAATCATGCAATGTATGGAACCCTACGACTAGATGAGACTTGACAACTGCTGACCTTTTGACTCGGAGTGAATCAACAGCCTAGTGGGGAGCGCCTCTGTGTAACGTAGAAGAACCATGGTGGGGAGTGCATCTATGTGACATGGAAAAACTGTAGTACTCAATATGAGGAGTACCTCACCCAGCCACAAGGGGGATAACCTCTTTGTGATGTGGCATACCCATAGTGGGGAGCGCCTTTGAATGACGTGGTAGACACATGGTACATGACAGGAGGAGTACCTCAATAGTTTATAGTTAGAGGGAAGTGCCTATTTGTGATGTCGCTGGCCCAATATACTCATTAGAGGAGCAGTTATTTATTAGCCGAGGTGTTCGACATTGTGACTAGGAATGTTACTTTTTCTTAGGCTTAGAAACATTGTGGCTGGATATTAGTATTCATAGAGATCCTGTATGGGTCAGCATCATAATCATATTTCTAAGAGTTGTATGCCTAGTTTGAGATGAGACACTAATTTATTCTTGTCTATTTCCATATAATTTTTTATTGAGATCATGATTTGTTGTTTTCCTTGAGGAATTCTGAGAGACCTTCAGTGGTCTCGAGGTCCCTTATGAGTATTGTTATACTCACCCCTGCACGGGTTATGCCCACGCCTTGTTGTATCTTGTGCAGATAATGAGAAGCTAGGCTGAGATTTTAGGGATCAAAGACTAGGTGGTACTTGGAGGAGATAGGATGATGTGGATTGATGAGGAGGTGATCTGTACTTACTCTTCAGGTAAGATCCCCTGAGGATGACTCATAAGTTTTTTTCCCTTTTTCAGTTGCATTTTAACTTTTCAGTAGTACTCGTAATTTTATTTGGTCTTGTATTCTGGTCCATTTCACTTTTATAACTCCTTTTACTATAGTAGTTTACATGAATGTTGCTTCTTGTTTTGTTCATGGACCGTATGTTTGTGCAGGTTTAAAAGCAATGCCTACCAGTTTTTGGGGATACATCTTTCAGTGCTAGTCACCATCCCTTAGCCTATGGAAGGCAAGCGTGGGGTAGTCATAGAATAGGCCATGGGGGATGGGTCATGATAATGCCACACCAAGGACCAGTGATCAGCATACACCCATCCATCTATGCCCCATGACCGTCAATGGATTATTCCTTACCAGAGCATTCCTAATCAATTTATAAAAAATCAAGGAAGATATATGTGAAATGTTATAATGAAATAGTTTTTTGCTCCATCCATCACCATACTACCACTCTACCTGAAGAAACAAATAACCAGGAAAAATACAAATCAATGATTAAACAGATAACCAAGTGCAATCCAAATCATTAATCTAACCATTGGATTTCCATAAATATTTTTATTAAACTAACTAGAGATTTTTTCTAATCTAGATATTCATTAACATGATTGGGATGAACTATGGGAATGGTTGAAACTGGTGGTGGCCCCCTTGGAGATCACCATCATTACTAGTGGCGAGCACATAACCAGCCTTGGCTTACTACTCACATTTCAGGGATCTTCCTATAACAATAATTTTTTCATTTAAGGGTCCTACTATAATGACATTCTGCCCACACGATATGATCGAATCAATCATTCCCAAACATGTCATCTCTCATTGAGTCTGGTCCCATACCTGAAGTAACCATCCTAGAGTTTATATGATATGATCAAATCATTATACACATTTAAGAGTCAATATGAGATACACCGAATTTGTCCTTGGAAACAAACATATTGTGAAGAAATAAAAATTTGTAATTTATTTATTTTTCCAAAAATAATACAGAAATAAATTGAATTAAAAAATATTTATCATATACGCTAGAAAGGTTTACTAAAAATGAGAAATTTAGTCAAAATGGACATGCTAAATAGAAAGAAAAATAGTACATACACATTCCAACCTAATCAACTTCATGAAGTTTCCCACTATGAATAGGTGAATAACTCAACCTAGAGTGAGATCATGAAGGGGAACTAAATCTAGAAAGTGATTCACTCTCCAAATTTTTCCTGTAATAGTTTTATGACACAATCAATAGTTTAAAGCATTAATATCACCAAAATACATACATAATATTACAAATATTTTATATAAATCATACCACTAATATATAAACTGGAGAAATAATCTTAAAACCAATTCACAACACGGTAATTTCCATGAATGTTCTTAGATAAATGAACATTTTTACATGTTATTATCTCATCATTAAAGATAAACATACAATTAATACTTTAAAAACAACTAAAATCTCATAAAATTGGTTCATTTACTCTTAAAGAGACTACAAGTCACCAATGATCTATCAACTGATGGTTACTCCATATTCAATTAAGAAAAATCCACATGGTGACTTTTAGTTGTTTATGCATCTGTGAAATAATTATACGATTTATTAAAAATTAATTAATAAGGAACATAATTAATTTCTGAAACTTTTGATAAACATAAATTCCTCATGGATGATGTTAGTGATCAAGGGATATCCAGTGGGCATGGTTGGGAATTTAATTAAATTTTGATAACTCTAGTTAGAGGTCTATAATTCTACTTCATTATATTTATTTACAAGTGATTTATTACATGATATCTTTTTTAAATGGGTGAGAATGACCTGAGATTGATCCTATGTGGGTCATTTTTTATGTTGTATGATAATTGTTGTCAATTAAGATGATTGTGGTTCCTCTGAGATTTGTACGTTTATTATGAATTCATTGTGTGTAATTTTACCTATTTGAAAATCATTGATAAATTGAGACTGGGGTGAAAAAACTCTCAAGTGACCATGAGAGGTCCTATGAAAGTGTTTAAGATATTTCACTAGATCATTCTTAAAGGTGCTAAACATGAAAGGGGATATTTACTGATCAAAATAGTGATTTGTATAATACGATTGTGGAAATGCAAATTAGGATTTTGGTGGGGGAGGGGTGAGGAACATGTGGTGAGAAGAGGGTTTCGAGGAGGGTATTGGCCGATGAATGAACAAGGAGTGGGGAAATTCATATTAGGGATTTAGGATAATAATATATTTTTTCAATTGTGGGAATAATTTTTTTAACATAAATAATTATTATTTTATGTGTATTTTATTCATTTATCTCATATTATTCTATAATTTATTTTAAATATTTTTTATAGATTTAATTTTTTTAGATTCTAAAAAAAAACTTTTTATATGATTTATTATTTATCCGAATAAATAATTTTGAATATGTTTAAAAATTATTGATGATGTAGGATAGATAATTTTAAATTATAATATTCATCAATTCAATAATTTATCAATAATATGTATATATATTCCTTTAAAAATATTTTATATTATATATACTTTAATCTAGTTTTTAAGTATATATTTTTATTGATGAATGACGTGATGGTTCAAAGTAATAAATAATTAATTTTTTAGATTTTTGTAAAACTATTATTATTATTGAATAATTTATGGAAACATATTTTTTTAATGGTAAAATATTTCTTGGTAATAATAATTAATTACAAGAGAATTATTTGTTGACAATATATTTTTTGGTGATAATATCATAAAATAAAAGATATAATTGTTGGTAAAAAAATTTTTGTTATTAAATTATTAACATCAAGATATTTATTTTTTGGTAATAAAATTTGTTGGTATGTATAATTAAAAACAACACAATAAAATATATGTTGGAATTTCATGTTTTTAACAACATACATAATATCTTTCGTTAAATTCTTGTTGGTATAGATAACTTTTTTGTAGTGTAGGCTTGCAAGAGGGGAAGATTCCAATAATTTTCCAGGGTTCTCCCATATCAAATAGAATAATAAAGAACAAAAAGTCTGAATACATATTTAACAATATTAAAAGTCAAAACTATAATTGGAAATATATTTCCCTTTATTTTGGTGGATGCATAACGATGAGACAAATCATGTTTTCATCAATGTTGATGCATGTGTTGTCAATTATCAAGGCTCTAAGAGGCACCATTGATCTTCTGGAAGAAAATATATCCATGTTTGTACAGAATTTTAATGATAATAGAAAGAGATATTTTGTGCGGTGAAAAAGAATGGAAAGACCAATTAAATAAGGGGTCCTCATTCTATGTAATATTTCAGAATTCATATAGGAAATGAAAGCTAAATTGGCATGGGAAATCATCATATTAAATACATTATGGGTGATGTTTATGAGGAACATGTATGGAGAATGATAGAAGGAATGGACTACTATTATGAGGAATCTATCAAAACATTCCAAAACCATGATAAATAGTGTAGATATGTTGGAGGATATGGTTATATGAGTGGTGGATCATGGTGAGATCATGTTCTCGAAAGACAATTGGAGTTGTGGCATCTAGTTTTTTACAAGTATTCCAATAATATATTTTATGGTTAGAGAATACTTTGGATACTTAGACCATATCCAAGAAATTCTTGAACATCAGTAAATAGAGGTTTAAGTTTATATTTCACTAATTGAAAAGAAAGATATACGTGTCCAACTTATCTCATCCTCTAGGTGATTCAAATGAATTTTTTTACAGGATTTTATGCATTTGAGAAGAAGTAATGAATATTTGGCGACTTTCCTTTGGTGAAATTGTATTTGGAAGAAGAATAATTTAATTATAATGAGGTTTTGAAATAGAGATCAGTTAATAGAGGATAATATTTATATGAATGGTGTATCATTGGCCTCCGGAAGTGGGTGGTGTGCCACATTGAGCCATGAATCCATTTTGATTTTTTCTTTCTTGAAAGACATGGACATGGATATATATTGTTATATTGGAAGATTCACTAGAGTTACAGGATGTCGGTAGTATATGGTGGATTTTCTAGCATCCTGTTATCAGGGGAATAATGTTAGCATTGAGGAGGCCAAGGTTAGGAGTATGATCTTAAATGTTTCTTGGGGAGCCATTTAGAGAGCACATAAACAAAAGTCCTAGAGAGATGATAGATCTCATTCCACATATTAAATTCTACATTTATATCCGATCAATGGGGGATAATTTGGGCATCCTCTAGTCTCACGGTCATGCCTAGATGTCTCTTAGAAAGCTCATTCCGAGGGTCTCTTTATCGATAGAGGGAATACAAGGATCAAAAGGGTTGTCTGGTGTGTTGGAATCCCCCTCTACTAGCTCGAAATTAAATTAGGATGATTCTTGTGTTTTAGGGTCCATGGGAGGCATAGGTCTTGTCAGAAATGTATGAGGATCTATAATTTTGGGTTTTAGTTCCTCTTATGGTGAATGTAACTCTCTTGGAGAAAAGGTAAGGGATTTAATTAGTTGGATCCATCTATTTATTCTATACCACATTATTCTCTTGTATGTGGTAACAAATTCTAATGTTCTTGTTTGGAGACTTCATGGTAAAGATGATCCACCATGGATTTAGATATAATTAAAAAGGGAATGGGGTTTTTAGATCATAGTTTGAAGGTTGGGTACCCATTGAGAGAAGAAAACATTATAGCTGATGCTCTATCTAGTAAAGGAATACCTATTAAGGAGATTATTTTATAATTTTGTACTGGCTCTTTCCTAAAGTATTATAGTCTAATTTTAAGGGAAGATACCCTTGTTCTTCAACAAATTCATCTTCCATTACTATTATTTTGTATCTTTTATCTAATAATAATATAAATATAAATTTTTTGTAACTCTAAACATCCATAGTAAATTGTGAGTTCCTCCAAGTGTGCATCTTGTCTCAAGAAATTAATAATATAAAATCAGTTGAAAATACAATATTATAGGCGACCTACATATTGTAAGGGGTGGATCTAACCAACTAACGTGCTTCTAGTACACCTGATAAATTAGGTGAATCTTTAGAGACAATGTCTTCTGAGGCCTCTATACTTCCATTCAAAGTATGTGTTTCCCTTCAACTTCAGTTGTTGATCAACCTTTTTTGAGAAACTACTCATTTAATGTAATTACAAAGTATTGGTGAATCTTGAAAAAAACACAGTTCTTGGATTTTCTTTCTATAATGACAACATTTTAGTTAGCTAACATGATTTTGGTAACCACATTCTCAATAATAATACAATATTATTAAGAATTAAATAAATTATCAACATTTATTTTATTGTTAGGGGACCCTGATACATTTTCTCAATACAATTGAACATTTATCCAACTATGTAGGGTGAATACTCCTCTTAGATTAGCTACAAATTTATAATGGATTAAAATATTCCCTCTCTCAGTTATATGAGATATACTATCTCTTTATGAATACCATTCATATTGTGTGTTTCAATGCCATTCAAAGGAAAATATTGGATGAACAAGAGAAAACATTGTGGAATCAAAATAATTTTCACATATATCATTTTAATTATTTATAGGTTGACCCCATTCATATTCTAAGGATATGGACAAAATGATTCCTTATTATCAGATGGTAGTCTATGTACTCAAAACCCCCATGTGTGCCATAATCCACACGCACTGGACATGGAAAAATAAAGAAATCCTAAAAGGTCCTTCACCATGGTAATATGAATTAAGGGAATATAAATATATTCCAAGAATGGAATGGCCCATTTAATCTATTTTATGCCTAACAACAGTTTCCCCATCACAGTTTCATGACTCTGAATCCATTGAGGGACTCACATACATAAAATAAATACACTTGGGAAAATGGATATGAAATCCATCAACTATGATAAGAAAAAATCCCTAAAGAAAACAGCCCAAAATATTTCATTATAATTCCCCTATTAAATAATCAAAAAATAAAAGTTAAAATATTTGTGGGTCATTTTGGTCGAGTAGGACCTAAGCCTCCTGAAATCAGTCTCATTATGTTTAGGTGAAATGAAACGTGGATAATAATCCATAAATAGAATGCAAATATGTAGATGAAACTATTATTCCAATATGTTCCATGCCATGAATATAATTTCCCTCACAATCATAGGAGTCCTCTAAACATCCTCCAATATGAAAAAGGGGGGATGGAATCATCATATATCATCCCCATGACTTTATCTCCAATAATAAAATAGATGTTCCAACGATTGATGATGACCTCCCCATGTATTAGGTAAATGAAACGTGTATCCAGAATACATCTATAATGAAATCCAAAAAGGATTTAATTATTATAGTTTGAAAATGATTATGATATAGAAAAAAACATCTATAATACAACATGATTGTGATATTTTCTATATTTCTCAAAGCGCTACCTCACCAATAAAATGAATGCCAAATATATACTAAAAGAACCATTGAAATAAAGATCCTAGTTCAATGGTTATCTCAGATTTTCACAATTAGTATAATTTTTATGGATGGGTTCATATTTGAGAATAACTATCTCTAGGGAACCCCATAATTCCTCCATCATTAAGAGATTATAACCTAGGATATACTATATAGTGATTTCAACCCCATTGATAAAATGACCACTAAATGAGATATTTCATAGGAATTCTCCCAATGGAGGTTTATTCATGTACCTTGTTTATTTATAGGATAGTGTGTAGGTATTGGGACTTCCATCAATAGTCCAAATTTATAATAGTGAAACATATTCCAGAGAGGATAATATTATTAAAATTATACCCCTATGTTCTAGTCAGAAATGATATCTTCAGTGAACATATTGCTTTATTAGAACTTCAAATACTATTTCATGAAATTAGTTATCTCTTTAGTAGTTCAAATAATTTAAATGGGTTTCAATTATATGAATATAAAATATTACCTAAATTTCAATGTGACCATATATAATATTAGATAAATTCTTTTTTATTTAAACTGTGTGGTATATATTGGAAATATGTGATCTGTATGGTCCATTTCTAAAACACATTGTTATTATCTGAACCAAAATGAATATATAAATGGTGTCTTGGAAATATGTGAGGTGAAGGTTACATAAATTCTCCATTTTATTTTCATTCATCTTATGTATGTGAATGGCCTCATAAAAATTATTCATTCTATGAATGGTCACAACAAGTGCTATGAGCTCTCAGGTCATTCACTAAGAATACTAATGTCAACATGATAAATGAAAGGGTTATATCTAATGTTTTTAATGTGTAAATCCTCCACAAGTATCACATATAGATCATTAAGTTCAATTCATTTCCTTGTAATTAGATATTACCCATACTGATCAAACACCATTCCATGGGGGGGATTTTTATTGCTTGTTAGGAACTATAAAACATCATGGGAAAGACTAAATGATGGAAGGAAGATAGATTAAATAGCTATAATTTCAACTGGAGATGATTAACTTTTAAAAATAATAAAGGATTTTTTTCAATATATAATTTAAATTATGCACATGGAAACATTACACGATCTGTAGTCCCCTCGTAGTCCCTAAGGCTGATATTTATAATGAGATAGTGTACCACCAATAAAATTTAAAATATCAAATTTTTTCCCACTATAAACAACTTATGTGAAAATGATGTGATAATTAAGGGAATACTATAGTATTTATTCCTGATATCATCTCTTTTTCAACCATGCAATTTTCTTAGTACATGACTACTAGCCTCTTTTTCTGTATCCAATTTCTAGAAAAAAGTTATCCATTACCACTAATAAATACTTATTATCCTCTTTTGAAAAGTCATCAAAAATAAGAAAATATATGAGATTAATTTAATATGTTCTTTTATGTAGTAAAGAGGACGATTTATATTAATAACTATATTTAATATCAAAGGAAAAATCCAAAAGGGGAATGAATGAGATCATTTTTAATGATTTTCATCGGGAAGCACAATTGTAAATATCCTCCTTCATAAAAGATCCTTCCGAAATAGATAACATGAAATTTATTCTTGGAGGACGTATTCATACATATTCTATCATTAATAAACCTCAAAATCATTCCCTATATGAGTAGTCTGCCTTCCATTCATTATTCTAACTCATACATTTCATACATTGATATTACATCTTATTATATGAATATTGATTATATAACATCATGATGCATGGAAAAAATATAATATTATAGTGTAATTAGAATTTTAGATGCATAAAAAATAGTTTAATAATAGATATAAATAATAACCCATTATGTTTATTAGAAAATTCACCCTAATTATAGATAACAAACCTGAAATCAGTTTTTTATCCATATAAAATCGGAGTATAGTAATGTTTGAGTTAAAATGCTCATAAATGCTAAAAATGAAGTTTGTAATAATAATATAAGTATAACAAGTAAATAAGGGTTGTATAACATGATCCTAAATTTTGAAAACCACAATTAGTACAGAATATATCATAAACATAATTAATAAGTGAAAAACATGACAGATCATAATACATGAATCCTAAAGGGATCAAAGAACATGTTCCATAAGCGTATATCATTTTCATAAGATATAAGTTTATAGAATTGAAATAACCATGAATAATTATTTCCTTAGTCTATCATCATTTCCAAGACTATTATCATTTCATGGTTTAACTCCACATTACATAATATACATGGTTATGTTTCACTCCCAACATTATCATAGTTGATAGAGTATTTAACTAAACTATGTTCACTCCCCATTCCTATAATTATTGTCCCCCAAGAAATCAATATTTTCTTAATTAATTTGAGGGATATATAACTCTATACCCACACATATCATAATGAAAATCCAAAATGAGTTTCATTGGATCAATAAATATTCATCAACTCCTTATATTGTAAATCGTGGAAAGGAAATGGGTTTGAAAAACATTTCAACATTTAAACATAGCATAACCCATTAAAAATAAAAGCTTCATAATTATCTCATCATAATATTAATAAACTATCCAAATAAATAATAAGGATGGTGTCATTAGATAAAATACCCTTTAAGTAAAAATTATCATTACAATGTTCTATTATATATGAAAATTTTATTAAAAAGAGAGATAAAATATTTCCTAATGAAAATACATTTTTTATTTTTAAATCACTTATTTAAAATAAAAACAACTATAAATTATTAAGGAAAACAATTTTTTGAATATTTCACCATATTATTAAAGTTTAATATCTAAATAATTGATTACTCATGATTTATGGAAATTTATTTCAAGGAAAATTTGTTAAAACAATGATTCCTTTTTCATTTTCAGTAAAAACTAAAAATTTCATTATTTAGAAAATTTAAAAAATAATAATTTTAATACCATTTTTAAAATTAAAATCTACCTAAAAAGTAATTTAAAATTTTATATTATAATATATAAAAAATCTTCAATACATTTTAAGTAATACATGGACATTGAAGAAAATGATTCTTGAGAAAAGAGAAAATTTAGTCAGTTTTTCTTGAAAACAGTTTCTGTGTAATTTCATGTACCAAAGAGAGAGAAATGGTTCTATTAATTAATATATACATTAATAAACAAAAGAGATTATAATTAATGGGGATTATTATATAATGATCATATAATTTTCCATAATGGAAATTCAGGAACTAACAATCCCGATTAAAATAAGATTGAATCATACATCTTTTACCAAATGACTTTTCGTGATTCATATGTTTTTAAACATAATTTATAACAAATATTGATTTATTATACAAATAATTTCAAAATATATTAATTTATATTATATGATATTTTATTTACTTATAATTATCACCCATTTATTATAAATTCTATATTTAAGAAACTATTCTGAGGGATAATTACTACTTTTTTCATGCATGACTCAGTTTGGTAATTCAGGTCCATGTTCATTGATAATGTTTCCATAATAATCATAATTTTAATAAAATAACTTGTATCAAATTTTTTCATTATATAATCTTTAATAACAATTCTTATAAAAAGTGGTGAAAATCAAATTACATCACTTTGTGGAGATGGTAGTCCGTACATATGCATTAGTGATGTTTCCACTTTTCGATAGATGAAAAAAAAGAAAATTTAATAATAATGACAATTTTCATATATATATATATATATATAATTTTATAATAACTATCATATATCTTCTTTAAATATATAAATATAATAGTTAATGTGAAGTGGTGATGAAAAATGGAACATATCACTTCATAGAGGTTGTATTATACATGTATGAATGAGTGAAATTTTATTTTCACATAAGATAGAAAGGTGGTGAATAATGGTTTTAACATAATAATAACAATGTATTAGTATATTTATTTTAAAATAGTTACCATGTTATTATGGGTACAATATATTTTGATGATGTAAAAATAGAAATAATATTTAAATTTCTCATTAGAGAGTAATACCTCATCATTGACAAACCTCATTCAACATAAATGTTAATACATGAATAAATAGTATTTCCTAAATATGAGAAAATATTGGTTAAGAGGAAGGAAGATAATATGGTAATATGGTAGGTCATTGTTGATCTAGAGTGCCTGAACTTTCTGAACACTAGAGGAGAGGAGGTTTCCATTTATAAGTGAGGGAAATGACACACTTGAAAATTCCTAAATGGTTTAAAATATAATTTATATAATAATTATGTCAAGTGGAATGAAGGAGAAAAAAATTATATAAAATAGATATAGGGTCTAAATAAACTCAAATATTAACATTTATACATGTTTTAGATACATTTTAAGACTTATATGCAAGATATAAAACATTGAACCAATTTTCTCCTTAACCATGATAACATAACATTTTTCCATGATAACATAGCTATATAACAAAAAATAAATGGCCCTCATAAAAAAATTATATATTGAAGATCAAAACATGGAATCTATTTTATCAGATTAAATTATTCTAGGTGGAATAATTTAAATTTAATAAGAAAACACAAAACATGTGCAAATTATTTTTTAAGAAAATACATGATTTAAGATGAAAACCAACTACACCATAAAGTAATGTACAAATTTAGGTTCCAAGAATTTTTTTTATAATAATATAATAATTTTTCTATACATTTTTTTTAATTCAAAAATTAATGCAATATTCCAAAAAAACCATTTATTACATAGACCCCAGACAAGTTTTTAATTTGAATAAAATATCACTTATTTTGAAACAAATATATGTTTTGGGATTGGAAATTTAAAATAAAATTTTAACACTTTTATTACATATTTTTTCAATATAATGTTTTAAAAATTTATCAATTCATTGTAATATAACAATAATGTGATAAAATTGACTGTATTTAAAAATATTGTTATTTTTATTATTGACCGTAAAATAATCTATTTTAGAAAAAAATAAAAAAATAACCCCAATATAAATATAATATAATAATTACAATACAATATCATTTTATTAATATTATTTTTTAAAAAAATGGTGTAATTTAATAATAATAATCATGGACAAATTTTATTAAAAACAATTTTTTGGGGCGTGAAATTACATTACTAAAAATTCAGTACAAATTTATCATTAATTTATCAAAATATTTTCATTGTATTAATCATTTATACATATTTTTTATAATTTGGTTTTCCAAATTTATTACTCCATCTTTAATTTCAATTTTATAATTTTCTACATTAATATAATAATACTTTAATATTATGTCATAGTTATCTTAATGTAAGGTTATTCATGTTAAGAAAGCTATCATTGAAATTAAATTTACTACAGAGAAATATTTCCTAAAATAATGGGGTGCTACATTCCCCCATACTTAAATTAAATTTCCATTAAATTCTTCCAATAAAATATGTTAGAACAACTGGTCACTTGTAGCTATTTTGGAACAAAATCACCACCCTTCAAAAATCTATGAGTTTTCTCAATGGATGGGTGTTCATGACTACCTCCATGGCGAACCACTAAATCATCACATCTTAGTTTTTGGGAATAGAAGTATCAGAGTGTAGATGGTTGATACCTCGGATCGGTATCTAACTGTTAAGAACATCTATATATCATTTTCCCTTATTTTCAAAAAAATTTATGCGAAGTGTGATGTGTAGTCTATATAAAGGTTGTTGGATGAATTTGTTTCCACGATCTGATCTCTTCACCATGGTTCTGGAGATTTGATTTTAAAGATATACTTAATGTCCTAGAAAATAAAGGTGGAGGTTTATACCCCATGAGGATTGTTTGGATTTTATAGCTCTGTATCTATTGTTGGACTTATGGTCATTGTCTTCACTGACAATTTTTTCACTTCCTTCCATGACCAAAATGGTTAGTGGATGATGTCCCAATATTTTGATTGTTTCTTCTCTAATATAAATTGTATCTATATGTATATTAATTTTTCTACGTCTCACCTTTTTGGGATTTATCTGATTATTTCTTATTTCATATTAATTTGTCTAATGGGGGAGACGTCTAATGTTTCTTCATCTTCCCTAAATATTGTCCCTCAAATACTAGTTTTGTTTTAGAGGCCCATGCCTCTTGGGAGGAAGAAATTAATGAAAGGTTATATGTTATCCTATAATATAATTATAGGCACTAGAAAGGGGACCATAAATATATATTAATAAGAATCCCTCTCTGTATATTACATTGGATGCTCTCTTCGTGGATATTCATCTCTATGAGTCTTATCTCGAGGATGTCTGTGATGATGTTCTCTCATAAGTTCTTATGATAAAAAAAACCAAACTATAGAAAATTCTATTGTAACATGATATAGAGAATTTGGCTTTATATATGGAAATATGACTCGAGGTGGAAGATTGTAATACATCATACTTTAAGGCTTGCATCAAGGTGTTGAGATTAATCATCATCTCTAATATCCATCTATAGGATGAATCATACTCTAAAGACCCAATTTTTTTATAACATTGATGAGGAATATTTTTAATTAAAACTTATTGATTTTATTCCCTTATTTCATATGAGTTACCTGATATATAATGAAGACATCATTGATTATATTCCCCAAGTGGTGACTGATCCCACCAATTCCAATCTTGAAGGAGTTCCCCATGAAAGTGAAATATGGTTGAATGAGAAGTTCCTTAATCCAAAGAGTTACCCTAGACCATCTAGATTTCATGTCTCAATCTATGTGGCAATTTGGTATTTGATTAAGCATGATCTTATTATCTTAATCTAGGAATTTTTTCTTGGAGGATTTCTTCCTAAAGTAGCAAGTTTTACTACAATAGTGATTATTCACAAGGTGAATTACCCCTCTTATAGTAGTCATATGATTACCATTAGTATGTGGAATTTAACATAAAAGGTTCTTTAAATAAGTCTCTGTAAAAGGCTCACTAGAATTCTTCCTATTTAGATATCAAGAGAGAAACATTGTTTAATCTAGGGATTAACTATTCAAGCATCCCATCATTATTGCACTGGAGATGATAGGGGATATCAAATCAATGTCTCTAGAATTGATCATTTTAATTAATGTAGATATGAACTAAGAATACCACTATAATAAATGGAAATTCATTATCAAGGTTATTAGATTCATGAGAATCTATGTTTAGGTCTATGATATCCTCTTTATATTCCATAGCTCTACATAGCTCACTATTTATTTCATGTGAAAGAAGTATATTTTTTTATGATTGTTAGGGGGATGAGGAAAGTGGACCTGATATCCCAAAATTATTAATTCGGGTACATGATATCATAAGAAAACATATTATCCAAATTATTAATTGTGTAGATATTAATCATTTAAAAATTAGGGGATCCTACATAGGTGTACTTCATCACAATGTCATTGATGACTTCATATTCTTTATGAATGAAAATATAAATCCACCCACTTCATTAATAAGGTAATGGGGGACTATTTTAGATATAAAATAAAATTTATCAACTTTTATAAGTGCAATGTCCACCTTTTGACTACATTCATTGTGAGGTGTTATATTTTTGTCGAATACTCTGTGGGAATTCACAAGAGGACTTTTCAAAAGGATAATATGGATGCACACATCTCTCTTTGAATGATTCATATTCAAAATTTAAATGGTATCATCGATAGTATTACCAATCACATGAAAAATTGAAGAACTAGTTCCTCTCTTTTGGTGTAAGGATTACTATGGGTAATTTTGTTCTTATATCTATAACTATACATGTTCTATATGTTTTTATGGTTCCCAATGCAGTTATTAGGTATATTGAAAAACTCATGTTTTCCTTTATTTCAGATTCCCACTATGATGGTATATTCAATTGGGATTCATGGGTGATGTTGTCCCAGTTTTGGGAAAAGTGAAACATTAACGCGAGGGATGTTTTAGGTACAATTCATTGTATATATGAAAAACTAGCATAGGAATTGATTAAAAGGTAAAATATATGGGAAAAATCATGAATAAAAAATATGAGTAAGATTTATTTCATACCTAGGTGGTGGTATCTGGATTTAAGATCGTTATTCAGGGACACATCCCAGTTCTCTTGATCAATAATCATTAGATCAGTAGAAGATGAGAATTTTCCTTTTGGAGTTACAAGTCTGTTAGAGATTTACAAGGTTTATCAGGGAGTCTGATCCGTGATGTATCATTCCAGAAATATAGTGACCACCATACATATATCAATATTATGCAGAGTCATAAACATTTTTCAATTTTTATATTATTCACATGAATAAGTATCATGAATTTTGTGGGTTTACAGGATATTTGTCGGGAGCCTACTCAGTGAAGGTTTATCTTCGACTCCTACATGCCAACATGGGGTATGATGCATAGGGGTGTATCCTTTCTGAAAATATTTCCCCACTAAATTGAAATTTATCATTTAGAGTATACATAACCATGTAATCAACATAGATGAAGTTGTCAAAGACAAGGGTATTTGGGTAGCATTGAGGTGATCTTTCTGTAAGAACCCTCATGAGGATTCCAACGCCCACTTATTCTTTGAAGGATAATGGGATACAACTATCTTGAACTCATTTTATGATTTTCCTTCTTTTTATCATCATGATATAATAAATTATGTGTTTCTCAACCTCTAGATCAAAG
This sequence comes from Viscum album, assembly GCA_963277665.1. NCBI lineage: Eukaryota > Viridiplantae > Streptophyta > Magnoliopsida > Santalales > Viscaceae > Viscum > Viscum album. The sequence goes on from OY728152.1 coordinate 1,381,141,350, forward strand.
GAGCTATAGACAAAAACATCGACTATAAGAAACATGTGATTATCTTGACAGAAGGTTACTAGTATTTAGGGGATGAAAAGAGAAAATAACATAACGAGGGTATTATTGGATCATGTTTATCCTTAATGGCCCAAACTAGATGTTTTGTGGTTGATCTATCACTTTTTTAAGAAATGGGGGAATTATCTTTCTCTCATGTCTGTCATTCGTTTCCATGACACCCTCATTCTAGGCATCATGCATCCACTCAGGGATATCAGATCTTCTACATCTCAACGACCATCAAATTCAATCTAAAGGTGGATGCATCTTATTACATAGGGATTTATGCATAGAGTATTTATAGTTTATGGTCATGGTGGGTCAGTTCTTATCAACCTAAATGCATCATGGGGGCCTAAAACATGTCTCATTGAATATAAAAATGCTATGCGAGATGAGATGTAAATGTGTGGAAGGGAAAATATTGATCTATATTTAGGGGAGAAAGAATCCAAAATAATTTTGAACGCCATGAAATACCAGTGTTCCTTGATCTATTACATACATTATACATCATTCCAAATCATTTATCAGACACAATAATACCTTACATGACACTTATTGTGATGAGAAAAAGGTTGCTGACTACATGGCTTCAAGTGTTTACCATGATATCTCATGTAATTATTATTCTATTATTATCATTGTTCCTCATTGATGTGTGGATATTAAAAGGGGAAATTCACTATGGATACAACATTTTATCCCCCAATTATATTTTTAGGGTTTCTTATATTATATAAATATAAAATTTTGTTGAAAAGAGAATAATTGAATTTTTTGACATCTTATAGTTCCCACATAACTTATTTAATTTTATAGTTTTTCCAAAAATAATTGACCAAATTAGTTGTCTTGTTTTCTAGAACTTTCCCTCATATATGTAATGTCTCAAAAAGGTTTTCTTCATTAATTAGATCCTTATCTTTTTATATAAAATATATGTTTATTACATGTGAATTATCAGTTATGTACTTACCCTGGTGATGTATTTTCAAAATCTCATCATCTTGAGAGAGGTTCCATGGAAGTGAGAAGTGATAATAAAACATCCCAACTCAATAAATGATATCAAAGGGTCCAATATACATAGTGTAAAAAATTTCATTCATTATGAGTTTCATAACCCTAGTAAACTGAATAATTCATTATAATACCTTATCAGTAAATTTTAATTATATATTTAACTAAATATTGTTATAATATCTTTTTTGTTGACTCTATGATTCTTTAATGTGATGTTAGATAGCTTTGAATTTGACTACCATTTTCATTTTTAGCTCTCATTCCAATAGTTTTCCTTTTAAAAATTCATCCCATAATGTTAGTATTCTATAAATCCTTCCATAGTGGAATTCATATGAGGGAATTATAATACATGAGTAAAATCTATTGATATAAGAAAATTTTATTTGGGGATGATTTTTTTTCGAATTACCATAGAAATCATGAGAATGGGTTTGCAAAATATCTTTCAGGGATTGAATTGTACTATTGGAATGAACACCTATTGGAGTATTATAAGAATTATTAAAACACATCTATTTACTAATACATTTATTAAGACTTCTCATTAACATTATGAAAATCCCTATATCTCGATATTTTGAAACCTTGTGTTATACATCCTGAAATCTCACCAATTTCCTAATGTATAACCTAGAAATTTTATCACCTAATAAACTTTCTTAGATGGATATGAACATTCATAAAAGTTTAAGGTAATTAACAATATCCTAAATAATAGTATTGAATTTATACAATTTTGGGATTCCAATGATGAAATCCTTGGTTATGTTTTCCCATTTCCATTCTTTTATATATAATGTTTATGAAAACGCTTTAGAATTTATCCTCTCAAATATAACTTACTACAATACCATGAACTGAGATATATAATCTTCAAAATGTATCTTCTGGGTTTCTCATGAAAAATTATTCTTTTAGATATCTATACATATTCATAATTATATGATGAAAAAGAGAATAATGAAATATAAGCTTCATCAAATATATCCTTCGTCAAATATAGAATGGATACGACACATACAATGTTCTTGAAGCTTATCATTACATCAGAATCGATGTTTAGCTCAAGAACATGTCTCATCATCTTTTTTATCTCTATATATATCTTAAATTAATCTTTAATCCTTAAATGGATGGATTTTTGAATACTAATTAGATAAATAAAATATTTCCCCTCTTCGGTTATGATTTCAAGGTCTTTTTTTTGAAAATCTAGAAAAATTGGATCCTTTTTTATCCACACCATAGTTGAAATAGCATTATCCTCATGGCACCGAGAATCTTTCTCCTTTCCCCATTTCCCATCATGGTAATTTATGGTGTAGTAATAAAATTTATTCAACTCTAACCATCTTATTCGGCACATTTCAAATTCCTTTGAGTAAATAAAAAAGGTTATATATTAAGATCAATATATATTTAAGAGTTTTATCAAAAACAAAATATTCCTCTTTATATTTTTTGAGAAAAATACCACATCTAACTAAAATCATGAGTTGGGTAATTTTTCTCAAGAACATTATATAGGACAGATGCGTCATCTATCACTAAATAATTTATCATGAGTACTCATCCTGGTTCATTCTTTGATGCATCAGTGTTGATCATAAAACCGTATCCACTAAAAGTTACTTTAAGCGTATGTCCACATACAAAATTTATATTAAATCCCTTTATATTTTAATCATATTAATCTATATAAAGGAAAAATCATTCCTTTTGAGTTAATATGACCAGTAGATTACATAGTCAATAGATATTCTCCATAATGTGTAAAACACATCCTACCAATCCAAGAATACTATGACTCTTAGTCATAGTGGTTGGTATGGAAAAATTTTCAAGGATTTCTATATTTTTTATATCCAATGATATACCATCTCTTGATATTATATAACCTGTAAAATGAATCATTAGTTTTCAATAATCTACACCAAGAATATTTCACATTCAAATTTTACTTATATAATCCATTCAGTACAATCCTCAACTGATTTTATTCTCCTCATTTATCTTAGAATATAAAATTATTTCATATATATAGTACTAAAAAAATTAATCTATAAAATTCTATTTAATAAATATAAGAAGAGATTAGTAGAAATTTTAAGTCAAAATTTCATCACTATAAATTTATAATGCCCATACCTCCTAAAATGTTTTATTTTATTGTTGGGAATCATATTAGAACCTCAATTGATAGTATCTAGATCACAGATCAATCTATAAAACATACTGATAATCTAATAATTGATCAAAAAAGCATAAATATGGGGCCTAGTATAATTATTTTTTACTGATAACTTGTTCAATTCCATGTAATAAATATATAATCACATAGATTCAAAATTATTCATAATTAAAATAACATGTTCACCACATAATGATGTACTCAACCCAAGGAGTACATTATAAATTTTTCTTTGGTGTTTGTTCTTAAAATCCTAAAACCCATTTTTTTCTATAGAGACAAAATACATAAATATCATAAAAAATACTTAATATAAGTATTAATATAAAACACCACACTAGAGTCACAAAATTCATGTATGAGAATGATTAGTGTATTGGAAACTTGTTACATAAAAATCTTCTTTTATATCCCATGAAAAAAATTTCCAATAATTTTTGTCTCCGTGTCACTTTACTATATATCCCACATGATATAATGAACTTCATAAAATGGTTAATGGAAACAAAAAAAATGTGGTGAAGTAAATCACTCAGTAATAGGGAATACATATAAGAAATTATTAAATCATAGACATTAGAATAATTTGACGAAAACATTAATAAGTAAATAAGATATCATAAGGCCATGTTTGATAATCACAAAACATTATAGAAGAACATAATATCATAAAATGAACACTAATGAAACATAATAGATAATAGATATAACATATGATCATGATATAATGTGTGAGATACTTTAAAATAAATAATCCTAAAATCATGTCATTTTTTTAATGAAAATGCATCATGAATATTATACTAACATGATATAAACACATAAGTTTTTTATAACATGATAAATTTCAAAATTTAAAACTTATATATGAATAAGAAACCATGTCTGAAAAAACTTTATTCTCTCAATTCCTATATGAACAAAATTATTATTTCAACTCTTTAAAATCGGAACAATCCATTCAAGCGCACACATATTTGAACAACCCCATTATGTACAATATAGAAAATATATTTAAATAAAAGATTATACCAACAGATTATAGGGTGATATAAGAACTAAACCATCATCACTGGCACACATATGTTCCACTTAAAAATAATCCTCATCATTACTTAAACAACACTTGGAAAGAATATTGGAATGATTAAACATAAAACAGGACATGGAATTATAAAATCAAAGGATATAAAAAAATAAATATAGAAAAGGGTTTATAATGTAATAAAATATAAATCCTCAATTCATGATAGATATTGAATTAAAATATATTAGGATCCAAATCATTAATGGTGTTTTATTGAAACATTTTATATTCCTCATTGTAAAAGTCATTGTTAAGAGTCCCTTTCTTAAAATTCCTTCTTTGTTTCTAAGAGAAATGATAATAATACCTTACATGAAATTGATTTTTCTTCTAAAAAATGGTTTTCCATAAAATAATGAATTAATTGAAATAAAAATTGATGGTATTTGAAAATTTATGTTCTATAATAAATTTTATAACTCAAATAAATGATTTTGACTTACTACATCTATTACGTTTACCCTTGACATCGATGAACCTTCTTAACCTCATAAATAATAAATATTAACATATTAATTACTTAATTCATAACCTTGTTCATATTTACTTATGTTTAAACTCTTGATAAATAAAAATTCATTACATTTAATATATTATTATACTCTAATTTAAATATCAACTATTAATAATTTTACCCATTTTGAACTAGGCTCATAAAGGTGGTGCTTCTCTTGATCTATCACATAAATATAACCATTTGAAAAAAATTAAGGGCTAAAGAATTTATGTTTTATTGGGACTTATAAAAATATAAATCCATTACATGGTATTTATAGAAATGTTTCAAGAAAATTAAAATGGTTATGTACTAGTTTAATGTTTTCTTTTGATATTGATTGATTAGCTTAGAACGGTAGAAATTTTTTTTATTTAAGAAGAATCAAATTAATGATATATAATGATGATAAATATTATATTAATGTAATAAATAAAATATAAAACCATCCATGTATTTATGTGAATGAAAAAATGAAACATTTTGTTTTCATGGAGCTGGTAGTCTGATCAACTCACGATTCACATTTTCATTTTCTTAATGTAAAAATGAGAGGGTGATTTATGATTATACCATTATTAGAACAACATAAATGTATATAATTTATAAAAATTATACCATTTTAATAATGTGAAATTAAATTTTTTTAATTATAATATCATATAATGAAATAGAAAAAGACAGAAGGTTTTATGAACTTATGCATTGCTTCTTAGATTATCGCATTTCCAAAGAGTATTAATCCTTAGGGGGTGTTATTTTGAGAAGAACAGGTCCTAATTAAGGATTATAAGAGTGTAAATTTGCTATTGAATTATATTACAGTATTAGATATGTTTTTAGTGATGGTATATGAGAATTGGGTTCGCAGTTTATATGTGAAAATATGACATTTTTTAAAATACCCAATACTAGTCAATATTGGGATGTCTTCTCCAAGACATGTGCCTCCAAAATTGATAAATAAATGATTTTTTAGAATATAATGTCTATAAAATCTTCCAAATCTAAAAAATAAACATTTTTAATCATCTTATTTCCTTTACCTATATGGTTAATCACTTTTAACATTTTAGTTTTCACCAAGGTAACGAGTTCTTACCAAGGATGTTTACCCATTTAAGATAAAAATAAAATGAAAAATATTAAATAATATATATCCACATAATGTAAATTTAAAATCCATTTTATAAAATAAAAATCATTTTATAATTTAAGATTTATTATAAAAAACTCCTAAAACCCCATTTTTATATGTTTATTTATATGAAAAAACATTTCTAATATAGGTAGAATTATAAATGACCTAGATTTTAAGTAATTTATAATAATAATTAATATTCAAATATATTATATTTTAATTTAATATATCTAAATAATTCATTACATCCTGATATAATTAATTAACCAAAACAATCGAAAACACTGTTTTTATGAAAAAAACATAAAATTTCAAAATGTTTTTCATGGGTTTATAAATGAAAAAAGTATATAAAAATTAATTATTAGACATTGAAAAATATATTTTAATAGGAAAATTTTAGAAAATATTTCAATATATTCATATAATTAAATAATTTCATATAAGTTCATGTATTAATAAAATTGGTATTTTCACTATTCACTAGAATATAATATTTTTATAAATAATTGAAAAAAATTAAATAATGATAATATTTCTATGATAAATAAAATGATGAAAATAATTTTTTAAAATTCAATTCATATAATTTATAATCATAAAATTAAAATAAAATTATAAAATATCTTAGAAAATACATTTTAATATGAAATAATATTTTGACATATTAATTATTAAGTTAAAAATTAGTATAAATCCAAAATATTTCAAAAATTAAAAATATCATTGTTATATAATTCATATTTAGAATAAGAAAAAAATTAATAGTTTCTTATATGTACTAATTGAGTCGATATTTAAATTGAATTTTGTTTTGTTTTTTCATTCTAACTATATATTTATTTATATATGTTTCATAATAATATTATTAATTTTTATTCCATATCATTTTATAGTTGTCATATAATGGTCTTTAGATTTTAGGTTTTGGAATTGAATTTTTCTAAAGTCATCTTAGAAGATAAATAATTATGGATTAAAAACATAGGTCGTTACATTCATTCCCCTTAAAATAATATAATCCTCAAAATTTATTGATATAAAAAAAATAAAGTGAGGTTACGTATCCAGCATCAAAACACTATGTTCCCATGAATCCTCCAAAAAATGGATTTATCCACAGAACATTGACTGGATGAGTGGTATTTTTCCATATCTGCATATCTCTTTGACCTATAATTTCCTTGGTTTTTACTCATATGAGAGATAATATTCCAATTTCACATTTTCAAAGAATATCACATTAAATGGGTCTGGTATGTACTTTCTCAAAAGTCCTATATAGAACACACCATGTATATGGGAGAGGGGTGTAGGGGTCAATATTATATAAGCTACAACCATGAAAGGATCAATGATTTTAAGGGATTTATGTATATAGGGTTTAGCTTCCATTTATTTTAAAATATCATAACATGATTCCATTGACATATTTGATGAATCACCTTATCAACAACTATAAACACTAGATCTAATAGATGATTATCTTCCTGACTCTTCTATCATCTTTTTTTATTTCATATGACCCTTAATTATTAAAACTGTCATATTAATTTCTTTTTCATGTCTATGAACTATAGGTTTTCTCTCTCCAAATTTATCACATCATGTTGAAGTCATTCATATCATCCCACAATGAGCCTTATATATTTGTCTAAATGTAATAATAATAACTATTATTATATGATAACTCTACTAGGGGAATGTGTTGAGTACAATATCAATAAAAATACATCAAACAAGATATTAACATGTCTTATAGAGTTTTAATATTCCTCTCAAATAGGAAAACATTCTTAAGATGTTATATAGTTCTAAATCTCAACTATTTCATTGATTTATTCTGGAACCATCAATATAATCTTAGAGAGAACCTCAGATCTCTGTCAAATAAAATGTACAGTCGTACTACATATAGACTCGTCCCCTCCCTTATGTATATCATACATTGTTTTTCAAGGGAGAAATATTCCTTAATAAAAATAATTATTTTTGAATTTTTTAGAAGACAAATTACAACAAAAATATTATTATAACCATTAGATTACATTTGGAGTCTTATGATTATGTCTATGGATTTTTTTTTCAATTCCCATTATCATATATGTAATGGTTTTATCATACCCTTAGAATATTTATTTAGCTTTTAAACATCCAATATACCAAGCATTAAGATACATATTTTTCAATATCTATCATTATAATATCATAAATTAATATTAATTTATATAACTATAGATATTTTTACATATAGTATAGATATAAAAGGATGAGATATGAGAATCATATAAAATATTCTAATTTAGTTCTGTATTTAATGGGATAATCATCTATGATCCAAACCTGATAACTATATATTTATTAAAGACAAAATTCAGTATAGTAACTACCATTTTTAATGATTTTCTTAATAAATCAATGCTTCATTCACCATTACATTAATAGAAGGATTATAATTTAGTGGGGAAAGATCGGAAATATCTACCCAGATTTTGACTTCATGTTTCATCATCTAGAAATCCATGAGTATTGGGTGTTTTAAAGTCCTCATCATGAATAATATAGAATATTATTTACTATTGAGAGCATAGAACACCTTATGTGTTATCTGTATGTTGTAATGTATTGGTAATTTTTACACTATTATTGAATCCAATAATCTAGTTAAATGTTTTTTCAATTCCTTATATATAGATATATATTTATAGATCATGGGATTATTATATATATTACATTTTTATCTATAGATATAATTTCAAAAAACAATTAATGAAAAGATCACTTCTTCCAACACTAAATCATACAATGGGTACTTTTTTATCACATTTCATTAATTGTTTTGAACTATAAAAGATTACAATATCATTCTTCCTAAGGACCTAATCCATAGCCATTTTTGAAGCATCACTACATATTTCAATCCTTTCTACAATATAGGGTAATGTGTGTATACATTTACTGAACATTCTCTTCCTTAATTTTAAAAAAATATTCTTTGTATTCCTTTATCCAATGGAACATTACCCCCTTCCGTGAAAACATGGTTAGTGGATTTGATAGCTATGAGAAATTTTTATAAACCATTGTTACTATACTGCAAACATGAGAAAGCTAAATTTCTTCGTTAAAATAGTTAGTCTACAATATTTATTGATAATCTCATTATATGATGGAACTACATATATTCCATTACATATTATTACATGACATAATAATGAAGCCTTATGTATCATAAAATCACATTATATGAATTTTGAAAAAAACATCTCATTTATAAAGTAATGTAGTACAATTTGAAAATTATATTCATCCTCTTACATTCATTTGAATATATGAATATAATATATAATAAACAAAAAAAATTTATCTATATAGTTAAAGAGGATTAATTAATTCGGTTAATGAAGAAAACATGGGAATTGGAAATTCCAAATTGTATCACAAAAAACACATTGTGTCCATACATAGAACAAAAGGCCTTCTTAGTTATATCATACCTCTTCATCATTAAATTAAAGTATCCATATCGATGTTTAATGTATAAATATATTGAGATCCTTAGAATTGATTAAATATATCATTGATATAGGATATAGGATATTTTTATATTATTCGGATTTTATTAACATTGTGATAAACAATTCAATGACATGTAAAACACTCCTTTTTTATAAAAAGGACCATTGCACCCAACGGTGATTCACATAGGATCATGAAAAACATACCAAAATTATCATGAATATGAGTCTTTAATTCCTTTGATTTAATGAGAGTATTTCAATATAGACTCATTTAGATAGGAAAGCATATAAGCATGAGATTGATTGAATAATCAATATAAATCTACAGGGGAAGACTAGATAGTTCATCCAAAAATACATTAGTATATTGCTATAAAATTTGAATGTTGTAAATTTTTACATCCTCCATAATCATTTTATCCAACTGTCCCTCATTTTTGGGTACCATAACCCACCTAAATGAATTTTCATTCAAAGGGATTTATGAATTGTCATTTCATATATAAAAATTAACAGAGTAATTATTTATATGTATTGATACATTATTATCATGATAGTTTATATGTTATTTATTCTTGTGAAGTGAATCCATACCCAATGATATGTCAAATTCAACCCTGGGAAAAAGATTTAGATTTATCATAAGTATACTTCCACACATATCAATCATAGAAAATTTTAATATCATAGAGAGGATAATTATGAAACATGGTGTTTTCATAGACAGTACAATATCCATTTCGTGGCGTGGATATTTCAAAATAATAGATATATTTTTTGATATTAAAAAATTTCATATACTAGAATCAAATATTGTATTAGAAAATCCAAAAAAGATATCAAAGGTACCTTAAATTAATTTATTATCCTAATAAATGAAAACAAGAAAACATATGGTTTTACTCGCATCCATGAAAACATGGTTAGTGGATTTGATAGCTATGAGAAATTTTCACAAAGCATTGTTATTATACTGCTAAACTGAGAAACCTACATATCTTAGTTATAATAGTTTATCTACGTTATTTATTGATAATTTCATTATTTAATGGATCTACTTATATTCCATTATATATGATTACATGTCATAATAATGGAACCTTCTGTATCCCAAAAACACATTATCAGAATTTTGAAAAAAACATCTCGTTTCTAAAGTAATGTAGCACATTTGGAATATTATCTTCATCCTTTTACATTAATTTGAATATATGAAGATAATATATAATAAATAACAAAAAATTATCAATATATTCTAAAAAGGATTAATTAATTCGAACAACAAAGAAAACATGGGCATTGGAAATTCCAAACTATATCACAAAAAACACATTGTGTCAATACATGGTACAAACAGCATTTTTAGTTATATCATACCTCTTGATCATTATATTAATGTATCCATATCGATTTTTAATCTTATAAAAATATATAGTTCATTTTAGGTTATTGAATATGTCATCTATATGTGATATAAGATATTTTTATATTATTCGTATTTTTTTAACATTTTGATAATCAATTCAATGACAGGTAAAACCCTCCATTTTTATAAAAAAGAACCCTTTCACCCAACTGTAAATCACATGGGTTCATGAAAACCATTCCCAAATATTCATGTAGATGAGTCTTTATCTCCTTTTATTTAATGGGAGTATTTCAATATATACTCATTAAGATAGGTAAGGATACAGGTATGAGTTTGATTGAATATTCAACCTAAATCTATAAGGGAAGACTAGATAGTTCATCCAAAAATACATTAGTATATTCTTATAAAATTAGAATTTTTACAATTTTGACTCACTCCATAATAATTTTAGCCAAGAATCCCTCGTTTTTGGGTACCATAAACCACATGAATGTATTTTCATTCAGATGGATTTAACAATAGTCATTTCATAGATACACATTAATAGGGTAATTTTTTTAGAAAATTGATACATTATTTTCATGATAGTTTATATGTTATTTATTCTAGTGAAGGGAATCTATACCCAATGATATGTCAAATTCTACCAAGTGAAAAATATTTAGATTCATCATATCTATACTTCCTCACATCTCAATCATAGAAAATTTTAACATCATAGAGAGGATAATTATGAAACATGGGGTTTTCACAGATAGTACAATATCCATTTCATGGGGTGGATATTTAAAAATGGTAGATATATTGATTGATATTAAAAAAATTGATATAATATAATTAAATATTGTATTAGAAAATCCCGAAAATTTATCGAGTGTATCTTAAATTACTTCATTATCCTAAACAACTTTAGTGGATGTGGCAAAAAATTCATTTTTTTGTACCATTTTTATAATAGCTATATAGGCGTTATATTTTTAACTGTATAGGTGGATGGTGAATTGATTTAAAAAATTTATAAACTCCTTGAATTTGAAGCATTTATCTATGGGTAGATCATTAGTAGAGGGCTACATCACTTTTTTGAGATTAATCAATCTAGTAGCCTTTATAAGATAGTTGTAGGACCAGTTTCATGCCTTAAAACACATAAATTACATATTGAATCTCTGACTAAAGATACCCAAGTTCTTTATCCCATATTTATTCCATTTATGAAGTTGGGATAATTCCCAACATGTGTCTTATCATTGTTACTTACATGATACTTGTAACGTCCCACTTTCGGGAGCCACCGAAATGTGCCCCATACCAGATTGGTCACATAGCCTCAAGAACATTTCCTCAAACACCAGAGGCTTGCAACTAGTATTGAGGTCCTTGGTTGATCTGGTGGGTAACTATTACCTCATTGGCAGAGTAACGTAATAGATATAAATAGATAATAATAGCAGAAGCTGTAATAACATGCAATAAGAAAACAATATATGTATTACACAACTAAAGCACACATATATAAATGATTCATGATACATATGTTTGGGAAAGCAGCCAAAAAAAGTCACAATACTATAATATAGTACTAAACCCAAGTTCAATGAAAACAAATAAACTCTATCAGCATTTCAAGCGTCATCTTGGTCCCATGATCTCCATCTCCACATTAATCATGTACTAGAAGAAAAATGGAACTTGAATTTATCTAGACCTACAATAATTTAATCTATTTGGGATCAAAAGAATGACCCAAACAGGGTGTGAGATGAATCCCATTTGGAAACCACCCAAAATTTGTTCCTAAAAGTCTGTGAATATATATATGGAAGGAAATATGAAAAATAAAGAAATAAATAAGGAAGTACTCAATGTAAACAACCCTACATATTAAATTACATCCATATTTATTAATTAGTTAAGAAACCTACAATCATAAGTAACCCTCTAGGAAGTACTCATAGCCTAACCCCTATAGTTCAATCAATCAAACACAAGCAACACTTTGGGAAGTACTCACAGTCTAACCCATCGGGTTCAGCTTTAGAAAAGAATCTTTGAGGAAGCACTCACCATGAATTCCCCTTGTGGACTATAATAGGTAACTATAGGAACTATGGGGAAGCACTCAGTGTCTAATTCCCCATGTGGTCTCATAACGAAGATCTACAGATTCTCTGAGGGAGTAAAAATTCCATCTCCCCTATGGTCTCGCAACGTAAAAGTAAACTGACACTTTCGAGAATCCCTCAACATCCATTCTATCTATGGTCCAGTACACCAGGTTCCCACAGTCCTGAGTAATAAATTGTGCACAAACGAAATATGGAAGCCAAAGTAAACCTCAAGAACTACTTGGGTAAATAGTATATAGTAACTCACAACATTTCAAACAAATTCACTCCATCCAAACAATACTATGCCTGGAAAACAAAGTATCCTAATAGGAAAGGCTAGAAAAAATAGTCAAAATAAAGAAAACATGTTCATCACATCCATAGCAAGGAAAATAACACTATTTAAAATATTAAATCCTCTACTGAAGCACACAAGTCATAGTAGGCAATAACATGGCTAATAACCATAAACATGAAATACCCTGAATATGGGTATTGGGAACTTTTACACATATAACTCAAAGACAAACTAAGGAAAGTCACAAAATACCTACCTAGATGTTGTACGATCGATATTGTTGAATATCATCCTTTGAATCAACCAAGAACATCATATACCTACAATAACGCTAAAAAAGTTCAACTAAGGATAACACATGAAATAAGAGGAATCAGGAAATGAGGATTTAGAGAATGGAATTTCTTACCACGTCGATTCCAATGCAAATGACAACGGTCGATTCATAGAATAAATGGAGATTTAGGTGCCCCGAGAAAATTCTTCAGCCATAGACACTCCTGGACAAGACGAGCAGAGAAGAATGGTGTTCTGTCGAATAGACAGAACCCCGATCTATTTAATGAAATAAAAATAAAGTACATGGCATGTTATTCAAGGGTACTTAGTGTGTACTTTCTTTAACAGGCCTCCGCATTAGGCGTTCTCTAGGACACCTCACACGGTCATGTACTCGCCCATTACATTGTCAGTAAATGGTCACTCGCGACAACTAGGTACACAACTTGTACTCCAAAGTACATGTCATGTACTCTTTAAACATCCAAATTCTCCTCTTTTACTCAAAAACACATAAAAAATTGTATTATACCTGAAAAGAAGATATGGGTTCTTAAAAACTACCACCTTTCTGAAAATTTTCCCCGAATTTTAGTAGAATGTAAGCATAAAAAAATGAATCCTAACAAATATCTGACCACTGTGATCGTATATTGGTCTCCCTCCCCCAAGACTCGTATAATAATTTCCTGTGCTTCCAAAGAAAAAATAGCAGAGGAACAAACCAGACATAGGGAACCTTTGTGTTGTGATCAAAAATCCTGATACAATGCTTCTCGAATGATGCATCCACCTCCAACTCAACCTCCATGGGTTGAAGGACATGAGACGGGTTGGAGAAGTAACATTGCAACTGAGAAACGTGGGAAATATCATGAATATCTCTATACCTCTAAGGTAACTTCAACATATAGGCAACCGACCTGACTCTCTCCAATAACTCGAATGACCCAACATATCATGGTGAATGATTGTCTTGTCTCCTGATTTTACTATGTCCAAACATCAGTGTGACATGTTGGGAAACCTAATTTCTGACCACAAAACCTAGAGATCATCTACGCCGATCAGCATAATAATTCATTCATGACTGTGTTGTATCCATCCTCTTCTGAAACAACTCTATTTACTCTATGGTCTCCTGAAAAAGATGAGGTCCCAACATAGCTACATCTCCCGGTTCTAGCCATCATAGGGGGGATCATTATGGGACACCATACAAAGCCTCATAAGGCCCCATATAAATAGTTCCTTGATAACTATTATTATTGGAAAACTCTATAAAAGTTATGTGTTTCTCCCAAGATCCTACAAAATCCATGATGTATTATTGACGTATGTCTCCCAACACCAGAATCATATTATTGGACTAGAAATCTGTCTAGGGATGGTATGCTGAACTTAGAATTACCTCTGTACCCATAGCCCATTGTAATCCCTGCCAAAACACAAGAAGTAAAATAGGTGTCTCTGTCTGAAACAACAGAGTTCAAAACCCCTTTCAGACGTACAATATATTAGATTTACAACATTCCCAGCTCATCAACACTAAAGGTCTACATGATTGGTAAGAAGTGAGAAACCTTCGTGAGTTTGTCAATGAAAACCTAAACTGCATCATTCCCTTGTGGTGACCTCAGAAAACCGGTCACAGATTTCATTGTGACATCATTCCACTTCCAGTCAGGAATGTGTAACTACTGCAAAATCCATACTAGTCCCTAATTATCATCCTTAACATGCTGATAGGTGGAACACCTCATGAAAACCCCAAAAAAATCTCTCTTCAAACCTAGCCACCAATACTAGTGGTGTAGATATTGGTACATCTTGGGGACACCAGGATGAACTGCCCAAACTGAGGAACGGAAATCTCACAACAACTCCTGACATTGTCTACTAACACACATACACGTCCATGAAAATGCAACATGTCATCCTTGCTGATGGTCCAACCAAGAATAGGGTCCTCCCCAAACACACTCTCCTATATAACTATGCCTTCTAAATATGATAACTGCCTCATTATCACTCAATAAATTAGAATAGAAGTAACAACTATAGAAGAAATAAATGTATTCCCATGTTTGTCATGCACTTACAAATGCATCTCAGAGAACAGAGGCATAAGCCGCCAGTCACTACTGGCCTCCTGAAATACCTGTATCTGAGTCCTCCTACTCAATGCATCAACTACTGCATTTCCATTCCCAGGCATGCAAGCATGATCAAAATAAAAGGACTGAAGGTACTCAACCCACCTTCATTGGGTCAAGATCAGTTCACGTTGAGTGAAGATATAAATTGGACAATTTTAGTTGGTGAAAACCACAAAATTCTATCCTAGAAGATAATATCTCTAATAGTGTAAAGAATGAAAAATTACAGCAAAATCAAGATTGTGCATCCGGTAGTTCCTCTCATGTGGCCTCAACTACCAAAACCCGTATACAATGACTCTTTCCACTAGCATAAGCACTACTCCTAGCCCGATACATGATGCATCACAGTATATTGTATTACTCTTTCCCGACTATGGAAAAACTAGTATTGGTGCTAATGTCAACCTCCCTTTCAGCTCCTCAAATTCTGACTGAAAATAATCTAATAAAATGTAATTTTTACCCTTCTTATTCAATCCCTTCAGTGGCACTACTAGCCATGAAAATTTCTGTATAAAATGCTTGTAGTAGCCATTATGCCATAGAAAACTTCCCACCTCAAATACATTCTTTGGCTTCTCTAAAGAATATACTGCTCTCACATTCTATGGGTCTACAGATACTCATGTCTCTGAGATAACATGAACCAAGAAGTGAATTTGGTCAATACAAAAGTGACATTTTGAGAGTATAGAATATAAATATTGCTATCTTAGTGTACCCAAAATGATCTCAATATGGGTAGCATGGTCATGTAGAGTGTTATATTACACCAAGATATCATCCACAGAGACTACCACAAAGGATTAAAAGAATGGATGGAACACTCGGTTCATCACTGACATGAAAACTGCAGGCATTTTCATGAGACCGAATGGCATATCCAAAAACTCATATAGACCATACCAGCTCTAAAAGGTTGTAACAAGTATATCAGATGGTCTAACATGCAACTAATGATAACCAAATCTCAATTTGAACTTTGAGAACACCTGGGCTCTTCAAATGTGATAAAATAGTTCATCAATCCTTGGAAGGGGATATCAGTTCATAACCATCAACTTGTTTATCTTTTGATAATACACAAAAATTTTGAGGATATCATCCACCTTCTTCACAAATAGGATATAAGAACCCCAAGGAGAAGTACTGGGTCAGATTAAACCCTTTTCTTGCAACTCCTCCAACTGTTTCTTGAGATCTTTTAACTCTGGTGTAGCCATACTATAAGGTGGAATGGAAACCGGTGCCACTACTAGAACAAGCTCAATAAAAAGTATTCCTC
Source organism: Viscum album (assembly GCA_963277665.1). Lineage (NCBI taxonomy): Eukaryota > Viridiplantae > Streptophyta > Magnoliopsida > Santalales > Viscaceae > Viscum > Viscum album. Next base: position 1,381,158,364 of record OY728152.1, read on the forward strand.
CCGCTCTAAAGAAAAAAACTAAAAAGAACTCTGGAAAGATATCTCTGAAATTATCCACCACCAGAGGAAGTTCAATCTGTGAAGTCCCTAGGTCATCCATATATAGACTAGAAATATGGGCTGTAACTCCTCCCAAACCATGATTCTCGGGTCCCACTATTCTTTCTTGGACATCACATTTTCCCTTAAGAAAAAACGATCAACCCTCTGGTGATGTGAAACTCACCCTACGGTGATAGAAGTTGACAAAATCTTGGAAAGGAACTAACCAGTCCATTCCAAGAATGACATCATAGCCCATCATCTTTAATACATATAGGTCCAATAAGAAGTGACACCCACCAACATCTAAAGGTCACTCCTTACACTAACATAAACTAGTCGTTCTTTCCCCCAATGGAGTGTCCTGCATCAAGACATTAGAAGAAGTAAAGTTACAGAGCCAAATGATCTCCACAATAGCAACAGATACAATACTATGGGAATCCCCTATATTCAGAAGTGCAGAAGCTAAAACTGAGGCAACTAGGATCGTACCTCGAACTCTATAGGGTCCGGGATCTAGCTCATAATAGGTCAACTCCACTACAAAAGTTTGGCCAACACTGCGGCCCTGTGACCCTTCCAAACCACCATGAGATAATCCTCCCTGTTGTCACTGAAATCATGGCAATTGAATACCACGGCCACAACATCCTCCTCATCTGGAACGGCCTGAAGAACACTAGTTCTCAAACTAATAAGAAACCGGTGGTCCTTCTATTGTATGAGGAGTCAAAAAAGAACCCCTATCACCAGCTATTTGTGAGAAGATCTTACAGAATCACTGAAAATGCCCCATCTTGCCGCATGATCGGCACTTCATTGGGTCTCTCGAGCAATGTGGTCTCATATGACCGATCTTCCTACACTGGTAGCACACCACCTAACCCCCAGAAGAAATATCATGCTTCCTCAAGTCCCCACATGTAGACTCCCAATGGTGATTCCTGCTGTTAGTCAGAGGGGTACCGTCTCTGGATGCCAACCCGCCCAGGCTCACGGCTCAAGAATCCCCCAGATTGTGCTCTGTGATCGGCACCTGGATTACTATAGAGGTGATGGAAGTCAACATAAATATGTTCTCCTAAGATTGAATGTTGTTCCTAAGACCATACTCAAACATACTCCCTAGAAATAACTCCTCACCTCATAGTATTCGTTTAAATCATTTCAACTATGTGAAGTAAGAAGAATACACCGTAATTGAAAGAGTACCCTGCTCCAGACTCGTAAAATCTTGGGCTTGGTCGGACCTCATTGTCTTCATGTAAAAGTTGTCATAGAAGGCATGCTAGAACTCATCCCAAGACATAACCTGGTAGAATACCACTTGTGAAATCACATCCCAACATCTCTTGGTGGAATCCTGAAGCATATATGTAGTGAGATTCACCCTCCTCTCTGTAGGCATCTCTATATGCTAAAAGATATATATCATGGCTTCTAACCATGACTCTGCAGCCTGAGGTCCCCCTTCACCTATGATGGTGGGAGTATGATACTACTAAAAAACCTCCTCAATTCTATCATAGATGGGGTAGAATGTGGTGCCCCCTTGATGGTATTCATGAACCTCATAATGCCCACTCGGAACTGTGGATCGGCACCTGCATCCGGGGTAATAGCTGGTGCCAAGACTGGTACTACATGGGGATCTGCTGGTAGTCCCAGATCATCCATTTCTGGTGTCTGATCAGTCCCCTATAAATGGCATAAAATAGGAGGATGTCTCGATGGCATGACTCTTCAAGGTCAAGTGCACACATTAGTTCAAGACTATCAAGGAATGAATCTTAGAAGTATAAGAAGGGTATAAGATTAAGAAAGAATTCAAGATTTTCAAAAAGAGGGATACACGACATGTATAAACCCTATAGGGCATGTTCCTCTAATCCTTCTCATGGGTGTGTACTCATTCCAACTCTAGTCGGGTAAAAACCCATATACACAGTGTGTTTCCCCAAGACATGACGTGTACTTGAATCGTGTTTCCCTACATGAGTTATTCTGCATGAATAACCCGCACGGTTCCCTTATAACAAGACTACATGGTTTTTTTGTGACAGACACATTGTGTACTAGATGTACTTCACCGACCCCGGTTGTTTGTTACACGGCCGGATACATGGCTGAATCTACACGGCATGTTTGTTCCAGAAATGGAGTGTACTAACTACCCATCATCCACCTGTGTCATTAGTCACACAACCAGATACATAGTCTCTACAAAACGACATGTACATCCGGTACATGGGGTGTCCCACCAAAGATTTACCATCCCTATGTCTTAGTCGACATAGGCAGTAACATGGTTTGGGACTACAAGGTGTGCAGATATAGTATACGGTGTGTACTTAATAAAAATAGTTCATTCGCGAATAGAAGGATACATTGCGTGTATTTATCATTACACACTTTGTATTCTGGGTTTTTCCATACAGTAATCCTCAAAAACTACTCCAAAACCCAGAAAACATTGAATGAAGATTAATGTTGAAAATTCTGATCCCTGAGGGTCCATACTCCTCACGAATCAAATCTTGGCATCTTCTACATTTCATATACAAGCATAACAATGCAATAATCCACCAAATTCCAGTTCATGAGGACCCATAGCACCTCAAGAACCAATGTTTGTCATTCCTTAAAACTAAACCTTACATATTATAAATACCGTATCAAATAGAAGATATTATATCAAGGAATCTATCACAATATCATACATATCTTGCATAACATCTATCACCAAAACATGAAATCATAAATGCACCCTAAATGTCATGTTAAGAATGCATGAAATGTGTTCTCTTGGAAGATCCAATATGATGCATGAGATGTAATACCCTCATCTCCTCAGGTTTTAACAAAAATAGAATCTCAATAATATCAACTATAACAGCACGAAACATGTGAATCACCCAATAGTGAAATAAAATCAACTGTTATAATTGAAAAATCATAAAAATAGACATAATTGAGGTAAATTAGATGTTCCCTTTATATGAGTTAGCTACTACCGGGAAAAAATTATTACCAAGTACCTATTTTCTTCATATCCCTAGAAATAGGCTCCAAATAGTATGTTAACAAGATAATATCTCCTTTGATACCACTTTGTAATGTCCCAGTTATGGGAGCCGCTTAGAGGTGCCCTGTACCCAGTTAGTCACATGGCCTCAAGCGTATTTCCCAAAATTCTAGAGGCTATTGAATAAAAAAGAGGGCCTTGGGTGGGATTGTGGGGAAACCATGCCCTCATTGACAGAGTAACGTAGTCGATTTAAATAGATAACAATAGTGGAATCAGTAATAACATGCGATCATCAAACAACAGAAGTAATAAACAATTGGATCACACATATATAAATGATACATGATACATATGTCTTAGAAATCATCCAAAACAAGCCATAATTATGGAATACATTACTAAAACTGAGTACAAAGAAAACAAAAAAAACATCAGTGGTATCTCAAGCATCATCTTGGTCTCATGCTCTCCGGCTCGACAGTAATCAAGTGCCTGAGGAAAAAGGGTTATTACCCTTATCTAGACCCACAACAATATAATCGATTTGGGACAAAATCATGACCCAAACAATGTGTGAGAAGAATCCCAGTAGCCAACCACCCAAACATCTGTGCCTAACAGGCGGTGAATATAAATGGAATGCAATATGCAAAATAAATCAATATACAAAGCAGTACTCAAATTAAACAACCCTACTGTTTAAATTACATCCATTATCAATTATTAGTTAAGAAAACAACAATTATAAGTAACCATATAGTAAATAATCACAACCTAACCACTCTAGTTCAATAAATAATACACAAGCAATCTTCTAGGAAGTACTCATAGTCTAACCCCTCTGGTTCAACTATAGAAAATACTCTCTAAGGAATCCCTCACCGTCAATTCCCCTTGGGGCCTCGTATCAGTTACTATTAACACTCTAGAGAAGCCTCAACATCCAATCCCCATGTGGTCTCATAACAACGAACTACGGATACTCTGAGGGAGAACAAAGTCCATCCCCCCTATGGTCTCACAATGTAAAAGTAAACATATACTCTAGAGAAGCCATCAGTGTCAATTCTCCATATGGTATACTACACTAGGTTCCGAAAGCCCTGTGTAATAAATCAGCACAAAAGCTATATAGCAGTAAAAGTAAACCTCAAGAACTACTTGGATAAATAGTCTATATTACCTAATAGCATGTCAAAAAAATTCAATACATCCTAACAATACTTGGCATGGAAAACAAAGAAGCCTAACGGGAAAGGTAAGACCAAACGGTCAAAATCAAGAAAAAATGAGCAACACATCCATAACAAGGAAAATAACCCTATTTAAAATAATAAATCCTCTACTCAAGCAGAAAAGGTATAACATGAAATAATAGGGCTAATAACCATAAACACACAATACCTTGAACAAGGGTATTAGGCACTTTTGCACATATAAATAGAAGATTAACAACAAAAATTCCCAAACAACCTACCTTAACATTTTACAATCAATAAAGTTGAATCAAAGCCTTTTAATCAACCTAGAACACCATAGATCATTAAAAATGCAGAAAACGTTAAACTAAAGATAACTCAAAAAAGTTGAGGAATCATGAAATGAGTCTCTAAAAGAAGGAAGATCATACCATTGAGATTCCAACACAATTGAGAATGGACGATTTTATGAACAGATTATGAGTTGGGGTCTTGGAGAAAAATCATCAGCCACATATGCTTCTATATGAGAGGAGGGGAGAAGAAGGGTGTTCTGTCGATTAGATGTGACCTCAGTCTATTTAATGATATAAAAAGAAAATGCACAACGTGTTCTTAAACGGTACACAATGTGTACTATCTTTAATCGACCTTCGCTTTATGCGGTCTACAGGTCACCCCACACGGCTATGTACTCAGAATTTACACGGTCAGTACACGGTCACCTGTGACTACCGAGTACATGGTGTATACTCCAAAGTACACGACTTATACTCCTTAAACTTCGAGATTCTCCTCTTTTACAAAAAAAAACACCAAAAAAAGATTCATCCCCAAAAAGAAGATCTGAGTTCTTACAATATTCCACATTCCATTTATTTCCCATGTAATATTGAGATTTTACTATGTCCATCTCAGCCTCAAGAATGAATCAAACAATATCTTCCAAGATTTCAATGTATCTTATATATAATCACGTATGAATTATCATATTTTTGAATGTAAAAAAGCGATCTATTTTACTCTAAGAATGAGATATAAAATCTGAGGGCTTCCTCGCGAGTCTTGTGAAATTTTCTTCAATTAACCCTATAGTATTATGAAATATTTTACATTATTTCGCTAAATTCGAATTCTAGGATTATTTTAAGATCCTAGGAAATATAGTTAAATATATCTTCTTGAAATATTCTAATTACATATATTCTAAATCCTATTTTTGTATTTTTTTTAAATGAGACACAGCCACTGGTGTGCATCACCGTCCTAGTGATATATACCCAAAAACCATATCTCACGGTCTAAGGAATAAATAATAGATAAACTATATACATTTTCAATGAGTCATTTATCGGCAACCAGTGGATTATTTGAACCATAAAATGATAGATTATTCCTCATAAATTACTCAAAGGCATGTATCTACCTTGTTTTTTGGGAGATAAATATGATTTTGGTTGTTCCCCACTTCTTGAGATAGTTGGTTGATCATTTTAATGAGATTTTCCTTTCAACCATCCAGATCATTAGGTTTCCCAATGGGATAATCTCAACAGTTTCCACAATAGTGATTTTTATCTTGGATCATTCATGTTCCCTCTATTACCATGACTAATGTAAAAAATGGGAATTGGTATACTAAAATAAATGTGAGTTTATAAAATGGAACTATAAACTTATAAGAAGGATTTCATAAGTGAAATTCATATATTTTCCTACGAAACAATTGGATTCAGACATGGTCTTTCATAATTGGTTAAAAAATCACTATATATATATATTCAATCCCATAATAATGTAGTATAATATTAAATATTAAAAAAATTGAAATTTAAATGATAACCAGTGTCATTGTTTCCGGTAAGTGTATATGGGTCCACATATGGTCTAGTGTATGGTTTTTACAAGATGGATGATTATTCAATGCTCATATTTTTGAGGAATTTCTATATTAGGGATCTCCTATAGCCATAATCATTTCCATCAAATTATGGGGGAATTTGAAGAATCCATTCATCATTTATGTATAATCTTTCCATATTTTAAGAGATTTATCACTAAACAATGAGTTATTGTAATAGGTTAGATGAAATAAAATATGATTATAAAAATGAAAACTTTAATTATTGAATAAAAATATTATTTTATACATATATTTATAACCTAAAAAAGTAAAAAAAAATTTGTTGCATTATATTTCTGTAATCTATTTTCAATATTGGGTGTTAAAAATCCCAAATATTTTGAAGAACAATCCTAAAAGAGGGCTTGATCATACATATTCTCCAATTTTAATAATTTTTACAAAATTAAATATAAATTAATTGATATTTTTAAGGTCATAATGTTTCATTATTCATTACAATTGAGTTGTAGTTCTGTTTCATGAATACAAAAAAGTAGATGAACTAGTTTCTCATTTTTTGTAGATATCGATATATTATATTAGGACAATCATTACACATTGTATTGTTAAAAAAGATAAATTATAATTATATATATAACATGTAAATTTAATATTTTATTATAAAATGTGATCTAAAACCATCCTTGTATTGATGTAATGAAGAAAATGAAAAACATTTTCTAATTGAGGTAGTAGTATTTAAAAACCATGATACATGTTTTCATTCTTTTAATGGAAAAGGGATAAGTAGTTAATGAATGTACACTAGTTTTAAAAAAAAATTAGCATTAAAATTATAATTTCTTAACATTTTATTATGTTAAAATGAAATTTTAGAAAGATTAAATGTGTATAATTACATTGAAAAAAACATAGGTTAGAGATATTATACCTCACTCCGTGGATTATCTTCTTTGTAAATGGAATTAAAATATGGATGGGTGGAATTTTTAGAAGACCTAAACATTAAAAAGTTTTATAAATGTTTAATATAGTGTTTTTTATATTAATTGTTGAACATTTTGATTTATTAGTGAGGTTATGTGAGCATAATAGTGCTAATTTTATAAGTGAAAATGAGTTCCATTTATTTAAATACTCAAAACTATTGAATAATGGTAAGTTAATCTCAGGACATGTTCCCAAAAAATTTATAAATAAGGGATAATATGGAATATAAATCAGAATAAAAACTCAAAAATTTGAAAATAAAAAAAATAATTATGTTAATATCTTTACCTCTAAGGTTACTCTCCCTTGCAAGTTTAGTTTTTAACACTTTAACAAATTTTTACCTAGGTAATTATTTTTATATTCCTAAAAATAAAATGTTACTTATTAGATAACTTGGATACAATTATTATAAATATAAAATCAAATTTATCAAACCATAATTATATGTGCCTGAAATAAAATTTAACACAAAGTCATAAAAACCCAATATCTAGAAAAAAAATATTTTTAAGAAAAGTGGTTTATGATAATTTTATAACAATAAATTATATTAATTTAAATTAATTATAAACTCAATTTTTTAATTATAATTTTATATATTTAAAAACTAATGAAATTATAAAAAAATTATTAAACATGTTATATTTTATTAATTAATAGTCGAATATTAGTTCTAGTTAAAATTTTAAATAAATTTTCAAAATGTTGACCATAGGTTTATAAATTCTAAATAATATTTCATACGTCTTTAAAATACTTTATAATATTTTATTTAATTGTAAAATGATTCCAAAAAATTCAATGTATGAATAATTAAATTAATTTTATCAACTTGATGAAATTAATAAAATCAATATTCCACTATTCACCAAAAAATTAATTATTTCTAAAAAACAAAAAAAATATCATAAGCAAATATATCTTATAAATCTAAATAATATGTTTTTTTTCAAATATGTACCCTAAGATCAGTATGTATGAAATAAAATGAAATATATAATATATTGTGAGAAAAGAAATTTTTATATGAAATCAATATTTTCATATAAAATATTCTTTTAAAATTAGATCTAAGATCCAATATTTAAAATTTAAAATATATTAATTTTATAAATTAAAAATTTTAAAGATGAAAAAAAATTATTTTAATTGTTTTTCTAATTATGTCAACATTTATTATGAATTTCATATATTTTCATTGGGATTATATATATATATATATATTTATAAAAATATTGCATAATTCTTTTACTAGTGTTTATTCTGTTAAAATTTAAAGAATCCTTAAAATGGACTTTATTTGTGTGGATTTGATGTTACATTTGGAGAAATATATCTAAAATTGTATTTAATTTACATGGGAAAAATAATTTCATTATGGGGACATTCCATGTAGATTATTTGAAATAGGTGAATCACTAGGTATGAGTTAAAATGGAAACTGGACATCACGATTCAATGAATCCCTAGGAAACACTTGAAAAAAATGCATTAGTAAACTCATGTACAATAGTAAAATCTTTTATATTGAGTTTATCCCCAACCATCTGAGATGAATTCCAATTTTGAATTGGAGTTAGGACTTATTGATTTGATTTGATTTATATTATATGTTCACATTTTTCATCACATTGATTTTTGATCATATGGTTCTTTAGAATATCAAATATGACATCCAGTAAATATAAATTCAAGTTTTTCTAAAATAAATAACGAAAAATAATTCTTGAAATAACATCAAATCAATATAGAGTTGGAATACCAAGATATATATGAACCAAAATCCTATAAACATCAGTAAGGTAGGAATCTTAAAAATAATATTTGATCATCATACCATTAGTATTTGTAACATTAAATTATTATATAATTATGGAGGTGGTATCTTAATACCCTTGGAAAATTATTCAGATAAATGATTGGGTAGAATAGGAATAAAATAAGGAATTAATAGTTCTAGAGTATATTGTAAATATACTATTCACCACATTGTTATAATACCCTACATCAAAATTATTGATCAGGTGAGATTTCCTTTTTTTATATTGGTGTAATAATCTTATTATATCAATAATCATCATTAAACTTCATATTTGTGAACCAGTTTACATAATTCACATACTCGTTACACTTAAAAAAACTAGTGTGTGGGTGGAGCATTATGTGTTTATTTATCTCCATCTGAATCATTATTTATCTTCTTTTTTCGATTACATTAACATTAAATGACATTGTACATATAAAACATTTACCATTCCCATTAAGGCAATTTCATCAATTTCCTCCATTGAAAAGATTATCATAAATGAAATATCATTATATTTTCTCTATAGATTTTATTATTATATATTCCACTGAATTAAATTATTCATTTCATCTAAAATCAATGATTTTTTGGGTATCCCCAAGATCCATTTCGACCATAATAATATTTTAACAATTTTATTCATAGTTATTGAATCACATTATCACTAACCCCTTTAAGGACATGGTTTTCTTCAACTATATAATTAATAAATCTTTCATTCAAGTTGGATGATAATAAGAGGTGCATAAATCTGAAGAATCATAAAATTTGTAAAAAATATACAAATATATTCATCATACGTATACTTTAGATAATGGAATTACATAAAAAATCATAGTAATAATATGAGGAAAGAAATTGTTGGAAAATAAATTTCTAAACTCATCCCACTACATAGAGTCCATTTCAAAACATTTCAATACATTTTTGATAAGATTCAACCATTGATCTTCCTCAACTTCCAAATGATAAATAAATAATATAAATATTAGGGTTCTAATCCATATAGAAAAAAATTACTTTTTCAATGGTACTGATCCATTTTTGAGGAAATAATTGAACAGTGGACCGAAAAAATAATGTGGGGGTTTCCTTATAAAGGGATAAACATTTTGGTTCCTTACTTTGTCTATATGGATTATTATATTTATTCATAGCTTGAGATATTTATATAATCTCAAAAACAATTTTTTTCATCCCTTCTTCCATAAAATATTATTTCCTAGGTTGATGCAAATTTAATTATCATTTAAATCCAGTATCAACATAGTTCCTTCATGTTTGAGGCACTAACTACAAATAAAAAAAATATTGTGATAAAAAATCATATTATTATATGATAAAATAATGAAAAATAATTAATATTATGTGTAAATAATAACAAATTATTTTAATTCTATGACACTTACAGTATAACATAAGTTATCCATGATCATCATAAATTTAAATCCATTATAATGGACCAGAATTAAAACTTGGATAAACCCATGAATATCCTTTGTAAGTATCTATCTAGGTGTTATGTATTATCCTCACTCATCATGAACTCATTATGAAGGATTAAATACCTTATCTTCTCTAGTAAGAGTTTTTACCCCACGTTTCAATGATTCAATAGATACATATACATACTATTATCGAGACATGGATGCATTTAATAATAAAACTACACTTCTTCCTTCACAATTATATCATATGTTATACTATAAGTAGAATTATCCTAATTTTGGAAATAAAATTTTCAAATCCTATATATCTAATAAGTAATTAATATTTTCTCTAATACTAATTATAGTTACCCATACTTTTCATTCATAGATCTTTCATCTTATTATATGAATATTCAATATATATCATCATTTTACATGCTATAAGTTTAATAGTTTATGGATTTTTGACCCATTTAAACATAACCAAATAATACATAAAAAATACATCATATCCAATTAGTATATTCACAAAAAAATATTCTGAGAAATAAAACTATTAAAAAATTCCATCAAATTCTAGAAAAAAAAACCTAATATTGTGTTATATCAAATTGTTATTAAGGGTAAACAAGTGAAATATCAATTATCGTTAAAGTGTAAAATGAGAGTAATGTTATTGGAACATGAGTATAAAAATTTAAAACCATAACTTGAAATCATAAATCATAAACATAACTCATGGTTTATAACATGGAATATCACAATACATGAATTATTAATGTATCAAAGAAAAATATCCATTAGAGGAAAAAATTTTCATAAATATATTTTTTGGAATTCAAAAAAGTACATAAAATCATTATTGAGTCAAAGATCAATTCCAAGACTATAATAGAGGATAAATTAACTCCCCAATCCATCGTATTCATTGTAAAAATTATCTCTTAAAACTATCATAGTGGAAATATTCCCCTATTGATCTTGGTTTACTCGAATTTCTATTCATTATTATATCATTAAGTTTCCATACATACCTAATAAATTAGATGGATAAAGGATTATAGGACCACCAAGACTAATATTAAAATCATATATAGTATTTTATTAAGATAAAAAATCAATCATATTATCAACACATAATATCCTAGGAATGGAAACCAATTTCATACACATTTCACCATTTAATCATAGAATAATCAATAGAAAGAATTTGTATTGATAATAATCTCATCAGCATAATCATAATCGTAAAAAATAAAAAATAATAATAATTATGACATAACTGGATCATATTTCTAATAATTTATAATTAACATCAATGGATGTGATTATAGATAAAAAATTCCACTAATAAATTCCATAAACATTTCTTGAAGAAAATACGATTTCCATTTTCAAATCACTTATTTCAAATTTAAAAATTTAATAAATATCTATAAAAAAATTTCTTTGAAATTAACCGTGGGAATATAATAAAGGACACATTAAAACCTTGAGCATTCATTATGGTGGGAAATTCTATTCATTCTATGTACCATAAAACAAATACCACTTTCAAAATTTTATTAAAAAATACAGGGTTCGCATTTCAGTAAATGAAAAGACAATTCTATTAAAAAAATTAATTAAATGTAAAACTTTTTTAAAAATTATATTATACAATAATATAATAATATTAATTAAATTAATTATTTATTTATAAATAAAATGTGGATATGGATGAAATTTATTTTCGACCATAGAGGAAATAATGTTTCTCTTTCATAAAATCATTTTTTTCATCATTTTATGTACCAGAAAGATATAAATGGTGATGAAACTTTAATGTTAAAATAATAAAAATAATATATCAAAACCAATGGTTCTTATCATAAAAGGATAAAATAATTTCATTTAATGCAAGTTTGAGTACACAAACCAAAAATTAAATAAGATTTAAACATGAATACAACACCTCAAGTCTTTTCTGGATTCATACTTCTTTGATACTTATGTTTAAGATATAAATATTTATTATAAATCTATTACATAACCATAATAATATATATCATACCATATTATATTATATTTACCTATAAAATAATATAATACATTTAAAAAAACATTATTAAAAAGAATATTTTGGGAGAGAAGTGCTTTATTTTAAAATCAGGATTCGATTCGGAAATACCAGTCCTTAAAAAATTATCATGGATCCAAAATATCTATTATTTTATTTATATATAAAATGTAATATATAGTTGTTATATATAATTTTATAACTATTCCAGAAAATTGGTGACTAAAAATGAATTACAATAGTTTGTGAATACGATAGTCCATATATACGTAGGAGTGATGTTTCCAATTTTCAATGGGTGGAATGAAATACATTTAACTAAAAAATTAATATTATAAAAATATTAATATATAATTAATAAATTAAATATGTATTTAATACATTATTATAACTAAAAATGTAATGCAGAGATAAAAATGGAAAACATTTCTTCATGGAGGTATAAGGCACAGTATTCATTAGCGAATTTGACTTTTAAAATAGTATGGAGTGGAGGTGGATAATGGTTGTACCATTGGAAAAAATATTGTATCAATAAATTTATGATAATGGATTCATAATTTTGATATATATAGAATATATTTATAATAATTCAATGTGTAAAAATAATTTATGTAATTAGTTAATAATTAAAACTCATTGTTGAGAATGTTGCTTTGAATTAAACATTAATTATTAATTATTTGGTATTTCAGAAACAACATAAGCTATATGAAATAATTAAGGAATTTTAGATGGTATTAGGATAGATCATGACCGTGATATATTGATAAAATTCCACAAAATGGAGGACTTATGTTTCCCTTATATACAATTGGGAATGTGAACACATTTAATAACATAAAATATTTAAATATAATCTTATCATATTCTTATAATGTGAAACCAATGAACATGAAATTAAAATACAAGAAGTTATAGAGTAAAAATAAACTCAACCAATCACATTTATAATTGTTATGCCATATGTTTTCATATATCCATGTTAAATACATTTAAAGACATTTTATATTTATCATTGATAACAAAACATTTTAACTATTATAACATAGTTACATCACTAAAAATAAAGGGGTCCCTCAAAAAAAGTTATTGCATGATGAATAAAATTTTATAATCAATGTTATTACATTAAATTCTATATAGGTGGAATAGATTATATTAAATATTAAATTTTAAAATGAATGAAAAATAGTTTTAAGTAAAATGCCCGACTTAAGAGAAAAATACTAGTTCAACATGAAGGAAATTATTAATGAGGAATAAATGAATTTATTTTTTTCAAGTAATAAAAATTATGGTCTTATAATTATAGATCAGTACAAAATTTAATGGAATGTTCCAACCAAACTAATCAATTTAAACACCATGAAAACTATTTTCCATTAGGGTAAAATATCACTTTTACCAAAAATAATCTACAATGAGTTCAAAAATTTGAAATAATGTTTTAAAAAACAATATTTAACTCCATTAACATATATTTAATAAAGGTTAAAAAATATATTGTATTGTTCATATAATAATAATTTCATAAAAGTGAATGTTTTTGAAAAATAAGTATTTTTACTACATCACAAAAAATAAACTATTTTATAAAAATGGTAAATAAATTACTATAAGATAAATTTGATAGGACGAATCTAAAAATGTTACAAAATTTTCTAGAAACTATTTGTAAAATTTTTATAAATAAATGAAAATATTTTCTCAAAAATTTAATAAAACCTATTTTGAATAAAATTTATTCCACAAGCATTAAATGAAATGAATTATAATAGACTAATTTTTTATTTTTTATTAACCAAAACATTTTAAATATATAAAACATTTATAAAATTTTTTCAATTTTTTTATAATTAATACAACTAATTTTAATGTATTTTTTACAATAATAACATTTAAATAATAATATAAATAAATATTATATTTTTATATTGTATATTTAGAATCCATGCTTTGAAAACTGCATGTGGATGAAGGAACCCAATAACCTATTCTCAGTAATATCTACTCATGTAGTATTTCCTTTCCCAATGGAATCTTCTGAATGAAACTATAAGATAAGAAAATTTATACCTATCACATTATATCTCCCACCCATTTCATCTAATATTTACTCTTTAACAAAAATTTCCTTCATGGATCCCTTTTTCATTGGTTAAAAACTCAAAAAGATAAAATGAAAAAATCTCCCAAAACAACCCCACCAACATGATCAAGTCATCCTGCTCATCATAATGCCCTCCCTTGAACTTGTATTACAATTATAAATAAATTCTTGTGATTTATCATCCTAGATAGGTAGAATCATTTAGGGTGATTACAATCTTATATCCCTTTGATTAATGGGGAACGAATTAGGGAGATCCTAAAATGGTATCTCTATATACAAAATGCTCATCCTAGAACCTGATTCTATTCAATGATACGGGATTTTTATTTCCAAATCATGTGGTTTAATGCTCGAAATTTTTCCCTTTTATAATTTCATTTATATGAAAAATTAATGATCCATTGAAACCCATATATAAGAAGAATGTTCTAATGCATAAGACCCATTCATTCACTTCTATTTCACAAGAAGCCTCATATAAATAATCCCATATTTAATCACAATTCCTGGAATTATCATGGGAATCCTAACATGTCCACCTAAAAATACCTTAAACCATAGAGAAGAACCTCCATAAGCCCCACAGTAATATAATTTATTCTCCCATGAAATATGTTGTACTCATATATATATTTATTACCCATTAAATCATTCCCTAATTAATGACCACATCTATATAATTCATTGGTATGTATATCATAGCCACCTATGTTTAATCGCCACTCAATCCTCAATTTTTACATTTTGCTTGAAAAAAAATTCATAGTTGAAGGATGTCAAAATAAAAAACAATATCTTTGCCACATGATGTTAAAATAAATGATACAGTCCTATCAAATGACATGAATCTATGCACCTCATTCTATTTGGGACTTTTTCCTTTTAACTACAACATGTAGGATTCCATATTGATGGAAAAACATAATAATATCTTATATCTTACCATCATGAGGCCATATTCTTATTAATATGAAGTATATTTTTTCATCATGTTATATTTTTTATTAATCCCACGTCATTAGGAAATATTCATTATGATCCACAATAATTTATATAGTATCATATTCCTAATTTTTTATTTAATTCTCTATCAAATGGGACATATTTCAAGGAAAATAATAGTCCCAAAGGGACAAAATCCTTTTTTTGTGAACCAAAAAGGTCCTCTCATGTTATTGTAATATAATAAGTGATTCTGGGAACATTTAACACTACTTCCAGCTATTAATGTTCCATTACTATAGAAAGAACTATGATGGACCTTATCACACTATATTAAAAGGTAGGACGTGTCCCATTAATTACTATTGAACTACATGAAAACTAATTCCATTAATAGGGGTATATTTAAAAACATCCTCAAGACCCAAATACCTACACCATAAATAATCATTTCACCCATTATATAGATAAATTTTAACATAAACATCTTGGTGGATTCATAATAAATCAACAATATTTAATATCAGAATTATAGATAATCTTTTACCTATATAGATAGTTCCATCAATTGAGAACATCTGATATAGACACATTATTATAATTATTGAGAACCTTTTATATATATATATATATATATAAATGTTCATATCAATAAATTTTAAAGATCATTCATTTGAACATGATTAACCAATCCCAAGTTAGGATTTGTGAACGATTCATGTCGACTAGTTAAATATATAAGGGACACCCATGGTATTAGAAATTATCTATATCATAGGTAAATGATCTTGAACATTCCTCTTATTGACTAATGTTTATTCTATGGTGGCTTTAGAAGTGTACTAGTGACTTCCTACCTTTGGAATGAATGTACTCACAAAAAAAATTTCATGGTCTGACCACACATCGATGTTTTGATATAAAATAACATTCATAAATATTTTGTCAGCTATATTTATGGAAAAAATCTTGGAGATTTTTGGGTTATTATTATTATTATTTATTTTAATTATTCTAACTATTATTTATAGTGTTTCTCATTAGATAATATTACAAGGTGTCAAAAATTAATGGAGATATATATATATTGATATACAGATACAGGTGCACTGATTTAGTAAACATGTAAGAACTTTATACTCATTTATGTAAGGATACAAGGGTTCCAATGTGATGTTTTTTGAATAATTAATTTAAAAATAATAAAATATTTCATGATCACTAATTCCTTAATATATATTTTTGTGTAGGATAGTTCAAGGATTGTCTGGTTAATAGATATCCCTATATCTATCATTTTTTCTTAATTCTTTTGACTGTGTACATAATTTTTTCAAACATTAATCTTTTAATGAATGATATTGTGGTTTATTATTTTTCCTTTAAAAATTATTTACCATATATTATCTCGTAATACATCCATTATAGTTATATGTATACCAATGTTTTGACTCCAATAAAAGTGTTAAATTATTGTCGAGGTTATCCCTTTACTATAAAAGATAGTTTTTAATAATCATTTTAATTCCCATAAAAATGTAGTATTTTAGTGAGTTATATACCTTTCAATGATTTTATGGTTGTGATGGGTAAATTTAGTATCAAATTAAGATAAACTACTTGAAAAATCACATATTTTATTTTTTTAGTTCTCATGCATGTGTATGTTTACACAAATTTAATTTCTTTTCTTTTGAACACATGTCTATTTACACTAAGAGAAGTGGGAAATCCAATAATCCAATCAAATTTTGTTTACATATATCAGACATGTTTATATCCAGGAGATCCAAATTTATCCAAAAAATATCATGGAATTTTTAGAAGATTTTTTATTATGGAATACCTAGGTCCCTCTCTTTCGAATGTAAGGTTCCACATAAATTTTTTTAAAAGTGTTATGGATACGACCATGATTTAAATCATTAATTTATTATTATTATTTTATTTTTTTATAGAATAAATCTTAGGGATTGTTTTTTGTAGAGAAAATAGAATGGTTAGGTTCCACTAGTAGGTTTGGTTATTTAGTAGTACCTTAATTTTTTGAATTTTATTTCTATTTAAAGTTAACATATTGAACATTTTGATATTATAAATCCTCTCATTAATTCTTCACACTCTCTCAATCATTTGAAGTAATAAATAATAGGGAGTACCATATATTATATACATTCATTATATGAAATTCCTACTCCCTGGTTTGTATTCTAGACTCCACAAAATGCATTCCTCACATATCCTCAATGTGAATAATACTTGTTATACAACCCATTTACAATCTATCCAGAGTTAGGTAGAAACCATATCTTCCTATAAAAACCCAAAAACCAGTAGCCTAGTGTCTGTGGTCACATTATTAAATTTCCATAAGATACAGTACATAAAATATAAATGGACGGAACAACTTCTTCATCTTTGTGAAGTAGATACTACATGAATATCAAATTAAAATTTAAAACATAAAAAAATATATTAAATGTTAACAAATTCCACAACATTGAATATAATCAATGATTCCTCTTCCATATCTTGAGTAAGGGAAGGACAATGTTCGTGATATCAAATTTTTTGAAAAAGTCACATAAAGAGGAAGATGTCATGATTAAATAAAGAATAATCAATATT
Organism: Viscum album; assembly: GCA_963277665.1. Taxonomy (NCBI): domain Eukaryota; kingdom Viridiplantae; phylum Streptophyta; class Magnoliopsida; order Santalales; family Viscaceae; genus Viscum; species Viscum album. The sequence continues at coordinate 1,381,176,478 of OY728152.1, forward strand.
GTAAAATCAGTATGGGAAGGTAAATATCTGAACACAAATTCAATTTAATCAATAACCTTAATATCCGAGTTATATAATGAATAATTTGTATGAAAATGTAATTATATAAACTACATGGTATTTAATTAATAACATGAACAAAAAATGAACCTGTGGATAATATCAATGTAATAATCTCAAGGATAATAATTATTGAATTCTTAATAATGGAAATTATTAACATAAAATTTCATGATCCTTTACATCAAGATATCTATACCATCAAGGACATTAAAAAATGTTTTGAAATGATTATTAAAATCCCATTTAAATACAGGTTACTTGTTCACAACATGTTACTATTGATGCATCGAGGTTCAACTTAATTATGGTCCCCACCCATCATAGAATGGAATAAAATTCCTTATATATTGAATGATTAGTTTAAATTAAAAAAAATATGGCTTAAAAATAAATTTCTATATATAATAAAGAATTTTGAATTTCAAAACATATTTATTAAATCATATACTAATAAATTTTTAAAAATTTAAATATAAATCATAAGTGGTTGATATGAATTCAAGATAAATAAGATTGATATTTTTGGGAAATGTATTTCCCAATAATCAAAACAATGATAAAATTTCATTGGAAAGTTAAATATTACAAAAATTAATCAATAAATAGAATGCAAATAATTTCCCTAGATAATATGTTAATAAAATTTGCTTATAATTAATAAGGATCATATAATTACAACTTATATCTAGTGGATTATATTTAAAATAAATTACTTTTCCATTTATGAATATGGATATCAAAAAAATATCATTAAATAAATTATTTAGAAAAATATCCTCTTAACCTTAAGAATCACTTTTTAAAAAACAGTAGGTTCCTATATTATTAGGAATTAAAATCATTCTAAAAACTATCATTTTAAAACATTAATGGAATCATCCAATAATTTAGTGGCTATGATGGTAGGAATACTTCATTTGGGGTGAGTAAAAACATTCCTTTCATATTTTTGAAAAAAAATTCCAAATTACCTCATTTAGAAAATGAATGGAATATTAATTTTAAAAAAATTCAAAAAAATATATTTACAGGTATAAATTATTTTAAACAAAATTATTATATCATTTATTATTATATCATTATAGAAAATATATTTTAAAGAAATGTATGTTCGATCAAAGTGAGAAATGAATTAATATTTTATTAAAAACATTTTCTTAATTTTTTAAAGTAAAAAACATTGGTAAATAGAAATATTATGGTAAAACATAATAAATTAAAATATTTGAAAAAACTATAGGCTTTTATTTGACAATTATTAAATAATTCCTTCAATGTAAATTCATGAAAGATAATCCCAATTATGATGAGTTTAAAATATTAATATCTTACCACTTTAGTATCTTTTGATTCATAAATACCTTGAATTGGATAATATAAAATGATACATTAGATACCACTAACTTAAATAAATTCAAGTCATAAAATATCAAATGGTTAGTAAATACATCTCATAATAATCATTGGTGTATGACATGGCATATTTCTGAAACAAGACAACGTGAGATGATAAACCCCTTTAATGATCATAACATTGAGGTGAGAATTAATGAATGAATCAATTATGTTAATAAAATAAAAAAACATGTCAAAATGCAAACAATTAAATAATATATTCAGAATAAATCACAAAAATAATCAAAAAATGTCAAAGTAAATGATTAAGTAATTTAAACCAATGAGATGAAATTTAGTTATATAATTCATTACCACATGGTAATAGTCCACTAAAATACCATGGAAATAATAAATCAATTTAAACATAAAATACATAGAATTATGATATATTCATGATATAACATGTTAACGGGGATTTATATACACCATTTTATATAAATTATGTTCATAAAATTAAAATATGAATCAATGAAATGAAACTAACCCAAAATCCCTTAAACCATGGATCATTTTTGTTGAACGCTCTTTAAATTCATTTACAATATTTTTAATAATTTTTTCAATATATTATATACTCATATTTAATGTTATAATATCATATATTATCCGCTTATAATATCTTACAACCCATTTATTTATATCGTATTTTTATTATTACTATTTTAGTTTTTAATTTCTTTTTTTTCAAATGAATATTTTTTTCATAAATATAACATTTATTGTTAGTAATATGTATATCCCTCATATCATGAATTATTTAAATGTTTTAAATATCATATTCACTCATTAGATACATTTTTGAAACCATCCATTGAAATTTTACAAAATTAATCACAGCACTTTATATAGATGGTGGGTTGTATGTACGCATGACTGGAAATATCATTACATTAATGGGTGAAATGAAAAAAATTGGATGCTTTAGTAATTTTAAATAATAAATATCTCATCATAATAATCATATATATATTTATTATTTACATCACTATGACTATCCATGTGATTTGATAAGGTGAAAAAATTACATGAGTTTGTGAGGAGGTAATTCACTGTACACATGAGTGATGACTTTATTTCCAATTTTATGAATAATTATATGGATACATATTATGAAATTAACATAATAATATGCCATTATATTTTATATATTGCTTTTATTATTTTTTAATTTTTAGGAAATAATTAATGGTTGTGAAAGGACAAATAAAAAAAATATTTTCCTTAAGATGATTACCATATCTTAGATAACCATCGTTCGAATATCGTCTTAAAGACCCCAGGGATGGACATTTTCAAAGAAATAAACCAATAGAATATGTATTTTTTAGAGATATTTGGATTATTTTTGGTTGAGCCCGATGGATTTAATGGATTAATAAATTTAGGGGGGTGAGTATACATTTATAATTGAGGAGAAGTGGAATTTTTTAAATACTATAAACTATTTAATAATGGGATTTTACTCTCTCACCATGTTCCTCCAATACTGATAAATAATATAGTTTTGGGAGGATTAGGTTTATAAAAATCACCCCCACACATAAAAATAAATATTTTTAATCCTTTTCATCATTACAATTTATTTCTTATTATTTTTATATTTTATTCGTCACCATCATAATTAGTTTATTTAACCTAATAATTTTCTCCCTTAAGATGAAAATAAACTACGACATATTAGATAATTTTTACCAAATTATCCTAAATGATAAACCCAATTAATTTTATAGATCTATATGTGTGTGGAAAATTAATTTTATCCAATGAACATGTATTGTAAAAAAAACTCATTTTAAACATAACTATGGTAAAAATAAATATACTATCATGAATAATCATTATAAAAAAATAATGATGAACATATTATATAATAAAAATTACACTTACTTAATTTTTAGAAACTAATTTAAATAATTCAACTCATGTAATATATAAAATTTAAATTAATATAAACCTGAAATTGTGGAAAAATATGACGTTTCCTTAAATTCATTTTTCAAGAATATGATGTTATTTTAATAAATATATCACTAGTAATCATCATGATATCAGAATTGAAATCATATATATATATATATATATATTATACATACATAATTTAAATAATTAATAATTAAATATTATTTTAATTAATAAAAAGGAGGAGCATTGTACATTTAAAAACAAGTGCTTGAAAATTACTATTTTAATCCTAAAAATAAACATATATCGAAATTGGGTAAAAGGATGATTCGAATGGAATTATATATACTAAATATTGTTAAATTCTAATTTCTGTTATTTTAGAAAAAATTAAATTTAGAATTTGAGAATTCTAAATTATTTACTATTAAAAGGAATATAAAACTCCATAGAAAGATACCAAAATTTCACACAAAAAAAGTTTCAAAATATAATTTTAAAAATGATTATATTTTTTAAAAAAATTCCTTTTTTAAATTAGTATAATTATATTATAATTTCAAACATAAAATGGAAAATTATACCATATTTTGAATAATATTTATTTTGATTCATATAAGGACATTACTAAAAATTTGAATGATTTTCTACTATAAATTTATGAAAAAAAATTATCTATTATGACCTCTATACATTCATTTCAATTTTTTTAATCCTATTCATAACCTCCAATTCAATTTTTTGATTGTAACTATCATATTTAATTAGTTTTTCATGGTTTTATTATGATTGGTTTTGTATTTAATATATGTTATCGAATATAATGTTATTCATTTAATCTCATGGGGATACGTATATCATGTTATATTATTGATATTGAAATTATTAAAAATAAATATACTTTCAAATATTATGGTGTTACACTTATCTTCTTTTCATATTAGTCATACTCACCTATCATAAGCCTTATGTAGCTTGTTAGACACCTCAGCTACATGGTTCATCTTTAATATTAGTCCCTAGATAGAATGAATCTATTCCTGAAAAATATTACCCCAAAAGAATTATTGATTTAATATTACTTGTTTTCATCCTCATTATGTTAAAAAATAATGGTCTTGAGACTCCTTCATTATAATTAGAAGAAAATAATATTTAATAGCTCAAATGCTGTTGAAAATCACTCTCAATCATCAAAAAAAGAATGTATCTTTCTTCTAAAAGCATTCCCTGAATAATGGATTCAAGGACTATCTCCATATGTATCTTTACAGAGTTCAAAAGATGAAAGAAACAATATATCCATAAAATAATATTGTGCACTGTAATTAAATTATTACATGATATATATGTGTTTGTAAATAACACATTTATTTTCATCATTCAAATATGCATACCCACTTATTAATGGGGTATTATATTGATCATTTAAATGTGTCCATAATATAACATTTTTTTCATCAAAAAAAATACCACAATTATGTTGGGTATTATGTTATTCAATTTAAATTCCCCAATTACTGTGGGTATATATATTTCCTCATGAATAATGTATTATTATGTGGGTATACATTATCTATATGTAGCTCATATATTCACATGGGTATCTCTATATATTCATGAAAGCAATATTATATACCTGTAGGTTTGGGTATCATATTTTCCATTAGATTTTGCCTTTATGGTTCATCTCAATTAATCCATTAACAGATAACATCATTTATTCCGCATTAAAAATTATTCAAGCCTTGGGGATCAAATTTTTCTTCTCACTACATCATCATACATGCTTCATTACATAGTAAACAAAAACTGCACCTCATGTCGAAAACCCAAAAGCATGGGATTTAAATTATTAATTATCAACCCTTCATTATTATCATGAAAAAATAATTTTGAATATCCCTGTAATAACTCATCACACATAATCTTCAATCCAAACATGCCATATAAATTTCACATGCACTGGTTACTATGTCTTGAATCATTGGACCTATGAAAATCCCCATTAAATCATTAAATGTATATTGTTTCAATTGGAAATAGGTGAATAAATTATATTTATGAAGCATATTAATTATATATTAGGTTTTAATTCATCAGAATACCAACCAGGATTAGGTGATGATGTGACTTGGGATCCTTTTATTCATGCGTGGTTAGTCAAGAAAATGTAACATAACTCGTGCATGGATCTAGCTTACATAACTGGAAAAATATCATATACCAATGGTTTAGAACCATTGGTATATGCCTCCAAACCATTGGTATGGCCTAACCAATTGTTTGGAGAACCATTGCCAAGTAAGTCGTGGGGATAGGTCTATACCAATGGTTTTTGGAAAACCATTGGTATGAGTAATATGAATATCTATAACAATGGTTCCATAAAACCATTGATATATGCAATTAAAAAAATAATCATTCGGTTGGTTTTGATCCCATCACCTCCCATTTATGATTGAACAACCTAAACACTAATTTAAAATGATTTTGTGAACATAATTTCATAAATTTACATATGCATTATCATAAGTATTTTAAATGTTGATTTATTCAATGTCCTCTGTAAGAAGATTTCATTAAAAATACATGTGCCTATACCAACGGTTCTCAAAACTATTGGTATAGACCTATACAAACCGTTTTGGGAACCATTGGTATACGTTCTTTGATTTTGTGACCTATACCAATGGTTTGTATTGTTTTGTCTGAAACCGTTGGTATATGGTCTCTATAATGAACTTATACCAATCATTTTGGCCAAACCATTGGTATAGGCCCAAATTAGTGACCTATTCCAATGGTTTTTGTAAATCCATTGGGATAGGTCCCTATAACTGACCAATACAAACATCGTTTTTCAAAACGTTGGTATAGGTCCAAATTATTGAACTATACCAATGGTTTTCCCAAAACTGTCAGTATCGATATGATTTATAGTAGTGTTAGATTTTAATTGTAAAATAAGGGCTTGTTAAATTGTCATGGGGAATTGTATTAATCATAGTTCAAACATGCTTCATAAAAAATATATATAGAAGTGTATCCTTTAAGGAATAAGGCATAAGATTATACATGATTGATTTAATGGATCAAAATAATATGATTAAAATGATATTGAAATATTAGTTTTTATAATATGGATGAATAGTTAATGCATATTTCTCTGCCAACATTTATCATTTTTTTCTTGGTTTCTTAATATAATAAATCCCAATTCATTAGTTCTTCAAGTAGGTATTGAGGTTTGGTACCCATAACTCTTGAACACACCACATAGTCATGTCTTATCGCACGGTTTCTCCAGTACCTTTCCACATTCTCTTGTGGGTACTATTCACTCACTCACCCTGGCACACCTCTACCTAGTTATGTAGTAGATTTTTAACTCCTACAAACATGGTATCATATAGGGCTAAATATCTTGGGCAGTTAGGGATTCCTCCCACAATACAATTAATCATGATGACTCCTTAGATGGCTTGTCTAACAAAATTTTTCTATAAAATATTTTAAAATTATTATCTGAATATTCCAAAAAATTAAGAAAATAAAATCCCATCATCAAAATCTACATGAAAAATATAATTTTTTTTTAATTAAATCTCCACATCCTTATGAAATAAGAGATATTTCATGTTTCGTATTTAAATTATTCACCCCAAATATATAAATATATTTTTGTTTTTTCATGGAATCATTGCATCCTAACAAAATAAGAGATATTTTTTGGTCTTCGTTAAATCTTATTCTATAGAATTTTGTAATCCATGTTCCCCCACCATTTAGTCATGCCTTTTTTAGGAAGAACATTTCAAAAGTAGTCACATTTAATAAGTAGAATTATTTATGCCACACTCACCAGCAACACACAAAACATATATTGATACATTATTTACAAAATATGAAATAATTGTTCTCAAAACTCTCCTTTTTTCTTTTTTTCAAAATATATTCACATCATAAAAGTAAATATGTGTTCTCCATTATTTATCTACCTGGTTACAAATAAAATAATGTGTGTATTTAGTGTCTTCCGATCTTATATTGTTTTTTTCTGAAAAGCATACTATATAATTATTTTAAAGAAAATAATGATATCATGTGATAATTGGAAGGAGTCATTTTGTTAATCCACTCTAAACTTACAAGGGCTAACCCATTGTAGAAAAAATTGAAGATATAACAAAGGTTGTGTTAGCTTCCCACATAATACTAACATGTGAAATCAAGCTCAATATTTCTAAAATATCAAGATAAAGTGTTATAATTAATCAAATTTATTAAATAAATATAAAATCCAAATAAATCATCAATATTAACATCATATAGTTTAGGTGTATATGAATAAGTACCCATTCATCTTATTTTTCAATAACAATGAACTCCCCATAAATAAATAAAATAAAGATAATGGGTTGAATGTGTGATTTTCATACCCCAAAGTCATGTAATCTGTCCCAAAATGGATTCCCATATTAATAATCATTGAAATTGTTTAATACCATGATGATCAACACATTTCTATCAATTACCTACATGTTATATAGTATCAAAAATAAATAGGGAATAAGGAGGAACCTCATAAATATTCACTGTAAAATTATGGTTGATTGTTTTCTCTCACCCTTTATTTGTTATCTTCATTATTGATATGTTGGAACTACCGGCCATATTATAAATTTGTTATCCTTTTTTTGAATAAAATTATCTTTTTGTTACCCAATCATTCATAATAAAATCAATTTGGTTTATTCATTTTTTTGTGGCACAACAATTTTAAACTACTCATTGGAAAAAATATTACAACCAAATTTCAAATCGTGGTTCCTCTTCATTGATTCACATATTGATATGGATTATGGGGGAATACTTCTCTTATCCTAAAAGTCTATTATTTTTATATCTTTCTATTTCACATTAAAACTCTTACATTCATATTTTATGTATAATCCATACATGATTATCATATTTATTTAAGTTGGATTTTGGTAGATATAATATTAGATATCTTTTCATTCTTTATATCCATTTACATTAGAATACATTCGGAGATATATTCAATCAATTCCCTTTTCTTATTAATATTGGTTACCATTTTCATTGTGATGAGATTCAAGGCCACCTCATATATTATCTAAATTATATTTTCCATGTGAAAATAATTAACCAATTAATTGTAAACTCCATGAATGATTTTCTATTGATCTTATTTATCATTTCATGGGAATTCATTGAATTAAAAATCAAATTTTGTTACATATTAGTAACTAGAAAATTATTTCATTTTCATATATAAGAGGGATTATAAAATTTCACACATGTTATTTATACTAGGTTAAGAATCAAATATTGGTTTAGGTTAAGATTTTCCCTTGATTGGATATCAAAACTTTTAGGATAGATTATTCTTATTATTCCTGTCATGAAAGTAAAGAATATTTACTCCATCTCTATAATAGGATGTAATTGATGAATATTTTAAGGATGTAAAGGAAAATTTATCATTGAAATATAAATCATATTCTATGATCGAGGAATAATTTATCTTTAGTGGATAACTAGTCGGATACCAATTGTAGAGACCATGGACAAGTTACGATCCTCTAAGAGAGGTGTTGAACTAGAGCTAACATTGTTTTATGAATATTTAATACTTATAAATTCAACCTGTTGAACTGTTTAATGGTCTTTATTGACTCAATGATTTTTCATAGATTTAATATCATGTGTAGCAATAATGAAGAGAGAGAGAGATAATCACATAGTATTTACAAGGTTTGGCTATACTTCATACTCCTTGAAATGTTTTTTAAACACCCATCATTGATTCATCAATATTTATCTATGTGGAAATAAAATGTCTGACAACTAAGTTATAATTATTTCATAATTGGAAAAATATCAAAACTTACCATAATTTATGACTGATTATACAACCAATCACTAGCCTCCAGTATCATATTTTTCTCCCAATCTATAATTTTCCACTTTTATGTTGATTTAAAAATTAAAATAAACTATTAGCAGGTACTGTTAATCTACAAAAAATATGATTGTCACATTACTTGTGTAATTCCTCAAGAACATCAACAATTGTGGTCATGATAGTCCATCAAGATCATCCATTGAAACTATTATTGAACAGCTAAAATGGCCTCAAAACTCACATTATATCTTCTATATAATAGTATATCGATATTCTCAGAATAATTTTATAATAATGGATACTTTATCTCTCAATATATTTTTATCTTTACACATTAGAACCTTAATGAGAATAGTTAGTCAAAAAAAATATTTTTCATCAGAACTCCTTTATTAATTGAAATAAATTTTATTACAAAGAACATTTTATTTTCATAATTTAAATTTTAATAGCATATAGTTTGTATAGTTACAACATATCTCAGTTAAATGTTTCTTGAAAATGGAAAATATTTTGGTTCCTCAAATTAAAATACATTAATGATATCGGGTATTATAATATTCAATTTAGATACCATAATAATTGGGGGAATTTATATTTCCTCATGAATAAAAAATGTATATATGGGTATATAGTATTAGCAGGGATAACCTATATTCATGTGGTTTTTTTTGTTTTATTAGGATAATCATATGAAATATATGTGGTTTTCGGAATCCTCTTATCATAAAATTTTTTCCATTGTGGGGAACCCCTATTTGTGTAGTAACAAAAAACTATATTTGATCATCATTAAAACGCATGATGAAGTTTGTATCACTTTTTTCATTTCCTAGCTTCAACTGAATTATTTATTTCCACTATGAAAAAACAACACAAAGAGATAAATTCATGAAATATTGGGATCTACATTCTGCATTACCTCTCCCTTTTTCATCACCTGCAATAATAATATTGATTACCCTTGGAATAACCAATCCCACTAAATCATAAATTCATTTGGTATGAATGAATAATTTCTAAACTAGTTTCTCAATTGGGGCTAACTAGACATGTGAAAAACTATATTTCATTTTTAAATGTATATTCATGGTTGTGACACTTCATGAATAAATAATACTGATCATTACATTTCACAAAATCTAGAATTTAGCTTAATTTAAATAACATTATTCTTTAGGGAATGATATAAATTTAGATCCTTCTATTCAATCATAATATTTCAAGAAAATCGATCTTAATATATGAATAGATCTCTCTTATAAATCTGAGGTAAAATTTGGGATTCATAATGGAATACAAGTATTAAAATTTGTCAAAGTGGACACATTCTTAAAAATCACTCACTTGGAATCCTCTATGTTGAGTTAAAAATTAACAGATGAATCATTCTTTATCAAAGGCCTCAAAATGACTGAAACTGACATATATATAAATTTTTAAATGTATTCATATTGATGAATAGTTCATTAATATTTACCAATCGATGTAAACTAATTATTTGGATGGACACATCAATATAAACAATACCGCTACTTTATTAATTCAAGCGGACAGTGGTGTTCAAAACATGAAACACATTCACACACCAGGCCACCACAGTGTCCTGCCACCCCACACAGTGTCTCCAAAACCTTCCATCACACTCCTAAAGTACACAAAAATACATTTATTTTATATTTAGAGATCCACCAATCACTTAGGCCTTACAAACATCCACAACTGATAGAAGAATGAAGTTAAAATAATTCACCCAAATCATGATAAAAATATATGTTTATATTGAAAACGCCATAAAATAAAACATCAATAAAAAATTTCATTATACAATGTGGTCAAATAAACCATCCCTATCATGAATATAAATGGTCATATTTGAGTATGTATCAACTCTAGTGACCTCAATAAGAATTTCAAAAAACATGACTTCATGGTGCCATTCATTGAATTACTGATTGATATATGATATGGATTTGTGGACCAATCCTTAATAGATAGTAAATAAGGTTAAAAAAATATTTTAATGGCCTCAAATAATGTATTAGTAACTATTTTTTAGGAACTACATGTTATACTTTTCTATCAATTTATTCCCTATGGCATAAGGTAATATAGTGCATTATATCATTGTTATATGCATCACATATTCAAATCAATCATGTAGAATACCATGGAATGATACATGGATGAACTGGTAGTAAAATCGTTGTATAAAAATGATCATTTTTAAGACCATAAATAATATTTTAAATTTATTATAAATATAGTAAAAAAAATTATGACATAATGTATTAAATTGGGGTGACATCAATAAATTTTCATGACTTCATGGTACACCATCATGGCATCGAAGATGTCCTCGAGAAGAGTAATGCAATTCTATATTTTTTCACCCTAAAACATCATTTAATTACATGGAAAATAGGAACATATTTCCTATAAAACACTTAGTTTTTAATATTAAGGTAAATGCCTACTATTCTCTTGAATTATAAAATAAATGGATTCCTACCTTTGGGATAAGGATTTCCATGTAAGATTTGATGTCCTAATGAAGAACCTAAATGAATTTCCATTAACTATTCTACAAATTGAAGGAAACCAAATCATCCAACATGAGGAGGCACTTCATCACTCCCTTGGGGTACTCCTAGATAAGATGAACAATATTGAAAAATAAAATATTAATTATAGTCTCAATTAAAAGATGAAAGAACCTGAAAAATATATTTTTCATTGTGAAGATATATATGGAATAAATATTTTTATAATATAAGATAATGAACTAATTTACGTATCATAATATCCATTTTGTATTTTTTTACCTTCCCAAATATATCCTCAGCCACTCAATACTAGCCCAAAATATTACACTACAAAATGTCATTATTAAAAAAAATTCATTTGAATACTTTTCTAATATGTGACCCAGTGGAAGTAAATAGAATAAATAATTATCTAATATAAGAGTATTATAATAATTCTAGTATGTATTAATCTCACTAGTAATGTATCATTCTCTATGTTGGATAATTATAAAAGATGGGAAATGTAATTTAGTAGTGATTATCAAATCCCTAAAAGAATGAGAATGGTAATCAAAAAATAGAAATGGGTTATAATAGTAATTGTTACAATTTCCCTAACCATGTAATTCTATACCTATCACTTTATATTTTTTGAAGGATTCACCAATAAGGATGTATAGTATCAATCCTTTATCACTCTATAGAATTATCTCTTTAGAAACTGGTGGATCACCTCAATATTAATGGCGATTCAGAGATGGTTTTCTTGAAAATTTTTTATTAATCTTATTAGAATATGGATTTACTAACTATACATGACTATGATTGGAAAATGAAGACATATTTCCCTTGGAAAGAGACACGGACCCATGTCGTATGTTCAAGAAATTCCAATGAGGATTCCTTAACTAATATAGCTATCACCAAGGAAGAAAAATACCATGATAATATGTCCATTGACATCAAACATCATAAAATGAAATCATTTTTAATCAATAAAACCAATATGTAATCAATGAGTTCAACCCTACCTCAGACATATAAAATTACATACACTCATCATTTGATGTTTCTGGTATTTGGATGTCCAAACTTATGCAATACTTTTCATATTTGATTCCTCAAATAGACTATGTACAAAAAGAAAAGATAAAATTAAATGTAGTGAAGTATATCCCCTTTAGTGACCCTGTTTCCAAAATTTTCCATTATGATTTTTTTTATGGAATACCCTTCATGAAAATATATTAACAGGAGAACCTAATTATAATATAAGACATATATTCTAGTTCTAAAGTGATCAATTATTAGGGAACATGTTCCCTCAAAAAATTAATATAAATGATTATTATTTGGCCATCAATAACTTATGATTAACTAACGTTTTCCAAAATCTTCCATGTTTTTCTTGTGTAGGAAAATTTCATCCTTTATCCCCCAAAGTTATTTCACACCACAAAATACTCATTTCTATTACATTAAAAGGAAATTGATTTCATGTGTATATATCCATATAACAACCCAGGTCTTCATTACACACTTAAGCCTGATTTATTACATAAAAATGCACATAATACAAAAATTAGGATCTATAGGTCAATTTTCTTAAGATATTATGAGAATTACGTAACATCATAAAACATAAAACACAACATCTTTATTGAAAACTTCATTTACATGATGATATCATTCCTTCATACTTAGTATTTCATGGGATAACCTGAAGACATACATAAGAAAAGGGTGAACTATAAAGCCCATTAAGGGAGTATACATGTCATAACATTAATAATACAATACATGTTAGGAAATAGGCATATCAATGGATCATAATATTTACATGAACATAAAGTCAAGATATAGCATGATTCTAAAAACACAGAGATGTGGGAATAACCTTTAACATGATATTAGCATGATCCAAGGCTCATTGAACATGGAGTATGAGTAAACCCTCATTGAACATGAATTAGAATGAGTCAAAACCCATTTCATATGACGTATCATGAAAATGTTCATTATCCAATGCATTGGAGCGCTATCAGGTCACGCCCTTTATATACATTTCATTTCATGAATTATTGTGCCACATGGATCCTACACCATGGTTTCATTAAATAATATAATTTATTCCACTAATAAGAGATGTTGAATAAATAAATGTAAGTCCTCAAAAAACAAGTACATGTGCATAAATGTGAATACCCTTAAAATATAATTGGGTATGGTATTCACTTACACGATGATTTTGGCATGGGAAATTTTGGTTTAACTTCGGTAGCATAACAACGTCAAATAGAAATCATAAAATGGTTTCATGAGAGGGAAATGGGTATCTAATAATTTATACATTAAATTTAAATTAATGGGTTCATGGAACATGAAATCCCAACATATGTAATGGAATTTAGATACATAATATAAAAAAAATCTTGAATGTAAATGAGGAGAGATAAATCACTTACCGAATTTCGGTATGGTAATGGGTGTACATGGGAGGAATTAATAAGAGAGAAAGGGGTATCTCAACATTCACACATAAAGAGTGAATTTTAGGGGAGGTTCCAAATCATAACCCCACATTCATAATTGAATATAAAATGGCATAACAATATAAGTAATCTTGTGAATAAATAAGGAAGGATGGAAACTAAGGATCCCTTACTTGGAAATGTGATCCCAAAGGATTGGGAGAGACTTGAGAGAGGCTTAATGAAAGCTTGGAGTGCCTTTGGAGGATTCTAGAGAGATGAGAGCAGAGTTCAGTCGATATCAAAATGGGTTGATTGAAGACTAATGGTAGATTGAGTGGGTTTATATAGGAAATGAGAGGGAATTATTTATTTTTTAGGTATTGACACTACACATTAAACTAATCAAAACCACAAACCATACCAAGGTTTTTGCACATGGTTTTTTCCAAAGAAGAGTGGAAAAATTATTTTATAAGTCCAATGGCCTAACTTATTAATATATTAGGCTTTCTTAAGTAGAGGTGAGTCACAATCTCAAGGATATAATTTTATAAATTTAAACTATTCTATAAGTCATCGAGGGTCCACTAAGGAAAAATAAAATTAATCAAAAAAATCTAAAATCAGATTATTTTAAATATAAAATTTTTATTGGTCGAATTTATCCTTTATATTATTTTTTTACATCACTGTTGTGTGATTATGTTGTCATAAAACAAAATATATACTTAAATGGTATTTAATTCGTACCCAAAAATTCAAATATCAAAAAAAAAATATTAAAAATACCAAATTAGTTAATTTTTACATTATAAATCCAAAAATAATATTCGTTTTTTCAAAATAATTTTCCAAATATGTGGATTTTCACTTTAAAAATAAAAACTGATATTTATTAAAAATTCATGGGTTTTGACAATAAATGTTTTCCAAATTTAATAAAAATTAATATTGTATTCATAAGAATTATATGATCATTTATATTTAATAAAAAAGTTATTTAGTAATAATATTTTATTAAAATATTATTTAATTCAAAAAAACATTAATTCATCAAAGTTGATATCATAATTGAATATTAACTAAAAATACTATTTCTATTTTAAAAACCATTTACAACGTAAAAATAATAAAATAAATGTATATTAATTGTTATATAATAAATAATTCACATAATTATCGTGCAAGGGTATTGTTACATAACCCCTTATAGAATCTGTGTAAGACCTAAGGGTAAGTTGTGTGATGGTGAAAGACTCATGGGGATGCTTGGATAACATTTCTTGGATTGCTATATAAGGCCCTAACCTTAAACATTACTTAATATTGAGTTATTACAAGATTACACATTGAGGATCTTTTCAGGTTTAAAGTTTTAGAGAATTAGATCATAAAACATGCATACAATTCCACATTTAAACAAAGTTGTTACATAAAGATAGTATTCATTTTTTCCCATCAACGGAAACATATTTAAAATAAAACATGGATTCTTTGTTGAAAATTCCTTGACACTATCATCATATCATGTACCTTTCCCTTGACATGTGAAAAACATTTCATAAAACTTGGGATGAGCATAAAAAGCTCAGTAAGGCTTATAAAAAAAATATGGAAAGGAAGCATGAGTTCATATTTACATAAGAATTAAATCATAAATTACCCAAAAAACATAGGTACATTAACATAACTCATCAAATCATGAATAAATCATTGAAATCATAAGACATAAAAGGTAACTTTAGGCATTCATAACATTCTTACGTAGGGAGTAACCCTCTTGGTTACGTTTGGAATACCCACCACAGTATATTCCCTAAATCACTTCGGAGAAACCATAACGTTTCACTCTTTCGCGTTACCCAATGCATTGGAGATCTATATCGGGCTCACCCGCCCTTAGTTTATCATGGAACCACCCATCTTCATAACAATTCCCAAGAACCATAACATAATCTTATCACATAAAACATGAATAAAGGAAACATAACATTTCCACCTTTAAATAACAAGATATCAATACAACACATTGATATAAAAACATTATGAAAACCATTTTCAATACCAAAATAAAATAAAAGTAAAACATGGTATTTAGATTTCTTTTAAAAAGAAGTTATGGCTTGTAGAAGAAGCCGAAACTCAAATAATGGTCACGGAGCCGGAGAAGTTGTTGTTGCCGCATACGTACGACAAAAACATTCCCTTTTGTCATTTAGTAAAACGCTTCATATAAAAAAGATTCCTTTTTGGATAAATGTAAAAGTCAAAGGGGTTTATACACCGTATAAAAGAAGGTTGTGTATAAAACAAAATATGCCTCAATGAATGGAGATTGAGACGAAGTCCCTTACAAAGACGGTATCCTTGGTTTAAGGATAAATCAATTACATAATTATGTGTGACAAAAAAATACAACAAATATAAGTGGATATTAAGTGTAAAACAATTAAATTTCATTCACACATATTCAAAGGATGACATATTCAATAACTACATGTTGAACCCAAAGAAATCGAAATTGGGTTAAGAAGTTCCCTTGACAGCCTAACGGTGTCACATCAAAATGAGTTGATGAGAGATAAAAAAAGGGTATCTCATCACTTGGACATAAAATTTACATCAATAAGGATATATGATAACATATCCCAACATAAAAATATGTAAATTAAAAGACCCAACAAAAGATGTCCTTTAAAAAGAGGAGGGTGAAAGGTTCCTTTACCGACATGGGTATCCTTCGAAACATACACCCCGTGAAAGAAGGACAATACAACATTCATGTAAATACTCATAAATGAAAGTATATTACACAATGAGTAAAATATTTGTCAGTACATACACTACTCAATGGAAATTGTGGCAAATTTAGCATAAATCACACGGTTATAAAAGTGATATGAAAAATCCCTTACGAAAACTCGATAGCCTAACGGCGCCACTTAAAACATCCAAAAATGGATTGATGAGATCAAATAGGGTCTCACGTCATATTACAATAAAATCTAAAGAAAGAGGAATATACAATAACATCCCCCATCATAACAAATAGGAGCTTAAAAGATGTGACATAAAGGAGAGTACTTAAAGAGAAAGAGAGAGGTCAGATCTATTACGAAAATTCGGCAGCCTAACGGCACCACTCAAAACTTCCAAAATGGATTGATGAGAGAGAATAGGGTCTCTCATCATATGAACATAAAAATTTATTTAAGAGTAATATAAAAGAAAATCCCAATCTAAAGATAGATGAGTATAAAACTAATGACATAAAAGAGTGTACTTAAAAAGAAAGAGAGGAGTAGGATCCCTTACCTCGGGTCAGACTTGACTCAATCGTTCTTTAACGTCCTGAATAATAAACTTGAGTAAATTTATAATTTCTTAAGAACCTTTTCCAAGTTCATTATTCCATTAATATCACTTACTTCCATGATATAAACATTATTTAATCATTTATGTTAATAATGTTTGTTTTGTTGATATTTTGTTCTTAAGTCGAAAGTGGACTTCTTACAATTACATGTTGTTCGTGTGGTCAAAGGTTCATTATATCCAGAATGATATTCATTATTTGGATATCATATATATAATATATATACATAATATAGATTTATTTATAATATTAAATAATCATTTATAGGTAAGAAATGAAATGCATTGTTCATGGAGACGGTAAGCCGTACGTACGCATGCACACAACTTTCATTTCTATGTCATATTAATGGAATTAAAACTAAATGAGAGGTATGTATATTTTAATTCCAGAATTATATTAATAATATATATGTAACATACATCATATTTAATAACTTTAAATACAACCTTTATACATCCCACATATGGCATTAATGAATCAAATCACTTTGAGGGGGCTGTAGTCTGCACTTCCTAAAATGAAATTATCATGTTTACCCATAATGGAAACCATAAAGATATGAAATAAATGGAAAATACAGAAGCTTAATTAAAACATAAACATATTACATATAATATATAAATATAGTGACATCTTAATGGCCACCTTTGAAGGATATATATGAGTGTTGAACAATCATCGTTTCGTGAGGCAGAAATTCGCCATCCACGGAAACAATATGTTCTTTAACCATTATATGTAGGTGTGTGTATGTTTATCTAGAATAATTATTATAAAAACATCCTAGTATATTTGAGATACTGGATTTGTTACAAAATAAATAAATAAAAAGAGTTTAGGGGGTTGGAGAAGCAAAATAAAACAAAAGGACTCAAGTGAAGACATAACCTTAAAATCGGGTAACTCCTTTTGGTTTGAGCTCAAAGGATTCCTTGGGAAGACTTCTACCCAAAGTGAGTCTTAAAGGAGTTATAGAGGGATTTGGAGATAAAAAATGGGCAGGGGTTGGCCAAGCCAAAGGCTTTGGAAGTGTGAGTAAAGAGGTAGAGGTGGGGGCCTTTTATAAGAGGAGAGGAGGGGCATTCTTGGAAAGTAAATAAATTTTACTATATTTTAGAATGAGTTTCGGATTTTAATGGTCCCAAATTGATGCTTTTCTAGGATAAGGTGATAGGGGTTCTAAAGACACTCATTCAAAAGGTTTTTTACATGTGTAGGTCTTATATTTTACATTATCTTTCCATTTTAATTCAATCATTAAATAATGAGGTCATCGCTGCATCATCATGATGTCATAAATAATTTAATTTATTTAATGTCTAAAAATTATAAAAAAAAATACTATGATGTAGGAAATAGTTTTAGCTTTCTAATTAATATTTATATTCCAAAATATCATTTATTTAGGCAAACTTAAAAATATTTTACTTAGGTGATACATTCTTTGTTACATTTAACGTTCTTTAAAAATAAAAAGACAAAATGTCACTTTCTCACAAAAGTGATTCCATGGTGCCCCCAAGTTTGGAACAAGGAATCCCATGGTCGTCCATGAGAAAACCAGTAGACTTAGGACACATTTTGTGGTCATTTTTTATTATTATGATATTATTTTATTATCTCTAACTACCTGATTACTTATTAATCAAGATAATTAAAGATAATTACCGTCGTTACTATTCATAATGTCCAAATTAAAAGAGTCTTAATTAAATAATTTTTACCTTATTATTCCAAATATTTAATCCATTTTACCAAATTCCAAACACATAAATTTAAAAAATTAATTTAAAAATAATTACCGTTGTCAAAACAAATAGCGGGTTTTTTAGAAACAATATTTATGAAACGTTTTGCACTTGTTTATGCCCAATTAAAAAGTGAAATTAATCCCAATGACCATAATTGGATTACATGGTAAAAATATATTCTAACTACACTTTAAAAAAATTAAAAATATAATATAACTGTATAATTAAATTATATGAAAAAGCAGTTTTGATGTAAAATGCAGTATTTTTCACTATTCATTGAAAAATGAACATTGTCAGAAAAATACCAAAAATTAACCCAATGTAAATTTCAATGTCCCAATCATAAATAATATGTTTATTTTGAAAAATAGAGCTTATAAAATTGTAAAAAGTTTGATTTAAAAAAATGGTTTGTCATCAAAAGGCAGTAAAACAATCTTTTAAAAATATTAGTGTATTCAATGCTTAAGATTGGATTCATCTTCATTTTAAGACTCTAAAATTTATTGGATAAAAGTAAAAACATTTAACAAACATATTTAATCGTAATTTAGTTATTTATATTCATTCCTGTCAATACAACGGCTATGTGTTAACTACCATTTAAAATAATATTATTTTATTATTAGAGTGCAACGTATGATTTCAAAGGAACTCATTGTTGCATATTGGGTAAGCCATCGAGCATAGCATTCCATTTAAAGTCATATTAATATTTTATTCACAAATATGTATAAATGTGAAAATTTCATACTCTTTATTTACCTGGGGTGTTACATCCTTCCCCCCTTTTGGGAATTGCGTCCTCTCAATTTTAAAATTGGGCTTGGAAACATCCTTGAAAGTCCCACATCAGAACAAGAGTCGGTAAAACAATCAATTTAAAATAAAGGATGATAAGTACAGAGGTCACTTGAGTTAACCCAAACTAGGATTACATGTAGGAAAATATGGACATGGGGGAAAAACAAAGGGTCATGTTCTGATGGAGAGTGGTAGTAAACATGTCAAGGAGAAAGTTAACCATAAGAAAATCACAAACTTGTGATGGGTTAAACAGTATTCGATTCCCCAGTAGGAAAAGATAATAGACAAAATTTTTGTTTTAAGATACTTTTTATTGAGGAATTTATTCATAAGGAAACATAATCACTGATCATGTTGACTTTCAACTTTTTTTAGATTCCTTAAACAAACTCATATTTTCTCCAAAAGACGAGTATTTAGGAAGACTAGTTCACATTAAGAGTACTATAATCAACTTCTAGAGAATCACCTAATCCACAAAAGAGATCTATATACTTCCCATGTCTTTATACTTTAACCAAAACCAAAACCAAAAAGGTTAGTACAAGATCAGATAATCCAGAAAATGATAACCCTTTATAAAAAGAAAATCTATGCTTAATCCCCAAATTTTGTCCAACAAAACCCAAAGTTCAACAAGGACCATTCAATAAACAATTTGTCTATAAAATTCTTCAAATAAAACCAAACTAATATTGAAACCCAAATATTTGAATGATTTATTCACATATTCTTCCATGTTAAATCGTAACATTTATCTCTAAACAACATCAGTTTCTCTTAAAGTCTCATATTGAAATGTAATTAATCCTAATCACTTATCCTCCATGATAGGTTATTTAATTTCCATAGATAACCCCAAATCAACATACTCTTAGTTAATAAAATCATCTAACTAAAAAATAATCAGTCAAACTAACCAGGGACTTCACGTAGTCCAGTGGTAGGCAATAAATACCAGTCGCACTTTGGTTGTGGGTTCGATTCCCGTAGATTTGTCCGACGCGACGGGTTGTCACACAGTCTGTGTGTTGTCCTTTTTTCCAAAACTATATAATTCTAAAAACATTTCCCAAAACGAGATAAAATATTCAAAAATAAACATAACATATTTTAACCTCAAGTTTATCTCATGCCTTTCATTTTCCGTCATCACATATAAAAACCCATAATTACCTCAAAAGTAAGGATCATATAAACCCTAATGGTTACCATTATAATTATTGCCTGAACATCCACATTGATTGGTCATCTCGTACATGATGCATTATAGAACATACCAAGGTTCAAGTGGTTGATCATGACTCCTTGATTGTTGGTTTAGAACAACCATGATTTTCCTCATTGAATACCCCATTTCATCCAGTCTCTTAATCAGAGAACCACCACAGTTTCCTTCAAACCAATTGTCACTTTGGTGCCTGCTAGATCCAGTCATTTACTAAAACCAAAAAGGTCAGTGTGAGTATATCAACATAACCATCATGTACTAATGAGTATGATAAACACTGAGATATACTTACACATTCACTTTATCTAAAAACTATAAAACTTTCTAACATCCTAGCCAATATGGTAATGTCACTTATGCTTAAAGAATACCCTAATTTCTAAAGTTATCTAAACCGACCTTTGATACCAACTATAAGGCCCTAGCCTTAAACCTTACTTAATATAGAGTTATTACAAGATTACACAATGAGGATCTTTTCAGGTTTAGAGTTTTAGAAAATTATATCATAAAACATGCATTACATACCACATTTAAACAAAATGGTTACATAAAGATAGTATTCATTTTTTCCCATCAATGGAAACATATTTAAAATAAAACATGGATTATTTCTTGACACTAACTTGACACTATCATCATATCATGTACCTTTCCCTTGACCTGTGAAAAAAATTTCAAAAAACATGGGATGAGCATAAAAATCTCATTAAGGGTTATAAAAAAATATGGAAAGGAAACATGAGTTCATATATACATAAGAATGAAATCATACTTTACCCATAAAACAAAGGCACTCTAACATACCTCATCAAATCATGAATAAATCATAGAAATCATAAGATATAAAACGTAACTTGAGGCATTCATAACATTATTACATAGGGAGTAACCCTCTTGGTAACGTTTGGAATACCCACCATATAATATTCCCTAAATCTCTTCAGAGAAACCATAATGTTTTACTCCTTCGCGTTACCCAATGAATTGGAGAGCTATATCGGGCTCACCTGCCCTTAGTTTATCATGGAACCACCCGTCTTCATAACAATTCCCAAGAACCATAACATAATCTTATCACATAAAACATGTATAAAGGAAACATAACATTTCCACTTTCAATAACAAGATATCAATACAACACATTGATATAAAAACATTATGAAAACCATTTTCAATACCAAAATAAAATAAGAGTAAAACATGGTATTTATTTTTCATTTAAAAAGAAGGCATGGCTTGTAAAATAAGCCGAAACTCAAATAATGGTCACAGAGTCAGAGAAGTCATTGTCGCCGAATACGTACGACAAAAACATTCCCTTTTGTCATTTAGTAAAACAATTCGTATAAATAAGATTCATTTTTGGATAAACTTAAAAGTAAAATGGGTTTATACACCGTATAAAAGAAGGTTGTGTACAAAACAAAATAGGCCTCAATGAATGGAGATGGAGACGAAGTCCCTTACAAAGACGGTATCCTTAGTTTAAGGATAAATAAATTACATAATTATTTTTGCCAAACGAATACACCAAATATAAGTGGATATTAAGTGTAAAATAACCAAAGGTCATTAACACATATTCAAAGTATGACATATTCAATAACTACATGCTTAACCCAAAGAAATCGAAATTGGGTTAAGAAGTTCCCTTGACAGCCTAACAGTGTCACATCAAAATGAGTTGATGAGAGATAAAAAAAGGGCATCTCATCACTTGATCATAAAATTTACATCAATAAGGATATATGAGAACATATCCAAACATAACAATATGTAAATTAAAAGACCCAACAAAATAAATCTTTTAAAAAGAGGAGGGTGAATGGTTCCCTTACCGACATGGGTATCTTTCGAAACATACAACCCGTGAAAGAAGGACAATAAAAAATTGATGTAAATACTCATAAATGAAATTATATTACAAAATGATTAAAAAAATGGTCAGTAAATACACCACTCAAATTAAATTGTGGCAAATGTAGCATAAATCTCACGGTAATAAAAGTGAGATGAAAAATCCCTTACGAAAACTCGACAACCTAACGGCGCCACTTAAAACTTCCAAAAATGGATTGATGAGATCAAATAGGGTCTCTCATCATATTAAAATAAAATGTAAAGAAAGAGGAATATATAATAACATCCACCATCATAACATAGAGGAGATTAAAATAAGTGACATAAAGGAGAGTACTTAAAGAGAAAGAGAGAGGTTAGATCTCTTACGAAAATTCTGCAGCCTAACGGCGCCACTCAAAGCATCCAAAATGGATTGATGAGATAGAATAGGGTCTCTCATCATATGAACATAAAAATTAAAGTATGAGTAATATAAAAGAACAACCCAATCACAAGAAAGATGAGCTTAAAAGGAATGACATAAAAGAGTGTACTTAAAAATAAAGAGAGGAGTAGGATCCCTTACCTCGGGTCATACTTGACCCGATCGTTCTTTAACGTCCTGAATAATAAACATGAGTTAATTTCTACATTCTTAAGAACCTTTTCCAAGTTAATTATTCCTTTTATATCTCTTATTTCCATGTTATAAACATTATGTAATCATTTAAGTTAATAATGTTTGTTTTGTGGATATTTGGTTCTTAATTCGAAAGTGGACTTCTTACAATTACATGTTGTTCGTGTGGTCAAAGGTTCATTATATCCAGAATGATATTTATGATTTGGATATCATATATATCATATATATCCAGAATACACATGTATTTATAATATTACATAATCATTTAGAGGTAAGAAATGAAATGCACCGTTCATGGAGACGGTAAGCCGTACGTACGCATGAACACAACTTTCATTTCTATGTCATATTAATGGAATAAAAACTAAATGAGAGGTATGTATATCTTAATTCCAGAATTATATTCATAAATTATATTTAACATAAATCATATATAAAAACTTTAAATACATCCTTTATACATCCCACATATGGCATTAACGAATCAAATCACATTGAGGGGGCGGTAGTCCGCACTTCCTAAAATTAAATTATCGCGTTTACCCATAATGGAAACCATAAAGATATGACATAAATGGAAAATAAATAAGCTTAAGTAAAACATAAACATATTATATATAATATATAAATATATTGACATCTTAATGTCCACCTTTGAAGGTGATATATGAGTGTTGAACAATCATCGTTTCGTGAGGCAGAAATTTTCCATCCACGGAAACAGTATGTTCTTTAACCATTAGATGTAGGTGTGTGTAATTGTAGCTCGAATCCTTATTATAAAAAAATACTAGTATATTTAAGATACTGGAGTTGTTACAAAAGAAATAAATAAAAACATTTTAGGGGGTTGGAGAAGCAAAATAAAACAAAAGGACTTAAGTAAAGACATTACCTTAAAATCGGGTAACTTTCTTTGGCTTGAGCTAAAAGGCTTCATTGGGAAGACTTCTGCCCAAAGTGAGGCTTCAAGGAGTTAGAGAGGGATTTGGAGATAAAAAATGGGCAGGTGTAGGCCGAGCCAAAGGCTTTGGAAGAGTGGGTAAAGAGGTAGTGGTTGGGGCCTTTTATAAGAGGAGAGGATGGGCACTCTTGGAAAGTAATGAAATTTTACTTTATTTTAGAATGAGTTTCGGATTTTAATGGTCCCACATTGATGTGTTTAGAGGATATGCTGATAAGGGTTCTAAATATACCCATACTACAGGTTTTGGACATGTTTAGGTCTTAGATATTTCCTTATCTTTCCATTTTAATTAAATCATTAAATAATGAGGTCATCGATGCATCATCATGATGTCTTAAATAATTTAATTTATTCAATTTCTAAAAATTATAAAAAAAATACTATGATGTAGGAAATCTTTTTAGATTACTAATTAATATTTATAGTCCAAAATATCATTTATGTAGACAAAATTAAAAATATTTTACTTAGGTGATACATTCTTTGATACATTTAACATTATTTAAAAATACAATGATAAAAAGTCACTTTCTGACAAAAGTGATTCCATGGGGCCCCCAAGATTGGCACAAGGAATCCCATGGCCGTCCATGAGACAACAAGTAGCCTTAGGACACATGTTGTGGTCAATTTGTATTATTATGATATTATTTTATTATCTTTAACACTTGATTACTTATTAATCGAGATAATTAAAGATGATTACCATCGTTACTATTCATAATGTCCAAAAATAAAAGAGTCTTAATTAAATAATTTGTACCTTATCATTCCAAATATTTAATCCATTTTACCAAATTCTAAACACATAAATTGCAAAAATTAATTTAAAAATAATTCCCGTTGCCAAAACAAATAGCGGGTTTTTTAGAAACAATATTTATGAAAAGTTATTCACTTGTTTATGCCCAATTTAAAAGTGAAATTAGTACCAATGACCATAATTGGATTAAATGGTAAAAATATATTCTAATTAAAGTTTAAAACAAATTAAAAAGATAATATAACCATATAATTAAATTATATGAAAAAGCAGTTCTGATGTAAATTGCAGTATTTTTCACTATTCATTAAAAACATGAACATTGTCAGAAAAATACCACAAATTAACCAAATGTAAATTTCAATGTCCCAATCATAAATAATATGTTTATTTTAAAAAATATATCTTATTAAATTTTCAAAATTTTTATTAAAAAATTGTTTGTCATCAAAAGGCAGTAAAGCAATCTTTTAAAAATATTAGTGTATTCAATACTTAAGATTGGATTCATTTTCATTTTAAGCCACTAAAATTTATTGGATAAAAGTAAAAACATTTAACAAACATATTTAATCGTAATTTAGTTATTTATATTCATTCCTGTCAATACAACAGCTATGTGTTAACTACCATTTAAAATAATATTATTTTATTGTTAGAGTGCAACGTATGATTTCAAAGGAACTCGTTGTTGCATATTGGGTAAGCCATCGAGCATAGCATTACCTTTAAAGTCATATTAATATTTTATTCACAAATATGGATAAATGTGAAAATTTCATACTCTTTATTTACCTGGGGTGTTACAGGTAATCTCTATTAACATCCACTTCTCTCGTAGGTGGTTCCATTAAAGATTAAAATGGTTATGCATGTTTTGGGCTTTGTCAAGAGTGAATCCCAGTCATGCTAACTCCTTTCCAAGATCCATAAAATGGGATTTGTGTGGAGAAATTCTAATGGATGAGGCCTTCTCTTCATTTGGATGAGTAAATTGGATTTGTTAAATCCGTATATTTATACTAATTAGGTGATCATTATTCAACATCATTATTAGAAATGGTAAAAATTCATAATAGTATTTTAAAAACCCAAAACATATATTATTTTAAGTTCATATGTTTTATATAACCATTTTACATAATAATACATTTAATTCATTTAATAGGAATTTTCATTAATAAATGCTTGGGTCATTACAATATTCCCCTCTTAAGAAAATTTACCATCAAAATTCCCTTTTCCAAAAACTAAAATTGATGAGGATAAATATTTTTAATTACCTCCCCTGATTCCCATGTTGCTTCTTCAAACATGTGGTTTCACCATAACACCTTGACATAGGGATGTGTCTTATTTCATAGAACTTTTCCCTATAATATAATATCATTACTAGCTTCTCTTTATAGTAGATTTCATTGAACAATGGTACTACCTATAGATTCATTACATACGATGGGTCAGGTATGTTCTTCCTAAAGAGTGATACATGGAATACATCATGTATTTGAGATAGGTTCGGTGGGAGTACTAGTTGATATGACACTGCTCCAATGCGATCAAGGATCTCAAAAGGAATTATGTACCTTGGAAAATGATTTCCATTCTTCCCAAATGTCATAAATTTATTCCATGGTGATATGAGTAGTAATACCATGTCTCCAACATCCAACACTATGTCTCGTCAAAAATTATCAGCATTGCACTTTTGTCGACTCTGAGCAGCTTTAACGTGCCTATGGATGGTCTTATCCTTCTCCACCATTTCTTTAACCATTTTTGTACTTAAGAGTTTTTTCTCCCCAACTTCATCCCAACATGTTAGTGTTCTTAACCTCTTCCCATAAAAGGATTCATAAGAAGACATTTATATGCTTGAGTGGAAACTGTTATTGTAAGAGAAATCAACTAGAGGAAGAAATTGATCCTATCCTCAATTGATGTACTTTGAGAATGCTCCCAAAATGTCCTCACATGTTTCTATTGTATTCTTATATTGTCCATCAATTTGAGGATGATAAGTCCTACTAATGTTCATCTCATTATTTAGAGCGTATTGAAGACTCTTTCAGAACATAGAGTTGTATCTTAGATCTTGATCGAATATAATCGATAGTGGTACAACATGATTAATTTCCACTTCTATGATTTATATCTAGGAAATTTGATCCAGTGGTAAATCTTCTCAAATTTCAATGAAGTGTGCAGTATTTATAACACGGTCCACAACAACCATGATAACATTATTTCCTTTGGATGTCTATGAAAGTCTGGGGAAAAGGTCCATGGTGATGTTTCTCATTTCTATATTGGTATGGGTAATAGTTTCATCATACCATTAGACTTCTACCTCTCATCCATCATTTACTAACATACAAGGAACTTTTGTGCAT
Organism: Viscum album; assembly: GCA_963277665.1. Classification (NCBI taxonomy): domain Eukaryota; kingdom Viridiplantae; phylum Streptophyta; class Magnoliopsida; order Santalales; family Viscaceae; genus Viscum; species Viscum album. The sequence continues at coordinate 1,381,204,557 of OY728152.1, forward strand.
ACTCAACTATCTCTTTCTTCATATTATCCCAATAATAATTCTCTATGAGAGCTTGATATATCTTTTTGTTTCCTAGGTTAATGGGGAAATTAGAACTATGTGCATCATCCAATAGTTCATTCTTTAACTCCAAATTAAATAGATGACATTTTCATGACCCAAATCTCACAATTCCTTATTCATCAACACTGAACTATGAGGATTTCCCTTTTTTATAGTTTCCAATTTATTTTGAATTCCCACATCCTTATTTTGATCATCCAATAACCATTCCAAAAGGGACGGTATAACAATTATTTGTGAATTGATTGATGATGTTACCTTATTTATGATTCCCATGTCCATATTCATCAAATCTGAGAATATTGGATCCTTTTCAATTTTTATTAATGATAGAATTGCCTGGTCATTTCTACATAGAGAATCCACCACCTTGTTTGATTTCCCAAGGTGGTAATGGATTGATCAGTCATAGTCTTTGATTATCTCTAACCATATTCATTGGCACATATTTAGGTCTTTCTCTATCAATAAATACTTGTGGGTTTTTTGATCCGTATATATTTCACACTTCTCCCCAAATAGGTAATGTCACCAAATTTTTAAAGCGAAGATTACTGCATCTATCTCCAGAACATGTGTTGGATATTTTTTTCATGAAATTTTTATTTCATTGAATCATAGGCAATGAATTTGTCATTTTTCATCAACACACAGCCCATAACCTTCTTCTAAGAACCAATAAATACCATAAAAAGGTCTCTTTTTGTGGGTAGTTTGAGAACTGGAAAACTGATAAACCCCATTTTCATCTCCATGAAGCTCTATTCACATTCATCACTCCAAGAAATCATGACACCATTCTGACTTACCTTCATAAGAGGCTGTGAAAATCATGATAAATTTCTCATAAATCAATGATAATATCCATCTATCCGTTGGAAGCTACAAATATCCCTAAATGATGTTGGCATAGACCATCCCTCAATTACATTTTTCTTGGAGGGATCCAAGATATCCCATTGCTTGTAATGATATGACCCAAGAATGAGTCTTCCTTTAACCAGAACTCACACTTTTTTTTACTTTGCATAGAGATTATCCTTTCACAAGATATGTAGTACAGTGCTTAGATGCTCCTCATACCCCTCCTTTGTTTCGGAGTATATTAGAATATCATCTATAAATATTACCAAATTTTTTTAAGGTAATCTCCAAAGTCTCTATTCATAATTTTCATGAATATTTCTAGAGAAATAGTGAGTCAAAAAGGGTTTACCATTAATTTATAGTTCTCATACCTTGTACGAAATGCATTCATGGGGATATCCTCATTCTTCACACATACATGGTAATATCTTGACCACAGATCCACCTTTGAGAAGTATTGTGCCCCACATAGTTGATCGAACAATTCATCACTTCATGGAAATGTATTCTTGTTCTTTATCATGATTTGGTTGAGCTCAAAATAATCAAAGAAAAGGTGCATTGACCCATCCTTCTTCTTGACGAAGGGGATAGGTGCATCCCATGGTGAAGCACTTGGGCATATAAAGACTTTATCTAGATTCTCCTATAGTTGTTTCTTTAGCTCCCCAATCTCCAAAACATCCATTCGATATGGAGTCTTGGATATTAGAAATACCTAGGTATAAGATCAATTTATATTTCAATATCTCTTCTGGGAGGAAGACCAGGAAATTCCTCAGGAAACACTTTAGTGAATCCCCTCATAATAGGAAGGTCTTCAGGGATGGATTCTTCCTTAGACTCAATAATCTGAGTAATATATGAATTCTCATAGGGCATTAATATCCACACTTGAGATGATGGTGCTAAAAAAGAATCATCCTCCTCCTTTCACTTGCATTGAATCAGGGGTTGATTCTCCAAATGGAGAGTGATTTCCCTCTCACGGAAATTTATGTTGGATCAATATAGGGAATGCCAATCCATACCCTGAATTACATCAAATTTCAAAGAAGGATGTATGACAAGGTAATCCACGATGTTCAGTCTACAAATTGTGATAGGGGAGGAGTTATATTCATGGGATGTAACGATTTTCCCATTTATCATTCTCACTGACCTATCTACATCCATGATTTTTGGTGGTGTTGGGATTATTATCCTAAACATTCGAAATATAAAAGAATAATTATAACTTGAATCAAAATGTGCATCCTCTATTCTTGAATGAATAACTAGCATACATATCACAACTTTTTTTTTTTTGGGATTTGTTTCAGTATTAGTGATGAGAAAAGTCTTTCCCTTTCTTCCTTAGAGGTTTTTGGTTGCCTCAAAAAACCCTTATATTAGGGAACTTGTTTGAAATGTGACCTAGATATTTGATGCTGAAGTAATGAATAATGTGTTGAGGTTTGAACGGAGTGTTCCTCTCCTCTATCATAGTATTATATTTTTCTTATCAGAAATTGATGGTCGGGTGCCCTTATCCTCCACACATAAAGCATTTCCTCATCCCCTTCAAGAGATTTTTTGAGGAACTTCTTTCCGCACCTTTGGAATGTAGGGAGCTGTAATTTCATAGAACCATTAGATTTATCCATAAAACCACCATAATTAAATTTCAATTTCCCCTTATTATCCCCATGATACCCTTATGATTCTCCAATCTCCATTTCAACTTTGAGGGAACATCGGACAATTTCTTCATAGCTGTCAAAGTCACAGATCACTAGGGATTTATATAGGGTAGGTTTTATCCCACCAAAGAAGCAGTAAAACATGAATTTGGGGGTAATGGAAAAGTAGGATGTGTATCATGAAAACCTTTTGAAGTTTACCTCATATGCTATGATTTATTCATCATCTTTCTGATTGATGTAAATGAAGTCCCTTTCCAACTAAATATGGAGGGTGCACAGAAAATATTTATCAATTTGTTTTTTATATAAATCATTCCATTCCAAAGGCTCAATATATTCCTTAGGATTCTTAATTTTGATCAATGTCCACCATTTATCAGCTTGACCCTACATACGATAAGCATCCAGAAGAACCATCTCTTGTTCATAACATTGAAGGATGGAGAAGTTTTTTCAATGGAGTTTATCTATTATTCGGTGACTGAGGGATAATTTTATCCATTAAAATTAGGAGGCATTTGTATCAAGAATGTCTCGATTGTAGCTTCTTATTTCATGGGGGGGGGGGGTGGACATTCCTCTTGACCCATGTTTCTATTCAAAACACGAGTTAACTGAGACATTATAGTGACAAAGTTTGTGATTCCCGCTCCCATTGAATTGAGCATCTCATTAGAAGAGTAATCACATCTATTTTCACATTGTTAGTTAGCCTGATTCCTCCTATTACCATCAATAGGATAGATTAAAAGGAATGTTAGTTGTAGCACATAAAGGAGAATCCAAATAAAAAAGGTGTAACTTATAAATAACTTTTATTTTATTATCTTATGAATTTATAGGCTTCAATATATGTTATCCATGATCTACATCCCAACATATATTCTTAGGTGACATTTTTTATTCCCCAAATAATGGTTCATACTAAGCTTATGAATATTGCAAAGAATATCCCCCAATATTGTTGAACTAAGTGTGCAACAAGGCCCATTGTCATGCACCCGTTTCTATTTGAGTCAAGCTCAAAGCATTGTTTTCGGGTTTTACCCATATATACATTTCCACTAGAGCCACCTCTACTTGTTTATATCCAGATGGGGATGTTTTTTATCGATAATCAAACTACTATGTAATCACCAAAATTTATGTATGTTTTTATTATATTTAGTCTTATCCCTAAGGCTTTCACTAGGTTTTTCTAATCCTAATCACAAAAATAACTAAACCTATCCCCTAATACCAACTATAACAACCCTTCTCTTTATTACATGCTTAAGCATTATTTATTACATAAAATTTCACTAAAAACTACTCTAAGGATCAATATGTATAGTTTATTGGGAAATTTGGAGCATTACATTACAAATTGAAACATAAAACACAATGTTTTTTAAAACAACTTTTACATGACCACAACATTCCTTCGTACTTAAAATTTCATGGGATAACCAGAGGACATTAATAGGAAAAGGGTGAGCTATAAAGCCTAGTAAGGGAGTATAAATGATATAACATGAATAATACTATACATATTATGAAATAGGTATATCAATGGAACATAAGAGAAAAATGAATATAAAGGCATGATATAGCATGATTACCATAACATGGAGATGTGGAAACAACATTTAACATGATATTATCATGATCCAAACCTCCTTGCACATAGATCATGAATAAAATCTCATTAAACATGAATTTTCATGAGTCAAAAACCATTTCACATGACATATCTTGATACTATTCTTTACCCAATGGATTCGATTGCTATTATGGCACATAGTTTATAAACATTTCATTTCATGCATAAGTGTGTACCATGGATCCCGCAACATGGATTCATTAGACATCATTATTTATTCCATGAATAAAATATTTAGAATATATAAATGTAATTATTAAAATAAAAAAGTACATTTTAATATATTAGAATACCCTTGATAGAAAAATGAGTATGTTATTCACTTACACGATGATTTTGGCATAGGAAATGTTGGGGTATCTTCGGCAGCATAACGACGTCAATTAGAAATCATAAAATGGGTTAATGAAAGATAAAGGGGTCCATAAGAATTTATAAATGAAATTTAAAGTAAGGGGGTCATGTGAAATAATATCCCACCATATTTAATGGAATTTAGATGAATAATATAAAATAATTTCTAGAATGTAAATGTGTAGAGAGAAATCCCTTACAGAATTTCGGTATGGTAATAGGTCTGCATTGGAGGCATTAATTAGAGAGAAAGGGGTTTATAATCATTAATAAATATTTAGTCAATTATAGGGGAGTTTAGAAATTATACCCCAAAATTTTTAATTGAATATAAAAGGTAATAACAATATAAGGAAACATGGGCATAAATAAGGAAGGAAAGTTAGGATCCCTTACATGGGAGTGTGAAATCAAAGGTCTAGGAGTGGCTTGAGAGAGGCTTCATGGGAGCCTGGTTCACCTTGGTAGGATTCTATAGATAGGAGGGAATAGGTTGGTCTATAAAAAAATGTTTTTAATGAATATGAATTGTATATTGAGAGGGTTTATATAGGAAAAGAGATGGAATTATTTATTATTTAGGTTTTGGACACTACACATTAGGCTAATCAAAACCACAAACCATCCCATAGTTTTTTCCAATGGTTTTTTCCAAAGTTGATTTGAAAAAAATATTTTATATGTAAAATGGCCGAACATATTAAAATATTAGGATTGCTTATGTGGATGTGAGTCACACTCCCAAGGAAATCATTTTAAAAAGCTAAAATATTTTATATGTCTTGCAGGGTCCACTAAGGAAACATAAAATTAATCAAACATACATTAAAATCAAATTATATTAGAGGTAAAACATATATTAGATTAATATAACTTTTATAGTATTTTATTACATCACTGTTGAGTCATTATGTTATCATAAAACACATTATATATTTAAACAGTATTTAATTTTTACCCAAAAAATTCAACTGTCTTAGAAAATTATGAAAAATTCACCGTTATATGATTTCAACATCATGAATCAAAATATAATATTCATTTTATCTAATTAATTTTCTAAATATTTTCATTTTATCTTTTAAAATAGAAACCGACATTTATTGATAATCATGGGTTTTGAAAAAAATAGTTTTCAAACCATAATAAAAATTATAAATGTATTTAAAAAAATAATACTATAATTTATATTTAATAAAACGTGATTTAGTAATAATATTTTGTTAAATTATTAGTTTATTCAAAAATCCATATTTTCATCAAAATAAATTTCTTAATTGAATATTAACTAAAAATACTATTTTCCTTTAAAAACCATTAATAAATTAACAATAACTAAATGAATGTATTTTCTTAATACTAAAAAAGCTAATGCACATAATTATAGTGCTAGGGTTTGGTTACATAACCCCTTATAAAGACCACATAAAACCTATGTTTATGGTGTGAAATGGTGATATACACTTGGGGTGGCTTAGATAACATAAATCGGGTGGTAATCTCTATTAACTTCCTCTTCTCCCGTAGGCGGTTCCATTCAATATTAAATTTTTGAAGCTTGGGATGGGTTTGGTCATGTGAGAATCCCAGAGATTCTACCTCCTTTCGGAGCTCTGAAAAATGGGCTTCGTATGGAACAATTCTACTAGATGTGTTCATCACCTGCATTGTATAAGTAAATTTGATTTGATAAAGCCATATATTTTCTACTAATCATGTGATCACTATTCAATTAATATATTAGAAACAGGAAAAATTATTAATGGTATTTCCTCTATATCCACAATGACTGTTCTAAATGGACATACCATAAGGTGAATCCCATTTTTGTTCCCTAATACAGGAGTTTGATATGTATTGATGAGTAATATACTAACTATGTATTGATTTATTCATTATAATTCAAGATATATATAGTGATTCAGGGATCACATAAATTATTTCCAAATAGAAATCACAACAAAATGTTCTTCATCTAAATTATCAGAGAAATTTTTTTACATTAATTTTCTTTTGGAATTTTTAGTAATGAGACAATGACATATCAAATTATGAATGGTATATAATTAAATAATACACCCATATAAGGGTCCTCATCATAATACTTAAAACCCTAGAACATTTATATCATGATAATATTTGCAAAAACTAAAAAAATATCATTAAATTATTCATCATATTATACTATTTAGAGTAACCAACTATCCATGGAATAATTTCCATATATGTTATCCAAATTGATATAAAAACATTACTATAACCCGGATCCCTATCTGGTAAACCATAGTGAAATAAAAACACCACCACCAATGTATCATCCCAACTAACCTAAGATCCTATATTATATCTTTTTCTCTAAACCTATGTCGAGAAAAAGAACACATGTATGAAAGAGTTTATTCAACATAGAATCTTGAAATTCATTACAAAGACTACCAGTACAGTTACATTTTGTCACATAGTTGTCATAGTCTTCCTAATCAAGGACCCAAAAAAATCCCCCCCATATTTGATGTATTTTAATGTTAATGTATATAGTTACATCATTTTTTCATAATTCTAAATCATTATATATCAATAATATTTTCACATTCTCTATAATCAAAGGATTAGTCTCTTCAATGATTAGTTAAAAAACACATTTTTTATCACTCATAAACATCACTTCATAAATTATAAATTAAAAATCCATTTATAAAATTATCATATATAATACACTTCTTTGTATTGAGGGGAAATAAGGATGTGATCGCATATGAACTATAACGGAAACATAATAGATAACTACTCGTGAAAAAAAATTAAGAAACAGTTAAGGATATGGGTATGAGAGAATATGAAAGATCCTTGAACATATCATTTGGAAAAAAAACCAATATCGAACATTTAGTATAATACATGAGAAATAATAAAATAATTATATTAGAGAAGGAATTAATATTCAAATAACAAGAGAACAATATTCATTACATAGGTTGTCATGCATCAAAACTCGTATATTTTCATGCTAGTAACGTTCCATGGTTCTTTTCCAGTTATTTTAATATCATTACTGACCCAGATGAGAAGCAGGGTAGAGGCCCTTTTCCTAGCCAAGCCAGCAATGATTTCAACATATTTATGAACAGAAAAGGACGTCAGGATCTTGGATATCGTGGAGAAAAATTTACATGGTGTAATAATCAAACGCATGAAAAAAGATCTTGGAGTCGCTTGGACAAATTCTTGGCAAGTATGTGTAAGTATGACAAGATAAAAAGTTTTGTTTTAAATTGCTATTAAAAAATAATAATTACTTATTTTACTATATCTAAAAGTCACAGGAATCAGCTACTCCTATAGTGGATGCAAACTTATGGTCGACGTCTTTGAAGCGGCCAGAACAATATGGTCGTGTTAGAGGTGCAGGGTTTGGGGTGACACCCAGAGTATATTTTAAAAAAACAAACAGATGATAGAGATGAATAAATGAAATGTATGGGTAAAATACTGGAAACTCTTGAAGAATTATTTCAATGGAAGAGAGAGTTTCTAGGAACTTTTATTGGTGGGAAGCTAAGATAAGACACAACTCAGGAACAAACAGTGCGTGAAGATCTCGCCCCACCCCCACCAGTATTGAGGTGAGAATTTCCCCTTAAAGAGATTTCTTAGACCAGGTAATAAATATTCTAATAATTGTTCCCATGAAACGTGAATCAGAAATATACTAATACTTTTCAGGTACTGATCTTCATCATGTTGATAATGACTATGATTTATATCTTCCAACACTCACCTATCACCTTGTAGCAAGGGCTACAGTGTTCACCATCCATACACATATCAAAACAAGATACTAATTCTCCTAATGATCAAAGTTTTTACAGTTTCCACAACAATAAAATAATAATGATTGCGGTTATTATGTTTATAAATTTATGAGAGATGTCTTTTTCTATCAACAAACAACATCCCTAAAGAGGTATTTTCAAAAACAACTACTATTTCATTTAAATTATTTATTAATTAATTATTTATATATTTAAAAGTACTACACTAATTGTCAAAAAACCTCATATTTACAAGAATATATAAATTTGGTCAGTAACAAGTGGTTCATATACATGATGAAATATTTTACACAAATAGAATGTAGATCTGACTTGGGGATGTGTACAATTGGCAGCCATTTTTTAGAGGGGTTAAAGAGATAAAAAGATAAAACATTGTTTTGTGTAAATGTTCATAGGAAATTTTTAATTGTTATTAAATAAAACATCCTTTATCCAATGATTCATTTGTTTAATTTAATAGATGATATGTACCAGCAACATAAAAGAATGATGAACTACTTTTCTTTGGGCTTTGGATAAGAAAAAATATTAAAATATACATAATACCATCACATCCAACCAAAAACATTAGGATTGTGTTTAAACATGAGGAGACTGATAAATTTTTCATTTGAGATGTGTACAAGTCAACCCTGCCTCAATCTGAGGCACGATGTTGTTGGTATCACTCAAAGTGTCTCTCTTTTGTTTAAAATTGATAGAATTTTAAGTGAAAACTGCAATTGACCTACGGAAAACTGACAAATCATATTCATATTGTTTTGATACAATATTATAACCATAAATGGGTAATTTTTGAAATTTATGAGTCAACCCCACCTCAATCTGAGTCACAGTGTGGTCGGTATCACTCCAAGTGTCTCTCTTTTGTTTAAAATGAACAGAATTTTAAGGGAAAACAACAACTGTCATACAGAAAGCTGACCGAACACATTTGGATTGTGTTCATACATTATTATAACTATACATGGGTCATTTTTGACATTTAAGAGTAAATCCTTCCACAATTATTGGCATGTTTTGGATGGTATCACTCAATGTGTCCCTCTTTTGTTTAAAATGGACCGAATTTCAAGTGAAAACAACAACTAACATACGGAAAACCGACCAAACACATTTGGATTGTGTTGATACTTTATGAGAACTATCCAAGGGTCATGTTTGACGTTTAAGAGTCAACCTCACCTCAATATGAGGAATAGTGTGATCGTTATCACTCAAAGTGTCTCACTTTTGTTTAAAATGGACAAAATTTTAAGTGAAAACAACAACTTAAGTATCGAAAACCAACCAAACACATTCAGATTGTGGGGAAACTTTATGATAACAATACATGGGTAATTGTTGACATGTATGAGTCTACCTTACCTCAATCCGAGCCACGGTGTGGCCTATATCTCTAAAAGTGTCTCTATTTTGTTTAATATGGACAAAATTTAAAGTGAAAACAACAACTAATGTACAGAAAACTGAACAAAAGAATTATGATTGTGTTTATACTTTAGGATAATAATACATGGTTAATTATTGAGGTTTAAAAGTCAACCCCACCTCAAACTGAAGCACAATGTGGCTGGTATCACTCAATGTGTCTCTCTTTTGTTTAAAATGGACAGAAGTTTAAGTGAAAACCACTACTGACGTATGGAAAAACAACCAAATGCATTCTGAATGTGTTGATACTTTATTAGAATAGTCAATGGGTTGTGTGTGATGTTTATGAGTCAACCCCACCTCAATTTGAGGTATTCTGTGGCTGGTATCACTCAATCTGTCTCTCTTTTGTTTCAAATGGACAGAATTTTAAGTGAAAACAAAAACTAACGTTGAGAAAATAGACCAAACTCATATAGATAGTGGTGATACTTTAGGATAACATTCCATGGGTCTTGTGTGATGTCTATGAGTAAACCTATCCTCAATATGAGGCATGGTGTGGTTGGTATCACTCAAATTATTTCACTTTTGTTTAAAATGGAATATATTTTAAGTGAAAGAAACAACTGCCATAAGGAAAACCAACAAAATGAATTCAGATTGTGTTTTTACATTAGGATAATTATTCATGGGTCATGTGCGACATGTAAGAGTCATCCCTACCTCAATCTGATGCATGGTGTGTCCATTATCACTCAAAGTGTTTCCCTTTTGTTTAAAATGGACCGAATTTTATGTGAAAACAATAAGTAACGTACAAAAAACCGACCTAACACATTTTGATTGTGTTGATATATTTAGAGAATGATACATGTGTAAATTTTGACATGTATGAGTCAACCCCACCTCAATCTGAGGCATGGTGTGGCCGCTATCACTCAAAGTGTCACTCTTTTGTTTAAAATGGACAGAATTTTAAGTGAAACCAACAACTAACATATGGAAAACCAACCAAACACATTCAGAATGTGTTGATAAATTATGAGAACAATAAATGGGATATTTGTGTTGATTAAAAGTCAACCCCACCTCAATATGAGGCACGATGTGGCTGGTATCACTCAAAGTGTCTCTCTTTTGTTTAAAATGGACGGAATTGTAAGTGAAAACAACAACTGATGTATGTAAAACAAAACAACACATCCATATTTTGATGATACTTTATGAGAATGATCAATGGGTCATGTGTGACATTTACGAGTCAACTCTGACTCATTATAAGGCATGGTGTGGCCGGTATCATCCCAAGTGTCTCTCTTTTATTTAAAATGGACAAAATTTTAAGTGAAAACAACAAATGACGCACGGAAAACCATCCGAATGCTTACAGATTGTGCTGATACAATAGGAGAATGATCCATGGGTCATGTGTGACGAGTATGATTCAACCCACCTCAATATGAGGCTTTATGTGTCTGGTATCACTCAATGTATCTCTCTTTTGTTTAAAATGGAATGAATTTTAAGTGTAAACGACTGCTCGTGTATGAAAAACTAACCGAACGCATTTGGATTATGTTGATACTTAAAGAGAATGATCCATGGGTCATTTGTAACATGTAAAAGTCAACCCCACTTCAATTTGAGGCCTAGTGTGGATAGTATCACTCAAAGTGTCTCTCTTTTGTTTAAAATTGACAGAATTTTATGTGAAAACAACAACTGACTTACGAAAATCCCCCTTCCTACCATAAACACCAAAAGCATTCATTTTTCATAAATAATAACATAGTATTGAAATAAAAACTATTAGAAATCCATTTTTAAAATATGAATGATATTAAAATCCATGATATCCATTCCATTAAAACCATTAAAGCCCCACCCCTTGGACACCACCCCACCACCCTGGACACCACCCCACCTCCTCTAGACATCCCCCTAGACAGCCCCCCTGGTACCCCCAACCCCATAGATTCCCCCACCCCCTAGACCCCCACCCTCCTAGATACCACCCCATAACCCCCATGGGCAGCCACCCCCACCCCCATGGACAGCCACCCCCACCCCTTGGGAACCACCCCACCCCCTTGGACATCCCCCAACACCATGGACCCCCACCCCCTGGAAACCACACCACTACCTGGACACCCCCGCCCCCTAGACACCCCCAACCCCTTGACACCCTCACCCCCTGGAAAGATCCCCATCCCCCTGGACACCCCCCACCACCACCCTGGACATCCCCCTCCCCCACCCAACCCCCTAGAGACCCCCATAACCCCCTGGATAGCCCCCACCCCCTGTATGGCCCCCACCCATATTAGACACCACCCCACCACCTACAGACCCCCACCCCCATGGACAGCCATACCAAACCCCCCTAGACAACACCCAACCCCCTTGAACAGACCCCCAACCTCTTAGACCGCCCCCACACCCCTTGGACACCACCCCACCCCCTGGACACTGCCCCCCTCCCACCCCCCAAAACACTACCCAACCCCTTGGACACCCCCACCCACTGGACACCCCCAACCCCCTGGACTACCCCCAACCCCCTGGATGACCCCCACCCCATGTATTCGCTCCACCCATCGAGACACCACCTCACCACATGGACACCCCCAGACTCCCCACCCCCAACCCTTCGACACCACCCCACCACTTTGGACACCCCAACCTCCTGGACCCCCCCCCCACCCTCGGACACCACCCCTCCTCCTAGACACCCCTTGGACATGCCCACCCCTTGGAATTCCCCCCCCCCATCCCCCTGGACACCCCAACCCTGGAAAGCCCCCCAACCGCCTAGACACCCAACTCCCCCCACTGCCTTGACACCCCCAAACCCTTGGCTGACCCCCCCCCCCCCCCCCCACCCCACTCCCACCCCCTAGACACCCCCACCCCCATGGACGGCCACCCCCACTCCTTGGACACAACTCCACCCCTTTGGACAGCCCCCCAACCACCAGTAACCCCCCCCCCAGCCTCAGACACCACAACAACCCCTGGACACCCCCACCCCCCTAAACACCCCCACCCCTTGTAAAGCCCCCAACCCCTAGACACCACACCACCCCCTATTGACACCACCATGGATAGCCACCCCCCCCCCCCACCACCATGGACATCCCCCTCTCATCCCCCCAAGACACCCCCATCCCCCACCACCCGACACACCCCAACCCACCTGGACAGCCACCCCAAACCCTTGAACACCCCCAACCCCATGAATTATGAATTTAATTCTTTATGTATTTAATTAACTTATGAATTATGTGTTAATGGTGTATGGCTATAATCATTGTATGGGTATACTTGTTGTATGTGTATTCTTGTTATAATTACCTTATGAATTATGTGTAAGTTTTGTTTGGGTATACTTGTTGATATGCTGATTTTTTTCAAGTCTTGTATGGGTGTGCTACTACAGAATATTATGTTACAGCATGAAGGGAATTTAGCAGCGCTAAAGAAGCACTGATAAACAATCCCTTAATCATCGCTTTTTAGCACTGATAAAGAATCCCTTTATCAGCACATGTTTACCGCTGATAAAGGATATCTTTATCCGTGCATTTTTAGATATGATAAAGGCTCCCTTTATAAGTTTCTTTTTATCACTGGTAAAGGGGACCCCCCTTTATCAACGCTGATCATTACATGGCTTTTATAGCACTATTAAATCCTTTTTGAGTACTGATAATGCCCATTTTTATAGTAGTATAGTCTCCCTAAATTAATAGTATTGGGCTTGCATTCACATTAGGTAAAAAACATACTCACCATAACATAGAATTCATCACATATAGTAAATTATCAATCACATTAATAATAAATACTATTTTTTCCAAGTTGAACAACCATAAAATCTAGTCCTCAATAGGTCCATGCTATTATTCCATAAAGTACAATTTAATGAAACATAAAATTTATATTTCAAAAATCGGATAAGTAGAGGACTAAGAAAAATACATGTATCCAGTCCAAAAGAATCATACATTCAATTAATAAGGATAAATAATAGTTAAAAAAGGAAAAAATTAATGGGGCCCACGCCATTTCCCTATAAAATGTTGAGTTTTTCTCGATAGACATGAATATCATGTCAAATGTTAGATAAATTTAATGTTATATATCTCCACCAAAAATGCATCTTAATAGCAGTAAAACATGACATTAGAGAGAACAAACCCTTCTTGAATATACATTGTCTTTCTGAAGATATGTCATTTCTCATGAAATTCAATATTCTTAAGTGTGCGGCGATAATTGGTAAATAATGCATCTATCTGAAGGATACACTTCTATAAGTTTCTTCTTATGAGCTAGAAATATATCTCTATATATAAATAACACATTATGGTATGCTAACCAGAAAAATGTATCTATACTAAGGAGAAGGTAATCTAATATATTTATTCATTGATTTCATTTCGATGGAACTCATCAATTGAATATCACTGACCATCATTCTCGATATATTCATCCCATCTCATCATCCATGATTCAATCCTCTTACATTGTGATTTACAAAACCCAAAATCTAACTAGTCAAGTGGATCCAATACCCAATATGTTAAATATATATGAATCATGATCACCTTCAAAACCAAGGTATGGCATTCAATCAATGAATATTTTATTGGTCATCATCCCATTACCCTAAGGTGCACGACATGATGCTATGAAAATCATGACTATAAAAAACAACTTATTTATTAGGTAGTCTATAATAGAATTTTTATAGAATTAAAATTTGGATTTTGGTTTCTCCTTTATTATAGAATATGTTTTTTCAAAATTTAGTCAAATAAAATATGAAATTAAATATTATAAATATCTAGTCAATGTTGTTCAATTAAAAAAATCAGGGACCTCTAAATAATTTTTTATAACCATAAACTATAAGAATTAATCATTTAATTCATAATTATTTATAATATTGGGATCTATATCCACATCCATTTAGAATCAAAACATTATTGTGTTTACCACATTTCTTTTGAAAAAATATTTCAATCCTTAATCATTACATGTCATTTTTTCAAAATAAATACCTAAAAATTCCCATGGAATCTACTAACTATAATATTCCTAGGTACCCCTATTGCTGCGTGTAATCACCCCAGTACTCCTGGGCCATGTGTCATCATCATATTCCTCCACAACCCTTCTCTATCTCATTTAACTTACATTCACTCCCTCCCACAACTGCAACACAATTTCCCTCCTAACTCTCTTCCTGCTCGCGATACCCCTCATCTCGAACAAGGGTTCCCGCAGACCATATCCACCAACCATGCTTCCTCCTCTGTGTGCTCTATCACTGACTCCCCCACCTTTGAATGCTTCTCCTTCACCACTGTGTGCTCTACCTTTACCTTGGTGTGCTCTGCCTTCATCTACTCCACCATTGCGTGCTTCACCTCCACCTCTGATCGGCTTCGCCTCCTCTTCCTCTGCGTGCTTCACTTCCTCCAACTATGACAACATTATTTTCCTCCTGACTCTCTTCCCAACTGTGATATCCCTCAACTCGACCTAGGGTTACCACAGACCACATCTTCCAGCCTAACCTCCACCTCCACATGCTCTTCCTTTGGCTCCACTACCTCCACCTGATTCACCTTCACCTCCGACCTCCTAGCTGAATACCTGATCAACATCTCTCCCATTTGTTACTAAAAACTTTCTCAGTATCCCTCCATTACGTTCAACGTTCATCGTCTGTATACATTAATGGGTTATCCTATAGGATAGTTTCTCTTTAAATCACTACAAATCTGATTTTATTTTGGTTCTTCCATTAATAATTCTTCTGCATTGGATCATACATTTTCATCCTGGTTTACTAAAATTAATGAAATACTATTTTCCTGATTATGAGATATCAAACAGGAGCTTGTCATTGACGCTATCATAGAACCTTGTCCTCCCGATCCAATTTTGTTTTCCAAAAATATAAGCCAAGGTCAGTATTTTTTTGGCTCGTTTCTTCTTTAATTTTCCTTGGGTTTGTATTCTCATTTTCCTGTAGGTTATTTGATTGGTCAATTAATTCTCTTTGATTTTCATTGTCCCACTCAGATTATTCATTGACCAAATGCACCAGTCTTGTTATATTCCAGGTAAATAAATTATATAAGTACTTCAACTCACTAACTACAGTTTGGTTTCCTTTAAAGGATTTTGTTCTTCTTAATTCCATATGCAGATTTGTTTTAGTTTTTATATATTATTTAATGTCTATATATAATTTGAGATCGTAGTAGATGATACTTTTCATTGTGAAATTCCTTGGTGTACATTTTTTTATTATGATTTAATATTTTTATCTATTTCTAACATTGCAATTCAGTCAAAATCATATTGATAGATCGATGTTTTCTATCATTGCTGCTCATATTGTAGATCCATTATTGTGATTTTTCAAAATAACGTTGATGTAGTTTTCATTGATTATTAATTATTTTCTTTCTACTTAAAGTTCCTCAGTTGATGTTTTTTATTTAATTTATTCTATTAAAACTGCATTTTATATTAAATATGCATATACTATAAACAATTTATTATATATGAATTATTTGCAAATATATGCAATCTCATATCTAAGACAATATTAGTATTTTATGACTTACAGATTTTGTGATTTTCCATTGATTTGGAATCTCATTTTCCAATAGGTTATTTGATTGGTCAATAATTTTGCTTCAATTTTCATTGTCTCACTTAGACTATTCATTGACTGCTTGCAGTAGTCCTATTATATTCCAGGTAAATCTATTGAATAATTACTTCACCTCACAGACTATATTACTATTTCCTTCAAAGGATGTTGTTCTTCCTAATTCCATAAGCAGGTTTGTTATAGTGTTTCAATATTCTTTGATGTCTGTATATAGTTTGAGATTGTTGGAGATGATAGTTTTTATTATGAAATTCCTTTGTGTACATTTATTTGTGATTATAATTTATTATTTTTATGAATTTCTAACATTGCATGTTTGTCAAAACTATATTTATAGGTCAGTGTTTTATGTCATTGTTACTCATATTATAAATCCATTTCTCTGATTTTTCAAAACAATGTTGATGTAGTTTGCGTTGAAAATTAGTTATTATGTTTCTACTGAAAGGTCCACAGTTGATGCTTTTTTCTTGTATGCAATTCATTTTACTTAAACTGCATTTTATTTTAAATATGAAAATACTATGAACTATTTATTATACATGCATTATTTGGAAATATATACAATCTCGTATTTAAAATATGCAATCAATATCATGAACTATATCTCAATGTGATTGGAAATATTAAATTAATTTAATATGATATAATAATGTAATTATATCATAATTCATTTTCAACTTTACATATTCATTGCATGAAATATATAGATGATACTATAAATTCCCGTCAAAAATATGAATTTTTAGAGGTCATTTCCATATTTTATATGCCTAAAACATACACATCATCTATTATTATCAATTGGTTAATGTTAAAATTATAATTTCTGATTTTTTGATTTTAATTGTCACTAAATTTATTATTAATTCTTATAACTAAATTATAATTGTATAAATACCCATTGTTTTATTTTGATGGTGATGATGTGGTGAAAAATGATATTGTAATGCGTGGAGACTCCACGTCTACTATAATCCATGGCAATAAACTGTATCCCTCTATGAAGGTAACGTTAAAAAAGCAGGCTAAAAAGATGATTGACATTTTTTGATGTTACAACAAGGTAATATTGAATGATTATTTAATTATATTTTATTCTATCTAATAATTTTTTTGGTAACCACATTATGAATACATTCCTATTTACCCATGTGTTATTGCAATAATAATTTTTCATAGGTTTTTATTTACACATAAAAATTTCATATACACTGCACAAATTGATATTGCAGGATGTATGTGAAAAAAGAGAAATGTATATATTGAAATTAATAGAGATTCTTCAATCTATATTAGATAGAAATTGTTTTTTTTTCAGTAAATACATTCCGATTTATATTAATAGATCTCTCTTCCGTATGAAATTTATTATACTGCAACTCTATTTCATTTTAAATTTGTATATACTTTAAATTGTCTATTATACATGCATTGTTTGCATACATATACAATTCTATTTTTAAAATATTCAATCAATACCTGAACTATATCAGTGCCATTTTCTATCTTTTGTTTTCATTATTTGTGTTATTTTAGAATCTATTTTTAAATACTTTTCTATAATGAAATCATGTATTTAAACAGTAATTTATTTTCAAAATATCCATATTCATAGCATGCAATTTTTAGAAAATCCTATAAATTTCTTTTATAAATAGGCATTTTTGGTGGTCATTTCCATATATGTGATCGAAAAGACACGGTTCATTGGTTCTTTTCAATTGGATATTGTTAGCATTTTAATTTCTTATCCTCTAACAAATATTTTATTTTTATTCTTCAAACTACATTCTCTTTAAATAAAACCTTATTGTGTGATTTTCATGGCTGGAATGCAGTGTAATGTGATATTATAATGTGTGAATACAACATGGAATGAACAAACCATAAAAATGACTATAACCTATACAAAGGTATAATTAAAAATGGAGTGTCAAAAAATCAATGATATTTCATAATGCTACAATAAGGTAATATTTACAGATTATTGTTTATCGTATCTTTGATTCAATCATTGAATTTTTATTTTAGATAACCAAAGAATTATATATATTTTATTACAGAGCTTTGAGTTAATCATTTCTTTATCATGAATTTTATTTTGAGTAGTTTTCATTTCATTTTATAAGAGATATTTCAATATATTAGTGTTAAATAGTAATCTTTTGAGGATGTTGAAGCAGTATAAGAGGAGAGCTGAATTTAGCCTCTACTTTTACAGATACCCTACTATTGGAGTAGCGGAATTGAAGGAGGAAACTGGATTTATTAATGACATTCAACTGAAGAGATTTTTTCCATACATGAGTATTTTAATTGAGCTGGTTTTCCCTTGATTTTTTTGGTATGTTTTACCATTTGTTGATTTTATCCATCATGAAATTGTTTCTGTCTGGATATTTCTCCTATGACACTATTCATCTTCTACATTAAAGTATTTCTATAAATCATATTTAATCCTCAGTGTTTCCATATTCAGCAATTTTATTTCTTAATTTCCCTAATTTGAATTATTCATTTCAATTGTTTTTTGTCCAATTTTATTGCAACAATAAGTATCCCTATTTTTTTTATTTCAATATATTGATTATTCATATTAATTATTAACATTGAAATGTAGTATAGTTTTCTTAAAAATAGGCATTAGAACATATCACTGAGTGATCTCTACAATTCTCATTTTAATTATTACAACCACTGTCTTTGGTTTTATTTATCTTTCACATAGTATTTCACTGCACACGTTACTGTTTTCGTGAATGTAGTGGAAATTGAATTCAATTATTTATCCTAAAAAATTAGAAATTCATTTAAATTTAATTTTTCCTTTATTTTTTCAATTATTTTACCGGTGTCTATATTTTATCCACTCCTATTCCATTATCATGCACAACTATTTTCTAATTAAAATTAATTAAATGTTACTATTTGTTATCAAATTTTACTAACACAATTCTCTTATTAAAAAACCCAGTAATCCATTATGCCATGTGTATGCATGGGTGAGTACTAGTATGACATAAAGCTCCCAGGTTGATCCCATGTTTAGGGAATCATTGAAAAATTGGATTCTTTTCTCAATGGGAAGTTAATATACATGACCCTAAAAATATTGTTCATTTAAAATGGAAAAATGTTTAATACTTATTTGGTAGAAAACCTATAAAGGGCGAGCTACATAAAAGATTATTTCTAATCCACTACGCTACCCCTATACTTGTATTTTAGAAATATTAAAAAAAGTAAATAATTTAAAAAACATATAAAACTTATGGTGTCCACTGTATAATCATGGTGAAAGACAATTTATTGGAAATTATTTTTTCTAGGTTGTTGAAATTTATTTTTCCTAAATTTGTTGGGCATCATAATATTTTTAAAACCGGGTCTCAAGATGCGTGAACCCCATTCACGCATCGCCCTGCTTCTGGGATGCGTGAATAGGGTTCAGGCATCTTCCGCCGATTTTGGGATGCGTGAACGCCGTTTGCGCATCCTTTTTATAGTATACGAAGGATGCGCCAACAACGTTCATACATCCCACCATGGTCTTTAATAAAAATGACCCTCACCCCCCCCCCCTTAATTCTTGTTCTGATTGGTATTTTTCTGCAAAGCCCTGCTGAATATCTTTCTCAATAAATTTTTCCTGCGTTTAAGAATGTAAAATTTCAAATTAATATTTAATTTTTTAATTGTGATTATTTATTTCATTTCTATGATTTATTCATTTAATTTTTAATCCGTAGAATTTAATATTTAGGTGTATGGTTTATTTATTTCATAGTATTGATGAAGGATGTGTAAATTAGTTTTGTTCTGTATTATTTAATTTTTGAATGGGTGTTTGTTGTATTTGAATGTTTAAAAAAATTAATCATGTAATGTCTGAAATGTTTTATGAATTAATATTGAATTTTTGGGAAATTGAAGTATGTTATTTTAATATTAAATTAAATTATAATATTTTTACAATAGTTATATATTTTAGAAATTATAGATTACTTTTATGTATTGTATATTAATTTGATTTAAAATTACGTAGAATTATAGTAATTTAATTTACTAATAATTATTATAACCGATAAAGTATAAAATAAATTATGATTTTATTATATTATTATCTATATGTCGTTATTTAATTTGTAATAAATTCATTTTTCATATTGATGACCTATGTGTCATCTCACTTGGTATGTATGGACCAGTGTGTCCTCTTAAAGAAATATTTGTATTTAAGACACCCCTTGACCCCCTCACATGCATGTGAGTAAATTTGTTATTATAATAAAATCACCAAGAGGTGTCCCCAAATAGCGTCCCCAAAGAGGCATCCTCGAAGAGACGTCCTTATAGAGAATCCCTGAAGAGCATCCCCAAAGAGGCGTCCTGGAAGAGATGTCCCCGAAGTGGTGTCCCCGAAGAAGTGATTGAGAATAGATGTTCAAATGGTGGTTGCTAATTTGATAATAGAGACTCTAGAATTCTTCCAGTCATAAGTTTCGTTTAGTTTATCAGATAATGATAAACTAATCGGATGTCTTGAAATCAAGTCATGATTATTTATTGAAAATAATCAAAATTTATGAATCATTATATTATACTCTAATAAACATATAAATTAAAAAATGTCGGTATAAAGTCAATGATGAAAATCTAGTTAAAATAATTTAAAATTTTGATATTGTATATAGTATTTTTGTAATTATTTATTCATAAGTAATTAAAATTTATGAAACCTTATATTAAACCTCTTATAAACCAATTTAACAAATTGGAATATTTATTCAATAATAATTATAATTAATGAAACCGTATATTAAAGCTCTGATAAACCATCGCATTCAAAAAATCAATTATTCAAAACCAATTCAACTAATTAAAAATTTCAATGTGGTATTCAAAATTATTTGAATCAATTTTTATAGGTAATCAGTTCTTCACAACTATAATGCAATGGTGAGGTCATTTATACCAAGCAGGGTTTTAGCTACAGTGTTCCACTTGCTAAATTGGTAAATCTATATAATTGTATGACATTGGATGCAGTACGTAGTAAGATTCATAGTTTATTAAAAATAAGAGCTTATCAATCAATTACTTCAATAAAGTATCAGCAATATCAATATGATGAATAGTTTTGGCACACCGAGAACCATAAACTCAATGATGATGATTGGATGGATTCTTGTCTGTTATTCAGGAAACAACGTAGTAATGGTTTAATGGAATTGTATGTGGTGTTTTCTAATATTGATTGGGTGCAACTAAATACTACAAATCAATGTTTTATGAGCTCTGGAGAAGTCGGTCCTTCAGAACACTCTTATTCATTATCTCCTACTCATATAACTCTTGTTATAGAAGCAAATTATGAAGAAGATGATGAAAATTTGGAAGGAAATGTAGATAACATCCATCTTTGTGCTAATATAGTGAATGAAAGTTTATCTGAAGAAGAAGAATCTAAGGAGTCATCATGAGATGATTTGGGAGAGGGTGATGTGGGTAATAAAGATTATGAAGTTCCTTTGAGAGATAAACATCAACGACATAATTCAGTTAGTAGTACTCATCCATCGGTATTGAGATATTTAGTTGAAGGAATGTATCGTGAACAAATTTTTTATTGGAATGTCATTACAGCGGCTTCTGAGTTCCCTGACATTATATGTAATAAGTCTGCATCAAATGATAATTTCATATATGATGGTTGGGAGTTTGAAAGTAAACTGGTCGTGAAAAATGTGATAAAGAAATACCACATTGAGTGGCATTTCACTTTTGTGGTTGATGAGCCAAAGAAGAAAAAATATGTCATTTATTGTGATAAATATGGGACAGAATGTAAATTTCGATTAAGGTTAATGTTTGCTAAATTTCTTCCAAGTTGGAAGATAACCAAATTAGATGGTCCACACACATGTGTGAACCCAATCTTGTCGCATGATCACTCTTCCCCTAGATGCAGAGTTTATATCAACTGTTATTTGTGAGGTAATACAAACATGTCAGGATGTTCATGTTGCCCTTGTTCAGGAAAGAATTCAATAGTCGTATAACTATAAGTTATCATACAACAAATTTTGGAATGATAAATAGAAGGCCCTTGTAAAAGTGTATGGTGATTTGGGTGAGTCTTATCTGATGTGGACACACTTTATGGAATTGTTGTTGCTCAACAATCAGATTGTTTATTAGTTGGACATTGTTGACTATGTATCCCACACTCACCAAGTTGATCGATCAAGGAAAAAGTTTAGTAGGTTGTTTTTGGAATTCAGGCCATGTATCACTGCCTTTCCCTATTGAAAAAAAATTATTCAGGTAGATGGAACTTTCCTTTATGGCAAGTATACATGTGTTCTACTCATTGATTCCACACAAGATGGTAATCGTGCACCTCTGCCACTTTCTTTTTCAATTGTTGAAAAGGATAATTTTTAATTCTAGAGCTAGTTTTTGGCATGTTTTTGCATTCATGTCAAACAATATAAGGGAGTGTATCTTATATCTAATTTTCATCGAGCAATTATAGAGGCTGTGAATAGTTATGGGGTTTCTAGGATGGATAAAAATTCTTATCATTGTTACTGCATTAGACATATTGCAAGTAATGTGAATAAGAATTTTATAGATGAGGTCATTAAGAAGGAAATCCTCAATTTGGGTAGGTTTTTCTAAACGTATATTTTTTTACAAAATTTAATATTCATTTTAATACATTATTCTCTTGGTCATTCAGCATATGAGCCCCAACAAGAAAGATTTAATAGAAACCTTGATGTTATTTGAATTACAAATTAAGATGTGTATGAATATATGCTGCAAATTTCAAAGGAAAAATTTTCATTATCATATTATGGTGGAAAAAGATATGGCCATATGACCACTAATATAGTGGAGTGCATAAATGGGGTCCTCAAGGGTTTGCGCAAACTCCCGGTCATAGGGTTTGTGCAAGAGGCATTTTATTGATGTGTTCACTACATTGTTGACCGGTCCCAAAAAGCCTACCAGAGGATGGAAAATAAAATTTCTTATACTCAGAATTTACAAAGTGATATTGATCAGATAACGAATGAGTCTTCAAGATGGAGTGTTCTAGGTTTTGACAGGGAAAATAAGAGTTTTTAGGTAAGACAGTGCTATGACCAGGCTACATGTACTAGCGGTCGAGTGTTCGTGGTGATGTTGGATAATAGGTATTGTGATTATCGTAGATTTCAAGCATTGAGATATCCATGTACACATGTTATCACAGCTTTTTCATCAGTAAATATATCATGGGAGCCATATGTTGACCCGGTGTACCACATGAGCACTTTGGTTAAATGTAATAGTGCATCCTGGATACCTATTGGTGACTTCCATTCAATCTCATTGCCTACTAATCACCCGACCATTGTCCCTGAAATTTCGAGGTTTCATATGTTGGTTGTGTTTTCAATTATTAGTTTTTCAATGTAGTTTTTTAAAATATTGGCTTCATACTACCAGGTTGCGGCCCCGAGGAAGACCAAAGTCAACTCTAATAAGGAATGATATGGATTGGCCTCGTCAACGGTGAGGGACAATATGATGCTATATTTTTCACGCATAAGGACATACTCAAAAGAGATGTCCCCAAGTGGCAAGACAGATCTCCACATCACGTCATCCACGATCATGTCTATGTACTGTATCACGAATATTAATATTTTGTTTTGTATGTGGGTGTTCTAGTATTTAATCCTTTTCATTTCAGTTTTTCCCAATTTTTGGAATCTATCATAAAGAATTTTGCGATACTAAATATATTTAAAAAATAAACATTGAATGAAATTTAATATATCATGCTTCTATATATTTAATGTGTGTTTTTCAACACTGTTGATTTATATTAAAAATATCAGAATCAATTCAACATCAGTGAAGATCAATAATACAAGAAAATTATAATTGAAACCTACAATACTTCCCGCATATATTTTCTACCATAGTTTGCTTATTGTAGATTTTTTTTAAATAAAAGTTACCAATTTTTGTAATTCCCTATAAAAAAATAACGATGATATCATTTTTGCAGATGAAAAATTTTTCGTTGCTCAAATCTTAGGATACTCATGTGTCACAGATAGTTTTAGAGGGTCGTATTGTGCCTCCATTAAGTGTTCACAAATCTCACCATTTACATCATCTCGCACCCCCCTCCTCTATTGTTCCCCATCTTCGGCACGCTGGATTCTACGGCATAGAGATGTGTGACTTCACCTTTCTTGATCATCAGCTCATTGTCGCGCATGTAGAGAGATGCAGGCCAAAGACACATTCATTTCATTTGAGAGAGGGGGAGATAACTATTACACTACAGGATGTGTCCATTATGTTGGGCCTCCCCATTGATGATGTCCCTCTAACAGGTCGAGTTAAAGCATATTTTATAGAGCATGTTCATAGTCTACTTGGCATAAAGGTTCAGGATGAGGGCAGGACCATCGTTGGTGGTATATTGTGTATTCCATGGTTAGATCAACACTTCACTGATTTACTAGAGGATGCAAATGAGATCACCTTGCTGCGATTTTCACATGCTTATATTTTGAGGCTGATCGATGGCACACTTTTTGTTGATCACACCACTACTTTTGTGCACCTGATGTATTAATCATTTTTGGATGATTTGGACCAGGCATGGCAGTATAGATTGGGTCTTCTTGTCCTGTATATAAATATAGGGAATTATGAAGTGCATGTCACATCGATAAGATGCAGATCACGGGATGCATGGTTCTTCTACCGATGTGGTTAATGGAGCACATCCCTCATTTAGCTCCACATGCTCATTCTCCATTACCAGCACAAATTGTAGGAGAGGATCCATGTGGACATTGGTATGTTCATCATTCCTTATAATGTCTAACATAATTTTTTAACATTCAATTATCAAATGTAAATATAAAAATTTTATCTACAGGTTGAGTCCTGCACATCGACATTTAGATACCCCCAGACATGATGTTCATGCCTACAGACTTATGTTGGATAGCATTCGACCGCACGATGTTAGTGATTATTATTTATATTATTAAATATTTATTCTTTACTGTACATATAATAATATATTCGTTGATTATTCATTTTTTTAGATTACATAGTTTCCATATACTGATGATATTCTGTAGAGTCTTCCACCGTACTGTACGACGATGCTTGATACTGGCTCCTGCATGGTTCCATTGATTCATTTTCATATAGTCGAGTTGCACTAGACTAATAGAGTCATGAGGCAGTTTAGATTGCATCATCTTGTTCCTAATTCGCCATGTCCATTGGATTCATTTCATTCCCTGAAGATGTTTGGGAAAAGAGATTATTATTAGAAGAGATATCATGATAGATATATTGAGTTATGTGAAAGACAACAAGAGTCCTGGTTGCAAGGTGCAGGGACCGTACCCTTTCAGTTGGTGGACCAGATGGATTATGCATCATGGAAAAGTAGGTCCCCAGTTAGATTTCTGACACGACACGGACGGGGATTTCAGGAGTTTGTATACATTATTTCTTCCACTGTTTATCATATTTTTATTCATATTACATAACAATGGAATTTGTTTTTGCAGGATGCTTGTATCTATCGTCTACTTCAAATGGAGGATCCAGTTGAGAGAGCCGCATTTGAACCAGTATGTTTTCACATCCTTGTCACATCTCTGCTTCCTTCAATGGATGAGATATATCATGTAATTTTCTTTGATCGAGCACATGATGAAGAGGCAGCTGAGCCTCATATAGATGTACCAGGGGTGATGACCCTGATGATCTTCCACAAGAGGAGGGGGTTCAGCTTGATCCTCCTGATGTTTTTGTTCTACATGAGGAGGGTGTTCCACATGATCAGTCAGATGCTCCTCATACTTCTCAAGCACACGCAAAGGAAGATGTAGTCATTGATTGTTTAGAGTTGGATACATTATTACAGCCATTCACTATAGTGCAACCTTCTTCTTCCCATATCAGTGAGAGTTCCAGCCAGCTTCCACCGTCTGACACACATGAATATGTTGATCTGGCTGCTGATGATGATGTGCAGTGTAAGCCAGAGCGCATACAGAGATAGACACGATGTGGACACATCCTGTATAGGCCTGGCTATGGGACAGAGGAACATCCATGATAGAGTAATAGATTAGGTTGATTTTTGATTTATAATACATTTTGTTTGTGTCTTAATATAATCATTAATTGAGTTATATTATTTTTTAATATCTGTATTACTATTATCAAATTATCTAACAATATATATATATATGTATAATAAATAATATGATTAAATGAGAAGTCATTTGATTATAAATCCATGACATTGAAGGGTGCTTCATCCAAAATAACGACCAAGAAAAATGACACCCATAAGAACACATAAAGTAAACATAAACACATATAAAATAAAAAATTATTGACATCCACAGAAGCACAACAAGAGTTGAAGATCAGAAGTGTAAATCTGATGAAAAGAGATAATGAATCATTTTGTTTTCTGAGCATGATTTCAAATGAGTGGTTGTTTACAGATAATGATTGAAGATCTGGTCCTAGTATTGAACACTTTGATCAAATTTCTCTTATTTTCGGAGAATTATTTCAAATGAGTGGTTCTTCATGGATAACATTGATCCCCATGATCAAATATCTCTTGTTTTCTACACCAGTTGAACCCTAGTAGACTTAGATTTTATTATCTAAAGTATCTTTTCAATGTTATCCATGTAACTTCATCCATCCCTCCAAAACATTCATGAAGATATTATTTAGAGGGAGGATAAAAATTTATTGACATATCAACATAAAACAATTTCATTTTGTTTCATAAATCATTGATGAATTATTGTTGATTAAAATAATTGAATGCTACATTTGATCTGTTCTCCATGGTGATACAATCTAGACGATTGATGATTTAGTCCTATAATTGAACCCTTTGATCAAATATCTGTTGTTTTCCGAGCATTATTTAAAATGAGTGGTTATTCATTGATAACATTGAACCCCTTGATCAAATATCTCTTGTTTTCTACACTAGTTGAACCCAAGTAGACATAGAGTTGATTAACTGAAGTATCTTTGCAATGTTATCCATGTGACTTCATCCATCCATCAGAAACAGTCAAGAATATATTCTTTAGAGGGAGGTGAAAAAACTATTGACATATCAACATAAAACAATTTAATTATGTTTCCTGAAGCCTAGAATAATTGTTGTTGATTCAAATAATTGAATGCTACATTTTATCAGTTCTCCTTGATGATACAATCCATAAAATTGAAGATTTGGTCCTAGCATTGAACCCCTTGATCAAATATCTCTTGTTATCCGAGCATGATTTCAAATGAGTGGTTGTTAATGGATAACATTGATCCCCTTGATCAAATATCTCTTATTTTCTACAGCAGTTTAACCGAAGTAGACATAGAGTTGATTAACTGAACTATCATTGCAAATTTATCCATGTGACTTCATCCATCCCTCAGAAACAGTCATGAAGATATTATTTAGAGGGAGGAGAAAAGGTTATTGACATATAAACATAAAACAATTTTATTTTGTTTCTGATAATAGGGAAAACTATTTTCACACATATTGACAATTTATGAAGCGTTCTTCATCTATTGGCAAAAAATACAAAGGGGGATATTGATGAGCCTAATTTTTGCGTTTTTTGTTCAATAAGAATTCAATATGTTATCAAAATATATTGATGAATAAGTTCTTGAAACCTTAAAGAATTATTGTTGATTCAAAGAATTGAAAACATCATTTCATCAAATGAATAACTACCTGAAGCCTTGAAAAGTTGTTGTTGATTCAAATTATTGAATACTATATTTCATCAATTCTCTGTGATGATACAATTCTGACAATTGAGGAGCTGATCTGATGTTCCAATATCTTGTATCCATGAATGATACATTGACTACACCATCATGAAAAAGACCATGTAACACTGAATTTCCTGAGGAGTTGGAAGATAAATCCATTGATCATAAATGAATTATGTTTAAAAACATAAATGATTACTTTTTATGGGATCCTCAAAATCTATGACATGTGTTAAAAGGAGAAAACATCACCCAAAACATTATCTTTCGATTGATTTTACGGTTAGACATTCTTTATTGAAAAAGGATTGTTTTTCTAATATTTGCATTAGGAAATAAAATTGGATAACTATTAAGGATAAGTGAATGAGTTTTTATTTAATTTATATTATTGATCAGTTAATTTATATTTACTATATTTATTAATAAACATTGATATATCACGTTTTTTATTTGGTGTGTACATGTTTTACAAAAAAATTCCATTAGCCTTTCTGTATGATGCATGAACAGGGTTCATGCGTCCTGTATAAACTTAATAATGGATGCATGAAACCCATTCATGAATCTATATGATGGAAGATGAATGAATGGGGTTCACACATCTTGAGACCCATTTCTAAATTTTTGTTAACCCTAACCCATTTAGGACAAAAAACATTCTAAAACCCAGAAAAAAAATATCGCAATTTATTCTTGATAATAAACTTGGAATTCCTTGAACTGGTATAGATAGATATGAGCACAGATGCATGTCCTCAAATTAAATGTTTTTTTACCATTTATCCAGTAAGGATAACCCTCACTTTCGTTGCACCTCCTGCTCCGCCGGGCGTTGTCCCCCTTCCTCCGATGGTCAGCACCCCCTTTCCTGATCCTCCTGCTCAATATCACTATTCTACCTCTGATCAACAACAAGGGGTTTCCTTCAAGTATGTTCATTGTGTATGAAAATAGGATGTGGGTTCTCAACGTCTCCCCAAGATGTCGTCGATGGTCTATCCTGCTGATCATGTCGACGATCGGTTGGTGGTCGAGGGATTTTTTTACTCGTGGGGGCAGGATTCTTCGTTGAGTGTCTCTTCCTTGAGCCAGAAGTCTTACTATGTTTCCACCATTCTCATGACGATTTCATGCTATCGTGGAGCAATGAACTCCATACAATGGGGAGTTTTCATTTCAATCTCTCACATTGGGATATGGATTCTCATTTTGGTTGGGAATCCCCACTGGAAGCGGTATGGATCGCATTACCAAGTCTCCACCTCCCTTTTCAGAGTGAATCCTTCTTGAAGGATATTGGTCACTCTCTCAGGTCCTTTATTTCTGCAAAGGATATAACCATTCGTCTTGAAGAAGTTTCATCAGATCTATTTTGTTTTCGAGATAGATCCTTAGAAACCTCTCCCAGATCATATTTTCCATAGGCTGAAAGACTCGATCCATTGGAACCAAGCTATTGTCTACTTCTCACCTCCAAGACTGTGTTCATCAGGTCGACAACAGGTTCATTCCATAGAGGTTTTTAGGAGACATGCTTCAGGCTTGTCAAGGATATATTCATATGGTCCCTCGGTTTTCAATCATCCACCTTCGAAATAGTGGATTTCTTCCACTAATTAGACGGTAAAGGCCAATGGTTAGAATTCCTATGCCTCATATGATTTGGGCATGGATTCTCGAAGAGATCGTTCTTCATCCATATTTTGGATATATATATTTCTTCTTGCCTCGATATGGTCCCCTTTGAAAATATGATAACCTCCTCTCTTGGACCTGTATTCCACTGGATGGAGCCATATCCGCTTCATATATCCTTGTATGGAAAATATATTGTCTGTTGTTATCTTAATCTAGATGTAGTTGTTTGTGAGTCGGGAACTTATATTTAGGAGTCCTTCTTGGAGCCTCCTCTCCTTGATTTCTCACGTTCCTTACATATGGCTCTTCACACTTTGGAGTGTCCCCCTTCTGCACCCTCCTCCATGTCTGATGCTCAGTGCCAGTCCTCCTACAATCCAGAATCGATAGGTATGCAATCCTTTAATTCTCTCAAGAAGTATTATCCTTCTCTCCTCAAGATAAATGTGGAATATTATTTGAGGAGATCCAGAGATCAATCACATTATGTGGCATGTTATAGCCCCTCACAATTCTCGTTATTGTCTTACAGGATGTGCACTGGATTGCAATCCTGAAACAGAGTTTGGAGTTCATAGTCTCAGTTTAAAGGGGTCATGCAGCCAGTGGAAAAATCCTAGAAATTATTTTTCAAATGATATAATTCCAAATATGGAATTCCCATGGCTTGTGGGCTACTGAAAAAACTGATTTCATCTTCACTCAAATTCATAAGCATGGAAGATCTCTATCTCTAGTTAATAATCTCAATCCCAATTTTTTTTGTAAACTCTCCGATTATGCTAGTCAGATCCATATGTGTGCATTCATGCATTCTAATCTACAAAAAAATCATAAATGGATCTTTTGAAATCAACATGTCACTATAGATATCATATTAGACTCTAATAAAATTGTTTATGGTTAAGTGTAGGTTCTGGGCGTAGCATAAGCACGTTGGTTGGTGTACCCGACTTTAATTTTAGCATTAACAACGAACAATTCGAGATCCATCACGATAATAAAACGCTGAATCTTCGGAATAGAACAAAGAACAGAAAATGAAATAGGTGAGTCCCAGAACCATATGGAGGATCATCATATGTTGTTTATAATTATTTTAATTAAATGACAAGAATTACCTTGATGTAATTTTTTCTTCGTTGATGTCTCCAATCACAATCCGATATGATCTATCATGGGGTTGTAGAATCCAAGTGTAGGATTCCTCTAGCAGTGATTCACACATGCTACACATGTCTATAAATGTCTCCGAAGGGATATTCAGGTGCTAGAGCAAAACAGTCTTCACTTGCGATGTACGCCTTCGATTGCCTTGAGCCGATAGAGGTGGATCTCTCTCTCATATCTTAAGAGTGTTCTTGGTGGAAAAATAATTCTCTCTTGGCTTGAATGCTTTTCAAATCCATTGTGTACATACACTAAAAATGGCTAGGCTAGTGATAAATATATAATTTGGATTTTTAATTACATATAATAATAAAATGAATTAATTATCCGAAAGAACATATTCATTTCATTTAATTCATAGTAATACCTCATGTCTAATAATAACAGTTAACTATTTTTATTGCTTGACATGTGCCTGGAGAATTACACCTAATATTATTTCAATAAATAAATAATATTATTTCACATAAATATCTAGAAAAACTACATAGGGCACATATATATTAATATATATGGAGTGTACTTTTATTTTCCATTTTTCTTAATTTCTTCCACCTCATTTATTAGACCTTGAATATTGTCTATTTATTTCCCAAATAAATATCACTACGTTACTACTAATAAATATATTATTTCACCCACAATATATTATCTCGAATAATTACTGTCGAAATAAATGCAATCTATCATCCTTGACTAATTATTAAACCATGGTCGGGAATAATCTTTATTCAACTTGTTAAATTAATATTTAACTGAGATACTTGGACACACATAGTGTATGACCCTCTAGGCCTCATTCTTAGTGGCATTAGGCGAGGCCTACCTAAAGTTGAAGGTTAAATTCTAGAAACACGCTAAGGCACCCATAAATAATGAAGTTAACGCCTCAATGACGTGTCACCTTTATCGAATGCTTACAATGTAATATAATCTCTTTGTCATGATATCTCGAATCAAGCAGGTTGCATGCTAGTGCCATTAACCCATGTGCTCGATTATTCATTCAATGACATTCTAGAATTTATCTTGCCTATTATTCACAATTACAATGTATTGTTTTAGTCTATATCAATTCCATCAAAGGGATTGAGATATCTACTTCTATTATAAAACAAAAGGGAATAATCATTTTTTGCATTATCTATTAATGCAATATCCCTTGTGATGCACCCAAACTATCCTACCTCACTGTGAATAGAGTTTTGTCGTATTTTTTGTCAATATATCTAAGTATGCGAGTTGTAATACCCATTAATAATAATATTAAAGTCAAAGTACCAATACACACATCCGCAGATAGGAACATCCAATGACATTATGAAATGTGTATTTCCTACTAGCGGGTCTTATGCTTATAATATCCTCCAGGACATTACCAATGGCAGAATCCATGAGAAGGAGCCTCATTGTTTTATGAATCCTCACCCCTAATGGAATGTATTGTTTGTGTCCCTCAAATAACATCTTCTAGTCACAGAAAAAATATTCAAAACAATGTTATAACACTTCACAGTTCTCATCATAGTAGGGATCTACTATGACCCTTTAATGCAACAGTTATCCTTTGGAGAATAACACATGCATTGTCATGAAGAAGAACATTCAAGATGTGATAAGTTATTTATTAATGAATAAGGTAGAAAGTAGATGGTTATAGGCCACCAACTCTAACAGCCTTTCAATTGTACTAGAGACAACTGATGACAACCTTCAACCCACTTGCTCTCACATGATATTATTTGTTTTCCTGAGATAGGCCTTTTTTCATGAGGTTCACCATGTTCTTTTCTGTGGTAACTCTGCTCACTACAACATCACCCTTTTGATAGAAATCTCTCAAGAGGTGATACTTATAGATTATGTGCTTTGTCTGTTGATGTGACCTTGGTTATTTTGAAAGAGCCAATGCTGTAGTATTATCACAATACAATTTCATAGGATATTTACTAATAGGAATCACATGCAGCTCCTGGAAGAAGTTCTGATTCCAGATGGCTTCCTTAGCTGCATCAGAAGCTGCTATATATTCGTAATCTACTGTAGAACCGATGAAAAGTATCTGCTTTGAACTCTTCCAACTCACAACTCCTCCATTGAGACAGAAAACATATCCAGATTGTGACTTCAGATCATTCTTATCAGTTTGAAAACTAGCATCATCGTACCCTCTGATGAAAATCTCCACGTCTCCTCTATACACTAGGAACATATCCTTAGTCCCTCTCAGATACCTAAGGATAGTCTTAACAGTAGTCCAATGTCGTTCTCTGGGATTTTCTTGACATTTGTCTACTATGATCAGTGCATAGACAACTTCGTGCCTGGTACATATAATGGCATACATGATAGATCCTATTGAAAATAATATGATATCTTACTCATTATATCATCCTCTTGTTGTGTCTAAAGACACATTTTCTTAGAAATATGTAGGCCAAGTGACCCTAGAACCAATCCCCTGTTGGATTGTTCCGTACTAAATCTCTTCAGTATCTGGTCAATGTATGTACCATGACTTAGTCCAAGCAGCCTCTTGGATCTATCATGAATGATCTTGATCCCTAGAATGTAGGTTGCTTCACCCAACTCCATTATGGAGAAACACTAGTTCAACTAGTCCGTAACTGAAAGTAAGAATGGTACATCATTTCCAATAAGCAACATGTCATCAATATATACTACTAGGATAACAATCGCATTCACATTAAACCACTTATAGATACATGACTCATATTTGTTCTTAATGAATCCAAATTTCTTTATGGCTTCATCAAATCGAATGGCCCACGACCTGGATTCTTGCTTTAATCCATAAATGTATTTTTTCAAATTACAAACCCGTTTGGCTTTACCTTGTGTCATAAATCCTTCTGGTTGTTTCATATAGACATTTTCATGAAGGTTCCTGTTAAGGAATGTTGTTTTTACATCCATTTTACAAATCATGTAGTCATGGTAAGCTGCTATGGAAAGTATTATTCTTGTAGATTTGAACATGGAAACTAGTTAGAAGGTTTCATCATAGTCATTTCCTTGATGCTACCTAAATCATTTTGCCATTATCCTTGCTTTATATGTGATAAATTGACCGTCCATGTCCAGTTTTCTCTTGAGTATTTATTTTCATCCAACATGCTTCACATCAACTGGCTCATCGACCAGATTCTAGACTTGGTTCTGATACATGGAATCCATCTCAGAATTCATAGCTTTTAGCCATCTTGCAGCTTCTGAGCATTCTACTACTTCCTTGTAGGAGAGAGGTTCATCATTGTCCAACAATAATGAATCACCATCATCGGTGACTAGGAAACCATATCTCTCTGGTTCTCTTACCTCTCTTTAGATCACACACAATACTTGTGTTTCTGGAAGATATTCCATAGGGACTTATGGAACATTTTTCTGGTACTAACTCCTGTGAATCATGAGCATCAACATTTTCGAAGTCAATCATTCTCCCATTATGCTTTTTGAGGATACGCTCCATATTTAGAAATACAGTTTATCTGGTGACAATTAGTTTCTTGTCTTAAGGGTTATATAGGTAATATCCTTTTGTTTTCTTGGGATATCCTATAAAGATACACTTCGTGCCCTATGGGGCTTGTTTGTATCTAGATAAGGCCTTAAAAAATCCTCACATCCCCATACATGTGTGTGTGAAAAAATGGGTTTCTTTCAATTCCTTAACTTGGAGGTAATTCCATTTGCTGCCATATTTTGTACTTGTTTTAATGTGTATGCGGTAGTTTTTAATGCATATCCCAAAAAGGATAATGGAATATCTTTATGAATCATCGTCAACCTCACCATGTCAAACAAGGTATGGATCCTCCTTTCACTAACACCATTCCAATGTGTTGTATAAGGAGGAGTGAGATGAGATAAAATCCAAGACTCCCATATAAGATCGATGAACTCTTGGTTCAGATATTCTTCACCTCGATCTAATCAAACATTCTTTATCTTCTTACCAAGCTGATTCTCTACTTGATTCTTGAATTCCTTAAACTTCTGTAAGGATTTCGACTTATACCACATTAATTATATACATATCCATATCTACTTAAATCATCAGTAAATGTAATGAAGTAAGATTATCCAACTCTAGCTTCTACCTGACATGGTCCACACACATCCATGTGCACCAATCCTAGAAGCTCTGTAGCCCTTTCACCCTATCCACCAAAAGGTGGCATAGACATTTTACCTTGTAAACAAGTGTGACATCTATCAAGTGATTTTAGCTCAGTAGAGTATAAATATCCATCTTGGTAGAGCTTTGTCAAAAACTTCACATTTACATGACTGAGACGGTGATGCCACAACTGGGTGATGTATGAGTCATGGGTGTTTGTTTCGTTATAGATTTCCAACACTTGGTTTTCGTTATTTAATACATACAAACATTTATTTTAAATTCACCATACCATAACATACATTGTTCTTATAAAAGAAGAAACTCTTATTTGAAAACATGAAAATAAATTCGTCCACATCCAAACATGATACAGAAGTTATGTTTTTGGTAACACTAGGAACATAATAACATTTATGTAAAACAAAAATCAGCCCAGTTGGCAATGAGATGTGGTAATCTCCAATGGATAACACAGCTAGCCTCATGCCATTGGTAGCTCTAAGATCCACATATCCTCTAGCAATATTTCTAAATCTACTTAGTTCCTACATTTGAATACAGATGTGATCCCCAAAAGCTGTATCTTATACCAAATGAGTAGAAATAGAAAAATTCCACTCGATAACGAACACACCTTTAGCGTCCCCATGCTTCTGGGTGCAGTTCCTCTTCCAATTTCATTTCTTGCCACATGAAAAAAATACCACCTCCCATTCTTTTACTTGCCTCTAGATATTCTCATTTTTTATGGGATGGTTCCAGGGGGCCTTAGGCTATTTATAAGTCTTTGGCACATTTTCCTTGTCCTTCCTTTTCTTATTCACCAAAATGATAGCGGGTTCGTCACACCCCATGTCCTTATCTACCTAGGTAATTATGGTCAGAAGATACAATAGACTCTTCTCATTGTTTCTCATTTTATAGTTGATAATAAATCAAGAGAAGGTCTTGGGTGGGGATTATAGGATGAGATCTATACGTAACTCATCCAAAAACATAATCCCAAAGATGTACAAGTGTTCAATGTAGAAAATAAGCTTGACTACATGAGGCCCAGCTAGCACAGACTCTCCAAGATTTGTTGTAAACAATGCATTGGAGATTTCATATCTCTCATGTATCTCATTATCTTGGTAGAGATCCTTATGGTGAGACATCATTCAATACATGTCCATGTTGTAATGTTGCTTCAAGATCTCATTTGACATGGCCGATAGCATGAAACATTGGAAATTTTTGGCATCATCCCTGTGTTTCATTTAGAGAGATAGTTCCTCATCACTGCACTCTTTCCCAGGCACAACTAAAATAAGCTCTTCCAGTACATACAATTTCTTCTCATGGTGAAGGATGACACATAAACACCTCTGCCACTCTAGGAAATTGGGGCCGGTGAGAAGGTTTTCCTTCTCATGTATGTGTTTCAAGAATATTTTTTAATTCATTTTATTTTATTTTCTAAAAAATATGATGAGAAAATGTTTAGAACATTATTATTATAAAACTAAGACAAATAAATAAATTAATACTTATCAGTCTCCCACTATTTTATCGAAATCTAATTTCTCTGACCAATGACTTTGGAATATTCATTTTCCTGAATATTTTAGTGGCAAGGATCCATATTTACCTTTACATTTCACTAACTATGGTTGGTCAAGAAACTTGAAGGGTTTTAGGTAGGCATTCCAAATGCCAACTATATTAACTCATAGCTCCTTGATCTATTGAGTGGACTCCCCAATCCTGAAATCCTTTTATTTTGGATTCCTCAACCATTTTCTCTTGGCCACACCAAGTACTCCCGTCACAGTCAACCCTTGATGCCAAATAAGTCCAGTCAACCCAAAACCTTGAATTAGAATTCTGTGATAATTGAAAGCACCCCAACTAGGGTTGGTCAAACACTTTGAACTATGGTTCAATTCTAACTATGATTTTTGAAGGCTATACTGACTTAATATTTCTTTGAGGGATTTTATCCTTATACATAAATTTCAATTTTATTATCTTTGATTACATGCTTTATGATATTAGGTGGGATATACATAAGTGATTAACCATGTCTAAGATACTATTTTATGTATATTCTAGTCTTATTTTAGTTGCATCTTGAATTCTTGTTTAATTCATTAATTGTTTGATAATGATGACACACCCACAATAAATAAACCATGAAACTGATAGAAATAAAATAAATGGCATGATCATGAGCATGTTCTATTGGTTTTTTATCTAGAATTTGATAAACAAACCCAATACCTAAGTGAGATACACCTTGAATCTTTTGGGTTCATGTTTATTGATTTCCACTTGTCCACCTTTCTATCTCCTTGGATTTGTTTCACCTTGGATCCTAACTTGACACACCTCCACTAGCTTGAGAGGTCCATCCATTACATATGCTTTTGTCTCACATGCATGTGAAGTTTAAAATGGATTTTTATATAAATGAAACCTTAGGCGTGTAGGCCCTACATATTAATGTGGATACGGCTCACACGCCATCATATTTAATTTAAATAAATTAATTAAATGAAATCATTAACATACAATGTTCTTGGTCTATATCATGATCTTCCATGCATGCAACGATATTTATGCATAAATAAAACTATCATTCAATTCATTAATAATTATTGTTTAAGATAAATCATGCTCAAATCAATGAATTGTCTTTAATTAATCAATCCTTTTAAGTTAAACCCTATTTTGAATTTCCTTGAGATTCTCATCCATCATAATTTTAAACAAATAAATTTATTTAAAATAATATTTGTATGTAACTTGAACCTTGGAGGCAACCTAGTGAATTCCTTTTTATAACTACCCAATGAGTAAAAATGAACCCTACGGATATGTTAAATTAAAAAAAAAATATAAAACACTTATCAGATGTAGTGCCTCAGCATTACGCATGAACTATGGTACACGTATCAAGGGTTTGTATAATATAATAAAAAATTTTAATAAATCTTCATAATTTGGATGAGTACATGGTGTGTTTACGACTACACAATGTCTACTTTTGTTCACCATCCATCCGATGTACTCGCCCGAGTTCATGGAATGGAGTTATACTTTGGAAATTATCAGAGTACACAACGTGTTCAATGGGACACACGCCGTGTAGTATCCGTGTTACACAGTTTCCAGCTGGAAAAATAGTGTATGGAATACACGGTCCATCCCTAACCAAAAGTCACTACATGGTATGTTCCATGGGCCACATGGCATGTAATTCAAAAGCTATGTACCACTTGTTCCTTGTCAACACACGAAGTAATAGAGACTTAGATATGTTACATTTACTCTACCTTATTTGGCGGACCAGTCCAATGCATTGAACCTAGTCTACATGGTGTGTACTTCTGAATAGACACCCTGTATTCAGGTTTTGTATGTCCTGGAACGTTTGGAACTTCTGCATGAGATCCTATATTTTATTTTAATCAAAATTAAAAGAAAAAAGCGTTTTTGTATGGTGGATGGGAAACGAGAGAGGAGGAACATATCTCAAGATTCTGATTTATAGAACGATTAATATGAATTAAACTCCTAAATTATTAAATGCATAAATCACCAATGAAAAAAACAATTATAATCCATGATATGACTCCCTCTGATACAATTTATAGGTTCCGGGCGTAGTGGCAGCGCTTTGGTGAGTGTACCCAACATTAATTTTAGCGTTAACAATGATCAATATGAGATCCATCACGATAATAAAATGCTAAATCTTAGAAATAGAATGAAGAACCAAAAATGATAGAGGGGATTCCTATAACCATATATAGGATCATCATATGTTGGTTATAATTAGTTTACATAATTGAAAAGCATTACCTTTATGGAATTCTTTCTTCGTTGATGTCTTTGATCACGATCCAATGTGATCTATCATTGGGTGGTAGAATCCATGTGTAGGATTCCTCCAGTGGTGATCCACAAGTGTTCTATGTAACTCTATATGTCCTCGAAGAGATATCCAGGTGCTAGAATAGATGATCCTTCACTTGTGATGTCAGCCTTTGATCACCTTGATCCTGTGGAGGTGGATCTCTCTCTCGTAGCATGACAATGTTCTTGGTTGAAAAATAATTCTTTCTTGGCATGAGATATTTTCCAAATACATTTTGCACAACCAATCAAAATGGCTTGGCTAATGAAAAATATATAATTGGGTTTTTAAATTACATATAATAATAAAATTAATTAATTACCCAAAAGCATTTATTAATTTCATTAATTCATAGTAAAACCCCATGTCTAATAATAACAGTTGACTACTACTATTACTTGACAAGCGCCCAATGAATTATACCTAATATTATTTAATTAAATAAATAATATTATTTCTCATAAATTTCTAGAAAAACTACAAAGCATGTATATATTAATAAACACTGTGAGTAAGTTTATTTTCAATTTTTCATAATCTCCTCCACCATATTTATTATACCTTTAATAATGACTATTTATTTCTCAAATAAATATCACTGTATTACTCACTAATAAATATATTATTTCACCCAGAATATATTCTCTCGAATAACTAGTGGCTAAATAAATTCAATCAGTCATCCTTGAATAATTATTAAACCACATTCACGAATAATATTTATTAAACTTGTTAAATTAATATTTAATTGAGATACATGGAAACACATTGTGTTTGACCCTCTAGGCCTCTTTTCCAGTGACATTAGGAAGATCCTACCTATAGTCCAAGGTTTTCATCTAAAAACATGCCATGTAACCCATAGAGAATGAATTTAACGCCACAACGACGTGTCGCCTCCTACGAATGCTTACCATGTAATGTAATCCATTTGTCATGATATCTCGAATCAAGTGGGTTTCATGATATTTCCATCAACCCATGTGATTTATTATTCATTTTTTGACTTTTCAGAATTGATCCTTCCAATTCCCCACCATTTCCAAGGATTTATTTTTGCAATATCAATTTTATCAGAGGGCCGGAGATATCTACTTCCATCATGGAACATAAGGGACAAATCCATTCTTGCATTATCTATTAATGAAATATAACTAGTGATGGACCCAATGTATCCTATATCACTGTGAATAGTGTTTCGTCACAGTTTTCATCAATACATCTAAGTATTCAAGTTTTAATACCCATTAATAATAATATTAATGTCTATGGACCAATACAAACGTCCACAGATTGGAACATCCATTTACACTATGAAATGTGGATTTCATATTGGTGGTTCTCGTTCTCATAATATCCTCCTGGACATTACCAAATGGCTCACACAATGAGAAGGTGCCTCAAAGTTTTATGAGTCCTCACCCCTAAAAGCATGTTTTATTTGTGTCCCTCATATAACATCATCTGACCATAAACATAAATTCAAGAATAGTGTAATGGAACTTCTGGTTTCTTATCATTGTAGGAATCTGCTATGACCCTTCAATGCAACAACTATCCTTAGCACATTATCACATACATTTTCTTGCTAAAGAACAATCAATATGGGATAAGGTAATAATTAATGAATAAAGTACAAAGTAGTTGTTTCTAGGCCACCAAATCCAACATTAACGTCATCTCAGGACTTCACACCATCTTTTCCTCCATTATCTATACTAGTTGTGATCCGTAGATAAGGCATGTGATTTGGTGGGATTTGGAGTTTTCTTGACCCGAGGTCCTTACCATGGATTTTATGAGGTGATTTTAATATTGTTGTGGCTTCTAAGTATAAGAATCGGAGGGGTGAGTTCCCACATAGAGCTAGTAGGGATTTTGTTCATATTATGACCCATTGAAGCTTCTCAGATATGGGATTTTATGGTGATTGTTTTATGAGGTGTAACAATCAAAAAGGGTGTTCTTGATCCTAGTTCCATCAAGACAGGTGTCTAGTGATCAACCATGCCATCAGATTGTTTCCTAATGTAAAGGTTTCTCACCTAGTGCATAGACTCTCTGATCATTCACCCCTTATGATCTACCTCTATCTTAGTTAGGATGGAAATTGTTTCTTTAATTTCTCTCAATCATGGGCGGGAAAAATCGGTTATCACCTAGTTGTTCCTGATTCTTGGGAATGAACAATTTAGGTTGTCCCTTGGAAATTTTTTCACTGCATTCTCATACGTCTCAAAGTGGATCTTACCTCGTGGATCAAGAACCAACCTCCACATTTTCCAGAAATGGATATGATCTCGAAGGAAATTTAACATATTAGTCATAGCCTAAAAAATAAAATTAGTGATATGATGTTTGTTGAGGTCTGTATCCCATATTAGAAATGTGGTCTAGTGTGGTCATATTAATTCATTATAAAAGAACCTCAAGGCCTCTATTAGAGAGTACCTTGGGGGTTTGGGTCTACCTCTTTTTTATTTTCCAACAAGGTATCAAAGGGAACCACTTCCCGAGCCCTCCCTTCCATTTTTATTTTTCCCATCTAGGGTTTATCATTATTTCTCCCTTGTGGGGGGGGGGGGAATCGTCCCCCCATGAAGGGATAAATATTTTTTCTACTGCCACCCGTCCGGGCACGTTTCCTATGCGGCCTCCAAGTGCTTTCCTAGCGGATCCCTACTCTCTCTGGCATTGTGCTTCTCCCTTCGGCATTTTCCCTGCACTATTGACCCTACCTCCATCAAAAATTACTTACCCTTCATTTTGATGCAACTCAGCCTCATACGCAATGACGTACTTCGCTGTGAGCCAGCCCTATGCGTGACGGCATCCTCCGATGAAAGTTTTCCTCTCTTGGCGCCTGGGAATTCAGGGACCTACATCAATCTCGATGGCCATCTGTGGACGTTTCTCCTCGAGGTGTCCCTCCCCGAATATGAATCCACTCCTTCCATGATCCTTCACGAATACCATCGTGCCTCTAGATCCCAACGAGATCCAGCCATGACTCTCGTCTCGCTTCTTCCTTCGGCTCCCGACGTACCTCCCATTGTCCGCTCCCATCGGCCCTACACCACCCATCTATTTTACCCAATGATGATTCCCTCCTTCTCTGAAAGCTTTTTCCAGCACCTCCAGTCATTCACCTCTACTCACACAAACCAGGCCCCTTGCGTCCCTCCAGGCCCCCCTTATGAGGGTTTCCTCTCTCAAATCTGGCCAGATCTGCCCGAATCCTGTCCGCCACAAGCTCCTCCAGATCCAGACAAGGCAGTCCCCTTCCAGACTCATATTCCAGATAGGAAACAACACCCTCTGGTGGCCCCCATCCCTGCGTACGCCTCCTCAAGGTGACCCCTCCTCCTGCACTGCTCTCCCAGAAGCCGCCTCCCTTTCCCAGCAAATCCGTTTCTGCAAGCTCCTTCCAGTCTAGAGTGTTGTCTACCCTATCAGTTTTCATGCCTTCGCGTGTCCTCCACCATTGAATATCACCCCAACTGCATTGGATTTAGGCCCTTTAGTACCACTAGATCCCGTAACGATTATGAAGAATCCCCACCTCCCTTCGCTGGCCCTGCAGGTGTGGCTTTCTTACTGCTAGTGTGGCTTTCCCGTCATCTCATTGACTGACCCCACTAGTGCTGAATTCTTGGCGCTCCATCAACCGGCCTAGTCAGTGTGGTTCCCCTATTGCGCCCAAGACATCTTCATCTATCCATCATCTTGAGGGGGATCTATGATCTTAATGGGGATTTACGATCGTCGCTTGTTTCTTTTTTTATTTCTCCTTGTTTTGTAATCAACAGGGGTATATCCAGCTTGAGGGGGAGTGTTTGCAGTCAGTTTATTGGATTTTGTTTTCTTTATATGATCAAGATTGGTACACCTAGCATGGGGGGGGGGGGGTTGGAGTCTGCAACCCATATCATACTTTTGGTCTGTCGTGGTCTTAATTATTGATTATATAAGGACCTCAAGGCCTCCTTTAGGGAGGACCTTCGGGATTAGGACCTACCTCGTTTTATCATTCAACAATGTTCAAGGAT
The DNA here is from genome assembly GCA_963277665.1 of Viscum album. NCBI lineage: Eukaryota > Viridiplantae > Streptophyta > Magnoliopsida > Santalales > Viscaceae > Viscum > Viscum album. Next base: position 1,381,247,851 of record OY728152.1, read on the forward strand.
CTGGAAATCAAGAAGGAAATCATTTCTGACATGGTTCTTCATCAGGAATGGTTTTCCAAAGACCACTCGTGTATCATATGGCTTCGAGAAGGAGATAGGAACATGAAATTTTTTCACACTTTCATAATAGAGAAGTTGATATTTCCCAAGAACCATAGTTTGATAAAAGATTGAAGTTATTTTGATGACAGGGAATTCTTGGGGAGTATGGAAGAATCACAACTCAAATCTCACATAGCTTGTCTTAATCCCATTATGAATGGGAGGATACCCATGGTGATGTAGTGACATTCTTGAATCGATTCCCTCCACTATTTCCAAAATTGTTAACGAAATCATGGAGGCAATTCCATATGGGGAAAAAATCATGAAGGTGATGAGAAGTCTCAATCCTGATAGTGCATCAGATCTGAATGGATTTTCAGGATCCTTTTATAGATCTTTGTGGGACATTGTTAAGCATGACTTGTTTAGGGATAACCATGTCTTTCAGGGGGGGGGGGGTCCCCATTTTTCTTGTGCTACTACGATGGTTCTCATTCATAAGATCTTAGAACCCACCTCTCTTCATCAGAACTATTAACATGTGTACCTTTTCTTACAAGGTACTTGCTAGCTTAATAAATTAAAGACGTTTAGTCTATCATCATCTTTGTATTATTGAGGATCAACATGGTTTAATAAAGGGTTGGATGATTCATGGAGCCATTGCAATGACATAGGATCTAGTTAGAAACATTAATAACAAGGATAGTGGCTGAAATAGGATTTTTAAACTCAACATGTATAAGACATATGATCACATTGCATGGAACATCATCATTAAGGTGCTGTCAAAAATGGGTTTCTCAAAATGGGTTATGTTCCTTATTTTTAAATGTTTGAGTTATTCTTGGTTTCCCATATCTTTTTCAGTGATGACCTATGGTTTCAGTAGAAAACTATGCATGGGTTAACGCAAGGGGACCCACTATCCCTAACTGTCTTCATTTTAGCCCAAGATTATTTTAATAGAAGCATCAATAAGAGCATATCCAATAGTGTCTCTCTTCCCTATTACTATAAGGCCATGTTCATAAGAACCTATCATATTATGTTTGCAGGTGATTCAAATAGATTCTGAAATGATAGAAAGTGACCTGTTAGGAGTATGAATAGGGTCTTGGAAAGCCACTGCAAATGGATAAGCTAGGTTATAAACTAAGGGAAAAGAATCCTATATATTTCTCAACGGTGGACAGGTAGAAGTATAGATGACCAGTGTAGTGTTATGGTTATCCAATAGAAGGGTTTTCTGGTGAATTACCTATGAGATATTGTATTCCCATGAAATCTTTGTATTCAACACTATGATCTGCTTGTGGGAAGGATTATGAGTCATTTCATGAATTTCAATAATTGATTTTTATTTTTGGGGGAGGATCACTTTAGTCAATATTGTGCTCGCTTCTAATCCGATTCATGATCTCTCAGAAATTAGATTTCCGAAATTACTCATTTTCAATATTTATTGCATCATTGGTTATTTTATCTGGGTTGTGAATGCGAATATAAAATAAAACTGTGCCTATTGGAAGATATTGGAAAGATCCATACCAGCTGGAGGCATTAATGTGAAGAATTCCCAAGATACCCTTCATTTCATGCCTGGAAAACATTCATGGGATGTGATTCAGTGTACCTTTATTTGTGGTCATGCAATAGAGGTTTTTGGTCATGGAAAGAGAGACATGATAAGTTCTTTTTGGTATTTGGTTAAGAATCACTAATCATATATCAGGGGATATGGTCATTGTATTGTGTGTAGGGGAGAGATATCTTTCTCATACCACAACTGGGTATGATCTGAGCTTGGGTTTCCAATATGTCTTGCTATGCACATTACCTTTAGGTAGGCTAGGTAGAATCCATTTCTTATTAATGTTGATTTGAACAACAACCAACGATTAATTTTAGATATTATTTATGTTAATGATGATTCAAACCAATGTGTTTTTACACAATCTTCCTCGGGATTTTTGTCAATGAAGGACTATCGCATGCTGCTTACTCCTTCACACTAGCTAGATCCATGGGGTGACATTTTATTTTCAAAGCAAGTTACAGAAATGATAAATTTTCACTTATAGTGGGTAATAAATCATGATTTATCCATGTATTATATTTTCAAAGGGCATGGAATCAATTTATCATCTAGTTATTTGTGATGTGAGGAACGGCGAGAGGAAATCTCAGAGCACTTATTATTTGAAGCGGAGTGGTCACACTTCATCTAGAATTATTTTGACTATTTTATAGGTATTCATTCTAATGAAGAAATGGACATGAACTTCAACAACAGGTGGTTCTAGAGAGTAAATTAGGAATGATCTGAGAGGAAGGTATGGTCTCTAGTTCTTTGTGCGGGATGTTGGTGTTTATGGCATGCAAAAAAAATGTTAGATTTGAGGGAGGTGTGTGCTCAGTGAAGATGTTGGTTCTCAAATTTATAAACCTTCATTTGTATATTACACAGATTATTAAAAACTTTAAAGAAGATCCCCTATTGATACCTTTTCTTGTGGGTACGTCCACTTCCCACTCAATTTATGGTGCTCCATAGGGTAACTAAGTTCACTAAAGTCTGTATGGATCAGGATAAAAGCTCAACATAGATGGTTCATTCTCTTCTTGTTCGATGTGTGGTAGTGGAGTGGTTCATGACCCCAAAGAAAGATTCCTCTTTTCATTCCCAACATTAATTGGGGAAGGAGACTTCCTCAAAGCTGAGTTTATGGCTATGCTCTCAGGTCTCCCATTAAATAGATTGAGGAATTTTTGTCTGATGGCAGTTGAAACTGACTTTTTAATCCTCTATAAATCCCTGAAGAACACTAATGATACCCCATGGCCAATTTCCTATATATTTTGTAGGTGTATGAGCATCATGTGCAACCAAACAAGAATTCTACTTAATTGGCGGGAAGTCAAAAAGGTGGAAGACTATCATTCTTACATATCTAATCTAGACATTGCAGATGATAAAAATGACTATAATATTCTTCCCGAGTGGGTGAATATGATTAGAGGTGATGCTCTCGAGCATCATCACTACAGAAGTCCATAATTGGATTATTTTCTTATCATCTTGCTTCTTACCCTATCTTTTTGGGGCATTCTTGTAATTTTTCCTTTAGAAAATATATACTTATTATTATGATTAAAAAGGTTGAAAATTCAATAATTCCAATCAAAAAATAGTTTAGGTGAAATATGTGAAATGTGAAAAGGTGTAACATTCAAGTGGTTAATTCCTCTACAATAATGGAATCATCATTTTGAGGCTCCGACATTATGATATTCATTTTTTGGATACATCTCATCCCATATTCTAGTCGATGAAATCTACTATGATGATGATGGTATTCATTCTTATACCCTTTCATGAGCCATAGCATAGATGAATTCTTTTTCATTCAAGTGATTCAGAATCGTGAGAAAACTTAACCATACTAAATTCAAATTTTATGTTGATTCATGTAATTTTTTCATTTCCTTAGGTTTATTATGTTATTTTGAAGTGATAATGAAAATTGGAAAATGGTAAAAAATTGATCATGATCATGCATATTTTTTCATTCATCTAAAAAAAGATGTGAAGCATCTAGAATCAGATGTATCTATTATTATATATCAGTAGGTATAGATATGATGATATTATAATAGTGAGTAATTAATATACCATTAAAGTTGAAATATTATTTTCTCAGTCACTCATAGATTTTTGCAGTCCCACCAATGTTTTATGATCTAGCACTACAACATAGTAGAATAAATCTTCACTTCAACAACATCTAGTGTTACATCATATATTTTCATGACTAATTCATGGTCTTAATAATCTTCCTTCTCAACAATGGAATGTTCCAAACATGTTCCACATACTATAATATTCAATATAACGTTTAGAATATTCGTTCAGAGAAGTCCATATTTTTTATAACCAAACCATGTGACCCTAGTACTACCCCCATAATTTTGTGAGGCTTTATTATGTAAGGAATTTATAGTGTAAATAATATTATATGGATTCTATACCCACAAGATTCAATTATATAATCCCCACTTTCTCTTGAGTAGAAATTATTAGTTTCACTTTGGCCAAAATAGAGTCCTAATCTAACCCACCATATTGTAGTGCCATGAATATACGACGTAATATGGGAAACAACATTAATAAGTATACAAAATTAATTTTAGATATAATATCCCATATAAAATTCTCTGAAATTTTTAATGTGACATTAAAACCATTAAGAGATTTGTGGAAAGGATCATAATTTATCTCAGAAGTTGAGATATACAGAGGGATCAAATCACACAATGTGGTTGGATCTTAGAAACTCTTATTTGAGTTATCCCCAGATCATATGATTAGATTATATCCACCATCAGTTGGAGGTTGTACTTGAATAATTTTTATCTTTAATTACTAGTTCTCATATAATAAGTTATACAACTGAGATATGTTAGTGGAAGGGGGAATGAAAATATAATGACTAAGGAAATTGGTTCATACATTCATGCACTATATCAATGACAACTATGATAATGATTTATCCCTAGAAGGGAAAAAAATTGGTCACCAATGAGGTTATTCTAAGATGATTTCCTATTATAACACATATATTTTAATTGAAATTGTATCGTCTATTTTAGAAAAAGATCAATAAAAGAAACTTCTACCTGAGCCTTCCAGAATTAGAACCATCGAGGGATACACATGTAGTTAGAAATAGGTAAGGATAGTTTCAATGATAATATATAAATATTTCGGCCACTAACCATCTCACATTAATGAATGATTTTCATAAAACCATTTAATAACTATTAGGTTTTATTATTGGTCTATATGTATTCATCCACATGTTTTCATTGTGTTGGGAGGATGATAAGTGAATTTTGATTGATAGCCACTTATGATACAAAATGTGCAACGAAAACCTCTTTTTGTGTGGTTTTCACTTAAATAAGGAAGAGTTAAATATGATATCTAGAAGTTGGTACCATAGAAATTATATCCCTTACAGCATCATATAAAAGTATTTGTTCAATAGGTGTTTGGGTGGAATAAATTGTGTCTGACCTCACTAGTGCATTGCCTATCACTATGCCCACAAAATCCTCTTATTGTGGTATGTAGGTTAATTTTTCATAAGGATATGATATCCATGAATCCAGAAATCATGTATATTTATCACCTATAATAGGATATGTAGGGTGTTACTGATATTTTAGGGTCGTCAAATAGACTAAACCTTCTCCGAACATCCCTTGCTGACACTCCCTTCTAGAAACATTGATGTTATATTAATTTGGGTAATTTTTACACTTATGAATGTGGATCTTGATCCAGAATCTATATAAATAAATTCCATTACAATAATCAAGATGAATAATTTAATAAAGAAGTAAGAATGTATAATAATCATTCATCATTATCAAGTGAAGACCTGTTGTCAGGGATTTCCCCTACCCCAACCCTGTGGTTTCCCAGGATGATAATTCCATTGTAGGTGAAGCTAGTTATGTTGGAGGTGGAAGTAGTCCTTCTTGGTCAGTAGTTACTACATACATTTGTTGAAACATTAATGTGGAGTCTTCATTATTTAATATTACATCTAAAGGATCTACTAGATTTACTGTTGTCATAAACCGAATTTTCCAGAAAAAATTTCGGTGATAATTTTTTCTAATCCAACTATATAATCAGGAAAATTGATTAAATAATTTCTTACAATGAAAAAATTTCCTAAATATTAAACTATTTTACTTAACAAAAGGAGGTTCCTTCCTCCTCATCGGTCATGAATTCCCATGATTTTATCATTTCAGTGACCCATCCTAAAAATAATTTTTTTCACTTCAAATAATAGATCAAAATGAAGATAGACTCACGGTAGGATTCCTCATTCAAGGGATTACATTCACAAGATATGTGATTAGGGGTGGTTATAGAACCAATACATATTTTAGAAATCATATGTTTTTATATTTTTTGTAACCCTCCATGGGGGAAATTACATTGCAGTATGGTAAACATAAATTTTGATCCCTTGGATCTCTTTCCTTTGGTGCTCGACTCCTTTATTCCTCACCTAACTGGCTATCTGAAGGAGATTTTTGGGGAAATCCTATTTGAGGTTCATTCTAATGGCAAACAGGATGGGTTAATGATATCTCAATCTAGGGATGGTGGTGTTTTTGGTGGGTTGGATGCTAAGGATCCATGTTCCATTAAAGAGGTCCTGTTTAAAATAGATCTCCCTTCATTCGTTCATTCAAACTCGAAAAGGAAGGTATCTATTACTACATTTTAAGGGTTGAAGGTGGCCATAGAGGTATCTTGTTAGAATTCTATAGACCATATTGTGTATGATGAGATGTCCATGGCTGATCTGGGGGTAGCGGAGGATTGTTATCTTGTGCCTCTCTATCCAACAATAAGGTCATCTAATTGTAGGGTTTCGATGAGATCATGTTTGGACCTCCAATCAAACACAGTTTTCTCACCTAATCGAATTGCTGTTTTGGAGATGTTTCAAGACTGTGAGGAGGTCATGAGAAATCCAATGTTGGAGGAAGAAAATAAGAAGGCCCGACTGACCCTAGTGGGATGTAGAACATTAAATTACTTACACACTAAAGAAGTGATGTCTATCAACTATATTAAGTACATGTGATCTAATTTTGGCTAAAAATACCCAGAATATTCTCATTAATGATTCCCTTTAGGTTCTATACCATGAGGGGCATGGTTATGTGGGAAAAAGTTACTTCATCCAAAATGATTCTCATCATTTACAAGTATCATTAATTACTATTATTGACCATAAAAGTTCAGGTGATTGTATTAATATTTTTGAAAAATGTATGTGGTTTTATGATTCATTGAATTCTAGTCCATTAAATTATTATATATGGGGTTTTATTTTTAAAAGCGGTTTTGAGTTTGAACTTTTTGATGCTATATCATAAAATATTTCAACTAAAGTGATTGTTAGGGATTTTACGTTCTTTTCTACATTTGTTTATGCAAGTTGAGATTCTACTAGTATGAAAGAGTTATGGAGGAAACTTGCAAACATCAATCCACTGAAACTATCATGGTTTTTTGTAGGTGATTTTATTACAATAGAAACCACTCTATAGAATAAATGGGGTATAAAGTAACCATGTATTTCCATAAAGGATTTAGTTTTCTTCTTTTCCTCTAATGGAATTTTAGATATGGCATTCATGGGTTATCATTTCACCTGGTGTTACAATAGGAAGGGATGGAAATCTATTTGGGGATAACAAGATCATTGTTTGGGTAATATACTATACTTGGATTCAATTCCATTTTCATCAGTGATTCATCTTCCCAGAGTCCTATACATCTTCCTTGACCAGTGATTAATACCAAAAGTGGGAGGTATGGTTCATAATGATTTATTTATTCACAAAGCTAGTTGAGGGATGATGGTTTCATGCAAACAGTTCATGACTCTTTGTTCAAGCAGACTGAGGGGATCCCCTTGAATAATTTAAACTTTATACTCAAGCTACTCTGTAATGATCTCCAGGGATGAAATTTGGCAAGAACCAATAGGGATAACTCTTTTGAGGAAATCCAAGAGGACTACGGTCAGTTGGAGATGATGATAGAATAGGTGTGGTAGAATGATATTATTACTATGCTAAATAAAAATAAAAGCTTATTTTTTGAAAAAATTATTAAAATAAATATAGTTTACATGAATTAATAAAGGATTTCAAGTATTACAAGGGCAGGAGAAGTACAACAAATTTTTTGGTTGCTATAAAGGAGAGGAGGGCGTCAATGAAAATAAACCATAAGCTACTAGATGGAACCATCACAATTGATATTGAGGTTGAAGGTAATTTCGAAATAGATCATTTCAATACCATATTGGATGATCCCTAGGATGCTTCTTATATAGGTCTATGTAATGAATCTATTTATGCTAGGTTTTGGGAGTTGATTCCCACTATCATTGAAGGGAAGGATAATGATGATATGGAGACTCTCCCTAATGTAGAGGAGAACAATAATTATGTGTTCAGTATGAAAATGGATAGTACAACATGACTGGATTTGTGTCAAGGGTCCTTCTTCATGAATACTTGGGAGATAATCTGATCTCTAGTTTGGGAGGAAATGTGGTATTTCATCAATGGTTAGTGCTTCTGAGGAATGCATGTACCTACAGAGTGGTTATAGTTCCCAATGTAAATAAGAATGTGTCAATTATTCAATTACTTCTAATATTATTATGAATGATCTTTTAGAGAATTCAATATAGTACCATGGGTCGACAACCCAAATGCACCTTTCAAATAATTTTGTCAGATGAGAAACATGGGTTCATTAAATGGAGGGGTATTCAAGATGGAATTTCCTAAGAGATCTTGGAGGATATAAATATAAAGACACCAGGATTAGAAATTATTATTAATGTAGACATGGATAAAGAGTATGATAGGAGTTGGTGGGGTTATATTATAAAAGTAATTTGGAGGTTTGGTTTTAGATAATGGGCTTGTGGCATTCTCTTCAAATTCTTTACATCTCCATGGATGTCTATATACATTATGAGGAGATACTTTGGCTTCATTGAAATAGTTCATTTTTTGAGGTAGGGTTATTCTCATTCCCCTAACCTTTTTGTGATGGATCAGGATGTGGTCTTGAGGATTATAAAATTATTCTTTTAGGATGAGTCCTTTAGTCCATATATGAATATGTCGGGGGATAGTATTATATCTCATTGGATTTTTACTGATGAAAATCCTTTTTTTATTATGAAAAAAATGTGGACATAGGATGATCTTTGGTAAAATATATATTTATATCTATAATAAGATTAAAACTCATGGTTCTATAGATATTAAAAGAAAAAAATGGCTACAAAATATTTCACTTTTTCCAATTGGGGAATATTTGTTGGTAAAAGTACATTTTTTTTGGTAAAATGTTTTACCATCATATATGTCCCTGCCACTAAACTGTCAGTAAAAACCTTATCGTGAAATGTTTTTGTAAAAGATAAAATCATTATGTTACAATTATAATAATACCAATAGATAATATATATGTTGGTAAAAATGATTAGAAATAAGTTCTAATGATAAATTTTTCTATTGGTAATAATATTACCAACATATAATACTTGTTCATAAATTTCATTTTAATAAAAATTATATATTTCTATTTCTAAAAAAATTCATATTATATTTATAAATTTATCATATATAACACATGTGTTTTAAATATTAAAGAGAAGATGATTTTCACACATATTAAAAATTTAAAATAATAATAATATTATTAATAATGAAATTTAATACAAAATGAATCAATACAAATTTCAACTCCCCACAAGATCTATCACAAACCGCAACCAACCCACAACCCCCCCCCCCCTCAGCATCATCCCATCCATGCTAGCATTAGGACCAGAAACTCATTAATTTCCTAGGACTAACGAGCCAACAACAGCCCATCCATGACAGTGAGGCAACACATCCCATCCATGCATGTAGAAAATCGGATTTTCCCTATAATTTTTTTAATTTTATGGAGTTTTTGTGAGTCTGCAAAAATTTACATTGCATGAATTTGAGGCCCAGAGTGCATGGAATGAATTTATGAACTTTTTTTGAGTACATTCATTAAATACGGGAGTGAAATTTTCTAAATTTTGAACTGTTGCTCGGATTAAATATTTGAGGCCACCGTTGAATCCGCAGCGCTGAGATTTTCTTAAGGGAGGCTTTACATTGGCCGCAGTAGGTTTGGAGAAAAAGTTATGTTTTGCGACTCTTTAAAATAAATGAAATGGAATAATTTTATTATTTTATTTCATATCCTCCAATGGTAAATTAAAGGGGTGGGGCCAGTGATGTTTCAATCCAATAAATAGCTTGACCTGCCAACCCTATGTAATGATGTCGTTGGGGAATTAGGAATCTTCCAAATTGATTAGCCTCAATAAATTACAACAATGTTACATACCCTCCCCATCTTCTATATATATGGAATTTGGGGAGGGGTATCAGTATAGTTTCTCCAAGCAATGTTGTGCTGATGGAGAACAATGATGTCGGACCATTAGAGGGCAGAGCCGAACCCAGCAGGAGGTGAAAGTTGACACTGAATCATGAACCAAAGGATGACGTATGAGTGACATTATTTGGAAATAGTTACGGTAATGTAAAACATGATCCACCATTAGGGGTGGATGCTCTCTATTGGGTTTTCAAGGTGGGGGTCTACTAGTTTTTACTTTTTAAATTTATTCTTCTTCCCTATTCTTGAACAATACAAAGAACGCGGACCAACTAACTAACGAGTTGATCCGCGGTTCATTTATTTTTTCAGGAGGCTGTTGTGGGGTATCATTGAAGGGTCTTAATTAAGGTTTAATTCAAATGACTATTAAACCCCTATCCCACTCATTGTTTATAGATAACGTTGAGGGCACGGGCCTAATGAACCCAGCCTGAACCCTCTGATATCTTGTTATCCTTGAACATTCATGGAAGACCACCAACACAGAGACACTGATTGGATATGTTGGGAATATCGCATCGATGCATTCTGCAAGAGGAGGCCATGAAAAAAAATCCACGATGTTCATTGTAGTGGCTGGCACCAGGCGACCGTGGAGGAGGCATGACACACCGTCGCGCGCCGCCGATGAACAAAGAAGGCCATGACTCATAAGTCGCGGTGACTAGAGGAAGGTAGTCAATACACCATTCAGTCGTGGGTGATAGTGCGGCGCACTGTCACACATCGTTGGAGAGGTCGTTCAGCACACTAGATGACCACGAGTGAACCAGTAGGGGTGGGTGCGCCCCTGGTAGTGTGCCCACATGGCAGTAGGGACATGACCTACATTGGTCTCAGAGGGAGCATGGGCCTGTCAGATCGACCAATGGTGGGTAAATGGGGTGTGTGCCTAGAGGCCCATCATTCGTGGCACAATGGACATGTGGTGCCATGTGGCGCCACGTTGGGTCCACCCTCGCAGACCGAACCGCGGCCCAGCGGGCCGGGTTGACCTGGGTCGGGTTGGACCCAAGTCGGGCCGGTTCAGTCCATGTCGGACCATGCCAAACCAGATCAGGCCAGTCCGACTTAGGCTGACCAAACCTGGACCCAGTACCGACCAGTTACACAAAACGAGCGCTACCTTCTAAACTGGGCGTCCGTTTGAAGATCCATCTGTGGCATTTGGATCCATGGAGTGAGGAGGTCCTGTTGACTTAATCCATGAGTGTTTTGGAGAAACTTGTAGTATGGATGGGTTGGATCACATCTGAATCAAATCGGACCCTCGTCACTGAAATGCCAATAATGTACAGACTGGGAATCTGATTGACACATTGTCTGTTTTGTTAAAACCCTTATGAAACGATGGATCATTGGGTTACTTCTTTGTGATACTTAGTGCTAGTTGAAATATGACTTATGGCGTTGGGAGTGGTTCTACCAAGCGTGATATGTACAGAACCCTGCAACTGGCTGTGACATGATGACTGCAGACCTTTCGACTCAGACTGACTCGACGGCCTAGTGGAGAGTGCCTTTGTGTGACATGGAAAACCCAAGGTGGGAAGAAACATGGTGTGACATGGAAGACCCACATTACTCAACAGAAGAAGTACCTCAGCAAGCCACGAGGGGCAGCGCCACAATGTGATGTGGCAGACCCATGGTGGGGAGTGCCCCTATGTGATATGGATGACCCATGATACTCAATAGGAGGAGTACCTTAGCAGTCCAATGTTAGTGGGAAGTGCCTATGTGTGATGTGTCCGACCCACTGTACTCATTAGAGGAGGAGTTCTCTAGCAGTTGAGTTGTTCAACGTTGTGACTGGGAATGTTACTTGTTCATAGGCCTAAAGAATCTGTGGCAGAAAATCAGTATTCACAGAAATCCTATGTGGGTTAGAATCATAATCATGTTTATCATAGTTGTATACTTGGTTTGAGTTGAGACTCTAATTGAGCCTTTTTAATTGCCTTGTGCTTTTTTATTGATATCATGATTTGTAATTTTCCTTTGGAATTTTGAGATACCTTTGGAGGTCTTGGGGTCCATACTGAGTATCTTTATACTCACCCATACATGAGCTACACACACACACACCTTATTGTGTCTTGTGTAGATAATGAGTAGTTGGGCTGAGGTTTGAGGGATCTAGGACTAGGTGGTACGTGGAGGAGATATGCAGATGTGGAGTGCTGGGGAGGCAATCTATACCTACCCTTTAGGTTGGATCCTCAGAGTATGACTCAGAAGTTGTTTTTCCATTTTTTTTGTGTTTGTACTTTTTAGTTGTACTCATACTTTCAGTTGGACATGTTTTTCGACCCCTATTACTTTCATCACTCCTCTCACTATAACAGTTTACATCACAGTTGCTTCTTGTTGTGTTCTCATACCATGTGTTTGTATAGGTTTAAAAGCAATGCCTTCTCGTTTTATGGAATATGACTTTTGGTGCTAGTTGTCAGCCCCTAGCCTATGGTTGGAGGGCTTGGTGTAGTCACGGCACGGGCCCCAGGGGATGGTTTATAGCAATTCAACACCAGGGTCCAGCGATCACCAGAAACCCATCCATCCATTCCCCAAGACCAAAAATGGATTATTCCTCACTAGAGCATTCCTAATCAAAGAACAAAAAGTGAAGGAATACGTATGTGAAATGTTAAAATATAATGGTTTTATGCTCAATCCATCACCATACTACCAATTTACTTGATGAAAAAAATAACCAGGAGAAATCTAAATCAATGAGTAAACAGATAACGAGAAGAAATTCAAATAATTAAACTAACCTATGGATTTCCATAAATATTTTTTTTGATCTAACGTGAGAATTTATCTAATCTAGATATTCATTAATATGATAGCGATGAACTGCGGGAATGGTTGAAATTAGTTCTGGCTCACGGAGCTCACCATCTTCCTTAGTGGTGAACACATAACCAGCCTTGGCCTCCTGCTCTCATTTTAAGAATCTTCCCAAAATAATAATTTTTTCAATTAAGGGTTCTGATATGACAACATTCTATCCTGACTATGTGATCTGAGTAGTCATTCCCAAATATGTCATCTCCCAATGAGTCTGGTCCCATACAAGAAGTTATCATCCTAGACTTTATATGATATAATCAAATCATACTACACATTTTAGAGTAAATCTTAGATACACCATAGTTGTCCTAGGAGAAAAACCTATCTTGAAGAAATAATCATTACTAATTTATGTATTTTTCCCAAATAAAACAAAAATAAATAGAATTAAGAACTATTAATCGTATAAAATATAAATGATCACTAATTAAATAAGAAATTTAGTCAAAATAAAAATGAAAAAGAGAAAAAAAATTGTACTCACACTTTCCAACCTAAACAACATCACTATGTTTCCCATTATTCCACATTGAATAACTCATCCTGGAGTGAGATATTGAAGAGGAACTCAATCAAGAAAGTGATGCATTCTTAAAATTTGGATTGTAATAATTTTCTGACACAAACAACAATTTAAAGCATTAATATCACCAACATACATACATAATATTACAAATATATTATAAAAATCATAAAAATAATATTTAAACTCAAGAAATAAGATCAGAATCATTTCACAACAAGGTAATTTCCATGAATATTTCCTGAAAAATGAAAAATAATTCATGCCATCATCTCATCATTGAGGATAAAAATAAAATGGATAATTTAAAAACAACTAAAATATCATCAAATATAAGTGCTATATAAAATTATATAAAAACATCGCTACACATCTCCTTTAATATATCTATTTAACGCATGCATATTTATACCAATAACAAACTTAAGAAGTCATTCCTGGATGTTTCATATAAAATAAAAAAACAAGATTAGCCGAAGAAGAAATACTAGCAATCGGTGAGGGAGTGAAGCAGGGAAACCTAGTCTCCTCCAGCCATCCATGTCCCTCTTCTTATCTTGGTATATTTAGCAGATAAATGGACCATCCTAGTGATGGACCTTTCCTGAGCTATTCATACACCAGGGATGATATCCAAATGAAAAACAGCATAGATAAATATCTTGAGCATAATTCATGGTGGGTACTAAATTTCCAACATAAAATCCGCCCATTAAATGTTAAAACATGATTTAATTCCATTGATAGTCAGAAAATAAATACCTTTCTGAAACCATGGATGATCCTTCTTCAAATATTTCCCCAAGAACATCAAGATCGGAGTACTCTTTCTAAGCATTAGAAGTTGATTCAGAGTGTGTTTTATGGAACATGGATTTGATGAATTACTTCCACTATTTCATTGGCCACAGAAGAGGAGGGATTACCTTAGCTGGAAGTATTATAACTATTACAATACAAGTCATGCAATCTCAAAACCCCTTATCCTGGAAAACCACCTATAATTCAAGATGGAATGTGTTATATAATATATATAATGCATGTAGCAAAGGATAAAATATTGAATTATGATTAATTGTTTGTGTTTCTAAAACATCCACTGACATCCCATGACAATAATCAAAAGATTCTTCTTGGATTACAACATCCCAAACACTATTAACTGTTTGTGTAGCTAAAAATGACGATGTGTGTCATATGAAAAATTAAATAGTAGAAGGATCTAGTTTTGAATAATAAATTCTCCTAAAGAAGATAATAAAGAACTATTAAATAAATCCAGGATTCATTCATTCGATAGTCTTATGAAGGGATCCCCAAATTTGATATGGATGATTCAGATGTATCACATGTATAAAATTGATTTGATGGTTGTTTGTTATACATTAATAACTTTTTTCATGGGGTAAAAAATTTATAATTAGATAAAATATTAATGAACATAGATTATAGAATAACCTTAGTATTTGTGAATTTAGAAGGTGTTGTATTTCATAGTCTGTTATCTATTTAGAGGAAATCATTACATCATGGTATCAGTAGGAATGTTTTAAAAGATATTTATTATAGTGACCTTCATGGTCTAAATGGGATTCCCCTAAATGCTTCTTGATTGTGGGAAACGATATGTTTGGGGTGTTTGTAACAACCCTCTCTTTAGGTAGTCGGTGGAATTAGAGAAGTAATTACCGTGTTGATGGGTTATATTTGACTTCCTGCAATAGGAACAAATTATCTACATGTAAGAACTAAATAGTGTTTTTTTCAAGTTCTCAGTCAGTATTTTTTAAATCTAGGGGTTTGGGTGATGATGTAGACTAGGAGGTTGTGTTTTTACAGGTAACAAACACCTCTAGGTACCTAGTGGAGATGTACTGGGAAACAGGTGAAGTCGTGTAATGTGTTGAAATTATGTCAGTAACCAGTAGTTCATGGTAGAATCACATCAATGTGTTTGGGGGGTTTTGTTAATTATAACTACAGTAGTCTTGGGAGCATCCAACATACTAGATTACATGTTTTCTTCCTTAATATAATTCATTATATAGATTTAATCATAGATATTTATCAAATTGAGAGTTATTTTTTGATTAATTGATGTGGAAAATTGGACCATTTACTCATAAAGGGACTAAAAGTCACCAATTATCTATCAACCGATGGTTACTCAATATTCCATTAACAAAAATCCACATGATGACATTAAGTTGATTATGCCTCTATGAAGTAATTATATAATTTATTTAAAATTAATTACTAAGGTTCATAATTAATTTTGGTGACTTTTGATAAACATAAATTCCTCATGGATGATGTTGATGATCACGAGTGATCTAGTGAGCATGGTTGGGAATTTAATTAAATAGTGATAACTCTAGTTTGCGGTCTAAAATTCTACCGCATTATATTTAATTACATGTGCATTATTAAATGATATCTTTGTTAAATGGGTGAGAATGACCTAAAATTGATCCTAGGTGTATTTTTTTATGTGGAATGATAAATGTTGTCAATGAAGCTGATAGTGGTTCCTCTAAGATTGTTAGGTTGATTATGAATGCATTGTGTGTAATTTTACCGATTTGAATATCATTGATAAATTGTGACTGAAGAGAAAAAATCTCAAGTGACCATGAGAGGTCATATTAAAGGGTTTAATATATTTCACTAGATCATTATACCAAGTGATAAACATGAGAGAGGATAATTATTGATCAATATAGTGATTTGTATACTAACCATGGATTCTTTTCAGTGGGGATTAGAACAATTGATAGGGACTTTGGGTGGTCTTGCATGATTCTGAATGTGGATCTATCTATCAAGATTATCTCATAGTAATAGCCACACAATGATTAGTTCATTTGTTATGGTTAGATTATTTAATGGGTTTTCAGAGAGATTTATGTCTATGTTACCATGATGGAAGTGATATGGGAGATGGTTAAAGGATTCTGACATAAAGAAGTGGTGTTCATATAGGATTATAACAGATGACCTATCGATGATTGAATATAACATGATTGTGAGATGATAGGTCAATGTATCAACTATCAAACATGGGATTTTGGGTTTAAGGGGTTTACACAATTAGAAAAGTGAGATCTTAGAGAAAGAGATAATCCATGGATGACTAAGCCTGCTAAGGGTATCAGTTCCCTTGACATGTTCTATTGTCAAACTTCCTAGACATGGGATAAAGAAGGTGAAATTTAGGATAATCATTTCATGAGTTTTGGTGGGTGATTAGTTGAAATATATGATTGGGCATGTTTTTCCATGTGATGACATATATTTTTGGCACACCTGATTAATGTATAACTCTAGTTTAGTCTATGAGAATGGTGACCAAACCAATGATTTAAAACATACATATTCATCTAAACAACATTATCTGTGAATATATTTTTCATTTTTTTATCAATCATTGGCACTATTACATGAATAACATCATCTCCAAGATAAAAATACACTCAACTAATATCATAATGAGTTTTTTCAGATAATTCCTCAATTTATATGCCTAATCAAAAGGATAATCATCACACAATCTATATTTCAATAAACCGACCATCCATCTGAAGTGTTATCTATGATTCCAGAAAACACATACTTGCATAAAAATACTATATAAAATACTGATTCCTAAGTTACTATGCCTAGCCAAAACCCACCATAAACCTAAAACAAAATCCATTAATCAGAATCTATCAAATCGTTCTGAAACTGTCCTTACATATTTCTAATGGAAAATTGATTTCTAAATTAAACCTAGTCTCTAATCCAAAGGAATGCCTCAAATGTAACATTTTCAAGTAACTAGTATTGTATAAATTTTCATTATTAGGTACAATTAATTACTACTCTATTGAATGTTTATTCTAGGAATTAGTAATTAATTTTTTAATGATATTATAATTGATTAAAACCATTTGGTTTCAATTTTATATGACTTATAAAAACATATCTCACTCATTTAAAAAGTAATTGCCTAAGAAAAATATGGACCCACCACTATGTTATTTTTGATCTCCCTAACCAAAGGCCCTAGGAGATTTGTCAATTTTGTCAGTAACTGAAGGTCTAAAACATATATTTAAAACTCAAAAGGGGCCAGACAAAAAATAATAGATAGGTTGTTGTGATTTTTTTACAATGACCCAGTAATTGATTAAAAAAACTCAAAAATCAATTATATGAACATTTATATCAAAATAAATTGAAAATATAGTCAGTCAACATTTAATTCAATTTGTTTTGAATAATTTTAATAATCAAACATTTGGACACAAAAAATGGAAATGAAAATCATAAAAAATGTATAGATGATCTATGATTTGGATTATAATGGAATTTTTTTTTACTAGCTTGGACCATTTTGAAGATACAACTATTTTGAAAAAAAATTTGAAACATAGATGTCAATCTATCAACATGTGAATAGAATTAGGTCCTAAATTGAACAGTTTGCGTTAGATGAATTATTAATTTTTTTTGTCAAAATCAATCGCAACTAGAGAACATCAAATTCCTCGATAAACCTGCCCAACCCTAAAACATAGCTGTTACTAGTTTACATAATCTATGAAAACCTTCTCATGAGAATAATTACCTAAAATTAAAGTGGAGTAGGTGGATAAGATAAAGGGAAAGAAAAAAATAACCCACATAGGTTCATATTTCATACCATTTTCCCCGTCTATTTTTATTTGTCCTCAGTGCCGGTGGGGGGTCGATCAGCTGGCTGGTATTTCACTGGCTGAAAAGTCACTCAGTTAAGATTATAGTGGGGGGAGGGGGGATCAGGAACATGTGGTGGGAAAAGGGTGTTGAGGAGGATATTATCTGATGAATGAAAAGGAAGTGGAGAAATTCATATAAGGTATTTAGAATGATAATATATTTTTGGAATTTTGGGAATATATTTATTAACATAAATAATTATTATTTTATGTGTATTTTATTCATTCATATCAAATGATTCTAGAATTTATTTTAATTATTTATTATAGATTTAATTTTTTATAGACTCTAAAGAAATAACTTTTTATATTATGGATTATTTATCCACCTAAAATTATTTCGAATATGTTTAAAATTTATTGATGATATAGGATGGATAATTTTAAAATATAAGATTCATAAATTTAAACAATTATCAATAATATATATATATATTAATTTCAAAAATATTTTATATTATATATACTTTAATCTAGTTTTTAAGTATATATTTTAATTGATGAATGATGTGATGGTTCTAAGTATTTAATAAATATTTTTTCAGCTTTTTGTAAAAATATTATTTTTATTGAGTAATTTACGATGACATATTAATTTAATGGTAAAATATTGTTTGTTAATACTAATTAAAAAATATATATGTATCTATTGAAAATATATTTTTCAATGTTAGTATCATAAAATAATATATTTAATTGTTGGTAAAAAATGTGTTGGTATTAAATGTTTACCATCAACATATTTATTTGTTAGAAAAAATCATTTTTGTAATTAAAACAAAAAAAAATATTTGATGGAATTGCATGTTTTAACCAAGAGATATAATATCTGTCATTAAATTTATATTAGTATAGATAAATGTTTTTGTAGAGTAGGCATGCAAGAGGGGAAGATTCCATTAATTTTTTTGGTTATACCATATAAAATAGAAGAATCAAGAACAACATGATTGAATAGAAATTGAAAAATATTAAAATTCACACCTATAATTGGAAATATATTTTCCTTTCTTTTGGTGCATGCACAAGACTGAGACAAATCCTACTGTCATCAATTTTGATGAATGTGTTGTCAATTATCAAGTCTCCAAGAGGCACCATTAATCTTCTAAAACAAATTATGTCCATGTTTATATAGAATTTTAATGATACTAAAAAGTAACATTTTAGGGGATGGAATAGAATATAATTACCTATTGATGAAGGGTGCATCAATCTATGTAATATTTCAGAAGTCATATAGGAAATTAAATCTAAATTGGAATGGAAAATCATCATAGGAAAGATATTATGGGTGATGTTTATGAGGCACATGTATGGAGAAATCTAGGAGGAATGGACTTCTAGCATGAGGAATCCATCAAAACATTATAGAACCATGATAAAGAGTTTTATTATATTTAAGGATAATGTTAGATGGGTGGTGGAGCATGGTGAGATCATGTTCTCAAAAGACAATTGGAGTTGTGGCATCTTGTCTTTCCCAGTTAATCCAATAATATATTTTACGGTCAGAGAATACATTGGATACCAAGTCCTTATCCAAAAAAATCGCAAAAACATTAAATGAAGGTTTGTGATAATATTTCAGTATGTGAATATTAGGATATATGTGTCCAACCTATCTCATCCTCTTGGTCCTTCAACAAAAGAGTTCTATAGGAGGTATTACTTGTGAGCAGTGTTAATGAAGACTGGGTGAGTTTCCTTTCGTGAAATTATATATTGATGAGGAAGAATATACAAATATAGAGGTTTTTAGATAGGGATCAGATGATAGAGGATAATATTTATATGAAAGGTGTATCATTGGCTTCTCGATGCGGGTGGTGTGCCACACCAAGACATGAATCCATTTTGAATTTTTCTTTCTTGCAAGACGTGGAAATAGATATATGTTGTTATATTGGAAGCTTCACATGAGTTACAAGATGTAGTAAGTCTATGGTGTATGTTATAGCATCCTGTTATCAGGGGAATAATGTTATCATTGAGGAGGCCAAGGTGAGGAGTATGATCTTCAATGTTTCTTGGGGGGTCATTTGGGAAGCATGCAAACAAGAGAGAGAGATATGATAGATTTTATTCCAAATATTTCTTTTTTAGGATTATATAAGAACAATGGTGGCTATGTTCAGCATCCTCTAGTCTTGACTCCATGCCTAGATGTCTCTTAGGTTGCTCATTTCGAAGTAAATTTTATCAATAGAGGAAAATACAAGGATCAAAAGGGTTGTCTGGGTATGTGGGAATCCCCCTCTACTATCCTGAAATTCAATCATGATGGTTCTTGTGTTTCAGGATCCATTAGAGACATTGGTCCTGTTAGAAATGTATGAGGATCGAGAATTTTGTGTTTTAGTGCCTTTTATGGTAAGCGTAACTCCCTTGGTGCAGAGGAAAGGGATTTAATCTGTGAGATCAATCTATGTAGTCTATACCACAATATTCTCTTGGATGTGGAAACAAATTATAATGTTCTTGTTTGGATACTTCCTGGTAACGATGATCAACCATGGGTTCAGATCTAATTAATAAAAAAGGGAAGGTGATTTTTATATCATAGTATGAAGGTTGGGTACCCATGGAGAGAAGAAAACATTATAGTAGATGCTCTATTCAGTAAAGGAATACATGGTGAAAAGATTATTTTATAATTTCGTACGAGCTCTCTCCTAAAAGATTATAATCCATTTTTAAGGGGTGATTCCCTTGGTCTTCAACATAATCAGCTTCCATTACAGTTGTTCTGTATATTTTATCTAATAAAAATATAAATATAAATTTTTAGTTACTCTAAACCTCCTTAGTAACTTGTGATTTCCTCCAAGTGTACAACTCATCTCATGAAATTAGGAATAAAAAATCAGTAGGAAAAGGAAATAGTGGTGGCGCCCTGCATATTGTAGGGGGTGGATCTAACCAACTAACCAGCTTCTAGGAAATCTGTTAAATTAGCTGCATATTTAGAGGCAATGTCTTTGGAGGCATCTCTACTTGCATTCAAATTATTTTTTTCCCTTCACCATTAGTTGTTGATCATCATTTGTTTTTTTGTTAAATGACTCATTTAATGTATTTACATAGTATTAGTGAATCTTTACAAAAACATAGTTCTTGGGTTGTCTTGCTAAAATGCCAACATGTGAGATAGATACTATGATTATTGTATCTACATTCCTATAATAATACAATATTATTATGAATAAAATAAATTATCAATATTTATTATTTTGTTAGGGGAACCTGATATATTTTCTCAATACAATAGAACATTCATCCATCAATGTAAGGTGAAAAATATTGTTACATAATCTCCACATTAATAATAGATTACATGATTCCCACTCTCAGTTATATGAGATATACTATCTCTTTATGAGTACCATTCACATTGTGTGTTACAATGATATTCAAAGGAATGTACCGGATGAATATAAACAAATGTTGTGGAATCAAAATACTTTTCACATATATCATTTCCTACATTTATAGTTTGACCCCATTTATAGGCTAGTGATGTGGACAAAAATAATTCCCTATGATGGAATGGTAGTATTACTACTCAAAACCCCCTTGTGTGCCATAACCCACAAATAGTGGACATGGAACAAAGAAAAAATCCTAAAAGAACCTTCACCATGGAAATTAGAATGAAGATATTATAAATATATTCCAAGAATGGAATGGCCAATATGATCCATTTTCTATCTATCAATATTGTCCCTATCACAAGGCCATGACTTAGAATCCATTGGGGTACTCACAGACATAAACTAAATACACGTGAAAAAATTGATATGAAATCCATCAACTATGATAAGAAGTAATCCCTAGAGAAAACATCCCAATATATTTCCTTATAATTACACTATTAAATCACCAAAAAATATATGTTTAGTGTCTTTTTGTTCAATTTGGCGGGGTAGGACCTATGCCTACTTAAATCAATCTCATAATTATCAGGTCAATTGAAACGTGGATAATAATCCATAAATAGAATTTAAATATGTAGATGAAACTATTATTCCAATATGTTCCATTCCATGAGTATAATTTTCCTCACAATCATAGGTGTCCTCTAGACATCATCTAATATAATGGAAGGGGGATGAACTCATCATATATCAACCACAAGACTTTATCTCAATTATTAAAATAGATGTTCCAACTATTGACAATGACCTCCCTATGTATTAGGAAAATGAAACGTGGATCTAGAATACATCTACAATTAAATCCCAAAAGGATTTTCCTATTATGGTATGAGAATAATTTTGATACAGAAAAAACATCTATAATCCAACATGATTTTTATCTTTTCCATATTTCTCAAAGCCCTACCTTCCCCATAAAATCACTACCAAATATATACAAAAAGAAACGTGGAAATAAAGATCATAGTTTAATGGATATCTAGGTTTCTCACCTTTTGTATAATTATTCTGGATGGGTTCATATTTGAGAATAACCATCTCTAGAGAACACCATAATTCCCCTATCACTAAGGGAGTATAACCTAGGATATACTACATAGTGATTTCAATCTCATTGATGAATTGACCACCAAATGATATATTTTCTTATGAATTCTTCTAATGGAGGTTTATTCACGTACCTTTTTTTTTCTATGATAAGGTGTAGCTATTGGGACTTCCATCAATAATCAAAATCTATAATTATGAATCATATTACGTAGCGGATAATCTTACAGAATTATACCCATACGTTTTAGTCAGAAATGATATCTTTGAGTGAACATATTGCATTATTTTAACTTCCAACACTCAATCATGGAATTATCTCACTCTTTAGTAGTTCAAATAATTTTATTGGGTTCATATTATATGAAAATAAAATACTACTTAAATATCAAAGTAACCAAATATGATATTAGATAATAGCTTTTTTATATAAATAGTGTGGTATATATTGGAACTATGTGATCTGTATGGTCTTTTCCTAGGTTTCATTATTGTAATGTGAACCAAAATGAATATGTACAACGTTTCTGGGAAATATGTGATATGAAGGTTACATAAATTTCCCATTTTATTTTTAATCATCTTATGTATGTGAAAGGCCTCATAAAAATTATTCATTCTATAAAAGGTCACAACAAGTGCTATGAGCTCTCAAGTCATTCAACAAGAATAATGATGTCAACATTATTATTGAAAGGGTTATATCTAATTTTTTTAATGTGGAAACCCTCCACAAGGATCACATATGGGTCACTAAGTTCAATTATTTTCCTTATAATTAGATAATACTCATGATGATCAAACACCATTCCATGGGGGGGATTGTTATCTCTTGTTAGGTACTACAAAACATCATTGGAAATAATAAATTACAGAAATAGGATTTATTACATAACTATAAATTTAAATGGAGATGATTATATTATGAAAAAAATAAATGACACTTTTCTAAATATAATTTAAAGTATGCACATGAATACTACACATGATTTGTACTCCCCTCATAGTCCCCAAGGATGGATATTTACAAAGAGATAGTGTACCTCCAATAAAATTTAAAAGAGTTAATGTTTTCCCACTATAAACCACTTATGTGACAATGACGTAATAATTAGGGTAATACTATAGGATTTTTTAATGATATCATATCATTTTCGTCCATGAAATGTTCTTAGTACCCGATCACATACATTTTTTTAGTAACATTTTTCTAGAAAAAATTTGTCCTTTGCCACTTATAAATACATAATATTCACCTATGAAAAGTCATCAAAAATAAGAAAATATATGGGATTATTTTAATATTATCTTTTATGTGGTGGAGTATAAGATTGAGAGTAATAAATAAATTAAATATAAAATGAAAAATCCAAATGTGAATGAATGTAATAATTGTTAATTATTTATATCGTGAAGCACAACTATAAATAACCTCCTTCATGAAATCTCATTCAGAAAGAGATAACATGAAATTTATTCATAGAGGATGGATTCATACTTATTCTATCATCAATAAACCTCAAAATCATTCCCTATATGAGTATGAAAACCTCCCTTCATTATACCAACTCATACTTTTCATACATAGATATTAAATCTTATTAGATGAATATTCATTATATAATATTATGATGCATTCTAAAATTATAAAATTATAGTGTAATTAGAATTTAAGACACATAAATAACTATTTAATAATATATCTTCATAATAAGCCATTATGTTAATTAGAACATTCACCTAATTAGATATAACACACCTGAAATAATTTTTTTATCCATGGAAAATGAGAGCATAGTAAAGTCTTAGTTCAAATGCTCAATAAAGATAAAAATGTAGTTGGTAATATTAATTTAATTATAACATTTATATAAGTTTAGTGGAACATGATACTAAATTTTTAAAATCATGAATAGTTAATATTATATCATAAAAATAATTAATAGTGGAAATACATGGCATATAATATTACATGAATCCTAAATGGATCAAAGAACATATTCCATAAGAGTATATAATTTTCACAAGATATAAGTTTATGGAATTCAAATAACCATGAAAAATAATTTCCTTAGTCTATTATCATTTCTAAAACTATCATCATGTCATGGATTAACTCAACATTACATTATATACATGGTTTTGTTTCACTCCCAACACTATCACAGTTGACAGAGTCCCTAACAAAACTATGTTCACTTCCCATTCCTATCATTATTTTCCCCTAGGAAATAAATATTTTCCTAATTAATTTGAGGGATATATAATTATATACCCACACATATCATAATGAATATGAAAAATGTGTTCCACAGGATCAAAAAATATTCATCAAATCCTTATATTGTAACTAAAGGAAAGGAAATGGGTTAGAAAAACATTTCATCATTTCAACAAAGCATAACCCATTCTAAATAAAAAGGCTTCATAACTGTCTCATAATAATATTAATAAACCATAAAAATAAATAATAAGGATGGTATCATTGGATAAAATACCAATTAAATTAAAATTTACATTAAAATATGATATCATATATGAAACTTTTCTTAAAAATGCGATAAAATATTTCATAAGAAAAATACATTTTTCATTTTTAAATCAATTATTTAAAATAAAAAAATCAGAACTTATAAAGGTTTTTTTTGTATTTATCCATATAAATACTTTTTAATCTCTATATAATTTATTACTCATGATATATGGAAATTTATTTCATTGAAAAATTGATAAAACATGGATTCTTTTTAAATTTTTGGTAAAAACTAAAAATTTCATTATTTGGAAAATTTAAAAAAAATATTAATTTTAAACAACATTTTTAAAATTTTAATCTACATAAAAAATAATATAAAAGTTCATATTATAATATTAAAAACATTCTTCAAAACATTTTAAATAATACATCGTCTTTGAAGAAACTGATTCTTGAGAAAAGAGAAAATTGAGTCAATTTTTCTTGAAAACATTTTCTATGTAATTTCATGTACCATAGAGAGGGAAATGGTTCTATTAATTCATATATCCATTAATAAGCAAATGAGATGAAAATTAATGGCTCTTATTATATTTTTATCAGATAATTTTCTTCAATGGAAATTCAAGCATTAACAATCACGATCAGAATAAGATTGAATCATACATCCTTTACCAAATGTATTTTCATGATTCATATGTTGTTGAACATAATTGTATAATAAATATTGATTTATTACTCAAATAATATGAAAATATAATAATTTATATCATATTATATTTTACATAATTATAATTATCACCCATTTATTATAAATTCTATATTGAAAAACTATTCTGAGTGATAATTAATTCATTTTTCATGCATGACTCGGTTTGGATATTCTCGTCCATGTTCATTGATAATGTTTCAATAATAATCATAATGTTAATAATATAAATTTTATCAAATTTTATCATAATGTACACTTTAATAAAAATTCTTATAAAATAGTGGTGAAAAATGAATTACATCACTTTGTGGAGACGATAGTCTGTACGTATGTACTATTTAAGTTTCCAAATTTCGGTGGATGAAAAAGAAGGAAATTTAATAACAATTAAAAATTATATACATATAATTTTATAATAAATATCATAAAATTAAATTAAATATATAATTATAATAATTAATGTGAAGTGCTGATGAAAAATGGAATGTATCGCTTTAAAGAGGTGGTATTATATATTTATGAATGAGTGATGTTTTATTTTCACATAGGATGGAAAGGTGGTGAATAATGGTTTTAACATAAAAATAATAAAATATTATTATATTTATTAAAATAGAGTTATAATTTTAGTATGGGTAAAATATATTTTTATGAAGTAGAAGAAGAAATAATATTTAAAGTACTCGTTAAAGAGTAATACCTCATCATTAACAAAACTCAATGAACATAAATGTTAATACATGAATGAGTAGTATTTTGGAAATATGAGAAGATATTGTTTATGTGGATGGAAGATAATATGGTATTATGGTAGGTCATGGATGATCTAGAGAGGCTGAACATTGTGAACACTAGAGGAGAAGATGTTTCCATTTATAAGTGAGAGAAATAAAACACTTGGAAATTCATAAATGATTTAAATATAATTCTATCATATTAATTTCAAGTGGAAGGAAGGAGAAATAAATTAGAAAAAAAAGTTATAGTGTCTAAGTAAACTCAAATAATAACTTTTATACATGTTTTGGATATATCTCAAGACTTATATGCAAGATATAAAACATTCAACCAATTTTCTCATTAACCATGATAAAATAACATTATTCCATGATAAAATAACATTATAATAATAATAAGGCACTTATAAAAGAAATTATATACTCACAATCAAAATTTGGAATCCATTTTATCATATTAAATTAATTTAGGTGGAATAAAATAATATTAATAATGGAACACAAAACATGTGAAAATTATTTTTTAAAAAAATACCTGATTTAAGATGAAAACCCACTACAACATAAAATAATGTAAAAATTTGGTTTCTCTGATTTTTCTAAATACAATATAATATTTTTTATATAAATTTTCTAATGCAAAAATTAATTCAATATTCTTACAAAACCCTATAATACATAGACCCCAAACAAATTTTTAATTTGAATAAAATATCACTTTGATTGAAAAATAATTCATTGTTTTAGATATTTAAAATAAAATTTTAACTCTTTTATTACATATTTGTTCAATATAATGTCTTAAATATTTATTAATTCAATGTGATATGACAATAATGTGATAAAACTGAAAGTATTTTTAAAAATATTATTTTTTTATTGACTGAAAAATAATCTATTTTTGAAAAACATAAAAAATATCCATAATATAAATATGATATGATAATTAAAAAATGATATCATTTCATTAATATTATATTTTAAAAAGTTGTGGAATTTAATTATAATTATCATGGTCAAATTATAAAAAAAACCATTTTTGGTGCATGAAATTACATTATGAGGACTTCAGTAAAAATTTATCATTAATTTATCAACAAAAATTCATTGTACTAATCATTTATACATATTTTTTTTATTTTGGGTTTTAAAATTAATTACCCCAATTTTAATTTCTATTTTATAATTTTTAACATTTAAATAATAATATTTTTTAATTATGTCACAGTTTTATTAAAGTAAGCTTTCTCATTTTAAGAAAGATATCATTGAAATTTAATTTACTACAGGGAAATATTTCATAAAATAATGTGGTATTACATTCCACCATCCTTTCAAAAAAATTTCCATGATATTCTTCCAATAAACACTGTTATAATAACGTGTCCCTTGTAGATATTCTGGAACAAAAGCCCAACCCTTCCAAAATCTAGGAGTTTTCTGAATAGATGGGTGTTCATGACTACCTCCATGGTGAACCACTAAATCATCACATCTAGGTTTTTGGGAATAGAAGAATCAGAGTGGATATGGTTCTAACTCATATAACTAACTAGTTGTTTACCACATCTCTAGATCATTGTCCCTTATTTTCAAATTTTTTTATGCGAACGGTGATGTACAATCTATAGAATGGTTGTTGAATGAATTTGGTACCCTCGATCTGATATCTTCAACATAGTTCTAGAGATTTTATTTTAAAGATATCCTTATTGTATTAGAAAATAAAGGTGGAGGTTTATACCCAATGATACATTGTTTTTATTTTATAGCTTAGTCTCTCATGTTGGACGTATGAACATTGCCTTCACCGACAACTATTTTACTTCCTTCTATATCCAAAATGGTTACGATAAGATGTTGCATCACTTGGATAGATGCTTCTCTAATATGTATGTTCTCTATATGTATATGAATTTTTCTACCTCCCACCATGTTGGGCATTTATCTGATAATTTCCATTTCATATTAATTTTTCTAATGGGGGAGGTGTCTGATGTTTCTTCATCTTCCCCAAATATTGTCCCTCATATCCTAGTTTGGTTTTGGAGGCATGTGCCTCTTGGGTGTAACAAATTAATGGAAGGTCATGTATTATCCTATAAAACAAACTTAGGCACCAGAAATGGGACCTTAAAATATAATAATAATAATCCATTTCATTGTATTACTATGGATGCTCTCTTAGTGTATATTCATCTCCATGAGTCTTTTCTGGAATATTTCTAGAATGATGTGCTCTTATAAGTTATTATGATCAAAAATACCAAACTCTAGAAGATTCAATTATAACATGATATGGATGATTTGGCTTAATCTAGTTAAATTTGTCTCAAGGAGGAAGATTATAATACATCATACATTCATTCTTGCATCAAGGAGTAGAGATTCACCATTATCTCTAATATCCATCAAGAGGATGAATCATACTCTAAAGAGCCAAATGTTTTTTAGAACATTGATGAGGCATATTTTTAATTAATAATTATTTATTTGAATCCTTTATTTCATAAGAGTTATCTGATATATAATGAAGACATATTTGATTTTGTTTCCCAAGTGGTGACAGATCTCGCCAATTGCATGCTTGATGGTGTTCCCCAAGAAAGTGAAATATTGTTGGATGTGAAGTTCCTTAATCCAATGAGTTACTCTAGACCGTTTTTATTTCAAGTCTCATTCTATGTGGACATTTGGTATTTTATTAAGAATGATATTATTATCTTAATATAGGATTCTTTTCTTAGTGGATGTCTTCATCAAGTTGCAAGTTCCACTACACAAGTGATTATTCCCATGGTAAAGTAACCATCCTCTATTAGTAATATGTTTTTCATTAGTACGTGAAATTTCACTTACAAGGTTATTTAAATAAGTCTCAATAAAATGCTCTCTAGTATTATTCCAAATTACATATTAAGGGAGATACATTGGTTTATCTAGGGATTCAATATTCAAGAAGACATCATTATTGCACTGGAGATGATAGGGGATATTAATTCAATGTTTCTTGAATTGAACATTGTCATCAATATTGATATGAACTAAGAATACAACTAGATCAAATGTAATTTCATTATCAAGGTTATTAGATTCATGAGATTCTCTGTTTAGGTCTCTCATTTATTTATCAAATCCCATAGCTCCACATGGCTCACTATTTATTTCATGTGAAAGATGTATAGTTTTTTTACGATGGTCAGGGGGTTGAGGAAAGTTGACCTGATCTCCTTCAATTTATTTATTATGGTACATGATATCATAAAAAAACATGTTATCCAAATTCTTAAATGTGGAGATATTCATCCTTTCAAAAGAATGGGATCTTACACAAGTGTCATTCATCTCTATCTCATTGATGACATGTTATTTATCATTAATGACAATATAAATCCCATCCACTTATTTAATAATGTATTGGGGTACTATGTTAGATATAGATGCCAATTTATCAACATTTATAAGTTCATTGTTCTCTTTATGACTACATTCTCGGTGAGGTATTCTATGTTTGTCAAAGACTCTGTGGGAATTCACACAAGGTACTTTACCAAGGATAATATGGGTGCTCCAATATATCTTGGAATGATTCGTATTCAAAATTTAAATGGTATCATCTATAGTATTTCCAATCACATTAAAAAATCTAAGAATTGGTTCCTCTCAGTTGGTCAATGTATTAATCTGGATAATTGTGTTCTCATATCCATAACTATACAAGTTCTCTATGTTTGTAGGGTTCCTAATGCAGTTATCAGGGATATTGAAAAACTCATGTTTTTCATTATTTGGGATACCCACTATGATGGTAGATTCAATTGGGATTCATGGGTGAGGCTGGCCCAGTCTTGGGATAAGTGTAACATTAACCTGAGGGATTGTTTAGGAACAATACATTATATATAAGAAAAAATTGCATGGGAATTGATTAAAAGGTGAACTCTATGGGGAAAATTCCTGAAAAAAATATGAGTAGGATTTATGTCATTCTTAGGTGGTGGTATCTAGATTTACGATCTTTATCCAGGGAGACATCCCAGTTCCTTTGAAAAATGATCAGTAGATCATCAAACGATGAGAATTTTATTTTGGAGTCACAATTTTTCTAGAGATTTACATGGTTTCCCAGGGAGTATGATCCCCAATGTATTAATCAGGAATGACAGTGACCACCATATATATATCAATATTTTGAGGAATCATCGAAATTATTCTATTTTTCATAGTATTCACTTTAATAAGTATCATGACTTTTGTGTGTTTACAAGTTCTTTGTCGGGAGGCTACTCAGTGAATGTTTATCTTCCTTTACTGCATGCCAACATGGGGTACTATGCAAGGAGGTGTATATTTTGTGAAAATATTTCCCCAATAAATTTAAATTTATCATTTATAGTATACATAACCATGTACTCGACATATATGAGGAGGTCAAATCCAAGGGTATCATGTTAGCTTTAAGGTGAACCTGCTGTAAGAACCATTATGAGGATTCCAACACCCACTTCTTCTTTGAAGGATAATGTGATACAACTATATCAAACTCATTTTGTGATTTTAATTCTTTTTAGAATCATGATATAATAAATGAAGTGTTTATAAAACTCTATATAAGAGGTTTTATAGACAAAAACACTAATTAGAAAGAACATGTGATTATCTTGATAGAAGGTTGCAGGTGTTTATAGGACGAAAAGAACAAAACCTATATGGAGGTTATTATTGGATCATATTTATCCATAATATACCAAAATAGATGTTTGGTGGTTGAACTGTCACCCTTTTTAAGAATTGTTTGAATTATCTTTCTCTCATGTCTATCATTGATTTCCACGACACCCTCATTCCAGGAATCATGCATCCACTAAAAGAGGATTGATCTTCTACATACCACTGAACATTGACTTAAATCTAAAGGTGGATTCATCTTATTACTCGAATTTTAGGCGTAGAGTATGTCTAGTTTATGATCATAGTGGATCAGTGCTTATCAACCTTAATTCATCCTAGGGGACTGAAAAAATCTCATTGAATATGAAAATTCTATGCGAGATGGGATGTAAATGTGTAGAAGGGAAAATATTGATCTATCTTTAGGGGAGAAAGACTCCAAAAACATTCTGAACAGCATGAAAGACCAGTGTGACTTGGTCTATTACATACATTATACATCATTTAAAATCTTTTATCAGACAAAATAATACCTTACTTCCCACTTTTCATGAATAGAACGAGGCTGCTGACTACATGGCCTCATGAGTACACCATGATAACTCATGTAATTATTGTTCTATTCATGGATGTGTTCCTCGTTGAAGTATCATAATTACAAGGGGTGGTGCACTATGGATCCAACATTTTATCCCCCAATAACATTTTCATGGTTTTTTATATTTTATAAATATAAAATTTTGTTGAAAGGAAAATAATAGAATTATTTGACATATTATAGTTCCCATATAAATTATTTAATTTTATCATTTTTCTAAAAATAATTCAACAAATTATTTTCTTGTTTTATGAAACTTTCCCTCATAAATTTAATGATTCAAAAAGTTTTTCCTCAGTAGGAAGATCCTTCTCTTGATATATAACATATATATTTACTAAATGTGAGTATCAGTTATGCACTTCCTCGGGTTATGTATTTTCAAAATATCATGATCTTGAGAGAGGTTCAGTGGAAGTGAGAAGTGATAATAAACCATCCATTCTCAATAAATAATATCTAAGGGACCAATATAAATTGTATAAAATTTGATTCATTTTGAGTTTCACAACCCTAGTACATGGATAAATTCATTATAATACCTTATCGGTAAATTTGAATTTTATATTTCAAACACTATTGTAAAAATACCTTATACCAATGGCTTGGAACCATTGTTATAGGCCTCCAAACCATTGGAATATCATGTACCAATGTTTTGGAGAATCATTTCCATGTAAGCTGTGGGGATAGGTCTATACCAATGGTTTTGGGAAAACCGTTGGTATAGACCTATACCAACGGTTTTGTAAACCGTTTGTATATGTAATATGAAAATATATACCAACGGTTCTCGAAACTGTTGGTATATTATATTCAAAAAATATTCATCAGTTGGTTTTGATCCTAGAACCTCCCATTTGTGATTGAACAACCTAACCACTAACATAACATACTTTTGTGAACATAATTTCATAAATATATATATGTATTAACATAAGTATTTTATATTTTTATTTACTTAATGTCCTCTTTAAGAAGATTCCATTAAAAATACATGTACCTATACCAACGTATTTTTGAACCATTGGTATAGGTTATTTGATTTTGGGACTGATACCATTGGGTTTGGACAACCCGTTGGTATAGGGGGTGCGTATACCAATGGTTTTCCCAAAACCGTTGGTATTTGTCCATATAAGTGACCTATACAAATGGATTTGGCCAAACTGTTGGTATAGGTACAAATTAGTGATCTATACCAACATTTTGCCCAAAAATGTTGGTATAGATAATATTTCCAGTAATGAATAAATATTGTTATAATATCTTTTTTTTCGACTTTGAGATTCCTTAATTTGATGATGGAAAGATTTGACTTTGTCTACAATTTTCTTTGTTATCTCTCATTCCAATAGTTTTCCTTATAAAAATTTATCCCATCATGTTTGTATTCTATACATACTTCCATAGAGGTATTCATATGGAGGAATTATAATACTCGAGTTAAAGTTATTGATATAAGAAAACATTATTTGGGGATGATTTTGATCCGAACAACCATTGAAATCTAGAGAATGGGTTCTCAAAATATTTTTCAGGGATTGAATGGTCCAATTGGAATGAACACCTATTAGAGTATGATAACATGTATTGAAATACATCTATATACTAATATATTTATTAAGAAATCTATTTAACATTGAGGAAATCCCTATATCTCGATCAGTTTAATAATTGTGTTATACATCATGAAATCTCACCAATTTCTTAATGTATAACCAAGATATTTGATCACCTAATACATTTTCTTTGATGGATATGAAATTTCAAAAAATTATAAGGTAATTAAAAATATTATAAATAAAAGTATTGAATTTATAAATTTTTGTGAGTACAATGATGATATCCAAGGTTATTCTTTCCCATTTCCATTCTATTATATATAATGTTTATTGAAACTCTTTTGACTTCATCCTATCAAATATATCTTACAAAGATACCATGAAATGAGATATATACTCTTCAAAAAGTATCTTCTGGTTTTCTTAAAAAATATTAATTTTTAGATATCTATATATATTTATAATTAAATGATGAAAAGAGAATAATGAAATATAAGCTTCATAAAAAAGATTGTTCTTCAAATATGGAATGGATACGACAGATGTAATTTTCTTGAAACTTATCATTACATCAGAATCAAGGTTTAACTCAAAACATGCCTCATTATCTTTTTCATCTCTATATCTATCATAAATTAATCATTAATTCTTACATGGATGGATTTTTGATCACTCAATTGATAATGAAAATATTTCCCCTCTAACTTTTTGATTTCAAGGTCCTTCCTTTGAAAATCTAGAAATATTGGATCCTTTTTTCCACACCATAGTTGAAAGAGAATTATCCTCTTGACGCTGAGAATATTCATAATTCCCCATTTCCCATCATGGTTATTTATTTTGCTGTAATAAAATTTATTCAACTCTAACCATCCTATTCGGCACATATAAAATTACTTTCAGTGAGAATATATGATTATATATTAAGATCAATATATATTTAACAATTTTATCCATAAAGACAATTTGCCTAAATATTTTTTGAAAAAATTACCACATCTAACTAAAATCATGAGTCGGGTAATTTTTCTCAAGAACATTTTATCGGAATGATACATGATCTATCACTAAATCATTTATCATGAGTACTAATCACGGTTCCTTCTTTGATGCATCATTATTGATCTTACAACCTTATCCAGTACAAGGCAGTTTAAGCATATTTCCACATACAAATTTTTATTACGTCCCATTATATTTTAAAAACATTAATCTATACAGTGAAAAATTCATCCCTTTTGGGTTAACATGACAATTAGATTAGATAGTCAATATATATTCTCCACAATGTGTAGAAAATATCCTACAAATCCATGAAAAATATGACACTCAGTCATAGTGGTTGTTCTGTTAAAATGTTTAATGTCTTCTATATTTTTTGGATCTAATGATATACCCTCCCATGAGATTATATAACATGTAATATGAATCTTTATGTAGCAATAATCCACCCCCGTAATATTTCTCAAACAAATTCTCCTTATATAATCTATTCAGTACAATCATCAACTGATTTTATTCTCCTCCTTTATCATAAAATATAAAATAATTTCATATATATATAGTAATAAAAAAAATCTATAAAACTCTATTCAAGAAATAAATAAAGATATTAGTGGAAATAGGAAGACCAAATTGAATCACTATAAATTCATAATGCACATACCCCTACACAATGCTATCTTGTGTTGGTAATCATATTCAAACCTCAATTGATAGTATCTAGATCATAGATCAATCTATAAAAAATATTGATAATATCATAATTGATAAAAAATCATAAATATGGTGCCCATGATAATTATTTAGTATTGTTAACTTGTTCAATTCAAAAGAATAATATATAATCATGTAGATACAACATTATTCTTAATTAAAAGAATAAGTTCACCACATAATGACGTACTCAGCCCAATTAATACCTTATAAATATTTCCGTGGTGTTTGTTAATTAAATACTAAAACCCAATTTTTCCAATATAGACCAAATATAAAAAAATAATAAATAATAATGAATATCAGTGTTAATATAAAACATCACACCAGAGTCACATAATCCATGGAAGAAAATGATTAGTTTATTGGAAACTTGTTACATAAAAATATGATTTTATATCCCATGAAAACATTTTCTAATATATTTTCTCTCCTTTTAAATTTAATATATATCCCACATGATATAATGATCTTTGTATCAAGGTGAATGGACACATAATAATGTGGTGAAGTAAATCACTCGGTAATAGAGAATACATATCATTAATTATTAAATAATAAACATGAGAACAATTTGAGGAAAACATGAATAACTGAATAAGATATCATAAGGCCATGTTTGATAATCACAAAACACTATGGAGAAACATAATATCATAAAATAAACATTAATGAAATGTAATAGATAATAAATATAACATATGAACATGATATAATGTGTCAGATACTTGAAAATGAATATTCCTTAAATCATATGATTTTTTATGAAGAAAATGCATCATGAATATTATAATAACATGAAAAAATCATGTATGTTAGTTATAAAATGATAAATTTCAAAATTTGGAACTTCTATATGAATAACAAACAATGTTTGAAAAAACTCAATTATCCCAATTCCTATATGAACAAAATCATTATTTCAACACTAAAAAACCTGAAAAATCCATTCAATCCCACACATATTTTAACAACCCCATTATTTACTATGTAGAAAATCTATTTAAATACGAGATTATACCAAAAAAATATAGGGTGGTATAAGAACTCAACCATCATCACCCGAACACATGTGATCCACTTAAAAATAATCCTCACCACAACATAAAACACACCTGGAAAGAATATCAGGATGATTAAACATAAAACCCAACATAGAATTATAATATAAAAGGATATGACAAACTAAATATAGAAATGGGATTATAATGTAATAAAAGACAAATCATCTATTAATAAAAGATAAGAAATTTAAATATATTAGGATCCAAATAATTAGTAGTGTTTTGTTGAAACATTTTATATTCCTCATTGTAAAAGTCATTGTAATGAGTACCTTTTTAAAAATCCCCCTTTTTTTCTAAGATAAAGGATAAAAATAACATACATGATACTGAATTTGGTTCCAAGAAAACTTTTTCCATAAAATAAAGAATGAATTGAAATCAAAATTTGTGGTATTTTAAAAGTTACATTCAATAATAAATTTTATAACTCAAATAACGGATTTTGACTTACTACATCTATTACATTTACCCTTGACTTAAATTGACCTTTTTAACATCCTATATCATAAATATAAATATATTACAGACATAATTCATAACCTTATTCTTATTTACATATATTTAAACTCTTCATAAATAAAATTTCTCCACATGTAATAGATTATTATACTATCATTTTAATATCAACTGTTTGTAATTTTACTCATTTTAAAACAGGCTCATAAAGGTTGTTCTTCTCTTGATTTATCACATATATATCAATGTTTAGAAAATATTAAGGGTTAAATAATTTATGTTTTATTGGGAATTTTAATAATATAAATCCATTACATGGTATTTATAGTCATTTTTCAAGAAAATTAAAATGGTTAAGTACTAGTTTATAGTTTTCTTTTTATATTGATTGAATAGATTTTAACGATAGATATATTTTCTATTATTTAAGAATAACCATATTAATGACATATATTAATAATTATTATTATTTTTATGTACTAAATATAATCTAAAACTAGCCATGTATTTATTTTAATGAAAAAATGAAACATTTTTTTCATGGAGCCGGTAGTCCGATCTACTCACGATTCACATTTTCATTTTCATAATGTAAAAATGAGAGGATGATTTATGATTATAAAATTATTATAACAAAATAAATATATAATATTTATAAAAATTATACCATTTTAATAATGTGAAATTAATTTTTTATAATTATAATATCATATAATGAAATACAAAAAGAAATAATGTTTTATGAACTTATGCCTTGCTTCTTAGATTATCACATTTGCAAAGAGTATTTACCTTTTGGGGTGTTATATTGAGAGAAAAATAACCTCAATAAGGTTGATAAGATTGTATATTTGATATTAAGGTAGATTATTGGAATAAATATGTTTTGTAGTGATGGTATATGAACAATGGTTTCCAATTCTATATGTAAAAATATGACATTTTTTAAAATACCCAAAACTATTCAATAATGGAAAGTCTCCTCCAAGACATGTGACCCCAAAATTGATAAATAAAGGATTTTTAGAATTTAATGTCTATAAATACTTACAAATATCAAAAATTAACATTTTAAATCATTTTATTTCCTTTACCTCTATGGTCAATCACTTTAACCAATTTAGTTTTCACCAAGGTAACATGTTTTCACCAAGGATGTTTACCCATTAAGCATAAAAATAAAAAAAAAATATTAAATAATATTGATCCATATAATGTAAATATAACATCCAATTTATAAAATAATAATCCTTTTTATATAATATTTATTATAAAGAACTCATAAAACCCCATTTTTATAATCGTAAAATTAAAATAAACTCATAAACTATCATAGAAAATACATTTTAATATGAAATAATATTTTGACATATAAATTATTAATTTAAAATTAGTAGAAATTCTAAATATATCAAAAATTAATAATATCTATGTTATAAAATTCATTGTTAGAATATGAAAAAAATTTACTAGTATCTTATATGTACTAATTGAGTCAATATTTAAATTAAAATTTTATTTTTTTTCATTTGAGCTATATATTTATTTATATATGTTTTGTAATACTATTATTAATTTTTATACCATCTCATTTTATAGATTTCTTATAAAAGTATATAGCTTCTTGGTTTGGGTATTTCATTTTTCTAAATTCATCATAAAATATAATAAATTATGGAGTAAAAACTAAGGTCATTACATTCTTCCCCTTTAAAATAATTTAATCTTTAAAATGTATTGATATAGATAAAAAAATGAGGGTACTTTTCCACCATCAAAACATTATGTTCCAATGACTCCTCCTAAAAAATTGGATTTATCCATAGAACATTTACTAGATGAGTGGTATTTTTCCATATCCCCATATTTCTTTGACCTAGAATTTCCCTGGTTTTTACTCATATGAGAGATAATATTCCAATTTCACATCTTCAAAGAATATAACATGAAATGAGTCTAGTATGTACTTTCTCAAATGAAATATATGGAAAACAAAATTTACATGGTATAGGGGTAGAGGAGTCACTATTATATAGGCTACAATCATCAAAGGATCAATGATTTTGATGTTATTGATGTATATAGGGGTTAACTTCCCTTTATTTTCAAGTTTCATAACTCGATTCCATGGATACATTTGAAATATCACCTTATCAACAACTACAAACTCTTTATCTAATAAATTATTATCTATATAACTCTTCTATAATATTTTTTGTATTACATATGACACTTAATTATTTAAACTATCTTATTAATTTCGTGGTCATGTCCAGGACCTAGAGTTTTTCTCTCCCCAAATTTATCCCATAATGTTGAAGTCATTCATATCATCCCACATTGAGCCTCATTATTTTTGTTTAAATGTTATAATATGAACTATTATTAAATGATAAATCTACCAGTGGAATGTGTTGAGTACAATTTTTTTCTAAATACATCAAACCAGATATTAACATGTCCTATAGAGTTTGAATATTCCTCTCAAACATGAACACTTTCATAAGATGTTATATATTTCTAAATCTAAACATTACCTTCGATGAATTCTGAAATCATCTCCATAATCATTTAGAAAACCTCAGATCCTGGAAAAATATAATGGATAGTGGTACTACATATAGACTTGTCCCTTCCCTTATGTATATCATGGAGTGTCTTTCAAGGGATATATATTCCTTAATAGAAATAAAATTTGTTGAATTTTTACGAAGCAAGATTACAACACAAATAGTATTATAACCATTAGATTATTTTTGGAGTCTTATGATTATGTCTGTGAATATCTTTTCTAATTTCCATACTCATATATGTAAGGGTTTCGACATACCCTTAGAATATTTTGTTAACTTTTAACTACCAGTATACCAAGCATCAAGATACATATTTTTCAATATCTATCATTATAATATCATACTAGATTATTAATTTTAGATAAATATAAATATTTTTACATATAGTATCAGTAGAAAAGGATAAGATATAAGAATCAAATAAAATATCCTTATTTAGTTCTGTAGTTAATGGGACAATCATCCATGTTTTAATCCTGATAACTACTTATTTATCAAAGACAAATATCAGAATAGTCACTACAGTTTTGTAAATATTTACTTAATAAATCTATGATTCATTCACTGTTACATTAATATAAGGATTATAATTTATTTGGGAAAGATAGAATTTGTCTTCCCAGATTTTGACTTCACGTTTCATTATCTAGAAATCCATGCGTATTGGGTGTTTTAAAATACTCATCATGAATAATCTAAAATATTATTTACTACTGAGAGTATCGAACACTGTAACAGCCCAAGATTTTATGAGATATATTCTTTTTAATTACTTTGATTTTACACTACACCAATATTATCTATTACTATACGTAACATTGTATTAGCTTGCTGTATACACAACACTATTCTTGGATCTTGTTACACACAATTTCAAGTTCGCAACATTGAGTGTATATATATATGTATATATATATATATATATATTCAATGTATAAATGAAATATAGATGGATTATGTTATACAAAACAAAAAAGGAGTCTTGCACTACATGAAACCCTGACTTGGCTTGCATTACATGCAATCGCGACCTTCCTCGATAGCGTGTGTTGTACGTAATATCGGGTTTCACTAAACAATGATATATTGTTATTATATTATTATGATCTAGCCGTTATGAATAGTATTAACGAAATTTTGATTTTTATTACATTATTATTCATCTTACACATTTTCTAGAACATGTTAAGAGAACAATATAAATTTTTCAGGTAAAATAAGTATTTTAAAAAAAATGCAGTTTTTCCACGATTTGATAGCGCACTAACAATAAATCTAGTTTTTGAAACGTTTATATGTTCAATTTGAAAAAATAAAATTATTATTTGGAATCAGGATATAAAAATTTACTTTGAATAAATTTTTGATACTTTTCTGATAACTTTCATGTTTTGATGAATAGTAAAAATACGCTAATTTTTAATTAAAAACAACTTTTTTTTCATTTAGATAATTTATATGGTTAAATTATCATATTGACTGATTGTAAAGTATAAATTGAATTTATTTGTACCATTTAATATAATTTATGTCATTATAATTGATTTTACATTGAATTCGTAGGTTAAATCAATTCAATCTTTTGCAATGTTTTAAACAAAAACTCGTTTTCTTTCAACAACGTGATTAATTTTAATTTAATTTCTAAAATTTTTGTGTATTGAATTTGAAAAATGGATTCCATATTTTGAATCATTGGTTCCAAATTATGTTAATATGCTACTTTTTATTTTTGGGCCTTATGAATAGTAACTATAATAAATTTTATTTAACATAGTTAAAGGTGAATCGGGTAATTAAGGGTCAAAATAAGATTATAAAATTACCCAAACAGCTGTAAAAATTCTAAAGGATGACTAAAAGTCGACCCATATCACATAAGGGTTGGTATAGATTCATTTTATGCACTTGTTTCCTTGAAAATAATTTATTTATTATTATAACCAAAGAAAGTGACAACATGTCACTCTCTTAAATCTTATACGTATAATAATTTTAATTTAGTGATAAACTTCATGAAACTTCGAACATGAATAGTATACAGAAATCTAATAAAACTATTTACATCATATGAATTTATTTATAATTTTTAGGGATTAAATAATTATCATTAATTGTGACACTATAGTGATGCAGAAATTGTTTATCTAGTGAAAAGTCAAGAATATTTTTTTCATTAAACTAATAGTGACCAGAAAAGGCACCAAAACCCTGACCAAAACTTATTGGTCATGTAAATGCAAACCCTAAACGTCCGATGGTCTAATATGTGACCATTTGGAGACTTATAAAAG
The DNA here is from genome assembly GCA_963277665.1 of Viscum album. Classification (NCBI taxonomy): domain Eukaryota; kingdom Viridiplantae; phylum Streptophyta; class Magnoliopsida; order Santalales; family Viscaceae; genus Viscum; species Viscum album. Next base: position 1,381,289,441 of record OY728152.1, read on the forward strand.
TGATTAGGACACTTATAATATTTTATTATAAATGATTCGAACGTTTTCACCTTCATAATTTAACAAAGATAACAATTTACATGTTGTTATTTTAAGATGATAAATTCGAGTAAAATTTTTATTATAAAATATTTGATATTTATATTCATCAATTAATTTTATTTTTAATTTTTATGCAACAAATAAGTGTATTAAATAATTATACAAAAATGTTTTAATAATTACATTATTAGTAGCTATATCAAATAAATGGTTTTAAATTTTTAAAATAAATAATATATTAACTATTTAATGTACACCACTAATTTTTCAGATTACTATGAAATGTTAGGAAAATATTAAATATTTTATTTTGAATATATCCTTTGTGTGGATTTAATTTAAATTAAAATAAATGAATAGTGTCAAAATTAACACAATTGTTATTTTATAAAAATATAATATTATTAAATTGTGTAAAAATAACAAAAATATTTAAAAATTATAAAATGAAATTTATATAGTCTATAATGTCATAAATTATCTAATTGTTGTTAATTCACATCACAGAAGTAATTATTTATAACAAATTAAAATTTATAATATTATTAACACAAATAAATTTTAATAGATTAAATAAGGATAATTCAAGTTGATAATGTTTAAAATAAATTCCCTACTTGTCTAAATTTTATTTTTTGATGCCATTACAAGCCTATCTCATCTAATATTCTAATTGAGTAATTTTTGGAGGTTTTTAAGTGAGTTTGGGAATTAATATAAACTAATATTTCTTATATTTCCAAAGTCTCCCCTCTCATCCCTTATGAAAGGTCACCACCTCCCTCTCTTCCTCACACCATTTTTAGCCTTGAAGATAGGAAAAACTCTTCCCATTTCACTTCCCCACATCCCTATAAACCTTATAGAGGTACTGGTCTTCTCAAAAGACCATCTCTAGTGCCCTAAGAGAAAGTTTAAAGGAGGAACTTCAAGAAAGAGGTAATACCTTCTACCATTTTCTTCAAGTTCCATTCTTCTTCTACTCCCTATACATTAGTTGTTTCATTATGATTTAATAAAATAAATATCCCTAATATACTGATATTTTATTATAAATACTAAACAACCCCATTTCACCTTCTATCCATACTACGGAAAACGAAATCACCACGCGTACGTACGTACGGAATACCATCTCCACGCCGTGGTGTAATCTGTTTTTCCACCAACATCTTACATGGATGGGTATAATGGTGTAAATAATAACTATATATGGTTAATATAACATCATATTGATTCTGATATATTATACCATCCACTCCAATTCTATTCAATAATTATGGGAACGATATCATCGCTCGTGCGTACGTACGGACTACCGTATCCACGACGCGATGAGATTAATTCTCCATGACAACCATACATGAATGATCAAGAAGATTATATAATGAATAATAATGAAATATATGAAATAATAATTCTACCTTATTTATGTATATTTATATATATATATATATATATTTATTTTCATCTATTTAGTTTCATTCAATTCAATAAGGAAACGAAAACAACATTCATGCGTACGTACGACCTACCGTCTCCATGAACTGTGTATTTCATTCCTTTTATCGATGTATAATATATATTATATATAAATCATGTTTTACATTCTGGAATTATGCAAATCTGGATATAAGTAATAATATCAAGAATGACAAGCCAGAACACATATGATAAATGAAATGATTTTACCGAAAACACTGATTTAACATGGAATTTATAGAGAACGGGTAATATAAAGTCATAAGTGAAACATATATGATATCATAATAATGAATATGATTATGTAATAAGTCAATGACATTATTTAAATCATTATACAATAGGTTTGGATCCATACGAAGCATATCGGACCTAAGGTAAGGGATAACTTTTCCAATCTCGTTCTTATCAGAGATTTTTTATTCGTAAGTATTTAATGGGGTTATTGTTCTCATCCATGTCAAGGTTTCTGAAAAATGGTTTCATTTATGGTTAATGTCCCTTTAACCCATTTTTTAATTTTACTACATGGTATGTATGGAACCTGTCTTTTATGTGGTACTTTTTGACTTTACCGACAAAAGTACGAGAAGAATGTTTTCTTAACTTATACGGAATGAAAGGATTTTTACGATTTTATAAAGCATTATTTACATGATGCTTACTCCAAACGATTTCAGGACTATTTTAAAAAAATTTATTTCTTTTAAAATTTCATGATATTTGTGGAATGAAAATGATTTTCCAGAAGAAAAGATATTTTCCTCAATAATTCATTTCAAGTGCTTTATCAAAACCATTTCCCTTCTAAGATGACATTATTTCATATGTGTATGTTTCATGTATAATGTATCTATGATTTACATGGATTAACTTTACTAATGATGAAATGATATCCATGTATTTTATATGGATTATGTGATGATAGGATGATGTTTATGAAACCCATTTTATTTATTGGGTTATTATGAATTATGTATGTTCATTTTGTGGCACAAGTAAGAATTATTTCATTATGAGATGGGTGGGAACTATATCTCCCTCCAATGCATTGGGTAATGATTTATATCTCATGAGATAGACATGGATGGAATGGTAAGTTAATCTAGTTCAGCGATACAGGACTGAAACGAGGAGTGAACTCGATTCAGAAAGGGACTTTGTTCACTAAGATGGTCTTGGCAGCAATGCCTTGGCTACTATGGAAATCATAACATGTGCTGAATGGTTGCCACAATTAAATATTTTTTCCCATTATATTTTATCATGTTTGATGTTCCATTATGATATATGCCTTATGTTCTTCCACGATTATTGTCTTTGCTCAAGATTTTGATGTTTCAATTTCATGTTCATGTTTTTGCTTTCAAATGTTAATGGATTGTTTTATGTTCACTATGTTTTCCCTTACTTAGCATATGAGCTCACCCTTTTTATGTTTTCTTTTCCCCAGGATATAAGGAATGGTTTTAGGTAAGAAAAAAAAGGTAATATCTTTATAGGAGAAGTTGAGGATCTTTCACCAAGATTAGAAGATTATGTTCCATGTTTCCAAAGGCACTAAACTATTACGGTCCTTGTGTGTCTGTTTTTGTTATGTATTAATTATTCCGCAAATGTAATGTAATGTCCATGTATGTCAAGCTTCAGGCCTCTATATTTAGTATCAGAGGAAATTTTTAGTTAATCTTTGGAAACTAGGATGCAAAAACATTAGTGAGATCCCTAGATATATTTATAAGGTATGTCTAGGGATGTCCCTAAGGTTTAGTAATGTCCCTAAAGTTATGTATAAGTATAGGTTATAATCATATAATTACGGTAATGATCATAGAATTTAACCTAAGATGTTAGATGTTGAGGGTACTCTCCCTTTATTATGTTGTTTTCCCTAGAATAATTTTTGACTCTCACAGAATTCTTTTTGTGTTTTAGTCAATAGAGGGAACCAGAAGGATTTCAGTTATGATTGAATCCAATGGAAAAATTGGTGACTATGAGCAACAAAATTGCGTAATTTCTAGATAGAAAGATATTGTGATTATGCGGAATCAGTCATCGCGATATATGATTAACAAGTTTAAATTTAGTGGTATTCCTAATTCATCAAAAAAGAGGAAGATATACTTTTATGAAAGTTCACATGTTGAGGAGCATAAAGAAAAGAGGATTTATATTTCTAAAGAATGGAAGAATAACCTTGAGGAATACATCAAATTGAGGGACATATGTTTTCTGTGTGGAGAAAAGGGTCATAGAGTGACAGACTGTTATGGAGTTCAATTTCTTATTTTTGGAGAACATGGTCATTACCCAATTCAATGCCCTGAACTAAAAAGTTACATCTAAATGAAGGAAGGACTTATTCAAGGACAATTATTGGATAGGATGGATTGATGTGTATATGTATTGGTATTTATGAAAAATGTTGATGAGATACTATTATGTTGTATTAGAATATTTTTGTATTAGTCTATTGTGGTTTTCAAAAAATTTATGGTACCGGTAACCATGAAAGGTTATATAGATATTTTTTGAATGTAGATGATATGTTCATAATGAAGGGATAAGAAGATAATGAAATGTTTGATAGTATTCATGAGGTCATGGCTGATAAAATGACAAAGTGATATCATGATTTGAGAATATAGATTTTATTTGGGATCTTTGTATGTGGAAAGGGTTAACTTTTGACAGAATTCATGTTTTCTCTATGGTTTTATGGTAATTCATGTTTCAAGAGAATACATGATTAAGGTATTCACATTATTGGAATGTGATCAAAAAGATATAACGGGGACAAATGAAGGAATTCACATGCTCGGTAAATGAAATTTCTAGTAATTGTTTTCTTTATACAATAAGCATGGACAGAAGTATTTTGGATAACCCTAAAGATTTGAAATGGATTATGATGGATATAATTTAGTATTGTACAAGGCTATAATTTTTTTCGATATTATTGATGGGATGTTATTGTAATGTAGTTTTAGAAGAAGGACAACCTACAGGATGACCGATAACCCATCGCGTCAGACAAGGCTGTGGGAATTGAACCCACAACTGAAGTGTGACTGGCCTTTATCGCATACCACTGGCCTACAGGAAGTCTCTGGTTAGTAGAAACTAGTTTTATTTTATTAAGCGGTATGATATATGAATTATAAGTTCATTTTTGGAATCGTATATGATTAACCTCACCATAGATGGACTTATGTATATTTGATAACTTTTGATAACCTTTTGTTTCAAATAGATGGAATGACCCATCATTCTATCAAATGATCTGTTAGCACTTCACGAAAAACAAAATCAACTTCATTTCTTTAAGAGATTAAGTGGAAATTGTTCAAAGCACGAACAACAGTGAGATTGTACCAAAATCAAGAAAGTATTTCTTCTAATTCAAAATTTTTAACTTTAGGGAAATGATATTGAAAACCATAAATGTTTTCCTAGTGCTCTTATATCCAATGAATAATATGGTACCTTTGATCATCACAAATCTATGGCTTTGTGATTGTTGCCTTTTTCATAGCCATGTTCTCTACCACTCTCCATCAGAACAAGATCATTATATTTTTCCTCCATATCCATATTTTCACTTATACTCTCTTATGTGGAAACCCAATGCTGAGTTAGATTGGGTGACCGTTACATTTCTAACTTTCTTTTTTAATGTTAAGTTTTATTATTCCTTTTTACGATGTGGGTTTCTATGAATAGTAAAAGATTTATAACACCAATTAATTTCGAGGAAGAAATTAATTTTAAGAGGGTAGAATGTAACACCCTGAGATTTTATGAGATATATTCTTTTTAATTCCTTTGATTGTACACTACACTAAGTTTAGCTTATACTATACGTAACACCATATTATCTTGCAGTATACGCAACACTATTCTTGGTTCTTGTTATAGACAATTTCAAGTTCGCAACATTGAGTGTATATATATATATGTATATATATATATTTAATGTATAAATGAAATATGGTTGGATTATGTTATAAAAAATAGCAAAGGAGTCTTGTACTACACGCAACCCTGACTTGGCTTGCATTACACGCAATCGCGACCTTCCTCGATAGCATGTGTTGTACGCTATATCGGGTTTCACTAAACAATGATATATTGCTATTATATTATTATGGACTAGACATTATGAATAGTATTAACTACATTTTGGATTTTATAATATTATTATTCATCTTACAAATTTTATAGAACATGTTAAGAGAACAAAATAAATTTTTCGGGTAAAATAAGTATTTTAAAAAAATGCAGTTTTGCCACCATTTGACAGAACACACATTAAATATAGTTTTTGACAATTTTATAAGTTCAATTTGACAAAATAAAATTCTTATTTCGAATCAGGAAATAAAAATTTACTTTGGATAAATTTTTGATACTTTTCTGATAACTTTCATGTTCTGATGAATAGTAAAAATATGCTAATTTTTAATAAAAAACAACTTTTTTTCATTGAGATAATTATATGGTAAAATTATAATATTGAATGGTTTTAAAGTATAAATATAATATTTGTTTTCCATTTAATATAATTTATTTAATTAGAATTGATTTTACATTGAATTCGTAGGTTAAATCAATTCAATCTTTTGTAATGTTTTAAACAAAAACCCGTTTTCTTTCAACAACGAGATTAATTTTAATTTAATTTCTGAGACTTTTGTGTATTGAAGTTGGAAAAATGGATTCCATATTTGGAATCAGTGGGTCCAAATTATGTTTATAGGCTACTTTTTTATTTTTGGGCATTATGAATAGTAACTATGGTAAATTTTATTTACCCTAGTTAAAGGTTAATCGGGTAATTATGGGTAAAAATAAGATTATAAAATTACACTAACACCTGACAAAATTCTATTGGATGACAAAAAGTCAACAAATTTCACTCCAGTGTTGGGATAAATTCATTTTATGGACTTGTTTCCTTGGAAATAATTTTTTAATTATTAAAACCAAAGAAAGTGACAACATGTCACTCTCTTAAATCTTATAAGTCTATTAATTTTAATTTAGTGATAAAATTCATGAAACTTCGAACATGAGTAGTCCCCAGAAAGATAAAACAATTTTCTACATCATAAGAATTTATTAATAATTTTTAGGGATTAAATAATTATCATTAATTGTGAAACAATAGTGATGAAAAAATTGTTTATCTAGTGAAAAATCAAGAAAATTGTTTTTATTAAACTAATAGTGACCATAAAAGTTACCAAAACCCTGAACAAAACTTATTGGTCATGTAAATGTAAACTTTGATTGTCAAATGGTCAATGTTTTGACCATTTGGAGCTTTATAATAGCGATTATGACACTTATAATATTTTATTTTAAATGATTCCAAAGTTGTCACCTTCATAATTTAACAAAGATAACAATTTACATGTTCTTATTTTAAGATGATAAATTTGACAAAAATTATTATTATAAAATATTTGATATATATCTTCATCAATGGATTTTATTTTTTAATTTTTATGCAACAAATAAGAATATTAAATAATTATATAAAAATGTTGTACTAATTATTTTATTAAGAGATATACCAAATAAATGGTATTAAAAATATTAAAATAAATTTTATATGAACTATTTAATGTACTCCACTACTTTTCTAGAATACTATGACATGTTAGGAACATATTAAATATTTTTTTTGAATATATCATTTGTGTGGATTTAATTTAAATTTAAATAAATGAACAGTGTCAAAAATGACACTATTGTTATTTTATAAAAATAACATATTATTAAATTTTTTAAAAATCACAAAAATATTTAAAAATTAAAAATTTAAATTTATATAGTGTATAATTTCATAAAATATCTAATTGTTGATAATTCACATCACATAATAATTTATTTATAACAATTTAAAATTTATAGTATTATTACCACAAATAAAATTTAATAGATTAAATAAGGATAAATCAAGTTGATAATTTTTAAAATAATTTCCCTACATGTCTAAATTTTATTGGTTGATGGGATTACAACCATATCTCATATAAACATCGAATGGAGTCATTTTTGGAGGTTTTTAACTGAGGTTGGGATTTAATATAAACTAATATTTCTTATATTTCCAAAGGTTCCCCTCACATCCCTTATAAAAGGGAACCTCCTCCCTCTCTTCCTCACACCATTTTGAGAATTTATGCTCTGCCAAACTCTATCCATTTCACTTCCCCACTTCCCTAGAAACCTTATAGAGGTACTGGTCTTCTCAAAAGGCCAACTCTAGTGCCCTATGAGAATGTTTAAAGGAGGCACTTCGAGAAAGATGTAATACCTTGTACCGTTTTCTTCAAGATCCATTCTTCTTCTACTCCCTCTACATTAGTTGTTTCATTATGATTTAATAACATCAGTATCCCCCATATACTAATATGTTATTATAAATATGAAACAACCCCACTTCACCTTTTATCCATCCTACGGAAAATGAAATCAACGAGCGTGCTTACGTACGGAATACCGTCTCCACGCCGTGGTGTAATCTGTTTTCCACGAACACCTTCCATGGATGGGTATAATGGTGTAAAGAATAAATATATATGGTTATTATAACATCATACTTATTCTGATATATTATACCATCCACTCCAATTCTATTCAATAATTATGGGAATGATATCATCACTCATGCATACGTACGGACTACCGTCTCCACGATGCGATGAGATTAATTCTCCATGTTAACCATACGTGAATGCTCATAAAGTTTATATAGTGAATAATAATGAAATATATGAAATAATAATGCTACTGGATTTATGTATATATATATATATATGTGTATTTTCATCAATTTAGTTTCATTCAATTCAATAAGGAAACGAAAACAGCGTTCATGCATACATACGACCAACCATCTCCATGAACGGTGTATTTCAGTCATTTTATCGATCTATAATATATATGTATATGATGAATATATATTATATATAAATCATGTTTTACATTCTGGAATTATTTAAATCAGGAAAAAATTAACAATATCAAGAATGACAAGTCAGAACACATACGATAAATGAAATGATTTTACCCAAAACACTGCTTTAACATTGAATTTACAAAAGAACATGTAATATAAAGTCATAAGTGAAACATATATGATATAATAATATTGAATATGATTATTTAATAAGTCAAGGAAATTATTTAAATCATTATACAGGAGGTTTGGATCCATACGAAGCATATCTAACCTAAGGTAAGTGATAACTTTTCCAATCTCGTTCTTATCTGAGATTGTTTATTCATAAGTATTTATGGGGGTTATTGTTCTCATCCATGTACATGTTTCCTAAAAATGGTTTCATGTATTTTCAATTCCCTTTTAACCAATTTTTGAATTTTACTACATGTTATGTATGGAATCTTTCTTTTATGAAGTACTTTTTGACTTTTCCGACAAAAGTACGAGAAGAATGTTTTTTTAACTTATACCGCATGAAAGGATTATTAAATTTTTATAAAGACTTATTTACATGAATCATCCTACAATATATTTCATAACTATTTAAAACAAAATATATTTCTTTTAAAATTTCATGACTTTTTGTGAAAAGAAAATGATTTTTAAGAAGAAAAGATATTTTCCTCAAGAATTCATTTCAAGGGCTTTATCAAAACCATTTTCCATCTAAGATGAAATTATTTCATATGTGAATATTTCAAGTATAATGTCTCTATGATTTACAAGGCTTCACTTTTCTTATAAATAAATGATATCCATTTATTTTATATGGATTATGTGATGATGGGTTGATGTTTATGAAACCCATTTTATTTATTGGGTTATTATGAATGATGTATGATTATTTTGTGGCACAAGTAAGAATGATTTAATTATGAGATGGGTGGGACCTATATCTCCCTCTAATGCATTGGGTAAAGATTTATATCTCATGAGATAGACATGTCTGGAATGGTAAGTTAATCCGGTTCAGTGTAACAGGACTGAAACGAGGAGTGAACTCGATTCAGGAAGGGACTTTGTCTACTAAGATGGTCTTGGCAGCAATGCCTTGGCTACTATGGAAATCATAATTTGTGCTGAATGGTTGCCACAATTACATGTTTTTTTACCATTATATTTTATCATGTTTGAGGTTCCATTATGATATATGCCTTAAGTTCTTCCATGATTTATGTCTTTGCTCATGATTTTGATGTTTAAATTTCATGTTCAAGTTTTTGCTTTCAAATGTTAATGGATTGTTTTATGTTCATTATGTTTGGCCTTACTGAGCATATGACCTCACCCGTTTTATGTTTTCTTTTCCCTAGAATATAAGTAAAGGTTTTAGGAAAGAAAAAAAAGGGAAGATCATTATAGGAGATGTTGAGGATCTTTCACCAAGATTAAAAGATTATGTTCCATGTTTCCAAAGGCACTAAACTATTAAGATCCTTGTGTGTCTGTTTTTGTTATGTATTATGTATTCCGCAATATTAATGTAATTTCCATGTACTTCAAGCTTCGGGTCTCTACAGTTGGTATCAGAGGAAAGGTTTAGTTAACCTTTGGAAACTAGGATGCGAAAACATTAATGAGATCTCTAGAGATATTTATAAGTTATGTCTAAGGATGTCCTTAAGGTTTAGTAATGTCCCTAAGGTTAAGTATAAGTATAGGTTATAATCCTAGAATTATGGTAACGATCATAGAATTTAACCTAAGATGTTAGATATTGAGGGTACTCCCCCTTAACTATGTTTTTTTCCATAGAATGATTTTTTCCTCTCACAGAATTCTTTTTGTGTTTTAGTCAATGGAGGGAACCAGAAGGAATTCAGTTAAGAATGAATCCAATGGAAAAATTGGTGACTATGAGCAACAAAAATGCGTAATTCCTAGAGAGAAAGATATTTTGATTATGCCAAATCAGTCATTGTGATATATGATTAACTAGGTGAAATTTAGCAGTACGCCTAATTCATCAAATAAGAGGAAGATAGACTTTTATGCATGTTCTCATGTTGAGGATCATAAAGAAAAGAGGATTGAGATTTCTAATGAAGGGAAGAAGAACCTTGAGGAATAACTCAAATGGAGGGACATATGTTATCTGTGTGGAGAAAAGGGTCATAGAGTGATAGACTTTTATAGAGTTCAATGTCTTATTTGTGGAGAACATGGGCATTACCCAACTCAATGACCTAACCTAAAAGGATACATCTAAATCAAATAAGGACCTATTATAAGACAATCATTGAAGAGGATGGATTGATATGTTTATGTATTGGTATTTAAGAATAATGTTGTTGAGGTACTTTTATGGTGTATTAGAATATTTTGGTATTAATCTATTGTGGTTTTCAAAGATTTTATGGTACCAGTAACCATGAAAGGTTTTTCAGATATTTTTTGAAAGTAGATGATATGTGCATAATGAAGGGATAAGAAGATAATGAGATATTTGATAGTATTCAGGAGCTCCTAGCTGATTAAAGGACAAAGTGATATCATGATTTGAGTATATTCATTTTATTTGGGATTTTTGTATGTGGAAAGTGTTAACTTTTGTCAGAATTCATGTTTTCACTATGGTTCTATGGTAATTCATGTTTCAAGAGATTACATGATTGAGGTATTCATATGATTGGAATGTGATCAAAAAGATATATTGGGGAAAAATGAAAGAATTCACATTCTTGGTAAATGACATTTCTAGTAATTGTTTTCTTTATACTATAATATTGGATAGAATTATTGTGGATAACCCTAAAGATTTGAATTGGATTATGATGGATATAATTTAGTACTGTGTAAGCTATAACTTTTTTCGATATTATTGATGGGATGCTATAGTAATGTAGTTTTAGAAAAAGGAAAACATGCCGGATGGGCGACAACCCATCACGTCGTACAATGCTGTGGGAATCGAACCCACAACTAAAGTGCGACTGGCCTTTATCACCTATAACAGGCCTACAGAAATTCCCTGGTTAGTAGAAACTAGTTTTATTTTATTAAGCGGTATGATATATGAAGTATAAGTTCATTTTTGGAATAGTATAATATTAACCTCACCATAGATGGACTTATGTATATTTGATAACTTTTGGTAACCTTTTTCTTGAAACAGATGGAGTGAAAAATCATTATATCACATGATCTATTAAAACTTCATGAAAAACAAATTCAACTTCATTTCTTTAAGAGATGAAGTGGAAATTGTTCAAATCACGAACAACAATGAGATTGTACCAAAATCAAGCAAGTATTTCTTCTAATTAAAAATTTTAAACATTAGGGAAATGATATTGAAAACCAAAAATGATGTCCTAGTGCTCTTATATCTGACGAATAAGATGGTACTTTAGATCATCACAAATCTATGGCTTTGTGATTGTTGGCTTTTTCATATCCATGTACTCTACCACTCTCCATTAGAACAAGATCGCTAGATTTTTCCTCCATATCCATTTTTTTACCTATACTCTCCTATGTGGAAACCCAATGCTGAGTTACCTTGGGTGACTGTTACATTTCTAACTTTCTTTTTTAAAGTTATGTTTTAGTATTCCTTTTACGATGTGGGTTTCTATGAATAGTAAACGATTTATAACACCAATGAATTTCGAGGATGGAATTAATTTTAAGGGGGGTAGAATGTAACACTCAAAGATTTTATGAGATATTTTTTTTATTTACTTTAATTGTACACTACACCAAGATTAGCTTGTACTATACGTAACACCATATTAGCTTTTAGTAAATGCAACACTATTCTGGGATCTTTTTACAAAAAAATTCAAGTTCTCAACATTGAGTGTATATATATTTGTATATATATATATATTCAATATATAGATGAAATATGGTTGGATTATGTTATAAAAACAGCAAAGGAGTCTTACACTACACGCAACCCTGACTTGACTTGCATTAAATGCAATCACGACCTTACTCGATAGCATGTGTTGTACACAATATCAGGTTTCACTAAACAATGATATATTGTTATTATATTATCAAGGACTAGACTTTATGAACAGTATTAAATAAATTTTGAATTTTATAACATTATTATTATCTTACACAATTCTAGAACATGTTAAGAGAACAAAATAAAATTTTCAGGTAAAATAAGTATTTTTCAAAAAATGCAGTTTTGCCACCTTTTGATGGCGCATTCACATTAAATCTAGTTTTTGACATGTATATAAGTTCAATTTGATAAAATAAAATTCTTATTTGGAATAATGATATAAAAATTTACTTTGGATAAATTTTAGATACTTTTCTGATAACATTCATGTTTTGATGAATAGTAAAAATATGCAAAATTTTAATTAAAAACACCTTTTTTTCATTGTGATAATTATATGGTTAAATTATAATATTGAATGGTTTTAAAGTATAAATAGAATATATATTTACCATTTAATATAATATAAGTCATTATCATTGATTTTACATTGAATTCGTTGGTTAAATCAATTCAATATTTTGCAATGTTTTAAACAAAAACCCGTTCTCTTTCAACAATGAGATTAATTTTAATTTAATTTCTGAAAATTTTTTGTATTGAATTTGGAAAAATGGATTCCATATTTGGAATCAGTGGGTCCAAATTATGTTTATAAGATACTTTTTATTTTTGGGCATTATGAATATTAACTACGGTAAATTTTGTTTACCATAGTTAAAGGTGAATCGAATAATTATGGGTAAAAATAAGATTATAAAATTTTCCTAACACCTGATAAAATTATATTGGATTACTAAAAGGCGACCAATATCACATAAGGGTTGGGATAGATTCATTTTATGGACTTGTTTCCGTGAAAATAATTTATCTATTATTAAAACCAAAGAAAGTGACAACATGTCACTCTCTTAAATATTATAAGTATATTAATTTTAATTTAGTGATAAACTTCATAAAACTTCGAACATGAATAGTCTCCAGAAATCTAATAAAATTATCTACATCATATGAATTTAATTATAATTTTTATGGATTAAATAATTATCATTAATTGTGACACAATAGTGATGCAAAAAATTGTTTATCTTGTGAAAAATCAAGAATATAGTTTTTATTAAAATAATAGTGACCATAAAAGGCATCAAAACCCTGACCAAAACTTATTGGTCAGGTAAATGTAAACTTTAGTCATCCATTGGTCGAATATTTGACCATTTTGAGCCTTATAAAAGCGATTATGACACTTATAATATTTTATTTTAAATGATTCCAAAGTTGTCACCTTCATAATTTTACAAAGATAACAATTTACATTTGGTTATTTGAAGATGATAAATTCTATTAAAATTATTATTATAAAATCTTTGATATTTATCTTCATCAAATGAATTTAGTTTTAATTTTTATGCGACAAATAAGTATATTAAATAATTATACAAAAATGTTTTACTAATTATTTTATTATGAGATATACCAAATAAATGGTTTTAAAAATATAAAAATAAATATTATATGAACTATATAATGCACTCCAATAATTTTTTAGAGTAATATTACATGTTATTAATATATTAAATATTTTAGTTTGAATATATCCTTTGTGTGGTTTTAATTTAAATTCAAATAAATTAATATTTTCAAAATTGACACTATTGTTATTTTATAAAAACAACATATTATTAAATTGTTTAAAAATAACAAAAAAAGTTGAAAATTTAAAATTGAAATTTATATAGTCGATAATGTGATATATTATATAATTATGGATAATTAACAGCACATAAGTAATTATTTATAACAATTTATAATTTATAATATTATGACCACAAATAAAATGTAATAGATTAAATAAGAATAAATCAAATTGATAATGTTTAAAATAATTTCCCTACATGTCTAAATTTTATTGGATGATGAGATTACAACCCTATCTCATCTAGAATTCGAATTGAGTCATATTTTGAGGTTTTTATGTGAGGTTGGGATTTAATATAAACTAATATTTCTTATATTTCCAAAGTACCCCTCTCCTCCCTTATAAAAGGGCAACTCCTCCCTCTCTTCCTCACACCATTATGAGCATTGAAGCTCGGAAAAACCCTGCCCATTTCACTTCCCCACTTCCCTAGAAACCTTATAGAGGTACTGGTCTTCTCAAAAGACCAACTCTAGTGCCATAAGAGAATGTTTAAAGGAGGCACTTCGAGAAAGAGGTAATACCTTCTACCATTTTCACCAAGTTTCATTCTTCTTCTACTCCATCTACTTTAGTTTTTTAATTATGAGGTAATAACATCAGTATCACTAATATACTGAAATGTTATTATTAATATGATACAGCCCCATTTCAACTTCTATCCATCCAACGAAAAACAAAATCAATGCACCTGCGTACGTACGGAATACCGTCTCCACACCATGGTGTAATCCGTTTTTCCACCAACACCTTACATAGATGGGTATAATGGTGTAAATAATAACTATATATGGTTATTATAAAATCATACTGATTATGATAAACTATACCATCCACTCCAATTCTATTCAATAATTATTGGAATGATATCATTGCTCATGCATACGTACGGACTACCGTCTCCACGACGCGATGAGATTCATTCTCCATGTTAACCATACATGAATGACCATAAAGTTTATATAATGAATAATAATGAAATATATGAAATAATAATGCTACTGGATTTAAATATATATATATATATATATATTGCCACCAATTTAGTTTCATTCAATTCAATAAGGAAACGAAAACATCGTTCATGCGTACGTATGGCCTACCGTCTCCATTAACGTTGTATTTAATTCCTTTTATCGATCTATAATATATATGTATATGATAAATATATTTTATATATAAATAATTTTTTACATTCTGGAATTATTTAAATCAGGATATAAGTAATAATATCACGAACGAAAATCCGGAACACATACAATAAATGAAATGATTTTACCCAAAACGCTGCTTTAACATGGAATTTACAAAAAATGGGTAATATAAAGTCATAAGTGAAACATATATTATATCATAATAATGAATATGATTATGTAATAAGTCAATGACATTATTTAAATCATTATAAAGGAGGTTTGGATCCATACGAAGCATATCAGACCTAAGGTATGGGATAACTTTTCCAATCTCATTCTTATCCAAGAATGTTTATTTGTAAGTATTTACTGGGGTTATTGTTCTCATCCATGTCCATGTTTTCTAAAAATTGTTTGATGTATGTTTAATGTCCCTTTTACCCATTTTTGAATTTAACTACATGGTATGTATGGAATCATCCTTTTATGAAGTACTTTATGACTCTTCTGGCAAAAGTACGAGAAGAATGTTTTTTTAACATATACAGCATGAAAGGATTTTTATGGTTTTATAAAGACTTGTTTACATGAATCTTCCTCCAAAAGATTTCAAGACTATTTAAAACAAAATCTCTTTCTTTTAAAATTTCATGACATTTTGTGAAAAGAAAATGATTTTTAAGAAGAAAAGATATTTTCCTCAAGAATTAATTTCAAGTGCTTTATCAAAACCATTTTCCATCTAAGATGACATTATTTCATATGTGTATGTTTCAAGTATAATGTCTCTATGATTTAAATGGTTTAAATTTACTTATGATAATTGATTACCATTTATTTTATATGGATTATGTGGTGACGGGATGATGTTTATGAAACCCATTTTATTTATTGGGTTATTATGAATGATTTATTTTTATTTTCTGGCACAAGTAAGAATGATTTAATTATGAGATGGGTGGGACCTATATCTCCATCCAAATGAATTGGGTAAATATTTATATCTTATGAGATAGACATGGCTGTAACATTAAGTTAATCATGTTCTGTGTAACAGGACTGAAACGAGGAGTGAACTCGATTCAGGAAGGGACTTTGTCCACTAAGATGGTCTTAGCAGCAATGCCTTGGCTACTATAGAAATCATAACTTCTGCTGAATGGTTTCCACAATTACATGTTTTTTCCAATTATATTTTATCATTTTGGATGTTCTATTATGATATATTCCTTACGTTCTTCAACTATTTATGTCTTTGCTCAATATTTTGATGTTTAAATTTCATGTTCACGTTTTTGCTTTAAAATGTTCGGGGATTGTTTTATATTCACTATGTTTGCCCTTACTGAGCATATGATCTCACCGTTTTTATGTTTTATTTTCACCAGGATATAAGGAAAGGTTTTAGGTATGAAAAAAAGGGAAGATCTTTATGGGAGATGTTGAGGATCTTTCGCCTAGATTAGATGAATATGTTCCATGTTTCCAAAGGCACTAAACTATTACGGTCCTTGTGTGTCTGTTTTTGTTATGTATTAAGTATTCTGCAAAATTAATGTAATGTCCATTTACGTGAAGCTTCGGGTCTCTACAAACACCTTATTTATCATCTGTAGGTCGTAATGTATTGTTAATTTTTAATCTTTTATCAAATCCAATAATATACTTCAATGATTATTCAATTCCTTATATATAGATATATATTTGTAGATCCTGTGATTATTATATATTCCATATATTTCCCTATTGATATAATTTTAAAAAATATTCAATTAAAATATCACTTATACCATCACTAAATTTTACATTGGGTACTTTTTATCACATTTCATTAATTTTTTTTATCCCTAAGAGATTACAATATCATTCTTCCTGAGGACATAATCCAAAGCCATTTTTGAAGCATCACTATATATTTCAAACCTTTCTACAATTTAGAGTGATGTGTGAACACATGTACTAGACAAAACCTTCTTCAATTTACTAAAATATTCTTTTTATTCCTTTATCCAATGGAACATTACTCCCATCCATGAATACATGGTTAGTGGATTTGATAGCTATGAGAAATTTTCATAAAGCATTATTACTATAACGCTAACATGTGAAACCTACATGTCATAATTATAATAGTTGACCTATTTTATTTATTTATAATCTCATTATTTGATTGATCTACTTATATTCCATTATATTTGATTACATGATATAATAATGCAACCTTTTGTATCCCAAAATCAAATTAATTAATTTTTTTTAAAAACATCCCATTTCTAATGTAATGTTGAACATTTTGAAAATTATCTTCATCCTCTTAAATTCATTTGAATATATGATGACAATATATAATGAATACAATAAATTTATCCATATAGTCTAAAAAGTATTAATTAATTCAATCAATGAAGATAACATGGGCATTGGAAATTCGAAACAACATCACAAAAAACATATTGTGTCTATACATGATACAAAAGGCCTTCTTAGTTAAATCATACCACTGGATCATTAAATTAAAGTATCCAAATTGATGTTTAATACTCTAAATATACTTTTTCCCCTAGATTTGATTGAATATATCATTGATATGGGATATAAGATATTTTTATATTATTCAGATTTTATAAACATTGTGATAATCAAATCGATGACACGTAAAATCCTCCTTTTTATAAAAAAGGGTCATTGCACCCCATTGTGAATCACATTAGATCATGAAAACATTACCAAATTTTCATGTAGATGAGTCTTTAACTCCTTTGATTTAATCAGAGTATTTCAATATAGACTCAATGAGATAGGCAAGGATACTGGTATGAGTTTGATTGAAAAATCAACCTAAATCTATAGGGGAAGACTAGATAGTTCATCCAAAAATACATTAGTATAATCTAATAAAATGGGAATGTTGTCAATTTTGACATCCTCCCTAGTCATTTTCTCCAAGAATCCGTCATATTTGGGTACCATAACCCACATAAACAAATTTTCTTTCACATGGATTTAATAATAGTAATCTCTTAGATACACATTAATTGGGGAATTTTTTATATGAATTGATACATTTTTATCATGAAAGTTTATGTGTTATTTATTCTAGTAAAGTGAATCCATATCCAATGATATTTCAAATTCAGCTAAGGGAAAAATATTTATATTCATCCAAAGTATACTTCCACACATCTCAATCATAGAACATTTTAATATCTTAGAGAGGATAATTATGCAACATGGGGTTTTCACATATAGTACAATATCCATTTCATGGGGTGGATATTTCAAAATAATAGATATATTGTTCGATATTAAAAATATTTCATATACTAGAATCAAATATTTTATTGGAAAATCTAGAAAAGATATCGAGTATACCTTACATTACGTCATTATCCTAGTCAACCTTAGAGGATGTGGTTAGAAATTCATTTTTTATTCCCTTTTTATAGTAGTTGTACAAGATTTATATTTTTAAATGTATAGTGGGGTGGTGAATTGATTTTATTTTATTTTAAACTTCTTGAATTTGATACATTTTTTTGTGGGTGGATCATTAAAATAGGGATACTTCTCTTTTGTGAGATTAATCAAAGTGTTAGCCTTTATACGATAGTTGTAGGACCAGTTTCATGCCTTAAAACACAAAAATTACATCCTAAATCCATTACTAAAATTACCCAAGTTCTTCATCCCCCATTTATTCCATGTATGAAATTGGGATAATTCCCACGTTTTATCTTAACGTTGGTACTTATATTATACTTGAAACGTCCGGGTTCTGGGAGCTGCCTAGAGGTGTCCCGTATCCGGTTGGTCACATGGACTCAAGCGCATTTCGTCAAATGGCATAGGCTGCCAATGAGAAACAAGGGCCTTGGGTGTGATAGTGGTGAAACTATTCCTTCATTAGAAGAGTAGTGCTGAGGATATAAACATATAACCATAGTGGAAGTATTAATAACATGCTATAAGTAAACAATGGATGTAATAAACAACTGGAGCACACATATATAAATGGTTCATGACACATATGTCTAGGAAAGAAGCAAAAACAAGTCACAATGCTAGAATACAGTACTAAACCCATGTAGAAAGAAAACAAATAAAATCTAGCAGCATCGCATGCCTCATCTTGGTCCCATGCTCTCCAGGTCCACATCAATCAAGTACTTGAAGAAAAAGGGCTTTTCCCTTATCTATATCTTGAAAAATATAATCTATTTGGGCCCAAAATTATAACCCAAATAGGGTGTGAGATGAATCCCAGTAAGAAACCACCCAAATATTTTTTCCTAATAGTTAGTGAATATATATGGCAGACAATGTGGAAAATAAAACAATAAACAAAGAAGTACTAAAAGTAAACAATCCTACAGTTTAAACTACATCCATTTTCATTTATTAGTTCAAAAACTGAAAATCATATGTAACCCTCAGGGAAGTTCTCACAACCTAACCCCTATGGTTCAATCAATCAAACACAATCAACCCTTTGGGATGTACTCATAGTCTAACCCCTCAGGTTCAACTTTAACAAAGACTCTCTGAGGAAGCACTCACCGTCAATTCCACATGTGGCATCATATCGATAAATATAGACACTCTAGGGAGGAACTCAACATCCAATTACACTTGTGGTCTTCTAATGAGGAACTCTAGAAACTATGAGGGTGTAAAATTCCATCTTCTCTATGGTCTCGCAATGTAAAAGTAAACAGACACTTTGGAGAAGCCATCAGCGTCTGTTCTCCCTATGGTCTAGTACACCAGGTTCCGAAAGACCTGTGTAATCTATCATGCACAAATGGTATATGGAAGAAAAAGTAATACTCAAGAAAAACTTGGTTAAATAGTCTAGAGTATCTCACAACATGTCAAATAAATTCACTCCATCCAAACAATACTAGGCACGTAAAACAAAGAAGCCTAACAGGAAAGTCTAGAACAGACAGTCAAAATGAAGAAAACATGGTCAACACATCCATAGTATGGAAAATAACCATATTTACAATCATAAATCTTCTACTCAAGAACACAAGTCATAGTAGGTAATAACATGGATAATCACCAAAAACACTCAATACCCCAAATAAGGGTATTGGGAACATTTACACATATAACTCATAGACTAACTACATAAAGTCACAAACCACCTACCTTGATGATGTACGTTCGATATAGTTGAATCATAGCCTATGAATCGACCTAGAAATCCATATATCTACAATAATGATAAAAACATTCAACGGAAGATATCTCATGAAAGAAGAGGAATCAGGAAACGAGGATCTAGAAGAAGGAAGAGCATATCGTGGTGATTCCAATCCAATCGATGGCGGTCAATTTAGAGAATGGATGACATGTTTAGGGACCAGAGAAATTTTTTTGGCCACAGACACTCTAGGACGAGACAAGAAGAGAAGAAGGGTGTTCTATTAGTTAGACGTGACCAAGTCTATTTAAAAAAATAAACTAAAAGTACATGGCGTATTATTCAAGGGTACACGACATGTACTTTATTTAACCAGCCTTTGCTTTAGGCAGACTTCAAGTCTTCCCACATGGTCATGTACTCGGCCGTTAGACGGTTAGTAAATGGTCACCTGCGACAACTAGGTGCATGACATGTACCCCAAAGTATATTTCATGTACTCTTTAAACATATATATTCTCCACTTTCCCTCCGAAAAACTAGAATACAAGATTCATACCTGAAAAGAATATACGAGTTCTTACAAACATCCCCCTTAAATAAATCCATCCCAGAATTTCCCTAGAAAGGTGGCATAAATGGATAATCCTCAAATAGCTTCAGCCACTATGATCATACATTGGCCTCCCTCTCCCATGTCTCATCCTGTACTCACCCATACTGCCATTGTGCTCATACCAGAGGAATAGATCAGCCACATAAAACCATTGCACTACAATCAACAATCTAGATTGAATGCTCCTCGAATGATGCATCAACCTATAAATCAAACTCCTTAGGTTGAATGACATGAGACAGGTCGGATAAGTATCTCCACAACTGAGAAACGTGGAAAACATCGTGCATTTCTTAGTACCTCTAATGTAACTTCAACCGATAGGAAAATGGCCCAAATCTTTCCAATACCACAAATGGCACAATGTATCTAGATGAAAGCCTACCCTATCTCCTAATTCTACTATGTCCTAACCTCAGTGTGGAATGGAAGACGACCTAATTTTTGACCTCAAACTCTAGAGGTCATCTTTGTCGAATAGCATAATACTTATTTTGTGATTGTGCAGTAGTTATCCTCTTCTGAAACAACTATATCTGCTCTGTGGTCAACTAAACAAGGCAAGGTCCCCTCATAGCTACCTCTCCTACATCCATCCAACATAGGGGTGATCAGCATGGCCTACCATACAAATAATCACATGGTTCAATATGAATAGTTTCTTGTAAACTATTATTTCAGGAAAACTGTACAAGAGGTATGTGTTTCTCCCAAGAACCACCAAAATCCAGGACACATGCTTGAAGAATTTCCTCTAGCACCTGAATTGTACGGTCGAACAATCCATCTATTTAGGGATGGAAAGATGTACTCAGAATTACCACGATACACAATTCCCTTTGTAATCCATGAAAGTCTCGATAAGTAAAATAGACGTCTCTATCTGAAATAATGGATTTCAGAACCCCATGTAGACATAAAATCTCTTGGATGTAAAACCTATTTAGCTCAGCAAAAAGGTATCATTGATCGGTAATAATAGAGAAACCATCATCAGTTTTTTGATGAAAACATTAATAGAAAAATTCCCTCGAGGTGACCTCAGAAAACTGGTCACAAAGTCCATCAAAACATCATTCCACTTCCACTCGGGAATGGGTAACTGCTACAAAAGCCCTTCTTGTCACTAATGAACCACCATCACCTTCTGATAGGTATAAAACCTCATGAAAAACCCAGGAACATCTCTATTTATACCTGGATACCAATACTAGTGTTGTAGATCTCGGTACATCATGGTGACACCAGGATGTACTGCACAAACTAAGGAATGGAAATCTTCTATCAGCTCCTCACGTATGTCTGCTAACACCCACATACATCCATAAAAAACAAAATCTCATCCTCGCCTATGGTCCATAATGAAACAGGTTCCTCCCCTGTCACACTCTCCCATATGATTAGTCCTTCTGAATCTGATAGCTGCCTCATTATCACTCGATCAATTATAATAGAGGTAACAACTATAGAAGAAAGAAACATCAGACCCTATTTTTCATGAACCTCCAAATGCATCCCAGAGAACAGATCCATTAGAGTTCACTCAATGTTTGAATCCTGAACTAATTGTATCTGAGTCCTCCTTCTTAATGAATCATATACAACATTGTTTTCCCCATGAGTGTAGGAAAGCTCAATGTCAAAGGACTGAAGGTACTCAACCCACCTTCATTGTATCAAGTTTATACCATGCTGAGTGAAGATATACTTGAGAATTTTGTGTGTCAGGGAAAAACACAAAATGATTTCCAAGAATATAATTTATCCAACAGTGTAAATCATGAACAACTGCAGCCAAATCGAGATCGTGAGTAATGTAGTTCGTCTCATGTGCCTCAACTACCGAGACTCATATGTAACGATGCCTTCCCCCTGCATAAGCACTACTCCCAGCCCGATACCTGATTCATCACAGTAAACTGTATAACTCTTTCCCGGCTTTGTAAAAACTAGTATCAGTGCTGAATTCAACCACTCTTTCACCTCATAAAAGGATAAATCATAAGAACTGACCACAAGTACTTTGCACCCATCTTAGTCAGGCCTGTTAGTGGCACTACTAGGTGTGAAAAGTCCTATATAAAATTCATATAGTAACCATCCAATCCTAGAAAACATTGTACCTAAAAGTTATTTTTCGGCTGCTCCCATGAAACAACTGCTCTCACTTTCTCTGGGTCTACTAATACTCTTGTCTCGGAAATAAAATGACCTAGGAAGTAAATTTGGTCTATCCAAAAGTGGAATTTTGAGATCTTTTCTTATAAATGATTCTCTCTCAGTGTACTAAAAATGATCTCATGATGGGTAGCATGGTCGTGTCTAGCGTGAGAGTACACCAAGATATCTTCCACAAAGACATCCAAAAAATAATCCATGTATGGATGGAACACTCTGTTCATCAGGGCCCATGAAAACAGCAGGTACGTTCATGAGACCTAATGGCATAACCACATACTCATATAGACCATACTTTCTCCAAAAAAAATTAAGAGGTATATCAGATGGTCTAATATGAAACTGATGATAACTAGATCTCTATTCAATCTTCAAGAACACACAGGCTCCTCAAATCTAATCAAAGAGTCCAAGAATCCTCAGAAAGTTATATTGGGTCTTGACCATCAATTAGTTCAACTTCTGATATTCCACACAATGAATGCGAGTACCATCTACCTTATTCACAAATAGGATAGGAGAACCCAAAGGAGAAGTAATGGGTAAGTTTAAACCCATTTATTGTAACTCCTCCAACTGCTTCATGATCATCGATAACTCTAGTGTATCCATACTATAAGGAGGAATGGACATCAGTGTAGCTCTATGAACAAGCTCAATAGAGAAGTCTACCTGTCGCTCTGGAGGTAAACCTGAAATGTCCTCTAGAAAGAAATATCTAAAATGATCCACCACCAAAGGAAATTCCATCTGTGAAGTCCCCTGGTCATCCAAATATAGACCAGTAATATGGGCTGTAACTTCTCTCTACCCATGATGCTCGTGTCCCGCTCTTCTCACCTGGACATCCCATTTTCCCTTATGATGAAACTATCCACCCTCTGGTGATGTGAAACTTAACCTATAGTGAAAGTAGTAGACAACAGACTGGAAGAGAACTAACCAGTCTTTTCCAAGAATGACATCATAGCCCATCATCTTTAATACATAGAGGTCCCATAAGAGGTGACACCCACCAACCTCTAGAGAGCACTCCTTGTACTAACATACACAAGTCGTTATAGCCCCTAAAAGAGTGTCCATCATTAATACATTTGAGGAATTAAAGATATAGAGCCAATGGATCTCCACAATAGAAACATATATGAAACGATCTGAGTCCCCTACATCGAAAAGTACAAAAGCTAAAACTGAGGATACTAGGATTGTACCTCGAACTATAGAGGGTCTGGGATCTAGTTCCTACTGGGTATTCTTCACTACACATATATGGCCTATAATATGGCCATGTGACCTAGCCTGACCACCACGAGCTGATCCTCCCTATTTTCAATGAAATCCTAGCACTAGCTACCATAATCATGACCTCCACCTAGGCCTGAATAGCCTGAAGAACTCCAGTTCCCAGACTGATGAGAAACTGGAGGTCCTTCTCCTGTACGAAGAGTAAAAAAACACACCTATCACTAGATTCCTATTAGAAGATCTGATAAAAGCACTGAAGATACCCCATCTTGCCACATGATCGGCACTCCACTGGTCAAAATATTGAATTAAATGATTAATCCACACTATAAGGCGGAATAGTCGGATTAAAACATTGATCTTCGTTTATAAAAGCATTACACATAAAACAAAAATAAAGGAAAGAAATTTTTTTAACATTTACATCACAGTATATCAATTAAATATATTGACATAAGAAATCCATTATCAAAACGATTTTCAATAACAAAATACATAAAATAGTATATGGTAATTATTTTCCTTGAAAAAAAAATAGTACAACTTTTTCATGAAGCCAAAGAAGAAATAATACCCGCGAGGGTGGAAGGGTCATAGTCATATCATATGTTAAAAGAATCATTCCTTTTTTTAGTAAAATGCTTCATATAATAATATTCTATTTGAAATTTCAAGGGTGTTTATACAATGTATAAAAGAAAGTCATGTATTAAAACAAAATATGCCTCAATGAAAGGAGATTGAGACGGAGTCCCTTACCTTGTGTCTAACATGACTCGATCACTCTTTAATCTCCTAAATAATAAAATAAATATAATTTATAGTTTCTTATGAACCTTTTTCAATTTTATTAATCCTTTTATATCACTTATTACCATGTTATAAGCATTATGTAATCATTTAAGTTAATAACATTCATTTTGTTGATATTTTATACTTGATACAAAAGTGAACATCTTATATTTACAAGTTTCCCATGTGGTCAGTAGTCCGTTATATCCAGAATGATATTATTTATTTAGATATAATATATATCATATATATCATATATATCCAGCATATATATATATATATATATATTCTTTATAACATTTCATATCATTTGGAAGTAAGAAATGAAATGCACCGTTCATGGAGACGGTAAGACGTACATATGCATGAATACTACTTTAATTTCTATTTAGTATTTAAATGGAATTAAAACAAAATGATGAATAGGTATATTATAATTCCTGTATATATAATATCATTAACTCTATCTTTTATACGTCCTGTATAAGGAATTAACGAGTCATATCACTTTGAGGGGGCGGTAGTCCGTACATCCTCAAATAAAATTATCACATTTACCCATAATGGAAACCTTAACGGTATGCTTTAAAAAATTGATAAGCATAAAAAATATAATATTTATAATATTTAAATATAGTGTCATCTTGAGGCCCAGCATGAGAAGAGAAAGGAGATAATCAAACAATAATTGTTTCATGAGGCTTTAGTTTTCCATCCACAGAAATAGTATGTTCTTCACCCATTAGATGGAGGTGTGTGTAAGTGTAGTTCGAATAAATCCCATAAAAACATCCTAATATATTGAGGAAATGGTTTGGTTAAAAAATAAATGAATAAAATGAGTTTAGGGTTTGGAGAAGTAAAATAAAATAAACGAAGTTAGAGAAATTGTTACCTTTAATTTGGGTAACTTACAATCGTTTGAACCAAAATGACTTCTTGAAGGGCCTTCTACTTAAGTTAAGGCATCTAGGAGGATGAGAGGGATTTAGGGAGCTTAATTGGGTAGAGTTTGGATGAGCCAAAATCCTTGAGAGGTGTGAGAAATTGGTTATAAGTGAGGGCTTTTTATAAGGGGAGGAGGGGCTCTTTAAGAAAGTGTGAAAATATTATTTTATTATATAATAATATTCAGTTTCTAAATGTCCAAAACTAATTAAAGTCGAATATACAATGACTCGTGGTTGAAATAAAATCATAAAATTGGAATTGGAGATGTTTTGGATAATATTTTAATTATTATAATCTTATTTATTTAAATCATTTATTAATGAGGTAAATACTGCATCATTATTGTGTCATAAAAAATATAATTTATTCGATGAGTAAAAATTATAAACAAAAACCGTGATTTAAGAATTTTTTTATTTAAAATTAATATTTATAGCCAAAAATATTACTTATATAACACAATATAAATATTTATTTACTAAAGGTTTTTTGTTTTTCTCATTTTTTCTAGTACTTTAAATTAATTAATCTAAAGTGTCATTATCATTCATAAGTGGATGCATGGGGTCCCAAAATCAACCCAAGGATGACCATGGTCGCCATTAATCATCCAATAAGTTTAGGACAAGTGTTAAGGTAATATAGAATTATTATAATATTTTTTTTACCTTAAATTACCCTATTTATCATTAACTACGGTAAAAAAAGTCAAAATTTACAATTCACCAAAAATTATTTTCACCTTATTGAACCGAATTTTAGTTAATAATAACAAAAATATATGCCAAATTTTTAAAATTCAATTGACTGATAAGGTAAAATTTCATTTAAATGAAAAAGTCATTTTTTTTAACTACAACTAAGTAGTTTCACTATTCATCAAAAAATGAAGTTTTTCAGAAAAATACCAAAAATTCACCCAAAAAATAATTTATATTCTGAATTAAAAAATGATGTTTTTTTATAAATTCAAAACATAAAATTGGAATTAGTTACTTTTAAAATTAATTCCCATTGTTAAAACAAATAGCGTGTTTTTAAGAAATACAAACTATCAAAAGATTAACACTTGTTTATGTCCACATTCAATGTGAAATTAATTATAATGACCACAATTGGATTAAATGGTAAAAATATATTCTTATTATAATTAAAAACGAATTAAAAAGATAATATAACCAAATAAATAAATTAGGTTAAAATTTTGTTTTTTGATTGAAATACAATGTTTTCACTATTCATTAAAAAATGAACTTTATTGGAAAAATTTCAAAAATTTACACAAAGTAAATTTTAGATGTCACCATTATAAAGAAGTATATTATTTGGTAAAATAGAATGTATTAAATTTACTAAAATTATATTTAATTAGGTTTCTCCATTAAAAGGTGGTAAATCGACCTTTTAATGTAAATTATGCTTAAAATTAAGTTCCTTCACATTTTAAACCTCTAAATTTTGTTGGATAAATGTAAAAACATTTAACAAACATATATAATCATATTGTAGTCATTTTTTCTCATTCTCGACAATACAACTTCTAGGAGTTAACTAACATTTAAAATAATAATATTACATTATTAGTGTGAAACTAATGATTTCAAAGAAACCCGTTGTTGCGTATCCGGTACACTATCGAACATAGTAACCCTTTTGAAGTAAAATTAATATTTAATTAAAGATTATTAATAAATATGTAAATAAATTATTCTTCATTTACATGGGATGTTACATCCTACCCCCCTCCTTCTAGAAATTGCATCCTCGAAATTTTTATTCACTTATCAAAATAAGTGGGGGTATTTATCACTAAGAGCATTTTCATATTCCCACGTTGTATCTTCAATCATATGGGTTTTCCACAAAACCTTTACCTGGTGAATTACCTTATTCTGAAAAATTTTCTCGCTTCGGTCATGATTTTGGACTGGTTGTTCTTCATAAGAGAGATTCTATTCCTACTGAAATTCATCTGGAATCAAAACATGAGATGGATCTGGCATACACTTTCTCAACATAGAAACATGAAAAACATTGTGTACCTGGGATAAAATTAGAGGTAAAGCCACTCTCTATGCAACTAATCCATCATTATCCATGATTTAATATGGACCAATGAACCTCGGACTCAACTTTCCATTCATTCCAAAACGCATCAAATATTACTGTGGAGAAACATTCAGAAAGACATGATCACCCTTCTCAGAAGAAGGATACTTCTTCTCGTTATCCACATGAATTTTTTTCTGCTCTAAGATGTTCTCATATTCATGTAAATCAACTGAACATTCTCTTCCATCTCTTCTAGAAATTCTGTTCCTATAAACTTTTTTTCACATACTTCATCCCAAAAATATAGAGATCGACAACGCTTTCCATATAAAGCCAAAAATGGATCAATCTGTATAATGGAATGAAAAATGTTATTATATGAAAATTCAACCAAAGAAAGATGTTTGTACCAACTTACCATATAATCCATCGATGAAGAATGTAACATATCCTCCAATGTCTGAATTGTTCATTCTGATTTCCCATTTTATTGAGGATGAAAAGTTGTACAAAAATTTAATTCAGTACCCAACGACTTCTGAAGTCCTTTCCAAATGTTGTAAGTAAACATGGGATCATGATTAGATACAATGGAGAGGGGAACTCCATGCAACCTGGCTATCTCATTAACATAAAACTGAGCATGTTTATCTAGAGACAAAGTATCTCTAATTGGAAGAAAATGTGCAGATTTTATCAATAGATCAACAATAACCCATATTGAATTATTACCTCGTGATGTCTTCGGTAATCCCACAACAATATCCACAGATATATTTTCCCATTTCAACTTTGGCACCGGTAAAGGATGAAGAATCTCTTTCGGTAACTACCACATTGCATTAACCTGCTTACAAGTCAAACACTTCATTGTAAAATCAGCAATATCTCTATTAATTCCATGCCACTAGTAATACTCCCGAAGATATATATACATCTTAGTACTACCTGGATGTAATGAAAACAAAGAACAATGAGCTTCAAATAACAACTCATTCTTCAACTGAGAATCAAAAAGCACACATAATATCTTCCCAAACATCAAAACACCATCATTATCAATGTTAAAATAAGGCAACATACCAATCTGAACAAACTCTACCTTTTTCTGCAGCTCATTGTCTTCTTTCTGTGCTTTCTTTATTCTTTCTGATAGAGATGATTTCACTGACACCTGAAACAAAATAGATGAATTTCCTACACGAACAACTTCTATGCCAGAGTCCATCAAATCAAAAACCAAAGGATCTCGTTCCAATCATAGCATGGTTAATGAAGAATTAATTTTTTGACTCAAAGAATCAGCCACTTTATTTACTTTTCACGAATGGTAATGGATCATGAAATCATAATCGTTGATTAATTCCATACATCTCCTATCTCTCATGTTCAATTATTTCTATGTGAATATATAAATTAAAATTTTTTGGTCAGTATATATTTCATATTTCACTCCATAAAAAATGATGGCTCCATATTTTTAAATAAAAAACAACAAAATCTAGTTCCAAATCATGTGTATGGTAATTAAACTAATGATTCATCAACTGACATGTAGCATAAGAAATTACCTAAACATTTTCATAAGGACACATTGAATTACATTCAATGAAGCGTCACTATAGGTAAAAAACTCACCATTTCTAGAAGGCAGTGCCAAAACTAGAGCATTCACCAATATTCATTTCAATTCTTGAAAAAAAATCATCACATTCTTTGGTCCAAATTTACATAACACCTTTTTGAGTTAACTTAGTCATTGTACTTGATAACCATGAAAAATTATCAACAAACTTCCGGTAATAACATTCCAAAACAAGAAAACTATGGATCTTAGTTATATTTGTGGGTCTTGATTATTCTTCAAAAACCTTTTTTAGGAAGATCTACAGTTCTGCCATTTTTTGAAACAATGTGACAAGCAACGAAATTTTCTATAACCAAAACTCACACATGCTGAATTTCCCAAAAAATTTCTTTTCTTTTAAGGTTTTCAAGAAAACCCCTAAATTGATTTCATGCTCCTCTTTAGTTTTAGAATAAACCAAAATATCATCAATTAACACAGCCATAAAATTATCCAATAACTCACGAAAAAATCTATTAATAAGATCCATGAATATAGTAGGTGCATTGGTTAACCCAAATGGAATATGTAAAAATTCATAATGGCCATATCTAGTACAAAACTCAGTCTTCAAAATGTCTGCTTCCTTTACTTTCAACTGATGTTACCCCGATCTCAAGTCAATCTTCGAGAAATACTAAACTCCCTGGAGCTGATCAAACAAATCATCAATATGAGGAAAAGGATACTTATTCTAAATAGTAATTTTATTCAAAGATCTATAATAAATGAAAAGTCCCATTGAACCATATTTCATTTTAACAAACAAGAGAGGAGCACCATATGGGGATGTGTTAGGTTGAATTAAACTTTTATCTAATAACTCCTATAATTTCTTCCTTAACTCTGAAAGTTCAATTTGATCCATTCAACAATGGGGTTTTGAAATTGTATTATCATCCGAAACTAAGTCAATAGTAAATTAAACTTCCCAATCTGGTATTATACCAGGAAACTCATCAGAAAAAACATCAAGGTACTCATTCATGATAGGCACATCACTAATCTGAACCGTTACTTTATTTTCAACAATATGTGCAATGTAACAATAATTTCCATCATTTACTAGTTTCTCATCTTCCTGATATGTTATCAAAAGAAAGGGTTTATTCTTGTACAAAAATTATAAATCAATCTGAAATAAAACCTCTTTAGCTCTGTAGTTAATCTTATCACGATAAACCGACATCCAATCCATGACCAAAATAAATTGAAACTCTAATAGAAGAAAAAAAATAATGTTTTCAAGTAGATTCTTCCCACACACAAGGACATGAATGTTATTATGTTTTCTTTTTGTCTCAAAATTTCTTCTAGGTGTTTTTACCATAAGTTTTGTTTTCATATCATGAGATTGAAATCCAAATTTATGAGAAAACTTCTCATAAATGAAAGAGTGTGTAGAGCCTGAATCAAAAAACACATCGGAAAAATCCGAACAAACAAACAGTGTACCTAATACTACTTCATTTCATGGCCCAACATCTACTGAAGTATTTACAAAGTATTTCACCACCCCTTTCTGCTTGTAGTCTGGATTCTTTCCCTCAGTAAAGTTATTTTTTGGACACTCATTTGCATAACGACCCATTTCATTGCTCTTAAAACATTTTAATGACTTAAAATCAGATTTTGTATTACCATTACACTGATATTTTTTAGTGCAATTATGAGCCTTATGTCCCATTTTACCACATCAGTAGCATCTACTAGAATTCAAATGACATTCCCCATTAAGCTTTTTAACAAAATTTTTAGAAACTATAAACATAAATTTCTTACCATCAGACTTTTTTGAAGTTTTCTTCCCTTTCTTCTGCCACCTTGACCTCTTATTCTGTTTTTTTTTTCAAAGTACAACATATCATCATTAAACTACATTTCCACTTTCTCCGCAGAACGAACAAGTATTTCATAACTTTTTAACTCATGAAAATCTAAACCCCTTCGATAATTTATCTTTAATCCTGAGTAAAAATTGTTGATTTTACAATCAAGATCTCGTATGAAATTTGGATCATACCTTGCCAGTTGAGTGAATGTTTCTTCATAAGAAGCCATTGCGTCATCCTCATACATCGATTCCAGGAATTGTTTTTCCATTCTATGATGAACCACCTTAGGAAAATATTTATCAAGAAATATACATTTGAATTAATCCCAATCGAGATTATCAATCTCCTCACTATCCCTAATATTTTAACCATCGACCACCACTGATCATATTCACCTTAAAAATGTTAAACAACAAGACTAAACATTTGATGTTCTGAACAACCCATGACATCAAAAATCATTTACAGTGGTTTAATCAACCCTTCTGCAAGCACCAAGTCAGATGATCCCCTAAATGATGGGGATATTTCCTCAAGAAATGCTCCACAACTGACATGTTCCTCTGTGGTTGATCTGGCTGATCTCGTTCATAGATACCACCACCATTTATAGCCCGAGTCAAATGTTCCATCACTGTAATACATTGTTTAGTTCTGATTCCGACCATCTCAGGTAGCTAATTTGGAAGGCTGTCTTCCTCCTGATATCATCCCAACATAGCTTCCATATTTCCTCTATGAAAAACCATTCCAAACAATGAAATATTATAGGCGAAGTATCATGGAAATCTGTAAATACTATATGATTTCAATATAAACATAAATTACTTTATAGATATTAATTTAACAATACCATATCTTCTATAGTTATCTAAACCATCCTCTAATACTAACTATAAGGATATAACCTTTAAACATAATATAATATTGATATAAATGAATAATTCACATTGAGAATCTTTTCAGCTTCAGAGTTTTAGAGAATTAGTACATATCTATTACATCTCAAAAGATTACAAAGTATACACTTCTATTCAATTTCCATTTTTTCATATAATAAAAACTCTTTAAAAAAGGGTCATGTCTACTTCATTATTTTAGAAAGAATGAATTTTCCTTGATCACATCCTTGACCATATTCATCTTTAAGTCCTATGAAAAACATTTCAAAACATGGGATGAGCATAGAAATATCAGTAAGATACACAAAGAAGTAAAATTGTTAGTTTTTCAAAACAACAATTAAACCATGAATACTTTAACATAAATAATACTTTTCACCATTATGAAGTAGTAAATACTATTCAATAAAAAAAGATATCTACTTACCCTTTTGTAACCACAAGAATACCATAAAACCCATATAAAGAACACATAACATATAAAGGTAGATTGGGACATAAACATACATAAATGGAATAAACATACAGGAAACATCCACACATATCACTAAATGGAATTGACATACAACCAACATCCATTCCCAAGACATTGTAGGTTATAACGTAACCACCCATCCAGGTATATCACGACACCACCCATCATTTGGTTTATCATGTAACCACCCGTCAAATGTCCAAGTAACTTTATAAAATCATAACACATAAAAAAAATAAAAAGTAATGAAAAAATTTCCACATTTCAATCACAATATATCACAAAAATTTATTGACATAAAAAATCCATTATCAAAACCATTTTCAATACCAAAATTATTAAATAGAATATGGTATTTATTTTCCTTGAAAAAAAAATACATCTTGTTAAGGAAGCCAAAGAACAAATAGTACTCGCGGCGGTGGAAAGGTCTTTGTCACCACTTATGTTAAAAGAAACATTCCTTTTTGTCCTTCAGTAAAAATCTTCACAGAAGAATATTCCCTTTGAAAATTCAGGGGTGTTTCTATAGTGTATAACAGAATGTCTTGTATTAAAACAAAATATACCTCAATGAAAGGATATTGGGATGATGTCCCTTACGTCTTGTCCAAATTGACTCGATTGGTCTTTAATATCCTGAATAATAAACTAACGTTAATTTCTAGTGCATAAGAACCATTTTCAAATTTATTATTCCTTTTATATCACTTATTACCATGTTATAAACATTATGTAATCATTTTAGTTAGTATCGTTTGTTTTTTCAATATTTGGTACATAAAACAAAAATGAACGCCTTATATTTACAAGTTATCCATGTGTTCAATAGTCCATTATATACAAAATAATATTAATTATTTAGATATCATATATATCATATATATTATATATATCCACAATATATATATGTATATATATATTTATAACAGTTCATATCATTTGGTGGTAAGAAATGAAAAGCACCATTCATGGAGACGGTAAGCCGTACGTATGCACGAACGCAAATTTCATTTCTATTTATTATTTAAATGGAATAAAAACATAATGATACATAGGAATATTATAATTATCATATATATAATATCATTAAACCTATCCTTTATACGTCCCACATATGGCATTAACGAGTCATATCACATTGAGGGGGCGGTAGTCTGCACTTCGTCAAATGAAATTATTGTGTTTACCCATAATGGAAAAAATAAAGGTATGATATAAAAAAATACAGAAGAATAATGAAAATATAAAAATAATATTTTTAATATATAAATATAGTGTCATCTTAATGGTCACTATGATAGGCGGTAGGAGATAATCAAAAAATCATCGTTTCGTGAGGCGTTAGTTTTCCATCCATAGAAAAAATTTGTTCTTCACCCATTAAATAGAGGTGTGTGTAAGTGTAGTTCGAATAATACTCATAAAAATAACGTAGTATATTGAGGATACTGGTTTTTTTATAAAATAAAGGAATAAAAAGTGTTTAGGGGTTGGAGAATTAAAATAAAAGAAAAGAAGTTCAGAGAAACTGTTATATTTAATTTGGGTAAGTTTTTTTGACTTGAACAAAATTGACTTCTTGATGTGCCTTATGCTTAGGGTAAGGCCTCTAGAAGGAGGAGAGGGATGTAGGGAGATTAATTTTGTAGATTTTGGACTATCAAAAAGGCTTTAGAGGTTTGAGGAATTGGTTATAAGAGAGGTATTTTTATAAGGGGGAGGAGGGTCTCTTTAGTGAAGTTTGATAATATTATTTTATTATAAACTGATATTAGGTTTATAAATGTCCAAAACTAATTAATGTCAATGATAAGAGGACTCAAGGTCGAAATAAAATCATATAATAGGAAATGGACTGGTTTTTGATAATATTTTATTCATTATAATCATATTTATTTTTATCATTTATTAATGTGGTAAATACTGCATCATTATTGTGTCATAAATAATTTAATTTATTAGATGTCTAAAAATTATAAAAAAATACCATGATATAGGGAATATTTTTTTATTTCCAATGAATATTTATAGTATAATATATTACTTATATAACACTGTATAAAAATTAATTTACTAAAAGATATTTGTTTTTGTCATTTTTCCTTTACTTTAAATTAATTAATCTAAATTGTCATTATCATTCATAAGTGGCTCCATGGGGTCCAAAAATCTACCTAAGGATGACCATGTTCTGAAATTACACATAAAGTAAGGTTATGAAAATTCTTAAGGTAAATTGAAATTATTATAATATTATTTTTACCTTGAATTACCCTATTTACCTTTAACCGCGATAAAAAAAAGTCAAAAGTTACCATTCATCGAAAATTATTTTCATCTTATTGAACCAAATTTTTCTTAATAATAACAAACATGTATGTCAGATTTTTAAAATTCAATTCAAATATGTGGTAACATTTCATTTAAATGAAAAATTAAGTTTTTTTATCTACTACTAAGTAGTTTCACTATTCATCAAAAATTGAAGTTTTTCAGAAGAATACCAAAAATTACACCGAAGCATTATATGATATTCCAAATTCCAAAATTATTTTTATTTACCCAAAAATCAAAACATAAAAGTGGAATTAATTTATTTTTAAATTAATTCCTGTTGTTAAAATAAATATTGTCTTTATATGAAATAATAACTATCAAAAGATTGACACTTGTTTATGTCCACTTTCGAAGTGAAACTAATTCCAATTACCAAAATTGGATTCAATGGAAAAAATATATTCTAATTATATTTTAAATAAAATTAAAAAGATAATATCAGCATTTTAATAAATTATATTAAAATGTAGTTTTGAATTAAAATGCAATATTTTTAACTATTTATTAAAAAATGAACTTTATCAGAAAAATTCCCAAAATTTACACAAAGTAAATATTTTATGTCACAATTATAAAGAATGATTTTATGCGGTAATATAAAATGTATTCAACTGACACAAACTATATTTAAAGAGTGTTCACCATTAAAAGGCAGTAAATGGACATTTTAATTTAAATTATGCTTAAAATTAGATTCATTCACATTTTAAGCCTCTAAAATTTATTGGATAAATGTAAATACATTTAACAAGCATGTATAATAATATTGTAGTTAGTTTTTTTCATTCACAACAATACAAAAACATGGATTTTACTACTATTTAAAATAATAATATTATATTATTAGTGTGCAACTTAAGATTTCAAAGAAACTCGTTGTTGCGTATGAGGTACACTATAGAACATAGAATCCATTTTAAAGTAAAATTAATATTTAATTCAAAAAATTAATTAATATGAAAATATTTTATTCTTCATTTACCTAGGATGTTACCAAATCACAACATCTCTATGAAGTGATATGAATACTCCACAATTGAAAGAGTACCTTTCTCCAGACCCATGAACTCTCGGGCTTGGTCAGACCTAAGATTCTTGAAGTAAAAGTTGTCATAAAAGGAATGATAGAACTCATCCCAAGTCATACCCTGCTAGCATTCTTCCTATAAAATCACATCCCACCATATCATGGTAGAATCTTGGAGCATATACGTAGTGAGATTTACCCTCCTCTCAGTACGCATCTCTAGATGCTCGATGATAGATATCATGGTTTCTAACTATGATTCTACAGCCTAAGGTGCTTCTTCCCATGTAAAGGTGGGAGTATGTTGTTGTTGAAAAAACTACCTTAATTCTACCATAGATGGGGTAGGATGAGGTGCACCCCTGAAAGTCTTCATGAACCTCATAAATCCCTCTCGGAACTGTTCATTTTCATGTGTATACAAGATAACGGATGATGCCAAGACTATTACTACATGAGGATTTGATGGTAGTCTCTAATCGTCCATGTCTGGTGTCTAATCACTCCCCTGTAACTG
Organism: Viscum album; assembly: GCA_963277665.1. NCBI lineage: Eukaryota > Viridiplantae > Streptophyta > Magnoliopsida > Santalales > Viscaceae > Viscum > Viscum album. Next base: position 1,381,326,485 of record OY728152.1, read on the forward strand.
GCATAAAACTAAAGGACGTCTCTGTGGCATGACTCTATAAGGTTAAGTGCACACCTTTGTTCATGAATATCAAGGACTGAAACATAGAAGTTTAATAAGGGAACATGAGAAAGAAAGCAATCATGATTTTCAAAATAGGGATACATGATGTGTATAGCCCTTACATGGAGTGTTCCTTTAATCCTTCTCATGGGTGTGTACTCCTTACAACTCTAGTTGTGTAACACCTTATACACACTATGTGTTTCCCTAATACACGACGTGTACTTGAATCATGTTACCCTTCCCAAGTTTTTCTACCCGAATAACCAACAAGGTTCCCATAGAACAATACTATATAGCGTGTTTATGCCAGACACATTGTATACTTGATGAACTTCACAAACCCGTGTTCTTAGTCATAAGACTAGTTGCACGGCTGAATCGACATGGTATGTTTGATCCGGACACGATGTGTACTACCTACCCATCATCCACCCATGTCATTAGTTACACGACTGGATACGTAGTCTCTACAACAGGACATGTACATCCGGTACACGGCGTGTCCCACCAATTATTTTCCAACCCCATGTCTCAATCCACACAGGAAGAATCATGGTTAGGGACTACACAACATGCACATAAAGTACATGGTGTGTAACTATGAAAAATAGTTTGTTCCCATACAAAATGATACATTGAATGTATTTATCATTACATGCCATGTATTATGGGTTTTTCAAGACAGTAACCCTCAAAAACTAGTCTGAACCATAGAAAACACTTAACGAACATTGAAGTTCCAAATTCCAATCCATGTGGGCCCATACTCCCCACAAATCAAATCTTGGCATCTTCTACATGTCATATGTAAGCATAAAAATTAAATAATCCACCAAATTTTGGTCCATGAGGGGCCATAACACCTCAAGAACCAAAGTATGAAATTTAGTCAAACGAAACCATTCATATTAGAAACATCCTATCAAATAGCAAGTATTATATCAAGGAATATATCACAACATCATGCATATCTATCATAACATCTATCATAACAACATGTAATCAGTAATACACACTAAATTTCATTATAAAAATTCATGACAAATGATCTCTAGAATGTTCCTATAAGATGCATGAGATGGAATAACCTCATATTATCAAGTTGCAACAGAAATAAAACCTTAATAATATCAATGATAACAACACAAAATAGCTGAATCACCAAACATGGAAATAAAATCAACTATAATAATTGAAAAACCATAAAAATAGAAATAATTGAGGTTAACTGGATTTTCCCTATAAATGTGTCAGCTACTCATGGCCACAACATATTACCAAGTACCTATTTCCTTTTTTATCCCTGGAGAAAGGCTCCCAACATTAATTCAAGAAGAAAATAACTCCTTTGATACCACTTTTTAATGTCCTTGTTCTGGGAACTGCCCAGAGGTTCCCCATACCCAGTTGGTCACAAGGCCTCAAGCAGATTTCTTAAAATGGAAAACGTTTTCGAAGAGCTGCGAGGGCCTTGGGTGTGATAGTAAGGAAACTATACCCTCATTGAAAAATTAATGTAGAAGATATAAATAGATAAAAACAGCTGAAGAAGTAATAACATGCAATAAGTAAACAACAGAAGTAATAAACAACTGGAGGACAAATATATAAACGATTCATGAAACATATGTCTAGAAAACCTTCCAAAACAAGACACAATATTGGAATACAGTAATAAACCCATGTACAAGGAAAACTAATAAACTCTAGCATCATCGTATGCCTCATCTTGGTATCATGCTCTCTAACTCTACAACAATCATGCACCTAAGGAAAAATATCTATTTCACTTAATTAGACCCGCAAAAATATAATCTGTTTGGGCCCAAAAGCATGACCCAAACACTGTGTGAGAAGAATCTCAGTAGAAAACAACCCAAAAAACTATTCCTAATAGTCAATGAATATATATGGTAGACAATATGAATAATAATGAAATAAATAAGGCAGTACTCACAGTAAAAAACCTACAGTTTAAATTACACCCATTGTTATTTATTTGTTAAGAAACCAACAATCATAAGTAACTATATGGGATGTACTCACAACCTATCCCATATATTTCAATCAATTAAACCCAAGAAACCCTCTGGAAAGTACTCATAGTCTAAACCCTCTGGTTCAGCTTTAGAAAAGACTCTTTGTGGAAGAACTCACCATCAATTCCCCATGTGGTCTCATATCCATAATAATAGACACTCCGGGGAAGCCTCAACATACAATTCCCCATGTGGTCTCATAATGATGATTTATAGATACACTGAGGGAGCACAATGTCCATCCCCCTATGGACTCACAACATAAAAGTAAACACACACTCTGGAGAAGACCTCAATGTCCATTCTCCCTATGGTATATTATACCAGGTTCCCAAATCCCTATGTAATAAATCATGCACAAAAGGTATATGGAAGACAAAGTAAACCTCAATAACTTCATGGATAAACTGTCTACTGTATCTAAAAACATGTCAAATAAATTCACTCCATCCTAACAATACTAGGTATGGAATACAATGCAGAATAACAAGAAAGGCTATAACAAAAAGTCAAAATCAATAAAAAAATTGGCAACACATTCAAAACAAGGAAAATAAACATTTTTATAATCATCAATCCTCTACTCAAGAACAAAAGACATAATAGGAAATAATAGGGAAAATAACCATAAACAAGCAGTACCCCGAACAAGGGTATTAGGTACTTTTGCGCATATAACTCAAACACTATCTTAAAAAAGGCACAAACTGCCTACCTCAACATTTTATGAAATATATAGTTGAATCATAGCCTGTAATATCCCGGACCTCTTTGATCCATTACTTTGTGAAAATGTTGTGTTTGAGGTGTTCAGGGAGGTCAAGCTGACTTATCCTCAAAACTTTTACAAATTCCCTATTCTGTGAACAGTTCCATCATTGAAAAGTTCTATCGGTAACCTATAATGGTAGGTGAATAGTATTCTATCAGTGAGGTTTAGTGAATAGTGTTCTTTCGGTGAGGTTTAGTGAACAATATTCTATTGGTGGGGTTTAGTGAAAATAATTCTATCGGTGTGGTTCAGTGAACAGTGTTCAACCGGTGAGGTTCAGTGAATAGTGTTTTATATGTAAGGTTTAGTGAACAGTATTCTATTGGTGAGGTTCAGTGAACAGTTTTCTATCGGTGAGATTCAGTGAACAGTGTTTCCAAAACGGTGAGGTCTATCGATAACATCTATTAGTAACCTCTAATGGTAGGTGTACAGTAACAGTAGGTGTACAATAACGGTAGGTGTACACTGTTTCCATAATGGTGAGGTCTATCGATAACCTCTATCGGTAACCTCTAATAGTAGGTGTACAGTAATGGAAGGTGTACAGGGTTTTCATAATGGTGAGGTCTATCAGTAACCTCTATCTTTAATCTCTAATGGTAGGTGTATAGTAGTGATAGGTGTACAATGTTTCCAGAATGGTGAGGACTATCAGCAACCTCTATCGGTAACCTCTAATGGTAGGTTTATAGTAATGGTAGATGTATAGTGTTTCTGGAATGATGAGGTCTATCAGTAACCTCTAACGGTAGGTGTACAGTAACAGTAGGTGTACAGTAACGGTAGCTTTATAGTGTTTCCAGTTTCCTACAGTTTCTCACAATTGACGTTTCTTTTGACATAAAATACATTTGAAGCCTTATTTTAAGGACTCATAAGTCCTATTTAAAGTCCATAAATCCTATATTAATTATTCCTTTGGATTGGGATATTTTTACTTGGTTAAACCTCATGGGTTAATGCAATCCGCTCTTAATGGGGATTTAAGCGTATCTTAAACTGTCGCCCAATTAAATCTTAAAAAGGGACAAGATATATTCCCCCCTTTTTCCTTATCTTTTTTCATGTACTTGATATGCTAGAACCTTTCAATCGTCCTCATAATAGTTTCACAATCAAACATTAATCCATCGATTGGTTCCACTCTGTTTTGATGCAACCAAGCTTTATCTATCAATCTTCGATATAAGGTATGTTTTATCGTCATTCATTTGGGGATCATCTTCTCATGTTTCTGCTTTCTATATTATATCATGTAATCTTCATGCTTCTAATGGGGTTTTTCATGGGGTTTGGTTGGTGCGGTCGTACTGTGGCATCCTCGGGTGGATGTAGTTGTCGCGATAGGAGGATCGTGACTCGTTGTGTTGCTAAAGAATGTGGGGAACTATTTGAGGTAGGGGATTTTTTGTTTCTCTTTTCTTTTATGATAAACTGTATTATTATCATGTCTAATCCCGCTGGATGAAAATGGAATTGACATAATAAATATTTTACCCAGATAAATAAATTGATATCGAATGTATGTTATTACCCCTTGATTTGCTAGAAAGTGTTATATCATTGATTTCTTTGAATAGTTTTTCATTCTTTATGGAAATTGGTAAAGAACATAAATTGGTATTAATTGATAATTGTTTGGAAAAAGATAAGAGGCATGTAAAAAAATCTGGTTCTTGTTGTAATTTTAATGTAAATCAAATTGGCATAGTAAGCATGTTTAATTAATTGTGAAATCATACAGATTAGGTTTCCCAAATATGGATCCTATGAATAATAAATCTATTAATTCAATATGGATTAACGAATTGATTGTTTGATAATTACTTAAAGGGTTCTGAGTTACCATCTTGATTGTTAATGGGCCAAGATCCCAATTAATGTGATATCTTTTTTCCTGCTGCTTGTGTTGTGATGTGATCCTGGATGGCTGTTTTGATATGTGGGGGAATGGAGGCTTTCAATTGTGGTAGATGATGACACATAGAGTGTCGAGATGCATCGGTTTCAGCATTTGCGTGATAGGGAGGACACCAGGGATGATGGAATGGGATGGATGTGATTGTTGGATGATTGATGATTTTTGATTGGTTGATTATCTTCTTTACTTTTCCCCACTGATCAAGGCAGTTGGTCTAGCTTTCCATTCTTTCGAAAGAGAAAAAGACGCATGGGGTATGCCATGTGCTTTCTGTGTTTAGCTTCTCAAAGGAGGATGGGTCTACACACTTGCTATAATTGGAAAAGACTTGAAGAGTAGTACATATACTCACAGTGTTGAGCCCCTTGTATTTTGTAACATAGAATGTTTTTCTAGAATGCATGTGAATGTGAGAATTTAATTCTATAATGAATAATTGAATAAATGGTGTTTTCCCATGGGGTTGGCGTGTATAGTAACAAAATTATGAGGTCATAATTTTGAAGTAATAGTTGACTTTGGGAGTGATGCTAATGAAATTTAATTTGGAATTATCCCGGGTTAATTAATGTTTAATGAATTAATTAACTTAAAGTCAAACTGATAAAAATGGAATGAAGCAATTTAATAAAGCTCTTTAAATGGTTTTGTTATTATAGTTTACCTAGTTTTAGATATAGCATCCCAGATTCTGAGATATGTTAGTTACAGTTGTGTCTAGGACTAGGTTATTCCCATAGTGTGGTTGTGAGATAGAGTATATCTTGTACCTTTTGTGTTTCTATACGCTACTCCACCCTGTCAGAAAGGGCTACTGACACCCCAGGGATTCTAAGCCCTTGGGTGTGGGGTGTTTTCCCCCACATTCCTTTGGGTGGATGAATGGATGACAACCCCTTTAGCCCTGCTCTCTTCTATTGGTAGTTACTTGTGCGAGTAGGAAAAACAGTTAGTTTTCCCCCATATATGTGTGTAGAGGGCTATAATGGCTTGTGGTTATTCACACACATATATTCTGGATATAGTATCCTATGGACTAATATAGGTGTAACATGTACAGGCTGTGATGGATTAAGGATCCTTACTCAGTGTATGGGATGTAATGGCTTGAGTTATAATTCCCGATGTATGATACCTATTATGCGGGCTGTGGTGGCACCTAGAAATTAACTGGTTACATTTTTTACTTGGACGTAGTGGTTTTTTTGCATGAGGTGCATGTTGTGGTGCTTCTACTAAATATATGTGGGAAATAATTTTTGGAGAGAGATGCTCATGACGTGTGACATTTGGGAAAAGCGAAAAAACAGTAGAGAAGTAATAGCGGGGTACCCATGATATTATATATTATAAGACATATTCCTGTATGCATTACATGGTGAGAGTAGCCATAGTGAGGCTAGGAACTTAGTATACCTTTTTAGGTGACGAGTTAGTTTCAATTGTTTTTCACTGTGCTTTTGCATGCTTTCATTACTTTTGCATGAGAGGCTTCGGGGAGGATCCTAATGAGTATACTATTATACTCACCCTATGTATATATAAACTATTTTTTAGGTCACTTGGAGTAGGTTGAATATCAGGCTAGAAACTACTATCTTATAGTTGCAGGAGCTGTTCGGGACTGTGGTTACTGGTGTTTTAATTTCTTTTGGGTACTTTCAGTTTCCCCCTTCTAGTTGTAATACTTTTTTATGACATTACATATGATCACATTGGTTTTCTTTTATATTTCAGTTCTAAGTTAGAGTTGTTGGGTGTCTATCTTATATTTCTCTTCCACATGTCTTCTCTTAGAGGGAAATGCCTCCCATTTATGTGTTTAATATACCCTCTGTGCTAGTAACAAACCCAGGGCCTTATGGAGGCGGGACTTGGGGGTCAATATCTCCCTTCTCACATTGCCGGCCCAGGAGGGGTACACATTGTGGGGAGGGGGTTGTGACAGAGTGGTATCAAAGGTCTGTTTGAGTGATAGGATGGATATTGGAGTTAGGCATAGGTGAGGTTGCAATGTTTGTTAGGGAAATGGTGTCATTCATGCTAAGAATGTGAGGTAAACACTTCAGACCGGCTAAGACAAAGCCGTTTAGGGCCCCCTATGATCTGATTTACGAACTTTTATGTTTACAATGGCAACTAAATAAGGTGGTACTAGTTTCAGGGTAGATACCTATTAAAGGATCATGAATCATTATTCTTTGTGCCTATGTTTGAATGGGTAGACAATGGGATAGGTTATCCTAAAAGGAATAAAATTAATTAATTAATTAATTAATTAATGTTGAGTATTCTAAATTTCAGGTTTAGGAGCTCTAACTGTTTTTTATTTTATAGGTATGGATCCAGGTCGACGCCCTCATCAGGTTTGCACCAAAACATTTCCAGCATGCTGTTCCAGCAGATCCCGGTAGGGTAAAGGTTGACGACAATGACACTTGGAGGAAGACACTTCGAGAGTTTCCGCGCTAGATTCTGTAGAAGTACTTGGGTTCCATTTCAGATGTTGTCATAAAATAATGTTTCGAGATGGTGTAGATCGACTTCAATTTGATTCATGCTCGGACGGAGAACTGGGTTTCCATGGTTGTGAAAATGCAGTGTGGAGCAGTGATGTAGTAGTGTTTCTTGTTCCTTCGAGATTGTGAGGAGTCATCGATATCATAGTAGGAGTTCTGAGAAAAGTTTAGAGTCTAGTTTCATTCTTCGACTATGAAGGCGTCCTATCACCAGGATCTTCATACCCTTAAATTGGGAATCTCCAATGTTTGAGAGTGTGGAATCCATTTCAGTAACCTTTTATGATATGCTTCGGACCTGTTGAAAATTGAGGAGGCTAGGGAAAGACATTTCGAGGAGGCTTTGCATCCAGAGATCAGTGCCAGGTCACCCCATTTATATAGAAAATATATCTTGAGGTACTGGTGAGGGGAGAGGATGTCGAGAGTTATTTTCCCAGGACCGGATCATCACGAAAGGGTAATCAGCATGATTCCTCAAGATGTAGAGCTGTGGTCTAGGGTCCTTGGTTTTCATGGTAGAAGAGTTTCTATTTAGCCGGGGGTAGGTCTCAGCCCTTCACATATTGTTTCACTAGAGGAAGAAACTCTCAGGCCTATGCCAAGGGATAAGGAACATGTTTTTCTTGTGGTGTTTGTGTTCATTAGTAGGGTGTGCCTGAAATTTCAAAGAGTTCATCATACACCTGGTGCTATTCTCCATGTTCCTCTATTGAAGCGGTTCCAGCAGAGGTTGAAACAGTTGGTTGCATCAGCTTTATATCAGTAGAGGGTAGATGAGGCAGGCAGAGAACAACCCCATGACACTCTCTTTCCTCAAAGTGCAGAGCACGACCATGGTGGTCGTCATCATCAGGGTCAAGGATGCTGTGGAGGAGGTCATGGTCAGCTTCATGCTCTAGCGTTTCCAGCTCCATGTGAGCCAGACGTTGTTTGAGATACCCTTTGTTTGTTTTCTACCTTGGTGTATGCCATGTTTGTTCCAGGAGATACGCACTCCATTATATCCCCTATCCTTGTCCATGATTTGGTACTTGAGGTAGAGAGGCTTCTAGTTCCCTTGGCGTTGACTACGCGAGTTGGAGGTCTAGGTGACTTGTTTGAAGTATGTAGAGACGGTGAGCTAGTGTTGGGGAAACACTGATCTTGGGGAGATTTACTATGTCTACGAATACAACTATATGATGTCATACTCGACATGGATTGATTATATTCAGTGCAGGATATCATGGATTGCTTCCGGAAGAATATAGTCTTCATTGGTGCAGATGGAGATCCAGTGGTGTTTGTTGGTGAGCGAGATCATTCAATGGGTCATCGGCGAATTCCATCCTTATCATCCATGATGGTTGAGATGGTGTTGAGTTCTTTACAGGTTCAGTAGTTGGTCTTTCCTAAGGTCGTAGTGTAGTACCATGATGTCTTTCCAGAAGATGTTGTAGAATTACCCCCTCGACGCGAGATCAATTTTGGGATCTAGATACAGTCAAGAGCATCAATTATCTCTATGTCTCCATATAGAATGGCCTTTTCTGAGTTACGAGAGCTACGTTTATTGCATGATGTCATGTTGCAGTGCGGTTTTATTCGGCCAAGTGTGTTACCATGGGGTGCACTAGTTTTGTTCACGAAGAAGGATGACGACAGTTTGCGGTTGTGTGTTGATTATCTCCACTAAAACAAAGTGAAAATAAATAATTTCTATCATGATCCATGGATTGATGATTTATTCGATCAACTGAAGGGTGAGAGTTGGTTATCAAAGATCAACATGCGGTCAGGATATCATCATTTTCATGTGAAGGATGAGGATATACCAAAGACTGCTTTCCGTTGTCGTTATGGGCATTATAAGATCTTGGTAATGTCATTTGGCATGATGAATAATCCATCTCTATTCATGGGATTGATGTATGCTATGTTCCATGAGTTCCTAGACATGTTTGTGGTAGTTTTAATCGACAACATCCTTGTGTACTGCACATATGAGGAGGATCATGTAGAGAAATTACAAGCCGTTTTGGGACTACTTTGTCAACATCAGTTTTTTGGGAGTTGTCACAGTGTGTGTTTTGGGCTCTAGAAGTCAGTTTCTTAGGTAATGTTGTGTCCCAATAGGTATTATCTATGAATCCATCGAGGATAGAAGCTTTTTGGTTTTGGGAATCCCCCATGACAGTGTTAGAGGATCAATGTTTCATTGGTCTCGCAGGCTACTATAGGAGGTTCGTAGCCGATTTCTCATGAGTTGTGACTTCACTGATAGCTTTGACCAAGAAGGATCAAGATTTCATATTGATTGATCAGTGTCATGAAGCTTTCGAGTATCTAAAGGAGAAGTTAGTAAGTACTCCAGTCCTTTGTTTTCCATCTTAGGGAGTTTAGTTTGATGTTTTCTGCAATGTTTCACATCTAGAGTTATGTTGTGTTCTCATGCAGTAGAGGTCATTTGTTTCTTATGGGTCTCAGTAGTTGTGTCCCCATTTATGAAACTATGCTACCCATGATCCTGAGTTGGTAGTCGTGGTGTTTGCTCTGATTTTATGGAGACATTACCTCATTGGTGAGCACTTTGTGATTTTCACTAATCATAGGAGTTTGAGGTATGTTTTCTCCCAGCGTGACATGAACATATGACAGCGTTGGTGGATGGAGTTCATACAGGAATACGACATCAAAATATCATATACACCTAGAAAATAAAATGTTGTAACTGATGCGCTGAGTTGAAAGTCACCTAGTGATGTTGTGTGTGAATCCATTTATTCCTAGAGAGTAATGTAAAAAATATCAACATTACATCTTGATATGGTAGAAGTAGGGGGTAGAGGTATTCTTTTTCAGATGATGGTACAATCATCCCTGATGCTGATAGCGGAAGAGTCCCAGTTGGGAGATTAAGTGGTGGAGGTCTGGAGAGACCGAGTTATTTATGGTGAGGCCCCTTTATGGTTGGTTGGAGGATAAAAAACACCATGTTTTGTATCATGGAAGGATGTTTGTTCTGTTGATGATGCACTAGATAGTTCTCAAAGAGTTTCATAGTTCACCATTAGAAGTATATCCAGGCGTGACAAATATGTACCGATTCTTGGGGTGTATGCTTTGGTGGTCTGGGCTGAAATGTGTGGTTTCAGAGTTTGTGTCTCCATGTTTAGTTTTCCAGAAGGTGAAGGTCGAACACCATGTTCTTGGGGGTCTTCTCTACCCATTAGAGCTTCCTTTGTGGATGTGGGAGGACATCTCAATGGACTTTGTTACTGGTTGAAATCCTGATCCGGTAGGACATGATGCTATTTGGGTGGTAGTGTATCTTTTAACAAAATCACCCCACTTCATAGCGATCAAGGAATCGAGCTCAGTGGATGTTTTGTCGATGTAGTATCTAGGGGAGGCGGGGAGACTTCATGGAGTCCCTAGAACGATCATTTTTGATCGAGATCCTCATTTTCCAAATAGGGTGTGGAGTGGTCTCCAACATGCTTTCAGTTATCAAATATGCCTTATCACTAATTTTCATCCTCAAACAGATGGTCAGATAGAGGAAGCCATCCAGACTCTTCAAGACAAGTTACGATCTTGTGTTCTTGATTTTGGAGGTTCATGGATGAGGCCCTTACCCTTGGTGGGGTTTTCTTACAATAATAGCTTTCACTCCACCATCGATAAGGCAGCATTTAAATACTTGTATGTCCATCCTTTCTGTTATCCATTGTGTTGGACTAGGGTCATAGAGTCATCAATTCTTGGACCAGAACTAGTGAAAAATACAACAGATATGGTCCAGGTAATTCGTTAGAGGATGAATAAATCACCAGATCATCATAAATCATATGTTGATCAATGAAGGAGACACATGGAGTTTTATGTTAGGGGGAATGTGTTTTTGAAGGTGACACCCCATCATGGGTGGAGATGGTTTGGTCGTGGAAGTAAGCTTTCTCCCCTGTTTATTGGGCCTTTTGAGGTGTTAGCTCATGTTGGAGGTGTGGAGTATCAAGTAGCACTTACCCCACTGAGGAGTCCTATAAATTATGTTTTCCATGTATCACAGATCCATCGTTATCTTCATGATGACTCCCTCATCATCGATTGGGGGTAGATCGATGTTGATGATGATGCAACCTTCGAGGAGCAACCTGTGGAGATACAATACCGCATGGAGAAGGTGTTGCGTGAGTGTTATATACCCTTAGTTCATGTCATGTGGCGTCACGGTGGCATGGAGGAGATTACCTGGGAACGTGAGTCACAGATACATGCACAATACCTATAGTTGTTTGATGTTTAAATCTTTTTAGGTAACAATATTCCCATTTGTGGTTAGACCTTTCATGTTTTATTTATTATTTTCTTTTGTTGATTTTCTGGATTTCTCTTTTTTGACAGGTATCTCGATGGGTGGTTGTTCGGACCCCATTTCTTTTTTTTTCTCGCATTATGTGGGGTTTGAATTCTCAAGGATGAGTATGTTTTTAGTGGTATCTGATGTAATAGCCAAGACCTCTCTGGTCCATTACTTTATGAAAATGTGGGGTTTAAGGTGTTCCAGGAGCTCAAGGTAACTTATCCCCAATACTTTGTAAATATCCAAATATGTGGACAGTTCAATCGGTGAACATTTCTATTGGTACACTATAATGGTAGGTGAACATTATTCTATTAGTGAGGTATAGTGAACAATGTTTTATTAGTGAGGTTCAGTGAAAAGTGTTCAATCGGTGAGGTTCTATGAACAGTGTTCTGACGGTGAGGTTCAGTGAACAGTGTTCTACCGGTGAGGTTCAGTGAACAATGTTTTGTCAGTGAGGTTCAGTGAAAAGTGCTCTATCAGTGAGGTTCAATGAACAATGTTCCATTGGCGATGTTCAGTGAACAATGTTATATCAGTGAGGTTTAGTGAACAATGTTTCCAGAATGGTGAGGTCTATCGGTAACCTCTAACGGTTGGTGTACAGTAATGGTAGGTCTATAGTATGGTAGGTGTACAATGTTTCCAAAATGGTGAGTTCTATCGGTAACCTCTATCGGTAACCTCTAACGGTAGGGGTACAGTAATGGTAGGTTTACAATGTATCCATAATGGTGAGTTCTATCTGTATCCTCTATCGGTAACCTCTAACGGTAGGTGTACAGTAACGGTAGGTGTACAGTGTTTCCAGAATGGTGAGGTCTATCGGTAACATCTATCGGTAACCTCTAATAGTAACCCATAATGGTTGGTGTATAGTAATGGTTGGTCTATAGTAATGGTAGGTGTACAGTGTTTCCAGAATGCTGAGGTCTATCGGTATCCTCTCAAAGAATGTGTATAGTAATGGTAGGACTACAGTAACGGTGGGTGTACAGTGTTTCCAGCTTCTTACATTTTCACCCCTTTGACATTTCCATTGACGTAAAATACATTTAAAGAAATATTTTAAGGACTCTTATGTCCAATTCAAAGTCCATAAATCCTATATTAAGTATTCTTATGGCTCGGGATGTTTTTACTTGTTCAAACTTTGTGGGTTAATGCAATATGCTTTTAATGGGGAATTAAGCGTATCTTAAAACATCGCCCCATTAAATCTTCAAAAGGGAAAAGATATCATCCTCCCTTGTTATTCCTCATTGTTCTCGGCTATGAGATACTATAACCATTAAATACTTCCCATAGTAGTTTCACAAAAAATCTTTAATCCTCTGATTGGTTCCACTCTGTTTTGATGAAACCAAGTTGTATCGATAAATCTTAGATATATGGTATGTTTTATCATCATTCCTTTGGGGATCATATTCTCTGGTTTCTACTTTCCATATTATAGAATGTAATCTTCATGCTTCTAATGGGGTTTTTCTTGGGGTTTGGTTGGTGCGGTCATACCATGGGATCCTCGGGTGGATGCAGTTGTCACGAGAGGAGGATCATGACCTGTTGTGTGGATAATGAATGTGAGGAACTGTTTGAGGTAGGGGATCCTTTGCTTCTCTTTTAATTTATGTGTATATTTATTTTTAGCATGATTAATTACACTATATGACAATGGAATTTACATATTAAATATTTTATACGGATAAATAAATTTACATTGATCGTATGTTGTCACCTCTTATTTTTCTAGACAGTGTGATATCTATGCTTGCTTTTCATAGCTGTCCGTTATTGATAGAAATTGGTAATGAACGTAAATTGCGATTAATTGATAATTTTTTGGCTAATGATAAAGAGGAATGTAAACGTATCTAGTTATTTTTTTTAATTTTAGTTTTAATCAAATTGGAACAGTAAGCATGTTTAATTAATTTTGATATCATACTGATTAGGTTTCTTGAATTTGGAACCTACAAATAATAAATCTATTAATTAAAGATGGATTAATGAACTGATCATTTGATAATTTTTTAAAGGGTTATGAGTTACCCACTTGATTGTTAAAGGGCCAAGAGCCCAATTAATGTGATGTTTGTTTTCCTGCTACTTATGTTGTGTTGTAATCCTGGATGGCCGTTGTGATATGTGGGGGCATCCAGGCTTTCAGTTGTGGAAGAAGATGATGCGTAGAGTGGAGAGATGCATTGGTTTATGCATGTGGGTGTCGGGGAGGACACCAGGGATGATGGAATGGGATGGATGTGATTGTTGGATGCTTGATGATTTTTGATTAGTTGATTATCTTATTTACTTTTCCCCACTACTCAAGGCACTAGTCTTGCTAACCCTTATAATGAAAGAGGCAAAGACGTGTGAGGTATGCCATGTGATTTCTGTGATTAGCTTCTCAAGGGAGGATGGGTCTACGCACTTGCTATATATGGAAAAGACTCGATAGGTAGTACATCTAATAACCATGTTGATCCGCTTCTGTTTAGTAGCATAGAATGTTTTTCTATAATGCCTGGGAATGTGGGAATGTAATTATATAATGAATAATTAAATAAATGGTGTTAACCCACGGGGTTGGTGTCTGCTGGAATGTAATGATGAGGTTTTAATTTTGAAGGAACAATTGACTTTGGGTGTGATGCTAATGAAATTTAATGTGGAATTGTCTATGGTTAATTAATGTTTAAAGAATTAATTAATGTAAAGTGGAATTTATAAAAATAGAACAAAGCAATTATATAAAACTCTTTAAATGGTTGTGTGTTTATAGGATACATAGTCTTAGAAGTAGCAGCCCAGAGTCTGAGAGACATTAGCTGAAGTTGTGTATTAGTCTAGGTTATGACCAAAGTGTGGTTGTGAGATATAGTATATCCTATACATTTTGTGTTTATATATTATACTCCACCCTATCAGTAAGGGAAACTGACATTCTAGGGATTCTGAGCACTGGGGGGTGTTTTCCCAAACATTCCGGTGGGAGGATGAATGGTTGACTACCCCCTTTAGCCCCACTCCTTTCTCTTGGTAGTTACTTGTGCTGGCAGGAACAACTGTTAGTTTTCCCTATATATGTGTGTAGAGGGATATAATGCCTTGTGGTTATTTATATATATATATTCTAGATATTGTATCTTATGGAATACTATAGGTGTAACATGTATAGGTTGTGATGTCTTGGGGATCCTTACTCGGTGTATGTGCAGTAATGGCTTGAGTTATAATACCAGATGTATGATACATGTTATGCGGGATATGATGGCTCCTAAAAACTACCCAGTTACATTTCTTACATGGAAGTGGTGGTTTTTTTGCATGAGGTGCATGTTGTGGTGTTTCAACCAGGTGTATGTAGGCAAGCCTTTTTGTAGAGAGATGATCAGGACGTGCGACATTGGGGAAAAGTGAAAAACCAGTGGGGAAGTAGTAGTAGTGTACCCTTGATATTAATTATTATATCATATATTCATGTATGCGTTACTTGGTGAGAGTAGCCAGGGTGTGGTTGGGAACATAGTATACCTATTTATATAACGAGTTAGTTTCACTTGTTGTTCACTATGCTTTAGCGTGCTTTATTTACTTTTTCATTAGATGCTTCGGGGAGGATACAAATGAGTATACTTTTATAATCACCCTATGTATATATAAACTATTTTTCAGGTCACTTGGTGTAGGTTGGAGATCAGGCTAGTTACTACTAGCTTGTGGTAGCAGTAGCTGTCTGGGCTTGTTGTTTCCGCTGTTTTACTTTCTTTTGGGTACTTTCAGTTTTCCCCTTTCAGTTTTAGTACTTTTGAATGAAATTACATATGATCACTTGGGTTCTATTTTATATTTTAGTTCTGATTTGGAGTTGTTTGGTCTCTATCTTATATCTCTCTTTTCCTTGTGTTCTCTTAGAGGGTAATGCCTCCCATTTGTGTGTTTACTATACCCTCAATGATAATCTCCAACCTCCGACCTTCTGGAGATGAGACTGGGGGGATATTATCTCCCTCCACACATTTCTGGCCTAGGTGGGGTACACATTGTGGGGAGGGGGTCGTGACACTACCTTTAAATCGACCTAAAACTCCATAGATATTCAAAAATGCAAAAACATTCAACTGATGATAACTCACAAAAGAAGAGGAATCAAGAAACAAGGTTCTAGAAGAAGGAAGATCTCACCATGGTGTTTCCAACACAATTAACTGTGGTCGATTGTGTGAACAGATTGTGTGTTAGGGTCTCAGAAAAAAATCACTAGCCACGGATGCTCCTAGATGATATGAGCAAAGAAGAAGCGTGTTTTGTAGATTAGAAGCAACCACAATCTGTTTAATGAAATAAAAATAAAGTAAACAACATGTTATTAAAGGGTACATGATGTGTACTTTCATTTACTATCCTCCTATTTAGGCAGTCTCCAGGTCACCCCATACAGCCATGTACTCGGCCGTTACATGGTGAGTACATGGTCACCCTTGAAAAACAAGTACATGGTGTGTACTCTAAAGTACACGACATACATTACATAAACCTCTAG
This sequence comes from Viscum album, assembly GCA_963277665.1. Classification (NCBI taxonomy): domain Eukaryota; kingdom Viridiplantae; phylum Streptophyta; class Magnoliopsida; order Santalales; family Viscaceae; genus Viscum; species Viscum album. The sequence continues at coordinate 1,381,342,681 of OY728152.1, forward strand.
ATTGTCATATTTTCTTAAAATACACCAGGAAAAAATATTCATATATGATAAAAAGATCTAGTTTCATACAACACTCCACATTCCATTTATTTCCCATGTAATATTAAGATTTTACTACGTCTATCTCATCCTCAAGAATAAATCAAATAATATCTTCCAAGATTCTGATATCTCATATTTATAATTACCTATGAATTATCATATTTTTGAAAGTAAAAAAGAGATCTATTTTACTCTCATCATGAGATATAATATCAGACAGCTTCCTCATGAGTATTGTGTAATTTTCATCATATAACCTTATAGTATTATCCAATATTTTACATTAATTATCTAAATTCCCATTCCATGATTGTGGTAAGAGCCTACGAAATGTCGTTAAATATATCTTCTTGAAATATTATAATTCCATATATTCTATATCTTATTTTTTACTTTTTAAAATGAGACACAACCACTAGTGTTCATCAAATTTCTAATGATATATGGCCCAAACCACTATCTCACAGTCCAAGGACTTAATAATATAAAAGATATTTTCATTTTCACTAACTCATGGATCAGCAACCAGTGGATTATAAGAACCATAAAATGGAAGTTTGTTACTCATAGATGACTGAATATCATGATTCTACCTTGTTGTTGTTTTTAGGAGATAAATATTATTTTGGCTGTTCTACACTTCTTGAGATAGTTGGTGGATCATTTTAATGAGATTTTTCATTCCACCATCAGAATCATTAGGTTTTTTAATGGGATAATGTCACCATTTTCCACTACATCCATTTTTATCATGGTTCTTTCATGTTCCCTCTATTACCATGACTAAAGTAAAAAATGGGAATTGGTATACCCCAATAAATGTGAGTATATAAAAGGGAAATATAAACTTATAAGAAGGATTTCATAAGTGTAATTCATATGTTTTCCTATGAATCACTTGGAATCATACATGGTCAACCATAATTGTTTTTTTAAAATAACTATATATATATATATTCCATCCCATAATAATGTAGAATAATATAAAATATTAAAAAAATTGAAATTTAAATCCTAACTAGTAGCATTGTTTCTGGTAAGTGTATATGTGTCAACATGTGGTAGAGTGTAATGTTTTTACATGATGTATGATTGTACAATGATCATATTTTTTTTTAAGAATTCCTATATTCAAGATCTCATATATCCACAATCATTTCCGTCAAATTGTGGTGGATTTTGAGGAATCCATTCATCATTAATGATCAATCCTACGATATTATAAGAGGTTTATCACTAAACGATAAGGAATTTGAATAGGTTAGATAAAATAAAATATTATAATAAAAATTAAAATATTTATTATGGAATAAAAATATTATTTTATACATATATTTATACCCTACAATAGTAAAAAATGACTTCATGTATTTTATTGTTGTAAACAATTTTCAATATTGGGTTTTAACAATCATAACTATTTTTAAGAACCTTCCTAAAAGAGGTGTTGATCAAAAATATTCTCCAATTATAATAATTTAAAAAAAAATTAAAATTTAATTGATATTTTTAATGTCATAAAGTTTCATTATTCATTACAATTGAGTTTTAGTCATGTTTAAGAAAATAATAAAGCATACGAACTGGATTCTCGTTTTTTTCAGATATCGAAATATTACATTATGAAGATCATTAGATATTATTTTGTTAAAAAAGATAAATTACTATTATATAAATAACATGTAAATATAATATTTAATTATAAAATGTGATCTAAAACCATCCTTGTATTGATGTGAAGGAAAAAATGAAAAACATTTACTTAAGAATGTAGTAGTCTTTAAAAAACATGATACATGTTTTTATTTTTTTAATGGAAAAGGGATAGGTAATTAAATATTGTACCCTTATTTTAATAATTTATAAGTATTAGAATTATAATTTCATAACTTTTTAATACGTTAAAATGAATTTTTAGAAATATTAAATGTGTATAATTAAATTGAAAAAACATAGGATTAAGATCTTATCCCTCACTTCTTGGATTATCTTCTTTGTAAATGGAATTAAAATATAGATGGGTGGTTTTTTGAGAAGACCAAAACATTAATAAGTTGTATAACGATTTAATAATTTGTTTTTTATATTAATGGCATATTTTTGTGATTTATTATTGAGGTAATTTGAGGATAATAGTGTCCATTTTATAAGTGAAAATGAGTTCTATTTATTTAAATATTCAAAACTATTGAATAATGGGAAGTTACTATCAGGACATGTGCCAAAGAAATTCAAAAAAAAAAGGGATAATATGGAATATAAATCAGAATCAAACCTCCAAAATTTTAAAATAAAAAAATTATTTATGTTAATCTATTTACCTCTATGGTTACTCACCCTTGCCAATTTAGTTTGTAATATAATAACTAGTTTTTACCTAGGTAATTATTCTTATATGCCTAAAAATAAAATATTACTTATTAGTGAATTTCGACATAATTATTATAAATATGATATCCAAATTATCAAAATACAATTATATGAGGCTGAAAAATTATTTTTAACACAAATTCATAAAAACCCAATATGTAATTTTTTTATGAAAATTGATTTATGATTATTTTATAACTATAAATTCAATTAATTTCAATTAATTATAAAATAAATTCAATAATTAAATATTTATATATTTAAAAATTAATTAAAGGATGAAAAATTATTAATCATGTTATATTTAATTAAATAATAGTTGAAAAAGTGTTCTTATTAAAATTCTAAATAAATTTTCAAAATGTTGACCATGGGATTATAAATTCTAAATAATCTTTCATAATTCATTAAAATAAATAAAATATATAAATTAATAGTAAAATGATTCCAAAAAATTTAAATTTTGAATAAGTAAATTAATTTCATCAATTTGATGCAATTAATAAAATAAATATTTCCACTATTCACCTAAAAATTAATTATTTCTAAAAAATCAAAAAAATTAATCATAAGATAATATAACTATTATAAATCTAAATAATATGTTTTATTTTATTCGACTATGAACCCTATAATTGGTAAGCATGAAATGAAAATAAATTCATAATATATTGTGCAAAAATGAATTTTTATATGAAATCATTATTATGATATTAAATATTCTTTTAAAATTAGATCTAAGATACAATATTTAAAATTTAAAAAATATCTATTTCAATAATTATGTATTTTGAATAATAATTTTTTCATAGTTTTTATAATTATGTAAATATTTATTAAGAATTTTATATTTTCTAATTAAGATTTTATAAATATATTTATTTATAAAAATATTTCATAATTCTTTTACTATTGTTTATACCATTAAAATTTAAAGAATCTATAAAATGGACTATAGTTGTGATGTTTTGAAGTTACGTTTCGAGAAATCTATCTAACACAATATTTAATTTACATGGAGAAAATAATTTCATTATGGAGACATTCCATGTAGATTCTTCAAAATAGGTGTATCACTAGGTATGAGTTCAAATGAAAATATAACAACCTGATTCAAAGAATCACTATGAAACTCATGAAAAAATGCATTAGTAAACTCATGTACAATAAGAATGTTCTATATGTTGAGTTTCTCCCAAACCATCTGAGATTAACACCAATTTTGAATCTGATTTAGGAATCATTGAATATATTTAATTTATATTATTTGTATAGATAAATTTTCACACTGATTGATGATGATATGAATCTTTAGAATATAAAATATGAAATCCATTACATATAAATTCACGTTTTATTTAAATAAATATTGAATATTAATTCCAAAAATAACATCAAAACAATAAAGAGTGGGAATACCAAGATTTATATGAACCACATTCCTATAATCATTAGTAAGGTAAGAATCGTAAAAATTACATTTGATCATAATAACATTAGTGTTTGTAACTTTAAATCATTATATAATCGTTGATTTTTCATCTTAATAACCTTGGAAAATTATTCAAATAAATGAGTGGGTAGAATAGGAATAAAATATATCAATAATAGTTCTAGAGTATATTTTAAGTAAACCATTCACCAAATTGTTATAATACCCCACATCAATATTATTGATCATGTGATATTTCCATTTTTTATCTAGGTATAATAGGTTTCTTATATCAATAATCATCATTCTACATCATATTTGTGAACAAGTTTTCATACTTCACATACTCGATACACTTAGAAAAACTAGTGTGTGGGTGGAGCATTATGTGTTTATTTATCGCCATATGAATTATTATTTATCTTCTTATTTCCATTAAATAAACATTAAATGTCTTTTTACATATAAAAAATTTACCATCCCCCTTAAGAAAATTTCTTCAACATCCACCATCAACAAGATCATCATAAATTAAATCTCATGATATTCTCTCTATAGATTTTCTTAATAGATTTACCACTGAATTAGATAATTTATTTCATCTAAAATAAATGATTTTTTATCCCCAAGATCCATTTTGACCATAATAATATTTTGAAAAATTTATTCATAGCTACTGAATCCCAATATCCCCAACCCCCTTTAAGGACATTCTTTTCTTCAACTATATAATCGATAAATCTTGCATTCATGTTGGATGATAATATGAGGTGAATACATCTGAAGCCTTGTAAAATTTGTAAAAAATATAAAAATATATTAATCATACATATTCTTTAGATCATTTAATTTAATAAAAAAAATCATAAGAATAATATAAGGAATGAAATAGTTTGAAAATAATCCTCTAAACTCATCCCACTCCATAGAGTCCATTTTAAATAATTTCTTTACATTCTTGATAAGATTTCACCATTGATATTATTTAATTTATAAATGATAAATAAATAATATAAATTATTGTGTTATAAACCCTAGAGAATAAAAATTATTTTTTCTATGGTACTGATCCATTTTTGAGAAAATAGTTGATCAGTCGACCCAAAACATTAAGGTGGTTGTTTCCATATAATGGGATAAAAATTTTCATTCCCTACTTTTTCATATCGATTATTATCTTGATTTTTTTCTTGAGATATTTATATAATCTCAAAAAAAATATTCTTTATCCATTTTTCCATAAAATATTGTTTCTCAGGATGATGCTAATTTCATTTTCCTTCAAAATCCAATATTAACATAGTTTCTTTTGGTTTGAGGCACTAACTAAAACTAAAAATCATATTTTGAGAAAAATATTATTATTATATGATAAAACAATGCAAAATCATTAATCTTATCTATAAATAATTAAAAAAATTCATTCTTTGACACCTTTAGTATAACCCAATTCATCCATGATCATTATAAATTCAAATCCACTACCATGGTTTAGAATTAAAACATGAATCAAGCCATGTATATCCCATAGAGGTGTCTATATGTGTCTTATGTATTATCCCCACTCATCATGAACTAGTGATGAATGATTAAATACATTATCTTTCCTAGTAAGTGTTTTTACCACAATTTTCATTGATTCCATAGATACATATACTTTATAGTATTGAGACTTTGATGCATTTAATAAAAAAACTACATTTCATTCTTCATCATTATATCGTATGTTATACTATAAGTATAATTATGCTAATATTTATCAATAAAAAATTCATACCCTATATCTCATATGTAATTAATATTTTCTATTATATTAATTATAGTAACCCATAATTTTTATACATAGATCTTACATCTTATTATATGAATATTCAGTATATATCATTATAATCCTTGCAATAATTTTAATGGTTTAGGGATTTTTTATCCATAGAAAAATAACCAACTAATAAATAAAAAATACATCATATCCAATTAGTATATTCACAACATGGAATTTTTTTAGAAATAAAACTATTAAAAAATTTCATCATATCCTGGAAAAAAACCTAATAATGGGTTAGATCGGATTTTTATTATGTGTAAACAGGTGAAATATCAATGATTATTAAATAGTAAAATGAGAATAATGTTGTTGGGACATGAGAATAAAAATTTAAAACCATAAATATAAATAATAGATCATAAACAAAACTCATGGTTTATAACATGGAAGATCATAATACATGAATTATTATTGTATCAAAGAAAAATATCCATTGGAGTGTAAAATTTTCATATAAAATATTTTTTTGAAATTGAAAAGAGTACATAAAATCATTTTTGAGACAAGTATCACAACTAATACTATATTAGAGGATACATTTACTCTCCAATACACAATATTCATTGTAACAATTCTCTCTTAAAACTATAATTGTTGAAATAGTACCCTACTAAACTTGTTTCACTCAAAATTCCATTCATTATTATGTCATTTAATATCCATAAATACCCAAAATATTATATGGATACAAAATTACCGGGCCACTAATCCCATAATTAAAATCATAAATATTATTGTATTAAGAGAAAAAAACAACGATATTATCAAAACCTAATAACCTAGTAATTGATACTCATTTCGTACACATTTCACCATTTAATCAAAGAGTAATCAATGGAAACAAGCTAGATTGATAATCATCTCATTTCCATAAGCATAATCATAAAACATAAAAATAAATAATAATTAATATATCACTAGATCATATTTCCAATAATTTATAATTAACATCAATGAATGTGATTATAGATATAATTTCTACTAATAAATTCCAAAAAAAATTCATAAAGAAAATACAACTTCCATTTTCAAATCATTTATTTCAAATATAAAAACATAACAAATATCTATGAAAAAACGTTCTTTGAAATTAACCATGGTAATATAAAAAATGATAAATCAAAACCTTTAGAATTCAATATAGTGATAAATTATATTCATTATATGTACCATAAAAGAAATACACCTTTAAATTTTTTCGTAAAAAATATAAGGTTTCCATTTCATAAAATGAAAATAAAATTATATTAAAACATTTTTAAAAAATGTAATTTTTTAAAATTATATTAAAAATAAAAAATTAATATTAATTAAATAAATTAAATCATTCTAAATCAAATGAGGATATGGATGAAAATGATTTTCAACCATATAAGAAACAGTGTTTATATTTCTTAAAATCATTTATTCTGATAATTTTATGTACTAGAAAGATAGAAATGGTAATGTAATTTGATAATTAAAATAATAAAAAAAATTATCAAAAAATACTTTTCTTATCATATAAGGATCAAATAATTTTTTTAATATTAATTTGAGTATCAAAATCAAAAATAAAATAAAATTTAAATAGGAATACCAGACATCAAGTCTTTTATTAATTCATACATATTGAAAACCTAGGTATAATAAATAAATAATTATTATATATATCTTACATAAAAATAATCATATATATCATACCATATTATATTTAACTATAACATCAAATAATCCAATTAATAAAAATTCTTTATTAAAATGAAAATTTGGGAGATAAGTGCTTTATTTTTAAATCATGTTTCGATTCAAAAATACCGGTCCTTAAAAACAATCATGGATCAAAAATATCTATTATTTTCATTATATATAAAATATAATATGTAGTAATTATATATAATTTTATAACTATTCAAGAAAAGTGGTCATAAAAAATCAATTACAACAGTTTGTGGATACGATAGTCTGTATATACATAAGTGTGATGTTTCCAATTTTCAATTGGTGGAATGAAAGAAATTTAACTAATAAAGATCTATTATAAATATATTAATATATAATTAATAAATTAAAAATTCATTTAAAACGTTATTATAACCAACAATTTTATGCAGAGATAAAAAATCGAATGCTTCACTTCATGGGGGTATAAGAAAAAATATGCACTAGCGAATTTGAATTTTATATTAGTATAGTGTGGAGGTGGATAATGGTTTTACAATAGGAAAAAATATTGTGTCAGAAAATTTATGATACTCGATTCATAATTTTATAATAGATAAAATATAATTATAATAATTCAATCTATAAGAAAATTATGTACTCAGTTAAGAGTTAAAACTCATTGTTGAGAATCTAGCTTCGAATTAAACATTAATTATTATTTATTTGGTATTTTTGAAACAACTGAAGCTATATGAAATAATTATGTAATTTTATACGGTATTATAATAGATCATGACCATTATATTGTGATAAAACTCCAGAAAAAATAGAGGAATTATGTTTCCCTTATATACATTTGGGAATGTGAACACTTTGAATTACATAAAATTTTTCAATATAGACATATCATAATATTTTAATGTGGAACCAATGAAAATGAAATTAAAATATAAGAAGTTATAGAGTCAAAATAAACTCAACCAATCCCATTTATAAATGATTATGACATATTTTTCCTTATATCCATGTTATAAAAGTTTAAACACATTTTATATTTAACATTGATAACATAATGTTTTAACCGTGATAACATAGTAATATCACAAAAAATAATGGGGTCCCTCAAACAATGTTCTTTCATGATGAATAAAAATTTATTATATATGTTATTATATTCAATTTTCTATAGGGTTAGTAGATTAAATTTAATATATAATTATTAAATGATGGAAAATATAGTTTTAAGTTAAATGCATGACTTAAGAGAAAAAACAAGTCCAACATGAAGGAAATTATTAATGTGGTATAAATGAATTTTTTTAATCATGTAATAAAAAGTAAGGACTTATAATTATAGATCAATACGAAATTTAATGGTATGTTTCAACCATACTAATAAATATAAATACCAAAAAAATATTTTCCATTAGTATAAAATATCACTTTTACAAAAAATAATCTATAATGGGTTTCTAAATTCGAAATAATGTCTTTAAAAACATTATTTAACTAAATTAACATATACTTAAAAAGGTTTAAAAAAATATATTGTGTATTTTTCATATAATAATAATTTCATAAATGTGAATGTATTTAAAAAATAAGTATTTTTACTAGTTTAAAGAAAATAAACTATCTTGAAAAAATTGTAAACAATTTATATATGATAAATTTGATAGGATGAATCTAAAAATGTTAAAAAATTATCCAGAAAAAATTTGTAAAATATTTAGAAAAAAATGAAAATATAAGCTCAAAAATTTAATAAATCCTATTTTAAATAAAATTTATTCTAGAATCATTAAATGACAAGAATTATAATTATATAATTTTAATATTTTAATGAACCAAAAAATTTTAAATATATAAAACATTTTTCAATTTTTCAATTTTTTTAATATTAAAACATATAATTTTACTTTATTATTTACAATAATCACATTTAAATAATAATATTATTAAATATTATATTTTTATATTATATTTTTATAATCCATGATTTGAAAACTATATGTGGATGAAGGAACCCAATAACATATTGTTAATTATATCTACTCATGTAGTATTTCATTTCCCAATGGCCTCTTCTCTATGAAACTATAAGATAAATAAATTAATACCTATTACATTATATATCCCACCCATGTAATCTAATACTACCTCATCAAAATAAATGACCTTCATTTACCCTTTTTCAATGGCCAAAACCACAAAAATACAAAATGAAAAACTCTCCCAAAACAACACAACCTGCATGATCAAGTCTTCAGGCACATCAGAACACCCTCCCTCAAACATGTTTTAAAATTACAAATAAATTCTCATGAATTATCATCTTAGATCGGTATAATCATTAGGGTGATTATAATTATATATCCCTTGGATTTTTAAGTAACCAGTTGGCGAGATCCAACAATTGTCTCTCTATATACAAAATGCTCATCCTAGAATCGGATTCCAGTCAATGATACCTGATGTTTATGGATGAATCATAATGTTTAATCCTTAAATTTTTCCCATTGAATATTTCATTTATAGTAATAATTAATGATCCATAGAAACCCATATATTAGAAGAACTTTCCAATGCATAATACCCATTAATTCAATTCCATTTTAAAAGAAGCCTCATAGGAATAATCCTAGGATTAATCACCATTCATGGAATCATCATGGGAATCATAACATGTCAACCAAAAAATACATTAAACCATAGAGAATAAAATCTATAATCCCCACACTAATATACTTAATTCTAAGATGAAATAAGTGGTCCTCCTCTATATCATTATTACCCAATGAATCCGTCCCCAATTAATGATCACATCCATATAATTCATTGGTATGTATACCATATCCACCTATGTTTAATCTCCACTCAATCCTCAATTTTCACATATTACATGAAAAAAATAATAGTTGTTGGATGTGAAAATATAAAAACATATTTGCTACATGATGTTAAAACAAATGACATAGTTTTATCACATGACATTAATCTATGCACCTCAAAATAATTGTTCCTTTTTCCTACTAACCATGATATGTAGGATTCCACATTGATTAAATAACATAATAATATCTTATATCATACCCTCAAGAGGATATATTCCAATTAATATGAAATATATTCCTTCATCAGGTAATATTATTCATAAATTCGTCCTCATTAGGAAATATTCATTATGATCCAGATTAATTTATGTTGTATCATATTCCTAATTTTTTATTTAATTCACTCTAAAATAGGAAATATTTCAAAGATGATAAGAGTCCCCAAATAGCCAAAATCCTATTTTGTGAACCAAAAAAGGGTCCTCTCATGTTAATGTTATGTACTAACTGATTCTAGGAACCTTTAACACTGTTTATAACTATTTAAGTTCCCATTACTGTAAAAGAAAATATGATGGACATTGTCACACTACATTAAAAGGTAAAAAGTGTCCCATTAATTACTATTGTACTACATGAAAACTAATTCAATTAATAGGGGTATATTTGAAAAACATACTTGGGACCCAATACCTACACCTTGAATAATAATTTTAACCCATTATAAATATAAATTTTAACATAAAAATCTTGGTTGATTTATACTAAATCAACAATATTTAATTTTAGAAATATGGATAACCTTTTAAATATAGATTTAGTTCCGTCAATTGAGAACATCTGATATATACACATTTTTATATTTATAAATAACATTTGATATATATATATATATATTCACCGCAATATATTTTAATGGTCATTCATTAGAACATAGTTAATTGATCCCGTGCTAGGATTATTGAAAGATTAAAATTGATTACATAAATATATAAGGGACACCCATGGTATTAACAATTATCTATATAATGGGTAAATGATCTATAAAATTACTCTTATCGACTAATTTTCATTCTATGGTGGCATGAGAGGAGTACCAGTGACTGCTTGCCTTTGGAATGAAAGTACTCTCTAAATGAAAATTTTATGGTGTGACCACACATTACTGGTTTGATATGAAATATTATTCATAAATATTTTTTCCACTATATTTATGTCCAAAATATTGGATAATGTTTTGTTTATTTATTATTTATTTTAATTAATCTAACTATTATTGATAGTGTTTTTATTGAGAGAATATTTAGAAGTATAAAAAATTAATGGATATATATATATATATTGATATATAGAAATAGGTGCACTAATTTAGTAAACATGTAAAAACTTTCTGATCATTGATGTATATATAAAAAAAATTTAATGAATTTTTCATTTCGAATTATTAATTTAAAAATTATAAAATATTTCATGATCACTATATTATTAATATATATTTCCATGTAGTATAGTTCATGGATCGTCATGTTACGATAGACATCCCTACATCTATCATTTTTTCCTAGTTCTCATGTCTTTATTTTTAAATTTTTCAATCAATAATAATTTGATGAATGATATTATAGTATATTATTTTCCCTTTTAATAATTTCTTCACATATTTTATCTCATTATAGATCCACTATATTTATATTTTATACTTTTGTTTTGACTCCCACAAAAATGTTAAATTATTGTTGAGGTTATTCCTTCACAACAAAGTATTGTTTGTAATAATCATTTGAATCCCAAAAAATGGAGTATTTTAGTGAATTCTATAACATTAAATGAGTTTATTGTTGTTAAGGTTAAATTTAATATCACATCGTCATAAAATACTTGAAATATCACATATTTTTTTAGTTCTCATGCATGTGCTTGTTTACTTAGATTTAATTTCTTTTCTTTTGAAAACATGGATATTTACACTAAGAGAAGTGGGAAAACCATTATTGCCATCAAATTTTGTTTCCATATATCAAAAAAGATTACATATAAGAGATCCAAATTTATCCCAAAATATCATTGAATTTTTTGAAGATATTTTATTATGGAATACCTGGGTCCCCCTCTTGTGAATGGAAGGATCCACATAAACTTTATTGAATAGGTTATGAATTATACCATGAATTAGATCCTTAATTTTATGGTCTGATTTCCTTCTATTATAGAATAAATCTTGGGGATAGTTTTTTTGATAAAATATAATGGTTAGGTTCCACTAGTAGGTTGGTTTATTTAGTTATACCCTCATTTTTTGAATTTTATCTCCCTTTAAATTCATCCTATTGAACATTTTAATATCTTAAATCCACTCAATTAATTTCCACACTCAATCATTCATTTAATGTAATATATTAGAGGGAGAACCACATAATATATACCTTCATTTTATGAACATCCAAGTCCCTGGTATATATTCTAGAAACCCCAAAAATCATTCAACACATTGCCTCAATGTGAATAATGCAAGTTAGACTCACTAATTTAAATCTATCTGTAGTTAGGTAGACACCCCATCATTCTTTAAAAACCCAAAACCCAACATCCTAGAGTCAGTGGTTGCACTATTAAATTTTTATAAGATACAATAGATAAGATTCAAATAAACCGAACAACATATTCATCTTATTGAACTAGATACTACAAGAATATCACATTAAAATTTAAGACAAAAAATATTGAATGTTAAAAAATTCCACGACCATGAACATGATCAATGTTTTCTTCTTCATATCGGGGGTAAGGGAAATAAAATATTGGTGATATCAGATTCTCAATAAAAGTCACATAAATAATAAGATGTCATGATAAGATAAAGAATAATCAATAATGTAAAATAAATATAGTAAGGTAAATATCTGAACAAAAATTCAATTTAAACCATAAGTTGAATATCCTGGTTATATAATAAATAATTTGTATATAAATGTAAATATATGAACACACATTATATTTAATAAATAACATGATCAAAAATGAAACCATGGATAATATAAATGTAATAATCTCATGGATAATAATTTCTGAATTCTTAATAATATACATTATTAACTTCTAATTTCATAATCTTTTACATCGTGATATCTATACCATCATGGAATTTCACGAAATGGTTTGAAATGATTATTGAAATGCCATTTAAATTTAGGATACTTATTCACAAAAAATTTTATTCATGCAATGAGGTTCAATATAATTATGGTCCCCACCCATCATAGATTGGAACAAATTCCTTTTATATCAAATGATTAGTTTAACTCAAAAATATATGGCTTAAAAACAAATGTCTATATTTATTAAAGAATTTGGAATCTAAAAATATCGTTTTAAAATAATATAACATTAAATGTTTAAATTGTTTTATAGAAATCATAAATGGTTGATATATATTCTTGATAAATAGGATTGATATTTTTTGGAAATGTATTTCCAAATAACCATAATAATGATAAAATATCACGGAAAAGTTAAATATTACAAAAATTAATCAATAAATATGATATTAAAAATTTCCCTAGTCAAAATGTTAATAAACTACGTTGAAAATGAATAAGGATCATATAATTATAATATATATCTAGTGGGTTGTATTTAAAATATATTATTTCTTCATTTATAAATATGAATACCATAAAAATATTATTAAATAAATTTTTCAGGAAAATATCCTGTTAAACGTAAAAATCACTTTTTAAAAAACAATATGTTTCTATAGTATTAGGAAAAAAAATTATTATAAAAATATCATTTTGAAACATCAATGTAATCATCCTATAATTGAGTGGTATGTTGGTGTGAATGCTTCATTTTTGGTGAGTACAAACAATCCTTTCATATTTTTGTAATAAAAGTCCAAATTACCTCATTTGGAAAATGAAAGGAATATTATTTTTAATTTTTTTTATAAAAATATAGTTATGGGTATAAATTATTTTAAACAAAATTATTATATCATTTATTATTATATCATTATAGAACATATGTTTTAAAGAAATGTATGTTAAAACAAAGAGATAAATTAATTCACATTTTACTAAAAATATTTTCCCAAACATTTAAAGTAAAAAACATATGGAAATAGAACTATTAAAGTAAAAAATATTAAATTAAAAAAATTGAATTACCTTATAGTGTTTTATTTGAAAATGATCAAATAATTTCCTTCAATGTAAATTTAAGAAAAATAATCCCAATTATAATGGGATTGAAATATTAATCTCTTACCACATCGGTATCATTTGATTCATAAAACCCCTGAATTGGATAACATCAAATGATACATTAGATACCACTTATTTAAATAAATTTAGGTCATCAAATATAAAATGTTTAGTAAATAAAACTCATAAAAATCATAGGTGTATAACATGACATATTTCAAAATCCAGAAAACATGAGATGAGAAACCCTTAAAATGATCATAACATTGAGGTAAGAATTAATAAATGAATTGATTATGTGTATAATATGAAAATACATGTAAATATGTAAAAAATGAAATAACATAATCATAATAAATCACAAAAATAATCATATAATTTCAATGTAAATAATTATGTAATTTAACTCAATGAAATGAAATTGAGTTATGTAATTCTTTACCACATGGTAATAGTCAACAAAATTCCCTTGGAAAGTCTAAATCAATTAAAAACATAAAATACCATGAATTATGACATATTCAAGATACAACATGTTAATGGAGATGTATATACACCATTCAAAATAAATTACATTCAAAACATTAAAATATTACTCAATGAAAGGAAAATGACCCAAAATACCTTAAACCATGCTTCCTTTTTGTTGAATGATTTTTAAATTCATTTTAAATATTTTAAATAATTTTTTTAATTTATTATGGAATCATATTTATTTTTATAATATCATATATTATCCTCTTATAATATCTTACAAACCATTTTTTAATTAAATATTTTATAATATCTTACAACCCAAAATACCTTAAACCAAGCTTATCCTCTTATATTTTAAATATTTTACGTAGAAAATTAATCACAGTAATTCGTGTAGATGGTGGGTTTTACCTACACATGACTGGAAATATCATTACATTAATGGGTGAAATGTTAAAAGAGTGGATTATTTATTAATTCTAAATAATCAATATCACATAACAATAATCATATATATATTTATTATTCACATCATTTGGACTATCCTTGTGATTTGATAGTGGGAAACAAATTACATCAGTTTGTGAGGAGGTAATTCACTGTACACATGAGAGATGGATATCTTTCTAATTTTATGAAGAATTATATGGATAAATATTATGAAATTAACATAATAATATACCATTATATAGTATATATTTGTTTTATTATTTTTTATTTTTTAGGAAATAATTGATTGTTGTGAAAGGATAAATAAAAAAGAACTTCTTTAAGATGATTACCATATCTTGGATAAACGCCCTTCAAATCCATTATTGAGGACCCCGGTGATGAACATTTTCACGTAAATAAACCTATAGAATATGTTTTTTTTAGAGATATTTGGATTGTTTTTGTTTGAGCCCTTTGGATTTAATGAATTAATGAAGATAGGGGAGTGAGTGTCCTTTTATAATTGGAGAGAAGTGGCACTTTTTAAAATATTGTAAATTATTCAACAATGAGATGTCAATCACTCACCAAGTTCCTCCAAAACTATTTAATAAGGGATTTTAGGGAGGTTTATGTTTATAAAAATCTACCCCACAAAAAAGTAATGTTTTTTAACCATTTTTTTCATTACAATTTATTTTTTCTTATTTTTATATTTTATTCTTCCCTATCAATATTAGTTTATTTAACCTATGTATTTTCACCCTTAAGATGAAAATAAATTGAGACTTATATGATAATATGGAACAAATTATATTAAATTTTAAACAAAATTATTCATATAGAACTATATGTTTGTGGAAAATTAATTTTATCCCAAGCACTTGTATTGAGAAAAAAATCATTTTAAACCTAACTATGGTAAAACAATTATACCAAAATGATTAATAATTATGAAAAAAATAATGATTAACATATTATATAATAATACTTACACTTACTTAAATTATGGAAACCAATTTAAAAAATTAAATTCATGTAGTATATAAAATTTAATTTAATATAAACTTGAAAATCATGACAAAATATGATGTTTCCAAAAATTCAATTTTCAAGAATATGATAACCTTTTATTAAATATAAGACAAGTTATCATCATGATATCAGAATTAAATTCATATATTTATATATATATATATATTATACATACATTTTTTAAATAATTCATCATTAAATATTATTTTAATTCATAAAAATGGAGAACATTATACATTTAAAAATAGTTGTTAGGAAATTAATATTTTAACCATAAAAATGAACTTATATCCAAATTGGGTATAAGGATGATTTGAATAGAATTATATATAGTAAATATTTTTAAATTATACTTGGCCTTATTTTAAATAAAATTAAATTCATAAATTTAATTTATATAAAATGAATTTAACAAAAGGACATGTTAGTATTTGAGAATTATATATTGTTTTACTATTAATAGGAAAATAAAACTCCTCAGAAAAATACCAAAATTTCATAGTAAGAAAATATTCATAATCTGATTTAAAAATGATTTTATTTTAAGAAAATAAATTTTTTTAAAGTAGTATAAATATATTATAATTTCAATCATAAAATGAAAAATGAAACCATATTTTGAAGTATATTTATTTTTGATTCATAATATGACATTAAAAAATTTTGAATGTTTTTTTATCAAGAATTTATTAAAAAAATAATTTATTATGACCTATATACAGACATTTCAATTTCTTTTATTTCCATTCATACCCAACAACTCAATAGTTTGACTGTAATAATTGTATTTAATTATTTTTTCACGGTTTTATTAATATTGGAGTTGTATTTTACATATTCTATCGAATATAATGTTATTCCATTAATGTCACGGGGTTACGTATACCACAATATATTAATGATATTTAAATTATTAAAAATAAAAATAAATTCAAATATTATGGTGTTACACTTATATTCTTCTCTAATTAGTCATACCCTCCAATCATAATCCATATATAGCTTGTTAAAACCTCAACTACAAAGTTCCTCTTCAATATTAGTCTATAGATTGAATTATTTTCTTCATAGAAAATATTTCTCTAATAGAATTATGGATTTAATTTTACTTGTCTTCATCCTCATTATGTTCAAAAATAATGGTCTTGAGACTCCTTCATTATCATTAGAAGACACTAATATTGAATAGATCCAATGTTGTAAAAAATCACTGTCTATCATCAATACAAGAATGTATCGTTCTTCTAAAAACACTACATGAACAATTGATTCAAGGCCTATCTCCATATGATTCTTTCTACAGTTCAAAATATGTGAGAAAAAATATCTCTAGAAAATAATATTGTGCCTGGAAATTAAATTATTACATGATAGAGAAGTGTTTATAAATAACACATTTATTTTCTTAATTCAAATATGCATACCCACTGATTGATGGGGTATTATATTGACCATTTTAATGTGTCAAAATAATTTTTTTTTCATCAAACAAAAATACCCATATTATGTTTGGTATTATATTATTCAATTTAAATTCACCAATTAATATAGGAATTTATATTTATTAATTACTACCTGATTATTTTATGGGTATAATTTATCTATATGGAGCTCATATATTCACATGGGTATATATATTTTATCATGAAAGTAATGTTATATACCTGTAGGTATGGATATCGTATTATAATTTGGATTTTTCCTATAGGGGTGATCTCAATTAATGCAGTAACAGATAACATTATTTAATCCCCATTAGAAATTATTGAATCATTGGGGATTAAATTTTTCTTCTCACAACATCATCATTCCTGTTTCATTACATTGTAAAAAAAACATAACCTCATGTTGAAAACCCAATATCATGGGATTTAAATTATTAATTATCATCCCTTTTTTATTCTCATGAAAAATTCATTTTGCATGTTCATGGAATAACACATCACATAGCCTCTTCAATTAAAATAGGCCATATACATTTAACATGAACTGGTTACTAAGTCATGAATCATTAGACGTGTGAAAATCCTCATTAAATTATTAAATTTATATTATCTTAATTGGAAATTTGTTAATAAAATATATTTATGAAACATATTCATTAAATATTATGTTTTACTTCATTAGAACACCCACCTATATTAGGTGATGATGTGACTTGGGATCCTTCTATTCATGCATGGTTATACTAGAAAATGTAACATAAGTCGTGCTTGGATCTCGCTTAGATATTATGTGTAAAATAAGGTCATGTTAAATTTGGATGGGGATTTTTGTTGATAATAGTTGAAACATGCTTCATAAAACATATACATAGAAGTGTCTCCATCAAGGAATAATGAAGATTATTACACCTGATTGATCTAATGGATCAAAATAACATGATTAAACGGCTATATAATTTTTTTTAAATGGATTAATAGTGAACACATTTTTCTATGCCAACATTTATCAAAAACATGTTCATGGTTTTGCAATAGAATTAATTCCAATCCTTTAATTCTTCAAGCTGGTAGGGAGGTTTGGTACCCATAACTCTTGAACACAACACATAGTCATTTCTTGTCGCACGGTTTCTCCAGTACCTTTCCAAATTCTCTTGTGCGTACTATTCACCCACTCACACATTCACACCTCCACCTAGTTATGTAGAAGTTTTTTTACCTCATATAAACATGGTATTATATAGGGCTAGATATCTTGGGTGGTTCAGGCTTCCTCCCACAATGCAATTGATCAAGTTAGCTCCATTGATGTCATGGTTAACAATCATTTTCTATAAAATCTTTTAAAATTGTTATCCAAATATTCCACCAATTGAAGAACATAAAATCCCTACAACAAAATTCTACATGAAAAGTATATAAATATTTTTTCCTTTTTTAATTAAATATTCACATACTTATGAAATAAGAGATATTTCATGTATCTAATTTACATTATTCACACCAAATATATAATTATATTTTAATTTTTTCACGGAATCGTCAAATCCTTATGAAATAAGAGATAATTCATGGTTTTGGTCGTATCTCCTTCTATAGAATTTTGTAATCAACATTCCACCACCATTTAAACATGTCTTCTTTTGGATGAACATTTCAAAAGTATCCACATTGAACAAGTAGAATTGTTTATGAAACACTCACCAGCAACACACCAAACATATATTGATACATAATTAAAAAAATATGAAGTAATGGTTCTAAAAAACGACTCATTTTCTAGTTGTTTTCAATATATATTCACATCGTAAATATAAATATGTGTGCTCCATCATTTATCTACCTGGTTACCAATCAAATGGTGAGGGTATTTAGTGTATTCCAAGATAATATTTCTTCAAAAAATAATACTACATAATTATATAAAAGAAAATAATGATATCACAGGATACTAGTAAGGGGTCCTTTTGATATTCCATTTTAAATATTCATGGTCTAACTCATTGTGGAAAAAATTGAAGATATTAAAATTTTTCTCAGCTTCCCATAAAACACTAACTAGGGAAATAAAGCTCAATATTTCTAAAATATAATGATAATGTCTTATAAATAATCAAATTTAATAATTAAATATAAAATCCAACAAAATCATCAATAATAACATCAGATAGTTTAGGTTCATAAGAATAACAACCCATTCGTCTCATTTTTCAATAATAATGAACTCTACATTAATAAATAAAATAAAGAAGATGGGATGAATGTGTGATTTTCATACCTCAAAGTCATGTAATCTCGCCCAAAATGAATTCCCTTATTCATAATCATGGAAATTGATGAATACCATGACAATCAACACATTTATGTCAATTACTTACATGTAAGACTATATAAAAAATCAATAGGGAATAAAGGGGAACCTCATAAATATTTAGAGTAAAAATTATAGTTGATTGTTTTCTCTTACCCTTTATTTGATATCCTCATTATTGATATGTTGGAACTACTGGACATATTTAAAAAATTATCCTTTTTTATTTGAATAAAATAATCACGATGTTACTAAATCATCCATAATAAAATCACTTTGGTTCAATCATTTTTTGTGGCACAAAAATTTCATACTATTCATTTGAAAAAACATTACAACCAAATATCAGTCCATGGTTCCTCTTCATTGATACACTTTTTGATATATATTATGGAAGAATAATCCTCTTCTTCTCAAAGTATATTACTTTTATTTCTTTTTATTTCACATAGAAACCCATACATTTATATTTGAATTATAATACATACATGATTATCATATTTATATATGTTGGATTTTGATTGATATAATATTAAATACAATTTCATTCTATATATCCATTTACATTAGAATATTTTGGGGGATCTCTTCAATTATTTCCATTTTATTCTTAATATTGGTTACCATTTTCATTATTATTAGAATAAAGGCAATCTCATTAATTATCAATATTTTATTTTCTATGTAAAAACAATTTAAAATTGAATAGTAAACATCATGAATGATTTTCTATTAATCTTATTAATAATTTCTTGGGAATTCATTGAATTAAAAATTTAATTTTGTTTGATATTAGTCCCAAGAAAATCATTTCATTTTCATATATAAGAGAGAGTCCAAAATTTCATAAAAGTTATCCATACTAGGGTAAGAATAAAATATTGCATTGGGTCAAGGTTTTCCCATGATTGGATATGAAAACTTTTAGGATGGATTATTCTTATTATTCCTATCATGAATGTAAATAAGATTTATTCCATCTATAAATTAGTATGGAATGGATGAATTATCTTTTTGGATGTAAATGAAAATATCTCATTGAAATACCAATTATATTCAATGTTCGAGGAATCTTTTTTCTTTAGTGTTTAACCGATATGATACTATTTATAGAGACCATGGAATGATTAGGAACCACTAAGAGAGGGGTTGAACTAGAGGTAACAAAATTTTATGAATATTAAATGCCTTTAAATTCAACCTCTTGAACTGTTTAATGGTCTTTATTGACTGAAATATTTTTCATAGCTTCAACATCACGTGTAGTAATAATTAAGAGAGAGAATCACATAGTATTGAAAAGGATTGGCTGAAATTAATAATCCCATAAATGTTGTTTAAACACCATAAATATATTATTCAGTATATATCTAATTGAAAATAAAATGTTATACAACTAAATTAAAAATTTTACACGATTGGAAAAATATCAAAACTTCCAATAATTTATGACCGATTAGACGACCAATCACTGGCCTCCAGTATCTGATTTTTCTCCCAGTTTAAGATATTCTACTTCAAAGTTGATATAAAAATTAAAATAAATTATTCATAGATACTATTAATCCAAAAAAAATATGATTTTCACATTTCTTGTGTACTTCCTCAAGAAATTCTACAATTGTTGTCATGATAGTCCATAATGATCAGCTGTAGAAACTATTATTAGTCATCTAAACTGGTCTCAAAAATCACATTATATCTTCTACATAATATTATATCAATATTCTCAAAATACTTATGTAATAATGGATACATGATCTCTCAATATATTTTTATCTTTACACATTATAACCATAATGATAATAGTTAGCCAAAAAAATTATTTTTCATCATAAATCCTTTATTAATTGAAGTAAATTTTTTTATAATGTGCATTTTATTTTCATCATTAATATTTTAATACCATCTGGTTGTATAATTACTACATATCTCAATTAAATTTTTGAAAATGTAATTTATTAAGGTTCTACAAATTAAAATACCATAATTGTGCCGGGTATTATAATATTCAATTTAGATACTACAATGATTGGGGGAATTTATATTTCCTCATGAATACTAAATTTATATATTGGTATATAGTATCAGCATGGTAATCATATATTTATGTTTTTATATTTTTTTCATTAGGAAAACCATATGAAACACATGTGGGGTTCGACATCCTCTTATCACAAAATTTTAACCAATGTGGGGCGCCCATATTTGTGTAGTAACAATAAACTATATTTGATCTACATTAAAATACATGATTGAGTTTGTATAAATTTTTTCATTTCATATATTTATCTAAATTATTTTTTTACACTATGAAAGAAGACACATAGAGATAAATTTATGAAATATTGGGATATAGATTCTGCATTACATCTCCCTTTTTCTTCACCTGCAGTAATAATATTGGTTACCCATGGAATAACTCATCCTACTGATTTATAAATTCATGCGATATAAATGAATCTTTTCTAAAATAGTTTCTCAACTGGGGACAACTAGAAATTTGAAAATCCTAATTTCAATATTAAATTTATATTCAAGGTAGTGAAACCTAATGAATATATAACATTGATCATAAATTTTCACTAAATCTAGAATTTAAATTCATCTAAATACCTTTATTCATTAGGGGACGATATGAACCGAGATCCTTATATTGAACCATAATATTTATAGAAAACTGAACATAATATTTTAATGGATATCTCTTAGAAATATGGGGTAAAATCTGAGATTCAAAAAGGTATACATGTCTTAGAATATTTCATAGTGGAAACATGCTTAAAAATCACTCACATGGAATCCTCTCTATCGAAGCAAAAAGTAGAATATGAATCATTCCTAATCAAAGTCCTCGTATTGACTAAAACTGACATATATAAAAATTTATAATTTTATTCATATTGAAGAATAGTTAATTTATATTTACCAAACAATGTTAATATATTATTTTTATGGACACATCAATATAAAAAATACCACTGCTTTATCGCTTAAAGCTGATAATAGTGTTAAAAAAATGAAACAAATTCACACACCATGCCACTACACTGTCATGCCACCCCACACATTGTCTTCAAAAACCTTCCATAACACTCTTAATAACACTATGTTTCAAGTAACCAAAATATTCCTATTTCTTCTTATATAGGAATTCTATATCTGATTCTTTCATGCTAGATTATAGATTTGGCACTCTTGTGTTGTTATTTTTTCCTCACACAATTAAGTACATCAAGTTGGATCCTTCATTGGCTTGGATAACTAATTTTTAATTTAAGACCAATTAATAGGGATATCCCAAAATTCCTCTAAAGAAATAAATTCAAATCCCTCTTCAAATTCATCATGGAAAATATATAAATATATTTTATTTCTTCATGGAATAATTACATTCTCATTAAATATGATTTATTATATAAATATTCTAAATATTTATCATGATAAAAGTATAATTTTAATTTTAATTTTTCATGGAGTCTTAAAATCCTCATGAAATATTATTTATTGCATGGTCATCATCAAACAACCTTATAGAAAATGTGGTAAAAAATGTTTTACAAATATTAACAAAGGTATTTTCCCTGATGAAGGGTTTTAAAATCACCATATTAAATGATTATAATTTTATAAGGAAAACATCAATTGGATCAGAACATATACTATAGGTTCCGGGCGCAATGAAAGTGGGTTGGTGGGTGTACCCAACTTTGATTTTGTGGTTAACGATGTTTAATTTGAAATCTTTTACGATAATAAAATGCCAAATCTTTAGAATAGAACTAAGAATGAAAGAAAATAAGGGATTCGTTGAACCATAGATAGGATCATCATATGTTGTTTATAATTACATCAATTAAAAGACTTGAATTACCTTGATGAAATTATATCTCCGTTGATGTTTCCAGTCATCATACGTTGTGATCTGTCACTGTTTCATAGAATCCAAGTGTAATATTCCACTATCAGTGATCCACACATGCTCCACATATCTCAGGAAATTGTCAAAGGGATCTTTGGGTGCTAGCACAGAAGAGCCTTTTCTTGCGATGTCCTCCTTCGATCGCCTTGATATGGTGGAGAAGGATCTCTCTCTCTCATAGCTTGAGAGCATTCTTGGATGAAATGAATTATCTCTTGGATGGAGAGATTTCTGTAGATCCATTGTGCATAACCCCTCAAAATTTCTAGGCTAATGGGAATTATATAATTTGGAATTTAATAACATAGAATAGTAAAATGAATTAATTACATGAAAGCATTTATTCATTTAATTTAATTCTTAGTAATACACCATGTCTGATAATAGTAGTTGATTATTATTATTACTTGACATGCACCCAACAAATTAAACCTACTATTATTTAATTAATTAAATAATATTATTTCTCAAAAATTCCTAGAAAAATACACACAACATTTTTATTAATAGTTATGGCGTGTACTTTTGTTTTTCCATTCTCTTAATTTCTTCCACCACATTTATTTGACTTGAATAATGGATATTTATTTCTCGAATAAATATCACTGCATTACTCGCTAATAAATATATTATTTCTCCCACAATATATTCTCTTGAATAAATAGTGTCAAAATAAATGTGATTAGGAATCCTTGAATAAGTATTAAACCATAATTTGGAATAATATTTATTCAACTTGTTAAATTAATATTTAACTGAGATACTTGGACAAACATTGTGTGTGACCTTATAGGCCTCGTTCTTAGTTGAATTATGTGTAGCCTGCCTAAAGTCCAAGGTTAGTGTTCAGAAACATGCCAAGGAACCCAAAGAGAAAGAAGTTAACACCATAATGACGTGTCACCTCCTATGCACCCATACTATGTAATGTAATCTCTTTATCTTGATATCTGGAATCAAGCGGGTTGGATGCTCGTTCTATCAACCCATGTGCTTGATTATCATTCATTGAATTCCAAGAATTAGTCTCTCCCATTCCTCACCATGGACATGGATTTATTTTGCATATTTCAATTCCATCAAAGGGACTGATATATCTACTTTTGTTATGGAACATAAGGGACAAATCGATTATCACATTATCTATAAATGAAACATTACTAGTGACAGACCCATCATATCCTACCTCACTAGGGAACAATGTGTTGTCACAGATTCAATCAACACATCTATGTGTGTGAGTTTTAATACCCATTAATAATAATCTTAAAGTCTAAGGACCAATACAAACGTCTGCATATAGGAACATCCAATGACATGATGAAATGTGTATTTCCTTCTAGCAGGTCTCGTTCTCATAATATCATCCTAGATTTTACCAAGGAAGAACACCATGAGAAGGTGCCTCAATATTTTATAATTCCTCTCCCCAAATGGCATGTATTATTTATGTCCCTCAAATAACCTCATCCAGCCATAGAACATATATTCATGAACATTGTTATGTCACTTTCGGGTTCTCATCATAGTAGGGATCTACTATGACCCTTTAATGAAATCGGTACCCTTAAGACATTATCACTTGCACTGTCATACAGAATAACAATAAATATGTGATATGGTATTTATTAATTAATAAAGTACAATGTAGTTGGTCCTAGGACACCAACTCCAAAATAATCCCACTTGGACTAGAGCCAACTGCTAACAACCTTTAACCCGATAGCTCTCACGTGATATTCATACTTCTACTAAGATAGTACTTTAGTCATGGGGTCTTCCACATTCTCTTTCATGGAGACTCTGCTTATTGTAACATCGCCCCTTTGATAGAAATCCTTTAATCGGTGATACTTTCAGAGTATGTTATTCATCCATTGATGTGAACTTAGTTCTTTTGAAAGAGCCACCACTGTGGTTTTATCACAATACAATTTGATGGGATCTTTACTACTAGAAACGATATCAAGATCTTAAACAAAGTTCCAGTTCCAGATAGATTCCTTGGCTACATCAGAAACTACTATATATTCATACTCCACTATAGAATCAACAAGAACTGCTTTCATGGAATTATTCCAGCTCACAAATCTTCCATTGAGACAGAAAAAATATATTGATTGAAATTTAAGATCATTCTAATTTTTTCTAAAAATCAGCATCAACATACCCTCCGATGATAAGATCCTCATCTCCTCCATACACCATGAACATATCATTAGTTCTTCTCAGATACCTAAGGATAGTCTTAATAGAAGTACCATGTTGTTCTCCTGGATCATATTTATATCTACCTACCATGCTCAATGTATAGTCAAAATCACACCAGGTACATAACATGGAATACATGATGGATCCAATAGTCGAATTGTATGGGATCTTTCTCATTGAATCTTTCTCCTGTTGTGTCCGAGGACACATTTTCTTAGAATGATGTAGGTCATGGGACACTATAACCGATCCCATCATGGACTGTTCCCTACTTAATCTCTTTAGTATCTGGTCAATGTATAAACCCTGAGTTAGTCTATATAGCCTCTTGGATCTATCAAGAATGATCTTGATCCCTATAATATAGGATGCTTCACCCATGTCCATCATGGAGAAACACTTGTTCAAGCTGTCCTTAACTGATTGTAAGAATGCTACATCATTTCCAATAAGTAATATGTCATCAAAATACACTACTAGGATAATGACCACATTCCCATTAAACTTCTTATAAACACAGGGCTCACATTCATTTCATAATGAAAACAAATTCCTTTAGGGCATTATCAAATCGAATGTTCCTTGACCTGGATGCTTGTATTAATCCATACGTGGATTTTTTAAACTTATAAACTCGATTCTCTTCACCTGGTGTCATAAACTATTGTGGATGTGTCATGCAGACATCTTCCTGAAGGTTCCTATTAATGAATGTTGTTTTGACATCCATTTTCCAAATCTCATAGTCATGGTAAGCTGCTATTGAAACTATGATTTGTATGGATTTAAATATTGAAACTGGATAGAAGGATTCATCATAGAAAATTCATTGATGATGTTTGGATCCTTTAGCCACTATCTTTGCATTATTGGATCTTAATTGACCTTCCACGTCTTCTTTTCTAATAAATACCCATTTTCATCACACAATATTCACATCAACATGCTAATTGACCAGAACCTAGACTTGGTTATGATACATGGTATCTACCTCAAAATTCATAGCTTTTATCCATATTGTAGCTTCTATGCTTTAAACTTCTTCCTTACATCAGATACGTTCATCATTTTCAAAAAATAATGATTCTTCATTATTGATGACTAGGAAACCAAATATCTCTAGTTCCCTTACCTCTCATGAGCTCCTACGAAGTACATGTGTCTTTGAGACAACTTCAACATGGACATGTCTAACTTGTTTTGATACCAACTCCTATGTATCTTGAGCATCGACTTTGTCAAATTCAATCTTTCTCCCACTATCCTTTTTGAGGATGTGCTCCCTCTAAAGAAAGACGGCTTGTATAGAGATAGTGACTTTCATGTCTAAAGGGTTATATATGTAATATTCTTTCATATACTTGGGATATCCTATAAAGATACACTACATGCTCTGTGGTGCTAGTTTGTTTCCTGATAATCCCTTAACAAATTCCTCGTATCCCCATTCATGTGTTTGTGAGAATATGGGTTTATTTCCATTCCATATCATAGAGGGAATTCCATTTTTCACCTTATTTGGTACTCGGTTTAATGTGTGTGTTGCAATTTTTAATTCATATCACCAAATGGATAATAGAAAATTTTTGTGACTCATCATTGAACTCAGCATGTCCAACGAGGTGTGATTCCTCCTTTAACTAACACCATTATACAATGGTGTATAAGGACGATTGAGATGAGAAAGAATCCCAGACTCCTGTAGAAGATAGATGAACTCTTGGTTCATGTATTCACCACCTCGATCTGATCGAAGATTCTTTATCTTCTTACTATGATGATTCTCTACTTCAATCATGAATTCAAAAAAATTTCTATAAGGACTCTCAGTTATACCTCATTATGTATACATAGACATATCTACTAAAATCATTAGTAAAAGTAATGAACTAAGAATATCCACCTCTAGATTATATTGGAAATGGTCCACACACATTTTTGTGCACTAATCCTAGTTGTTTTGTGTCCCTTTCACCCTATCCACTGAATATCATCTTGGTTATTTTATCTTGTAAACAAGAATCACATCTATCTAGTGGTTTTAGATCAGTATAGTCTAAATAACCATTTTGGCAGAGATTTTTCAATATCTTCTTCATTACATGGCCAAGATGGTGATGCCACAGCTGGGTGATGTATGATTTGTGTTAGAATGTTTAATTTTTTATTTCCAACACATCGTTTTCGTTATTTAATACATTCAAACTATTATTTAAATGTACCATACTTCTCATAAAAGTGACAACCCTTATTTCCAAATTTGAAAATAAATCCATCTATATCCAAACAAGATACATAAATTATGTTATAGGTAACACTAGGAACATAATTACCATTACGTAAAACCAAAAATCAATCCAGTTGGAAATGAGAGATGGTAATTGAAAATTGCCAAAGCAACCAGCCTCGTGTCATTGGAAGCTCAAAGACCCACCACTCCTTTCGAATTATTTCTATGTCTACATGGTTCCTGCATTTGAATACAGATGTGATCCCCATAAGTTGTATCTAATACCCAATGTATAGAAATGGAAAGATTATCCTCAATAACAAACAAAACTTTAGCATCCCCATGCTTCTGGGTGCAGTTCCTCTTCTAGTAGATTTTCTTACCACAAGAAAAATATACTGCCTCCCATTTCTTGCCCTACCTATAGATATTCCACTTCATCGAGGGATGGTTCTCAAGGGTTTCAGACTGTTTATATGTCCTTGGACCTTATTATTTTTCCTTTCTTTTCATATTCACCATAAAGACTGTGGGTTTTTTACCCCACATGTCCTTATCTACCTAGAAAATTATGTTCAGAAGTTCTGATAGACTCTTCTCATTGTTTCTCATGTTGCAGTTGATAATAAAACTATATAATGTCTTGGGTAGTGATTATAGGAGGATATCTATATGAAACTCATCCACGAACATAATCCCTAAGATGTCCAAGCATTCAATGTATCCATTAATAATGAATACAATAGGCCCAACTATTGAAAACTCTCTAAGAATAGTTATTAAAAAAAGTGTGGGAGATCTCATATCTCTCTTGTCTCTCATTACCTTGGTAGAGATCTATAAGGTGAGACCTCATGCTTTACGTGTCCATGTATTCATATATCTTCAAGATATCATTAGTCATGAGTGATAGGATGATACATTGTAAATTTCTGTTATCATCAATATGTTTCATATAGAGAGATAATTCCTCATCATTGGCCTCTTTTCCAGGCGCAACTGGAACTAGCTCTTCCGGCACATACAATTTCCTCTCGTAGCGAAGGATTATGCATAAATGCCTCTTCCATTCCTAAAAATTGGTGTTGGTGAGAAGGTTTTACTTTTGGATAATGGTTCATAATGATATGTTTGAAATCATTCTTCTTTCTGTTTCTACAAATTAATATTAGCAAAGGATTTTTACTTCGTTATGATAAAAATTGAGACAAATAAATAAATTTATACTTATTAGTCTCCCAATATTTTATCAAAATCCAATATCACGCACCATTGACTTTGTAATATCATATTACCTGAATATTATAGTGGAAAGGATCCATATTTCCCTTCATGATACCCCAAATTGGGTTGGTCAAGAAAAATCAAGGGTTTTAGGTAGGCATTCAAAATTCCAACTGTGTAACTCATAGCTCCTTCATCCGCTGATTGGACTCCCAAATCCTAAAACCCATTTTTGGGATTTCTTCAACCTTTTCCCCTTGGTCACACCAAGTCCTACTATTGAAGTCCACCCTTGATGTGAACCTTGTCACGTCAACCCAAAAACATGAATTATAATTCCCCGATAATTGAATGCACCTATACTAGGGTTGTTTAAGAACATTGAACAATGGTTCAATTCTAACCAAGATTAAGGAATGATATAACAACATAATTCTTATTTGAGGTATTTAATATTCTATGTAAATTTTATTTTTATAATATCCAATTACAAGCATTTTAATATTATGTGGGATATAGTTAATTAATTAACCATGTCTAAGATATAATTTATGGATAAACCTGTCTTATTTTAGTTCCATATTGCATGCTTGTTTAAATCATTAATTTTGTGATCATGAAAACACACCTATAATAAATAAACCATGAAACTAGAATAAATAAAATAAATATTACGATCATGATCTTGTTCTATTGGTTAGTTTATCTAGTTATTTATAAAATAACCCAAGACCTTGGGGAGAAACACATTGAACCTTTTGGGTTTATGTTTAAAACTTTCCACCTCTTCACCTTTGTATCTCCTTGTAATGATTTCACCTTGGATCTTAACTTGAGCTGCCTCCACTAGATTGGGAGCTCCGTCCACTACATATGCTTATATTTCACTCGTAGGTGAGGGTTAAAATGGGGTTTTACATAAAAGAAACCTTGGGCACACATGCCTTACATATTAATGAGGAAAAGGATCGAATGCCAGCGAATTTAATTTAAATAAATAAATTAAAAGAAACTACTAACATTTAAAATTCTTGGTCTAGATCATGATCATCCATTCATTAAATGTTATTTACGCATAAATAAGACTAGAATTAAATTATTTAATCATTCTTGTTTAAGATAAATCATGTTTGAATCAGTTAATTATCATTAATTAATAAATCATTTTATCATAAACTCTTTTTATGAATTTCCTTGAAATTCTCATCCATCAGAATTTTAATGAAATAAATAAATTTAAAATTATATTTGTACGTAACATATACCTTGGAGGAAACCTGATGAATTCTCATTCATAACTACCCAATGAGTAGAAATCAATATTATATAGATGATAAATTAAACAAACACATATATAAAACCCCTATCACATGTTTTTCCTCAGCTTTACACATACACTATGGTACACATCTGAAGGGTTTATAAAATATAATAATAAACTTTAATAAATATGCGTAACTTGGATGAGTACACGGTGTGTAGTTCTGACTACACAGTGTGTGTTTTTTTCACTGTCCATATGATGTAAATGCTCAGGGACATGGCTTGTAGATGTACATTACATATCATCAGATAACATGACATGTTTATTGGGGCACACACATTGTATTATCCACATTACAGGGTTTCTAGCCGGTAAATTTGTGTACGGGGTACACGGTCCTACCCAAACCTGAAGGGACTACCCGCTTTTTTTGTGGGAGACATAGCCTTTAATTCTAAAACCATGGGCCACCTATTCCTATTCAACACAAAAATTCATAAAGGCTTAGATAAAATCCTTTAACATGGCCTAGTTTGGCGGACTATTCCGATGTATTGAAACTAGACTTCATGAAGTGTGATGACGAATACATGCCGTTTGTTCTGGTGTTATTCAACCAGGAATGTTTGGAACCTTTGGATGAGATACATTATCTTATTCTAATCAAAATTAAAAAAAACTTGTTTCTGTGAGTTGAACGTGAAATTAGATAGGAGGAGTAGATCTCGAGATTTAGATTTTCGTAATGATTAACATGAATTGAAGGAACTAAATTATTAAATGCATAAATCATCATCGAAAAACTTAATAATTATAATCAAAGATATTACCCCTCTAATACAACATGATGGTTTTGGGTGAAACGGAAGCATTTTGGTCAATGCATCCAACTTTGATCTTTACCATTAATGAAGTTTAATACGATATTTGTCACAATAATAAAACACCAAATCATTAGAATAGAAAAAATAAGAAAAGAAAATAAGGGAGTTTTGTAACCATAGAGAGGATCATCATATGTTGGTTATAATTAATTTAATTAAAAGGAAAGTCTTAAATTGATGTAATTATCTCTCCATTGATGATTTCGATCATGATCCGATGTGGTCCTTCATTGCGTCGTAAAATACAAGTGTAGGATTCCTCTATCTATGATCAACACGTACTCCATGTATCTCTAGATGTCGCCAAAGGGATATCCAAGTGCTAGTATAGAAGAGACTTCCCTTGTGATGTCTGCCTTCACTCGCCTTGATCCGGTGGAGAAGGATCTCTATCTCATAGCTTGATAGCATTCTAGGAAGTAAATAATTCTTTCTTTTCCTGAGAGCTTTCTCTTGATTCGTTGTTCCAAACCACTCAAAATTTTTAAGCTAATGAGAATTATATAACTGGGATTTTAATTACATAGAATAATAAAATGAATAAAATACCCAAATAAATTTATTCATTTCATTTAATTCATAGTAATATCCCATGTCTAATCATAAGAGTTCACTATTATTATTATGTTACATATGCCCAATGAATTACAGATAATATTATTTAAATAAATAAATAATATTATTTCTCATAAATTCCCTAAAAAAAATACAGGGCATGGATATTAATATACATGGTGTGTACTTTTGTTTTTTGTTCTATTTATTTCCTCCACCAAATTTATTAGACCTTGATTAATGGCTATTTTTTTCTCAAATAAATATCACTACATTACTCAATAATACATATATTATTTCACCTACTATATATTCTCTTGAATATATAGTGTCAAAATAATTGTGATCAAGAATTCATGATTAATTATTAAACCACAATCAAGAATAATATTAATTGAACTTGGTAAATTAATATTTAACTGAGATGCTTGGACACACTTAGTGTGTGAACCTCTAGGCCTCTTTCATAGCGTTATTAGGCAGAGCCAGACTAAATTCTAAGGTTATCATCCAGCAACATGCCAAGGCACCCATAGATAATGATGTTAATTCCTCAATGACGTGTCACATCCTACGAATGCGTACCGCATAATGTAATCCCTTTTTCTTCATATCTCGAGTCAAGTGGGTTTCATGCTGGTGCCATCTACCCATGTGCTCAATTATTATTTCATTGAATTTCCGGAATTGAAAATTCCCATTCCTCACCATGGACATTAGATTATTTAGGAAATATAAATTCCATCAAAGGGACGGATATATATACTTCCATTATGGAACATAAGGGACAGATACTTTCTCTCATTATTTATTGATGCAGTATTACTCGTGACGCACCCAACATATCCTACCCCGGTGCGAATAGTGTGTCATCAATGTTGTTGTCAATAAATGTAAATGTGTGAGTTGTAATACCCATTAATATTAATATTAAAGTCTAAGGACCATAACAGAAGTTTGTAGATAGGAACATTTAATGACACTATGATATGTGGATTTCCTTCTGGTGGGTTGCGTTCTCATAATATCCTACATGATATTACGAAGGGTTCACACCATTAAAAGGAACCACAAAATATTATGAGTCCTCTCCCCTAATGGCCAGTATTATTTGTGTCCCTCAAATAACATCATCATACAATAGACCATATATTAATGAACAATGTTATGTAACTTCTGGGTTCTCATTGTTGTAGTGATCCGCTATGACCCTTTATTGCAATAGCTATCCTTAGGAAATTATCACAAGAATTTTCATGAAGAAGAACAATCCAGATGTGATAAAGTATTTATTAATGAATAATGTATAGTGTATTTGGTTCTAGCCCACCAACTCCAACATATATGTTTTTATGAACCATTAAAATAATTTAACACTTGGTCTCTATATTTTTTTATTCCCATGCACATTAATTCAGTATTATGAACCTCCCAGAATATCACTTAAAGCATTTAATGACTTCTTAAAATAATATTTTTGTATTCCTATTAAGAATTTATTCTCCACTAGTTGATCTAGTTGATACATGCCAAACCAATTTATGAATTAGGTGTTTACCTGAGCAGTACATAGGAGAATATGATTTTAAATAAGGAAAATATTGGTTCAGTATCAATATTGGGATCAATCTTTAGTTTAGTTTTGTCTGATGAATTTATAGAATTTAACCACTAAACTATGTTCAATATAATCTTGTTTATTACCTATAGATTATACTATATTCCAATACTCCAAACATCCATGACAACTAAAAATATATTATTTGTAGATGGGATATCTATTTTTGGGGTAAAATTTGTTTAGTTATCCTTTATTTTAATTTGGGGGTACAGTCCCTAATTTTATCTTGATACACATATCATTTCATGAATAATTCATTAAAGTAATTATCAAGGATGATTTGGAGGAATTATTCCATAATATTTTAATAGAGGATAAACCTTGTCACTATTTCATCACCACCTCTCCCATATGTAAGGTCATTTTACTAATATTTCATAAAATTCATCTTGGATTCTAGAACATTGAAAATAAAAATTAGAAACACTTATGTAAGGATATAATATCCATAATCACTTTTCTTTTCTGGTGGGTAAGAAACTTTTACATCTCTAATGACATTAATATCCAAAAATGTATCAATTTTATTTGAAATGTTTAGGTTGTTTCAATGCTCTGATTGAATTTGTGATTCATTTTTTTATGTAAAATCAATTGTTCTATATACATTTGGACTTCCCTTGATATCAGAAAGGGGTGGATAATATCCATAATTCAATGGATGATCTATTGTGATTAATCTTCAATAATCTTATTAGTACATCAGAATTACATGGGTTACACATTATTTTTTCCTCAAGATTCTAGGTGTTATGAGAAAAATATAATGTTTTGTACCAAAAAGATCTACAGGTCAAATATTCATTAATTCAATATAGATTAATTATCCTCATTAATAATAACATCCCACAATGTATGATTGCTATTTTCCTCATATTATTCATCGAGTGATCTTTGGTGATGCTAACTCATATGGATTTGGATCTAATAGGGGTTGATGGTTTTCAACTCATTTTTCCTAAAGGATCATAGTTTTGGATTGAAATTGATCATAGTTAGATCTTGTATTTATGTTATCATGCATAGTTGAGGTGTTTACCGAAATAGTTGGGGGTCAATCATCTTATCATTCTCAACATATTCCTAGGAGGTAAACAATGTTAAATCTTTATCCCATTCGATACTCATCTGTATTAGTCATTTTATGGGAAAACAGTCTACATATCAATTTATGAATATATATATATATATATATATATATATTTGTTATTGAATCCTTGTGGAGAATATAGAAAATTAAATATAATAATTTTTAACAATAAAATACTATAAAATAATCTTCTAATAGGATTTAGAGAATATTGACTCTTAGTGGGAGGTTAATAAAAATTTTGTTATCTTTCATCCCTAGGAGATCCTTGTATATTACCAGTGAGGATGATTGTTTCTGTGTGAGGGGGATGGGGTGAACCGGTTAGACAATTTTTTTCTGTTTCTTTTCAATTGAAACAACCTTCACCTCCTGTTATAGATTTATATTCCGTGATGAAATCAAATCCAACACATATCCATAGGAAAATAATGATTTGGAAGGTTCACTATCTGATATGAATAGATACATCCTTTTTATGATTTCTAAATAATAAAATAAATACAATCTCCTACAAAAAACTCTTTGGATTACAATATGTAGGATATACCCTTACACTCATGTGGCACATTGAAGATAATCTAAATGTGTGTGTGCTACCTCTTATCACAAATTGGGTAACACAATTGTTTTCTGATAGATCAGGTAACATGTTATTATTTTTAAATCAACTATTGTTTTCAATTGAAATAATGTTCATCAACTCATTACCCAAAAGAAAGGTAAGAACCACCTAAACATTGTAATGAAACACTGAGTCTGATTATTTCTGAGTTAGACTACTTAGTCAAATTCTCCGAGTATGATTCATTATAATACAAATCTATCAATCCAATTCTACGATAGAGTACAATAGAAATGAATCTCACCACTTCAATAAATGAGTATGATAAAACCCGGTATGATACTTTCTCTATCCGAAAATAGTCAATATGGTAAAACCCTGTACGAAAATCTTGTTCCAATTAATCGAACCTGATATCAAAATCAGTCGAATACAATTAAAAAGATAAATTTGATGATCCACTGAGTACAATGAATCATGAGAATGATGTTCAACCGAATAAATTTTTTGAAGCCTTCTCTTCTTCCCCATTGAAATTTATTCAATACAAACCAAAACAGCATCACATTCTCTCACTGAATACTCAGATCTCCTCTCTCTACTACAATGAATAGTACATTGTCCTTAGTCATGTACAATATAATTTTTTCCTTTTATAAGTGACCCGTGAGAATTTTTTAGGGAATAACAAAAATCATTCTTACTCACAAAAATTCAGTCAAAATATAATTTCCACTGAAATATTGAAATGCAATTCGACTTCATCGACTATTCTCAATTCATCTCGAAACTTTTACAATCTTTACATCTTCTTCTCCATACTCCCATTTCAATTTCCAGTCAGATTTCAATTGCTGAGTATGATTTTATCATGATTATATAATCGAAGAAAATCTTCATAAAAATTGAATGTGACTGAAGAAATAAACATCTCCACTTCAAGATACAATCATTCTTTTGAATGAAAGGATCCCCCTTAGCATGATCCCCCCAAAAAAATTAGTCATCAATCTCGAAATTCTTCAACACCTCATATTAATAATTTAATTTATCCCTTTGGAAGTGGTTGACAAGATTTTGTATCATCCTCTTCAAATATTCTCTTGACACAATCTAAAAAATCCCTTAATTTATAAACATTTTCTTATATCATGGATTCCTTAATGAATTTAAATTCATTGTGGAAAAAATTTAGCATCATATGATTTTAATTAGAATGTATTGTTTTTTTACATTCTTTCCTGATTATTTAATTTAATCTCAACCAAAGTATGATATTTTCTAAATACAACTATTAGAAATATGATCATCCTGGTTATAATCATTATGGATATGATCATATTGATATTGGTCGTTCTGTTGTTGATCATCCTGGTATTGATGTTTTCCTTTATGATCCTAATATCAATCATTTTGACATGGATCACTTTGATATTGATAATTTTGAAATTTTTAATGTTGAGATTTATCATTCTGATATTGATAATTCAAATACTTATCATTCTGATAATGATCATTTTAGGTAGGAAACGTTTATGGCATATTTGATGGAAAACAAGATGCTACTATAAAACGGTACCAAATTTTCAATCAGTACTTATTTTTCAATCAATAACACATTTTAAAAAAATACCAAATTTTCAATAAATAAAACCTTTTTATTAATACCACATTTTAGATCAAATACCACATTCTCAATAAATACCAAATTTTCTATCTATATCACCGTTTCGATCAATATCTCCTTTTTTACTCAATACGAGTATGATTATGTTGATATTCATCCTCAAGTGATGAGGTACATGGGAAAAATGATTCTATAGCAAATCAGCATCACATTCCATTAGAACCACTTTTCATCAACACCACATTCATTTTCATTCACCTGGGTAAGACTGTTTTGAAAAACAATTGGGGCCACTTCTTTCTATCTTCCACTTGGATATGATAAATCTAGATACAATAATTCTCATATTGGAAGAATATATTTCAATCTCCCTTTATATCATCAATATTTCATTACCATTTCTCCATTCAACACATTATTTTTTTGAAATACAAATCAGAAAATATCGTCACATTGAAAACATCATAGTCATGTTAACACCAATTCTCCAGTAAAACAAACACTTCAATCAATACAACATCCTCTAGTTATGATGGAATATCAAAGTGAGTTTGATTATTTATAGAACATGAGTATACTTTTTATAAATCCCATAGTGAGTATGATTTTATAAATCCCACAGTGAGTATGATTTTAATCAATCCCACAGTGAGTCCTAATTTTATCAATCCCATACCCAAACATAACCTTTCTCAATATACATTCATCCTTTTATGATACTGATTGATTAAAAAAAATACAATCAATAAAATACGTAGTCCTAACAATATCCACTTTTTATTTTTTGTAAATACCTACATCGAACACTTTAATCTTATAAAAACCATGAGTTGTATTATTTTCTTTCATTCTCCCCATTTTTATTTCATCTCTCCCCTTTCTCTTATCTATCCCCCTTGTTGAAAATCATATTCAATGGGTCCATCATGATATCTTTTCCAATTATTGGATAATGATCTCCATTTCCATGGGTAGGTAATTTTCTTCAACATGGGTATCATAGGGTTTTCATAACACATAACCTTTAACTAAACCACTTTAAGTCTGAATGGGATAACTTTGTAAAGAAATAAAGAGTGTTTAATCATTGTGATCAATTTTTTTAATAATAAAACATTATTTTAATAGCTTTTCCATCATTATTATATAATTTTCATGATTGGGGGAAATCCTAGAAATAATTTTTTAGGATAAAAGTAACATGAATCCATTTAAACAAACACATCAAAAAATTCATATGTACAAAAACACAATTTTTTTTAAAAAAAATTAGTACTCTCCTTACATTATTTTGAAATAAAAGTAAAATTTTCATCAATTAAATCTTATTTATTTAAAATCCTTCAATTACCTACAAGTTATCACACATATAAATATATATTGGAAAAATGGAGGAACCTCTATTGCTTCATAGAAACAACAATCAGACTGAGGGTCCTCTCTCATTCTTTACATTTTCTTCTTCTTCTATGATTTTGTTTTGGAAGTTCATTATTCCATTTGTTCACCCTTCTCATATGTCGTAACACCTTATTTGTTATCTTTAGGATCTTATGATGAGGATTTAGACTTTTATTAATCATTAGAGACAAATTTTTTACAATCTGTTTGTAAGGTTTTTCTCATGACTTTCTTTTCTTCTATAAAGATGTTTGAATTTATTTTGATATCATGACTCACATTCTCATATTCACAATATATTTATACCTTTTTGTTAACATTTCTCATATAATCATAAGTCTTATTCTTCCTCTCTTCTTTCAATTTATTTTGTGCTTCCTCCAATTTCCTTGCCAAGTCAATGTGTTTTGGTAAGACATCTAAACAATTTTTTTATTGATACTCAGTAGATCTGTCTTTCTTGTCTTTCAAAACATATGAGTTTTGGGAATTGTTAACAAAGTTTTTTTGTGCCGGTAACAAAAAAATATATCCGTTCTCAAGATGTTCAGGTTCAAAAATCTTTTAAAAATAGTTTACAAGGTTTGGGAAATATTTCAATATTCATTCCACTCTTTTCATATTTATTTTTAGAAAAAATCTCATTATTCTTTAATTGATGACATTTTATCCCCTTCAATATCTTCCTTTCATAACATATAGTATAATAGTGATGATATTCATTGAACCAACACGTACTTGTCATGTGTCTGAATCCACCACAATACCAAAAATACCCATAGAAAAGATATTTTCCCTTAAAACCTCTATACTGATCAGAATTGTGAATACATTTCTCAGCCACCTTATTTTTAATATTTTCTAAGCCATCAACCTTTTCACCATAATTATAATTCTTCTTCTTCTTTAAAGCCTTGATAGAAATAGAAGGATTTCTAGTATTTTGATACCATAGAAGTTTTGTAACTTCTAAATTATTCATTTTGACTATATACATTACCTTCATAGAATGCTTATTTTCAGAACAAATTCAATTCTTCTTATCACCCATTGAAAGTAATTTTTATTAAACCTTCTTCAGTTTCTCATTTCTAAAACATTCACCTACTATAGTGATATAGTTTTGGAAACTTTTGTTTCATAAATAACCTAAATAGAATATTTATTGGACAAGTTCCAAATCTTATTATTTTTCATTATTCTTCACTTATAAATCCTCATTATGATTCATTTCATATTAAAAATACTTTTTTCAATCATCAATATCTTTTAACAGATTTTCATTCTCACCAAAAAAATATTCATGGTTTCTTAGGCATTCATCTTCCTATTTTTTTTTCATTTCAAGTAACCTTATCATTCATGGGAATTTTTTAATTCATTATTCAAATACATCTCATGTTGAGTATCTTCTTCATCAAAACTACTAATTATGAACTGTACATCATTATTTGTTTGAAATAATATTATTTTTCCTATCATGAACAATTGAATTTTTGAGTTTTTATTCACTTTATTATTCTTCTTCTGAAAAAAACATTTGTTTCTATAATAACATTCATCATTAACTATTGAAAATAAAATTTTGTCTTTAACGTCATTTATAACATTCACACTATCATTTTCATTACACAGAAATCTTATCCCTTTTTATTTGGAGAACATATTATCTACACTCATGGAATATAATTTTTATTTATCACCCTTTTTCCTCCAGTATAATCTTTTCCTTATTTATTCATCTTCACATTCTTTTTCATCACTTTCTTCTTCATTACTTCTTTGTGTAAAGTAGGAAAAGAAATTCCCAATAAATCTAAATCCAAAAATTTATAAGGTATGTTTCACATTGTACCTTCCTGCACCACTTTTAGCATTTTTAGAAATGCAAGATAAAACAACATTGAGATTTTTTCATACCTCATTTTCAGATTCAGAATCACCTTCTTATTATTCAAAAATAATATTCTTCAAATTTTATTTATTGATATCCATGAAATGAATTTTTTCTATCAATAATTGTTTTTATGCTCATATATTTCTCTCCTCTCATTTAATAAGTGTTAAGAGTGATAGTAAATTTATCAAGATATAGTGTCTTAGGGTCCCGATCATCTAATTATGAATATTTTTCTTCGAATTCTTCAAATTGGATTCTCAAAATCATTTCAACAATAGTAGAGTTATCCATCTTTTCACTAAGACATCTGATTTTACTCACAATATTATTCACCAAGGTATTGAAATCCCCAAAAAATTCATTTTTCCCATCATAAAGCCTTCAAACTTCAATCTCTGTATTTGAAGTTTTTCCTTATTGACTTTTTTATTTCCTTTATATATGTTTTTTAATTTGTACCATCTACATTTAGCTATGGAAACACCTTAGAATCTGATGAATTCACATTCATAAAGTGATAAAACATATATCATTATTCACCTTTCCATCCTACTTATGATTCTTCTTTCCAATAAGTGTAAGAAGATTTGTATCCTAATTGAGTGGAAACTGGACAATTGCACCTTTAAGAACATCATAACTGATAGAAATCAGATAAGGTATCATTAAATCCTTCCAGATATGATAATTCATTCCATAAATGATTATAATCCCCTTAATGTTCACACAACTCAGATTATCTATCACAAATTATTCTTTAAATTCTTTAGAAAAGAAAATGTGAAGGTAACGT
This sequence comes from Viscum album, assembly GCA_963277665.1. Taxonomy (NCBI): domain Eukaryota; kingdom Viridiplantae; phylum Streptophyta; class Magnoliopsida; order Santalales; family Viscaceae; genus Viscum; species Viscum album. Next base: position 1,381,384,017 of record OY728152.1, read on the forward strand.
CACTCTGATACCACTTGTAAGTGCCTAATGTGGAGAATTATATCCCTGTGAGGGTGATGGGATGAATCTGTGATGCTATTTTTTACATTTCATTTCTATTGAAACATCCTTCACCTCCTATTAGATATTTTAATTCACTATATAAAATTAATCCAACACACATCCATAGGAACACAATGATTTACAAGGTTCACTATTCGATATGAATAACTACATCCTTGGTATGGTTTGGAGAAAATACAATACCATACAATCCATGAGAGAAAAACACCATGGATTTCAATGAGTAGGATATACCCATACACTCATGTGGAACTTTTATGACAATCCAATTGTGCATGTTCACCCACATATCACAAATAGAGTAATACAGTTTTTTTGTAGTAGCTCATGTTATCTGGGAATATTTTCAAATCAGAACACGTATCAATTGAAATTCAATTCATCTAATAATTTCCTATAAGAAAGGTAAGAACCAACTAGAAATTTTAATGAAACCCAAAGTATGATATTTTCTGAGTCTGATTCCTCAATCCCATTATCGAACTCTAATTCTATCTGATACAATTCACTTAGTTCAATCCTCTAATAGAATACAATAGAAATGAATCTAAACCACTTCAATCCCTATGTATGATAAAACCCATTATGATTCTTCCTCGGTCCGTAAATATTCATTATGGTAAAACCCAGTTTGAAAACCCCATTCCAATTAATTTATCCAAATATGAAAATCATTTGAATATAATTGACATGCTGAATATGATGATCTACTGAGTACGATGAATCATGTGTATGATAATTAGCTGAATACAATAATTACAACCTTTTCATCTTCCACGTCAAAATGTATTCAATACAAAACAAATCGGTCTCAATTTCTATCACTAAATACAAGGATCTCCTCTCTCTACTAAGATGAATAGTACACCATATCTAGCCAAGAAAAATGTACTTTTTTCCATTCATAGGTGACTAATGAGTGTTTTGGCGGGAATCCCAAAAATAATTCCCACTCACCCAAATTCAATCAAAATGTAAATTTCCCTAAAATCACGAAATGAATTTTGACTTCATCTACTGTTCTTGATTCTTCTATAAACATATAAAATCTTCACCACTTCTTCTCTAGGCTCCCATTTCAATTATCAGCCTAATTTCAATTTCTGAGTCCAATTATCTCATGGAAATTTATTCAAAGTCAATATCTTTACCAATTGAATGTGATTGAAGTAATAAACTTCTACACTTGAGATAAAATAATTCATTTTAATGAAATGGTCTCCCTTGAAATGCTCCCCCTTGACAATTCATTAATCAATCTCCACATTCTTCAGCACCTTATAAAATAATTAAATTCATCCCTTTTGAAATTTTTGACTACATTATTGATAATACTATTCACATATTCTACTAAAAAAATGAAAACCTGACTTCATTTCTAAACCTATTATTGTATCATCACCACCTTCATGAATTTGAATTCATTGAGGAACAAATTTAGCATCATCTGATTTTAATTGTAATGTATTGAAACTCCCCATCCATTACTACTTCCTTTTTTTCATATCAACAAAAGTACGATCATTTATGAATACACCTAGTTTCGAAATGATCATCCTGGGTACATTCATTATGGGTACCATTATTTTGGATACTATCATTCTAATATTGATCATTCTGGGGTTGATCATCCAGATATTGATATTTTCTTTCCTAATATGATATCAATCATTATGATATTGGTCATTTTGTTATTGATCATTTTGATATTGAAATTTCTAATATTGATCATTCTAATATGGATCATTTTGAGATAGATCATTCTGATATTAATATTATGATATTGATCCTTCTATGTTTGAAAATTTTATGGCTTATCAGATGGAAAACAAGATGCTATAGTGAATAAGTACAACTTTTTCAATCAGTATCCCCTTTTCCATCAATACCAAATTTTCAATCAACACCAGCATTTCAATCAGTACCACATTTTTTATCAATACCACCTTTTTGATCAATACCACATTTTCGATCAATACCTCATTGTCAATCAATATATAATTTTTGATAAATATCACTTTTTGAATCAATTTGAGTATAATTATCCTAATATCGATCATTAAGTACCGTGGTATATGAAAAAATGCTACAATAAATTGGAATCACTTTCAATTAGTACTGATTTTAATAGGAAGAACTTTTATTTTATTTCACTCAGATAAGATTTTTTTGAAAAACAATCAGTATCAATTCTTTCTCTCTTTCACCCAGATAAAATAAATCTAGATATAAGGTTTTTCAGATTGGAGTAATCTCTTTCACTCTTCCATTATTCCATAAAAATTTCATTGTAAGTTCCCCATTAAACTCATGATTTATGTGCAATAAAAATCATAAAAGCATCATCGCATTTAAAACATTGTAGTGACAATGACCCCGATTCTATAGAAAACCATACAATCATTTCAAAATAGATTCTTATGATTATGATATACTATCACAATGAGTACAATTCTTTATAGAACATGAGTCCAATTTTTATCAATCCCACAATGAGTCCAATTTTTATCAATCACACATTGAGTCTAATTTTTATCAATCCCAAACCCAAAAATCATTTTTTTCAACATACATTCATCCTTTAAATATACTAATCTATTGACAAAAAACACAACCAAAACACAACTTGGGCCAAACAATTCAGTTGAGGGGGAAGTCATATATTTTAATTGTGGTTCTCATAATTTGTACTAAATTATCATTTTCATAAAGGGTTATCATAGACTTATTAATTCTCATATTCCATGATTTTTTTATTTTTCTTTCCACATTTTGTAATAAATTTTTTATTTTCATTATAATTACACTCAATTTTAAAAAAATAATCATATTGGTTAGAACCTAATAGTATCCATATTCTAGTAGTAGTTTCAACTATCTCATCCAGTTCATGTTTCAATCCATCTCTATAAATTAAAATTTTACACTTCATAATTACTATATACATCCTAAATTTACCCATTATGATAATATAATCCACTATTTATGGAAAATATGTCTACATTAGGATGTATGTCATGATTTTGGAAATTCATCCAATAGATCATCAAATTGAATCATGTATGTAATTCAACTTTCTCATTCTTCATCAACACACAACCAAGACCCTAATTTGAAATATAATTATATATATCAAAATATCATCATATAGATATTGTGGTTATTATAGGATTGTAAACCAACCACCATGATTTCTTGAATTTATTATTCAAACTATTTAGTAAATTTATTTCGACCTCCATACATGTTGAAATATATAATAGAATATTTATTTTATAATATTATTTAATTATATTATAATAATATCATAAAAAGTTAACTAACCTACATGGTTTTTTAACAATTATGGGATTATAACATTAAATAATTTCGTTGGTTATTGAAGGGAAAATCCAATTCTCTTCACATGAGAAATCATTCCATGAAATTGGTGTATAAAATATTAAAAGGTAAAATTTTCAATTTAGTAATATAAATTCATTTTTTAAAATGATATCAAAATTGAAACTAAATGATATATTTTTCTTATTATATTTTATATAAAATAATATTATCACCCCTAAAATCACCTAAATATTTAAATTGAAATATTTAAATTCTAAAAACATCAATCATATATATTTTTAAAGTGAAATCATGGGAGAAATGGGAATTTTAATAAATTCATTGTCATTAAACCACATTCAAACTGAATTATTTAGGTTATAATCATTCATGAATTTTAAATGATAACAACCGTATCTATATTAAATCATTGAACAATAATTACAACCCTATGATTTTAAAATATATCCTAAATTCCAACTAAATGAGATTTATTCACAATAAATATATTATTTATATATTTTAAAATAATAAATAATATCATGATACTATAATTTATCTTAAAAAATAGTATTGGAGAACCCCAATTTTATACACAAGGAGTAATGAATAATTTATTGAATATAAAATTTATTTTTCTTCTATGTTTAATAATTTCTATCAATGTGACATTAGATGTGATTAAATGGATAAGATTAAGAGTTGTGCTCAATAGATAACAATATTTTTTGATCAATGATGGATCTGGGAAATAATTATAAATTTTTTTCCAATGAAAAAATCAACCTTAATGGGAACATCATTAAATATTATCACATCACATAGATCAACAATTCAGTTGATTCTAATTTTTAAAAGTTATCATTCCATATCAATTAAATATTTAATTGATGTAATTTATTTATAAATCATACATTTATATACTAATATTGGTTAATTGAATGGTTTAAATGAAACATAATTATCATAAAATTAATATTTCTCATATAATATGCAATTTAATAAAATCTAAGAATAAAATAAAATTATATTAAGGGGAGAACCACTAGATTTTCTAGAAATACAATACCACAAATAATAATATCTTATATACTAAAAAATTCATATATATTAATTTACAAAATAGGTTTTATATTTATCAATAAACCTCAAATAATTTATGTCATGAATTTATATAAACCATAAATTTTCTTGATATTAATAATTTTTTTGTTCATTTATTTATTTTGAATTGTTTTATTTTAAAAAGGATAAGAATATCACATATGATATAATTATTTGTTGGTTAGAGTGTTTTTTTAATTGTTTTATAATTATGATCATGATTATAAAAAATATTTGCTATAAGTCATCAATCTCAATGTTGTATCAAAAGATTAAATAATATATTTTATCAATTACCTATGTCGTTACAACCAAAGACTTTTAATCTTATTTGAGGGATTTAAAAATCATATTTTTCCCTCAAATCCTTTAAAAATTCCTATATTTTTCTTATTTGATTCAGTTACAATATTACATGTCTTAATGACCATTTTCTCCTCATATAAAAGAACTCATAGTCCTCAAGAAACAATTACCAATTTATATATTTTCAAACCTACACAATATATAATCCGGATCTTCTACTACAATTTATATCTTTTAGTTAAAATCTCATATTTTTGTTCGATTAATAATTTTTTTAATCTTCAAGACCCCAAGTGTAATTAGAAAATTCCATTTCAATATTAGGATAATATATTAATTTACCTTTATAGAATCCAAAATATGAATGGATAGATGATTTTTAATAGCAAGTGTTATTTTTTTTATTAAATCAAGTGGTTTTAATATTAGGATTAATTTATAAATATGATTAATATATTTCTAAATGTGTATTTATAGCATTATTGAATATATTAGATTCACATTTTTGCAACATTATTTTTAAAAATTGTCTTACCATTTTAATTGAAAGAGTGATTTGAAAATATTTCTAAATAAAATTGTTCATTAAATTTCCCCATAAAGTGGATTTGATCAATTATTCATTATTTATAATATTTATATATTTCAACTCATTAACATTCATCCCATTTAAAATTATAAACTTATATCCTAACTTTATTTTTATTAATATTATACTTCAAAAAATATATTATCCAAAGAGTATATATCTAAAATTCATCCAAAAGTGGTTTAATTGTCACAGAAAATATAAATGGTCAATTTCTTATTAATTATCTATTCATTGTTGTCCCATTACCTAGTTATTAAAATAAATTTATTTGATGATAGATGTTAGCTACACCTTATATATTTTATAATAATGTAGCTATATTATTTTCAACCCATGTAGAATTGAAATTTAGTAAGAAATTAGGAAAATTATTTCATCAATAATTGTATATATCATGTTTTAGATTCCCCTTTATTTAGATCATACATATTTATATATTAAAATTTTATAAAAAATTAATTCATAATTTTGAATAATTTATTTTAAAAAAATATCCACAAAATATTCGTCATATATATGTTAATTAATTATAACTAAACATGTCCAACAGAACTATTTATTCACATTCAATGGGTTTTCTTATTAATTACCAAATAATCTAAAACTCTATGATAATAATAACTATGATTCCCCTAGCTTACACATAAATACATTTGGGTATAATCTAACACCATTTAACACATAAAATGATTATATAATTCATTTAAAAATTCAGGAATAATGAGTCTCCTATTATTTTTAAAAAAAATGAGCACAGGGGATCTTGTACTAAGTTAAATAATGAACAAAAATAATCTAATGGTATGTAATATACATTTATTCCTTTTTAATATTAGTATAAGATCATTACAAATAAATTTAGAAAAAATTAGAAACTCCCCATCCACTCCCTTATTTACAAGAATATCCATAAGGGAATTGGACTCATGATAAACATGTGTGATAATGTATCTCATTGAAGAAAGCTATTCAAGAGAATTGTCCCATTTCACTGTCAGTTTCTATGAATGGTGCACAAATATAGTTCTGATTGCATGAACAACAGTTATGGAATCTCTTTCAAACTACATATATTTCCAGTTCCTTTGGTTTTCAACACAAATGTAAATTTATTAGACCAATCATCTCTACATCAAAGGTTAGGGAAATACCATAAGTCCCATATTTATAATCAATAAAATCCATAGAAAAACCCCTAAAGATATATCCAAAACTTGTTAGCTGTGTATTTTCCCTCAAGTCCCCATTAAAGTGGCATTTTTTCCAACTATCTAAAGGAGGATACTAGAAAACATAAATAGTGTGATGAGGTGGAGGACAGTTTACATGCACTTTCAGTCTTCCCAACACCGTGAGATATTTCAATATGTTATTATAGTGAGAATACTACAACATGTTGGCATTCATATCCTATATAACTATTTTAAAAAGTGTTTCATTGACCATGAAACATTTCTTCTAATGAATATCTTTGTTCCTTACTATCCATATGAAATTAAATTTTTTAAAATAATCCACATTAAATAGGATTTAAAGATTCTTAGATATATGCATGTCAAGCAGTGCAGGAAAGAAATCCTAAAGTGAGCCAGTTCATGGAGGTCGGAGATCAATTAAACCAAAGATCAATTGACATAATGAATAAGTAGTTTGTTAAGTAATAAATATGATCAAATAAAATCAAAATTCCACAACATGAGATTAGTTTTTATAATTGAACCATTTGTAATATAGGTGGGTGTAAATATAATGAAACCATAGTTAGTAAAATTGTATAGATATGATGGGGAACATCCTTTAATATTGTAGTATAGTGTCATGAATTCATATTGAAGTGTTCATTGAACAATTTAACCTTAAGCCATTATTATTTTTTAGTTAATGATTTTATAAGAATAAGTATAAGTGAAAAATAAGCCATTACAATTAAATAATATCTTATCCAATAAAATAATAAGGTATTATGAAGGTAGTGAATAATGAGTATCCTCTATAATATTCAATTTGTTATAATTAAACATAATAAAGTATATTTAAATGAAATTAATCAACACGAATGGGATAGAAATAAATTCATTTATATATTTTTTTGATTGATATAGTTTTAAGTGTTCAATTTAATTTATAGACATAAAATTGGGCATCAAGGAAGATTATCCTATGTGGCCTTACCATATAATAAACTAGACATTTAATCTTAATATAATAATACATAAAGTACTTGTAACCCTTAAATACACGGAATAACCTATTCAAAACCATTACTTAACATTCATATATTTTTAGATACCATGATTTTGATTACAAATGGGTTTTCATATGAATGTGGTATATTTAAAGGGAATAGAAAACACATGGTTGTGGTAAAGAAAATATGATGTCTAAAAATGGATAAAAAATGTTAATTTAATTTCCAATTTAACATGAAATGATTTTTTTAGAAAATTTAAAATATGAAATGAAGAATGTGTGTGTGTCTGTGTGTGTGCCTGTTTGTGTGTGAGGGTGTTGGATATTATGTTTAATAAATGAGGACCCGTAGTCCTATATCACGTGATTAAATCCGTAATATTATATTATCGTCTATGAATTTAATAATTGTGAACAAATTTATTTCCTTAAAAATAGTATAAATTCAAAAGTAAAACATGTTTCACTTACCTTCTGGAGGAGAATTTTTTGTTTAATCCTTTTGAAAATTACAAAGAGTCCAATATATTCGATACCCATGTCATGAAATGAAAATTTCTCCCATTTAAACCATCTACTCTTATTTTAAATTATTTCTTCAACATTATCCTTGTGATATTATTAATATATATAAATAATTCAACCTCAATTTTTATAACCTATAGAAACGAATCCTGACAAAGTTGAGCTCAAATTATTAGTAATATTAAACATAAAAATTAACAATAAAATGTCATCAAGGAATATAATGGTGCAAATTGTAATGATGAAAAAATCAATGTGTATGAGTGAATCATAAAGGATATCATACATATATATGCCTGAATCATTAAATATGGAAGTATGTAAAATAAAATAATCATCAGAATGAATAATAATGAGTGATGTGAAGTTAATATATATCTTGAGAAGCAGCATAATATATATCAAGCAAAAATTAAATATAAATATTACATGGGATGTCATTTTCAATTCACTCATATAACCACTCTTACAAATGGAATAACATATGGTCAACTTTAATAACCAATGAATTATGGGGATACAATGGACACACCCATCCTTCATTTATCATTAAAACACCCATCATTGTTATATTATGGGACAACCTAAAATTGGGTTATAATGTTACCACCCATCATTGGTTTATTAAGAAACCAATGGTCATTATTTTATAACATAACCACTTGTCATTGGTTTATCACAAAACCATCAATAATTTCATTATTACAAAACCACCCATCATTGTTTTATAACATAAAAACCCATAAAATTTCCAAGTACCATTCCATAATCATAACAAATAAAATCATTTATTTCATTGTAAACACATATGAAATTCCATTACACCTTTTATAAATTATATAACCCCCAGACAGGAAATGGATTATATAAAAATCTCATTTAAACATGATTAACTATGGTAAAATAAATGACTTGCATAAAAATAACATTTATAAATGATTAAACCATGAAAAATAACTAGGTACCATTAGAATATATTTTAAACATTATTAACATATATAAAAGAAAATTTTTCTGTAATAATATCTTTGAAACATGATTAAACCCTTCATAAAAATTTGGTTCAATAAAAATTACATTGAAGCGTGAATAACCTATGTGAAATAAATGGGTTCCATTACAATCTCATTTAAAAAAGATTAAAAAATTTAAGATATATGGGTTTAATAAAAATCTCATTGAAACATGGTTAAACAATGAATAATATCTGGGTTCTATAAAAATTAATTAGAAACATGATTATCCGATGAAAAAAGAAATGGGTTGCATAAGAATCTCTTTGAAACTATCATAATCCATCAAGATAAAGAATAAGGATGGTATAAATACAAAATATCTCCAAAAGAGTATAGGTAAAAATAATAAATTTTTACAATGATGAATGTTGATTATATTAAAATATCATTTAAATAATTCGTGAGGAGAATATACTTTTCATTTTGCAAACCAATTTTTAAAATATGATTTTTTTAATATAAATTTCTTTGAAAATAGTCTTCAGATATGATAAATGATTCATAAAAAAATTAATTTTGTTTAGTAATATTTGAATTTTTTTGAAAAAAAACATTATTTAATTTGATTTTAATTTTTGGAGAAAACATGGTTTTTGAAGAAAACCAATTTTCAACCAAATAAAAATAAAAACATTGATTTTACTAAGAAAAATTATAATTTTTTAACTACCATAGATTATAGAAAATGGTAAAATTACCATAAAATATAATTAATCCGCAAATTATAAAAGTTTTCGTGAGAATTATAATATTTAATCATTGTATTCCAAATGATATAAAATCTATATAAATGATGATAATATAACAAATGTATATTAACACATCAGTAATTTTGAATCACAATCCCAATGGAATGATTAAATTAATTAAATCATAAAATAACATGATAATAAATATATTAATGATATTACATGTTAAATAGATATATATATACAATGCATACCATAATATATATTCATAATATGACATAAATCCAAAAGAAGAAAATTTGCGAAAAATCCATCATGACTTTGGTAACATTGAAAAAGTAAACCCCATGATTGGTATATCCTCAAGTGTATTTGTAAAATACCATAGATTTATGTATATAATAATACTAATTTACATTTATGTCTAGTATATCCAACAAAAAAATAGTGGTGAATGTGGCATATAACTCGCATAAATAAACTTGAGATGAGAAAAACATTACCTTGAGTCCAACTAGTCATGTGTGTCTTTATATTATAGAATAATAAATTTATATTAATTTTTTAATTCATTGATATGATTTTTAATGTTTATTTTAAATTTTATTTCATTTATTATCATGTTTTGTACAATTAATAAATAAATTATGTTTTTTCCCGATGTTTTGAATATATTCAGCTTATGTGTCAAAAATGACTTTGGTAGGATGACTATGGTCAAAAAAGAAATTATATACACAGATAATAAATAATAAAAAAGATCTAATTATCATAATTAAAAATTTAAAACTAATAATTTATTATGGAAATGTAAAATGAACCAATGTTATGATTATGAAGATGATATGTCCTATGTATGCATTAGTTAAATTTCTATTATTCAATGATCATTATAGAAAGAGGGTAAATAATAATTTATCATTATATAATGTTAAATATATCATACATATCAATATAATTAATTATATATATATATATATCAGTATTGTGATGTAAAATTAATCACATCGCTTTGAGGAGGCAGTCGTCCACCCGTCCATGTATGACATTATAACTTTTTTTTGTGAATTAGTCAGAATAAAATGATATATTATATTTATAGAAATTTAATTATGACATTATTATAATAATTATTTCATTTATATAATATATAATCATTATATCTTCCCTTATTACCTTTTATGTAACTCATTAGTGAAAAACACTTCACATTGCTTTCTGAGGCAGGTGTCCATCGCACACATGAGTGATGTTTTCATATCTATTACCAAATGGAATATAGAAAGGGTTTATATGATATAATGACTAAATAGGTAGGATTATTTTATATATAATATAAATATCATATATAAATTTTATTTATATCATAATTACTAACCAAAATTGTTGGTAAAGGACAAACAGATGGCATCATTTTGTGAGGCGGTAGTCTGTTGTACACATGCCCGATGATTTCGTACACCATTTGATGGGAGTGTGTGTGAGTATAGGTTTTAAACATAAAATAAAAATATAAAATTATATTTTGTTTATTTTTCTTTTTATATAATTATGTGATAATAATCAATTTTGTGGTGGAGAATGAAATAAAACAATAGTTCTTGTTTATGAACACTACCTCTTCTTCAAGTAACTCTTTTTGGTTTGTACTAAAATACTTGATTGGGTTTCTATATATAGAAACAAAATATTATATAAATAGTTGGGGGATTTTTATAGTTCATTAGGTCAGGATTTACTTTATCAAAATGTATTGAGATGTGTGTATAATGGGTAAGAGTGAATTCTCTTTTATAATTAGGGAGGTGTGGCATTCTTGAAAATACAAAAAATAAAACACCATTGGGAGGTCTCATTAAAATAATGTACCTCTAATAATGAACCATTTTAGAGAAAACATTTTATATTGTAATATATATCAATAAAATGGGATGAACATGTTTGTAGGCCATTAATTCCCTTAATATTAATGTTTAACCATTAAGTAAACTAAATTTCACCTTATTAACTATAATTACATTTAATTACATTAACTAATATTTATATAAAAATAAATTTAATATACTATAAATTAAAAAATATTATTATTCAAAATTTCAAATCAATATTTTTTAATTTTAACTAAAAAATGCAGAATTTAATTTTAAATTTATCCAAAATACAAAACGGAGAATAAATTTTTAATGTGAAGATGTTCAAAAGTTTACTATGATTTTATAACCAAAATAAATATGAATAATATTTTGATGACATAAATTATATTAATAAATTAATAATTTATCTAATTTAATAATAAAATAAATATAAAATACAATTTATCATTATAAATTATTTTGGGTAAATTTAAATTTTCAATTAATATTTAGTATCTTTCATTATTCATCAAAAATGAATCAGTTCATAAAAATAACAGAAAATTATCCTAAGATAATTTTTGAAAATAATAATTAAAATCAAATTATATTTTTCATATAAAAATTATTAATTATTCAAAATTAATTTTTAAAACATGTTCTTCATTAAAAGGCATCATAAATGCCTTTAAAATAATACAAATTTTTTTGCATAAAATATAATTTTTTATTATATTATTCCTATAAAATCTATAATATGAAATGAATGAAAAGTCATTGTATATATAATATTTAAATTATATTAATATCATAATATGAGGGCGATTTTTTATTTTTCTAATCATAAAACACACTTTTACTCATTTTAATAATTTTTCAGCGAATGATTTATGGTTATTTTCAAATGGGTATTTTCATTTCTTATTAATTGCAAAAAAAATAATTATACATAAATGTGTAAAACATATTCTTATAAATAAATTAATCAGGTTCATATCCACCATTAAAATGGATTAATGAATGATATCTTATTATATATTAATATTAACAGTATATTATTTTCTTGTAAATGTCAGTCGTTCTAGAAACAAAAGCTACTGAACAAATTAATTTTTTCATGTATCATTTGATAAAATCAGTTTTTTGTACAATTTACAAAATAAAATATAATCTTATTCATTTAAAATCAATGGGTGTTACATCTTATTCCACTTAAAATGAATTTCTCCCTCAAAATTAATCTAGTTAATGAAAGGATTAGATTCATTACAATTCCTTTTTTGAAAACCACTTCATTAAAATGAAATAAGAAAAAAATCCATTAAAAATAGAATGTGGGGAACTTAAATGTCACCTGATGTTACACATATCTAGTATTCAATAGAGGGATTATAATAGTGGGACATTAAAATATGGATATAGTATGGAAAACTAATTCCTATTTACTAATAGAGAGACATAGAGAATGTGGTAAAAAAGAATTGAATTTCTAAAAAACAAAATTATCAAAAAGTTTTTAAAAGGCCATTTATATAATAATAAATGATGATAATAAGTAAAAATTTTATTTTTAGATCATTTTCCAAAAAAAATATGATTCATTCACCATATATACTATAATCATAGTTAAATATTATTTGTTGACATGTAAAATTTCATCTTTTAACCAATATACACCACAATCTTATATTTGTTTTCCAAAATAATACTATTCAATATGATTTTTTAATTTATAATGCATAAAAAAGATCCTCAAAATACAAATTGACCATAAAAATTATTGCCAAGCTATTTCACCATCTATAGAAATTAACAAAAACCAAAATAGTTATCACAAGGTATGATAATTACAAAAATGAATAATCAATAATATGATACACTAATCATAAAAATCCCATAGCAATCCCCAAAGTTCAACCAAATAATTCCATAAGAATATATCCTTAAAATTCATTATAAACTTCCTAAATAAATTAAAAAACAATATATTTTAAGGGTTTCATCATATATTGGTCCAAGATATATAATCCGTTATTTCTAAAATAAAATTTAATATTTTTCTAGAATAAACATTTTCATAACATATAAAAATGTTTTATTAACTAATAAATTGAATAGGCTAATGCTACTAATGAAAACCAAATTATACTTATGTCATTGGTTCTATCCCCAACACCTTTTGGAATGTGATACGTTTTCACACAACATATTGGTTTCCTTTATTTCTATAAACATTAATAGTAATTCCTCTATAAATAATAATTCATTTTTATCCATGGGGTTGTAGATACTTCAACCCAAAAAAATCTCTAAAAATGTCATTAATAAAATAATAAATTTTACTACATAAACAACTCAATTGGGGTGTCTATGAAGTTTCACTAATGATAGACCTATGATAGTATCCATAACTCATATTATTACCTCACATGAATATATCCTAATATTAAGAGTAATATAAAACATTATTTTTATAAAAATTTTAACAACCGATGACCCACCATCCCAGGTGTTGTGATGAAATTAATTACACTTCATCCCAGACTATGAAACTAATAATTGTTACCTAGTTTTTTTCCATAAATACTGAATAAAATAAAAACGAAAACATGGAACAAATATTTCATAGAAGACCATTTTGGTTTATAGTTTTTTACAATTAAGAAAACTGCTATATAAATAATAAACATTTTGTCAAATATACATTTCCCTAACTAACATATATTTTATTATTTAACATCATGTCATAAATATCTTCATTGTTTATATTCATTAAAGATAAAAACCATTCAACCTCATTCATTATTAATTGGGAAAAAGGAAATGTAAGAATGGTGATCTCAAATGCTCAATAATTGTAAACATAATCATTAATAATTGAATGCCATCAATTAAAATAAATTATCATTAAGGTATGATGATATAATTAAAGTCCAAAAGTGAATAATAAAGTAAATTATACCCATCAACACATGAATTATTAAATATTAAATCATGTAAAAGTAAAGAGTCATCATAATCAATAATCATATACCTTATGATATCAATATTGATCATGATAAAAATTATAAACCGAAATAAATAATAAATAACAAATGTACTTAACTTGGGAAATATTTTTGCTTCACTCTTACCATCACTCTTGCAAATGGAATAACCATATTCTAAACTTCCATATCTAACGCATCAGAGGGATTTCACAGACCCAACCATTCTCTGTTTATGAAGGAATAACTAAACATTTTTTATCATGGATCTAACCTTCATTAGGTTAAGTGTAACCACCCATTATTTCATTCACAAAACCACATATCTTTAGATTATATGCTTACCACTAGTCATTGTTTTATCATGGAGCCATACTTCATTAGGTTAAATGTTACCACCCATTAACAGATAGTCCTAGAAGCATCCATCATTGGATTATAATGAAACTAGTAGTCGAATTTACATGTACAATAATTTAATCATAACACATAAAAGAAATAATTTCATTATAAACTCATAGGAATTATGAATACACCTTTTATAACACGAATAAACTATAGAAAAGAATTAGGTTCTATTAAAATCGCTTTAAAAATGATTATCCCATAAAAAATTAATGGGTTACACAGAAATATCATTGGAACACGATTTAACGATGAAATAATGGAGTTCAAAACAATATTGTTGAAACTGGATTAGCCCATGAAAAATAAATTAGTTACATAACAATATCTCTAAAACATGATTAACCCATGGAAAATAAAAGAGTTCTATAATAATATCTCTAAAATATGATTATCATTTGGAAAAAAATGGGTTCTATAAAAATATTTTGGAAATATTATTAAACCATAGAAAATAAATAGCTTATACAAAAATCCCATGGAATAAATATTAACCCATTAAAAATAAATAGACTCAATAATAATCTCTTTGAAACATGATTATTGCAAGAAAAAGATATGGGTTATATAAAAATATATTTGAAAATATATTAATCCATCATGGTTGTAACACCACAAGGTTTAATTCATGAAACACTTATTTTCTACCAAACAACACTTTTTATAACCTGTCCAATAAACTAAATTTTGATTCTTCTAGGTTTTTAATTTTAAAAAATATTATATGAACGGTTTTGTTCATAGTGAAGTTTGGATTCTGATAGATTCAACATAATTTATCGTTAATTGTTACTTACCTTTATGAATAGTAATATAACCTTATGAATGGAAATATTACCTTATGAATAGTAACCTCACCCATAGAAGTATATATCAAATTTAGACACATTATAAATGAAATAGAAAATTTTATAAATTATTGATTGCGTATTGGTATTGTTTAGTGGTAAATATTTAATTATAGTTTTAAATGGTTGTAAAAATAATTTTCATAATATATTTTCCTATAAAATTATTTTTTTGTCCAATTTTTTTGGGATAATTTTATGAGGCCGTGGATAATTTTTTAAAGTATCGCAAAATTTGTTTTAAATTTAAAATCTGTATTTTCTAATTAAAGAAGGTTTTTTTTAAAATTTAATTTTCACATATTTAAAAAATTATTTTGATAAAATTGAATTCATATTTGGATTCTACACATTAAAAATGATTATGTTTAATTTTTTATATTATTCTAAAATACATCAATTTTAGGTGGATAATTAAATACAAAAATTAATGATAAATACCAAATAAATGATTTATTGGGTCATAAGTGATGTAAGGTTTATGTAAGACCACTAGATTCGAACTCACATGCATATATTACTATTCTTGGTCAATATAATCTATAATATTGCTGGTCTTATGCAAAATAATAAAATAATGAATATGATATTCAAAAATTACTCATCTCCTCGACTATAACCCCCTTCCCCACACTCCCTATTCTATTCACTCTTGTCAACCCTTGGGACTAGCCCAAATATTTCTCGTATCACTCCATATGCTCCTCCCCCACGTGTATAATCCCTTGGTCTCATTAAAATACCAAATAATCTCCCCTATATAGGATCTCATGGAAGATTAATTCAAGAGGTAAATTCCTCTTTTCAATTCTTTTACATTCTTTTCAAGTTCCATTGTTTTCTTTTCTATCCTCACATCCCCTCTTCCAAATGTTATGAAAACTATAGAAAATTACATGTATATTAATTTTGTTATTATTATCATTTCTCCTTTACCCTTCTTTTATGCCAATAGTAAAAACACCATCCGAGATTTTCTAATTTAATACATTCAAGGATGATGGGTTTTCAATATCTATTACCATCTTCAATTTTGGACATAAAAATATTATTATGGTTTAAAAAGACTATTATGTATGTATTATGATTCATATATGGTTATGTAATCTTTTTTTCACAAGATTTTTCATTATAAAGCAAAATGATTTTGCAATGTCCAAAACCACCAATTAACCAAAATGATTGTCTTATAATAATTTAAATAATGATTCATCTTCACTCGAAGTAATAAAATTAAATTTACTACCATGTAACCTTCTGGATATAAACTAATAACATATAAATTAAATTTTGTACAACCATCATCATTTTACAAGATTCTTTATTCATGTATATAAGTATACTGATAATTAACCACACGGACATGAACAATGAAATTGAACAATTTAACCCATCAAGAATTCCAGGAATGTACTTAATAAGGTTATAATAAATAAAATAAATCGAGGGGAGGTTATTAAATTATAAATAAATTAACCTATGTTTGATTATTTTGGTCATTAAGATCAATTGGAGAACACCTTCAGACTTAAGGTTTGATTTTCATCATCTCACTTCTATTTTTGTGAGATATTATGTATCCAATACTATAACTTGTGTATGGTTTATGTATGAATCTATTTGTTGTTTCATATCATGAATCATTTTTTTCATGATATTTTATTTTTCAATTTATGATTATTATTTTTGTGGAATATTATTCAATTGATTACAATGTTGTATGAATTTTCTATACGAACCTCTGTTTTCATTTCGATTGATCTTTTTCATTACTCACCTCAAT
The DNA here is from genome assembly GCA_963277665.1 of Viscum album. Lineage (NCBI taxonomy): Eukaryota > Viridiplantae > Streptophyta > Magnoliopsida > Santalales > Viscaceae > Viscum > Viscum album. The sequence continues at coordinate 1,381,401,702 of OY728152.1, forward strand.
GATATTATTATTTATTATTATTTTATTCTAATAAATTATATTTTAATGTTATATATATGTTTATATGTTATAATCATTCTTTATTTTATGTCTAGTTGTAAGTTTTTAAAATATATTTAAAAAATTCATCTGAAATGAATGCTCGATTAAAGGAACTTCTTAAATTCTTACATATATTAAAGTTCACTATATAATTTTTTTTAAGCTAGATTTGTCTTTATAAAATCACACATTTTGAAAATAAAAATATATTTTGGTTCAGTTCTTGTTTCATGAAATCAAAAATTCCTTTTAACTTTTAAATCTCTTTAATGAATTCCTTAAATCGCACTAAATTTTTTTAGTTCTAATGATTATTTAAAAAAACTTTTTTACAGGATTTCAATTCAAGGGAGAATTTATTATTCCAAAAATGTAATAAAAATTTCCATCCCTTTTCTGTTCTGGGATATACATATTTAAATCCATATTTATGATAAATAAATATGATTTTACTAAAGAACTCTTCTTTCCAAAGTAAAATAGATTTATCTCACCACACATTAACATTTACGAGATACATGACTTGGTCACTATAATTACATGAATGTGGTGTACATGAATCCCCGTTTAATATCATATAAAGAGTCTCCTAATTCCGATGATTATGTAAGGGGTTATGAATTGATTATTTCATGGTGGAATGTAACACATTGAAATGATTAAGGATTATTTCCTAAATAATTTCTCCATGGTATCATTTAAAATTATATTCATTTATGTAAGAATTAATTGAGTAATATTTAATTTCATAGTGGTTTATATCTTATGAAATAATATACAATGTTTTTAAGGGTTTCTGAATTGTTTTATTTGGTATGTTCTATCTTGATATCATTCAATAATTTAATTTAAATGGATAGTGATTATGTTTAATGATTAAGGAAAGTTATTTATATTTCATATGTTAGTTTCATTATGAAAGTATATGTTTCTTATGTTAATTCCCATTCATAAGAGTATTTAATTTGACTTAGTAAGTTTCTAGTGGGGCCCACTATATCCCCTCAGTGCATTAGTAGGTCTCCTGAGACAAACTATGGTCTTAGCATGAGACCATGAAAAAATGGATATTTATAGTCTTGGAACGAGGCCCTGATGGTTTAGTTATGATGTCCATCATTTTTAATTTACTTATTACAAAACTAGTAATTGAATGTTTAGGTGGTTATTATACTAGTAGAATACCCTTTATTTTGATTTATTATGGAATTATTTATTCATCTCTTATTCCTACCATAATGTGTTCAAGTTTATTTTTAAAGGAATGAGTTTTTATTTATTCACCATGCCAAATGTTTATGTTTATGATATATTACAGTATATTTCATACCCTTATTGGGCACCTGAGCTTACACTATTCTTATTATTTATTTTCTCATGATATAAAGATGTTTTTTATAAATGAATTTCCGGGATAAACATAGTGTTGTGGATGTTCCCAATTAAACATATATTTTTTATTTCATTTCATGTTGTAATGTTGAACTTATACAGGTATCTAGTTTTCAAAAACTAATAAACTAGGTTTTCCTTCAGGCTATGAGTTTTATGTAAGCATTCCAGTGTAGTGAAATAATTCACCAGCATTAGGAAACTCTGGTCAAGGTGTTGCCGTTTTTATCAAAGGATGTTTAGTATAAAACATGGAAATTAGATTTAGATAATGTAGATTAGGGAAGAATACCATAATATTGTATTTTTGAATAAATAGAAAAGAGTATATTGTAATTTCGGTATGTAATATAATATGCGGATCTTTTTAGAAAATACATCCCTGTTTGGATACAAAAAGTGTGTTTTGTTCTGGTGTAGTTGTACCTAAGAGTAAAAACTCTGAAAATGAGTTTTGGGCTTGACCTAGGTTATCATAATACACATAAATGGTCCTTACTCTGGACCTAGTTTGACACACCTAGGGTATATGATTTGGATAAATCACAGTTTCTTTTCAAGCCATTATGAAATATTTGAATGTAAATTTCTACACGAAGAAAACATGTTTATGTTAATTATATTAGATATGTATAGGATTTCAATTTATTCCTTGTACTTTTCAATGTTGAGATTATACATTATGATTCATAACCAAATCTAGTGTATGCTGTTATATAGAAATGACACCATGGATAAGGAATGAGAACTTCACTAGTGCAGGTGATGCAAATAGTAAGAAGGTTCATATCTCTTTTTTTCCTAAGACATCATTTTTATAGAAGATAGTCTCCAATATATCATCATAATATAAATAGTATCATGTATTAACAAGATATATAAATAATTATCTTATTTCTATGGCTTAGAAGGGAATAAAGAAAAGAAGAGGATGGTAGAGAAAAATATAGAGAATGGAAGAATGGAATGAAGTGTTTCCCCTATGTGATTAATGTAGAATGAATCATCTTGGTAAATTCTTGAAGGTAACACAAGATTTTTAGATGTGTGGAGAAAAAGGAAACAAATTTCATGATTTTAAGGGTATGAAAATGGTTTTTTATGTACAATTCGTCAACTAAAAGGAGATATGACACTCTGCGAATCAGTTTCCCAAGAATCAAAGGATTATTCCAAAAATAAGGACAGTAGATAATTGTCATGTAGGGGTATTTCCCAAGATGAAGTGGAAGGATTAATATGCCTCATCAATAATCATGTCATTTTAATAATTTATCTACAATGTTCTGGTTATATGAAATATGGAACATATGAGGATTGTATTAAAGAACTATTTCATTAAGTATTTGAGGTCATATGATGAATGGTACCCTGGATAAGTTACTCAGTAGAATGTTAATATCATGGTAAAGTATATGGTTGAGGGAAATTCAACTCTAAATATATTTCTAAGGATTAAGATAATGATGAAGAAATGATTTATTTGGATTAGTACTGACTACCTTAAAACTGATTATTGTCTTGTCGATAAGTGTTCTATGCAATCATTAATGGAGTCTACTTCATATTTGGATATATGGAATATACCCAATAGAATGTATAGGGATCGATTCATGTTTCTAATAATCTTTTATAGTAATTTGAGTTGTTACCATATTTCGATAAGAAACATTATGAAGATATCCACATATATTAAATGTGATAATTTAAGGTTTCTTCATGTTTATTAAAGGAAAATAAGTTAGAATATGCATTGAGCATGATAGATCATGGATTTTTAAATAGAATGAGGATTTACAATGACCCCATATACATTGATCTAGCAAGGATGGATATGGGAATTATTCTAAAGTATTGTATCATGATATTTAAAAATGTTGTACCATTTATGAAATTGATTAAGTTGATCATTGTATGAGGTTTTTGAGTTTAATGTCACTAAATGATAAAACATGTTCTAAGAGAGGAAGTATATATTGTTTAAGGAACAAAAAAAGTATAAGATTATGTTTATGAAATAGAAACATCTATTTATACTCTTATAAAAGTGGAATAATTCCTCAAATCTAGGAAAAGAGTCTTAAATTAAAATCTTCTCCTCTTATCATATCTTTTCATGATATAAATGAAATTTTTAATAACTATATTTTATGATTCTTTGTTAAAAATCTTTTGTCTGAAATAGTTATCTATCACATTCCATCAGATACTGATGGATTGATTTTTCTTCCACGACCATGTTATCCAAATATAATGTGTAGTTTAGTATTAACTGATGAATTTCCATCTCCATCTAATTAAGAGGATATTTTATTCGTAGTTCTAATATAGGTTTTCCACAAGGGTAATTTCAACTAGCAACAATTTAATTTCAATGTTTAATTTCAAATTTTGAGGACATAATTTTTATAAGGAGGGGAGAATGTAACACCCTGAGGTTTAATTTTTGAAACACTAAGTATCCATAAAAACACTTTGTTATAAATTTTCTAATTAAATAAAATTTTCTCCTTCTAGGATTTGAATATTTAAAATATGACAAACATGGTGGCGTTCAGGGTGATTTTTTGGAGTTTGATAGGATCAAATTAATTTTTAGTGAATAGTAGCTTACCCATTTGAATAGTAATGCACCCTTTTGATTAGTAATATACACATAGGACTAGTAATATAAACGTATGAATAGTGATATACACTTATAAATAGTAACCTCACCCTTGGATGTAAAAAATACAATTTTGACACATTCTAAATGAAATAGAACATTTTATTTATTATTGATTACTTATTGGTATTTTTATGAGTGATAAATATTTAATTATAGTTTTAAATGGTTTTAAAATTCATTTTCATAAAATATTTTCAACAGAACGATTTTTTTGTGAAATGATTTTGGGATTATTTTATCAGTCATGGGTTAATTTTTTAAAGTATTACAAAATCCATTTTAAATTTAAAATATTTATTTTTTAACTAAATAATAATTTTAATTAAAATTTTAATTTCACATGTTTTTGAAAAATTAAAATGGTATAAATTTTTAAAATCATCTAGGTGAAAAAATTTATAGTGATTTTTTGGAATTTTTCTAAAGTATGCCAATTTCAGGTAAATAGTAATATAAGAAAATTTAAAAATAAATAACAAATATGTGATTTATTGGGTCATAGGTGATATATAGATGATGTAAGATTAATTAGTTAGAAATCACATGCACATATTACTATTACTAGTCACAAAAATAAATACTATTTCTCATGTTGAGAAAAATAATAAAATATTTCTTAATATATTAAAAAATTACTCCTCTCCACCACTACAATCCTCCAACTCACTACCTCTTCTCTTCACTCATCTCAACCATTGTGCCTAATCCAAATTCTACCCAAATATATTTATAATATCCTCCCACATTTCCATCATCTGTTGGTATCATAAAAATTCAATAACCTCTCCCCTAAAGAGGCACTCGGAGAATATTAATTCAAGAGGTAAATTCATTTTTTCGATTCTTTTTCTTTCTTTTTAGGATCATTTTTCTCTTCTGTATCCTCACCTATCCTCACCCAAATTTTATGAAAATAACATTACCTAAAAACTAATATAATTTTATTATTATAATAGATTAATTTATTATCATCTGTCAGTTACCCTAATTTTATGCTATTAGTAAAAACACAATTCGAGATGTGCTAAATACCATATTCAAGGACGTTGGGATTTCAATTTATATTAACATCTTCATTTACAGTCATGAAACCATTATTATTGTGTAAATAGAAAATAATATATGTATAATGTCTCATATATGGTTCCGTAATCTTTTCAAACAAATGGTTTTTATTTATGAAGAAAAATGAGTTTTCTGTGTTCAAAAACCAACAAATAACCCGAACAATTATCATTAAATAAATTATATAATGATTAATATTCACACCAAGTAAAAAAATCAAATTTACAACCACGTAACCATATATATTTTCATTAATAACATATAAATTCAATTGTTTATAACCATCCTCATTTTACATGAACCTATGTTCATGTATATTAGTATACCGTTCTTAAAACTAACAGACTCGAACAATGAAATTAAACCTCTTAACCCATAAAAAAGGCCATGGATGAACCTAATAAAGTTATAATAAATCAATTAAATGGAAATTAGGTTTGGTAATTATTAATTAATGAACCTAAATTTTATTATTCAGGTCATTAAGAATATGTGGTTGACACCTTCATACTTTAGGGAAGGGTTTCTTCAACTCACATCCATTTTTATGAGATATTCTGTAATCACTACTATTAATTGTGTGTGGTGTATGTATAAAAAAAATTGATGTTTCATATAATGAATATATTTATTTTTAGGATATTAAAATTTTGATTTTATGATTATTAATTTTGGTTCATACAATTCAATTGTTTCCAAATTTGTTATTATTTTCTACTAGCTGAACCATTTTCATTCAAGGTTCACTTATTCTCTACTCACCTCAATTAAATTACTATTTATTTGTATATAATCATAAATTATGTGTAATTTTAACTATTTTTTATAAATAATAATCCTTCATGATTTTATAGTGATTTATATGTTTCAAAACAATCTTTCAAAAATTCTCCCGAAATGCAAGCCTTATTTAATGTTCTTCTCAAATTCTTACCTATTTTAAATTTCACTCTATAATTAGTTTTATGCCATATTTATAATTAAAAAATCTAAAAAATTAACATGAAAAATCTATTTCTGTTAATTTCTAGTTTTATGAATGAAAACATTCATTTACACTTTAAAATCTTTTTAAAGAATTTCTTAAACCGCCATAAAATGTTTTAATTATAATGCTTCTATAAAAACACCATTTACATGATTTCACTTTAGTAAAACATCATTTATGCCTCAAATGTAATCTAAATGTACCTAAATTTTCTTTCTAGGGTATACATGTTTAAAACTAGATTTATGATAGATAAAAAAGATTTTCTCAATGAACTCCTCTTTCCAAAGTAAAATAGATTTCTCTCACCTCACATTACCTTTTATGAGATTTAAGCCTTGTTCACGACTTATCATTGCATATGGAGTATGTAATTTTCCATGGTATATCATATCAATAGTTTCCTTATTATAATGACACTATAAGGGACAATTATTGGAATATTACAAGGTGTTTTGTGACACTTTTGGAATGTTTATGGACTATTTTCTAATGAATTTCTCAATAGTATCAGTTAAAACAATATTTATTTATATCAACATACTTTGATGAATATTTAATTTCATAGAGGTTTATATATTATGATATCATATACAATATTTTGTTGAATGGTTTCTAATTAGTTTGAAGTTGGATGTTCTATCCTGCCACCATTCACCAGATTACATCGAATGGTTAGTGTTTATGTTTAATGAATGGGGAACGATATTTAAAATTAATTTATAAATTTTTATATGAATTTTTATGTTTTTAGGTTAATAACAGTCATAATAGGAATTCATTGTAATTAGTAAGTGTTTGGAGGGGCCCTCTATATCCCCTCAATGCATTGCTTGGTATAATGAGACTAAACATGGTCCTGGAATGAGGACTTGAAAAAATGGATATTTATAATATTGGAATGAGGCCATTAAGGTATGGTTATTATGTCTCACATTATGCATTCCCCCATTAAGGTTATGTGGTTATTTTATTGGTATAATACCCATTATAATTGTTTATTATGGCCTTTTTTATTCAGCTCTTATTCATACCATAATGTGTTCAAGTTTGTTTTTAAAGGCTTGTGTTTTTAGTTATTAAAATTGCCTGCTATTTAGGATTGTGATATATTATTATATATTTCCTACCCTTACTGATAATATAAACTCACTGCTTTCTTATGTTTTATTTTCTGAAGATAAAAAGATATTTTTTATGAAGGACCTATAGGGATAAACTTAGTGTTTTCAATGATCCCAATAAAATATATTTGTTTAATGTTATTTAATGCTGTAATGATGAACCTATGTATTTATTTAGTTTTCCAAATCTACTAAACTAACTAGTCCTCTATAAAAAAACTTTCTTGTACGTATTCCAATGTAATGAAATAATGCACCGGCTCTAAGAAACTATGGTCGGGGCATTACACTGGGAATGATGAAGGGTGGTATTAATAAAATTTATCCCTTCTGTATTATATTTAACATCAACTGTTATTGACATTGGTTAATGGAAATAAAATTATAATATCATGAAAATAATCATGAGTAATATATTCCTTTCATTTTGAATACCATATTTTTAAACAAAAACTCAAATTGAAAACCCTTTTCATTTTAAAGTAACTTTGATAGATTACAATTGAAGATATTAAAAACAAGTTAAATTATTTATTGTTGAAAATATACTTTCTAATTAAAATAAATATTCAATGAATACTAAAATAATTTTTAGAAAACATGGTTTTTATGAAATCATATTTTCAACTAAAGAGAGAAACAAAGTTGTATTATCATAAGAACACTAACTCCAAAATTTTTGGTTCCAAATAGTGGATAAATTGGAATAATTACCTAAATAAATCATTAATAACTAAAAGAAAATATATTTATTAGGAAATTTATAGCTTTAACTATGGAGACTAAATCATACATGATCCTAATAAACTATGTGGTTTTAACAAAATACTCCAAACACTTTGGTAACTTTGAATAAAAATACACAATAAATGATAAAATTTAAAGAAACATAAAATACCATGAGTATAAATAAATTCATTAAATTAAATTTCTATGTAAAATGTATATACACTTAATTATATAAGATAGATGCATAACGTAGAAAAAGTATCAAAGCAGGAAAATTGTGAAGTAATCCATTACCACTTTGGTACATATGTAACTGTAATCCCCATGAATGAAGGATATTAAGAAGGATATTTTTAAAATTATATATATAATGATCAGAATAATAAAATACATTCTTGGTACTATATACACCAGACAATATAAATAATTTGTTAATATGAACTCAATCTAATAGAAATAAAATAGAGATGAGACAAAACCTTACGTTGAGTATGAATTTTCATGTGTGTCTTTATATTCCTGAAAATTAAATTAATTTTAATTATTTACTTACATTAAATCCTTTATCATGTATATTAATAATTTTATTTTAATTATTATCATGTTATTTATAATTACATACTCAATTATGTTTGCATTAGATGTTTTCACCATATCTAGCTTTTGGGTTAAAAATGACCTTGGTTGGATGAATATAGTAAAAAATTTCATTGTATAACGATCTCAAAAATATAAATCATAGAATAATAATCTTTTTTATACATAAATTATAATTTTAAAACAAATGATAAAATATTGTTATAAAAAATGAACCACAATTATGATCATGGATATGATATGATGTACGTACACAATAGTAATAAAAATAAGGTATTTAGTCTTTTACAATAACATAATGATAAGTATATCATTAATAAAATAAAAATTAATTATGTATTCTTATATATTTCATTCATGTGAAAGAATATTAATCACATCTCTATGAGGAGGTGGTAATCTACATGTCGAAGAATAACGTTATCACTTTTTTATTATGTGAAATTGTAAGAATAGAATGATATATTATATTTTGAGAAATGTAATTATGTCATTAATATCATAATAATTCATTATATTAACCCTTATTAATTTCCATGTGACACCTTAGTGAAAAAGTCTTCAGGTCACTTCATGAGGTGGTAGTCCCTCAGACACATGAGTATTGTTATCCTATCCCTTACAGAATGAATTATAAAAGGTTCTGTATGTTATAATTACTTAGGAGTTATTATTATGTGATAAATATAATTAATATCATCTATAAATAGAATTTACATCATTACTATCAACAATGAGAGGTGGTAAATGAAAAATTAACAACACTGTTTCGCGATGCGGTAGTTTTCCATACACACAAACATTGATTTTTAACCAATTTCATGAAAGTGTGTGTGGGTATTTGTTATAACCCTAAGATAAAAACATTACAGTATATTTAGGATTCTATGGTTATTTTATAATAATATTATTATAATATATTAATTGAAGGATAAAAATATTAAACAAATGTTCTTGTTGATGAACATTACCTCTACATCATGTAACTCCTTTTGGATTGTACCAAAATACATCCTTGGTTTACTTTTTGTAAAAAAGACAAATTATAGGATGAGGCATTGGATTTTGATATTTAATTTTTTAGAGGTTGGATGATCCAAGAGTATTGATATTTTAGTAAAATTTGGGAGAGGTAATGCCCGTTTATAATTGAGTTGGAGTGATATTATCATAAATACCAAAATTAAGACACTATTAGAAGGCCTCACATACATCACGTGCCTCTAATAATTAACAAAATTAGATCCAATAGAGGATATGGTATAAATATGTCTAGAAATTGTGCTTTGGAAGATGTTATTGGTAATTTGGCCCATATTGATTAATGTTTAACCATTCAGTGAACTTGTTTTTAATTTCATTTCTATAATTAATTTTAAATGCATTAACAAATATTTTATTCAAAAACAATGTTTATACTAAAAAAATTATAAATTATTAGGATTAAAAATATGGAATAATTTTTTTTTAATTTCAACTGATAGAAATTGCACAATATAATTGAATATTAATCCTACATACAAAAAGTGAAAGTGTGTTTTTAAAATGAAAATATTAAAAAGTTTACTAAGTTTTAATATCCATACTCAATATGAAAAATATTCCATTACCTACATTGGATTAATATATTTATAATTTATATAATTTAATATATAAAAAATTTAAAATATTATTTAACATTATAGATTATTTATTTTAAAAGATAGTTTTCAATTAAAATTTCGTATTTTTAACTATTCATCAAAAAATCTAATAAAAATAAAAAAAATTCCATCCTAAGACAGTTTTCAAAATCATCATTAAAATATGTCGTTTAATTTTTCAAATAAAATTAATGAATTTTTCAAAATTTAGTTTCAAAATAAATGAACCATTAAATGATGGCCAAACTGCCTTTCGAAAAATACTTCTTTTTATGTGTAAAATAGGATTTCTTCTCATCTTAAGACTATAAAATCTATTTTATGTGTTTCAAAATTATATTATTGAATATATATATGTGTGTGTGTGTGTTTCATTAAGGTAATAAAAAATATTTTTTATATAATTTTTATAAAACAAACTTATACGCATTTAGGTTTTTGTTTTATAAAAATATTACTTTTTTAAAAAATTTATTTTATTTTAATTCCTAATTAATTAGTGACGAATTAATTAAATATATATATGTTTTTATTCCATATTTTCTTAAATAAATTAATCACGTTCAAATATTCCATTCTAATGGAATGTTGATAAATATCATGTTAAATAATAATATTAATATAATATTTTTGTTCAGTAAAAGTCTATCTTATGTGTAATTAAATCTATTGAATATATTCATTGTTGTGTGTGTCATAGTATAATATCAATTTTGCATATTTTTTATTCTATTGAATATAATTTTTTTCTTTTAAAATCATGGGTATTTTGCATAAGGTTCATTATCTATCATGAAGAATCTTTATAACATGCGTAAAATGCACCTTCACATCATCAAAAGTGACACCCATCATTTTTTAGCTTTTTAAAAATTTATTATTTTTGTAATTTTGTTAGACATATTAATTTTCTTAAAATTATTTGAATTATATGGTTAGACACATTATCTTTATGATTGTGGAAACTAACCGTTCGTAAATATTTTTTAGAGTTATTCGTTCCTTATGATAGATTTTCGATCTATCTAAATCTTGTTACTAACTAATTATCAATTGTATTTAAATTGAGAGATAAATTTTCCTATTTTTAATTATAATAAAAATAATGGTAAAATTTTAAACTCCTATAAAGGTATTATCAAAAATATTATATGATTGTAAAATTTTTGAATTAGGTTTAAAATATTTGATATATACTATAGTGATATATATAATAATATCTATATTATATTTCATTAATATATTTGGATTTATTATTAATTTTTAAAGTTATAAATACTTTTTTTCAAAATAAATTAATGATTTAATTGATATGTCATAAAAGATTATGTTATAAATATGATAGTTATTCTAGAGGAAGGAAAATCATTTCAACCAATGTCTGAACCAGGAATTTTAATATTATATGATGAGGGGATATACATCATTGTTATCATATATTAACACAAGGGGATACATGAGGTACTTATTTTTTCCTAAATTAAAATTTTATCCTAGAGATTTAAAATAATCCTTCGAATGAGGAGGAGATGTTGTTGATACTTTCTTTCATTGAGGGATTTCATATTTGGGAGATTATTCTCATTAAAAATCAAAAATTCTAACTTTGTTTCTAGAATGTATATATACCCATTATGGAGTTATGGTTTCTATATTCATATCCCATTGGAATTTTTTTCCCATCATAAGATATAAATTTCAATCAATACACTCAAAAGAAAACAAATTCACAACTCTTTTTTATGATTCATAACCATAAGAACATTTTTAGAATATAATAATTTTAATCAGTTTTATGTATATGATAAATTATACAGATGGATGAGATTAATATTTAATTAATGTTTGGATACTATGAATGGGTAGATTTGAAATCTAATTTAACAAGTCTCTTTTAGGAAATTGTTACTCATGTTATAAATAGTGATAAAATTAAAGTGGAGTTTGAGTATAAATAAAAAAATACAATATGAAATTATCATAATATTATATATCATAATGTTACATGTTACAGTTATGTTCAATATTTATATAAAAGTTATTTAGTACCACCCAATCAGAAGGAATCTAGGAATGAAACTCAATAACAACATAGAATGAGATGTTTAATCACATGGGAGATCCTTCTAAGTCATAGGAGAAACTAAATATGACTCAAGATGTGAAATGTTTAAATTGAGAGAATAATGGAGATAATAGATAACAACATAATTATAATAAAAATACTCCCTCTTATGTATCATTTACATAAATATTGGTTATAATAGATTAAAAATTGGTCATGATTAATGATTTGAAAGAAACAAAATAGGGTGATTTGGTGGATAAGGAAACAAGACATTTTGTTTAGTATTTTCTATATAACATGGAATATGAACATAATATCAAAGTGTAAATAGAACCATTATCCCAAGATTATTGTATTTCAAGTTAAAGACGTCATAAAAGACATACCGAATAAAGAGGTATCAAATGTTTTTTAATTTTTTACACCTACTGAGGAGTTATTAGAGAATGATATTTCAAAGGATATAAATAACATGAAAAGAGGTGAAGTTGATTCTAGAGTTGTGGTTTTTTCCCCATAATGTAAATAACTATGTATAAACATTATCCTAATGGATAAAATGGTAGAATAAATTCAAATACTTATGGTATAATACGTAATATAAGACAGGTTAAAATAATTGAATGATCTTGATTCAAATTTTCAGGTGATTTTTGAATCATCCATAGTCACTGTACACAAACCTATTTTTATGAACCATTAACCTCAAATGATTTTTATTTTGGAACCCATTTCTCACATTAACTCTTAAATTCTTGAATATTAGGGAACATGAAGATTATATGTTAGGGATTACCCAATGTAGTGCTACTATGAAAACACAATGGGTTTTAGTGCCTAATAATGTGAATGGATTTACTATCATTTAAATTATTTAATAAATAATAATTATAAATGTAATATTTAAATTTATAACTAATATTTTTTATTTATTTTTCGTTCAATGGATACAAAGGTAAAATGTCTCTATGGTCGGAAACTATGTGTGAAAATATAATGTTCACAAATTATGGTATCTCACTGGAATCATTGATACTGTCATGGGAATGCATGAAAGAAGTTGAGAGAAAAAAATATATATTTCTCTAATGTAATTAAAATACTAATCATAAACTAGTAACTTAGTATATGTTACTCTGCATAATGATAAATACACTTGGTATAAAATTCTTTTAATAAGACGGAATCCAGTAAACTAGAAAAAGTCAATTTTAATATAAGTGATTTATTTTAATTAGAGGAAATTCCTATATAACTTAATATCATATTATTTATTTTCAATTAATAAAATATTGTGTTAAAAATCAACCTCCTTGATCATCATAAAAAAAATGAAAACCCATGATAAATTCCATGAAGATAAAATTATATGCATTAAATGTGATAGTTATAATATACCCATTAAGTTTTTACATATAAACTAATGTAACCAAATTATTGTATCAGTTTAGAAATATAAATAAATTTCGTTTTAATAAAAATTAATTGATAAAATATAATATTTTTATATACATAAAACTAATAATAATTTAATAATAATAATAATAATAATAATAATAATAATTTATAAAAATTTGTTTTTTATGTGCTATATATTTTTATTTTCAAAAAATAAGAATATTATGGTCTATTAGCGATAAAATATACTATTGGTATGAAAAAATGATTTACAATAATATTGTTAGTAATTAAAATCAAATAATAATCATATTAATTAATATTAAAAATTACATTTTCCTATAAAAAACATTATCTACTTATTTTATATTTCCATTTAAAAGTTATAGTAATAAATTTTATAATTTCAATATTAAAAAATTAATATACTTTTTGGATTAAGCATTACAATATTTTCATTGTTTTGAGTAATGGGTTTCTTCCATAAAATATTCATTTTTAGGTTTATAGTTGAAAATACTATTTTTAAAATTATCATGACTTTTAGATTCCATTTTTTAGAAGAATGAATTGAAAATAATTGAAATCATCTTCCCAATAAGATAAATATTTAATTAGTGAAATTATACATTTAAAATATTTTTTAATTTATAAACCTATGATAAATATTTTCCTCCTAAGTAATATATTTTTAAAAATAGTTCTTTTTAGGTAAACAATTATTATTTTAATATTTATTCTAATGAGTTCTAGATACATGATATTATGAAATAATTTAAATATTTTTATTAATTAAAATTATATTATCTAATAAAAGTAGTTTTTTTATTTATAGAAAATATTTTTACCAATGTTAAATAATGTATCCATTGTAAATGTTAATTTTCATATACATTACCATTAATGAGAAAATTATTGAAATCACTAACCCCATATCTCTAAATTAGTGGATAAGATAAATATAAAACAAAAATAATACCATCTCCATTATTCTATATTTTTTCTATAGTCCTTGTATAATGACATGCCCATTATATCTTTACAAAAAATACAACCTCCATAATTTAAAATGGATACTAGCATAACCTCATTTATATTTAATCAAAATGTTAAATTCTACATGAATATATACCCTTATTTAGTTTCATAGATTTTTTTTCAATTTTTAAAATTCTCTGGTTCCATGTAAAATTTGTAAATCTTCAATTTACAATAGGTACTCCAAGAGAAGGTTTCAATTATAAACACAAGTAATAATCACATAATAAATTTATAATTCTTTATGTTTATACTCAAAATATATTTAACCCATTATAATATAATTATTTCTGTATTATTAATGTACATAATTTTTTTTATGATAATATTTTAACCGTTATATGCTCTTTCATCTTCTATAGAAAATAAGGAATGGAATTCTTGTATACATGAGGTCTATTTCCTCCATGAGGTAAAATCATTCATATTTCAAAACCTAATTACATGGATGATCATAAATGGTTATTTAATGAATAAATATGATATTTTTAATTTTTTTTGGATTTTGAAAATATAAACCATTTTATACCTTTCACACATTATATTGTAAAAAGACCGTCTATGTGTACGTGAAAATATCCACCTTCATAAAAAAATAGTTACATTTTAAAAAAACCTATGTAGATTATTATATGAATATATATAATGAATATGCATTATTTTCTTACATTTTTTTGTCCTATAAGTTTTATATTAATATATTCCATATTATGAATATACCAACATTTTTTCAACAAAAAATTATGAAAAAATATGACCACTCATTTCCATCTTAACAAGACATGAATAAAACTGTAGAGGAAAAAAATTAGTTCTATATATTTAATTATTATGAATTTATTTCAATAAATTGGATAATCATGGAATGATAAACTCTGTATCACTGTATGGGGATCAAATTCAATACCTTAAAACATGCTTGAATTAGTCAAAATAGACAACAGATGATGATGAATATAAACTAAAAATTTAATAGTAAATACTCATAATTGTATATTATATCGGGAAATATATATAAATAATGTTAGAAAATATATTTTATATGCATATTTTTATTACATAGGATGTTAATGTGTTTTCTAGAAGATGAGAGCAAAGGTATTTATTTTCATATAAAATTTCCTTCTTTGAGACATGTTCAATATAATTCACATACATTTTTATATGGTGTATATTTTTATATGGTGAATTCTTATATCACAATTTAATATTTATCCATGGTAATTTATTCTTCAATTCATATTTTTTACTTCCATGATATTTTTGATAAAATTTTATTAATTATGTATGGGTAAATCAACTATATTTTATTTCTTTGAGACATATGTCATATTTACCACATTTTTTATTTATTGTGGTTCATGTACTAACATATAGAAAAATTTTATCCTACCCTTCCTATAATTACGGTGTATCAAAAATTCATCTCATGTTCTATATTTTATAATATTTTGATTCAAATGATTCCAATTTTGAAAGTTCTCTTGTCTCAATATTATTACATTAAAAAATATTGAATATTCACTTAATTATTTATTATAATTGTAGTATGTAAATACTCATTGATATATTATATCATTATTCCATAAAATTAAAGGTATTTAAGATCTCATTTCATTTTCCCTCCTTAAATATCATTCAATTTGAATTCATCCAAAGCCGTAAGAATTTCATTCACCATTATGAGAACTCACCATTAATAAAATTCCATTAAATTATTAAAAATGTTTTAAAAAATTATTTCAGTTTATATTTAAAAAAATAAATTTAAATAATTAAATTTATTTAAAAAGTAATTTATTGATTTTAAAGAAAGGAATTATCACTTATAATATATATGTTGAAGTAATTTGTTTTAAGAATAACGCCTCTAATGTTTTTATGTATTCATAACAATTTTTTTTGAAATTATCATTTTTTATACATTTTTTTATATAAAATATTATTTTTTATGGGTATTTTTTAAAATAATTTATGATGATCAATTTATTTAATTGTAATTAATACTCTTTTTATTGTTGGAATTATTTCAAAAAGGTATATTTCTTATCTTTTTTATATGTTACTTATCCAATAGTCCTAAAAGTGTTTTTTATTCTTTTCCTATATCCTATAATGTCAATTCCATTAAACATGGGATGTTATCCTATAATAATATAAAATCTAACTATCTTGATGAATTATAAATTTTACTATGAATTTATTTTGGAAGCCAGTCTCTTTATCATGGGATGAGAAGGTCTTGTTTGAAATATGACTAAATTAATGATCTATTAGTACACATTTTTATGGGTGATTATAATAAGATATACGGGGGTGGTATAAATCCCTAATAAGCATTGATTATATATTTTTATCACATTTGATAATTATGTATTGTGTATGTGTATTTGTAATTATTTATTCTCACAAAGTGTGTGTTTGCGTGTAATTGTAGGAGTCAATTATTATAAACCCTAATTGTGAATGTAATTTTGTATATCAATTCTCATAAATAATTTATTTTGGTGTAATTTTAAATAATTATTCACATGAATATTATTCATGAGTTTTTTTGGGGTTATTTTTCTTCACAAAGACTACGTGTGAGTGAATTTGTGGTTAATTGTGCTCACCAAGACTCTCTATATAAGTGAATTTGTGGGTTTCTATGCTCAAAGTCATTTTTCATGAGTGAATTAATGATTATTTAGGACCATAGAAACTGTTGTTTAGTTTATATTCATGTAGATATTCTCATAAAAATTTTAGGTTTGTGAATTTTATATTATCTATGATCACATAGACTGTGTGTGATGGTAATGGTGGTCATATATGCTCACATTAAAATTTCATGGTTATTTTTTCTGTTATATCTACTCACAGAGACTATGAATGTGTGTATTTCCAGTTATCTATTGTCACAAATACCTTTAATGATCACAATTTCATGTGGATATGTTCATAATATTTTTCTTTCCTAATTTTATTTTTATACAATTTTTTATTGTGATATATCTATATTATGGTCTTTGGGTTATCATTATTGTCTCTTGACTCCACACTCTTATGGAAAAATATCTGTTTGATTAATTTATATTACATTTACTTATATTATTCCATTTTAACATCTTTAATTGTTCCTTGATATTTTTAATAATATATCTCTCATATGATCATATTTTATCATATTTTTAGAATCCATCCCTTCTAATGTATTTATATGTTTTCCCTTATAGGGTATTTCAGATCTTCCCTTTCTTATTTTTCCATTACCTAAGTTATAAATAATAATATAAATATTTCTGTGTATATAAGGGAGCCTATTATGGTTTTATTTTTAGTAAATTCATCCATTTATCATAGAATAATATATTTATATATCTAATCAGCCAAAAAATAATTCTTTTTATTATTGGGGTTGTGATATTATTTATGAGATGTAATTATTAAATTATAAAAAATTTGACTGATTAACAAGTTTACCAAGGATTATTTCACATAATATCATATCCTAATATTGTAGAATATGTTTTTAGCAAGAGATTTAGTAGTGTGAGTCTGAGGAATTTTGGTTAGTATCAATGTTGGGTTTAGTTTTTTTGGGGGATTTGGATTAGAGAACCATATTCAGAACCCTGATGATATTTATAAATATTAGAAGTACTTTAATTTTTATTAATATATAGTGTGTGGATTCCTAAAATTACATCCACTCTAGATATAATAATTAATTATAGGATATATAATAAATTCATCTTGGAGTATTAATCCAAAAATGGTTGTATGAGAATTAGAGTATTGTTTAATAAATGAATCAAAAGTGATCCAAACTAAAAATATGGTTTATCATTCAAGGGGTATAATCTGTGAAGATCCATATTATCTTAATTTACAATTATTAGTAAATTTAATATATTTTTATTAAGAAACAATGTATGAATATAGATATGGATAACCTATATTATGGTGAAGGATTTAGTGGTTTAACCATTTATATTATAGTTTAAATGAATGTATCATATGTCAATGTGTAGGTTTTATTGAAGATGACATCTTAGAACTCAGTATTCAAGATCAATTTAGAATTTACTATAATTTATTAGATATTATGATAATCCTTTTGTTATTAGTATTTGGTTGAGAACCGGATCATCAAAATGTTTTTTTGAAAGGTATGTCACTTGAAAATATTATAACCATCAATGGAATCATATTTGGTAAAACATTTTCATAAAATAAAATATAAATACAATCTTATTTTTTAGGAAATGATGAGTCTCACTATATCTAACATGGTGAGGTTCTTGAAATAGTAGAGAATATATCGTGATTTTATTATAAGGCCCTGAACTTATTACATTACAGGGTCTTGAATTTTTTCAAGAAATCATTTCCTTTAATATTGAGTATCTTTTCATGTTTAGATAATTATATAATTGGGACATAACACATTCCTAACATTACACATTAATACATAGTGGATACCATAAAAACATCATTCATTTCATCCAAAAAATAAAACATTTTAAATAAAACATGATTTATTTTAAAATTCATAAAACTATTAACATGGCTTATTTATTTATATTAAAAAAATTTATTACCTATTAAAATCATTTAAAAACTTTTTATGAGCACAAACTGCTTAGTAAGGGATATAAAAAGAAGGAAACAACACATTATTTCCTAAATACTGGTAATGTTTGAAATCATTTTCATAAAACATACTTGTCACCCATATAAACTTACATTGTGAAACATGAGATTTAAAATAGATCCCCAAAAAACATAAGAACATAAATAAGACCATAAATGTGTCTTGGGGAATTACTTACAAAATCTTATAACCCCCAATTACCTTATAATTTGTAACCCTAGTGGCTACCTTACAATTTGTGTAACCAACACAGTTACACATGGAGTAACCATACCACGGACCTCCAAATTATACATACCCAATGATTATTTGGGAGATATATTTCACAGCCTTCATCATAATTAATTCCCATGAACCAGAACATAATAATACAATATGAATAATTTCAGAAAAACTTTGATTTTGAATTTTTTAAAATAGAATATTAAAAGTATATTTTAAATGAAAACCCCCATAAAAAATCATATAATTGATCTTAGACATAATAGACTGGAATTTATATGTATATACAATGTAAAAAACATAATTAAATATAATATAATCATAATTCATCACTCAAAACATTTTAATACCACATAAATAATGAAGTAGAACGTTAACCCAAGGAATGGAAACCGGGTTATGAATTCCTTTACATCCTGGTTATCTTACCTCAAAATAATTTAAACGTCATGTATAATGGTAAAAAGAGTGTTATTAATATCATAAATATACATATTCATATTTATAATACCTTATAAGATCATTTAATTACGTCATTTCTCCCATTAATTATTAGTATTTTGTTCCCTACATTGTTTTGGGTGTGTTCTTTACATGATTTCCATGACCGGTTCATGATGGATATTCTTGTTGATTGGAAGTGAACACCATAATTTAAATATAATGGTATTTAAATATTTCTAGAGATATAAATTTTACCATTTATCATTTTTATTTCTATCATTAGGATGAATCTAAAGTTAATACATTAATAATATTTTTTAGGTCATTTTGGCGATTATTCGATAAAAAAGAACTCATTTTGTTTTAAAAATTAATAACATGTGTTAAACATTATTCCATAACCTTATATAGGATATAATACAGAAATTATAATATGGTTCAACCATAAAAATGGTATCATGAATCGTCTTTAAGGATGTAAAAAATTTGAAATCACATCATCCATAATGTCAGTAAATCGACACATCACGAATGGTGTTCTTATTCATTGAATAAGTGGGGGAGGAGAAGATGTATAATGGGGAGTATTCAATAAATATGATGAGATAAGAAATATTTAAGATATTGGATCATTCATTCCTCTTGTATATGGGTAGTTTATTAAATAATAAGAACAGAAAAAAAAGAAACAAAACAAAAGAGGATGTCTACCTCTTGATCTCTTCTCCTTGAGATCCTTCATAAAGACTTTGGTTTTTAAATTTTGGTGATACCAGTAGATCTAGGAAGTGTAGAAGACCCTTGGTAATATTATTGGGTAGAAATTAGTAATGCTCAAGCTTTTAGAGGTGTGGTAGGAAGAAGAGAATGATGGTGGTATTTATAGTGGAAGAGAAAAGGCATTTTACATGATTTTAATCAGTATTATAATATTTTTTACAACACTACGAATAGTTTTAATTCATGTTACCCAAAATAGAAATAATGTAATTTTTGTTCAAACCATGTGGGATTACATTACTTAGGAGGTCATAAATAGTGTATTTAATTGATAATTTGAATATGTTGTAACATCCCAGGTAAATAAAGAATAAAGAATTTTTATATTTATTAATATTTACAAATTAAATATTAATTTAACTCTAAAGGGGTTGCTATGTTTGATAACGTACCCGATACACAACAAAGAGTTTCATTGAAATCTTACGTTGCACACTAGTAATAACATAATATTATTTTAAATGGTAGTTAAAACATTGCCGTTGTATTGGCGGGAGTGGATAGAAATAAATAAAATATGATTATATATGTTTTTAAATGTTTTTACATTTATCCAATAAAAGATAAAGGCTTAAAATATGAAAAAAAATTCAATTTTAGGCTTTTATACCCTAATTTTCACTAAAGGTTCACTTATCACATTTTTATGGCGAACTGTCATTAAATATAGTTTTGGTAACTTTTATACATTATATTGGACCAAATAAAACTCTTTTTTAGAATCGGAACATCAAAATTTACTTTGTGTAAATTTTTGGTATTTTTTCGATAAAGTTCATTTTTTTAATGAACATTGAAAAATGTTGTATTCAAAACCTCTTATTAATCTAATTTATTTATATGATTAGATTATCATTTGAATTGGGTTTAAAGTGTAAATAGAATATATTTTTACCATTTAATCCAATGTTGGACATTGTAATTAATTCCACTTTGAAATTGGACTTAAACTAGTGTCAATCTTTTGATATATATTCTTTCATAAAAACACGCTATTTGTCATGACAGCAGGAATTAATTATTAAATTAATTAACTTAACTAATATGTTTTTAATTTTGTAAAATATACATCATTTTAGAATTCGGAATATCAAATATAGCTTAGGGTTAATTTTTGGTATTTTTCTGAAAAACTTCAATTTTTGATGAATAGTGAAACCACTAAGTGGTACTTATAAAAACTGATTTTTCGTTTAAATGAAATTTTACTGATTTTGTGTTTTGAATTTCAAAAATTCGAAATACATGGTTGTCATTAAGAAGTAAAATTTTGTTTAATGGGATTAAAATAATTTTTTGTTGAATAGTAACTTTTAAGTTTTTAATCGCTATTAGAGGTAATTAGTGTTGTTTAAGGTAAAAATAATGTTTTAATAATATAAAATGAACATGACACATGTCCTACCCTTATTGGATGTGTCATGGCCGACCAATACAATCCATGGGTCAAATTGGGGACCCCATGGAGCCACTTTATTTGGAAAATGACATTAATATCTTTTTATTTAATGTTAAAATAAAAATGTCACAAACATGAGTTGTTTTACTAAAACAATTTTTACATGGGGTTATAAAAGTCATATTTTTTACTATAAACACTAATTGGAAAGATAATGAGATTTACTACATCATGATATTTATTTTATAATTTTTAGACATTAAATAAATTAAATTATTTATGACACCATTATGATGAAGTGATTACCTCATTATTTTACGATTTAAATAAAGTTGAAGGATAATGTAACATCTAAGACCTACACATGTCCAAAACCTATTGGATGGGTGGATTTATAACCCCTATCACCTTATCCTCGAAACACATCAATTTGGGACCATTAAAATACGAAACTCATTCTAAAATAACGTAACATTTCCTTACATTCCAAGAGTGCCCCTCCTCTCCTCTTATAAAAGGCCCCCACCTCTACCACCTTACCCACACTTCCAAAGCCTTTGGATCGGAAAAACCCGAAAAATTGTGTCTCTTCACATCCCTATCTTACTCCTTGAAGACTAACGTTGGGCAGAATTCTTCCCAAGGAAGCCTTTGAGCTCAAATCTATGAGAGTTACCCGATTTTAAGGTAATGTCTTCACTTGTGTTCTTTTGTTTTATTTTGCTTCTCCAACCCCATAAAATTATTTTATTCATTTATTTTGTAACAAAGACAGTATCTTAAATATACTAGGATATTTTTATAAGATGAATTCGAGCTACAATTATACACATCTACATCTAATGGTTAAAGAACATACTGTTTCTGTGGTTGGCAAATTTCTGCCTCACGAAATGATAATTGTTCAATATAATTTTAAACACCTTTAATGGTGGACATTAAGATGTAACTCTATTTATATATGATATATATTATTTTTATGTTTTCTTTATGCTTCTGTATTTTTCATTTCTGGTATACCGTTATGGTTTCCATTGTGGGTAAACACGATAATTTCATTTTAGGAAGTGCGGACTACTGCCCCCTCAATGTGATTTGATTCGTTAATGCCATATGTGGGACGTATAAATGATGGATTTAAAGTTATTATATATGATGATATATTGGAATTATAATATACCTCTATATCATTATTTTTTCATTCCATTAAATTATGAGATAGAAATGAAAGTAGCGTTCATGCGTACGTACGGCTTACCGTCTCCATGAACGGCGCATTTCATTTCTTATCCCCAAATGTAATGTACTATTATAAGTACATATATATAATAGATATATATGATTTATGTTACATCTAAATGATTAATATAATTCTAGAATTAAAATATACATAACTCTCATTTAGTTTTATTTCCATTAATATGACATAGAAATGAAAGTAGCGTTCATGCGTACGTACGGCTTACCGTCTCCATGAACGTTGAATTTCATTTATTACCTTTAAATGATTATGTGATATTATAAATACATGTATATTTTAGATATATATGATATATATGATATCCAAATCAGTAATTTCATTCTGGATATAAAGAAACTTTGACCACACGAATAACATGTAATTGTAAGAAGTCCACTTTCGACATAAGAACCAAATATCGACAAAACAAACATTATTAACTTAATGATTACATAATGTTTTTAACATGGAAATAAGTGATAGAAAAGGAATAATAAACTTGAAAAAGGTTCTTAATCAAGTAGAAATTAACTCAAGTTTATTATTCAGGACGTTAAAGAACGACCGAGTCAAGTCGGACCCAAGGTAAGGGACTTTATCTCAATCTCCTTTCATTGAGGCATATTTCGTTTTATACACAACTATCTTTTATACAGAATATAAAACCCTTTTACTTTTACTTTTATACAAAATGAATCTTTTTCTACGTAGCATTTTACTAAACGACAAAAAGGAATGTTTCTTTTAACTTACGCGGTGACAACGACCTTTTCTCTCTGCCTTCAGTATTATTTGGTCTTTGGCATCCTGAACAAGTCGTAATGTTTTTAAAATGAATTAAATTCCATATACTCTTTTATGTATTTTGGTATTGAAAATGGTTTTTATAATGGATTTGTTATGTCAATAAATTTATGTGATATATTGTGATCAAAGTGTGGAAATATTTTCTTTCCATTATATTTGTTTTATGTCTTATGATTATATAATGGTACTTGGACATTTGACGGGTGGTTACGTGATAAACCATATGACGAGTGGTGCCGTGGATACTAGGATGGGTGATTATGTTATAACCTCCAATGCATTGGGTATGGAAGTCGTCTATATGGCTATTCCATTAAGTATGTATGGATGTTGGCCGTATGGCTATTCCATTAAGTGATATGTGTGGAAGTCGACCGTATGGTTATTCCACTTAAGTATGTTTATGTCCCAAGTTACCTTTATATGTTATGTGTTCTTTATACGGGTTTTATGGTAATCCTTTGGTTACAAAAGGGTATGTAATGATATTTTTTTCAGTGAAGAGTTTTTATTACTTCAGGAAGGTGAAGGTATTACTTTGATAAAGTATACATGGTTTACATGATGTTTGAAAAAATAACAGCTTTCATTATTTGTGTATCCCTTACTAATATTTTTATGCTCAACCCAAGTTTTTTTGAAATGTTTTTCACAGGACTTAATGTGGAATAGGGTCAGGGATTGGAGCAAGGGAAAGTCATTCTATCTAAAACATGGAACTGGACATGTTTCTTTTTAAGAGTTTTTATTTATTGGAAACTGAGACTACTTTGTAATATTTTGAGATGTAACAGTTATGTCCTAATTCTCTAAAACTCTAATCCTAAAACTATCCTGAATGTGAATTATTCATTTAATCCAATATTATGTAAGGTTTAAGTTCGGGGAATTATAGTTTGTATCAGAGGCCAGTTTAGACAACTTTAGGAGTTAGAAAATTAGTAAATTATAAATTAATTTATGGTATGATTGAAATGATATATCATTTAATGATTACCATGTTTCTTGGCCTAAGATATTTCTATGTTAATAATGGTTTTTCATAGAGGCAACATAAAAAATTTTCTGGGATGTCATACAGAGGGAAATGACCATTCAAATCAGTATCCTGAGATGGTCAGAATCAGAACTAAACAGTTTGTTGCAGTGATGGCTCAGTTGTCTCAGGTGAAAAATGTTGGTTGTTTTTATTGATGATATTTTGGTGTTTTATAAAAGTAAAGAGGAGCGTGAAAGTCATTTAAGGGTTATCTTGCAAACCTTAAAAGAAAAGAAATTGAATGTAAAATTCTGCATGTGTGAGTTTTGGTTACAACAAATTTTTTTCCTGGGTCACATTGTTTCAAAAAATGGCATAACTGTTGATCCTGCTAAAACAATAGTTTTTGAAGAATGGCCAAGACCCACAAATGTAACTGAGATCCGTAGTTTCCTTGGTTTGGAAGGTTAATACAGAAGGTTTGTTGAAATGTTATCATGGTTATATAGTCCAATGACTAAGCTAACTCAGAAGGGTGTTATGTTTATCTGGACAAAATAATGTGATGATTGTTTTCAGGAGTTGAAAAAAAGATTGGTGAATGCTCCAGTTTTGGAACTTCCTTCCAGGAATGGTGAGTTTGTTATATATAGTGATTCTTCGTTGAAAGTACTTGGTTGTGTCCTTATGCAGAATGATCAGGTAATTGCTTATGCTTCACGTCAGTTGAAAACTCATGAGGTAAATCAACCTAAACAAGATTTGGAATTAGCTATTGTTGTTTTTTCTTTAAAAATTTGGTGGAATCATTTTTATGGAGTAATGTGTGAAATATTTACTGATCACAAAAGTTTAATGTATATATTCACTCAGAAAGAATTGAACATGAGACATAGGAGATGGCTGGAATTAATCAAGGATTATTATTGTACAATTCATTACCATCTGGGAAAAGCAAATAAAGTGGCTAATGCTATGAGTTGAAAAAGTAATTCTTCATTAACAATGTTGTGTTTGGAACGTGATCCTTTGGTTAAGGATTTTATGAGATTTGGCATGGAAATTGTTGGTGAAAGAAGTTCTTCTGTTTTGTTTCAGGTATCAGTGAGATCATCCCTATCAGAAAGAATTAAGCAAGCACAGAGGGAAGACTGTGAGTCATAGAAAAAGGTAGAGCGGGTTCAGAAGGGTATGTTTCTTGAATTCAACATTGATAAGGATTGTGTTTTTAGGATTGGGAAGAGATTATGTGTGCCTTGTGATTCACAACTGATGAATGAGCTGTAATGTGAGGCTCATAGTTCCCCGTTTTTAGGTTATCCTGGCAGTACAAAGATGTATAGAGATCTGCGGGAGTATTACTGGTGGGATGGAATGAAAAGGGATATTCCTGATTTTACTATGAGGTGTTTGACTTGTCAGTAGGTTAAGGCAGAGCGGCTGTCACCTAAAGGGATGCATCAGCCATTACTAGTGCCAGAGTGGAAATGGGAAAACATATCCATGGACTTTGTTGTGGGATTACTAAGGACATCTCGAGGTAATATTGCAATATGGGTTATTGTTGAACGCTTGACTGAATCTGCTCATTTCCTTGCTATATGAGATACTTTTTCCCTAGATTAACATTCCCATTTGTATCTTAAAGAGATAGTCAGGTTACATGGAGTTCCTCTCTCCATTTTATTTGATCGTGATCCTAAGTTTACTTCTAACTTTTGGAAAGGCCTTCAGAAGTCATTGGGTACTGAATTAAATTTTAGTACAGCTTTTCATACACAATCTGATGGGCAGTCAAAACGAACAACTCAGTCCTTGGAGGATATGCTACGAGCTTGTTCAATGGATTATTAGGGAATTTGGGACCAACATCTTTCTTTGGATGATTTTTCATATAATAACAGTTTTCATTCTAGTATACATATGGCATCGTTTGAGGCATTATATGGGAAGCAGTGTCGAACTCCAGCTTTTTGGGATGAAGTGGGTGAAAGGGAGTTGATGGGACCATAACTGATAGAAGAGTTGGCAAAAAAAGTTCAGTTGATTCAGAAACACATGAAAATAGGTCAGAGTATCCAGAAGAGTTATGCGGATAACAGGTGGAAGGATATATCTTTCGAGGTAGGTGATTATGTTTTTTCAAAGTTTCACCGTGGAAAAGTGTGATGCGATTTGGTAAGAAAGGAAAGCTGAGTCCAAGGTTCATTGAACCATATGAAATTATGGAGAAAGTTGGATCAGTTTCTTACCAAGTGGATTTACCTCTGAGTTTATCTCAGGTACACAATGTTTTTCATGTTTCGATGTTGAGGAAGTATATTCCAGATCCATCTCATGTTTTGAGCCCAGAGGTAGTTCAGTTAGATGAGAATCTATCTTATGAAGAACAACCAGTCCAGATTATTGACCGAAGAGAGCAAGTGTTGCGAAATAAGGTAATCCACCAGTTAAAGGTTTTGTGGAAAAACCATATGGTTGAAGAGGCAACATTGGAATCTGAAAATTCTATGAGGGATAAATACCCCCCACTTATTTTGATAAGTGAATAAAATTGTGAGGACGCAATTCCCAAAAGGGGGGAAGGATGTAACATCCCAGGTAAATAAATAATAACGAATTATAATATTTAGTAATATTTATGAATTAATTATTAATTTTACTTTAAAGGGGTTTCCATGTTCGGTACTGTACCTGATACGCAACAAAGAGTTTCATTGAAATCTTACGTTGCACACTAGTAATAAAATAATATTATTTTGAATCGTCGTTAACACATAGCCATTGTATTGGCGGGAATGGATATAAATAACTAAAATATTATTATATATGTTTTTAAATGTTTTTAAATTTATCCAATAAAATATAAAGGCTTAAAATATGAAAAGAATTTAATTTTATGCTTTTATACCCTAATTTTCACTAAAGGTTCACTTATCGCCTTTTGATGGTGAACCGTCATTAAATATAGTTTTGGACACTTTTATACATTCTATTGGACCAAATAAAACTCTTTTTTAGAATCGGGACATCAAAATTTACTTTGTGTAAATTTTTGGTATTTTTCCGATAAAGTTAATTTTTTTAATGAACAGTGAAAACTACTGTATTCAAAAACTCTTTTTAATCTAATTTATATATATGATTATATTACCATTTGAATTGGTTTTAATGTGTAAATAGAATATATTTTCACCATTTAATCCAATGGTGTACATTGGAATTAATTTCACTTTGAAATTGGACTTAAACTAGTGTCAATCTTTTGATATATATTGTTTCATAAAAACACGCTATTTGTCATGAAAGCAGGAATTAATTATTAAATTATTTAATGTAACTAATATGTTTTGTTTTTTGTAAAATAGACATCATTTTTGAATTCTGAATATCAAATATATATTAGGGTGAATTTATGGTATTTTTCTGAAAAACATCAATTTTTGATGAATAGTGAAACCACTAAGTGGTACATATAAAAATTGATTTTTCATTTAAATGATATTTTACCACTTCTTTGTTTTGAATTTCAAAATTCTGACATACATGGTTTTTATTAATAAGTAAAATGTGGTTCAATGGGATTAAAATAATTTTTTTGTGAATAGTAACTTTTATGTTTTTAATCGCGATTCAGGGTAATTAGTGTTGTCTAAGGTAAAAATAATGTTTTAATAATATTAAATGAACTTGACACAAGTCCTACCCTTATTGGATGTGTCATGTCTGACCAAGAAAATCCATGGGTCAACTTGGGGACCACATGGAGTCACTTTAGTTGGAAAATGGCATTAATATCTTTGTATTTAATGTCAAAATAAAAATGTCACAAACATGAGTTGTTTTACTAAAACAATTTTTACATGGTGTTATACAAGTCAGAGTTTTTACTATAAATATTCCTTGGAAGTCTAAAAATATTTCCTACATCATGATATTTTTTTATAATTTTTATACATTAAATAAATTAAATTATTTATGACACCATGATGATGCAGTGATTACCTCATTATTTAACGATTTTAATAAAACAGAAAGATAATGTAAAATCTAAGACATACACATGTCAAAACCCTATTGGATGGGTGGATTTCTAACCCTTATCACCTTATCCTCGAAAAACATCAATGTGAGACCATTAAAATCCGAAACTCATTCTAAAATAATGGAACATTTCCTTACTTTCCAAGAGTGCCCCTCTCTCCTCTTATAAAAGTCCCCCACCTCTACCACCTTACCCACACTTCCAATGCCTTTGGATCGGCCAAAACCTGCCCATTTTGTCTCTCCACATCAATCTATTACTCCTTGAAGCCTCACTTTAGTAAGAAGCCTTCCCAAGGAAGCCTTTGAGCTCAAATCTAAGATAGTTACCCTATTTTAACGTAATGTCTTCACTTGTGTTCTTTTATTTTATTTAGATTCTACAACCACCTAAAATATTTTTATTCATTTATTTTGTAACAACTCCAGTATCTAAAATATACATGGATGTTTTTATAAGAATAATTTGAGCTACACATACACACATCTACATCTAATTGTTAAAGAACATACTGTTTCTATGGTTGTCGAATTTCTGCCTCACAAAACGATGATTGTTCAATCTTCTTTTAAACACCTTTAATGGTGGAAATTAAGATGTCACTCTATTTATATATGATATATATTATGTTTATGTTTTCCTTATGCTTCTTTATTTTTCATTTGTGGTATACCTTTATGGTTTCCATTGTGGGTAAAAACGATAATTTTATTTTAGGAAGTGCGGACTACTGCCCCCTCAAAGTGATTTGATTCGTTAATGACATATGTGGGATGTATGAAGGATGGATTTAAAGTTATTATATATGATGTTATACTGGAATTATAATATACCTCTATATCATTATTTTTTCTTTCCATTAAAGTATGAGATAGAAATGAAAATAGTGTTCATACGTACGTACGGCTTACCGTCTCCATGAACGGTGCATTTCATTTCTTATCCCCAAATGTAATGTACTATTATAATTAAATATATATAATGGATATATATGATTTATGTTACATATAAATGTTTTATATAATTCTGGAATTAAAATATACATACCTCTCATTTAGTTTTAATTCCATTAATATGACATAGAAATGAAATTACTGTTCATGCGTATGTATGGCTTACCGTCTCCATGAACGGTGAATTTCATTTCTTACCTCTAAATGATTACGTGATATTATAAATACATGTTTATGATAGATATATATGATATATATGATATCCAAATCAGGAATGTCATTCTGGATATAAAGAACCTTTGACCACACAAACAACATGTAATTGTAAGAAGTCCACTTTCGACTTAAGAACCAAATATCGACAAAACAAACATTATTAACTTAATGATTACATAATGTTTATAACATGGAAATAAATGATATAAAATAAATAATAAGCTTGAAAAAGGTTCTTAAGCAAGTATAAATTAACTCATGTTTATTATTCAGGACGTTAAAGAATGATCGAGTCATGTCGGACCCGAGGTAAGGGACTTCGTCTCAATCTCCTTTCATTGAGGCATATTTCGTTTTATACACAACTATATTTTATACGGTGTATAAACCACTTTTACATTTACTTTTATATAAAAGGAATCTTTTTCTACGAAGCGTTTTACTAAACAAAAAAAAGGAATGTTTCTTTTAACGTACGTGGTGACAACGACATTTTCCCGCTGCCGCGAGTATTATTTGGTCTTTGGCTTCCTCAACAAGCCGTAATGTTTTTAATATGAAATAAATACCCTATACTCTTTTATGTATTTTGCTATAGAAAATTAGTTTTATAATGGATTTTTTATCTCAATATATTTATGTGATATATTGTGATCAAAGTGTGGAAATGTTTTCTTTCCATTATATTTGTTTTATGTCTTATGATTTTATAATGGTACTTGGACATTTGATGGGTGGTTACGTGATAAACCATATGACAGGTGGTGCCATGAATACCAGGACGGGTGGTTACGTTATAACCTCCAATTCATTGGGTATGGAAGTCGGCCGTATGGATATTCCATTAAGTATGTATGGAAGTTGGCTGTATGGTTATTCCACTTAACTATGTTTATGTCCCAAGTTACCTTTATATGATATGTGTTCTTTATACAGGTTTTATGGTAATCCTTTGGTAAAAAAAGTGTAAGTAATTATATTTTATTCAGTGAATAGTTTTTAATACTTAATGATGGTAAAGGTATTACTTTGATAAAGTATACATGGTTTACTTGATGTTTGAAAGACTAACGGTTTTCATTCTTTGTGTATCCCTTAATGAGCTTTTTATGCTCACCCCATGTTTTTTTGAAATGTTTTTCATAGGAATTAATGTGGAATAGGGTCAGGGACGAGAGCAAAGGAATGTTATGCTATCAAAAACATGGAACTAGACATGTTTATTTTTAAGAGGTTTTATTTTATGGAAACTTAGTATACTTTGTTATCTTTTGAGATGTAACAGTTATGTCCTAAATCTCTAAAACTCTAAACTTGAAACGATCCTCAATGTGAATTATTCACTTAATTCAATATTAAGTAAGGTTTAAGGCCAGGGCCTTATATATGTGGTATTTTACCATTTTTCACTATTCATATAAAATTCCAGAATTTCAAAAAAAAACCAAAAAATCCCCCCTAAACATTTTTAGACATGTAGAATACCAAAATGGACTCCATTTGTTTGAAAATAACATTCAATGTATTATAAATATAATTTTTAAATAAAAACATACATTATTCAGAAATTAAAAACCTTAATTCTATAACATCTTTTATATCATATAGAAAAAATAACCAAGATTTCCTTATATTAAATCCATAAGAAAATAAAATAATAATATAATTTACTATTCAATAGGTCAATATTAATATTAATACGGTTATGTGACTATTCACCAAAAATCAAATCGATTTCATTAGACTCCAAATAACTTACCGATCACAATGGTATATGACCATTATTAAAAATTCAAAACATATAAGTGAAAAAATTATGTTTAAAGGATAGAGATAAATATGTATTCAAAAAAATGTTTTATGCTTTTAAATTTATTTTAAAAAACATAGGGTGTTACATTATTTGGTTCTTCTAAAAATTGCATCCTCACAATTTTATTTACTTATTAAACAAGTGAGGGTACATCATAGCATTTTCAGACTCTCATAATGCTTCTTTAACAATGTGGTTTATCCACAAAACCTTTATTTGGTGGATTACATTATTCAGTTATACTTGTTTCCATCGATCAAGAATTTGAACTAGTTCTTCTTCCTAAGAAAGGTTCCATTCATGTTGAACTGCTTCTAGGCTCAATACATGAGATGAATCTAGAACATAATTTCTCAACATCGAAACATAAAAAATACTGTATACCAGAGCTAAATTCAGAGGCAAAGCTACTCGGAAGGTGGCTGATCTATCTTTCTCCCAAATTTCGTAAGGTCCAATGATTCATTGACTTATCTTTCATTTATTACCAAAATGTATAACACTTTTCAATGGTGAAATTATAAAAAAAAACTTGATCAAATACCTTAAAAAATTTATTTCCTCCAATTTTATGCATAACCTTTCTACTTACTCTGAGGTATCCTTATCTTTTGTTGGATCATCTTCACTTTCTCAACCACTTCCTCTACTAATTCTAGTCCCATTAACATCCTTTATCTGAATTCATCTGAAAAATATGGAGTTCAACACTGCTTCACATACAATCCCTCAAAAGGTTACATCTGTATAATAGAGTGAAAATATTATTATAAGAAAACTCAACTGAAAAGAGATATTGATCCCAACTTCCCTGATAGTTCATTTAACAGTCTCGAAGCATGTCCTCCAATGTTTGAATAATTAATTATGACTTCCCATCTGA
This sequence comes from Viscum album, assembly GCA_963277665.1. Classification (NCBI taxonomy): domain Eukaryota; kingdom Viridiplantae; phylum Streptophyta; class Magnoliopsida; order Santalales; family Viscaceae; genus Viscum; species Viscum album. The sequence goes on from OY728152.1 coordinate 1,381,434,874, forward strand.
TTAAGGATGAAAAGTTGTACTGAAATTTAATTCAATGACCAACAACTTCTAAAGGCACTTCCAAAATTTATAAGTAAACCTAGGATCCTGGTCAGATACAATGGAAAGTAGATCAGCATGTTACATGAAAATATCATTGAGGTACAGATTAAAAAGGTGATCAAAATTAAATTCATCTCGAATAGAAATAAAATATGAATATTTTTTCAGTCAATCAATATCAACCCACATCACATTGTTACCTCTAGATGTCTTAGGGAGTCCCACCACAAAGTCCTGGATACATTCTAACATTACCACTCTAGCACTGGAAAAGGATGAAGAATCCCCTTTGGTAACTGCCACTCTATATTAACCTATTAACATGTCATACAATTCTTGGTTAAATCAGAAATATGTATTTTCATTCTATTATAAAAATAATACTTTTGACGGTCTATGTACATCTTAGAACATCAAGGATGAAATGAAAAGGGAGAACTATGGTCATCACACAACAAATCTTTCTTCAACTGTGAATCAGAAGGCACACAAAACCTTTTTCAAAATCTTAAAAGAAAATATTTATCATTGTTAAATTCATGAAACATACTCATTTAAACCAATTCTACCACTTTTTGTAGCTCATGGTCTTCCTTTCGTGCTTTTTAAATTTTTTATGATAATGATAATTATGTTGAATCTTAAAAAAAGAGTGGTATTTCCTACACCAACAACTTCCAAGACAAAAATCATCAAATCAATATTCAAGGGATCATTTTCCAAATGTAACATGATTAATGATGTATGATTTTTTCGACTCAAGGAATCATCCACTTTGTTTACTTTTATTAGATGGTAATTAATTGTACAATCATAATATTTTATCAGTTCAATCCATATTCTCTACCACATGTTTTATTCATTTTTAGTGAATACAAAATTAAAACTTTTATGGTTAGTATATATTTTACATTTGGATTTGTATAGATTATTCCTCCTAATTTTCAAAGAAAAAAACTATAGCTATAAATTCCAAATCAGGTGGGCAATAATTTAACAACTGAGGTTTTATTTGTCATGAGAATAAGAAACTACCAGATCATTATGCGTCAAAAAATAACCAAGTTCCTTCAATAAAAAATCATTGTATATTAAAACAACTCACCATTTAAGGAATAAAATTCCAAAACTAGATCATTCATCAATACATTCTTCATTTCCTAAAAAAATCATCACATTCTTCTATCCAAAAACATTTAACCCCTTTTTTCGTTAATATAGTTAGCGGGTTAGATAACCAAGCAATTTGTTTTTCAAACCATTGGTATAAACATACTAACCCAATATAACTATGAATATTTGTATCATTTTTGGGTCTTGTCCATTCAAGAACCAGTTTTTTTTGCAGGATCCACTGTTATTCCATCCTTAATTACAATGTGACCGAGAAAAAAAATAGGTTGCAAACAAAAACAAAAAATACACTTTATGAATTTTCCATACAGTTTATTTTCCTTTAATGTTTGAAAAACAACCCTTATATGTTTTTCATGATCCTCTTTATAATTATAAAATAACTTATTGTCATCAATAAACACAACCACAATCTTATCCATGAACTCATGAAATATTCTATTCATATGATTCTGGAATACAATAGGTGAATTAGTTAACCCAATGAGCATAAAAAATTTCATAATGCCTATATGTAGTACGAAAAGCTGTTTTAGGGATGTTTTCCTCCTTCACCTTTAGTTGATGGTATCCCGATATCAAGAAAATCTTGGAAAGGTATTGATATCCATAGAGGTGATCAAACAAGTCATCAATATCAGGCAAAGCCTACATTTTTTAATAGTGATTTTATATAAATCTCTATAATCAATGAAAAGAATCATGAAACCCTAATTCTTTTTAATGAACAAAACAGGATCACCCCATGGTGAAGTGCTAGGATGATTGACGCCTTTATCAATATAATCCTACAGGTGATTTTCAATTCAATAAGTTCTATTTGAGGCATTCTATATGGGGGTTTTGAAATTGTTCAAGAATAAAAAAACTAAGTCAATTGTGAATTTGACTTCTTGATTAGGTATGGAATTGGGTAGCTCATCAGAAAAAACATCAAGGTATTCACTTACCACTATAACATCATTAATCTGATTAGTTCCCATGATTTCAAAAATAAGAGAATGATTACTTTCATTCCCATATTTTAATTGTTTCATAGTTTATTGATATGTTATCAATTGTATTCTTATGTTCATGAATAAAAAATGAAAGCCTTTCTATAAAAAAACTTCTTTAGACCTACATTCAATCTTAGCATGATTACGAGAAATCAAATCAATTCCTTAAATGAAATAAAAATATACTAAAGAAAGACAACAATGTTTTCATGTAAATTTTGCCCACAGACCAAAATAGATAGATACTTATAATTATGATTCTTTATAATATTTACCCCTGGTGTTTTATGAATAAGTTCTGGTATTATTTTATGAGGTGACATTTCCAATTTACCAGAATATTTCTCAGAAATAAAAGAATGTGTATACCCCAGACCAAACAAAACATTATAAAAACCCGAGTAAACAAAAATGGTACCCGATAAAATATAATTGGATGGCCCGAAATCTGCTAATGTAGTTACGAGGATCTCACTACACCTTATTGATTATACTCTAGATTATTTACATTATTCAGATCTCTCTTTGGGCATTATCATAATGACCCATCTCACTACATTTAAAAAATTTTATAGTTTGGTTATCAGGATTAGTATTAGGATCATTTTCATTTCAATCTCAATCCATATGCCAAATACACCAAATCGAAAACACTTCCCAGTTTCAGTAAGGATTTCCCCATGGTGCTTCATTCCATAATTTTCATAAAATAGAAACCGGATTTTCTTACAATCATGTTACTTTGCCAGATTCTTATCCATAACTTTCTATCTTCACCTCTTCTTCTCCTTGTTTTAAAAATTAATGTTACATAAGAAAACTCCATATCTACCCTCTCAACACATCATACAAGTTTCTCATAACATTTGAATTCATGGGAGGCCAACAACCTTCGATACCATATCCTCAATCCTATGTAAAAGTATTTGTTTTTTCTATCAAGATCCAGAATAAGATTTAGATCATACATCGCCTGTTGGATGAAGTTATATTTCTACACAGCCACTGAATCTTTATCCTTTCTCTTTAACTCAAGGAATTTTTCTCCATCATATGTCGCACCACCTTATGAAAATATTAATCAATTAAAATACTTTTAAATTCATCCCACTCCATGGCATCAATATCCTCTCAATCAATAATATTCATTACCATTGACCACTAGAGATCATTTTCACCTTAAAATGATAAATGGAAAGACTTACATTTTTATTATTTGGACATCTCATAACATCGAATATCATTTCAGGGGAATTAATCCATCCTTTAGGCAATATTGGGTTAGAGGATCCATTGAAAGCATGAGGGTGTGGTCTCATAAATTATTCCAATATTATCATGTTTTTTTGTGGTAACTCAAGTTGTTCTCTTTCATGGATGCCACCACTATTTATTTCCTACATTATCTATTACATTACTATCACAAACTTCTTGTTTCCAATCCGTACCATTCCGAGCAGCAAATTCGAAAGGATGTCATCTTGTCGATGCCTTTTCTCTTCAACTTCCCTATTTATTTTGAAAACATCCATTCTAAACAAACATATATTAGTCAAAGAAATGTGGAAATATTTAAATTCTATAACATTTAAAATTAATTGTAGACTAAAAAACATTTTTGGTATTCAATTTACATTATCATATCACAAAATGTTATCTAAACCATCCTATGATACCAACTATATGGACCTGACCTAATTACATTACATAATCTTGAGTTTAGTTAAGAAATGACACCCTTTATCATTAAAGATATTTTCAATTTTAGATATTTAGAGAACATTGACATAAAAAATCATAACATTACATATTAATACATAGTAGATACCATAAAAACAACATTCATTTCTTCCAAAATATAAAACATTTCAAATAAAACATGATTTATTAGAAAATTATTCTTAAAATTAACTTGAATTCCTTCATTATATTACAAACATTTATAACAACCGAAAATCATTTAAAAACATGGGATGAGCAAAAAAAGATCAGTGAAGGATATAAAAATAAAAAATGTGCAACTCAATCTAAGAATATTGGTAATGTTTGAAATAATTTTCAAAAGACATAATTGTTGCCCATATATACTTACTTTGTGAGACATGATATTTACAAAAGATTATTATAACACATAAGAACATAAATATAACCATAAATTTATCCTTTATAATTACTTACATAATCTTGTAACCCTCTTGGCTAGCTTATAATTTGTAACACTCATGTCTAGCTTAAAATTTCTGTAAACATCCAAGTTACACTTGGAGTAAGCATAAATATGACTGTCAACTTACACATACCTAAAGAATTGGAGGGATATATAAGTTCCACCATTAATCATAATAAAATTACAATAATCATATCATAATCATATAACATGAATTATTTCATAAAAACATTTCTTTTTAATTTTGTAAAACAGAGTTTTAAAATAGGATTTTACAAGAAAAACCCCTTAAAAATCATATAGTTGATGTGAGACTTAATAGAGTGGATGTAATATGTATATACACTATAAATAAGTATAATTAAACATAATATAGTCCTAATTATTCACACAAACAATTTTAATACCACATAAATAATGAATGAGAATGTTAACCCAAAGAATGGAAATCAAGTAATGAATTCCCTAACCTCATGTTTATATTACTTAAAACTCATTTAAAAATCATGTATAATGGTTAAAAGAGTGTTATTAATATCTTATAGAAAAATATTAGTCATTATAATACCATATATGATCATTTTATTACATCATTTCACCCTTTAATTGTAAGTATTTTGTTCTGTGCATTGTTTTTGGTCTGTTCATTACGTGATTTCCTTGATCGATTCATGAAGGGTATTCTTGTTGATTACATGTGAAAAACCAGGATTGGAATGCATTAGAATTTAAATATTTACATAACCAGAAATTATACAATTTATAATATTTAATTCTGACATGGGGATGACTCATAAGTTAAAACATTATTGATATTTGTTTAGGTCATTTTGGCGATCCTTCATTCATAAAGTGCTCATTTTGTTTTATAAATTAATAACATGTGTACAAAATGATTCAAGAACCATATATAAGATATAATACAAAAATTATAATTTGGTTCAACCATAATTTTTTATCATGAACATTCTTGAAGAAACTAAATGAAATTGAAATCACATCATCCATGAAGTCGGTAAATCGACATATCACAAATGGTGTATTAATTTCTTGAATAAGTGGTAGTGGAGAAGAATTATAATGGTGATCCTTCCATAAATATGACGCAATAAAGAATATGAAAGACACTAAATTATTCATTCCATTTTGATAAGTTTAGGTGAGGAATGAATAATAATATAATATAAAATTAAATGAAACGAAAGAAAACAAAAGAAGATGATTACCACTTGATCTCTTCTCCTTGAATGCTTCTTAAGGCCATAGGTTTTGGACTTTTGGTGAGACCAGATGCTCTAGGACTTGGGGAAGAGACTTAGGATGAGTATTGAAAAGAAGATATATAAGGCTCAAGGCTTGAGAGGTGTGGGAGGATGATGAGAATGAGGGTGGTATTTATAGTGCAGGAGAGGAGGTATTTTACATTATTTTAATCATTATTATAATATTTTATCTCAGGACTATGGATAGTCTTAATTCATGTGACCTAAAATGTTAATAATGGCATGTGGGTATGAACGAATTAGTCTTATATCACTTATGATTTCATAAATAGTGTATTTAACTGATAATTTGGATATAGAGTATTTTACCATATTTCACTTTTCATCAAAAATTCATGAATTTCAGAAAAATCCCAAAAATTCTCCCAAAAAATTTATCAATGTTTAGAATTAAAAAATGAACACCATTATTTGAAAATAAATTTATATATTTTATTAATTTAATTTTGAAGTTAAATTATACTTTATTCAAAAATTAACAAATTTAATTGTATATCTACTTTTATATCACATTTGAAAAATTAACCAAGAGGTCATTATCTTATGTCCTTATGAAAATAAAATAATAATACAATTTAATATTCATTAGGGTCATATTACTATTCATATGGGTATATTACTATTCACCCAAAATCAAGTTGGTTCCATTAGACTCCAAATAACTTATTGATCAAAATTGTAGATGAATTTTATTTGGAATTAATAACATTTAAGTTACCTAATTAAGCTTAAAGTATGGTTATAAATATCTACTTAAAAAATGTTTCAAACATTTAAATTTATTTTTAAAAACTGTTTGTGATTCATTTCTATTGGCTCCATTGGATTTTATTATTAGTGAATGATAATAAACATTTTGAGTATGTAATTATTTTATGGTAAATATAGTTTATTGCATTTGGATTTATATATATATATATATTTTAAAAAAATTATATTTAATATACTCATCAACAAGTGACACCAATCTAAATGAATCTGAGATACATTTTTCATTATAAAATTATTAGTTTAAAATGTGACCAAAATCATATATTTATTGAATTTGAGTTTATAAACACAAGTAACCTCATTATTAAATATATTTAGATTGATAAATATTTGAAACTTTTAACACTAGTTGAGTTATAAAATTCAAAAAGTGTAGAAAAATAACTAATGACAATATTATATGATTAAATTTATTTTTTATAATAGTATCATTTTAATATGCTATATTTTTTTATTTCAAGTGAATATATTATTCATTAAATATGATAAAATATATATTTTATATGAATCATACATTAAATCTAATTTAAATATTATCTAATTTTAAATAAAAATAAAAATATCTGAAATTTTTAAAAAAAGTTTTTATAAAAACTACATTTTATTAGATTTTAAATTTCGAATTAAAATCTAAATTCCTAAAAATTAAAATTAAAATTTCGAAAAATGATATTACTTTCTTGATTCCCTATAACCACATTAATCCTAATAATTTATTGGTTTTTAATTTTTCGAAAATATACATTTTTAGGTGAATAATGAAAAATAATTTTTTTAATACTATGATTTTTATAGCACTAGAAGGATATAAGCATGATTAAAAACCCACAAATGTTTTTCATATTTAATATTGAATTTAATAAGTAAAATTATATATTTAAAATATATTTTATAATTTATATTCATTGGATTAACTCTTTAAAATTAGTGTAATAATTTTTAAAAGAATTATTTTCTTTTGGAATTTATATTTTATGTCATTAACATTATTTGTTTCACATTATAGAAATTTATTTTATGATATTTTAATCATGTTTTTTATTCAAATATTTAAATAATTCGAGAAGCTAAATTTTATTTTTAGTTATAAGTAATATGTAACCAGTGATAAAAAATGCTACTGTGGTAAATGTTAATTTTGGAAAAAGTAAAAATTAACGAAAAATGCCTAAAATAAAATAAAAAATATCTAAAAATGATTGGATAAGAAAATTATTCAACCATTATCATCCCATATCTATTAGGGTCTAGCTTTGAGGTCACCATTTGAGAATATTGACTTGTTATTTTAAATAATTACAAAAAAAGATATTTCATCCCGAATAAATTGAGACTTCCATTTCCCCTTTTATATGCTCTCAAAAATTTTATTTCCTCATTAAAATTATACCTTTTAAACTTTTATTATCTATCTATAACATGTTTTGCATTTAATTTATTAATAGATAATCTTTATAACATCCATTTCAAAGTGTAACTCCAAGGTAAAGTTCAAATTCACAATGTCTGTACTAATCAATTATTAATTTTTTGCTATATATTATCCATCCAAATATATTTAAAATGTTTTTATATAAATACATTATTATTATTATTATTATAATGAAATGTTATAATGTTATTAGTATAACAATTTTCTACCATTCCCCTTCCTTAAAAAATGAGATCCGCATTCATGTGTTCATATGGACTATCTCTTCCACAATGAAAAATATTTCATTTTTAATAACCTCCAAACATGGATGGTTATGAAAGGGATTATAATTAATAAGTATTATAATTATTAAAATAATAATATTCTAAAATGATAATATATTTTTACCTTTACGCATTTTTTACAAAAAAAAATTTTGTCAGTGTGTATGTGTGGACTACTGCCTCCAGGGAAAACCATATATCCTTTTGTTCACCATTATAGATAAATGATTATATGAAATTAATTATTTAATTTAGTTTTTTTATTAAATTTGTATTTATATTTTTCTGATTTATTAATTTTTTACACTTTATTAACATGCCAATTTTATTCATAATCAATTATAGAATCAAAAAAGTCATAGTTTTTCAACCGCATGAATCGTGACTAGGATTATCATGAATTAAAATTAAATATATAGAAATATTAATAAATATATGTAATATACCAGAATATCTGTGTAATTTTTTTTATTTATATGGAATTTTTTCGAGAACAGGAACTGAGACGGCTTGCGATTCTAAGGCCCATAGTACCCGGAATGATCTATCAAAAAATGTTAAACATGAAATATCACACATGAGAGGTTTTTTTTGAAAAAGTAGAATAACTCTTTAATGGGTGCAGTAATAGAAATCTGAAGGCACTGTTGCATTCAAAATGACAGGTTTACCCTAAGTGGGACATAAGTTTAGTTGGTGCAGGACTCTAGTGAGAAAACCCAAAAATAGCATAACCATAAATGAAATAAATAGAGAAAATTATTTTATTTTCCAAATGCTTATAACTCACAAATGATGACGAAGATTAAAAATATTAGACCACCGATGAACTTTTGTTTGTACGCTTTCTTTTGGAAAATACTATCATTGGCTGGTGCGAGTCAACAATGGAATTTAGTATTTGGAAATAAATAAAATAATTAAGTAATAATTATTTTTTTGAAAAGTAATTATAACTCCTAAATGGTAACTCAGATTGAAAATCCGAGAGTATCGTTGGAGCTCATGGGGGTGTGTTCCCCTTAGGTGGAGCCTAACCTCGACGGACGCGAGTCAAGGGTGAAAGATAATTTTTAAAATTTTTTTAAGGATCATTAAAATGAACATGAATGTGGGTGTTTCTAACATTGATTGGATTGAAAATAATTATGAACTATTGAACTAGATATGTCAGGATTCACCAATAATGTACATAACATTGAACGGAAAGGGTTGGATGGAAAAGTTAATTATCAGAATTTTCAGAAAATAATAACATAAATTAGAATATATATTTTTTATTTTCTTTCTCACCATTGATCTGTAGAAATCGGTGTAGTCATAGGGTTACATGGTGACAACAAGGCACATTAAATGAGGATCATTAATGGATCATTGTGCAAGCATAATTGCTATGTTGTTTCATTAATGAAACAACGTAATGAGGAAACGTCACAGTGTAACCGAAGCATTGTGAAATGTTTTTTTTATTAAACTAACACATTGGAGAGTTGAAAATTAAACAATGGGAATTATTTTATGAAACTATGACATAATTCATCTCCAATGAAAAACGATTAACAAGGCGACAAACACCAACGATTCAAAGATCGACGATGGCTATGGGGATATCATCCATCGTCAGTAGTGGATCCAACAATCCAAGTATGGGTTTATTTTTGTTACATGTATTCTATGTTCTTCATTTAAAATGATGAACGCGAATCAACCTATGAAAAAGTTGATTTCGTGATCACTCATTCTTGCAGAAGGGTAATTTTTCGTGGTTTTGCTTTAGGACTAAATTATCATTGATTGAACACCATCCCCAAACCTCATACTGTTTTGAAATTCAAATGTGGAAGGTGTGAGCTGACACAAACAAGGCCCGAACCCTTTTGTATGTTTGTTCCTTGTCACAAGATTTCCATGTTTTAGGGAAGGAGGATTTGAGGAAACTGTAGAGAAGGATCCATTCTTGGAAGACTGTAGGTGCAATTAGTGAAAATAACGGGCCACCAGAGTGAGTCATGTGTTCCACCAAAGATCCTACCAGTGCTACAGTACTAGTAGAACCACAATGGAGTTGGTGTTTCATGGATACACTGATAGCAGCGTTAGCATCCTTCCCACATAGAAGAGGCCTCGGCCTCAGGCCGCAGCTTTGACCTGTCCTACAGCTTAGCCACGAGATCCTTACCTAGCCTATAGCCATTTTCGGTCGTGCTTCACAGAGGGGGACGCGGCATCAGCTCCTAATTCTCAACCGAACAACCCTGGATGGATCCTATGTAGGTTGAGCATCTACTGATAGGCCGAGTTCCATCAAGTATGTTGTGATGGATGAGACAGGGTCATAGGGTGACCCGATATGCTGGACCCCCGGACGAGCCATGCCTAGTCCAACGAGGCCCAATGGGCCTGGCCAACATGCCATGATGGACTAGACTGACCCAAAACTAGGCTTGGATAGGTCAAATTATTCAAATATACAATTGAAATTGGGGTTCCTAGTCCGGGTTTAATCGGGTTGGTCTGACCGGGTCAGACCGTGTCTGGACGCAATCGATCCGTGTTTACCAAAAACACCCATAATGTGCGAACCAGGGGTCCAATAGATACATCATCTAAGGAGTTGGGAACCATGTGATGGAGCAGTTCTTCTGAGATAATATTTGGTAGTTTTGGTGGAGGTAGGAATACAACATGTTTGGATCATACTCTAATCTAACTTGGCCCTTTTTAAATAAATGAACATATCTTATAGAATGGGTGTCTGTTCGACACACCGTCTATTACGTTCAGAACCTTGCGATGAGAGGGTCCATTGTGTTACTATGTGTAAGAATTATTTGTGGTTTAGGTATGAAAAATTTCCAGAGGAGTGGATCCTTGGAAAATAAAGCATGCTAAATGCGGGAATCCAGTGGCTGGCTGTGATGTGAAAAATGAAGAGTGACCCTTAATAGATCAGTATAAGTGCGACCCTTCATAGATCATCATAATAGAAACTGTTCAGGGACAAGCATAAGAGAGACCCATCATGTATCATCATATTAGAGACCCTTCATGGATCTGCATTAGAGTGACCCTTCGTGGATCTGCATAAGAGTGACCATTCGTGGATCAGTAGTAGCGCAACCCATCATGGATCAGACGTAGTACGACCCATCATGAATCAACAGAAGAGCAACCCCTTTTGGATCAGAAGTAGAGAAACCCTTCATGGGTCAGTAAATGATCCTCTCAAAAGGATAATATGATCTATTTTTTCAACTAATCATCTTTACTTCTATAATTAAGTTATACTTGGTGTGTGATGTGTCATTTTCTTTTTTCTATAAATTGAGATCTTACTTTGTGGTATTCTTCCATTTCGGATTTCTAGGAGACCCAAGTTGGTCTCAGGGTCCCTATTATGTATTATTATACTCACCCCTACACGAGCTTCCCCCACACCAGTTGTGTCTTGAGCAGAAAATGAACTACATTGACTAAGACCTTGCATAGTAAGGTCTAGATGATACTTAGAGGCAGATCAATAGACATGGTGTGTTGTAGTGACATCTGATAGTGAGATGTACCTAACCATTAGGTAGGATCCTTAGTAGAAGAACTGTGGAGCTTTAACTTCTTCTTTTTTACATTCCTTTCAGTTGGGCTTGTATTATGGCCCCATTTTACTTTTGGTTTACATATTTTACTCTCAATGGTTGTATATTGTGGTGGTTGAACTACATTATTCCCTTTTTTTGTTTGATTTATACAGTATTAGTTGAATGTTTTTGTATGGGATTAAAGGAAATGCCTTCACTTTTTGGAATATTCCTTTCCAGTGCTAGTCACCAGCCCCTGGCCTATGGAAGTCAGGCTTGGGGTAGCCACGACAGGGGACCCATGGGATGGGTCATGAAAAGTGTTATCATAATGTGGTGAATTCTACCAGAATAACTAAGAATCTATTTTTTGATAGGGGAAATAATTTTATGTTTCTTGAGATCATATTTTATTCCAAGGAGTCCTGCGTTGGTGTGGCAGCCGGCATATCCATTCACCCGGACCTTGAAATCTATTTTCTGAAATGATACATGAAAAAATTATTTGTGTGTGTTTTGGAAATGGTTTTCTCTTGATATCTTTTGAGTCAGCTCAGCAGGTATAACTTATTAACTGGGGTTCATCTTGATTCTCATTCAAGATGCCTCCACATAGAGAGATAGCCAGGATTCCATTCCATGATACTATGGATGGTCCACAAAGTGATGAGGCTTCATTACAAAAACCCTTTCTCAAGATGGTAACTTATGGATGTGTCCTGGTGATACCACATGTTGTTGGTCAGTAGTTACTAATGGTGCTACTGGTATAGGTAACATGTAGGCTCAATAACATACATGAGTTTCAGCGATAGAGAACCCTCGGGTTCCGAAGTGAGCCCAACTCATAGGTGGTTGAGGACTGTCATTATGTGGTGACTAAATTACCATTTAGTTAGGATTCCATTATGTCTAATAGAAGTCCTGGTAGTGGGCCCTCTACGTGGCTTAGCTGGGAGATTACAGGGTTTAGATTACTCGATTATATGATAATGCGACTTTATTTGTGGACAGAGCATGAGAACCTTTCTTAGATAAACGGTTCTTTCCCTAAAAAATAAAGGGTATGTTTACCCAATAGATTCTATAGGATGACATGTCAGTATATGAGTATTCATCAAGGCATGCCAAATTTTCAAGGTACTCGATGAATACGATATGACCAGTGCTTTAGGGCCTGGACCTCCGAGCAAGGTATGTTTTGGGACATCATATCTAGATCTATTCCTTTATGCATTAATACTTATTCTAGGGTTATATAGAGAAATTTGTGCCTTCAGGTCCTTTGGCTAAGAAGATACAACCATTAGATGTCAGTAGTGGTAAAGTAAGCACCCGACATCACTCTCAGAAACCTGGATGTGTGAGACATTCCGAGAATAGGTTCCACGGAAGAGGGTCTACAAATCAAGGATCATATGGTGAGTCCAATTATACTAGAAAGAGTTAATTATTTTCAAAAGATGGTATGTGATATCTCTTAATAGATTTTCCATCCAGTCATGTTAATAGTGAAATAGTGGATGGTCTATCGGGGTAGAGGAAGTGACAGGAATGGATGAATCTGTAGGGTGGTACATGTGCAAGATGAGCTAGAAGAGCTGCAGATGGTGCTTTACATTTCATCATGTTACAACCACCACCCCCAATGTGTTCCACATCTGGATTAGGGATATGGAATAAAGGGTAAGGGAGTAGATACATGCAGTCAAAGAGTATGACCTGAGGGCTCCAACAATGATTCTACGTATGGTGTGTGTCTACTAATAGCTACTGTATTAATAGACATAAGTGCTAATCATTCCTTCTTTTCACATATCTTGTTCAAGGCCTAGAGTATTCAGTTAAATTTTTGGCTTGATCCTTACATCTAGAGATACATATGGGATGATAATTGATAGTATCACATATTCTAATGGTGTGATCCGACCCTTGAGGTGAAATTTTTTGTTGTAACCTCTTAGTGGGAGTTTCAAGGCCTTGCGACATTAGTTTGGGTATGCGCTGGTCATCAAAAATTCATGCTCATATTGAATTTTTTAGGAAAAAGGATATGGTATATCCACAAAATTAGAATTGTGCTTTCCATGGTCAATTAAAATGAAAACCCAAGAAGTATGAGATAAACTCATGGATAGGTGGGTGTATCTGATCAAACTTGAGTTGGCCATTCTTTATCATGTGGAAGTAGATGTTCTGAGTTTTCAGTTCCCAAAAATAGAGTCATAGTGTATTAATGTCATATCAAAACCTATTTCCAGAATTCCCTCCCTATAGGGTGGAGTGACTTATATATCATTATACACCCCGATATGGCATCGATATCAGCATTAGTATATCAAAGGGATTTTCTAGATCTTCAAAAATAGGGGCATAGGTGGGGACATATAGAGGAAGGTCTTAGTAAGACCCAGTGTACATGGTTATGTGTGGATTTTTGGAACTTTAACTTTGTGCCCATGGAGAATTAGTAACCACAACCAATCGGTAGATGGTAACATCAATCACTTAAAAGGGGCAGCCTTTCCCGTGGATGGAATGGTGCCCATAGGCTTTTCAACAGTTGATACAACAATGATGGTTGGAGTTCATCTAGGATTATCACTATGAGATATTCTATACTCCTAGGAAGGGGAATATGGTGTTAGGCATGATCAATAGGAGGTCTGATTTATAGCAGCTGAGGGAGGAAATGGAGCAGCTAGCTGTGATGTAGATATCCTTCATGGATGGTGATAGAGCATCTTACCTTCAGTCAATGACTATGACTCCCCTACCCTTACAGCGAGTTAGGTATGAATAGTTGTGGATGTTGATTACAAGGCCCAACGTGCTCAGTTATCTTTAGTAGAAGCTCAAGATGTATTTTCCATAGGTGGAGAGAATGTCATCCTTTTCAGTGGAAACACCGTAGTACCTGTGAAGTTATGGGAGGAGGTGTTGAGGGAGTTCCATACATCCACTTTGGTGGTAAATCTTGGTGTGGCAAAGACATACCAGGACCTATGATGCCTGTACTATTGGACATGGATGAAAAGAGTAGTGGAAGAGTTCATTTCATGATGACTCACTTGTCAGTAAGTGATCACCGAGCATCAGGTCCTAGTAGGCATGGAACAACTACATGAGGTACTAGAATTGAAGTAGGATGGAATCTCCTTGGACATTGTGTTGGGGTTACCATGCACCTCCAGGGGGAACGATTCTATCTGGGTGATCGTTGGCCGACTCACCATGTCAGCTCACTTCCTAGCCCCCCATGAGTAGGTATTGTTAGAGGGCTTGGGACGATTCTACATCCAGGAGATAGTGTGACTTCACGTGGTGCCTTAGACGGTCATCTTAGACCATGATAAAAGTTTTACATCACAATTTTTGAAGGTATTACAGGAGGAATTCGGGACTAAAATACACTTCATTATTGCTTTTCACCCACAGACGGATGGACAGAAAAAGCAGACAATATATACCTTTGAGGAGATGCTTTGTTCTTCCATCCTTAATTTTGGTTGCATTTGGGAGGACCCCCTACCACTGGTGGAGTTTTTATACAACAACAGTTATCACTCCACCATTTTCATGACACTTTTTGATGCCTTGTACGTGTATCCTTGTAGATCACCTCTATATTGTACCGACCCAGTGGAGTAAGCACTCAAAGGTCCAATGTTGGTACATGATACCACTGAGAAGGTACAGATCATCAAGGATTAGATGAAGAATACCGAGAGCTGGAAGAATTAGTACATTAACAGGAGATAGATACCCATGGAATTTAGGGAGGGAGTCCATGTCTTCCTTTGGGTCTCACCCAAATGGGAATTGTGGTGTTTTGGACATGGCGGAAAGTTATCTCTAATGTTTTTCAGACCTTTTCAGATTCTCGGTACAGTTAGATAGGTGAAATATCGCCTACCTCTTCCCCCACAGATGCACCTAGTGCAAAATGGATTTCCATGTGTCATAGTTGAGGAGGTATGTGCGTGATCCATCACACATCATCGACTAGGGTGAGCTGGAAATTGACTATGGGGCGATGTTTATAGAGTTCCCGATGGATATAGTGGATCAATATGATTAGGTCATTCGTGGATGGTTGATTCCTCAAGTATTCATTCATAGACATCACAGGAACCTCCAAGAGAGCAGATGGGAGCGTAAGGCTCATATTCTTTCTTAGTACCCCCATTTGTTTGATATTCCTTTGTTTTGTCTTTAGGGGATGTAAATCACTATGGTATAAAGCATGTAATGTCCCATATTTTTTGTGTAATTTTTTTATTTATATGGAATTATTTGGAGACCAGGAACTGAGATGAAGGGAGATTCTGAGGCATGGAGTTCCCATAATGATCCGTCGAAAAATGTTAAGCTTTAAATAACACATGTAAGTAGGTTTTCTTGAAAAAGTGGAATAACGCTAAAATGGGTATTCAAATCAGAAATCTAAGGGAACTATTGCATTCAGGGTGATAAGATTACCCTAGGAACAACTTATGTTTAGACAACGTAGGCATCGAGTGAGAAAACCTAAAAATGGTGTAAATATAAATAAAATAATATTTTTTTTTATTTTACTAATACCTATAACTCATGAACAATGACATGAATTATAAATATAAGACCACCACTAAAATCATGATGGTATATTTTTACTACACAGATCATAACACTGGATGGCCCATGCCAACTGTGGAAGTTAGTTTCTTCCCGTAAATAAAATATCTAAGTAACAATTAGTCTATTGTCAAATCCCTATAACTCCTAAACAGTTACTCGGATTGGTAATACAAGAGTATCATTGAGCCTGTGGGGGTGTGTTCCCATTAGGAGAAGCCTAAACTCAACCGGTTCTAGTCAAGGGTGAATGTCAATTTTTTAAATTTTTTGATGGTTTCTTTAAATAAATGTTCGAGTATGTTTTTATAACATTTGAAGTGGTGATTGGATTAAAAATATAATAGTATGGTTGAACTCGAAACACCATGAATTAACTAAAATTTTCATAACATAGACTAGCAAGGGTAGGACCGGAAAGTTATTTTTCGTACATTTCTGAAAAAAATAAAATAACATAGAAAATGTTATTTTATTTTATTTCGCACCGTTGAGCAGTGGAAGTGGAACTGCAATATGGAAATGAGGCAATGACAAGACACTTTAAATGTGGATCATTAATGGCCTGTCATGCAAACATAACTACTACTCTATTTCATAAATGAAATAGTGAAATGATGCAACATCATCACATAAAATTAATGATATGACATGTTTCTTTTTGTTAAATAAACTCCTTGGATTGTTGAGAATTAAACCTTGGGGATTCACTAACTAACCTATGGTGGAATTCCTCTCAAATAAAGAATAACAAAGGAGACGATAAATTCCAATGTTTCATGGATCGACAATGATGACATAGATCTTATCCATCATCAGTTGCGGATCCATCAATCTATGTTGGGGTTGTTTTTTATTAAATGATTTCCTCGTTCATCATTCTAAATGATGAATGCCGGTCGAACCTCAAACAAGTTGATCCATAGATCACTCATTCTCACGAGAGGGTATTTTTTGGGTGGTTTTACTTGGGATTGATTTATAATAGATTAAAAAACATCCCTAAACCCCCTACACTATTGTGAGATTCTAATGAGCATGGTGTATACTGACAGGAACAGTGCTAGAGCCCATTGGTTTGCATGTTCTTTATGACCATATTTCCATGTTAGTGGAAAGGAATATTCGAGACTACTGAATGGAAGGAAGAATTATAGGAAGCCCATAGGCACAAGTGGCATGAAGAATAGACCACCTGAGTGTGTTCGGTAGTCCTTCAATGATCCTGGAGTCACGATGGCACTGGCGTCATCGACAATTATATCAGTTTCTATCCCACATGGAGGAAGCTGCGACCTTGGGTCGCGTCATTGACTGGTCCTATAGTTTAGCCGCGGGATCCTTACCTAGAGGCCGACCATTACTAGACATGATTCACGAATGGGGGATGATGTGGTGGTTGTCACGTCTAGGGTGAACAGTCGTATCCCGCTCTGATGCGGGATGGGTCGTGCCCACACTGGTGGGTCGGACCAACACCTTCAGGTTGGGTTGGCCTGGACCATCAGCCAAGCCAGGCTAGGTCTTGCGAGGTCCATTGGGCGTGACCAACTGGCCCGACTAGACCACAAGGACACAGAAACAGGCTGGGTCATTTCAAGTTGGTCAAATCCATAGGGGCTTGTGGGGCCCCAAGGTCGGGTTGGTCTGGTCGATCCATGCCTACACACAACCGACCCCTGTTTACAAAAACACCAATAACATATGATACAAGGGCCCAATTGACCCACCGTCTAGAGTGTGGGGACCCAAGTGTTGGGGAAGTCCTTCTATGATTTTCTACGTGAGTTTTGGAGGAGGTTGGTGTATGACTTCGTTGGATCAGACTCAAATTCAATGGGGCCCTTTTTACAAAAAATGCCTATATCTTACAGATCGGGAATCTATTCGACGTGTCTTCTATTGTGTTTTTACCCTTTCAATGAAGTAGTCCATTAGGTTACACTAAGTGGGACATCATTATGGTTAAGGTACGACCAATGGTTGGAGGAAAATATCATCTGGAAACCTAGTGTGATAAGTATAGAAATACAATGGCTAGCTATGATGCGATAAATGAAGAGAGAACTTTCATGGATCAGCATAATAGTGACTCTTCTTGGATCAAAATAATACCAAACCTTCATGGATCAGTATAAGAGAGACCCTTCATGGATCAGCATAATAGTGAGCCTTCGTGGATCACCATAATATCACCACTTCATGGATCATCATAAGAGAGACCCTTCGTGGATCATTATAAGAGTGACTCTTAATGGATCATCCTAATAGTGACCCTTCGTCGATCAGAAGTATTTTGACCCATTTTAGATAAATTGTATAGCAACCTGTCATGGATCAGCAGTAGAGCAACCCTTTCATGGATCAGCAGCAGAGCAACCCTTCGTGGATCAGTTGTAGAGAAACCCTTTTTGGATTAGTATCAAAAATACCCTTTGTGGATCAGAAATAGAGCCTCCCAACAGAATAATATGATCTATCATTACAAATAATCATCTTTACTTCTGTACATAAGTTATACATGCTGTGAGGTATGTCTTTTTCTTTGCGATTTACATTGAGATCTTATTTAGTGGTATTCTATTTTGTGGATTTCTACGAGATCTGAGTTGGTCTCGGGGTCTTTAATAAGTATTGTTATACTCTCTTATGCATGAGTTTAACGCACTCCTGTTGTGTCTTGTACAGACAACATACATCTTTGACTGGGACTTCGGGAATCCAGGGCTAGACTGTGCTCAATAGCAGATTGATATACATGGTGTGTTGTAATGACATCTGATAGTGAGTCATACCTACCATTTATGCAGGATCCTTAGAAGATGACCTAAGAAGCTTTTACATCGCTTTATGTACTTTCTTTTTCGCTGCTATTGTATTCTAGCCCAGTTTTCTTTTAATTTACACATTTTACTCTTAGTGGTGGTACATTGTGGGGGTTGTAATACTTTATTTCCTTCATGGTTTCCTTTTTGCAGTATGCCCTGTGTGTGTGTACATGTTTAAAGTTAATGCCTTCCCCTTGTTGGGATATGACTTTCTCGTGCAAGTCACTAGCCCCTGGCCTAAGGAGGAATTGGGGTAATTATGGAATAGGCCTTGGGGGAAGGGTATTAAAAACATATATTAAATTAACTTTTATAATTATGAAATGATATAAATTGAATCAATTAATGGGGCTCAACATCGACATAGTATATTTTTTATTAAACAATATAAATTTATAACATCTGTTGATGAAAATAAACAATAAAATGAATAATAAATTATCATTATTAACATGTATATAAATAAATAGATATGAAATTGGTTCTAAAATAGATTATTAGTATGGTTATTTTTGTTCACATAACACCATAAAATTTGAAATGAATAAAATTTTACTTGACAACGTATGTGAGAAACTACACCAATCTTAAATAACCCTTGAAAATAATTTCATTTAATTCAATCTATTTGATAACTTTTAGAACATGAAATCTCATGCCTAAACAAATTATAATGTTGTATACTAATATAAAAAATATATTAAACTTAGTGGGAATGAATATTAATAAATAAATTTTTAGAAATATGGGTATGTGTTGATTAGAAATAAAATAATAATCATTAAATATAAAAGAAATGATTTATGAAAAAATTCTTTTTCAAAAAATGGTTCAGTAATTACATTCATGCATAATTAAAATAAATTTTTAAAACCATTAGAAACATTATTTTAGAAAATAAAGTTGATTTTTTAAATCTTCAAATCAATATTATATTAGGGTTATTTTTTTGGTATTTTTATGAAAAGATCAACTTTTCAATTTGTATAAAAATAAAAAAATTTATTTAAAATAAATCTTTTAAATAAATTAAAAATTATAATTATATATTTAATTTGTTTTAATTTAAATTAAATTATATTATATTGAAACTTTTCTATTTAATTCATTGCAATTTCCCTTTAGAAGGACTCTTTTTCTTCGCATCAACGAGAATTATTTTAAATTGGATTCTGGAACTTGGGTTAATTAAATTTGGGAAAATATATTCCATATTTAAAATAATAATTATATATATTATTTAACAAGGTAAAATTAAATTTTTACCATTATCAATAGTAAAATAAGTAAAAAAATATTTATCGCGATTAAGCTATAAAATGGTTTACCGAGAGTTTAACATAAAATATATGTTTTAAAATGATCTAAAACTTTTCCATCACCAATTTTATGAAAATATTTCGACATTATCACCTTTTAGGTTCTATAATAAAATATTTTGGAGGGTTTTGGAATGATAAAAATGTCTATTTAATTGAATGTTTTCAAAGGTTCTTTGTGTCTCCTCTCCCACACTTATAAAAGGCCACCACCTCTCCTCCCATATTTACACATCCAAATCCATTCGTATCAAAAATAACCATATAAAACACTTATTTAATTCCTTTTGAATATCCTTGATCATTTTTTTATTGTAAATCGATCATAGGAAGGATTTGTGTGTAATCATAAAGTGTTCATCAAATAAGAGGAATCATTCCTAAATTATCCATTTTATTTCATTTCTTCTCCAATCCCCTTCAAATAAAATTCAACCATGATTATTTAATAACAATAGTGTTTAAAATATAATTATTTGGTTTTCTATTAATATTTTAACTTATATCCATCTCTAATTATATCAACTGAGATATGAAACTACAGATTGTGTGTACTCTGGACTACCTCCTCATGAACAAATGTATTTCATTTTCCACCACCACCTTTAAATAATTGTAATAAATATGGATCTAATAGATATATATAAATATATATAATATTTTCCACATATTTATACTTATATAATTATAATATTACGTATACCATCTAAATATCCATGTTGTTTGAAATATGATAATGTCCATCCTATGTACGGTAGACTACTGCCACACAAAGCAATTTGATTCTTTTTTTTACTTTACAGGGATCTTAATAACAATTACTTTAAAATTAATATATGTGAAATATATATATATATATATGACATTATATAGATTATTCACAATTAATGTAACACTCAATTCCTTACCATTTCAATCATTAAGGGAATTATATCGTCACTTCTGCATACGTACGACCTACCATCCTCACGAATAAATGAGATTCATTTCCAATATAGAAAATTAAATAATGTTTATATATTTTTTCAAAATTAAATAAAATTATATTTATAAAATTAATATTATTATATTTATTATGGAACTTTATAATATCCATTGAACATGAACTTTCATGACAAAACATTCATGAGAAAATTAGAAAACCAATACTAGAGTCACTGAAAATAATGAAATATTATTAACAAATGGGTGGTAAATATAATTAGGGGATCATATATCATATTAAAAATATAGATATTGTTCTCTTTTAAATTAATAATATTCATGAAACATTAATAACGATGTTTAATTCATGTACAAAAAAACTATGAGATAAGGGACATTGTCTCAATTTCCCTACAGTGAGGCTTATTATAATGTTAGGAAAATATTTTCATAATTATTGAGAATATATTTCATATTAATAGGTAATATCATTATTAATTAATAATTCATGGTATATTATGTTTCACATTTACTTATTTTACGGATGGTGACTTGAATTAAAAGTTAAAAGGTTATAATGAATTTCTTGACTCAGTTCGTTTTCATTGGGTTATATTATTTATTCATTGTATTTGATAATATCACAATATGTTTTAACTATCCATTAAATTTATTTTGTTTTATATACACTATTATTATGTGTATTTACATTTCATAAACATAATCAATTCATTGGTTAATTATAAAATAAATGTTATAAATTTTTATGGTTTATTTAATAAGTGTACTTTAATCGAGATTATGTATACTTGAATATATATTTAAAAAAAATTCATTGAAAAATAAACCCATTTAATTTTATTATAATCTGTTTATTCGTGTATTTTTCATGAAATTTTACCATTTTATACTCTACTCTAAATAAAATTATTGAATTTTTTTAATAACTTTGGTCTTAATTTATCTCTTTAGTACGAAGTCTTTTTAATTGTTGAAAAAATATATTTAGAAAATAATTAATTTTTTATCATTCTCCAATGGATTTAATGTAACACCCTGAGAATTTTTGAATTATCCTTTTGAATTAATTTAATCTTTTTGATATTATTAATTTCATGAAAAAATAAAAGTAGATTATTTTATAATAAAGCACTATGATTGGATTACGTTATATAAAACATGATGTTGATATTTCACTATCAACAATATTAATTTTATCTTTCTTTACATGAAAAACTAGGTTTAGATTGCGTTTGATGAATTAATTACTATCCCCGATGGATTGCATAAAAGACTTGATCGATTTTTACAGAAAACTAAAATATTACTAAAATATAATGAATAGTATTAATAAATTTATAAAAATACATGGTTTAAATAAATATAGGATGAATTATTATGTTACCAATTAATTATAAATGAATATGAAAATCATTTTAATATAAATGTAAATATTATTCTTTTTGGGGTAACAATGCTACTTTACCCTAATAAATTTAATAAAATAAGAATAGTGAGTGATATTAATGTGAAATTTATTTTATATATTCAATCAAATATTTTTTTATTCATAAAATAGATTTCATAGACATTGGATAAGAGCAAACACAATTTTATTCATGAAAACATATATTTTTTTGTAATTGGGAACCCATTTTAAATCAAAATTTTGGAATTTTTATATATTTAATATTTTAAAATTAAATTCATATTTGAAATCAAAACATAAAAATAGGTTATGATAAAATTTTAGTATTTTTATATATGTTTTTTTAATAAATAGTTTAAAATACTGAATTTCAATTCAAAATTGATTTTCATTATATCATTTCAAAGGATTACTTGTATTTAAAATTATATTAATAGTTTATTTAGATAATATTAGTATCAGTTATTCCAAGTTATTTCACTGGAACAAATTTCAAATTAATATTTTACATAAAAACTTTTTAATCATTTGATCTTTTTTACTTTAAAAACGTTAAGTGTCATCCCTTCATTAATTTTAAATTAATTTCTATCTCTTATGTCATTAGAATTGGGAAAATGGATTCCATATGCGTAATAAGAATAATTTATAATTTATAATAATGTAAAATTATTTTTTTACCAAAAATATTAATGAATTTAATTAAACTAAATTGCACCGAATAAGGAAAATTGAAGCTTAATAAAGGTCCAATCCTAAAAATTAAAACCCAAAATAACCTATACACTTGTCCAAGACCCATTAGATGTCCATATATCAACCCTATCCTAACTATTATCTAATTAGGTATATTATGATATTATATTTAATCATGAAAAATTTTGGTGTAATTCTCTCTTCAAATATTTAGAAGAGTTCCACTCCTCTACTACAGAAGGCCTTGTCTCCTCCGACTACCACAAACCTATCAAACCATGTTGGTTCAACCATTATATTTCAAAAACACACCTAAAAATCCATCCATTCCTCCTTGAAGCCTATATTTAGGAATAAATATTTCCATGAAATCCCTTTTGTGCAAACAAAAAGGAGTTATAGGAATAAGAGGTTACATTCTTCTTTGAGTTCTTTTTTTATTTAAATTATCCACCAAATAAACTCTTATTATTCCATGATTGTATAAAAATTACAGTATCATAGAAATACTATGATGTTTTTATGATATGGTTTTGACCTAAACTTATGCACACATCCATTTAATGGGTAATGAATATACTCTTTTTGTGTATAGTGAACTACCGCCTAACAAAACAATGATTGTTCATTTTTTATTTTACCACCTCTTATGGTGGAAATTATGATGGTAAATCTATATATATACATATATGTTATAAATTACATTTATAATTACTTTAATAATATTTATTTCTTTTAAAAAATATATATATATATATATATATTCTTTCCATTTTGTTTAAATATGATAATTTAATTTGAGGAGTTGTGGACTACCACCCCCTCAAAGGAATGTGATTCATTCAAATACTACATAGAATGTATTAAATATGAGTGTAGTGAACTTATATTGTATATATGATATAATAATTCTACCAAAAATATTATATATATATATATATATACATATATTTCTTTTACCTTCTTTCCATCAATACAACTATTAAATAGAAACATTGTTTAGGCATTTTACGACATATCGTCTCCATGAACAGTGTTTCAAATTTCATTCAAATATATTATATAGATTATTTTAATACAAACATATTTAATATAAATGACATTTATACCACGTTTTAATTTTTTGAAATCGTGATATATGTATAAAGACAAAATATATAACAAATTGAGACAGTTGTAAAGAATAAGGTAGATATTACCTGAAGTGAAACCATAATAATGAATTGCTAACAGACAGGTAATATAAATCCATAATAAATTGATATATGTAATAATATGTAATAATATTTATTTTTTTATAGATGTATAATAAATTAATATGTATTATACAAGTGCTTTTTATGAGTACGACAAGAGTCATGTCACGGGGGAAGGGAATTTCATCTAACTTTTTATTTTCATGAGATTAATACTTTATCTACCACCCATTCCTTTTATGTCATATGCATACATCCCATTTATGCATTATATTATTATTATAAATAAAATTATAGGTATTTAAATATAAATTTTATTATCTTTCTATAATGGTATTTATGGTTTTAAAGGCACCAAATTGGTAACATAATTGATTCTCAGTTTTTCGTCTTTGAGAGTCATGCAATTTTATGCACCCATATTTTTCCATGAGGTGTATATAATACCTTTGAGATATTATATCATAAATATCCTTTTTTTCATGATATTTTATGCTTCAAGTACTTTAATTTCCTTAATATTTTATTATAGTTAAAATTTACGAAGTGGTAGTAGTTTATGGAAACACATTCATTGTTTGTTGATATTGTTTACAACAATGCTTCCTTTGATTAAATATTTTGATCCATCGCTCAGGAAAATTCATGAATTTTTTTATCCTCTAATTATTCATGATTTATTCATGTATTTTTACCAATTTTATATTCATTGTTACATAATATAGCTAAGAAAGTGTTTCATAGGAATCTCAAAAATTCCACATCTTTGGTCGGAAACCATTGTTATTTTAAAACCATGTTTTATAAAAAGGGTTTTCAAGAATATTCTGCTATTATCTAGTAATATTTAAATGAAATTATTTCTTTTTTTATATATTACCAATTTTATCAATGGAATATTATTTTATTTTTATGAATGAGGAATTATTATAACCTTTTACCATACAAAATGAATGTTCTTATTACCACATATATCATGTACATATTTACCTACTATCATATCTAGGAAGATTTCATTGCATGTTTAAATGGTTAATTTTTAGGATAATGTTTCTAAATTTTTTTCAATGATTTTTTTTTTCAAAATGTTTTCATGATTTCATTATATGTACTAAAATAATTATTATAGGAAATTTTTTTTCAGAAGGGGATTGAGATTCTTTTATTAGTTTTTAGGAAAATTTGTTGTCATAATGTTTTCATGTGTAATTTCTAAATTTTAAAAAAATTATTTTTAAGAATTTTATTCAGACTTATTTTATAATATTTAATGGAAATTAGGTCTCAAAATAATTTTATGCCTCATTTATTTTTTTGAAAATTATTTTCAATGAAATGGTTTCCAAAACGTTTTCAAGATCAGTTTATTTGTTTTTAAGGAAAATATTTTTCAAAACATCTTCAATACCTCTATATATGTTTTCAATTAAAATAGTTTGTAAATGGTTTTCAAATATTTATTGGTAATATTTCATGTTTATTTTTAAGAAAATGGTTTTAAAAAGGTTATTATGTTTTAAGGAGCCTTTTTAATGAAGAAAGGTTATTTTCCTAAATAAATGTTTTCAAAATATATTCCAAATTAATTTTACATATATTATTATATCTATTTATGTTACTTGGTACATTATAGGAAATGATACAAAGTTTCTATTCATATTATTTATTTAATGGTTTATGTTTTCATGAAATTATTTTCATGACACCTATTTCATTAACAAGAGTTATATTCTTTTGAAACCCACTTCCTTTCATTGGTTATGAATTAAGGATTATGAAACAAAATATTTTTCCATAGGATATGATATGATTACATGTTTATGATACCCATTTAATTTAATGGGTTATGATATGATTTTTATGTGTTTGTGAAACATGTATGTATGATTTCATTATGAGATGGGTGAGATCTATATCTCTATTAAATACATTAGGTAAATATTTGTATCTCATGATATAAATATGGATTTAATGATAAATTAACTTGGTTTTATATTGTAGGGAAAGAATGAGGAGTGAACTCAGTTAAGTAATACATGGATAGAATGGGGTGTGGTCATTGTTTAATAAAGTTCTTTTTCCACTTACATTGACATGGAAGTGATTCCTTGACTACTATAGATATAATTATATATTTTTATATTTATTCCACTATTCCATATATTATTTTTA
This sequence comes from Viscum album, assembly GCA_963277665.1. Classification (NCBI taxonomy): domain Eukaryota; kingdom Viridiplantae; phylum Streptophyta; class Magnoliopsida; order Santalales; family Viscaceae; genus Viscum; species Viscum album. Next base: position 1,381,461,723 of record OY728152.1, read on the forward strand.
TTATATTGATGCATGGGTTATACTCTTTTTTTCTTTTGATTCATATCGTATGAACTACCATGTTGTATTCCATGATTCATTTATATGATCATTGATATGTAGGGTATGATCTTCTATTTTCACGATTATGTCCTTATACCCTAATTCTAAAATTTAGCCTTTCATGTATCCCTTATTTAACCTTACTAAGCATATTATATCACACCTTTTTATGTTTCCTTCCCCATGTTATAATGATATATTTATTGGATGATATATCTAAGAGCAACGATAGTCAAGGAGAACCTAGTGTGAGATAATGTTTTTTGCACATATACCAATGTTTACGTTTCCATGTTTCTAAAGGAACTAATCAAATATAGTCTTTAAGAATATATTTCTATAATATTTTATGAATTCTACAAATGTAAAGTAATATTAATGAATAAAAGGTAGTGTTGTTATATTTTTTATCAGAATGATGTTTTAGTCTACATTTAGAAAATTGGATGAGAAAACATTAGTGATATCCTAAGGTATATTTATAAGGTTATTTATAAGGATGTCTATAAAGATAAGTATAAGGGTGACTCAACATTTATGAAAATATTGTAGAATTTTGGTAAATTATAGTGTGAACAAATTTATAGAAATTCATCATTGTCTTAATACTACAAGAGGATGTTTCTCTAGAAAAAATTTACCTAGGTAAGAACTCCAACATGATGATCCAATCCTGACTCAGGATAATCTGGTACATGAAAATGGTCCTTACAATAAACTTGATTTGACACTCTTGGGGGATATTCTTTGTAAATTCATAAACAATTCCCATAACATCATGAATGATTTAAATAACGATTGTCAATTAATAACCCATGATGAACTTAGTGTGTCGTGGATTAAGAAAAGATTCATGATTTATACATTCTATAAGTAATTCTTTTCACGACTATGTGGTTTTCTTATATGTTAAGTAATGATCACACCATGCTTCTGTTTTTAGTCAATAGAAAGAACAAGAAAGATCATGATTGAAATTGAATGTGATATATTATTTATTGATGAGAATTCATGTGGGATGATCACTAGAGTGAAATATGGTCTGATTATTCCGAACTAGTTTTAATAGAACATGAATAAAAACATGTACTATAAACAACACTCAAAATCCACATGGAAGCTAAATGAGTTCAATAAGAGTTCATGTAATGGAGACCATATAAGAAAGAATATTTTCCTCCCTTTGTGACATTAATGTGTAAATAATCACCCAATTGAATATATTAGATAAAAAAAGTATATGTTTTGACTGTGGAAATTAATGACACAAATTAAGTGACTTCAAGGAAAAAAATGAAGAGCATAATCAACAAAATGGGTGAGAATATTGGCCTCTCTATGAAATAATTAATGGTTAATTGTTTCAATTGTGAAATTAATGGTTATTTTTTAACATAATGTCCTAAGATGAAATCTGCTGAAGCGAATCATCAATGTGGTGAGATTAATGGATAAATATATAATGTTGAAGATATTACATAGAAAATGTAAAATGAAAGATGTATTATGTAATATAATGTGGTATCCATGTAAATGTCTTAAGTATGAAGTGGAATAATCAATGTTTTTTTTGTATTTGGACTCAAGAATTCGATTATATGAATAATGAAATATATTAGGATTGTTCAGTTTATATTTTTCACTATGGATTTACAAGAACACATTATATTGTTCATATTGAATATGATAGTGATTTAATGGAATGGTGATGTTTATGGAAAACATATGATTATGGAAAATATAACCCATAATATATTACTCGTGTTATTATTATATTGTTTGGATAATGATTAATGGGATATTAATAAGTAAATTTGAATATACTAATTACCTTAGAACTAATTATGGACATGTTTACATGTGGTTTATTATATCATTGATGATGTTTAGATCATTTTTGTGATAAAGGAACTGATCTAATATACATTTAATGAGGAAAGGTTTATGTTTTCAATATTGATTAATGGTCATTTAGGTTATTACATAGTTTCTAGAGAAAACATGATGAAGGTATTCACATATTTGTAATGTCACAACCTAGAGTTATTATGTGATACGTTGGGAATAAATGTCAAGATGATTTCATGACTATATTTTTGAAATTTGGGATTTTTGTTCATCGAATAGTTTTATAAGGATATTTATTTATTAAAATTTTAAGTTAAACATCAGAGGAAGTATTTACATATTGGGATTATATTGAAATACTTCAATAAAAGGCTATATAGTGATAAACCTTATTTCATGGATATCTATCTTATTTACTTTGGAAATTATATTAGTGTTGTTTTAGAAAATTACATAATTTTTATCATGTGTCAACAAATCATGTCTGGTAAGGATATGGTTGTTCAACCCATGACCTAAGGATGATAAGGGTTTCATTCTTACCACATGCCTACACGATGTCCTAGTTAATATTTAATTATTGAAAATTATATAGTCATGATGAAATCATAGTGTTAAATTTTATGATTAGATGTTAATGAATTAAAAATAATGATTTTTAAGGATACTTATAGGAAAAATAGTTATACATTTCATTATTTTACAGGCCTTAAGAACTTCTAAAAGTGTGTTTTAGTTCTTCATCCACCAATGTAAATTTATGTACATCTATTTATTTATGAAATAAAATAAATAAAAAATAAAAACTAATGAGAGAAATTTCTTTATAGAAATATAAAATTTAATTATGTTTCTTAATGTTCTATGTTAATAAAATAATTACTCAAATTTAGGATAATGATAATAAAATTCCTAATACCTGATTTTTTTGAACCGATGGCCATTTAAATCATCATATATTTATGACTTTGAGTCCAAAAAAATTTAATTGATCATTCAATTCTTTGTGAATAATGAAATCAATCAATCTCAATAAATATTTAATATTTTTCCCAATGACCAATATTCACTCTCAAACTATGTTATTTTATGTGGAATCCTAGTTATATGTTATATTTGGTTTTTATTATGGTTCTAAAATTTCATTTTCTAAAGAAGTATTAGCATTCATTTATAGGATGTGGGTTTGTATGACTAAATCATTCAAGAATAAACCACTAATAACATAGAAGAATTTTGAGGGTGAAATTAATTTTAATTATGGTAGAATGTAACACCTTGAGATTTTTTAAATTATTTTTTCTCGAAATAATTTATTATTTTTTATATTTTTAATTTAAATAAACACTTCAAATAGTTTAATTTATATTAAAGAAGTATATTTAGACTATGTTATACATAAAAATAAGTTATTCATGCACTAAACACAACATAAGTTTTATTTTTCTCTTCACGTAACATCATGGTTAAATTGTGTTACATTCAATAATGAGTTTCCCTGATGGATTACGTAACACACATGTCTGAGGATTACTGAAAAATAATATAATATTAAAATATTAACTTTTAATATAATATGATATAAAATAGATACTGAATTAGAAATTATGTATAGTATTACATAATTTAGGACAATAAATGGTTTACATAAATATAAGATATATTCCTAGTTTACCAATTAATTATAAGTGAATATAAAAACCTATTGAATATAAAGGGAAATATTATTATTTTGTGGTCCCAAACCTATTTTACCCAAAAAAACAAGTTTATTATAATTAGTCTATGATATTTTTGTAATATATTTTTTATATATTCAATAAAATATTTTTGATATTAATAAAATATATTTGATAGAAATAAGATAACAATAAACCCAATTTTATGATTAAAAACCTATATTTTTATAATGGTTGTTTTAATGCCTTTTAATGGAGAATCCATTTTCCTCAAAATTTTAAACATTTATAGTTTTAATATGTCAAAATTAACATCATATTTAAAAGAGAAACATAAAAAATAATTTATGACATATTTTATGTATTTTTCTGCAAGGTTTCACTATTTTATGAATATTTAAAAATAATTAATTTTAATTTAATACTTATTTTTCATCTAGTTAATTTATAAGGATAAATTATATTTTAAATTGGTTAAAATGTTTAATAAGACGAACTTTTTTTCAACTAAAAAAATGTAGCGCATTGGATCTAATTTCACTTTTAATTTGGATATATAACATAGCAAACATTTGATTATTTTCACATTAAAAACATGCAATGTCATCTTGTCAACATGGTTAATTTTAATTTAATTTCTTCCCCATCTAAGGTAAGAATATAGAAAAATGTATTCCATTATTGTAATCATAGTATTTTAAATTGTTTAATATGGTAAACGAAATTTTTTACCAAAAATAAAAGTGAAATAAATTAAAATTAATTACATAAAATAAGGTAAAATTGTGATTAAATAAGTAAAATAACACACATTTAAGACACATAATAACCTAGAAACTTGTACAATATATATTTTATGGACATATATCAATCATATCCCCCCTTTTCTATACTTACGTCTATTGTAGGATCCAATTATATCCAGAAAAATGTGGGTGGAATTATCTCTTCAAATATTTACAAGAGTACCACTCCTCTTCCAATAAAAAAGGCCTCTTATCCTCCAACATACTCACACCTTTGAAACCACTTATTATTGTTAAATATCTTCCAAATACTCTCATATAAATCCCAACCCTCCTCCTTGAATACTTCTATAAGGACACAGACTAATTACATAACATAATCTTGAATTTTAGTCAACAACTCAGTTTCATTCACATTGAGGGTCTTTTCATGTTTACTGTTTTATAGAAATGAGATATTACACATACATAACATTACAAATTTATATATTGAAGATACCCCAAAAATAGAATTTATTTCTTAAAAAATTTACATTTTTACAAATAAAACATGTTTTCTTTGACAAATCATCATAAAATATAACTAGCCTTCCTTATTTATATTACACATACTTATAAGCTATGAAAATTATTTAAAAACTTGCGATAATCACAAAAATATATGTTAGGGAAAAAAATAAGAAAAATAAGTCCATGAATAATTGTAATATATGAAGTCATTTTAAAAAATACATTCTTATCACCCATACAAACTTACTTGTGAAACATGATATTTCCATGAGATTTCCAAAACCATATAAAACATAAATAGAACAATAAATGTATATTTGGGAATTACATACATAATCTTGTCACCATCTCATTTTTCATATAATTTATAACCCTCATGAATACCTTACAATGTAACAATCATGGATACCTTATTGTATAACCATCACAATTACACTTGGAGTAACCATAAAGACAACACAGAACATTCACATACTCAATGCATTGGAGAGATATATAGGTATCACCCTTAGTTATAAATTATTCCCAAGAACCAGAACATAATCATACAACATGAATAATTTCATAAAAACATTGTTTTTGTATTTTGTAAAACTGACGTTTTAAAGCTAATTTTAAAAAAAATCCCCCTAACAAATATCAGATAATAGAATTGATACATAATAGAGTTGATGAAATATGCATAGACATTATAATTAAACATAATTAAACATAATATAAACAAAATTACTCACATAAACTATTTTAATAAAAAAATAAATAATGAAGTAGATGGTTAACTCAATGAATGGAAACATGGTTAAGAATTATCTTACCACAGGTTGCCTTAATTTAAACATATTTAAACATCCTATATAACGGTTAAATGGGTATTATTATTATCTTACATAAACCTATTCTCATTTTTAACACCATATATGATTATTTTATAACACCATTTCACCTTTTAGATATTTGTGTTGTGTTCCTTTCATTGTTTCGAGTGCGTTCATTACACAATTTTCATATCCAGTTTGTATTTGATTTTATTTTCGTATAGAAATGAAATTTTATACATTGAAAGAAATGGTATTCATATGTTTAAATAATATATATTTATACCATATATCATTGTTTATCATATATGATGATGAATAATTAGATAAATCATTAATGATTTTTGTTGACATCATTTTGTCGGTTCCTCGGTAATCATGAACTTGTTTCATTATATAATTTAATCTTATGTATATAAGTGTATTCCAATACATAAAATAGGATAGAAAATATAATTTACATTATTTTTAAACCATTAAAAGGGTTTTATGATCATATTTGAAATATCTAATGGAAATTGAAAACACATCGTCCGAGATATTTGGTAAATCGACACATCATAAAAGATATTTTTATTTTTAGAATAAGAGTCAGAGGAGAGGAAGAAAGATGATTAATCTTTTACATGAACATTATAACATAAAAAAATAAGAGATTTTGGAAATTTAATACCACTGGGATATGGTTAGGGGATGAAATTATAAAAAAATAATGGAATTGAAAAGAAAATACATGAAAAGGAAAAGGATTCTTACATATTGATATTTTCTCCTTATCATCCTCCTTAAGGCCATTGTTTTTGGAATTTTGGTGAGACCAGAAGGTCTTGGACTTGGGAAAGAGCATTGAGGAGGGTATTTATAAGAACATAAACAATGCTAATGGCTTGATAGGTGTGATAGGAAGAGGTAAATGAGGGTGTTATTTAGAGTGGAGGAGAGGAGAGATTTTACATTATTTTAATCATTATTTTAATTTATATTCTCAAGATTATGAACCGTATTGATTCATGTGACCCCAAATAGTAATAATTTCATGAGAGTTCATGCCATGATGTATTTAATCAGCCTTGAATCACCTATGATGTACTAATACAAGTATTAATCATTTATTTTAATTTATTGTATTTTACTATTCATAAAATATTAAATAATTTCAAAAAAATACCAAAAAATTCAACGCAACCATTTTTTGACCTGTAGAATTCATAAATGAACTATATTTTTTGAAAATAATTTTCTATGTAATATTAATTTATTTTCTTAAAAAATCATAATTTATGCAATAATAACAATTTTAAATATATAACTCATCTTTGAACACCTTGAAATATTAATCAACATCTTATTATATTATAAACATAAGAAAATAAAATGATAATTTTAATTACTATTCTTAAGGCTCATATTACTATTCATATTAGCATTCATAAGGGCATATTACTATTCACCGAAAAACATGTTGGTTTTATTAGACTCAAAACATCTTATTGATCACAAATGTAGATTACCATTTTATGAAATTCAAATCGTAGATGCATAAAAATTGTGAGTAATGGATGGATATAAATATATATATAAAATAATGTTCATTCATTTCAATTTATTTTTAAATCCTAGGGGTGTTACACTCTCCCCACCTTTTGTGAATTGCACCATTACAATTTTACGTACTTATTAAACAGATGAGGGAACCTTTCCCTCATAGAATTTATGGATTCCCATGATTCTTCATCTATGATGTGGTTCTCCAAGAAACCTTTACCTGATAAATTACCTTATTCAACAATACATAATATATTCATTAAAAAATCTATAGATGTTCATATAATTAAGAATGGTTCCCTTTCAGCTAAACTGCTTTTAGGATCTAAACAGAAGATGAATCAACACATACATTCTCAACATTGAAACATGAAAAACACTGTGTACCAGAGATAAAATCAATGTCAAATATACTTGGTTGGAGATTGTTATAACATTATCTATAATAATATAAGGCCTAATAAACTGTGAACTTAGATTTACTTTGTTACCAAAACACATAATAATTTTTCGTGGTGAGATTATAATAAAAATAATATCACCTACCTCAAAATAAAATTCTTTCCACCTATTTTATAGATAAATTTTATTCCTACTATAAGATTTCCTCATGTTTCTCTAGATCATATTCACTTTTTCATCTAGTTACTCTATTAATTCTAGCCCTATCAACTTCCTTTCACCATCTTCATCCACAAAATCACGAGTTTGATACAACATCCCGTAAAAGTCTTCAAAAGATTTAATTTGTATACCTGAATAGAAATTGTTATTATAATAAAAATCATCTAGAGAATCCAAACTTTTCTTGTAGTCCATTGAACAAGATCGAATCATATCCTTCAATTTGTGAGTCGTTTGTTCTGACTGCCCAAATGACTAAGGATAGAAAGTTGTATTGAAATTTAATTCTACACCCATTGACTTATAAAGACCCTTCCAAAAACTAGAAGTGCACCTGAGATCCTAATAATATAAAATGTAAAGAGGCACTCCATGTAATCTAATAATCTCTTTGTGTTAAAATCAAGAAAGATGGTCGAAATACTTTATATCATAAATATTAAGGAAATGTGCAGGTTTAGTTAGTCAGTCAACAATAACCCATCTTGCACTATTACCTTGAGAATTATTCAGTTGTCCCACAACGAAGTCCATGGATATATTTTCCCATTTCCAATCGGGTACTAGTAAAGGCTAAAGTATCCTCTTTGGATAATGCTGCTCTTTTTAACCTCTTTATATGTAAAAAATTTCTTAGTAAATTATTCAATATCTCTTTTAATCATATACCACTAGTAATACTCCTGAATGTCTCTATACATCTTAGTACTAATATGAAGAAATGAGAACGAATTAGTATGAGCTTCACATAATAAATCATTCTTCAATTGTTAATAAAATGAAAAACACAATAATTTTCCAAATATCATTACATAGTTTTTATCAATGAAAAATTCTGGAAACTTACATATTTTAACCAAATATAAAATTTCCTGTAGTTCATGGTCTTCATTCTGCACATGGTTATTTTTGTATGATAAAGATGACTACACTGAAGCTAGAAAAAAAAATATTTCTTTCTTTCTCTAACAATTCTATTCCAAATTTCATCAAATAATTAATCAAGGGATCTTGTTCCAAACATAACAAGGTTAATGATGCTAGATGTTTTTGACTCAAAGAATCCACCACACTGTTTGATTTTCCTGGATAGTAATTGATCATGAAATCATAATATGTTATCAAATCAATCCATCCTCTCCACCTTATGTTTAATCCCTTCTTTGTGAATATATTCTTCAGAATTTTAGTGTTAGTATATATATGACAATTGGCTTGTACAAATTATTCCTCCAAAGTTTTAAATAAAATACCATAGTTGTTAATTCCATATCGTGTTTGGGATAATTTAACTCACGAGGATTCAGTTGTATTGAATCATAAGCAATTACCTATTCATTATTCATCAAAACACAACCAAGTCCCTTTAATAAATCTTCATTGTAGATGAAAATCTCAACATATCTAAAAGGCAAGTCCAAAACTAGAGCATTCACCAATCTCATCATTTATTCATAAAAAAACATCACATTCCTCTTTCCAAATAAATGTAACCCCTTTTCATGTCAAATTTGTTTTATAACTAGATAAGCATTCAAGGATTTTAACAAATCGTCGGTAATAACCTATTAATCCTAAAAAACTACGAATTCCTTTAACATTTATAGGTATAGTTCATTCATCAACCACTTTTGTTCTGGTAAGATCATCTATTATTCCACCCTTATTTACAATTTCCCGAAGAAAATAATTTTATTAACCAAAAATCACACTTCATGAAGTTTCTATTCTTTTTCATTTTTATTAAGGATTTCAAAACAACCCTTAGATGTTTTTCAAGCTCCTCTTCACTCTTAGAAAATAACAGAATGTCAACAATAAACACAACCATAAACTTATCCATTAACTCATGATATATTATATTCATATGATCCATGAAAATAGTAGGTTAAATAGTTAACCTAAATGGAAGATCAAGAAATTCATAATGACCATATCTAGTATAAGAGGCTATTTTCAGGATTTCATCCTTTTTCACCTTCATATGATGGTATATGGATCTCAAGTCAATTTTGGAAAAGTTCTAAACTCCCTGGATCTGATCTAACAATTCATTGAAATGAGTCCATGGGTAATTTTTTTTACAATGATGTTATTAAAGCCTCTATAAACAATGAAAAGTCTCAGGGAACCATCTTTCTTTTTAATGAAAAAACAAGAACACCCCACAGTGAAGTACTAGGAGGAATGAATCCTTTTCAAGTTTGTCCTAAACCTATTTTTTCAATTAAATATGTTACATTTGAGCCATTTGATATGGTGGTTTTGAAATTTTATTACCATTAGAAATGAAGTTAATTGTGAATTCTACTTCTCTATTAGGTATAAAATGGGTAACTCATGATTAAAAACATAGAGGCATTCATTTACGACTAGTACATCATTAATCTGAATAGTTCCATTGTTTTCAACAATATGATGAAGATATGTTTCATTTCCATCTTTCAATAGTTCATCATCTTCCCAATATGTTATCAATTTCATGGGTTTGTTCTATTATACAAACATAAACTCATTCTAAAAAACAAATTTTTTACCTCTATAATTAAAATTAGTATTTTAAACTGAAAGCCAATCCATTTCCAGAATGAAATAAAACTCTACTAAAGTAAAAAAACTAGGTTTGGAGGTAATTTATTTCCATATACTATATTAGAAAGATTCATTTAATTCCTTTTCACAATAATATTTCTTTCTGTTGTTTAAAAAATATTTTTTGGTCTAATATTTTGAGGTGAAATTTCCAATTTACATGAAAAGCACTCAGAAATAATGAAATGTGTAGAAAGTGTATCATAAAAAACATTAGAAAAATATGAGTAAAAAAACAAGTTACCTGATACAACTTCATTGGATGGCCATATGTATGATGACTTAGTCGCAAAGGATATCACTACACCTTTCTGCTTATAATTTTCCCCTTTGCATCATTAAGATCTCTCTTTGGGAAGCAATTTTCATAATGCTTCATCTCAACATATTTAAAATAATTTATTGTTTTATTATCAGGGTTAGTCTTAGAATCCTTTTCATTTCAATCTTGGTCTATATGTAAAAACATTACTTTTCAAAAACACTTCTTAGTTTTGGTGAGGCATTCTCTAGGGTGTTTTTTCCACACTTTTCACAAACCAGAAACTTGAATTTCATACCATCAGATTTCATTGATTGATTCATACCCCTCGGTTTCTATATAGACATATTCTTCTACTTATTGTCAAATTTCTCATGATCATTAGAAAAATATCTCTACCCACTCAACATATCAAACAAGTTTCTAAAAAAAATTTGAATCCATGGTATGAAAATTCTGTTTTATACCTTGGATTTAATCCTGAGTAAAAGAGGTTGATTTTCCGATCAAGATCGTGAATAATATTTGGGGCATACCTTGCTAGTAGCGTGATTTTTCCATCATAAACAACCACTTAATATTCCCCTTTTTTCTTCAATTTTAGTAATTTATTCTCCATATTATGTTCCACAACCTTAGGAAAATATTTTTCAAGGAATAGACTTTTAAATCCATCCCACTATAAGGCATAAATCTCTTCTCTCTCCATGATATTTTTTTTAAATTCACCCCCACTGAATAGATTCACCTTCATAACGATAAATGTAAAAACTTACCTATTGATTATATGAACATCCCATTACATGAAATATCTTTTAAAGGGATTTAATCCATCCCTCAACTACTACTAGGTCAGAAGATCCACTGAATGTAGGAGGGTGTTGCCTCATTATATGTTATATAGTCATCTTGTTTCATTATGGTATATCTGGTTGTTCTATTTCATGGATGACACTACCATTTATTTACTATGTTGGATAATCCATTACTATCACAAACTACTAAGTTCCAATAACTACCATTACGGGCTACAAATTCAGAAGGATATAATTTTTTCAGGGCCGCTCCACTTTTGCTTCGTTTTTTCTTTTACTGAAAACCATTCTGAAAAAACATATATATGTTTATGAAACATTGTAATATTTAAATATGATAACAATTAAAATTAACCATAGAGTAAAAATAATTTATGTTATTCTATTAACATAATCTTGACTGAAAAATTTATCTAAACCATCCTCTGATTTCATCTATAAGGGCCCAAACATATTACCTCATATAATATTGAATTTTAGTCCAGAAATCACTTCCATTCACAATGAAGATCATTTTAAGTCTATATTTTTAGATAATTTGGATATGGCACGTACATAACTATCAGCATTTATACAATGCATATATTCCAAATATAGTGTCAACTAGTACTCACATGTGAATTTGCATGGTGATATGAAATTATTATTATCTGTCTTTTTAAGAGTACTATTTGTAATAGTTGTAAAGAAACAATAATGTTTAGTTTATTTTAATCAAAAATAAGTGGTGAATAATTTGGAATTATAAGTTACTCTATTAAGAAGACATCAATATAATAGTTCAAATAAGATACATCCATTGTAATGTGAAACACTTTTGAATTGTTATAGATGGAAACTTGTCTTCAATATAAAATGCATTTAGGAAAACAATATTGCATATTATAAAACAAAAAGATGAAGAGAATTTACATAAAGAAGAGATTATCTAATAAAAAATATGTGATTTGTCGAGGAATAATTATAATACAAAATGAGAAAAATTGATTTCCACAAATAGTGGTGTTGTGATGTTTAGACATTGAGTAATATTCAAGAAAGTATAAGATGTTCCCAATTTTAATCTACAACTATTCTGTAAATGTAATATTATGGCATCTCTTATAACTTTTATAGATTTTATGAAAAAAAAAAAATATACTTTTGATTTTGAGACCTCTGTAGTTGCCTCTGATTCAATCCATACCTCCCATATAAGGGATTATCAGAACAACTGTATGTGTTATCATGGCAATATTGGGTTTTTTAAAACATGAATTTATCCTCTGTATTGAGAAATGATAGAAAATAATGTCCATGAAAATAAAATATTATATATTAAAATATTAGATAGTATACATGAAATTTTCACATACCCCGATCGATTTAGGAGGCTGTAGGAATGATGGAGTAGTGAATTCTTCATGGTGGGAAGTATTCTTCAAATTTACAATCCCTGAAAGTGTTATTCAGAAACTGAAAATTAGATACATATTCCATGGTACTCAAGAAACCATTAATAGTATGTACCATTAAAATTAGTAGTTCAAGCTTTTTGGTGGAGATGCATTTCAGTTCAATATCGTGTTCATATATTTTCCTCGGGCAGCTCAAGAATTCTAGTAGAAGAACATTTCCTCAGGAAGACACTTTCTATTTGCAAAAGCAGTAATCCATGCACTGCAACACCCTTGGAATCACATAAGTGAATTGCTGGTTACACAATAGTGGACATCACTGAACAAAAACATATTAAATCAAAAGTTAACAGTAGAGCAGGTTTTCTAAAAAGAGTATCTAGATACATGAAGACTTAGAATGATGCAATGAACAGGGGTCATGCAAAGCAAGGATATCATCTTCTATCATGCCCCAGTTCTGAAGAAATCACTTGTAAGTGAAAAAATTACATTTGTTAATGTTACTTCTAAGTCTAGTAAATTGGAAACATTTATGTCAATCTAAAACTGTTAGGAAACCCTTCTAGCAAAAGCAATTTCATCATTACCTGAATTAATTATTAGGGTTAAAGATAAAAGAAAAGTTCTTACCATTTTTAAAGGTTCTATATTTGAATATAATTAGACATTCTCTATGAATACTGAATATATTGAAATCAAAAAATAGTGATACATAATATTGGTATATAATTGGACATGCTCGATAGAATTGAAAACATATATGGAAAATAATAAAAAGAAAATAACATATGATAATACTGAAAACATATTAGAGAATATATGAGAATATATAAGAAAATGAAAACATAATAATACCGACACTATACAAAATAAAACATAAAAATTCATCATGGAGAATATAAGAAATAAATCTAGGAGAATATATACATTCAAAAATTAATATGAATGAAAAATCATAATTATTAATGTTATAGAGAAATTATGAAAATAACATGAATGAATTATTATACAACATAAGTATATACAGCAAAAGTATAAAACATAAGAATACCTGAGTATGCAACACTGCCCTGTCCTGTGTACTTGGGCTATCACTAGTGTGTTCCAACTGTGCCTTTATAGTGATAAATTGGTTGAACTAATCATTTATTAATGCATCCAAAACCTGTGAAATTGATACATCACCAATTCATTTCATCTTTGCCTCACCAATATAAGATTGGTTGAAATCATCGTTTTCTAACACATCATACGAGTACCCGAATATGCAGCATAAGAATTCTATATAAGAATATATAAAATATTTGTATACAACATAAGAATACCTAAATATGCAGAATAAGTATTAATGTCACTGAGAAATTGACATGAATGAAATATCCAACTGAAAGATAACATTCAAAAGGGAATGAAGCAGAAAACATAAGTATATACAACATAGTATTTAAATGTACATGAATTAAAAGAACATTTACAGTTGCACATAGTATGGGCATGATCACATATAGTAGCTCAATTGATACATCAATGCCTCTTACAATTTCAACACCTGCACACTGAGGTAATTCATAATCATAAGCTAATTTTCAAGACAATAGTAATTGTATCTATGCAATATAATATTTCATACCTAGGGAACTGGAATTGGAGATGTCTAATAGTAATACAATATTTGGAGATTGTATAAGAGATTCCAATCAAATGAAACATGACAAATCAGTAGGGATATCATGCCACACAAAAAATATAACAGGTGAAGAAAGTGTGGTAAACTTAATTGAATACATATAGATGAACAAAATCAAAGGATCCATTCAGACAATATATTAGAAAATAGCTAGTGTGGCGCATGGAAACTTCTGATAGGACATAAGAGTATAATGATTATCAATGATAATCAATGAGATAAATAAAACATGGTGAAGATACTTTATAAGCCCACACTAGAGCTATTTGATCAGACATTGATAAAATTAAAACATATGCATTTTCCACTATTAAGGGTAAAAATAAACACAGATAAGTGTGAAACCATAAATAAAGGAAAATACCTCAAGTAAAGTTAATGTCATGTGCAAGGAAAAAACCACAAATATAACAGGAAATCCAATACTTTTCATTAAATGTTAAGAGTGAACAATAGTCATGAAAATATACAATAGTAATAGGTATCAAGACTAAAACAACATTGGAAGTAGGAAAATAAAATTGAAAAAATCAATTAAAATGGACCCAAAACATGTAGTAGTAGTTCATTTGGTAGAAAATCACAATTCGGATGAAAATAGCAGACCAAAGTACATTTTTTTCAAAAATCCTCCCACAATCCAAGTCAACATGATCTAGCATCAATAAAAGGAAGAACCTACTAAAACCCAAGCATAATTCAAAAAGAATCAATTGATATATATATATTATGAAAATGGGAAAGAAAAAATCATAGAGGTAACTATCGAATGATTGTGTAATTTAAATAATACACAACTTTAATTGGAATCTAATACCAGTAAAACTCCATAATGGGTTGAACGCGTTCCAATAGTAAAAGTACAGGCCCGATGTAGAGAGAAACCTGAAGGGGACTTTCAGAATGTATAGTTAACAAAAAAAATTCAGAAAAGAATATATGTAATCTGTAATGTGTTAAGATTGTAAGAAATCTGAATGTATAGATGACAAAAACATGTACTGTTGATTTTACAAACCCCACATCAGTTCAAAAACTTTTTTTCAACTCAATTTCTTCATCATCCTTAAAAAATGAAATCCCAATGATTTTAATGTTATATTTAGAAGAAAACAATGATAAAATCAATATGAATACATATTTGACTTTTTTGTTTCATAGATATTTAAATAAATAAACATATTTTAGAGAAACAATAAAATATTGTTTATTGAAAAAAAATATAGAATAATTTTTCTTTTTCTATATAAAAAATTATGATACCTAGAAACTAAAGATTTATGTTATAACAGTATTGACTGAACATGAAATCCACTAATCTGCAATATGCAATCTTCAAATACATGTGTCTAGGAAATCTGAAAAACATTATGTATAAGAAAACACATATGTATAAGAAATCTAGAATCAATTATGTATATGAAATATTCAATTTATAATGTGAAAAAAATACATATAATAAATTTGAAAAAATGTATGTATGGAATAAGTTGGGACCTAGCTGGATTCCATATTTTTCTAGCTACGGCCTTTCACGTGTCACCCAATATGATTCATCTTAGTTGTTCCATCTTATTACATGAATAATGATGACAAGAAACTAACCAAGGAAACGAAAATGAATGTATCATAGGTACCAAATTGTATGAGAGAATATGGTATGATCTTCACAAGGGTAGGAGTCAACCCGACATATAGGTCCAAGATTCCATTGGTTCTTGTTATATCTAAAAATGAATACTGCACATTTGGGTACACCTAGATGTGGAGATTGTGTCATTTTTGTATGATATCATGTTCAACCAGGATGAAAACATCATATATCTATGAATAAATGATGTTACTTAAGATCACCCAATGTAGCTAATTTGGTCCTAATAAGATCAATTGGGTATAACCAAATAGTCGTGACACATCCTCTTAATGATTCATTGATGCATTTGCTACATTTTTGTTATAACAGCACTAACTGAACATGAAATCCACTAATCTGCAATCAGTAAACAATCTATAATATGCAATCTTCAAATAGATATATGTTATCAATCCGAAAATAATTATGTGTACGAAAACAAATATGTATAAGAAATATGTACTCAATTAAGTATATGAAATATTCAATTTATAATTTCAAAACAATTAAGTATACTTAATCTGAAAAAATCCATGTATGGAATTAATTGATGGCCAGCTAGATTCCATATATTTTAAGCTATGGCCTTTCATGTATCACCCAACATTAGTCATCTTAGTTATTGTAACTTATTACATGAATGATGATTATAGGAAACTAACCATGGAAAAGAGCTTGAATGTGTCATAGGTACCAAATTGTATGGTAGAATGTGGAATGATCTCCACAAGGGTAGGAGGCACCCCGACATACTAGCCCATGATTCCACTGGTTCTTGTTATATCCACAAATAAAGACTACACATTTTGGTACACCATGATGTGGATATTCTCTCATGGTTGTTTCATATCATGTTCGAGTAAGAAAAAACATCATATCCCTATTGAATAAATGATGTACCTTAGGCTCACCCTGTATAGTTAATATGCTCATAATAAGATCAATTGGGTATGAACGAATGGTAATGATGCATCCAGATAATTCTCTATTGATTCATTTTTTGCATCAACACATTATATAAGTTTTATTTGGAGTACAAAATTGAAATCGACAAATGAAAACAGATAGAAATCAATGATTCCTCAAACAAAACAACAAAATGGGCTAGTGTTGTAGGTACAATTACAGGAAAAAATTTCACACTTCAAACCATCAACAATTTCAGTGCAATTGAAAGTACCAATACACTTTCATGTGGACATGTATCATTAGATGTGTATCTAGTTCACTAGAATATTACAATACACGTGTAATAATCGTTGAAAAAGAACACACCTTTAGAGGATACAACCATAACTCCCCTGAGATTTTGTAACACTGAAAATTATATAGGTCTGTATGGAATAACCATGAGTCATGCAGAGACATTTACTATCCAGAAACTAAGGAAAAAAAGTTTTTATCCGTACATTCATGATGAAATTTATCATTATTGTAATGTGAAATAAGGCCAAATCCAACCCCATTAAAAATTGATTATTTTATTTAGAAAAGTTCTGGGATGGTGCTCTTACATTATATCTCTCGGCTGGTCCTCAACAAATTATATATGTTTTTTTGAAGTAGTATAAAAAATTGAATTCCAAAAATGAAAATAGAGAGAAATCAATGATTCCTCAAACCCAGCAACAAATTGGGCTAGTGTTATTGGTATAATTACAGGAAAAAATTACACCCTTCAAACCATCAACAATTTCAGAGCGAGTGATAGTATAGATACTATTTCATATAGAAATGTATCATAACATGTGTAGCTAGTTCGCCAAGATATTTCAATTCATGTGTGATAATCCTTGAAAAAGAACACACATGTGGAAGAGACAGCCACAATTTCATTGCGCTTTTGCAACACTGAAAATTCTATAGCTGTGTATGGCATAAACATGAGTCATTTAGAGACATTGTCTATCCAGAAATGTAGGAAAAGATGTTTTTATCCATATAATCATGAATAAATTTATCATTATTGTAATCTTAAATTAGGCAAATCGATCCCCAGGGAAAATTGATCATTTTAAAAAGAAAATCTCTAGGATAGTGATCATATATTTTATGTTTTAGCCAGTTTCCATAAACAATCATAATGTGGAAAAAATACATATATATTTCACTATCAGTGCACTATAATGTAGAATAAAAAAACATGAAGGAAGAGATAATCATAAACCTTCTCCATGGAGATCATTACAAGATTGGTACATCCCTACATTCTATGATGTTTCCATTGAAACATCTTCAAAGTAGAACCCATGAAGAAGTAGGCTCCAGTCGGACCAATGATTGAGTGGATTTTTTTTCGAAGTTGGATGTTCAAAAAATCAAATGAAGAATAAATATAAAATATGAGGGAATGAAGGGCGGCAATCTACCATCATTTTTAATGGAAAATTAATTTGAAGTATCCAAAGATGATATTGGTGACAATGATGTACTCTATTACTAATAAAAATCATAAAATTAACCTACTAGTTCATCCAATGAAATTTACATCATCTGTGGTCATTCATTGAAAACATCCATTTCTATTAATGGCATGAAACAATGAAATATAGTGGGTCTTAATCGAAATATTATGTCATTCTTCTTAGTGAACCAAGCACGACATGTTCCAGGTAACAAAAAATTGAATAAGTAACACATGAAATAGAGAAATAAAGTGTTGAATGACCCATCACAGAGGAACCGTGTACCCATAATAAATTATAGAGGAGGATCCAATCTAGTGGATGAAATCAACCAGTTTTATCATACTGTTTTCCCTAAAAAAGTAAAGGAATACAAATATACTGACAATATTATTTTCATAGAGTATAAGAAATATTTCAGAATGTAGTTGTGTGGAAATTGGAAGTTATGGTAGTGAATTTAGACCTAGAATATAATTTTGATTGCATTAGGGGGTTACGTTATAGTATAAGAAACAACTCCATAAGTGGCCCCCAAAATTACATCAATACACGCCTATTTATTCCATTTGTGCTTCTCCATATACTCTGAAAGAATAAAAACAACATATCATCATTACCCATTTAGAAATTTAATATTAACTTCTACAAAAATTATTCGAAAATACCAATAAAAGGATCCGGACACAGATCGGTCGAAGGCATACCAATAGTAGTTGGAGCTGCTGGATGCAGATGTTCCTAGAAGGTACACCATCTGGAGGTAGCACAATAATAGGTCTAGTAGCCAGATATGGAGGTCTAGAATGTGGAGGTGATGAAACATGAGGTGTACTATGTGGATGAATATGGAAATCATAGGTGTAGATGATGATCTTAAGGAGGATGAGTCGAAGGAGGATCATTCGGAGGTGAAGGCGCGGATAGAGAAAAGATTCATGAAGGCGAATGGGAGTGGGAAAAGGGATTCACCAAGGGGATTGGGAGACTGGAATGGAGGAGAGGAGCAGGAACCCTAGGATTTTAAATATAGATCGAGGGTGGGACTGGTCGATGTTTTTTTAAGTTTGGAGAGAAGAAATATTGGATTTGGGTGACGAGGAATAGCGTGGCGGTGACATGTAAGCTAGAAGGAATCCAATTTTAGTATAAATAATATATTTCATCAAAAATATAAAACCTTTCAAATAAAACATGTTTCCATTGAAAAATCATCAAAACTTTAAACCTGGATACCCTATTTTTCTGACACATTATTATAAGCTGTGAATGTAATTTAAAAACATGGGATGATGACTAAAAGGATAGAAATTGATTGAAAAAAGAAAACATTAGTCCATTAATAATTTTAACGTATGAAATCATTTTAAAAAATATATACTTGTCACCCATATAAATGTACATTGTGAAACATGATATTTCCATGATATTTCCACAAAACATGTAGAACATAAATAGAAAATATGATTTATCTTAGTGAATTACATACTTAATCTTGTAACCCACCCGGCTATCTTATAATTTGTAACCCTTGCGGCAACATTATAATGTAACACTCATGGATACCATATTTTGAACAATCGCAGATACACATGGAGTAACCATTTGAAAAACCACAAACAAAAAAATACTCAATGTATTTTATGGAGATATAGGTCCACCCTTCTCCCTAATAAATTCCCAATATCCATAACATAATCAAACATTAGTAATAATTGCATAAAAACATTTCTTTTGAATTTTGCAAAAATGATTTTTAAATGAGTATTTTAACAGAGAATCCCCCTTAAAAATATCATATAATTGAAGTGAGACATAATAAAGTGTATGGAATATGTATATAAATTGTAATTTAACATAATTAAACACTATGTGAGAAAAAATAATCAGACAAAAAAATTTAATACAATTTAAATAATGAAGTATAAGTTTATCCAATGAATGAAAATTGGGTTAAGAATTACCTTACATTGGGTTTGTCTTACTTAAAACATAATTAAAAATCCTTTATAATGGTTAAAAAATGTAATTAACATCATAAAGAAACATTTTTATAACCTTATATGATATTTATATAACATCATTTAAACTTTACATATTAGTATTTTGTTCTGTCAATTGTTTCAGGTGCATTCATTACACGATTTTCATGGCTGGTTTATAGTTGATTTTCTTATCTTATGGAAATGAAATTATAGAAGTGTAATTAAATGATATTAATATGTTTCCATAATATATAATTATACCAAACATCATTTTTATCATATATGATGATGAATTTTTAGATAAAGAACTAATGATATTTTTTAGATTATTTTTGGTGGTTTCACCATAATCATAATCTTGTTTCATTATATAATGTAATGTCATGTATATAAGTTCATTGCAGAACTTAAAATTGGTAAAATAATAAAAATTAAATTATTTTTCATCAATTGAATGGCTTTAGGATCTTCTTTTAAGGAAATAAAGGACATTGAAAACATATTGTCCATGTTTTTTGGTAAATCGGCACATCGCGGACAGTGTTTTCATTTTTAAAATAAGAGGGAGAGGAGAGGAAGAAAGATGAAGAATATTTTACATGAACATGACAAAATACAGAATATGTATGACTCTAGAGATTTCATAACTCCAGTTTAACGGGATGGGAGGAGGGTATAATAAAATAATGGAATTGAAAAGGATTCTAACCTCTTGATCTTTTCTCCTTGAGATCATCATTAATGGAGTTGGATTTAGGTTTTTGGTGAGAACAATAGGTCATGGATGTGGGGAATAGACTTAGGCATGGGATTTTTTATAACATAGAAAATGATCAATGATTGAGAGGTGTGAGAGGAAGAGGTGAATGATGGTTGTATTTATAGTAGAGGGGAGGAGGGATTATACATTATTTTATCATTATTTTAATATTTTTTCTCAAGACTATGAATAATATTCCATCATGTTATCCCCAATAGTTAAAATTGCATGTTATTTCAAACCATGTGGGATTAAATCATCCTTGAATAACCTATGATGCCGTAAAAACTTATCTATCATTTTTTATAATTTATTGTATTTTAATAATCATCAAAAATTCAATAGTTTTTAAAAAATCCAAAAATTTCACCATAACAATTTTTTGAGGTGTAGAATTATAAAAATGACTCCATTTTTTGGAATAATTATATAAATATTATTGATTTAATTATTAAATTAAATCATTAATTATTCAAAATTATTAATTTTAAATCAATAACTCATTTTTTAACACCATTAAAATTAATCAATATCTCAGTATCATACTACCATAAGAAAATAAAATAATAATAATATTTAAAATTCAAAAGGGTTATATTTCTATTCATTAAGGTATGTTACTATTCACCAAAAAAACAAGTCGGTTCTTTCAGAATCTAAACAACTTACTATTCATAACGTTAAATTAATATTTTTTTGAAATTCAAATTATAAAAGCTGAAAAATTATGTTTAAAGGCCTATTATAAATATCTAATTAAAAAAGATTAATTTATTTTAATTTACATTTTAAAACCATGGGTTTCTTCAACTCTATTTTTGAATAATTCCTTCCACAGAAACTTTTTTTTGAAAATCAAAAGACGTTACACGAATTAGAGGTAACATTGTTCCTTCGGATATTTTATATTATTTCAATTCTCCACCACCTAAAAATTTCTTATACCATTATTTTATAATAAAAATGTGTCTTAAATATTATAGTATTTTTTTATGTTATAGGTTCAACCTAAAATTAGACACACGTTCATTTAATCTCAGAGACCACACTGTTTACGTGTAGACGAAGTACCACCTCACGAAACGAGGATTGTTCTTTTTTCCATTACCATATCACATGGTGGACATTATAATGGGAGGTAAATTTTATATACACTATATTTAATATTTATTATATCATTATGCTTCTTTATTAATTTTACAAAACTTGTCATTATACTTTTCAATTTTTTTAATAAGATAATTTCGTTTGAGGAAGTGTGGACTACCGCCTCCTCAAAGCGGTGTGGTTAGTTCACACTCTACATAGAATGTATTAAACATGATTTTTGATAAATTATGTGATATTTATGATATATTAATTTTTTTGGAATAATGACATACATATATATATATATATATATATTTAATATACCTTCTTTCTTTCAATACAACTATTAAATGGAAACAACATTCATGTGTACGTACAACCTACCTTCTCCATAAATTGTGTATTTCCTTTCTTAAATATATATTATATATATTATTATAATACACATATAATGAATATAAATTATATTTATATCATGATTTAAATTCTTTATATAATGATATAAGTATATGGATAAAAAATATATCAAATTAACACACGTGTGAAGAACAAAGAGGATATTACCCAAACTGAAACTGTTACATAGAATTATTAACATGAGGGTAATATAAAGTCACAATCATAAAATATAATGTATTTTATATAATAATATGGTTATAATATAAAATTATAATATTAATATATTTATTATACAGGAGGTTTCTATGGGTATGACGAGACACACGGTAAGGGAATATGATCTCATGTTATATTTTTATGAGATACATGCTTTATTCACCACCCATTCTTTTTGTGGTATGTGTATAATTACAATGGATGTATAATATAAATATTATACTTAAATTTATATATATTTACATATCCATTTTATGATATTCATTTCACGGGATTTATCTTTCAAAATTTACCAAATGGGTAAAGTAATTTTGCCTCTGTTTACCATCTTTGTGGAACATCCCAAGTTATGGAAGTATACTTTTCTTTGAGGTTTATATATTTTCATTGAATTGTTATATAAGGAAGATAATTATTTTAATGATATTTTAAGATCCATTTGATTTAATTTTCTTACATTGGGAGCTTAGTTCAATGTTACCAAGTGGTATGAATTTATCGAAACAATTTCATCACTTTTTGATATTTTTTATACTTATGAATCATTGATGTAATATTATAATCCATCACTAAATAACATCCATGAAATTTATTATCTTTTGGTTATTAATTATTAATCTATTTATTGGTACCATTTTTTTATTATTTGGAAGAAAATATTATTGAGAAAATGTTTCTAAGGAATCATGGCTTTAGCCTCTCTTCGATCGAAAATCTATGTTCCTTAAAATAAATGGTTTATAAAATTGGATTCCATTAATATTATACTATTATCCTATAATATTTAAATAAATGGTTTTAAAAATTAATAATTAGTTATTTCTATATATGTTTTCAAAATATTTTTCAAGTAACATGATTATAAAAATATTTTTATGATTATTTTATAAGTTCCAAGGGAAAATAGTTTTAAAATTTATTCAATATTCATTTATAAGTTATCATGAAAAATTATTTTCAAAAATTTTTCAAGATTATTTTATATATATTCATGGAAAATGTTTTTCTAAATAATTTTAATCCTAAATTAATGGTTTATAATTTATTTTCATACAAATGGTTTTAAAACCCCTTTTAACCTCCATTTATAAGATTTCATGGAAAATGATTTTTAAAACGTTTTCTATATCCCTTCATTTTTTTCAAAAAAAAGGTTTCCAAATGTTTTTCTATGAATAATTTATAATCATTCATGTTTATTTTCATGAAAATGGATTTAAAATGGTTTTTATGTTTTAAAAACCCCCTTTCCAAAAAATAAAATATATTTTCCTCAAGAAATGTTTTCAAAATATCGTTCCATGTTATTTTCCATCTAATACGAAATATTTTGATGTTACTCAAGAACTTATAAGAAATGATCCACATTTTTCATTCATATTATATAATGAATTATGGAATGATTCTTACGACATATATTTCAATTCCACATGTTATATGAATTTACCACCTGCTTCCTTTCACAGTTTTTCCTTTAATGATTATAAAACCTATCATTTTCCATAGTTTAAGATTTGATTAGATGTTTATGATACCCATATTAATTCATGGGTTATCATATGATCATTCATGTATTTGTGGAACATGTATGTATGATTCCATAAAGAGATGGATGAGAAACATATCTCCATCCAATGCATTAGTTAACAATTTATATCTCCTGAGATAGAAAATTCTTGAATGAGAAATGAAATCAGTTCACTATTATAGGGATGGAATATGGAGTGAACACTATTCAGGGATTGAATGGGGTGTGAACCCTGTTCAGTAAAGGACTTTTTCCACTTTCATGGTCATGTAAGGGATGGCTTGACTAATATAGAAATAATTATATATGAATATGTGTCTACAAAAATCTCATGTATTATTATAATTTTATGATCTAATTTATTATTTTATTTATTTTCTTATGATTCATGTATTTTTAATTTCCAAACATTAAACCATGATTCATGTATATGATATTTAATATGTTGGGTTTGATCTTACATTTTTTTGTTCAAGTTCTCCTACACATATGATCATGTTTATATTTTCATGTCACCCTTATTTCCCTTAATGAGCATCTATGCTCACCCCATTTTATGTTTTCTTCCCCAGCTTAAGAAGACCTATTTCTTGTATGATATGTCTAAGAGGGGTGAGAGTCTTAGAGAACCTAGTTGAAGATAATTTTTCTTGCTCATGTACCAGGGATTATATTTCTATATTTCCAAAGGTACTAGATTGATGTGGTTTTTGGTCATCTATTTTTGTACTGTGTTATGATTTCCATAATGGGTATATAATATTATTTTTAGAAAATAAATGTTCACAAAATTTAATAAATAAATTTATACTAAATTTTTAATTTTTAAAAACACCATGCATTAATTTTTCACTTCCCTCTCTAAACGAGAATTATTTTTATTTTTTAAATGATATGAATGAAGTATATAATTTAATATGTAATGAATTCATGGAACTTCCATCCATATTAACAACAAAATGCTTTAATAATTTCATTTTAAGTATCATTTTTTCTTTTCAATGTTAAATTTTATCAAAATTATTATTCAGCTATTTGTTTTCCAACTATTCTCAATAAAGAATTGATATTTACTTCATGAATGTTTTTAAATACTGTTTAATGGTATTTTGATTCATCAATGACAATAACAATTTATTTTAATTATAAAAAATTAGAGATATTTTCAATTGATTAAAACCTTATTCATTCTATAGATGTTCATTGATAAATTTTATAATGAAAATTATTTACATTTTCAATCATGATTCATTTTTTTGTCAATTAATTACCCTTGAAATAATCACCTTCATGTGATCCTTTGAATTTGAATTCCCAATAAATATCCATATTATATATTCTTTATTTTTTTCTTAAAATATATATCATATCTACATATGGGGTTCTATATTCATAATCATTTCTTTTATCTGTGGAAATATTGAAAAATATATATTAAATACACAATACAAATATTTATTAAAATTCAAATTATTTATTCATTAAATATATTGTTTGATAAATGATGAATGCTTTAGCCATGTAGTTATGGGTGGGGTTTAAAATTATATATCCCATTTATTCATCGATAGTCTCATGTGTCAAATCAATAAGCTTTAATTAAATGGGGTTTTACTCATAATTTTAAACAATGTCATGAAACATGTTGACGGTTGATGTATCAGGGAGCCTAAGATCGTAACATACAATAATTAAGCATTTTATTTTTTATTACTTTTGTTATAATTATCCTTCATATTTTCACAATGATATTATATTAGGATGTTTTTAGTAATTTAAATTCATATATTGATTATTCTTTGTCTATTCATTATAGTCATGTTATTTAATTGAGTTTTTTTAATTAGTTTCCTCTCAGTAATGATTATTCATTATCTAATCATGATAATTAATTTATTGATTAAATGAAAAATGTGGTCACATATTTAATTTACTACATTGATTAATCCATACTAATTATTCTATATTATCCCATGATATCTTCCACTTCACATTACTATTATGGGTCACTTGTGGTCAACATTATTTAGATTCCATTACAAGGATTCAAGTATGTGTACTAAAAATGATATGGTGGGGGAAATATTTATATTCTAAAAAAATTATAGTTTTTGTATTAAAATGTAATATAGGAATCAAAATTATATCCAATTCACCAATACTACTAAACTATTCAGTCCTTAAAGAGGCGATCAATTGTATCTTAATCCAATGTTGAAATGTTACCACCTGCTATGGGTTATTAGATTCAATGTCATTATAGTTGGTATTCGATTATGCTTAATAGAAACTATAGGAAAATATTTTCTAAAAACATATAATTGGTAAAATAACCCTATAATAGACTTTTATGATATGTAAAAAATAAAATCAAAATTTTTTGGTAAGGTAAATATTATTTGGGTTTTCCTAGAAATGCATCCATGTCTCGATAAAAAATGATGACATAGTTTTGGAATAGAGGTACCTATGGGTAATAACTCAGAAATATGAATGTAATTATTAACCAAATTGTTACCTAGTACATGAAAATTATCCACACTATACACCATATTTTACACACTTGTGGGATATTAATTAGATAATGAATATTTTATTTACAAAAAATATGAAGGATTTTAATAGATGATGATAATTAATGGACTATATTAAACCTGATGTTTCATAGATAGATTTTTTGTAATTATTTACTCAACCTATAAATGATTATATGTTTTTCACACTACGATTTTTGTTTCTCATAAAATGTATTTTTTTAGATAATGGATGTCACTCAATCGGTTGGAATGCCCTGAAGGCCTTCATTATTATTATTATTATTGATAATCCACCTTTCAAGGGGTGTGGTGGAACCCTTACAAGGCCCGAAGGCTCTGAGACAATTACCTAGCATGTAGGACGTAGAGGAAATCACCCAAACAAGAAAACATAGAACAGCTCCTCCATAGAAAATTTCATGATATCAGCACTCCACCTTCACAAGGCTGGTCAGCTACCTGTCCTATGAAAAGATGCACATGCTTGGTACTGATGGAAAAGTCATACCCTCTCATTCTTACAATTTCGATTATCTATGATCTAGTTAATGTGTCGGCCCTAAATCCTCATTTTAAGCCTTTTCCATTATAGTATGACTGTAAAATCTCCATTCATGTGGCCTTAAGGCCTTCGGGTTTCCCTAAGGCCTTATGGTGCCCCGAAGCCCTTGAGAATCATCTGGCATGAAGGTCTTGAGTAGCCCGAAAGCCTTGTAGGACCCAAGGACCAAACTGGTGGCCCAAATTCCCAGATGGATAAATAGTTCTGTATGCTATAATACCAAACATTAGCTTCTACAGTACCTGCTACAATACCGCTACAATACCCCAAAAGTACTCCTCCACCAGGATTTGACCTCGGGTCTCTTGGATGCACCTACCGAGTCCTCACCAACTGGGCTGAAGCTCATGTAATAATGGATGTAACTCAAAGGAATCATTTTAACTTCGAATTTGGAAAATATGGTGCTATGAGAAACAAAATGGGCTAATGAAAGGAGTGAATGAAATTTTAATTATTCCAAATAAGTTATCATAGAATGTTATAATCAACCTATACCTTAACCAACTATCAGACTCACCTAGGAAGAGAAGGTTGGAAAATATAAGATCTCATGTTGTGGAGACAATGAAGGAATGTATGAAATACTTCTTTAGTGTCATAAATAACGAAATATACACTCAATAACACCTCTTAAATGAAATTTAATGTGTTTTATTTTTGGAAAATAATATCTTAATATGATGAATTTTCATTGGAAAATGAAGTGTATGATTGAAGGGAATAAATCGTACCCAATGGATCAATTTTTTGTTTATTTAACTAATTGTATAGAAAATGGGTATTATCTATGTCAATTACCATTTATAAAACTTAATCATATACCAAGGAAGGAACAACGTCGAAATAAAATGGATGAAGTATTTATAGATTAGGATTCAGAAATTAAATTGTAGAAGTATTTTTAAGGATGTTATTTTATTTATATAACTCATGAAACGTCTAATGATTGTGTTGAATTTTAAAAGAATATATGACTTCATTAATATAATTTTTATAGATTCCATCATGGTTTTATGAGTTTTATACTAATCATAATATCAATGTCTAAAATACCCCTTTTAGGATTCATGTGATTAAAGTATATTAATATTTTAATTATTTTGGGGTGTATTTATGTATAAAAAAACTCAATAGTTTAGTATTTGTTTCATTGAAAATGTTATTTATGGAGAACATTTAAATTATTTTGGGCATAATTTTTATGGTATTGGTAAACTATATGGTTTAACAATACTTTGATATCGAGGTAACTATGGGTTATTAGAATTTGAGTCTATTGTATGAATTATTTTAAAATAGTTTTTCAAAAAGTAAATCCTATTGTATTTGAAGATGATTGTAGGGTATGGAACCACAATAAAAGAATTATAAGGTTTTATCTCCTACCATTGTCATATGATAAGTTTTGGTTAATATTATTTTAACTTAAATTATTGATGAATAAATATTAATATTGAACAAATGGTGTCAATGATGGGGTTTATAGAATAATTAATTATATTGGAAAACTTATTTTAACCATAGTGGTTATAGACATTACATAGAGACATAAAGAAATTCTTTTCACTTTTTTATAGATCTTATGATCCATTAAAAGTAAATTTTAGTGCATCATTCATTAACTATTTATTTTTGGAAATTCCATTCATTAATTAAAGGAAAAAGAGGAAATTGATTGAATAAAAAATGGAAAAAAATTATCTTATAAAATAGAGTGATGTCAAGTATGTACATTTCATTTTATAAATAGCATGTATATAAATTCCAAAAAATTAGGAAAAATGATCATTAATTGTTTTTCCATATTTTCATCATATTTTATTAATCAAATGGTATTTTAAATCATATATAATTTATGGTTTTGAGTACCATGCCTTTTTATTTATGATTCACTTGGATTTTATGTGTTATTATAGAAAAAAATAATATTATACATTCTCTATTATTCAGAGGATTTTTTGTTAACCATTTTTACAATTTGGGTTTTCAGAAAATGTATTTTCTAAATCCAAATGCCTAGTTATCGAGAACAAAGTCTAAATTATGATGAAATATTTTTTAAAGGCGGGGAGAATGTAATAGCCCAATATTTTAAAATAAAAAAATATTTTATTAAATAGTGAATGTGACACACAAAACCAATCATAAACAATGCATGAAATATATTACCCTAAATTTAATATCTTTTATAGTTTAAAGAATGTCGAACACTAAGCCAAAATAGAAAATAATATAGTATTCCATTTAAGCCTCAATGTTAAATTCATACAAAATTAATAGTAATTACTTGATTATGTGGGATATATTTTTATATTATATTTTAATAAAATAATTATCATTTTAAAGAAAAAGAAATCTTATCTAAAAAATTATATTTTTCTAAAAATATGATTTATAAATCTTTCAGTGTATAAATTAAAATAGGTATTTAATAAATATATAAATATATGGTAAAAATATTACATTATTTTTTGAAATCATCATATCAAAATTATATTAAGGTGAATATTTGGTATATTTCTCAAAAGATTCATTTTTTGATGTATAGTACAAAATAATGATTTCTAATGGAAATTATCATTTAATTTTAATGAATAAAAAAGTTATGTATTATTTAAAATTTAATTTAAACTAAAATCTAGCCAAATATAATTAAAAATTACTAATTTAGGCCATTGGAATCAAATCTCTTATTAAATTTTTATTTTAAAACCTTTCATAATAATGAATGTTTTCTTTTAGGAAATACATTTTTTATCAACCTATGAGTATACTTTCAAATTATAAAATTCCACTACATTGAATAGAATTTGGTAAAATGGATTAAATATTTGGAATGAGAAAAATTATTTTTATCTAAATATTTCTTCACTATTTTTTACCATTATGAATAGAAATAGTTGGAAAAATTAATTATCACAGTTAATGTAAACAAAGGATTACAGGGGGTTAAACTAAGAATATATGGGCCAAAAATGATCAATAACATTCCCAAATCCCATTATATGGCCATATATAGACATTTTATCATCTAATTTTCTAGAGTAATCCATTTTATAACTATTGGTATGATTAAAATGTTAGTGAAATTGTGTATTTTATAAAATTTCACGTGTACCCTCTCAACCATTTATAAAAGGCCACCCCTCTCCCAAACTCTTACCAAATCCAAAACGATTTTGTCTTTACAATACCAAATGAAATAAATTCAATAATACCATACCCAAATCATATAACCTTTTTTTAGCATCAATCTATTATTGGATGGACTTTGGTGAAAACCAAAGGAGGTCATCTGAAAAATTCATAACGTTTCTAAACTAGAGTTTTTATTTTAATTCATCATCCACCACCTTGAAAATGTATTAGAACATTATGATGTAATAACAAAAATATATACTGTATAATTTTATTTTATTATTATTTTTCCGTAACCTATATTTATCTCCATGTTTATCATATGGAAAGTGGAATTATCAATATTGTTTATGGCAGACTACCACCTCCAGAACCGATTTAATTTGTTTTCCATCATCACCTCTAACAGTTGAACATAATATTGGATTTAATATATATATATAGTATTTTTAAAATAAATATTCTTCTGAAATATAATATCACACATAAAAATATTACAATCCCTTCTATTTAAAATATTACAACAGCACCCATGTGTATGGTGGAATATCGCCTCACAAAGCGATATGAATCATTTTCACATAGGATTTACATGGAAGGTTGAAGAAATAAATTTAATATATATATATTAAATATATGTAAATATATAGATTCTGTAAAATAAATATATCACCACTTTCTTATCCATTCTATAATTATGTTAGTGATATCATCCCTCATGCGTACGTATGACTTACCGTCTCCACAAAGGAACAAGATTCATTTTCCATGTCCAACATTAAATAATGATTCTATAAATTAATCTAATGAAAAAATGATATTTATAAAATTAAATTTCATCTTTTATATGATGTAAATATATAATATATGAAATATCAAGAACTTTCATGACAAAACAAGGAAATTAACACCCAAAATAATGAAAATAATGAAAACTTATTAATGAAAGGGTGGTAAATTGATATATGTGGATTATATGTGACATTATAAAATTATATTTTGTTTATTTATAAATTATTAATATACAAAAAAACCATTATTTTGGTGGTCAAATCATGTTCGACCAAATTGAAGCAGGAGGTAAGGGACTTTATCTAAAATTCTCTTCGTAAGGCATATTGTAATGTTATGAACCAAATTTATTTTTTATAGTGTATATATTGTCCATATAAATATCAATTTCATGATTTCATAATATTTTTTGTATATTATCTTTCCATTAGAATTATATTAACAAATGATATTTGACTGAGAACTTTCCATGTGTTGAAGAATATCAAAACTCAATTTCATTTCATTTTGTTATGCTATATCATCGTTGAGTTTGATATTCTATGATTATATGTGTAATTAATTTCAAATATATTATGTTGTATATATAATTATTTTATGTTTATTTAAATTTTATACAAATAATAAACTAATTTTCAAAACATCAAATCAACATTATTATCATTTTAATGATTTATTTCACAATATCAATTTAATCTAGATTTTTTTATTCTCAAATTACAATAAAATGAATTTGTTTGAAAATTTTCTAATAAAAACCATCCATTTTATTAAAATATTGTTATTCATCAATAATCCATGAAATTTTTCTATATTTACACTTATTAGTACTTTAAATGATTGATAAAACAACTTGAATAAAATATTCAAAAACCATGTTTTCAATAACTGTTATCACAAGTGTTTTTGACACACTGAAAATAATTTATTAAACATATTTTTACCAATGAATTATTTTTTCAAATTAATTTTAATGAAATATTTATATCTTTTTCCAAAGTAGGCGTCTTTGGAATTTTCTAAAAAAGTTGATGAAATATTTGTTTTAAAATGTACGACATGTATGAAATTTCATACCATCCATAACATTATATGTTTTAATGTTTCCATATATATTTATCAAAGGTTATTCTAAAAGAAAATTACTTTCATTTTATTTTTTGAAATACTATTCATAAAATAATTTTTAAATTAAAAAATTTATATTTACCCCATGAATGTTTTTAATTATATTATTTGTGTTATTACATTCATCGATGAAAATAACCCACTAATTAATTTATACTCTAATAGTAATTTTTTTATTAATAATAACCAAATTCATTATATGGATATTTTATGATAATATTTACCAAGGAGTGTATTAATCTTTTTTCATGATTCATTTTTCTAGTCATTAACTTTACCCTGAAATATTCACATTCATGTAGTCTGTTGAAATTAAGTTCCCCGGAATATCAAGAATATTTATCTTGGATTGGTTTATTTCTTTTACATTATATCGAATAAAAATATGGTGTTATATATTGAAAATTATTTCTTTGTCAAAGGATATTTTGATAAATCCATATTCTTTATAGAATACCTATATTTTATTATAAAGAATATTGTCCTTGAATTAAATCTACTATTCAATATATGAGAAATGACTTGTAAATGTAGTGATGGGTGGTAAAAGTTTTATATATCTCTTTGATGCATCAGTTGTCTCCTGAGGTGAGTTGATAAAATAAGAATAATTGGGTTTTACCAAAAATTTTAAACATTTTTGTAAAAGTACTTTACAGTAGAGATAATATGATTCATGAGATCATTATGTTGAATGATAAATAATTCCATTCATTAAACATATATTTATTATTATCCATTACATTATCAAAATGATATTATCTCTCATTGAATATCATTTTCACTTATTAGTAAAATGGAATGTGATTTTAGATTTTTTCCTTTCCATACGTATTATTACATATCCATTTATGATATGTATGTTATTTTTATTGAATTTGAAATCAGTTATTTACATTTTTATATTTATTATTTCATATATATACATTATTGTTATGTTATTCAAATTGAATGTATTCTCTAAATTTACCTTTACATATTAATTATTTGTTATCTCATCATAATTATCATGATGTTTCAGTGGAACGTTATTTCATATATTTACCAATACATATTGTTTATTCTATATCTAATCATGATATTTATGTTATTGACTAAATGGAATGTTTATTTTTGTATTTCCGTTTCATTTTTTACGAAATATTCATTATTTATTATTTACCAAAAATTTTATTCACTTTTTTAACTCTTAATGATCATTTAATCTCACCATTATTTTGATTCAATTCAATGAAATCTATTAAGTTTACTACAAATTATTTAAACAGCTATTCTAGTGGGAATATTAATAATAATAGAAAAAAATATGTTATAATTTGTCTATTAAAATTTAATATGGGAATAAAGTATGTATCTATTTCCCCAATACAATTGGACTTTTTTACTCCATTATAGATCAATTGAATCTTATAAAGAACTAGTAATTTTACCTTGGGAATCATGTTATTGTAGTTGGGGTCATCATAGTTATATGTGAATTTAAATCACCATTGATTGTGAGTAAATGAAATATTTTCATCTCAAATTTCTTTTTTTGAGACATTATTTGTATTATGAACCATTTTTTGTTTATATGATGAATGTGAAACCTATTAAAATAATAATATCATTATTTTTTATGATTTTTTATTTAATTCTTGACTTATTTTTTTCAAGGTCATGTGACCATGGTCTATTGTTATGAAATTCCTACTGGATTCTCATCTCACATAGATTTTTTATTAAAAATAGAATTTAAAGAACTTGTTTTATTTTATGTGGTGTATATACATCCCTTTGCGTAATAATTATCTTACTTTAAATGAGAATGTGAATGAAAAAAATTCTAATGATTTATATTACCATAGGTTTTTTATTAGAAGGATACCTAATTTTTAAGGGTTCTCAAATCGATTTTCATTCTTTAATACTTATGCAATAATAAATATTTTTTTATCAACATACTATTTGAAATATTATTTAAAGATTATATTAAATTAATTTCATATAATATTTAATTTCATGATCTTTTCTTAATGTGAATTTGATTTAAATGTTACCAATGTTGTAACAATTTTTTTCAACATTATGAGGGTTCACCATTATAAATCCCCCATTCCATGAGTCAAAATTGTTTTGAATTTATTTTACTAATTATGAATATTTAATATTTAAGGAAATATTGTAACATATTTCAAAATTGATTTTTTAAGATGAATTTATTATTTAAAAAGGGTTTTAAAATCATGTGTTTTTTATAATGAAGATTTTAGGGTTTTAATGTATTGTAAAGGATTGTTTTGAAATAATAATTCATTCATTTCTTTTTAAAATATTTTAGGTTTGAAATTTTTTAATTTTAAAATGATTTATCTAGTTTAATGAATTTAATTTTTAGGAAGACATTTTAATTTATTTAAATTATTACAAAAAGTGATATTTCTTCAGGTTTTTCAAATGTAATTTATCACATAATCTTAAATGGGTTTTCACCAATTTCAAAACCCATTAATCTTATCTATGTTAGAAATGTGATTTTTTGATATGCTACTATCCACCTTGATTCTCTACGTGTCTTAAGAAATGTTGTATAAATTTCATCATTTAATATTTATCTTCTTTTTCGGTTAACTAGGTGATGTTCTAAATATGAATTTTTTCATATAATATTAGAAAAAATTTGTATAGATGTTTATTTTATTGAATATTAGTATATTATATATTTCTACAATGAATTTATTATGTATTTGTATCTCATGGGATTGTTTTTTATGATAGTTTATTTTCAGTTATCTATACCCACAACTATTGTCTGTGAGTTTATTTTCAAATAGAAATACTCAAAAAAGATAATGTATGAATTAATATATAGTTATATTTGATAACAAATATGATGTATGGTGGAATGTTTTATAACTATTCTCACAAAGACTATATATGAGGGTGTTTGTGGTTATCTATTCACACAACGACTATGATTGTGTATATTTATGGATACCTATCCTAACAAGAACTATGTGTGTGCCTTTGTATATTTAGTTATCTATTATCCTAGAGACTGTGTGGGAGGGTATTTTTTGTAGTATATTCTCACATAGACTCCTCATTTAAATATTTACTATTAAAAATGCTCCAAAATAGATCATGTGTGTGTACATGTGTGCTTTCATGCCGAAAAAGATTGTGTGTTATTGTATTTGTTGTTATCTAAGATCACAAAAACACTATTTTTGTTTATTTGAAGTAATA
This sequence comes from Viscum album, assembly GCA_963277665.1. NCBI lineage: Eukaryota > Viridiplantae > Streptophyta > Magnoliopsida > Santalales > Viscaceae > Viscum > Viscum album. The sequence goes on from OY728152.1 coordinate 1,381,497,691, forward strand.
TATGATAAAAATTCTATGTGTGTGTTTTTTTTAAGTTATATACGATCAAAAATATCTTGTGTGAGTGTATATGAAGTTAGCTATGATCACAATGACTATACATGGTCATAATTCCAAGAATCAATGTTCATAATGTTATATTTCCAAGGATTGTTCTTATGACACATTTAAATTGTATATTCCTATATTAGATTATATAGATCATGCTTATGATCTAATTATTATTCACTCTTATTCCATGATATATTCAAGGTCAATTGAGATTATATATCCTACTATTTATCCATATAAAAAAACATGTTATAAATTTTTGAATTAGTAGGATATATCCATCATGATATTGTTTTTTATAATTCTTATGATCTACCTTTTATGGAATATATATTTTTTCATTTAATAAGAATTTGAGGTAACCCAATTATTATTTTTCCATTCCCCATGTTATGAAAAATTGAATAACTTATAATATTTCTAGAGTGATGACAAGTTTGGTTTGACTTTCAACAAATGTCTAAAAATATCATAAAATAACATTATTTTCACGACCCGTCCTCGGGGCCTGTGCCGTGACTACCCCATGCCCGCCTTCCATAGGCCAGGTGTAGTCACAGTATGGGCCCCAAGGACGGGTCGTGACAAATTGGTATTAGAGGTGGTCGGTTCTACCGCAGACTCTTATCTTTCTTCTATGTGAAGCACTAGTGTTTAGCGTATTGAGTGTGGTTATCAGTCCACGGAGTCCAGTGTTGGTGTGGCGACCGACGTATCCGTACACCAGGACCCTGACTTCTGATTTCCGACTTAAGGCACGAAAACATTGATTGCATGTGTGTTTCCAGTTTTTCTGTGATTACTTGTGTCAGAACACCAGGTATTCTATTCTGACCGTGGTGAATTTGTTTCCTTTTCAGGATGTCCCTACAAATGGCAGCCATATAGGGTTCTGAGAGTAGATCACGGCGATAGCCCACCGAGCGACGAGGCCTCGGTATAGGGCCCTTCGACAGCAGAGCCACCGGCGGTACCTTTACCCGCCGATCCCCCGATGCTTCCAACACTGATCGCTGACGATGAACGTCGCCTCAGAGCTCTGCACAAGTTCCAGCGCCAGCGACCACCCAGGTTTCATGGGGAGACGGACCCCCAGGCAGCTGAGGACTGGCTGGAGGCGGTCGTTCGAGTTTTCATGCTAGTGAGGACACCAGCAGATCTTATGGTGATCCTCATGGCGAGCCTACTGCACGCAGCAGCAGGAAGATGGTGGAGCCTGATGCTCTAGGTGCACGATGAGGCCTCTCTCACCTGGACATACTTTGAGGGCCTCTTCCGCTTAGAGTTCGTCCTGGCCACCCTCCGTGCGGTGCGCATCCAGGAGCTTCTTCAGCTGCGGCAGGGCAGCATGACGGTCGCCCAGTACTCAGCGAGATTCACCGATATTTCTCGCTGCTCGACCGACATGGTACGAGACCCCTTCTTTCGGGACCAGACCTTCGAGTAGGGATTGAGACATGAGATCAGGGCATTGCTGATCTCCCTCAGCATCCCGACCCAGGCAGGAGTACTTGAGCGAGCCCTTCTGATCGAGATCTTTCTGGCTGAGTCTACAGCGAGACCTACCACGGGGAGACAGGTAGCAGAGTCTTTGGCAGCAGGTAGCTGACGGATGACTCAGGGTTCCAGGCAGACCAGACCCTCTCGTAGATGACCTCAGGACACTGGCTCAGCAGTGCGGGGCACACAGCGCGGAGCCAGTCTTCCGAGAGGCACGCAGTGCTACGCCTGTGGCGGGAAGGCCCACATGGCTCGTGACTGCCTGACCCGCCGTACCGAGGAGCAGCAGACGGTGGAGGGGTCACCCAGGCAGAGGCAGAGGGTCGACCATGGCGGTCCTCCGGGAGGAGGCAGATGAGGCAGAGGAGCTGGCCGAGCAGCAGGTGGTGGGCGACGCTGTGAGGCTCTGCCACCACCACAACCAAGAGGGCCACCCCGACCACTAGGAGCTGGCGGGGAGAGACAGGCTCAACTCTAGGCAGCGGAGGCCTACGACCACGGTGCGCAAGAGATGATTCGAGGTACGATCTGTGTCTATTCCACCCTTGTTGTTGTTCTTATAGACACAGGAGCGAGTCACTCTTTCATAGCCACTGCCCTTGTTCAGAGCTCGGAGATTCCGACAGAGCCGTTGGCTCGATCCTTACGGCTAGAGACTCCTACGGGAGCAGACTCGATGATTACGCACCGGTGCCAGCAGTGTGATATTACTCTAGGAGGCGAGAACTTCTGGTGGGATCTTCTTGTAGCGGCGTCGAGGCCTTACGATGTCATCTTGGGCATGGATTGGTTATCTACAGTCCATGCTCAGATTGGCTGTTTTATGTGTAAGGTGTGATGTGTGCGCACCGATGGAAGCAGGTTCACCTTCACCGGCAAGAAGGGAGCCTTTGCAGCACAGGAGGTACTCTCAGAGAGGAGAGGACAACCTATCACTCATCAGTTGGATAGCCTCATCCTTGGAGCAGTTGACGTGCGGAGTTCTAGTTTTCCTGCAGTTGTGGATCAGTACATGGACATCTTTCCCGATGACGTTGCAGGTCTACCTCCTCGCAGAGAGGTAGACTTTTATATTGATATGTACCCAGGGACAACCCTGATATCCACTCCAGCGTATCGGATGGCCCTCGCTGAGCTTCGAGAGATTCGGGTACTGTTGGAGGACTTGCATGGCAAGGGGTTCATCCGACCCAGTGTTTCACCATGGGCTTCCCTTATATTGTTTGCCAAGAAGGCAGACGGGAGCTTGCGACTGTGTGTCGACTATCGTCGCCTGAACCAGGTGATAGTGAGGAACAAGTATCCGCTATCGAGGACTGATGACCTCTTCGATCAGCTCAAGGGAGCACGGTGGTTCTCAAAGATAGACCTCAGGTCAGGCTATCATCGGCTCAGAGTTCGAGACAAGGACGTGCAGAAGACGGCTTTCAGGTGTTGGTATGGACACTATGAGTTCTTGGTTATGCCATACAGTGTAACCAATTCTCCAGCAGTGTTCATGAGCCTCATGAACAGGATCTTCCAGCCATTCCTCGATCGCTTTGTCGTGGTCTTCATCGACGACATTTTGGTGTACTCGACCACGGAGGAGGAGCATGCCTACCACTTGGGGGTTGTACTAAACACACTCCGATAGCACCAGTATGATGGAAAGCTCTCTAAGTTCCAGTTCTGGTTACGTGAGGTCCACTTCTTAGGGCACGTCATTTCTGAGGTGGGAGTTGTGGTGGATCCCGCGAAGATCGAAGCAGTGGTAGCTTGGGAGCCACCCAGGAGCGTGACGGAGGTGCGGAGTTTCTTGGGTCTAGCCGGATACTACCAGAGATTCGTGCCAGACTTCTTCAGAGTTGCGGAACCACTCTCAACTTTGACGAAGAAGGGGAAACCCTTCGTGTGGTCAGACAGATGTCAGCAAAGATTCCAGGAGCTGAGACAGAGATTGACCAGCGCACCTATCTTGAGGTTGCCTGAGGAGGGAGTTGGATACGTAGTCTACTGCGATGCAACAGGGACCAGACTCGGATGTGTCCTGATGTAGGAGTGGGTCGTGATTTCCTATGGATCATGGCAGTTGAGGCAACATGAGTAGAACTACTCTACCCATGACCTGGAGTTAGCAGCAGTGGTCTTCGGTATGAAGACATGGCGGCACTATCTGGTGGGCGAGTGCTTTAGAGTCGTTTCTGACCACCAGAGTCTCAGGTACATCTTCTCTCAGAAGGACCTGAACCTGAGACAACGGCGATGGCTCGAGTTCCTCCAGGACTATGAATTTGAGATGGTTTATACTCCTGGGTAGGGGAACATAGTAGCTGATGCCCTCAGTAGGAGGACGAGCATTCAGCTACTTGAGGAGGCGACAGAGCAGCTAGCCGCCTTGCAGATATCCTTCGTGGATAGAGACGGAGCAGCCTTCCTTCAGTCTCTCACAGTCTCTCCTCCACTTATACAGTGGGTCAGAGAGTCACAGCGTGGGGACACTGACTATGAGACACGGCATGCACAGATATCCTCGGGATAGGAACCTGATGGTTTCTCCCTTGGAGCAGAGCACGACATCCTTTTCAGAGGACGTACCTTGGTACCAGTTGCTATACGGGAGGAGGTGCTGAGAGAGTTTCACACATCTCCTTTGGCGGTACATCCTGGAGTGGCAAAGATGTACCAGGACCTCAGACGACAGCTCTGGTGGCCGAGCATGAAGAAGGCTGTGGCAGAGTTCGTTTCTCGATGCCTCACCTGCCAGCAGGTGAAGGCAGAGCATCAGGTACCAGCAGGCTTGGTACATCCCTTGGAGGTCTCGGAGTGGAAGTGGGACGTGATATCTATGGACTTCGTGACTGGACTTCCACGCACTTCTAGAGGTCACGACTCTATATGGGTGATTATTGACTGACTCACCAAGTCGGAACACTTCTTACCCATTAGAGAGAAGGGCTCAGTGGAGAGCATGGGGTATCTCTACGTTCAGGAGATTCTACGGCTTCACGGTGTGCCATCATCTATCGTCTCCGATCGGGACGCTTGTTTTACTTCTCGGCTTTGGAAGGGGTTGCAGGAGGCGTTCGGGATGCGGCTACGTCTGAGCACCGCCTTTCACCCTCAGATGGATGGTCAGACGGAGAGGACCATTTAGACTCTCGAGGACATGCTCCGCGCATGTGTCCTCGACTTTGGTCGCAGCTGGGAGGACCACCTACCCTTGGTGGAGTTTGCGTACAACAACTGCTACCACTCCACTATCGGGATGGCACCATACGAGGTGTTGTACGTAGACCTTGCAGATCTCCTTTGTGCTGGACAGACCCTGGGGAGTCAGCACTTGTGGGACCAGAGATGGTCCGGGCCACGATAGAGAAGGTCCAGGTCATCTAGGAGCGGATGAGGACAACTCAGAGCTAGCAGAAGTGTTATGCTGACAGGATGCGGAGGCCAATAGAGTTCGAGGATGGTGATCACGTCTTCTTACGTGTCTCCCCTCGACGTGGATTACGGAGATTTGGCTGAGGCGGAAAGTTGTCTCCATGATTCATCGGACCATTCCAGGTCCTCAGCAGGATTGGCGAGGTGGCTTATCACCAGGATCTACCACCACAGTTGCACTGGGTGCACGACGTCTTCCACGTATCTCAGCTGAGTAGATACGTACACGACCCGACACACATCATTGACTTTGGGGAGCTGGACGTTGATGATGGGGCAACTTTTTCGGAGGTCCTAGTTGAGATCGAGGATCGACAGGAGCAGGTCCTACGTGGACGATCAATTCATCTAGTGCGCATCAGATGGCAGCACGGGAACCTCCAGGAGAGCACTTGGGAGCGGGAGGCTCAGATGCGTGCTCTGTACCCACATTTGATTCCCTAGTTTATGATGTATCTTTACAGGGATGTAAAGCCCTGAGTTGAGAGTAATGTAAAGACCTATAAATTTCAACGAAATTTTTTTTCTGAATTTTTTTGGAATTTTACAAGAGCGCATTTTCTGACGGCACCAGATTCCGAGGCCCGGTGTGCCTGGAATCATTTTCCGAAGTTTGGCTCAGGTACGTTTAGTGAACGGACGAGTGGGTTTTTCTAACTTTTGAACCAGTGCCCGGAATCAAATTCCGAGGGCAGCGATGGAATCGCAGCACCGGTACTTGTTTAGAAACACCTCTTCCAGAGTTGCGTTTGCTCGGGTGTGGTTTTTAATTTTCAGGCGTAAAGTTAACAAATAAAATAATTGTATGACACAATTTATTTTATTTCACTTCAGCCACATGGATTCCACTTGGAGCCACTTAAGGTGGCTTAAGCTGAGTTGATGTGGATAGGGTGCTATCCAAAAATATCCTACCCTCTTGGTAGGAAATTTTTGAGGTGGGACCCGCACGAGCCCCACCGTTTCTTTTCCGCTAAGTTACGCTCCCGTGAAAACCCATCATTATGAAAGTCAACTGATGCGTTTTCTTATTTTTCTTAACGCACCAATTAATTGGGCGGTTTTCTTCGTTGAATTAAATGAGCGGTTTATTCGTTGAAATTAATTCTATGAATTAATTTCATTCGTTTCTTAACCTGTTTGAAATCCGTTGGCGTAATAATAAAATAAGACCAACGCCGACATCTTGAGGATTACACGTTGAGAGACTTTTGATAGAAATTATTGTGCCTTCACCGACCTTCACGAAGAACGCGAAGAACGCGAAGAACGTGAAGAACGTGAAGAACGCGAAGAACGTGAAGAACGCCGTCACCCTCGGATATTGACGACGCTTAATCCGAGACGTTCTTCCCCGCCCCGATCTTTGATCATCTATTGAGGAGAGATTTTTCGATTCTTTAATCTCCTTTGTGGTTTTTAACAAAACACGGATTTAATGATTTATAATTAAATCTGTTGTTTCTTAGTCCGTTGAGTTCGTCGACGCAATGCCGGATTTCGCGACAACGCGACGCCCTTCCGTGATGAAAATATGCCTTCTGCGACACGACGATCGCTTCCTTTCGCGGCGATCAATTTTCGCGAAGAATGCGCATGCGACGACTTGACGAGGTAGGGATTTTATTTGGATGTTTTACATTCCCGTGTTTGTTTCCATTCAAAATGAAGAACCCGGTTCATGAAAACAATTTTCATTCATTAAAAATTGTTTTTCGTTATGTATTAATGTGTTGAATAATTATCTCGTTCTTATTATCTAACGCGGAGGGTGCGGGCCAAACGAACACGGCCTGACAACCCTCCGTCGTTCTTCGTGGTTGTGCGGATTTGGCGGGTGACGAAAAAACAGGACGCAAGGGCGATTTGATGATCCCGCAGTGAAGAACGGAACCTGGGAGGATCAACGGCATAGACAGGAAGGAAAATGGACCACCTGAGCAACTCCAGTGGCCCGCGGAAGCCACCGGCGGTGCGGGTCGCCGGCGTGGCGGCGCCGGCGGCCTGCGGTGGCAGTGCCAGCGGACCCGCAGCCGCGCGGGTCCGGCGCACACATGGGACGCGGCCTTTGTCGTGTCCGTTGACCAGGGAGGCCCCCGCGGGGGCCGCGGTGCTGACACACGGGGGCAGCGAGCCCCCTGCGCTGCTCGGCCGCTCGGCTGAGCCGAGCCGGACTGGCCGGACCGGGTCCAGCCGGGTCGGCCCGGGCCCAGACCCCCTGTCTTCTGACCAATTTGGTCTTTTGCCCGTATCTTGAGCTATGGGCCTCCGAACGACGCGCCGTCAACAAAAACGTTATCCTTGGATCGAGATGGTCGTTTCGGTATATTACAATCAAGGATTCGGAATACTTTGGGTCCGGCTGGGTTGGTTCGTACACGAGACCAACCGGGCCCTCGGAGCGGAAACGCTCATATTTTGAGCTACGGACGTCCGATTGACGTGCCGTCAGCTTTGGTGGATTCCGCTAAGTAAGACGGATCTTTTGGTATTCTACACCCGAGGTTTGGATGTAGGTGGAGTACGGTCGAGTTGGTTTTGCCTTAAAAACCAACCGGGCCCCTAGGACGAAAAAGCCAATAACTCTCAGACCGGGCGTCCGATTGACGCGCCGTCTGCGACGTTGAGCTCCTTTTGGTGATACAAAACTTTTGGATACATCAACCTTGGACTTTGTGTCAGTTGATGTTTCAGCCTCTCGTCTCGTGGAGCGGACCCTCCCGAACGAGCTTGCTGTGTGCGGGAACCCTAGTGCTGGATGCGACTCCGACGACTATCCAGAGATCCTCATTGGACTGCGACGACGACTGTGCAGAGATCCTCAGTGGACTGCGATGATGACTGTGCAGAGATCCTCAGTGGACTGCAACGACTACTACACTCAGCAATCCTACATGGATCAGTGCTACAGATCATGTGTGGATCCGATCCTGTGTGGGTCAGCGCTCAGCGGTTCTGTGTGAGCCAGCGCCTACAGGTCCTGTGTGGGCCCGATCCTGTGTGGGTCTTTGCGGGGGTTAGTTACCTATTGATCCTGTTTGGGTCCGATCCTATGTGCGTCATTGCGGGGGTTAGTACCTTTCGATCCTTTGTGGGTCCGACGACTTAGATGGATCAGTGATCATCTTTATCGTCATACGAAGAAGTATACATGTGTGAGCTAAATCTTGTGTTACTCTCCTTTGTGGATTGTGTTGAACTATGTTGTGTGGATTTACTAGTTACTCTCCTTTGTGGATTGTGTTGAACTATCCTGTGTGGATTTATGGTTTACTCTCCTTTGTGGATTGTGTTGAGCTATCCTATGTGGGTATATGTTTGCCTTCCTGTGTGGACTGGGTTGTGCTTGGGCTCAGATGTTGGAGCCGAATGGGGATTGATGACTTAGGTATATGTATGGGCATATACCTAAGCAGTGTCGGTATTTACTTCGTGATTGTATCATTTTGTTGTGGTTTATCCTTTGTGGATTTCGGGAGACCTTCGGGGGTCTCGGGGTCCCTACTGAGTAGCTTATACTCACCCCTGCATGGGCTATGCCCGCACTACGTTGTGTTGGTTGCAGATGACGGACAACGCTGATTGTGGTGGAGGCTTGCGGAGCAGGACGGTACCTGGAGGTGGACCACTGGGCAGGACATACTCGTAGCGGTCAGGTGGACCCGAGGAGCAGTGGAGGCTATCGGTACCCACCCTTTAGGTGGAACTTCTAGAGGACGGCTCGACGCTGCAGCTTTTCTTTTCAGTTGCTGTTTTTCCCTTTCAGTTGTACTTTACATTTGGGCTTGTATTTTCGGCCCCTTTTACTTTCAACACAGCTTGTTACAGTTTTTTCTTAGTGTTTACATTTCTTCTTGCTTACTCAGTGGTGCTTGTTTACTTTACAAAGCAATGCCTTCCCTTTTTCCGGGATTTACGCCTTGGTGCTAGTCGCCAGCCCCTGGCCTATGGAAGGCGGGCTTGGGGTAGTCACGACATGGGCCCCGAGGACGGGTCGTGACAATTATTATGTAACTAATCCCCAAATATACAATCCACTTAAATGAAGGTAGTTGTGAAATTATTTGTTCTATGTAGGGTTTAAATTATTAAAAAATGTGAAATGTATATATTTTGGTCATGTATAATCTCAATTTATATCAAATCCCATGATTTAAGAATGTGGTGCTGGCACAGGATATAGGAGTGCAGATAAAAATTGATATAAATTCTATCTTGTTCTCAAATAATGATATGTTCTTATAGTCATACTATTCTCACATAACTTTTTAAGATGAGGGAGAGTCGTGTTCTTTCTGTTATGGTAAACTATGTTTGGGATAAGAATAATGTTTATTACTAATTTATTTTGGAGACATTGGATATTATTATTTTAATCAATGAATTAAATTACATTATATTGATGAAGAATAATTTAATGTTATTTATAAGTGATTATATGTACGTAATGATTGTGTAACCTGTATAAAGAACTCCTGGATAGGGAAATAAATCTTGAAGATAATAAAAAAGAATGATGACATTGATTTTAATATTTCACTTATCAAAAAATAAGAATAATTATATCATCCTGGATACCATTACATAATTATATTTCAATCAATAGGTTTATTTTAGGTTTTTTTAGTGTAAGTGTTGAACTCGGGGTGTTCTAATGAGATTGATATGAACATTGGATTTAAGGAGTCACTGGCCAAATGGTAGATTTTAATTGATTCCATGTATGGATTATAAGGACATGATAGAACTAGTTGGCTTCCACCATCCAACTGGTGGGATTATGCTATCAAGTATCCACTGGATGATTTCTATGGCCCCTGGCTAGCTGGTGGTTTCCATCTGGTAGAGGGAGGCATCAAGCTAGTCTGAGTGAGTGAGTTCATAATAAATAATTAATTCTATTCAATCTTTGAATTAAAACCATATTACACCATTTTGGAATTTAACTCAACTATTTCTCATCAATAGGCTCTCCCTTGGAGTTCTAGTATACATCAATGTTCTTCAAATAGTATTTCAATCCAGGTTTCATAAGTTGTAGATTAATAATTTCTTTTATGAAATATCTATCATTCGATTTTGGTTATTCCTTAATCCCTATAATTTATAGTTTATCTTGGATGTATTTTTAGGATATTATTTTTTGGATATTATACTTCTTCATTATCTCCCAATACTTCAGTATGTTTTCTTCCAGATGATTATTCTTTCATAAATTGTGGTGAGGCATATAATTCCTAAAGTCTGTGTTGATCAAACATATCTACCAACACAATTTAATCTGGTTAAGTGATTCTATGTTTTTGGAATCATTTTTATCACCTCCAGTCACCTTTTTTGGAATTACCTTGAATTATAGTTTGTTGATATTGCTTTGGGTAGTGTATTAACTACTATTAATGTATATGGTTCAGTTTCTATCATGTGTTCAATGCATAGTAAATTCCATGTTTTATAAAGGGTTTTATAAATTATGTTTTATAATTAATGAATTTTTTAATGCATTTATAATATGTATTTTTTAGAAAACATAGATTTCCCCTTATTTTTTTTAAGGAAATGTGATTTTAATGCATTTTGAAACGAATTTTGATATCAATTCTTAAATAATTTTTTTAATGAAAATGTGTTTTTTTGTTTTTTCATTTAAATTTGATAAGAATTCTTGAAATTTATTTGATATAAATTCTAGACCGGTTTATTTTGTACCAAGATGGAGGGTATTGAGTTTAGCTACATCCATTTAAAAATTAAGAGGTTAAAATTTTGGGGTCTCCCTATATTCATAGAATGTAGATACATTGGGTCATGAAACCAGAACCTAAAATGATAGGGGATTCACATTCTATTTTCATTATCCATCTCTAGTTTATACTCTATATAATTTATATCAAAAAAGACATTATTTTTATTTTTTGAATGAGCGACCAAGTTATCCCAACCATTGTTATTATAGGGATGAATATAATTATTTTTTCCCCCAGCAGTATTGTATTTGATATGTCATATTACATGATTTAATTAATATAAATGGTTTACAAATTAATCAATGAATATATATTACCTAGTTTAATTTTTAAATTGAAAGAAGGAAAATTATGTAAAATTATTTTGATATAAATATGTATATTTTTTATCATTCCATGTTTTCATTAAAATGAAAATATTATGATTATTGTGTAGAGACTTTTTATGGAACACCTGGGTGGTATCCTTCTAAGACTTTTATTAGTCACCCCAAATACTCCCTTGGTGGTGTGTAAATTTTATTTATATCTAATACAATAATTGTATACCTTCCCTAGTGAGGGGGTGGGGTTTTCTATTAGATATGAATGTGTAGATGCTTGTAAGAATGTGGGATGCTTGACACATATCACATGGTGTATAATATTTTTTTGGTTGTCTGTTAATTTTTTAATTATGGATGACAAGTAATTTGGGTTTCATCTTACTCACTTTGGGTGCATCTCTAATTTTGGAAATCTATTATTTAAACCATATATCACATATTATATATATATATATATATATTCTAGGTGTCTTATTTATTGTTGTAAAAATCATTACCACTAGTTGTTTCGGAATTCTGAAGTGTTACTCTCTATACTAAGGGGATAAAGAGCACCCAAGGTTCATTTTTCTATATATTTTATAGAATAAGTAAATGAATTATCTGAGCTAGGTCACGAAAAAAATTTATTATGGAATTTTCAGGCTCATTCATTGGATGTTGGTAGAATGAGTTGGATTTTTAGGGTCTTGCTTTGTAGGTTTTGGGGAGTTCTCATCTTGATCATTCTTTAAGGAGACTAATATCACTATGGAGTATTAGGATGTGTGACTCATGTGTATGTTTTTTTCCTTGATACTAGTCTTTTATATATTCTTTTTGATTAATCTAATATTTTTTTTATGGATTAATCATTTTCTCTTATTTATATTATGTTGTAACTTGCCTTCAAGATGTATTTAGTGTGTTCCACAAGAGGGTGTAGTGGGATATACTCCATAATGAAAACTTTATATGGACATAAATACCATAGATACTATTAAATGAGTTATTCATTCCATGGACCAGGATATACCAAAGGTTCCAAAAAAAAATTTAATGGCCCGAACTAGATCTAAATGACATATAAATGGAGTTTAAGAGCCCATATGAAATAATAACCCTTATTTTAAGGGTATAAAACTAACCTCTTACAGGTGGTGGAATAGATATAAAATATTGATCAGGTTAATGAATTTTTTGAAGAAAATGAATCCATTAATATAAAATAAATAATTTTTAGTACTAAGGGTCCTATGAATTGATAGTTTTATTTTGGGGCCCATGATAACTAACATGTTCGGATAGAGTGGAAGTAGTTTAAGAACCATTTCTTCCAGAATATCTTCTCAAAATATCAGATTATATCAAATTCACTATAGTCCCTATATTTGCAGTAGGGTGATTTTTTATGTATGAGTAATATAATTATTTCAAAGTTGGTTTATTTTTCTCTATAGGTGGTGATAAACTCATAGAAAAATTATCTAAAACCCTTTATGTTCTCCATCATGATATCTGATCACAAATCTATTTGTTGAATCTGACCACCTATGTAGATATATTTGATCGAGATTTTATGGAATAAATGTTTATTTTTAAAAATATTTAATGTAGTGGGTATTCTCTCACACCCAGTGTAATTTTTGGTAAAACATAAGGAATTATAAGAAAGCTGTATTATATACATAAGGGTGGTGGAGTTGACTCCCAGAAGTATATATCCACTGCACTATTGGCATATTCTAGTTCTATTCAAATTCCTTTAAATTAGTGTGAAAAGGTAGGTAACAACCAATGGTCTTATCCTAAATAGGTAAATACTTGTCGTTCTTGGGGTATCCAATTCTATCTGTATTGATTTTGTTTAAATTTATCTAAATTCCATTATGGTTAGGCATCATTAGAACTAATGTGACCTATAGTGTATTCATAAGAATCAATATTCACGATGTTCTTTCCAAATTCCTCATGAGTGAAACACATTCATGTTGTGGATGAGTTTCTGATCTAGATTATTATTAGACTATATAGAGTGGGAAGTTTTATTTCTTTTTCATCTTCTATAGAATATTATATATTTGATATATGTTCCTTGAAATTTTTTAATTCTTTTTATTATTTATGTGATTATACATATGATATTGATCATGTATTTTGTTATAGATTTTTAGAAACCACTTGTAAAGAATAGATATTTATTTTATCTTATACATATTATTCTTATTTTATAGGTGATGATTATTTATTATATGACTCCCATATTCATGACATAGAAATTTTTTAAATTTACATCATGATTAATTTTATTTTCCCTCAAATAGATAAGATTTAATATTATCATTGAGGGGATTTTTTTTCCATGTTGACAAGATATCTATGGTTTTCTTGGGCGAGTGGAATCTGAGGTCCAGTCCTGGGGGAGCCTGCCAAAAATATCTTAGGAGTATTTTATCTATTGTTTACGTTAACCCCAAGGTTCTTTCATCTATTATTTTTCATCACTTGGTTGTATGGGATTTCCCTAACATCATCCAAAAATAATTCTCTAGTCTTACTCCATAGAGGGATATATTGTTTTCAGTCACATGGTTGTTGGGTACATAGCCTATTTCATTAATATTTAATAACATATAACCCATTGAGATGAATGATCTCAAGATTAATTTGTGCAATTAGGATTAGCTAATATTTCTTCATCCCAGTAACTCATAGTTTGTTCCACCTATGATATTTCCTATGATGGATTTTAAGAATGATTATCTTTTTGTAGACTCTCATAATATAAATTGATTAGATTCTAAGGGTATTTACCTTTTTCCATGTGTATAACTTGATTAACTAGTTAAAGTGAGTTAAAGGGATTTTAAAAAATTGATATCAAGTTGGGGTACCACCCACTCATAGTTTGAGATTTAAATATCTCAAGGACTGGTTTATAGAGAATATCTAGTCATTTGAAATATATTTTAATTCCTTTAACCTAAAAATTCTTATATTGTGTTTATGTTTTTGATTACATGATATTGAATCAGTATATTGACACATTATTCCTCAAATTTGTGGAATATATCCAATTTAATTTGAGATCAAAATGATATAAAGGGAATCAACTGAACAACATTGTGAAAATTTGAAGGATTCATAACCTTTAAGGTAAGATATCAAAATTAAATTCACTGTTTAATGAAGTGATATTATATTGGCACGCGATTTCAAAATATTGTCTTTTATTCGATCATGATATGTGAAGATTTAATTTTCATTGCCAGCCCAATATAAAATCATCAGGTTATAGAGAAATATATGTGTATATTGATAATATATGTGGTTAATAAAGTATCATGAAAATATAAAATCACATATAAACTCTATTACCAAGAATGTGTTGAAGACCATGAGGGATTAAAAGATAAATAACTCGTATAAGGAGTTAAAATTATTGAATAAATAAACTCATACTCTAATGTTTCCAGAACCCTATAAGTGATATGTTGTATAATTTTTCACTTCTGGTTTTGGAATAGTTTTTTTCTAATGAATTATGACCATATAGGGGCATAATATACCCATCATCATTAGAAACATGATAAGAATTACATGAATAATGATTTGGATTTCATCATTATTTTACATTCACATAAGTGTTTCTAAAAGTATCTCCTTGGGTAATGGTTCAAATTTATTTCATATGAACCTGGGATATATCTTTTCACAGAATACATGAAAAATAGGTAGATGTGATAGATGTAATAACATTAAAAATATTAACTTTACATCACTTACACTACTGGGAATGAGATCATTTTTTATAGATTATCTATGTAAGGATTCCCCTTCTCAGACTATAATGTAATTTTAATTGGAGTGGAACCATATGATGATTACCAATTAGTTACATTTGGATACATGTGAGGAAAATTAAGATATAGTTCTGACTAGGTTTTTGTTGTAATCCTCTCTCATTGAGCTTATTCTTATGGAATAAGCGTCCAATTATGAGTTCATATGAATAAGGGGAACCTTATTTTTTTGGGATACATTTTCTAGTTTATCAACCCATTATAAAATAATTATTCAAAAATATAGTTATTTTATTATTACATCATCTATATGGAAATCATGGTTTCCTTATTTCCATAGTTTTTAATGTTTTGTTCATCTATTTAATAGAAGTTGTTTTCATACATGAGAAGGTAAATCACTTATTATCTATCCCACTATTACAACTACAGTTATATAATAATAGATTTCCTAAATCTATTTTTTCTACTCCATCTTCATCTAGTGAGGATATTGAAATTGGATTAAGTTTCCATGGAAATTATCATTGGATTTCCACTTACTCTTCAAGGAAATAATGTTATCTCTGTGGTAATTGATTGTCCAAATAAATAAAATATTTTCATTTTGATCAGATAGTAAAACATGTTTGATGATATGTTAATACTATACTTTCTAGATATTTTATGGTTTCATGGCCCCTCTATCATTCTCCCTAATAAGGATCCCCAGTTTATCACCTGATTCATAAAGAGACTCTAAAAACTAACGATGACTCATATAACATTGAGTAAATATTCCAGTGCATTTAATGATGGACGAAAAAGTATTCCATATAGATTGGGTAGGATATTAATAATGCATGTGTTTTTATTTTTTGGGATCATGGTAATTCCATATGGTACTAATATAGTTTTATTATAATAATAGTTTGTGGTTTTTTATCAAAGTGTCTACCTTCATTGAATTTTATGATTTCAGAAGAATACCTAATATTTTTTTGTTATATATGGGTGATTCCTTTCTTGTGGGACCATGAATCAATGAGAAAATATTTAAAATTACTATAAATATTGGTCAATGGTTTTTTATACATTAGATTAAGTAGAAATTTGGGATTGATCATCAGATAGATTCTTTGGAGTTTTTTAAATTGTGACCCTATCTTCTTGAACATTTCTCCTCAGATGGTTCATTGTTTTCTGAGGAAACATATTAAAATTGATCCAAAATATATTGTACTATTAGATATCCCTAATACTCTTTTTAGGATTCGTCGTAGTTAATAACACCGGAATATTTTTATAATTATTTTTTTCCTAATTTATTTAATATTTTTTGATATATATAATTTCACACACCACTAAAAATAGTTTTCTATATTAAATAACTATATTCATCTTGATTTATATGAAATTACCAGTTATTCATGCACTAAAATTAAACAAAAATATTATATTTACCTATATAAAATGTAAAGGATGTTTTATGTCACATACAAGACTAGCTTTCCATGATGGATTTCATAACATGCATAACAATGTTTTAGGGAAAAATATTATATTATTAAAAATATTATAATTTATTATAATAAGATATAACATATGTAACAACCCAGATCTTATTTTCATGTATGTTTACCTTTTTCCTGGAGTTTTTGAGAAAAGAAGAGTTTATGAAATTTTTTTGAAGTACATGTTGTGTACTTTATAAGTACACACCGTCTACTCCCTAACTACGTGAGGCCTTGTTCTGGCCGTGTCCGAGCCACACACACAGCCATGTAGGGGTGATGTGGAGGCCACTTAAAGTGGAGTATAGAACAGCCTAGTACACGTCGTGTACTTTGTTTTTTATTAAACACACTGGGGTCGCATCTAATTCCCCAAACACGCTTCTTCTCTATCTTCTTCGACTGAGAGCATCCTGTACAGCCGCGAATCTCCTCTGTTCCCCCAAGCCTCCTTCCATTTTTTGAATTGACCGTTGTCTATTGCGTTGGAACCGTAGTGGTATGCTCTCCCTTCTTCTAGAGCATCGTTTTCCAATTCTTCCTCTTTTTCATGTTATCATGGGTTGCATGTTTTGTGCATTTTCATAGATCTACGACATTATAGGGAGTTTCAGGCCTTTTTTTTCATGCATATCAACATCCTAGAATCAAGGTAGGTGGTTTGTACCTTTTATTCCATAGTCCTTGAGTTTTATGTGAAAATTCCACCAATAACCATGAACGGGGTATTTCATGTTTACTGTTTTTCCCTGTTGTTTTTCCTCTCTTGCATGTATGGTTTTATAGAGGTAATTTGGTGATTTATGAGTATTATTTCTATGCTCATATTGTTTTTCCCTGCAATGTTCTATTTACGACCTTTCGGACTTGTCAGCATATTGGTTGTTATACCCGTTTCTCATACCTTGTGACTGTAGTATGGAGTATTGTTTCAGGACATTCTTGAGATGTTGTAGACTTATTAGCCAAGAAGCTCAATTGTTTTACATTGTCCATACAACATTATTATGCACTTACCAGGATGGGGCTGTGAGACCCTGGTGCTATAGAATATAAGGGGATAGACTAAGTGTGATTCCTCAGATAGTCTTGGACATTATAGACTATAGAGGATAGACCGATTGAGCTTCCCAAAGAGTCTTGGATATTATATACTACAAGAAGATAGACCGAGTGAGCTTCCTCAGAGAGTCTTGAGCTTTATTGTATATAACGAGATAGACTGATTGAGATTCCTCAGTGAGTCTTTGATTTGTTTTAATTTCCTTAATCCATTCCAAGCTATAATAAGAAATAGACTGAGTGACCTTCCTCAGAGAGTCTATGATAGACTTGAGGCAATAAGAGGAGTTTAACGAGTGAGATTCCTCAGAGGGTCTCTAAACATTGGGTTTATAAATAGAATTGACCATGTGATCTTCCTCAGAGAGTCCCTAACTACCCTAGACTAGAAGGAGAATTGACTGAGTGTTCTTCCTCAGAGAGTCTTATAAATTCATATGACCAAACCAGAGGGGTTAGGCTGAGTGTACTGCAAAGAGGTTTGTTGGTATTTTCTTGGATAGGTCCAGAGGGGATGGCTGAGGGTAATTCCAAGAGGGTTTCCTGTTTTTGGTTAGTTTTTTGCTTCCTTGTTGGTTGATTGACCTGAGGATTGTTTACTGCTATTTATTGTCCTGTTACTGGTTATTTATTACAACTTACTGTACTTTAACTGCAATATACTCACTGACTGTTAGGCACAGATCTTCGGGTGGTTTCCTACTGGGATTTAATCTCACACCCTATTTTTTTCTCGCATTTGTGCCCAAATAGATTATGTTGTTGCGGGTATAGATAACGGAAAGCACCATTCAACTTCAAGTACTTGAATTGCTGTGGAGCGGGATATCATGGGACCAAGCTACGTCTTAAGATGCTGAGGAGTTATCTATTTACTTTTTCTGTACTTGGTTTAGTACTGTATTCAGTATTGTGGCTTGTTTGGAAAATTTCCTAAACACATATGTATCATGCATAATTTCATATATATATATATATGTGTGTGTGTGTGTGTGTGTGTGTGTGCTCCAGTTGTATACTGTTTAGAATTCTGCAGTTTAATGTTGTTGGATAATTACTGCTTCTGCTATTTAATGTTTTATTTACATCCATTGTGTACTATGCCAATGGGGGCATAGTTTCCCCACTATCACACCCAAGTCCCTTACTGCTATTTGGTAGCCTCTAGCATTCGAGGAAATGTACTTGAGTTCGAGTGACCAACAGGGTATGGGGTGCCTCTGGGTGGCTTCAAGAACCGATACATTAAAATGTGGTGTTAGAGGGATTATTTTCTCTTGAATTACTATTTGGAGCCTATAGCCATAGATAGAACGGAATAGGTATATTGTAATAAGTTGTGCCCGGGAGTAGCTAACCCATATACAGGGAAAAGCCAATATACCTCATTTATTACATTATCTTTAGGTTTTGCAATTTTTATAGTTGATATGATTTCACCTTGAGTGACTCAAATGAATTGTGTTTTTAATGTTGATATTATTAAGGTTCTATTACTATTTGAACTTGATGAGATGAGGGTATTCCATTTCATTAATCATATAGGCACTTGCTAGAAATCACATGTCATGCATTTTTCCCATGCCAACTATGATGAATTATTGATTGCATGTTTTTTTGAAAGATGATGTGTAAAATATGCCTAATGTTGTGATAATTTCCTTGATAGATTATCTATTGTTGATAGGTTATTGTTTATATATATATTTACTGAAATGAATGTCAAATTTTGAATCTTGAGGTGTTATGGGCCCTCATGAATCAGAACGTGGTGGATTATTGGCTTGTTTTCTATGTATATGACATGTAAAAGATGCCAAACATTGATTTGTGGAGAGTATGGGCCCTCATGGATCGGAATTTGGAACCTTAATTCTTCGCTTCTGTGTTTTTTGGGCTCCAGAGCAGTTTCTGAGGCTACTGCCCGATAAAAACCAGATTCCATGGCGTGTACTTTATGTATACACACAGTGTAGTTTTCAAACTGTGTTGCTGACTGTGTGAGCAGTAACACGGGGTGTGAAAAATCATCAGGATCCCACAGTGTACGCTAAGTACATGCTGTGTTGTAGTGACCGTGTGTCTACATGTGTGACTAATGACATGGATGGATGAAACATTGACATTACACGCCGTGTTCTGGTTTTACACACCATGCCTTGTATCCTAAGTACCTGGTCGTGTCATGAACAACACTGGTCGGGGAAATCCATCAAGTACATGTCGTGTGCACAGGGAGTACACCATGTTGAGTATAAATTATACTCGGCTATGTCACAAACAACAAGGGCTGAAAAAAAATTCAAGTACATTCCATTTTACCATGGAGCTCACCATATAGAGAGAGACGTGTAGTCGGCCGTTCAACTAACAACACTGGTCATTGAAACATATCTAGTACACGTAGTATACTATGTGAACACACTGTGTAGTCTAGGATTAAGTGAAAAATGTGAGTTAGCTGTGTAAGGATACTCATGCAGGGGAATAGAGTTCAAGAACATGACATGTGTGGGGACAACACGCCGTGTGGTTTGGGCATTACACGACCAGTTTCGGAATAATTACACACCCATGTGAATGGATTAAAAGAACACGCCATGTATTCATGTTTCATAATACAAGAGTGTTTCCTTCTCTTGTTCCCCTCTTGTACTCTTCTATTCACAGTCTTTGTTAATCCTGTTCAAAGGCGTGCACTTGACCTTAGAGAGTCATGCCACTGAGACGTCCTGCAGTTGTGCCAGTCATGGCACCATCCATCATTATGGACACAGGTGCAGATGCACAGTTTTGAAAAAATATTATAAGGTTCATGAAGACCTTCTGAGGATATCAGAGTAGACATAATGTATCTTCGGGTAGCAAGGTATTATGTTACCAATGCTAGAGGAGAGGACATGCTAGGCCCTAGTGCCAGAGAGACCTGATGGAGTGCTAATCTTGCGACAGGATAGGCCATATTCAGCGTTTCTGTCAGATCTTCTCACCTACAACTAGTGGTAGTGGTTCTTCTATGACACCGAATTCTAGAGATGCATCTCCAGTTTCTCACCATTCTGAGAACTAGAGTTCTTAAAGCTGTTTGGGACGAGGTGGAGGTCATGAACGTGGTGGTCAGTCATCGGGCTACCAGCGACAGTAGATTATATCAACTCAGAGTGGTCAGGCATGGTCATAGGGTCATGGAGCTAGCCATACATTTGCAGTGTAGAAGACCCATCAGGAGCAGGATCCTGACCCCTCTACAGTTCGAGGTACAATCCTAGTAGCCACAGTTTTATTTTATTCTATTTTTGATACAGGAGCCTCACGTAGCTTTATATCGGTTGATGTTGTAGTGAGGCTTGGGCTCTGCCTATTATCTTCTACCGATACATTGACTCTAGAAAAAATGTTGGGGACTAGAGAGGTTAGTGTACGTCAGTACATAGAGTGCCATCTGGAGGTTGTAGGGTGTCACTTCTTATGGGACCTATATGTACTAGAGATTACGTGCTGTGATGTCATTCTCAAAATGGACTGGCTAGATCCATTCTATTAAGTCGTCGATTGTTATCATCGTATGGTGAGTTTTGTATCACCTGAGGGTGGATCCATTCTTTATAGAGGCGAATGGGGTGTCCAGGAAAGGAGAGAGGGCCCAAAGCGTCATGGGATGGGAGGAGTTACAACACAAATCACTAGTCTTTATCTGGATGTCCAGGGGACTTCACAGTTAGACATTCCTTTAGTGGTGGATCGTTTCAGAGATGTCTTCATAGGAGAATTTTCAGGGTTTCCTCCAGAGATTGTGGTAGAATTCATGATTGTGCTTATTTGAGGAGCGGCACCGGTTTCCATTACTCCTTATAGGATGGCTACAAATGAGTTGTAGGAGCTGAAGAAATAGTTGGAGGAGATATAGGCGAAGGGTTTCATATGACTCAATACTTCTCCTTGGTGTTTACCTGTCTTGTTTTCAAAGAAGGAAAATGTTACCCTTAGGCTTCTAAAGACTATTGGAAGTTGAACCAATTGACGGTCAAGAACCGATATCCCATGTCAACGATCGATGACCTTTTTGATCATCTTCGAGGTGCCCCGGTGTTCTCAATGATTGATTTGACATCTAGTTATCTTCAGTTGCGCGTTAGACCATCTGATATACATCTTATAGCTTTCCAGAGTAGGTATGGTCTATAAAATTATATGGTTATGCCATTCGGTCTCATGAATACGCATGCAGTTTTCAGGGCACTAATGAACTGAGTGTTCAATCCATACTTGGATTCCTTCATGGTTTTTTTCGGATGATATCTTTTTGTACTCTCACACTTGACATGACCCTGATACCAATCTTGAGATCATTTTGAGTACACTAAGTGAGCATCAGTTATATGCTAAGCTCATAAAATTCCACTTTTGGATGGACCTGATTCACTTCTTGGATCATGTTATCTCAGAGGCAAGAGTATCAGTAGACCTAGAGTAAGTGAAAGAAGTAGTTTCCTGGGAGCATCCAAAGACCTTCTTTGAGGTACATAGTTTTCTAGGGCTGGCTGAATAATACAAGAGATTCACATAGGCTTTTTTATGCCTAGTAGCACCACTGAAAGGTCTGACCAAGAAAGGGGCAATGTTCTTATGGTCAGGTTCTTCTGAGTCAGCCATTCAAGAGATGAAAGGATGGTATACTTCATCACCGATACCAGTCTTTCTAGAGCCGGGAAAGAGCTATAATGTTTTTTTGTGATGCTTCAGGTATCGGGTTGGGAGCTATGCTTATGTAGGGAGATGGAATCACTGCTTACCAGTTTCGACAGTTAATGCCACATGAGAGTAATTACTCAACACACGATCTAGAGTTGGCTGTTGTTGTTCATGACTTACGCTGTTAGAGACATTATCTTCTAGAAGATCACTTTATGGTGCTTACTAACCACAAGAGTATCAAGTACATCTTCACTCATCGTGATCTGAATCTGAGATAGCGAAGGTGAGTTGAGTACCTACAACATTTTGACTTTGAGACTTCCTACACGCTTGGGAAATGCAACGTTGTGGCGGATGCACTGAGAAGGAGTACTCAGATACATGCACTTCAGGAGGCGAGTAGGGAGTGGAAACATATGGATATGTTCTCTGAGATGCATTTGGAGGTGCACAACAGTTAGGGGTAGACATTTCTTTCTTCTGTGGCTGTTACCTCTACTCTTCTGGATCAGGTATGAATAAAGTAGCTATCAGATTATGAAGTCCTAGTCCTATGGGAAAGCGTGTCAGAAGAAGAACCTATTCCTAAGTGGACCATAGGTGAGGATGAGATCTTTCATTTCTAGGGACACGTATGGGTGCCCGCAGACCTACGCGGGGAGATGATGTGGGATTTTCATTCCTCAGTTTGGGCAGTTCATCTGGGAGTCACCAAGATATAATGTGATCTACACTATTGGTATTGGTGGCCAGGTATGAAGAGGGACGTTTCTTGTTTTGTGATGAGGTAGTACACTTGTCAGCACGTGAAGGCAGAGAATCAGCAACCAGTAGGGCTTTTACAGCAGTTACCCATTCTCAAGTAGAAGTGGAATGATGTTGCGATGTACTTCATGACTGGTATGCTGATGTCTCCTCAAGAAAATGATGCATTATGGGTTATCAATGAAAGTCTCATGAAGGTTACTCAATTATTTCAATTCTTGGAGACCTTCAGTGTTGATGAGATGGGTAGTTGTACATCTGAGAGATTGTACATCAACATGGTGGTTCACAATCCATTGTTTCAGACAGAGATGTGTGTTTTATGTCTCGGTTCTAGCAGGGGATTCTGAAGGCTTTGGGCACAAATATACTTTTGAGTACAGCTTAGCATCCCCCAACTGACGGCTCGTCTGAGCGTATAATTCAGGTTCATGAGGACATGCTCCGAGCATGCATTTTTTATTTTGGAGGTTCTTAGGAGAAGCATATACCTCTTATAGAGTATTCCTACAAAAATAGTATTCAGGAGACTATTTAGATGGAACCTTACGAGGCATTGTACGGTAGGCCATGCCGATCAAATTTATGATGGATGGAGGCAGGAGGGGTAGCTTTTCTAGGACTTCATCATGTTCAGGAGACCTCAGTGTATATAAAGTTGATTTAGAAGAGGATGGGTACAACACAGTCTCAACAGATGTCTTATGCTGATCAGTGGAGGGAACCTATGGAGTTTGAGGTCAGGGATCAGGTTATATTATGTATCACACAGAGGTTGGGAAACATAAGGATTCAGAGATAGGGTAAGCATTCACCGAGGTATATCAGTCTGCTTGAGGTATTGGAGAGAGTTGGGCCGGTCGCCTATCGGTTGCAGCTGCCTCAAAGATACTGGGATATGCATGATGTCTTCCATGTTTATCAGCTTATAAGTTACTTTTCAGACCCATATCATGTCTTTAAACCTAAGGAGTGTGAGTTTGAAGCGGATGCATAGATTGAGAAGCATCCTATTCGCATTGTCCATCGCAGTACGAAGGTTCTCTGTGGCCGGTCTATTCCTCTAGTATGGGTGTTATGGCAACACGGGAGAGTATAGGATGAGACATGGGAGAGAGAGACTGATGTACGATCGCAGTGGCCAGAGCTATTCGGGGTTTCTTCCTCTACGCCTTTCTAGGGAAATTTGGGGATAATTTTTTTAAGGGGGTATGTTTTTAAGAACCTGGACATTGTTTTCAGGAATGTTTTTCATTTTTCTGGAGTTTTTGAGAAAATAGGAGTTTCTGAAAATTTTTGAAGTACACGTCGTGCACTCCCTTACCGCACAAGGCTGTGTGCTAGCCGTGTTTGGGCCACACACACGGTCTTGTAGGGGTGAAGTGGAGGTCTATTAAAGAGGATTATAGAAAATCCTAGTACACGCCGTGTACTCTAAAATTACATTCCATGTACTTTGTTTTTTTATTAAATGCACCGGGGTCATGCCTAATTTCTAGAACACACTTCTTCTCTAGCCTCATCAACCAAGAGTGCCCCGTATGACTGAGAATATCATCCAATACCCCAAGCCTCTTTCCATTCTCTGAATCAATCGCCGCTGATTTTGTTGGAACCGCAGTGGTACGATCGCCCTTCTTCTAGAGCATCATTTTCCAATTCCTCCTCTTTTACAAGTTATTGTGGGTTGAAAGGTTTGAGTTTTTTAATAGATATATGGAAATTTAAGGAGTTATAGGCCTCATGGTTTAATTATATCAACTTCCTAGAATCAAGGTAGGTGGTTTGTGCCTTCCTGTTTAAAGTACTTGAGCTTTATGTGAAAATTCCACCAATACCCTTGAACGGGGTATTGCATGTTTACTGTTTTTCACCTATTTTTTTTATTCCTTTCTTGTATGCTTGTGTAGAGGTAATTTGGTGATGTATGAGGATAAGTTTTATGCTTGGATGATTTTTCAATGCCTTGTTCTGTTTAAGACATTTTGGACTTGTCAGCCTATTGGCCGTTATACCTGTTTTACATACCTTGTGAATGTAGGATGGAGTGTTGTTTCATGACATGGTTGAGATGTGGTAGAATGGTTATCCAAGTAGCTCTGTAGGTTTATGTTTTCCATATAGAGTTATTATGCACTAAATGACACGGTTCCATGAGAACCTAGTGCTATAGACTATAAGGGGATAGACTGAGTGAGCTTCCTCAAAGAGTCCTGGACATTATAGACTATAGGGGATAGATTGAGTGAGCTTCCCATAGAGTCTTGGATATTATAGACTATAGGAGGATAGATTGAGTGATCTTCATCAGAGAGTCTTGAGCTTTATAGACTATAATGGGATAGGTCGAGTGAGCTTCCTCTGAGAGTCCTTGATTTGTTTGAATTTCCATAAACCATTTCAAAATATAGGAGTAATTGACCCTGTGAGGTACCACAGAGAGTCTTTGATAGACCTGAGGCTATAAGAGTAATTGACCAAGTGAGATTCCTTAGAGAGACTCTATTCCTTTGGGCTATAATGGGAATTGACCTCGTGATCTTCCTTAGAGATTTCCTTACTACCTAAGACTATAAGGGGAATTGACTGAGCGTACTTCCTCAGAGAGTCTTATAAATTCGTATGACCAAACCAAATGGGTTTGTATGAGTGTAATAGCCAGAGAGTTGTTGGTATTTTCATGGATATGACCATAGGGGATGGATGAGAGAACTTCCTAGAGGGTTTCCTATTTGTGGTTAGTTGTTTTCTTCCTTGTTGCTTGTTTGACCGGCAGATTGTTTACTGCTGTGTATTATCCTATTAGGGATTATTGTTTACTACTTACTGTACTTTAACTACCATATACTCACTGACTATTAGGAACAGATATTCAGGTGGTTTCCTAATGGGATTTAGTCTCACACCCTATTTGGGTCATGCTTTTGGGCCTAAATAGATTTTGTTGCTGCAAGTATAGATAAGGGCATGCACACTTCTACTTCAGGTACTTGACTTGCTGTGGAGCTGGAGAGAATGGGATGATGCTATGGCTTGCGATGCTGAGGAGTTATATGTTTACATTTTCTTTTGTACTTGGTTCAGTAATGTATTCTACATTGTGACTTGTTTGGCTGCTTTCTTAGACACATATGTATCATGAATCATTTCATATATATATATATGTGTTCTCGAGTTGTATACTGTTCAGTTTTCCACTCATTACTATTTTTGGATAATTACTAGTTCCGCTATTTCATGTGTTATTTACATCCACTATGTACTCTTCCAATTAGGGCACATTTTCCCGACCATCACACCCAATTCCCTCACAACTAGTCAGTAGCATCTGGCATTCGGGGAAATGCGCTTGAGGCCATGTGACCAACTAGGTACGGGGAGATTCTGAGTGGCTTCAGTAATCGAGACGTTACAATATATCAATTAAATTGGAACTTTTGAGTATTTTTAACATAATTTTGAAAATAAATTATTTAAATAATTAGTTAAAAATTAATTAGTAATGAATATTAGAACCCATAAGAATATAATGGAAATATTTTTATGAAAAATACTTTTATGCTCAAAAAAGAATTTTATCCTAAAAAATTAAATTAATTACTATGGTTGAACAATATTAAGGAAATACTTTTTTATTCTAGACTATTGTTTTAAATTCATCTAATATATTACATATGAATAAGGTTGGAACATAACTATTATTACACATAAAAACAAATGTTTTTACAATAGTAGTTTTATGGAATTTTATTAAATAACTTATTTTAAATATAATTTTTTGGATTTTTTTTTAATTTATATGTCAAAATAAATTTCATTTTTCAAATATGAACATAAATATCTAGTTATAGTTATATTTTGGCATTTTTCTATGAAATTTCATTTTTCATCAATAGTGAAAAATATGCAATTTTAATTTCAAACATCTTGTTCATCTAATTTATTTATAAAGTTAAATTATATTTATAATTGGTTATAAAGTATAATTATATAAAATATATAAATTCATCCAATTTAGGTCATTGGGATAAATTTAACTTTGAAATTACATATAAAAATAAATAAAATTTCCTAACATTATTTGTTTAGAAACCCCCATTATAGTCCCATCTGTAGGATTAATTTTAATATAATTTATGCCACATACGTGAACAGAATTTGGTAAAATTGATATCATATTTCGAAACATAATAATTTATAATTTATAATAAGTTAAATATTTTTTTACCAAATGATTAGAGAATGCAATTGAAATTAATTACTATGATTAAAGAGAATATTTGTTTAATAAAGGACTGTACCTTTATCATAAGGGAAAAAATGACTTATAAATTTAACAAAAATCCAATATAGATCATATTTCTAACCTATAATCCATTTTTTTATAATTTTTTATATTATTGGATCCACATGACTTGTTAAAAACGTGGGAGGCTTTATCTTTTCAAAAATATACAATAATGCCACTCCTCCGCCTCAATTTAAATGCACTAATACCTCGGAATAATACTCATCTATTAATCCATTTTTTTCACCCATATTCATATAAAATTAGATCCAATCATCCATACCTTCTTACTATAATCCTTACATTTGGAATAAAGGTATCCAATTATGTCCTTTGGTGAAAACCAAAAGGAGTTACCCAAAAAAGTGGTAACCTTCTTCAACAATCCCTTTAGATTTATTTCATTGTATATTAATTCAAAATTGCATATTTCATGATTATATAACAAAACTAGAATTATAAATATATTGATATGTTATTTATTAGGGTTATATATCCACTTACACATGCTTTCATCTAATGGATAATGTAGTAACCATTTATGTGTATGGAAGACTACTGCCTCACGAAACGATGTTTTTTGTTTTTCCTTGACCACCTATCATGGTTTGAAATTAGGAAAGAAAATATACTTTGATATAATATATGAAATATTTATTATTTATTTACTCTTCTATAATTATTATATAATAAATACCTTCATGCATTCTATTCTGTGAATATGTGATAATTTCTCATGTGGAAGGGTGGGTTACCACCTCCTCAAAGTAATGTCAATTTTTCACACACAAAATTGAATGTATTAAGGATGAGGTTACTGAAATTATATAATATATATGACACAATAATTATGGTGTGATTCTATTATACAAACACACACAAACACAGATATATATATATATATAATTTAATTTCATTATTTAAATATGATAATAAAATGTAAGTCGTGTTTATGTTAATGTATGGCCTACTATCTCCATAAACAGTGTATTTCTTTTAATTTTTATATCTTTTATTGATCAGTAAATTTTTTTATAATGAATATATAAAATAAATAAATCTGTTTTTAAAATATGTAAATAATTAAAACATGATATATATAAGAGGATCAAGAATAAGACGTAAAAACATGTATGATAAACAATGTGGTTATTACTGAAAACATTACTTTAACAAAGAATTGTTAATAAATGTGTATTATAAAGTAATAAAAGAAACATATATGGTAATATATATAATAATATGGTTAATGCAGAAATTTATAATAAACTTATATTTATTATACAAGATCATTTCATGCGTACAAATAATGTTAATACATAAGTTAAATTAATTTTCATCTCAATTTTTATTTCCATGAAATATGTGTCATATTCACCTAAAAATTCTTTTGTGTGGGATATAAACCGCATAATGAAATATTTTGTTGTTAATTTAGTTTAAATAATTATATTTAGTGATTTAATAAGTTTTTCCCTTTCATGGGGATCATGATTCTAATGTTACTCAAGTAGTAATGGTTTTCTCATCTCACTTTTATTTTTGGTGAGACACAAGACATGTTAACCAACTATTTATTATATATGGTGTTTTTTACTTCCCAGATATGTTTATATTCTTCTTAAACAAATATTTATGGTTATTTACATATACTTTTAATATATTTATTTCATTGGGTTCATGTTTCAGTAATTACCAAATCGGTAGAGTAATGTTTTCTCAATTTTCCTTCATTGAGACACAATCCATGTTATGCACCTATATTATATGAAAATGTGGATATACATCCATTTGAAATGTTATATAATGGACCTATTTACATTATTGGTATTTTATGATTCATGTAATTTCATTTACTTACATCGGAAAGAATTCAATGTTTATATGTCAGGAGACTTTATTGAAACAATCTCAATGATTCTCGAGCTAGTTTATGATTATGCTTACATTGATGAAATATTATAAATCATAATTGATGAGAACTCATAAATTTTCATACCGTATATATATTAATGATATCTTCAGGTATTAGTACCATTTTACATTTCCTTGGCACTTAATATAATTAGAAACACGTTTTTATGAAAATCTGACATTATTTCTATCTTTGGTCTGATATTTGTGTCAATTGAATACTTTTTTAATAAAAAGGGTTTCAAAAAAAATTATTATGTTTACAATTGTTTTAATCTTTCCCAATAATTATTTATATATTTCCAATTATTTTCAAATAAAGTGTGTTTGAAAATTATTTTCAATATTATTTGAAAATATTTAAATGAAAAATGTTTTATAAATTATTTTCATGTTTCTTTTCTATATTTTCAATGAAAAATGTTTTAAGTATATTTTCATGTTTTATTTATATTTGTTCAATGAAAAGGGATTTAAAAATTGTAGGTACGTAGATATTTCTATAATAAAACCATTTTAAATCTAATAATATTTTTGAATATGATATTATTTTTAGGTTAAAGGGTATTCTTTTTTAGATCGCATACATGACACACAACAATGATTTTCTCCAAAATCATTCTTTACACAAAACATTGAGTCATACTGAAAAATAATACAATAATTATTATTATTTTAAATGGTAATTAACACCTAGACATTGGAATGGTGGGAATGAATAATATTTACTAAAATTTGAAATATAGTGTACACATGTTTAAAAAATGATTCCTTAGTTAGAAATTTTTTCAGAAAAGGAAATAAAAACTAATTCAATATAAAGAATGTGTTTTTAAGAAAATATATTTAAAGGAGAATAATTGAATTTACTAAATCAAATAACTATTTATGGTTTTTTATTTAATGAAAAATATATGTTATATATTCAATGAAATATTTTAAATTCATCTTATATTTTTTTTGTAGATTTGATATAAGAAAATAATTCATTTTTTTGTATAATAGAAGTATTTTTGTAAAAATAAAATTTCAGTGCCTTTTGATGGAGAAACCTTTTTAAATATAATTTTTGTCACATTTATATTTTCTATTTAAAATAATTTTTATTTTTATTTATAAGTAGGATATCAAAATTTACTTTGAATGAAATTTTGGTATTTTTCTGATAAATTAAATTTTTTAATGAATATTGAAAAATACTCCATTTTAATTCTAAATTGCTTTTTAAATATTATTTATTTATATAGTTAAATTAAAATTTTAATAGTTTTTTAAATGTAATTGTATAATATTTTTATCATTTAAGCTAATTATATTCATCCCAAGTAATTTCACTTTCAATTTCGACATAAACACATGTCAATCTTTTAATAGTTATTACTTTTTAAAAACATGTTTTTTGGTTTTGACAAAGAGAATTAATTTTAAATTAATTACTGAAACTTTTGTATTTTGAATTTGTTAAAATGGATTCCATATTTGGAATAAAATGGTTTAAACTTTGTAAATTGGTACCTTTTATTTTTACACATTATGAATAGTAACTTCAGTAATTATTTTATTTACCATGGTTAAAGGGTAAATCTAGTAAATAAGGGTAAAAAAATTATATTATAATTATAAAAAGTTACCTAAAACGTGTCCTAATCCTATTGAATTATATATTACAAACCATGGGAATCCTTGGTTCAATTTTGGGACCCCATGTATCCACTTGGGAGTGATAATGAGACATTATAATAATTATTTTTAAATAATGAGAGAAATAACATAAACATGTATCTTTTAATAAATATTTTATATATGGAGTTATATAACTGATCTATTTGACTATAAATAGTAATTATAAATATAATAATCTTTCCTAAATCCTGGTATTTTATTTATAATTTTTATACATAAAATAAATAATGTTCATTTTGACATAATGAGGATGAAGTTATTGCTTCAATAGTGAAAGATTAATATAAATGATATTATAAATATTAAAATAAATGTAATTTTATTGTTTTGATGTCATAAATGATTTTTATATATGATATTCACGTATTATTTTTGAGTAAATGATTTTTTTTTAAATAATCAATTTTTTATGACTTATATACAATTACATTATTGTGTAAAAATTAACATAAATGAGTTTTTAAAACACATACTATTTTATTAAATGATTAAATTTTCCTAAAAATATTAGATAAAAAAAAATAAATATATAATGTTAAAATTTTCATTAAGGATCCAATTATGGTTCTCTTGGCATTTTATAATAACTATCATAACAATATATTGTGAAAATACAAGAAGATGTGGTAAGAGTTAATGTTTTTAACAAGAGTTAAAGATAAAAGATAAGGTTATTTTTGTGACCGAAATTGTATAAAACCTATTGTTTAATAATTTTTTTACTCAAAAACATTATATATTTTAAATAAATGACTTTAGTACCATTTGAAAAAGGAAACCATTTTATAATAAAATAAAATTTGAATAGCTTCATAAGTTCCCCTCCTCCCTCTTAAAAAAGGCCATCACCTATACCCAGTTACTCACACCTCTCAAGTCTGATGGATCACAAAAATTATGATAAAATCATCAACAAAAATCCCTCAATTACTCCTAGAAGACTTACATTGGGCAAAAGTAAATTCATGAAATCCTTTTGGCTCAAATCAAAAGAAGTTACCCGATTTAGAGGTAACGTCTTCTCTCAAGTTATTATCATTTATTTTTCTTCTTCACTACCTGTGATATTTTTATTCATTGATTACATTAAAAAAATAGTATCCAAAATATTCTATTAATTGTTATAAGAGTTATTCAAACTACACTTAAACACACCTCTATCTAATGGATACGAACATACTGTTTCTCTGTATGGAGAACTACTGCCTCAATGAACGATGATTGTTAAATTTTCCCCTACCACCGTTCATAATGTACATTAATATAGAACTATATTTATATATCATATATATTAACTTTATATTGTATCTATTCTACTATATTTTTCATTTACATCATACCATTATGCTTTCCATAATGTTTAAATATGATAATTTCATTTGAGGAAGTGCGGACTACCGCCCCTCATTGTGATATGAATCATTCCTGACATACATGGAAAGTATAAAGGATGGTTTTAATTAACTTATATAGAAATATAAAATATGATATTATACAATATTTATAATATTCTTATTTATCATTTAATTATATTATTTTAAATATGAAAAAAGAAATGAAAGTAGCAATAATGCGTACGTACGACTTACCATCTCCATGAATGGTGCATTTCATTTCATATCTCAAAATGTCATAGACTATAATAAATAAATATATAATAGTTATATATGATATATATGAAATTTAAATCATAAATAATATTCTGGAAATAATGGAATTTTGATCACATGGACAATTTGTAATTATAATAAGTTCATCTTTCACTCATGTACCGAACATCAAAAAAATGACCGATATAAACTTGAATGATTATATGATTGTCATAACAAGGAAATAAGTGATATAAATGTAATAATAAACTTGAAAAAAAATTTACACATGTATAAATAAACTTAATTTTATTCTTTAGGGAGATAAATAATGAACAATACAAGTTGGACTCAAGGTAAGGGAACTTCATAACCCAATTTCCATTCTTTGGGTTAATCTTCTACTTTTTGATTATGTCGTGATATGGTTATGTGAGAATTAAATTTTTATGTAATATATTGTATTAATAGTTTATTTATTTTTAATTTGAGAGAATACAAATAATTGATCTATTTTAATTTCAAAATGATATTTGTAAGGGAAGCTTTAACCCACCACTTTTAGTCAAAGACTTCTTTTATGTTATGTCTTTTAATTTCCATTTCTTATTTTCGTATATGTACTAATATATCCATATTGCTTTAAATTTTATGTCCATGTGATTAAATACCCTTTAATCTCACATCAACTCATTTTTTTAAATTTTATGTGATGTCGTTAGGCTACCGAATTTTTATAAGGGAATTTCTAAAATCAATTTACACACTATGGGAATTATGTATAATTAATTGATTTTATTATGCCATGATTATGTTTGGAATCACTATTTATTAATTTATGTTTTAATTTATACTTCCCTTTGTGTGGATATAATTTTCCAACACACAATCACCCCATTTATAAATTATTACGTCATTTATACGATCTTTGTAATGGAAATATTATCCCAATATACATTAATTGAGTAGAATATCTATGTAATTGGTTTAGGATTCCCAAGAATATATGTGAATGAAATATGATTTTTTACACTTAATATTTACTTATAATGCATGTATTTATATTTTTCACTCATAATTATGTCATTGATTTTCCTTAATCTAAATATACAATCATTGTAGGGGATTTTGTCATAATTTACATTCCATTGAGACTTATTATTTTGTTAAACACCAATTCAATTTATATTGTGTATATACTGGAATTTTACATATTATATCATGCATCTTTTTATTCTTATGCTGTTGTAATCATTGTTTAATGATATTATATAATTATTTTTATTCAAGTATTTTCTCATGTTGTAACGGACTCTTTAACTAAAACGTTATTTTAAATGTTTTATTAATTTATTCTTCTAAATAATTATCATTAATATCCAGTTATAGCAATGGGTTTTAAGATTTATTTATATCGACAATATTGTTTTAAAATTTTATTTTATTTCAAATTATCTAAGTGTTATGGCACACATTGATTCAAAAAAATATTTATAAAAACTTTTAAATGGTTTTTTAAATGGATTGAATATTTAAATATATTGAATTGACTCATTGTTATTGATTATTGAAATGATGATAATTTAAATCTTTTTTTTGTGTGTTATGAATATGTAATTTTACTTGGAAATTTTATATGTGGTTATGTGATAAACCAAATATGGGTGGATGCAAGATAAATATAGGGCGGGTGAGCCCGAGACACCTATCCAACGAATTTGGTAATGTGACACAAGAAAATGTTAATGTTTCTCCTAAGAAAATTAGAGAATATACTATTATGGGTATTCCAAACATTACTCCATATTTAAGTGTGAAAGAAAAAATATATGTATGTTATGGATTTGTCATGTTAAACATATTATTTATGATTTCTTTGTGTTATTCATAAATATTTTGATTTCTTGAGGTATGTTAAGGAGATTATGTTTTATGAGAGAAAAGTATGATTTCATTGATTTGTCTGTTTTCATGGACTAATGTTTTATTTCCTTATTTTATATATCTTATGGAAATTTTTAGGCTCATCCCATGTTTTTGATATTTTTTTCACTGGGTATAATTAAGGGTAAGAGAAAGGAAAAAATTCAAAATGATCTTTATCAAGGAAAGAGTTCCTATTTAGATTAATGTGTTTTATTATTGTAAAAAAATGTTAGAATTTAGTAGAAGATACTTCCTTGTAAATTTTTAGATGTTATGTAATATTTTTGGCCAATTTCTCTATATCATTGAAACAGAAAATATCACCAATGTGAATTCTGGATCTAACTCTTGATTATGTAATGTTTAAGGCTGGGGCCTTATAGTTTCTATCAAAGGTCGGTTTAGAAAACATTAGAGATTATTATATTATCCTAAGTGTTAGGGATATCATAATGGGTCTTTATTTTTAAGGTATATTATAATTTCAATGACTTATAAGCCCCTTTGAGGCTTATGTTATGAAATTCCAAGTTGATTAACAGTATTTTTTGAGATGTTATCCTTTGAGAAAATTATGGGTTATTATTTTTTGGGATGTAAAACGTGAGGTATGACATAACCTTTGATGTCAAAATATTTTATGGTTATTTTTTAGGATTTTAACTCATTTTTTAAAGTTATTATAATTATATAGTTTTTGAAAAAGGACAACACACATACAGTATGAAAACCTGTCGTGTCGAATATAGCTGCAAGAATCGATCCCACAACTAAAGTGAGACTAGGATTTATCAATTACCATTGGACTACGTGAAGTCCCTGTTTAATATGACTTATTATTTTTTAGTTAAATGATTTAATGGATCAGTAATATTTTTATTTGGGGAAATTATGTTTTATCCAATGGATATTCTTCGTTTAGAAAAATTATTTGGTGATTAAGTGATAAATGTAATTTTGGTAAATGTCTGCTATTTTGGGACCACTATATGCCTAAGGAAAATAGAATACTATGGTATTTCATTTGAGGAGTAAGGGTACAATTTAATTTAGAAAAAATCTCTATTTTTATTATGGACAGATGAAGATTTGTGTTTTTCATAGAAATGATTATCCTATCATGGAGAATATGTGATTAGGTTAATTACATTTTAGTATGAGACATTAAGAGTAGTTTATGTTATCTGGAGATAAATGATAAGATTTATCATGGCATGAAATGTGAGAAAATTATTCAGATAATTTGGTTTCAATCTTTGTATTGATTATATCTAATAATTTTAAGGACAACTGTTTATGGAATGATCTTTGCTGAACTTTGGGTATTGTTTATTGATTTTTGGAGATTAAGAGTAATATTTTTTTATTAAGGATTATCCTCTTTAGTGATTATCTGATCTCGTACTAACCATTTTGGTTTTGGTTAATGTCTAAAGATAGGGGAAATATATATTTCATCATTTTTTTATTTTCTAATTCTATAGAATTTGATTCTAGCAGTTCATGTTTGACAACGTCATCTTGAATGCTAATCATTTGGAGAAAATAAGAGTTTGTGGTAGAAATTTATTAAAGGATGAAACTCTAATTGGAAATTAAGTATATTTCTTTATGTTCTTAGTAAATATCATTAATAAATTCCTCTTATTTTTTAAAAAGGAACTTAATACAAAAAACTATTTCCATTTATTTTTCTTACTGGGGAATCAAATACTGTTTAACACGTCACATGTTTATGGTTTTTTTGTAGTTAACTTTCTCATAATCACGTTTTCTATTACACTCCATCAAAACATAATGGTTAGTTTTTCTTCCATATCCATTTTTTACTACATGGAATGCTAGTATTTATTATCCAAGGTGACCATTTTAATTCAATTTAATTCTTTTAATGTGATAGTTTTATTGAACCTTTTTTTCGATGTGAAATTTTCAATGATGTTTTCGAGCCCAATTATAAAATCACGAGGATGTAATTTCTAAAAGTAGGGAATTATGTAATGACCCAAGTATTTATAGAATAAATTTTTTTCATATCTATTAATATTTTTGAATAAGATATTCATTTTATGTTAAAGGGGATTCTTTTTCAGATAGCATACATGAACTGTTATGATCATCTTATTATTTTAATACAAAACAACACTAGTATACTCAATATACAATTATATTTTTATGAGAAGGATTCTATGTACACTTACACACACCTCCATATAATGGATATGACCATACAATTTCTGTGTACGGTGAATTACTCCCTCACGAAACGATAATATTTCAATTTTCCCCTACCACCTCTCATGGTGGCCATAATGATGGAACTGTATCTATATATGATATATATTATATATATATTTTATATATTATTATGTATTAATCATTTACATCATACTTTTATTTTTTCCAAAATGTGTAAATATGATAATTTCATTTGAGGAAGTGTGGACTACCGCCCCCTCCAAATGATATGACTCGTTCATTCCATACATAGAAAATATAAAATATTGAGTTAAAGAAAATATTTAACATATATATAATATTATAATATACCGGAATTATAATATACCTATGTATCATTTAATTTTCATTCCTTTAAATATGAAAAAAAATGTAGTGTTCATGAAAACGCACGACTTACCGTCTCTGTAAATAATGTATTTTATTTCTTATCTCCAAATGTTATGAAATATAATAAATACATATATTCTGTATATATATATATGATATATATTATACATATTATATTTAAATCTTGAATAATATTATGTATATAATGGACTTTTCACAACATGGAAAAATTTTAATTATAACAAGTTCATCTTCGACTAAAGTACCGATCATTGAAAAAACGACCGATATGAACATGAATAATTATATGATTCTTATAACAAGGTTATAAGTTATATAAAATTAATAATAAACATTATAATGTTTCTGAATAATGTATAAATTAACATATATTTATTATTCATTTAGATAAAGAATGAACAGGACTAGTCAAACTCAAGGTAAGGGAACTTATTTACCTAATTTCCATTCATTAAATTAATCTTTTACTTATTGATTTTATAGTGATATGATTTTTTTGAGAAATAAACATTTATGTCCTATAATTAATTTATAATTGATTTATTTTTACTTATAGTTAATACACATAATCGATCTATATTAATTAAAAAATGATCTTTGTAAGGGAACCTTTCACCCTCCTCTTTTAGTCAAAGACATCTTTTATGATATGTATTTTAATTTCCATTTTATTATATTGGGATATGTTCTTATATATCCTTATTTTGGTAAATTTTATGTCCATGTTATGATATACCATTTTATATCACTTCAAATTATTTTATGAATTCTTAAGTTATGTTGTTAGGCTGTCGAATTTTCATAAGGGAATTTCTGAACCCAATTTCCACTCTTTTGGTTTTACGCATACTACGTTGATTTTATTATGACATAATTATGTGTGGAATAAATGTTTATTTATTTATGATTTAATTTACACTTCCATCTGCGTGGATACACTATTGAAACCCATAATGACCCCATTGATAAATTCTTATGTCATTTATATGAACTTTGAAAGTGAAATATTAAATCAATATTCATTCATTGAGTTAAATATCCATGTCATTGGATTTCTTTTTCTAGGAATATGTGTGAATGACCTCTGATGGTTTTAAACATAATATCCACTTATATTGGGTGTATTTATATTTTTCACACATAATTATTTCCTTGATATATCCTTAATCTATGGATACAATATTTGTAAGGGATTCTCACTCAATTTTCATTCCATTGAGACATATTTCTTTATACACAAATTAACATTATATGGTGTATATAATACCATTTGACATATTATATCTTGAATCTCCTTATTCTCATGATATTGTATGATTTGTTTATTTCTATTCAGTAATTATTTTTATTCATGTATTTTATCAAGTTTTAAGGGACTCTATAACTAAAACATTATTTTAAAAGTTTTGAATAGTTATTCTTCTAAATTTTTCTGATTAAAGTCCATGTTTTCAAAATGAGTTTTTGAGGATTTATTTATATGGAAATTTTTGTTTTAAAATTTTAATTCATTTACAAGATTCAAAGTGGTATGATACACTTTTATTCATAAAATTATTTATTAAATGTTTTAAATATTTTTTGGAAATGGATTGAATATTTAACAATATTGAATAGATTAATTATGGTTGGTGAGTGAAATTTTGATAATTTAAATCGTTTATGTGTTATAATTATGTAATAGTACTTTGAAATTTTATGGGTGGTTATGTGATAAAAAAATATGGGTGGTTCCATGAAAAACCTAGGGTAGCTGAGCCCAAGATAGTTGTTCAATGCATTGGTTAACAAGACATAGGTAAACATTAATGTTTATCCTAATAGAATTAGGGAATATAATGTGATGGGTATTCCAAATGTAACTCCTTATGAAGCTGTGAAATCTATAGAGTAAGTATGTTATGGATTCCACAAGTTAAATTTATTATTTAAGCTTTCTAGGTGTTAACCATAAATATTTTGACTTCAAGAGGTATAATAAAGATCATATGTTTTATGAATGAAAAGTATGATTTCATTGATTTGTATGCATTCATGGACTAATTTTTTATTTCCATATTTTATATCCCTAACTAAGCTTTTTTATGATCATCCTATGTTTTTGTAATGTCTTTCCTATGGAATATGTAAGGGATAGGGAAAAGAAAAATTCCAGAATAATTTTATCAAGAAATGAATTCTTATTTTATTTAAGGAGTTTTATTATGGTGAAAAAATGATGGTATTGAGTATAAGAGTCTTCCAAGTAATTTTTTAAATATTATGTAATAGTTATGGCATAATTCTCTAAAACTATAATCCTAAAATGATCCTCAATGATAATTCTTAAATTAACTCTAGATTATGTAAGGTTTAAGGCTAGGTCCTTATAAAAAGTATGTTCCAGATCATTTTATATGAATTCAAGGAATTTGGTTTTGAAAATGATTTTCATGCTTCTTTTATATGTTTTTAAGAAAAAATATTTCAATATTTTTTTCAATATTTTTTTTATATGATTCTATGGAAAAAGGTTTTTGAGATGGTTTCAATAATCCTTTATATGTTTAGAAATCTAATTCGAAATATTTGTTTTTTCAAAATTATTTATTTTTTATGAAATTTTTCAAAAGAGTATTTTTATTCAATAATATATTTTATTAAACAAATTTTTTTTCAATAAAACATTATATGTTTTTAAAGTGGGTTAAAAAACTAATTTTTAAAATGTTATATCTTTTAAAAAGTGAATTCCAATGAAATTTTATTTTACTTATGAAATGTTCCATGTGATATTCCAAAATCCTTCACCATATAAGATGTAATCCATCGATATAGATTTTATTTTATCGAGGAAATGATCCAATAATTATATTGATATTCTATCTTGGATTGTTTATTTTTCCTTACATGATGTTTATGAAACCCATTTGTATTCCCTGAGTTATATTCGTTTGGAACCCAATTATTTTAACGAGTTATTCATTAATGATATGATTATGAAACCTATCTATTTTCCATAGGATATGATTTGATGAAATATTAATGATACTAGTTTTAGTTCATGGGTAATGATATGATGTTTATAAAAACTATCACTTCTCATGGGCAATGATTTGATGAATTTGTTGTGCCACAAGCATGTATGATTTCATTATGTGATTGGTGGAACCAACATCTCCCTTGAATAAATTGGGTAAGGATAAATTTTTTATGATATGAAGAGGGTACGTAGAAGGTAACACTATATCAGAAAGAAGATGGAATATTAATCCCAAAATAAGAGGGTGCTTTGGTGGGAATCCCAAGACTGAAACTAGAGGGAATCATAAGCCTAATGTAAGATGGTGATCTTGAGGAAATATCAAAATCTATACACGAGGGTACACAAGAGGGTGTCCCATGAATGAAATAAGAGGTTACACAAGAGGGAACCTTTATCTTGAAATAAGAGGGTACTTGGGAGGAAATCCCAAGACCGAAACATGAGGGTACACTGGATGGCATCCAAGGCCCTAAAAATATGGTACATGAGAATTCATTCTAGGAATAAAATAAGGGGTACATATGAGGGAATCCTAAGCTTGAAACAAGATTTTATATGAGATTAAATCCTATTTCAAAAACAAGAGGGTACATGAGAGTCAACGATAAAAATATAGATTTTGCATGAGTTATTATCCCAAGCCTTACATGTTATAAGGTTATTGGTATGTTTCCTTGAAATTTAATTTTCTATGTTTATGTGTCTTCCAAAAATTCCATGTCCTATTCCAATGTTATGATTTCATGGATTATTCATCAGATTCCATTATGATTCATATTCAATTAACATACAATATTTATGCCAAGATTCATTGTTATGATCATTGATATGTAGGGTATTATCTTATATTGTTATGATCATATTCTCATACCAATATGCTGTTGTTTATCTCCATTGTTTTCCCTTACTGGGAATATGATCTCAACCCCTTCTTATGTTTCATTCACCCATGTTTTGAAGAAAGATTTTAAGTACAAGTACTAAATGGTAAGGAATTTTTGGAAAAAATGAAAATATCTCACCAAGTTAGATGAACTCTTTTCATTTTTCGAATCAAAATAAACAATTATTATGCTAGGGAATGTACTTTTGTAATATGAAGAAAGATCATTTATATTGATTTGATATCCATGTACGCTATTCCTAGGAATTTGTAGTTGGTATCAAAGGAATGGTTAAGTCAATCATTCAAAACTAGGATGAAAAATTTTCAGTGATATCCCTAGGTATATTTCTAAGGAAATTTTTATGTATTTTTCTAAGGATAAGTATAAAGATGAGTTAATGTATAAAAAAATGTACTTGAATATTTTTAAATGATAGGACATGTGGATTATTAACATTAAATTTATTTCATGATACTACAAATTGATTCAGCTCTGGAACATATGTTCCAAGGGGAAACAACTACAAAAAGGTGCAT
The DNA here is from genome assembly GCA_963277665.1 of Viscum album. Lineage (NCBI taxonomy): Eukaryota > Viridiplantae > Streptophyta > Magnoliopsida > Santalales > Viscaceae > Viscum > Viscum album. The sequence continues at coordinate 1,381,538,972 of OY728152.1, forward strand.
CAAGCCTGACTCGAGCATAACCTTGTACACGATAATGAGCTTGGCAGCACACCTAGGTTGACAATCTGAGGGAAATATGCATGATGAATTGAACAAATTAGTGTAAACCATAATGAATTATATATATGAACTATTAAAATGAATATCCTAGGTTAAACCTTAGGTTTTATTGACTAATGAATTAGGCTCCATTATTTAGGCATCCTATAAGTTATCTTTTCATTATTTTGTCATTTTCCATTATGATAAGTGTTCCTCAAACTATGATTTCTGGTGTTAGTAAATTTCTAGATCTTGAAGGAACTAAATTAACATTGAATATTTCATATTTAGAATGTATGGTCATTAGGAAAATAAATTTTCTAAGTGTATATCCCATGAAGAGAATCATGAAGGTGGTAGGAGTATACTTATGAATATAAAGAAACCTCAAACGAATTGTGAAAGGTATGGGGTGTTTTGATAGTATTTTTCCACTAAAATAATGAATAAGGATTGGATTGAGGTTGTGGATCATTAATACAATACTTATATTTCATACTCTAGGATATAGGTATTAAGGGATAAGATGATGAATCCAGAGTAATGGTTTGGGAATAAATTTTCATTATTTAATTTGATAAATTTTTAAATTCAAAGATTATGTTATATGAATCATGAATTATATATGGATTTCATGTAAAGTTATTTATATAAGTACCTATTAGGATGTATAAAATGATACTAATGACCTAGAAATTGATTTAATAGAATTGTTAAATTACCGGAAGGTTACCATTAACACGTTCCTATGGTTGAGAATATGAGATTTTATATTTATTAGAAGATGATGATATGAATACAATAAATTGGAATGTATTTATTAAATCATAACTGATAATGTAAATTTTGAAAAAGTGGTCTAGTTTATAATGAATATAATTTATGACATCCTTTATTTTAGGAATATATCCAATTATCATTATAATAAGGAAATAATAATTTTTTCAAAATGAATTTATGGTAATTCTGGTTATTACCATGTTTCAAGAGAATATAGGATGAGGGTTTTCAGATGTTTTGAATGTGACAACCAAGTGATAAATTATGTTATATATTGAATCAATATTAAGATGATTTAGTGACTTTATTTATATTGTTTTAGATTTCATATTTCAGAAGGTATACAAGGTTTACCATTTATGGAAGGGATTATGTTACAGTTATATCTATGTATATGCGGATATAAAAATGATGGATAATTTCTGCCAACCATTTTTTGCGTTTTAACTAAAAATATATGTAATTTCTTATTGTTATATTTAATGATCTCATTATATATTAGTGCTTAATGAATAAAAACTCATCATTATTCCATAGAGTAAAAGATGAAGTGGGAATTGATCATGGAAAATGAAAAGGGTGATATTATCTATATTAATTGTAATGAAAGAATTATTTATAATTCTGTATATATCAGGATAGTAAAAAAATTCTCAAATTGAGGAAAATTATATTGAAAAATAAATCTTCAAGAAAAATTATTTATAATGAATCAGATGATTCCTTAGATCATCACAGATTTATCATTTTGTGATCATACACTTCTGTAGATAAATAGTCTCTATGAATCCCCATTAGAATTTAATAGTCATATTTCTCTACCACAATCATTTTATACCTTCCCACCTATGTTCTACTATGTGTAAAACTAATTATATGTTACTTGGGGAAACCGTTATCTTTCTAACATCCCATTTTTAAAGAAAGTTTCAGTTTTCATTTTTACGATGTTAGTTTATATGAAAAGAACATTCAAGTATTATACCATTAATAACACAGATGAATATTAAGGGAGAAAATAATTTTAAGGGATGAATACTGTAAAACACATAGATTTATTGAATTATTTTTTTTGATGTAATTTAATATTTTTGATATTTATCATTTCACACAACATGAATAATAATTTTTTATAATAAATAACTATGTTTTTATTTAATTATACAAAACACCCAGTTAATAATGCACTAAACACAACAAAATTTTTATCATTCTCTACACAGAACACAGAGGTTGGCTGATGTTAAATGTAAGAATTACATTCTCTGATGGCTTGCGTAACATGAAATAATTAGTTTTAACGAAAAAAAATATATTTTTAAAAAATATTAATATTTAATATAATAATATATAACCTATCTGTTATGTTGGTAGTTTTTAGTAAGGTTAAATAACTTGTGAAAATACATGATTAAATTCATTGGGTACTAATTAATTAGAAATGTATATAAGAACCAATTGAATATGATGGGAATGTATTTATAAAAACTTCATTTTTTTCTAAAAAATGAATTTTATGATAATAAATTAAATTAATTTCTATGGTTGAATGGTATTAAATAAATATATATTTTATATATTATTTTTTAACATTTATATAATATATTTTATAGGCATAAGTTATGAACAAACATAATATTATATATAAAAAATATATTTTTAAAAAGTAGTTTTACCTCATTTTAATAGAGAACATATTTGAAATATAAATTTTATCACATTAATATCTTTTATACTTTCAAATAATCTTTATTATGGAATTGAAAAGTAAAAAACATGGTATCATGAATTTGTCATATTTTTCCGTAAAGTTTCATCTTGGATGACTTGTGAAAAAATAAATAATTTTAATACAAAACAGCTTTAGTCCCCTAATTTAGTTATATAGTAAAATTATTTTTATAATTATTTTTATGATATAATTATCTCAATTAAAAATAAATTAATAAAATTCAGATTATTGGGATAAATTTAACATCAAAATTTGATATAAAAACATAGCAAACATTTGAAAATTTTTATATTAAATACCCACATTGTTATCCCTTCTGCAGGATAAATTTAAAATTAATTTATGCCACTACATTAATTGAAATTTCGAAAAATGGATTTCATATTTGGAATAAGAATAATTTTTAATGTCTAATATTGTCGAATTAGTATTGGAATGAAATTATTCTTCAATATAATTGAGATTAATTACAAATATTAAGAATAAATTATCATAATAATGGACTAAACCATAATCCTAACAACAAAATGACCTATACACATGTCCAAAATCCATTGGAAATTAATATTTAGAACATACACTCTATTTTATCTATATTTAAATATTACTAGATAAATATGTTATGAGAAAAATTGTAAGTGGGATTCACTTTTCCAAAGTCATCAATATTGCTACTCCTCCGCTATAAAAAGGCTCCCAATTGTCCCACTAATTCCCACATCTCAAGCCATTTTCCTCACCCAAAAAATAATAGAAAAAAATCAAAACACCACTCCATTTATTCTATAAGTATTAATTTTGTAATAAGTGGATCCAATTAATTCATTTGGTGAAAACTAAAAGGAGTTACCTGAAAATAGGTAACCTTCTTCAATGATCACTTTAGTTTTATTTCTTTCTATACTAATTAGAAACTCCATTTTCCATGAGTATTTAATAAAAAAATATTTTTATATACTTATATTATGTTATTCTATATTTTACACTTTCAATTTCACACACTTCTGTATAATGGGTAATAAACATACCATTCATGTGTACGGATAACTATAACTTTATGAAATGATACTATTCATTTTCCCTTTATAACTTTATGAAATGATACTGTTAATTATTGACTTTTCTTCTGAAAAAACTAACCTTATCTCTCTATTCAGTCAAAAATTTGTGTTCTATAAAAACAAGTCTTCTTAAAATATTTTCAAAAAAATGTTTTATGTTTAGAAGTATTTTAAATGATTTCTTGATTTATTTACAGTTTTTTAAATTATTTTCAATGAGAAAGGGTTTTTAAATTATTTTCAATATTAATTTCTATATTTACATGGAAAAATGATTTGAAATGGATTTTCATGATTATTTTTCAAGTTTTCAAGGAATAATGATTTCAAACGATTTTAATGTTTTTTATACTTTTGTCATTGAAAAGGTTTTCAATAGGATTTTTCATGTTTTTTTATATGTTTTCAAGGAAAAATGATTTCAAAAGGATATAAAGTATTCATTTACATGTTTTCAAGGAAAAATATTTTCAAAAGGATGTTTGAGAATATTTTATAAGTTTTCAAGGAAAACGTTTTTCAAGATATTTTGAAGATCACTTTATATGTTTCTAAATATATTTTCATAGAAAAATTGTGTTAAAAATGTGTTACATTTTAATGATATTTTTGTAAATCATAAAAATAATTCAGAACGAAATTTTTAAACTATTTTTCAATGATTCCATTATATTTTTTCAAATTAGGTTCAAAGAAAAGGATTTGATAATGTTAGATTTTTAAAAATTGAATTCCAAATAATGGTTATTAGACCAATTAAATTATCCTTGTGATCTTTCAAAATCAGTTTCTATATAATATAGAATCCTTATATATATTTTATTTTTTATTAGTGACATGATCCATGAATATCATTAATATTATTTCTTGAATGGATTATTTTTAGAGTCATTTTGTTTACCAAACATTTTTCTCTTCCACAATTTATATTATTTTGGAACCATTTTACTTTCACATTTTATGCTTTAATGAGATGAATAAGACACTTACCTATTTCCATAGGACATGATTTTAATAAATGTTAATGATACCCATTTGATTTCATGGGTTATGTTTGAAATTTAAAATACACATCTATTTTCATGGGTTATGATATGATAAATTATTTATATCATAATCATGTTTTATTTCATTATGTGAATGGTGGGAACTATATCTCCCTCTAATGAATTATCTAATAGAAACTATTTTATGAGATGATTAGGGTACATTGGAGGGAATCCCAAGACCAAAACAAGAGGGAATCTAAAACATGAAACATGTGGATACATGGGAGTAAATCCCAGACTAGAAATAAGAGGTAATGTTAAGACTGAAACACTAGGGAACATGGGGGGATCTCATGCCTGAAACAAGTGGGTACATGGGAGGGAATCCCTAGCTGGAAACAAGAGGGTTTATAGGATGGAATCATAAGATAGATATAAGATGTTACATGGGAGGACATCCCAATCCCGAAACAATATTCTACTCTTTAGGGATTCCCAGGCCTGAAATAATAAGATACACAAGAGGGCATCCCATGACCGAAATTGAGGATACATTGTAAGTAATCCCAAGAAACAAACAAGGAGGTACAAAGGTAAGAATTCTATGACTAAAAAATGAGGGTACATGGGAGGTAATCCTTAGATAGAAGTAGGTATATGGGTTATTATCTCAAGACTAACATGTTATTGTGTCCATAGAAGGTTGCCGTGATATAATATTTTTTATGTTTATGTGTATTCCAAAATTCCATTATTTTTATTATGTTATATTTTCAGGGATTATGATCCTTATTTTTTTATAATTCATGTCTTATAAATTTAGAATATTTATTCCACGATTCATGTTTATGATCATTGATATGTAGGTTATTCTATTTAAATGTAATGATCACATTCTTATAAACTTCTTCTCATGTTTACTTTGCTTGTTTACCCTAACTAAGAATTTGAGCTCACCTCATTCTTATGTTTCCATACATCATGTTACAAATAATGTTTGTATGCATATGTTCTAATGGGGATGATCATTGTGGGAAACATTGAATATGTTTCCCTGAGTTAGAATGTTTTTTTATAGTTTCCAAATACAATAAACTATTATGGAACCTGGAAACTTGGTTCTATAATGCTCTAAATATTAATCTAAAAAGATTTCATATCAATATATTTTAAGAATTGGTCACTTTATGGATGGTGTTACCAGATCATTTGACTTTTATTAATAATATTTTGTTAATATCATAGCTTTGAATGTACCATACTCTCCTTCCAAAGTTATGATTTTGGTGGCTATTGATTTAACCCCAACTATTTTTTTAAGAGTACACACTGGATATTTTATATACTCATATGAATGTATTTTCTAGGATAAATATTTGGTTGTTCTATGTGTTATTGAAACATTAATTATATTCTAATGAGACATGGGATAATGAATCATTGACGAAAGAGCAGTGGACTCACCTCTTTTGAAACTACCATTCATTAACATGAAATTATGGGGAAAGAAATTTCGAGTTAGAAGATTACTTATTACTTTTCCATTACTTTAGTTTTGGAAATAAAAAACACATTCTTAAAAATATTTTCACAAATTTTTATACCTTAATTGTTTTGGTATTTTTTGTATGAAAACATTACTCTTACCTAACATATAAATAATTCTAATGTATAATGAATTTAAAATTAATATTATTAAATAAGATCCAATATAACAAGGATGCATCTGAATTATCAAACTGACCATTATTCTGAGTAGTGGTTAGAATTTTTTCTTATCTATCATGCAGGAAAAAGTCATAAAAATCAGACATATACAATTACTGATACATTAGACTGATCATCAGACATATACAATTACTATGAGATCTCGGAATGGGAATCAGTCATTGCAGAGGATCTCCAGGGGTGCGGAGACGGATATGACTTTTATGACATGTAATTGGTTTCCCCTGTCTGTTTGCTTGGTCACTAGACTTTTCATTCTTAATAAATGGTCTGAGGCTTTTTCTCGGACTGAGGTTTCCTGGTATAATGTTTATCATAATAGAAAATGATGAGGATTTCCATCTAAATATAATATCTTTATAATATGAATATATACATATTTTTTATATCTTAAAGAATATATATTAACATTTTATTGGTTCTAAAACAAAATAATTTTAGGAATTATTTTATTCTAGAACATTATGTTCTCTCAAAGAGCCAGTTGTCAGAGGCCATATAAACTGACTAAAAAATACGATCATTAGAAAATATCATATGAATTTATGATCATTTAATGAGTTGGGAGCTGATAAATTTTCACAACCCAAGAATTATAATTTTTATCTATGAAAACATATAATTATTAGTCATTATATAACTTCATAGTGTTGTTGTTCTATGGAATCCTTATCAGGCTTGTTTCCATAAGAACCTTTTATTTTGTATTCTACTTCTAATAATTATTACAATAGAGGAAATATGGGGATATAAAGTACGTGAATCCAATCCATCAGATCAAGGGCATTAGTGGCTAATATTTCACACATCATTCATCATTTCAAGGGATTTTTATGATAGGATGAATGATCAAATCTTATTATTATATCAAGGGATATCACCATGATGAAAAACTTGCATGGTTATATGTACAATTATATGTATACCATTACTAAAGATTTTTGATATCCTTTATTGTTAATGTAAAAAAATAATTTAAAATTTCCTTTCACTGATTTTCATATTTTATAATATGTATATTTCTTGTTTTTAGAAGGTATTTTTCTATTTTTTCATTTTATTGGATGTCAGTTTTCAACCATATCTTCTGAAATACCATTCTATCATTATGTCTATAAAACAGATCAAAAAATATTTTCAATCATTTATTAATTTTTAAGAATATTTGATTACATTTCGTTAAAAGTAAAATAAAAAAATAGATCATATAATTATATATTTAATTGACCCAATCACGTGGCATCAGATATTAAGGAACATAATGATCAATTTCTAAAAATAAAGAATCATTTATTAGAAACACAAAATTATTTTAACCATTTATATTTTTATTTATCTTATCAACTGAGTTTCAAGGAGGATTTCTTAATTACAACTAATGATTAGAAAAATGAAATAAAATCACTGGAAGAAAAAGATTAGAATTTCGGGTTAGAGATTAGCCATATCAGATTGAGTGATGTTAAAATTTTATTTGTAATGGAAGAGAAAAAATGTATTCTCAGGAGGTTGAATGTTTGAATATTGATGAATGGAGTTAGGATTTTATATAAGTAAATACCATGATTCTCAATAAGGATCAACAATAGATCAATATTTTGAAGGCCTTTGTGAAGATCCTCATGATGAAAAATTTAACTTTTTCATTTGAACTATTGATGTAAATTTTTAAAAACTTTTTAATGGTTTTTGATTATGAAATAAAATTCATCCAAAAAATTGTTTCATGAATTTCTTCAAATTTTAATGGGATTTAGATTATTTAATTTTATTCTTAGATGAATAGTTCGTTAATATGTTTAAATTATTTCTTTTGTTTTTTCTCCTCTATCATATCATTAATATATGCATATTTTTACATTAATTTTCAACATCACAATGAGAGAGAATATTTCAAAAAGGGTATGGAGGATTGATAAAGGGGGAGATTTTATACTAAAGGATTTATTATTATTTTATTTCCAACATATTATAAAAGAGTTTCATACTCATGGGGAGTTCAAAAAAATATTTGTAATGTTCTTAATAGTCAAATGGGTATTGATTATTTCATGTAATAATCTCTCAATTAGGTATTTTTGGGTTTTCTCTCCCAAAGGGGGATATTGTTGAGTTATAAGATTTAATTATTACTTTTCCATTATGTTAGTTTTAAAAATAACCAAACACAAGTAAAAAGTATTTTTAATATCTTTTTATATATAATTTTTTCTTTATTATTATTCCTAGAAAATAGACTTATACCCTTAATAGAAAAAATTATAATGTTTTATGAATATAAAAATAATATTCTTCAATAAAATCTATCATCTCAAGGATGTTTCAAATTTGTCATACTGAAAATTATTCTGACTAGTGGTTATACTTCCATGTAATCTATCATATTGAAAATATTCATGACCATGAGACTATTATTGGTACCGATACATCAGAATGTTGCATTTAATTTTTATCTTATTGAAAAGGACAAAAATTTATATTAGAAAGTAATATATTTATAATATTTGTATATTGATATTATTTGTAATATAAGTAATACAATTTATCATTGAAATGGTGCTCAAATAAATTGACATTAGAAATTCATTTTTGAATTTTCATTGTTAGATGTCGAAGATCAATTTTTCTAAGGTCATTGTATCTAACATATATATATATATATATGACTTCTGGATATTATTTATTTAATAGTTGGTATTTTGAATATATGGGATCTGATACAAATTCAAAATGATAGTTTTATAATGCTTTCACTACATGGACATATCATTCTTAGTAATTGTAATACTTTTTAGAGTTGTTGTTCTAATAAATCATGGGTGGGGTTATTTCCTTAAGATTGTTTTTCTATTCTACATCAAATCATTATTAAAACTGAGGGATTTAATGGACAAGAATAAGGTTTATCCTATCTACTGTATCTAGGGAATTTTGGGCTAGAATGATTGATATTGATCATCATATCATTGAATTTATAGGATAAAATATTGATCATTATCAAATCATTGTATCAAGGGATTTCTATATAAGGAATTCCATACAATACTATCTGTAAGAAACAATATATACTTATTGTTAATAATATTTACTAACTTTACTATTCAAGATAAAATAGTGAAATAAATTAATATATCTTATAATTCATTCGTACTCTTATAGTCTTTATTTTTATTATTTGTACATGATCTATTTTTTATTCTATAAATAATTTGGGAAGTTAGTGTTTAAAATTATCTTTCTAAATAACCATTTCATTGGTAGTACTATGGAATGGAAAAAACATAATTTGATATAGTCATATATATTTTTATTACAATTCAAAAATCTAATCATTAGATAATGTTTTAGGATAATATTTTTACTTAAATAGGTTAAATGTTATATTTTCTTTAATATTTATAATCTAAATTTTACCCCACCCTCTTGTAAGCCACCATGGACCCTTATGGTTAAAAAAATTCCTACGTTGGGGAGAATTTTAAAATCACATATTGAGGTTAATATGTATTTCTTTTGGGTTTGAGTGGATTAGAGGCAATGCTGTTTTTTTAAAATAACATGGTCTCTATAATGTAATATAAGAGAAACTGTAAAATAATGGATTTAGAAAAAATCAATGTAATAATTCTGGTGTAATCATCTAGCATGTGGTATTCTAATGTTCTATTGGAAGGTCAGCCCAAATCCATTACATAATTACAGTGTTAGCTGTCAATCTTGTGGCATTAGAATGTGACATGTGAGTAAACATAAAAACAAGAATTAATTCCCATAAAACCCATAATTAACACTCTAATACCACTTTATAAAACATAATATTATCATTTATCATGGTGAGTTTCCCCATTCTATTTTATGCTCCTTCAAAATTCTCTAATTTGTAATTTGAACCATGTTTGATCTATTATTAGTGAATCAATATAATTTTATAAATATCCCCCATTATTGATTTGTTTTTCATTACTATATGTAAATGGAAGTAGATATAGGAATAATTGTTTTTGATATATTGATCATTAGTTGATTCTTATTCATTTTATAGATGATCATTTGTATTTATTATTCAAAGGGTTAGTTTTTTCATCAGTTTTAGTGCATCTTCATATTCATTAGATATGTGTTGATTAAAAAATCACTACGAGCCCTTTTGGTTTTTGAAATATTATTCTATTTCATTGAAATAATTTTAAGTTCCTACTATTTAACTTTATCCATTTACCATCATTTTAATTTTTTTGTATCCCATTTTGGGTGTTGTACGACTTGAACTTGAGGTTCATGGTTCCATCGTTGCCATTTTTTATATGATACATGCATGACGATTATTTTATACATTGTTTTTAAAGGAAATAAATTGATTTCTAAAATGATTTTTATGTTTTCTAAATGGTTCTTCAGATATTATTATTTTCATTAAATTTGGTAAAAAAAATTTAAATCATTGTTAAATGAATTGAGAATTATGTATAAAATAATGTTTTTTGTAGAGAATGGTTTTTTTGTAATTTTTTTGAAATGTTGTAATCCCTTTTGAAATTTATTTGACATATTCCACATATTGATTCCTTAGGTATATAGTTTCAGGGTTTAATATTATCCCCCATCCATTTAATCTATAAGAGGGTTCAATTTTTGAAGATCTCTACCATCTTATATTATAGATTCATTGACTATAGGTACATGAGGAAAAACTAGTATTTGATTATATTTTGGTATGGGTGACATATTTGTCAAATCCATTCTTATTTTAGAGTTATTTTCCAATTGAATTTAGACTTCACTATTGTATATTTTGGTGAAATTTTATATTCAAAAATTAATGTAAATCATTTATGGAAATTATGTCGTGAAATGGTATTACCTTGTTTTGAAAATGAATTGTAAAAAAGGGGAAATTATGTACCACTATTTTGGTATAATATTTTATAATATTAATCATTGATTTTTTTACAATCATTCAGGATATTTTTTTTATTGTAGATATGGATATTAAAAAACACCTCAGTGTGATCCTACACATAATGTTTCTCTAACACCCTACACACTCCATCAATGTGGTGTAGAACTTTTTTGTCTAATAAAGGAATGTATAAGGTGTCAAAGTGAGGTGGAATAGTTTTAATCACACATGAAATGTAAAATAATTGAGAAATGGAGGGATATATCTCACATATCATATTGAGTATAAGTAGATAGTTTGAGTGATTATTTTGGTTATTTTTTAGGACATGATTTTTAGATTTTATCCTACTACCTAAGGTTGAATAACTACAATTATCATCATATTGGTTAGAATATATGTATATATATATATATAATGTGTGTAGTTTTATATTGGTCCAATTGTTCCTTCAAGTGGTTTCATTGCCTTATGATAGTTACTAGCCTATGGGTTGTAGGATAACCCTTCGAGTATTTCTATTGTCTAATTCATTACCTAGGGTGATGGGTTTTCTGAGCCAGCTCATAAAATGAATTGAATTCCAGAATTAAATCTACATATATAATGAATTATTAAATAAATAATTGGAGTTTTAGAGAAAAAGTTATAAAATAGGGTGATAGAATGAAATCAGTCTTTAACAATATTCTACCAATAAAGATAGAAAACATGCCAATAAAATATCATAGGGATTATAGTGAAGTAATTTATGAAATATATTATTTAAAGTAGAAAATTATAAAATATTATATACGTATATTGAATAAATTATCATTAGATAATGTTAGGATAATGATGTATATTTTCCAATGGGTGTTGTATGAGGATAAGAACAACTTCAATACTAAATTACATGACCATCCAGTTGTTAAGGTGGATCTATTTTCCATCAATTCTCCCTGCATTCAAGGATCCATTGGGTTTTCCAAAATGATATTATCAAAAAATTTTGTTCATTTTACATAATTATAAAATTAATATAATTTTAATATTTTTATAGGATCGTATTATGCCATATGGTATCAACTGAAAATTAATGGTGATGTTCCATAAAGAACAAAATCCTTATGTGCATCCCTTATATAAACATATTCAAATTTATAGTTGTGTTTATTAAATAATTATTATAATTATAGATAAAATAATTTCCTTGGACAATATAATGGTTATTTAAATTAATAACATTTTATTTTTCATTCAAAAAAATATTACAGTCTTCTTGATTATTGTATGTAAATGTATGAATCTATTTAATAAATAATAAAATAAAGGTAACCTTACTCTTAAGAATGATATTATGTAGGGCTTCGAAACTATAAATTATTACTTTATGTTTGATTTTATTAATATATTATTACTTAGTGATATATTTAAATGTTAGAGAAAACTTTTATCTATCCATATTACACTATATATTTTAATCAACGACATTCTTAAGGGGGTTTATACTAATATTGTTGTGTTAGATAAGGATATAAATTATAAATGTTTCTATTTAGTGTTTCATAGGATAACCATAGTGGATAAATTTATTACATTGTAAATAAAATCATTATTAATTCCATCTAATATAAGAGGTGGGTAGTTCCCCCTTTTCATTTATTTCATATGGATGATCTTAATTTTTTTACCATGGTAAAAATGGGAGAATTAAATATATAATGGACCTTATGGATCACTATGTTGATTTTAAATTTAATTTTGTTGATATATATAAATATTATATTTTTCATATCACTAGTTTCCCAAGTCATATAATGATAATTTTTCATTAACTACAAAACATCAATCAGTTAATTTTTAAATATAAATTAATAGAAGTTTTTTTTTGTTTTTCGGAACTTTTAGACCCTCTAAATTCAATGATATTTTCTGTCAAATTTAATTATAAAATATATTATTCAAATTATTATTATCATTCCATAGATAAATGATTATCTATAGTCAAATGCATTGAGAAACAAATGTCAATTATTCAGATATTGTTTATAAATGATATCTTACCATAGTCAAGATAATGAATCTACTCCTCAGTAACATTAGGTGGAGTAGGGGTACCTTTGAAATGAATATGTTATCTACTTCCAAGATAACATTATGAAAATAAATTAATGATGGTGCAATGGGGATGAAAATATCACTTACTTCAATGATTCATGTAACATAATTTTATCTAGAGGTTTCTTCCAAATTCATAATGATGGAAATCATATTCATATAATGATATTTCAAAGAATAATAAAATATGGTTGGTTTAATTACATTAGATTATTTAACCCTATTCTGAAAAATTTATTTCTTTGTCTTGAATCAGTGAAGATAGATTTATTACCTAAACTATAGAAGGCCTTTTTATAATGAAAACTATTTCAAAGTACCTATATAATGTTGTGTTCAAGAGAGGGTTATATAGTATCATATGAAAATTATTGAAAATATAAAAACCCATTGGAATGTTATTCATTATTTACTTCAGGAGATTATCTATGGTTATATGTTTCACTGAAAAAATGATATAATAATTTTTTTATCTATTAAACATATTTTACTTTTATATAAACAATACTACTAAAGTATTTATAATAACCATAAATATGTTTTAAAATTTCTATAAATGTTTTATGAATATTGTATTGGTCAAAGGAAATACACTTCTCTATATATAGTTTCTTATAATAAGTTACCTATCATCAATTGTTAAAGTAATATAAAATTCCCTAATTCAATATGAGTATATTTTTTAAAACATATATGTAATGTCTTAATCATTTATTTAAATATTATGGGTTATCTAAATCAATTTATTCATATATATTTTCCATGATTTTGATGTTAAATATTTTATTAATGAAACTATTATTATATTCCACTTTGGATATTGTATCATGGAGCTATCTATTGAAATTCAAATCCACATAAATTATGTTATAATATAATGCTTCATTCATGTTTGATAGAAAAAATATCATTTCTGATAATACAACTAGTAATTAAAGTTATAGAGTACTATGTCTGGAAGAAATAATTCAATGATTGTTAGAAATCTTTTTAAATTTGATGGGATTAAAATTGTATTCATAGTATCCATATTATTTATAGATATAGTATATTGGGAAACATGAAACTATATAATGAATACAAAACAATTATTTGGTAAGAACCAATTATATGGTGGATTGAAGTCATCAAAGATAGAGAAATCATTGAATTTACTATACTATATTGATGTCGGATTGTCTTATACCAAATGGAAAAGGAAAAAACATCATTATTATAAAAATAATATAGGATTTCTCATTCGTATGATATGATGATGTAAATAGTTGTCCAAAACATGTAAATTACCATATAAAATGGATACAGAAAACCATTTCATAAATTTCACACTGTAATATTTGTAAATTTTATCAATGAAAGGTTGACAATAATATTTTCTTGATTCGAATATTTTTTGGAATATTTTATAGATTATTTTGAGCATTGGAATTATTTTTTCCTTCTATTTCTATATATGATAAGAGGGCCATTGATACCCTTTAAAATTAAGGAATGGTTATGGGTTTCATTGTCTATCCTAATTAGATTTCAATTGAAATTTTAGAACCCTTTTCTAAGGATATTTTGGAATTTTTATCATATATTTCTATGGTCATCCCTATCTGGAAAATACTGTGAGACTTTTCCAGGAATCTCTACTCATCACGTAGAAGTATATTTCTATATAACAAGGAGATACAAATTATATTTTCAAGTGTTTTCAATGATTTTACCATGGTTATAGATACCTTTGTTTAGATTTTTATTGATGACTAGGACTATTCATAATTTTATTGTCTATATAATATTATAATGTGTCTTTATTCATTGATTTTTACTGGTTATGTCTATACTCATATTTCATATCACTCATTTTATATGTAATCCTATTCTATTTTTTAATGGAAATTGATATTTTGAATCCATAAGCTATATCACACATATATATTATATCAATTATTATTAGAACATTTTAAGTATTTCTATAAGGAAATTTTTACTAATAATAATAATATTATTATTGTTGTTAATATTATTATTATTATAATTATTCTTTTATTATTATTATTTAAAATTACATCAATAAAAAATAAGGATCTCCCTCTTCACCATATTTAGTAGTGAGTAAAACACTATAGGGGAGATATCTGCCTCTAAACTCAAAAATCTTCTCTTCCATTATCATTTCATTATGATATGATTATTTGAATTCATGTTTAGGGTCTCTCAAATCTCAATTAATTATTTTTCATCATGATTTATATTCTTTTTTTACTAATTTGATCACTGGTATATATTTTTATGATTAGGTATCATCATCAATTAATAAATTTGATATATTTAAATTTTTTAAAAAATTACAGCCCTAACAAAAATTACATTATGGCGAAGTAATTTAGATTACATCGATTTAGAGTGTTTTGTTCTATCCACATCCATTTCATTGAAAAATCTATTAGAGATTTTTTAAGAGTTAATTTATATACATAATTGGAATCAATATATCATCTATGTTATTTGTCAATATTTTTTCATTTGATACATGATAATATGGTCTTATTTCAAATGAGTTTCTATTAAATTTATATAATTTTTTTTAATATATTTTCATACATGTTAAGAGTTTAATGAAATATCTATTATGTTTTATAATAAAATAACAAATATCATTATTGGGGAGTGAATTATTATGATTTTATAAACAATTATTAGTGTTTTTTAATTTTATAAAATTCTAATGGGTTGTTTTATTTTGAATAATGTGACATCTAATAAGGTTTGAGGGATTAAAATTTTTTAGGGTTTAATAATTATATAAATGGAGAAATTTTTTTCTTTATGATTAATTATAAATATAAAATATATTCTTCCATAATTTTGGAATTCTATTATGATTTGTGAGATCGTGTTTTAAAAAAATAAATGTGTTTTTTTCTTTTTAAAGACAAGTATTTATGAAATTTATCATGATTTTTTTTGTTATTTAATATATCTTATCATATTGTGGTTATGATTGTGTAAAGGGTATATTTTAATATAGAGTGAATGATTGTTGATATGTGACTTAATGTTAATGTTATAATTTTATTCTTATGTATCTTACTGATGATATGTTTTTATTGATCTATATAAATATTTATAGATTTAGAAAAGTACATTGGAATACAATGGTTAATAATGGAGTGGAATCTAGTGACATGTATATTTAATGATGTAATGTCCCTACACCTATCCTTACATACCCACTATCTTATATTCATTTATACATATGATGGAAAAAATTATAATTACACTCTAGGAAGTTCTATTTTTGGTTTTGATTGTAATTTTAACCATCATATACTGTTAATGGATTATAACAAGTTAAATATTTTTCTATAACAAGAATCCAAGACAAAGTTAACTTATTAGTTTGTTGTGATGATCCTAGATTTAAATTCCATTGGTAGGTTAGTATTTATCGCACATTAAATAATGAATTTTTTTTAACTTTGAATCACTAATTAAATTATTATTATTCTATATTACATGATATGATGATTATGTATTTTTTTCATTTTCTACTATCTATTAATATAGATTAATTTTTGGGAAATCCCTTTCACTCAAAAATGTGCGGGGTGAAAAGTATTTTTAATTATTTTTGAAACAAAAAACGTGTTTCCAATTGAGAAAAAGGTCATATAGACTTGATTTGATGTATTTTTTCACTCAAATGTAACAAAATTTCACTTAATAATTATGTTCAAACTATCATTTAATTGCTATCATAGAAAATGAAATGAATATAATATTGGTTCCATTGTAATGGGATTTCATCTCACCCCATACAAGCACATATTTGGTGAGTGAATTGTAATATCATTATTTATACAATCATAAAAACAACTATTTTTATAAATTATAATTTTTTTGTGAGGAAATATATAATTTATCAGTGAAAATAACATATAATGGGATTCATAATTTGTGTAAGGGTAACACCCTAGTTAACAATTTGAAATATTCAATGAAATATTTTTTGAGTAAGAGACTCTGTTACTATGAGTTTATAAGGCCCAAACATTCATAATCAAGACTAAATAAAAATATAAAATATATTATATTAAGAGTGGGAAAGTTATTCAAAATAATTTAATAACAAATAAATGGTGAATTATTTGAGAAATCTAATACCAAATTTATGCTTTGGGAATTTTTTTTACCCTAAGTGGGGTATAATATTTCTATGCATTAGAAGTTTTGATCCCTCGATATCAAAAATAATTTATTTCATATTTTATATTATATTTTTTTTAAATTATTGAATAAGTACAAAATGGTGCATCATATGGGAAATATAAGACCAATAATAGTTCTAGAAAGATGTTTTTACCATTGTAAGGTTATAAAAGTTTTATGTGTGTGATGATGAGATGCCTCTCTTGTTAAAATAACCATTTTATATATAAAAATATTTTTATCCATTTTTTAAATATTAAATAATTAATATATCTCAAATAGTGTGTTGTACAATAAATATGAGACCACCATTATGTCTAGAACAAGGTGTTAACCCTAAATGGGGTATTACATTTATGCAATTTAGATGTTAGGTCAGGTTTCTAGTTATTTTAAGTTATTTATGTTTTATAATGAATAACTAGCATTATTAATTAAATTCTTATCTGGCTAATAGTTCATCTTCCCCCAATTTTATACTAAACAACCATTAAAACACCCCTTAAGGTTTTATTACATCTATTTTCAGATATCTTGACTCAAATAAATTTGGTGCGCCTTAATTAGGTGAAATCAAACCATCCACAATAAATTTTAGGATGAAAATTTTGATTAAATAAGGGTTTGATTTTTACCACAAGAACCAAATTTTAGGATTTTGAACAGACCAATGACCAAGATGTTTTTGGTCTATTTCCTAAAGTATAGGGGGTCTCTGACTCTCCTGATTCTAAGGATTTGAATCATGATATTCCAATTTCTAAATCCAATGGTCAATTATCTCTACTCCCTAACCTTCTATGCACCATGCAAGTTGCAGGTGTGGTGTTTTTTATTATTTTTAAAAAAAATACATTCTCCTATCCATGTCCATGATTATGGAATGAAAAAGAAGAATAAAATTAAATAATAAAATATGTGTTTTATATAGTGCGTAAATGAAAACTGGAAAAAAAAATTAAATGATAATTTTATTTATATTATCAAAAGATAATATTTTATACCATGTTATCAAAATATGTTGAAAACAATTATCAATGGAAAGTTCTAAAAAAATCATTAAATGGTAATTAA
Source organism: Viscum album (assembly GCA_963277665.1). NCBI lineage: Eukaryota > Viridiplantae > Streptophyta > Magnoliopsida > Santalales > Viscaceae > Viscum > Viscum album. Next base: position 1,381,557,578 of record OY728152.1, read on the forward strand.
TTTTTTTAAAGAATTATATATTTTCAAAATTATTAAAGGGTTAAAAAATTGAACTATTTTTGATAATATTTAGAGTGAATTATCCATTTATAATTTTATGTGAAATGAAGACATGACAATTTTTAAATGATAATTTTAAATAGTTATAAAAAAATAATTAAAATAATATTATATGATAATTTAAAAATGATAATGTGAAAAATTAAAAAATATCATCGCATGTGATAATTTTATGTTTAATATCATAAATTATCATCACACATGATAATTTAAATGATAATGTGTAAATTACAAATTATCTGCTAATATGCTAATTTTAATTTGAAATCATAAATTATCAATGTATATGATAATTTAAATCATAATGTTCTAAATTGTGTGATGATTTTAGAATCATTCAAGGGAGAGAAAATATCATCACATGTGATATTTTTTAATAAATAATTCAAAAATTTCAAAGTATTGAGAAAAGTATCATCACATACAATATTTTATTTCGTTGTGAAATAAAATAGCTATTTTGGTTTTAGGATCCTTGGTGTGTGATCATTCTTCCAGTTGATAATAAATGTGATTTGTGTGATTACACCATTGACAAGCCCTATTGATGACTTTGACGACTTTGAGGTGGGAGGTTCATTTACATTAGGGATATATATATATATATATGATGTTATAATTATGAAATATTTATGCTGGACCAACCCAGGCTTTAGATAAATTTCATGTGGATGTGTAAGAAGCCTTGGATGTATTTGTTTGTGTGTGAATATCCTGACAATGATCTTGGTATGACTTATCAATCTTTATTATGAGATGTGTTGTTGTGTGTCTATATCCAATGATATTGTGATGCATGTATGAAGATACTCAGGTAGAGCATTGATGTTGGGAGTTTGCAGCTTAGTGGCAAATTACCCAACATAAAGCAGTTATAATATTCATAAAGGTGGATTTTGTTGACTCAGTAGAGGGGAATGAATACTAGATAGCTAGATGATACTTGTCATTTCTTCCTACAGACTTGGGCTATGGGTATTTTAAAAGTTATAGCGGGCCAAAGATTCATAATTGTGAGAAACATATCAATAATTTCTATGAACAAGCGGTCTGGATATTTAAAAAGGGTAACAGGGTTGGAATGCATAGTTGATAGATACTAGTCATTTATTCCCAATGAAATGGGTCATGGATGATTTAAAATGTTAACTGGACTGGTGATCTAATTTACGGAACATGGGGTGTTCATGTAAGATACACTAGTGGGGTTGGGTGAGCATTGTTACCTTGATGGAGGTACGTAACTTCTTGACTTTATTACTGGAAACAATCCAAAGTAGACGGGGATGGAATTTTTTGTGGCTTGGTCCACACACTATGACTCGACACATGTACTTTTATAGAGAATATACTTATTTCAAGATATACACAGTTTTATATATATTTTTCACTTAGGTAATTACGCATTGGTGGTTTCCTACTAAGTCCTTTACTCAAACCACACTCGAGGGATTTCAATGCATTTTTAGAATTCATGACCAGAGATCCAGTAAAGGGAAAGGTCTATTTGGACGGTGATATAGTAGTGGAGTATGGAGCTGGAGAGGACATGGATAGACACCAGGGAACTAACCAGATCGATTTCTATTTACGTTTATCTTATATTTGAATACTTCTTCATACTTTGAAAAGGATTACCAATTTTAGAGCACATATATGTTTGTCATTATTATATTTCTTCACTTACTTTAATTGGTTAGTATTTGGTTTATTCAAGATTATAGATCATATGAAATGATACATAAGTTATATTATCCCCATGGTTTCTCTTGATAACCTCACTTCTAGTTGTAACCCTATTTTATACGGGTATATGCGAATGAAGTCATGTATCATTCTATCTCAGATTTGATGGTTTGGGTTAAGATGTTACAATATATAAAATTTCCATTTTTTTGAATTATGGGTGTGATTGATATGTTCATTAATAATAGAAGACCACATGCTCAATTGTATAAATATAGAGGTTTTTTCATACATTATTGATCAAGTTTTATATTGTGATACTTGGATTCCTCTATTTTTTGATGTTAAATCATGTTTATAGCAATGTAAACCATTCATTAAAATATATTTTTCATGTAGTATACCTAATGAATGATTATTGTTTTATTTATTACCATTTTTTTAGTCTCATGTATTTCTTATTTCATATAATTGTTATCTTATTCTGATTATTTTTTTTCATTCCCTTAGTACTTATGTAATCCTTTGATGATAAATATTATTATTTTCATCAATATACTTCTAATTTGGGTATGATGTATGTATATTCAAATTGGTTTTGAATATAAAATACCAATTGGAGAGATATTGTAATGATATTATAGTTCAAGATCTATGCCAAAAAGGTATTGTCTTAGGGATAATTCAGTGGAAGCGGAATAAATTTTTTAAAATTCTGATTATAAAAAAGTAATTACTGGTTCATAGTTGGGTCTCATTTTTTTAAAAAAATTATCACATATAAAACATATAACAGACTCCAAAACATATGATTTGCATTATAAAAAAATTATGTAATTTAAAAACAAATTTAAAACTTATAAATATTGAATGGAATAATTTTAATGAACAATGAATGATATTTGTTGAAAAATTGTTTATTAATAGGATACAATTTTTCTATAATATTTCAAAATTAACATTATGTTAAGGAGGATGAGTAAAATATTTAAAAAAAACTCTTTTAATAAATAATATATGTATATCCTCATATATTTTTTTATTTTTTTTAATATTATACTAAATTTTTATATTATTTTAAAAAATTAAATATCTTAATAAATTACCATGTTACACACCTTACCTTGTTTTTCCAATATAGTTATAAATTGATCAAGTTAGATATAATAATATTTTAACTATTAATAATTCTTTTTATATAATACTTCACTTTTAAATTAGTTTAATAAATATAATTTTATATTGAATTTTAGATAATTTTGTCTACTTTATATTTTTTATTCAATTTTATGGTTTTTAAAATATTAAAGGATGTTGGATATCTTTAGAATAAGTTGATTAATTAATAAAACCCCATAACATAAGGAAAAAACCTCAAGGTGTATGAAATTTTTGGGAACCTAAAGAAAATTCATTAGTTTTACGGTTTGAGTTAAGCAATTTTTACAGTGGAACAATGATCACTGAATCATAAATTTGATAAAAAATAGATTTCATGCATTATAAAATTTATTTATAATGTGTTCATAATATATATTGTGTATTCTCTATTTTCACCTTAGGAACATCATAAATATAAAATTAATATTATATTTTCATTCCAACCCTTGACATGGTGGACATATCATGGAATGATGTCATAGAAATTTTTACAATTTTTTTTGTTTTTAGGGATGTTTTATAAATTTTAATCTTATATAGGAACACCATTACATGATTTATATTAACCTAAATTTGTTATAATGAATTCAAAATTATTAATTCTTTATATAGTATAAAAATATAATCCAAAGAAATTATATTTGGATTAGCTTCCATGAGAATATATTTCTATAAAAAATTATATTTTACTTATTATATATTAAATTTAGTATGTTTTTGTTTGAATAAAAAATATTTGATTCATTATTCATGTTTCATTATTTATTTCCCATTATTTCATTATCGATTCAAAACTCCTAAGATAATAAATCCTCCAGTGGTTGAATATTATTTGACTAGGAGTGGATAGTGTCTTAAGTGGTAAAATTCCAAGTGTAGAAAGATATTAGTATAATATAATCATCTAAATTAATTCATAATCAATTTTTCTAAATTTGAATCATCAAGATATGTGATTCTTATTTCATTTTTTAATAATTTATTATGGTTTAATTCCAAAATAATCATGAAGAAAAAATTTCAATTAATAATTTTTTATAATTCCACTTTCCCTTTATATAGTTGAAATAGAATTGAATCAATTTTGTGTCATTATTTATCATTATTTAATTCAAATTATTTCATTATTTATCTATTCAAAAATCATAATATAATAAGTCTAATAATTGTCTAACAATAATTTACCATTAATGGTGAGACTCTTATGTGTTGAGAGATCATGATTATTATTATGTAAATTTAATATTTTCAATTAAATCTACTCTTAATGAATTTTATTTAATTAAGAATTTTATTAAGAAAATTATATTATCTCATTCATTAATAATCTATATACTGATAGAATTTTTATTGATGGATTTCTAAGATGGATGATATGATTAAATTATGAATAAAATTATGCTTACCATTTTTTATTTCTGATTAATCATAACACACTTGTGTTAATTTTTTTAATTAATTAAAATATTAAATTTATTAAGTAAATTTATTTTATTTGATCATATTGAATAATATAAATTTTTAGTAGACTTTCAAAAAATTAAATTAATGCTTTTAAAATAAAATAGATGACATATATTGAAAAAACCACCCTTTGGATTTAATTTCATACATCAAAATATATTTACTATTTTTATTCATATATAATATAATATTATTGTAAATTTCGATATTTTTCAATGTTTTAATAAGAGATAAATATTTTTTATTATTCAAATTTTGGGTTTATTCATGATTCCTTATTTGATATATCATATATTTATACTAGTCTTTCTAGTAGTATTATTATTATGAAACATATGATATAATTATAAACATTGATTTGAATAAATTATAAAAAAATAGAACATATAATCAATATTTTGACACATTTGTGGGTAGTCATGATGATTATGGTATTTCCAATTTCTAGTTTATTTAGAATAGAATTATATATTCTTATTCATATTCTTATATATATTATCTTTATTTCTGTGGGAGTTTTTTCATAACAATGCCATAGGTCGATGAGAATGATTTCAATTATTCAATAAATGATTATTTATTCGAGGTAAAAACCATAATGTAGTTGTCATATTGACTAGTAACATATCATAATGTTTGGGTAATCCATTCTAGAAAATACTATCCCTACAGCACAAAATTCAATACCTCGATAGTTAACCACAAACATGGATCAATACAGAGAACAAAAAATTGAAAATACAAAAACATCATGTAATATGGATTACAATCCATAAATAGGGATACTCTAATAACTATTAGAACTTATATTTAGTTAAAAAATTGGGATCATGGGAAAAAAGTTCAAAATGATTAAAAATATAGAAAATATTTATTAATGAAGTATTAATACTGTCATTTAATTTAGTCTTATTTTAAAATATTCTATGAAAATATTTGATACAATGGAGTCACCTTAGGTTTACTCAAATTAACTTTAGTCTAATTTTTACTAATGATGGTAATGAATGAATGGCTGAATTTTTTCCAAATTACTCTACAACCACATTAAAATTTTGGTAAAGTCACTAAAAAATACATACCATGTTCAAATATGGTGATAATGAGGAATTATGTATAACATTATGTTATGAAAACAATAGAATAGTTTTTAAATGTGTGGGATACATTTAAGGATCAAATGATAATGTTACTACACTATAGAGTATATATTTGGATCCAAATGAGAATAATTTACTACATTTTAGTGCCTAGATCTCAACTATATTAATGATTGAGCCAATAATGATTTTATTCATAAATAATAGATTATTCAAAAAACATTATTAATTATATATCTCAAAATTATATTCATTTTAGATATTATATAAGACCATTCTGTATATAAATAAACTAATTGGATGATACTTCTATATTGGAAACCCAAGTATAATTTATTTTAAATAATATAGATAGTTTAAAATTGGTTAAAACCATACCAATAATTCCCAAACATATTTTAAAATAATTTGATATGTGTATACTGATTTTTTTATTATGTGTACATATTGGTATTAAAACAAAAAATAGTAAATTGGTTGTAACTATATAGTCAATAAATGTTTTCCATAAAAATTAAAAAATTCTTTTTGGAGGCTAGGGAATCTTATTACAAAACCCAATTTTTGAATATAAAAATATATCATTGGAAAAAAACATTACATGAACAAGGTCCCTTGAGATATAACCCTCTACCTCCACAATTAGTACCCTAAAAATATATTATAAACCCTAGTTTAATTATCCTCCACTATAGTACCAATGGAAAAATGATATTCAAAAACATCACTTGAGTATAAGAAAAATTATTTCATTAAAAATTTTTAAACGCTGATGAAAAAAATAAAACACTATTTTGAATTGAAAATCCTATCTCAATATTGATGAAAAAATATGGGGAAAATTACAAAAAACAAATCATTACAATTTCATGGAACCCTTCTGGGTAAAGTAAGAATTAAAAGACAACATATAATTTTCAATGATACTTTGAAAAAAATACATATAAATATACACACAACCATTAAAATTATAGATATATTTTAATATAAATAAATTTTCAAGGAAAATTATTCAGATAAAATAAAATTCAAGGATCCAATATTAATCTACCTATGTGAGGAGTGGTCGACTTGATATAACTAAGTGTGTTTTTTAACATTTTATTTCATGAACCGATATAAACAGTCGATTCGCTTCAAACAAATTATTTCATATTAAAATTAACTCATTGAATTGTTTATAATGTAATATTATTTGTGATAATATTAAATATTACCACTTAAATATTTATTCATCACCTCTAAGTAGAATGGGATATTCACATTCTCCATGAAACAAAATCCCATACATATTGAGTGAATATATTATTTTAAATAAATGGGGACTAATTATTACTTTCTCTGATAAACAAGTCACATTTGAGCTTATGAAATTTTTTAAACATTGTGCTAATGATATGGAATATCATGTTATCTTTTCTATTGATAAATACTAAACAACCATGAATTTTATTCAATAAAATAATGAGTTGTTAATTCATTGCATCTAATGAGTACCTAAATGAGGTGAGGAAAAGTAATCATTTTATAATTTGAATGTTTCACTTTTAAGGGAACAATAATGAATCATCCTTATATAGTGGATTAGAAAACATTGAATAAAATTTTATGGTGATAATATAAAAGTGACGCAATAGCTACACAGTCCAACCATATTATAAGAGATTCAAGGATTATGTTGACATATATGACATTAGCACATATTTTACGATGATATTTTTAATATATCATAACCACTTACTTTTATTTTGAAAAGGGTTTTTCTCCATAAATCCATCTAATCGTCATTAGTGTCCATGGTACTCACCTCAACACACACTTGTATTGGTGAATTCTAGAAAAATGTGTCATTCAAAATAATAAATGAACCCCTAATTTTAGAAATAAATATATGAAAATTTACAATCCCAAGAATTAAATAATAAATAATATGGATAAAATATTGATCCAAAACAATGAGGATTATTGTGAAGAGCTCAATGATTCTTTTTGAATTATTTAAATCCTTTAAAAACATATTTTTTTATCCCTATTATAGATGATTAATATAATACCATGTCACATTCCACTTGAACTAGTGAAAAATAAAAAATGGTTATGAAATGGTTAAGATTTATCTATATAAATCAGAGAATAAATAACTGCAAAAGATGGATGAATTTGGGGATAATTTTTGGGAGACTCGTGAGAATTATAGGATTAATAAGTGTATGAAATTGATGACATAGAACTAATGCCTCAAATGAATTGAATTAATACTTCAATGAAAAGAAAATTTCATGAGACTCATAATTTAAATGGTTTCTATTATAACTAGTTTCACATTATTCAAGACCATTCATAGTGATCTCAATATAGAATCCTATATAATTATAGTATGGATGGGAGAAAACCCCATTGTTTATAGTCAATAGAATATGTTAAAATCACTAAAATGAAAAATTATAAGAAGGCTATATTCTCACCCTTAAATATTCTTAAATATAAAAACTGTATTTTTATATAATAAATTAAATATTGTATTAAATGGGTAGTAACCAAGGTAATTTATCAAAAACCCAAATGTTGTTTCTATTTATATGATCTTTTATGAATATTTATTATTACTATACGAATTTTTTGAAAATGTTTTATAAAGGTAATACTAGTAAAATTCCATTCTAACACATTAAATTTAATGGAATAGTTTTTGGAGGAATTTTAGATATAATTATTTCATATAGGAAAATAAAAAAGGGTTATTTATTTTATAGAGAGAACACTAAGACGTATTTCACATAAAATGTCATTGTGTTAAATATTAACTATATTTTGTGGACGAAAAATGACCAAAACACTAAGATCATAATACATTTTGTAACTCTTCTTCTAGGAAAACCCATAACATTGAGAAAACACTTGAAATAATGACACATTAGTTTTTAATAGGTTTCATATAATATATACCAATAATGGAAAATATTCTCCATGTACAACCCCTCTGATTATTATGACAATTATAAACTAAATGAAAAGAAAGAAGATTAACCTTTAGTTTACTAACCTTGTTTCTTAAATTGATTATTAATAAAGACACCATATACCAAACCACATACCAGTTGATATAAGTAATGATATATAATATTATATTTAAATACATAGAGTCCACAAAATAGTGGTTATGAATTTCATCCAATTTTATCCACTATATTTAAATAAAATTTCATGGAATAACCAATTTTTATTGGTCATGTTTTCCATTATATAATATTATTCTTACCTTAAATCCATCACTAATCTGTAATAACCATTTTTGTACCCATAACAATTTTTGAGATCACCTGTCCAAACCATAACCAATAAAATTAACATTTTTAATAGTTGATATTGAAAAAGGATTTTTATAATATTCTTTTAAAATAATTATCTTAATGATATATGTATTCCTGAAAAATTACCACCATAAATAAAAAAACATGTCCATAAAAATCATGATGTGTTCCTTTATCAATAACCCACACCTCAAAACCCAACCCTCTAATAATGATGAGAAAACCTAACCAAATCATGGTTTAAACGCGGTTACTATAGTAAATCAACCAACCGCATCATCTTGATATAAAGATATATAATCATTTAATGTGTATCAGAAAGAAAAACATAATTAATCATCTATGAGTATTTAAATCCTAACCCCATTGAATTTCCCCTCCAATAAACCATATCTTCCTAACCACATCACTCAATCCATGATTTATCCATCCAACTCAAAATGTTACATCTATCCATAATTAAACTATAATATACTTATGTAGTTGAATATTTCAAAAATATAAATCCATTTACATTCTATATTTCATTATCATACCTCTTTATACTAAATCTATTTTTTAACACCTTTACCCATGTATTAAATCCCCAATATATCTAACCCTAAAAAATATATCCTTAATCTAATGTTTTTTATAATAAGTTCTTTATATGTATATTAATTATTAAAAAGGAACCCTAGTCAGTATCCCCTACACTGATGTCCTACTTCTCCAATCATTGACAATAATATCTATCATGAAACATCCTATGAAAAAAACATGATGGGTGGTAAAAACAAAAAACCCTAACCTCATCCTCTAACTACTATAATTAACAAACCCCCAACAATAACATTTATCCTCAACATCTCCATGCGATAATTTGACTAAATCTATATATTTAAATCCATGCATGGCACATAGATTTATGGAATTCACAAAATAAAGCAAACATAAGAAGATTGAAATTTAGATTTGAGGAATATAAATGGAGTAATGTTTTAAACATAAAAAATTTAACTAAAATTGGAATAAAGGTTGTTGTGAGGGAACCATTAAATTAATAAATATTTAAATTTAATAGCTTATGTACTATGGGATACACACTGATATTTCATGCTATAATTATTGAATAATTTAGAATATAACCGCTATGACATTCTATTTCAACTTGGGGTAAGAATTTTAGGTTGGATATTGGAAAGATTTCACGGAAGGTAAGTGTTCAATCCATGATGATTAATGAATTTATGGAATATACTTGTTTTAGACCTTATCTGACAAGAATGTAATTTTAGATCTATAATATTAATTTATAGTAAAATGAAAATATATTCTAGATTTATCAAAATCCATAATCTAAAAATTAAAAAATTTAATGATTTCCGTAACTCAAAAATTACACAATAACTCTTAGCTAAACCAAACAAGTATCAAAGGGTTGGTAATTTACCTATATGTATGTATTATATAATTAATTCTTATTTTCCCCCACATACATTTCTATGTTATTTCTTGTGAATTTTTAATAGATTAGTTACCATCTAATGAGAATGAATGTAGGTGATAAATTTTTCAAGAGATTATCCAAATCACTGGAGGATTTTAATTCAAATAAACTCCTCACTAAAATTATTATGATTAAATGAATTTATGTCCCCAAATTAGATTTCTTGGTAATTGTTATTTAAGAGGAAATATATATTTTATTGAGAGTTTTTTCACCTCCTCATGAGAAGGAATAGTAGTAAATAGCGTAAAAACCTAAGACTTGTGAGACATAAACTTATTTCCATAACTCCCATTAAAAACATCTACCATCTAAGATAGTAATTTAGTTAATTTTTCCTATTTGTTTATGAATTTTATAAAAAAATAAAATTCAAGAGTACATTATTGATGTTATGTGATTAATTATATATGGTCCTGTGTCTTTTCAGACATCAGTTTGAGAAAAAAATTTATTTTTTTGCTGTTGGATGCTCATGATAGGTAAAATGGTATTTTACCCCTAAAATTTGATTTTGGATAATTTTTCTGACAACTTCATTGGTCCTGGAATAGGTAGTTTACCCTAGGACCATATGTTGGTGGAAATCAGAGATGTTTGAATTTCAGCAGAATAATTAATAATTAATATTATTTAATTAAATATTAATTTATCTACAAAGGTTCATTTTTAAAAAATAATTTTTAAATTGAGCATAGGATTGAGATTATTTCAGCACCATTGAGTTGAGAATGGGGATTTTAGCATTGCAAGGGCATATACTCAAGTCAGGTTCCAGGGCCAGCCTAGAGCCCTTTTTCCTTTTCTTTTCTTTTATTTTCATTATTTTCTATTCTTTTTTCCTCCCCCTTATGCATGACTCCTATTTTATCTCCCTTCATCATGAACTAAGTAATAAAAGAGATATTTAAAAATAGGGAGATAATGAATGAAGGATTTGTATCGTGGAAAATCCCTCGATGCGCTGAGTCGGTCTATGGCGGTCATGGATGGTGAGATCAAACAAAGATTTGGAGAATTCTTCCCAAAGTTATATCCATTACATTTTCACCATGTATATCCTTTAAACATGTTTTTTAATATTTTTTAAGCCTGATTATTCTTTCTTGTGGATTCTTAAGACCAGATCTACTGGTCTGGGGGTGAAACTGTGTGTTTCATGCATTTTGAGGGTTTTGCCGTTGGAAACCGAGGTTACACAACATTTGTTCCAGGGGAAAACACCGTGAATTATTCCTTTTTGAGGAAGAATAATTTTTTTATGTACACACCATGTACTCTAAATACACGTCGGTTGGTGGAATGGTTGTGTGTCCAACCATTTAAGAAAGAACACGGGTTTTTGGTTTTTAAACAGTACACGTCGTGTTCATTGAAATAAATGTTGTGTACCATTACACAAAAATACCCCATGTTTTTCTAGTATTGAATATGTAAACATATATGGATAGGGATAATATTACACACTGTGTACTTTAAATTACATTCCTTGAACTTTTTACAGCTTAGTGTTTTGGGGTATTTTGTGCCCTGGAAGTCAGATTTGGGCATGTGAGTAGTCCATTCGGAGTATTTTTTTCATGTAGATAAAAATGGTGTAATCCTATTGAAATTTATAGGAAATATAATTTTTTGGGGTTAATCTATCTAAATGGAGGGGTTCTTCCTCTGGTTATTGAGTTCAGTTGCAACCTAAGATCAAGACATGGCGTGGATGATAGGTTGGGTGTTCAGACCAACCTAGTTGAGACCTTTGATCTGAGATGGGCTATTAGGTATCTCTTATGACATATTATTTTGAGGATTTTTACCTGTGGAGATGTTCCTTTTTGGCCTATTAGGATATGAGAACGGATGCTTCCAAGTATCCCTTGAGGGATGCCTTTGCTAATGTGCTGCCCTAGAGAGTCCCTTGTAAGATACCACTCCTATTTTTCATTAAGAGGATCCATATTATAGGATTCCTCTATTTTTATTTGTTTTAGGATATCATATAGGATTTTTCCATTTATTTTCACTAAGGATCCTGTATAGTTTTCTTTTTCTCATGTTTACCTAGAGGATCTTGGGTAGGATGCCTCTTTGTGTTAACTTAAGGCAACCATTTGATTCTTGTGGTATGGCCGACCCTAAGTTGTACTTCATTTTGGGTATAGATGATGTTCTGGTGTTTCCAAAAACCTGCTACAAACTAGTAATTACATGGGGCTATGACAGTAGTGTTGGGTTGGGCGTTCAGGCCACCATCACTCTTTGTTATGTTCCATTTATTTATTGTTGATGAAGTGATGTTCACTAAAAGTGCTTCTTATTTGGTGGATGTTGAGCCTGACAGAAGGAGCCTTTCCTCTTCTTGGAATTCCCAGATGTTATCCCTAGGATCCATATTTTTTATTGGGATTCTTAGATATTCTTTCATGAGTTTTGGCTTCTGAGCCAGGTTATTTCGGATATTTACTATACTCCCTGAGGTACTACCTATGAGATGGAGGTTGTGCCTGATTTTATATATTGTGATATATATATATATATATATATCTATGTGTGTGTGTTTGTTTGTTTTATTATGATGATGAGAAGTGTTTCCTAGTATCTGGATGATGATTATTACATGATGATATATGATGGGGATGACTACATTGTCCTTGAACTTTGACCAAAATGATTCACTTATTCCGAATCAGTTACCAGGCTCTAGGGGAGTAGCATTACGGCCCACTAGAGAGTTGTCTCTTTGTACGTGGATGGTGAACCATGAATCATGGTAGATTATGAACTCCTAAGAGGTGGGATGATTATGTTATCCCCATATTTTGATCAAAATGACTCCTCTCTTATGATCAGTTATGAGACTCCTAGGGTGTTGCATAGAATCTATCTAGAGTGTTCTCTCTTTTTAGATCACCTAAGGATATGCCTCTTAGGGATCATCTGAGTTTCGAATGTCATGATTTAATATGGACTAAGACCCAGGGCTCATACATTAGATGGGATTCAAATTCCTGAGAAGCATGATGACTGACTCATTATCCTCTTACAGGATGTTTGGACGTGCTTATACGAATCATTATTTACAAGTGGGAATTATTAACCTCTCATCACCTTATGATTGAAATGATTATTCTCATACAGATCCATTATGATTGACAATCTGTATATTTTATCCTTCCTTATAGGATTGACTGTTGGTATATGGTATCCTTGTTCAGTGATTGGAGGTGATTATAAGTTATCCCACGTGTAGGACGGGCATCCCCTTATAGTTATGTAGCTAGATCAGATATATAATTTCAGTGTGGTTGAATTAGGTACATGTCTATGGGATTACAGACCCATAGAATAACTTAATGATACATGTCTTGAGTGTAAGTACTTCAAACTAAATACTCTTTCATATGATGTCCAAGCGATTTGGATTACGGACTGAAGGACCGATTGTTAATGTGGTTTCATGTTGTTTGATACACATAGAAATGAATAATAATGTCTATGTATATATGTATAGGTATGGTACTATACATGTATAATTTTATAGTTATGGACATCCATGTCGTCACTTTCCTAGTTAATAGGGATTACAGACCCTAGGTTCGACTGTGTTTCACATTGTTTTTTACTACCTTTTGGTTGTGTCTTATCTAGACTGGGCACATTGTTTATTCATAATCTTAAGAACCATAGTTATAGGTTCCTTTTTGGGGTTGCCAACTGAGATTCTTTCTCACACTTGCATGTACACATCAGTGTATGTGTAGAATATATGCTTGATTTTTTAGGTTGATCACAAGTTTCATGGTAGATAGGGATGAGGTCCAGTGTTTCATGATTGAGCAGATCTGCTCGAATGGTTCTACTGATTGGGCTGGTGTAATTCAACAGTGTTTGGATATTGGGTATGTGGGTTGGATTACAATTAGTAGTAGATCCACTTACATTTAAATTTAGTTTTTTTGTACTTGTTTCTGAATGTTCGGCCTAGTGGGTGACCAGTGTTGTATTTTATTACATAGTTTTTTGGGATTTTACAACATTTTACTATTACAACATGTTCTATTTTAGTAGTTCATTTCTTCTGCACTCTGTCTACATTCCATTGTGTATAATAAAAAGTTATTTATGTTGTTTTCTTACTTTTCTATAATAGAATAATCTCCCCACTTGGACACCCTAGGCCCTCACTACTATTCGGCAGCCTCTAGAGTATGGGGAGGCACGCTTAATGCCTTATGGTGAATTGAATCAGAGAAATAATTTAGTGGCATCCGGTCTAGGATATTACAAAGTGGTATCAGAGCAGTTTATATTCTTGGTCATTACTATTTTGGTTATGGTAGATAGGAGTATTATGATTGTGTTGGAACCTGTGATGGATATCAAACTAGTGCATTGAGAACACTTATTCTGGTAGGAAGTCACGATTACCAGAGTTTGAGATTGTTGTTCTGATCTAAGATGTTACAGTTGTATATGATTTTTTCCTTGAGTGATGCACATTTTGTATGTTGGTGCTTTTATTTACCATGGATCTATAGATCATGTCCATCGGTAAGAGGCTAGAGATGGATTTTCACTCTTGGACGACAAAGGCAAGAGGGATCTTATGAATCATAATAGGCACATAGGATTCACAACATATAGGACAACTAGTGTGTGTTTTTCTAATGATTGAGATATTTGGGTGTGCTTAATTATAGTTTGTTACTTTGATAGAAGGTCATGTGGATCTATGTTGAGTTGTTTATTTGAGAGGATGATGGATCTCTCCTCGTGCACCTCCTATGTATTGGCCATAGTAAGTAAATATGGTACATCATGACTTTGTGTTTATCCCCTTATTGGGGGTTTTTTCTAGGGTCTGTGGTTATCAATTCAGATTTTGGAATATGATGTCAATAGATACCAAGGATTTTCTTGTAAACTAGACCTCCTTGGGGTATTTTGGTATATGAATACCCAATGAGTGTCAGTTCAGTTTCTCTCCCTCATTTCTTGTAACCTCCAAAGAGTAGTTCCTTTTGAGGATGATGGGAGAGGATCATGACCTTCATAGGCCATGTTTTTCAGCATTGAACCACATTATTTGTTTTCATATTTACCTTATTTTGAGTGGTTTTGGATATTTTGTTCTAGGAGGTTAGACCATGGGACCCAGTTGTGAGGATTTCTCTATAGGTATGGGTGGAAGTCATATAGACTCTTGGTTTTGACTCAAACCCTTGTAGGTCGATGTCTACTATGTTTTAGGGAACCCTGTGTGAGAGATGTTAGCCCATGATTTACAATGCCTTTTGGGAGGGATATTTTTTTATGCGCATTTTATGACCGATGCACATTAGGTGATTTATTTTTCATTATAGTAATGTTTATGTATTCATATTTTGATCGAGGTACCTCGAGTTCTCGCTATTCAATACTGGCTTTGTTGAGAAAGACTATTTGAGATCATGACTAAGTTGATTAGGGGTTCTGATGTTTCTAGTGTACTAAAAGTGTAGGTAGATTCTTGTGACTAGAATGACATTGTGTATACTTGTCGGGTGTTTAGGATACATGTTGTTCTTGTGTCATATCATTTGAATCTAAATTGGTGAGTGGTCGTGTGCGCGATGAGGAAGGATGTTTCAAGACTTTTCATGGGCATGGATCTCAAGAGTGATGCTGGAATGTCCCTCCATGGTAGATGTGACATCATGGAATAAAATGGGAACCATAATATGGCTAAATTGTGTCTGTATCCTGACCAGGTTTTGAAAGGATGATAAACCTGCCTCGAAAGGAGCTAGCCATTATTTTTTGTAGAATCTAGGTGTACTCCTATTATAAATGAACATGCACTATCTTGATTCATATTTTGTATGCTGAGATAGCTTCATCCCTACTGTGAACACCTTTTTCTTTATTAATGTTCTTACCTGTTGAGAAGGGAACCATTTTTGGTTTCCCTCTTAGAGTAGTGTAAGGAAAGACATATGGTGGGAAGTGCACCATTGGCCATTTGAGTGTGGTTTTTCTCATTTCAATTGAACTTTAGTTTTTTTTCATGAACTTTTGAACTTAGAGTTTTCTTTTAATATGATGATAGGGGTATTCATATTGTGGGCAGTAACAAATCGGTCATAGTTAAATTTATTCCTTGTAGTGGGATGTTGTTAATGCTATATGAATGGCTTTTGGATAGTCTAGATAGCTTGGTTGTGTAGATGCTCGAGTTATAATCATGGCTTCTCATCCCTTCAACAATCTTCTTAGGGACATAATGGTTTATGGTGGGGAGTTTGTAAGGACCTGTATTTTTTTGGACTGCATTTTTTAGCATAATTTTGAATTTTTTGATGTTCGGTGCTTGTGAGGGGTAAAATAGTCCTTTCCCCCAACCATTTGTTCATGGATAATTTTTTGGACAACTCTATTTGTCCTGGAATATGGTTTTTACCATAGTACATGAGTTTTGTGGGAATATGATTTTTTCAAATTTTAGCGAACTAATTAATATTTAATATTATTAAATTAAATATTAATTTATTTGCACAGTTTCTTTTGGAAATAAATTTTAAACAGAGCATCAGATTAATATTCTGTCTCCACAGCTGTGTCTGGAATAGATATTTTATCCTAGGAAATACATTAAGTCAAGTCGAATGTTAGGGCTGGCCTGAAGCCCTTTTTCTTTTTCTTTTATTTTCTTTTATTTCATTTCCCTTATATCTTCCTCTACCTTGTACATGCCTCCTGTGTGATCCTCATTCATCGTGACCTAAAGGAGAAAATGGTTATTTAGAAATATGGATAGAAGGAAGGGAAGATTGGTACCATTGTGAAACCTTCAACACACTGAGTCGGAGTATGGAAATCATGGGCAGTGAAATCAAACGAAGCTTCGTGAGTTTCCACCTGAAGGTAGGGCCATTACATTGTTTCCATAGATCCAATTTATACATTTTTTTAATTTCTAAATCTTTTTTATTCTTTCTTATGGCCTCTTAAGGGTATATTTATTATTTTGAGGGAAAAACGTGTGTTTTGGACGTTTTGAGGGTTTTCCCATCAAAAACCTAAGATACCCAACTTTTGTTACAAGGGAACACACCATGTGATCTTCCATTTCAGGGAAGAAGTTTTTTTAATAAGTACGTTCTATGTACTATGAGTGCACGTTGTGTGGTGGCATGGCTGTGTGTCTGTAACACCCCGAGATTTCATGAAAAATATTCATTTTAATTTCATTAATGTCTTGTGTTATACGCTACACCAAAAGGAGCTTTCACAACACGCATCCTTGACTTGACTTGCTTTACACGCAATCACGACCTTCCTCAATAGCTTGCGTCGTATGGAATACCGAGTTTCACTAAACAACAATATGCTATTAAAATATTATTAAAACTAGCCGTTATGAATAGTAATAACCACTTTTTGAAATTGTGTAAATTTTATTTTTCAAAATTGACTTCATTTTTGGATTCATAATAACGAAATTAGCCAAGGGTGAAATTTTGGTATTTTTCTGAAATCTTTCAATTTTTGATGAATAGTGAAACCACTAAGTGGTAGTTAAAAAACTGAATTTTTCATAAAACATAGTTTTACTGCTTCTGTGAGTGGAATTTCAAAAATCCGAGAGACACGGTTGATGTCAGTAAGTAAAATTTGGTTCAATGAGATGAAAATAATTTTTGCTGAATAGTAACTTTTTACTTTTATTTACCACGGTTAAAAGTAAATAGGGTAATTAAGGGTAAAAATGATATTATTATTACCCTAACACATGTCCTAATTCTATTGGATAAGTGTAATTAGACCAAAAACACCCTTAGAAATAACATATGACCATTTAGGCCCACTTGGATTAGAATAGGACATTTATTATTAATTTATTTAAAGAAGGGTTAAAATAGTTAAAATCAATGTTTAATAAGACAATAATTTTTAATATATGGTTATACATAAGATAAATTCGTTTATAAATTTTTATTAGAAAGATAAAAGTATTTCCTACATAATGATATTTTATTTGTAATTTTTACACTTTAAATAAGTTAATTTATTTATGACACAAAGATGATGCAGTAATTATCTTATTAATGAAATATTGATATAATTGATGTTATAAATACCCAAATAAATGTAATTTTAGACTTTTTATGAATTACACTAATTTTATAGGTTAATATGACATGTTAGTATTGATTTAATTAACTTTTTTAGAACTACACATTTTGTTATGATCCTCACAAAAACCAATTATTAAATACTGTCAAAATTGACATAAAATTGTTTGTAAAACAAATATTATTTAATTAATTGTTATTTTATTCCTAAAAATATAATTTTCGTACAAATTACTTATATATGGTTATATATATTAATAATAAACATATTGGGGTTCTTTTGGATTGTTATAGTAAGTTTATTAACCTTATAGTGTAAGAACACAAAAAGACACGGTAAAAGTAAAATTATCTAACTTAAAGTTAAAACTAAATGATACGGTTAAAATAGTAATATAAACTTGTAAAAATTCTATTTAATGAAATTATTTCGACCCATACCAACCTTAGCTTCGAAATAACTCAATTTGGAGCTATTTAAAACTGAATTTGGCTTTATAATAAAATAATATTTTTAGTTATTCCAAAGGTGCCACTCTCCACCCTTATAAAAGGGCACCTCCTCCCTCTCTTCCTCACACCACGTTGACCCTTCAATCTCGGTTAAACCCTGCAAAATTCTCTTATACACTTCCATAAAAACACTCTACAGGTCCTGGTCTTCTTCAAAGACCAATTTTAGTACCCTAAGAGAAGGACTCAAAGAGGCGCTTCAAAGAAGAGGTAATGTTCGTTACCGATTCTTTCAACTTTATTTCTTCTTACACTTATTCTTCTTAGATTGTTTCATTATGAAGTAATAACATCAGTATCACTCATATACTGATATGTTATTATAAGTATGAAACATCCCTATTTCACCATTTATCCATCCTACGGAAAACGAAATCACCGCTCGTGCGTACGTACGGAATACTGTCTCCACGCCGTGGTGTAATTTATTTTCCACCACCACCTTAAATGGATGGGTATAATAGTGAAAATAAACAACTATATATGATTATTGTAATGTGGTATAAATTATGAAATAGTATTCATACACTCCAATACAATAACACGATCTTGGGAACGATATCATCGCTCGTGCGTACGTACGGAATACCATCTCCACGATGTGATGCGATTTGTTCTACATGATCTTCATTGCATAATGATTATATAAATGAATTTAATTAATAAATATGATATATATTACACTAATACCATTCTGGAAATGAGGTATCTATAACCTAAAGAGAAGAATAAGAATTTATTTGACAAAACACGCATAAGAACAAAAAGTAATAAACACCCGAATAACATGTAACAATGAAATATTACTAATAATAGGCTAAGAGTATGGACATATATGATATTATAACAAAGATTATGATTTTGGAATAAGTCAATGACATTATTTAAATCATTATACAAGATTTTCGGACACTTACGAAGCAAATCCTACCTATGGTAAGGGAAATATCACAATCTCCTTTTTATCCGAGATTGTTTATACTTTGGTATTTACTGGGGTGTATTTTATCATCTTCATCCATGTTTCCTCAATATGTAATATTATTTCCATCCACCTACAATTCTTTAAATCCTATTTTACCCTTCTGTGAGTTTTTAGTAAAATATATGAAAGGAATCTTTTGTCGTTTTTCATACGAGGTACTTTTTTGAGTTTTCCGACAAAAGTACGAGAAGACTGTTTTTTTAACTTATACGGCATGAATGGATTTTCAAAACATTATTTCCAAGAATCTTCCATTACAAGTTTTCATGTTTATTTTTAATCAACTTCTTTTATTTTAAAATTGTATGAAATGTTATTGAAGGAAAATGTTTTTGAAGTAGAAAGGATACTTTCCTCAAGAATAGAGTTCAAGAGTTTTATCAAAATTATTTCTCATCTAAGATAATATAGGGTTCTGTTTCTATCACTATTATTACATGGATTTGATTATGTTGTGATGGAAATATTTTTATGAATTCCTTTATCTTATATGAATTGTTTTATGATGTCATGATGTTTAAGATTCCAAATTTTATTACATGGGTGATGCTATGATGTATGGTTTATGATTTTGTGGCACACATAAGAATGGTATCATTATGAGATGGGTGGGACCTATATCTCCCTCCAATGAATTGGGTAATGATTTTATATCTCATGAGATAGACATGGCTGGAACGGAAGGTTAAACCGGTTCAGTGAAACAGGACTGAAATGAGGAGTGAACTCGGTTCAAAAATGGACTTTGTCCACTAAGACAGTCTTGGCAATGAGTCTTGACTAATAAGAAATTATTCTCTATGATTATGTGTTTATGACACAAAGTTTCATGTTTTATGTTATGATTATTGGGATTACATTTCACTACTATGATTTATCCCATGTTATGAAATTATGATTTCTTTTGCAGGTTATGATTTCCAAAAGTTATGTTCTTATGTATATGATGTGATTGATATATCTTTTGTTTACCCTTACTGAGAATTTGAGATCACCCTTTTATGTTTTCTTTTTCCCAGGATATAAATAAAGGTTTTAGGTAAAAAAAATGAAGATCTTTATGGGAGATGTTGAAGATCTTTCACCACGATTAGAAGATTGTATTCCGAGTTTCCAAAGACACTAAACTATTACGGTACTTTCGTGTGTGTGTTTTTGTTATGTACTAAGTATTCCACAAATTTAATGTAATATCCATGTACGTTAAGCATCGGGTCTCTACAGTGTCCATCCATGTGAGAAATAACACGAGTTTTTGGTTTTTAAACATCACACGTCATGTACTTTGAAGTACACAATTTGTACTATTACATAGGCATACCCATGTTGTCCAGACCATGTATTAGTACGCATTTAGGGAGATGGATAAGATTACACTCCATGTACTTTAATGTATACACCATGTACCTTTTCCAGCATAGTGTATTGGAGTATTTTCTGCCCTAGATGTTAGAAATGGGCATCTGACTAGTCAATTCTGAGCGTTTTTCTACGTAGATCACAATGGTGTAATCCTATTGAAATATAATGGTAATATAAATGGTTTTTTGGGGTTTAAATCTAAATTTATAGGTTCTTCTTATGGTTATCTAGTTCATATGTCACTTGAGAGTGAGACTTGTCGTGGATGATAGTTTGGGTGATCAGACCATCCTAGTTGAGCCCATTGATTTGAGATGAGATGTGTAGTATCACTTGTGACCTATTCTATTGAGGATGTTCCCCTTTTATGTTGTGTCTTTCTAGACTATTATTTCTTGATACTGGATGCTTCCAAGTATCCCATGAGGGATGCTTCCCTTATGTGCTGACCAAGGGAGTCCCTTGTAGGATCTCTCTCCTGTTTTCCTTTTAGAGGATCCCTATTGTAGGATTCCTCTGTTGTTATTCATTCAAGGATCCAATGTAGGATTTCTCCCTTTATCTTCTTTAATGTTCCCGAGTATGATGCATTTTCTCGTGTTTACCAGGGGATCCCATGTAGGATACCTCTTTGTTTTGACTTGAGGGACCTAGTGGGTTCTCATCATTTGACTGACCCTGAGTTGTACATCATGTTAGGGTAGAGATGGTGTTAGGGCATCACCTAGAACATGTGATAAACTAGTATGCACAGGGGGTTGTGACATTAGTGTTGATTTGGTCATTCATGCCACCCTCACTCTTTGTTATGGTTCACTTATTTATTGTTGATGCAATGATTTTCATTAGAGGTGCTTCTTGGTTGGTGGCTGTTGAGCCTGACACAAGGCATATTTCTTCTTCTTGGGATGTAGAGATGTTCTCCTAAGGAACCATATTTCTTATTGGCATTCTCATACTTGCTTTATTAAGTATTTGATTTTTAGCCATGTTATTTATGATATTTATTTTACACCTACAGGTATGACTTGGGATATGTCGGTTGATCCTGATTTTATATATTGTGATATATATATATATATATGTTTTATTTTTATGACTAGATGTGTTCCTTAGTATTTTTATATTGATATAGTACTTGATGATATATGATGGATATGATTACGCTCTCCTCAAAATTTGACCGGAATTATTCCTCTCTTTCGGATCAGTTATGAGACTCTAGGGGTGTATCATTAGGGCTCACCGGAGAGTTATCTCTTTATACAGACATGGAGACCCATGAATCATGGTAGATTACGCTCTCCCGAGTGGTGGGTATGATTATGATCTCTTTGGAATTTCATCTAAATGATTCTGCTCTTCCGATCAGTTACGAGACTCTAGGGGTGTGTCATGGAGGCTTAGTGGAGAGTTCTCACTTTTTAGATCTCATAAGGGTAGGCCTCTTAGGGATGATCCGAGTTTCAAATGTCAAAACTACATACAGACCATGATGTAGGGATTAGAAAATGCACTAGGTTCATAGGCCTGAGCAGTATAGCGACTGACTCAGTAAACATTTATTGGATGTCCAGACGTTCTTCACAAAATCACTGTTTATAGGTGGTAATTATTACCCTCTCCTCAAACTATGATCAGAATGATTACACTGTTACATATCTATAAAGATTGACCATTGGTATATGTTTTCCTTCCTTACATGATTGACCATAGGTGTATGGTATCCTTTTTCAGTGATTGGTGGTGATTACAAGTGAACCCCGGTGTAGGAAGAGCTTCCCCTTATGGTGATGTAGCGTTCTTAGAGATATAATTTAGGTGTTGGCTGAAGCAGGTACATGTATATGGGATTACAGACCCAAATACTGACTTAATGATACATGGATTGAGTGGCACGATTCCCTTCTCATTGTCCATGCAGATGATTTCCCGGTGATTGGGTTTACGGACCCATGGATCGACTACTAATGTGGTTTCATGGTTTTTGATACACATACCAATGAATATTCATATATATTTATATATGTATAGGCATGGGCCTATATATGTATAAATATATAGATATGGACATCCATGGTGGCACATGCCCAGTTGACAGGGATTATAGACACTAGGTTCGACTATGGTTTCACGTTGGTTTTTACTTCCTTTTGGTTGCCTCTTAGATGGGCCGAAAACGGTGCTTTTTAATACACATTAGCAGCACAGTTAGAGTTATATTTTCAGGGTGGATTGCGGAGATTCTTTATCACCATGGAATGTACACCTTGGTGTACATTTATACCTTATGTCTTCTTTTCAGGTTGATCACGGGTTTCATGGTGGATAGGGATGAGTTCTAGTGTTTCATGATCGAGAAGGGATGCTCTAGGTGTTCTACTCATCAGGCTAGTGTAGTTCGACAATGTCTGGACATCAGGTATGTGGGTTATCTCGGAGTTCGTAGTAGAGCCCTATACTTTTACTTTTAGTTTCCTTTCTACTTGAATTGGTATGGTCATCCTAGTGGGTGACTAGTGTTGTATTATATTACATAGTTTTTTGGTATTTTACAACATTTTAGTATTACATCTTGTTCTGTTTTAGTTTTTTATTTGTTCTTTCCTCAGTTTAATTTCCTTTGGGTATGAAACATATTTATTTACATTGTTTTCTTACTCTATTATGAGGGAATAGTCTCTCCACTATCACACCCTAGGCCCTTGATACTAGTCGGTAGCCTATGGTGTATGGGGAGGTGCGCTTGAGGCCTTGTGGAGAACGAACTTGGAGCACCTGTCTTTGTGGAATCTAGGCTAGGACGTTAAAAATTTACTTCTATCCTTTTTTGAGATTCAATATAGACTAATGCCTCTTTAATATTTACAACATGTGGATCAATATCCTATTACCCCAAACATAATTTTAAATTATGAAAATATATATCACATGACATTAATAAGACTCTGAGAAACTATACCAATAACATCACATACTCATTCACGGCCACCACAACCCATGAGGTTTTTCATGTTTTCAAACAGAAGCCAATAGTAAGGGTTTTCTTAACACCACATATATCTTCATATTTAGTTCTATTTAATAATCATCTAACTTATATTATGTCAACCCATTTTAATTCTACTATTTATGAAATATGAGATACATTAATTGCTGATTTTAATGTATATTTTGAAGAACGATAACCTCTAATATCACATTATGATAAATAGGTTCATAAATCATGGGGTAATGGAAATTCATGTTTCTATTGTAAGGAAACTTGTAGTTTTATTTGTTTTTTTATTTTTTTCTTTTATTTTTTATGTTTTTTCCCACTCTTTTTGAATGAAATATAGTATATTTTAAATGTTATACTGTAGGTATATTTTTATTCTCATTTTAGAATTTAAATTTACTCATTTTGATGATTAATCAATTTGATTTAATAATATACATATAATTTTTTAGAGTATTTTTTATTATAAAAGATACATTTTTGGGGAAAATAATCCCAAATATCATACATGGATTACTGAATTATGTGGAATGAATATTTAGAAAATCCATAAATATAGTATCCCTCCATTTTTTCAATGATTATTTATATTTAAATTTCCCACTTTTAACTTAAAATTATTTTTATGTACAAATATTTTGAAATTTTAATATAATCATAATTGTTTAAATAATTTAACATGAAATATAAAATCATTTTTATGTGTAATAAACCATTCTATGATTCCAAAATAAATCTCGAGTGGATATTATACAAGAACTCGTCTATTTTTTCCCCTATGAAAAATGATGTTGACTAGATATGATGGTCTATGGGTGTTTTGGGGAGACTATATCCTCAATAATAATAGACATACTCTATAAACATAAAAAATCTAATAACCAATAAAATCCAAGTATAAAAATAATTAAAAACAAAGAAATAACAAAGGGATTATAATTTTTATTGTTATAAATTCAGTTTCTTTTTCATGTAAAAAGTATTTTCTAACATATGTATTGAAAGCGACTCTACCACCATTGTCTAAGAGGTACAAAATTTTGTGACTCATTTTTCATGGAACCTAATAGCTAGATGCCTGGAATGATTGATTTTAAAATCATGGCTCAATCATATTATCACCCGTGGATTTCTTTGAGGTGATATTGATGTAAGATGTACTTTTTGAAAAAGGATTCAACATTGACATCACCTTGTTGGATTCCATTACATCAGAGCTACTCACTATTTTTAAAATGATTTAAAAAAATCCTTCTTTGAAAATATTGTAATTTTTTTCATTAAAATATACTTATCTGTATTTTTATCCAAGTCATCAGCCTTAAGAAAATTCATACGTAAAAATAAAATAAAATATTTGGAATTACATTGGTCTCTATATTGGAAGCACAAAAAACTCGATATTCTTGTGATCAGATATCATCCACCTTCCCCTTTCCATTACAAAGATCAGTAATCTAGAATTATTCACATTCATCAAGCTGTTGATAATGTGTGTGGGTAATATAACCCATTAAAAACACCCAATTAATCATTATAATGATTTCACATGTACACCATGTAAATTCGATGAATAATATAAATGTCTCTACACACAATAAAAAACATATGATGATCATTTATGAGCTAACAAGGAAACCATGAGCCATGATTAAAAAATATTCATCTCCATCCCATAAAAATATTTTTAATGGTTTCAATGGTGATCAAGAGTTATCCATACATCTAGTGCATATTTCGTTAAATATTCATAAGAAATAAAGTTAGATCATGCCATAAGGCTATGACATCCCACATGCATCAAAGATCAGGACTTAATACATTCAGTCCCTATCTTGGATATAGGTCAAGACTCAAGGACCTCATATCCTATTTAATACATAGTTCATTTGACAAATTCATTATAACCATGATTTTGTGGCATTTGGTGTGTCCCCATGTTCATTATTCCCCGATCCTTTGTTTATGTCCACTAAAATTATCATCACAATTCATACAAACTAAATTTTATGGTATAATATAACATGATGTACCAAATATTTTGAATACCTATAATAATACCTAAAAAGGTATGATAATCAAAAAAAATAAGGTTGAAAATTTTTAGGAAAAATATTTCATTTCATCATGAGAATTCATATAAATATACAAGTACATGTGATCAACATTAAACATGGTAACAAGATACATAAGCACTGTCATTGAATAAGGAATCACATATGGGTTACATGGATTACTCACAAAAAACATAAAATAACTATCAAACATGGTTAATCATGATATAGCCACACATGAATTAAATAAATGTAAAAACAGAATACATAGACCTAAATTGTAATAAATTTATACATTATGATTATTAACATCAACGTCATGGTTTTTTAAGAGATTCATCTTGCTTATCATATTCACAAACTAACCAAAACAATCATGCAATCCATGAAATTCAAGGAAAGAATTCAAACATTTCATAATATTGGTTTTTATTGAGGAAGAGAATAATATAAATACATAGGTGTATAATAATCACATACCCAATATTAATTACCATTTATGAATGTCTTCATGTTTAGTTGAATGATATATAAAATTAATTTCTCAAGTACTTGTGAATAGTGAAGAGGTTCAACAATCCTAAATTTTTAAATCAGTGTGAAAATCCCCCAAAATCATATTTTCTCATAAAATAAAATGTTTAACCATGTAGGTAGAGGATAATCAATGTTATCCTAGCCAGAAACCTCGATGATTGAAATCCAAACCAACCTTTCACTATGTTTTTATCATTCATCTGTAAATTTTCTCGTTCTAGGGAAGGATCCAGAGAGGAGTTTTATTTGATTATTTAAGGGGACTATAAAATTGAAATCAATTTCATTTCCCCTCATTTATTCCAAAAATTTTTTCCATTTGAAATATTCAATATCCACAAATATCATTGGAAGTTTTTGTCATTCATATTTTATCCTGACTATCACTATGTCATGTACCAAAATCTACATGAATGTGGGGGTTTCCTGGACCAGGTTATCCTGACAGATCATCCACTAGGTAATGCTTCTATAATTCAATAATTTGGGATCATAATTCCTTTATACACATCATGATGTGGAAAATTTATCCATTTTAAAAAAAATCCTCAATGCCCCATTCACATTCCTATGACATAGCCTAATAATTTTTCTATACCAATTTTACATAGAGGAACAACAGAGACTTAGTCATCTTTCACCATTACAATCATTTAATTGGTGGTGATCTAAAATTCCCCCAAAATAATCAAGATCCACACAAATTTTCAAATGATTCCACCCATTCATAGTTCGAGAAAAAAATGTAATGGATTTAATGGAAAAATGGTTGAACTCAATAAGTTTTTCGAGGATTTGAAATCTAATCTTTTTGAGATTATCATACCCAGGAAGCACCATTTGCAGTCCTTCTCTATTAAATTATAATATTTCACTCAAACATCATAATATTTATAGAATGTTTCCTCCTAGATCCAAAAATTATACCATAAGTCTCAAACAAGTGTGGTTTTCTTCACCTTAAATACATTTTACATGTAGTCTAAAATCCTAACTGAGATCTTAAAAAAATTATACATTGGATTCAACTCAATATCCTCACATCCATTCAAAAACTTTTGATTATGTAGGTTCATTAGAAGCTAAGAATCATGATATACATCATGAAAATTAGATGATGTGGGGGAAGGTCCATTAAATAATTCACTACATTAACACATTAAATTTTATCAAATGGTCCCAAAAATCATTGAATAAAATTCACATTTCTTCAATGATTATTATTCTATAACTAACGTGGCATATGAAATATAACTCAGTCACTATCTATGAATTCTAAATAATATCTCCTCTCATATTCATATGATCCCCACCTACTAAGATCTGCAACCAAATACATCTTAATAATCTAAAATCACACAGATATCTCTATCACCATATTTAACCCAACTATAGTTTCCTTACCATCTATGTTCACACACAAATATCAGTGCCATGAAAGACTATAAATATCACAATGGTTTCCATATGATTCAACGTTTATATACTTTTATTGTAACATAAACTGATATGGATATGAGCATATCCAATTCTCCAGTGGATTCTTCAATTCCTTCCTAAAAAATATCATCATGTATTTGAATAATTTTCTCTGACAATTAATCAATACCACGATTACATATTTTTTTCAATATTGGTTGATTCCCAAAGTCTTCCTAGTACTGTGACATGTAACATGATTTATTATATGATATAATTCTTTGATGTCACACCATACCATTATATATTATTTTAGATATAAATTATTGAGAAATCATCTGCGGAATGAGACTCATTAATTGAAATGAAATGAGACACTTTTATTAGTTGATCTATTATCACCCAATCATCAACATGAATTCTCATGGTTCAGGGAAACACCACCCTGAATTCAATTTTCCCATCATCCCACTTTCACATATACACTTGATGTGGATAATTTAAACCACAAGGACATTGATGCTCAAACTCTATCGTCTGATAGTTAACGTATCACAAACAAAAAATTGTGGTGTCTCTCTTCATTCCATGACACAAAAAATGATGTTATATATCATGGTGCAACATCATTTAGCATGGATGAAATACCCACTTCAATGCATGAGTGTACATAATCTTATCCTCCCTTAAGGAACAAACAACAACTACAATCTCATGAATATAGATAACATAATCATCATCTATGAACACAATGTATCTTAATCATCCCTTCTAAGCACTCCATATCACTACCTACTATTGATTGGATTCTCATAGAGTCTTCACCTGGTCTAATAAAGAATATATGATGACCAAGTGAACACATTTCATGAATTCATAATCTTTTGATGTATCCATAATAAATTCTTCCATCAAAATCATAAGACTACATTAAACTAAATGTGGTTACTCACTATACATCTAGATGACTTTTGTTTTCATACTAAGAGATATAGAAACTACATTAACCCTCTCTAGAGAATATGAAATCTCAATGATGAATGTGCCTGGATACTCTTCTCAATTCCACTAACTCATATTTTGACCTTTTTGAGAGAAGGTATATTGGGGAATCTTGTGGTATATGGAAAATACAAATCTATCATCAAATATATAATGTTAGAAGAACATAAATTTATTGTACATAGTTGATAACTCTATTTCCTTGATCAGGTTATTTTTCATATGGGTACATTTCAAATGTACCCTTAAGAATCATCCTAACAAAAATTCATTAGAACATCTAATATCTATCATCTGAAGATACAAAATTTACACTGAATAAGATTCAAGGATTAGAATGAAGAAATTTTTTAGATTTCCTCAATTGTTTATTCAACTCTTAGAAATCCTATTTATAATGATCCATCCATTTAGTCTTCTACCATTTATTGGAAAGCCCTGTAATTATTTTTCCCATGTTATATATTTTATCAATAAACAATCAATAGTATCCCACTATCATTAGGAACTCTAGATCTCAAATTCATTTTTTGGGAGATCCCAAGACATCACCACTTATGCCTTCTCCTGGTCCTTATAAATTCTTAAATCATATATCGCATGGAAAAAATTAAACCTCTTAGATTGGAATTAAACTATAAAACAATTGAAAATGGATGACGTGTTCAGAGTGTACTCAACATAGTATCATTGTGTAAAACACGTATCTATGATGTTTTTTAATATAAGTGGATATAATTAAAAAATACAATTATGAAATAGTTGAGACATGGATTAAGTATATTGTTCATGAGATCCTTTAACACTATTGGGGGATTCATCAAACCAAAATACTAGATGATGTATTTATACACAACATATAAACTATTAAATAATATCATATTTATATAATCCCCATTAACCCATAATTGACTGTGGCCTAAATGAATATTAATCAGTGAGAACCATTTGGATCTCAGTGACCAATCAAAGAGATCATAAAGAATGAGTAATGGATAACCTTTCTTTTCTAGTAACTATTTCAACAACATCTAGTATAGGTAGAAATTCCTGAAAAGTTTCTTGGTCTAATGAAATCTTTCATCTTCTTGTCCTCAAAATAAATCATAAGATCTCTCAATGATAATAGTTCTATATAATAATGTAGAATGTATGAAAGATGTGTTATCAACATGAGTATTATATCAAAATCAAATTTTTAGTTTGTTAAAAAAATAAGTAATATTAAAACATATACTAAAATATTTTTTCAACATGAGGAAATGTATAAGACCTTATATCTAGTTCTAATGCGAGTGCTAATACTACTACATGAATTATTATATTGAAAATCAAGATAATGTCTATAATTATTCCACTAGATTTTACATCTCATTCACTATTCATCAAAATCATATCTCCTGTTTGTGAAATATAAGATACTCACTACTATTAACATTATATTTTTACATGGAATCATATCTATAATATAATCAAAGGAACAATTAAATGCTAGTCCTCTGAAGTATTATAAAATTACATTGATGTTTGTAACTAGAAAAAACTACTAAAACTCATTATATTTATTGGTATGATCGGTATTTTGTTTACCAATGAGGTTTTTATATTGAGAAACTCATAAGATAAATTAATTGGTAAGATTATCCTAGAAACAACATTGGCAGATAAAAATGAATGTGAAGCACCAATATCAAATGTAGTGGAATAATGAGAAATTTAGATCAGGATCCTACCATGAATGGTAGATGGTCCCTCTCAAAAATCAAATGAATCATAGTCTACAATGAAAACTCACCCTACCTCAACTCTACATCCTTGACCACTAAGTGCTATAATTTCTCATTTCAACATCATATGAGGGTATGAACATGCTATTATGGACCCCAGATGAATCCCTGGGTAAAATTACACATCTTTACTACTCTCTTATGGACCATTTTCCTCAAATATATAACACAATACTAATGTAGATCCCTATATTGGAATGAAACAGACACATAGTAAGAGGTGTTATGAATAAAATATGGTATTTACTGACCATACTAGTGTTAAAGTACCATGGAACTCCTATCAAGTGGGGTAAATAATCCATAATCTACTCATTCTTCATAATTCCACCCCATAGAAATCCATTGGTCTTACTTTTTCAAATAAAAAATTTAAAATATGTAGAGGTAGTATGTGGTACACCCGCCATTATTCTAATTGATAGAAGAAAGATAGATTTTCAATCCTCCGACATGACCATATTAATAGTCAAGGTTTTCTGAAAATAATCTAGTTATATTTCTATTTCAAATTCTATAACATGTATTTTGATATCAGAGTGATGAACTATCTAAAACATTCAGGCCTTATACCCCTCATTTACAGCCTATAGGGATAACAAATGAAGTTGTTGGTGAAATAATTATACTACATCGATAACCTCATTAATACCTAATAAATCATTAATCATTCAAGGGCATGATCCATCTTAAACATTTCATGAAATAATTATAAAAAGAATAGGTTCTTTAAGAACGCACATAAAAGGCCATCACTTCAAACTAATTGTCCCATAACACTCGACCATCTACTGGTGGGTTCTTGATGTACAAAGGATACTGGATTAGGCCATTGACCCTCTTGTGTCTCTAAAAATTCAAATATACCCACTATAATTTCAATCATGTCCTCAAAATATTATGGACCTTAACTATCATGGAATGATAGGGGATACTATATCTAGATATCTTGGCTGTAGTTAACCATGGTCATCTATATCCCACCTCAATGGGAATATATAATATAAATGTCTTTGAAAAATAGTGTTTATATTTTTTGAATCATTGAAGACGTTACAAAAGAAATCTCAATTTCATCCTTATACACAACTTGTGGTTGATGTATCATTTCCACCATAGATGGATAATTTTTGGGATTCAGCACTATGCAGTCCACTAAAGTTTCACTTTCGAACCATTTTCTAAAATTTCAAGTGAATATTTAGAATTACAAAAATATATTTTTTGAGAGATCAACTAAATAATATAAATGTATTTATATTATGATCAGTCCTTTTAGATTCCACTACATGAGGTATAACCATCATAGTTCTACCTAATTTCCAATACAAGTCCACCATACCATCCCATAAGTCATAATTCTATATTTAATATAATATAATTCTAAAGTTTAATTAATAAATGCACAATTTGGTTTGTTAAGAAATCCGAAAACATAGATATATCTCTCAATGAGGAACTCATGTAATCTAATTTAATATAATAATTAAAATGCTAGAATTAACATATATATATATATATATGACTTGTAACCAGATGGACATTATCATGAATAATGAAAACATCTGAATGTCTAAAAACCATAGCATCCATCCCATCACCAGTAACATAGCGGTTTGATACAAATGAGCTGATGAGGAACATAAAAACATCCCTACCCGAGATTTATATATCCCATTTCCATCCTAAAATACACAAAATAAAAATAAAAATGGAAACATCAATATATGATTACATTTTATAGATCCCCATCCAATATTTCCATAATAACACCCATGTAAAGATAATGCAGGGCCTCACACCTGGGCCTCACAACCATGTATCCCACGCGCACACACCTGGGCCTCACTACCACGTATCCCGCCCACACACACCTGGGCCTCACAACCACATAACCCGCCCACACACACCTGGGCCTCACAACCACGTATCCCACCCACACACACCTGGGCCTCATCACAAAGATTACTGGGAAATAGTGGAACCTGCCTGAAGAGTCTTGGGCTAAAGCCACCCCAATCGGAACCTACCCGATGAGTCTTAGTTGTATGGTCACCTCAAGCCATCATAGCCAAGGGGAGAAGGAGCATGAAGAAGCTAGAAACAAAGGGAAAAAACACCCTCTCCCATGAAATGGGAGTGTTTGTCACTAAGTTCTCAACATGGGTGGGGTGGGATAAAACACAAAAGATACAGATATATATATATATAACACACATCCTAACCTATGGATTCTAAATATAGAAACTGAGTATGTGCCTCGGCACTGCTACCACAAAGTATGCATTCAACAAACAACCCCAACCCCATTTACGTTTTCACATTTCAGCAGAATTAGTTTATTTAGTTCCTTAACTACTGGGCAACTATACACAACAAACAAAATCAAACGTTCGTAAACATATCCCCACCATCCAAAAATCAAGTTAGGAAAAATACAAGCAATACAAACAAGTCCATTCTTATTAACCAACCAGGCCCATTTATTATTATTCCCTTTCCACAATCATGCCCCACCATTCATTAACTCTTCCACTTATATTTATTTAACACAACCCATAGTCCATTCACATTTAAACCCATCCCTGCTACCCTGCTTCCAACGACCAAAACCATAAACACACTGAAACCCGTACCTCATTATCCCATTAATACCATTATCACAGCCCCGCTACCCATTACTAACATAGCATTCACACCAAACAACAACCAAGCCAACCACATCCCCACTGCTCACCCTATCCACAACAACCCACAAAACACCCCCATCACATGCCATGTAACCAAGCCAACACCCACATGTTAATTATTCCATTTTGTTCAACGAGGGTGATCACACAAGGGTTCCAGATGTTTCATTTAATCAGCCAACTTTACATTATTAACCAATTTCCACATTCCACAATGTTTCCATCCATATGAAAATCCAGAAGGAGAGGGAAACATTTAATTGCATAAGCAAAGGCCCCCAAAGACCATGATTTTTAGTAGTAGAAGTTCATTCAATTAACAACATAATATCACAGGATATAAAGTAACAGCAATCACAACTTCCCAACCCCGTTATATAAGCCAGTTATTATCTTTGTTAAACCGGTTCAAAAGTGTTTCAAATAAACAAGAGATCACCCACCCTGCATGATGTAAAAACTAGAGAGACTAAGGTTATATCCCTACCTCAACAGGTTCTTATCGCAACTGTCCCCCGGATCAACCTTAGAAGACATCTTTCGGCGTCTGTCACTTCTTTCGGGTCTCGTAAAAACCTCCTCGGGTGGAAGTCGGAAAGAAAAGGCCAACAGAATTTCAACGGATCCAAGAACGAATGTTCCACCTCGTCATTAAGATCATGTGGCCACTGACGACTCGTAAATCGGATCTCGGACGAATAAGTTATGGAAGGAAGAGCCTTCGAGTCTCTTAAGATAGCTCTGCTCAGAGGAGAGGGGAGGAGACGTGTCTGTTGAAAAGGAGGAGGGGACCCCTCCTTTTATAGGCGTGAAAAGAAAAAGTACACGGCATGTAAATTATGGTACATGGCATGTACTCGGTTCTTTCACACGGTCTTCACGTCGCTTCCAACATGGCTCTACGGCCGTTGATTGGTCAACACACGGTTTGAGGGTAATGCATATGTGGGGAAAGACTACACAGCATGTAGTTTAGAAACACAGCGTGTACTCATTCATTTCACACGACAAGTACATGGCTACAACACGGCACACATCTGTCGACTGGTAACGCATACGCGGGGAATGACTACATGGCGTGTAGTATTGGACACACGACGTGCACCCATTATTCCACACAACAAGGACACGGCCTTCAACACGTGGTATACCCAGAAAGGTGGTACATGACGTGTAGTTTCAAAATTCTGGAAAGTGTGGGAAAAGTCCATTTTACCCTCCAAAACACTTAGTGGCCTTCTTTTTGACAAAGGAATGGGATGGAGTGGTCTGGGCCATTACATCAGATACATCTTAAAACATTCTCATCCCCAAGAATTCAAAACCAACCCAGAGGAAACCCAACAAGATACCTCGTAGGGTTCTCATTATAACAGGAACCCAGCCAACAACCCTAAATCATATGTGTTAGGAATTCCTTCTCCTATGTCGAGATATTATCCGATTTAGGCGGCACTCACTCACCTGCATGGGTTTAATCGCATCCCCATTAATGCGTCTCGATTAAGAATTCGGTCTTCCCACTTTCATACATTAGGATTTTTCATCTCGCACTACCCCCAACACCACACAACCAACACACTTCTCAAACATGTGGGTTTGGGAAATTCCTTCTCCTATGTCGAGATATTATCCGCATTAAGCGGCACTGACTCGCCCACACAGGTTCGATCGCATCTACATTAATGCGTCTCGATTATGGGTCTGTTTTTTCACTTTCCCACACATCCGAACATGTTACACATTACCATGGAACAAGGAAAAAAAGGTCTCACAGCTGAGAAGCCAAGCATTCCCTACAATAAGGTTACAGAGTACAACATCAACACAAAGATCTGAAGAACAAGGGAAAAACACATGTCAAAACAACTCTGGGAACTGAGCGTGCATCTGGGTCTCCCACTCCCAAGTGCTCTCCTCGAGGCTGCCATGCCTCCACAACACACGAACCAACAGAGTGGTTCATCCACGGAGCACCTTCTCTTTACGATCCTCGATCCTGACTGGTAGTTCCTTGAAGGTCGCGTCGCCTCCCATATCTAACTCTCCCTAGTTGATAACGTGGGAGTCATCGTGTAAGTATCGAAGAATCTGGGAGATGTGGAAGATGTCCTAAACCTTCTCTAACTGAGGTGGCAGGGTCAGCTGATATGCCACCTCACCGACTCGCCTCAGCACCTCGAAAGGTCCGATGAACCTCGGTGAGAGATTGCTCCATTTCCCAAACCTCTACTGCCCTCGTTGAAGGTAAACTTTCAAGAACACATGATCTCCCACCTCGAACTCCAAGGGCCTCCTCCGATGATCAGCATAAGACTTTTGGCGGTCTTGAGCCGCCTTCATCCTCTCACGTACATGCTGTACTTTCTCTGTGGTGCTCTGTACTACCTCTGGCAGAAGAGCACCTGTCTCACCAACCTCTACCCAGCAAATTGGTGAATGACATAGCCTTCTATAAAAAGCCTCAAACGGTGCCATTCCAATAGTATAGTGTAAGCTGTTGTTGTAGGTAAACTCTACTAAAGGCAAGTGTCGTACCCATGACCCTCCGAAATCCAGAACGCATGATCGCAGCATGTCCTAAAATGTCTAGATTGTCCGCTCTGTCTGCCCGTCGGTCTGGGGGTGGAATGCAGTGCTAAGGCGTAGTTGGGTGCCAAAAGCATGTTGTAACCCCCTCCAGACTCATGAGGCCAACTGAGTATCCTGATCTGAGATGATAGTCCTCAGAAATCTATGAAAACGCACCACATCGTCTACGTACCACGGTGATAAGGTACTCACCGGGCCTGACTCCATGATTGCTAAGAAGTGAGCTGATTTGGTTAGACGATCCAACACCACCCAGATAGCATCATAACCTCCCTCAGCTCTAGGTAGTAATGTGACGAAGTCCATCGTGATGTCATACCACTTCCACTCAGGGACATCTAAATGATGCAACAAACCACTGGGAACACATTGTTCAGCCTTCACTTGCGGACACACTAGGCATTTAGCCACAAACTCCGCCACTGCCCGCTTCACCCCGGGCCACCAAAACTAAGACCTCAGGCCTCAGTAAATTTTCGAAACTCCTGGATGTACTGCATGGCTGAGCTATGGAACTCATGGAGAACTACCTCATGCATTGTCTCCGGGACAAACAACCTTCCATGGAAAAGAATCCGATGTCGGATGTCCTCTGATCATCCTTCTGGAGCGTTCCCTTGATCGAAACGATCCTGCATCACGTCCACCTCAGAGTCCCCCCACTGAGACTCTCCCACCTGCTGTAATAAGGAGGACTGCACCGTCATCTGAAAGAAATAGCCTCTCACACCTTCTACCCTGGCATCCAAGTGCAAGGCAGCCAACTCTCCCATCTCTTTCCAAGAATCAGTGGATTCCTAAACTACATCCTTATGTGACTTCCTTCTCAGGGCATCAGCCACAACGTTGCCCTTACCTTCAGTGTAAGAGATCTCAAAGACATAGTCTTGGAGAAACTCGACCCATATCTGCTGCCGTATGTTCAGGTCATGCTGGGAGAAGATATAACGTAAGCTCTTGTGAACTGAGAAGACCACAAAGCGCTCCCCAAAGAGGTAATGTCTCCACCACATTAGTGCGAACACTACTGCTGCAAGCTCCAAGTCATGGGTGTCATAGTTACGCTCATGAGGCAGCAACTGCCTAGACCCATAACAAATCACTCCCTTCTTCTGCATCAGCACACACCACAGACCAAGGCCAGAAGCATCAAAAAACACCTCAAACAACAACCCATACTCTAGAAACCTAAGTACGGGAGCACTGACCAACTTCTCTTTCAGGTAGTAGAAAGAATTCTGGCAGTACTCACTCTATAGGAAGACTTGGTTCTTCCTAGTCAAAGCTATCAATGGAGTAGAAACTCGAGAGAAGTCCGAAATGAACCTCTGATAGTAAACTGCTAACCCCAGGAAACTACGAACTTCTGCCACACTCTTGGGTGCCGCCCAAGAAACAAATGCCTCCACCTCTGATGGGTCCACTGACACTCCATGATGAGACTCTATGTGCCCAAGGAAGTGTACTTCTTACATCAAGAACTTACACTTCTACAATTTCCCGTAAATCTGGTGGTGTCGAAGGACTTCCAAGACTGCCCTGAGATTCTCAACGTGATCCTCTTCTGATCTTGAGTAGATCAAGATGTCATCAATAAACACAGTGATGAGCTGGTCTCGAAACACTCAGAAGACAATGTTTATAAGTCCCATGAATAGAGCTGGTGCATTTGTAACTCCAAACGGCATCACTACAAACTCGAAGTGCTCATACCTGCACCTAAAATCCATCTTCGAGATGTCACTGTCGTTTACCCTCGGCTGATGATATTCCGATCGCAGATCAATCTTAGAGAACCAACCTGCTCACCTAAGTTGGTCAAATAGATCATCTATCCTTGGGAGGGGGTAACAGTGCTTGACCATTGCCTAGTTCAACCTTCGATAGTCTATGCATAGCATGAGACCACCATCTGCCTTCTTCACAAACAAGACCGGAGCACCCCATGGTGATACACTGGGTCGAATAAAACCCTTATCCATCAGATCGTCAATATGAATCTGCAACTCCCGCAACTCCTAAGGTGCCATCTGATAAAGGGCCATCGTAATCAGACGGGAAGCAGGCTATAAGTCTATCACGAACTCAGCATCACGTCGGGGGGGGGGGGGGTAGTGTCACAACCTCCTCGGAAAAAACATTGACGAACTCCCCAAAAACCTCTGGGACATCCATCATCTCTATATCAGCTGGAACCACTGATAACCCGCCAAACAAGGAAATGAGAGGCTTCACATGTTGGCTTCCCACCTGATAGCTCCTCTCACCAACAAAAGAAATGTGCTTCCCATCCACGTCGGAAAACATGACTCTTCTCCGGAAGCAGTCGATTATGACACTAACAGAAAAAAACCAGTCGATGCCTACGATGACATCGTATGGATGCATCTGTAATAGATGAAGGTCCCCACTATATTGATGTGGTCCCAATGTCAACCCACATCCCCAGCAAACACAAGACTCACTGGGGTGGCCTCCAACTGGTGTACTCAGTACTAGTGATACGGAAAGTCTCTCTACATCTTGTCCCAACGCATGGGCTAGACCAGGTGCAACAAAGGAGTGAGATGCTCCCGAATTGAAAAAAGAAGAAACAAGAGTGATGAACAAACAAATCATACCTCGCACCACCTATGGTCCTGCTGGAGCTGTCAACTCAGCTGCGTGCAACTGTCCACGCCCAGCTCCTATGCCTCCCTGATGTCGTCCACCTCCCCAACCACACCCTGGTCGAGGTCCCTGAGGATCACCCTATGGTCGGCCTCCTCCCGCAAGGTCTGCCCTCGGAGGAGCATCGTCCTGCTGCTGCTGAAAGGGCCTCACCGGCAACTGGTGCTGCTG
This sequence comes from Viscum album, assembly GCA_963277665.1. Taxonomy (NCBI): domain Eukaryota; kingdom Viridiplantae; phylum Streptophyta; class Magnoliopsida; order Santalales; family Viscaceae; genus Viscum; species Viscum album. Next base: position 1,381,596,740 of record OY728152.1, read on the forward strand.
AGGTGGGCGCTGAACCTGCCCACCTCCACCATACTGCGCTCAGGTCAGGCACTGACACTGAACGTTCCCAAAACCTCCACAAGAAAAACACTTCAGTCTTGGGCTCTTGAAAAAGGGACGAGGATCCAAAGATCTAAACTGGAACCGCTGGAGCCTGCTCCCCACTAGTCTTAACCTGGATGGTCCCGTCATAGGAGACCTACTGCAAACTGCCTTCCCCTTCGATGAGCCCAGCTGGATCCCCTCTCAGGGTGCACCTCCCAGTGATTTCATCCTCTCTACAACCTCTACCTTCTTATGTACCGCCAAGTACGCCGGAAGGCTGAAGGGGATAACATCATACTTGAGAGAAGGATGAAGTGCCTCCTCCAAACGTCTCACCCGAGACTCCTCATCCGGAAAGAGATCCGGAGCAAAGCGTAGGAGATCCTTGAACCTGATCCCCAGCTCTCGTACTAACATACTCCCCTTCTGAAGGGATAGTAACTCCTGTCGCTTCTCTGCCATGATTATGGAAGAATGGAATTCCACTTGGAATTCCTTCTCAATGTCAGCCCATGGAACCTCTGCTTCTATCCTCTCTCTAAGGTAGAGCGTCCACCACTGTCACGCCGCACCTCTCAGCTGACTGACTGCTAGGGGAACCTAGTACTCCCTTAGAGCACGGATCAAGGTAAATGTGATCCCCACATCCTCAAGACACCCCTCCGTCGCCATATCCGAAGTACTAACCTCGTACTTCGTGATGGTCTGCCGCTGAAAAGAATGAAGAGTCTTTTTCCACTGGCTATCCTCCTCCTCTCGGTCAATCCTAAACTTATCGACCGCCTGAATCTATTGGACCTCGGCCGTCTGATCCACTCGGGGATGACGTCCAGGTGCCATAGATATATGGTAAACAAGGTTCGCATAAGCCCAGGTAGTAAGGAAAAAATCCATGGTTTTATTTTATCATTTTATTTCAATTTCTTTCCCAGAACACCAAAATCAAGTAAAACACAATCATGGTGATGCATTTACCTTACCTAGGGTCTCTAACCCGTAATCACTGTAGCCTCACTTGGTCATTTGGTAGGCTCAGAGACCTTGCATCGGATCACGGGGGGCCCTAAAATCTCATGTCCTAGCCGGTCTTCGCTGGCCTATGTCACACACCAAGATTAACTAACACTGTTTCCCTACCATCCCATGTAATCCTCACTGTGCCTAACTCCAGACTCCATCCTATCTCTCAACCATCACCTCTGATACCATTCTATCATGACCCTCTCCCACCAAAGATTCCCCTCCTAAGTTGGAAATGGTGAAAGGGAGATAATGACCCCCCGAGTCCCACCTCCAGTAGGCCCTGGGGTGGTGACTAGCACCAAGGGTATGAGTTTTCACATATATGGGAGGCATTACCCTTTTTATTATTTATGATCGAGAAATAGGACAATTCAACCACCAAAAAGGGAAAACAACACGTGTATAGAAATAAACCCAAACCAAGACCACATGCATGTTTAAACAATTTTATAACAAGGTATAAGTACCATAAAGCTCAAAAGTATAATACCAAAGGAAAACAAGAGTACAGAAACTGCAACAACTCCAACTGTACGACTAGTAGGGTCCCGCACGGCCCTGGTAGTCCTCCTGGAATCCTGAAAGTAAATGTAGGGTGAGCATACAAGTATACTTAGTAGGTAAACCTAAAGCTCTCGTGCACAAGTAGGGAGACATCCTAATGTCCCGTGAAAACAACAGAAGAACCTAGAAAGGAATTATATCCACCTAACCTCACCAGCCACACTCACCAAAAACACAAACACAATAGGTATTAGTATATAAGAAAAAGAGTATTGGGTACCCCACACCATTTCCATTTATTTAGCTTCTCTTCCTAACGACGAACATCCTGACGCTGCCACACTCTCCCTGCCCGCACACACCTGGGCCTCACTACCACGTGTTCCACCCGCACCACCTGGGCCTCACAACCACGTATCCCGCCTGCACACACCTGGGCCTCACAACCACGTATCCCACCCGCACACACCTAGGCCTCACAACGACGTATCCCGCCCGCACACACCTGGTCCTCACAACCACGTGTCCCGCCCTCACACACCTGGGCCTCATCCCGAAGATTCTTGGGAAACAGTAGAACCTGAACGAAGAGTCTTGGGATAAATCCACCCCAATCGAATCATACCCAAAGATTCTTAGGTGTAAGGTTTCCTCAAGCCATCATTGCCTAGGGGAGAAGGAGAAGGAAGGAACTAGTAACTAAGGGAAAAACACCCTCTCCCATGAAATGGGAGTGTTTGGCACTAAGTTTTCAACATGGGTGGGGTGCGATAAAACCAAAAAGATACAGATATATATATATATATATATATATATATATAACACAGCCCAACCTATGGCTTCTAAAAGGAGAAACTGAGCACGTTCCTCGGCACTACTACTACGAAGTATGCATAAAACAAACAACCCCAACCCCATTAGGTTTTCACGTTTCAGAAGAATTAGTTTATTTAGTTCTTTAACTACTGGGAAACTATCCACAAACAACCACATCAAACGTTCATAGACATATACCTATCATCCAAAAATCAAGTTAGGAAAAATACAATGAATAAAAATAAGTCCCTTTTTATTAACCAACCATCCCCATTTATTATTATTCCCGTTCCACAATCATGACCCACCATTAATTAACAATTCTACTTTTATTTATTAAACCCAACCCATATTCCATTGCCATTTAAACCCATCCCTGTAGCCCCACTGCCAACCACCATAACTATAAACACACCGAAACTCATACATAATTATCCCTTTAATAAAATTATTACAGCCCCACTGCCCATTACTAAAATAGCATTCACTCCAAACCAAAGCCAAGCAACCTGCATCCCCAATGCTCACTCTATCCACAACAACACACAAAACACCCCCATCACATGCCACGTAACCAATCCAACACCCACATGATCATTATTACATTTTGTTCAACTAGGGTGATCACACAAGGATTCCATATTTTTTATTTAATCATCCAAATTTACATGATTAACCAATTTCCACATTCCACAAAGTTTCCATCCATAAGAAAATCCAGAAGGAGAGGGCAACATTTAATTGCGTAAGAAAAGGCCCCCAACGACCATGATTTTCAGTAGGTCGAAGCTCATTCAATTCACAACATAATATCACAGGATATAAAGTGATAGTAACCACAACTTCCCAACCCCATTATATAAGCCATTTATTATAATTATTAAACTGGTTCAAAAGTTTTTCCCATAAATAAGAGAACACCCACCCCGCATGATGCAAAAACTAGAGAGACGAAGGTAATTTCCCTACCTCAACAGGTTACAATCGCAACGCTCTCCCGGATCAACCATAGAAGACATCCATCAGCATCCATCACTTCTATCGGGTCTCGGAAAAACCTCCTCGGGTGGAAGTCAGAAAGAAAAGGCTGAAGGAAAGTCAACGGATCCAAGCTCAGAAGTTCTTCCTCGTCGTTACGATCTCGTGGCCACTGACGGATCGTAAATCGGAGCTCAGACGAAGAATTTATGGAAGGAAGAGCCGTCAAGTCTCTTAAGAGAGCTCTGCTCAGAGGAGAGGGGAGGTAAGGTGTGTGTTGAAAAGGAGGAGGGGACCCCTCCTTTTATAGGAGTGAAAATAAAAATTACATGGCGTGTAATTTATGGTACATGGCGTGTACTCGGTTCTTTCACACAATCTCCACGCGGCTTCCAACATGGCTCTGTGGCCGTTGACTGGTCAACACACGGTTTGAGGGTAACGCATACGCGGGGAAATACTACACGACGTGTAGTTTAGAAACACAGAGTTTACTCATTCATTGCACACGGCAAGGACACGGCTCTAACATGGCACACAGTCGTTGACAGGTAACACGTACACGGGGATGGACTACATGGCATGTAGTATTGGACACACAGCGTGCACCCATTATTCCACACAGTAAGGAAATGGCCTTCAACACGGGGTATACCCAGCAAGGTGGTACACAGCGTGTACTCAAACTACACGGCATGTAGTTTCAAAATTCTGGAAAGTGTAGGAAAAGTCCATTTTACCCTCCTTAACACTTCGTGGACTTCTTTTTGAAAAAGGAATGGGTCGAGGAGGTCCATGCCAATACACATCATGTAGAATATAAACACAAGAAAGAAAAATATCAAATCATTATTTATTGTTAACAATGGAGATACATAAATATATCATGAGTAAATTGGTATAATAACATTTTTTTATTTTCTAAAAACCATACCCTATATATGAAATATCATAATCTTGGGTCATAAAATACATTGTTGTAGTTCCTAAAATATGAGTCACAATTAAATTAAATGACATGATCCATGACAGAATCATAATGAAATATTACATGGAATTATAACATACACATAATATTTAATATTATTTTCTTTGTAGTTAAAGGTTCGTTTTTGATACTGTCATAGTGGATTGGGTTCACTCCCCAACCCATCATAGTATTGACGGATAAATTACAAGACTGTCATAGTGGGTAGAGTACCAAACTAAAATGTGTTAACTCCCTATTATACTCCTATTTTCCAAATGATATATCAATATTTACTAAATTCATTAGAGGGAGATATAGTCACAACCATCAAATAATTAAAATCATGCTTATGTGTTAAAAAATCATAAAAACTCATCGTCTAAGAACCATTTAAATGAAATGTGTTTGAAAAACATACATCATAAAATAATAAATGGAAATGAAAAAAGTTTTATAATCATTTAATATTTTCATCAAAGAATGACCACTATAAAAAGAATCATGTTTCAAAAGTATCTTCTCCAGGTATATACCATGGAATATAAACATGTTTTTTAAACAACATATCAAAATAAAAATAATACATATAATGAAATAATAAGGATGGTATCATGGGATCCGATCCCTAATAAATATTAAGTAACCTAAAAGTTCTTCTTATTGGATGGAAAATTATTTTTAAATAACAATAACCAAGAATGTTTCTTAAGAAATATAATATTTCTTTAAAAATAAAATAAATTAATTTCGAAAACTCATAAAATATTGTAAAAATACTTTTATATTAAAATAACATTAAAAACATATCAAGGAATATTTAATGAAAATAATGTTCTTGTCATCATGGAGTATTTTCATAAAGTACCCATTAAAAAAATATTCATTTCATGTTTTTTTAATTCCAATTAGAAAATATTATACAAAAAACAAAGAAGTTCATTTCAAATCACATTTTAAATTCAATTAAATAGTATAAATTTCATTAATATAATATTTAAATAATTCGAAAATATATAAAACATTTTTTGAAAACATTGTTTTTTATGAAAAGGGGTTTCTAAATAATATGATAAATAACTACTATTTTTTATTAAATCATATTTTTTTCTCTTGAGTTCATAAATATGTGAAAATGAAGGTGCAAATTTATCGACTTTTCTAGGGTAATTTACAATTATTTTAGTCTGCTTGGGGTTTTTAGATTTACATCTAGAAACATGGACCATGAAGTTGATAAGATTTTATAGTAATAATCATTATACAAAAATAATTGTTGTATAATATGCATCATAGAAAATATCAATATATGAGAAATTGTATTTCTTAAACTCTAGAGGTGAGGAAAATGAAATTAAAATTTTTAGACAAATATTTATTATTGCACATATTATGAATATATAATTCATGGGATTAGATTAGAACATTTTCAAAACCATATAGATTTAATGAAATGGTGTGTGTCTCAAAGTAGTGTGCCCGACCTCAATTAGTGGAGACCTACCATGAATTGTGGGTCAAAAACTCTTATTATCAAATGAACCATTATTATAATAACATGCATATAGTTTAAATTCACGATTCATGGGTATGGGATATGAATTTAGGGTTGTAGAGTTTTGAACAAAAATGGAAAATGCCTCGTTTAAGGGTTGCCTTCATTTCTAAACCAAAATGAGAGAAAATCCATCATGAATATAAAAACCATGTGATCCATGATGTGTGTGATAAAAAATTTATGGTATGTATTTTTCATTATCAAAAGTGTATAACACTATATGGGGAAAAGTTGGCCATCTTGGGGAAGCTCCAAATTGGTGTCTACTTTTTTAGTCATCGTACTCATGTGAATATTTTAATGGACATCCTACTATAACTAAGGAAGGTTGAGATGAATGTAAATCAATACATCTAGTGTTTGGAATGATGAAAGGGGTGTCTAAGGGGATGCAAAAAGAGTTAAAAATGTTTAAAAATAGATTTCATATCCACACAAGTGAAGGATGGGGTGAATAAATGTTTGATTTTTCATTGACTATATTAATAACTAAAAACCATCATCTATAAACATGGATCCAATATGGTATGTTCTGAGGATGGATGGTGGGATAGTATGTCTTGGAATCATTTCTATGGAGGGGTCCTATTCATATCAAGAAAAGTGATGATGATGGAAATCAATGGGAGTAGAAATAGTGAAGGTTAACATAGTGAATGTCCTCATGGGATAATGACTTTGGTGACCACTCCACCGTACTATCAAACTCACTGGATGTGAATTATTGAAGGAAATGATTAATCCTATCCCAAAAGGGGGACCTCTCAAATAAATTGGTTATGGGGATAAGCACAATATTGGTAGGTCTATAAGACCCCTCCATTACATAAGATTTTATTTTGAAAATCCCAAACACCTTAATCATAAATATATTATCCGTACACTTACATAAATTTCCATATAACAAAAATTTTCTTAGACTTTTGAGTTAAATATATTTTTATTAAGGTTCTTAGAAATCTGTATTTCCATAACGGAAAAGTTTTTATGGTTTTAGAAATTGGTTCATGGTTATACCATACCAGAATTCGTTAAGACACTGTTTCACATTCTCTTTTTTCACTGCGATTCCGATTTCCATCTAGAATGAAATCTCGTGTCATATTTTCCTTATACTTATATTTCCAGTGTTTCAGTTTTCTAAAGTTCTTCAACTCCAACATCCTAGTTATCAGTATAGAATTTTTTTAAAACATTTTTTTAAAACCAATACCAGAAATCCCAATACTAAAATCCATATATGGTTTCTTCAATTCATAATTTCTTATATCGAGATTTTCGGTACCGAAAATTCTATTTTCATATATCTTTAAATTCCGATGTGTTGATAGTCGAAATTTCTATACCATAAATTTCCATTCTGCATTTCTAAATAATATTTTCATAATACCGATTATGTTAGAGACATTGATACTATTTCTTATGATACAAATACCGGAGAATAAGAAACTGAGATCGAGAATTTCCGTATAATTTACACGTACCTATTTTATAAAAACCCATTCTGAAATTTATAATTCTAGAATTTATTATTAAAAGATTTATTTACATAGAATTCCAAACCTTATAATTTATTTAAAATCATTTCAAATTTGTCAAATTCAAAATTACATACACATAAGGTTTAATATCTTTATTTTCATGTTTAGTTATATAAAACAATGTTATTGTTTCTATTATAAACTAACTGTTGAATGTTTGCCACATGTCCAGGTCCCTCCATGATTTAAGGAATATGACCGTGGGAGTGGAACCGACCAGTCGATTTTAAAAGCTATAAATAGGACCTCAGATGATGAGATCCCTACAAGTTTAAGAGTTCACATGTTTTCATTTTGGATTTCATCTCTCTAAAAGTGAATTTCTCTAGAGTGAGAGGATTTTATAAACTCTTAGGCTTCATGCAGAATGTTTGTACAGCTTTTTCAAACTTTTCTTCATTTAGAATTGCTTCGTGTAGAGGTGTTATTTCCTTAAAATCAGAGACTTAAGGTTGTGAAGTCAAAGGTGATGATTTCCTTACAAATAGATGGTTGAGGGGATAGCAAGATAGATACTGATCATAGGATTAAAGGCTTACCCAGGTTTGGGTAAGATGTACATAATTTTATGTATAAAATAGGGAACATTTATCCATGGTTGTTGGATAACCTCCTCTTTGGGTTAAAAGAAGGATGTAAATTTCCACTGCTTTGTAAAAGTTATGATGTTTTATTTTCTATAAACATTCTAACTTGTTTCTATATATATAAGATATTATATACACCTTGTGGTAGAATCTCATTGTAAGAAATGTTACTTAATATTTATTCTTAAGAAATTTATATTTTCTCTAAGAAGGTGATTTCTTATTAGAGGTGTCCTAAATTTTGATTTCCTTAAGAAAATTTAAAGTAAAAAATTCACCCCCCCCCCTCTTGTATATTGTGCATATTTAGTACAATTGTGATCCGAATATTGGTATTGAGTAGAATATCGTAGTCTATACCAACCTATAAATTGGTATCATAGGGTTACCTCATACTCTGAACCAATTTAACAATTTGTTTGAAAGTGTTCGTTCAAACTGATTTCATCTCATGATTAGATTCAGAAGAGAGATCATTTTCTTCTTCACATTTTTGAAATCAGAATTTTAGACTCACAATTCCGGACTCATATTTTTCATAGAGATACTGTAGTTCATATTTTTCTTAGACATTACAATTTCTCTTAATGTATTCTTTAAGAACTATATATTTGCTTCAAGCACTACTACTTATCTTTTTGTCAAAGAAAAGGTATATTCTTTTTCTATTAAGGTTCCATACATATTGGTTTGTTAAAAAATTTAAATCCTAATAAACCTTCTATTTTTTAGGGAAACTATTATGAAAACTGGAGAGATAGGATTAAGAATTTATTTATTAATACTGGAGTGGATAACTACCTGATGCTGATAGGATATTATAGAATTCATGACAAGGGATTGAGAACTTTTACTAATCAGGAGAAAGTAGAATGTCAATCTAATTTTAGAGTCCGAAATACAATTCTATATTCTATGACTAGGATCATCTATATTCAAATATCTTCATGTGAAGCCGCAAATATGATATGGAAAAAATTATAGGATACATATTTTGGAACTTCTAATGTTATAGAGATAATAATAGCTATGTTAAGAGCTGAATATCATGTATTTAGCTTTTTTATGGAGAACCCATAAGAAATGTTTAGCAAAGGTTCATGACCATAGTGAATAGCTTATATTCTATTGTATAAAGTGTCCTTGATGATGAAATACTTGTTTAAAAGATCATAGAAATCATTCCTAATGAATGGGAGTCCAAGAGGACAATAATTAATGAGAACGAGAAAGTCACCCAGATTTCATTAGATGAGATTTTTGGAACTCTTCTTTAGCACGAGACTAGAATGAAGAGAGATGCAGATAATGCACTGAAAAATAATGTAAATGGAAGTGTTGCTTTCATAACATATTCTAACCATACAAAATTTAAAACTCCAGAATGAGTTACTAGGTCGAAGTCAAAGAAATTTACTATCCAGTCAGAATCTAGTGATACAGAAAAATCATAGAATGAGTTTTCTAATATTTATCAGATAATGAAAAAGATAGTATCTTAGAATAACTATAAAATTATGTTTAATAAGAGAGAATACAATGAAAAGAAATATGGGGAGGTTACTTGCTACGAATGCAGAAGAACATGTCATATCATACCTGATTTCCCTCTTCTATAAAAGATGGATAAGAAGGAAAGGAATTAAGAAAGAAATAAGAATAATTCCAACTATTATAAGAAAAAGAAAAGTCTTAAATCAAATAAAACACGGAGTTCTAGTTTTAGAGACTCTTCTGAAATTGAATCTTCTGAATATGAATCGTCAACATAAAATAATATCTAATTCATTACTACTACTTCTTTCACAAATACTTGTCTTATTGCCATGATACACTTTGTCGAGGCTTTAAAATAATTACCTCTTGATAATAATTATTATCTTGAAGATATCACTTCCGATGACGATATTCCACCTTCAGATAATGAATAAATACATTTGTATAAATAAGTATATAGATTTTACATGTTGTTAAAAGAAAAAAATTATAAAATTTATAAGAAAATAGACAAGGAAAATACTAGAGAAGATGTTCTTACAAAAGAGATTTCAGATCTTACTAGTGATCTTGAAGATAAGTATGAGCTCCTAGAAAAACATTTTAAATACCTTAAGGAAGAAAATTCATAAAAGGGAAAACATTCAAAAGATCTTAAGAATGTTATTTCGAAAATACATGTTTTTGAGGATAAATAAAACTCTAAGGAAATAATTCCCAAGGATAGCAATTTAGTCATAATAATAAAATCTGAATTATATTTCCTTAAGAAACTTCATACCAACTTTAATTTTGGTAATGAAAATTTTTACAAGATGTATTCCCAAATCAGTCCTCATGGAAAAACTTCTGGAGTAGGTTATACTCATAGAAACCCTATTTTCAAAAATAACTATTTTATTCCATCCAAATGCCCCTTCTGTAAAAAATTTAAATGTGGAGGACATTGGAGTAAAACCTGTTCCATAAACAAAATTCAATCTCCAGGATTCCACAGGCTGATTTTTTCAAACAAATGTGGGACCCTAAAATTTTATTGTCTAACCACAGATCCAAATAAGTTTGGATTATAAAGATCTATATTATATTTGAAGGAAAATGAAAAATGTACCAACAATATCTGGTATATGGATAGAAAATGTTCACTTTATATGACTATTAAACAAAATTTATTCACATAAGATTGTCCAAACGAATGGTGGAAAAGTAATCTTTTGGGATATTTCTCATGGAGAGATTATCAGTATAGGTAATATCATTATTCTTGGAAAAGATTTAGTTTCTAATGTTTTATTTGTTAAAGTTATTAATAACAACCATATAAGCATTATTCAATTATGTAATGAAGGTTACCTTGTGAATTTTTGGAATTATAAGTGTTTAGTTCACAATTCCAAGGATGAATATATTCTAACTGCCCATAGGCATGAGAATGTTTACACATTGAACATAGATTACTTATGAAGTCATGATTTTCCTTGCTTAAGTGTACTTGAAGATCAATCTTGGCTTTTTCATAGAATATTAGGATATTTAAACCATAAGAACCTTAGTAATCTCTCAAAGAAAGGGTTAGTTTAGGATCTACCAGTTCTATGTTTTGATTCATCAAAAGTTTTTGATCCTTGTCATTTTGGAATGAAAAACAAATATTTCTTTAAATATACTAGTGAAGTTTCAACATCTAATGACCTACAATTAGTGCATATGGATTTATTTGGTCCTACATAAAATGGATGTATTGGAGGAAAATAAATTTTATTTTTACTTGTTGATGACTACATTAGATATACTATGGTCTATTTTCTTGAAAAAAATATGAAGCCTTTTCTTATTTAAATCTTTTAGATCTCAAGTAAAAAATGAAAAAAACTACAATTTATAACTATTCATAGTAATCAAGGTGGTGAATTTGTAAATTTTGATTTTGAAACATTTTGTAGTAAAAAAGGTCTTATTCACAATTTCTCAGCTCCTAGAACACCTCAGAAAAATGATTTTGTTGAAAGAAGGAACATAATTCAATAAGAGATTACTAAAACCATGTTGAGCGAATACTCTATAGCAAAACACTTTTGTCATGAAGCTGCAATTACTGCCAATTATACTATAAATCGAGTTTTGATAAGACCTATTATTAATAAAACTCTTTATGAGCTATGGACTAGTCGAAAACCAAAAGTTTCTTACTTCAAGGTTTCTGGTTATAATGTTTTTAACCTTAATACTCTGGATAACTTACACAAAATATCTCCAAAATTTGATGAAGGAATTTTCTAAGGCTATTCCACTAACTCTAAGTCTTATAGAGTTATCAATAAAAACAGTAGTACGGTGGAGTAAACAATACATGTTAAATTTGATGAAGTTGATCCTTTTGTTTTCAAAAAAACTGATTTAAATATTCGAGATATATTTTCTAAAAATGATCAAAAACTTATAGTTGATGATTCTTATAAGGAAAAAGTTCACGAAAATATTCCTAAAACATTTACCAATGAATATTTTCTACCTTATGTCGATGAAAAAGTTCTACAAAACCCAAATGAGCTGTTACATTGAAATCATCCTACTGATAATATCATAGGTGATGTCAATCAATCTGTAAAGACTATAAGTTCATTAAGAAATGAAATTGAACTTGTTGTTTTTCTTTCCCAATTAAAGCCAAATAATCTTGAGGAATCCTTAGGTGATGAATATTGGATAAAATCTATGCAAGATGAACTCAATGAGTTTTTAAGGAATCAAGTCTAGAACTTGATTGAGAGACCGAAGGATACATCTGTTATTCGTGTAAAATGGGTCTTTATAGATAAATGTGATGAATATTGGATTATAGTTAGAAATAAAGAAAGAATAGTTTTAAAAGGTTATAACCAATAATAAGGTATAAATAATGAAGAAACTTATGCACTGGTAGAAATACTTGAGTCTATTCGAATTCTTCTAGCATTTGTATCATTCTATCATTTTAAAATTTATCAAATGGATGTGAAGTGTTCTTTACTTAATAGATATGTACAGGACGAAGTCTATGTAGATCAACATCCTGGTTTTAGAGATGAAAAACATCTTAATAATATATATAAACTTAACAAAGAATTATATGGCCTTAATCATGCCCGTAGATCTTGGTAAGATAGACTTACATGATTTTTAGTTCAAAATAACTATTCTAAGGGAACCGTGGATCCAACAATTTTTATAAGGAAAGATAAGAATGATATTTTAATTGTTTAAATATATGTTAACGAAATTATATTCAGATCAACTCAACAATACTTAACAGATTCCTTTGCGGATATTATGATGTCTTATTTTTAGTTGAGTATGATGGGTGAATTAACAAACATTCTTGGTTTTAAAATTTCTCAAAACCCAAAAGGAAATTATTTATCTCAACATAAGTACATAAAATATCTTCTTAAAATGTTTGGGTATGATAATACTAGGAGTATAAGTACTCCTATCAGAACTTATAATACTCTTGATGTTGATGAAGTAGGGAAACCTGTGGATCAAACATCTTATAGTGGAATGATAAGATGTTTACTTTACCTAACAGAAAGTCAACCGACTTAAGGTTTTTTTTTGATTATATACAAGATATCAAAAAAATCATAAGGAATCCCATCATTAGGTTGTGAAAATAATTTTCTGGTACATTAAAGGAACCTTGGATTTATGACTTTCTTATTGTTTTGGAAATGATTTTGAACAAAAATGATTTTGGGAAAATGATTTTTCTGGATGTATAATAGATTGAAAGAGTACATCCAAAACTTTTCATTTCCTGTAAGATTCCTTAGATTCTTGGAATTTTAAGAAAAAACATTTTGTATGACATTCCACTGCTGAAGCTGAATATGTTGTAGCTTGATGTTGTTGTGCTCAAATGTTGTGGATGCAACACACACTCACAGATTATGGAATGAGTTTTACCAAAACTCAAATCTTGTGTGATAACACTAGTGCCATAGCCATAAGTAAAAACCCAACACACCACTCTCCTGCTAAGCACATAGATATTAGGCATCACTTTCTTAGGTATCACACACTCAAAGGATATATAATTCTTCAATTCATCGAAATGCAAGAACAACTTTCTGATATATATACCTAACCATTACCATCTGATATATTTGAATACATTAAACAGAAGCTGGGAATGATATCTGTAAGATAATCATTAATATCTTGAACTTATTTAACCGTCTCCTAACATTAAATTATTCTAAAATCAGGGGTGTACATAGGTTTGATATTTTTTAAAAAAATTTGTTTTCCATAAAAATTTTATTTTTTTGAAATCAGTGAGCTTTGGAATTGAGATTTTTTTGGTATCTGTTTACTCAACAGACCTAAAATTTAATAGTTCCAAAAACTACCAGATTTGAAATTTTAATAAAAATTTTCTTTAAGAAATATTAACATTAAGGAAATTTTCCATAATTTAAACCAACATTATGGAATTTATTTCTTCTTTTTATGTTTTCTTTCTATTTTAAAAATCACAGAATAATAATTCCCGAAATCCATATTTCCAGAGAGAAAATCCTTTGAGTAAACATTCTGGTGTATTGTTTTCTAACCCCAAGAATTTTTTTTCTTTGATACTGATAATTTCATGACAGATTCCATAAAGGTACATTTTCTTATCCCCTAGTTATTTTTATATAGTTCTATTTTTTTAAATTTAATTCTTTTAAAAAAATTTCATTGAATACATTTTTCATTAAAATCCAACATATATGTTTAGAAAACATCAAAAAAAATTTACGGGTATATCTCTTCAACCACATTCAACTGTTAGATCATATTGGACAAATATCAGCCATTTGATTTCCTTAAGGAAGTTGAAAGGTCGTAGTTTGTCTATATATGTTTTACCCCACTTCATGAGGAACCCGATGGTTCCTTAATCCTTCGAGAAAATGTTATATTACTTCAGAGTTTGTCATTCCAGATTTCTTCAGAGATTTATTATAGATCCAAATGTTAGGCAGTTCTAATCAGATGGCTGTCAGGAAGAATAAAGACAAGATGATATTTTGGGAGAGACTTGTGTTTTCAGACTTTTTCAACTGGTATGATTCCCTCATCTCTTGTGTTATCAAATGTAATCATTGGGAGAGTATTTTTATATTAAATGACATGTTTCAAGATCCTATATATCCGGAACTAGTCATACAGTTTTATGTCTATGTTAATTTATTTGATAAGGATGACAATTAGTATTTAAAGTTTATGTCTTATGAAATGTCTTACACTATTTCATGTAGGAAAGCGGCTAACATCCTGAAAATTCCATATGAAGGAGATTACCTCATAGTTTCATACAAAATTCTGGATAAAGAAGGTTCTTTTGAGAAAAACCATGAATTAAAAAGTCTTGGAATCAGTGGAGTTCAGACTCCAAAGTTTTCACACATATCAGTGGACCATAGGTTGGTGTAATTATGGATGCAGGGGTTCTTTATCCCAAGAAAAGGGGATAAAAATTCATTAAAGACATGTGACATTATCTTGTTATACTTTCTCATTATCCTCAGGATGATTTATATTGTTAATTATATTTTTCATTTTATTAATACTGTGAACTCTGGTACTATCAAATCCCAAATCATGATGTACCATGACACTATCTCAAGGATAGTTGTTATGGTCTTAGATGAAATGAAAATTGAATACAAGTCCTCTTTGAAGTCTTGTAAGATTATGATACTATGTGATGATACGATGAAGATAATGAATGTTTCTAAAAATCTGAACCCTATGAAGTTTGAAGAAGTCTTGACGCCAGATGTTCAGAAGTCGGTATTAAAGGAATCCATTCTTGAAATGTCCAAAGAGGCATAGAAAAATTCAATTCCAGAATCATCAAAAAGTTCTCTGAGAAATAAAAAGTCAGATGAGTTATCTCATGTTTATCCTATCTCAAAAGCACTGACTTCAGTTCCCCCAATTATAAGGAAACCAAAGGCTAACTCTGATGATATTTTAACAGGCTGGAGGAAGTTAGCTGATTCTAGGAAGGAAGGTGATCCATCCTTTGGGTTGAATCTGGTAGAGGCAAAGGCAATGAAGATTCAAACTACTGATGTGTTAAAAAATGAATCTAAGGAGAAGAATATGAAAATAAAAAGTACTAATATAGAGATTATTCAATCCTTTTTGAAGTAAGTAGAAAAGTCCTCTGAGAAGCTACCAGTACCAGATGTCATTCTGGAACCTAAGAAGGAGAAAAATAATATAGTAATATCCGAACATGTTCTGTAAGTGCAAATAGAAGTAATATAAGAGGGTGATATTGTTATAGAAGAATAAAATGATGTGATTATACAAGTTCCTGATTATGTTGTAACCCCAAGAGTCTCTACTGAGGAAGAAAAAGAAGAATAAGTTGACACCGAAGTTGAATAACTAAAAGTGTAAGAATAAGAGATTGATATAACCAATGATGTAGATAAAATCCATGAATCTGAAAATAGTGACATTGGAAGTGAAGAAGAGAAATAATAATAAGAGATTCAAGGAGGTTCCGTAGATGATAAGACTATAGAAAATGCTGAACTCCCACTTGATTATAAACCCTCTAAAGTGCCAATTTTTGATAAAGGGAAGTCCAATATGGTTGCCTCTTCTGATGTTGACTCTCCTCAAAATCTTAAGAATCCATAATCCTCTGTTCTGAAGTTCAATAAAGAATAATTTGACTCTGAGTCCTCGTCATCTATTGGTGATGACTTTTTAATAAATTCATTAAAGAAATTAGTAAGTACCATTCTGGTACTTACTATCTTAGATTCCCGGAGCCAAATGATACAGGAAACCATAAACCAAATTCTGGATTCAACAACTATGCTGATGGACATGGTGGTGAAAGGTGAAGCCAATTATAATAATCTTGTCATCGATTACAAAGCTCAAAATGTTTCATGTTAGAAATTCACGAGCCAGACCCGAACCATATAAGATAAAGATCTACAATTATCATACATTATGGAAACTAATAAGAGAGATTTCAATGATGTAGAAAATGTGCTGAACAAATTCTGAACTTCTTTCTCAGAGAAATTTTCGTGTGAGTTAGCTGGGAGGAAAATGAAAGAAATAATATTATTTATCAAATGAATACCATAGATGAACTTTTCCATTATAAGAAAATAATATCTTCAGGTCTTGTGAAGAAATAAGATTCACAAGAAGATGTGATCAATGTCCTTGAGGATAAGAATCAGTCCCAAGAATTCCAGATACAGGCTTTGGAGAAGAAGGTAGCTGAGTAAGACGACCTAATAAAGAAGAATCAAGAAGATCACAAGGAGGTGAAAATTATTATTTTCTTGGTGAATAGTCCTCTTTCAGAGAAGAAGAAGGAGGGTTAATATATTTTTTCCCATGCCGAATTTTTTATGTGAAACATAATGAAAAATTTCTTTCAAATATTTAATATATTTTATCTTGTGTATATTTCATTCTAACTTTATAGTTCTTTCTCTATTCAATTTTGAAAATGAAAAAGGGGGATAATTCTATCAAAGGGAGAAGTTAAAGGAAGAAAATTTTATAACGGAAAATTTCCTTAGGGTAAAATCTAAGGAAAAGTAAATTTTCTAACATTCATCTATAAGGAAAAGCTATAAATCTAATGGAGAGTCTCTCTTGATATAGGAATATATATCTGAGGGGGATATTTTCATACTTTAAGAACTTCCTCAAAAGGTAATAATAATTTACCCTAAGTCATACACTTATGGGGGGGGTTATGTATTTCTAACTCTAAGTATTTATTTCTTTCCTTTGTCAAATTTTTACTATGTTGTTTGTGCTTTACAAAAATGGGGATATTGTTAGGTCTATAATACCTCTACATTCCTTGAGATTTTTTCTTTAAAATCACAAAAAACATCTTCATAAATATATTTTCCTTACACTTACATGAATTCCCTTATAACCAAAATTTTATTAGACTTTTGAGTTAAATACATTTTTATTAAGGTTTTTGGAAATCTGTTTTTTCACACTGGAAATGTTCTTAAGGTTCTGAAAATTGGTTCATGGTTATACCATACCTGAATTCCTTACGAAATCATTTCCCGTTCTCTGTTTTCACTTCGATAATTATTTTAATCTTGAATGGAATCTAGTGCCATACGTTCTTTATACTTAGATTTCCAGTGTTTTAGTTTTCTAAAGTTCATAAAATCTGACTTCCTAGTTATCATTACTAAAGTTCGTTAATATATATTTATCAAATTGATACTTGATATCCCAATACTGAAATAGTTATACCATTTTTTCAATTATGAATTTCATATAATGATATTTTCTATACCGAAAATATTATTTTCATGCATCTTTTAAGGACATATTTTTCAAAGCCAAAATTTCTATACTGAAAATTTCCATTGCACATTTCTAAAGAATATTTTCTGAATAAAATTTATGTTAGAGACATTGATATACTTTCTTATGATTCCAATACCAGAGAATAAGAAAACAGGACTGAGAATTTCATTATACTTTACTCGTACCAATTTTATGAAAAACCATTCAGAAATTTAAAATTTCGAAATTTATTATTCAATGATTTATTTCCATTTAATTACAAAACTTATAATTTCTATCATATAATTTCAATTTTAACGGATTCCAAGTTCTTTACACTTAAGGTGTAGGATCATTATATTCATGGTTAGTTACATAAAACGATTTCATTTTTTCTATTATAAACTAACCATTGTATGTTTGGCCCATGTCCAGGTCCCTCCGAGGTTTAAGGAAATATGACCATTAGAGTGGAACTGACCAGTAGATTTTGAAAGCTATAAATAGGACCTGAGATGATGAGATCTGTACCCGTTCAAGAGTACACATGTTTTCATTTTGGAGATCATCTCTCTAAAAGTGAATTTCTCTAGAGTGAGAGGCTCTTATAAACTCTCATACTTCATGAAGAAAGTTTGAAAGGCTTTTTCAAACATTGATTCAGGCAGAATTGCTTCATGCAGTGGTTTGATTTCTTTAAAATCAGAGACTTTAGGTTATGACGTCAGAGGTTCTGATTTCCTTACAAATTGATCCCTTGCGGGGATATCAAGACATATTTCGATCCATGGATTGAGGGCTTACCAAGGTTTGGGTAATACAGACATTCATGTAAGTATAAAACAAGGAATATTTATCCAAGTTTGTTGGATAGCATCCTCTTTGGGTTAAAAGTAGAATATAAATTTCCACTTATTTGTAAACGTTAGGATGTTTTCTTTCATATAAACTTTTTAACTTGTATCTCTATTTGTAATAGATTCTATTCACCTTATGGTAGAATATCATTCTAAGAAATGTTTCATAAACTTTATACAAAATGAAATTTTATTTTATCTAATAAGGTTATTTCTTATTAGAGGTGTTTTGAATTTTTGTTTCCTTAAGAAATTTTAATGTATACAATTCACCCCCTCTTATATATAGTGCATTTTTATTACAATTGTGATCCTTATATTGGTATAGAGTAGAATATCATACTCCATACCAACCTATAAAATATAATGTATCTGTGGATTTTTACATTTCTCATGGGTATTAGAATCATGGAATATGTAGTTCTAAAACATTTCATGGTAATAGAATAAGGTCAAAAGTGTGGTGTCCTATTCAATGAGGATTATGGTTAATACTATAAATATCATATGGTGTATCCTATGTTTTCCAAATAGGTTAATAATACCATTTATCATTGTGTATTGAGGTTCAAATATTTGTACATACCAAATTTTTCCTATGAGGAATCATATGTTCATCACATAGAGAAAGGACATAGTTTTATGTTATGTTCCATGGAACATGGTTTTAGTAATCCCTTATTTTTCAAATTAGTAATTATATGTTGATTAAATTGGGTAAGGTTGTAGTATAATTTCATGTTTTGAGGATATTGGATTCTTTCATAATTATTTTTCAAATGAGGCATCCAATGTTTAACACATAGGTAAGGCTACTGTTTAATGTCATGTGTTAAGGATGTTGAGAATTGTAGTTTGGATTCATACTATTCAAAATAATTTTCTACTAGAATAAGATCATGGAAAATGCAACATGGGGTGTTTCTGTCATATTGAGGCATCAATGGAATAAAAGGGAGATATCTTAATGTGAGGATAGGGAATTGGAGACTTTTTGTTACAAAAACATCTATGATAACTTTTACATTGGTTAATGTAATGATTTTTGGGAGAAGACCAACCAATGAGTTGAGGGTGGATTTAGACCCAATATAATATATTTGGGAATCACCACATATCCAATGTGAATGAGAATAAATAAATAAATAGTTATAGAACAATTTCTTGGTAGGAGAACAATGTCAGTAGTGTGTAATCCTCTCTAAGAAACACACAAATCCAGCACTATGATTATCATAGATAATCCCATGATTATCACAGAGGGATAGACCATATTGTAAAATCATGTGATAAGGATGTTGGTTTTGGTCATCTCATACTTAACATATCTGGCATCCAAGGTAAATTCAATAGTTTAATGTTGTGTGTTAAGGATGTTTTTAGGGATTAAACATTTAGTTTCACATTCATTCAACCTAATTTAGTGTCATGAGGTAATCTCAATTTAATCTTGGGTTGAATAATATAATGTTGTCTTATATCTAATTTGGAGGCCTATGATGACTTTTTTTTATCCCCGTGAGTTAGAGGAAATGAAGGGATTAATGATAACTATAATCTTCCATTGGGAAAGGAAACTTGTTGTGCCTAAAGACAAAGGTTCAATAAATCATAATGTGTTCCACTAATTAGGGAATCAATACATATATAGTTATAAAATATGTAAATTTAGGATACCATTATAAAAATGGGGTAATGATATACTCTATATTGAGGACCCATAAGATAATGTTGTTTATGTTTTTATAATGAGGACAAGAAAAAATCTCATATGTATCATATGAGGTGTAATATGTTCATCATATATGTTAAGGAAATCATTTAACAGTTTTTTCTAATGAAATATTATTTTTATATCCCTTTTATCATGTGTGGAATTGTATATTTGTTTAACTGGGTATGCCTATTATTTAACATCATGTGCTGAAGATGATAAGATTTATAGTCTAATGTCATACAACACAGAATTAGGATTATCCTATTGTATGTTCGTAGTGATCTTCCCATGGGGGTTGATTCTGGTTAATGGTTACAAATGTTAGACCATTATGTTTCAAACAGATGAGGCTTGTAAGGGATGGAACTATATTGACTATAGTATAATGTTATAATTCTCAAATCATTGTGTTCATATATAGTACCATTTGAGGATCCTATTGTTAGTGGGAGGTGGAAAATGATCTATCTCTATAGTGATTAAAGAGTATGAACCATTAGATAAGGCCTTAAAGATGCTTTATGGACCTTTTGACTGGGATTACATCTTCAGTGGATTTTTTCACTGTATCATAGGTGTTATAAGAGTTAACATATTTTCACCCTGATGTATGGATTAGAGGAAGACCTTTTTATTGAACACACATGTTATCCTATTAGGGAGCCTAAATATATTGTGCAATTCCAAAATATTGATTACCTTAAGATAAACCAACTAATATATATAGACTTGTTCTCTACTTTGTTGAATATTTTGGGTATAGAGAAATGTTCTTAGGGATAATAACTTAACATAAATAGGTAAACCTGACTAATTTTCATTCTCCATGGATTATGTGGTTTCCTTGATTGAGAATTAAGTTTTTATAAAATAACCATACATAAAATAATGGAATCTATTTGGAAATATTTTATGTGATAAAACCTTGAATATGACATTATAAAGGTCCTTATTGAATTCCTTAGTCTGACCATATTCCAGATCATGATAGAATAATGTTTGGTTTGACTCGATGTTGTACATTGCATATAATTTCATCATACTAGTACCTTGAAATTTAGTTACATTTCTTATGATCATATTTTTAATAATTCAAAATTTATATATGATTTGGGCACACAAAAAAACAATTACATAGTGAGTTTGAACATCTTTGAGTTGAAAAACATATGCACATTTTGAAAATAGTTATATTATGGTCAAAATGAACCAACACTACTAAGTTATCACTAGTGGGTAGGGATTCATGACATAGATTACCCAAAATGAAATGGATAAGGATTAATATGTAGAACAAAGACTATATAGTGATTAACACACAAAATTAACATGGATCTAAAAATCATTACATCTTATTGGTAAACTCAATGAAATCTTTAACCATGGTAGTCTAGAAGTAATCCAAACATTGTATATGGTGGTAGAGTTTTAACTATACATGATGTGCTCCACATTACCTCACATGTACATCTTTCAGTACCTATGGTATCGACCTACCTTGTATATAGTAGAGGATGATTCAATCTTGTTAGTGTTTATAGAGAGTCTTCACAAGAATAGGGCCAATATGAAGGTTTTAATTTGTAGAACACCATCAAATTCAAACACAATTGGTATGACCTATTAAGATAATGAAATACTAGAGATACTCAATAAAGGGATCCATAAAATTAGGTTTTTCATTGAATATAGGGTAATTTGAGGGTTATAATTCATAATTACTAGAATCTATCTATTTATCCAATAAAGTTTTATCATGAAATGTGGTTGGGGAAATGATCATGTGATGTTCCAAATCAAAGACCATGTAATCCCTATTAGGAAATTAAAGGGATGACACTAGTATTTCAATGGAATTGTATCATCCATTTTATAACTAAGGAACATGATTCAACTTCGGTTCATAAGGGAAGTGTGCCATTAGCTGATGAGTTCATTTTATAAAGGGCACATGTTCCTATTTCCTAATGATGATTCCACCATTGATAGTGTTCCAATAACCCCATTATCAAAGGATGGTTGAGAAAATATTTAATGGGATAACATGGGATACAATTTTTTTCTTGTGGTGTTGCAATTAGAGGAAAATCAATTTTACTAAAAAGTCCATCAGAAGGAAGCACTTATCAATGGGATGGTGTATATCGTATCAATTTCAAGGATCATAGATTTGATATAATAGAGTCCATTTACCTCCACTAATTATTTTTAGGGTCTGTAATGGAACATATTGGCCATTCGAGGGAGGTCATATAAAGGAACAATGTATATTATATTCGGAGTGGAATATGAACCATATGTTGTAGAAAATACTTTTTATCATCCTCTTATGAAGTATATAAGTTCTCATCCCACTAGTAAACAACACATTTCTTCATGATTATAATTACTTTCATATATTTTCTATCTAGATTTAATATAAATTGAATAATTTATCCGATGTTGTCTTTCTATCATCACTAATATTTAAGGCTTCAAGGAGGATAATGTTTGGTGATTACCTTGATTTTCATGATATATATTGTGATACCTTTATATATAAATATTATTTCAATATAAATTAGAGTGGTAAACTATAATAATTATTTTAAATGGTTCACTTTCATATGGTTGGATCTAATGAAAATGAATCCTTTCTTCAAATCATTGAGATGGTCTTAAAGCAAGTGATATCAACCACTAATTCATCCACATGACACTCAACAAATTTTATGGGGAGTATTTGGAAGATATTTTGATTTAAATTTTTGTATGTGGTTCTATCACATTTCAATATAATAGGAATTAACTAAAAATAATAAGTTCACTAGGGTACCGAAAAGGTAGTGTGTTCATCATCCTGGAGAGATATATAGATCTAATTATATCAAGATTATTTTTCCATCATAGAGAGGGAGAGAGACCTATCCTTAGAAACAATCAATTTATTATTAACTATAAGGGGTAAATAATTCTTCAAAAAAGGGTGTTTGAGTACATGGATGTCAACATAGAGTCTGTTCTAACAATATTTCATTCTGAATCAAACAAAGTAGGATACATATTTTTGGGTAATGGAAAAATCTATTAATATTGTACATAATAATATTTTCTAAACTGACCTTGACCATGGAACCATGGTAGGGGATAATATTTATTGGAGGTTTTATGAACCCATATTGTCCTAATGGAATTCCATGTCAATGGAAATAAATTTAAGAATCATGACCTCGAATCACATTATAGCTTATGAACAAACATGTGGTGACACTTCAATTAGGTCCCATACTATGTTTGTTCCTCTTCTGATTTGAATTTATTTATTTGTGTCAACCTCATATCATTTCCAATGACATTATTAACTTATTTCAAAAATTCAATTGTGATGGAGTAAACATTAATAATCAAAGAGGTGTGTCTTCCAGATCCTCTTCATCATCTGATTTAATGATAAAAAAGTTTTAATATTCGTACTTTTTCTCAGTTGACACTACAATGATGAAGGATAATGTGAATATATAATATTTTTTCCCACCATGAGATCAATTATTTATGTCAATGAAATGATAATGGATTGAAATATGATTATTCATATCTTCTTTTATGAACATTGAGGAATTTTGTCATTAAATTTCCATGGGAATAACTTCTCAGTACATTACTGGGGTGTGATCATCTTGTACTAGTTGGGAATTCCCAGTGTATGATTATGAGAAAATATATGATAACTTATTCTGGATTTGAAATATGTAATTACATACTAGGTATGTTATTATGGGTTCCGATAGTTGGATTAAAAGGAAAAAGTATTATTTCGTGTCTGATCGAGGATCTTTAAAATTTTTTGTCAGAACATTGGGGGCATTGATATGCATGAACCCATCCATCAATATTTGTTTTCCCTACATTTTATAAAACCCAATATCTACATAGTTAGCCTCTTAAGATTCATAGGGGAATTATTCACCTTGGAGTACCCCAGATAAATCCTCAATAGATTATTTGAGGACATGGTTGTATGAATAGGGGACCACTATATGAAAATTAATTTATTTCCTTCCCAACAACACATTATAGGAATTATCATATGAAATACCATAAATTAATTTCTCTTGAAAAGGCCAATGAATTGAATATTTAAAAAAATATTTCCCTGGACCTTCTGGTTACTCTTATCATACATATGTTTTTTTCGGTTTTAGGGGATAAAATCATCTTCCATGATCCCCGCCTTATGGAGTGTTCAGGTCAATATGAGATTTATCCTAAAGCTAGTATACACTATATAGTAGTTTAATTGAACACCATTTAAATAGAATCTGACATATAGTTGGAATATGTTCCCTTTAATGTTAACACCACCATATTCTCTCAAAAATTATCTGATGGTATGAAATTCCAACCATTCATCATCTTATGTGCAATAGGCCCTGATGGTGTCTACGTCAGTCTCAAACATAAGGGTTCTATTCCAGGTCCTTAGAAGTTCCTTATAAATCTCCATTAATAGGAGAAGAACCTCAAGGATCAAGAGACATTCTATTGTGATTTTATAATGGTTTAATGAATTATATTTTTTAGTGAGGAGAATATTTTTTACTACAGAGAGTCATTATTTAGTAAAAAATGTAGAAGGAACAATTAACTAAGGTGTTGTGATTCTACAAGTGTAGGTTGTACTTTACCATTAGTTATATGGTATAATCTGAACACATGAGAGATGGGAATTGGAATGTCAGATAGTATATATTTGAGTTTGGGTGATTTTTGGACTTGGATGATCATGGTTTAGTGATTAAAGAGTGTCATGAACAACTAATATTGGAAGCTATGGCGTCAAACCAAATGGAGAGGCCTATGAGGGGTTTTCGTGATAAGAACTATGTGAGTCAAATTTTTTAGTTTATGTATGATGAATAGGAGGGTCTATTTTACTATCAAGTAAATTATATCTAATATTGTGTCCCATGCCTCCCCTTTTATGGAGTCTTCAAGAGGAGGTGAAGGGGTTTACATATCATTCATCTCTACTGAGTATTTCATAGCATTCCACCAATTTGATAGTGTTTAGAGAATATTATCCTTGATGTTAATCAGAAAAATATTTTTGGATTGGATGAGCTGTGGTGTAATATCCCACTTTAGGATGCATGGCATCACTATGAATGTGGGCCAACTTCATCACAAATGGATTTTTCATATTTCATTGGATTCATTACTTCCTTATAATCTAATACATGGAGGGTATCATCGTAAATGGAGATCTAGAGTCCTGAGGAGTTGTTATAACTAAAATAGGATCTAGTTTTATCAAATCATCTTATATAATGTTCTGAGAATCAATTTCTAAATTAAAATCTAAAAATTAATTTAATTTTTGTGTTCCAGAGCTAGTTACCCATTTAAGCTCCTCAAAGTCCTCATGATCATTATCAGAGTTAATGGATACATGTGCTACATATGTCTGGACATCACCCTATATATCTAAGATGTGGTCCACCAGGTCCTAATGAAAATATTTGAAGAAAACCCATTCATTTATCGCATAAATGAGGATCCTATGGTATATGGTCTTATTTTCACTATCAGTATATTAGGAATTTTGGGGTCTCCTATGTTATAGAAATTCCAGGATATAATTTTTTAAAGAACTAATGAAAGACCATGGGACCTATGCATCCTTGAATTAGTAATTCATGTTCTTCCATTCCACATAGGGATGCATGGGTGTCGTTTCTAAACATGGGGTTGGGTAGAAATTAACTGAATGAGGCTATGATGGATGTATTTTCACTTGTTGAGGATTCCCAAGGAGGGGCTGCACCTACTGGGTTTCATCCAGAAAAGGGAAATGCATGTAAATTAGAATGAGAGACTCAAAGTATATATAAGTGGCTATTTATTCATTACCATACATTTTCAATGTATCTGGAAGTGGTAAGAATATTGATCATTCCTTTTTTTCTACAAGTATTCTTCAAGATATTGATATTTATTGGTGAAATATCGAAACAAACCTAAGTAATTCAAATAGGTGAGTGTACAGACCAAATCATCTTTTACATTCTTAATTTTCATCATCAACAGTTTCACCTAAGAATGTTCCATGTCTTGTGACTACCTGTGTCCCTTATATCAATCAATGATTTCAAAAACTCACTGTTATTTCATTTTAGTCGATTTGGAGAGGTTTTTGATGTTTTTACCTCACATAGTGTATGTGAATTTGTAAAGTAACTACATATATAGATCATTCCTCTAGAAATATACCATAAAGTTAGAAGGCTATACCATAAAAATATATTTCATTCTATATTCTAAAAAAATGATGTTTATCATTTTCTTTTTATTCTAGATTCCCTAAAATTTGGACACACCATGAGGTAATATTAGCCTAATGTTACTACGTGTTATATATCATTTTAAATGGTGTATATCTAGGATTTCAAAATTCTGGTAGTGGTTGCATCTAATATACACATACTAAATCAAGAGTTCATTCAAAGGAAATTTACACTTGTCTCATTTCTAAATCTATAATGAGGGAAGTAAGAGATATTAACCCATCATAAAAATATAGATTTTATGGTAACTAGTTCATTTAATGAATCATATTACCCAGAGGTGGAGTCACCATGATCTTGTAGTAGAACAAAAAGTTGTTCAAACAAGGTGCATGACTCAATCCTTGTTCGTTGATTGTAGCCCTAGATCCTACCTTGAATAGATGTGTTTTTACACATAGGTCATATCTGAGAACATAGTCAAGGATTAATGTGTATAATGATAGATAAGATATGTATTCCTTTTTGACGTTGTCATAACATGGATGTTTCTTGAATATATGCTCAATAGTAATCCCATCGCATCCCTCAATCTCATAGAGTATGGTGACCAAACTATTATCTAACAAAATTTCAGGATTAATCTCAGATGGAATGTTAACATCATTGTTCACCTTTTAATTTTTATGATATCTAAAGGAAAGTTACAATGTGTCATTGGGGGAATCCTAAGTCCCAATCCTAGTCTCTACTGAGGAGTGTGTGCACTTATTGGTCGATCATATTTTTACTATACTTCCCCATGGGGTGGGTTTTCCCTAGGATTCCCTATGATGGATTTTTGGTTTCTATGATCAATAAGATGGTCAATAGTGATATCATTTTCCACTGAGTTGGTCAAATTAGGATTTTCACTATTAGTTCCTGGACTATACCAGTGTTCTTGATGTTATCGTGGGATATAGCAAAAATAGAGTGTATCATACAACCCCTAAACACTAATATGGACCTTTTCAGATATATCATTTAATTAATCATCAATGAATAGTGGGTCTCTTGGTGTTGGTCTATAGGGAGTTATTAAATGTAAAACCTCTTATATTGTTTATAGATGACATCTAGAAGTCCATGGATTCACAGATAAATCAATTATAAGTCATGATTGTGGTTAAATATCATCCAAATATTCTAGAAGAATCATACTACTCGATCCTCAGTGAGCGACTCTAGGAAAAAAATTTATTGTTAAATGTTTCCAAAATATGATTGGTATCTAGTTGGAGGCTTGGAACCCCAACAACTCATCACAATCAGTACCTGACAGATGAGAATCCTAATTTGCCAAATCACCAATGGATGATGTCTGATAAAATTGTGATTTAATTTATGGAGACTTTATTTTCTATAATATTAATAATAGGTGGGGAATTATATGTTCCAACCATCCCCTAAATGTTGGGATATATTTTAGAGGTGGATTTGGACTCATGACCTTGACCACGTAGGATGGGGCATTCAAATACTTCTTCTTACGAATGAGTGGGGAAAGTATCTATATATTAGTTATGTGTTCCCCATCATATGATAGATTTAATATAAACCATGATGTCACTCCACAGTTATTATGGAGGAATAAATGATGAAATTTTATGGGTTGGATATAGTTGAACTATGAGTCCTGAAAAGAGGATAGAACATACTCCATGTGAAGGTATCTATAGTGGTATTTTGGAATTATATAGTCCTCGTATTTTGGTATTTTTTTCCTTAGTTGATGGGATTCTTCTCCAATATCATATAGAATAGGTGAGGTATCGATTATGGAGTCATATTTCAACATAATACCTATGAGATCTATAGTGAAATTAAATTTCCCATGTTTATAACATTGTTTGTGTACTAGAATTTCACTGAGGGAAAGTATGTGATAATCATTGGGATTCCTTCCTTGTGTGCTACGACCAGCTTCATGTGTAGGGTGTTATAGTTCCTTATCCTCATAACTGTGGATAGATCTTCATATTTGGGAATATATTCCTCATGGGAAGGACCTCTATGTTCATTATTTATAGTGACGGAAGGATTATTTTAGTGGAAATATTCATCATGGGATTGCCTTGAATAGCTATCTAGTAGCTCCCTTGATAAGGATAATTGACCTGAATTTCCTAAGAGGTTTCTAGTTACTCTATACCATGATGATAATGATAGGGTCTTCCATGTTGTATCTAGGTAAGGATATGATGCATTGGAGGAAAATAAGGAACATGGCCTATAGAAGAGGCCTTCAAATGAACATGGTCAAAGGCTATCATCCCATGTCAATGTAGGGTGTTCATAGCCATGTTTGGTGGAGCACGAGTGATATAGAATTACTCTTCATCCAATGGGCCGATTGACATCGTCAGTGTCACTGAGTGGTATCCCATCGAGGCCACATCAGAGTGGGTTTCAATATTGGAAAGACTTGTATGTAACCCACTTCATAAATATTGGTGAGATATATATCAAATAGTTTTAGGTAGAGCCTTTTAAAATGATTCATTTTTATGATTGGGTTTGGGTTTTCCTAGTGTATCCCTCATGGGTGGTGGTGGTGGTTGTGGCATGGTTTCATGGAATTTAGGTAATCAAAAGAAATATCCTTGGTTGGTATAGACCTTTAATTATCATAATTATTAACAAGGTAATTGATATCCTTTCTCTAGATGATATCAAATGGGAATATGAGGTGAGTGTTTTCATTATTCATTGAAGAGGTGGTCATTGTAGCCAGATAATTGTGGTGTGGGACTACTTTAGTATTATTCCCCATTCCCCCACAACTTTTGGTGGATGATAATCATGTATTTATTTGTTACTAAATTCATAACAATGAATAGATCTATCTATTAGTAAACAGACCATGAATGTTATTCCAAATGTTCCCAACATCATGCATCATTCCACAAGGAGGGGATAAGACCAATTTCGATAATTACCCATAATAAGGATTAACAATGACATTAAATTTCCCCAGGTTACTGGAGAATAATTCCACATTATTCCCACCATATATTTTGTGGAAACTTAGTTTTGGATATCTAGATCAGTTCATGGTCAAATATGATATTTTTGATAATTACTAATCTATTCACTCTGTGAGGAGAATTGATTTACCACTGGGTAGCCTATTTTATTTCTATTTATTTCTCACATCTAGGGCGTGTGTGAATAAAATGTTTCATTCCCCACATCCCCTTTTTCTAAAGGTGAGTGCCCTTTATTACTAGTGTTGATGATGTTTTCTCCGTGAACAAAACAAGATGATGGGATGTTGTTTTTTCCTTCTATGGATTCCTCCTTGATGTTTATCTTATTGTTAGGGTCGACCAAAAATATTTAATCCATGTTCATTAAACTCATTCATGATTCCATCTCGAGGAGGATTCTAGTTAATTATGATTCTTATGTATTGACTAGGTAGCAACCCGCGGTCGATGTAAATGATAATTATTTGAATTTTTAATAAATTCTAGACATTAATAGTGATTGAAATCAATAAATTATTCTAAATATTCAGGTGTAGAAATTTCTAATATTCCCTATATTGGGAGCTGATAGAAAGGCATCCCCCTTGACCATGACATAGTTAATTACGAGGGAATAAAGAATCATAGGTTTTATACCACATGTATCACATGTTTTATGTATGGGGTAGATGTTTTAGTTGGGTCCCTGGTTAAACATATTATTGGGATGGGTAGTTGGGTTTCAGTGTGTTCCTTTGGGGAGGATGTTCATAAAATGGAATGGTTAACATAATTTTGAGTGTTCCCATGGGAGAAGATGTTCAAACAATGAAGTGGTAGGTGGATTTTCATGGATTCTTCTAGGGAATATGTTCACACTATTGATATATAGGTGTATTTTAGAGTTTAACCATAGAAAATATGTTCAAAATATAGAGAAGGTGGTTTATTTTTGTGTGTTCCCATTGGGATGATGTTACTACTATGGAGTATCTATTTTCCAAGGGGAAGAAATGTATATTTCATTAGAATGTTGAGATATTAGCACTGAACGTTATATATGTTTTCTAGGTTTATCTATATGTTAATATTGAATCTCATGGTGGGTCTATATGTACTCAATTGTGTGAAATGATTCAAAGACCACATAGTTCAATGCCATAATTTATCATTGTTTGATTGGACCAGTCCATGCAGTTTATTATCATGTACTAAGGAAGTTCATGTCACAAAGGAAGCATTAAATATGGATGGTGTGGAGGTTACATATAGAATCTCCCTGACGTAGTAGTTTCATACCATTGTCGGGAAAGATGTTGAAACCAATTATGAACATACATGGGGAATCCTTTATTCATTACACTGGGCATGACTATAGATTATTATCATGTGTTGATGATGTTATCGTATAGTTCACCATCATATGTCTATTACATTGAGAAAGTTAGTTATATATCTTGAAACTAAAATGTTAGAGGGAACTAAAACATGGGAAACCACTTTTAGGAATGATTTGAAGATCCAACATATGAATTCCCACCTAGGATGGGTGGGATTTTTACCTTGATGATTCCACATTTAGGGATTATGTGCCTATTGAATACAATTACTATTTTGGAATGTCAAGACCCCCCTTGATAGCATTATCCGAAAACATCATCTCTATTGTCTAACCAATTCTCAATATTTCACCTTTTATATAGACTCACTTGAAAAATAATTTGAAATGAATGCAATGTAATTCAACTCTTGATCCACATAATGAAGAAATTTGGAAACAAATCAAAGATCATCTATCTCTTCCTTCAGAAAATCATTCAACCATGCCAAATGGTTGATTACATTATTTATCACCATTTTTCATTATGTTTTTTATTTTCTTTTGATTGAATCCTTTTCCCTTAATCTTTGTTTAAAAAATTATTCTTGAGTATGATGAAATTCTGAATACGATGGACTGGTGTCATGAAATAACATTTTCAGCCAAAAACACTCCTTACAACTCCACTTGAGTATGATTGTCTAGATTAATATCATTCTAAGTATGATTGGATTAGATACAATCATCTTGTGTACGATTTCCCTAGATATGATCATCCTAAAAGTGATTATACTAGATATGATCATCAGCATCCTTCTCCATCTCATTGACTCAGATATGATTAAATAAGGTAAAATTACTTTTAGATTGACATTGTCTATTTCTTTATTTCAACCTAGATATTATTTCCCTGTGTATTATTTGGAAAAACACTTTTTCTATTCATTACATATCTGATGAATCTGAAAATAATTCACCACATCAATTTCACTCCCCCTTTCTTTCATCATGATTTCACCATATGTTTCAAAAAATAATTACGATTTTTTAGAATTATTAATTTGAAATGTATCATCATTATTACATAATCCGAGTCATGAAGTTTTACATTCATCATCAAAACAATCAGTTCTTTCATATCAGCTTCAGAGTGAATCTAATGACCAATTTCTTCCAGAAAGATGAATTTTTAGTATGAAGATTTCATTATGGATTCAGCATGAATCTAGTCAATTCATCATTACTATCCTCTCCCATTCTAGAACAAAGGTGAGTCCAATTATTTTGGAAACAATCATTAGTATTATTTTCACCAAATATAGAGTGAGGTGATTTTGGTACTTCACAAACTAATGTTGACAACAAAAGATAACACTTAAAAAAATACATTCTTCATCACCTTGGTCCTACCAATCTTCCCCTTTTGATTTTATTTTTAATCAATTGTTTCTGAAATCATTGAACATTTTATCCTCGATAAATGGATTAAATATCAGTAAATATAAGCCTACATGAGATAAATACTCATAGGAAATAAGAATCATTGATAGAGAAAAAATGATATCCAAAAGTAGTGATTACGAAAACCTTGTTTTTTTCCCTTCCTTAGCTCTTCTACAACCTTATATTTTATAAATGCTACCTAGAATACAAAAAAATGTAATTTCCTAGAACCACTCTAACAAATAGTTAGAATAGTTCACTCAAAAAACAATGTTATTCAGGGAATACCCACAACTCCATCGTTTTATATGAAATGAAACAATTTATGAAACAATTATAACCATTGACTATAAAATCCAAATGTATGATGATATAGGACAAGAATACACATACCTCAACCTTGATGAGAAAGAGGTTGAACACCCTTGATAAACCTTAATGGAGTGAATGATTCCTTCAGTAAAGGCTTTTTTAAAATTTCAGAAACATGTTCCGATGTTGGAACATATTCCAACATTAATTCATTATTCGCTACATGATCTTTGATGACATGATATTTGATATCAATATTTTTTGAACAAGAATGTTGAACATGATTCCGGGTGAGATTGATTTTTATTTGATTTTTACAACCCAAAATCAAGGGTAAATTCACTTTAACAAGAACATCATCGAACTGAGTTTTCATCCACAAAAGTTGAGTAGTATCATGAGTATTAGAAATATACTTAGATTCAAACATGTTGAGATTAACTAAATTTTGATTCCTTGAATAAAAAGAGACATAATTATTTACTAGAATGAATAATCCACCAAACATGGGTCTTCTATCAACAACATATTCTATCCAATCATCATTTGAATACCCAAAAAATTCAATACTTTTTTAGATTACATACCTTATTATGAATTATTTAATAACATTTATGAATATAAAAATTAATTTTTCATCATGTTAATGTGGTTATTTTGGATCACTCTATAATAATGTAGATTGGGTAACAACATAAATAATTTTGGGTCCTAAGGTAGTCAAATACTGCATAATACCAATAGTCTTTTGAATTTATTTCTTTTAAACTTATTTTCCATCTCCATATTTATATAACATTGTCCAAAAAGAAATCGGTGTCAAAATAGGTATTATTTTTCCATGTTGAACCCCTTGGGAAGTTCTTCCACAAAATTTTCATGAGAAAAAAAATAAATTTCTTCTTTTTTTATATTTATGATCCATGATAGCATTTCATTTCTTCTTCTGTAGGAATACAATTGTATGCATCCTTATCAAAACAAATATTCAACTTTATCAACCTCCTATTCCACATGAGCATGTTCATATATCTATAATTTATTAATTAAATTCACATTAATTGAATCCAAACATAATTTTTTTATTTGTTGAATCATCTATATCCACTTACATCTAGAGCATATCCAAGAAATTTTCTATCCTAAACATTATTCTCAAACATTCTATAGTTTCCACCTTTCTAATTTATAATACATAGACTCCCAAAAACTCATAAGTGCTTCAAACATGTATTTTTCCATAAAACAAATCATATGGAGTCATATATGATTGATGCATATAAAAAAATGGTTCTGGATATAAACAACAGAACTAATGGCTTGCCTCCAGAAGTAATGAGAAATTCCATCTTCATGTGACATGTTTCCGCCCATTTCCACCAGCCATATAATTTATCTTTCAACAACCCCATTATGATAAGGACTATACGGGGAACTATACTAATTAATAATTCTATTCTTTTATATATAAAATTCATATTCTTCTATTATATATTCAACACATTTTTCTATTCTAAACATCTTTGCTAGATACTTGCATTCCATTTTTCCATTCCTTATGATGCTTTTATATATTTTCATAGAATCTGATTTATGTTTCAAATAAATAACACAAGTAATGCGTGTAAAATCATCAATGAATGTAATTCAGACATATGTACATTTTTTGATTGTATTTTCATTTCCCTATAGATATTAGAATGAATCATCACTAGGGGTTTTCTTTAGAAAATATAATCATTCATATGAACTCAGTTTGTGGTCATTTCTTTTTGAAAAATAGTGCAATACTAGAATCTTCTTAATGGAAAATCAGGAATTTCTCATAAACAATCTCTTTTAGATAATGT
The DNA here is from genome assembly GCA_963277665.1 of Viscum album. NCBI lineage: Eukaryota > Viridiplantae > Streptophyta > Magnoliopsida > Santalales > Viscaceae > Viscum > Viscum album. Next base: position 1,381,631,364 of record OY728152.1, read on the forward strand.
TCTCATGTTTCACTGATACATGTTTCCCAAATATTTTTTCAATTATTCATGTTGTTCTACCATACACATACAACAAGAGTTTTGTATTTCATCAAAATGAATCACATTTCAATTTTTATGTTGTCCTCCTATAACAATCTTCTAGTATTAATCATTTCATAGAACAAAACCATATTTTCTGATAATAACCTAATGATCCTCATCACAAAATTGTAAAACACTAAGCATGTTGTGTTTTATCCCATAAACGTACAATTCTTTTTGGATATATTTTTTTATTTCCCAGTAATTGTTGAACCAACACATTTAATTTTCAAGGATTCATCATTATCAAATTTCATTTTTTTCTTCATTAAAGTATTTCACATTCATCAAAAAAATTAAACTTCTTATAATATAAGATGAACAAAAACTATCAGAAATCCATGGTCATTCTTTTTTTGTTTCTTTAAATGTAGTGTCAACAACAATATCTTTTTCTCCTTCCTTTAAATTCCTCATCTTTAGATTCTTAGAATTATTATGAATCTTTTGTTGTTATGGTAATAAAACAATAAATCTTTTTTCAATATTTCTATGTTGTTTACATCTATCACAAATATTTACAAAATATTGGAACATAATTTCAAATTTTACTCTACCTTTCTCATGATTCTTCAATACAACCTTCTCATCCTTCTTCTTTTTAGGGAATTGATTACCCCTCAATTTCTACCTTTTATGACATGTGGAATAAGAGTAATGTTTTAGTTTAAAAAACATATATTTTATGTATTTTATAATCCACCACAATACAATCAATACTCATAGAAGGATTAGTTTCCTCTAAAACTTTCATATTGATTATAACTATTAATATGTTTCTAAGCTACCTTCATTAATTTATTTTATAATCCACCAACCATTAAATTATCATTAAAAGTATTCCTTTTCTTTTCGTCTTTATCATAACCAGATGTGTTTAAAAATTTAATAAACTTAGATTGTTTCAAAACATTTATGGACAATGGATTCTTTGAGACTTATGAATTCCCAACTATTTATGTCTTGTCCACATACTTGACATTCCTATATTTATTCTTTCCCAAAAAAATTCAACATTATTCTTAACCATTGAAGGTATATCTTGCTAATCCTTATTAGGTTTCTCCATCTAAAAACATTCACCATCTTTAGGGATATAGTTTTTGAGACTTGTACTTTTCTTTTCATCTTTAGAATGTTTTTGTTGAACGTGTTCAATATATTCATATTTTTATTTCAGCCTCACCAAGAGATTATCTTTATGAGTATTTTATTTTTGTTGATACTTCTTCAAATCATTAATCTAATTCACCAACTTCACATTCTGATCAATGAAACATTATTGATTTCTAGCTAGGTAACATTCATATTCCAACTTTCTGTTTTTATTTTCAAGACTTATTGTAACATCCCAGTTCCAGAAGCCACCTAGTGGCGCCCCGTACCCAGTTGGTCACATGACCTCAAACACATTTCCCCAAATGTCAGAGTTGAAAAATAGCAGCGAGGGACTTTGGTGTGATGGTGGGTAAACTATTCCCTCATTGGGAGAGTACACAGCAGAAGAAAATCAAATAGACAACAGCTGAAACTGTAAACATCAATAAAAGAATAAATGATAAAAAATGGAAAACATACAGTAAACAACTAGATCACACACACATATATATAAAATGATTCATGATACATATGTCTAGGAAATAATCCAAACAAGTCACAATTTTGAATACAATACTAAACCAAAGTGAAAAAGAAAACATGTAAACTCCTCAACATCACAAGCCATAGCTTGGTCCCATGCTCTCCAGCTCTATAGCAATTCAAGTACCTGAAGTAGAAGGGTGCTTACCGTTATCTATAACTGCAAAATTATATTCTATTTGGGCACAAAAGCATGGCCCAAAAAGGGTGTGAGACAAGGTCCCAGTAGGAAACCACCAAAAGATATGTGCCTAACAGTCTGTGAATACATGGAAAGTAAAAGTACAGGAAGCAGTAAACATGAAAGCACACAGCAGCTACAATCCATAGTGTCTAGCATATAAAGATCATAAGTAATAGCCAATCAACAAGTAGAACAACAGGTAACCCCCTGGGTAGTTCTCACAGCCTAAAACTTATGGTTCAACCTACAAGTACTAGCAACCCTTTAGGCAGAACACACAGTCTCACCCCTCTGGTCCAGCTGAGGAATAGACTCTCTAAGGAAGCACTCATCTTTAATTCCACTTATAGTCTCGTATCTTACTAAAGTCTCTCTGGGGAAGCACTCAACATCCCATTCCCCCTATGGCCCACATCGAGGAATTACAGACTCTCTAAGGAAGAACTCATCGTCAAATCCCCCTTTTGTCTCGCATTGAATTAATAAGACACTCTGGAGATTCCCTTACATCCATTATCCATACGGTCCACTACACTTGGTTCTCACATCCCTATGTAGAAAAAACATGAATAACACACGTATCGCCCCAAGTAAACCTCAAGAACGGCTTGGATATCATTCTAAGGCACAACAACATAATATTACAATACTTCAACTATCCTAGAACTAGGCATGGAAACATGGAGGAACTCCTAACAGGAAAAACAGTATGGAAAAACATCCAGTGCACAGTAAAAATTACCCTATTAACAAGCAATGACATCTACTCAAGCAATCTGGCAATGAAGGAAAACAATAGGGGCAATGAAAATACGAAATAGACAATACCCCATTCAAGGGAATTGGTGGAATTGCAGAAAATATTCAAAGACTTCCTGCAGAAATCCACAATCCACCTACCTCAGTGCTAGGAGTTCGATATACTTGATCCATGATGATTGATTCTCCTTAGAACGTCGATGATATTAAAAAACATCCAAAACGCTCAACCCATGATATCTTGAGAAAGAGGGAAAATTATGGAACAAGGACAAAGCTGAAGAGATATCTTACCGAGGTGATCCCAACTCAATCGACGGCGGCTGAAACAGAGATCAGACAGAAGCTCGGGGGCTCGGAGAAGGATCGCGGCCGTACTGGATCTCTCAGCCAAATGAGACCTACAAGAAGTTCGTTTTGGAGATTAGACGTGACCCCAGTGCATTTAATGAAAAAAAAAATTACACAGTCTGTAATTCAGGGTTACACAGTGTGTACTAGGAATTTCCATACTCCTCATTAAGCAGCCTCCACATCGCCCCTACCCATCGTGTGTGTAACTCGAACACGGCCAGCCCACGACCTATACGACTTCAACGTACACAACATGTACTCATAATGTACACGAATTGTATTTTGAATATTTACAAATATTCCCTTTTTTCTAAAAAATGACCAGAAAAGAAAGACATACATGAAACGAAGATCCGGGTTCTTACAAACATCCCCCTTAAAGAAATTTCTCCCCAAATTTCCCTAACGAGGTGTAGAAGAAGAATCCCTAAATAGCTCTGGCCACTGTGATCATACATTGGCCTCCCTCTCCTAATTCTTATCTTGTACTCGCTCGTGCTACCATAGCACCCGTACTAGAGGAACAGACCGCCCACAGAGAACCTTCGTACTGCGATCAACAATCCGGATTGGACATTCCTCAAACGATGCATCTGCTTCGAGCTCAACCACCTTAAGCTGAAAGACATGAGATTGGTGTGAAAAGTAACGTCGGAGTTGAGAGATGCAGAAGTCGTTGTGAATGTCCTGGTACCTCTGAGGTAACTACAACCAATAGGCAACCGACCCAACTATGTCCAATACCTCAAACAGACCGACGTACCATGGTGAAAGCTTACCCTGTCTCTGAATCCTCTTGTATCTCATCCTCAGTGCGACACGCAGGAAAACCTAATCCCCGACTTCGAACTCCAGAGGACATCTCCACAGATTATCATAAGACATCTATCAAGATTGTGCTATAGTCATTCTTTTACAAATCAACTCTATCAGCTTTGAGGTCTCCTGAACAAGACGAGGACCCAATAAAGCTACCTCTCCTACCTCCAGCCAGCATAAAGGAGATCGGAATGGCCTACCGTACAATGCCTCGTAAGGTGCCATCTGAATAGTCTCATGAAAAATGTTGTTGTCGGAGAACTCCACAAGAGGGATATACTTCTCCGAAGAAACTCCAAAGTCTAGAATGCATGCTCGGAGCATATACTCAAGAACCTAGATCGTACGCTCGGACTGGCCATCTGTTTGGGGATGGTATGTTGTACTCAAAAAGTACCTGTGTACCCAAAGCCCTCTGAAGCCCCTGCCAGAACAGAGATATAAAGCATGCATCTCTATCTAAAATAATGGAGTGTGGAACTCCATGCAGACATAAAATCTCTCAGATGTATAGTCGTCCCAGATCATCAACACTGAAGGACTCATTGATTGGTAAGAAGTGATTAACCTTCGTAAGCCTGTCGACGACAACCCAAACATCACCGTTCCCTTGAGGCGACCTCGACAATCCGGTCATGAAGTCCATCGTGTCATTGTTCCACTTCCACTTCGGAATGGGTTACTGCTGTAAAAGGCATGTTGGTCGTTGATGCTCAGTCTTCACCTGCTGACAAGTAGAACACCTCAAGATGAAACCAGCAACATCTCCTTTCATACCTGGCCACCAGTACTGGCGATGAAGATCCTGATACATATTGGGGATTCCCGGATGAATTTCCCATACTGAGGAATTAAAATCTCACATCAGCTCCACGCGTATATCTGATGGAACCTTTACAAGTCTCTGGAAACACAAGATCTCATCCTTGCCCATTTTCCATCCAGGAAGAGGGTCCTCTCCTGACACACTCTCCCACAAGACTAAGCCTTCTGTGTCTGATAGATGACTCATCTGTACTCGATCAAGAATTGTAGAGGTAACAGCTACAGAAGATAGGTACGTTTGTCCCTATCTGTCTTACACCACCAGATGCATCTCAGAGAACAGAGCCATATGCTGCCACTCACTACTGGCCTCCTGAACTGCCTGAATCTATGTTCTCCTTCTAAACGCATCTACCACTGCGTTGCCCTTTCCCGGAATATAGTAACGCACGAAATAAAAATACTGAAGATACTCGACCCACCAATGATGTCTTAGATTCAAATCAGGCTGAGTAAACATGTACTTGAGACTCTTGTGGTTGGTGAAAACCACAAAGTGCTCTCCTAGAAGGTAATGCCTCCAACATCGCAAGGCATGAACAACTGCTGGCTACTCCAGATCATGTGTCTGGTAGTTCCTCTCATCTGGCCTCAACTACCGAGACCCATACGCAAAGACTCCATCTCCCTTCATATTCACAACACCCATCCCAATACCTGAAGCATCACAATAAATTGTATAGCTCTTTCCTGGATCTAGAATGACTAGTATCGTTGCTGACGTCAACCTTCCCTTCAGCTAATGAAAGTCTGGCTCACCAGAATCTAACCATGAGAACATCGCCCCCTTCTTGGTCATACCTATCAATAGTGTTGTTAGGTGTGAAAATTCCTGAATGAAGCGTCTGTAGTATCCAGCCAGCCCTATGAAACCCCATACCTCAAAAATGTTCTTCGATTGCTCCAATAAAACTACAGCTCTCATTTTCCCTGGGTCCACAATTACTCCTGCCTCTGAGATGTCGTGACCGAGGAAGTGAATCTAATCCATCTAAAAGTGGCACTTCGAGAGATTAGCATAAATTCGATGCTCTCTTAGTGTACTCAGAACGATCTCAAGATGGGTAGCATGGGTGTGTCGAGTGTGAGAGTACACTAAGATATCATCCACAAAGACCATGATGAAGGTATCCAAGTAAGGATGAAACACTCGGTTCATCAATTCCATGAAAACTATTGGCGCATTCGTGAGACTGGAAAGCATAACCATATACTGGTAGAGACCACACATGCTCTTAAAGGCTGTCAGAGGTTTATCTGATGGTCTAACGCGCAAATGATGATAACTAGACCTCAAATCGATCGTTGAGAATACCCGGGATCCTAGAAGATGATCGAAAAGATCATCAATCCTCAGTAAGGGATATCAGTTCTTGATCATCAACTGGTTCGGCTTCCGATAATCCTCACAGAGGCTAATGGTATCATCTTCCTTCTTTGCAAATAGGGCAGGCGAACCACAAGGAGAAGTACATGGTCGAACGAAACCCTTTTCCAGCAACTCCTCCAACTGCTTCTTGAGATCCTTCAACTCAGGTGTATCCATCCTAGAGTGAGGAATGGACACAAATGACACTATTGGAACAAGATCAATAGAGAAGTATAACTCACGCTCTAGAGGCAAACCTGAAAAATCATCTGGGAAGACATCTCAGAAATGATCCACCACAAGATGAAAGTCCAACTGGGATGTCCCCTTATCATCTAGATAAAAACTAGCAATCTGGGTTGTAACCCTTCCTAGCCCATGATGCTCGAGTCCCTCTCTATATGCATGAACATCCCATTCTCCTATATGAAGAAAAGATTCATACTCTGGTGAAATTAAACTCACCCTACGGTGATAACTATCGAAGACTTCCTGGAAGGAAACCAACAAGTCCATCCCAAGAATGACATCATAGCATGTCATCTCTAGGGCATAGAAATCCCATAAGAAACGATACTCTACATCCTTGAGAGGGAACTCTCTATACTGACGTACACTAGATTCCCTCGTCCCCAAAGGTGTTTCTAGTGTCAACAAGTAGGCAAAAGAAAAGATATAGTGACCAAGGATCTCCACAACAGCAAAAAAGATAAAGCTATGTGTAATATCAGTATCAAAAAGATATGAAGGTAAAAGTGAGGCTACTAAGATCATAACTCGAACTGTAGAAGGTCTGGGATCTTTCTCTTGATAGGTCTGCTCCACCGCAAAAGTCTAGCCTACCCCGCGGCCCTGTGACCTTGCCTGACAATTCTGAGAGGATCTTCCCAACTGACGCTGAAAGGATGGTGACTGACCTCCTTTGCCTTGACCTCCACCTCGGCCCGAACAACCGGATGAACTCCAGTTACCCGACTAATGAGAAACTACTGGTGTTGTTCCTCAACAAGTAGATATGGAAGAACCCTCTTCACCAGCTACTGGTGAGAAAACCATGCAGAAATGCTGAAGGTGACCCATCTTTCTGCAAGATCGGCACTCCACTGGGTCTCTCTAGCACTGTGGCCTCGTGTTCCCTACCCTTCCACACTGGTAGCATACTACCTGTCTACCTATAGATGTATCTCGCCTCCTTGGATGACTGCACGTAGACTCCCTACGGCGCTTCCTACTATCAACTAGATGAATACTAACTCTGGAAGCAGAACCGCCCTAGCTCGCAGCTCTGATGTCTCTCATATTGTGCTCCACAATTAGTTCATGGTTTTCGATGGATGTGATGAAAGTCAACTGGAATATATTCACCTGCGAGCAGATCTCCTGCCTGAGACCATCCTCAATTTTCCTTCCTAATAACATCCCATCTCCACCCCAGAGGGTTGTGGAATGCTACATCTAGGTGAAACGAGATGAATACTCCATAACAGAAAGAGTAACCAGATCTAGACTCATGAAATCTTGGGATCGATCGGCCCTCAGGGTCTCCCGGTAGATGTAGTTGTAAAACAAGCATTAAAACTCCTCCCAAGACATAACCTGTGGATGGCCCCCCTAGGAGATCACATCCCACCACCTCTTGGAGGATTATCATAGCATATAGGTAGCGATCTTGACCCACCTCTCTAGAGGCATTTCCAGATGCTCCAAGATAGTCAACATGGCTTCCAGCCATGACATTGCAGCCTGTGGTCCTCCTACCCCCGAGAATGTTGGAGGATGCAGCTACTGGAAAACTCGTGTCAAGCCTGCCATAGTCGTGTAAGGAGGCGGTGCTCCCTGAAATGTCTTCATCATCCTTATGAAGGCTTCCCTAAACTACACATCAACACCTGCAACTGCTATGACAGTTGGTTCTAAGGCTATCACAACTGGAGAATCGACAGGAAGTCCCTGATCAGCCATATCTAGCATCTGATCACTATCCTGTAACTGACGTACAAACGGAGGACCTCTCGGAGGCATAGCTCTGAAATATCAAAAGCATACCTTAGATCAGAAATATCAAGGACAGAGAACAAAGGATTAAAAAATGGATACAAGATAATGAAACAATATTGTTTTAGAAAACATGATTACATGCCGTGTATAAACTCTACACGGTGTTTACTTAACTCTATTTCCCTGCCCGAGTCTCCTTTCACGGATAACCCACATGGTATTCTTAAACTAATTCTACACGTTGTGTTCCCTATGGACACAATATGTAATAGAGAAGTTTTCAATGAATAGTGTTGTTAGGGCCGGTTACACAGCTGAAACTACACGGCATGTTCCGAACAAACACGGCGTGTACATGAATATTTTTTCCGACCCGTGTTGTTGGTGACACGGCTGGGTACCTAGAACAAGGCTACATGGAGTGTTCATAAAAAACACGGTGTGTATTACATGATCTTCCTCGACCCATGTTGTTAGTGACACTACCTGTTACATGGCTCACTACTACATGACGTGTACCTACCGTACACGGCGTGTCCCTGGAGATTTTTCACAACCCGTGTTTCTGCTCACACAGCCAGTGACATAGTTTATAAACTACATGGAATGTATATATAATTTACACGCCGTGTATTATGGGCTTTTCTAGGCAGTAGCTGTGAAACTGCACCAAATCTTAGAAAACAATGAAAAACAAGCATGAAGGTGCCAAATTCCAATCCGTGAGGGCCCATACTCCCTGTGAATCAATGTTTGGAATCTCCTACATATCATATATAAGGGAATCAAGTCAATTATCCCCCACTTTCCGATTCATGAGGGTCCATAACACCTCAAGAACCAAAATTTGGCATTCATTTAAGAAAGGTACAATAGAAACAACCTTTGTATCAAACTATAGGGATTCTATCAAAGCATCTATCACAACATCATGCATAATCTACACAACATCTATAAAAAACATTAAATTTCTAATGCACCCTAGATGGCATGGAAAGAATGCATGGCATAAGAAATCTAAAAATTTCATATATGATTCCAGAGATGGAATACCCTCATCTCATTGGGTTGAAATAGAAATAGAACAAAAATATCAACAACAATAACAACACAAAGTATGTGAATCATTCTAGGTGAAATCAGATCAGTTATAACATAGAAAAGTCATAAAACTGTAATAAGAGAGTTAGATTTGGTATTCCCTATACACGGGTTAACTACTCCTAAGCATATCTTAATTCCAAGTGCCGCATCCGTCCAATCCTTGGATAAATGCTCCAAACATTATATAAAAAGGAACGAAACCCTTTGTTACCACCTTGTAATGTCCCGGTTCTGGAAGTCACCTAGAGGCACCTCGTACCCGGTTGGTCACATGGCCTTAAGCGCATTTCCCCAAACACTAGAGGCTGGAGACTAGCAGCGAGGGCCTTGGTTGTGATTGTGGGGAAATTATGCCCTCATTGGAAGAGTATACACTTGACGAAAAACAAATAGACAACAGATGAAACTGTAACCATCCATACAAGAGTAAATGATAAATAGCGGAAAACTTACAATAAACAAATGGATCACACACACACACACAGATATATATATATATATAATGATGCATGATACATATGTTTAGGAATGTAGCCAACCAAGTAACGATGATGAATACAATACTAAGCCAAAGTGAAAAGGAAAACAGCTAAACTCCTCGGCATCGCAAGACATAGCTTGGTCCCATGATCTCCAACTCCACAGCAAGCCACGTACCTAATTAAGAAGGGCGCTTACACTTATCTATACCAGCAACAATATAGTTAGTTTGGTCCCAAAATCATGGCCGAAATAGGGTGTGAGACAAGGTCCCAATAGGAAACCACTCAAAGATCTATGCCTAACAGTCAGTGAATACATGGCAAGTAAAAGTACAGGAAGTAGTAAATAGGAAAGCACACAACAACTACAATCCACAGTGTCTAGCATATAAAGTACACAAGTAACATCCAAACAACAAGTAGAACAACCGGTAACCCCCTGGGTAGTTCTCACAACATAACCCTTATGGTTCAACCTACAAGAACTAGAAACCCTCTTAGAGGCACACACAGTCTCACCCCTCTGGTCCTGCTGAAGAATAGACTCTCTAAGGAAGCACTCATCATCAATTCCACCAATAGTCATATATCGTACTAAGGGCTCTTTGGGGAAGCACTCAACATCTCATTCCCCATGTGGCCCACTTCATGGAACTAAAGACACTATGAGGAATCATTCATCGTCAATTCCCCCTTTGGTCTCGCATCGAATTAATAAGAAACTCTAGAGAAGCCCTTACGTCCATTCTCCCTATGGTCCACTACACTAGGTTCTCACAACCCTGTGTAAAAAAAACATGCATAATGCACATATCGCCCCAGGTAAACCTCATGAACTACTTGGCTATCATTCTAAGGCAAAAGTGCATAAAAATACAATAGTTCCACTATCCTACAACTAGGCATGGAAACTGGAAAAACGCCTAACAGGAAAAACATGCATGGAAAAACATCCAGAGCACCATAAAAATTACCCTATTCATGAGCATTGACCTTTACTCAAGAAATCAAGCCAAGCAGGAAAAAACAGGGGAAAAGAAAATTGGAAACACACAATACCCCGTTTAAGGGAATTGGTGGAATTTCACAAAATATTGAAATAATTCCTGACAAAAGGCACAAACCACCTACCTCGATGTTAGGAGACCGATATATATGAATCATGATGATTGATTCTCCCTAGAACGTCGATGATAAGAGAAAATATCTGAAACGCTCTACCTAATATATCTTGAGAAATAGGGAAAATCATGGATCAATGATAAAGAGGAAGAGAGGGCTTATTGAGGCGATCCCACCGTAATCGACGATGGATGAAACCGAGATCAGATGAAAGCTCAGGGACTCAAAGATGTATTGCGGTCGTACGGGATCTCTCAGCTGGACGAGACCTAGATGAAGTTCATTATTGTGATTTGACGTGACCCAGGTGCGTTTAATGAAAACAAAAATAAATCACATGTCATGTACTTATGGGTTACACGACATGTACTAGTCATTTTTGTACTCCGCTTTAAGTGGCCTCCACATTGCCCCTACACACAGTGTGTGTAGCCCAGAAACGGCCAGTACACGGCCTCCGCAGATTCAAAGTACACGGCGTGTATTTTGAAAATTTCCAAGTTTTCCATTTTTTCTCAAAAATAACCAGAAAAGGAAAGACATACCTGAAACGAAGATCTGGGTACATACACTTATAATATTTATCAGAAATTATTTCACGTCTTGTTTTAAATTGTGACGATATTTAGTTTTTTCTTCTTCAGAACTACTGTTTCACAATTATTCATCATTTAATATTTCAATAAAATTATTTTCAACACCATACCCAACTAAGTTTCCATATTCAACATCACTTCCTTGCACTACATCATCTTTAGAGAAAAAATTCTTCTTTTGGATTTGAAAAACATTCCTTCTTTCCACATGGATTTAAATATATCATTGTCTCCTTATTTCTTCCATAATCATTTTGGATTATTTTATTCATTATCACTATCCCCTTCTTTTTAGAATTATCACAATTATCTATAATGTTTTGAAAAAATCCACATTCAAAAAATTTCAAGGGAATTTTCCTTCTCTATTTCCCTATACCTCATTTCATATTATTAGAAAACATGTATAAAATATCAACGAGATTTTTACATAACCAATTTTCAAAGTTAGAATCATTAGATTCATCTTCAATAAAAATATTCTTTGAATTTATATTATTAGCATCCGTTGATGAAATTTCATGGTAAAATTTTGTTTTTCATTTCACATATCCCCCATTTCTATTTTCATATGTGATTAGAATACTATTCAAATCATTAGGAGATAATGTTTTAAGATCTATTTCATCCAATGAAGAAACTATTACAACAATAATTTTATGATGTTTCCTCAATATCTTTTCAACAAATATAGAATCATATAAAATTTCACCAAGAAATATGATAGTACTCACAAGGTCATTTACCATGGTAAAGATATCCCTAATTATTTCATACTCAACCATCTTCAATTATTCATACATAATTCTTCAAGTTTGAAATTTTTCCTCCTTCACTTTTGTATTGCCTTCCCATATGTTTTTCATTTTATCCCTCATTTCATTGGTTGTGTCAACAGATTTCACTATTAGGAATCCACTTTCAAAAATTGATGATAATATATCATTTTGTCTCTTCCATCATTATCGATATTAATCATTTCAACAATTTTTAGGGGATTTTTATAATCAATAGTAGGAAAACAATATGTTTAAGCTTAAATAAAATCATATCTTATATATATTTTTTAATCTTCTATCTTTCAATATATGATAATCCCTTCCATCAAAAACTGGAATACATTTACTATTCAAAAAATTTAAATTCACCATCAGAAATGAAAAATCAATGGGAAATTGTGCTCTAATACCACATGAAAAATACCATTTAGGATAATTGTATCATTGAGAGGGGGATCAGGTAAATAAAATATACTTTTTAATTTTTTGTTTCCTTCAATATTAAACAATCATCACTTTATGTGAAATATTTATATCCCTAATAAAAAAACAAAGACACATCCACATGAAGACAAGTATTTAAAATGTTAACTATTAAATAAGAATATATATGTCTTTGTTATGGTATGGAATGATCAAATATCACACAATCCATTAGAAAAAAATCCATGGATTACAATGAGTAATATATTCCCTTTCACTCATGTATCACTATGTAACAAATTCCAATAGAGTGTGTGCACCCTATTAGTAAAAATATTGTATTAAAAAGTTGGTTCAACAAATAATGTTACATATTTTTATTTTTATTTTCACACATTAATTAAATTAAAATTACTTCTTCAATTTATTACACAGAAGATTGTAAGAACATCTTAGACTTTGTTTTAGAAAACTAAGTCCTATTTTTCCAGCCTGTTTTTCCAACCTGATTCCTCCGAGTATGATTCCACCTAAGATTATTATTCATGATATGATTACATGTTTCCAATTCTTATTGATATGATTATTCCTGGTACTATTTCTCAATATGTTATGATATAAATCATGCTATGTAGGATTGAGACAATAATTAATTTTTTTCCTCTGTCTGAAAATTCATCTATGGAAATCCATGATCTAATTAATACATCCCTATTCAGTGATCACCCAAATAAAATTGAAATATAGAATATGATAATAAGATAATTATTAAAATTACTTAATATGATGATCATCTAAATAAAACATTCTGATCTTTCCTCTTATATTCCACTTTAATCTATCAAAAAATTTCAACAGAAGTGAATACGAAAAATCATTCTCTCTAATAAAAAAACATAAAGCTTCAAAATATTCTGTAATGAACAGTACTTCGGTCATAAAAGTGAAAAGTACATGACTCCTTTTATAGGTGAACCATGAATTTTTTGAAAAAAATCCAAAAAAAATTCAATCTCAATCAATTCAACTATATTTTTTATTTCCCATAAAATCTCATGTGAATTTTATCATAGTCAACTCATTCTAGGATTCTTTATTCTTATACAATATTCATAAAAAATCGTCTCTTATCCATATCAATAAAATTTACTTATATCAAAACTCTGTATTAATTTAATGTAATTGAATAATGAAATAGATAAAACTCTTATTTTTTGAACATGACGATCTATATCAATTGAATACAATTATTCTTTTATAATTTCAAGCTCCCCATTAACATAACATTTAACAAAATCCTTTATGTCTACTCTTAAACCAATTCTCATTGTTTCACCTTTTCTTTTGACTCACTTGAAAAATATTTCCAAAACAAAACAAAGTAATTCAAATTTTGATCCATTTATTAAATACATTTGAACGAATATCATAATTCATCTATCTCTTCCTTCATAAAATCATTCGACAATCTAAAATGGATGACTACTTTGTTGACCAATATTGGTCATTAAGATTTTCATCAGCTTCTGATCAATACATTTTTCTTCTATCTCCATTGAAAAAAAATTCCAGTAAATATAATGAAATGTTTAATATGATAGACCGATGTAAATAAATTTCATTTTCAGGAACCATAGTTATGTTCAACCCATCATGATTATGATATTCTAGATAACAATATTTCTGAGTATGATTGGTGAGGATACAATCATCCTCGGTACAATAGGCATGGATATGATCATCTTAATAATGATCATCCTCAATATGATCATTAGTATCCTTCTTATTATTGTTCACTCAGATATGATTTATCATGGTACGATTCCTTTTCTATTGACATTTTAACACCCCAATATTTCATTGTATGTTATCCCATTCAAGTAATTCAATAGATTGTCCTACATGCGACACCGACTTCGCGAACACCAGAACTTACCAAACTAGATGTTCAAAAAACAATTATGAATAGTATTAAATATATTTTTAATCATATATACTACATATAATTTTAAAATCCATATTATGTGTTTCATAGACATAATATCAGAACAAATTTATTTTTTTCAAATAAATGAAGTATTTTTCAAAAAATGCAATTTTACCACTTTTTAATGGAGAACCCTATTAAAAACAATATCTGAGACTTTTATATATTAAATTTAATAAAACTAAATTCTACTTTAGAATTAGGACATAAAAATTTGGTTTGGAAATTTTTTTGGTACTTTTCTGATGAATTTCATATTTTTATGAATACGAAAAAATACTATGTTTTTATTGAAAACAACATTTTTAATCGAAATATTTTATAGTGTTAAATTATTAATTTTAATTGTTTTTATGTATAATTAGATTATATATTTATCATTTAATAAAAATTTTATCATTATAAGTAATTTCCAATTTAAATTTGACATAAACACATGTTAATCATTTGATAGTTTTTACTTTCTTAATACCCGTTTTTTGGCTTTGACAACCGGAATTAATTTTAAATTAATTAATGAAACATCTATGTGTTGAATTTTTTAAATATAATTTAGTTTCTAATTAGAAATATCAGAAATATATTAGGGTGAATTTTTGTAATTTTTCTGAAAACATTCAATTTTTGATGAATAGTGAAAAACACATAGTTATTGTTTAAAACTGACTTTTTATTTAAATAATTAATATTTTATTTAAATTTATTTTAAGTATAAATATATATATATTACCTATATAAGTTCAATTTAATTCATTGGAATGATTTTATAATAAAATTAGATGTATAAATTTTTATTGAACTTTTTACCATATTTTACCCACCTTCTAGGAGCATTTGCAAATTCGCATAAAACATAATTTTGCAGCTTCTGTCAGTTGAATTTCAAAAATATAAAAGACATGGATGATATCAATAAGTAAAATTTGGTTCAATAAGATGAAAATATTTTTCATTGAATAGTAACTTTTGACTTTATTTACCACCATTAAAAGTAAATATGGAAATTAAGGGTAAAAATGATGTTATAATTATCATACCACATGTCCTAATTCTACTGGATAAGTGTAATTCGACCAAAAAAATATTTGGAATAAAATATTATTCTCTTTGGTCCACTTGGATTAGATTAAGACATTTATTATTATTTCATTTAAAGAATAGTTAAAAGTGTTAAATTCAAAGTATAATAACTAAACAAATTTTAATATAAAGTTAAAAACAATATAAATTTTAATATAAATATTAATTATAAATTTAAAATTATTTCCTACATAATGGTATTTTATTTATAATTATTAGACATTAAATAATTTAATTTTTGTATGACACAATGATGATGCAGTAATTACCTTATTAATAAAATATTAAAATAATTGATAGTATAAATATCTAAATAAATGTAAATTGATACTTATAATGAATTACACTTATTTTATCGGTTAATATGACATGATGGGTTCAATAGATAATTTTTTTTAAGTGATATGTTTGTTATGACATTCACAAAAAAATTACCAAATAGTGTCAAAATTGACATATATTAATTTCTAAAATGAATACTATATTATTGGTTGATATAATATTCATAAAATTCTATTGTTTGGCCAACGGGCTTAAATAATATTTTATATATCATTAATGAACCACTTGGGGTTCTCTTGAATGTTTAGAGTATGTTTATTAACCATATTGTGTAATAATACAAGAAGACACTGTAAAAGTTAAATTATTTAACTAAGAGTTAAATCTAAGAGATAAGGTTAAAATGGTAACCTAAACTATTCTAAAATATATGAATTGAGAAGTTTTCGACCCATTCCAAACTTATTCTAGAAATAAATTATTTTGGATCCATTATAAATCAAAAATAATTTTATTATAAAATAATATTTCAAGCTTTTCCTAAAGTGTCCATCACCTCTCTTATAAAAGGGTACTTCCCATTCTCTCAAAATCACACCTCCAACGCCATTTGGATCAGCCAAAACCTACCCAAATCTCCTACAAAATTTTCTCCCTTTGACCTAGAATCCTTACATTGATCATAAATCCAACCTATGGAGCCCTTTTGATCAACTGCAAATGAAACACCTAAAGAAGAAGTAATAATTTCATCACCCACTTTCAAGTTATTTTCTTCTAAGAATTCCTCTTTACTTGTATTTTCCATACAAAAACAATAACTCCAAAACCATATACATACTGTGATGTTATTATAAATATAGTAAAACTATATTATTTATTCTATCCATCTTATAAATGAAAAGCTAGTAAACGTGTGTACGTACAGCTTACCGTCTCCACGTCGTGGTGTAGTTTGTTATTGAAACACATCATTATTTGGATGGGTATAATAATGAGTATCACTGATATAAATAATAAATATAACATTTTAACGATTCTTTATATATGATATAACATCAAATTACAAATAATTTCACCATCAATATAATGATATTGTGGCTCGTGCATACATACAGATTATTGTCTCCACGACGCGATGAGATTCACTTCCACGTTCACCATTCAATGATTATTATAAAAATATATATTATTAAAACATATATAATATATGAAAAAATAATTCTACTTTAGATATATATGAGTGTGTGTTTGTGTGTGTGTATTAACATATGTATATCTTATTCACTTATTTTCGTTCAATACCATATGAAAACGGAAACAACATTTATGCGTATGTACGACCTACCGTCTCCATAAACAATGCCTTCCATTTAATATATATATCTATTATAAATACTTATATTCTAAATATATATGATATATAAATCAATTATTAGATTCTTATAGTATGTAAATCATTATCTAATTGATACGATCAAAAATAACAAGTTAAAACATGTTTGATAAAGAAAGCGATTATTAACCGAAATGTTAATTTATCATGGAAATAATTTTAAAATGGGTAATATAAAGTCATAAATGAATAATGTATGATATAATAAATATGAATATGGTTCTGGTATAATTTAATAATATACTATGGTCATTATATAGGAGGATAAACAATCCCTCGACCAAAGGAAAGTGCAAGGTAAGGGTTAATTTCTCAATCTAATTATTATCCGAGATTGTTTATGTGTAAGTTTTTACTGGGACATATTTATTATCCATGTCCATGTTTCATAAAAGAGTTTTCAAAAGTATTATTTTTAAGGGATAATTTGACTAAAAAATCATTTTAAATGGTTTAAAGATTTATTCTTCTAAAAATTTCTCATTAATGTATATGTTTTCAAAATGATTTTAAGGATTTATTTACATGGACATGAATGTTTTAAAATATTAATTCCTTTCAAAAGTGTCAAAGTGGTATGCGAATGTTTGATTCAAAAAAATCTTTTAAATGAATTTGTTTATAAATTGTGTGACATTTAAAATGATTTCATGAAAAATGGATATTTCTCACAAAGAGTTTTACAGATCATTTCCAACTATGTCAACATCCTTTATTGAATATTATTCTTGACCAAGGTTGATTAATTATGCTAAAAATCTTCCATATTGTATTGAAAGTTTTTTGATATGTTTTACAGTGGATGTGTTATATTTATACAATTCATGGTTTTTGGATGAAGTATTGACATTTCATATGCTAGTTTTAATACGAATGTTTTTGTTATGTTTAAACCATTTCTTAAGTGGAATTCATTGGACTTCGTATGTGATGGGTGGATCCCACTATAGCTCCTCAAGTCATTGGTTAGTCTCATGAGGCAAAATAGTGACATGGCACAAGGACTTGACAAAATATTATTTGTAGTGTTGGCACAAGGCCTTGACTATGTTGTTATAATGTCTGGAATTATGCATTCCATCATTTTGAAATTAGCTATTGACATTACATTTGATTATTCAACTAGTAGAATATCCATGTGAATAAGTAAATGGAATTATTTGATTTATAGTTTCTATATTATGCTGAAGTTTATGTTTAAAAGTATTTTTTTAGTTTTAAACATTTTTGCTTAAATGTTTGTGCTAATTTATGAATGTTTCGGCTATATTGTTTTCCGTACTGAGCGTTTGAGCTCACCCATTTATTATGTTTTATTTTCCCAAGATTCCAAGAATTGTTTTATGATTGATAAGAAGGGTAAATTTAGGGGATTAATAGAGTCATAAAAGGATCATTTATGTTATGTTTTTTTTAATGTATAATGTAATATTCATTTACGTAATCTATTTTCACGGACAGTTTATTTAATCGGTCTTTCAAGACTTGATTTCTTGTAATCATTCCAATTTATTAAAATAATGAATTGAATCTAGTCTTCTAGGGTCAGGGAATTACATGAATAATCTCTTTCTTATCTACCAACTATATATGATAAACTTGGGTATGATTTGAAACAGACATTTTCCTTTATTTCTAGGTCCGATGAATCAAAAAACAATTGGCTGCATCTCTTTCACTCCCTCTTTCTTTCTTCAATATTACAACATTTTTTCACAACATACTTATTATTTTTGAGAATTTTTAATCAGACAAGAGTTTTAATAATTAATTATCATAGGCATGAAGACTTTTATTCTTCATCATGACAGACACTTCATTCATACTGGATTTGGAATGTATCTAATGTCCATTTTCTTCAAGCATGATACATTCTAAATTAAACAATTTCATTTTTGATTCATTGAAAATAAATCAATTCCTTAATATAATATTCTCCAATTCTGAACCCAATCTATGTTGGATTCTATTGAAAACAACAATCAATACGATTTTCTCTAAATATAATGTTAGGTTATTTTTCATTCTATAAACATTCATTGCCAACAAAATATAACACTTAAAAACAAATACCTTCCTCATCATTTTGGTCCTTAAATAATACCTATGAGAGAGTGATATGAACATAATTTACCATATATAAGGACTACATGTGACTTTATTCCATATTTTATTGGATAATTAATGAAACGTGGGACTCAAGTCATAATCCCAATTGCTATGTAATTTATAAATATGTCCCCTATCCAATGGTATGGTTTCAAAATGTGTTGGGATATTTCCTCTTGATAAATATGTATGGATTTATTCAATCATCATAAGATACATATTGATTCTTTGATAATCCATTTTCGTCCTAGCCACATATCTTAATTGCACTTAACTATGTAGTTTAATGGGAACATGATTAGTGTTGGGATTCTATCTCTAATTGAAATTTTAATTCCCATGAATTATTATTGTTTTTCACTCTCAATAAGTTCTATCAACTTTCTAGTAATCCATTGTTTCTAATTCCAAGCATGTCTCATGTGATCTTAGAGGGCTTTCCATGTCATCTTGAGAAGTGATGTTTCTTTCCTTTTATACTACTTATAGGTAAACATGCCCATTTGTTTGATGTTATATTGGTTTAAATTTTGTAAAATTGAAAAAAAATAAACCCCTCTATTTATTTTTTACTAAGCGACCACATTTTATATCACCTAACCATGAAAATATGTTCAATACACATTGTGGTTGACTTTAGGATGCTTAAACCCTTCTTGAATATTATAATCTATATAAAACAACTTTATATGTATCATATATAAGTCAATACCTACCAATTACATGAATTAAAACAGTTTTCCTTAAACCATATTCACCTCATGTACACTTAGTCTTTTTTTATTCACTTTATCATATGTGTAATAAGGAATTTATTATATAAAGGGATCCTTATAGGATTTACTAGTGAATAACATAATCCTTATGTTCTTGTAACTTGGGGATGTTCTATTCCCAAAATAAAGTCCCCCTTAAATCTAAGATATATTTTCTTCACTGTGGGTGATATGGGATTCTGTGAGTATTAATGGTTGACATGTACCCACTAGAATCCACCCCCTCCATTGACTTGGTTATTTTGGGGTTACAATTTTCATATCCCATAAGCCAACTATTAAAGAAAATTAAAACATAATTTATGATACAAATCTATGAATTATACTCATTATAAAATTATTATTATTAAATTATTATCTTAAACTCTTTCATGTTAGGGTATTCATCCTATTGGAAGACGCAAATACCCTTTTTTGTCATTACTTTTATAAATTCCATTTTTTCAACCAACATGCTTGAACAATACATAGAGAGGGACATTATGTGGGACCCACTACCTATATGGGATCTTTATCCAAGAATAGATATGTGGTTGCGATTCATGTGTATGTGATATGTTTGATTGTTTCATCCCGTAATATAATATAATATGGAAAATCATTTTCCCTATATATGAGATCAATCCAAATAGAGAAACACTTATCCAACTTTGATTTCAATCCTCACTGGGGTAACATTAAAAAATATTCCTTC
This sequence comes from Viscum album, assembly GCA_963277665.1. Taxonomy (NCBI): domain Eukaryota; kingdom Viridiplantae; phylum Streptophyta; class Magnoliopsida; order Santalales; family Viscaceae; genus Viscum; species Viscum album. Next base: position 1,381,652,227 of record OY728152.1, read on the forward strand.
TCTTTATATGAACAAGATCTATGAAGGTTTTATATAAAATAACTGCATTTATTCTTGATTCATAAACCTTTAAGTAACATAACAGTTCACTGATCCTATAATACTTGCTTTGTATATAATATTGAAGACATAAATACCCCTTTCAATGTTAATGATCCTTATTATTGTAGGGAACCAGTATTTTTATGAACTACATATATCTTGATTCTTGACTTACCTATAAATGTACGGACACCTACTTATATTTTTCTCGGCCGAGACACATGTTTTTTACCATCACAACCTTCTTTGATGCTTGAATCATATTGAAAACCATCAACTATTTTCTCACTAAACAAATGTAATGATTCCCCCATAAGTGAAATACACTCCCAATTTTAGATCCATTTATATTAAGAGTATCATCGATAGTTATATATCATTCACTCAATTTATAGGGGGTTACATTTATTTTGAGGGGAACCTAAACATCTCCCCTATATAGGAGTCATATCAATGTACTGCGGTCATTAGATTCTGTAAAACTTCATTTGGATATATTCTTATCAATATAGGATACATAGTTATTTTTGGACTACATTTCACTAATCCCATCCATGAATATACAGGAATGGAGAAATTCCCCCTCCATCCTTAATGTTCGAACCAGTGTAGAAGTACTTCACGTGACCAATGTCTCTTCATTAATGGCTTTATTATCGCTTCCAAAATGTGAGGAAGATATGGGTTAAGGAAGCCTAAAAAATATTTATTATTGCATATAAAAAATTTTCTCTCTACACATATGAGATTAATCCATTTGGGTCACCATATGAGAACTAAGGGTGGATTGATTCCTATAGTCAAAAGAAACTTAGGGGTCCCGATACCATTAATATTGGGATAAGATGAAAGATTAAACATAAAAATGACCTATCTTCTTATATGTATGAGTTAGATCTATGTAGATCAGGGGGGATTCATTGAATGATTTATTATTAACTAGATTCAAACCCTCACATGAAAAATTGGGAACCACAAAGAAGCCCAGCTAGGGAATTTTCTATTCTCTTAAGCATAGGTATATCATGAAAGACCAATAATTTATTATGGATCATCATGTTTTATAGTGTTACCTTACATAGTCCGATATCAGATCTATGTATGGATTGTTTGTTGAAGAACAAGGTCTACACAAAAGGGCCACAAATATATGTCAACCGATCAGTATGTATATTCAGTGATTACAATTCCTCCTGCATCTAAATTCCTCAACTACTTTTTGGTGACCTGAAGAAAATGTTGCATAAATTTGATGTTCCTTCACATAATTATGATCTTGGATTTTTGAAATTAAACTACACAATAATAATTTCTAGTTACATGACAATAAACAGAAAAATAAACATTTTCCTAATCACATGACATTAAAATACACAACAATTAAATCCAGGTTGTAGGATATTAAACAAATTTATAGATTCATCATCACTAAAAACTGTTATAAATTACCAACCATCATCCACAATAAAATCTTATCAAAGTACTACAAGATCCAAACCCTATTAAACCAATTATTGGGGTGATTCACTCATCTTTATGCTCAACTAAATCAGTATAATCACTCTTTGTGTATTGGGATCTCATTTTTTTAAAAACCTTCAATAACCCTTGTAATATTAAAATGTCCTTTCTTTTGACCTAATAATTGTTATATCTACTAAACTGATCCTTACCCATGAACCATATGTGTCTTTGGATTTAGTGAATTTTGTGACCAAAGCTTAACATACATGGATATTAAATCAGTTTAGATGAATATTTATCATATTTCAAAACAAGCATCATGTTTTTTTTACCATTTTATTCTATATAAATAAAATATTTTCAATCATTTTTGTTTTTTTGGACACTCTATTTTTAATATAATTTTCATGTATGGTTTTATACAATATTTGTCCAATGGTTCATGTTCCTTTTATACTAGTCTAATGATATTTGAAAGATAGATTATACTAATTTGGTAATTAACTCAGTATATTACTCCATATTACACTAACATGAATAATTCATATACAACTACTATCTGGTGAAGTCTTTGGTTTCAAGAGAAATATATTCCCACATTAATATCTCCCTGATTTACACTTCAATCATGTGGAATATAATTCATTCAACCATTTATTTTGATACATATATATTTTATCACTAAAAAAAGACCTGAAAAAACTAGGTTAAAGTTAATTTTTCTTTTGATATTCTCATTAATTCTTACAATATTTCTAGACCACGTTTATATTTTTGGGATTCCAAATTATAAAAAACAATTATTTATACATCATGGTAAGTAATGTTGTTATATCGAAAATTACACATCTATTAAAATATTTTTCCGAACCATTATCCAAGGTTTTAAATTCATTATAGAATAATTAAACTAATGCTCTTATATTTTACAAAATGAGTTCATGGAATATAATTGATTATTTTGGAAAAAATATTTCATACATATAATTTCTTCTATATATTTCAAAAAATATTTTCAATAATGATCACCAAAGTTTATCATTCTGAGTTGAAAGAATTCAATGTGAATATTCCTTTGTCTCATTCCCATATTACTAAATGAAAATTTTATAAATCAAGTTCCCATTAATATAAATTATTTATTATTCATTTAAAAAATATCACATTTTCCCCGATCAAAATTTAATATCTTAGAATGATTATTCCATGATGAAATATAAAAAAGTAACGTATTTCCTTTGTAATGATATTTTAATATGACTCTCCTAGATTTTCACCATTATTGTTAATAAATTAATGTTCTTTTGGTTAATATAATCCTATTTATTATAATATATTACAATTGTTCTATGAATTCCAAAATATAAAAAATAATAATGTCAACAACAATAATATGTCATTAAATTTGGTTAAAAACATAAAATAATATCATATGATAATAATTACATTCAAATTGGAATATAAAATTAGACAATAAAGGAATATATTTTTACTTTTTAACTTATAAAATATAGTTTATTATTTGTATATGAGAATATCAAAATTATGAACAGTTTTTTATAAACAATTATATTATACGTGATATTGAATCCTTTATTTTACATGAAAGAACTAAAATGTGATAACTATATAGATATGTACATTTTATATGAATAATCCAATTTTATCTTTTCATGTTTATTTTTTTAAGGAATTCCCTTATCAAAATTTAGGTTTAAATAAAAAATCCAACCATTACCTAAAATTAAATTCCAATTTTATTATATGATGAAGTATAATTTTTAAGAGGACACAATAATTTTAGATATATTATAAATCCATTTTTTTTAACCAACACTCAAATAATATTTATGTAACATGTGAAGCATATATCCCATTTATTATTTAGTTCATTATTCATGTTATATATAAATTATATATTAATTTTCATTAACTCAAAAGATGGTAATGGGATTTACTTTAGGGACAGGTATTGAATTATTCATAATCATAACCCATATTCAAATTTATCTATATCTTTTGACATATGTATTTGAATTAATTAAAATTGTTAAGGTAACAATATCTTCATTATTCAATTTCAAGAAATTATTAACACATATAAATGAGAATGTGGTTTAAAATTTTCCATCAATATGTTTCCATTATAGAAATTGAATGGATCAAGTGATTGCTGGATTTTGAATAATAATTACATAATAACTCATCTTGATGTTAAGGTTGAAAAGTAATGGAAAATATTATCTTATATGTTGATTACTTTTTATAATAACAAATTAAATTTTCAAGAGAATCAATAAAATTCAAAATGGTTGCATAATTAAATAATTTCATATTGTTAGGAAACCAACAATGACTGGTCTTTTTCCTTTGATGGAATATTTTAATATGGGTTATCTTTTTTTCTTAAGCTTCTATAGACAAAACTTATTATTGAATTTTTTCATCAACATTAATATGAAATTCATGCAGTTTCAAATGAAATTTACATTGATACTAAATATATGTATTGCTAACCATGTATGAGAAGGTATATCACTTATTATTTGTGTGTGTCCTTCAATTTTAAAAAAATTAAGAATGTTTCATATGTAATTAAAGGATGAAAAAATATCACTATATGTGGGTTGTGATATCCTTATATTTAAATATTAGAATAACTTTTACTCACTATAAGATGAATAATATTTGGCCAATTATTGATATGATGAAAAAAATAACATTTTATTTTGAACATGGTTAATATGAAACTGAATTTCCAATTAAATTTATACATGTGTGAGCCATTTAAATTTTATAGTGTTACATAAGGGAAAATTTTTAATAGAGATCCCCACATTACTTCTTAATTTTAGAAATCCATTCATTATTTTCTATCATTGAAGGTGAATCTTAGCATGACATATAGCCCTCAAATTTATGGTCTAATAGAGATGGAGAATTATATCTTGGATGTTATGCCTCATTATAATATTATATACTTTAGGATATCGTAAAATTGGTTGAGTTTTTTATATAAAACCTGTTACTATCATCAATAAGATAGATCACAAAATTTAATTATATTATTGACCTCTCTAGTCTCAGCATTTTATGGATGAGATGGGATAATCATACCTAATGTTACTAATTATAGTTTTTAACAATCCAATGAAAATTTTTCATAATAAAAATTGATAGTTGATAGCTCATAATATCCAAGAAAAAATTATTAACCACTATGAAATTCCATTTCAGTTTATAGTTACTGATCAAATTTTCATGAAAGTATCTCATTTACTCTGTTAATTATGACCAGGGATGCAAGGGAGTATATCTATGAGGTATGTTATATGATTATATATTTTTAAAATAAATGGGACAATTTCATAAAATTTATCACTACTATAATGTATATCGTATATCCATAATATATTTCAAGGGTCATGGTTAATGAAATATCATCATAATAATAATCATGTGTTGAATCAAGAATATATTGAATTGGTTTCTGGATATTTATTTCCTACGAAACAAATTATTATTCACAACAAAAAAATGATTTGACATATTGTTTGACTCAATTTCAATAAGTATTATTAATGAACAATAATTATTCTCATGAAGCATGGGAACAAGAATAAAAAATATTGTATTAATTTACTTAATTCTTTTAAGGTGGGGGATATTAATGTTAGTGATTGAAATTACAATAATGTGAAACATTATTGGGCCTATAGATGGGAAAAACATATTTAATTTTAGATTTAACAAATATCATAAATTGCCTATTTGTATTTTCCTTCAATCGCATGTCTATGATTATGTTCATATTTAAATTGATTTCGTGATTAATATAAATTACATGATGGATGTATATAATTTTTCTTTGGTAAATATATTTCTAATATAATACTTTACATGATCAATGTTTTTGATATAGTATATATAAATTATTTTCATTTAGTCAACAAAACAATGTCGTATGTATATTATATTTATAGTTTTATAGATAAATAATTTATGGTAATGATAAAATATGAATATTGGGAAATGTGTATTATATTTTTTATGATATTTTCAAAAGGGAAATGTGTGATTGGTTTATTCAGTATGATTTAACAACATGAAGTAACCTGTTTGATGATACTTCCAAATTATTTAATGAAATTATTGTATATGAAATTTTCAAATGGATGTGTGATTGATTAATTTGTTGGATATAAATAAATTACATTATTTTGATTGATTTAATCAAATTAATTAAGGTAAAACATCATAGTACTATCATGGATATTTTCATGCGATTCTAGTGAAATATATATTTCTTATGTTGTGATGAATACATTCTTAATCACCCCATAGAAATTTCTATCTATCAAGAATTAAGTAGTTCTGTTTAATATTATTACTAGTCCCATTATAGGATAGATAATTAGTTCTGTATGCCACTTTTTCTTGTGATTAATCCTGCTAGAGTAGGATTACAATCCAACAGGTGACATGTATCATATTGTATATGGATATTTAAAAAATATATTATAAGGATTATAAACACCCATTTCATTGGCCCTATGGTATTTTATGAGGATTCAATGAAAACACCTATATCATAGGTCTTCATTCACATATGATTTTAATTATAAAATTTTGTATGATTGACTCACTTGGATAACTAGTTATCTTTTAAAAGACATAATCATATATCCCATTTTCCTAGTTTTTTTATAAAATTGATGTGGTGTATTCTTATTTTCATATCAAATATGTATTATATGGATAAATTAATATTGGTCATTAATAATGTTCATGGTTGGATCCTAATGCGTATCTTCGCTCATAAACTATATATACAATTCATGTGTTTGTCGAATATCACAATATTCCCCAATTTATATTTTATAAAATAATTTTTTACTATCATTGTAAAACCACATTCAATGAAATAAGACAATGAAAATGGAGATACTCGATGCAATAAAAAGGTAATGCTTTAATAAAGGGGGTGTTTGATAGCATTAGATTGGGTTCATATATCTTTAAATTTTTTAATGGTGGATCCATTATGTTATCATTTGGTTTTATAATTTTCTTATTCTTATGTATTAAACCACAAAAAATCCCCATCCTTATTTTTCAACATTTTTTTGTAATTTTTATTTTATATTTTTTGTAAATATTTACTGTAACAACATGATATTTTAAAAAGGAAATAATATGGTTGCTAGTATATAATATGAGAAATAATTATATTAAATGAACAATGAAATATTTTTATTTTAATGTGATCGTTAAAAACGAAACCGTAATTTAACACACACAGATATAGAAAAATTATTTATGAAATAATTATTTAGGTCATAATCAATAAAATTTCATTAGTAAATGAATAGAAAATAATAAAATATTTTTAATAAATTCATTTCAAAATTAAAAAATACATTTTCTTAAAAAAAGATATTTATTTATTTTTATAAATTCATATTATAATTATGTTCTTGTTGTTTTAGAAAACATATTTCCTAAATTTATCTTCAACTTTTTAAATAATAATATCCAAAATTAATCAATACAAAATGTTGGTATGTTTTTAAAAAAATCATTTGTTGAAAAGTATAAAATACAATTTTTTATATAATACAGTATCTTTTGTGCTATCATGAAGACTAAATTATGACAGAAAATTTGTTAAATTCCTGAAATTAGTAATATGTTATATTATATTATTAATATTTCATAAAAATAATTCATAACATCTAAAATATAATTTATTTCATCATAAACATGGAAAAAAATTTCAGTGTCAACACAGTAGTTGCACTATATTGGAAATGGTAAAATTAGTGAATTATAGATAATAATTGAGTTTAAAGACTTTACATAACATTAGTATGATATATTATATATTTATGTTTTTTATATTTTTTATATTTTACAGTTATATAAAATGAATCATATCCAAATGCTTCTACCAATCTTGCGTAAGGAAACAAAAGTAAAATAAAGAAAATAATGAAGTCATATTGACATGGATATAATTAAATATAAATTTTAAATGAATATAGAGTATTATATTAAAAATAAGAAATTTATTTTCATGATAGTGATAAATTTTAAATTTTTTATACTAACTAATTACATTTAATGCTTATGAAACATTGAAGTAGTTCTTGTTATAGTAGATGAAAATTTATTAAAATGATTTTAATTAAAATTATAAGAACAATTAAATGGACCAAAAGTTTTCATAAATATATATATATTTCTATGTTTTGAACACAATTATCCATGGGTATAATTTAAGACCTTTTTAAATCCGCTTTTTTTAATTTAGTCCCTTCTAATATATTATTTAAAAGAAAGTCAAATAGTTTATGCTATTCTTATATAATAAGTATAATATTTAATATATATTTTTCTAGAAGTTATTTTTGACTATTAAGAAAATATGGAAATATAAATGAATAATATTCTTCATATAAATTTATATTTAAGTTTTATAAATGAAATTAATACCATAAATTCTTACACACAATGATGTTGTGAATATTAAATTTATTTATGAAAAAATAACTGATATTAAAAATATTAACATAAATAAAATTTGAGATAATGAATATTATCCATGAATTATATAGATAAATAAAACATTTATATAATATGATTAAATATTTGGTTTTAATTGTACACTATTTTTTGTTTTTAAAGTCACATAAATGAATAGTATTAAATTTGACAATAACAATTTTTCATGAATATAAAATTTTAATAAATTAGTAAAAAATCATTAAAAATTTGAGTGAGTCCAAATAGGATAATATTATGTCTAAAATTTCATCCCACATTATTATTATGAAATTTTATAGTCTTTTTACCTAATATAGTATTAATAAATATTACCATTTTATGAAATTTCATAAATGCCCCTCACCTCAATTATAAAAGGGAACTCCATCCATCAAATCATTTCACTACAATAACCATTATTGAATGACTATCCTCTATAAAATTAATTTTTCCTCATCTTCATCCACATTTTTTTTGTTTTTTCTATCAACAATAGTCTGATTTCAGGTACTTTAAGGAGGCTCTCAATGAGACGACATTCAAGAGGAAAAATCTATCTTATTTCTCTTTTAAATTATTTCTATCTTCTAACATTCCCTCACCACTATAAAAATATTAATTATAAATCTGTTATCATTTATATACTATAATTATATTGTGTTAATGTAATATCTTTCATCCAATATATTCTCTTCTCAATTTATTAATAAAAATGAAAACAACATCTTTGGTATATCGATTCACTGCTTTCATGGACAATAAGTTTATGTTTCCTTTTATATCATTAATGGAATGTTTAAATTCACATATAATTGTTTTAAATTTCCTAAATTAATATTTATTTTATTTTATCAAATTATTTTTTAATATTATGTATAGGATATTAAACCAAATTAAATGGGTTCCTGATGATTGGAAAAAATACAAAAATAAACTAAACTTTTATCATTACTATATTATAAAAAGAATATTCCTCAAGTTAGAATAAGAAATTATTCCTAGGTCCTTTTGGATATATATTGGTACATTAAATTCAAATAATTTCACTTCATGGGTTCTATTCCTATTATAGAAGATCATCCCTAAATATACACAAGTTATCCAACTGTGAAACAACGAAATGAACGCACCTGAAACAATGAAAACAATGAAATATAATTAATAAAATAATGGAATGATGTTGTAAAAATAACATATAATGTATTATAAATATAATTAATGTTTTTTAATAAGTTATTACCATTCATTAAACCATTATATTTTAGTTTTGATCATTTTTTACGTATGTCATATTTTAGGAAAGGCAGATTCCATTAAAATATATTTTAATGTAACCTTTAAAAAATCCAATTGAAGGTTTTGTTAAATTATATAGTGTGTGCAGAATTTCTTAATATCATGTTTTAAAAAAATTTGAAGCATAATTAAATTTTTATGTGATAACATTTGAATAAATGATTTTTACATTGTACATGAACTATTTTTCAAAATGATTGATTTTCAAAATAAAATGTTTTTTTGAATGTCTGTTTTAAGATCGAAGATATTATGTTTTATATTAATGATAAAGTTCATGGGAATTATTTATAATTATGTTTGGTTTATTTATAAACCAATTATGAGAGGTTCTATGATAAACTAGTGATGGGTAGTTATGTTATTAACCCATGACAGGTTGTTCTGTGATAACCTCTAATTACCTTTGGCGCTGAAGATGGATTCTTGGGCGGGAGTAGGAATTTGTCAAATATTCTTCAATAGAAATCTGAATATCTTGCTTTAATAATCATGGTTTTTTTCCAACAATAATGGGAATTCATATTCAACGATTCTCAATACTCATCTTAAATCTTGGATGGATTTGGTATTTCAAATATGAGAAAGTCAGGGGTCTCCTTCATTAAAGCTTTGGTTGGATTTCTATATCCTGTAAAGGTGGAAACATCCATACCAACAAATTTAGAAATATCCCAATTATGGTGTCTTTACCACTTGGGTAGATAATAAATCCCTTAATAATAGGTAAAACCCTTTAATATTTTCTCTCATTGTTCATGAAATTTATTCAAAAGGTGATCAAACCCGGTCATATTCCGATCACAATTACCAGATCTCTCACTTCTGGTCTAATAATGCTTGAAAATCATTCTCATTAAAAGAGTATTTTTTTCACTTGTTCTTTCAAAATCATAAAAATATGAATATATTTCAGAACATTGTCATCTTGTAACTCAAACCAACAATTTTTAGAATCATTGAATGATATTTTAATGTTAAACCCTTCTCGAAAAAGTAATCCAATTCCAAAATATGGATTGGAACCCATGTTATTAACCATGTTTATTAGAATCTAAAAAAATTTATTGACTGGGAATCATTCATTGGTACACCTATCAATATTAATTAACACCTGATTTATGAAGGACGTGGTTTCATTGACCTCATTATTATCGATGGGAATATGATATTTGATCATCATGACTATATCACCTTACTTGCCAATGACAGAGAAGTAGAGGTCAATATTGAATATGGAAGAGTCCCCCAACTCTCTGGTAGCTTCATAATGGTGGGACACTTGGTTGAGAATTACAGAGTAGGGAAAAGGAAAATCAAAATGTATCACAAGCATAAAAAGTGGAGGAGAACCATTCGAAGTCTCAAAAATAAGAGAATTTTTATTGAGAAAGGGGACACTTCTAATCCTTAAAAGGACAATAAACTATCTAGACCTTCCCTTCATTCCATAAAATTTAATAAAACCTCGGCTGTCATTGCAGAGGATGAGGACTCACTCCTTGGTGCTCCTTGCTCGCCCATGTTGACAAACTCTATTTTTCCCTCTGGTAAAGGCACCTTCCTCGGTTGAGATATTTTTGGTTATATCTCATGTAATTTTTTTCATTTATTATAATAAATAAATGGACCATAAGGGATTGATTTGGTTGAGGTTATTTCAAATATTTTTTATGATGTGATCTAGTCATCTCATAGATAATTGGTTTCCCCAAATAAGGATCCTTCCTTGGTAACTAATAGGGTGGGAAACACTATTCCCTCAGCCTTATATGACCCTGCAGTAAGATCAGGGAGACTTGAATTAATGAATTCATTTTATATCATTCCTATGGAATTTTTGACTAAGTTAATTGTCCTTGGATTCGATTTTAGACTCAAAAAATTCCAATTCATCCAAAAATAATGAAATTCTTCAACCACTAAGGGAATATTATATCAACTAAAATTTGATTAAGGGATGTGACATGGCCATCATATTTCAAGCATCTACAACTCCTAAGATGAACACATGTAGACCGCTCAAATCCATCAAAATGAAGGGTGATGATGAAATGATATATAGGAATAACCCCAAATTTCAACTGAAAAGAAGGAATTTTTCTGGTATTTCTTAGGGGTATCCAACATTGATATATCTATATCCCTTAGGTTTCACATTAAAATGATAAGACCATTGTTATTATTTTACCTGAACCTAAAATAATTTACTCCCACATAATTGAAAGTCTTTAGAATTTGAGATTTCAATTATTCAACACTAATAGTTGTTTTTCTGGTGTTATGAACATATGGATGTTAGCTTGTATAACATTTTGTGATCCCTCCATTATTGCTTCAAGTAATTATCATTTCACCATTTCATTCACATTCAATGTAATCTAATAATAATTCTCCTTTATTTTTCCCCAAAATAGATATCATGAACAATGGAGACTCTAGTTGGAGATTATATCTCTTAAAATAATAATTTCACTTACTTGGATATTTATTGCTATCTTTAATTAAATTATAAATCCTAATAATAAATTTGATGATATGTCTAATCAAATTTCTTCTGGAGAGTTTATAGGTCACGACTTGTCCTCAGGGCCCGTGCCGTGACTACCCCAAGCCCGCCTTCCATAGTCCAGGTGCTGGCGACTAGCACCAAAGGCATAATCCCGATAACTGGGAAGGAATTGCCTTATAAAAGTAAAAAAAAACCACAGAGTACAAGTGGAAGTAAAACACTAAGTAAAACTGAATCAAGCTGTGCTCAAAGTAAAGGGGCCGGAAATACATGCCCAATAGTAAAGTACAAGGAAAAAAGATAAAACAGCCGAAAGATGACAAGAAGCTCCTGGATCGTCCACCAAGGATCCTACCTGAAGGGTAGGTACAAATAGCGCAGCTCCTGGATCATCCACCAAAGATCCTACCTGAAGGGTAGGTACAGATAGCCTCTACAATGCTCTCGCCCATCAACCTTATCCGAGTGTCGTCTCGTCGTGAAGTCCACCACCAGATACTGTCTCGTCGTGAGTTCCACCTCCGGGTACCGTCCAATCCTCGAACACTCGGCCTCTGTCTGCACTGCCCGTCGTTTGCAACCAACACAATGAGGTGTGGGCATAGCCCGTGCAGGGGTGAGTATAACGATACTCAGTAGGGACCCCAAGACCCTCAGGGTCCCACTAAATCCAACAAGGATAAACACAAAGAAGATCTCAATAGATAACCTCTACCTAGTTATATGCCCATACATATACCCAAGTTATCATGTAACCCATCTCAATCATGAGGAAACACAAAGATTATGAAATCAATGGATAACCACTACCCAGTTATATGCCCATACATATACCTAAGTTATCAAGTGACCCATCTCAATCATTAGGTAAACAAAAAGGTCATAGAATCAGCTCAAACCAGGATTTTCATTATCGAAACCGTAACTGCTGAAGAGCCCCATCTCTGGAGTGTACATGGGTCCTCTCACGACTCTGAGGTAGTGCTTACTAACCTATGACTGCTGATGTACTCCTCCTGTCGAGTACCGCGGGTCAACCACCCAAACACAGTAGTGATTCCCGCTGGGGTATGACACCCAAACACAGTAGTGCACACCCCCTCTTAGCCTGCAGAGGTACTCTCCGGACGAGTACTGCAGGTATGCACTGTCACACAGTAGTGCTCCGTCCGCCATGGTTCTGCACCCAAACAAAGTAGTGATCCGTCCACTGGGCTAGTCGACTAACTCCAAGTCGATTCGGTCAAGCAGTCGTCAGGTCTCAGCTGGCTACACGGTCTCCGTACTCCCTATGCTCGTCTCCGGGAGGGTCCGCTCCACGAGCTACAGGTCGATACTCCAAGTATCTCGAAGTCCCACGAAGAAGTATCTCAAAGGACCACCTCATCATAGGGGTCTCAACACAACAGACGACACGTCAATCAGACGCTCGGTCTGTGAGTTATTAACCTTTTCCTCCCAGGGGCCCGGTTGGTTTCCTGTGCGAACCAACCCGGATGTATCTCAACTGTACCCCGAACTCTCATATGGTAAACTCATAGGGACTGTTTGTCAACGTGATCACCAACGCCACTGACGGTTCGTCAAACGGACGTCCGGTCTGAAAGTTATCAACTTTTCCGTTCCAGGGGCCCGGTTGGATTTCGGGTACAATCCAACCCGTCCATATTCCAACTGCGTCCAAACCTCATGTGAAGTATACCAAAAGAATCGTCCCAACAAGAGGAATCCAACATATTCGACGACACGTCAATCAGACGTCCGGAGCTCAAGTTATAAGCATTTTCGCTCCGAGGGCCCGGTTGGATTCATGTTCGATATAACCCAGACGTACTTCAAATGACACCGGTTAACCAACCGGTCACACCATTGCAATCCATACGGAATAACACACGAGATAGACTACCCATTGGTCCAAAATGGATAGCCGGTGAAAAAGTTTCATTTCACTGCATCATACGTGAACCGGGCCTCGTGGGGCCCGCACCTCAACCTCGACATAAATATCCAAAATTGGTTTTGAAACATCCGTCTTCATTCCAGGGTCGCAACGTTTCAAATGGTTCATCATTCCGACACCGTATGAGAGAGATATGTCAGATACAAGATCCCGTAATAATAATAATAATATTTTTATCCAGTGTTTCGTGGGCCCGAGCCACGAACCAGAATTTAATATCCATCATTAGACTTGAATCGACAATCTTAAAGATAGAGTCACATCGCCGCTGATAGCGAGTCAATCGAACGTCGCACGCATGAGTTATGGCGGGTCAAAGATTTAATAATAATATTAAATCTATTATGTACGAGCATTTTGGGTACCCGATCCAAAATCTCGAAAATGACATCCAATATTGGAATCATAAATTCCACCTCGAAGTCAGGGTCACACTGCCACTAATGGTTCGTGAAACCGAGGTCGCACGAAGATGATACCGTCAAAATACGATTTTCCCAACGAAAGTAATAATAACATTATTATATTATTATTATATTTAATTTTATTTAATTCTTAACTTAAAACACCCAAAAGCCACACACCACCCAAACTAGCGCCTCCTCTTATTTACGCATGGCCACCACCTTTGGCTGCCCGCCAGCTACACCTCCATATCCTTCCGCACTCCATTCTGACTTCAATTTAACTCGGAAAAAAGATATGAACACATATCCTTGATCCATGGGTCGAGATATTCTCGTCTGTATGTCGCGCTCAGGGAAACATTGAGTTTCCAGTGTCAATAAATATTTGGGCATTGGATAACGCACAAAGAACACGTGAAGAATAAAAAGAAAAAGAAGAATGGTTTATGTGCAGGATGATGATCATGTTCATTTGGTCATCATCATCGTGAATTTAGGATATGAAGAATCAATAAAACGAATTCAAACATATATAAAAACCCCTACAGTTTTCCCCGCAAACATGAATTCCCAACCCGCAAACATATTCTTCGTGGATCAACTTAATATTGATTTGATCCACATTCTTTGTTTTCAAAAGGGAACATCCATGGAAAAAGATATCACTCTCAAAATAATTCCCTTCAACCTCTTAAATAAAAAATAATCATACCAATATTCCCCTACCTTGATAACGAGATGAATTTCGAAGAGCGTCACGGAAAGCGGCGTCGCAGGGTGAAGTTCCGTTGTTCCATAGACATTGTCGCGGGATGACGGCGTCGCTTCATCAAGCGTCGAGGAAAAGGAAGCCGAGGTTTGCACCGGCCTTCTTCGCATTCTTCAACGATTAGGATGGAGTTCTTCGTGGAAGGATGAAACTCTTCAAAAACTAGAACTCTCCCAAAAACTCATCTCCACAAGCTAAAACCCAGATAAAAGAATACACCTTTTATTTTATTACTTAAGCCATCCATTTCAAAAATACAAAATTCGAAACCTAACATACATAATTAAATGATCTTAAGTTGTCATATTAATTAGTGTTTAGGTGGCATGAATTAATGTGGGAGGTGAGGAGTCACTCAATTAAAGTTTAGAGGGGTTAGTGAATTTGAAAAGGTGGGGGCTCATGTGGGTCCCACCTCACCCTTAATCCTATCATGGGATGTTAGAAACCTGTGGGTCCCACTCCTACTCCCACACCTAGGATCTAACACCTAGAGAAGAGAAATTATGTTGAGACACAACTTAATTTTCACTTAAACCGCTTAGTGAAGAAATAAAAATAAAACAATTCTATTTTTATTCCCCATTTTTTTAACACCAACACCCGAGAAAACGCACCTTCCGAAAAGATATTCCTAATCAATTACCAGTGTTGCGGTTTCATCGGTGCCCTAGAATTTCGATTCCGAGCACCGGTTCAAAAGATAGAAAAACAAACATGTACGTTTACTGAACGTACCCGAAAAAAATTTCGTAAAATTATTATTAGTCACCCTCGACCCGCGCCGGTCAAGATCAGGCCCTGCCTAAGTGAAGCATGCCCCAACGAGTCCAACAGTACTCTCAGATTTTCAATCCGAGTTACCATTTTAATGATACTAATTTTACAATAAAATAATTTTCATTTAATTATTTAATTTGCGTCCCAAAACTAACTTTTTTTGGTGGCCCGCACCGGCTAATGTTAGTATCTGCATAAATAAACCATGACCTCATGAGTTCAGCGGTTGTCTCATATTTTTAATCCGAGCTACCGTTTGTGAGTTATAAGAATTTGAAAAATAAAATAATTTATTTAATTATTTTATTTACAGTTAAGTCATTTTTGGGATTTCTCAGAGGAGGCCCACGCCGACTAAACTTAAGTCACACATAGGGTAAACCCGCAATCTTGAGCACAACGGTGCCCTCATATTTCTAATCCGAGTAACTGTTTAAGAGTTATTACACTTTTTTAGTAAAACTGCTTACGCGCGTTAATTTAAGCTTAACAAAACATCAGAAATTGATTCTGGGAACACCGGGACTCGGAATCAGGTGCCGTCTGAAACTGTGTTCTGGTAAAATCCTAAAGAAATTAATAAAAAAAAATTCCTTGAAATTTCCGGGTCTTTACATTATATCTTGTGATGATTGGAATGGATTTATTGAGATAAACTTGTTTGGATCCATGTACACCTGGTATAGGAAACATTTAAATGACATGGTTAATAGTAATCTTTATTAAACAATTTATAATGAGAAAAATCTGGATGTATGGGAATCCATCTCTTTCACTACCATGTCATGGATCAAATATGATCATCATAAAATAATCTTTGATTTTAAGGTTATGTAAATAAATCCCTTCTTCACATTTAGGGTTAACATTACTTGGGTGGCTCAACTGGACTGCAGAAAAAAATTTCAAGATGGATAGACTTATGTTAACTGATTCAATGTTTCTTTTTCATGTATTCTTAAATTAAAATTAGTTAAGGTAAAGATTAAATCATGGATAAAGGATAATTTTATCTCTCCTAATTCTTAAATTTTCTCTAGTGATTCTTCCCAACACCATATTCAAGAACAGATCACCTACAATGATTTTGTTCATGGAATTATTAAAGAAGCTAATGTTTCATGTAATCTCAACAATCTTATTAATCAAGAAGATGCTATGAAGACATAAACATTAAAACCCAAATGGTTGAAATATGGTTTCATAAATTATATGTTATTTAAATACCTTTAAGTGGATGTAAGGGTATCTAGGACATTATCTTTGCTTAAAAATCTTGGTCAAATTTGGACAACATGGAATCTATTTCTGTCCATGTGGTTTCATACTAGAAGGGCCACTTTAATAGATCGAATATTATCTGAAATCATGCGTATAGAATAGTTATAAACCTTACTAATCGGGAGGATAATTCCAGTATCACATCAATACCCACTCAATTAGATACTAAAAAGGTAGTATTTAGTCTCAATTTAGAATGCTCCCCTAGTTAGGATGGATTTGGAATCTTTTTCTTTCAAACATATAGGGATATTATTCAAGAGGATGTTTTCAAGCTTCTGATTCATTTATTGAAATGGTTTTTCCTACATTATGAATTGAATGCCCATTTTCTTTCCTGTATTCGTAAATCTTATAATTCCAATGAAATTTATATATTTAAGATGGTTTCTTCAGTCAAAATCATCTATAAAATTATCAGCAGGGTTCCTGCTATCAGGTTGTATTCCATCACAAATAAATTTGTTTCTTCTAATAAGTTTAGTTTTATCAGGGACGGGATAATTAAATATTGTATTATAAGAATATAAAAATGTGTTATACTTATTATGAATCCAATAATTGGGGGGAATTTTCTTCAAATAATGATAACATGAAATCTTCAAATAACATGAATTGGAGCATTATTTACAAGATTATTTCTTTTTTTGGATTTGATGGAGTTTTTATCATGCCGGTTAAAAACAGTTCAGGATATTTTTTTATTTCTTTTCTAATTAATTATTCCCATGAAGGATGATTTTTTATCAAAAGGTGTCAGATAGGGTGATCCCCTCTCAAATATTCATTTTTTCATTGTAGAGGATTAACATAGCAGGCTACTTTCCATTATGGATGGTATTGGAAAATTAAAATCTATAAGTGATAGTAGGGTTATTTCTACTCAATATAATCTCATTTATGAAAATGAAATTATTCTATTTACTCAACAAGATAATTAAAATATGATAAATGTTTATAAATACCTTTTTCATTATGAAGAGATGTTGGTCATGTTTTTAGTGGAAACAAAGAAAATTTAAATTGGTAGGGGTGTTTCAGCTATCAAGAAGATTGATATAATCATATATTTGGGAATCAAGGAGGGGAATTTTCCTATTATCTACCATGACGTCCCAATGTTTTGGTGAAGTTGAATGTATATTTTTTATTAGAATTTTTAGTCATATTAAATGATATCTTTCATCATGGATTTGTAAATATCTCCCCATTTCTAGTAAAATGTTTTTGGTGAAATATATTATTACCTCCATGTTTGAGTGATCCATTATGGTATATGATTGGCCCATTACACACATCATGAATATTAGTATCTACACCATGAGTTTTATTGGGAGTGAGAGTATTCTTGATATAATTTTGATGTCTTTTTCTTGGTCCACCTATTTGCATGACTTATGATTCTGGATGTCTAAGTATAAAAATCTTTCGATTTTTAATCAATCCAAACAAGAATAATATACATGGAAACTAGTTAATGGTTTGTCAAAATCCATTTACTTTCTTCATGCATGATATATGATCAAACTAAAATATGTAAATATGATAAATATCAACTGCTTAGTTTTGATTGATATTAAATCTATATAATCCTCTATCAGTCTCCACTTAATATTTATCGAATCTATAGACTCCCCCTCAACGTATGGACTATTAATTGGACCGACAATCTGTTGATGTTTTCCCTCTACGATGATGATCATAATAAATATAGCTCAATCCCAGTTTCTAATAAGCTAAACAACATTGATACATTACCTTAGAATATCAGAGACTTATTGAGTAGTCACTACTTCTCCCCCCAATTAGATTTTTGGGTTTTTGAACCTAAAATTTGAGATATTTGGAATTCCAAGAAGTTTTACTCTAATCATGCTAGATCGAACCTGAA
Organism: Viscum album; assembly: GCA_963277665.1. Classification (NCBI taxonomy): domain Eukaryota; kingdom Viridiplantae; phylum Streptophyta; class Magnoliopsida; order Santalales; family Viscaceae; genus Viscum; species Viscum album. Next base: position 1,381,671,175 of record OY728152.1, read on the forward strand.
TATACAATGGCTAGGAAAATTTAACAGAAAATTCATTCAACCCTCACACTTTGTACTGGTTTGGGGACTATCACATGGAAAACTACTAATGGATCACTATTTACAAAGCTATAAAATATCTCATTTCTAATCATATGCTTTATTTCATTATCTTCGGGATGATATTAAATAACTCTTCTGGAGTTTCTCCATGGCCTCATCAATATGGAGAATTTTTTTGATTTCGTTGAAATTTAAATTCCCCAAATTTCCTCCTTTCATGAATTAATCAAGGGTTGGTCAAGGTTGTCCTTCCCCCCTTGTTATCTAATTATTTTTATTAATTTTTATAGAGGAATTGATTTTAATTATATGGTATGATCACAAAAAATGGATTCACTTATAAGCAATTTTTGTGCCCCATGATGATTACACTCTAATGTTTGTTGTTTTTAGGGAAGAAAACTCCCTTCTAAAGGGGTTCTGTCATAACTCAATTCGTGACCTTTTATTATGGAGGTTACTTGTAACTTGTGGTATCATCTATCCCCCCAATGTCAGATTTGATTTTTTATTGGAATTATCATTTTGTTGTATAAATTAAAATAAACACTAATGGATCATCAAGAGGTAATCCAGGTCCTTCAGACTATGTTTTGGTATTTTGATATCATCATAGCGCTACCTTGGGTTGTCTTTATGTCTTCTGTGACTTTTCCTCTTCAATTGAGGATGATATTTTTGGTGTTATCTATTCAATTGAGGGCATTAAGAGATTTTTTTGGAATAATATGTGGCTCTAATGACTCTCTTATATCATTTTTCATGCTATTATAGTAAACACTATGAATATCCTATAAAATATAACTTTGGGATGGATTAATATCATGGGTTATATCTTATCCATTTCTAATATTGTTAGTCATATTTACAGAGATACAAACTCGCATGTGGATGGTATTTCCAATTTGGGTTCCAACAACAGGGAGCTAGCTTGGTTAGAATAGGTTCCTAATGATATTCTTCCTCTTCATTAGAGGGATAAGTGTAAATTCCCTAACATTAGGCTACAGTAAACGAGATTTTTTTCGAATATAGAGTCATTATTTTTTAAGAAAAATATAATCTTCTTTTTAAAAAATTAACCTCATCTGCATTGGGAACTCTGGAGTCAAGGTTTTTCAATATTTTTTACTCCATTTATAAAATTTATATGTAAAATGATGTTCCAAGTTACACAATTTTATATTATATGATTTCTTTTTAGTTTTAATGATTGTTTTTCAAAAAGCAGGATACTGTTCTTTTTAAAATGAAGCTTTCATTTCAAAGTAAAAATGTCATGTTTAAGAGAACAGTTTTTTATGTATTTTGTTGGGACTAATGGTTTCCATTATTTTATATCCCTTACTATGATTATATCGTCATCCAATTTTTTACTTTTTTTTCATTGGATATAAGGGTGAATATGGACAAGTATAAGATCAAGAAGAAAATTGTGACAATTTGTCATGTTGAAAAAACATGTTCTAAATTATATTATTTTATATTAATGGGAAAATGGATTTATTTTATATGTTTCAATAGATAATGTATTGGTATTAAATTTTATGAGTTATTCCAAATTCTATAAAACTATAAACATAAAACATCCTCTGGATTGTGTTACTGTGAATTCCTATTTAGAATCACAATAATATATATTTTTTAGGCAAGGTGATTTCATTTTATATAATTAAAATTGTATAGAAGACCTTGAATATTATGTGTTCTTGTTGGAAAAAAAATCTAAGCGATATAATTAAATCTAGTTAAATAATATCCCATATATGTTCTTGATTTTACAAATTCTATAGATGAAAATTTTGAATTTGAGGTTCCATGAATGAATTGTGATGGGAAAATTCATTTACAAGTGGGGGATAATTTATCATATTGATAATTTAAATAGAAACAGTAAATTTGATAGCATACATGATATCCAACACTAAGTATGAAAAAAAAATTACGAATTATTATTTAAATCTGAATGTTGTTACCTAGACATTATTTAAATAGTTATAAGTCATAATAAATTATCTATAGCATAAATATATATGCCCAAATAAATATAAATCTATTTGTAAATGATATAAAAATTATAAAATAATTCCTACAAAAGTAATTTTAATATTTAGAAATATTTTTTCTTAGAATTCACTTTTTACTAATTTTAATTAATGCATTGTAAAATATATTTCTATAGGATTTATAGAATTTACTAGGAAAAATAAATTTATTATTTACAATAAATATATCAAAAATTAGTCTATATAAATATTTTTATAATTTTATGAAAAATTTACAACTTTAAAGAATAGTGAAAAATATAATTTTTTATAATATACAGTGTCTTTTGTGATATAGTCAAGAAATAATTATGATAAAAATTTATTAAACATATGGAATTACTAATTTATGAGATTAAAATATAAATAATGTAAAAAAATATTGCCCAACATGTAAATGTATTTCTTTCATGGTAAACATCGTAATCATTTTCGGTGCTGACGCAGTGCCTGTGCGGTGTTCGAAAAGTAAAAATTTTGGTCTAATTCATAATAATTCAATGATATGTCTTTTAAATTCATTTTTATTAAATATAATATATTTATGATATATTTATGATATTTTTATATTTTAGATATATATAACATGAATCTTATCCAAATACATGTGCACTACTTGGGCATGACAAGAATAGTCAAATTAATAAATTATACATGTTGTATTGACATGGATATTATTAATTATAAATAATGAAACGATATAAAGGATTTTATTGATAATAATTAATTTAAATTTATGATAGTGATTTTTAAAATGTTACTATATGAAAAAATTACTTGATAAGAATGCCTCTTCAAAAATGATCCTTGTGTCACATTTAGTACCTTTTTTAATCCACTTTCTTGACAGTTAGCCTCGTATAATATTTTATTTTAATTACATTAAAACTATTCAGAATAGGTTTTTAATAAGTATAACATTTAATATATTGTTTTTCAAATGATATGTTAGACTATAAATATTATATCGAAATATAAAATTTTATCTTTATCAGGAAAATTTATATTTAATTTTTATACAAAAAATGATGACATAAATTTTTACACATGATGATGGAATAATTATTAAATTAATTTATAATGAAATAAATGGTAATAAAAATATTAAAATAAATAGAAATTGATATAATTATGTTCATCCATGAATTATCATGAAAACAATGTCTTTTATAGAATATAATAAAATAGTTACCTCAAATTTAATAAATTTTTTAGGTTTTTAAAGCTATATAAATTTGTATTTTAAAATTTGACAAAAATAATTTTTATTCCATATACAATTTTATTAAATTATTTACAAGTCATAAAAAGTAAAATATATGCGAATGAGATAATAAGTTTTGTGAAAAGTTATCCATTATTTTTTATAGTCCATTTGGAATAATGTTTCCCTAAAATTGAAATATTATATTTTAATATTTTATGATATTCATAAAATTTACCTCACCTCAATTAAAAAGAGAACTCATTTCACTTCATTTCACCACCATGAGCCTTCAAGCTCAATTAGTTATATTCATTCTCTCTTAAACCTCATCCTCACTACCATCAAAAGTATCATTATTACTTCAGTATCATGTTTATACTATAAATTCTTTTTTTATTGTAACATCCATCATCACATGTCTTATATTCACCTTTATTCAAAAAACACGAAACATCAACCATGGTTTATCAATTGATTGATTTTCTAGATGATGGGTGTTTGTATCAATTAATATAACTCATGGAATGTTTAAAATTACATATAATTGTTTAAAATGACCAAAATAATTATAATATATATGGTCTCACATTCTGGAATTAATATTTTTCCATAATATTAAACAAAACAAAACTATTTTGTGATTGTAGAAAGAATCACAAAAAAACACTAAACATATATAATTAATTTTTAATGAAATTAATCATCCTAATATAAAAATAAATAATTATATATAAGTCTATTTAAAATATTTATGGTGCATGTTTAATATATAATTTTAGTTCTCTGGTTCTACTACCATTTCGAAAGATCATTCATAAATTTACACAAGAAAACCAAACAAGAAACCATGAAATAAACACACCAGAAACAATGAAAATAATGAAAGTTTATTAATAATAGGGTAAAAATATGTTATAAAATTGTAATATAATGTATTATAAATATGAATATTTTTCAATAATAAAAAAATAACACTCTTAGAACCATTATAAAAAAGTTTTAAACTCATTTGAAAGAAGTAAAACTAGAGGTATGTGAATTTCCTTAAAATTTATAGTTTAATGTTTCCTTTTACCAAATTCAAAAAAAATTATTTTTAACATAAATGGAATGATATTGTTTTCCATAATACATATCAATATAATTTTTTAACATTAATTTATATGTTTATATGGTTATATTTAGAGAAATTGATTTCTATCGTATGAGTGCAGTATTTCAAAATAAGTGATCTTCATAATAGAATGTTTATTTTAGTCAAATATTGTATTATGAACACATTATTTTCATTTATGATCATTTTATGGTTATTGGGAATATTTTATTATGAAATGTGGTTCCACTTTAAAAAAATATGGTTTGTTCCATGATAATCCAATGATGGTTGGTTGTATTATTAACCAATGACAGGTGTTTCCGTGATAAACCAAAGATGATATGTTATGTTATAACCTCAAATACATTTGGAACTCCATAGATATATTGTACATAGTGGTTACTTTATTTTTAAGAGTGATATAGAAAATTATTTATCAAGTTACCTATTGTTATAATATTTCTTAGATGATATCTTGAATTTTTTTTGATTTTAAAAAGGTAAGATAATGATCTTTTTGGACAGATGATTACATTTTTGAGGTCCAAATATATGTTTAAGATAAAATACATTTACGAATTTTTAATTGACCAATGGTTTAATTTCTTTTATGTCCCATATTGGGATTTTATTCTCATCCCATGATTTAATATGTTTTTCAAAATATCTAACGTGTAATAGAGACCAGGGTGAGCTCAAATGTAAAATTGTCAATATTTTACATGATGAGATAAATTTTTTTATTTTAAGTACTTTTATTTTATGGGAAAATGGTTATTATTTATATTTTTTCTACTATAATGTATCAGTATTACCATGTATGATTTCAGCCTAATTATCTAAAACTATAAATCTAAAAGATCATCGGGATTGGAATACTATGAATTCTAGTTTTAAATCACTAGAATATGTAATGGATAAGTTTTGGTATCTACATGTATATAATGGTTGTTTATTAGTTTATTGGATTTATATTAAAGTTATTTAGTTTACTAATTTATTATTATTCTATTTTTTATGTTTTATATTAAAAAATATATTTTAAATCTAGAAATCCTATAATATATAGAGTATTTTAATCTATATCTCGAAAGAACCAAGATTTTATCTATTTTGATTGTTTTAAATCATTCCCATTCCATATGTTAATGAACGTAGATATGCCTTCCCACCGATGAAGATTGGGAAGATCCATTTATTCCTTGTGGTAGTGTATATATGGTATGAGGATAAGGTAGCCAGAGTTAGTTTATTACTAGGTATAATTCCTCTAGATTTGTAATTATAACTATTATTGACCAATATATCTTCATCTTCCCATAATATTGAAAAATTATTTTCCTATATGTTTTCCAACAATTTTTGTAATTTTACCAAACTTACCAAACAAAAATTTCTTTTATTAAGGGTTTTTATTATTTGGGAGAAGATTATGAGAGTATATAAGTGGTAGGTGGTGTTTTGAGACCATTATATCCAATATAGGAAACACTATAGTGATTTATAAATCCATTGTGGCCCTGGTTTCCTCATTTCTAAAACAAGCTACCAGTAACACCCAACAAGGTCATGGTGTGGGGTGTGGTTCCATGACGGTACTCTTATAAAAATTTGAAATAATAGATATAACATTTAACAACGTTTTTTATGTTGTGGAAGGTGGAATGTACTTTTGATGTGGGAAATGTATTTTATGGTATGTCAATTTTGGATGATGAGATCAAGAACCACCAAATCCATCAATAGTTTTTGGTAACAGCTATGGTGGCATTTAGGCTTGCATTGGCATGGATGAAGCGGTTATTTAACTTCATGGATCATGACTGGTTTGAAAGGAAAAATACAAAAGGCATTAAGAGGGCTCACAAATGGGATTTTTGGAATATAATTCCCCTATATTAATAGAACCACACATTAATTCTTTGAATTTATTTGATTTCTAGATTCACATAGTGAATGTGGATTGGTCAAGAAATTTTACCTTTGCAGGTTTCATTGAAACATATTTTCTCAGGGTATGTATTTGTTATACATCCCTTGGTAAGAATTTATCGACTCCTTGAGTACTATAATACCGATTTTACAAAGAATATAATTCTTTTGGATTGAGGTATTCTCCATTATTCCCTTTTTTATATTTTCGATAGATTTTTTATGGGGTGAGAATTGTAATGGGATTTCTTGTTTTGGGTGTTGACAAATTTGGATTGATGGTGATTTGTGGGTTCTATGATATGGATATCATTCCTTCATTTTTGAATAATTTCTTCTATTGGTGGTTGAACATTGTTCTTCCCTTTATTAGTTAATATCATTGAATTTATTAATCGATGGAAGGTATTTTTTTCTTCCCCTATTATTTCATTAAATTATTTAAAATTTTCCTTATTTATCTCCTTTATAGATAGTGTAGAAAATATTAATAAATATTAAATAGGATTAATTATTTAACAATGTTTTGGGTTATATAAATTTCATGTGTTTCCACTATTTTATCAATCTTCCACTTTTTTTTGATAGTCTAATATATTTGATAATAATATTATGGGTATTTTTGTGTAGTGATATTTTTTGAATGAAAAATGAATGTAACATTTTTAAATAAATAAATTTAGAATTAAGATTTGATGGAAATCGATGTCATGTTTGATTCAAGATGAATTGAAATTATTCCTCCTTAGACTCACTGGTTTTGGTTAAATAACATGAAGTAAAAACGATTTTTTTTGAAATAATAACATTGAATGAAATTTGAAAATGTTCTGCATTATATTTTTCTAGAAATGTAAGTGATTATTAATGAACATTTAAAAAATTAATAGTTATTTATAGTTGTGGTATTATGTTTCATGTGTTACACAATGATATTTTATGATATGTTTATTTTCAATTAATTTTATTTTTTGATTGATTGTGATCCATGAAAACTAGAGTTTAAATGAACCATAATGCAGTATGCCATTATAACCTAGCGATTAAATTCGAAGTTATAAATACGACTAAATAAAGTATAAAAATTATATGGTTTATATATATATATATATATAATTTATTCATTTCCTATCAATAAATTAAAAATTAAAATAAAAAACATTTGAAAATAAAGGAGATTTTTTTCTAGAAAACTATTTTTAGGAACAAAAATTGTTTTTAACATAATAAATCATGTTAATCACTATTGAATAATTATTTTAATGAAATTTATATACTATATATTCAATAAAATGTTTTCTCATTAATGTAATATATTTTTTTTTCTAAGAATGGGATATTTACTAATCATGTTATATGCTTAAAATGTATTTTTGAAAACATATGTTTCTTCATTATGACATCTGAAATTATTTTAATATTGCAGGTTCCGAGCATAGCAGAAGCACGTTGGTTGGTTTTCCCAACATTAATTTTAACGGTAAACAGTGTTCAATCCGAGATCCATCTTAAAACGCTGAATCTTCAGAATAGAACGAAGAATGAAAAAATAAAAGAAGAGTCCCGGAACCCTTGAGATAGGATCATCATATGTTGGTTATAATTAATTTAATTAATTCATAAGAATTACCTTGATGTAATTCTTTCTTCATTGGAGTCTTCGATAATGATCATGTGATCCATCGTTGCATTGTAGAATACAATTATAGGATTCCTCTAGCGGTGATCCACAGTAGCTCTATGTATCTCAGGACATCGCCGAGGGGATCTCCGGGTGCTAGCATGGAAGAACCTTCACTTTCGATGTCCGCCTTTAACCGCCTTGATCCGGTGGAGGATCTCGCTCTCGTAACATAAAAGTGTTCTTGGTGGAAGGAGAATTATCTCTTGGCTTGAGAGTATTTCCAAATCCGTTGTGCACAACAATGGCTCTGCTTCTATGAGAATAATGTAAAATGGATTAAAATAAAAAGAATAATAAAATGAATTAATTTCCTCAATGTATTTAATCATTTCATTTAATTCATAGTAATACCCCATGTCTTAATAATGATAGTTGACCATCATTATTACTTGACATGCACCCAACATTTTACATTTAATATCATTTAATTAAATAAACAATATTTTCTAACGAATCACGAAAAAAACAAACCACATGGCATGTATATAAATATACACAGTGTGTACTTTTATTTTTCCATTTTATTTATTTCCTCCACCATATTAATTAGACCTTGAGTAATGGATATTTATTTCTTAAAAAAATGTAACTGCATTACTCGCTAATAAATATATATTATTTCTCCCACAATATATTCTCTCGAATAACTAGTGTCGAAATAAATGCGATCAGGCATCCATAAATAATCATTAAACCACAGTTAGGAATAATATTTATTTAACTTGTTAAATTAATATTTAACTGAGATACATGGACACACATAGTGTGTGACCCTCTAGGACTCTTTCTCAATCGCATTAGGCGGAGCCTGCCTAAAGTCCAAGGTTAGTATCTAGAAACACACCCAGGAACCCATAGAGAAAGAAGTTAACGCCACATTGCCGGGTCACCTCCTACGAATGCTTACCATGTAATATAATCCATTTTTCTCGATATCTCAAATAAAGTAGGTTGCATTCTAGTGCCATCAACCCATGTGCTCGATTATTCATTCATTGACTTCCCGGAATTGAACTCGCCCATACCTTACCATGGCCATGGATTTATTTAGGCTATATCAATTCCATTAAAGGGCCTGAGATATCTAGTTCTGTTATGGAACAGAAGGGACAAATCCTTTCTCTCATTATTTATTAATGTCGTATTACTCGTGGCGCACCCAACGTATCCTACCTCACTACGAACAGTATGTCATCACATTTTTTGTTAATACAACTAAGTGTGTGAGTTATAATAACCATTAATAATAATCTTAATGTCTAAGGACCAATACACACGTCCGTAGTTAGGAACATCCAATGACACTATGAAATGTGTATTTCCTACTGGTGGGTCTCGTTCTCATAATATCCTCTAAGATATTACCAAGGGTGCACACCATGAGAAGGTGCCTCAAAGTTTTAGGAGTCCTCACCCCTAATGACCTGTATTATTTGTGTCCCTCAAATAATACAATCCGGCCATAGAACATATATTCATGAACAGTGTTAAGGCACTTCTAGGTTCTCATCATAGCAAGGATCCACTATGACCCATTAATTCAACAGCTATCCTTAGGACATTATCACATGCATTGTCACGTAGAAGAACAATCAAGATGTGATAAGGCTTTTATTAATGAATAAAGTACAAAGTAGTTGGTTCTAGACCACCAACTCCAATAGACTCCCACTTGGACTAGAGCCAACTTCTAACAACCTTTAACCCGCTCGCTCTCACATGATATTCATGCTTCTGATGAGATAGGCCTTTAGTCATGGGGTCCACCACGTTCTCTTCCATGGACACCCTGCTCACTATAAGTTCACCCTTTTGATAGAAATACCTCAAGAGGTGATACTTCCGGAGTATGTGCTTTGTCCGTTGATGTGACCTTAGTTCTTTTGCAACAGCCATCGCTGCAGTATTATCACAATACAATGTAATTGGATCTTTACTGCTAGGGACCACATCAAGCTCCTAGAAAAAGTTTCAAATCTAGATGGCTTCCTTGGCTGCATCACAAGCCGCTATATACTCGGACTCCACTATAGAATTGCCGAAAACTGGCTCCTTTGAACTCTTCCAGATCACAGCTCCTCCATTGAGACAGAAAACATATCCAGATTATGACTTCAGATCATTCTAATCTGTCTGAAAACCAGCATCAGCATACCCTCTAATGACAAGCTCCTCATCTCCTCTATACACCAGGAACATATCCTTAGTTCTTTTAAGATACTTAAGTATAGTCTTAACAGCAGTCCAATGCTGTTCTGCTGGATCTTCTTGATATGTTCCTACCATGCTCAGTACATAGGCAACATCAAACTTGGTACATAACATGAAATACATGATGGATCATATAGCAGAAGCATATGGGATATTACTAATCATATCTTTCTCCTGTTGTGGCTGGGGACACATTTTCATAGAAAGATGTAAGCCATGTGACACTGGATCCAATCCCCTCTTGGATTTTTCCATTCTAAATATCTTTAATATCAGGTCAATGTATATACCCTGACATAGTCCAAGTAGCCTCTTGGATCTATCACGAATGATCTTGATCCCTATAATGTAGGCTGATTCACCTACGTCTTTCATGGGGAAGCACTTGTTCCACCAGTCCTCAACTGACTGTAAGGCTGGTATATCGTTTCAAATAAGAAATATGTCATCAACATATACTACTCGGATAACGACTGCATTCCCATTAAACCTCTTATAAACACATGGCTCACATTCGTTCTTAATAAAACCAAATTTTTTTATGGCTTCATCAAATAGGATGTTCCATGACCTAGATTCTTGATTCAATCCATAAATGGATTTCTGCAACTTGAAAACTCATTTGGCTTCACCTGGTGTCACAAACCCTTCGTATTGTTTCATATAGACATCTTCCTGAAGGTTCCCGTTAAGGAATGCTCTTTTGACATCCATCTGCCAAATCTCGTAGTCATGGTAAGATTCTTTGGAAAGAATGATTCTTATGGATTTAAACATGGCAACTGGAGAGAAGGGTTCATCAAAGTCAATTCCTTGACACTGTCTGAATTCTTTAGCCACTAGCCTTGCTTTATAGGTGCTAACATGACCATCCATGTCCAGCATTCTTTTGAATACCCATTTGCATCCAACAGTCTTTACATCAGCTGGCTCATCAACCAAAACCCAAACGTGGTTCTGATACATGGAATCCATCTCAGAATTCATAGTTTCTAGCCATCTTGTAGCTTCAGAGATTTCTGCTACTTCCTTGTTGGAGAGAGGTTCATCATTGTCCAATAATAATGATTCACCATCCTCGATGACTAGGAAACCAAATCTCTCTGGTTCCCATACCTCTCTTGAGCTCCTAAGCAGTACTTGTGTTTCAAGAACCTCTTCCACGGGAACCTGTGGAACATGTTCCTGTACCAACTCCTGTGTATCTTGAGCATTAACTTCGTTGAAGTCAATCTTGCTCCCACTATCCTTTTTGAGGATGTGCTCCCTCTCAAGAAAGATGGCTTGTATGGTGACAGTCACATTCTTGTCATGAGGTTTATATAGGTAATATCCTTTCGTTTCCTTGGGATATTCTATAAAGATACACTTAGTACCCTGGTGTGCTTGTTTGTTGCATGAGAAGGCCTTAACAAACACCTCGCATCCCCATACACGTGTGTGCGACTAAATGGGTTTCCTTCCTTTCCATAACTCAGATGGAATTCCATTTTCCGCCTTAGTTGGTACTCGGTTTACTGTGTATGCTGCAGTTTGTAATGCATATCCCCAAAAGGATAATGGAAGATCTGCATGACTCATCATCGACCTCACCATGTTCAACAAGGTGCAGTTCCTCCTTTCACTAACACTATTCCACTGTGGTGTATAAGGAGGAGTGAGTTGAGATAGAATCCCAGAATCCTGTAGAAGATCGATGAAATCTTGGTTCAGATATTCTCATCCTTGATCCAATCGAAGTTTTTTTATCTTCTTACCAAGCAGGTTCTCTACTTAATTCATGAATTCCTTAAATTTCACTGAGGCTTCTGACTTATACCTCATTAAGTAGACAAATCCGTATCTACTCAAATAATCAGTAAAAGTAATGAAGTAAGAATATCCTCCTCTAACTTCTACATGAAATGGTCCACATACATCCATGTGTACCAATCCTAGAAGCTCTGTGGCACTTTCACCCTGTCCACCAAAAGGTGGTTGGTCATTTTTCCTTGTAAACAAGCATGACATCTATCAAGTGGTTTTAGCTAAATATAGTCTAAATATTCATCTTGGCAGAGCTTTATCAAGCGCTTCTCATTCACATGACCTAGGCGGTGATGCCACAACTGGGTGATGTATAAGTCATGTGATATTGTTTCGTTATCGATTTCCAATAATTGGTTTTCATAATTTAATACATAAAACCATTATTCAAATGAGCCATACCATAACATATGTTGTTCTTATAATAGAGACAACCCTTATTTCTGAACATGAAAATAAATCCATCCATATGGAAACAAGATAGAGAAATTATGTTCTTGGTAACACTAGGCACATAATAACAGTTTTATAAAACCAAAATCATCCAAGTCGGCAATGAGAGGTAGTAGTTTCGAATATCCAACGCAGCCAGCCTTGCGCCATTGGCACCTTGAAGATCCACCTCTCCTCTAGCGATCATTCTAAATCTACTTGGTTCCGGCATTTGAATACAGATGTGAGCCCCACAAGCTATATCTAATACCCAATGTGTAGAAATAGAAATATTGAACTTAATAACGAATGCACCTTTAGAATCCCCACGCTTCTGGGTGCGGTTCCTCTTCCAGTGGCCCAGCTTGCCACATGCAAAACACACTGTCTCCCATTCCTTTCCCTGCCTGTTGATCTTCCCCTTATTGGTGGGATGGTTCTTAGGGGCTTCAATCCATTTATAAGTCGTTGGCCCCTTTTCATTGTCCTTACATTTTTTATTCACCATAAGGATCGTGGGTTTGTCATGCCCCATGTCCTTATCTACCTAGAGAATCAAGATCAGATGCTCCGATAGACTCTTCTCATTTTCTCTCATGTTATAGTTGACAATGAAGCTAGAGAAGGTCTTGGGAATTGATTATAGGATGATATTTTTACGCAACTCATCTGGGAATTTATTCCCTAAGATGTCCAGGTGTTCAATGTAGCCAATAAACTTGAATACATGAGGCCCAGCTGGCACAGACTCTCCAAGCATCATGGTATACAAAGCATTAGAGATCTCATAACTCTCCTATCTCACCTTCTCATGGTAGAGATCCTTAAGGTGAGACATCATGCTATACGCGTCCATGTTTTCATGTTGCTTTAAGAGCTCATTAGACATTGCCGATAACATGAAACACTGGACATCTATGGAATCATATATGTGTTTCATGTAGGGAGATAATTCCTCATCACTAGCCTCTTTCCCAGGCGCAATTAGAATAGTCTCTTCCAGCACATACGATTTCCTTTTGTGGTGAAGGACGACGTGTAAATGCCTCTTCCACTCTTGGAAATTGGTGCCAGTGAGAAGGATTTCCTTCTTGAGTATGTTGCACAATGATATGTTTGAAGTCATTTTCTTGTCGTTTCTACAAATTAAGATGAGCAAAGGTTTAGTACTTTATTACAAAAATTGAGACAAATAAATTAATTAATACTTATTGGTCTCCCATTATTTTATTGAAATCCAATAGCCCTCACCATTGAATTGGGAATATTCTGTTTCCTGAATATTATAGTGGAAAGGATCCATATTTCCCTTCGAATTACCCCAAATAGGGTTAGTCAAGAAACTTTAAGGGTTTTAGGTAGGCATTACAAATGCCAACTGCATTAACTCGCAGCTCCTTGATCCGCTGAGTGGACTTCCCAATCCTAAAATCCTTTTATTTTGGATTTCCTCAACCTTTGCCTCTTGGTCACACCAAGTCCTGTAGTGCCGGTCAACCCTTGATGCGAACCAAGTCATGTCAACCCATAACATTGAATTAGCATTCCCCAATAATTGAAAGCACCCCAACTAGGGTGGTCAAGCACTTTGAACTATGGTTCGATATTAACAAAATTATGGATGGCTATGCCGACTTAATATTTCTTTTGAGTGACTTTATCCTTTTATGTAAATTTCCATTTTATTATCTTTGATTACATTCTTGTTAATATTATGTGGGAAATACTTAAGTGATTAACCATGTCTAAGATAATATTTACGTATAATCCATTTTTATTTTAGTTCCATCTTGCATGCTTGTTTAATTCATTAATTGTGTGATCGTGACAACACACCCACAATAAATAAACCATTCAACTGATAGAAATAAAATAAATGGTATGATCATGAGAATTTCTATTGGTTAGATTATCTAGCGGTTGATAAACTAACCCAAGACCTTGGGGAGAAACAACTTGAACCTTTTGGGTTCGTTTTTATTGCTTTCCACCTGTCCACCTTTGTATCTCCTTGGATTGATTTCACCCTGTCTCTCGACTTGAGCCTCCTCCACTAGCATGGGAGCTCAATCCATTACATATGCATTTATCTCACACACAGGTGAGGGGTAAAAGGGGTTTTTACATAAAAGAATCATTGGGCGTGCAAGCCCTACATATTAATGAGGAGATGGCTTGCAAGCCAACAAATTTAATTTAAATAAATAAATTAAAAGAAACCATTCACATACAAAGTCTCGGACTATCTCATGATCATCCATACATGCAACGATATTTACTCACAAATAAAAACTAGAATTCAATTCTTTAATCGTTCTTGTTTAAGATAAATCACGCTCGAATCAATTAATTATCTTTAATTAATAAATCCTTTTATCTTAAATACTTTTTATGAATTTCCTTGAGATTCTCATCCATCATAATTTTAAACACGTCAATTCATTTAATATTATCCTTGTACGTAACTTGTACCTTGGAGGAAACCCGGTGAATTCCCATTTATTACGCAGATGTTAAATTAAACACACATATATATAACACCTATCAGGTGTTGTGCCTCAGCTTTACGCCTTCACCCTGGTACACGTCTCAAGGGTTTGTATAATATATTAATAAATTTTATTAAATCTATGTAATTTGTGTGAGTACATAACATGTAGTTCCAACTACATTGTGTGTACTTTTATTCACCTTCCATCCAAAGTACATGCCTGGGGACATGGCGTGTTAATGTACTTCGGAAATTTTTGGAGTACACATCCTGTTCTGTGGGACACACACCGTGTAATTTCCGCATTACACGATTTCCAGCCAGGAAAGCCGTGTACGGTGTACACGGACCAACCCTAACCCAAAGGGAGTACACGTCGTGTTCATTAGACAACATGGTGTGTAATCCGGAAACTGTGTGCCACTTGTTTCTGGTCAACACACTGTGTCTTAAATTCATAGAAAGAATCCAATACATGACCTTATTTTGCGGATCAGTCAATGCATTGAACCTAGACTACACGACATGTACTTCTGAATACACGCCGTGTACTCTGGTGTTGTACGGGCAGAAACATTTGGCTCCTCGGGATGAGTTCCTCTATTTTATTTTAATCAAAATTAAAAGAAAAATTCATTTCTATGAAGTGAACGAGAAATGAGGGAGGAGGAACTACTCTTGATATTTATACTTCTAGAATGATTAAACTTGAATTGAAATAACTAAATTATTAAATGGGTAAATTACCAACAAGAAACTAAATAATTATAATCAATGATATGACGGTTCTGATACCACTGCAGGTTCCGGGTGCAGCGGAAGCGCGTTGGTTGGTTCTCCCCACTTTAATTTTAACGTTAAACGACGTTCAATCCGAGATCTGTCACAATTTAAAATGATGAATCTTCAGAATAGAACGAAGAATAAAAAAAGAAAATAAGATTCCCAGAACCCTTGAGATAGTTTCATCATATGTTGGTTATAATTAATTTGATTAATTCATCAGAATTACCTTGATGGAATTATTTCTTTAAATAAGGGATTATCATCTTAACAGATCACTTTATTTTTTCATTATTATTGTACATCCTATAAATTTTTGATAATTATAATAAAATAATAAAATAATAACAATAAATATTCATAAATTTTATTATGACTATTAATGTACCATTCTCCACCATGTCTTCCATCAAATGGATGTGAAAATATTCCTCATGTGTGCGAACAACACATAAAATCCAAGTAGTGATGGAATTAAATTTTCATTACCATATTTTATTGAAGGGTATTATGATGATTTTAATAATTATTTATGAAATTTAAAAATTAACTAGTCTTCTATAATGATATTATCATATTGATCTTCTATCATTCCTATCTATTAAAAAATGATAACGTATCTCCAGCATAAGTGTGGAAAACCACATCCACAAGGAGGTGTGATTCATATTTTAAATTTAGTTTACATGGATGGTAATAAGAAGATATTTTATGATTATATAATATTTTTATTATATAATAATTTAATTTTAATGGGGAATTAGTATTTACCTTTATATAGATTAATCCATTGAATAATGAATTCAACATTCTTGCATTTGTATGGCCTACCATCTTCATGATCAATGTCATTCATTATTCCCTCTCAATATTTTATGGAAGACTCTAAATATGTATATAATGATTATGTAAAAAATTTATATCATGGGTATGATTTTATATATGTATTAAAAAAAGAAAAAATAACAAGAACCAGAACATCCAAACTATAATTATAATTATGAAAGAAAAACATAACACACACAAATGACGATTTTAATAATGAATAATTTATAATTATTTTTTGAAATGTTAAATGTGGATCATATATGATATTATAAAAAATGTTATTAATCAGATATTTATTTATAATAAATATAAGTTTTTTATTCATTGAGTTTGATAACATTCAAAAAATTTGGATATTATGTAACCATTTGTTATTACAATCACATTGTTTTTTGAGAATGCATATGATTATGTTTTCAGATGATGTAATTTCATGATATAAATCTCATGAAACTCAATAATTTTTTATCCTAGAGTCATTTCATGAGATTAGGTGTTTTTATTTACTTTTCATTTCATTAAATACTCATGATTCTAAAAGAATATATTTAAGGAAAGAAGGCCTTATTTATCTCTTCAATCAAAAATCATTTAACATCAATATTCATGATTTTTAAAAAGGATTACAAGAAAGTATTAAATATTTCCCAATGATTTGTAATGACATTTAATCAATTTTTTTAATTTTTTAGATGTTTTTTAAAAACAATTTTTTTTCCATCAAAAAATGATGTATTTTTTATTTTAAAAAGTATAATAGAAATGTATTCTAATGACTTATATAGTGTGAATAGAAATTCCCACCATCATGAATGCTCAATTAATTGAATATTCCATTATAATATTACATATTTATTTTGAAATAAATTTATTTCATTAATATTTGTTAAAGTTTTATATTAATAAAATTATTTAAAATAAAAAATGGCATTTTTCATATGAAATGTTCTAAGGGTTATTTTAAAATAATTTTCTATTTAAGAAGTTACCTTTTATTATTTCCAAAGATTTACTAGGAATATAATCAAATGATAACATCATTATTCATTCTATGGAAGTATTTTTATTATTCTAGAAATATTTTTATTATACCCATTTCATTTATAATGGTGATAATATATTTATGCAAATCATTTATTTTCAATCGGTTATGCCATAATGAAATGTTTATAAAACCTATTTTTTATTTTCATGATATGATATGTTGAATGTTTTATATTCTTATGGAATAATTATGAATTATTTTCATTATGTGATGGTGGGATCATATTTATATAGCCCTATAATTCATTTTCTAAAGATGGATATCTCAGAAGATTTTTGGGGAATAAATTGGTTGTGAACTCGGTTCACTATGGGACTCTATCCACTATGATTTTTTTAGAGTGAAATTTTATACTTATATCATTTTTGGAGTGAACAATATTCACTCTTATAGGGTTATTTGAATTCCTTGGAGACTATGGAAATTATATTCACTTATTATGTGTTTTCAAGAAGTCAATGTATTCTATCAATGTTACAAAATCCTATATGATGTTATTTTATTAGATTATGATTAATGTCTTATTAATTTCCAAAATTTGTTCCATGTATCAAAATTATGGTCTATGATATGTAGATTATGGTTCTCAAATGTTATTCTCATGTTCTGAATCCCTTATAATTATTTTATGTTTAGTTATCTCCATTTTTTTATCAATATTATGAATCTGAACTCACTCTATATTATATATACAATCATAATTTATAATAAAGATATTAAGAATGACATTTCCATGAAGGGTTATAGTTATGAATAACATAGTATGAGATGATGTGGTTTACCTATTATTAGTTGTTTATGTATCCACGTATTTGAAGATATTATCTCAATATGATTCTTCATTGATTTTAGGATATGTAATGAAGATTCATCTATTAATATGTAATATCATTTTATGAAAAAAATGGTTCACTATAGATAGTACCAGAGAAATGTTTATTTATAATTTTAAAATTTGGATGAGAATGGTTTAGTTAGAACCTTTAAGATAATACTACATATTAGACAACATAATATGATATAATAAATAAAGAAGCATGGTTTTCTAAGAAGAAGATACATATCTTGAAAATATTGGTGGATGTGTTTTTTTCATATATGCATCTAGAGAAAATAATAGAAAAAAGAGTTAGGTGAGTATATATCATCAATTATTTAGGATTATGTTTAGTGTTTCCATACTGTGAGCATGGTTTGACCCATTTTATGGATATTGAAAATTTAATTCAAAATTTCATTACAATCCAACAAGAAAGATTTGAATCGATGATGATCATGAATGACCTAGATAAAACCTATATTCTTATAGATTTAAAAGATTTTTTTATTATTTAGACAAATTATAAATTAATTTTCATGGTTTTATAGATTTACATAATGACAATTGTTACTCACACAATGTTTGTTTATTTTATTATTTGGTTGGAACCCAATGAGACCATGAAAATACTTAATGTCTTGGTAAATGAAATGATTGTACTCATAAGAAACTAAATGTTATAGTATATATAATGAAAAATAATCATTCCATTATTATACAAATTCCCCATATATAAATCAAATTGAAAATTTTAATGAGAAAATTAGGGAAAAATGTTTAGTTGAATCCTCCATGAAAAAAATATATCCTTATTTTAATGGATCTATTGTTATAATAGTTATTATGGAATGGATAACATCCATTGAAAATTTAAATTCAATTTTCTAGTGTTTATATCATGAAATATTCACTCAAGATGTATATTTCTTAAAAGGATAATTAGATCAATTATGGAATCTTATTTAGAATACATTGGAACAAAACCAAATTGAAACCATTAGTTGAGACGTGGTTAACATCTTCTTCATAAACATTTACATTTTATATATTATTCAAATGAAAATGGATTAGGAATTTCTTATGCTAAAGTGGAAGGATGAATAATGGTTTGGTACCTAAGAGTTATTTTTTTAAATATGTATGAGGTACACTTCTATTATTATCATCCGACCTAAATGTAATGTTGGTTGATTTAATAATATATTTCAACTATGATTCTAGAAGGTGTTAACCATAAGGTATATTAGTTGACATTAATAAATAGTTTTATGTTCTATAATAGTGGAAATAGAGGTGTGATTTACATACATATCAAATGGGATTCATAAAAAATGAATTATTTAATTCAATGGTATCTCTAAAAATCCATTGATAGACAAAGAAGAGCCTTCATTTATACTAAACGTGTGGAATAAAATAGAGAGTGTGTCTTCATAAGGGGACTTTTAAATGTTTTATGTGTGGAAATGATGGTTATCAAGTAATCAAATACTAATTTTAAGAGATTAATTTAACCATTGAAGTGAATTGTGATAATGATTCATAGAAGCCCCACCCACACTCAATTATTCCAAAATCATGGATTATGAAAATTATGAGAACCAATTATCCAATATAGAGGTTTATGCTAATGATCCATGTCATTAAAAACTTAAACCTAGAAAAATGTTTAATATCATATGATCACTTCTTCTGATGATAGATAGGGTAACTATGTAGTGAAAGATACACTTATCATCCATGCTATAAAAATTATTTTCTTATTGGAATCTATATCTACCATATATTTTATAATTATATAATTTTCTTAGGGTATCAAAATTTCACCAATAGAATTAAATATTTAATTAGTCGTGAAAACCCTCTAATGTTACAATGATTACATTTTAATTATAATATCATTCTCTTGATTATGTTTTTGTGAATAATCTTCTTAAAAATATTTTTATTCTCTTTCTGATTGAATTTTATTTTTCCATATTCATGGATTTTATTTCTATAAATAAGTACCCCATAAATAACTGAGGAACCTATGTAACATTAAATTCTCTTAGCCAACCTATGATAATCTATTAGTATGATGGTAACTATGAACATTTGATACAAATCACAATCCTTTTTGGGTATTGGCTTCAATTATATATGGGTGTTATCTCATATGGTTGGGGGGAAAATGAATACGAACTATATTCCTATTTTAAGGATTTTATTGATGAATTTCTTGAATATTTTCCAATTATTACAATTTATTTTGAATTTTAGTTTTCAAAATATCTCATGCTTATTTTTACACCAATTTCAAACACTCATTTAAAAAATTTACTCAATTTAGTTGATAGATTTGAAGAAGAAAAAATAGGAGAATCATGAAAGATGATTCATTTGATCAAGTGCATCACCATGTGGAACAAAGATTATTTTTTGTAGAGATGATTCATTGGTCAATTTCACTCTACATTTATTGTCAATAACATTACAAGATCACAATAAAGATTGTGTGTCAAGTGCCTCTTATAGATGACATGGTTGATCAACAGAAAGTAGATAAATACTTTTCCAAGATTAAAATTAAATATATATATCATTTATTGAGTGTCAAGAATCATTGTATTCCCAGGAAAAAATATATACAATTTAAGGACACTTTGAATATGTAGTGATTCCCTTTGGACTCACTAATTCCATTACTATATTTATCTATTAAATTAATAGAGTCATTAGGGATAACCATGATTATTTTTTTTTTTTTTTTAATATTGTATTTTATATATTTAAAGTGAATGGAAGAGTTTGAAAAATACTGATGGATTTTATTTAATGGTCATGTTTCCCTCAAAACATGTCTTCTGGTTAGGAATAACTATATATAAAGAGTTTCCAATGTATTTGTTTATGGATCTAGAAACACTCAACAGTTCTATATCCAAGGGGTGCCTTCTTTCCAAAGGTAGGATCTCATTAATGATTTTAACTCATAACGCTTAAGAAATCACATTGGTTGAGAGGATGGGAGGTCGGGGACATCAAACCCTTTTGAGAGGAGTTATTTCCTACTCCGGTACTCTCTTGATGATTTAATATATTTTCATGAATCCTTATTAATTTACCAAGTGTAATGTAGGTTTCCATTGAAATTTGTAGTCAATTATTAGCATGTTTAGAATTCAGAATCATCTATATGTATTCTAGGTTCTTCCTCAATGGAGATTTTGGTGTGTATTTGAGGTTCTCAATTTATGGTGTCCCCTTATATACAAAATAAATATTTAATGGTCATTGTAGAAATGATTTCTGGTTTATAAGACACTAATTGGGGAACTCTGGAATTGTATGGTCATCTAGGTAGATGAATGTCACTCTGGAATTTATCGTCATCTACGGAGACAGAAATTTACTCTTGTGTTTATTGTCATCTAGGTAGATAGAGGTTACTATGGAGTATATATTCATCTTGGGAGAAAAAAGTTGTTTTTTGTTTGGATCAAACCCATATATAGGCTACCAACATATCTCAATGAAAAGAATCAGAACCCTCATAGTTTGGTGCTACTTAATGGGACACGTCATTCCTTTTAAGGTTGTGTGATATGGACCCGACGGTGTTGTGTAATGTCGTGTGGTAAGTACATATAGGTGGAAGGTTCCTAATCAAAGCTTTTTGATGGAATTATGCCTAATAATACCACAAAACATGTAATAAAATATGAGCTCCCATGTTTAATTACACCCTTATGAAGATATGACCATAAAAGAACAATGTTGATTTGGGATGTTGGGTTTGAACCTCAGGGAGGATTCTTACATATACCGTTTGGATGGGAATCAAATACCTCATAATTTTGTATGTCCCATAAGGGAATATAGCCCTTTGAGATAAATATATTAGGACTTACTCTTAAAGAGGATGCCCTTATAACCAGGTCTATGAGAGATTTCTTAACTCAAGGATATTTAGGGAGGTTTAAATTCGGGGATTACTCCAAATGAGTATTCCTATGTTAAGGGATTTTTTTTTCTTCTATGGAGTATTTCCATTGAGTTGGGACCTTCGGTGAAATCATCCTATGTTTTTCAGTTATGGTGGGAATTCGAGTTATCATTGTTTTTTCCTTTAGGATGATTGTCTGGGTGTTGGAATCATAAAAAATCTCTATTCCCATGTGATGCATTCTTGGTATGATAAAAAAAGGGTGTGAATTATTCAAAAAAATATGATAACTTTTCCTCTTTTTCTATTGGATGAGGTTGAGTCTACAGAAAAGAGGCTGGAGGTATGAAACTTCCCTCGATTCTCTTTACATTGGACGAGGGTACATCGTAAGGAAGAAGTAAAGGCAAAGGGTGTAGAATAGAGAGAGACTAAGACCTCATAATTTAAAGTCTAGGGGAATACACAAGTATGTCTACCCTATAATGGGTCCCATATTGGGGAGAGAGACTTATCATATTTTTTAATGGAAAATGAAGTGGCATCCTTACCCTATATTATCCGGACTGGAGGCTCTAGATCATAGCGATGGGAAGTGGAGGATAAAGTCATTTCCCCAAAATCAAAGAACATGAACTCCTCAACACTATCTCTACAGTAAGGGACAATGTGAAAATAGATATAAAAATCTACATATGTCCTAAGGATTAAACACTTTGTTATGACAAGTTTTGAAATCCTCTGACCAGATAAATAGAAATATAAATGGGAGACATGCTTTTGTGACATTCCATAAAATTTGGAAAATCAAGATGTCTTGGTAGAGGTTTCATCATGGTATCCTTCATAAAATTGATCAAAATAAGAAAATAAATTGCCATGAGTGGCTTTGAGATATTCCTAATAGATGGCTCGAGTAGGTTTAAAGGTAGGATGAACATCATGTAAGGGCACTAAAGTAAGTGTAGTGTAGGAATGGGGTGAACAAGTAGGACAGAGAAAAAAAATTCACCTTAAGAGAAGAAAAACCTGGATTACATGTATTGGGAGAGGCTTGGCTCAAGCCGTTATGAGTCTTCTTCGGTATCCTAGAAAGTGGGGGTGCATGTTCCTATTTGTGGAATAGAGGGATCACTAGTCTTATTTAATCAAGAGGTTGGGCTATTTGATCACACAAGTGTTGTTAATTTTAACACTTGAAGAACCTAAGTCTCACTATCCCCCTGTAATACACTCACATTAGGTGTTATGGAACCATCGTGCATGTTTTGGAGTACTTTGGATGAATAATAGGGAAACCAGAGTAGCAATTGAGATTCATGGAAATTCATCCATACAAATGATAGCCCCAAAGGACTATTTATAAAAAAATATATGGTATTCTGGGAGAAGAAGACTGGTCATGCAAGTGGGGGTGCAATATATGTGGATGGAATGCAGGTACATGCTCACTGATGGTGTTTTTTATGACTTAGGTGAAATTGTTGTTCCATTCTGTGGGGGTTGTGCCCCTGCACCCCTTATTGGGATCACTATTGGGCTGTAGTCTTGGCCCATCAATTTAGTTGCTTCTCTACCATCACTGACTTCCATGTAAAGTGAAGATTCCCACCATTAACTTTTCGAGCCTGGTTGAGTACATTTTAACTCACGAGACAAGGAAATCCAATCTATTCGTTCCTTTAAAATCAAGATGTATTTATACTTAAACTCTTAATTTGGTTCCTAAGTCAAGTTCACAACTTAAATTATATTAGAAAGTGCATAGAAATCATATCATGGTGTCAAAAAAATACCACCCCCCATTAAAAATAAATTCATTTTGATATAAATAAATTTTGTTCTAAGGTAACAATAGGGTAGTTTGACACATTCACACAACATTTTATGGCTTTGGATCTTCCTCATGTATTGATGGTTGCTATAAATTTTTAAGAATCCAGGGGTCTAGGGAGCATATGATTCAACTGAATGATCTTCAACAAGTATCTTATGTGTCTTATAAGTCTGTTCAATAGATGAAGATCTCTTTTGAAATCATTTTGTATTTCATGATAAAGACACTCCATTTTGTGGATGTTCTTCTAGTTCTTTTCTCATAAATGAAATAAATTTATTATCATCTATGTCTTCATACATTCATTTCCTTGAAATTATAATTTGAAAATTTAAATTCATAGAGTGAATTTTTCAGATTGAATAATCATAACAACAATGATAATGATGGTGGGTGTTTAACTTCTGCCTAAATCCAATGGTCCTGGTGAGCATAGTTGGACTATTTTTTATGGTCATATATAAAACCATAAAACATCATGACTTTTTACTTCATAGTCTAATTTTTTTCTAATACCAATGTGGAGAGTACTTAAATGTTGAAAGATTTATTTTTCACAAAATCCCCTTTTGGATTTTCATCCGAAGAAGTTTTTCTTTTTATCTTTTTATCACACAGTATTTCCTAAATATTCCATAGTGTAGGTATAGTTATTTGAGCCATGAATTTTATCTAGATTTACCTTTTTTGTTTTCCAGTCTAGTTATTTATGTGTCTCTTTTTTCTATAATTTTAAAGTCATGCATGTCGGACAAATAAATTTATTATTTTAGGTCGAATAACAATGACCATGATTTTGCGATAAAAACCCAAACAAGGCCTAATGGCTAGGATGGTCCCGATATTATTCATATAATTCCAAGGGGAACCTTGAGTCAAAATTTTTATTCTCTACAATTATCAAACACGAATTATAATAATAGAGTAGTTCTCTCATGTGAATGAGGTTACCTCAAATTAAAAAACCTGTTATGGGTATTGTTTTATGCAAGCCCAACTAGGGCATGTACTGCATAATCAAGTAGTGGTATCCTTAGGATGACATACTGATTATGTGGATGACTTATTGAAGGAAACTATAGAACACAATACATATTTATGTAATGGAGTACCTATGAATTCTGAAATTCTACTACTGATAAATAAAGGCGCTTGAGATTTGGATGTCTTAAGACAATAGTGGGTGGCATTTACAAGGAAAGTTGACAAAAATAAATGGGCCATTTGTGTCAATATTTTTCATGAATGAGGAACCACTCCTATAGAAATTTAGTGTATTAATTATCATATTTTTTTTGAAAATATATTTCGAATATTTTTCTATACAATTTAAAGCCATAAAACAAGGAAATTTTTATTTATAGTGTCAAGTTATGCAGTAAGGACATTAATGTCTTTTTTATAATATTCGATGTTGTTAAAAGTCATGCAGAAAGGTAATTTGGTGGATACAGAGTTTAAATTCATGTAGTAATGACATTTTGGGGGTTTTCAGTTTAAATTTACACATCAAGGACATTATGGGGATATGCAATTAGAAGTCATGCTACAAGGACATTATGGGTATTTAATTTAAGGTCTTTATATTTGACCAAAGATTTGATGGTTTTCAAATTCTTAGTAACTTTTCTATAAATGTTATAACATATTTAGGTTTGTAAAGGGAGAATTATAAGATATTATTTGTGGATTTTGGAATCTAAAATATGAAATGGGAAAAGGGCTAATGGAATTTAAATGAGGTATCTTCCATGAACAAAGTCACTACTACTTGAGAAAACCCATTATGGGGGTTGTATTTTGCATGGCCAAATAGAGAATATTCTGCATAGAAAAACAATGGTATCCTTATGCTGACATGCCCATTATGTAGTCAAATTTTATGCAAGGCCAACTAGGGCACATACTGCACTGTCAGGTAATGTAGCACTCAATAATTCTGAAATTCTGTTACTCAAAGACGATGAATGTTTATAGTGATTCATATCATCCCAAGTATATAGTCTAGTTTATGGAGAAAGGTACATGAGTATATATTGGGTATTTCCAATCATGAATTCCATTGAATCAGAGAATAAGGCTCTTTATGATGGTCTGACCCAAACATATGAAGTATGGTGCTTATAGATTTAGGTCATTCAACTTGGACCATAATATTATGAAAACAATGGAGGATATGTGGGTGAATAGACCAAAATCACTCCAATATGATTTTATCATATGTATAGGGTAAATTTAAACCATGGTGTTAGGGACTTTCAAGTGAGGATAAAGGATACCAGAAAAATACACAAAGGACATCCGCTTTAAATTAAGGGTTCCTACATACCTTAATTAAAGATGAAAGTGATGGAAGTGGCTTCTCCCAATAACAATGTAACCACTAATTGACTAACCCATTATGGGGGATATATTATATAGTTATTACTAAGGAATGTAATTTATAATAAAAAAGCGGTATCCTTGTGATGATAGACCTATTATCTAAGATAATTTTATTCAAGGACAACTGGGGAATGTACTATATAATCAGGCGAATGTGCTCTTAGTTATCAAACATTCCTCCACAATGAACTATATATTGATTATGATGATTTGAAATTATTTCAATATTAGGAATATGATGTGTGAAAGGGTAATCATTCAATGCATAAAGGAAGTCTTTGGACTAATAATGGCCATGAGTTTTGAATCCTTTGTCTCTTGTTTCCTTGATTGGTTCTCTAAGGAAAGTGCCCAAAATAATGAATCATGTATAGATTTTGATCGTATGAATGAGATGGGTAATTTTCATATATACCATGGCTAGTACTATAATCTAGGGACTAGTTTTCACTAGGTATCAAAAATGTAATGAGAATCTAGGAATGTGTAGTTCTTTGAATGTCGTGTAGTTTATTGTCATGTAGTAAGGGAAGTGAATTACCTAATTTAACGGTAAAGGGTGGATTTGTGTAGTTTTATGTCATGTGGTAAGTACATTAGCCATGAAGTTTAAAATCTTGTAGTAAGGACTCAAGTGTCTTGGAATAAAATATCAAAAGTCAATTTGGATGAACCTGGGTATAAGGTCTAGACATCAAATCATTATCTTCTAGGAGAAAGATTCAAGAAGCACATAGTTCTAACAGATAAGAGTTCAAGTGTAAAGTGAGTAATCGTATTGAAATTACTCATGTAGATCTGATTCATACACTAGAATAGAGTAATTTTTATGTTGTAATGTGGTTGGGACTGAGATTGATAATATAGACATCAACTCCAATCTCACATGGGTGAGAATCAAGCCACACATAGTTCTTAAATGAATGTCCATGCAGTTTAACAACATGTGGTGAGGACATATAGTGTTACATTAATGGTTTTATATCCAGGACCATTAATAACCCCAATAGGAATTGAGACATGTTATTTATATATAGAAACTCTTTACCCAATTCATAATCCCACGTGATCTATGCTCAATTTGAGAAACAAAGAGTAGGAATGGTTTCCTCTTTAACACAAATCTAACACAAGTGAAGGATAGGGGTATGATGATTATGTGGGGGATCAGCTAGGGTATAGGACCCGGGTTTCACTACATATCTTTCTAAAGAACTAATCAATCCACATATATTTCTTGAAATGGTTCCCCATATCAATCAGATTTGGATGTGGGGAAGAGTGAATTTTATAATTTCTTGGATGGTGGTTTGGCCTAAAGTAGGAAATCTATGCATCACCTCGTTTCTCTTTATAATGTGAATCAACTTAGAAGTCCTTGATGAGATCCCTATAAAAATATGAATCATGCATGGTGAAATAGAAGTTGGTTTCTCTTCCAATATCGTGCTGATCCAAGGTTTGTATATCTAGGAATCACTTTGTATCTCATTGGGATAATAATCACACCATGCGTAGTTCTTGAAATTTTTCCTATGAAGGTTTCATTCAAACACACAGGTAAATGGTAATTTTACATTATTTGTTGTCTGACCTAAGATAGAAGATATAGTTATAACTACATATCTCATTGGAATGAAAACCAATCCACATAGAGTTCTTTAAATGTATTTTATTTTGATTTGTAATGGACGTGTGTGACCAGACGTGAAAGAAACATTCCTACTGGACCATGGGATAAGACCCAAGAATCACTATGTATCATGCTAGGGGAATGAATCATCCCATATAGAGTTCTTGACATTTTACCAATGTAAATCTGATTCATACATTGAAATTAAAGGGGCTTAATGATTAATCGTGGTTTGACCAAGGATTAGAGATCCAGGCGTAAGTACATATCTTGAAGAGGCAATAATCAAGATAGATATATTGCGTGAAGATTATCCCTATGCAGGTTTGATTTGTATGCACATGGGGTGATGTGACATTTTTCACATTGGTTATGGACCTATGATTAGAGATATTGGTGTCACTATGTATCTTACTAGGGCAAGAATCAAACCACAAATAGTTCTTGAGGATGGTTCGATACACCTATTTGATATTGATGTGAGAAACATGGGCATTAAAATATGTTACAAAATAATGGTTGGGACAAAAATACATGATCTTATGAGAATGAATCCATGTTTTTTCAATGTGTTCCTAGTATATAATTTACACATATACAGGGGTAAAATTGTTTTCTTATGGATGTCATTGGTCCCATGATATGATATATTTTTTTCACTATAAATCTCATTGGAATGAGAATCATGCCACATGTAATTATGGAAATTTTTTCCCTATGTAGATATGATTCAAACATATGGAGAAATGGGGTTAATGTGCCATTGGGAAGTGGAAATAATGTGAGTAATGCTTATGCATGAAGGATAATCGACTATTAAGGTACAACAAAGAATGTAAATGTCTGGTATCTTGGAAGATTTATTAATGTAAAATGAAATAGATGATAATTGTATAGTTTAATGTTGTCTGTGGAGGACAAATTGTGTTTTTTAGTTTTTGGTCAAATGATTAGGACCTCATGCCATGTAGTTTAACATCGTTCAATAAGGACCAAGATTCTATACAGTTTAACATTTTTAATGTCATGCAATTAGGATGTTGGTTGTTACGTGATTTAATTTCTTGCAACTAAAATGCATGGTTATAATGCGGTTTATTGTGACACTACTAGGAAAATCTTTGTGTGGTTACACAAAGTACTTCTTTGTGAGCCTTTTATTGGTTGGAAATTTAGGGATTTCTCCATCTGTTGAGATTAAGAAAGAATCTCTATTAGATTAGACCTTATTTATAGAGTAATGTTCTTCCCACATTGGCTCAAATTTTAGAGGCTTCTTTCTTAGTATAATTGGATTCATAAGGATAAATACCAATTATCCTTAGAGGAATGAACAAAGGTGAAATTTCTTGTTGAAATGTCATGAAATTTAGTTCTGATAGACTTCCCAGTGATGCAAGGTTTGGAATTTCATTTCATCAAATCTCTCCAGCTCATCTGGTCACTTCTGAGACTGGTCATCTGTAGATAAGTAATGAAAAACAGAAACTTGGAGTGAAGGAAAATTAACTTCAATTGGAAGGACTAGTTATGTTCACTATACCAATGAGTTTGGAGTTGACTGTGTTATAGTACATGTACTTGTCCTATAAGACCATAAGGCATGAAATAGTATATCGGGGAAAAACTATTTATCTTTATAAACAATTTTTTCGATTATGTTGGACAAGGTTTTGTTAAAAGCCTCTATCTATCCATTTTCCACTACATGATAGCCGGATGAGTGGTTGGATTTGATATTGGCTTCCTGCTGTAAATTCCCTTCTTCACCAGAATAGAAATTGGTGCCTTTTTATGACATTATTGTACGAGGGAAACCAAATCTAGTAATGATATTAGCTTTGAAAATTCTCTAAATTATTTAAGAATTGACTTCATTGAGATTTATTTCCTCAAAACATTTAGAGAATAAATTTTTAGAACTATGGATTTACTTGAACTGCTTTTTCAAAGCTAGAGGATAAGGTCCTACTACATTAATTCACTATATAGAAAATTTCCAAGAGTACCTAGTTGAAGGGAAAAAATCTGGGGGATGATGAATGATGTTTTCATGAACATTATAGGGATGAAACTTCTTTTTTAAATATGTGCAATCCAGTGTCATTGAAGGAAAAAATTATCCATGCCTTCATATTTGATCAGTAATTCTGTACCTTAGATGTTCGGTCACCATAATATCTTGCATGTATATAATTCAGGACATACTTTGTTTCATCCTTATCAATGAATCTGTTGAAAATTCTATCGAAGGCACATTTATAAGGGATCCTCTAGTGATTTGGGTGATCATTAAGAGTGAAATTAACTGCTCATTTCCAAACATGATATTTTCCAGCGCAATCTAGTTTAAGTACACTACCTTGGATATATTCCATGATGGGTGTCATCCATCCCATGGTTGGATAAAATGGTTCAGTAATGTGACTGATTTCATTGATTTCCTCAATCCTGATTAGAACAAAAGATGAAACCACACGACGATGAGAAATTTTCATGATAGATTTGTTTCGGTTTCGATTTTCTAGGGTTGTAGATACATTGGAAAATGTATCATATTGAGAATTCTGTGATCTTAAGGCATAAGGCAATTTTGGTTATAAGGTAAATTATGCCATTAACTATTAGACATGATCTCAAAAATGGAATATTTCTTCTTTTCTAATTGTGTAATTTTCATTAATCTATTTCGTTAACAATTATGAATCCCCCATCACCTTCAGGTAATCCACTGATACATGGAATGATAATTCAAAACCTATAATGAGAGCCTGATTATTTTTCTCAATGTTGTTACCACTTTTGGATAAAAGGAAAGAGTGTGGAAACAACACCTTTTATGGGGAGATAAATACAATTCCTAACCAATCTTTTTTATGCTTTGGGTCTTCCATTCTCTTCACCATAAGACATATATAAGTACCATCAATGGACATTTCCCATGTTCTGGGAATATCTTTGATAGATAATAGTTCTCAATTAGGAAGATATGTATTCAATTACATTCATCCAAAGATTGGTGTTCTACAAAGAAATCTACCAAAGCCTAGAGTATTACAGCTTTTTGAAAAACAAACTATATATCAAACTACTACAGAATAACTTCCCATCATTCCAGATGTCTGATCAACAAAAGACGACTAGGAATAATCATGGGGCTATTATTGAAACCGACCATGTGGACCTCAAGTTGCTTCAGGTAGTGACTCAGCTTCTAAACTGCAAAGATTAATTCTATGTTACTCTTCTCAATGTCTGAATATCGAGTCTCTATATAGACCATGGCTCGACTGAGAATATAATGGTTGTTTTCATTCTCAGAACCATTTTTCTATGAAAGGAAGGAACTCATTTATCACTCCAAGGATGCCACATAAAGAATAAGTGGCTTTCCATAAATAGGTGGCACCCATATAGGTGGACTCAATAGCTATTTCTTGATGGTGTCAAATTCATCAGATGTGACCCCTTATTCATAATTTGGGTAAAGTGAAATCACATTATTTCTAGATTAGCTAAAAAGTGTTGGATGTAGTATATGTTTCTTGAAATTACTCTCAGTTAATTAAATTTTCGAGGAGGTCACATGCCATGGATATCTTTAGTCATTTCAGGATCGACTTCAATACTATAATGGGGTACAGAAAAATGATAAATATTCCAAAGGTTACCTCAAAAGCACATTTTAGGGGGTTAAACTTTATATTATACTATTTAGGCCTTCTAGATATGGTATCCATGTTAGTGAGTTGATCATAACCTTTTTTGGATTTGACCACTAAATCAAAAACATAGAAGTTATAAATTTTCCCTCTAAGGGTTTGAAAATTTGGTTCATTTGATGTTGATATGTATCACCATCATTCCTCTAGCCAAAGGGATTTATTCTATAGAATGATATTCCTTGAGGATCTCTAAAAGATGTAGATTACTTATATTCTAAGGCCATTCATGTTTTATTACACCTAGAGTATCCATCCAGGAAGGAGAGATCATTGTATCAAGTTGTTGCATCAATTAAGAGTTTTGATAATGGAACTGGGAAGTTATATTTGGTACAAGGTAGATTGAGATCACTGGAATCAATGAAAAATATGATTTTCCAATTATTCTATTTCTTGATGAAAATATTGTCCAACCACTATTGACACTTCACCTCTCATATGAAGTTAGATTTTATAATCATGTCATATTCAGTCACAATTTTGGAGGTGCACTTCAGGTGAATTCTTATTGCGTCCTGCATGTATCCCTGATACTCTTCTAGAAAACCCAAATGATGGGTGGAAACTATGAGATCATATCATAGAATCTTTGTGTAATTACAGAAAAAACATCATGGTGTTACTTCAAAAAGTATGTGTACACCTATTTCTCTTCTTGATTATTGGTCACACTAATTAGAGTGGGAATAGTTATTCTTATGTACTCAGATTTATTTCTGTGATTTCATCCGCAGTGTTGAAGAAGGATTCCTAAAATGCTAGAGGGGAGTCTCTGAGGTCTTCCTCTTCTTTAAATTCATTATGTATTTCTTCTATTGCCTCTTCTAGAAGAGTATGTGATGAAGAAATATATTTAAATCTATGTAAGGAGTTGGTATCTGGAAATCCGTTAGTGGAGGAAAGAATCTTCAAAGAAACTGATGATAGAATGATATTTTTGTTTCTCTAAAGGGAAGATAATGGGTTCAGAAATGGTATCCATGTATTTTTTTCACAACTGTGATAACTTATTTTAGACTGCCTATTAAAGAAAATACATGTTAAAGCTCAGTGGATGGAATGAAGTAATATATGTTTATTCTTTATTTACTGATTGGTGAATCAATGATTTATTCCATGCTTTCATGCTCAATTTCCATAACTAACATCATGGAATCCAATAAATCGGTTCTTGGATTTAGGCGGACCCTTTAAATTTGATTAATTGGTTACAAATAATCTTCACAGAGATTCTTGATTGGGTTGGCAAAGATATTTTAAAGACTATTTAAAGCATTGATTATAGTAAAATTATTAGCCAATGACTATTTTACCTTTGGGACAAAACATTGAATCAATGTACTAAGACTTACATGTTTTGAATGTGGACTTTTGACCATGAAATGTCCCAATTTTAACATTCAAACAATATATGATACATTAGTGGTACAATGATTGAATGTTCACCTGATGAGGTATCCAATGTCTCCACAACAGAATGATGAAAGCTGTTTCCTTTAGGACAATCATAAACTCTGAATCAGATATGAGATCCCAAAACTATGTTTTGAGCGTAATATCCCTAAGTGATTTTGTCTCATTCTTATCATAACCCAATAACATTAATGTGGAGGGATAAAAGTGGGATTTAGTGAGGCCTAATTTGATATGTTTATGAATGTTAATCTGGTTGACTCCTCAACCGTTATCAATGAATAATCATTGGATATCTATATCAGTGATATTTTTGGATAGATATAGCGTTTTGATGTGTCTATGTAAGACATCATCAGCATCCTGGTTTATTAAACATATGAATACATGTAATTATAATGGTTCATTATCTATATGGTAATCCTCGGTATAAGCAACCTTGGTTTTGAACTCTTGACGACATGAAAAACCTCAATAAGTGATCTTTATAGATCCTTTGACAGATATAGAGCATCCAGATATGATAGCTTGGCTGGTACATGGGTGAGGAGCATCAACACATCATAATTTTTATATTGAGGTCTGTATTTTACATTATGGATTTATTGTTTTTCAGGTTCGTTGGAAGCTGATGTTCATGATGTGGATAGACCATCCCTTGGAATAGGGGCTGAAAGTACTTTTGATCTTGGTGTATTTTGTTATCTTGGTATTCCCACTCACCAAGAAGGTTGTGGTATAGCCTCTAATTGATCATCAAATATGATAGTGTTAGGGATGTCCCAGTCATGTGAGGTAGAATTACCTTGTTCATACTAAGCCTAAAGGTGGTCTCTCCCAAAAGTTTCTACTACATAAATTGATCGATCTTGGGTGTGGTTAGATTAGTGTCTTCTAAAATACACATGTCTTATCCTGTATCTTAAACCAAGATGAAATCTTCCCCTAGTTACACAGTAATGTATGGGGAACTCATGTTCATAATCAAACTCGGAATTTTCATAAGGATATATTAAGTGATTAACGTTAATGGTGCTGAAGATAAAATCCTCATCTAATGAAGATCCACCCTGGTAGGTTGACCCTTGTCGTTCCATTTGGTTAGGTGGTTCCTGTAAATTTTAGATGGTTAGAATTAAATATATTATGGTCAATGAGAATAATGGTCTATACATAAACACATAATATTGTTATTCCTACTTATTCATCCTATCATGTTGCTTCTTTGAGGACTAACACATAGAGGACTGAACTTTTGATTGAGACGACATTACTATAAATGATGTTCTAGGAGACACAGTTGGTTGTTTCAATTGTTTTCATAGAATGGAATGAGTTCGGTTTATTATTTTCCTAACCATACAGTCATTTAATTTTTGACCATTCTTACTTTTGAATTCTTATCCTTCGCTTTCCTGATCTATATCGGTAGCAGTAACGCATGCTAATTGGGCTGGTGAATTAATCTATTTACCATTCCCAATGTCCACCATATTTTGAATGAGGTCCGTAAAAAAAATACTTTCATGGGGTTCGCTAAAATTTAATGGAAGGGGAAATAGTATGGGAGGTCCTTGTCTCCCTATTTTCTAGGTTTCTTTGGCCTTGGAAACAAAACTATGTTTTTTCCAATGCTGAGATGAATTATCTTGGTACATGGCCATTTTGAAAATAATAGACCATGTTTTTTCAATCATAAAACTACCCCTAACTTTGATCAATTTAATCATCTTGATGAGGATGTGATTCCTTCTAAAACCCATGAGGTGGATCCCTATGGTATGATGAGGGTATTAATGTAGGAGGGGGTACATGGGCCTGCTTATGTGTGACTGTAGAGGCCTCTTCCTTTCCTTTTCTTCTTCCCAGAGTGGATGGGATTACTAATTATTTGGTTCTATACTCAGTTATGATGTTTTCCACCTATATAGAAGTCAATCCTAGATCCTTAATCCCTCATGTGTATTTCCAAGGGATTAATGGCGTGTAAAACTCATCAGAGAGATTTGCAACAAAAATAGAAAACAAATCTTCTTTTGGGTGCGGTATATTCAAGAAGTATGTTATTATTTTTTATCAGGAAATTAAATATGAAACTCTTCCTTTATCCATTTTCATTTAGTCTGTGAGATCGAAGAATGTTTTCTTATACAGTGTTGAGATGAACAATAAAAGGAACTTGTGAATGAGATCTTCCCATCAAGTGATCAATTGAGACTACAAACTTGTGTAACATACAAAAGCTATCCCCTGTAATGATTTTACAAAGCATATAAGTTTTACTACTTTCTATTTCTCAAGGGTCCCCATCATGGGATCGTAGTGATAGACAATATGAATCAAGTGATGCTCTAGATATTTTGATCCACTGAAGACTAGACATGGGGGACTCCAAAAGATTGAGATGGAGGGTAATGATCCAGCCATTCTGGATAAACCTTCTTTTATGGTTTTATTGGTTCATTCAATATTATTTATCTTCCAACAGAGTCATTAGTTACTCAATTGTGTACATGAGAATTCTAGGAATATATAGATGAGGAAGGACTTTAATGGCTTTGGAAACTTGAGATTGAATAGGTGCTATGACTGGAAATACCACTAGTGGCAGCATCGTTAGTACCATCCATATGTTACCAATAGGGTAATTCCTATAAGGATGTGCTTGACCCTACTTTGGTTGTACTATAAATAGAGGGTATTCATTGTCGGCATCTGTAGATGCATCAAAACCTTTTTACTAAGTTGTTCCTAATGGATGTTCATATTGAGGATATGATTTCGGAGTTTGTCGAGAAGGAATGGTACCTTGGAGTAACTCTTAATTGAGACTTCTCAACTCCTTCATCTACTATTCTTGTTGAGAAAATATTTCCTCATGTGAAAGGGATTGAACTTCTCTGGGGGAAAGGTGATACATGGTTGGACCTTTACCTTTTCACTTATTTAGTTCCTTCTCAAGAGGTATAAGTTGATTATTTTAGGGGATAACTGCAATTTGGGTAAGCCTCTAATGTTAGGTACACACACCTCATTATTTTCTTCATTATTTAACCCATTATGAATAAAACATCATACTATTACTCCACAAAACTACACTCATTTTCTAGAGGATCTACCATGAAGGATTTGATTTCATTCATGAACTTAAAATGCATTTTTGGCATTATGTCAGTATATTCGTGAGATATCTTTATTCTTAACCCTCTATGAGACCTTATCCATTAATTTTCTGGTTCCACTTGATCTACTTGGCAGACAATATTTTTTAGGGAGTCCTCATATTTTTCAATTGTGCGTTAATTTTTTGTCTTCTTTCCTAATTGGGATAAAAGTTACTTCCATTGAGGAGGGAGTTATTAATGTGAAACCCCCCCCCCCCAAACCTATGAGTGGGGGATGTTCCATTTAGTATTTTTCAAAATTTTGACCTCTTTATATTGGATCCAAGGGTTGGGTTAAAAAAGACCAGAGCCTTATGGGAAGGGTTTTCTCCTAAACTGTTATGGCTGATATTAGTGCAGCTTCTCTTCTTATTTTATGAATTATGGTCCGAATGATGGATGTGTGCATTATAAAAAACTGACATAAATCACATAATTCAGAATACATTTCTGTTATTTTATACATTCTAACAAAATGATTTTTGACATTCTCTAAGTGGGAGGACTGCTCAATGTTTTTAGATGCTTGATTCACTATTATCTCAACACCTTGCTCTTTTTGAGCTTGATTTTTGTAGATGTTAGTCAAGGTCTATTCTTGATGAGCCGCCCTTTTAGTCATGAAGAGAATTTTTTTATTATACCTGGACTAGGGAAATAACAT
Source organism: Viscum album (assembly GCA_963277665.1). Classification (NCBI taxonomy): domain Eukaryota; kingdom Viridiplantae; phylum Streptophyta; class Magnoliopsida; order Santalales; family Viscaceae; genus Viscum; species Viscum album. The sequence goes on from OY728152.1 coordinate 1,381,708,346, forward strand.
TTCATCATACCACTTTTTATGGGATTTGTTGAATTTGGATCGTCGTGAAATTCATTTCTCCATGTGCACCCCATCAACTGATATGAACACCATATGGGATATATGTGATGAGTCTTCAAAACCTCATTAATGCATAAAGGAATACTTGTATAAGGGATCCTTATTGCTTCTCGATCATTGGAAATTTGGATTCAGAAGAGATGATAAGTCAATTTGGTACTAAAAACGTTATATTAACATGAAATGATATTGATATTCATCACATAGTAATAAGTTAGATTATATTGGATGAATAGTCTAATAAATGTTGAGATGGATATCAAGATTACAATATTTTACCAACATCTCTGGAATGTTATATTGATTGGTGGCCAAAGGCAGGAACATTATTTGTATTTCACCCCTAGTTAGTTCTTTCCACATGTTCAACATATCCTCTTCATCATTTTCCCGAGGTATATCTACTTGATCAGACCCAAATTTCTGTTTTCCTATCAGTTTATCATAATTCAGTAAGATCAGTCTAGAGTTCATCTATTGCATTTGATGATAACTGGAATAAGGGTGGTTTAGAGAATGACTGTCACCTTGTTCTATCTTTCGATTGAGAAAGAATTTCACCCACTAGTAATAAGGAGTCATACATGATTGGCCTTGTATTTTTAAGTTCCTTAATATTATATGTCCTTATAATCAATACATTTTCAGTTAGAGAATACACTTGAAAATATGAATCACTACTATAGATAGAATATTCAAATTGAATTCCATCATAGGGAGGGAAACAATGATGGATTGCAGCATGTGATAAATCCTCTTTCTCCTAGGTATTCTAGACACATGGCGGGTTTCCATGGCTCTCATCAAGTGATAGGTTCATGAGATTGACTGAATTTTCATGATTCAATCCTTCATGAGGAATTTTCCAATGAGGAACTTCATAATTACATCTAATACTCCAGTAATTTGGTAATGGAAGTGTAGGATAATGCTCTACAATTGGTAACTGTATATGGGATTTAAGAACTCTTGCATTGAGTGGATCCAAATCACAAACTCTATTTTGATTTTCCAACTATGTTTGATCAGACTAATTTTTAGATTCCTTCATCTAAGAATATGGCGCCACTTATTGGGAAAAGTGGTCATCCTGGGTAGGTGTATGTTCTTCATCTAGTTTTTCATATGATTTGGGGGAATATTCCATATAACCATCCTAGATGGGAACAGAGGTATTCATCTTATCCAAGGTAACCTGTGGGTGATCCACCCTACATGTGGGGACAAAGTTATGCTTTTTTTCCATTAGGTACTACAATTACCACCATAAAGATATCATGTAATGTCTCTCAGATATGAGTAGGAGTTTTCAACTTCCCTTACACCATTTGTAGGATGTTCTTGGAGACTTTAGTGGCGGGAATAGAAATATATGTTCATTTAATATCTGGATTAGGGGTATGTACTTGATCATGACCTCCCTTTCTTATTATAGTATATTGACAATAATTATGTGTTGGGGTAGAGAGTTGAGTCTTCCCTATTTTTTTTATCGAACCATTTTTACTGACTTATCCGGGTGCTTCAAAATGAGGCTATTAGAATAAAGGATGAGTTTAGGAAGTTGTATGATCCTCTTTGTGGGTTTTTACTGAATTGGGTTAAAGGGATTCATTGAATTCAAGAAGATGATTATGATGGTAGGCTTTATGATTTTAATGAATTACACATTCTTTTTCATTGTACTCCACTGAATTTGAATGATGGTATTAGTTGGGTTCCTCCTGATGAGTATATTGGATGGAAGAATAAATACAGATGGGTTCATGTACCCACCCACTATCTTCCACCGAAATTGTTTGGTGTGCTTTTCTAGAGGAGGAAAAGTAGAAATATACTCTCTATTAGATAGTTATTGTCACCCATGGGAATTCATGAATGCCCAGGTCTGAGGGACCTGGGTCAGACATCTTGAGACAACCTGCTCATCACGTTGAGGGATTACTTCCCTGCGGGGTTGGTGGTGACTATTGCTGTTAGGATCCCATGGGAAGGAACCTTGTTTCACTAGGTCAAGTCCATAGGTAGCCTCTTGGTTAGCCTCCCTATAATATGGGAGGGATTTTTAATTCAGTTCTGAGATATTCTCATGAAATAGTTGAAGAAGGTGGTTGGAACTGTTTTCTTTTGAATGATATGTCATCATTGACTGAATGATCGGGGGTTATTCCTGATCTAGAGAGCATGTTGGGCATCCTATTAGGATGAAATGGTACTGTTTTGATGGTTCTCTTGAACCAGTGCATTATATACCCAAAGTTGAAGATTATGAGTCAGTTATGGCATCCTTTGAGTGGAAGAGGATCCATCTTGAGAATAATTAGTGTAAATTTTGGTGAAAATTGAAAGGAATCCATTTGGAAAGAAGGGATTCCATGGAAGGAAGATCTTTTATATATGAAAAATACAAACAATGATATCAATTAAAGAATCATCTATTGGATGAACAAATTCATGATTTATTTCATTATCTTGAAATCATTTATCAATTGTTAGACACTTGAAAGATGGATAACACTATCATCTTGGTTAATGATTTATGTCGGCATCAGCCTTTTTTGTATACGGGGGAAAACAAAATGGACCAATGGAGAAAAAACAACCACTATTTTTTATAGATGGTTTTCATTAGGTAAACCCATCACCTTCGATAAGGATTAACATTGGGTCCACCATTTTTTTGTTTACGTATGGGTGAAAACAAATTATCCTGACAGAGAATAACCAACCACAATTTTTTATAGAGGGTTTTTCATCTGGGTAACCCACCACCTTCATTAAGGATTTTTATCGAGTTTATCATTTTTTGTTTCCCTTGGAACCTGTGTTCATGTTACGAATAACTATTTATGAACGATTTCTAATAGATTTGTTTATGAAACATGAAACACCCCATGGTTCTGTATCCAAAGGGGAACAACTCTCTAAAGGTAGACAGTCTTTAAGGATTTAATCCCACACTACTTAAGAACCCACATTGGTCAAGAAGATGCGACTTTGGTCTTGTCATACACTTTTGAGGGTAATTATTTATTACTTCTAGACACTCATATAGATTTAATATATGTTCATGATTCCTTTTTAATTTACCAATCATAATGTACTCTTCCCTTGAAATTTTAAATTAATTGTTAGCATGTGTGGAATTCAGAGTCATTATTATGTATTTAAGGTTATTCATCAATTGGGATATATATGTTTATATGAGGTTCTCCATTGATGGTATCCCCTTAAATACTACTTATAGATTCACTGGTAATTATCACGACAATGATGGTTTTTAAGCCACTCAATAGGATACTTTGGAATTTTATGGTCATTCGGGTAAATGAATGTAACTCTATAATTTATTATCATCCATGAAGATTGTAATTTACTCTATAGATTATAGTCATCTAGATATATAGATGTTACTCAAGATTTTATCACCATCTAGGTAGAGAAAAGTTGCTTTTATGTTTTTGATTGAACCCCTAGATGGGATACATACATATCCACATGAAAGGAATCATAGTCCTCATAGTTCTGTGCCACTTAATGAGAAACATATTGCCTTTAAAGTTAATGTTATAAAGACCCAACCATACATTTTAATGTCATGTGGTATGTAAATATCGGCGGAAGGTTCCTAGACTGAAAATGGTGTGGGATTTATGTATAATCAGACTAAGAAACATGGAAGGAATATGAGCTCTGATGTTGAATCATACATTTCTAGGGATATGACCTGAAGAGAGCATGGTTTATTTGGGCTGTTGGGTTTGAACGTCAATGTGGATTCCTACGTATCTTGTTTGGATGGGAAATAAATCTCTTGTAGTGTGATAAGTATCCCAGGGGAGTACATCCCTTTGAGAGAAGTTGCTTAGGGATTACTCTTAAAGAGGATGCCCTTGTAACAAGGTCCACTAGAGGTTTCTTAACTCATATAGAAATTTAGGTAGGTTTTATTTTGGATATTAACCCTAAGGAGGATTCTCAAATTTTGGTAATTTGGGTTGGAATCTTGAGTATTATGTCCAATGAACTCAAGCCCTAGTTGAAGGATTCTTATGTATCCCAGTTATGGTGGGAAAAGGATTTGTCCTAGTTTATTCCTTCATCTAGAATGTGAGGGTGTGGGAATCATCAAAAATTTGTATGCCCACACGATTCATGCTCGGTGTGTGAAACAAGAAGTTGTGAAATTTTTAACAAAACACTAACACTTTTCATATTTTTCTAGTTGTAGTGGTTGGGCCTACATCGAAAGAGGTTATAGTTATGATGTGTTCCTCTGTTATCTTTAAATTGGAAGAGGGTACATTGTAAGGAAGGTGTAATGGTGAAGATAATAGAGAGTAAAAATCCTAAAACCTTCTACATGAAAGGCTTGGGGCTTACAAAATGATGACTACCCTAAAATGGGACCCGTAGTGGGGGGATAGACTTCTCATATTTTCCCAAGGGAAATGGATGTGTAATCCTTACTCTCCCCACCAAAGACAAGATCCTCAAGTTCATAGAGATGATAAGGGGAGGAAAATGTCTTATCCCCAAAATTTGAGATGGGGAACTCCTCAACAGTGTCCTTATGGGAAGTTTCTTTGTGAATGTAGATATAAAAATTTATAGATATCTTAAGGATACGTACCCTTTTATAGGACAAGTGTGGGAAACCTCTTAGTGTATAAATACAAATCGAAATGAGAGACAAGAACGTGTTCCTTTACCAAAGACTTGTAAAATTAGTAAGTCTTATAAGAGGTTTCAACATGGTCTATTTTATACAAGATATCTATATAAGAAAATATGATTCTATGAGTAAATTTTAGAGAGGCCTAATTGATGGATTGAGTAGGATAAAATGGAGGGAGAACATCAAGGAAGGGTGATAAAGTAAGTGGTTCATAGGTATGGGGCACTCAAGTAGGCATGGGAGAATGGATTCCACCTTATTTTATGAACAACCTTGATTACTAGACTTGGGAGTGACTTGGATGAAGACTTCAAGAGTCTTCATAGGTATTCCCGGATGTGGGGTTTCAATTTAATGTTTATGGAATGGAGGGTTCACTAATATTATTCAATTGGTGGTGGGGGGGGGGTTAATGATTGAATCATGCATGTGTTGTCAATTTTACCACTTATGGAAGTTAAGTCTCACTATCCCCATTTAATTTTCTTGCTTTTGGTGTTAATGAAATACCATAGAGGTTTTTTAGGACTTGGGTGAAGCAGTAGGGAGACCAGAGTAGAAATAGGTATTACGGGAAATTCTTCTATACAAATGAAGGCCCCGAGGGTATATTTTTAGGAATATATGGTACCATAGTTAAGGGAGATTGGTCCCTTAAGTGGGGGTGGTGCACAGGTGGGGGTGCATAGTTGGGGTACGTGTAGATACTTGCATGCCCTTGGTGCTTTCCAAGACCTAGATGGAATTGTTGTTCTATTCCATGGGGGTCATGCCCCCACCCCCTACTCGATGTTAGTGTGGGCTGTAGTCTCAACCCTTTAGTCTAGTACCTCCACTACCATCATTAACCCCATGAAAATGCAGTGTTTCACCACAATAATTTCGTTCCTAGTTGAGGAAATTTTGTCTCATGACACATGGAAATATAATATGCTCCTTCATCCAAAATCTGGATCTATTTCTACTTAAACAACGAATTTGGTGTCTAATTTTGTTTCACATCTTCAACTCAGTGTAAAAGAGCATGGAACACATTTCATTGTGTCAATAGACCTGTGAATGGAGGTTTTTTATGATAAAATTATACTTTATGGATTCTAGCTAAATAATATTTCATTTTTGGGTCAAATAATCTAGTGAGGGGATATATCAGTGGGTCTATCTAAGATAAAAACTATTTAACAATAGAAAATACAAACAACTCTGAATGAGATCCACAGTTTTCTTAGGTTGGATAGTTATTTTTGAAAATATGAGGATAAAATCAAATTACTATCTTATCGACTCCTAATGTTTACTTGGAATATAGAAAATTTACATTGGATATATGAATGTAAATAAATTTTCATGGAATTGAAGGGAAGGTAAGTAATTTCACATATGGTCACAATAATATATAGCAGAGAATGGCTTTTAATATATAGTGATGAAACAAGAAAAATAATCTCATTAATTCACATGTACAATGTTATGGATATAGCTTATGCATCATAAAAAATGTAGGGTTATGAGTGAAATTATAACTCAATATTTAGATTTAGATGTGGTTCTTTACTTATTAGACTTATGGATGGATTTTTATTAGGAATACATATCTGATATATATACTCATCATAAACGATTAATGAATAAATTCTCTCAAAATGATATAATTATGAGCTATATAGTATTTTAATGTTAATTAATGCTTATTATTTGTCAATAAATTATTACCCTTGGGAAGTGAACAAGGTAGAATATTCTCTATGTTGAAAGGATCATTCCATTTTATCTATGATAAGGATAAAAAGATTCAATATTTATTGTTCTATAAATGATAGATCTTTCAATTTTGAGGGATGGTTAAAATATTATCATTCTAAAATGAGTGTTTAACCATATATCCCTGAGAGGATTAATGTCGCACAAACGGAAGATGTGGAACAATAAAATATGGTAAAATTTTATCATAAATTCAACCTTGATTGTGATTGAATGATAAGGTTCATGAACTGTGTAGTTGTTTAGTCAAAAACAAATTTGGAAAGGGAATTTTTGAATCTTTCTTGTAGTTAAACCTTATCTAATCATAATTTGTGTAAAAATATGTGCATATATCAATAATAGTATTTTTTTTAAGATATCATGAAGAGATATATTGATGAGTCTACATTTTTTTATTTTATTTTGTCTCAATGAGTTAGTAGGTGATGAAACAGTTAATGTAATTATGTTATGAATAATAGTTTGGATGTTCTCTATGGTTCCAAAGAATGGTTTTTTATATTCATGATCTCTCCCTAGGACATTGAAATGTGATATATGATTATTGGTTGAATTTTTTTAACTCTGAGTATTTATTAAATCTAAATATTTAATTAAATAACATGTGCTTATGTGATTCACATTGTTCACAACATCACATGAAGTGAACACATTTCATATATTGATGATTTCATAAGAATAATTTTTCTGTTTAGTATTTTTTTGAATACCATGAAAATTTATATTATCATGAATATGATTTAAAGACATGAAAAAAAATACAATTGTATTTTCATTGGGAATTATCCTAGAAAATATATATTACTTAGTTCTAAATATATACTATTTAATAAATATCTATGTGGTGGGATATTATAAATTTAGACAACCAAGGAAACCCACATGGGATAGCTCAATAACATGGGAACTAACCCAAGCATAGGAATATAGGATGGAAGTGACAGAACATAGTTCTCACAAGGTAGTGATCTTGCTAGCCATGAGGATCAAAGGGTGAATATTTTCCAAAGGGATCACATGGAGTAAAAAAAGGGATCACATGGACCATGTAACTGATTCCTAGCCCATGTGGGTGGTGGTGTGTGCATAGGTGTTGTGGGTATAGTCCATTCTTCTAAATTTAGCATATAATGACATAGAGAAACTTTTAATGAAGATGAACACTGAGTAAAAGAGTAGTGTGCAATGCATAATCACAGGTTTCTATTAATACACATTAAAAATTACACATATAATGTGAGACTCCTGATCAAACTAATCATGGACATTGGATTTGTTGATATCATCATAATTAACTTATTCTAACACACTTTCCATATTGGCTCCCTGATTCCATTGAAATGATGTCAATATCATCACCCATTTTCTGTCCATATCCATTGGTCTAATGGAAATAAATAACAAGACATTCCTGGAATATCAATTTCATAAATTCATGCATGAAAGAAAAAATTTGAAGAATGTGTTCTGACCGAATGAAAAAAAATCATAAATATATGCATGAATCAATAATGAATGGCTAAAAGAGAATGTGATTATTATTGTATTCACATGATATTACCACCCTAATAAGAATCCAAGACTCTGTAATAAAGGATTCCACTATTCTTAGTTGTATGAATCCATGTGATAAGAAGGATGATTATGTAAATAATAATTTCAAGATTATATCATCATGAAATGGGAAGTTGTAATGGAATTAAATGTGGGTCTTATGTTTAATTATTCTTAATGCATAAGCATGGATTCTCTTCTAATAATATTGGGGGACTTGATGAGTTTAAGACTCTATAAATTAATTTCTATGATTTTTCATAGAAAAAGAGAGAATCTTGCCGAGTCCATATCATGTCCTCCAATGTGATGTGAAGTTCTGTGCATATCTTCTATGAATAATAACCACATACCTTCTATGGTTTGTAAATATTTTTGATACCAAACATTATCTTAGTATTTTTTATATAAATAGAATAAAATTTGTGGAACCAAGGTTAGATGAAAAAAATGGTTTTTGTGATAACTATTTTTCTTAGGAAAATTGAGTAATTTTGGGCTATTCTACTCACATCAAGGATGAGAGAACCTATTTTCATTGTTCATGTGACGGATATAGAGATCCTATGAATAATTTCCTTTATCTCACAAATGTATTAAGGATACATGAATCATTTTATTACATATACCCTATTTAAAAATAAAAACCATACACTATGTATATATATATATATAAACTCATTATGTAAATTCAATTTACTTCTTATGTCATACATTGTTTTCTTGTTTTCATTCACGATAAGATTTTAGTTCATGCATTAATTAAGTATTTCATTCAATACACATGAAAGGTTTCATATATAACAAATAAAATTATAAAAATAATTTCTTGTATGTGTTATGTTATTTATGTGAACTTATTGTATGACACATATGAAATGATTTCATGATGAATCATTGAGACGAAGAGTCTAAAATTTTGGGCTAATGATCACAATAAAGATAAGAGAGAGTCTAACCACTTTTTAGTTGATTATAATTTGGGTATGATTTTTTTTATACATCCCATCCACTATATAATCATATATTTTTTAATGATGAAGAATATGATGTTGTCCATTACATCATACATATGAAAGACAATTCACCTCTTTATTCTAAGTTTCCATTTTTTTTCTTTTCAAGGAAGATGATTATATTAGATTGGGTTTATCATATAACACTTTTTTATAATTTTTTATCACATCAATATTATTATTCCAACATCCTATATTTCTTCTATAAATTAATATATTTTAATAGAATTTGTTGGTTCTAATATAACTAGAATATGTTCAAACCCTTTCATGTTTTTTCATTGTCAATAAAAATGGATTCTTTTTTCATAAGATAGTAACCACTATATGCCAGGGAATAGTTCATAATCAATATTTTCCTCACTAACAAACCATAATGTCAATTTTTACCTGTGATTTATATGAATTAATTAAAAAAACTTGTGGAGATGAATTACGTACCATTAATTGAATTATTAATAAAGGTATATGAAAGGGATTAAATATTAAGGTTGTAAAAGTCATCCCATAATTATTTAACCCCACCCAATATGTGTTATCATCACTAAGTTGATCCTAAAAATTGTAATCAGAGTGATAGGTCACATCTCTAAATGGATTATCAAATTTTGACTTTATTAAAGATTTGATATATATTTTTCACTTTAGAATGTTTTGATAACTTGGAGGAGTTTTATCTGTTATAAATAAGAACCATTAATGTGAAAAGAAATTGAATAATATAAAGGATAATGAATTATAGACTATGATGTTGATTTCCCTCATTTCAAAATACATAGAACATAGAAGTTATTCAATTAAGGAATTCAGATCTAGATTTGAAGGATAATAACATACAGTTCACCATACCATAATTTATTTAGACATAAGATCATTTTGACATAGTGGTGGATAGGTATTAATTATAAGTTACACAAGACCAATAAAAGATTATAGAAAATTTGGTGAAGATAATTCTTTATACAATTAAAATTATACAGTTTTAAGGGATTATTTGTAAGAAAATATCACCCATATTGAATAAGAGAACATGTAAAGAGAGAGATCATTATCACAAAGGGTGAAAATAGTTATTGATCACACTAGATAATGAAATTAAAAAACTAATGAAAATAAGGATATTTAAAAGGAATTATCATTAGTTGTAAAGGATTTATTCAAAAAAGTTATGAATAACGATAAAATTTATGAGATTCTTTAAAATATGTTCCATGAATTGGATGAAACTTAGAAGAACGTCATTGAGGTCAAGAATTATTAACATTATTTTGAAATAGTTGAGATAAAAAAGAGTGAAACATTATGCAATTGAAGAACATATTTCATGATTATAATGATATAAAAAAATAACATAAGGATAGATTTATGTCAATGGAAGATGATAAATTCATCCTGAATATAAAATATCTTGACCATTGTGTTAAACAAGCATGTTTTAAAAAACTAGATGAAATAAATGAAAGAATAGTTGTTACAAAAATATATACTACAACAGATATTTATAAGGTTGATTCATATGTTAAAAGACTTACATTATATGGAAATAATTTATTGACATAATATAATTCTCAGTCTCATGAATTCTCAAAAAGAAATGTTCTATCTATCACTATCAATAATGCTTATGCAAGTTATTTCCCTATGGATAGTGTTTTATAATAGAAAAACCTGAAGGAAAAGATGATGAAGATAGTATCATATGTTTTTAACACTACATATATAGTAAAATAGATTAAGTTTGGAAGAAGTTATTCCCCTAAACAAGACCATCTTGAAAATTAAAATAAATAGAAATAGAGATAATATTAATAATGAATGACCAATACTTAAAAATAATGATAAAGATTTGTTTGCGACTATTGGTTTTGGGAATTAATTGGGAACAATGCATCTGATAAATATTTAAATATGAAAATGTAAAAAAATAAAAACATACTAATATCAAGGGGTAAAATTAATGATGATGTAAAGATAATAAATGATATGAAATAAATTTCATAAAATAAATAGATTTGAATGTATGAATAATTTCTACAGTATTTTCAATGTATGTGGTCATAGTGAAGAGATATGAAAGTTAAAACTATTTAATCTTGTAACTAAAAAAATTAGGGCAAAAGAACAGTATAAATGAATAATTGTAGAAATGTATTTATTGGAAATCCGAAAAATGGATGATGTTGAAAAAAATATGTCTAATAAGCTAACCAAAAATATAGGTAAGAAAAAATAGGGAAGATAAAAAATATTCTGATAAAAAAACGAAATGGATGATGAAATGTGTTACACGTAATTTTTGGAATAATACCTCACACCATAGGTTATTATGAGAAAGAAATGAATATAAAAATTAATTAAATAAATTATAATAAAAAAGGGAATTCCAATCCATGATCAATAGTAGAGGAATTAAAGTAAAAAATCACACCTAATAATCCATGTAAAACTAGAATGAATTTTTTACATACACCAACTGATATATAAGTAATATTTATAGATAAATTTTAAAGGGATTGTAAATTTTAAGTGGAACGGATGAAGGAAAATGAAAAAGGATGATATATGTTTATATATTTAGAGGTTGAAAATCATGAGTTTTTGTTAAACAATGATAAGCATAGAATAACATAAATACTATGTGGAATGTTCTAGAGGGATGAAAACATCTCAGAAAATTGTGTTTCTATATTTATATATGTGTATTTAATATGGAAAAAGAATATGAAAATAGTATAAAATGTATGTTACTTGATGGAAATTTTCAATGATAAAACTACACAGATGTTTAGTAAAAATAAAGATAAATATTTCATAACAATAAAAGCCACAAAATTCAGAAGATTCATCATAAATATTTTTCCATTAAATGGATCTAGAAATAAAAGAGTTTCATTTTTGCAAGGCAATTCGAAAAATTGTTTCTCCCAATATTAAAAAAATTGAGTTCCATCATATTCTGAAATGTTTTGTTATTATTGACATACATTGTATTGATATTGGTGCACAAATTTAGGGGAATAACTATGTAGATTTATTCTGCATTTTTATATAATCAAGATGGAATATTCATAACAATATTGGTGGATTTCACCATCATAATTTGATATAATTACTGATATATTGATGAATTATTTCATCCAAAATATCATATATCAACCCTAATGATGATTATTATGAAACTGTATCTAATCATTTAATCTAAATCATCCATCATGTATTTGATAACAATAATTATAATTCTTATTAATTTAAATTCATAAGAATAACTAATGTCAAGATCCTTATTTAAGAAATTGATCAATAGGTCATCCATAGAGGGGGGTATACAATGATGATCAACTGGAATTAAATTTCAGACAACACAAATATCTTGAGATGTTACTTGTTCAAGTAATCATTGATGCGGTGTTTTGAAAAAATCTCATATTGTTATTAAAAAAATATTATATAATGTTTGATCCTATGGTGGAGAATATATATGAATCAATGACATGAATAGGGAAATCATGAAATTTTCCAGAATTTATTTAATGAACACTACCTATAATGTATATTACCAAATTTTTAATTAATTTTTATAATACGATTTCAAGAATTTCAGGTTGAATGATTACATAGATTCTTCTCAAATAATGTTTTATTAGAAAATTTCCACTTATATATTATTAATTAGTATCAACCAGTTATAATAAAAATACAAATATTTGAGTATTATTTGAGGAACAATTAAGTATTAGTTGATCAATTGGTATCATGTTCTAAATTTACAATACACAAAATTGATGTCTAAATTAGATACAATTTCAATATACACTAGGTCATCCCAAGTATAATTTGATTTAAATAATTGATGGAATATATCATTATAATTGAGTGATACTATTCTCTATTAGGAACTCATTTTTTCATTAAAAATTGTGAGTGAAAAAAATGTAAACTTTTATGGAGAAATGGAAAGATAAGAACGAAATAGTATTTGAAAATTTTATAATCTTATTGGCATGGAATTATCTATTGGTATTGATAAAAAATACAAAGGGGTAACAATTATGATTTAACTTTTGGATTGTGTTGTATTTTTTTTTCAATGATTTGTTATGTGATGAACCACTTAATTTCAATATGTCTTCAAGAGAAACATGAATAATTCTCGGAGTTCCAATCCATGTTTTTTTATATTGAATTTCCATCCATATGATGTTAAATGGTCATATGTTTTTCTAGGATGAAGTGAATATACTATGAAAATTAATAATTTGATATCCATTAATTCTTGATCTTGTTCTTATGTGTTAGAAATTATTTACAACACCACGAGAAGTTATGATAAATATTTTTTTTATTTCATATGAATATTTCTTATGTTGATGATTTTTTATGAACATACATATATTTATTTATATTTTTATATTTGATGGGAGTGGTGTAGGATAGAATAATATTATATTTTTTCATAATGAATTCTGATTTAAAATGTTTATGGGTTTCTTGATTATAAATAGAATATATTATGTATTTAAGTGAGGCTTTATTCAAAATAAGTCCATACAAAGAAACCCACATGGACAAGCTCAACCGTGAGGGAACCATGCCAACCATGTGCATCCATGTAGGCAATGAGGGAACAAAATATTCAAGGGGGAGAAAAGATACTATGAATGATGAATAGAGGGTGTATTGTAACTGAAGGTTGTGTATGGGGTGTGCAGTGAGTGATAATGGAAAATGAAAGTGAGGATCATGTTGTGTGGGTGGTGGAGTGTGAATAAGTTTTATTGGTGTCATACCACGGCCAACATGAGCTACCAAAGAGATCGAGAATTTTACTAATTGGCAGTATATTGAATCAAAAACCAAAGTGGGATGTGACTTCATATGGTAATTTTACTTTTCATTAAATTCTATGGATATAAGTGGAGATTCCCAATCAATGTGTTCTTGGATGTTGGATTTTTTGGGCTCATCACCTTCAACCACCACTCACCCACATTATATGCAGGCCCTCCAATGCCATTAATACATTCTAATTATTACCAAACTCATTGCCAATATAATTTCCCCTATTAGTAATAGAATTGTTTCCTAGAATCAATTTTGTTTCATAATAGGAAGATCAGTCCAAAATTGTGTTTTTCTTGCCTCTGAATCAAAGAATCTCCTCAACAGGAAAACAAAAGGAGGGAATATTTCCATAAAACCTGATATTGCCAAATCCTTGGACACTATTGATTGGAATTTTATAATTAAAACCCTATCCAATTTTGTCTTCAATGATACTTTCTTAGACGAGATCAGAACCTTGTTTAATTCGGCCCACATCTCTATCCTCTTAAATGGATCCCCAAAGGGGTACTTCAAATTTTCTAAGGGGGTTCGAAAGGGGGAACCTCTCTCTGCCGTCCTTTTCTCCATTGCTGAATACTATTTAAGCAGACTTATTTGACAATCCGTTGAAAATGGTGACCTTAATCCGATACTTGCCTCTAGGAACCTGAATGCCCCCTCTCACCTCTTGTATGCGGATGACATAATACTTTATTTGAAAGGGGACAAAAGGAATTTAAACAATTTAAAATTCATCCTCTCTCACTATGAGTTTGTATCTGGGCAACATATCAATTGGAAAAAATCTTACATTTACTTTGAAAAAGAGTTCCCCTATGGAAAGAAAAAGCAGGATCACAAACGATCTTCGCATTACGGAAGGCATGTTTTCCATTAATTACATGGGCGTCCCTATCTTTTGGGGCAGACCTAAGGCTTCCTATTTCTCTTTTATAATTGATCATACTCTTCGGAACCTTTCATCCTGGAAAGGGAAAAATCTTCCTAAGGCTGGGAGAATTTTCTTGGTTAAATCCACTATTGTCTCTAAACTTGTCTATTCTATGATGATTTACAAATGGACGGAGAGTCTCATAAAACGCATTAATACTATCATCAAAAACTTTTTTTGGACATGGAGTACTCTTGAAAGGAAAATGGTCACCATACCCTGGTCCACCTGTTGTGAACCCATAGATAAGGGTGGAATTGGCATAAAAAATATGACTTTCTTTAATGATGCCCTTCTAGCGAAGCTGACATTGAACCTTATTTGTAATAACTTGCCTGACACTTCCTTTCTTAGAGCTCGCTTTCTTGAAAAACTAAGGAACAAAAATTATAGTTTTTTCACGTCTTCTATTTGGCCTTCCATCAAACGTTCGTTCAATGTTATTATGACTAATTCTAGATGGATGGCCAATAAAGATTCCAACTTAAAATTTTTGCTGGAAAATTGTACTGGCTCCCCCATTATTTCTTTATTGTCTCCTGGTCACTCCCCCTTGAACATCAATAATACCATAAAGAACATTATGAACTCTCAAAATGACTTTCTTCGAGATGAAATAAAGAACATTGTTGACTCCTACTCCTTCTTGAAAAATTATGATTTTATTATATGGGAGCCTGTGCATAATGGAATTCTAGACTCTAAGTGTTATTACAACTTCCTTTTCAACAATGATAACAACTTTCTTGACTGGTTCAAAAACATTAACAAAGCGTGGATAAAACCCTCGACATTCACCTTGTTGTGGCGTATTGCACATGGTAGGATTCTCGTTGACTCTTCTCTACAGGATTTCGGGGTCAACCTCTGCTCTAAATGTTGTATGTGTAATCAGCATAGGAAGGATATCAATCATCTCTTTCTATCTTGTGATACAGATTCTACTCTATGGAACCATGTATTTGATATATTTGACTGCAGATGGTTGTTTGGTACATCTCTAATTTCGTAGATTCGGAAATGCATGGAAACCTTGGATTCTAAGCAAATCAGGAATCTGTTTATGGCGGCTATTGCAGAGATTCTTCATGTGATCTAGTATGGTAGGAATGACTACATATTTTGTAAAAACTTATTTAATCTCAATGCAGGTAAAATGAGAATTCTCATTTCTATTCGATAGGCGGCCTCGATTCAGAACGATCATTGCTCTAACTCTATTAGAGATCATGGGATCTTGAGGCTCATTGGAGTTGACGAGAAATTTCCTCATCCCAAACTTATGATGGAAGTTTTTTGGCAACCTCCGCCTACGGGGTGGATTAAAATAAATGTGGATGGGGCCTCCAAAGGAAATCTGGGACCAGCGGGTTGTGGTGGCATCTTCAGAAATCATTTGGACACGATCCTTGGATACTTCTCTGTCTCATGTGGATTTTCCTCCTCCTTAGAAGCTGAGATGTGGAGTTTTATCAATGTTAACTCATTTGCTGAAGCCCGTAATTGGAGAAAAATCTATATTGAGAGTGATTCATCTACCATTGTTCAAGCTATTTGGAAGGGTACATCTCAACTAGCATGGAAGCTCACTTCCTGCTGGATTGACTGCCTTCAGTCGCTCTCCTCCATCAGCTTTATTGCAATGCACACTTATATAGAAGCCAACAGGACTGTTGTTGCTCTGGAAAACATGGGCGTAGCCCATGCTATTACGTGGAGTGATGATCTCCATGCTGAGTTGATCCTACTTTATATTCATGATGTAAACAAAACTCCATCATTTAGTCTGGTGTAATCCCTCCTTTTTTAATTAAAATCCTATGGTTTACCTTAAAAAATGGTGTATCCAAAGTAAAGAATGTGCATGACTAACATATTGATACCATAAATTGAGTCATGAATGATAAAATTAGAATAATGAGTTCTAAAAAAATTCAATCCAATTGTAGAAGTCCATTCAAGAATTCGTAATGAATAAAAAGGGGTATCTTAATATTATTACATGAACTTGATATTATAATCGTAATATCAATCTAATCTTTAATAACAAGTGTTTACATCATTATTTGAATCAAAATTATATTTCACAAAAAGGAAACCTAATTTGAAAATATTTCTATGTTCATTAGAAAATTGAATGGGTATTTTTCACAACATTAAATGTTTATTGGATATTGAATTATTTTTGGAGGATAAGTGTAGTTCCTCAATAATAATTAATTAGTGACCCTACAAGTTGATGTTCCTAAAACATTTTTTATCACTAATTTTTTTAAAAAAAACAAATAATCTAGTTCAATCGTTTATGCGTCATGCTATGTGAAGAAGAATTCAAATTCACTCTTCTATATGAAGAGGGTTTTTGTGCCTATCATTTTCAAAAAAGAGCCATGTACCTACTATTTTATGTTAATATTTTATACATCCCATGTTCTCTTAATCTTAATCAATGTAATATAAGAAACTATGGACCGATATGTTATGATAAGAATAAAATGTTTCCATGCTCACTATTTTATAAAGAGAAACTATGTACATACAAACTAACCCAGTCATTTGAAGGAGGAGAAATCCTATTTAAAATTTTTACATGAGGAAGAAAAATACACCAACATGTGTTTCACTAATCTCCTCAATGATTGTAAGGGTACAATAAGAATTGAATCTTATAATACTTATGTCATAAAGGAACTAATACTTTGCATATATATATATACATTCATTACATAATGTTTGTGTGTTTTTGAAGTAATACACAATATTCTTGTTTTGGTTCATGTGATGGAGAAAGTGAACGCATGAATTTTTGATTGATTGAATTAAATATGCATGGTTTTAGAGACATAAAATAAAATAATAAGGAATAAAATATTATTTTTGATTGGTATTTCATGATAAATTCCTCCTTTAAATTATTATTTGATTCATTTAAGACACATTATGACACCAAAAATAACGTATTTTGTTAGAGATCTCAATATTTTTAAGATTATGTCCAACATATTTTTATTTGATTATTTGTTTCATAATCATTCAAGATATTTATTAACCTACATAATAATTTCATTGTGACTAAAGAAGAAGGATATGAATCCCTTTATTTTGGCATGTCTAAGACATCTTATTGATTTCTATATTTGAGGTAGCTGTTTGATTGATGTATTTTGAGGAAGCTTATTGTATTAATTGGTGTCTATGAAATAATAATTACTTGATATTTATGATGAATTCTTGACCAATATTAAAACATTATATTTCATCATAATTCTTTTTTTTGATAAAAAAATCTTTTTATATAGGATAATATCCACCCTAAACTTGTATATAGTTCATAAAAAAGAGGAGTCGTGATAACAAACCATAGTGTCCATTGTGATTTTCTATTTTATAAGATTTAATTATAATACTATGTGATGAACAAATGAGAAATATTTAATCGATAAGATCCATATTTATAAAAATGGATCATTTTTTTATGGGGTAAAATTTCATCAAATTATAACTAACACACCACCACTACCCCCACATCTCCCTGCACCCTTAGTGTAATCATCCTTAAAGTGACCGTAATTGATCATGCAGAGTTTGTATCTTACTGATTGGTATAACATCATGTTATGTGTGAGATATCGATATATAAGAGGATGTTTTATCCATTACCCATACCTAAATTGAGGTAGGGAAACATTAAAATGGGTTTTATTGTTAGCATCCCCTAATCATATAAATCAAATAATAATATTTTTGTTCAAGTTGATCACAAAAAAAGTCATCACACTTTGTTTGTAACATAGAGGATTTATATCTTGATCTGGTTTCTTGAATTTATGTTTGTAAAGTTGTATAGTTTTATGGAGGACCATATATTGATGGATCTAATCTAGATTTTAGGTTTACCTTGATGTTATAGTGAATTCTTCAGTGTGGTTTGGAAATAGAGTTGAGTTGCAGTACAAGTTATCATCCATAGATAGATGGTTGGATAGAGATCACCATTCAGACCCTAAATGATATAATGTGGTCTTTTTATATTAATTTTAATGGTATTGTGGGTAAAAACATTCCACACGTAGGGTATTCCTTCAAAAAAATAGCTTCCTCTAATGAATTTAGACGAATCTTTATAAATCCAAAAATATAAATAAGTGTGTATATCTTACATGAGGGAATGGAGTTAGAGAAACAATTTTTTTCGGACAAAAACATTCTGGGGAAATATCAGAGTAAGTTATATCCTTCCAATAACACATGAAAAATCTTAGAGTTGACATAAATGTTATAATAATCATTAGTGGGATATGGAGTTCGAAGTTGGTGAGAAGTTTATTCATTAATTATATCTATTGAATATGATAATTATATTTTTAAAAATTTAAATTTGATATATAGTTATATTATATACATTGAGAATTCTTGATCGATTAGGGTTGATAGTTTATCACTTGGCATATCCACCAACCAACTATCAAGTTCATATGTGTTCTACGTATATCTCTTGAGGAAGCATAAACCTAATACTTCAAATGTAAAAAAATAATAGGTTATAAAATTATTGAATTATCATTACTATCAAGAATAAATATTTTAAAACATTTATCATATAGATAAAGTGTTATAGAATAGGACTCCTCACCTAGTTAATGTTCACTAGAAAAATCAATCATTTGAAGAAGTTATATGGAAACCTAATGATGTAATTAACTAAATATATCATTATATTTTATACTGGAGTGATCAAATTTTTATGGTAAAATCCATTTTAAGGGGGGTATAATGTAACACCTTGATATGTTAGGAAATATTTCATTACAAATAATTTTTTATAGCTTTCAACACATGAATCCCTGAGTCTAAATGTACAATAATGAATTGTACCATTAAAACCTAGATGTTAAATTTGTGGGTTTGAAAAGTGGTAAATAAAATTTGAAAATAATATGAATTTTACGCGTTTTAAATTTATTCATTTCTCATCAATTGATTAAAAATTAAAAGAAAAAAGATTTGACAGTAATGAATATGTTTTTAAGAAACAAAGTTTTATAAAAAACTATTTTTTCATAATAAATAAAATTAAAAAATTATTTTATTATTTTAATGAAATTAATACATTATAAATTCAATATTTTTTTACATTGACATAATATTTCTCTTTTCATAGGATAAGAATATATCCAGTTTTATGCTTAGAAAAGTATTTTTCGAAAAGAAAAACAGTTTTTCTGAAATATTACACACATGTTTTAAAATGAATTTCCTTAAATTATAGAAATTTATTCATTAAAAGAAATTCAAAATTAGTAATTTGTATGAAAAATTTTGGTAAATTTGCCCCTTTTATTTTTAAGCACTATGAATAGTAACTGTAGTAAATTTTATCAACTTCGTAAAAGGAAAATCAGGTTACCCAATGATAAATCTAATTATTGAGGTTTTTTCCATATTATTTTTTATTTGATGAATTAAATTCAACATGTATAACCTTAGTAATCATGTATAACTTTTTAAACAATAATTGACATAGAAAATTATAAGTATAATATTTAATGAAAAGAAATACATAAAATGACACTCTCTTAATTTTAAATTTATCGTATGAGTTCACATTGGAAAAAATGAATTTGTGATCAAATAGTAATATTTTTTGATAATAATGAAATTATTTTTATGATGTTATTTTAATTTTTAATTTTTAGTAATTATATTATTACATTAAATGATTTTGTACTGCCAATACATTATTTATTTATTTAATAAATAATAAAATAAATGAATGAATAAATATAAAAATTAATATAATTTAGTTGAATTATTATGTTCCAAGAACTTTTAAGATAAATATAACACATTAGGGATGTATGAAAATATTATATTTTAATTTTACCTTTATCTTGTGTCATTAATTTAAAATAAACAAATTATCAAAAAATTGACATTAATTATATTTTACAAAATACAATGTTGGATTAATGAATTTGAAATTCAATAAAAACTGATATTTGACTAATTAAAATGAATATAAATTACTATATATACTATATACCATTTATGAGTAATTTTTAAATTTATGGTATCATTATTAACACTTTATGATTGAAATACATCTTAATGGGGTTAATGTTAAATATTATTAACAATATGGTAAATAAAAAATTAACTTTTTAAAAATGAAGCTGAAACCCAAATAAATTTCTATGGATGATGTTACTTCAACTGTAGCCTCTTTTTTAATGAATTAATAACTACTTTGAAGAATTTTTATTTTGTCTTACTTTATTATATTTTAATCATTTGTGAAATTCGAAGTGTGTCATCTCCCTCCATTATAAAAGGACTTACATCCTTTCTCTTCATTACAATATATTGGGCCTTGTAGATCGACCAAAACATATATTATTCTCTTATAAACTTTTATTCCATGCTCTATATGTTTTTTTCTCTTTGAAAAACTAACCCTACTATTCTTAATAAGAAATCTAATGGATTTATTTCAATTAATATGTATTCACCTTACCTAGTCACATTATTTTTTTACATTTTCCTTTAAATCCAAAATATTTTTCGTAAATTTCATAAAATAATAAATTTCATATCCAAAATATAATTAAATTTTATTATTTTTATGAAATCACCATTATACCCACTTTTTTCTGTGAAATGGGAATTGTATCGCACATGTGTACATATAGCTCACTCTATCAACATAGTGATACAATTCATTTATCATTACAATATTTAATAATATTGAATTATGATTGGTTTAAATTTTATTTATTATATTTATGACATAATTTTTCATATATAACTATAATATCATATACAACTTTTTTCCTTTCAATCAACTAAAAAACGATAACATCCCTCATCTATACATTTGGACTACCACCACTACGAGGAGATTTGATTCGTGTCATGTTTACTTTTAAGGATATTAATATAGATTAATTTGATTAATTTATATATATTAAATGAAATAATAATTAATTTTTCATGGTTATTTTTTATTTTACATTATTTTATTTCATTTATTGAAAACTGAAAATAGTGATCATGTAGATGTAAGACATGTCATCTCCATGAATGGTGAAATTTATTTTTATTAATATAAAATTTGTGGATTAGTATATATATATATAATAAAAATATAAATAATGAATATATATATTATATTTATATAATTATTACCATACTATATATGCTGAAACAATGATCAACATATACGCACCTAAACATTCAAAATAATATTCTCATGAAAATGTAAATCATTAACACCTGAAAACTATGAATTTAAAAATGAATATTAAATAAATATGTGTTGAAATGGTAAAAGTTTATTCATATATGATAATATAATAATTTTAATTATCCATATAAATTAGTACAATAAAATAAAATTGGTTATATAGGAGGTTATATAACAATTAATTCCAGTGGGACATGAGGTATGTGTTTTAGTTTAAAATCACATTATTTATCAGGATTGGTTATGATTAAGTCATAAATTGATGGAATTTGATTATCTACCAATTGAAAAACTCATTAATTTTCTTATCCTCTAGTTATTTATAGAAAATAAATGTTTTCATTTCATCTTCCATTGTTTAATTACTCAAGAGATCGATAGAATATTTTTCATGGAAATGAATATTATTTCTTTCTTAAATAATTTTTTTACCATATATAGACATGTTTTCTAGAAAGGTTTCTTTAATTTTATCACTTTTTTTATTATATATTAAATTCATATTTATCTATTTATAATTTTTTATAAAATGGTTTAAAAGGAATCAACATTTAATTTTCTGATCAATATTTTTTTTTTAAATTTTTACTAAGTGTAAACGAAATACTTTTCATTAACATATATGGAATGAATTGGAATTACAATGGTCAAGAATACTCTATACATTGTAGATTTCATTAAAATTTCCCAATATTATTATCAAATATATTTTTTTCATTAATAGTTGGGAAATATTTATATTTTTAATAAGTGTTTTAAAATTGATATTGTTGTTTTCATCATTAAATATTCCATGTGGTATTTTAAGATAATTTTATAACTCTAATGAAATACTTTGATTTTTTCTCACTATTACTGGGGATATAATACAATGATATCATCATTATTATTTATTAGTATGGATGAGGATTATGATTCCAATATTTTAATGAAATGCATTTTTTTTCAATAGGATGTTCTACTTTTATGAAACCCATTTCCTTTGAATGGGTTATTGGAAGATGATATGTTTATGAATGAAATTTTTAATAATGGGTCATTATATGAATAAGTTTTTATAAACTTCTAAAAAACATAAGTTTGATTTTTATTTTGTAATGGGTGGTCTATAAATTTAATATTCCTCCAATGAATTTGGTAATTATAGATATATCGTGAGATAAATAGGATAGGAATAGGGAGTGAACTCAGTTTAGTAATGGACTCTATTGAATATTGATGACTTCAAAGTGATCCTTGTATACTATGATGGTTTGGGAATTTAACCAAATCCACTATGAGAGTCTTGTCTATACACCTTTTCAAATATAAAAATGATTTTATTTATTCATGTTAATGACACTATTTTATTCCTTATGCCAATTATATGATCCCATGTATTTTGTTCTTGGATTACATTATGATTCTTATATTATAAAAAAACATTATAATATGAAAAAGGATTATGATCAATGATATGTAGTGTATGGTTTAGAAATTATATTTTCATGTTCTAATACCTTTATTCTTAGGCTATGTTTAATTATCTCCCTTCGTTACCTTTAATAAGAATCTAATCTCGCCCTTTATTATATTTCCTTAAACCAGGTTATGATGAAGAGTATTATGAATTATTTTTCAAAAGAGGATTCCAATTAGGATGAACCTTTTGGGAGATGATTTTGTCCAAATATGAACCAATTATTTCCATATCTAAGATTCCCGTTATACAATAACTATATTATTATAGCATGGATCATTATGTTATGTTATCTATTCCAATCTAACAGTATATCATATCTATATATTAAATTTATGGGTCTCTATATTATATGGTAATATCATTTGAGAAAATAATTAGATATTTCTATATTGTAATTAACTAGATATTTGAAAAAGATAAAAATTTGGGGATGAGAATTATTAATATATTTTTATTTATAGATTATTTTTTAGAGATGATATACACTATTTAAACTATTTTTTGTTTTATTACTACATTGTGTGATTTCTATGGATATGATCCCTTCTAGGAGACAATATGGAAACCAAGTATTGTTGATGGTATGACTATACATTCATAGGGACGCATGGGTTTTTTGTAGTAGTTCATATAGGTGATAGAGGGATATATTCATGGTCATGTGCATGGATACATCAGGGAGTGAACTGAAACAAATTGAGAGGGTTGATTCTAGGATTTCCAAAAACAATTGTGTTGGGAGCTTGGATTCGTTATTTTTTATGAAACAATTTAACTGGATGGAAGGTTTTGTTTCATATTTCTATATTCCATTCCACAAATCATTTAGTAGTTAGTGTTTTATAATTTATATGTATCTATTATAGTATATTTGGATATATCCTAGGGAAACTATTATTATTCAATTATAATTAATGTTAAATGTTTTATCTGAAGGATATAATAGTTTAATGGATGGGAAAATTTTGATAATTTAGGGGGAATCATGGAATCAGTTGGTTTATACCTAGAGGACATGTTGGTATGTTTTTTATTATCATAATTGAAATTTAATTATTTATTGAAAAAAATAATTTAATGAAAAATCCTTAACATAATGAAATATATCAAATTACTCATGGATTATTATGTTCTTATAAGATATAAAATCTTTAGTAGTAGTATCCAGATTTTTGTGATTTGATAATCACAATTGAGTATAGTATTGGGTTGATGTCTATAGTGTGGTCTTCAATTTTATAAAACATGTATGTTATGTTGTTCCATGCACTACTATTCCCTTTTAGATATGGTGACCAACACCTATTGAACTATGGGAAGATATTTTCCTTAATATCTATGTTAGAGAGAAACTAAAGGTATACCACCACCTTTTTACCTTCTATATTATCTTAGTAATATCATTTGACAATATACATGGTAGTTACCATTACTATATGTGGGTATAGAGGGATGTAATATTTTTTCACTATTTCCCATACATTTATCTAGGTATATTGTATTTTATCTTTTATTATATTTATTTATTTTATAAGATATCACGTATTGAGGTATAAAACTCATCATAGAGGATATAGTATATTTCTGAAATGATTTTTTTACTAAATAAAGATATGATTATGTGATGAATGAGGTGAATCATACGTGGAGATAATGAGATGATATAATAGAAATATTTATGATAAGATATATTATCCAAAGTGTCCTTAAATCATCTTCATTTCTGAGAGATGTGTCTTAAGTGGAATGATGTTTAGGAACTGTAAAAAATAAGTGGCGAAGTTGTAGGGAGGTACGATCTATATTATTATATTGTATATTATATTATTCTTGTATGTGATAATATCTTATAGAAACATGGTGTGGTTTGTTTATTAATATTGTTGTTTAGGTGATGAGTTGACATCACATTTTTTATTATACATTTCAATGATTTCTCTATCATTTTGGTGAGAGGATATATGGTTTATTATGGTGAGTATAACAATTATAATCACCCTATATATATGTTCACTATTTATCAGGACTGCATGAGGTGGTTGGTGATTGTAAAATATATTACTGGCCCATGGTTTTGATTTAGGTGTTGTTGAATATTGATGAATATAAAAATGCTTTGTTTTTAACACGTGTTGTTTCATTTATTTTATATTAGTCTATATAGAATTACATAGATATACTGAGGTATCATTTTATGTTTTGTTATGAGAATGTTTAGTGTTTCATTTCAATGTTTTCTATAATTCTAAAATATTAGTGGTTAATGCCACCCATTTGTGTGTATTATGTACCCTCGTATCTTTTCTCCTACCCATGGACTACTGAAGATGGAAATGGGGTGTTATTGTACCGCTGATCTCATTTTCAACCTTATAGAGGAACTTATTGGGGAAGGGAGTATGATCTGGTGGTATCAAAAGATTTGGCTGAGGGATAGGATAGAGTCCATATATAGGAACTAGTGAGGACTGGATGTGTTACTATGGAAATAGTGTCAGCTAATCCCGTCATCAAAATTTAAAAAAGTGTTATTTGAAAATGATAGAGGAATTTTGGGCCCCATGTAATCTGATCCATGAACCATTATATTTATGGTTCAAACAATGATGATCGATACTGATTTTAGGGTATTGATTTAGGAATGGATCACATAAACTTTTCCTTTTCACTAGTTTTTAAAATGTGTACACATTATAATTATGTTAAACCATAAATAATTAATTAATTAATTTTAAATATTACATATTATAGGATTATACATCCCTATTTTATAAAAATTTGTTCTAGTAGGTCTCCTTATAATCTTCCACATATTGTTTGTGCTGACGATTTTCAGTAGGACATTTTAATACATCACCATATAGTACAAGTCAAATAAAATGATACTTTGTGGATGAAACATTAATAGTTACTGATATGTAGTCTTTATAAGTGTGAGGGATACATTTTGTAATTAGTTACATAATACTAGTTGGAGGAGGTCGAGATATTAATCATATTATGATTTTATTTTAATTTTAATTAGGTTTCATTAATTGTGACCACATTACATATAGAGGGAAGGAAGTGGTGTTTTATTTGAATAAAGGATCCTGAGAAGTAAACTTTGTCATGAGAGAATTTAAGTGTCATGTTTCAAGCTGATTTTGTCTCTTCTGTAATGAAGTTAACTGATCACCATGATATTATTACCCATTAATAGAATATCTCTAGTGTGTGAGAGTTCAGGATAAATTTTAGGAGACTTCTATAATGTTATTTAGAACTATTTCTAGGTGGAATGGTAAAGGAGGGGGATTTTAAGGAGGTTTTTGGCCCAATATTCAATCAATAAGATATCCCATTTATATAATTGACATATTCTTATGTTTTGGGGATATTTGAGGTCATTGAAAGGATATTATAGAGGACTACATATCCATGAGAGTTGAGTCATCCAGATTCTCTACATAACAGACCATTGGTGTGAGGAACTATTATTTGTTGATATAAGAGATATTGTACAGCCTAGGGTAGGTGTCATCCCTCGTCATCTAGTTTTTATGGTTATAAGATCTCATGTCCATTAACAATGAACATTAAATTATTTTTCTTATGTAGGACACAATCATTATTTGAATGAGTTCCCATCATTTCTGGGTAGGCACTGTTTCGATGTTGTACTGCTTCATGTTCCTATGGAATAATAGTTTCATCATAATCACCATCATTAGGGTTCACTAGGTTTAAATAATAATAGGGTACACAATTTAGTTAGATTAAATATTTATGATTCTTCTGAACATCATAGAGTAGAGACTGTTTTTAGAGGTGGCTTATAATCATAGTTGGAAAAGTCAAGAAGTATGTCATAGTTATCTTATTTATTTGGTGTTTCTATAATCAATAAATCTAGAATCTATTAATGGTAAACAGATCTTTTTTATACATTCATGAATGCTTTGTTTGAATTAGTGGTTACACACTCTTTGAGATTATTTTCCCTAGTTCCAGATTTATGAAATGAGGTGGAGAGAGTTAAAATTCCATTTTTATTTACTAGGCATGTTGGAGGTCTTTATTATCTATATAACGTTTTTAGGGACTATGGGATATTACTACCGAAATACCAATTTACGGGAGACTTCCTTTGTTTGTGGATATATAAAAAATACATGATTCTCATAATGGAGTTCTTGTATCTGGTGAATGTAATTTTTGAATTCCTTCTAGTGGTAGATCATATTCTATGATGATGATAGAGAGTGTGCTATGTATTTTGGGTTGGTAGGACCCTCAGAAGTACCAGAGTCATGTTTAATACTTTTCTTTCATTATGGATGATTTGAATCTAGGTTTTTCATAGGTTCAAATAATTTTGTTTCCAATGATTGTATAAGAGTGTGTTGATCTCTTTCCAAACTAGGTCTTCGAATTACCCCCCCCCCCAAATATTGTTTAGGATTCATCTATAGTAATAAACTTCCCAAATCAAGATTACTCCACATATAATAGTATAATAATAATTTTGTGTGTTAGAGGTATGGATCGATGATATATTTCCTTGTGGTTTATCTTATTCAATCATATAGCCTATTGTTTATCCAATTTTATTCATGAAGAAGGAAGACGATTGTTAACATCTCTGTGTTGACTATATCACTTGATTTAGTTTATAGTTATGTCTGCAATTCACATGTCTACACTGATGAATTAATCTATCAGCTAAAGGGATCTATTTGGTTCTTGTTGTTCATTCATCAATTGAGATGTCATCAGATATGGGTGAATGATGATGATATTTTAAAACCATATTTCTGGTGTATTTATGGGCATTATTATTTTTTCGGTGAAGTCATTTGGTATAGAGATAAATATAGTTGTGTTCATGGAGATGATTAATGTAGTGTTTAGAGAATTCTTAGATCATTTTTTGTGGTATTCATCTATGGTATCCTTTAGTATGTCCCATATCAGGATGATAACATAGAGAATTTTTTGGATGATTGGAGAGTTAATATCTATTAGTAGAAATTCATGAATTTATTGAATTGTGATTTATGGAATAATTAGTGTTTTTTCATGGAGAATGTTTTATGAAAACATAGATTATATACAGAACATTAAATATAAAGATTTTACTTTCATGGGAATCTCCAAATACGAGTATAAAGGTGAATATTTTCCTCATTCTTAAAGGACAATATAGGAGGATCATTTATAAATTATTATCTTTTGTGACTCCTTTTAAAGACACGACTTGAATGGATAATGAATTTAAATGAATAAAAAAATTCATAAACCTTTTTATTATCTAAATGAGAATTTTTTTAGTGTCACAGTTCTTCATTTTCATGAAGAAGGAGTTCATTTCGAAGACTATTGTGGATCATTTCCTCTTGGGTTGGGTAGTGTCTTCATTTAGTAGAGGTCATTTTTTTCTATTTTAAGGTTTTATTTCCCTATAAAAAACAATTATACACATGATGTTAAATGATATGTGGTTTTTACATGAATTTGTTCCAATAATACCTCACCAATGAGCACATTATCATTTTTTCTCGTCATAAGAACTAATGGAGTGTCTTCTCCCAGCATGGATTTAAATTGTATCTATGACTATGGATATAATTCATGTCATATAATGTCATGTATATTTAATATACATCTTGAAATGGTAATTTTTTATCCAATTCCATAAGGAGTTCATATAGTGATTCCTTAACTGAATCTGGAGACTTTTAGATAATGTTAGAAGTGAACTCAATGATGCAATTTTTTGGGGGATATATTGGTTGATGAAGATTAATTTTTCAAATTATGTCACAATATTATTTATTTTAATAGGTGTAGGATTCCTACCTAGGGAATTCCAAGGTGGATGTTTTTCATGATTGTTTTTTTTATTCCCCTAGTGGTTTGTTTTAGGATAATCTGCACCGGTCGTTTTTTTATTATAGGATTCCCATTCCATTGATGATGAATGTGTTGGTTAAAATTGAGTTAAAAAGATCACCTTTAGTAGTATATCATGGTGTGAAAAATATTTTCCATTCATTAGTAGGGAATTTATTGTTTCTTATTTTATATCATTCATTTATAGAGTTTTTTTCCTAGTGTTTTGTCAATTAGTAGGTGCAATTTGAACACTGTGCTCCCCAAATATTTTCCAACCATTCTATATTAACCAATGGATGTGAAATGAAATTTGGATGGAATTAGTTGCAAATTTACCTCATATATATATAGGTTATCATACCATATGGGTGATAATAGACCACGCGAAAAAATATTCTTCCTTCTTCGTGATCAAAGAGTTGATATCTGTGAATATTTTATTAAGACTATATATAGAGGTGGGGGTGAGACTCCATGGATTCTTTAGTTGATCATATCTGATAATGATCCACATTTTAACAATAGTTTTTGGGTAGTTTATAATAAATATTTTATCTCTGTGGTGTACCTTAACACTACATTTCCTCAACCATCAAATGTTAAGAATTATTAGACTACCCTAACTCATAATCATAAGTTACATTCATGTGTTAATGTAACAAATTAATGAAAAGTGATTCATAAATGGCTAAATGTAACTACCCTTGTCAAAAAGGTACACCATTCTTTTCCAGTACCAACATTGATAGAATTCCAAACATAATTTTTCTTCATTTGGGCTAGTGATCTGGATGGGTGAGCTTCTAGGTTTTTTCCTAGGGTTTTTGATAATGAGGAAAAAACACACAAGAAAAAAAGTGTTGGCCTATGGTCATGGTCATTAGTATGATGACCCGTTTAAGAATGTGTGTGGTCCCTAGGTATGGGACCACATGTCTATGGTGAAACATGTTGGACTTGGGGACCCAGTACCAGATGACCATGTTATTATGGGGTGTTCGTGCCATCAACATCACCTAGTTGTTACCTTGGAATTAGTAGAGGAACCCATCCATAAGTTTGGTCAAAATTATTAAGTTGAGATGTAGGGTCCAAAATGTGGAATTATTTCTCTAAGTGTGAATTTAATAGCCCATAATTATAAAGGGTTAAATAACTAAATTTTATAACTTGTGTCAATAAAGTGCCCTTTTCTTTTTGGGATCCTACCTGATAAAAATTCATAGTTAAGTGTTCTTGGCCATAAGTGGTTATATAATGGGTGACATTCTAAGAACCTTCTCAGGGTGTGCTAAAGTGAGGTAAAAAGGACAATAAAAAAAATTTGGCATGTGGGAAAATTCATTAGTTTGATGGTGTGTTCGACCATTTTGGTGGTCCGTAGGTACAAGACCATGTGTCTTTGAGGAAACTAGTGATACCTGGATGGCAAGGACCTAATGAAAATGTTAAAGTGGGGTATCTATAAATTTAGTAGTTCCAAGTTATTATTGTTTTATCATGAATATTGATTCACTAACCTATATTTTTTCATTGGATTAATTTTGGAGAAGATAAACTAGATTTATAGAGGTTGAGACTTTAGATGGAGAAAAAAATGCATTGTTTGATTAGCACCACATATTAGACCTCTGGTTTTTCAAAAAGATTGAACATATTATTTCACTATTTAATGTTGCATTTGATTAAATTCAGCTTGGATAAATCACATGATGTTGATATGAATGTTAATGGTTTTTGGTTTGAGTTAATGCATCATGTTAGGCATGTTGGTTCACATACCATAATAACCTATTATTGGAATTAGTTGGAGCTCAAATAATCAGATTCCTATTGAAATAATGATATTTACTTTTAAATTACTTCAAGAATTATATTATATGAGAATATTTTATTATATGATGGGTATATTTATGTTATTGTGACTAACATGAATATGCTAGTAATATAGACTTATGCCTTAAATATGTGGTAAGTGTCTTGTTTTTTTTTAACTGAACAAGAAAGGATATAAATTAATTGATTTTAAAAACATATACTAGCATTATAAAAATATTTTAATTAGATATTTTATAGTTGAAATGGTTTAAATTTGGAAACTCTTATAGTCGAGAGTAGTGGTTCAATGATTTGAAATGCTTTTTATGAATGAGAAAAAATACAGTAGGGAGAATTGTAACATTCTCATTTTTGAAATGTTATTTAAATCCCACTTTTTTATACAAATTATAATCATTTTGGTGAGAAAAAATTATTTTTTTAATAATTATGTTTATTATGGATTTTTTAAGGGATAAAAATGCTTAATTAGAGTTCATTAATATTCAATGGACTATTTTCAGTGTTTGGAACTGAGTCACCATAGGATTCCAAGGCCCATAGAGCCTTGGTATTGATATAATAAAGATATTAAATATATTATTTCATATATGTGTATATTTTTTCCAAAAAAATTAATAAATCTAAAACGGTTCATTGTACGATTAAATTCAGGTCATTATTAGGTTTGGATCACGATGATTACCCTATGCTGGGTATAACATTTATGTTAGTTGGGGGTTTGGAAACATCGCATTTGATAATACCATTTTTATTTTTAATTAATTTACTATCCTAATTTTTAATAATAAATAATTAATATCTTTCAAATAGTGTGTCATGTGAGATATCTAAGACCACCATTGGGTTCATGATGTGCATTTACCAAATGTTGTATATAAATTTTATGAGAATCACACTTTTTTTCGTATCGCACATGGGGATAATTAATTTGGTAATTGAATATTTGTTTATACAGTTATTATAATAAAAATATTATTATCATTATGTTTTAAATATTTTATTATTATTATTATTATTTGTGTTCATGAAAAAAATGGAATGTTCATGTATAATTGATTTCTATTAATTAGGGAATAACATTTCATCATGGGAGGATATTTATTGCAAGGTTAGATAAAACAATATTAAATTATCCCATATATATGTTGTTGTGTGGTTAATTTATTTATTCCATGTTTTTATGGAATATATTGACGGAAAAATCCTGCCTATAATTATGAAATATATTTAATAATAATAACAATAATAATAATAATAATATATTATTATTATTATTATTATTATTATTATTAATTTGGGGAAATAATATTGGTTTATATAGATTGTTAATTTATATGAAATAAATTTACATGTGTTTATATGTGTGTGTGTGTGTGTTTTTATGCATATATATATACATATCTATAGTAGGTGTGTGTATATATATTCGAGATATACATATATATATATATTCAGATGTATATGAATGTATATATATATATATATATATATTATTTTTCAGTATAAATTTAATAAATGATTTAATGTTTTTGAAATAGTGGTTTTGATAAAAAAACATGAATGATGTTATAATGGGGTGGTTCATAATTTATGATGAGGGAAAACAAAATAAATATATTTTGTATTAATTGAATGAAAAATTATTGAAGACAATAAATTAGTGAATAAAAATTAATTTGATAAAAAAATATAAAGGGGTAGTGGTGAGAGAGGGAACCACTTGGATTGTTCCTAATATTTTTTACCTCACTCATTCCCCCTGTCCCTTACAACCCCTCGCTACTACTTTTTTTAATTAAATGATACTATAATCATAAATATGCATAGCTCAGTATATCCAACTATATTTATTGGATTATTTTTCATCGGTGTCACTGGGTTCTACATGAAAAGAAAATTGTTAAAACTTTTTTTTAACAAAGCAATGAGTTTTTGGTGGGGTAGTTAGACTCGAATATAAACCCACCTAATCATTCATCAATTAACATAAAGTAAGAAGTAATTGAAATTAGAAAATGTTTTATATAGGTTTTTCTATGATTATTGTAATTCATGGGAAAATGTAGGAAATCAAAGACATTAATTCATGTTATATATATGTTATTGGAATGATTTACAACATCTGTGTGTAGCCATGTGTGAAACCTATGTCTAAAATGTTCTTAACATAGTTTAATGTTTTATATCTTCTAATTGGCATGACTATTTGTTTTTCATGCATAGACCATGAAACCAATATTTGTTGCTTGATCACATGTGGTGTGCATGTGTGTGTGTGTGTTCCTTGATCTGTGCTTGTATGGACTACATATAGATTATTATAATTATGTTAATTTATTGTATTGAAATGATATTTTTCTATTAAGTGAATTTTTATTTTATATGAAGCTATTTTTTTATTATGTAGTTTAGTGTGAATGTTTTTATTATTCGTAGGATATGTGAAATGTTACACATGAATTAGATTTCCCTCTGAGAGGTATGTGAAAGAATTTCATTGGAATGTTCATGGACAATTCAAGTTAGTAGGATGTGCCAGATTATAGGGGATATCCATAAAGGAGGTATGCTTTAGACTAGTTTCAAAATGTAACATTTGATTCATATTTGAGCTATCCAGTTGAAGAATTTCTAGTAGACTTGGTTCATCTTGTAATCAAACTATCCTTGTCAATGCAATGTATCACATTCATGGGGATATCCACTCAAGGAGGATGTGTCTAACTGGTTACTGATTTTCCATTTGGTATAATTTCAAAGTTATTATGTTTTATCCTACATGGTGTCAATGATGGTAGATCTAGTCCATGTGGACCCAAAATGTGTCTGGTTCTTCTGTGATATATATTTTTTATATATACACCCTATTTATATTCTTGTAATAACCTTGTATATATTATGAAATATTATTAAGTGTCATTTGAGCTGTCTTACAATGTCTTTTAATCACACAATACATAGGAATTTTGGTGCACTTGTAGACTTCACGACTATAGACTCAATAAAGGTAAAACATTATATGATTGATATTTAAGTAGGTGAAGTGATTTAATGCAATCATTGTTGGATGATTTCTAGATGGGATTTATCCTACTACCGTTATTTTCTAAATTTATATATATCATATTTCATTATTTAGTTTGAGTTATTGTATCATGTATGTCATCATTACGTTTCCACAAGTATTACTCTTAGTATTAATTTAATATAAATATTAATGTCATTTTTATCAAACCCATGAAAAGATATAGAGGGTATAGTCTCCACATGGATTCCATTGGGTCCCTCATTGCTAATAATTATAGGTATATTGTAGTGATCAGTATGGGTGACCCTTTGGGATGTTTTCCATGGTGAGTGTGACAGTGGAAAAAAAACTGCGAAGAACAAATTTTAGCGTGTAGGGACAATAATTAGTCTAATCACCCATTCAGGCATGTGAGTGGGCCCTAGATAGGGTATAATGTGTCTATGGTTCTACTTGTGGTAACTGGGGTGGTAGGACCTAACATCCTTGTTATGAATGGGTGTTTGTGCTATCATTGGGGCCTAGTGTTTACATTTTTATATGATTAGGAATGTAGTATTACGTGTGGTGGCACTACCTTGGTTGATATTTAGCATCCACAATGAGGTTGCGGTGCTCTAGGGTGGGGATGTAAAACCCAAATATGATAAAGTGGTAAATTAATAAATGACCTGAATCACGTTAATAAGCTGTACCATTCTTTTCAAGAGCCTATGAGATTAAAATGCAGTAGTTAAACATGATTGTCCTAGAGTACTGATCATGTTGGCTTAACTTATGGGATATATCCTAAGGTGTGTGTGAGTGAGGAAAACACACACTGAAAGAACATGTGCTGGAATGTGGGGAGAGTAATAAGTCTAGTAAGTGTCCCCAATGAGTAATAGTATACGGTGTTATGGGAAGGAATCCAAGGTATTACTAGAGATCCATGGGGCCAGATTACTTGGTTCTTGGAACGGGGAAGGTTGGGTTGTGAAAAATTTTATTAGAACTATTACCTAGGTTGAAGTGTAGAGGATCTCCCTGAGTTTGAGGCTTGTGGTCCACAACTAGGGATTCGTACTTTAAATTTATGGATTGTGTAATACCTCTAGAAAAATGTGAGAAATAAAAGGATAAATGTTTATACCCTTGTAAACAATGCAAAACATTATTTTTAGGATCCTACCTATTTTTAACTTTAATGAGAAATGTGCTTTGTCTAGAGTAGTGACCATGATGGGTGAGATTCTAGGATGTTTCCTAGGGTGTGCGTGTGTGAGGAAAATGAATAATAGGAAGAACACGAGTTGGACTTGGGGGATATTCAATATTATAATGAACCATTCAGGCTCGTGGGTGGGCCCCAGGTAGAAGACCATTTGTCTGTGGGGAAAATGGTGTTACCCAAAATTCTAGGACACAACAGACATATCATAGTGGGATATTTGGACTATCAACATGGCCTAGTTGTTACATTATTATTATAGGAGTAACCCATCCATAAATGTGGTGGTACATACTGGGATGATTTGTAGGATCCACAATGAAGATGTTGTTCTCTAAAGGGTTGGAATTAAACACCCCATAATGATAAATTGTTAAATAACTAAATGTTATGACTCGTATAATCAAGGAGAAACAGTATTTTTAAGATCCTATCTGATAAGAACTCCACAGTTAAGTGTTCTTGTCTTGGAGTTCTGATCTATATGGGTGACCATCGAGGAAGTTTTCTAGGGTGTGTGAGAGTTTGAAAAAGAACACTAGAAATTACATATATTGGAAACTGGTGGAATTCATTATTCTGATGGCCAATTTTTGAATGTGATAAGGCCCATTGAGGGAACCACGTGTTTCTAGGGCAACTGGTGGTACATAATAGGCCAGGTCCCAAAATACATGTTACGGTGGGGTTTATATGCATTCAATGGGGGCATAGTTGTTACAAAATATGATTCTTTAGGATCATGTATGAGTAAATAACCTTTTTTCATATTTTCAAACAATAATATTTTCCACAACATCATTTCTATATAATCATTTTAAGCCTCTGATGCGTGATGATTCCAATATCCATTGTTTTGGACAAGGGTTGAAGATTCAACATTTAATTGGATAAAACTATTATAGATCACAATATATATGGATCAATTGATTTGTTAGAGGATGAAGTCATCAAATAATCATCACAGTCCCT
This sequence comes from Viscum album, assembly GCA_963277665.1. Classification (NCBI taxonomy): domain Eukaryota; kingdom Viridiplantae; phylum Streptophyta; class Magnoliopsida; order Santalales; family Viscaceae; genus Viscum; species Viscum album. The sequence goes on from OY728152.1 coordinate 1,381,744,828, forward strand.
ATATCAATAATATTAGGATGCCTATATTGTTCAACAATGGGGATCACATGCTCTTGATGGTGACGTTTCATCATGGGAAGTAGTGTTCTGATCCTGGGAGTAGTATTCCTCCAAGGTTTTTGTGCCTCTTCCATTGGTTGATAATGTGGGATTCATTATTTATCGAATTCTAATTCCCCATAGAAGTGCTAGATACTTGATTTCATACATATATTGTATCTTCTTTGTTATCTTCATGGTAAACCTAGAAGGATCAATTAGGGTTATATTGACCTTGATTATTATGAAACCATCAATGAGTGGGCATGGTTGGTTTAGTCCATCTAAGGTAAAGTGTTGTGTGGGTGTGTTATTCTAATGGTTTATGTCATATGGTGACATATTGGTGTATATTATAACATATGGGGGTTTGATTCACAGATAGATTCTCAATATCCAATGATTTTTTATGTCTGAATCTTTCTTTTATCATTGTTTTATTGTTATTGACCATTCCCAGGATTATTATAAAGGTTTATCTTCCCATATTACTTTATTATTTATTTTCTCTATTGTGGGAGGTATGTCCCACATGAGATTGTTTTGGATATGGTTTATGATATTTTGTATCATTTACTTTTATTATATTACCTAAGGTATTTTTCCCCATGTGATGGAGAGATTCTTGAGAGGTATCTCATGGGGAAGCTGTTCATATGACCCAATATATTTTATTTTCCTTAATATTGGTTTTAAATTCTCATGGGTGATAATTTTTTATGATTCATCTATTGTGATTTTATTGAAATTGATGTCCATTATATTTTCTTTCCCAAAAATATATTTCTTTTTAAGAAGATTTTGTGGATTATTTTACAAATTAAGAGACCTTTCGATCTAATAAGGGAAATAATAGAAAATATTTTCTTGGTTTAGTGTCCCTAGGGGTCTCTAATATAAAACATTCTATTAGAAATTATTAATTAGGGAATATTTCTATTTTTGGTTCCTTGAGAGTCCTCTTCTCAATAATGATAGAATATAATCTCCATTCCCCAAAAAAATAGACTCCAGGGAATAGGGAATATGGATATGATATCAGAAACACATCGATGGGGATTTCATGTTAGAATGAATGGATCAAGAACCACAAAGACCTTATCTTGTCCATGGTAGAAGCTATGGCAGGGGTTTGAGAATGCTTTAAAATGGCCAAAACCCCTTTGATCATTATAGACATTGTATGGATTAAATGGGGAAACATGTTAGGAGTTAATAGGGGTATTAAATATGAATTTAATTAAATAAATACCATATATTTTCTGATCCAATTTCTTATAATTGGAATTTTGTTGATTTCATTAGACATTTTACAAACAAGGTCAGGGTCAGAAAATATTACCATCCTTGGATTAATTGAAATGAATTTATTCTAATTATGTGTTGGTTATACAATCATTGGAAATCAAAAATCTACTCCATGGGATTTCTGAACCCTTGTTCTAGAAGAGTCAAATTATTTTTTAGAGATCACATGTTATTCCATGATGATAATGATTTACCCATTTATTCAACATAGAGTACTATCAAATTTTATTAAATGGTTAGAAATATTTTTATGCTATATTTTATAATTATTAATATGATAAAATTGGTTATATAATGGAATGATGGTAATATTTTTTTGGATAAAACATAAATGATTTGTGATTAAATAAAACTATTTTTTATTATAATTTTAGGGAAATAAATATGATTCTATGTGAATGTTTAATTGAAATGTTTATTCCTTATGTTAATGGATTTTACATTATGAAAATGTTTCTATATATTCTTATTGTTGAAATAAATAATTTGCATATCAATCGAGAATGTTCTTCCTAATAGTTAATTGAAACTAGAATTAATACTAAAAGCATGATTGAATAATTTATTTATGTTAAATACTAATGTGTTAGTATTCATGTGGAAGTAACCCATGATAAATTAAATTCATAATTTTATATGGTAATGAATTAATCATCTGAAAAAGATAAATGTGTGGGGAAGAGGGGTCATATTTTCATATGAAGGCCATATGCCTCTATTTATTTTGTTAGATAACATCTTAACTATCTATGGTGTTTCTTTTCTATGACTTGTTATTTATTTGGATAAATTTCTTGATATGTGATGTGATGTGATGTGATCTTTGGATGGCTAATGGTTTGGTGATACATGGGTAGGGAGGCTCATTTTTATGGTTATGTGGGTTGACATTCTGGGATATATGCATGTTGATATTCATGGTGGTGTTGGGGATGGAATATGGATTTAGATAGGTGATTGATAAAATGACTTCCCATTGTTTTGGTTTTTTAATTTTGATAGAATTAATGTTGACTAGTCTATTTAATAGGTTGGATAGACATATTTCATATTTCTATATTTCAATCTACACTACATGAGCATCTAGTTGGGAATGGTTCTTTAATCAATATTTTTAAATCATAGGATGAGTATTAGACTTTTAGGAATTATGTAATTTTAAATAATGTAAAATATTTTATTCCATAAGGTTGGTGTTATAATATGTTGTCAAATAATGATAATTCTTGTGGGAACCATGTAATCAGTTTCATTATACCTAGTGGTGATGAGGTCTATTTGATTATTCTGATAAGGTAATTCCAATGATTAATTTAAGGAATTAATTTAATGAAAATAAATTAATTAATTTCTTTCGAATGTTTTTTCACTTATTAAATACTTAGTCTAATGCAGTGTCATTCTAGTTTACATGATTCAATAGTTATAGATGATCCAAATACTGTTATTATTCCAAAATTGTGGTGGTGGGATATATATATCATTTATTTTTATATAATTTCAACTACTACTATACTATTTTTGAATGGTGACCTGACACCAATTATAAACTAGAATGATGTCTTCCCCAACATCTTGGTTTCAGAGGAAGGGATTCACGACTACCAACACATTACCTTCTCTATTATACTAGTACTGTTATATACTATAATGAAAAGTGGTTTCCATTACCATATATGTGTGAACATGGATTAATTGAATATTTATTTATTTCACACACAAGTTTCTTTTGATAAAGACTTCCACATATTATTATAGTTATGTCATGTATATAATATGATTACTTGAGATAAATAATATATATACAAAATGTGGTGGCTATAAAAAATTACTCAGTTACTATCTATAGATTTTATGATGTGATTCACATGGAGCATGATATGTGGAGACGATGAAATATTGAGAAGCATAGCATATATGATATGATAAAATACTCTAGATGCCTTTAGGCTGTATTACTTTTGGACAGATAAGGATCCGGGTGTGTGATGTTGGGGAGGAGAGGAAAACTAGTAGTGAAGTGGTAGTGGGGTACCATCATTAGTATTATATTCTATATTATATTATTTTTGTATTAAAAACATGTTTATAGATCCATGGTGAGGTTGTAGACTTAGTATACCTATTTTGATGATGAGTTAGCTTCACTTTTTGTTCACAGGTATTTAGTAAGCATTTTTTTATGATTATCACGAGAGGCTCTTAGTAGGATCCTACTGGGTATAGATGTTATTCTCGAACATTGTATATCTAAACTATATCTTAAATCCTCCATCATATATCTATCACTTAATAACTCTTTAATCACATAAGTCACAATTCTAAAAAATGGCATGATCCATTGATTATTATAAAAAAATCATCAAAATCACAACAAAAATTATTATTCCTATGTATCCAAATCTATGAATCTATATTTGTATAAATATGTATGGGGAGGTATAAAATAAAAATGATCGATTGGGATATACATAACATTAATCATATTTACAATCAATGATTCATACATAATGATATACATAGAAATGTATGATGATACTAAAATAGAATTTTGGAAAATTTAGAAATTTATAAATTAAATTTTAAGGTTTTTTTGTTATTAACTTGAGATTCTTTCAGATTTAGAACATAAAATTTAACACCTTTATTTTTAATTATAAATAATTATAATTTAACTATTCATGTTATTTGTATAGATATTTCACCCAAAGTAAATTGTATTATATATTTATCATATATGACTATTTAACAGCTCATCAACATGTCTATTATTAATTCTCATAAAATATATAAAATGATTTCTATCAAAATGAGTCATTTAACAAAGAATCAAGTAATTCATTTATCCCTTAATATAGTAATTTAAAATGATGGAATATCCAACATTTTTTTGAAACCATGATCATAACGAATTATTTATTTTAAAAATCCCCCAACATCTATTTTAAAACTCAAAAATACATGACATACATGAATGATTATAAATTAATTTAAGGGTGTTATAGTAGAATATACCATATAATATTATCATTCTCTTAATTTTATATGGTTCATGATTTTTAAAAACTACACCCTTACTAGTATTATTATATTTTTTAAATGGAAATTAATTTTTAAATTAAGAAATCTATGTTCCTTAGAACGTAATTGATCATGGTGATAAATATTTCTAATTATTTAAATCAATAATGAATTATTTTTCATAAAAATAGAACATTATAATATGTTATTAAAAATTTAATTATATTTATATATAATTTTTATAACATTTATAATGGGAAATAGAAATTTCAAAAATTCATAAAATGGAAACATTAACTACTAAATAATTGTCATATAATGGTTTTTCTAATGACTAACATATCATGTTTCGAACAATCATGCAATGGATAATTAACCATTATAATTTATTATAATTTATATCCAAAAATTTAAATATATTCACAATTTTCATTTATATATCTTCCACAATGATATTTTTTATTTAACATGATTTCATGTACGATATAAATAATTTATTTTAAATTATTATTTTTATAACTCTACAGCTTATTAGGAACTGCTCCCCATGATATTTGCATCGGTGAACTAGTATTTTTTCATATTATTGAATTTTGTTTTTTTTATTTATGATGAATGTATATATTCTGTTTTCTAATTATTTTCAAAAAATATTCTCATTGTATTTTGTATATATCGATGAATATAAATTATTATTATTTTTTTATTTTTTATTGAATGTATTTTCAATGATATATTGTTAATTAAAATATAAATTTTGAGGTAAATTACTCATTAATTACACCATAATTCCAATTAAAGATAATATTTTACAAATGAATCAAATCATTAAAATAGACACATTGATTGATTGTATGAGTGGATATTTTATTTCATTGTCTATAAAATTGGGGTCATATAAACATTGAATAATAATCCATAAATTATTTTTGGAGAATCAAGGTTATTTACTAAGACATATACATTATGGTAACATATATATGGTAAATCCATCTCCAAATAGTTTTCATTAAAAAATAGTGGATATAGTGAAAGATAGAGATTCAAATAAAATATAATTATGAGTATCAAGTTCAGTCACTATTATTGTGAATTGACACATTAACCTTGTAAATATTTACCCATATATTTATAGTATATCCTTATTAATGTTATTCTCTTAAGGTAATCATCATTTGCGGTATTATCATGTTCTCTAGATGGTGTAATGTTAGTTAGGGTTCATCCTATCATCATTGAATATTGTGTGTGTCTTACATTTTTCTGTTGTAGTTCATTGGTCAATGTGATAGTGGAATTAAGTTGACTGATGTCTCATTAGGTTTGCCAAAAGTAAATTTTCAAGGTATTGAAGAAACTGTTGTGTGAAAACCTATGTATTTTCAAATAATATACCTGTTTATGTGGATTTAATATTCCGAGTATGATATTATATTCATTGATGACATTTTAAAAAAAACACACACACATAAGCATATTTATTCCATGGAAGAAATTATATTTTATAATCAAATTATATACTCATTGTTTATTTAAAATTTTCATGTTTATGTTTTGATTAAAAAAAATTATTTTTTTGGTTAAATATGTTTTCATTAAATGAATTCTTTCTAAGATCCATAAATAAGTCCTTAAATTATTGGGTATATTATAAATTAATTTTTATCTTAATTTTATTCATTTATATTGATATTTATATTACTAATATTATTAGTGTATTAAACACAAATACTGAATTTCATTTGAGTAAATAATATTTTTTAGACTCTGTTAAATTTTTCCCATGCACCATTTAGTTTTATTAAAAATTAAAATTATAAATGTTATGAATTCAGTTTTTATAATATTTTATTTATTTTTGGAATAATATTTGTTGAAATTTTATAAGGTGAATATTTCAATTTTTTTGAAATGTTGGTTTTTTTAATAGTTAATAATTAATGTTTTGATGAACAATATATCATTAATAACACTACAATGATATAAATATGACATAATGGTTTGTGAAATTAATTAAATGGCTCTATTTTGTTGAAACCCTAAAAGTATCATAGATTTTTTTTTCAATTAAAATAAATTAAATTTTATTTCAATATAAATGGAAAAGAAATTATTTTTGTTAATGTCATCCCTATACATATTTGGTAAAGCCAAACATTAGCGTCATTGGGATTTTATTTAAGGTGGATAATTATTTATTAGGAATAAAAGATAAAATTGATTAATAATAATATTTTTTTTAATATTTATTAAAATTTGAATTCTAAAATAGTTAATTAACAAAAATAATACTCAGCACTTTCATTAGGTATGAATAGTCAACATTAGTTTCTTAAAAATCCATATGTGTTATATATGATAATAAACACTATTGTGAGGGTTAGAGATAATTAAAATTATTAAAAATGAAATATATTTGTGTTATTAATTTTTTTACTACTAAATAATACAATGATTATATGAAACTCTAACACAAAATTGATGGAACACTTATCTAAATGGTAGAAAAGACAATGTATATTATTATAGAAAATATTAATTTTTATAATAAGTAGAAGAATTATAGTATTTTATGGTTTTGGTGGATGAACATGATACTTCAGAAAAACTTTAAATATCTAAATGTAATTTCCATGGTTATATAGATATTTCGAAATTGAAATTATGAAAATGACCAAAAAAATTTAAATAAATGGTATTTAATCTAAAATTTATTAATAAAATAATAAAATTCCTAAAAAATTATTTTGAGTAATTTCTGGATGTTTAGTTGTCAATAATATCATCTATTCTCTATATATATGTAACTATGAATTCTAAAATTACATTCTTGTCCCTTAAAATCTAAATATGTGAAAACAAAAATGCCACAAGTTGTTTTCCTATAATAAGGGACTCATTCAAACCATTCTAAAATAGTTATCCTATTTTTTCTCTCGAATTATTCAAAAATTCTTATAAAAAAATTCCTTTTCAAGTTCATATGTATTATTTTTATCATAAATTAAATTATTTTAAAATTTAAGCCTCAATCCAAGGAATTTGATTAAAATAGATAGTTTAGGGTTTTAATCCTCATTTTCATTTCTTATTTATGGAAAAATATCAATTATTTTTAATAATTGATTCCATTTTCAAGGTATTGAAATCATTTTTAAAAATAAATTATGGGATAGATCTCATTACCAACTAACAAACTCTATTTTATAAGCAATTATTACATAAAAATATGGGTTTTTTCAAAAACAATTCTTTTTAATTTCAACTATCCAAATAATCTTCTCATCCTAAAATTATTCTTTTAAAAAATTAATGAACAAATAACAGTATAATTAAAAAATATTTAACAAAAATATATGTATTTTTCCATTATTTTAACTTGATTTAAATTACAACACATACTATGGCAGTTTAATGGTAACTAAATATATGTTTATGTAATTATAAACATACATAATTCTTTGATAATAAAAATTATTTAATATCTAATTAAATATAAAATTAACTTTCATGTAATTTCATGATTATGATTCTGTAATGGTGAAATAACAATCATTACAATTATATTAAAATAAAACACATAGACCAATTTTTTTACCAATAAAAGGGACTTATCAAGAGAGATTCTATAAATTTTTACATTTTCCAAAATTTCTGAACTCCCTTGATTTTGGAATGATCTAATAATAATACCTCGAAAATTATATATATTATTTAATCCTTAGGAACTGAAACAATACTATTGAAATTATACATCGTTATTTTTGATCATTGTGAACTGAAGGACATAAATATAATTGATGTGAACAATACTAATTCTATAGATGAATTATATATAATAATAAGTGAGGTAAATGGAATAATAATAATTTTATTTAAAATAATATTTCATAATCACATAAATAGATAATATATTTTTATTATTCATGATTATTTATCATGAATGTAGTGATTTGGGGTTGAGGTAAAGGGAGAATAACTCAATATCCATTCATATATTTATATGTTTTCTTGATTTACTATGACATTTTAATGTTATATACATAATAATATCTGAAATTTAATGTTTCATTTCATATTTTAATGATTATTTACATTTATTTTTTAATAATATTTTCATTGAAAGAATGTTAATTTATATGTTATGGTCACTAAAAGGTTTTCTTTTTCTATATCATTTTCAAATTGATATTGTCTACATATAAATTTCTAATGTTGGAAACCGTATGATAATTATCATAATAACTCTATATATTTTCTTATACATTATTTATTATGTGGTTTTATATTCCTTATTTCTATGTTAACTTAATTTAGGTCAAAAATAAAAATAAAAATTTATTTTAAGAGGAACCACCCTCATCTATTCTTCTCAGTTAAGATCCTTTCACATCCATGTTAATATAAATTATTTTGAAATATAAATTACATATTTACTGCATAAAATATTTATTGAGGCAATTTTCAATTTTCCCTGATTTTAATTATAATGTTTTAAATAAATATTTTATTTAAAATTTCAAAACATGTCATTTTTACTATCATTGTATTTATATTAAAAGTTTAAATGTAATTTTTTTAATGATTTTCCACATTATTATATTTTCTTAGTAAAAAATCATATTTTTTTATGACGACCCTATCAATGTTTTAATGTTTCCCAAATCTACTTTTTATTATCAATGTTTTATAAATTATTTCCCTTGAAATAAATGTCATTAATAGTGTAATGAAATTATTTTCCAATAATGCATCTACTTTGAATTTTAATTTGTTTTTGTCTACACAAATTCAATTATATTCTAATAAATTACTTTTTCCATATTCTTAAATAATTATTCGTGTTTTTTTTCTAAATTTCATGTTCATTTAAGTGTTGGTTCAGTAGTTTTTTCATTTTTAGTGTAGAAATATGTATTAATAGTTCTTCTATGAAAATTTAAAGCATCTAATTTTGTTTTTGAATTATAGTACATCAGAATTATATAAGATGAATTGTAAACATGGGATATAGCTCTCTAATTTAATGGGTAATGATTAACTATCTACATAAATGATGTTGTAACAAAATAATGTGTTCATTTAATTATATGTGTGACTGTAAGGTATATTTGTTGTAGTGATTTTAATGGATTATTTGCATGGGTGATGAATATAATTTTTTAAAATTCATTCATGGTATTTCAACATTTTCAATGAGTATTATTAAAAATAAGAGTATTTTATAAAACATGAAGTTAATTTTTTCACAAATTGTAATTTTTTATCTTTTCAAAGGTAAGGATTTGAGATTGAAGGAATTGTTTTTGAAAAACTGAAAATTAACTTTATTATTATAGATACACTTTTAAGGAAAAACTAAGAAACCAAAGGTCAAACTCATGGAAATAACAATCCATGGGACAAAAGTTACACCCAAAAATAAACATCATACACACCTTTAGAAACATCTTGTTCCCTCTCAAAATCATGAACTGAATTGGCAGATATGAGACCAGATTGTCGGCTGATTGATGAGTATGTATCCCACCCATCCTTCCTTCCACCTCTTATCATCCAATATATAATGAGGAAACACCATGATTGGATAGCTCTCTTGCCTTACCTCATAGTTTTCCTTTCTTTTTGGCTGATTTTTGCCTCTAATCATATGAAACTAATTATGGGTGACCATTGGGGCATCCAATACTGTCTGAATACCCATAGTACCTATCATCCCCACCTATGTTGTGGAGTGAGCGATAATAGCATCCACCTGTTCCCCAGATGAATCAACAGCACCATTGATGCTCCCTTTATCCCCATAGACCATGGTGGAACTCTAGAAAATTAATTCATCCCTTCTCCTAGCTGGGTTAACCACACCACAGAAAACATTATGATAGGAAGCACCAACACCACTTGAAACCACAATGTTTACCTTACCCTTAAAGTCATCCCCTAACTTTAGTGACTTCAGTACAAAGGGAGGTTCTTGAGCAGCCAAACCTTGTAAACCAGAATGTGAGGTTGGTTTTTTAGGAAAAAAAGTGGTTGGACCCCATTGGATTCCCAAATGTGAGTGAATACCACCCGTTGAAGATATTAGACTCATCCAGACATCAGAAGGAGGAATTACACTAGAATCCATAGGGTCTATGGTAGAATGGGTGTTTAGTGGAGTCGCAACTCCATTGAGAACTCTCCTCCCACGTTGAGAGTAGGAGGAAGTCCAATATTGTTTTCGACATCAAAAATAACAAAAACAAAAGGAATTCTGATAATGAATGTGTTTCTGAAAACCAAAATAACCATTAACTCAAAGATGAAGATTGTTTTTGATAGGCACTAAGAAGTCCATCACAACGCATATGCAAGAAAATCCAAGATGCTTCACAAAAAGAGTATCATAATAAATTTGAAGAGAACAACTGATCTTGTCACTGATATATTTTATGAAGATTGGGTTCTAAATGGGAAGCAAGAGATTAGGAAATCCAATCCAGAATTTCACTTGATTTGTAGCGCTACTATAATCGAAGAACTCTATCCAATGGAAGATTAAGAAGCATATATTTTCATATAGTCACAACTCAAATGACCGGGAACATCTGAAATCATCATCATAAAAAAGGTGGATTCTCAAATGCTAAAGATGCAGAACTCCCACTGCCACCCGTGAATAAAGACCCAGGGTTGAGTTGATGAAAACCTCAAACAAATCTCAGGATGGTTGATCAGTATTAAATCTAGCCAGGAGTGTCAGGGAGTGGAAGGTGGCAGCATCCTGAAACTTAGACACGAAATGAAAAATAGCTGGAGAGCCTTTGAAAGACGATGGGTCCTTCTATGAGATATGAATTTGGGGGATCGATGGAAAACATGGAAGAGCCGGAGAAGGAAAAGGAGTAGGGAGAGGTCACAACAGATCCGATGAGAATGAGAGGAATGACATAATCAACCTAACATCCACCCCATAGGTGAAGACTGCACATCTTCATTGATTGGATCTGATGATTCACTCGACAACATACACTATTTTTGGTAAGATTTTAGTAAAAGAAAAGAAATGATTTGATAGTTTATAAATAAAAAGAAAATAAAAGAAAAGATTTGTCATTTCTCCCATTGTGTATTGCTCGATGACTTAGTAAAAGAAAAGAAATTATTTGGATTTCTCTTCATCATGTTTGTTGACAATTTTTTAAGGAAAGGAAAGGAAACACTTTTGATGCAAATGACATAAATAACCTTAGTTAAAAAATAACACAGACACGTGGGACGATGGGAAAAACTTTCTCAAGATAAAAACAACCATATATTAGATCTCAATGGACACCACACCTGCCACCTTATCTGCCCAACAACAACAATTTATTTTAAATGACACAAATAACATTAAAAAAATGTTTTTCTATTACCTTTTTTATAAAAAATAAAATTATAATAATTTTGATTTTTATCAATCATTATAATTCATATCATCAAAATTAGGAAAACATTAAACTATAAACATATGTTAAGTCAAAATTTAGAATTTAAAAAAATAATTATTGATAATAAAAATTATTTATATAATTTATTAATTCAAAATTATTAATCAAGCTAATAAAAATTATTAATTCAAAATTATTAATTTAAAATAATAATTATTTAAAAATAATAACTAATTCAAAATAGTTATAAATTCAGATTTATTAATTCAAAATATATATTAATACAAAATTATTTATAAATTATTTATATAAACTATTAATTCAAGATAATCATAATTATTCTAAATCATAATTATCTTTAATCAAAATTATTTATAAATAGTTTATGATTATTTATATACAAATAATTAGTTATAATCAAAATAATTTATATACAAATTATAAAAACAACTATATTTGATTGTTATTATTACTTATAAAATAAGTTGAATTTAGAAAAATTATTATTTATTTTTTCTAAATTATGTTATGAATATGTTTATATAAATAAAGAGGGACAATGTGGGGAATTTATAAAATATCTAAAATGGTGGAGTGTTTGGTTCCAAATTGTCCCAATTTTGGTATGATTTGGGATGTGAAGAAAACATGGACAAGGGAGAAATACCTTTCTCCCCTATTGTATGCTTTTCATTTCTCTCGATATTTTTGACCTTCCCAAAAAAGTGAAACGGATTTCCATCGTTCCTTATCATTTATTTTCCTTCCAATGTAGCGCAGCCAAATGAGTACTTAGGGTTTCGCATCGCATCCTGCTCCTTGACATGATCCAAACCCCAAACAAGGTCTCCCTACTGATTCTAATCAAGGATTCCAAGCAATGGTGGTTTTTGACAATCCTTCTCGAGATCAAGTTCACCCACATGAAGATGACCTCTTGATGTCACCTGCCCGGCTACAGATATCACTGATCCAAAATAAGGAATTTATTTTATCTTTTAAATATTTAATGGTTTCAAAAGATTACTTGTTTTCCCAAGAAACATTCAAAACCATTTCATTTCGTTATTCTTTTTTATGAGTTTTCATAATGAAATAGTTTTGAGAAAAATACATGGTTACATGTTAGAAATAATGTTTCATAGGATCTCAATATAATTGTTTATATGATTTAATTTTTCAATAGTTTTAAACAATATTAATTAGCTTAATGTTATTCTCATTATCTTATACCCCTTTCTGAGCAACATGTTCTCATCCCGTGATTTCAAAAAAAAATTATTGGTTTTAAAGAAGAGTAGAAATTATTATGATGTCATTTTTTTCAGAATGATTTTCATCCATCATTAATGTATGTTTATATTTTATTGATTTTATCTTAGTAGGAATATTTTCAATTTTGTATGAATAATATGCCTTTTTCATACTATATATTTACCAAAAACTCTAAAATAGCCAACATAAAAGGTATTGAGGCTCTAGGATATGTAATACTTCAAATATGTCATTTAATTATGGATTTATAATGTAAAGACCTGGAATTTTCAGGATTTTTTTTAAATATATTGGGAATTTTACGAGTATGCGAAAATTGATGGCGCGTGATTCTGAGGCCCAGTGTGCCCGGAATGAATTTCTAAACATGTTTTGGGTACATTCAGTAAACGTGTAAATGGGTTTTTTTAACTTTTAAACCGCTGCTCGGAATTGAAATCTGAGGGCACAGATGAACTCACAGCACCGGTATTCGCTTAATGAGACATTCACCTCGACCATAGTAGGTCAATGGGGAATGTAAGATTTTAGGTTTTTTTGGATGAATAAAATAAAATAAAAATGTATAACATTTTTATTTTTGATGAAAGCTCCCATGTGGATGTCATAAAGGTGGGGACCACCTGAACTAAAGTCTCGCACATGGGTTATGGTGGTGGGGACCACCCAAGCCTAAACCCCCCAAATATGAATTCAATGGCGGTGACCACCAGACCGTTGAGCCTCCCGCTTTAATGTGGGGAAGTCTCTTGAACATCCCCCATTTTAATTGTGCCACAACCTCTGATTATTTATATAAATTAATTTATGACAACATAATGGTGTCAACAATTAAAATGTTAATTCATATTTTATGGTGTCCCCTCATCCTTGGAAAGACAATTTTTGGGTTGGCGAAGGAGAGGGGAGAAATTACAGGAGAGATCCTCCAACAAAGAACGCCAAAGAAGAACTCTTCTCCTTCAATGAATATGTCTATAAAATCAATATAAGGATCTCCAATGATGAATGAACCAACAATTGAGGAAACACCATCATCACAGACTTTATATTTTTCCTCTCCTCACTCATGTTGTTGGACGAGACTTGTTTCAGGATCGACAAACGACAATATGTCTCAACCGCAGAAAATTGTCAACTGAACCATCATGGTAGGGCTTTAATTAAGTGTGATTATTGTTTCCCATGTTCTTTCCTTGTAAAACATAGAACACAGATCAACTCTATAACTAGTTGATCCGCATAAGATTTCTTTTGCGGGTTTGGGAATAATCTATTGCGGGAGGTTTTAGGGTCTGACATTCTTCATTCATGTTTTGGTTGAGCTTCTTGCTACCGCTCTAACACGAAGTATGTGGGCCAAAAAAACAAGGGCACACCCCTCCACTGTTCTTCATGAATGGTGTCTTCTTCATGATGGAGAAGGTAGCTTTGTGCCACGACAATGAATGAGAACGGCGGCTGGATCCATCGTCGGCCGCGGCAAAGGCGACGACGCAACGGAGGCGCCCCGAAGCCACAACACCGCCCACGGCCTCGAAGACCCATGGACACACTACCTCACCACCTCATGGCCCTTCGTGCCTCCCCATACCCCTTCATGCCTCCCTACGGCCCTGCCTCCTCACCGCCCCACAGCCCTCTGCGGCACCCTGTGACCTCGCCGCCCAGTGGACCTCTGCGACGCCTTGTGGCCTCATGCGGCCCTTGCGGCCTCCATGGCCTCCAACGCCCTGGTGGCCTCCGTGCCTCCCAGTGCGGCAAGGCCGGACCCGGCAACCTGGACCTGGGGATCCGGTTCGACCCGAACTGGGTCGGGTCTACCCAGGCTGGGTCGGACCGACTGGGTCGGACCAGACCTGGGACAACTTCAAACTTTTTGCTCTATTGGCCATAGCATTGGCACCGGGTGTCATTCTAAAAAACTGTCAACGGCGCTGTAAACCGTGCAGCAGGATGGTCCCATTGGTATACCCACTTGAGATTTAGATAATGTTGGGATACAGTCGGGTTGGATCGAGCACGAATCCAACCAGGCCCTCCAGGCTAAAAGGCAAATAACTTCTAGACCAGGAGTCTGATTGATGCACCATCTATTTCATTAAGACCCATATGATGTGGCAGTCCTTTGGGATACTTCTTCTTTGGACTTAGTGGTAGTTTTAGTATCGTCTAGTGGATTCAGGAGAAGACTCTCTCAGAGACGAGCAATCTATGTACGGGAACCTAATAGCTGGCTGTGACGTGAAGAATTAATAGCGATCCTATGGGGTTCAACACCAAGCAATCCTATGTGGGTCCGCACCTAGCAATCTAGTGTGGGTGAGCACTGAGCGATACTGTGTGGGACAGCAGAGCAGCCCTGTGTGGGTCAGCACCAAGCGATCCTGTGTGGGTCAGCACCGAGCGATCCTCTGTGGGTCATCACCTAGTGATCTTATGTGGGCTTGATGACGTATTGATGATGTACTACGATCCAATATGGGTATGATAATGGTTTATGATCCTTATTGGGTCTTCCTATTAATAGCGTAAGAGGATTAAGTAGTTAAATCTAATCATTTATACTATTATACCTATGTTATACCTGGCGTGAGCTGAGTCAGTACCTTATAGTAATTTCCCTTCGTTGTAATACCTTGGTGGTAGTATTCTGTATGGTGTACCTATATGTTACTTACCTTCAGGGTATTCTTTCCATTTTGGAACAGTTGAGCTTTGGGCTTTGAGTTGGACTTTGTGTTTTTCTCAGGATTGATATGAGTATACTTGATAACTTAGGTATATGTATGGGAATATATGTAAGTTAGGGTTGTCAGTTGATTTCATGCTTTTTGGTTTATCCTTTGTGGATTTTGTGAGACCTTGAAGGTCTCAGGGTCCCTACTGAGTATCTTTATACTTATCCCTTCAAGGGTTATGCCCGCACCTCGTTGTGTTTGGTGCAGATGACGGAAAACGCAGACTGAGGACGAGAGTACCAGGACTAGAGGTATCTCGAAGGTGGACCATAGATTTGGCATACTGTAGAGATGAAATTTCGAGATCTGTACATACCCTTCAGGTAGGATCCTTGGTGGGTGTTCGCAGGAGATGATCCATTTTACTTTTACTTTCAGTTTCTTATACTTTCCAGTTGGTCTTGAATTCTGGCCCATTTTACGTACTGTACTCACTCTGTTTACTATTCAGTTTACTTGAGTTCTTATCTTGATGTGTGTTTGGTAGTGAGTGTTTACAGGTTATAATAGAAATGTCTTCCTAGTTTTAGGTAATACCCTTCTGGTCCTAGTCTCCAGCCCCTAGCCTATCGATGGTGGGCTTGGGGTAATGACGGCACGGGCCCAGGGGGATGGGTCATGAAAAATTATTATCAGAGAAGCCGGTTCTACCGTAGAACATAGGACTCTGATCTTTTAAACAGAAATAGTGTTAAGTGTATTGAATGTGGTGATCAGTTTAGAGAATCCATGTTAGAGAGGCGGCTAGTGTATCCATACACTGAGACCCTGATTTCAAATTTCTGAGTCAGTGTATGAAAAAACTGATTGCATGTGTGTTTAAAAATGTTTTCTTTGTTAACTCTTTATGGTAGCTCACCAGGTATAACTTATTGACTATGGATCACCTATTTTCTTAGGATGCCTCCACACAGATAGCCAGCAAGGGTTCGAGATATAGTACACACTGATAGCCCACCAAGCGACGAGGCCTCGGTATAGATCCATCTTCCAGTAAAGGCACTAGTGGTGGCACTAGTAGTACCATTACCCATTGGGCCACCGATTCCACCAGCACAAATATCAGAGAGTGAACAATCCTTGAGTGCTTTGCACATGTCCCAGTGCCAGAGGCCACCCATGTTTAGGGGACATACGAACCCAAAAATAGCTGAGGATTGTTTGGAGGATATGGTGAGTGTTTTCCAACTGGTAGGGACATCAGCTGATCTCATGGTGATCCTTGCCGCCAGCCTTCTACAAGAAGAAATGGGAAAATGGTGGAGCATGATGCTCCAGGTTCACGAAAATGTGGATATTCTCTTTGTAGACATTGAGAGCCGGTTTCGGTCAGAGTTTGTTTCAGAAAATCTTTGAACGATGCACATACAAGAGCTACTGCATCTACTGCAGGGCATCATGACTGTGGCTCAATACTCTGCAAGGATCACTGAACTCTCACTCTACTCCACTGATATGGTGAGGGACCCATTTTTTCAGGCCCCTGACATTTGATAAGGGACTCAGGCAGGACATCAAGGCTTCAATGATTTCTCTTATCATCCCGACGCTGGAGGGGGTGTTAATGAGATCCCTCTTAGTGGAGAGTTTCCTTGCTGAGTAGTCACCGGTAGTGAGACCCACCACCATTCGTTACGTAGTGGAGTCTTCTGAAGTTGGCAGTGGACAGATGCTGTAGAGGTCAAAGAGGAATAGACCAATAGGTGGATGACTATAGGAATCATGGTTGGTTGTGAGGGGCACCCAAGGCATAGCCATTTATGCCAGGAGCAAGCAGTGTTACGCCTGCGGCGGGTAGGGTCACATGGCTCGTGACTGTTTGACCCGCCGTACTGATAATCAGCAGATGGTCGAAGGACCTCCCAGTCAGAGATAGAGGTTCTACCAAGGAAGTCTGTAGGGAGCAGGTGGAGATGCCATAGGAGATGGATATTCATGTGGAGGTGGGCGATGATTTGAGATTATACCTCCACCACCACAAGGTGGTCCACCCCGACTATAGGGAGTAGGAGGACAGGGGTAGCTCAGCTCCAGGTAGCTGAGGCCTATGATCATGGTGCTCCAGAGATGATAAGAGGTACAATCTATGTCTTCTCCACCTTAGCTGCAGTACTTATAGACATAGGTGTTGATCATTATTTTATTGTCACATCCTCGTTCGGAGCTCGGAGATTCCGATAGAGCCGTTGGCTCGATCCTTATTGTTATAGATTCCTATGGTAGTGGATTCGATGATTACGCACGGGTGTCGTCAGTGTGAGCATACTCTAGGAGGCAAGAGATTAGGCTGGGATCTCCTTGTAGCAGTGTCAAGGCCTTAAGATGACATCTTGGGTATGGATTGTTTATCTACAACCCATGCATAGATTGGTTGTATTAGGCACAAAGTCCAGTGTTTCAACACTGATGGGACCAGGTATACCTTCACCAGTGAGAAGGGAGACTTTTCTGCACACGATGGACTTACACGGAGGAGAGTGAATCTGATTACTCGTCAATTGGATACCCTTACTCTTGGAGCAGTTGATGTGGAGAGTCTGAATTATCCTGTAGTGGTGGACCTGTATGTGGATCTATTCCCTAAGGATGTTTTCGGTCTACCTACTTGCAGAGAGTTCGACGTTTACATTGAATTGTACCCCAGGACGACACAGTGATCTACACCAGCTTATCGGATGGATCCCACAGAGCTTCATGAGCTACAGGTAAGTAGGAGGACTTACAAGGGAAAGGGTTCATTCGGCCCAGTGTTTCTCCTTGGACAACCACAATTTTTTTTGCCAAGAAGGTGGATCAGAGCATAGGACTTTGTGTCGACTATCGGTGCCTGAACCAGGTGACTGTGAAGAATAAGTACCCACTTATGAGGATTGACAACATCTTTGATAATCTGAAGGGAGCATGGTGGTTCTCGAAAATATACATCAGATCAGGATATCGCCAGCTCATATAATCAGATGTGGATGTTTAGGAGACATCTTTCAAATTTCGATACAACCATTATGAGTTCTTGGTTATACTATTTAGTATAACCAATTCTCTAGAAGTGTTCATGGTACACATTAACTGGATCTTTCATCCATACCGTTATCGCTTTGTAATAGTCTTCATCGATGACATTCTGATCTACTCGACTACTGAGTAGGAGAATGCCTACCATTTGCAGGTAGTATTATGCACACATCGAGAGCACCAACTTTATAGTATGCTCTCGAAGAGCCAGTTCTGGATCCAAGAGGTTCACTGTCTGGGACATGTCATCTCAGAGGCTGGAGTTTCTGTGGATCCAGCGATGATTGAGGCGGTACATGCTTGGGATCCACCTTGGAGTGTGATGGAGGTATAAAGATTCCTAGGTTTGGTCAGATACTATGGGAGATTTCTTCCATATTTCTCTAGAGTTTCAGCACCACTCTCAGTGTTGTCAAAGAAGGGGAAACTCTCTGTGTGGTCAGAGAGATGCCAATAGAGTTTTCAGGAGCCGAGGTAGAGGCTGGCTAGTGCCCCCATCTTGAGGATTCTGGAGTAGGTTATAGGGTATGTTGTTTACTGTGACACATCAAGAATCGGGCATGGATGTGTCTTAATGTAGGAGTGACCAGTGATCACATATAGTTCGTGATAGTTGAGAGAACATGAGCAGAACTACACTACCTGTGACCTTGACTTAGCAGTAGTGGCCTTCACCTTAAATATTTGGCGACATTTCTTGATGGGAGAGCATTTTATAGTATACTATAATCACAAGAGTCTTAGGTATATCTTCTCTCAGAAGGACCTGAACCTGAGACAGTGACTTCGGCTTGAGTTCTTCCAGGACTATGACTTTGACATATTCTATACTCCTGGGAAGGGGAACGTTGTAGCAGATGCACTCAGCTGGAGATCTGGTTTACAACTGCTAGGTGAGGCGATGGAGTAGTTGGCATCTTTTCATATACCATTTGTGGATTGAGATGGGGCATCTTTCTTTCAGTCTCTTATAGTCACTCCCACACTTGATCAGAGTGTCAGGGAGGTGCAGTGTTGGGACATTGACTAAAAGGCTCTACGTACTCACATATCCACAAGACATGCACCTAATGGATTTTCTCAAGGTGGGGAGCATGTCATCCTCTTCAGAGGACGTACCATGGTACTTGTATCAATTTAGGAGGAAGTTTTAAGGTAGTTCCAAACATCCCCTCTAGCATTACATCGAGGAGTGGTGAAGATGTACTAGGATCTTCGACGACAACACTAGTGGCCAGGAATGAAGAAAGCAGTAGCAAAGTTTTCTCTCGGTGTCTCACTTCTCAGTATGTGAAGGAAGATCATCAGGTACCAGCCGGTTTGGTTTTGCATTTATAGGTCCTAGAGTGGAAGTGAGATGGAATATCCATGGACTTCGTGACAGGACTACCATGTACATCCAGGGGTCATGATTATATATGTGTGTTCATCGACCGACTCACCAAGACTTCCCACTTCTTACTAATTAGAGAGTAGGGTGCAGTAGAGAGATAGGGACTCCTCTATGTACAGAAGATTATGCAGTTACTTGGAGTACCCTCGATGGTTATCTTTGATCATTATGCACGTTTCACTTCCCGGATATGGAAGGGGTTGGAGGAGTCTTTCGGGACACAACTTAGTTTGAGCACTGCCTTCCATCCTTAGACGGGTGTCCAGATTGAGTGGATCAATCATACTCTCGAGGAAATGTTGCGTGCTTTTTTTCCACGACTTTCACCACAACTGGGAGGATCACATACCTTTGGTGGAGTTTTCATACAACAACACCTATTAATCAACCATTGGTATGACACCTTTTGAGGCATTGTATGAGTGACCTTGCAGATCACCTTTGTGCTAGACTAACCCAGGGGAGTCAACATTAGTGGGACCAGAGATGGTATGGGCTACCATAGAGAAAGTGCAGATCATCCAAGAGCGGATGAAGACTGCACAGATCAGGAGAAAGTCCTATGCCTATAGGATACGGAGACCTCTAGAGTTCGAACATGGTTACCACATCTTTCTACTGGTCTCACCCAAAAGAGGTTTGTAGAGATTTGGTCAAGGAGGAATGTTATCTCCAAGGTTCATCGGACCCTTCCTGGTCCTCAACAAAGTTGGCAAGGTGTCTTACCACTTAGCCCTTCCACCTCAGTTGCACTGGGTGCATGAAATCTTCCATGTATCCCAACTGAGGAGATACGTGTACAACCCTTCCCACGACATCGAACATGGAGAGCTGGACATCGACGATGGAGTGACATTTTAGGAGGTTCTAGTTGAGATTGAGGATCAATATGAGAGGGTCATTCGTGGGCGGTTCATAGCTCTGGTGTGCATTTTCTGGAAGCATGAGAACCTCCAGGAGAGAACATGGAATCGCGAGGCTCACATTCATGCTCAGTACCCCCACTTATTTCCATGTTTTGTAAAGTGGTTTTTGGGGACACAAATTTGTAACGCCTCGACCCCAGTTACCCAGAGTTGGTGCATTATTATAATACATTGGAATGATTACAGGATAGGATGTCCTGAAGGACCGATTTTTTTAGCAGTCTTGGAAAATAGAAAACATACATAAACATTACATTAAACTATAAAATGAGAAACAAAAACAAAATTTCATCCATTGACCACATTCATATCCCATAGACTATCCCTACAGGTCATTCATATTACACATCATGGAAATCCTGGGAAAATAAAACAAAAGAAAGGGGTGAGCACATATTCTCAATAAGGGTAAACAATTTAGCAAAAGATAATATAATCAATGGGCATGGTGAATAATTTAAAACACGTGCCTTTACAAATAATAAACATGAACACTTTATGGATGAAATATGAGCATAGTAAATAATTCCATAATAAAACATAGTCATGGGAATTCTACTAGTCGAATAACCACATGAACCATCAATATTATTTACATAATGTGGGAATTCATAATGTCGGACATTCTGAAACATTTTTTCAAAGCATCGGCCAAGACGTCTAAAAATGATTCAGGCCTTGGCCAAAACCACATATGAAATTGGGAAAGGCCTCGACCAATTCCATGTCTAGTTTTCTAATGAGACCTATCGATGCATCCAGGAGCAATAGCGGGATCCACCGGTCACTTACTAAGTCCAATACATTTCTCATATGAAAGGGTAAAAATATAACATAAACATTCGTATTAAAACTAGCATATAAAATGTCTATACATTTACCATAAACTATGAATGTTATAAAAATAACATATCCACAGTAAAATATATCACAAAACCTTCAATACAATATGGAATATTAGTATCATAATTGATCAACTTCAAACTAGTTTAAAATCCATCAAAGGATGTTGACATAGATGAAAAGGATTTGTAAAACTCTTTAAGAAAAATATCCCTTTTTCATGAAAATGTTAATAAGTCACATAATTTATAAATGAATTCATTTAAAAGTTAATTTTCAATCAATGTGACCCATACCACTTTGAAACTTTTGAATGGAATTAATATTTTAAAACATTCATGTCGATATAAATAAATCCTTAAAACCCTTTTAAAAACATGGAAATTAATGAGAATGGTTTAGAAGAATAAATCTTTCAAAATTTTAAAATGATGTTTTAGTAAAAGAGCCCCTTAAAAATAATCCCTTTGAAAATTATTTTAGGAAACATGGACATGGATAATAAATATGTCCCTGTAAAAACATTCACATAAAAAATCTATAATATTAATGAGATTGAGGAATTAACCCTTACCAATTTGGTAACTTATGAAACATACACCCCATTAATGAAGTATCATAAAATGAATATGTAAATAAACATAAATTAATTTTTATTACACAAATAAAACAATTATGGGCAGTACATACACCCCAAAAAAGGATATAGTGGTAGTATAGCATGAATCTCACAGGAATAAGGAGTGAGATTAAAACCCCTTACATTGAACATTCCTTAAGTCGTGGATATGTTTATCCTCTTGTATAAAGACCATTGTATGTTATAAAATTATACCAGAACAATATTAATATTTTTGATATCATACATGATTCATTTATGACTTTATACTACCCATTTAATTATAATTTCCATGTTCAATTAACATTTCGGGTAATATTTGATTTCTTTATCGTACATGTTTTAACTTCTTACCCTTTATTGTATCACATAGATCATGAATTAAATAATTAATGAATATAAAAAATTATTTATATGTCATATATATTTATAATATAAATATTTATAATAGACATATATATGAATTGGAAAACACTGTTTAGGAAGACGGTAGGTCGTACGTACGCATAAACGTTGTTTCCGTTTTCAGATAATATTGAATAGAAATAAGTGAATAAGATATATGTAAGTACATAAATATATATATATATATATATAGTATAATTCTTATTTAATATATTACATACTTATTAATGATTTATATTTTATTATCATCATTGAATGGTCAACGCGGAAGTCAATCTCATCGCATTGTGGAGACGGTAATCCGTACGTACACACGAGCGACGTTATCATTATATTAGTGAACAAATTGTGTGTAAATGGATGGAATTTCATATATACAGAATCATTAAAATGTTATATTCACTTTTTACATAATTTATACTCATTATTATACCCATCCAAAGAATGAAGTGTTTGTATTACAAACTACACCACAACGTGGAGACGGTCATCCGTACATACGCACTTATGGTGACATTATCATTAATAGGATGGATAGAATAATGAATATTGTTGTACAATATTTAAAATAACATCACAATATATAAAATATACTAGAGTAATTATTTTATAATTGAAACACAAAATAAAGAGGAACTGGAAGAAGAAATGAACGTGAAAGAGGGTGGTTAAATCATTACCTCTTCTTTGGGTTCTTCATTTTGATTTGATAAAAAAGGATCCATAGGTTGGCTTTATGATAAAACTAAGGCCTATAGTATCAATGGAGAATGTATGGGAGGATATTAGGGTAGGTTTTGGTCGATCCAAATAGATTTGGAGGTGTGAATTTGATAGAAGGAGAAGATCCCTTTTATAAGAGGGTGAGTGGAACCTTAAAAAAATATTGAAATATTATTTTATAATAAAATAATTTTCGGGTTCTAATGGATAAAAAATGATTTACATTGAGTATAAGGTGGGTATGGGTCGAAATAATCTCACCCAATAGGTTTCATACAAGTTTATGTTACCATTTTAACCTTAAATATTATATTTAACTCTTGTTTAAATAGTTTAACTTTTACCATGTCTTCTTGTTTTCTTATACAATATGGTTAATAAGATTACTCAAAAATTAAAAGAGATCCAAAATTGGATCATTAATGACATGTATAATATTATTTACATACTTTGGATGAAACTAGAGTTTTAGGAATATTATATCAACCTATAATATATTATTTGTTTTAGAAATTAATTTATGTCATTTTTTACACTATTTGGTATTTTGTTTTTGTAGAATACATCAAAACTTTATTACTTAGAAAAAGATATATTTAATCAACCCTATCATGTAATATTAACCTATAAAATTCTTGGATGTCATAAAAATGTTTAAATTATGTTTATTTTAATATTTATAATTCCATTTTTTTTATTCTTTCAGTAATAAGGTAATTAATGTATCATCATTGTGTCATAAATAAATTTAATTATTTAATGTCTCAAAATTATAAATAAAATACCTTTATGTAGGAAATCTATTTATCATTCTAATGAATGTTTATATTCAAATTTATATCATGTATATCCGTATATTAAAAATGGATAAGATAAAAAACGTTGAATTTAACACTTTTAACTCTTCAATGAATAAAATAGTAATAAATGTTCTAATCTAATCCAAGTGGACCTAAAGGATCTTATTTTATTCCTAAGGTTTTTTTGGTAAAACTACACTTATACATCATAATTAGTACATGTTTTAGGGTAAGAATAATATCATTTTTACCCTTAATTACCCTATTTACTTGTAACCGTGGTAAATAAAAGTAAAAAGTTACTATTAACCAAAAATTATTTTCATCTTATTGAAAAAAATTTTTCATACTGATATCAACCGTGTCTCTTAGCATTTTGAAATTCCACCGATATAATGGGTATAATTATGTTTTATGGGAATTTACAAATTCTCTTAAGAGGTGGTTAAAAGACGGTGAAAAGCTAAATAAAATTTTATATATCTAATATTATTACAAAATGACTCCAATGAATTGTATTGAACATATATAGGTATTATTTATATATTTTAACCTAAATAAATTTAATTAAAATAAATAATTATTTAAATGAAAAGTTGGTTTTAAACAATAATGCCGTGTTTTTCACTATTCATCACAAATAGAATGTTTTCAGAAACATACAAAAAATTCACCCTAAGATAATTTTGATATTCTGAATTCAAAAATGAAGTCTATTTTACCAAATTCAAAACATATAAATTTAATTTATTAATTTAAAATTAATTCCCATTATCAAAACAAAAAATCGAATATTTAAGAAATAATAATTACCAAAAGATTGGCACTAGTTTATGCCCAATTTTTAATTGAAATTACTTCCAATAACCAACATTAGATTAAATGGTAAAAATATAATCTAATTATACTTCCAAACCATTCAGATTTATCATTGAACAGTACAAATTATTTTGATTAATAAAGTTGTTTTCAGTTAAAATTTAGTATTTTTCACTATTCACTGAAATATGACAGTTATCAGAAAAACACCAAAAATTAATCAAAACTAAATTTTCATGTCCTTATTCAAAAGAATAAGTTTATTTTGTCAAATTTAATAAATATAATTTTAAAATATTGTATTTAAAGA
Source organism: Viscum album (assembly GCA_963277665.1). NCBI lineage: Eukaryota > Viridiplantae > Streptophyta > Magnoliopsida > Santalales > Viscaceae > Viscum > Viscum album. The sequence goes on from OY728152.1 coordinate 1,381,770,477, forward strand.
TGGGTCTCCATTAAAAGGCGGTAAAATTTCATTAAAAAATACTTTTTTATCTGAAAAATGAATTTTATTTATATTATGTCTAATATACTCATAATATGGATTCTAAAATTATAAGGATTATATAAAATTCAAAATTTAGTTAATACTCTTCATATCTGCTTTTGAACGGCTTGTTTGGTAAGTCATCGTACGATTGAACTCAGTGTTTTGTGTAGTGAAAGTTATTGAATTACATTGAAGAAATAATGTACTATGAAATCAAGGGGTGTTACATTATACCCTTCTTTAATAAATTTCGTCCTAAAAATTTAAAATTGTTCTTCGTAAGAAAATGGTTAAAAATAGAAAAATGCATTTGTGTGGACCCCGCATTGAAAATTGGGTTAATTAAATTTAGTTTTAATTAGAGGGAAAGGGAAATGAAAAAAGTAACCACCAAATTATGATCTATATTAGGAAAACATTAGTTGCAATTATAGACACATAATTGGAGGAAAACGTAAATATTTATTGGGAGTGATTGAGTTCATTAATCACAAACAAGTGTAAAATTTATGCCCTCAAAGCCATCAATCTAGAATGATTTAATATATCATCGGTTCAACAAAACACAAGGTATTAGGATAACACATTTGGGTTTTAAGATCCCTTAACTAAAGTTTAAGATTTAATTTCTTCATAGAATAAGATAAAAAAATATACTTGACAAGTATAGTTCCATCCTTTAACTAATTTTTACCACAAACTCATCTTTCACTATAAAAGATAATAAGAATACTCTATTTATCCTAATCGTATATGATTCGAAAAAAAGGAATTTATAATTAATCTATAAAACCTTTTAAAAACTACATTATACAATCCAGGACATCACGTAGGCTAGTGGTAGGTGATGCACCCTTGACGCCCTTCAGTTTTGGGTTCAAGTCTCGCGGCCTTGCTGGATGTGAATAGTTGTCGCCCGACCTCAAGGATGACCTTTTGTAAAAAAATACAAAAAAATAATCTTAAGAAATTCTTTTTCCATAACAATAGAATCCAATGTCAAACTTAATCCATTACAACCTTTAGACTTATCCAAAATACTTCTTTCCAAACTCATAGTCCAAAGTATATACAGATGTAAAACACAATGAAGATCCTTGTTTCCACGTAATAACATGTTAATACCATCATCATGTATTCTTTTAAAAGATGGTAACACCATTAATTACCATAAAAACTTATTGATCACATTCATGATCTCTTATTCTTTATAGAATACTATATATATTTCTTATATCCAAAATTTTTTATTACTCCAACAACAATGAAATAAACAAACCATTAATTAGTTCCAAGGTAGTCAATAATATCCAATATAATTTATCCAAATCAACCATCTCTTATTACAAAAATACTACCACATTATCTTGACCATATTACGGTTTCTATTTCCTCCACACATGTATTGTGCAGATAAGTTTAACTTGTTGTTGAGTCACTTTTCATATAACCATATAATCTCAAATCTTGAATGAGATAGTACTGTAGTACAATCCTTATTTATTTCCATATTTCATATAACGGGTATATCATCGATTAAAAACTGATATGACATAATTTTTTTAATAAATACATAAGAACACTAGTCATTCATCTTCATTAGTGGTTGTATCATAATTTGATTATTATCTAATAGCATCATTTTTGGTATACTCTGATGACTAGGACATTGATTCACGTAGTGTCGCAATTCCTTGAAGATGAAACCTTTTACATTTGAAACCTTTTTCTTTCCCTTGAAATCATGTACATGGTGAAATTTTTCTCCACACTTATAAAAAACTCACATTCCCTTCAAATCCATATGACACAAGGAATTATTTACTTATCTTATTAACACAAGATACTATTTCTCCATATGTTGAGAATATGTTGGAGCCTATTTCACTTATAAATTTTGGCTTCAATCCATGAGAGATATGATCCCTATGACTTTTTGGATCATACATATTTCTGGAGTTTTCATTCCATCTACGGGGTGTCATTTCTAAAAAATGGCATACATTAGGTCAGTTTATGAATCACAATTCACAAATCCGAACTTCTAAAATACTTAATGTATATTGAAAAGTTTATGGATATATTCCATAATCATAAAAATGTTTTCTTTGAGAAAGTGATTACTCCTAAATCCTTTATAATGGCTTCTAATGAAAATGTGAATTATCATAAGCATAACCCCTAAGAGTGTCATAACCAAGAGTGCCGCAAGGCCTATTTTTGTGCACCAGTTCCAATTCGATTCAAGCTCAAAGTGTTGTTTTAATGTTTTACCCCTATGTACATTTGTGCTAGAGCAGCCTCTACCTACTCGTATCCAGATAGGAATGTATTGCTGGAAAAATGACAAAATCTCTACAGTACCAAAATTCTATGATGTTCTTATATACTAATCCTCAAAGTCTATCTTAGGATAATGTTCTTTAATCAATGTTTAACCAAATATATTTCCAAGGTTGTTTCTAAACTTACTCTAATACCAACTATAACGCCCCGTCCCCAGTTATCCAGTGTCGATGCATTATTTTAATACATTTTAATGAATACATGGAATTAAGTCTTGAAGTACCGATTCGTTTAGTAGTCTGGGAAAATAGATTATATACATGAACGTTACATTACATTATAAAATGAAAAACAAAAACAACATTGTATCCATTGACCACATTCATATCCCTTAGACTATCCCTATAGTTCATTCATAATACACATCTGGGTAATCCTGATAAATAAAACATAATAAAGGGGTGAGCACATATACTCAGTAAGGTTAAACAATTTAGCAAAAGATAACCTAAACAATAGGCATGGTAAATAATTGGAAACACATGCCTTTACAAATAATAAATATTAACACTTAATGGAAGAAATATTAGTTATGTAAATAATTCTATAATAAAACATAGTCATGGGTATTCTACTAGTCAAATAACCACAAGAACCATTAATATTATTTTCATAATGAGGGAATGTATAATGTCGGATATTCTGAAAAAAAATTTCAAGGCCTCAACCAAGACGTATAAATATGATTAAGGCATCGGCCAAAACCATATACCAAATTGGGAAATCCCTCTGCCAATTTCATTTCTAGTTTTATCATGAGACCTACCGATGTATCGAGGATCAATAGTGGGATCCACCTGTCACTTACTAAGTCCAATACATTCCTCATATGAAAAGTTAGAAATATAACATAAACATTCATTTTAAAGCTAGCATACGAAATGTCAATACATTAACCATAAATAATGAATTGTATAAAAATAACACATTCACGGTAAAATATACCACAAAACCATTAATACAATATGGAAGAATTGTATCCTAATACATTAACATCAAACTAGTTTAAAATCCATCAGAGGATGTTGACATAGATGAAAATGATTTTTAAAACTCTTTGATTAAAATATCCATTTTTCATGAAAATGTTTAAAAGTCCCATATTTTATAAAGGAAGTCATTTAAAAGGTATTTTTTAATCAAAGTGTCCCATACCACTTCAAAACATTTGAAAGGTATTAATATTTTAAAACATTCATGTCCATATAAATAAATCCTTAAAAACTTTTTAAAAACATGGAAATTAATAAGAATGGATTAGATGAATAAATCATTAAAACATTTAAAATAATGTTTTAGTAAAAGTGTCCCATAAAAATAATCCCTTTGAAAATTCTTTTATGAAACATGGAAATGGATAATAAATATGTCCTAGTAAAAACTTACACATAAAAAATCTCTAATAATAAAGAGATTGAAGAATTAACCATTACCAATTTGGTAACTTATGAAACATACACCCCATGAAAGAAGTATCATAAAATGAAGATGTAAAAAAAACCTAAATTATAGTGCATTACACAATGAAAACAATTATCAGTAGTACATACACCACACAAAAGTAAATAGTGGCAATATAGCATGAATCTCACGGGAATAAGTTGTGAGATAAAAACCCCTTACACTGAACATTCCTTTAGATGATGATATGTTTAACCTATTATATAAAGACCATAGTATGATATAAAATTATACCAAAAAAATATTAATATTTATGATATCATATATGATTTATTTATGACTTTATACTACCCATTTAATAATAATTTCCATGTTAAATTAACATTTTCGGTAATAATCATTTTCATTATCATACGTGTTTTAACTTGTTACTCTTCATTGTAACATGTAGATCCATATTTAAATACCTCTAGAATATATAAAATTATTTATATATCATATATATTTAGAATATAAATATGTACAATAGACAAATATATGAATTGGAAAACACCGTTTATGGAGACGGTAGGTCATACGTACACATAAACGTTTTTTCCACTTTCATATAGTATTGAACGGAACTATGTGAATAAGATATATGTACGTAAATATATATATATATCTAGTAGAATTATTATGTCATATATTACATACTTATTAATGATATATATTTTATAATCATCATGGAATGGTGAACGTGGAAATTAATCTCATCGTATCGTGGAGACGGTAATCCGTACGTACGTATGATCGACAATATGATTATATTGATGATGAAATCATATGTAATTCAATGGTATATAATATATATACAGAATCATTAACATGTTATAAATATTTTTTATATCAGTTATACTCATTATTATACCCTTCCAAATAATGAAGTGATTGAATAACAAACAACACCACAACGTGGAGACGGTAATCCATACGTATGCACATATGGTGACTTTGTCATTTATATAATGGATAGAATAATGAATATGGTTTTAAAATTTTTATAATAACATCATAATATATATAAGATACTAGAGTTATTATTTTAGAGTGGAAACAAACAAATAGAGGAAGTTGAAGAAGAAATAACTTGAAAGAGGGTGGTGAAATCACTACCTCTTCTTCAGGTTCTTCCTTTTGATTTGATAAAAAAGGATCTTTATGTTGGTTTTCTGATCAATCTAAGGCATCTAGAATAATGTTAGGAAATTTGGTAGGATATATGGGCTGGGGTGGAGAAGCCAAATGGCTTTGGAGGTGTGAATTTGAGATAAGGAGAAGTAACCTTTTATAAGATGGTGAGGGGAACCTTCGGAAAAGATTGAAATATAATTATATAATAAAATAATTTTCGGGTTATAATGGATCCAAAATAATTTATTTTGATGATAAGGTGTTTATGGGTCGAAATAATCTCAACCAATATGTTTTAGACAAGTTTAGGTTACCATTTTAACCTTAATAAACTCTTGGTTAAATAGTTTAACTTTTATCGTGTCTTCTTGTATTCTTATACTATATGATTAATAAAATTACTATAAACATCCAAGATATCCTCAAGTGGTTCATTAATGACTTATATAATATTATTTAATAAATTTGGCAAAACACTAGATATTTAAAAATATTATATAAACCAATAATATAGTATCTGTATTAAAATTTAACTTATGTCAATTTTGACACTATTTGGTATTTGGTTTTTTTGAAATTCATCACAACATTATTGCATTGAAAAAGATTCATTGAGTCCACCCTTACATTTCATTTTCAAATAGAAATTTCGTGGATGTCATAAAAATGTTTAAATTATATTTATTTTATTATTTATAATACCATTAAATTGATTCTTCCATTAACAAGGAAATTAATGCATCATTATTGTGTCATAAATAAATTTAATCATTTTATATCTAAAAATTATAAATAAAATACCATTTTGTAGTAAATTTTTTTATATTTTTAGTTAATATTTATAGTAGAATTTATATTTTGTATAACCCTGTATTAAAAATGGTTTAGATAATAAACATTGAATATAACACTTTTAACTCTTCTTTGAATAAAACAGTAATAAATTTATTAATATAATCCAAGTGGTCATAAAGGATTTTATTTTATTCCTAAGGTTTTTTTAGGTTGAATAAAACTTATCCAATAGAATTAAGACATGTTTTAGGGTAAAAATATTATCATTTATACCCTTAATTACCCTATTTACTTTTAATCATGGTAAATAAAAGTAAAAAGTTACCATTCACCCAAAATTATTTCCAACTCATTTAATCAAAATTATCTTTCTGATATCAACCATGTCTCTCAGAATTTTGAAATTCCACTCACAGAAGTGGTCAAATTATTTTTTATGCGAATTTGCAAATTCTCTTAGGAGGTGGTTAAATGACGGTGAAAAGTTCAATAAAATTTTATATGTCTAATATTATTACAAAATTAATCCAATGAATTATATTGATCATATAAAGGAATTATTTATATATTTTAACCTAAATTAAATTTAAATAGGAAAAACTATTATTTAAATGAAAAGTCGGTTTTAACCAATAACGCATTGTTTTTCACTATTCATCAAAAAATTGAATGTGTTCAGAACATACCAAGAATTCACCCTAAGCTAATTTTGATGTTATGAAGTCAAAATTGAGGTCTATTTTACAAAATTCTAAACATAGAAATTTCATTTATTAATTTAAAATTAATTCCCATTGTCAAAACCAAAAAGCTTATTTTTAAGAAATAATAACTACTAAAAGATTGGCACTTGTTTATGTCCAATTTCATATTGAAATTATTTCCAATAACCAAAATTAGATTAAATTGTAAGAATATAATATAATTATACTTCTCACCCATTCATATGTACAGTTGAACACCATAAATTATTTTGATTAAAAAATCTTTTTCAGTTAAAATTTAGTATTTTTCACTATTCACCCAAATATCAAAGTTATCGGAGAAACACCAAAAATCAATCAAAAATAAAATTTTATATCCTGATTCTAAAGAAGAAGTTATGTTTTTCAAATTTAATAAATAAATGTTTTAAATAATGGATTCTAATAATGTTCTCCATTAAAAGGCGTTAAACTTTCTTTAAAAAAATTACTTTTTTATCTAAAAAAAATGAATTTGTTTTTATATTATTTCTAAGATACTATTAATATGGATTCAAAAATTATGAGGATTATATAAAATTCAAAATTTAGTTAATACTATTCGTAACCTCTTTTGAACGGCTAGTTTGGTATGTCGTGGTGCGCTTGAACTCAGTGTTGTGTGTAGTGAATGTTATTGAATTACATTGAAGAAATAATGTACTATGAAATCTTGGGGTGTTACAAAATATCTGAGGTTATGAGAATGTAATGATCCGTAATTTCTATGTAAATATTTTTAAAAAAAATATGGGAATATTACGAGTCCACGAAAATTGACGGCGCGTGATTCTGAGGCCCGGTGTGCCCAGAATGAATTTATGAACTTTTTTTGGGTACGTTCAATAAACGTGAGAGCGGGTTTTTGTAATATTTGAATCGGGTCTCAGAATTCATATCTAAGTGCACCGGTGAACATGCAGTTCCTATATTCGCTTAAGGATACCTTCACCTCGACCGTAGTAGGTAGAGGGTGAAAGATAGATTTTGGATTTTTCGTGGAAGAATAAAAAAAATGTATAACATTTTTATTTTGGTTCAAACCTCCCATATGGATGTTATAAAGGTGGGGAACACCTGAACTAAAGCCTCCCACATGGGTTATAGTGGTGTTAAAACCCGATCCTAATCCCCCCACATTTGAATTCAAAGGCAGGGACCACCCAACCCACAAACGTCCCACCTAAATGAAGGGAAGTCTCTTGAACTTCCCCCACTTTAATTGTTCCATACCCTATGATTAAATGTTCCAATTAATTGATGTCACCTTAATGGTGCCAATAATTAAAATGTTAAATCTTATTTTATATTGGAACCTCATCCTTGGAGAGAGGATTTTTGGGTTGGAAAAGGAGAGGGGAGAACATGTGGGAGAGATTCTCCAACGAAGAACGCTAATGAAGAACTCTTCTCCTACGACGAATCATTCTGCAACGTCCATCAGAGGATATCCAAAGACAAATGAATGGATGATCAAGGAAATTATATCTTCATCGACTTCATCTTTTTCCTCTCCTCACCAATGTCATTGGATGAGACTTGTTTCAGGATCAACAAATGCCAATCTGTCTCAACCGTAGAAAATATTCAACCAAACCATTGAGGTAGGGGTTTAATTATGTGTGATTATTGTTTTCGAAGTTCTTCCAGTCTAATAAAAATAACGCAGATCAAATTTATAACTAGTTTATCCACATATGATTTCTTTTCCAGGTTTTGGAATAATTAATTGTGGGAGATTTTAGGGTTTGTCGTTCTTCATTCAGGTTTTTGTTGAGCCAGTTTCTACAGCTCTAAGAGGGATGGGGTGGGCTAAACAAACAAGGACCGACCCCTCCTCCGTTCTTCTTGAATGATGTGTTCTTTAAGATGGATAAGGCGGATTCCTGTCATGGTGATGAACGAGAATGGCGGTAGGCACCACCGTCGGGCGCGATGAAGGTGATGGCACAACGGTGTCGTCTGCCGCCATTGCTCTGCCCGCAGCCTCGCCGCTCCGCGGCCATGTGGCCTCTCCACCTAGTGTCTTTGGCACCGAAGATCCCTCTGCGCATCCCCACGGCCTCACCACCCCACGACCCACTATGGTACCCTATGGCCTTACCGCCCCGTGGCCCTCTGCGCCACACCACAGCCTTGTCTCCCCATGGCCCTCCACAGTGCCCTGTAGCCTCACTGCCTGGCGTCCCTCCGCGCCACCCCGTGGCCCTCCGCGCCGCCCCACGACCTCACCAGCCCACATCCCTCTACACCGCCTCATGTCCTCGTGCCACGCTCATGGCTTCCGCGGCCCCTCGTAGCCGCTCGCGGCCTTCAAGGCCCTCATAGCCTCCGCACCGCCCAGTGCAGTCGGGCCGGACCTAGTGGGCCGAGACAAAACATGCGGGCCAGACCAGACCCAGTGGGCCGGGTCGACCCCTTCCAGGTCGGGTCGGCCCAGTCCGGGTTGGGCCGGGTTGGAAATGTCCTGGGACAATTTCAAAATTCTCTCTCTATCGGCCATAACATCGGCAGAAGGCATCCATTTGAAAACCCGTTAAAGGAACTACAAACCTTGGTGTGATATGTTCCCTTTGGTATAACGCACGTGATATTTGGATAAAGTTGGGATATGGTCGGGTTGGATCGAGCACGAATCCAGCCGGGCCTACGAGACTAAAATACTAATAACATACAGACTGGGCGTCTGATTGACTCACCGTCTGTTGCATTGAGACCCCTATGACATGGAGTTCCTTTTGGATACATCTTCATGGGACTTCATGTTAGTTAGATTATTGACTAGTGGATTGAGGAGCGGACTCTCCTAGAGACGATGAATCTTAGTGTGGGAACCCAGTATCTGGCTATGACGTGAAGAATAAATAATGATCCCATGTGGGTCTGCACTGAGCAACCCTATGTGGGTCAGAACCTTGAGATCCTATGTGGTTCAGCACCGAGCGATTCTTTGTGGGTCAGTACCGAGCGATCCTGTGTGGGTCAGCACTGAGAAATCATGTCCAGGTCAGCACTGAGCGATCCTGTGTGGGTTATCACCTAGAGATCCTATGTGGGTCAGATGATGTACTGATGATGTACTATGATCCTCTATGGGTCTGAAAGTGGAATAGGATCTTTTGTGGGTCTTCCTCTTAATAGATTAAGATAATTCATAGTTACATATAATCATTTCTTCTACTGTACCTAAGTTATACCTGGTGTGAGCTGAGTGTGTACCTTGTGGTACTTTCCTTTTGTGGTAATAACATGGTGGTATTCTTCTGTGTGGCATACCTATGTGGTACGTACCTATGTGGTACATACCTTCATGGTATTCCTTTGTGTAATAGTTATGCTTTGGTCATTGAGTTGGACTCTATGATCTTTCCATGATTTAGATGGGTATACTTGATAACATAGGTATTTGTATGGGCATATACCTAAGTTAGGGTTGTCAGTTGATTTCATGCTTTGTGGTTTATCCTTTGTGGTTTTTTTGAGTCCTTAAGGGTCTCGGAGTCCCTACTGAATATCGTTATACACACCCCTACACGGGATATGCCCTCACCTCATTGTGTTTGGTGCAGACGATGGACAACACTAACTGAGGAAGAGAGTACCTGGACTGGAGGTAACTCGGAGGTGGGCCTTAGAAGTGTTGTACCACAGAGATGAGTATTCGAGAGCTGTACCTACCCTTCAGGTAGGATCCTTGGTTGGTGTTCACAGGAGCTTTTCTAGACTACTTGTACTTTTAGTTTCATGTACTTTCCAGTTGGGCTTATATTCTGGTCCCTTTTACATTCACTACTCACACTTTTTACTATTCAGTTTACTTGAGTTCGTATCTTGTTGTGTGCTTGGTTGTATGTGTTTACAGGTTATTAAGGCAATTATATCCCAGTTTTAGGGAATACACATTTTTTGCTAGTCGCCAGACCCTAGCCTATGGAAGGTGGGCTTGAGGAAGTCACGACACGAGCCCCGGGGGATGGGTCATGACATATTATAATTTATTATTAAATGTTTCTATCAGTCCGGGGTTTATATAACTTTAGAGAATATGATATTAGTAGTTAATGATAATTTTAGAGTTACATCCTATCATGTGTTATTATGATTAATGGTGATCCTGGATTAAAATCCTTATATACCATCTTGAGTTTTTTTAAATTGGATTTCATGGTGACTAATAATATTTTTGCATACCATTATTGGGTTTTAAAAATATTACATAATTATGGAATATATAATCTTTCGGGTTGAAATATGACTTGTTGTTAAGGTAATTATTGTTATCGAGAAAACATTTTATATTTTGGAAGATAAATTGAGTGATTATGATATCCTTGTGAACTGAAAAGTTATCTGGTAATGATGAGATTAAATTAATATTAGTGGTAGTTCACTAAATTTTCTGGAACCGTAATGATCATGGTTTATATAAAAAATTAGGAAGTATTATGTTATTTTATAATTTTTATAATAATGATTCAGTTATTTTTATTAACATTTTTTTACCTGTTTATTCATTTTTTAATGTTTATGAAATGGAATTAAAAGTTTTTTTGATTAATGAGATTGAATAAATTTTGGGATAAAAGTTAGGTTGATTTCTTGGTGAAAATGCAATCCTGGTTTCCCTGATTTTTAGGGACTTCATTCGATGTGTCGATTCTTTAACTTTTTTTATCTTTTATTTAATATTTTCAATTATGTTTCACAAATAATTGGTCTTGAAATGTATTAATTATTATTTTACATTCATTTATATAATATTTATGCCCCTTTTCCACTCACAAAGATTTATAGTTCACACAACATGTTTTATGAATGGGGTTTTATTGAATCCCTTTTTTCTATTGGGTCATGTAAAATATTCATTAAATAAGTTATTATATGAATGATATATTCATTATTCTATTTATGAGATTTTTTTTATAAATTACTATTGGAATATTATGTATTTATCTCCTTTTTTCTTAATTAATAAATTTCTAATTTCAAAAAAAATGTTATTGTTGGGTATAATCTCCCACCTCATCAATGTCTACTTTCTCACCGATTTCATTGTTATATATTACTTTAAATCACTTCTTTTCTGTTTTTTAGGTTAAAACCTTTAAAATATTACATTACTTAATTCAAAAGGAATTTTTATATTTCTTTTGTCGATAAAGAATTCTATAAAACTGTTGTAATTATCTAATGGTTGTTTCTTGTATTTAGAATATATTTATCCAAACTTCCACCACACATTTCTTCACATTGACATTATTTCCTTTCATGCTTCCATTATTTCAAATTATTTTTTTGTTTTGTTTTGAAAATACCTCATTCACCCATTGAAATATATTTTCAAACAAAAAATTATATATCACTGCATGAAATAAACCCGTTCTCATTGGGACTACTTCAATAATATAAATTGTTTATTAGTTAAATATATTTTGTTATTTTTAACATATAAACCTTATATATTGATTTTGAATCCATTATAATTTCATATTTAGTATATTAATATTATTTATTATAGAAAGAATTTATAATCGAGAAAAATCATAAAGACTAGTTAAATTTTAATTTTTTTTATAATTGAAGAGTTATAAGTATTGATATTTTTACAAGATATTATATAGTGTTTAAAATTTTTATGAAAACTATTCCATAAAGGGGAAAAATATGAATATTATGGTGTATTTGAAAAATATTAAATGTTTTGGTTTAATTAATATGCATATATTGAATTTAAATTAATTCAAGATGTAATAATTTAATAAAGTATATATATATATATGTATACATTATTTAACTCATAAATGATACTAAACAGTCAAGTTATATACTTAATATACAATTAAAATTACTGTGCCTTCAATATAATATAAAATAATAATTTTTTAAGTGTTACCTATGATGTCTGTAAATGAATTATTATAATGGTCAATTTAAATAATTGTGAAATTATTTGATATTTTATCAATGGATATTTTTCTTAATTATATTAAGTTATATAAATAATTATTGGAAAAAAAATCATGGTATTGAATATAAATATGTTGTTTCATTGGTAAAAGGATTTTTATTATTCTAAATGAATTTTCATCCCATGATATATATGGTTTTTTATAAAGTGAAATTCTTATATTTTTTAATATAATTTTAATTAATTTGAAATTAATTTCTCAATATTCCTGTTGAGTTTAAATCCAGGATTATTTTTTATGTCTATGAACATGTTTATTTTTCTAATGAATTATTGAAAATTGGTTTTTTCTAATGTTATGTGTTTTATGAAATAGTAATTAGATAAATATGGTATAAAGATTTATGGAATATATGAAATATCTCTTACATGATGATATAAAAAAATATCATAGATTTGTTTTTAAAAATTACTATAAAATAATTTTTTCTAGATAATAATAAAATCCTTCCATGGTACTTAATCAGTTCATACATTGTATAGGTGAATATATAATAAATTTATTTTTTATAATATTTAAATATATATAATTTTATTCAAAAAAATTTATACAAATAATGATTAATAATTTTTTTTCTAAATATTTATGAATTTTGGAATTATATAAAATATTTATTATGATAATTGTTATCGATTAATTATGTAGGGTACGAAAAGCCAAAATGTTCATCCCTAAAATGTATTCATGATATAAAAGAGAATAAATAGTAATATAAATGTTTTTATATTATTAAAAGTATTAATTATTGAATATAATTATTTTAGTATTTATTTTTTAATATTAATTTTTTTATTATCTTAAACTCATACAAAGCATCATCACAACAATTATGGAAGAAATATAAAATTTCAAGGAAATTGTTTAACGATAATTAAAAGTAATAATTTTTATATAAAATAATGTTTTTAGAAGTTCTAGGTGATGAATATGACAATTATAAAATTATATAAATTTTTTAATATGAATTCTAATGTTATGTTGATATTTTTGAAGTCAAATTTAAGAATGTGTCATAGAAAATGTCTATAAAGGATATGTAATGTTAATATTGATATATAATTTAATGAATTAATTTGAAATTACGTTGAGTCATTTAAAGATTTTTAATGGTTGACCATATCATATATTTTATATTTATGATCCATATTACATTTCAAAATTATATTCTTTACCCTTAAAGATAGAATATTTGAGAAAATGCTGTTGAATTTTTCCTCTAAAAGGAGAACCAATATATCCACTATAAAAAAAGAATGTTATGTTCTATATATATATATTAGAAACAAAATATTATTTAAATATTCTTTTCCTTTTTTATTGGTATTTTTTCTTTCCAAAATGTCATCCTCTGATTTATTAAAACTCAATCTAAATTAGGAGATTCAAAGAGAAATGAAAGGGTCTCAACGTATCTTTTCAGTATCTTATTTAAGATTATTTTTCACAAAATTTATTTAAATCAAATGTAATGTTTATGTAATGATTCTGTTATCATGTTATTATGATCATTATCATCCCTTGATTTTGAAAATTCCCTCGTTACCTCTTTATTAACAGTTTTTTATAAGGTGCTACTATGTCAAAATAAGGGTTTTTTATAATTTTATCTTTGTCATTTAAAAAATAAAATTAATACATTAAATAAATAAGTAATATTAAAAAATTAAAATAAAATATTATTTTAAATAGAAACTATTTTTTATAAAATTTATATACTTTTTTAGTTTTCCTTTTTTTAAACTCTTTAAAAAACAAGTACTTTCCATGGTGGTTTTGTGATACCAATGTAAAAAATTGATGTATTCATAAACATACATCATTAATTGATATTTTTCAAAATTTATTTCAAAATTTAATAAAAAATTAATATTTTATATATTTCATTATAATGATTTTTTATTCTTAAAATATATTTCTTAATAATAAAATAAAAAATAAACAATTATATACAATATTAATACTCAAAAACGTGCTTATTATAGAAGATTTGATTAAATGGTTATATTTAATGACTTCTTTAACTCCAATGATTCTAGAATTATATTTATGTAATACCTTTACACTTCTGTGGATTATTTATCTATTGATAAAAGAATATTGAAAATTAAAATTACATTATTATAGTTTTGGAGATTGTGAACTAAGTGACCTCTAATTGACAGATATGAAAAATAATAATTTGTTAAACGAAATAAATATAATATTTAATTAGATAAATTGAATGATAATATTTAAAAAACCCATAAAATGGGTAATAAAAGATAAAAAATTGATATTAATGTATTATTTTGGATATTAGTTCTCAAACAAGGCAATTCAGGACTTCAGGTAAGGCGATTCTTAATAGAATTTCCATTCATTGTGTTATATCACATATTTATTTTTTATATTATTATTAGGTTATGTGTAATACATCCAATAATTTATTTTGTTACATATTTCCACTTGTTTATCTCAAATTTCATTTCATTGAATATATCTTTTCCTTGATGGATTCTTACCTGAAATGTTACGATCTTTATATTTGGTCCTTTTTCAAACTTATATTGAAATTTGTAAAATATATACCTAAATTCATAATAATGGAAATTGTATGTTATTTATCACAAATCCCCATATGTATATAAATACTCAGGTTATTTCCTGTTTGAAAAAGTATTATTATCTGTTAAACATAGTTGGTGCAAAAAATAACAAAATTGATTCTTTTACGTGGAACTGAAAACGTATCTTCTTATTGGTTAAGTCCATTCTCCTCCATGTTTATATTCTTTGTTATCTTCTATAAATTTCATTCTCTATAATTCAGTATTTTCTAAATTCTGTTTTATATTAGTCTTTATTTTCTTTGAAAATCATGGTAATAATTTATTTTTATCATTTTAAGCATTGTTCATTTTCTATTACATTTAACATTATTCTCAAAATATTAAAGGGAATATATTTTTATATATTTTCAATATAATAAAAATTTTCCACTATCTTCATTAGATTTCATTTCAAAGATTCCCCTACAGGTTCTTAATTTTATGTTATGTTATTTGTATTGCCATTATATTTTAAAATGTTTCGTTTGAAGGAATAGTTATTAAAATTAAAATTGGATTATTTTTTGAAAAAAAATAAAATTATTGGTTTTAAATTACTAATACCTAGATTATTTCAGTTATTTTCTTTGAATTTATCCTTTACGTTAACTTAATTAATATTTTATGAGTTTTTTTAGTTAACCTTCATTTAGGGGATGGTTAAACTATTTTTTATTATAATTTGAGAAATAATTTTAAAGATTTTTATTATGAAAAAAGAATTATTATAAATGATTTGAACATGTTATGATACTTTCCCATTTTATATGAATAAAGGTGAGATCAAAATATATTCTCCCAATTCAATGAGTTAGGGTGAATTCTCTATAATAATGATTTTGAAATTAAAAAATTAATTTATTCCATCATAATGGTTATTATAGTGGTTATTTCTAATGGTGATGAAATTTAAGTCCCAAGATTCCATCAAGGGTTTATATTATTCAAATGAAATATTTTTATTTTATGAAAATATAACATTACTTTAGGATAAAATGGTTGTTTTAAATATTTTCATAGGTAAAAATTTATATTAAAAAAATGATGTGATATTTTAAAGATATGTTATTTTCAATGTTTTAAAATTTTCTTAGGAAATATTCTATATCGCATATTTTTTATTCTTAATTTTTCTTAATTTATGAAAATTTTATGAGAAAATTACCATGCTAAATGATTAGAAGTATTTATTTTGGAGCACTATTTTCATAATTTTGTACCAAATTCCTATATATATGTGCTCATCCTAATTTTTTCAAATCATTTATATAAACTTTATGTATATCTAGTTAAGAGACTATCATTTGGATCAACTCAAAAAATCACAACATTAATGAAGTGATAGTGGTATAGTGGTTGTCTCTAAAGATGGTAGTTTACAAGTGTGTTTTTCCATTGTGATGTGGGTTAAATATGGGATTAAAAAAGTGATATAAATCAATTTATTAGTGATGGATATAATGTTGGATTTGAAATCATAATTTATAGATCATTTTCTAAAATATTTTTATCCCTTCACTCTCTTGTTGAATAATTATTCAAATTAATTCCAGTTATATTTCCCTAAAATCAAATGAATTCACAATGAGCACCCTCTAGTAATTTTTTTTGATTTAATTATGTTATATAATTTCCATTATTTCCCCCATCAATGTTTAGTATTGTGATTTAATATCTCTAATCACCCATTGATCATTATACAGCTCATTATCGTAGATAGTGAATAATTCAAGGTGTAAGCTCTCAGGTTTTTAGGTAGTATATTATTTTCAAAAATCATTATTTATTATTGAACAAAATATTTTTTGTTTTTAAATATTTTCAAATAAAATAAAATATGGTTTGAAATAATTCATAAAATATAAAAATTTATGTTTTTATGGAAAATCATTACCACAAAAGCACATGAAACTATATATTACACGCCATGGATTATTAAAACCGTTTAATGTGAATAAATTAATATGGGAAAATACATAGAAAAGAATAAATTCTTCAGAAATAAGTATTATACTTGACTATATTCACCCATGAAGATCACCAACATCCAATGAAATCTTAAAATAATTAAGAACATCACTATAAGAGAAAAAATGTTGTGAGATCTAAAATTAAAACATTGAATAAGAGAAATGTTACATAATAATTGGGAATATACAGAATAATTTTATTAAGGATATGCACAAGAATAAAATATGTCGGATAAAAATATGGCCATTAGATATTCATGTATACCACTGATATAAAAATGTTTTGTAGTGTTATTAGTAAATTTAAATAAAATAATCTGAAAAATAAATAACTGTATAAAAATATGCCATTATAATATTATAATATATACATATATATAGTGTAAATAAATTACCATATATATAAAAAATAATTATTGTATATAATTCATAGAAATTAGTTAATACTAATGGATTTCAAAATAAAATATTTAGAATATTATTCATTTTTTTAATATAAAAGAAAAACTTTTCAAATATAATTTCTCCCTTTAAGTGATGTCTATTTTATATAGATAAATTAAATAGTTCAAATTTTAAATATTATATTTTCATTCCTTAAATTATAAATTTATGTTGAATAACATTAAAAAAACTAAATGATGAAAATGCAATTTTATTTAATAAAAGGCGTTATTTATTTATATATTGTATATTAACTTAAAAAATAAATTTTTAATTTTCAAATTTTTGATTTGGTAAAATGAATATAATTTATAAACATATAACTTCAAAAATACATTATTTCAAATTTTTTTTATTTTTCTATGATAGTAGACATTAAAGTGAATTGTGAAAAAATAATTTTTAAAAAAACTGTATCATTTATGAAATTATAAATTTAAAAGAATGACCTTCATGAATATATAATTTTTTTAAAACTCATATATGTGTTTATGTAGTAAAAATAAAAATTTTCTAATTACCATTATTAACTCATAAAACCAATAATTCATATTTTATGAAAAATGTAATATTTTAAAACAAATGAAATTGTTTTTTGATGTCTCATTTAATTAAATATTATTTTTGAAAATAAAATATCTTGGATTTCATTGAATGGAAAATAATGTTTTTTAATAAATAAATATATACCCTGAAAATAAAATACACAAATAATGTTTCCCTACACATTAATTTTATGCATGAAAATAATCCTATTCTAAAAATACATTTTTACGCAATACATGCGCTATTAATAAAATTTAGTTTGTATATAAAATTTAGTTATATATCTAATTTAAATTATTTTAGAAATTATAAATTACGAAAAAAATTAAAAATTACTTTTTTCTAAAATTATGTTACAAGGGATAATATGATTTACCAGGGTAAGAAATTTATTTTTAAAAGAATGATACATTTCTATATATTTTGTATTTTTTTTAAATTAAATTACTCAATTTTAAATTAATAATATAATTTTATGTTTATAAATATATTAATAATATTAGAAATCCTTTAATTTATAATTAGTTTTAAATAATAGTTTTACGATAAAACATCTAAAAAATTTCATTCTATAAAGGATGTTTTCTAAAATATATATTTTTCCATTTATATGTCAATTTTATATATCTATGAAATTGAAATATGAAAAAATGGAGCTAAAATTATAATTCATAATGAAAAAACTTGGTATAGATTGTATAATTTTTTATTGAACTTTTTTTACCATTACTAATTTATTAACCATAATTAAAAATTATAAAATTGGTAGATGTTGTATGATGAAGAAGTTTTAATTAAATTTTGACTTAACCTATATAGAAAACATTCTAATATACCAAATTCAGACAGACATGTCGCACAAAAAATTTGATAACCTAATAAGATGATCCCACCATATGCTCCTAACAACCATGTGATTCCATTATTACACCTTACATAACTATAATTTCTATGTAATTCCCATATTTTCCACCTATGATAAGAGAAAAAATACCACCAATTATATCATCCCTCTATACCTCAAAGTACATGATCATGATGTTCCCTTTAATATACATCAATAATTCCATCCCATGTAGTGGTTATGTTTATGTGCAATATTCCCAATTCATTAATAAAATATTTTGTAAGGTAAGCGTTTTTCCCACCCTTTAACTTTTTATTCAAGTACTTATTTTATGAAAATTATTATCAAATTATATGTTATTGTTATTTGATGTGGTCATAATAAAACCCTTTATTATCAAAATGATTCTGTATTCATGATTTATTGTCAATATATCTCATTAAAACAATCCCATTACCCTTTTATAGAGTCTTGAGGCTACTGAAATCAATCCATTATTTTCCAAATAATATTATCATGTTAAAATCCTTTTGGATTCCATTAGATTTTACATAAATGAGTTCACAATAAACCACTTTATCATCCAAATGATTCCATTTTAATGGGATACCATAATTCTATCTCTTTAAACTCATTTAAAAATCCTTGTATATGGCCTTTAGGCTATTAAAATCTTTTCATGATATTCTATTTAATATTATCATATTATATGTTTTTTTTTGAATTCCATGTGATTATATTTCCATGTATTCATTATAAACATTTTTACTAACCAAATTATTCCTTCTTTATGAGTTATTTTACTTATATCTCATTAATCAAATCCATTATGATTTTTTGGAGTCATCATACTTACAAAATTACACTTTGATTTTACATGTAACATTTTCCCATTTTTACCCTTTTTAATTACAAGTGATTCTACATCCAAATGTTTATAATCAATACCTTTATTGTCTAAATGTGTTCTTATTGATGATATTAAATATTTCTCTCAAATTAAAAAGATTATATAATGCTTTTATGAATAAATAATTATGTAGAAATCACTCCTTTACGTTCCATGTAATATTTTCACACTCTAAGCCTTTTGAAATCCAAGTGATTATGATTCCAACTGTTCATAATAAAAAAAATTACTTTCTAAATTATTCTATATTGATGAGAGAAAATATTTTTCAATTATTGAACCAGTTATATAATTCATTTTATATATATTTCAAACATCCAAATTCATTCCATGATTTTCCATGTCATATTTACATTTTTTGAATTCTCAGGTTTAATATAAGTAAGGGGTATCTATATTGATGTAACATTATTTTATTTATTAGGTATATACCTATTTTGATCCCACATTCAATACACATGGGTTAGAATGATATATTATTGAAATATTTGATTGATGTACAACACATAATGATAGTCATATGTGTGGTCTTCCCTAGCTTTTATCCAGTACAATGGGTAATGAATTGTTCTCTAGAGATGACATATTAAGGATATAGTAGAAGCATGAATTTGTATGTTTTTATGGTACCGAAGTAAATAACCATAATAATTGTAATTTATGATATATTAATGATAAAAATCTTTTTTTTTATTTTGAAAAATTCCTATTAGTGTTAAAGCTATATTTCAATGTTAATACTCATGTACACAGATCATATCATGCCTCATACAATCCATATCATGTTATTCATCATATACTCATGATCATGATATTCCTAATATTCTTATGATCATGTAAATAATTATGATATTATCATTATTCTATAATTCATGTATATATGTTCATGTTCTTATATTATACCTCATGTTTTATCCATCATGTTTATTTATTTTTGTTTTAATTTTTTTGTCGATTATTGGGATTCATTCTTACCCCTTTATATCAAAACATTTCTGCATGGAATATTTTGGTGTGATGATAAATGGGATGGTGTAATAATTAGTCCATTAAAGAATGTTAAAATTTTTCAATGTTTTATAATTTGATACATGTATTCTATGTATTATATACCTATATTCAGTGACTCCAGTCCTCAAGAGGATCTGTGAGAATGATCATTGTAAAAAAGCTATTAAGGAATTATGTTTACAACAATGTATGCAATTATGGATCAATATAATTTTTTATGAGAATTCTTTTTATATATGTAAATTAGGAAAAGAAAAATATGACAAAAAAATTATAAAACAAATCTATATAAAGTAAAATATCCTTCAAATTTGGACACATAAAATTTATAAGGTTTCCAAACAATTAATCTCTATCTAGATACTAGCATGTGGATGTAGTTGTGGTAGAGACACACCTATGGAAAATCCACGAAAAAAATAATTTTTGATCATTGATATAATATTCAATCTAGTTCATAATTAAGGGGTCAAGGATTTAGCATCTGGCTAGACAGTATTGTAAGACATTTATTTGTTATTCACATGATATTTATGAACTATTATGAAGGATATAAACACATATAGGTTAGACAACATAATTAAAAAATGATCGAAGATAACTTATATTAAAACATATAGATTCAAAAACTAAGGTATATTTAAATTTTTATGAGAAGTCATGAACATTTCTTATGATGAATTTTTGGAGAATTTATTTTAATTATTTATATATTGGTATATATTAAGATTGTTTGTGACAATTTTAGGATTGTTATTCAATAAATAAGGATAATATTTATTAGAAACCCAATCCAAAATATTTCAATTTTTAACCTATATTATTATATCTTGAAATGAAAGTAAACATTTTAAAATTTTGGGTACCATAGGATTTGATGAGATAATCTATTCAATAAATTTATAGTTTTATCCTCTATAGAAATTGTTTATGACTCATGATTAACTATTTTGGTTTTATTTATGACTATAAATACTATGTATAAAATTATATTAATATTTATCAGTAGGTGGTTAATTTTACATATTATTTATTTTCATTGAATAGATTAAAGGTATTTCATTATGACAGAATTAATGGAATATATCATGACTCTCTAATTCCTCATAGATGATTTAATTTCAATCATTATTACAATATCTATTTTGAGTGATCCTGTAACATTTTATTGAATTAATATATATATATATATATATTAGTTTACATTTATTTTTATACAATTCTCCACATATTCATGGATATTAAGATGATTCATAAAAAGTCCCTATCAGAATATCAATGTCACAACCTTATCATCTTAATCAATTTGGTAATTACCATTTAAGACATTTTTAATTATTTACAATCACAAAAACCCATTGTGGCCTTAAAAAATTTTATAAAGGCACAGAGGAGAGTAGTCTATATTCAACATATATCAATCATATCTTACCATTTATATTGGTTTTTTCATATCTGTCAAACCAATAGTGTTTTAAACTATTATAATCGGATCACATATCAAGGATTATTGGAAAACAAACCTATATTACATTTTTATAACATATGTTTAAAATCCCAAACTACATAAAAATATTTCTTTATACTCAGAATCATTTCAATAATGATTCCATGGGTGTTAAGGGTCTTAATCATTTTGAGAATTTTTAAACCATATGATTCACTGTGTCATGTCATAGATGTGACTCGATGCACCTTTCATCTAGAAAAACTGACTATAGAATTAGAGTTTTAGGTGATCATCATTTAAAAAATGTATTATTCTTGACACTCCATTGACTCATTACAATTTTATGATTATCATTTTTAATAAGTGTGGATGATTATTAATGACTTTCTATTATGGGGGAAATGATACATGGCCTAGTCATCCCTATGACAGTATGTTTTGTAGATATATATGATTTAAGATAATATTTTAGATGCACTAGGGTATTTTTATTATTATGTGATAATTAAAATTGTTAGGAAACACTTTTTTAACTCAAGGACAATAAATCAACCCCAATTTTTAGGAATTATTTAAATTATATAAAATATATATATATATTTCCAAACAATATTTCACATTTTTTTATATTTATTTATGAATTGAAAAATATTATAATATAATTCATGTGATATATGAGTCAAATTGACATCAATTTTTTCTTTGATAGTAAAACCTTAAAAAACATGAAACTCTTTATCAATCACTACAAATGATTATATCCAATAAAATTGAATAAATTAACAAGTTATAGTAAATATAATATAATAAAATTAATTATATATGGAGATCTCAAGGATTATCATCACTATTGATGATCACCAACAGTTAATGAAAACCAATAATGAGGAGCACCATAATGAATGTGGAAAGAATATATTGAGATATAAGTTTGTTATTATGGAAATAAGAAGTTTTACATAAGATGAATGAATGGAATCAATGTGTTTATTGAAGCGATACATAGGAATAAATTCTGGTCATCATAAATATTGTCCTTGGATGTAATTGTATCTAATAGACATAATATTATTGTGTATTATCAGAAATAAATTTTATAAAATATAATCAATAAATATTAAATACAGAAATAAAAATTTAATAATAAAATATTATAATATTAGTATTTTATTGTAATAAAAATATAACTCATATTTCATGATATTTTTTAATTCATTGAAATAAATTAATTTCGATGAATTATAATAAAATATAGAATATAAATAATTCCTTAAAATATTATAGTAAATTATTTGTTATAATTCTCATAGTATTTTTATATTTTATCCAAAAATAATAATTTTAAATTTTTTGAAATGTTATATTAAAATTTATTATATTACAAATATATTTGAAATACTATTTAGAACACTTTATTTTCTACATGCTAATTTATAAAATTAATGTATTTTTTACCTATATTTTCTAATCATTATTTATAATGAAAATTTATAAATTTATGAATGTGAATTAAAAATATATATATATCATTTTTTATTTTATAATGTCAAATTTATATTGTTTTTAATTTTATGGTATTTTTCCAATATAATGTATTTTTAGGTGAATAGAGATTATAATGTATTTACCAGGATTTATGAATTTATAATTATATAATAAAAGACTAAAATTTTATAAAATATTTTATTTTATCAGGTATGTTCTTATTTCGAAAAACTATACATTTTTAAAATACCATTTTTAATTTAGAATACTAATAGTTAACATATTTTAGAATAAGTAAATGTATCCAATAAAAGAAACACTTTTTGGCATTTTCCTTTAGTTAAACATTATAATGGTAAAATTTAGTTTTCAATTAATTTAAAGGCCACATATTGGTTTTACAATAAAATATTTTATATCATGAAAATCAAGGAAGAGCATAATTTTTTCGTACAAATAATGTTAATGATGAAAAATACAAATTTTCATGAAGAAAATGCAGTTTAACTGTTAAATGAGACAATGATAATGTCAATTCCTTTATAAATTTTAAAAATTGATTCAAATTTTATATTTATAGAATTTTTAAAATTGACATTACGGAAAAATTATTTTTGGTCAAAAAAATTAATTATCAAGTTAAATATTAATTATCATTGTAAAATGATTATTTTTAAAGGAATTATACTTTTCTAAATATTGTGTATTAATTTAAGTAATTTAGATATGTTTTAAATTTTAAATATAATATGGTGTTTAGAAATATATAAAAATAAATAAAAACTCTTTTAAATGTAAATTAATGTTAAATAAGAATAAGATCACCCAATAAATAAATTTCCATCATGCTACAAAAAACGTTTCACACACATTATATCTTTCGATTTTAATGTTTATATTTCCAATTTTTAAATTCAATTGTGTTAAATGGAGTCCAAATTCTATTTCATCATGGAAAGTTTTTTAATAAGTTTCATTTTATATATTTTTTGTTATAAAATAATTGTCATGATTAATTTATCAATCATCATTAGTTAGTATAAAAATTGGTAAATGAAGTATCTTAAATTTTTTATAATTACAATTTCATGAACACTATTTAAATAACCTTTTTATGTATGAAATTAAAACCCATATTTCTCAAATTAAATTTTATCACCTTTCTCACCCAAAAAATAACCCACCTAACAACCATCTGATTCCACTCTTACAAATATCCTAAAACTTTCTTCAATGATGAATCCCCGTTTTTTATTAATAAAATAGATCCCACTTGCACCCATTCCCTTATCCATATCCATAAAATGGTATTTATGATGATGCTCCCTTCCCTACCATTCTCTAATTCCATAAAAAAATATTATATGTTTTTATAAGTCCTCGCCCAGCATTAAGAAGTTGAATAGAAATGTAAAACATCTCCTCTTCCACGTTTTTTAGGTATATCTTTTTTTAAAACACTTTTTTTGTTATAGACCAAAAAATCCTTATTTTAATGACTAATTTTTTTAATTAATAGTAATAATATTGTTTTTTATAGAGAGTAGTTTAGTGAAAAATATTTTAAAAAACATATTTAGGTACAATGTTTCACATGACACCTTACCTTGTGAAGTTCATGTGATCATATCACCATACCTCACATTATGTATAAAATTCCTATATACACACACAAAATATTGTATCAGATATATAAAAAAACTTCCTTTCTATGAGATGGTGAAACATTGAATGATCATCATAATGTGAGACAATAATCACCTTATCACATGAACAATCATCCAACCATGAAAATCATTTCACCTTACAACATGATGGAAACAACCTTACAACATGAAGTAAACCACCTTACAATAAGAATAAAAAAAGTTTCCACATAAAGAAACCCACCTTAAAACATTTTGTAAAATACCTCACCACATGAAAAAACCAAGTTATCATTCCATGGTACATGTAAATTTTCAAAAAAAAATTATATGTAAATTATTTTTATTACATAAATACTACATGGAGAACAATATTACCATATAATTTCATAAAATTACCTCATGAAGACACAAGTAGGCTGAATGAATAGATGAAGTTACCATATCACCTTTCCACATCAACTAACTAAGACATGTTTTGATGTTCTTACCTAACTATACCACAGGTGAATTTTGTATACCATGTCTTACTCAATAATGGAGTGTTTAAAATATTCAATTTCTACTTTTGAAGAATTAGTGAATCACTTATTCACATAATTAAGAATTTTTTTTCTAAATTGGTGGTCTAGTGATGATCTATTTAATAAGAATTATTTAATCACATGAAAAATGAATATGGAAAACTGAAAATAGTAACTCACATATAGTTAATTCCATAGGATCATTACGCGAGTTAATTTTATATAGATAATACGTAATAAGTATCTATTTTCAAGGACATTCTAAAAATTGTGTCAAAACTCCTTTAATAGAAAAAATAAATGGAAAATAGATAACCAAATTTACTTGTATCGATCTATATCACACATTCTATCTATAAATCTATCACAATTTTTATTTTAGCCAATAATTTTAGATATGGTTATTATATATCGGTTTATATATAAAATCATAGTCACCAAGGATAAAATTTATAATACATATGTTACATCAATTAATTAATTTATATTTTCATAAACAACTATGGAAGAGGTCCTATATGACTTGTTATTGTTTTCATCAAATATACAGCTGTGGAAGAGGCTTTATGACATTATTGTCTTGTGTACTATTTTTTGTAAAAACATATCTTGGTTTTGGTTCATTTTTATTAATATTAATCTATATAGAGAGATTTGATTCCCATGTGGAAGGGATTAATACATGGGTTGAGACAGAAACCCTTGTTTAAAACTATTGTATATTATGTTTTATTTTATTTATTTAATTTTTAAATCAATTTTATTTTTCAATACTGTAATCAAAACATTAAATTAATTATTAATCTTAATTTAGGTATATATAATGTGTTTGACTAAGTAACATAGTTTCATATGTTAATTTATTTATACATCATTTTTATTGATTTATAATCCCACTATTGAGAAATTATCTAAAATTTAAATTATATATACATTAACAATTATTATTATCTAAGAGTTGTTATTAAATTTGTTATTTCGTTTTAAATTATTTATAAATATTAATTTTACTCGGTACTAAATTTTCCCCCTATTGAGTTTCATAATTTGACCATCATTTGTTGTTAGATATTTTTTAGAAATATTTTTAGATATGATATAATTGTACCTTAAATATCCTAAATTTAACTCATTTTTAAATTTAATTATTTATGGATAATAATATATAAGGAGGAACCACCAATAATAATCCCCCATATATTAAAGTCATTAATTATTCTCTATAGAAGATTAAGATGAAAATTAATTTAAAGAGTATGGTTTAAGATATTTGGACATTGACTAAAGATAAATATGAAAAGACCCAAAATCTAGAGCTTCATGAAGTGATGATACTAAAGATGAATATTGAAATTATTATAATTCTGTTAATTATTTACACTTTTCATTGGGTGAAGATGAATTTAACCAAATATCTACTTATGGTCCTAACATCCAAATATGGGATAAAATTGATAATGATATTTCTCATAAAGGAACATTTAATTTAAAATTAATGAGATTAAATATTTAATCTATAAAATATTACATGATTAAGATGATTCCAGATGAATATAGTTCTAACCTATATATGAATATCAATGAGATAGACAACATAATGAATACAATGGTAAAGAAAATTACTGGCAAATATTAAGTTTGATTAATTATCAAGTTCTTACCTAAAGTATAGCGAGAAAAATCTGTATCTATCGAATAATCATGTGACATTAGTGCACTTAATGTAAAATAACTTATTGGTTATCAAAATATGTATTAAGAATAACTACAAGTAAAAAACGATAATTTTATTAACTGTAATAAAAAATTGTGGCCTTTAAAACAACTTCATAAAAAATGAAAGATAATATAATTTTTAAAATTTCATGTGAGGAATATTCAAAGAAATATAGTTATAATGAAATTCAACAATTGGTTATAAATTTCAAAAAGTTTTACAATCGGAATAACTAATTCTGTATACCAAATTACCAAGTAATCATGATAGATGTACCTAAAGAAAATATTATAAAAAAGAATATTCATCCAATAAATTTATTTTCTTGCAATTTAATAGAAAAGTAATTAAAAAATATGACTTACCTAATCTAAATTACATTAAAATTTTTGGGGATATATAAATAATAAATATGATATCAATGAATGAAACATATAGTTATTCAGAAGATAACTCAAATTAATTGACTCAAGAAGAGAGGCTGATTGAGAAAACGACAATATATGTTTTATTAAAAAATATCAGAGGTGTAAAATGATTTATTAAATTTCCTTCCTATATTTCAAACCTTCCTTATAATTATTACAATGAGGAAAAAATTAACAATGAATAAATTTTTAATTATTTTAATATGTTGGATGACACATTTAATGAGTTTAATGATAAATATAAATTATTAAACAATAATAATGGATTGAAATCGCACTTTAAGATATATCTAACTATTTAGAATGATGAAAATTACCAGCTACAATATCCAAATAATGAGATGAATTTATCTAATGAAAAATCAAATAATGATCTAGAGAAATTCACTAAAGTAATAAATAATTTTACCAAGATTCATGTGAATCAAATTGAACAATGTCTCGTGGCGCACGACGGGGTCATGGGGAAGAAACGTGCACTAACCAATGGTTTATTAAAGAAGTTTGGGTTCAAATTAATCACTCATATATAGTGCACTATTTTCTACCTCGAAATTCCCAACAGTTCTATATCCAGTAATACATGGAGCTGCTTTCCAAAGGCAAGCGTTTTCTTGGTGGTTTGACCAGCGATGCTTAAGAACTCACAATGGTCGGGAGAATGGGATGTCGGGCTCATCGCACCCTTTTGGGTGTAATTATTTCCAGTTCCAGGACTCTCTTACTGATTTAAGACGTATTCATATGTTCATGAATCTTTGGTTTACACCCAATCATTTTATCCACGGATTTCTCATGATTTGAAATGGTCACCTGGACCTAGGGATTCAGAATCATTTATGTCCGAGGATTACCATCCCTCATTGGATTAATGACCCCGAGGATTCTGGACTCATTGAGGCGGCACCAGGGTTGGTGCAGTGAACCGACGTGAAGATAGTCAGATTAGACGGTTGTTGGGCTTGGACCTCAGGGAGTCTTCCTATATACCATGCCTAGGAGACAGGGATCAAAGTCCACATAGTTCGAATTGGGGTGTCAGAGAACAGACATGAAGGTGGACCCGAGGGATGGTAAACCTCAAGGGTCCGACAGTGATCAGGCTTGAATCTCCTGGGAGGCTTCCTAAGTACCCCGACTAGGAGATAGGGATCAAAGTCCACGTCGTTCGGATTGGGGTGTCGGAGAACTGACATGAATGTGGACCTGAGGGATGGTAAAACTCGAGGGTCTGACGGTGATCGGGCTTGAACGACCTCGGATGCTTCCTACGTACCTTGTCTAGGAGACAGGGATCAAAGTCCACATAGTTCGGATGAGTGGGGCATGTGCTCTGAGGTAGCCCATAAAAGGATATCATGGTCGATTCTTACTCTAAGCCCACATGAGTCATGCTTGGTGTGAGAAACAAGAGGCCGTAGAGACCAGAAGATCACGTCGTGAAAGGTGCATCCGTGAGAAGTGGAGTGGGGCTTACACAGGGAGCTGCCTATAAGGTCGGGGCTTACTCCGAGATGGAAACCCATGGTGCTGGGACATACTCGAGGATGGAAGACCATGGTGTCTTCAACATGTTTGGCCATGAGGGAATCCCAACCCATTGGTGGGTTGATGAATATAATGGGGTCCAATGCCTATGCACATGTGCACAAGCTGGATAACGCCAAGGGCATTGGAATCAGTCCGAAAAAAGGGAGATGAAGAGTGTGATTTACATGCCCAACATTTGGAACGCAATGGGGGTGGCATGGAGATGGAGTATAATTGTTGAACGTGTTCGAAACACAACATCCATATCACGTTAGCCTGAAATGGGGACAAACAAATGAGGGTTGACTGCTGACCATGTTCGAAACATTGGACCTGACTCAAAGTGTTGTCAAAAGTCATCTTGGGCATTGGCCCAGGATGCTAGGTGAGCCGATGGGGCCTGTGACCCGGCTATTAGGGGGTCCATTCGGACAGGGAACTGGGTGAAGATCTGAATAAAGGACACGAAAAGCGTATGGTGGGATGATGTAATGTTTGAATGGATTCCAGCGCTCTTGAAGGTACGCCATTGTGATTATGGAATTAGGCATCTTATGCTTCGAGCATAAGGCATCTCTTGTTTGGAGCAAGAGGAATCTTATGTTTGGAACATAGGGAATAATACATTTTAAAGTCATGTAGATAGAACTGTTTCAATATAGTTTAACGTAACATGGATAGGATTAGGGTCATACAGTTTAATGTCATGTGGTTAGGACGACTAGGTAGGAGATACCTAGAAATGGTTGGTGTGGGACTTATGCCAGGGAAGCCCTTTCTGGATGAACCTAGCAAAAGGATATATGAAACGGGGTTATAAGAGAGTCATGCGGAGTAGATCGACTCATGGAATGTATAGGACAGATGTTGGGGTGGCGCAAGGGTGCAATGTAAAATACTGTTGACCTGGATCGAAAAGTTCGCGGTGTAAGTCTCTATTTTCAATGTGGGTCAGTGACGGTAGCAAAGGGACCAGCCCGGAGGGCTGAGAATGGAGCCCGGAAGTAACCCCGAGTGGGGGTGCTAGGGAACAGCCCTTGAGGTATGGACCAACGAGTGCATGGTGTTTTCTGCATGGGGCGGGCCGTGTAGGAGCTGGCCATGAGGAGCCGTCCGCGAGGGACTGGCCGTGGAGGAGCCGTTCGCGAAGGACTGGCCGTGAGGGATTGGCCGCATGTGGTTCGCGGTTGGGTTGTTGGTGAAGGGTGTCCACGGAGGAGCTGGCTGTGAGGGAGGAGGCCACGATGTACTAGGCTATGGAGGATGGCCGCACAGGAGGATGTCTGGGGAAGAGGTTATCCATGAAGGAGGCTCTCCGCGATGGAGGTTGTCCGCGAAGGGTGTCTGTGGATGAGATGGCCATGAA
Source organism: Viscum album (assembly GCA_963277665.1). Classification (NCBI taxonomy): domain Eukaryota; kingdom Viridiplantae; phylum Streptophyta; class Magnoliopsida; order Santalales; family Viscaceae; genus Viscum; species Viscum album. Next base: position 1,381,801,411 of record OY728152.1, read on the forward strand.
GGAAATGGCTGCGAAAAAGGCTATCCATGGAGGGGCTGGTGCCCGTCCTACATCGCGCCCACAGAGAGGTTCTTGCCTCCATTTCTTGAACGAAACTTGTCCTTGGAAGGGGTGGTCATCTGCGAAGGAGATGTCTGCACATGGTTCGGAGTTTGGTTTCTCTTCTATGCAAAAAAGTGCATCTGCGGACGATATGGGGTCCGTTGATGGTTGCAGAACATTACCGCTGGGAGAGATTTCTCCAACATCTCCCAACGGGTTTTCAACCATCCTTCGTCTATAAATTTTTGGTGCCCCTCAGTGAATATTTATAGAGTCACGAAGTGGATATGGAATATGGAACTTTTTGCGGAAGCCCATGAAGGAATCCCCACCCACTAACAACTCGGTCAACCAGCGATTTTTGGAACCGAGATTCGAGGGTTTTCTCTGCAACCGTGCACCACTCTGCCACTATCATGTGAACGACAACAGCCCGTGGAGCGGGAGCTCGTGACGGTGGACCGGCCGGACGTCCATCCCGCTTCACGGCCGCGGAGGGGTTTCCACCTCCATTTCGCGGATGACATCGTCTGTATGAGGGCGGTTCACCGAACCATCCACATACTATTGCTAGGGTCAGTACGCGGACCGGTTCAGTCCACTTCCATGTTTTTGGGTAATCGGATTTCCCCCTTGCGTAATTTTTAGGACCCAATAGTTCTTGAATGGGATATCACCTTGAAAGCGAATGATTTTTATAAATAAAATTATTCCACACTCTATTTCTACAAATAATTTTAAATATTGTTATTAAATTATATCATAAATTGTTTTTATTTCAAATTTTTAAGGGATTATAATAGGAAACTAATAAAATAATTTTTAATTCCAAATGATATTATTACTAAAATTTATGGAAATAAGAAAATATTGAATATAAAGTAATTTTTGGTCATTTTTTTTGGAAAACAAATTAATGATTTCCAGTAAACACCTATGGTATTAGTATTGTGGATTCTCAAAACAAATGAATAGGGAATACACAATTTTCAAAAATTAATCAATGTGGATGGTATTCATTTCACCATTTGTGAAAATACCAAATGAAATATAATATTAAATTAACAAATTAGTAACCCAACTAGTGTTTCAATTTCCAATGTTCTATGTTGTTGATGAATTCATATATAATTTACAAATACTTTTTTAGTTATATGATGTCGATTATCATGTTGAATTTTAAAATAATCCTAGAAATTTTTTGATTCTATAAATTCAATAGTATTAACTAATTTAATAAATTATAAGATATATGATGTTAATTTAGATCCATTGTTTACTCAAACCAGTTCATTTCTATGTTCTTTCATAACAAATATTGTATTTAGAATATGACAACTGTCTATTATAGTATTCACTCAAACAGAAGTCATACTAGGAAAGGGTTAGTCAATGATATTCATAAATTAAAATTCATAGTTTAAAAATTATGTAACCTATGACTACAAGGGAAACAGCCCAAATATAACTAAAACCAATGAAAAAAATTTCAACTTCTCAGACAATAGAGTTGTTTCTCCATGATTTCTTTGTACACTATTGTTTCCAACTTAAATTTGAAGAAATATGTATATTTTCATGCAGATAGATTTTATAGATACACTTGTGTATTATTTATATATCATAAAATTAAAAAATATTACCAATTTTTAAAATATTTTAAATTTGTAAAAACACTTATCAGACATAGAATAAACACATTAAGAATTGGTTATGGCTATGATTTTTAAAATCAATACTTTGAATTATTGATCACAGAACATGGAAATTCGAATAATGTTTCTTCTCTAAGAAACCCACAAAAATATGGTGTAGTAGATGTAAGAAATAGAATCCATCCTGAAATAATAATTACCATGTTAAATGATTATGATTTACCTATTTAATATTTTCAAATGTTGGGAATACAATTTTTTTTATAATCAATAGAGGTTTAATAAGTCTTATCTTTAAAAGGACCCCTTATGAAATATGGAATACAAATAAAATTTTAATTAAAATTTTGTTTTTAGTTTCAATGTATTAAAACTCAATACAAATAATTATATTGAAAATTTTAATAAAAAAGTGATGCGGGAATCTTCACTAGTTATTCAAAATACAGTAATAATCATATTGATGTAATAAAAGGACTAAAATTTTAGAAAAATAAATACATGTAAATTTTGATGATACATAGCCACATGATCCTACATAATGTTTAGAAAATATTTGGGATGAAATTTCTAGTCATTAATCAAAATAAAAACATAGTAACAATTAGATCAGATATTTTGTATGGAGATCATCCATCTTTGATGAACTTCCCAATATAGAACCTATAGGGGATAATGAGATATAAAAACCTTATTTTCCTAAAACAATCATGACACATTAATTTCTTCCCTTAGATATTGTAGTTTTATATCTATAGAGTCAAACACTACTAGATCATCTCTTAAAATTTAGTTTGAAGATCTGTATATTTTTAGATCTATAATCTAAGATCCTCAATGATACAATATATTATAAATTATGGGTAATGGATATACACGAAGAACTAAATAAATATGGAATTAATAAAGTTTTTAACCCATTAGATCGACCAAAATACTACCTAACTATTATAATAAATGTTTTTTTATAAACAACGCTGATTAATGAGGAACAATAGTTGGAAATAATGATATATTGTGTTCACAAGTTAATAGTCAAGAAGAAGGAATTTACTATGAGAAAACATTTAAGAAGTTGCAATACATGAATCAATTAGAATAATACTTTCTTATTTATAAAATTCTATGTTCAAACTTTATTATATGGACATTAAAACTTCATTCTTAAATGGTTTTATTGTTGAAGTTGTTTTTGTTGAAGAAGCCTATAAATTTCAAAATCCCCATATTCTAAATCATGTTTTCAATTAATAAAATATTAATATGGATTAAAATATTCTCATAGATCTCGGTATGAGAGTATCTTCTCTTTTCCATTTTCCAATGATTTTAATAAAGGTATAGAAGAACATACTTTATTTTTTAAATGATGTTCAAAGGATTTTTTTAGTTGTACATATATGTATTGATATTATTATTATTATATCACCAAGAAATGTTTTCTATTTTGAATTTTAAATAATTGTTCACTGTGAGTTTGAAAGGAGGTTTATCTGATAAATTAAATTATTTTTAAGTATTTATATTTTTCAAAAAAAAGTGGATTATTTTAAAAAATATAATTTACACCAAATAACTTATAAATGATATTGGTATAGATTATGTTAAATGTAGTGATTCTCCTATGAGTAATACTTGTTTATTGAATCTTGATGAATCTAGTAAAATAATTAATCATAAATCTTATAAATGTATGATTGTATACTTAAATTAATGTACTACTAAAAGAATATATATTATGTTAATTGAATGTATGAGTGATTATTTTTCAAGAAAACCCAAAAGTATAAAATCTATTAGATGTGAATTTTTTTAAATACATTACGAATAAAAAAAACATAGGAGTGATTAACTCTATAGGACATGAATTTTATTTAGTTAGTTTTTAAGATGTAGATTTTTGTGGTTTCAAAATAGATAAAAAAAATTTGAACTTAGAACTTTTAGGGAAATTCCTTAGAATCATGGTGTAGTAAAAAATTATAAATATGTTGAAATGACAACATCTAAATCTGAGTTTATAGCTATAGGATGATTCTATGAAATTATTCTCTGGATGAAACACACATTTATATACTATAGATATAAATTCAGACATACCCCAATATATTATGATAATAAAAATGTGATAAATATTTCTAGGAATCCTATATCTCATTATAGAATAAATAAAATTTATATAATACCTAACGTAGTAAGATATCATTATCAAACAAGTGATATGACTCTTGAAATCATAGGATTTGAACATCATTATTCTTATATATTTATAATTCCATTCAATTTTGAGAGAATCGTCGATTTCATACATGAATTGGGCATGATACTTTGTCATTAAATTAATTAAATTAGTGTTTGTAGGTAACATGGATGTTAAATATTACTAAATTATGTTTTATATAATTTTCTTGAAATAAATGTGAAATGTAATTCACATGTTCAGTAAGATGAACATGATTTTTTGATCATATGATAATTATTCCTGTAATGAACAATCTTATAGACTCTCTTATATCATTATCCAAAATTTCATGATCTTTACTGTGAAAACATTCTCATATGGTTAGTTTGTACATATTATGAACATATTGTTTGTATAGTTAAAAAACATTCCATTAGTTCTGGGAAACATGATTTCTATTATTATGTTATTTAAAAATCCATGATCATTAGACATACCTTGTTTAATTATATTTAATTTTACATTACAATATTTCGGTTGGATTTTTGTAATTTTTATTTTAATCCCAAATTATTTAACATCAATTTTAGATATGATAGAAAATGGTTACATGTCATTTCATTTATATCTCCTCTACAATTTTAGGATCTTTTTAGCTAATCATTTTATATTGTTTGAAACATCAAGATCTATAATTTCAATCCTCTTTTCTACACCTCATTTATACGAACCATTATATATATTGCGTCAAATCAAATATTCAGGAATAATTGTATGTTTGAAACCTAGTTTTATATTTTGTTTCCTCCCTCAAAGAATTCAAATAAATCAAATGACAGAACATGTTCTATAATAATGCAAATGAATCTGTATATCATTATTCATATAATTTCTATGTAGAATGAATTCAATGATAAATTGTTAAAGTTGAGTTGATCGCTAGTATGGAATATGATTCAACAACAATGATTGGCTGACTGGTTTAGTGAAAATTGTATATCTTTCTATCTGAATTTTATCACTGAATTTTATTCAAGCCTTGATATTTATAAAAAAGAAAATTGGGATAATGTAAAATCAAGGATTAAGGGTAATGTTTTAGAATCCACATCAATGTAATAGGAAAAATTTTACGTGTGTTTAACAATGAAGAGTGTGAATATTATCAATGTTCATAAAAATATTTTCGTCTACATTTTGAGATTGATTATTATTTTATGATGTCAATGGGAATAGAAATCCCAAAATTTCAAAAATTTTAGAGCTACGTTCTTAATATAGGATTCTTTTTATGTATTTTCAGCATGTAATATTCCCAAGAAGCATGATTTAGTATACTGAGGCCCCAAGATTTTCATTTCTTAGTTTTGGTGAAGATTAATTTTTCAATAAATCATTGAATATTTGTTATGTCACATATAGTTTAGATTTGAAATCAAGATTATAGGTCCAGTTTATTACTATACCCTATGTTAATTTCATCTTTCTTGAGTGAAAAGTACTAGTTCTTTATGAAGTGGATAAAATAATTGAGTTTAACGTATTATCTCTCACTTGATATATTTTTTATTAGATTAATGTTAAATAGAATCCTTGGAAACATGAGTGGTTAGATAAACCAGAGATACTATATTAATAGGTAAGTAATTTAAAATATCTTTTTAAACCTAGTGATCCATTAGATAAATGTATCAAAACTGATAAGGTTGTTGAGTATTATATTGAAGAGGTTTATCCAACTATATAATAAGAGGAAGTGGGTAATGAATTATAAGTTGATAAAGAATAATTATAATAGAAACATGATATTGATCATAGGGATGATGTTCTATTGGAATATGAGGATGATCCATAATGGTATAATTCATTTGGATATGATGAGGATACTTATAGATCATAAGGATATCCAATTATTTGGAGTACCCCTAGACTATTGATACAATATGCACCTTATATGGGGGTGAAATTTCTAGTATCATTAAGTATAGGATTTGAATATCCTAGTTTAGATTATTAGGATCATGGTGGAAATTAACATGGACATAGTGGACTTGTCACACATTTTATTAAAATAACACTGAAAGGATCATTGATTCCTTAGATTTATGTTAATGAGAGAGTTTAAACTTAATAGTATGTTGATCATGGTCAAAGTAATGAATTTTTCAACAATGATGGAATTTATGTTTTTGTAAGAGTTGTGGGTCGGACTTGTATAAATAGTCTGCTTGAGAATTTACCAGATGTACATTGTAGGATTTTATCTATTGATCCATATACCTCTTATCATACACCCTCTAATCCACCATATCCTTATATTAGTATAGGTGAATTCGTTATTTCTAAATTTGATATGTTATAGACACTAAAAAAATTATAACATTAAATAAAATTAAAAAAATTTAGAAAAGATGATATTTCTGAAGCTCTTACCTTGGTCAACAATAAATTCCATCCTATATTTATCATTACAATAGAGATAATTTAAAATATTATTGTAGATATGAGAGTTCATATGGGTGTGAATCATGATTAAATATCATATATGATGATATATTCTTACAAGGGTTTGAGGAATGATAAGATATCACTTGATCATATTTCTTCACACCATCTAGTTGATGATTACAAGATAAAATTGTTTATTTTGGATGATTTTTATGTTTTTTTGGAATAAATCAACAAGTCTTGTGATGCATCGTATGATGGGTTTTAGAGTAATTCTACTTAGAACATAACATTAGTTCATGAAGATTCTAACCAATTTATTAGGGACTAAGAAATAATCAAAAGAGTAATCAATTATAATTTCTATAAGATACATTCAATGTTATATCCTAATGGAATGTTTGGATCTCTTGAATTCGATTTTATGATACATCCTCTATATAAAAATGTAAAATGCCTTGTTGAGAATATTAATGATCTAAATCATATATTGGATGATTTCATGGATTATTGAGATTTTTCTTTCATGAATTAGAGGATGATTATTAGTTTGTTAATGAGTTTACCTTGTTGATGGATTCTTACCTTTATTTCTCTTAGAAAGATGCCCTAACTCCCTCAAAAATTCAATTATCCTATCCAACAACCTCTTATACAATCAATCATATTGGAGTACCTCATACCCCTGACAGTTAGCAGCATAAAATTATTTATAGTTGTATATTTATTAGATACCATGTCTTCTAATCCACTCTAGAGACCTCTTATACACCTACTCCAACTTACAAATGTAAGGATAATATCCTTCCAACCGAAATTAGAGTTGATCCTCAATCGGATTAATATTATGATTCATGATAGGGATTTTTTTGTACTCTATTTGTATAATTTTGACTCAACTTTCATATTTCAATTCTATATTTTTTTATTCTATATTTACTTTTATCTTATTTATTATCTTTTTTCATCTTTATAATATCAAAAATATGGATAATAATGTGACAAGTCGAAGAAAAAATTGTAAAATTAATATTGCATTAATTTAGTCAAAACCCATTACATTATCTAAAAAATATGTTACACAATTATTTAAAATATTTTCAAATATATTTTTATATATATAATTCAATTTAACTATATAGTTATGGTTTTATATGAAAAAAATGTGGATATTGTTGTGTTAGAGCATAAACTCATCACTTTGTTTTATACAAATCCATATTTCTATTTTTATTAATCGACTATTTGTATTTTAATAGAAAATGATTTTATAGAAAAAATAAAAAACTAGCTATTTACAGATATTACAGTGATACCTTACCATTTATAGGATAAGTGTACGTATGACCTTACTACAAATTTTGTTTCAACATAATTAATGCAAAAAAAACATATACTATGAGGCAGATGAACAAAATTCATCGAAGTCATGAGTTGAAAGTACATTGGAGACTTATCTTACCATGAAAAAAGAATCATCTTACCTCATGAATATTCATCGTTCTATGAAAATAATTATACCTTACCACATGAAGTAAACCACCTTACCATACAAGTGAAATAACCATACCACATAAAGGAAACCATTATACCACATAAATGAATCTACCTAACCAAATAAATATATCATGTTTCCGTTCCAATATATGTGTAATTTGTTTTAGTAATATACTGAAAATATTTTTCTAATGCAGTTACCCAATGATGGAAAATATTAATATATAAATTCATCAACATACCACAAGAATAGATGAGATAAATACATGCATAGATGAATAGACAATGTCACCTTTCCATTTTAGGTGACTGTGAAAAGTTGTCATAATCTCAACACCCCATAAATCAAGTGAAGTCTTGTAAAAACCTCACACTCAAGATTAAATTGTGTTAAATATTCATTTACTATTTTGGAATCATTAAATTAAGCATAATTACATTTAAAAAATAGTTATTTTATAATATCTATTTTTATAGAACATCTCTTTAAGATAAATTGTTCGATAATGTGAAAATGGACGGTGAACTACGGAAAACATTGGGTCGCACACTGATAATACTAGAGGATCATTACATGAGAACCTATATTACATATATGAATTTATAATACCTTATTTTCTATAACATTGTTACAAACATGTCCAATTTCCTTAAAAATAAATAATTCTAACACAACATACAATAAAAGCTACATAGATCGAGCTGCTTCATGATTTTCATATATTAATTTCTTCATCATTCCATAATCTCAAATATATTGATATGTGTATTTTATTTCACTTTTTTTATTAAATACAGATTTTCTTTCGATAAACTAGAGAATTAATGATATTCTCTCAACTCTATTATTTTAAATTCCATGAAATAACTATTGAATAGGTACCAGATGACCTAGTTTTATATTTGTACCACATAAAACTATAGAAAATAATATATTCTTAGATATTAAAGAGTATTATTATTTATAAAATTCAATCTAGGATGTGGAACTATTTGTTATTATAATAAAATTCATTGCAATATGTGATTTAATAGTGTAAGAGACTAAGTTTTAGTTTGAGATCGAACCCCTTATATAATTATATATATATATATATATATATATGTTTCTTGAATTAAATTTCTAATAAATTTTTTAAAAAAAAATATATAAAAACATTAATTAGATATTTAATATTCTCTTTTGATTATATGAAGTTATTGATTATGTAACATCGTTTAATAATTTAATGTATTTATATTCTATTTTAACTTAGCCTTAATCCAACTTCTAAGAAATTATTTTAAATATAAAATTTATATATTTTTACTAATTTGATTAACTCAGTATTTTTATTTAATTAGGTATTTGGTTTTTATTTACATTAAAATAGATATTTTATTGTGTAGACAATTCACCCTTGCCTTGGTTACTCTATCTAACAAAGAGAATTCCGTACAGTCATGAATTACAATGTTCATAATCAACCCCATTAATTTCAAAATGATAAAATAATGCTGTTGGAATATCCATAAATCTCATTAAACCATTCACATAATACATTTCTACAATTATTATATTATTGGTAGAACTTTTTTATTTTCCATGTAATATTTTAATGTTGTACATCTTTGAAATTCAATGTGATTATGCCTTAAAGGGTTCATAATAAACCCCTTAAATGTAAAAATTATTTTTTATTAATGATAAAATATATTTAACTCTCATTATAAAAATTACATAATCTTATTTTGAATCATTCATGATACCAAAATCATCCCTTGATTTTCAATATAATTTATTCATTTTATAAGCCTTTTGAATTCAAAGTGATTAATTTTCCTTGTTTTTATAATCATCCCCTTTATTGTCTAGATGATTTCTTATTTTTGAGAGAATATAATTATCTATTATTATACCAATTCCATAATAATTTTTTATATCCTCCATACATCTAAAATCACTCCATGAAATTCCATGTGATTTTTTTTATATTTTAAGTCTTTAGAAATACATGTTATTACAGTTTCATATGTTCAAAATCAACCCATTTAGTATCAAAATGATTCCATTTTTTAAATACTATTATTATATATCATTATATTATTTCTCTAATTCATTTGTATTAATATCGTGATTCCAAAATAACTCCTTAATTATTAATTTTATATTTTCTTGTTGTAATAATTTATAATTCTATTTTATTACGATTCCATGTGTTCATAATCCACCCCATTTATATCAAAATTATTCCATATTTAATTAATAATATATTTTTCTCAACGTTTACCAAATATATAATCTCTTTTGTATATATTTCATGCTCACATAGTCATTACATGAGTTTCCACATATATTTTCATTTCTAAATACATAACTATAATATTATTAAAGGTTATCCATATAAAATTATCAATATTTTTTTGACTTTGGAATTCCATGTTTGAAATCCAAATTCCCAAATTTTGTTTTAAAATGATTTATTTCTTTTATAATTGATTATTACTGACCACATAATTATAGATATATGAAGGGTGTTCCCTAAAAATGGACCAATGTTTTGGGTAATGAATTAGTCAATAGATATGACAAGTTCATAATACCATACTATCATTCCATTGTATTATTTTATAGAATCTTGGTGTATCATCTTATTAATATTGTTACACTAATCCTTACTTATTAAAATTGGTGACATGATTAAGAACATATCATTTTTACAATTCAACCACATTTTCATGTTATGAAAAATGTATGCATGATTATTTCATGATACATTTACTCATAATAATGTTATGCCTCATGATATCAATGACATTTTATTCATATTTTACATATAGTCATGTTATGATGAATATTCATATGGTCACATTATTTCAATTTTTCTAATGTTATTTTTCATATATTATACCTCATGTTTACCTACGATGATAATTTGTTCCCCATTTTAATTATATATCCCTTACTAAAATTTATTCTAACCACATTATTTTAAGAAAATTATAGATGTTATCTTATGAAATAAGGTGGCATACAATTTCATCATAATTAATTATTTCAATAACATTAAATATTAATTAAATTTTCTTATTGGATCTATGTATCTCATTCACTATTCCACCTGATTCCAGGACACTATACATCAAAAGGTTTGGAGGAAACAATCAAAGTGATACTTTTAATAATAAATTGTGTTTTTAATGATATAGGAACTTAAGGGCCATTATAATTCATGTATTTTATTGGAAATATATTGATAAAGGGATGAAAACCATGAATTTATATTAAATGGATACACATAATCTCTAAAAAAATTAAATTAACCTATAAAACCCAATATTAAAGATGGTTATGATTAATGAATATAATTCAATAATAGGTAATGAGTATATTCTACTTGGATTGAAAAAAAATTGTAATTTATTCAATCATTTTATACATTTAAATAAATAAAAAATAAAATGAAAATAAGGTAACCATCTCAATCATGATTGATAGATTTAATGTTAGCTCTTTGATGTAAGGAAAATATATCAAACATATAGTAATGAGAGAATGTTTTATATTTCTTACATTACATTTATAACCTCCCACCTATGTGGCATGTCCTCCATGTAATCATTCATTCGTTATAATACATTAATTGTCATCATGTACTTCCATTATCTACTCCCACATCATAAATGGTTTCCATAGGTTATGTTCAAGGGGTGAGGCTTATTAAAATTTGAGTCTTTCAAATTTTATCCTACTTTGGTCATTTCACATGATCACTTTCACCCTTGAATTGATAGATAAAAACCACAATGAAGATTAGTTGAGAAAATCTTGTTTTAAGAGAACCATATGGATGATTTAATTTTATTTTTGATCCCTATTATTTATAGAAAATATTAATTCAAAATTACACATTATACCCTTTAATAGTGGTAACACTAGATTTACCCTCCAATAAATATATTATTACAATTACATTTATTTCTTGTGAATATTAAAACATTTTTTCTGGTCTAGATTTCTTTTACGAAGAATGATGATACCATGGAGTAACTTTATGTAGATCATGGATTACCATTACAAAGCATGTTCACCATGTATGCTACTTAAATTTAGGCTTGAAACCTTGAATGTATCATTTCACAACATGGTGGATTGAAATTTACATAGTATGTCTATTAAAACCTCTAAATTTAGGGGTATTCAGGGAATACCCTGACATAACCCAATATGTTTCTAGATTAAACATTTAAGTAAGATTTTTGAGAAGCTAATAACATTGAAATAATACATGATACCATTCTATATATAATGTCACTTATGGACATACATTTACATCATTCTCTCATAGATATTACCCTTATGAACAATATTTTCTACCTTTATTCAATGGGTGGGTTCATGGTCTACCCTTAGATAGATTGAATATAGTTATACAATGTTCATTTCAACATATAATGTAAGAATAATGACACTCAGTTAATAAGATCTATAGTGTCAAAAAGGTTTTATACAGTAACAAGAAATTTCATAGTCCTTAATCTATAATATTTAAATTTATCATAACGGATACTTAAGTCATAAAATTGGGTAAATGGATAACTATAATCAGATGGTTTATGTTTTATGATCTCTTTATAATTATTTATTTTTTGAAGATTATCCATGGGATGTCATATAAATCTAAAAAATGTTTTTGGAGATACATGGAGAGTCATACTAAATTTCCTGGAATTAAATTTATCTTTCCAATAATTAATATTTCAAGATTTTTAGAAGAAGAAGATTGTGTTTGATAGCATATACAATATGAATCATTGATCTTAAATGAATCATGAAATATTATAATTAATATACCACCATTATAACATAGCTATTAAATTGTAATGAATAAATATGATAAACAACGATTTTTAATATATATAAGGTTCATACTCGGTATAAATGTTTTTACAATTTATCTATAAATAATCTGTCAATTCTTTGTCAAGTCATTTTATTCAATAGTAATGTGTTTTCTTTGATTTTTTTTATATTTGTGAGGATATATTATAAATAATTTCCAGAAAAAAATAAATTTTAATATATAAATATGAAAAATTAATTTACATTATATATTAAAATCATCTTATAGTGAAATTTTGATCTTTTTATTAAAAGATTTATTTTCGTGTGAATAGTTAAAAATAATTATTTATATATAAATTTTAATTTATTTGTAAATATTTCATAATGACTCATTTTCTAAATGGTTTACAATAAACATTAGTTATATTTTATTTTTAAAAAGCAAATAAATTTCATTAGTGTCAATTTTATGGTCAAAATTGGAATAATTTTTTTATACTTTGAACGATATTTTTCAATAAAACAATTTTCATCATGTTTTTTGTTTTAATCATGAATTAAATTATAAAACTTATAGAAATTAATTATATAAATATATATTCCTTATTTTGAATCATGAAGTCTAAAATTTGTAAATTGTTTCCTTTCATTTTTATCATTATGAATAGTAAATTCAGTAAATATTTAACAAAACTATAAGGCTAAATCAGTTAATTAATGTAAAAAATAATATAATAAAGACTAAAAATTGACATAAGTCATTCCTTTATTATATTGGATGAGTACTGTATGAATTTTTTCATTAATTTCTGAAAAATATGTCTACATGGTTCCATTTTCCATTGATTTTGACCTTTATAAAATTTGTATTAATTATTGTCTAAAAAATGATAATTTATTTAATTTTATTTCTAAAATAATTTTAGAGGGATATATACAACATATATTTGGTTATTAATAATTATTATAAAGGTAAATTATTTCTTATTAAGGTAGTTTTTTTATTTTTACGTATGAAGTAATTAACAAAAAATTAATTTTCAATAATGACAAAAATATTATTCAATAAATAAAAAAATAACTAAATTATTTTAAAATACCGCAATTACAATAATTTTAATTAATTTTTCCCCTTATTTTTATATAATTTTTTATAAAAATATAGTGGTGTTAATGGATTATATATGAATTCAATTTTTTTGATGTTGTTTTAATATAAAAATTAAATGAATTATTTTGAAAATGACATCATTCTGATTTTATGATTAATATTATTTTCATCAATGATTATAAACTCTTAAAAACGAAAATTAGTTGTGTTATTGTTATATTTTTTAAAATATCAATTATGGTCCATTAATGTAACAATTTTCCTTTTATAGTTACTATATTGACCCCTAATGAATAAAAAAATTATTATTAGAGTAATTTTCATAAATGTATAATGTGGTTGAAAACAATTAAAAAGTGTAAAAATAAACTATAAAATTATACAAAATTGATTTAATTATATTGTTTAATCAATTATTAATTTATCATAAAATGTATAATTTTGGGTCATTTTTTAATGAAAATTAATTTATATTAATTTTATATTTTATGTTATTCCAAGAGTTACCCTCTCGTTACTTATAAACGAGTGAATCATTTCATATTTTATTGAAATATTAAATAAATATTATTTATGCCTAATCCTACCCATGTATATTCTTAACATCACTTGAATAATTTTTAAGTCCTGGTTTTGGCATAATAATAAGATTTGAGTATTTATTTGTTAGGAAAATGATTCTCTATAAAGAATAGTTATAGACCTTAATAAAATTTCTTAGATTTATTTTTTCTTCTACCTCATTTTTTTAATATGAGGAAATAATAATAATTTCATATTCCATATACCAATATGATGTTAGGTTAATGTGACAACTTGTATCAATCTCATTATCAATCAAACGGTAATCAAAATTATTGTACATATGTTTGGATGAATAATACCTCACAAAACTATGTATTTTGTTTTCCAATAAAGTCTCCCACTACAAGTTATAATGATGAATAAATTTTTTAAATATCGTATTCATTATATAATTATAATTTTTAAATGACAATATGTCATATTTTTTATATCCTTTCCATCCATTAATGGTTTGATCTAAAACTACAATTAATCTATAAATATAATATTAATTTCCAGAACATTTTATTGGAAATTTGGTTATAATGAATGATTTGACCATAGACAACCTACTGAATTTATTTGGACAAATGAGATGAATATCATCGAAACATCTATAGTGAACTTAGTTGATTAATTATTTATATGTAACAATGTAATAATAGAAATAAAATGAATAAAAAAATTGAAAACGATTATTAATATAGTAAATAATTATTAGAAGTATTTTTTTAGGAAGATAATGAATGCACATAATGATTCAGTGTCGAGCTAAGGAATTTTTTATATCAAAACACTTGTAATAAATTTATTAATGAATTATTTTATAAATATTTATCTTCTATGTCGATATTCAAAAAAATAGTAATCGGTGTTTTTTATATACATATATGAATCAATTTTATGTCTCTTTTTTACTTTCATTCAAATTATATTAATGTAATCCATTCACATATTTCATATAGAATGTTATTACTTTAATAAAAAAAGACGAAATGATTTTTCCATTTTAATTTATACATCATCAAAAGTTTTATTTCTCAAAATTATCAATAATAGATTAGTTTTTAATTAACTTATAATATTCCCTATCATCATCAAATAATAAAATAAATCTCCTTTTCTATTTACATTCAAAAAATTAGTTCTGTATAACAGGTCTTTTGATATTTGGTAATTTATTTCTTATGGGTGTAGAAAATATTTTTATAAGTATGCAAGAATTCATGTCTTATTATTATTTTTTGGTTCTTGGGAATTATTTATGATTACCGGTGGTTCTATTATAAACTATGTATGAGTGGTCCATTTAAAATCAAGTATTGATGGTTCCATTATAATCAAATGAATGATGGTTCTGTTATAAGAAAATTATTGTTGGTTCTATTATAAAAAATGATTGTTGGTTATGATATAAACAAATGATGTGTGGTTATGTTATATACCAAGGATGAGTGGGTCCACAATAGCCTTATAATGCATTGGATAATAATTATTTCTTCTATTGTATTGTGATGTGTGGTATGAAAAATTATTCCCCATGTTACCTGGTAGTTTTATTTGTGATTTAAATGTTTTTTCTCTAAATATTGTGATTTTATAAAGTAATCTATTGAGATAATGTTTAAATCAATGTTAATGATACTTCTTTTGTTTGAAATATATTACATTTTGAAAAATGACATTGTGAATAATTTATTATTTTAAGAATACCATTCAATGTTTTATTTTAAATTTTTGATTTATTATGATTTTTTTTAAATATCATATTAGATATATTGATTCCTATGGATATAAATTGTTAATTTGAAGACTAATGATTATATTGAAAACTAAAAAATTTTATATGTATTCTTGGTTTAACATGTTTCTTTTATTTTTTTTAATACCCTTATTTTTCCTATTTTTCTTATCCTATGCTTTAAAATGATTTTCCCTTTGTATGACAGATGACTATGAATGATGATGAAAAAATATTATGGAGAAAAATGTGGGTATAGAGGGAATAATGATCACCTAAATTCATGTCTATCTATATTTTAGAGTCTTTCCTGATTATATTAAAATCTTATCCCAAATGAAACATTTTACGTTTTTTTTTTGATTGGTGTAATTAGGTCAAAATGATTTGTATTGAAGCCAAAAATAGAATTTTTTTTATTTTATAACTGGATTAGGGAGTGTGGGTCTGGTGGTTTTTTTTTGGTATTATAGAAGGGGTTGATAATTATAGAGATTATGATGTTTTCAAAATATGTTATCTTATGGGTTATCGTACCATAATTTTTTTGTTTAAGGATGACCATATTTTAAAATTTATAGAATTCCCCATTGTTTCTTTGATTGTATTTTTAAGTGATTAGTGAAATATTGAGATATGTTTTCTTGCGTATAGTAATATGTAATCGTATTGTTTATATTGATGTATTTTTTGAAAATATTTAATTTAAAATTTTGGACATATTTTTAATGGAATTGATAACCATTATGGATTATTTGATTTATTATATTGAGGTAATTTTTGGTTATTATTATTTATAAACATATGATTTATCATATTTCTCACCATGATATTAAAAAGTAATTTCATTATTATCTTATCAATGTTATTTAATAAAAAGGTCACTAAAATTTGGGAATTTTTTATTATTTTATGGGATTTTATATAAAGAATAATGGTGGATTCATCTTTTGGAAGAATGCACAATTTTAATGTGGATGTATAGTGATTTAATTTATTTTTGGAATTGATTATAATTTCTTTTATATTATGTGGTTAGGGAATATATATTTTTTCATTAGATCTTAAAAAGGATTTATGTTATTTTGAAAAATATTTATCCTTAAAAGAATATTTTATAAAACCCTTTTGAATTTTGTATTTAAATAATAGTCTAGAATATTTTTTAAAGAAATTTATGTTTAGTTATTTATTGAATGATCTAATATAAAATTTGGTTCTTATAGTTGAGGTTTTGGTGATAAATGATGAATTTATTTTTATGAAGATTTATTTATTTTTAGAATTATATTTTATTTTGAAACCAATTTTGGTATTTTTATAATGTATATAAATAGGTGTAATAGCATGTTATCCTTCAATAGACTTATTTGATCTATTATAAGTTGATTTTAGTTCATGAATAATAAGTATTCCATCATCAATAGTCCCATTTTGAGGAACGAATTTGAGATTTTGGTGGAAAATTATTAAATGAAAAAATTATACATTTTAATTAAGTGTGTTTCATTATTCTTACTCAACACTGGTTAATGTAAAATAGAAACAAAAAATCATTATCATTATAACTTTATTTATGATGAATCTAAGGACTTTTTCACATCTCTTTGGTTTATGGTTTGGTGGTTGTTAATTTTCTCATGATCATTCACTTTATGGTGATTAAAGATATCATCAAATATGAATGATCATCGAGAAATTATGTGTTTTCTATATTTATATATTTTTACTTCTCACTAATGTTTTCCTATTTTGAATACTACTAAGTGTTTTTTTAGATGACAATTATATATCAATTTTCTCTCTTTTCAAAAAAGATTTTTTATTAACCCTTTCTATGATGTGAGATTTTAACAATTTTATTAGATGTAAATCCAATGATAATAGATATGAACTTCAAATTGTGGAGATTAAATTTATTATTGGTGGTTGAGGGAGAATTTAACACCAAAATGATTTTGAAATCTAGACAATATGTTCGATACCATATACAATATAGACCACTCCTTTTAAATGAACCATGAAAATTACTATTTATGTCATGAACCGTCGCTTAGGGCCCATTCTGTGACTACCCTAAGCATGAATTCCATAGGCCTGGGGCTGGATACTAGAACTAAGTTGACATATCCAAAAAACGGGAAGGAATTTCCATCAAACATGTTCCCGCACACAAAGCTCAAAGTACGGGAAAGAAATACAATGTAAACCACAACTATCACTAAGAAAACTATTGAGAGTACAATACAAATAGAAAATGCAATGGTTCCAAAATACAAGACACAAACTATAAAGGAAATTTAAACTACCATGGTCTATCCGCACGTGACCCCACCTGAAGGGTTGGTGAAGGGTGGCTTCCTGTAGCTATAGAAGTATGTATGTCAGTCATGTCTCACTGAGGACCACCTGGTCCTGCACCACCGAAGTCTCCGTTGAAGCATCAATCACTTCCATGAGACACGACACAAGCAGGTGAAGCCCTTGATTGGATGAGTAACACAATACTCAGTAGACACCCCAAATCACAAAGGAAATCCCACAAAAAAATACAAAAAATAAAGAACCCAAAGGAAGGCCGCAAAGAAAAGACAACTCACACCTAGTTTATCTCAATGTATAGAAAGTGATATTATCTTTTGTAAACTTGAATCTTCTTGTAATACTGAGGGAATCATCCCCGATGATTCACTGAGGTTCGCTTGGATACTGGACCGCTAAGGTCTGCTCAGCTACTACATCACTAAGGTCTGATCAGCTACTGAATCACTATGGTCGTCTTAGATAATGGACCACTGAGGCTCACTCGGCTACTGGACCACTGAGGTCTACTTATCTTCTAGACTACTAAGGTCTACTGAGTTACTAGACAACTATGGTTTTCTAGGCTACTAGACCACTAAGGTATGGTCGTCTAAAGGACCAGTGAGTTTCGCTCTACTACTGGTCCACCAAGGTTCCGCTCCTCATATGCTTCCGATCATAACCAGTCGTAGGATTCCCACTCTAAATTGTGCAAGATTATGATATATTCGACACCTCATGCCATTTATATTATCTCAACTACCATGAAAAATTACAAATACTGTACCAAAAATTATAGTCTCACCAAAGGGTCTCAACGACACAAACGGTGCATCAATCATATGCATGGTATAAATGATATTTGAGGTTTTAGTAAATAGGAGCTGGTTGCATATGAGCCTGGTCTGACTTGGTTGGACTATCATGAACCAACTCATCCTAGGTGTCTCACATGAACCAACCTAGTTTGATCGACCCAACCCGATATGGTTGGGTCTAGGCCCCCCGGTCTGTCTTAGCCTAGTGTCCAGGCCCATTGAGCCATGCTGGACCCATCCCAGTTCATCCATTGGTCCAGCATGTTGGGTCCCCCAGTGACGCGCTCCACATTCTCTGGCCCGGTTTGACTTAGTTAAACTGGTTTTATTCTACCTGAACCGCATAGCTGCCCAATTTCTTATCCGTCTCGGCCCGTATGGTGGGTCGGTTCTCCCCTAGCTCGAGCTGACCAGTGGCCCGGTTTACTCAATCGGCCCAGCCTGCATCGGCGTTCTAGTATGGGTTGATCTCGGATGCCACACTGGTGTTCAGTTCATGCAGCCATGTGGCTGACAAAGGCTGGATGCCTCCCCTCCGCACACGATCTAGCATGGACTGCATTTCAACGCATGTTGTGGCCCACCCAAAAGCCGCTTGAACCAATGGTGCATCGAATGATGCCGCCCACCTGAATGATATAATCCCCTACAAACCATGGACTCATCTACATCGATTTGTTGTGGGGTGAGATGCCAGCCTCCCACGTCCACTACCATAGGCCACCTCCAGCACTGGTGCACCGACCGTCTCCTCTGTGGGCCACTAAACTTTCTCTGGTGGTCTATTTCGTGATTCATCTGGGCTTCTGGGCTTGATGGGGCATCACTGTCACTTCTGTATATCCCATGTCTTATCCCCATGGATCTGGGGGTCCAACCACATTTAGAAGCTCATATAAATATATTTATGTGACCATAGTGGTCCATCGGTGAAGATCGCATGGGGGATAGGATATCACAAGAAACACACAAGGAAACAAACATTGGCCTAGTTCTCTTGGCCTTCATTTGTCACATTAGAAAAAAGGGAGTTGTATATTGATCAAAAGTTATATCCCCCTTTCATTAATCCCCACATGCCAAAATCTCATCTCGTATATGTGATCGATCTGTCGCACAACATGTTCACGAATAAGCCCACTTTCATCATGCAAAATAATGAATTTGGAATGGAAAGGATTCACTCAGAATTAAACAAACCATACCTGAGAAACAGATAATGGTCGAGGATGGTTGTCTATCATCATCCGTCGATCTCCAGTCTCAAATCCACTCTCCAAGGGTGTTGTTTCCGCTTTCTGATTCACTATCATTCATTATTGGAGTGGTTTCCTTCATCAATTTTCAGAGGAATTCCAGGGTTGTTTTTCAACCTTGAATCCAAGATTAATTATAGAAAGAAGACTTGTTGAGTGTTGCAGCGTCTCCACGTTGAATCATTAATGAGTTTCATTAATGGATTCATTTTCGCCTCATCGCTATACCACAATGCTAACGATTTGCAGCATAACGGTGAAGTGAAAATAATAATATATCTTCTTTAAGTAATTTTATTTTTCTTCTCAATGTCCTGAAGACTATAATTTTCGGTCAACCTGCACTGATCAATGTTAGGCCCCATATAAGGAAAGGGCACCCTCATAAGTCCATCAGTAATCTCAAAGAGATACCATTTTTGATTTTTCATGAATAAAATAATTTTTATTTAATTATTTTATTTAAGGGAATGTCCAAAAACTACTTTACACAGTTGGCTAGTGTCAGTGAATGTTAGGATCTGGCTAAGAAAATCACACCCTTAAGAGCCTATCAATGGTGTAGGATTATCCATCCAAGACACCATTTTCGATTTATAAGGTTTTGAAAAATAAATTGATTTTATTTAATTATTTTATTTATGATTATGCCAATTTTAGGTTTTCTCACTAAGGACCATCACCGACTAATCAGAAGTCACGCCTTGGGTAAAACCAATTCTATGAATGAAACGGTTCCCTCATATTTTTTGTTTGGTAACCAATCTAATAGTTATTCCACTTTTTCAATAAAAAATCTCATGTGTGCTATTTAACACTTAACATTTTCAACAAATCATTTTAGGCACTCCAGGCCTCAGAATATCAAATTGTCTCAGCGCCTAGTCTTGAAATAATCTCATATAGTTTAAAAAAATACATAGAATTACAGAAAATTAAATTACCCACATATTTAGGTATTTATGTCCTCATATGCCAAAATAAGACCTAAATAATCATATGGGGGTACTGATATCCGATCTGAGCCTCTCGCTCCCATGTTCTCTCCTGAAGATTCTCGGGATGTCACCAAATGCGCACTAGAGGAAATGACTTTCCTAGAAGGATTCACTCATTTCAATCCTCAATTTCTCACAATAACACCATAAAAGTCTCACTATCATCAATGTCCAGCTCTCCGTATCCAAAACCACGACATATAGGAAAATCTTGATCCCTATACTAAACTCTTCTCTGGGGTAGTTAAGAAGTGGGTTTACTTAGTGAGTCAATAAATGATCACCCATTTGGTATCGTGTCTCCTGAACATATAAGGTAAAATCGTCATAAATTCCATCTATATCCCATTCTACTTCCTTTATGGAACACCCAGAAAGAGAAAGAACAACCCATTAAACTGATTTATACAAGCGTTCAACCTTTTATATCAATAAGTAATCCCATTTTATACTCATTCTATCATCCCTGGTGTATGTATTCACCCCCACCCACATACCCCAATTTATCTCATCACTCTTGGAGTCACCACTAAAACTACACATCTTCTGAAAAGAATAACGTGCTCCCCACCTTTTGAATGACCATTAGTGGTATTCCCTGTGGAAAACTGATAATGTAAAGTCTCACAGTCAGTTTCAATGAGTTGTACCTATGTAAATAAATTAAGAGTGGATGAGTATAAACCAACAAATGGAGGTAAGATTCTTTATCCCCATCCATGAATGATAACTGTAATGAGGCCAACTATTCTATTTTTTTGTTTAGTAATTGATAATTGTATCTCCTACCGATAGAATACACTATCTTATTCCCATTAATAGGATTATTAACTACTTTGAATTAATAGTCCAAAAGGAACTCCATCCATCATCTTTCTCTCTTGTCCAAATCCTTCTAAGATAAGATATAATTTGGACTCTTGTTGTTAGTGTAGACAGTAAACCATTATCCCATAGAGGTTGTGTCACCACATCATCATTGCACATTGTACCACTGAAAATTCAAGTTCATGAGTCAAGTAGTCCTTATCATGTGGTCCAAATTTTTTTGATCCTTAAGAAATTACCGCTTTCCCCTGAGTAGGACACAATCAGGAATTGTTCATAATGAATTATGGAACACCATGTAGTTGGTGCCCTCCTCTAGAAGCCTCCAGATAGGAGCACTCATCATGATCAGACTCAAATTTTGAATGCTCTACTGGAATCTTTCTTTCAAATCAAAGGCTTTTCCCTTCTTTTTGAACATCTTCACGGGTGGTGAAACTCTCTATAAGTTAGGTACAAACCTCTGATAGTACCTAGCCAACCCAAGGGACTATGAACCTCGATAACGCTCTTGGGTGGCTCCAAAGCAAGAACCTCCTCGATATTCATTGGATCCACCACAACCGTAGCCTCTAAGATGACATTTACTAGGATGTGGACATTTCATAACAATAAATCATACCACAAGAGTGTTCTATAAAGCAGGTTCTCTTGGAGTGTGTCTATAACTATCCTCATGTGTATCCTATGCTCCTCCTCAGATATTGAATACACTATGATTTAATAAATGAAGTCCACTACAAAACGTTCTATGTATGGCATGAATATACTATTCATGAGTCCTGTGAACACTTCTAGGTAATGTTTTATGCCAAATGACATCACTAAGTACTCGTAGTGACTATAGAAATATTTTAAAGGCATCTTTATGATGTCATCATCTCATACTATAAGCTGGAGACAGTCTGATATGAGGTCAGTCTTCAAGAATCATATTTCTCTTGTAATATGATCGAAGAGGTCATCAATTATTGATAGGGGTAATTTCCCATCAAAGTCACCTGGTTCAAGAACCTGAAGTCCTTGCATAACATCGTATATTGAGTATTACTAATCCCTTCTTCTACAAGTCCCCCATCAACACTCTCGGCTTGCAATGCTCTAAGAAATCCATCTAATATACTGATGATTATATTATTGTCATATCATGGTGTACAATGATGCAAGATTCCATCTCTCTATGAGGTGGTAATCTTGGAAACATCTTATGGAAAGACGTCTTTGTTCTCCACTACTACTAATAGAAGCAGAAATCATAAAATATCTGCCGCCATGTGGTTATGGTTGGCCGACTCATGTGTGATAGGATACATTCTCCTATGCATGAGATTATCAAGTGATTTATGTGTTTATGTTTTGGATAGTAATGGGAAAACCCAGTTCCAATTCTGTAAACAAACCACATACTTTTCCCTTAAATAGTCAATCTGAGCATGAATAGTGTATTACCAGTCCATACCAAAACTAATGTCGTAAGGCCTTGACACTTCAAGAAAGAGGTTCCAACCGAAACTATCTGCTCAAGGGTTAGATCACACTATCAGCTTAAATATGGTTATCGAGTATCCTCCACTATGTATCTCCATACGGAAGGGTCAAGTCAGTGGTTCAACTGAAAACTCTAGGTCATGAACACAATTATTGATAAGAAGGAATGATTCACACCTATGTCTATTAATATTACAGATAAGGGTAGACACAATTCATACCTTGAATCATTCCTGGAGCCCTTAGGTCATAATAATTGGCCACATGCAACTACCCCATTCTTTTATCCTCCATCTCCTTGTGAGTTGTGAGAATGACATTGGGTTTGTGTTAGTAACGAGTTGAAATGTACAACACCTCTTTATGCACTCCCAGTTCAACTTCCATGTCTTCCACCCCTCATATTAATCTGTTCTTATCATGGTCTCTACCCCGATGGCTCATCCACCATTTCACTATCATCATGACAGGTTGGAAAATCTCTAGAGAGTTTTCCCTTGCTATATTATGAGAATAATTTCCTCTTTATAGGCTAACTAGACTCACCCTATGAGCCTTGAGTTGTAGATCCCCTATCATGGGACCTCTTCCATGAACAACTCACATGTCCATGTTTCTATGACTGACATAAGATTCTGAGATTCCCCCTGCAAACATCCATTATCTATATAAACTCATCCAAATGCCTTTTAACAACAAAATTTCTCTCTAGAACCCTAGAATATATAGTAATTAATAGAGGAATAGTGTTGGCTTGGATGTCCCTAAACACATCTCGCATGGAGGTCCAAGCCATGAAGCACTGGTTGTATCATATTTATTGAGTAGCTAGATAGGTCGACTTGCCTCTATGAATACTCATCTACAGACATGTCATCCTACAAAAGCTATAGAAGATCTTGTGCATGCATATCCCTCATATTTTATGTAAGGATCCCCTCCTCTGAGAAAGGTTATAAAGCTATATCCATGGAAATGTCACGTCATCTTAAGATAAGGAAATATAAACCCCACCATCACCCTATTGTGCGACACAGAAGGCTCACTAATAGGACCACCATCAGATCTAATGGTGCCCTGACTAGAAGGCAATCTCAGTCACCACCTCAAAACATTCCATAGCCGCCTATGAGTTAAGATCACCTCCCAATAGGATGTGTCTGTATTGCTAAAACTCTTGATTTGTTCTTAGCATTCCCATTTAATCTGTTGTTTCTAAGAGTATCTTGTTCCACTATACAGCTAGTGGTATAGCTCGTACACCGCCCTGTTGTACTCTCAATGGTATGAACCCTTGTACCCACCTTGTCACCGCATGGATCATCCTAATGATCACGCGGTAGAATCTTGACCAGATGTCTATGTGGAAGCCCCTTGAAACAAAACAAGATGTACCATGATCAATAGAGTATAAACAGCGAGCTAACATAATAAAGACATGAAAAACTCAACCAATTTCTATATGATGAATGTACTATCATTTTTTCATGCAACTAGTGTTTTCATGTACCGATTAGACAAACATAATTCATGGTCTTGTTGTATGGATACATCGACACTGTACAAAAACTAGATTCCCTAACTACAAGATGAACTCAAAATATATAACAATGCTTCCCCAAACCAATCTCATAGACTATGTGTTCATAAGGTATAACTGATCTCCTCGGATACCACTTGTCCCAACCCGCCTCCTAGGGCATGTGTCGTGACTATCTCAAGCCTTGCTTCCATAGGCCTAGGGCTGTCAACTAGCACCAAGTAAGACTATCCAAAATAAGGGATGGAATTTCTCTTAAACCTGTACCCACGTAAAAAACTCAGACTACATGAAATTAAAAACAAATTAAACCAAAAAAATCACTGAGAATACTACTAAGAGTATATTACAATATGAATTTATGAAGAGTCCAGAATACATTCCCAAAACCACAATGGAATGTACAACTGCCACAATCTGTCCACTCGAGACCCTAACTGAAGGGTAGGTGAAGGGTAACTGCATATAGATTCAGAAGTAAACTCATCTGTCCCATATCACTGAGCACCACATGGTCCCATATCACCAAGGTCTTCGTCGAAGAGTCGATCACCTGTATAAGACATGACAAGTGTGGGTGAATACCGTGCATGGGTGAGAAAAAAATACACAGTAGGGACCCCAAACCACAAAAGAAAGACCCCAAAGCAGGACTAAAAAGCAAGACCATCAAGAAAACCCCCTAATAAATGACTGCCCAACCTTGGTATTAACACAAGGTATAGAAAGTAGGATTATCAGTTGTAAAAGTGAATCCTCTTGTACTGTTGAGGGACTCATCCATGATGTTTCACTAAGGTTCGCATGGATACTAGAATGCTGAGGTCCGCTCTGTTACATGAACACTGAGGTCTGATGAGCTACTATATAATTGAGGTCCACTAGATACTGGACCACTGAGGTCTTCTCAGCTATTGGACCATTAATATCCACTCTGCTACTGGGCCACCAAGGTCTTTCTCATCATATCCTTCATGTCATATCCAGTTGTAGGATTCCCACTCTCTAGTGCGCTTGATTTAGGATGAATCTACTCCTCAATCCATGAGTCATTTCTAGACTATGACAAAACCTCACTTAGAGTATACCCAAAGGATAGTCTCATCACAAGGGTCCCAATTCCCTATATGATATGTCAATCGAATAACTGGTCTCGAAGATATTGATGTTTTTGTAAATATGGTTTGGTTGTCTCTTGGCCCAGTTTGACTTGGTTAGACATTACCAACCCACCTGACATGGGGATCCCACATGACGCGACTCAGTTTGGCATGGCCTAGTGGCCAGTCAAATTGGACCTTGTTGGACCTAGCTCTGTTTGGCCATGGGTCCTACCCTTTGGGTTTCCATGTAACCTGGTCCGCATTCTCCAGCCCATTTTGACTTATTCAGACTGGTTTCTTTCTAGTTGGGCCACACATCAGTCTAGTTTTATATTTGGAACTGCCTACATGGAGGGCCGGTTCTCCTCCAACCCGAGCCTACCGATGGCCAGATTTGCACCGTCAGCCCGACCCACATCAACAGGCTAGTTTAAGTCCATTTCGGATGCCATGATGGTGGCTGGTTCACACAGCTACGTAGCTGGTTAATGTCGATAGCCTCCCCTCCTTATGTGGTCCAGTGTGGACCACATGCTAGTGCACGCGACGACGTGCCCCGCAGTCTGCTTGAACAGATGCAACAACGACTGGCACCACCCCCTGCACCATTGTGGCTTCTACTGAATATAGACTCTACCGCATTGGTACTGGCATGTCGGAAGTCTCCTCCGCAGGCCACCAGAATTTCTTCAGTAATCCGTTTCTCGACCCGCCTACACTTCTGGGATTCTTAGGGCGTCACCATCACTATCGCATATCCTATGTCTTATCATCATCAATATAGGTTTTCATTCACATTATAAACCTCATGGAAATATTTTGATGTGAACATGAGGGTCCCTCAGCATAGAATGCATGAGGGAGAGGATATTACAAGAAACACCCAAAGTGATGAACATTGGCCTTGTTCATTTGGCCTTAATTTTTCACGTCATAAAAATGATAGATATCGAATGATTAGATGTTTTATTACCCTTTATTTCAACCTCATATACCAAAATCTCATCCTGTATTTGGGATAGATCTGTGGGTCAACCTGTTCATCGGTTGTCCCACATTCATTGTGCAAAACAGAGAATGAGAAAAGTATTGGGTTCACTCAAAAATAAACAAACCCATGTATGGGAAAAGGATATTGGTCGAGGATGTTAATATTTCATCATCTGTCGATATTCAGTCTCAAATCCACTCTCTAAGGTTGTTTTTTCCACTTTTTGATTAACTGATGTTCTTCATGGTAGTGGTTTTCTTCATTATTCATCATAGGAGTTCCAGGGTTGTTTTTTAACCATAAATATCTATTTAATTAAAGAAGGAATATGTGTTCCGCATTATAGCATCACCACAATGATTCATTAATGTGATTTATTAATGGATTCAGTGTCGCGAAATCGCTATACCATAACACTGATGATTTGTTTCATAATGATGAAGAGAAAATAATAAAATAACTTTGATAAGTTATTTTATTTTTCTTCTCAATGTCCCGAAAACAATATTTTTTAGTCGACCCATTCTGGTTGATGTTTATCCCCACCTAAGGAAAGAGCACCTTCATGAGCTCAATGGTACCCTTCGATTTGGAATCTGAGTTACCGTTTATGATTTATCAAAAATAAAATAATATTTATTTAATTATATTATTTACAGTCACGTCCAAAACCTAATTTCCTCTGTTGGACTGCACCAGCCAATGTTAGGATCCACCTATGGAAATCACGCCCTTACAAGGTCAACGATGGTATCCAATTTTCAATCTGAGACACCATTTTTGAGTTATAAGGATTTGAAAAATAAAATAATATTATTTTATTATATTATTTATAGTTATTCCAGTTTCATGTATTCTCACTAAGGACATGTGCGGACTAATCTTAGGTCCCGTCTAGGGTAAACCCACTACCTTGAATGCAACGGTTCTTTCAGATTTTTTATCCAGGAAACTAATTAAGAGTTATTTCACATTTTTTTAAAAACAGATCATTTGCACTATTTGAAACTTATCATTTATGTTAGATCATTCTCGCCACTGTGGACCTCCTAATCGCACGATGTCTCGGTGCCTGGTCTCAAAATAATCCCATATAATTTTAAAAAAATTTACATCGAATTCTGGTACATTATAATTTAAATATGACTGTAATAACCTAGATGTTCTAAAGGTATGAGTTGGAAAAAAATTATAAAATATTCATAAAGATCCCTATTAATTTATATTTATTGATAAGTGAATATTTAACATTCAATAAATTTTTTAATAATGTTATTTTTTAAAAACAATTATTCAAAAGTAGATTTAATTTCATTTTAATATGAAATATAATAATTAATTTCATAAAAATTTATAAATATTATTTGATAAATGAGATATCATTTTTGATATTATAATAAAAAAAATCATCTTATTGATTTTTTTGAGATTTTTCTCAGACCAATTATTTTCTATTGAATAGTGAAATATGTTGAAATTTTAAAGAAAACAATAATATTGATTCATTAATTTTAAAACTACCCATTATATTTAATTTTATTAAAATTAAAATAATTTATAATATATTACGATTAATTAAATTATGTTAATTGTATACAATTTTGTGGTATAATTTTTATAAAAACATTTTGTACATAAAATGCATTTTTTCTGAAAAACTGCCCTATGATTCAATTTTCAATTTAATATTATATAATTTATTTCCACTTATAGAAATTTATTTATGATATATGTATTCCATTGTTCAAATTAGTATTTCAAAATTTAGTAAATTTGTAAATTATTTCTTTTTGTACATTAGGGATAATAATTGTTTTAATATTATCACCATAGTAATTGTAAATCATGTATTTGAGGTTAAAAATAATATCATAGGTACATAAAAATGACCATAACACATTATTTTATTCTTTTGGATAAATTTAGTTGAGCCATTTACATTAATTTTTAGAGAATATGGAATCCTGGTGTCATATGTCTTTGATATTTACATTTATACTATGTAAGTAAAAGATAAATTCAAATATGAAATTTTATTTCTTTAAATTTCCATAATATATTATGATAGGGACCAAGAAAACTAATGTTGTATCATAAATAATTATGTGAAAGTAAATTTTTTATCATTATAATTTATTTTTATTTGATAGGGACCATTTTATTAACATAAATGAAAATGAAATACCAACCAAATATTTATTAAATTAATTGAAAATAAATTATTTTTATGTTTTTGAATTTATATAAAATTACTGAATTTTCCCCCAATTTTTTATATAATGAAATAACATATTATATTGTAGATAATGGATTATATTCTAATTATATATTCTTAATGTTTTTTTCAAGTCAATTTAAATTAATTGTTCTAAAAATAAAATTAATGGTATTTTATAATAATATATATATTATTAAATAACTAAAAAATCATAAAAATACTCTATTTTCCATTTGATTTATATATACTTAAAAATATAAATTTTTGTCCCTTTATGGAAAAATATTCATTTTATATTAATGATATTAACGCTAACTTCTAAAAACATCGTTATGATTGTAATTATAAAAAAGGGTTGTTGCGAGTTAAACTAAGACGATTATGGAAAAACATGATCTAAACATTTAAGACATTAATTGGATGATTTTAAATCAACCAATCATGATTATATGTTATAATATAACTAGTTATGATCCATTATTCTATAAAAGTTATTTTTTATTAATTTAATATTTTTTGTAATTCAAGAAGTGTTCCTCTCCTAATTCATTATAGAGTACCTCCTCCCCTATTTTCTTCAAACATCAAAAAAATTATTTTATCTAGTAACAATTCAAATACCTTCCTCACATACCTCCCAATGTTTTATAGGTCTTTTTTTGGAAGGAATACCAACCTTATAGAGTTTAACATGTAAAGAAGAAGAATTTTTCCATAGAAGAGGTTTATTCATTAAGAAAATGTTTTTGTTTTATTTATAATTATACATCAGTAAAATCTTATTCAAATATGGTGTAATAATAACATAATAATATTACATATACTAATATGTTTTTAAGTTATTTTATTTAACAATATTCACATCCTATTCTATCTAATGGGAAGCCAAACTTATCATTCATGTCTATGGAGGACTACCACCTCAGGAACTGATTGTTATTCATTTTTCATCACCACCTCTCATGACTATTTATAGTGATGAATTAATTGATTATATATTATATTCATGAAAAAATTATCAATATGAAAATATAATATATCATCATTTTTCTTACCATTCCATCCATTTAATTGTGATAATGTTATCTATGCATATGTGTGCATTACCACATCCTAAAATTTTTTGTGACTCAGTTGTCATAAAAACATTACATGGGTACTATATAAATAAATAATATTTAATTTAGGATATAATTATTATTATCTATTTTTAAATAATAATTACCAATTTTCCAAAAATGGTAATTGAAAAATTAAAACATTACTCATTTATACGTATGAAATACAATCTTTATGATTATAACACAGTCCATTTTTCACCAATATATTTTATGATCTATTTTTAAAGTATAATATATACATAAAAATGATAATTATTTCAAGATGGTTATTATAAAGGTAACTTAATAATTATTACTATAACCATATTCATCCTATTGATTTAATTTTTGGAATACAAGATGAATATCAACAAAACATCCGATTTGATATTAACTGATAACATAATTTTATATAACATTGTAATAAATGAAATAAAGGTAATAATAATCTGTGAAAAAGATTATCAGTCAACTAAATAATTAAGATGATTTTATTTTTTATTAATATAATAAATGCATTTGATGATTCTATCTCGAATTAAGGTACACATCACATTGAAACATTTTTTGAATTTTTTTAAAATTTAATTTCCAAAATATTTCCCTTCCATGTTCATATTACTGAAAATAATATCTGGATATATTTATTTGGAAATTAAAATAATATTTTATTTCTAAACTTAATTTATTTAAAAGTGTTTTAAATGAATATATATGTATATATATATTGGAATTCTTTTACTCTCTTTTCATAAGATAAAAAAGAATGTTTCATTTTAACATATACAGTGTCAATGGTTTTAAAATAACCTTAAAAAATTTTATTTTCTAATTGAATTGATTTATTAATTATATATTTTATTAAATATTTATAGCTCCTTTTATATGTTTTGGATATTTCAATAAAAATTAAATGGAATTAAAATTTTAATATAGTGAAATAGTTTGTTTGTGGGTGTAATAAATATTTTTATAAGTACGAATGTTTTCATTTGTTATGATTCTGTTATATTTCATGGGACTTTTTTATGATTGTTTATACCATTATAAACCATGGATGTGTGGTTCCATTATAATACCATGATCTGTGGTTCCATTATAATCCTTTGATGGTTGGTTCCATAATAATCCATTGATGGGTGGTTCCATTAGAAACCATGGATGGGAGGTACCATTATAATCCATGGATTGGTGGTAATGATATAAAAAAAGGATTAGATGAACTTTTATATCCCATAAATTCATTGGGTATTTATTATGTTCTATGTATAGTTATGATTTATGATATAAAAATTCTTTTTTAAGATACCTAATTGATTTATTTATTCCTCATATGGTTTTTATTACAATTTTATGAATTAATAAGGTAATATATAGAGATTATATTTAATGAAATGTTATGCTACCTCTTATGGAATAAATAAATATATTTATAAATAATGTTTTATGAGTTTTCTATAAATGAAAATAATTCATAATAAGATTTATTTTACCATTATGATTTATTATTAAATTTTTTACAAATATATTTTGGTAGGGAAGTTGATTAATTGGGTATGAAATTTTTTTAGAGTCAATTGTTTATTTTTTGAAAAAGTATAATTTTTTAATGTATTCATGGTTTAATGAGATAATTTCTTCATTTTTATTTCCTTTATAGATATTTTTTAACTCATCCCGTTTTATTTACAAAAAAATCAAGGACTTAAGGATGATTTTGGAATGATAATTAAGATACAATATGTGAAAATATATTCTAGTTATATCTAGAATAATTCCCACATAAATTCATAATGGTTGTTATGTAAGTTTTTTTTATTTTATAAAACTCTAAAAATAATATATCCTAGTGTATGCATGTGATACCATATTTACTCTTTTTATGTTTTTGGATAGTTGAAATTGGGTAACATTGATTTTTATCATATACATAAATGTAAATTATATATTTTTAGAAAGGGATTCAAGAGTGTTGGTCAGGGGTAGTTATACTCTCCATGCTCTAAATTTTTATTCAATTTCTAGATTCAATCATGAATATATGAATATATAATATATGTATAGGAATATTCAAATAAAAATAAAAATGACTTTGAATAATGGAAAAAATAAAAAATATTTTTTAAATAAAGAAACTCAAAAAATAAAAACCGAGGTGTGTTTTTTAATTAAATCCAAAAATATAAAAAATAATTAGAAATTATATTTAAATAAAATTATCAGTTGAAAATAAGTTTTAAAAAAAGTATCTAAAAAATGAATTACCCAATTTTTATCTTCATTAATGGATTAATTATTATGGAAAATTATTAATCTATTTTGAAATTATTTTCCCTCAATAGACACCCACACATACAATATTTCAGTCCTTAATAATAAATTTAATTCCACTAATTTAAAAAAACATTTTCAGTCCTATACATAAATTGAAAAGACAATGAAGAAATATGGTCATAGATTCTCCCATTATCTGAAATATGATCCATTATCTATGAGTATATCTTACTTTCACCAAATCAATATATGAATTAATTTTTATCCTTATTTTTTAAACAAGAAAATATTCGTTGAATTATCAATTTATTCAACTATAGATTTTTTAAACCCCCCTCCTTATGGAATAATTGTTCAATGATAATTTTTATAATTCCTCGATACATCCTAAATGAAATTTATATGTATCCTTTTAAATTTATCTATCATTGGTTCTAACTCCCTCGATATTTTAACCCATTTTCAATTATTTCATTTTGAATTTTTCCCAACTATGTATGTGAAAAATAAATTATTGCCTGATTATATAGAATATAATAAAAAACCCTTTCCAATATAGTAGGTATCCCATATGACTAATTATAAAAAAAATGATTATATGGTCTTCTTGTTAAGATGTCTCTCATGGATCTCTAACTTCTATTTTAGGGATAACATAGAAACATGTGTTAATGTTGATAAAAGAAGACTCATAGATATATTGTATTACACTTATTTTAATTGAGTTTATATATTATTTCAAAATTATATTTAAAGAGTCTCCCTTAGGTGAAAATAAATTACAATGGGCAGGCTATCTGATATTGAGTCCATTAGTTTAGTTTCCCTAGGTATTATTTGGATTCAACAATGATTATTTCTATTAAAAAATCTTTTCCAAAATATAAATAAAAAAAATTAAAATAGTGGTAAATGTTACTAGGAATTCATATAAAATATAAAATTTATAAAAAAATTATATCCAATACAATAGCATTGTACTCATTTATAGAAAATCTTACAAAAAGATAATGTTTTCTATATATAAATAATTCCAAATATCTAAAAAAGATGAAAATAACATTAAATATTTCAAAAATAGATAATGAAATCTTATTTACGATTAATTTTCTTAATTTGAACTCCTGAATTATTATTTCTTAATGAGATGAAAATTAAATTTTGATATATTTTCAAATGCAATTTTTCATAAATATCTTTGTATGAAGTCATCATGGTTTTGGAGACAAGAAATAGTTCCAGTAAACTCAAGATCTCCTCAAAATAAAATAAATTATATATTGAAATATATAAGGGATTAACAATATTTTCCTCAATTACTTGTTATATGATCTCCTCCATAATATAATTATTTATAAATATAATTTATCAAATTATAAACCATAATAATATAAAAATATCATTAAAATATTCATGGTTTATTATAATTTGTGTATGTGAGTGATGATGTGGAAAACATAAACATTATATTGTAGAATATAAGATCCCTATAACCGACCCATGGGTTACCACCTGACCGTTATCCTTCTATTTTCTATTAACTGTATTATGTTCAAGATAAAATATAAAAAATTATTAAATAAACTTTATGGGGATCCCAGATGAACCTCATGATGTAAAAATTTTATCATATGATGTCTGGTTTTATCATTATAAAATTCAAACTAATCCTTGAAAATTCATAAATATCCATAAAAACATTATAATTCAATCTAAAAAATCACTTATTTATAATTATGAAGAATCAAGGGATCTTTATTATGCCTTCAATTATAGGAAAAAATTACGATATCTAAATGTTCTCTATAAAAATTTCCACTTCAGTATATTAAAACTTATTAAGTGAGTATATCCCTTATATACCTTAACCTACCCAAATTAATCAAATTCTACCAAAAAATGATTTAATTAAAAACTCTTGAAAATACTAAATACATATCCATATATAAAAATAAACCATAACAACATCTATGGTTCAAAATTTACAACACATTCCAATTGAAAGAGAATCCTATAATATATGATCCGTGGTTAGAATATCTTATTTGTTGTGGAATCTATAGACAAAAAACATTATATATACATCTTAATAAAGGTTGTTACTAATTTTTTGTCAATATATATTTATTAAGAGGTTCCCCCAAGTGAAAACGATTGGTTTTGGGTTTTATTTTACATCATCTCCAAGTGTTTCTATGAATTTTAGAAATGAATTACCCAGTGTTATATTTATTTAACATGCAGGAAAATGCCTCCCACATTTGAGTAATTAATAAATCATCATTTATGGAACCCCTAGTAGTTGAGATGTGTTCTTGTTATATTTTGGTAACCGAGATTGGTTTTTTCCTAGATATTGGGTCACAGTCATTATAAAATGGTATCATATCCCAACTTAAGGTCTCTTGGATATAAGACATGACAACATCTAGAAATATGATTGTAAGTACTTAAGAAGTAACCGTTTAATATTCTTGGATAGAATAATTATGATTGAATCGTGAGTTTGAAAGGGTTTGCCTAGAATTATATTTTCCATTTCTTTGTATTTAATAATCCCTATTTATATAATTATCATACCTCATATTATATGTTAATAATTTGGAATTGGTTAGACCATTTGTCATATTTTATACCTTCCTCTAGTAGTTTATAAAATAGTTGTGATAAACCAATGGTTTGTATTTAAATAAATGTCAATAACAAATTATTCAATTTTTTCTACAAATATTTTATTATTGTGTATATTAAAATGAACATATAGTTTACCTAGGATTGAAACATTTATCTATTATAAAGTTACATATCTAAAATTAATGTACAAATATGATCTCTAGTTGATTTATATACTTTGAATTTTTTATAAATTTTTTTTTATAATTAAAAAATGTATGTTCAAAATATGTTTTATATTAATTTATTATATGAAGAAATAATGGTATATTAATTATCTGTTTAGTGAAAAGAAATTAAAAAGAAATAAACACACTTTTATAATTATATAATGGAATAACATGAGAGAATAGTTTTGAATATTGGTATTCCTATTGCAGTTTTAAACATTCGGTTACTATCAAAAGTGTAGAAAAATTCAATTATTACCTATATTATTATATATTATTATGCTAATGTGACCAATGCCTACCAGGATGGAAGGGTTATTTAAACATGATCCATCTGTTTGACCTATAGTGGTCCTTCTTGTCCTGGTGATGCTTGATATGCTACTAAAGGTTTCTATTATAGTGGTTCCTCCAAAGAAACCAATATATTTTTATTTTAGGAAGGACATATAGTTCATTTATCCCGAGTTATTTCATGTTTTTCTTATTTATTAGAATTATCGAGTGATTCATTCATAGCCACCTATATTCAATTACATAAAGGCCTTGTATACGAACAATTTGAAGATACACACTTTTTTGGTAGAATATATCACTCATTAGAGGTTGGATTTTATTTATATGGGAAAAATATCAATTCCATAAAAAGAAACAATTATTGGAGATATTATTTGTGAAATTCTATAAGATACCCATTTTCGGGTGAATGGATATATGTTTATGAATCTACAATAGGGATCTATTATTTTTATAGATTATATTGCATTGTTCATCAATATATTACACTTTTCATGATATCTAAGTAGAGAAGAGGAGTCCATGGAAATGTGGTTTGTTATAGTATTAATATATCCATTATAGAATCAGGTGATTACCTTCAATTTTCATAATTTTTCTAAAGTGATCAAGTAGTAAATTATTGTTGAGATGGAAACAATGGGAAGTATAAGAGTTGGTGGATCTCTACCAAGTCGGGATTTAAGATATTGCACATGATGTATATGGAATATACATTTGAAATAGGTGATATGGGTGGACATTATCATGGGAGGTAGGGAATTAGAGTACCCTCTTCCCCTAGTTCAAGGAGACATATCATGTATTGTTTTAATTACAAGTGTACAATGAATACAAAGATGAAGAAACATTCTGTGGATAATAACTTCTAATAATATAAAAAATTTAATCACCTCCATATGTTTTTTCATTGTTCTGTGTTAGTTAAAATTTTATATTGAACCCAATAATCATAAAAATTATAGGTTTAGTTAGATTATTAGTCTTACATATAATATATTAGGTCATTGAGGCTTTCAAAGTAATTGGGCCTAGTAAACTATTGTATAGTCCCTTATACATGGATATGTACTTGTGGGTCAATTTAGTGTTCTAGAGAAATATATATCACATAATATTCATTACAGTAAAATGAATTATGATATTATACACATAGATATAAGAGTCTAGTACCATCTTTATTTTCTTATGATCTATTTGATATAGGCACTACCCACTCAATTATTCATAAGAAATCAGTATAACTTCTTCATATGAATATGGATGTTCCACTAGCCTAAATGTGTTTTGATACACATATATGGAAGATAGTAGAGTAAGTCATTAAGTGTGAGTCTTGTAATTTGGTGGTAGCTTGATTTGGCCATCTGAAAGATCATATGGTTCCCTAAATGAACAACATTGATTCCAATATTGAAAAAACTATTTTCCCCAGTTATATCAATAAATATTATCTTATAAAATAAAATAATAATTCTCATCTCTATTAGGGGACAATATATGATCCTATAATAGTGTGGAATTGAACCTCAATAAGAAGAACTGAATCAAGGATATGGTGTGTAAAAAACATGCACAATGAACCACCTGATGATGTTTCAAAACGAGGTTCTACATTTCTTAGTGTGTGCAATGTATTTTGACATGAAAAATGTCCTCATCCAACCAATGGTGAGAATATTCCTTAAAATAACCACGAAACAAATAGATAAAAAAGAAAAATTCATCCTAAATATCCCCAAACATCGAATTACATATAATGAATAATATAAAATTACTATATCATAACTATGCTGATATACAAAAAAAGACAAATCATCTTATAAACTGATCTCAACATAAACAAATGAAGAACATTAAAACTATCCCTATAGCCATCCTTATGAATCACACACACACTCTCTCTCTATGTACCCATTGAGGAGTTCCATCCGGATATTTTATATGTCATTTGACGAACCTGAAATAATGCACAATATATACATGCACATTGTGATTCCCATTGAATGTGTGAGTACAAAATTCAGTAGGGTATCACCCGGAACACTGAATATACTCATGTATATGCATGTGTACTCTAAATGAAAAAAAAATTATGTAAATTTACATTCTCATTGAGTCCTCATGTGCTAACCAGGTTTCCATGACACCTGAAGAGTTACACATCCCATTATGGACATCAGCTTCTAACCTGACCACCCCTAAACCAGACTATTTAGGCATTAGTTCCTTTCCAAAATGAAATAATTAACACATTGATCCATAAATAATTCATATATTGTACATGAAAACATAGATATGGTGAATATCCAATCCTCCACCTAATACCAAATGAGACAATTAACATTCATATATCCACATCTAAACCCACTATATGGTCACTCTGGGAAAGAACCATTGGTCTTACCTCACATCATACCCTGAAACTCCCTCCAATGGGTGGTCCTCATTCAAATCCTAATAAAGAAATGTACACTAAGAACATGATCACAACATATCACTGGTTGTCCATGACCCAATCCTACTTAGGCAAGGTCCACCTAGTGTATGTCCCATCCCCCTAGGTTGTCGTTAACCCAAAAACCTTCAACTATATTTCCATAATCTATATCCTACTTCGAGAGATATCACATCAATATTATAGATATTCATCAACCCAAAACATGTAAAGGAATTCCCCCTAGAAAATGTAACACATACATGGATTGTGGCCTATCAAACAACACATTAATTGATCATAGGGCACTAGTTTATCATATCAATTCCCACCATCATGAACACATCCCATCAAATTTTATTGGTAATCCATTTTTTACAATAAAATTTCCATGGATCATTTTTAGTGATACCAACCCATTTCCATAAACCTATATTTATTCCATATCCCATAGGATCCCCCATCACAGTCCCCATGGTCAAATCCAATATCATCGAAATACCAATACAGTCGTGGTATTTATACTGAAGGACCATCCCAAAATATCATTTCTATTAAACACTATCCTCAATAAGGAAGATAAAATCACAAAACAAATCCCCTTTGGAATCATAGATCCAAGTCCCAAAAAACTCACATAACCCTTACCGAGGAATCATTTCACATCTCCCATGGGAGATACCTCATCTAATCATCTTGAGTAACCCCCCCCCATCCCAAACACAATGTCCTAAATGTCTTATTCCCATTCCTAACACACAAATATTCTCCTCAGCCCACAAGAGGGAGTTTGAAGTCTCCCACAAGATATACTAACATCTCTCCAATACTCAATAATTCAAATGACACTCAAGCCCACCCTATTAACCTTAGAACACAACCTATGATATTGGGCATCGATACTCTCACCATGAGATATACTCGAACCCTTGAGTCAACTTAACCATTCCATTTTATCCTTTTAGAAACAATCACCTTGTGATTTAAAATATCCGATATTTCAAAAACCACTAAATATAATTTTAGGTAGCTCAAATCCCATCATCATCAAGCCTAAATACTCTATAGATCCTTATACCATGTCCAAAAAACCATTCATTTTTAAGGAATTTACGTTCATAGAAATATTTTCATATTAGATTAAATCTTATTTTTCACCTATCAAGAAAATTGTGTTACATCCTCATCAATATACACTGATCATCATCCAAACCCAAAGAGCATCATTTATCTTACGTGGTTACTACCTTACAACAATCGTCACCCATATTTAATATTGAAAAAATACAATGAGTTATTAAAATTACCAAAATTATTAATAAATGTATAAAAACTCATTAGGATTCATCCACTTGATAAAAAACATGATTAATGGTGTGTGGCCAACTTATGAAAATCACTATGACCTAATCCATTAGAAATCCCCACCAAATGTAGATGATTGAATGGAAAATATAATAGAATTTGTGAAAAAACATAAGTTAAATAAAACATTTTTGAAAATTAATTAAAACAAATTCAAATGGTTTGAATACAACATCCTCGGTACTCACCTATATATGTTGAGAAAAATAACATTGGATTGGGATATTTCAACGATGCTTTTTGGGAAATCATCAAGCACCCTAAATAATTGGATCAATGTGATGTATTTCAAATAAATACTAGAAAATCGTGGAAAAGGGTGAACTGACCAAATCACCAGAAAGAACCATACCCAAGAATAGATGATCAAAAGGCAAGAGATCTATTTGATTCATGACTCCTATGTATGTGTTTCTATAAAATCTACTGGGGAAGGTGCTGAAAACTAAATCGGTCAAACCATGTTTCAAAAAGACCTTTTTTACCATTTAGATCTTGAATGGAAGTTCACACCATAGTCCAACATATAAGAGGGGCCTCTCCCATATGATGATACATTGACATGGTTCCCACTATGGTGACACCATGAAGGGTTTTCTACTAATATTTTAAAGCTACTCGACTACCCACCCCTTCATGGATGTCGTCACAATCACCTTATATTACAACCCAGAACAAAAACTCATATTAATGCACTTTTTAAGAGAATCCAAACAATTCAAGTTTAATTATGAGTTCCTTTTATCTAAACTACCACCCACTAGTTCACAATACCAATATCCCACAAATCATATTGACATGGCAATCCATGACACGATAAAAACTCCCCACCATAGTACTTATCATATATTAAAACATATTGTAGGCATATCATGAATTCCCTTAACCTATCATAGTTTCCTATTAATAGCGAACTCATCATGATTCACTTAGTAACTCAAAAACTCTTGATATTGTAGGACTCAAAATACCATTAACACTATTGATCGTAATTATATCCACTCGCTCACTATTGTAGACAACAGTTAGTTGGATTTCACTACACCCATCTCTATCGATACAATATTGTTTATTTATCATATTGATCTTGAAGTTTATAGTTCTCCAAACAATAAATATACCCCTATATTGTCTAATTCCATTCTATAGTGTTCCCCACTATTGGAATGAAATTCATAACATACACTTCTAGTTGTCGCCCAATATATAAAATCTATTTCAAATAACACTCTAGATGATGTTTACACCTCAATGATTGAAAAATCATGTCAAAAATCAATTCAAACAACCTTTTAGTGATCTTCCCAAAAATTATTCAATGCACCCATCGATGTGTTACCAACTACTTGATTAAAATATCATTTCTCATTTCGGAATCATGAGATCATCCAACACGCAGACACACACACTGATATCTAAACCCCAAATCCCAATGTAATAACTATGCCAAAATTTGTATTTAGCGGTGCGTTTTTTCCCATTTAGCAGTGGTTTAAACTACCGCAAAATCATTTTATGGTGGTTTTGAAAAACCATCGCTAAAACGTGTATCAGGAAATAATTAGCGGCAGTTTTTTAAAACTGTTGTAGAGTAATTTTGCAGCGGTTTAAACTGTCGCTAAATCGTTTTTATTTTTTTTTATTTTTTCGTAATTTATTTAATTTATATATTTTTCATATTTTATTTAATTATTTTATAGATTATATATATAGATTATATATTTTATTTATTTATTTTATATATTTCTTTTATATAATTTTATTTATTTATTTATCTATTTTATTTTATTTATATATATATATATATTATTACAGTGCTCATACTCATCTCCATACACAAGTCCATGTCCATGCACTTGTCCTTTCCATATATAGAAATTCTGTGTTGGGTTAGATTTGAACCCCTTACCTCTTGCTTATTCTCCAAGGACTTTACCACTCAAGAAAACTCTTTATGTGGTCAATAAACCGAATTAATATACTTATCTGTATATATATATATATATTAATTGGGAAAAAAATAATACATCACAACTAAATACACACATAATATTTATTAATCAATATTTATTAATCAATAATGAATAATAAATAATGAATAATAAATAATTAATAATAAATTATTAATTATTAATTATTAATTATTAATATTTAATAATTACTAATTACAAAATATTAATTAATAAATAGAATATAAATGAATAATAAATAAAAAAAATTATAATATGGAAATAGAGGTTAATAAAAAATAAAAAATATTAAATATTAAATAGAAAATAATAAATAATAAATAGTAAATTGTAAATTGTAAATTGTAAATTGTAAATAATTTATACTAAATACTAAATACTAAATTATATATAATATATAATAAATTAAATATTAAATATTATATATAATATGTAATATATAATACGTAATATACAATATGTAATATACAATATATAATATGTAATATACAATATGTAATATATAATATGTAATATATAATTTATAATTTATAATTTATAATATCTAATACATAATATCTAATGTATAATATCTAACAGATAATAAATAATATATA
Organism: Viscum album; assembly: GCA_963277665.1. NCBI lineage: Eukaryota > Viridiplantae > Streptophyta > Magnoliopsida > Santalales > Viscaceae > Viscum > Viscum album. Next base: position 1,381,843,902 of record OY728152.1, read on the forward strand.
ATATATAATATATAATATATAACACATGATATATAATACATAATACATAATACATAATACATAATACATAATATATTATATATAATATATAATATATAATATATAATATATAATTGATAAAATATGACACATAATATTTAATATTTAATATTTAATATTTAATATATATTATATATTTTATAATATATAATATATAATATATAATTTATAAATTATAAATTATAATTTATAGTATATAATTCATAATTTATAATATATAATATGTAATACATAAAATATAATACGTAATATATATTACATAATATATAATATATAAAATATATTATGTATTAGATAATAGATAATTTATAATTTATAATTTATAATATATAACATATAATATATAAGTAATGTATAAATAATACTTTAATTAAAAATTTATTTAATATAAGGTAAGAAAATTAAAATTTAATAATAAATTAATAATTAATAGAGAAATAAAGAATAAAGATTAATGAATAAATAATGATTAATGAATAATAAATAATAAATAATGATTAATGATTAATGATTAATGATTAATAAATAATAAATAATTTTAAATTGTAAATTGGTAATTAATAATTAATAACTAATAATTAATAATAACAAATCATTTGCCATTTATCATTTTGAATTAAGAATTAAGAATTAGTAATTAGTAATTAAAATTTTATTATTAATTAATAAATTATGAAAAAAAAATTAAAAATTAAAAATTAATATTTAGTAATTAATGAATATTCAATAAATAAATAATAAATTCAAAAATAAATAATAAATTAATTATTAAATGATTATAAATTAATATTTAGTAAATTAAATATAAATTTATAAATTACAAATAATAAATAATAAATAATATATAATATATAATAAATAATAAAGAATAACGAATCATGAATAAATAATAAATAAATACATACATAAATAAATAATCAGATAGTAAATTAATTAATTAATTAATAATTAATAATTAAGAATAACTATTAATTAATAATTTATAATTAATAATTAATAATTCATAATTAATAATTAGTAATTAGTAATTAATATTTAATAAATAGTTAACTATTAAATAAATAATAATTAAATAATAATTAATTAATAATAATAAATTAATAATAAATTAATAATAAACTAATAATAAATAAATAATTAATAATTAATTAATAAATTAAAAATAAATAAAAAGTTAATGTATATAAAATAATAATAATTATTAATTAAATAAATTTATCAATAAATTAATTTAAAAATAAAAAATATTAAATAATAGTTAAATAAATAACAATAATAACAATCTAATTAATTACTAATTAATAAATAAATAAATATTAAATAAATAAATATTAAATAAATAACTAAATAAATAAAAAATAATTAATTAATTAATTAATTAATTGAATAATTCATAAAATAGTAATAACCTCTAAAACCCTAAAATGCTAAAAAAACCATAAAATCTGATCGAAGACTTCTTTTCAAGCGCCACAACCAGTCAATTCGAAGATCATGAAATGAGTTTCGATATGATATGTGGTACAGGCTGAGCAGACACCTGGATCGAAAGTTATTACCATTGGAATTTTAAAACATCGAAGTCTGCCACTAAAACCTATGTTTCAAAGGCTTTCTGGGTCTTTATAGTGGAATAAAAAGGGGTAAAATACACAAAGAATTGATACTAGTAGTAAACAACATAGAGATCATCATAGGATGAGATTTGATATGTGGTGGATCCCAAACAAATACCAGGATTAAAAGATATAGTCTTTGGAAGTTTGAGTTTAATTTTTTAATTTTTAATTTTGAATTTATTTTTTCATTTGATTATCACGTGATTTAAATCTCACTTGGTTTTATCTTGTTTAATAATATTTGATTTGATTGGTTTTGGAGCTGAAATGGACTCCCCAATTAGATGTAATGGTTATTTGATACTGAAGTATATTACTCAACATATTGAAGATTTTTTTCTGTTAAAAAAAGTATTAACTAATAATTATAAATATTATATAATTGACATATTATAAATAATAAATATTATAAAAAATAAACTATATTTTATTGAAAATAAAAAATAAATATTTTTAATTAATTAGTAAAGAATTTTCAATTTTTTTTCCTCAATTTCAAAGTGTTTTTTTAAAACAGTCACGAAAAAAATTGTACTTTTTTTTGAAATAAATTTTAAAACATTTATAAAAAATATTTTAAAATCCTTTAGTGGTGGTTTTTTCTGCTTTTTCAAAACCACCGCTAAAATGTTTTTGACCAAACAATTAGCAACAGTTTTGAAAAACACCGCTAAAAAATTGCCTCTTCAACACTGTTTTCATGCAGTGAATTACATTATTGGATCACCAGCTGTCAAACCAACCATCACTCTCCTTCCCCCTTAACAAAAACCACTCATATATGACTCTCCTTTAAACAACCTTAGATCTTCACATGCCCAATAGAAATAGTCAGTCTCTGACCACTACCACATTTGAACAAAAAATATGTTTTTATGAAAAAAATTAGATAACAATGGATTTGACAACACACTATGTCACAACCCGTCCCCCGGGCCCCGTGCCATGACTACCCCAAACCGCCTTTCATAGGCCAGGGGCTAGTGACTTGCATCGGAAAGGAATATCCCTATAACATGATGGAATGGCCTTTAAACCCGTACAAACAAATAATCCCAGAATACAAAAAGAAGCAACCACAAAGTAAAATACTGTCGTAAAAACTGTGGTGAAAGTAAATAGGCTAGAATGCAAGCCAAAATGGAAAGTACAAGTACAACTGAAAAGGGAAAAACAGCTCATGGATCATCTATCGAGGATCCTACCAGAAGCGTAGGTACAACTCTCGATCAGTAGTCCCTACATCACGTCACACCAAATGGTCCACCTCTATGCACTAGCGTGTCCTGGATCCCTCAGCCTCGATTAGTGTTTTCCATCATCTGCACAAGATACAACTTGGTTCGGGCGAATCCCATACAGGGGTGAGTATAAAAATATTTATTAGGGACCCCGAGACCCTCAAAGGTCTCTTAGAGTTCCACAAAGGAAAGACCACGAAACAAGGCCTCAATCACAATGCATAATGCAGTCAAAAATATACCAAGGTATATACCCATACATATACCTAAGTTATCATGATATGCTTTTCTCATACATGAAGGAATAATACCACAAAGGTAACACCATGATGCTAAAATTACCACAAATATAACACCTTGAAGGTAAAATTAGCACACAGGTAACACCACTAAGATAACACCACGAAGCTAAAGTACCACACAAGTAACACCATGAAGATAACACCACGAAGGATAAGGTACCACACATGTGACATTAAGAAGATTACACCATGAAGGTTAAGGTACCACACAGGTAACACCATTAAGATTACACCATGAATGTGATGATACCACATAGGTAACACGAAGAAGATAAAATATTGAGCTTATACCAGGTATTAGAGGAGTATAGAAGTACATATGATTAGTCGCATAGCTAGATCATCTTATACTGTCAAGAGGCACTGATGTTGATTATATGGAGTCTAACCAAAAAACTATCAATTGGTACTAACCCCCACAATGATCCACACATGATTCGACCAACCCAGAGTTGATAGTTACTAACCCCCGCAATGACCCACAAAGGATCTGAACCACACAAGATCAGTATGCACTGACCCACAGAGGAACACTGATCGCTGACTCCCACATGTTCTAACCCAAACATGATCAGAATGCTTTGACCCATATAGGATCACTGGTCACTGACCCACATAGGATCTGACCCACACAGGATCGGTGCAGACCCACAGAAGATCACTCGGTACTAACCTCGGTATGATCTGTCTCCAACCTCAGCCTCACTTCCAGCCATTGGATTCCCGCTCCTAGCATGGTTGATTATAGGATAACAACTACACAAACCTTCAGTAATATTTCAACCAGCACGAAGTTCTATGAATATGTACCCTAATGATTTGTCATGTCATAACGGTTCCAACGCAACCGATGGTGCGCCAATCAGACGCCATGTCTGTAAGTTATTGGCATTTTAGTGCTGAGGGCCCGGTTGGATTCAGAGTCGATCCTACCCAGACATATTTCAACATTCAACAAAACTCTTGTGGGGTATCTCAAAAAGACCACCTTGTCTCTAGTATCTATACACCACAGAAGACACGTCAATCAGACACCAGGTCTGTTAGTTACACTTTTTTTCGTGGAATGAGGGTTGTCACACCTTGGTGCCACCTAACTGGGTCGACCCCACTGGAATATTTTAATGGGACCCCTTCCCAAAAATGGGTCCCAAAGCCACTGATGACGTGTCAATCAGACAACTGATTTTTTATTTATGAGATTTTATTTATTTGTGGACCGGTTGGGTCTGGGCCCATTCTGCCTAGGCCAGACTTGCCCGATGCAATGGGTCCTGAGGTCTACCTGACCCTGCAGTGGTCTGACCTATTAAGGGTCAGCCCGACTCAATGTTTCTGGCATGTTAGGGTTGGAATGGTTTTGTTCATGGGCCTAGACCGCGGTTTGACCACCTCACCAGGTAGAGCTCAGCCCACCCACGTTGGTCCATTGTGCCGCGGGGTCAGCCTGGTTTGCTGGTGGGTCTAACCCGCTGGGCCATAGGTTCGGCATGCCCGGTCGGCCTGACCCTCCAGATGTTTGACCAGTCTTCCCAGCTATCCTAGCTGGCGTGGGGTTGTTTCGTCCAGCCGGTGCGGTGCTGCCCCATCGCGTAACAGTTGGTAGTTTTGGCTGACTGGGGGTCTGACTGCCTAGCATGGCATGGGGCCGTGCCGATCTCTACCTACCGCATCATTGAGCGACAATAGCGGAGTGCGACAATTCTCCCCTCTGCCTCTGTCTCCCGCAGTCGGCTCAGGTCGACCACCTTCTTCTCTTGACGTGGCTTCGACCGCCACCCTTTCCCAGCGGCGCCACGTGATGGTGCACTGCACCACCTCCACGGTCATCTGGTACTGGACACTCTGTTATCCTCTGATGTGTAGTGTCACAGCCTCCTCATGAAGCGCGCGACAGCGCGCCCCATCCATATTGGTCAACCGGTGCGGCAATGCTGATAGTGTGTCACGAAGAGAGAGAGAAATGGTAATCAAGGTAGTAGAGGGTCCGGGCCATGTTCTTTTGGCCCTCACCATCCCCATTAGCTTGAAAACATGAGTGAGGGAAAAAGATTCAACAATCATTTTAAATTATAAGAAAATAAAATCCTATCTCACATTCGATGGGAACACCCGCAATTGAGGAAGAGTCGGCATTCGTCATCCCTATAACAAGCCGCCAATGTTGTTGCTCAAACGTCGTCCTTCGGTTCATGATTCATTGTCACTCGTCACCACCTAATGGACATGGATCTACCCTCCAAGTGTTTTCCGTCAAGAAACATTATCAAATCTTCATCGCTTGGTGAATCCATGCCAATAACTTTTCCCAAGATCCATATATATAGGTGAGGGGGGAGGGTGAGTAACACCCGTTGAATTAATGGGGGTTCATTTAATATGACCCTTCTTGATTCCAACGGCACTGTTACAAAGGATTTGAGAAGTCAAGCCATTTATTAGATTAACACATCATTGGTCCAACCACCACTACTTGTCTATTGGAAGAAAAAAATAATGAAATAAAATAACAATGTTATTTTATTATTATTTTAAATAGTCCAAAATCTTACTTTTTTTCAGACCTACTATGATCAATGTGAAGCCTCTATTAAGCGAATCCTGGCACCGTGGATTCAACGGTGCCCTCATATTTTTAATTCGATCACTTATATAAAATTTATAAAACACCTCATGTGAAATTACTTAACATAAAATTAAAAAATTCAATATATTATTAATATACAACCACAAACCACACCGGTCAAGGTTAGGATTTACCTAAAGGAAACATGACCCAACGAAGTCAACAGTAGTCTCATGTTGTTAATCTGAGAAACTATTTAGATGATGAGGATTTTAACAATAAAATAATTATTTTATAATTATTTTATTTATGGCCAAAAACCAACTTCCATAGTTGGCCCACACTAGTGAATTTTAATATATTTCTAAAGAATGAATACATTCACGATCCCATCAATGGTCTCAATTTTTTAATTTAAGTCTCCATTTTTGAGTTATAAGCATTTAAAAGATAAAATAACTTTATTTAATTATTTCATATATGGTTATTCCATTTTTGGGTTTTCTCACAGGAGGCCTACGCTGACTAAAATTAATTGCTCCTAGGGTAGACCTTCCTTCTGGAATGCAATAGTGCCCTCATATTTCTAATCCATGAAACTGTTTAAGAGTTATTACAATTTTTCATGAAATATTCTTATGCATGATAATTAAAGCTTAAAAAAACTTCGATGGATCATTCGGGGAACTCCGGGCCACAGAATCATGCATCCTTATATTTTGCGGTCTTGAAATAATTATATATAATTAATAAACATTTTATGGAAATTCTGGGATAATAAATTCTCCCCACCATAGGTATTTACATCCCCATAAGCCAAAACAAAGTCCAATCCAAAAAAGAGGGTATTGATCATGAATCTGATCCTCTCACTCCCATGTGCCCCCTTGGAGGTTCCTGTGCTGCCACCAAACACACACCATGGGGATCGACCATCCAAGAAGAACTTGGTCCGGTCAATCCTCTATCTCCACTAGGAACTCCGTATAAGTCCCCCATATCATAAAAGTCCAATTCTCCCTATTTAATAATGTGCGATGGATCATGCACACATCTACTCAACCGCGACACATGGAAAAACATTATACACCTGTTGCATCTATTGGGGAAGAGATAGACGGTATGCCACCTCACCCACTCTGCTGAGAATTTGGAATGGTCTGATGAAACTCTAAGATAGTTTTTCACCCCGAACAAACCTCCACAATCCTAATCAAGGTGATAATGGTAAAAAATCATGTTCTCCCTCCTCGAACCCCAAGGATATCTATCTCTTATCAATATAAGACTTTTATCACTGCTTTTATCATCTGTGGCCACCAGTACTGATGTCAGAAAGTCCTAGTACACCATCACCACTCTAGGATGTACTGCTAAAGGGGGTGTATGGATCTCCCTCAACACCTCCTCCTTAATCTTCACTGGTACCGTGGTGAATCCTCGAAGGGGATGACATGCTCCCCAACTTCATAAAATCCTTAAGGAGACCATCCTAAGGATATCTGAGCACGTTGGAGCCCCACAGTCAACATACGAATCTTTACCTCCCGAATTCACTGAATAATTGGGGGAGTGATAGTCATAGACTGGAGTTAAGCTACTCCATCATTATTCATGAAGGATATCCACAATGCAAATAGCTACTCTAACTCCTCACTCTGATGTTGTAGACACGACCAATTACTGAGTGTGTCTTCTACAACGTTCCCCTTCCCAGGAGTATAGACTATCTCAAGGTCATAGTCCTGGATAAACTCTAGCTATCATATTTTTCTCAAGTTCATGTCCATCTATGAGAAGATACTCCTAAGACACTTGTGATCAGATAAAATAGTAAAATTTTCACCCATCAAGTAGTTCCACCACATCTTTAGTGCAAAGATCACTACTGCTAACTCTAGGTCATGGGTAGCGTAGTTTTTCACATTATGTTACAACTTCCCTGAGCTGAAGGCTATCACTTCCCACTACTATATTAGGAAACGAACTAGTCTAGCCCCTGATGTGTCATAGTAGACTACGTACCCAACGCCCTCTTCTGGTAGCCTCAAGAAAGGGGCACTCATCAGTCTCTGTCGTAGCTCCTAAAAGCTGTGCTAATACTTTTCCATCCATAGGAAAGTCTCTCTATTCTTCTTCAATGCTGATAGGGGTGCCGCAACCCTATAGAAGTTTGGTACAAATTTCGGATTGTACCCAACCAAAGGATAATTCCCTCTCCCTTAGGGGAGGTAATCTTGGAAACATCTTTTGTAATGATGTCCCCACACATTGGCACTACTATGGGAAAATGAAAAAACAAAGCTCCTGCTTCCTTGTGGGTAAATATGGCTAACTCAGGAGTGATTAGTTGCACCCACATGTGAATGAGTTAATTATATGCTTCTTGAGTTTTCTTTTTCATTGACCAAGGAAAACCCCATTCCAATGCTTAGATATACTACATCCTTTTTACATAAAATATTCAATCTGCGTATGAACCGTGGATGTCCAGTCCATACCCAAACTAACGTTGTAAGGCCTAGACGTTTCCACTAAGAGGAACTAAAAGAAACTCTTGCCTCAAGGGTAATATCACACCATTGGCATATGTGTGATTATAGAGTCTCCTCCCAAATGTATCTCAATATATAATGGTCAATTATTCGGTTTAACTGGAATGTAGAGGTCTTGAACAAGATTCATGGTAACACAGAATGATTGGTACCTATGTATATTAATATGGAAACTAGTAGTATACACATAATATACCTCGAATCATTATTGGAGCCCTTGGGTCACACTCTATGACTGCATACATCTTCTCTCATCCCATTTCCTCTAGCTCCTTGAGCCTACTGGGGACCCCGTTGGGGTGGTGGCTGTAACATGTAGAAATTTATACCACCTCATGATGCTCTCTGAGATCCAATTCAACTTATGCTACCCTGTGGATTTATCTATCAAAATCACTTCATCTTCCCCAAACATTTTACATGCCCAAGTCTCTAAGAAAGGTGTCAGTTTCCTGCTTTCCCACTACTAACATTCATTGGATGTATCTCCTTAGCCAAATAACTCTCAACCACAAATGTTTTACCTAACACTCAAACATAAGTAGGAATGTACAAATGAATAACTCAGGCCCGGATGTCCTTAAACGCATCTCACTTTGAGGTCTGAGCCCTGAAACATTGGTCGTACTATATTCATCGTGTACATGGGATGGTTTTACTCCTTGACGTATACTCAGTTACTGACATGTCATCCTACCATAGTCATATAAGTTATAGGGAACACTCACCCCTTAGATTTTTTTATGGAAAGAGACCCCCTTATTTGATGAATGTTCTCATCTTTTTCTACAAAAAAGCTAACTCTTCGCAAGATCAGGGCAATCTAATCCTGTTCATCATCCTGCTGAGCCGTGTAGAATACTCTCTACCAAGACTACCATCTGATCAAATGGTTCACTGGACAGATGGAAACTCGGCCACCACCACAAGACAGTCCTTAGCCTCATATGAGTCGGGCTCACCTCGGAACATAATGGGTATCTGATGCTAAAACATGTGTTTTGATCTAATCCAACATGTGTCCTCTACCGGTACCACTGGTTGTAACTGTTGACCAACGAGAAGTGATATAGATATAACACAACCCAAAGGTACTATATTGGGAAATGGTCCTTGTACCGAAACTTTGTCACCCTATGGACCATCCTCATGGCCATGCACTGCAAAATACTAGAAGCTATGATCACCATCTGCTCTACTGTTGTCTCAAATAGGTGGAAAACTATAGGCACAACCTCCATCCAGTCCTCAACTACCTGGGAATCTGTCTTGACTTGAAACATTAGAGGCCTCTGCCACTGGAAAACATGCAACATGCTCAGTTGGTGTTCACCATCTGCCAGTGCGGCTGGTGGTAACTTCTACCCAATGGGTGGTGGTTCTACTAGTACACCACCCCAATGTGCCAACACAGTAAGATGGCCCTACACCAGAGCCTTGTCGCTTAGTGTTCCATCATTGTGTACTCTCTTGGGAATCCTCGATGGATGTCGACATAGAAGAATCCTGATATGTAATATGTGCACAACAGTAATTAAGTTATTCCTGGTGAGATGAATCCAAAAAAACAAGGAATAACATTTCAAGAATTGACACAATTAGTGTTTTCCTGCACTGAGCAGGTAATTGGAATTTAGTGTCCTGGTGTATGGATATGTTGGCCACCAAACCATCACCGAACTCCCCAAACTGAAAAAAACACTCAATACACTAAACACTATTGATCCATTAAAAATATCTGAGTCCTAGTTCTTCAGTAGAACCAAATCCTATAATACCAGTGTTTCATGACCCGTCCGCTAGGGCCTGTGGCATGACAACCCCAAGCCCGCACCTAGGGCACGTGGTGTGACTACCCCATGCCTGCCTTCCATAGGCCAGGGCTAGAAGCTAGCACCAGAAAGGCATATACCTATAACGAGAAGGCATTTTCCATTAAACCTGTACAAACACACAATACAAGAACAAGACAAGAAGCATCCATGAAGTTAACTTCTATAGTAAAAAGTGTTCTGAAAGTACAGGGGCTGAAATACTAGCCCAACTGGAATGTACAACTACAAAAAAAAAGAGAAAAATAGCTCCTAGGTCATCCTCCATGGATCCTACCTGAAGGGTAGGTACAACTCTCGATTAGTAGTCCCTTCATTACATCATACCAAATGGTCCACCTCTGAGCATCATTTAATCCTCGCTCCCTCATCCTTAATCCACATTGTTCGTTGTCTATAAATGAAACAATAAGGTTTGGGTGATGCTCGTGTAGTACTGAGTATAACAACACTCAGAAGGGACCCTGAGACCCCCAATGTTCATCTAGAGTTTCACAAAGGAAAAACCACAAATAAAGACCTGAATCACAAAGAACAAAGCATTCAACAACTTTGACTAGGTATATGCCCATACAAATACCTATGTTATCAAGACACGCTCTTCTCATGCATGAGGGAAGAATACCACAAAGGTAAAACGATGAAGGTAAAGTACCACAAAGGTAACACCGTGAAGGTAGCACCGCGAAGGTAAAAGTACCACAAAGGTAACACCACGAAGGTCATACGACGAATGAAAAAGTACCACACATGTAACACCACAATGATAACACCATGAAGGTGGAGTTACCATACAGGTAACACGACAAAGATTACACCACGAAGGTGAAGGTACAACACAAGTAACACCATAAAGATTATACTATGAAGGTGAAGGTACCACACAGGTAACACCACGAAGATAAAAGACTCATCTCATACCAGGTATTAGTGTTGTATAGATGTACATATAATTAGTCCCGAAGTTAGATCATCTTATTCTGTCAATAGGTACTACTACCGATTATATGGAGTCAGACCCACATATGATCAATAGGTACTAACCCCCGCAATGGTCCACATAGGATTTGACCTGCCCGAAGTCAATAGGTACTAACACTTGTAATGACCCACATTGGATCTGACCCCCTTAGGATCAGTATGAGATGAGACACATAGGATCATAGAGCACTGAATAATACAGGATCTGACCCACACAAGATCAGTATGCGCTGACCCATACAAGATCACTGAGCGCTGACCCACATAGGATCATACACACGTAGGATCACTTGATACTAACCTCCGTATGATTTGTCTCCAAACTCCGCCTCACTGCTAGCCACTGGATTCCTGCTCATAGCACACTTGATTCTAGAGTACCGATTTTCAAGAATTTAGTCATATTTCAACCGGAAATAAGTCCCATGAATAAGTATCCTAGTGATCTTTCATGTCATAAGGGTTCCAATGCAATGGATGGCACGTCAATCAGACGCTCAGTCTATAAGTAATTAGTATTTCAGTGATGAGGGTCCGGTTGGATATGGAGTTGATCGAACCTGTAGTTATTCAACTCTAAAACACTCGTGGAGTACCTCAAAATTACTACCTTGTCACTAGGTCCTTATTCCACAGACGACACGTCAATTGGATGCTTGGTCTGTTAGTTACACCCCTTTCCGTGGAACCGTGGTGATCGCACCTAAGTCGGTCCTGGCTCAGTCAGGCATTATGAAATGTTCCAAAGGAACCACTTCCCAAAATGGGTCCTGATACCACTGACGACGTGTTAATAGAACACCCGGTTTTTTAATTATGAGTTTTTATTTATTTGGGGACCGGTTGGGTCTGGGCATGGTCTGACACGGTCAGACAAGCTCGACACAATGGGTCCCGAGGTCTACATGAATCCACAAGGGTCTGAACAATTAATGGTAGGTCCAGTTTGGTTTGCAGGCTTGGTCCGTGGTTTTCCTAGACGCTGGGTGGGGCTCGGCCCAACCACATTGGCCCACTAGGCCACGGGTTCAGCCCAGTTCGCTGGCGGGTTCACCTCGGTGGATCGCGGGTCCAGCCCGGCCCACTGGGTGGGTTTGGTCCACTGGGCGAGTCCAGCCCACTCATCTCGCGCATGTTTGTTCCAATCAGACATAAGGTGGACCGGTATTCCCAGCTGGCCCCGTGTGTGCTAGGTCGTTTCGGCCAGCCGAAGGGGGTGCTTCCCCACCGTGTAACGGTCGACCATTTTGGCCAACCGGTGGTCCTCCAACCCGGCATAGGGTAGGGGCGAGCCGCTCTCCACCTTTCGCGGCATAGAGTGATGGCCTCCTCCAGTGGCGATGACGGAACGCCTCTCCACCTGCGCCTCCAGCGTCCAGCTCGGGCTAGGCCCCTTCTTCACCTGCTACGGTTATGGCGGCTGCCCTTTCCCACCAGCGGGCCACAAGGGCGTTCCGCCCCTCTTCCACGGTCAGTCGGTGCCAGCTTCTCTGCTAACCACTGCGACGTAGTGTTGCGGCCTCCTCCAGCCACACGAGACGATGAACCACCTCCATCGTGGCCGGCTAGCACCGTCGCACTGACAGTCCTTCCTAAAAATAGATATATATATATATATATATATATATATATATAAAGGGTAAAAAAGGTAGCAGAGGGCCCGGGCCATGTTCGTTTGGCCGGTGCCCTCCGTGTTACCTTGAAAACATGATGGAGGGAAAATGTATTCATCAGTCACTTGAAATTATAACAAAATAAAACCCTACCTCAATTTCGATGGGAATGCCCAAAATTGACGAAGAGTCGACATTCGTCATCCACACAAAAAGATACCAACGTTGCTTCTCAAACGTCGACCTTCAGTTCGAGATTTGTTTTTGCTTGTCTCCACATTCTAGAACCGGCTCCGCCCTCCTAGTATTTTGTGTCACGACAATTTATTTGAACTTTTTTCGCTTGGTGAAGTTGTGTGCATACCTCTCCACATGCTCTATATAAATAAGAGATGGGGAGGGTGAGTAATGCTCATGGAATTAATTGGGGTTCATTTAATAAGAACCTTTCTAATTACGATGGCGTTGTTACAAAGGATTTGAGGAGTCAATCCATTTAATGGCATGTCACATTTTTGGTTCTTCCACCACTTCTTGTTCATTGGAAGAAAATAAATAATGAAATAAATTAACAAAGTTATTAGATTAATCTTTTATAAAGTAAAATATCTAACTTTTTCTCTAGACCTACAAAATTCGAAGTGAAGCCTCCCTTAAAAAAATCCAGGTGTTGTGGATTCAACAGTGTCCTCAGATTTTTAATCTGAGCACTGGTTTAAAAGTTAGAAAATGTCGCCCGCGCATTTACTGAACTTACCTTAAAAAGTTCAATAAATTATAAACATACACCCTTGACCAGCATAGGTCAATGATTGGCTTTACCTGTGGGAAACACATCCCAACGAACTCAACGGTACTCTCTGATTTCTAATCTGAGTTACCATTTAAATGTTATGGATTTTAACAATAAAATAATTTTTATATATTTTTTTTATTTACGGTCAAAAACTAAATTCCATAGTTGGCCCGCGCTGGCCAATGTTAGTATATTTCTAAAAAATAATACCCTCATGAGCTCATTAGTGGTATCAAATTATTAATCCGAGTCACCATTCGTGAGTTACAAGCATTTGAAAGATAAAATAACTTTATTTAATCATTTTATTTACGGTTATGCCATTTTTGTGTTTTCCCATAGGAGGCCTACAACGACTAAACATAAGTGGTGCCTACGGTAAACCCGCCATCCTGAATGCAATGGTGCCCTTAGATTTGTAATTCAATAAATTGTTTAAGAGTTATTCCACTTCTTTAGGAAAACTTCTTGCAGGTGCTAATTAATGCTTAACAAAACTTCGACGAATCATTCTGGGCTATCTGGGCCTCAGAATCCCACACTGTCAGATTTCACAGTCTTGAAATAATTCTATATTATTAAAAAAAATATGGAAATTCTGGTAAATTACACACTAACATCCTATTCCCACCTTGACCATCTATATAGTGACCTTACTACACTCATTACACATCCTACATGATGTTTATTGGCCAATTCATGATACAATTATCAATAGCATAGGATTATTTTTATCATCTATCTAACAATCAAAGCACATGAAATTCATATCCGATGATCCATCCATAATTAAAAACAATTATCATATTTCATTATCTCACTCATACCCAAGCCCCAACACAAAACAAGTACCACTGTCCATTTCTGGAATACCATGAATTTCATCCTCCAATTTAAAATGGTGAACTCCACACTATATTTCATCCCTTACACAACTCTATAGTCCTTTAACCAAATACGTCCCAACACCATGCCTCTATAAAAATACATGCCAATAAATCCAGTTTGGTATACCATTCCATGGTACCTACACCATCACTTATGTAACCTCCAAATTATAAGGGGAATCTCCCTTAGCATTGAACTTTGAGATTCTACACACATAATCCCCTCACCACTATATTATCACCAAAACACTTCTCGAGATCATCCAAAATCTAAAAAATTATCATGCATCCAACACACATTCCATTCATTGATCCTTAACTCAATCAGGTATCATGAGTACCTAGTGTTCACCTATGCCCACAAACCGAGGATTTTTTCAAAAATACTTATCAATTTTCATTTCCCTCCATTCAAGATCATGTGATCCACTATGAACTATCTCAAAGGTTCCTCTTCATGATCCTACCCTTTCTCATCTGAACCAATAGCTTTAATATTCTATGAAATCTGATCACACACCCAAATCATACACCCATGATTCACACATAATATATTCATGTATCACGTTTCTTATCTCTAAACTTTTCACCACCACATTTAACCTCATCCAATATCATATGGTATTTACCATTCTAGGGAAAAATATCAAACCTCTCACATTATGAGATTCATTTCAAACAGTGTATGGTAGCACACGGTCTTTCTACACTACATAAAAGAACATGAAGAATCTATTGGTATAGGAACCAAGTTATTCTTACAGTCCACCCACATCTTCAATAATACATATTCTTAAATAATTTCACAACCTATGTCCTAGGACATTTTCAAGGACTTTCACAACCACTCAGTTCTGGTCAAGTACAATATCACCAGTAATATATATAAGAAAAAGCATATAGATTATTGTTTTCATGTTATATGACTGAATCCATCCTAAAGGAAACCCTTTCTCATCATCTAGAATCCAAATATCCATATAATTTTCTAATCCTGTGATTGTAGAGGCATTAAAAACCAAACCATAGTGGGTATCCATACATCCCTTGATAAAGGTACTACATATCAAAATTTTATATGAATCCTACAATAAGATCCACTTGGCCATACATCAAAAATAAATACCTAACTATCTGTATTATTAATATTAAAAAAATATTAATATGTGAAAACATTTTAAATGTTCTTTTCACCACTATAAATAACTAAACCATTCATTGTAAAATTACCACAACCAATCACACAAATATCATTTAAATACTATATTCTTATCATGTTTCATGTAAAATGGCCTATTAATAATGGAAAAAGATAAAAAAACCCAGAAATAAGAAATTTGTAAACTAATTGTGTCACTAATGGTGAAACCATATAACCATAATAGATAAAAATAAGAACTAACAAATCATACCCTAGTAACCTATACTCCATATCAAAAAACATGTTCTCAACCTAGATTTTTGATATTAAATACATTCCTTAACCACTTTCCTACTATATTCCAAAAAATTTTGTTATTAAAAACAATTCATTACCACGACATAATCAGCTTCACTATGGACTCACCAAATAGTGTCCAATACTGATGCGCTATGTGTCCTCAAGTGTGATCCACTATATACCATGTGTATTAAATACTTGTGAGGGCCTAATAAATATAGTTCAGTGACTATTACCTTGAATGAATGTGAAGAATAAAGTTCCAAAAAGTAACTAATATTCATAGACATCCATATACATTAGAGTAGACAAAATAGGCAACAAAATAATAGTGATTAAAATTATTTTTGTCGTATAAAATATATATTGATCACTAACTAGGTCAATCCCAATTACATGATGAACTAAGATGAAACACACAAACACTATCCATCTAGCCAACCATGGGTCTCACACACCTTGTATCTATATACCCATTACTGTACTATAACTCAATCTTTTTCACAACCTCTATTGAACCTGAAATGGACAAGAGGTAAAAACCTGAACAGAGATACTCATGTCGGAAGTCATAATAATACTTTTTATGGTCTCACAAATAAAAATTAATAAATTTCATTATATGGGTGTGTATTAATAAGGGTGAAAATATATAAATAAACATGACCATTTATTCTTCATCTGATAATTATTATTCCATGAAATCCAATTATGTTTACATGCTAGTTTGGTAAATAGATTTTAACTAAGACACTACTATAAAAACGGGTTTCCCAACGCTCAAAATAGGCTTTAACAGAGCTAAAAAAGTGATGTAAAGCTCAGCGCTGATAAGTGTGGCTTTATCTGTGCTAAGTAAGCACTGATAAAGGCTCTGTTTATCAACGCTATAAAAGCACTGATAAAGGATCCCTTGATCAGTGTTAAAAAAGCAGTGATAAAGGGAACCTATTTACGTGTTAAAAATACACTAATAAAGGACTCCTTTATCAGTTCTAAAAAAGAACTGATAAATTCCCTACCAGCTCTAACATAAAATTCAGTAGCAACACCCCAAAACAGACCTGCAAAAAATTCAGAATCTCAACAAGTATACCCATAAAAAATTAACACATAATTCATAAGGTAATTACACCAATTATACCCATATAACATGTATAGCCACACACTATTACCTCATAATTCATAAGTTAACTAAAAATATAAATAATTCCATTCAGAATTCAGGGGTTTGGGGTGGCCTTCCAAGGGGGGTTGGGGGTGTCCGGGGGGATGGGGGTGTTCGGGGGGATATGGGTGTCTAGGGGGATGGGGGTCAAGGAGGTTGGGGGATCTCTAGGGGTGCTGGGGTGGTGTTCAGGGGGTAGTGGGGGTTGTCCATGGGGTTGGGGGTGTCTAGGGGGTTGGGGGTGTCTAGTTGGTGGGGTGTTATTTAGGATGGGGGACTCCAGGTGGGGGTGGGGTGTCTAGGGGGTGGGGTGGGGGGATTTCCGTGGGGGTGTCTAGTAGGGTGGGTAGGTGTCCATGGTGTTGGGGGGCTTTCTAGGGGGTGGGGGTGCCCAGGGGTGGATTGGTGTACAGGGGGTGGTGGCGGTCCCGGGGGTTGGTGGGGCTGTACAAGGGGGGTGGGGTGGTGTCTAGGGGGTGGGGGGGTCGTCCGTGGGTGTGGAGGTGTCTTGGGGTGGGGGTGTCTATGTGGTGGGGTGGTCTCTAGGAGGGTTGGGGGTGCCATCTGGTGGGTTGGTGGGTGTACCTGGGGGGGGTGTCCGGGGGGGGGGGGGTCAGGAGGCTGTCCAAGGTGGGGGGTGTTTTCTATAGGGGTGTCCAGGGGGTGGGGGAGTCCAGGGGGTTGGGGGGCTTTCCATGGGGTGGGGGTGTCTAGAGGTGTGGGGTGGTGTCTAGGGGGTGGGGGTCCAGGGGGTGGATGGGGCTATCCAAGGGGGTGGGATGGTGTCCAAGGGGTGGGGGTGTGGGTGTCAAGGGGTGGGGTGCCTTCTAGGGGGGTTGGTGGTTGTCCCGGGGTGGGGTGATATCCAGGGTTGTAGGGGTGTCCAGGTGGTGGGGTGGTGTCTAGGAGGGGTGGGGGTGTCGTCCAGGGGGTTGCCAATGGGGGTGTCCAGGGGTGGGCTGGTGTCCAGGGATACACCGTGCCTCAGATTGAGGTGGGGTTTACTAGTACATCTCAAAAATTACCCAAGGATATTTATCCTAAAGTATCTACATAATCGTAATGCATTTGGTCAGATTTTTGTAGGTCAGTTGTTTTCACTTAAATTTTTTTCAATTTTAAACAAAAGAGTGACACTGACCACACTATGCCTCATATTTAGGCATATCTAACTCATACACATCAAAAAATACCCATTTATCATTCTCCTAAAATATAAACACAATCCGAATATGTTTGATCAGATTTCTGTAGGACAGTTGCTGCTTTCACTTAAAATTCAATCCATTTTAAACAAAAGAGAGACACTTTGAATGATACCGGCCACACCATTCCTCAGATTGTGTAGGGGATGATCATACACATCATAAATGACTCATCGATCGTTATAATAAAGAATCAACACAATAATAATGCATTTAGTTGAATTTATGTAGTTCAGTTGTTGTTTTCACTTAAAATTCTGTTCATTTTAAGCAAAATAAAGGCACGTTGAGTGATACCTGCAACACCGTGCCTCATATTGAGGCAAGGTTAACTCGTACACATCACAATTGACCCATGTATCATTCTATTAAAATGATAAATACAATGATAATGCGTTTGGTTGGATTTCTGTATGTCAGTTGTTGTTTTCACTTAAAATTATGTCCACTTTAAACAAAAGAGATACACTTTGAGTGATAATGGCCACACCATGCCTCAGATTGAGGTGGGTTGACTCTTACTTGTCGGAAATGACCCATGGATCGTTCCCCTGAAGGATGAACACAATCCAAATGCATTTGTTCAGATTTTCGTACGTCTGTTGTTGTTTTCACATAAAATTATGTCCATTTTAAACAAAATAGAGACACATTAAGTGATACTGACTACACCATGCCTCAAATTAAGTCGGGGTTGACTCATAAACGTCTCAAATGACCCTTGAATCATTATCCTAATGTATCAACACAATTGTAATGCGTTTAGTCATATTTCCGTACGTCAGTTGTTGTTTTCATTTAAAATTCTGTCAATTTTAAACAAAAGAGAGACACTTAGAGAGATACTGGACACAAGGATCCTGGGATTGAGGAAGTGTTGACTCATACCAGCCAAAAATTTACCATCTATTGTAACACCTCATGATTCCATGGTACGCTTCTCTTTAAATAATGCAATAGCTTGCATTGTATGCAAGTTCAAGATTCTAACACACCGAGACCAATCAAAGTAGCCATTATGAATAGTAATACCCATTTTTTTAATTTTATAAATTTTATATATTAATATGGACTTAATTTTTGGATTTTTAATATCAAAATTTTCCTAAGTTGATTTTTTTTTGTTTTTCTGAGAACATACAATTTTCGAGGAATAGTGAAAAATACTTAAAAACAACTTTTTTAATCAAAATAATTTGTATTGATAAATTATACAATTGAGTGGTTTTAATGTATAATTATAATATTATTTAACCTTTTTATCCAATGGTGGTCATTATAATTAATTACACTTTGAAATTGGACATAAACAATAGTCAATCTTTTGATAGATATTGTTTCTAAAAAATACCCTATTTGTTTGTACAGCGGGAATTAACTATATAATTTATTAATGAAACTTATATGATTTTATATTTTTATAACTAACATAATTTTTTAATTTTGAATATCAAATATAGCATTGGGTTAATTTTTGTTATTTTTCTGATAATGTTCATTTTTTAATGAATAGTGAAAAATGTTGTATTTTAATTCAAAACTGCATTTTCATCCAATTCATTTATATAGTATGATTTTCTTTTTAATTGGTTTTAAAGAATAATTGATTTATTTTTTTATCACTTAATACAATTTTTTCATTGGAAGTAATTTCACTTTTCAATTGGATGTAAAAACAAGTCAATCTTTTGATAGATTTTATTTCTTAAAAACTTATCTCTAGTTTTGACAACAAGAATTATTTTTAAATTAATTACTGAAATTTCTGTGTTTGGAATTTGGTAAAATATATTCCATATTTGGACTCATAAGGTCGAAATTATTTAATTGAGATTATTTTGTTTTTGTACATTATGAATAGTAACGACGGCAATTATCTTTAATTATCATGATTAATTAGTAATCTGGTAGTTAATGGTAATGAAATAATATCATAATAATATGAAATGACCCCAACATGTGTCCTAACACTATTTTTTGTGTAATGGAAGACCATGGGATGCCTTGTTTCAACATAGTGACCCCATGGAATTACATTTGTGTGATAGTGTCATTTTACCATTTTATTCTTAAAGAATGTAAAATATAACAAAAGTATGTAACACCTAAGTAAAACAATTTTAATTTTGTCTACATAAATTAACTATTAGACTATAAATATTAATTTTAATTCTAAAAATATTTCATACATGATTTTATTTTTTTTATTATTTTTATACATAAAATAAATACATTTATTTATGACACCATGATGATGTGGTGATTACCTCATTAATGAACGATTTAAATAAAATGAAAAGATAAGGTAAAATCTAAGACTTGCACTTGTCTAAAGCCAATTGTATTGGTGGATTTATAACCCTTATCACATTATCCTATAAATTTATCATTGTGGGACCTATAAAATCTTAAAATCATTTCATAATAAAGTAACATTTCATCACTTTCCAAAAGAGCCCCTCCTCTCGTTTTATAAAAGGCCCCCAACTCTACCATGTAATTCACACCATCAAAGCCATCTAGCTCGTCCAACCTCTACCCAAATACCCTATCAACTTTCCTACCTTAATTCTAGATGCCTTACCTTAGGAATAAATCTCTTCAATAAACCCTTTTGGTTCAAACCAAGGGGAGTTACCCGATTTAAAGGTAATGTCTTCTCTTATGTTCTTTTGTTTTATTTTGCTTCTCCAACACCCTAAACTCTTTTTATCCTTTTATTTTGTAACAAAACCAGTATCCTAAATATACTTGGATGTTTTTATGAGAATTATTCAAACTACACTTACACACACCTCTATCTAATCGTTAAGGAAAATATTGTTTCTGTGGGGGGTGAATTTCTGCTGCATGAAACGATGACTGTTCAATATTCTTTTAACACCTATCATGGTGGGAATTAAGATGTCACTATATTTATATATGATATATATTATGTTTATTTTTTCTTTATACTTATGTATTTTTCATTTATGGAATACCTTTATGATTTCAATTATGGGTAAACGCGATAATTTGATTTTAGAAAGTGCGGACTACAGCCCCCTCAAAGTGATTTGAATCGTTAATTCCATATGTGGGATTTATAAAGGATGGAATTAATGATATTATATATGATATTATACTATAATTATAATTTACTTATATATCATTATTATTTCATTATATTAAATATTAAATAGAAATGAAATTAGTGTTCATGCGTACGTACTGCTTACCATCTCCATGAACGGTGAATTTCATTTCATACCTCTAAATGTTATGTAATATTATAAATGCATGTATATACTAGATATATATGATATATATGATATCTACATCATGAATATAATTCTGGAGATTATGGATATTTTACCACATAAACAACTTCTAATTATAAGAAGTTTATTTTTGACTCAAGTACCAAGGATCGAAAAAATGACTGTTATTAAACTAAATGATTACATAATATTCATAACATGGTAATAAGTGATGTAAAAGTAATAATGAACATGAAAAGGGTTATTAAGAAAATAATAATTAACTATAGTTTATTATATAGGAGATTAAATAATGATCAAGTCAAGTCAGACACGAGGTAAGAGACTTCATCTCAATCTCCTTTCATTGAGGCATATTTTATTTTATAAACAACATTCTTTTATATGGTTTATATACCATATTTGACTATTACTTTTATTCAAAAGGAATATTTTTATACGAAGCATTTTTACTAAACAACAAAAGGAATTTTTTGTCTTACGTATGTGACGACAATGACTTCTCCGCCTCCATGACCATTATTTGAGTTTCGACATCCTCTACAAGCCATAACTTTTTTTAAAATAGAAAATAAATACCATTTTTTACTTTTCATTTAATTTGGTTTTGAAAATGGTTTTGATAATGTTTTGATTATATCAATGAGTTGTATTGATATCTTGTGACTAAAATGTGTAAATGTTATGTTTCCTTTATGCATGTTTTATGTGATACGATTATGTTATGGTTCATGGGAATTATTTATGATATGTTTAAACCTTTTCATATAAGGAATTAATTGGACATAGTAAGTGATAGGGGGAGCCCGCTATAGCTCCACTATGCATCAGTAGGTCTCATGAGACAAACTAGTATCTTGGAACAAGGGCATGACAAAATCTTATTTGTAGTCTTGGCATAAGGCCTTGAATATGTGGTTATGATAATCTGGAATTATGAATTCCATCATTATGAAAGTGGTTCTTGATATTGAATGAGATTACTCGACTAGTAGAATATCAAAGTGAATAAGTAAATGGCATTATTTCATTTTATCTTTTCTATATTATGATATAGTTCATGTTTAAAAGGCTTTGGCTTTAGTTATACATTGCCTTAAATGATTATGTTTATTTATAAATGTTTCTGCTATATTGTTATCATTACTGAGCATATGAGATCACCCCTTTCAATGTTTTAATTTTTCACAGGATGTGAAGAAGTATTTTTTGAATGACCTGTAGGGATATTATGAGGGGATATGAAGACAAGATGTTTTTGTAGTTTTTTTTTCACTTTATAATATAATGTAAGAGTTATGAATATATCTAGTGTTTTTAAGGCTAATGAAATAATCGGTCTTTCGAGACATGATCTTTTATGATCATGTCAATATTATGTAATAATGCACCAACTCTAGGTAACTGGTGTCGAGGTGTTACAATTGGTATCATTGGAAGTCTAGTACTAACCTTGAAAGCTAGAATTAGATAAACCCTGATTAGAGCATATAACACTAAGATAGAATTTGAGGATTGATATAGAAGAACTCCCCAGAATTTGGGTATTGTAGAGATTTTGTGAGTTTTCCGAGTAATACAACCCCGTCTGGATACGTGGAGGTAATGGCGGCTCTGGCACAGATGTACCTAGGGGTAAAAATCAAAAACACTGCTTTGAGATAGACTCGAACGGGAACTGGTGCACGACAACGGGCCTTGCTGCACTCTTGGTTACGACACTGCCAGGGGATATGCTTAGGATAATTCTCATTTTCATTACAAACCATTATGAAGGGTTTATGAGTATATACTTTCTCAAATAAAACATTTATTTTTATGATTATGGATTATATTCATAAATAGTTCAATTTATGTTATGTGTTTTACAAGTATGGAATTATATATTTTGATTCATGAACTGATCTAGTTTAGGCCATTGTTTTGAAATGGAACCTGGTTGAAGGAATGGAAACTATATCAATCCATGCACTCCATGTAGGTATTTCCCTCCTTCTCAAGATAATTATAGTGGAGCTGGTGATACAACTAGTGCTGATTAGCTTAACACCATACTTGGACAACTCACTCCGGTTATGAATAATAAACTTACTCGTATGGAGCACCCATATTGGCAACATGGAGGATCAATGTTAGATCGCTTCATGAGGCAACAACCACCATCATTTAATGTGGGTACAAATCCATTAGTAGCTGAGAAATGGATAAATTCTCTAGAGAAAATATTTTAGTCATTAGGGAGTAATGAAAGGGAAAAAATTGTCATGGTAGTTTACCACCTCACTAGAGATGCTAATCAATGGTGGTTATTGATTCAAAATAAAAAGGAAGATGAAGAAGTATCGTGTATGGAATGAAGAGAGTTTAAAAATATTTCATAGAAAAATACTTTCTTCATGACCATCGAGTGGATATGGAAAGTCAATTTCTCAGTCTGAGGAAAAAGGAGGATGATAATGTCGCAAAGTATGAAGCTAAATTTACAAGGTTAGAGAGGCATGCAGCAGATTATATATGTATCCCAATAAGTAAGATCAATCATTTCTTCGATGGTTTAAAACCATTTCTCCATCGATCATTAGTATCACAATTTTCTCAACATACGAAGATATCGTCTCATGTTCCATCAAGACAGAAAAGGAATTCTCTAAATCTTATGACAATAAAGTAATGAAAGAGAAGAAGAGAATGGTGGAACAAGAGACAGATAAATGGAAAAAGTGAAAGAAGGATCTTCCATTATGTGATAATTGTGGGAAGAATCACCCCATTACTTGCCTAAAAGGAATGGGAGATTGTTATAAATGTGGAGAGAAATGTTACCAGGCTCGTGATTGTAAGGGAAAGAAAGAGGCTATCAATATTGAATGCTAAAATTTTATATAAATGGGAAATTATGAAAATGAATGTCTTATGCGTCAGGTAAACATACCTCAGAAGAGGCCAAGGGATCACGACCAATATTATGTTGTTACTACAGTTGAAGTGGAATAATTACTGTATTTGTTATTTTGGACTCAAGAACTATATTATGGTTATAAGAATAATGTGATATATATAAGGATTGTACTGAATTACTTGTTGTTTTAATTAAGGTTTTAATATGATGAAGGTAATCATATTTTTAGTATGTAACAATAAGAGAAACATTACTTTTTTTTGGGAATCTGATGTTATAATTGATTTTGGAATTTAGAGACATTTTAGAGAAAGTCTGGACAAATGTTTTTTGGATAACTATAAAGGTTGGAATGGATTATGTTTAACTATGGATGGTGTTGTTTAAGGTTAAAACATTTCTGATGATTATTTTTGGAATATTATATTACTATAGATTTAGGAAAAGGACAACCTAGAGGTTGGGGGATAACCCGTCGCGTCGGAGAAAGCTGTAGGAATCGTACCCAGAACCATAGTGTGACATGCCTTTATTACCTACCAGTAGCCTATAGGAAGTCCCTGGTTATTAAAAAATAGTTTTCCAAATTTAAATGGTATGTATTAATATTTGGAACCTTGTACGATTAGGATAAATATAATATTTTTGAGTTCTATTATATTTTTGAGTGAAAGATGAATTTATGGTAGAAATTAGTTGATGGTTTAAACTCTACTTGTCAAGTATATATATATATATACCTCTCTATTATTCAATGAATAAATTATTTCTTAAACTTCAGGAAAGGGATATTAAAAAAATTTGTTATCCTAATACATTATGTTTTATTGAACTGATGATATTTTAAATCACCATAGATTGAAGGCTTTGAGGACCTCAATTTTTCACAAGTTTGTGATAGACGACCTCAATCACTCCCAACAAATATTTATGTTTTCCCTCCAATTATGTGTCTCTAATTTCCACCAATGTTCTCCTAATCGAGGTCATAATTTGGTTGTGACTTTTTCATTTTCCTTTCCCTCTTATTAAGACTAAATTTTATTAAAATTATTTCCGATGTGGGTTTTCCAAAAAGGTATTTTCTACTTTAAACCTTTTATGTTTGAAGAACAATTTCAAATTGCGAGGATGAAATTTATTTAAGGAGGGGATAATTTAACACCCTAATCTTCCATGGTATGCTTCTCTTTCAGTAATGCAATAGCTTGCATTATACACAAGTTCGAGATTCTAACACACCGCGACCAATCAAAGTAGCCATTATGAATAGTAATACCCACTTTTTGAATTATATAAATATTATATTTCAAAACGGACTTCATTTTTGGATTCTGAATATCAAAATTAGAATAATTTGAATTTTTGGTATTTTTCTGAGAACATCCAATTTTCGATGAATATTGAAAAATACTAAAAAACAACTTTTTTAATCATAATACTTTATAGTGATTAATTATAATATTGAGTGGTTTTAAAGTATAATTAGAATATAAATTAACCATTTTATCCATTGGTGGTCATTAGAATTAATTTCACTTTGAAATTGGATATAAACAATTATCAATCTTTTGATAGATATTGTTTCTTAAAAACACACTATTTGTTTATACAGCGGGAATTAACTATATAATTTATTAATGAAAATTATATGTTTTTAATTTGGTAAAATGGAAATCATTTTTGAATTTGGAATATCAAATATATCATAAGGTGAATTTTTTGTATTTTTCTAATAATGTTCATTTTTTAATGAATAGTGAAAAATGTTGTATTTTAATTCAAAACTACGTTTTCATACAATTTATTTATAAAGTAATATTGTCTTTTTGATTGGTTTCAAATTATAATTGAATTATTTTTTATCACATAATACAATTTTCTTCATTGGATGTAATTTCACTTTTTAATTGGATGTAAAAACAAGTAAATATTTTGAAAGATTTTACTTCTTAAAAACGCGTCTTTGGTTTTGACAAAGGGAATTAATTTTAAATTAATTACTGTAATTTCTATGTTTGGAATTTGTTAAAATAGATTCCATATTTGGAATAATAAGGTCCAAATTATGTAATTAAGATTCTTTTTTGCACATTATGAATAGTAACGACGACAATTATCTTTAATTATCACGATTACTTATTAATTAGGTAGTTAAGGGTAATGAAATAATATCATAATAATATAAAATGACCCAAACATGTGTCCTAATGCTATTGGTTGTGTCATGTACGACCATGGGATTCCTTGTGCCAACATAGTGACCCCATGGAATTACTGTTGTGTTATACTGACATTTTATCATTTTAATTTTAAAGAAAGGAAAATATAACAAAAGTATGTAACACATAAGTAAAACAATTTTAATTTTGTCTAAATAAATGATATATTATACTATAAGTAGTCATTGGACAGATAAAAATATTTCCAACATCATGGTATTTTTTTTATAATTTTTAGACATTAAATAAATAAATTTATTTATGACACAATGATGATGTAGTGATTACCTCATTAATGAACGATTTAAATAAAATGAAAAGATAAGGTAAAATATAAATCTCACACTTGTCTAAAGCCTATTGGATGGGTGGATTTAGAACCCTTATCACATTATCCTCGAAATATATAATTGTGTGACCTTTAAAATCTGAAAAGCATTTCATAATAAAGTAACATTTCATGATATTCCAAAAGAGCCCCTCCTATCCTCTTATAAAAGGCCCCCACCTCATTTACACCTTCAAATACATTTGTCTAGGCCAAATTCTGCCCATTTACTCTCTCCAATTTCCTCCCTTCATCCTATAAGCCTTAACTTGGGTAGAAAGCTCTTCAGGAAACCGTTTTGGTTCAAACCAAGGGGAGTTACCCGATTTAAAGATAATGTCTTCTCTTATATTCTTTTGTTTTATTTTGCTTCTCCAACCCCCTAACTCTTTTTATCATGTTATTTTGTAACAAAAACAGTATCATCAATATAATTGTATGTCGTTATTAGAAGTATTCAAACTAAATTTACACACACCTCCATCTAATTGTTAATGAACATACTGTTTCTGTGGGTTTTGAGTTACTGCCTCATGAAACGATGATTGTTCAATCTTCTTTTAAAACCTCTCATGGTGGCCATTAAGATGTCACTATATTTATATATGATATATATTATGTTTATGTTTTCCTTGTGCTTATGTATTTTTCATTTATGTCATACCTTTATGATTTCCATTATGGGTAAACACAATAATTTCATTGTAGGAAGTGCGGACTACCACCCCCTCAAAGTGATTTGAATCTTTAATGCCATATGTGGGACGTATAAAGGATGGAGTTAATGATATCATATATGATATTATACTATAATTATAATGCACCTTTATATCATTTTGATTTAATTCCATTAAATATGATATATAAATTAAAGTAGCGTTCATGCGTACGTACGGCTTACCATCTCCATAAACGGTGCATTTTTAATTTCTTACCTATAAATGTTTTGTAATATTTTAAATGAATGTATAAACTGGATATATATGATATATATGATATCTACATCATCAATATAATTCTGGAGATGATGGATATTTTACCACATAAACAACTTTTAATTATAAGAAGATTATTTTTAACTCAAGTACCGAGGATCGACAAAATGACCGTTATTAAATTAAATGACTAAAAAATGTTCATAACATGGTAATAAGTTATTTAAAAGGAATAATTAACTTGAAAAATGTTCTCAAGAAAATAAAAATTGACTATATTTTATTATTTAGGAGATTTAAGAATGATCGAGTCATGTCAGACATGAGGTAAGAGACTTTGTTTCAATCTCCTATCATTGAGGCATATATAATTTTATACAAAACATTATTTTATATGGTGTATAAACCCCTTTTGCTTTTAATTTTATTCAAAAGGATCTTTTTATACGAAGCGTTTTTACTAAACGACAAAAGGAAAGTTTTATCTTATGTATGTGGCGACAACGAATTCTCCACAACTGTGACCATTAATTGAGTTTCGTCTTCGTCTACAAGCCATAATTTTTTTTAAAAATGAAAAATAAATACCATGTTTTACTTTTCATTTATTTTTGTATTTAAAATTTTTGTGATAATGTTTTGATTATATCAATGTGTTTTATTGATTTCTTGTTATTGAAATGTGGAAATGTTTTGTTTTTTTATGCATGTTTTATGTGATACGATTATGTTATGTTTCTGGGGCATTGTATATGATATATTTAAACCTTTTCATATAAGGAATTCATTGGACTTAGGAAGTTATGGGTGGAGACCGCTATAGATCCTTGATGCTTTGGTAGTTCTCATGAGACAAACTACTGTCTTGGCACAATGCCTTGACAAAATCTTATTTGTAGTCTTGGAACAAGGCCTTGACTATGTGGTTATGATAGTCTGGCATTATGCATTCCATCATTATGAAATAGGTTATTGATATTGCATGTAATTATTCGAATAGTATAATATCTATGTGAATAAGTAAATTATATTATTTCATTTTATCTTTTCCATATTATGATGCAGTTCATGTTTAAAAAGATTTTGTTTTAGTTATGAATTGCCTTAAATGTTTATGTTTATTTATGATGGTTTTCTCTATATTTTTACCCTTACTGAGCATCTAAGCTCACCCATTTAAATGTTTTAATTTTTCCTAGGATGTGAAGAAGTATTTTATGAATGACCTACAGGGATGGTATGAGGGGATATGATGACAAGATGTTGTTGTAGTTTTTTTTCACTTTATAATGTAATGTAAGACTTATGAATATATCTAGTGTTTCCAAGGCTACTAAAATAATCGGTCTTTCGATTCTTTATCTTTTGTGATCATACCAATATTATGTAATAATTCACCGACTCTGGGTAACAAGGGTCAACACGTTACATGGATAGTTCTTCTAATGGATCAACATAATCCAAATGTGTTAGGTCAGATATGAAGGTATTTTGGAGATTTTACTGGTTGTTCTTATCCAAAGCCCAATTAAAGTGGTTCATTATTCTTTCATGTTGCTAGTTCATTTCATATAATAAAATAGAAAAATAACTCATTGGAGAAAGGGTGTTTTATTTAATAACAATTAAAATTTTCCTATGAACATTTACATACAACAATGTTTCATATTTTGACCCCCTTAAGACCTCTCAAAAATGACTGCCAATTGTACATGTCCCCATGTCAGATCATCATGATATTCGTGTACAATCTTCCATCAGGTAAATGTCCCACTCATTTATGAAAAATCTATATCATCTTGTGCATATGAGGCTTTTCGACAGTCAGAGTAGTACTACAAAATATATAAATAAATAATTAATAAATATATTAAATGAAATATTAGTAGGTTTTGAAAATACCTCTTTAGGGATGATAGTTTGTTGATGGAAAATGATCTCATTTATAAATTTACAAACATAATAACTACAATATTTATCGTTGTTTTGTTTAATACACTGCAAAAAAAAGATTATTAAGAGAATAAGTAACTTATGTAGATATGTGTTTGGGTATTGAAATTTTATTATTTATACCCTGATATTTGTCCAGATGTAGTAATTGCTTTCACCTATATGCTTATCCCCAATCCTCATTCCTTTTTTATATGATAATGATACAGTGCCCTATCATAAAATAATTCTCAGTAAAAGATAATATAAATTATATTACATGTTTTTTACACCTAAAATGTTGGATATAGTGTCTTACATATCTATCATGTGTGGTCAGTTTGTTGGATATCCTTGCATTGAATCCAAAAAATTAATCTTTGGAGTATCTAAGTTCACCAAAATTAGTAGCCAATGTTGCCTAAGAACACAAAAAGTAATAATTAATAAAATAATTGAAAATATAAATAACATGCTTCAATCGTAAAGTTTTACCCCTACATGGTTGGTATTAGGAAGATTCTATCATCGTAATCTTGTTTTCAAATGTTTTTAGAAAGCTGTTGACTATTTCATCCTTTTTTGATGGCTCTAATTTCGTTAGATGTGTTTATGTGGTGTGAGGACTGACATGTCCGAATTTTGGTTCATGGGAAAATTACTTCTACTGTTTTTCATATATACGTCTTTCAATAATATAAAATTCATTAAGTAATAATTTTCACATTATTTCAGCTTTTAGAAAACTGATTCATTAAAACAAACCTCATATATAAATTTACAACTATGACACCTATACAACCATTTTCAAGGATCTCATTTACATTTTCAACAACAACGAAATATTGAATTTCCTCTCTGTGTATATTCATTTCAAAAACCACTATATAACTACTACCACCTCTTATCTTCATATCCACATGAGTCTTTAATGATAGTAAATGTGGATAGAGAATAGGTGGGGTTATTATGCTTTTAGTAGCTCTTTGGGATTAGTTGGTCGATCCTTTAGATGCTTTTGAGCCGAAGATTCATGTCACCCCTTCCCTTTCTCCATCTATAATAACATCCATTGGTTCAGACCATTTTTTCATTAACTGTTAATGGATTAGCTTGAAAAAAAGAAATAAATACCTCTTTTCCCCATGTACTCTTACAAATTGTGACAGCCATGCAATGAATGTCCCAATAGCATTGTCTACCGTATGAATATCATCGTCATCACATGGAATATGTAGCTCTGTATTTGGCTCATGAGCTACAGTAATTGTCACTTTTAGACGATCTTTCAGAATTGGACAATTATGTAGCTTGTACTCTTGGATGTTGAAAACTGTAGCCCTCACTACAAGTTGATAGGTGGGTGTTGACAGATATAAATCATAGTCATTATCACCATGTAGAATATTAGTACATAAAATGTATTAGATTTTGTCTAACTCACATTTCATGGGGAAAATTATTAGAATATTGATTATCACGGCTAAGATAGCTCTTTGAGGGGAATTTCATACCTCAAAGCTGGTGTGGGGGGGGGGGATCTTCACACGCTGGTGGTTCATGATTTGTGTCTTATCCTTGCTTCCCACCCATAAAAGTTTCTAGGAACTCTCCCTGCCATTGAAATCATTCTTCAAGAGTTGCTAGTCTTTCACTCATTTGTTTCATTTTTTCATATCTATAATCCATTTCTTTTTTTTCTCAAAATATACTCAGGGTGCCACCCCAAACCACACACCTCTGTCATGACCATATTGTTCTAGTCGATTCAAAGTCATCGATAATAGGACTGCATCCGCTACAGGAGTAGCTGATTCCTGTGATTGTCGGATATAGGAAAATAACTAATTATTTTTATGTAATAATAATTTAAAACAAATCATTTTTTAGTTGTGTCATACTTACACATATTTCCCACAATTTTTTTGTGTTTTTATCTATTATATTATCTTCCTTATTCACACATGCCTCCTTCCATAGCACATGGGATGGAAGTGTCATCGGTTTTAGACTCATCAATCTATATATAAATATAGAAAGATAATTATGATTTTGTTTCGTAGCACCAAACAATACTACTGTAAATTTAAAATATGTACCATTTTCTTCTCTAGTGAAGCATAACCCATCATTTCTTTACAATAGGGGTATTTTGGTTTTGATGTACGTTCCTTTTTTTTCAGTACCGAGATGTTGTTTCATAAATTAAATATTGACAATTAAATTGATGAATACACGTATCTTCAAACAATGTATTATCAGCAACAATGTACATGAAACTTCTCATCCCCACAACAGCCAATAAATGCATCCCATGATTTTAGGTATATCAGGTGAGCATAAACAAGGGGTGGGTGTGGGTTTATTTTACCTTTGGAATCATTCATGTGAAATTTCCTTAGAATATTTCTAAAACCTTGATTAATCCTTCCTACAATCCATAGTATATAATTTTTGTTTGAATCGTCTAATATAAATTTACTCTGCAAGATATTTATAAGAGTATGACACTATTTTATTATTTTATTTTCAAGTAAATTAAATAAATAATGACATAATGTAACTGTAAGTTCTTCCAAGATCACAGCCTTCAACTCGGACACAACATGATTCCATGAATCTATGTCAATTGAAATGCATTGTTGAGTGACAAATCCATTGTAACTGCTAAACATAGCCTTGTTGGGATTCACATGATGGCCTCATGCATTCAATATGACTTTAAATATGATGCCTTTTCTTTTCGCCTTAAGAAATTTGGCTAACACCGTCAAACTACGACGCACCTGTGTTTTCTATGATGTCAGTCTGTCATCCTCGAGCATTTCATCAATATCGGCATCATCAATATGTTCATCTAAAATCGTATCAATGACACATGCTAATGGTTGTTGGACCTCAACACTAGGAGCCAGAACATGTGTAGAAACCTGTTGTCGCTCTGCACTGTGAGAAACTGAATAGCAGCAGTAGCAGCAACAACAGTAACATCTTGAGGTAATTGTTCATCCTCGAGGTTAGGATCACCAAAACATGTAGAAGTTATTAAAAACAATATATAATCTATTTGTTGAACTATGTTTCTTATTTTAAAATGCTTATGGGATTTGAGACGTCTATCGATTATCCAAATCCCATCATTGTGGTCTCCGCTAACAAAAAAAACATCATCTACCTTGGGACCACTGCTAAATGATTGTGATGTTCCACTAAAAGGATCATCCTCAACTGAATTTCCATCAGACCCTTCAGTAGTTTTGGATGATGATAGAACAATTGACCACTTTCGGTTTGTGAGATGTGGAACATAAATTTTTTTTACCGCTTGTGATTCCACTATAAATTGTTCGTCTTTGTACCCTTCTTTACTAAAATCAACTTTCACTAATACCAATTCATCTATTTTAACACCATTGTTGTAACCAACCCATTTTCATTGGAACGTATGCAATTGTAATTTCATATAATCCAACTACCATATTTTTTTGATAATTCCAAATTATTACATATTTGTATAAATTGGATTTATGTCCTTAGTACCAGAATCATGCATTGCTTCACCCACAAGTGTAACTCAACTATTTTTTGTGGTACTATCTTAATCATGGTCATCTGTATAGAATGTATAACCATTTTTTACATAACCATTGTAAGATGATACAAACACACTTGGTCCGGTGGCTAGCCATCGAAGTCATTCTGAAATTGAATTTGAATTTCCATCTAACTCCTTAAAAATATGGTCGTGAAACCATGCAATAAACTGGTGATTATGTGGATTTAATATCCATTTTTCATCCCATGAAGGATTCAATGGCCTAATTATTTCATTATTGGTTACAATATATATAGCAATCTCCATAATGATATGAAAAACATAAAATGGGGCCTGCTCTTGATCTATAATATTGATTGCCACAACATTCCTTCCAGAATTTCTCTCACCCTCAATGCATCCAGTGTGATGAGATTTTGGGAGACCAATTCTTTTCATATCAGATAGATATTCAGCACAGAATTCAATGGCTTCCTCATCAATATATTACTCCACTATACAACTCTATGGATGACTTCAATGTTTGACATACCCTTTTAAAATCTTTATATACCATTCAACGGGGTACATACATCTGTAGTGCATAGGACCACAAAGTCGAATCCCCTCACCAAGTGAATCATCAAATGGACCATCATATCAAAGAATGTTGGTGGGAAGAACATTTCTATTTAATATAATATGTTGAAAATTTCTCTTTCCATAGCTAGAAATTTGATTGGGTCTAAAACATTGCTACATATTGCTTTGAAAAGGAAATAATGTTTGGTTAAATTATGAGGAACATTCTTGGAAAAAATGCAATGTAAAGCTATAGGAATTAAATATTTCATCAAAACATGGTAGTCTTGTGATTTCAAAACTTTTAACTTCAAATCATTCATTGACACAATGTTCTTGATATTTGATGAATAACCCTCTTGAACTTATACATCATTCAAGAAGTTACAAAACTGATATCTCTCCTCCATTGAAAGAATGTAAGAAGATAGAGGAAGAAACATTCAATTTTCACCTTTCATGGGAGCCAAAACTTCTCATTTTCCCATGTAAACCATGTCCAACCTTGCCTTAATTCAATCCTTCATTTTTCTAGGGGCATTTAGCAATTTTCCTATAACACTGTCACATACATTTTTTCCACATGCATCTCATGAAGAAAATGTATAACGTACAAACAAATCCAGTATGACAATTCAAAAAAAATCTGTTTTTCCAACAATTTTTTGAAACATTTTTCAAAAATGGTTTATCATAAATAGTGTTCACATCTTTTAGTTTTTCAAATATCTGATCACCTGTTAGTGGTTACGGTTGTGTGCATTGTTCTAAACATCCATTTAATGATGTCGTCCTAGATTGGTACTTATGCTGAAAAGGATGAAATATACGATGTACTAGAAACAAATATTTTGATGAATGTTTCAACCTAATTGATTCTTTAACTTCTTCGCACACAGGACACCCTTGAGATCCTTTAATGCTATATCCTGAAAAATTTCCATCAGCAGGGAAATTGTTTATCATCACATACAACATTGCTCTCAATATGAATTATTCACTTTTATAATAATCATACAACATAAAACTTGAATCCCACAATAACTTCAAATCCTCGATCAAATGAGCCAATTAAACATCAATATCGTTACCTTGTTGTTTTGGTCCTGATATAAGCGTAGATAACAAGATGAATTTTTTCTTCATGCATAACCAGGAAGGCAAGTTATAATTTACCAACATAATAGGACATCTAATGTGAGTGCAGGTCTGAAAACCAAAAGGATTCACTCTATCTGTAGAAAATGCAATATGAAGGTTTCTTGGATCCTTTCCAAATTCCGGATACTCATGATCAATTCTCTTCTATTGAGGAGTGTCATCCAGATGATGTAATTTCAAATCTTTATTTATTTTATCTTCAATCCATTACTATTATATTACAGTTTCTTCACTTCCAATGAGACGCCTAAACCTGGGAATGATTGGAATGTACTATACCACATTCGTAGGACTGTATTCATCTTTCTTGTATTGAGAAGCACCACACTTTTGGAATTATGTAAGTGATTAGTTCTCCTTGA
Organism: Viscum album; assembly: GCA_963277665.1. NCBI lineage: Eukaryota > Viridiplantae > Streptophyta > Magnoliopsida > Santalales > Viscaceae > Viscum > Viscum album. Next base: position 1,381,879,363 of record OY728152.1, read on the forward strand.
AAAACAATATACAATCTTTCGGGAAGGCATGTATTCTTTCAGAAATCATACCCATCGAGCATGACATTCTTTTAGATTCATATGTCCGGCTTGGGATCTCATTATCTTCCAAGAGCACGTAATTCAAGAGAGCAAGTAGTTCCATAAAACTGATGTCACTCCATCAGTTTCCTGTTTTCAATTTATACAACTTCAGTACAACTGACAATGCTGTATATTTAGTGAAGCTATCATACAATGGCATATTTTTACAACTCATTAACTTCTCAAACAATTTTGGGCAATCACAGAGATCATCTTAAATTATCATTATCATTTCATCAATACGATATTCATCATCAATGACATCTGTAATCACATCCTCCATATGATCTTCTTCATTATCCATATTTTTATTCATATCTGACGACACATAAAATTCAGTTTTCTCTCATCCAATAGCTACATTCGCTTTTCCCCGTGTTTATTCCAACATGTATAACTCAGATCTATTCTATGAAATATCAATTTTTCATACAACTACTATGGAGTAATTAGTCTATAATAACAACAACGTAAACATGGAAAAAGGATTTGAGTAGGATCATTTGTCTGATCCTTTGCAAACATAATGAAATCCTTCACTATCTTCTCATACTCTATTATCAAACGAATATCATTCATCCAATCATTATTCATCTCCATTCTATTTGAATCTGAAAAATTTAGTGTTTATTGTTCAAATACACAAAAAAGACTTCCAAATATAGAAGAAGAGAACCACTTCCTTATAAAAATAAAGATTAATAGAGCCTAACCATTTACAATAATGATTTAGAAATCAATAGAACCAGGATTGATCCCCCATTAAAATCAACACATTTTCCAACCCCCTTACAAAGAGGATCATATAGGAAACCAATAACCTAGTTTTATCCAAAATTACTATGTAATATCAAATGTTTTGTTACCCAAATTAACATATGAAATAGAAAATTATGGATAGCGAACATACATTTTATCATGAACATCTAATGAATATGCAATAACTCCCCTTTGCTAACATGGGTCTCTACCAACTCCTACCATATACCTAGAAAATAATTGAAAAAAATAGGAAAAATATTTTCTTGTACCTATTTATAATAGTACTACAATAAAAGTACGACGAAGATAGACCGTTCCTCCAAACACTACTCGAGCCTCCTGGTAAAAAAGACTCTAGTGACTACAACTATCTTAGATTCTAACCACTAACATCCCTACAGTTTGACCTTGTTACTCACCAAATTATTTGTTATTGCGACTCTTTCCAATTGTAGGGGAATATTTTTCCACTAAAACTCATTTACACAATGAAATTTAGTTTCATTTCCAAGGACATTTTTAGGAACATGGACTAGTTGGGGCTGTGTAAGGGGGTATTTAAAGTTAGGGGGAATTATAGTAATTCTGTAGTTGGTCTATTCTAGCCAGTTATAGTTGATAGTGGCTAAGGTGGTCAGGTAGGGTAATAAATTAGGGTTCGATGGTACATTGGTGTAGGCTGGTGCAGTAGGGTGGAGGGTCTGGTGCAAGGGATGAAAGTGGGGGAGGGGTTGGTTGGTGTAGGGAAGGGGGTAGGGGGAGGGGTCGGTGTAGTGAAGGGGGTAGGGAGAGGGGCTTGTGTAACGGTAGGGGGAGGGGGAGGGGCTGCTGCAGTAGTGGGGAGGGGTGGGGATAGTGATGAATGGAATGTGGAAGAGGGAGGGGATGGTGGTGCTGGTGGGGCTTGGGCTGTAGGAGGTAGGGGGACGGTGGGGTTGTAGTGAACATGGGAGGAGGAGGGTTCGGTTCAAGGGAGGGAGGAGGGGAGGGGATAGTACAACATGGGGAGGGGGAGGGGTTGTTGCAGAAGGTGGGTAGGGGATAGTGGTGGGGATGGTGCAGTAGTGGGTATGGGGCTGGTGGGTGAAAAGGGATGGGCTGGTGCAGGGTAGGGGGAGGGGGAGGGGTAGGTGGAGTAGGGGGAGAGGGAGGGGCTGGTGAAACAGGGGGTAGGGGATGGTGGGGGTGGGGGAAGGGGAGGGGATGGTGCAGTAGGGGGAGGGGGAGGGGATGGTGTAGCAGGTGGGGGAGGGAGAGGGGCTGGTGTAGGGTAGGGGAGGGGCTGGTGCAGCAGGGGGTTGTGAGAGGGGCTGGTGCGAGGGAAGGGGGGGATGGGCTAGTGAATTAGGGGGAGGGGGAGGGGTTTTCCAGTAAGAGGGGGGTGGTGCATCTGGGCAGCGGTGCAAGGGGAGGGGGTTGGGGGGTTCAGTGTAGAGTGGGTAGGGGTTGGTGCAACAGGGGGATAATGGGCTAGTGGGGGTGCAATGCAGGGGGGAAGGGGGCTGGTGGAATTTACCATTGATCGAAGTCAAGAAACATCCCACTATCCTAAAAATATTAAACAACCCAAATAAAACTGGTCACATGTTCATACCACTATCTAATCCCAAATTCCTTTTCCAAAGAGTACCATTCACCTTTCCATGGATATGCTAATATGGTCTCGTCATCTTCTGTGGCCTTAGTGCATGAAGACTGAAGGCCACTCAATGAATCTTGGTTTAATAATAAATGAACCAATATGGATTATAGGTTCCACTATGAACCATATCACGGAAGGATTAAATTTAGAACTCTATAACTTAACAAATACACTCATCATCTCTTTTATATGGGTTGATGCATACATTATATCCTTACCAAGAGTTAACCATAAGTCTCCCTTACGAAGCATTCCAGAATTCCTCGACATACCTGGGGAAGAAATGTATTATTCTTGCACATATCACATAAAACCGTGCTAACCAACTAAAGGAAATATAAGTTAACATCCACAGGGTTGTATACACTTTCTATATTTGAGGGGTCCAAATAACTATCATTAATAGAACATTCCCCATAAACAGAGTCACCAGCACATCATGACACCCACAATGTGTAACCAATTCATAATGAGATGGGTACTATCAAGACACTTCTTTTTCATGATGGAGTTTACAAAAAGACCACTTTCCCCTGTATAGATAAACCCACTCCACAAGAAGGATGGGGAAAAACACTCATCATTAATAGAATATTCACGCATAACAAGGTCTATCATGATGTCGCACGAAAATAACAAACCCTAATACATATTACACTTGGTGAAAAATGAATTCCAATTCCAAAAATCATAAGGACACATGGAGAATCATAAAAAAGTCATACTATACTTTTAATCATCTTATAACCTTCTATATTAATCCACTACATGTGTTATTTCATGAAAACGATTGTTAGAACTCTATTTTAGTTATCATCTAATCCAATGGTGGTGATCAGGGGGAAGAGTCCTAGCATCACCCTAATCAAAACAAATCTCACAAAACCTATCCACCAAAAATAAACCAAAAAGGCGAAGTGGTATATTTACTTAGAGTAGATCACACTGGTGATGAATGGGGAGCCCTCTGCACTACGTTGGGAGGGGAATGCACAACCGCTAGAGGGGGAGGTGCACAGGAGGAGCGGCCAACCATTGATAAATAGAGGATTAGGGTTTGCCGTAAGTGGGTTCCAGCAGAAAGTATGAGAAGTAGGTTTTTCGGGGAGGAGGATCTATGGAAGGTGTTTGAGGGGGAGGATAAGGTGTAGGGGTAGCGGAAGAGGTCCAGAAAAGAGAAGATCAGCGGGGAGCATTGTCATAGGGGTACAGTTCCGCAAGAGCATGCGGGCATGATAAACAGAGGGGACTCTGCACCCAATTTTATAAAATATGGGACTACGGTTATATCAGCGCTAAAAAAGCGCTGATAAGGGGAGTCTTTATGAGCACTAAAACGTTAGCGCTGGTAAATGGAGTCTTTATCAATGCTAAAATTTTGGCACTGATAAAGGGTACTGTTTAGCAGTGCCAAAATTTTATCGCTGATAGAGGGATTCTTTGTCAGCACTAGAATAGCGCTGATAAAGGGATTCTTTACTAGTGCTAGAAAAGCACTAATAAAGTATCCCTCTATCACCGCTAAAATTTTAGCACTGATAAAGGGTTCCTTAATCAGTGATTTTTTCTTAACACTGTTAAAAGGTGGCGCTTCCCTTTCCCATTTTTTTAGTAATGGGACACCCAAAAAATAGACCATATCTTTATCTGTTCCATGTCAAATTCCACTAATTTATTTTTTATACAATGACCAATTCCCAACCCATATCAAAATAATTTGTGTAATCTGGCATTTGAACCAAAACAATGTACATAATGAGAGTGGGAACTATAATATATGAACATCTCATTCCACTTCATAGTCACTGATGGAAGCTCCCATTGGTTATGTATCACAATATTCCATGACTCATACCTCTCAAAATTGGTCCTAAAACCAAGACTCAATGTTAAATTAATCTAATAATAATACTCATCCCTCTCAAACAAAGTCTTTAAACATAGAATAATAATGTTGAGTCCCACTAGAAAAAAGTCCATCACCTTGTGCAATACTCAACCCAAGCCTCCAAAAATAATGGTTTTTCATCTATGTCTTACATCATGCTATAACCCAAAAATCTCATGGGATATCCATGAAAAAACCTAACTAAGGAAAGTTCCACATATTCCAATCAAGAAGGTCGGGCTAATTTCACATCATAGAGGCCATCTAATAATCCCATGGTGCTATTCGCATGAGCCATAGCTCGTAATCCGAATAATGTCACACCTCACCCATAATGGAATCCAATATTTCCTCCAATATAACCATATAATCTCCTCATTTATTCCATCTAAATATCATCAACTTATAATGACGCCACGACCTATATACTCTATCGACTAATATCTCAAGGTCCAACCCAAACTCATAGAATCCCCTATACACTCTTAGTTCTACTACATTATGACCATCCTAAGACATCATGTATATTCAAACATATCTTCAAATCGAGAGGTAAAATTCATTATCCAAACAACCCTGGAAAAAAATTTCCATGTTCTCAAAATCTACCACGAGCCTTACCTGGGAATTATCTGATTTAACCTACTAGAGATCCATCCACACATCATCTTTAGGAAACCCCTGTATATAATATAATATTAGTCATGGTTTTCCCATCCCCATCACATCACACATTATGATTCTCTAATTCCCTTAGGAAGGTTCTTCTTTTGAATTTGGAGATGTAGATCCATCAAAACGATTTTCACTTGTCCCCAACCTCTCACACAAACCCACTATCCCAAGGCACCCATCATAAGCTATCCCACATCACCACTCACCACCTAATTCCTATCCATGACCTCATGTTATACTACACAGAATACACATTCCTTAGTGTCATTGACATGGTATCATCCTAGACTAGATATGGTGATAAAATCAATAGGTATTACCCTAAAAGGTCCAAGGGCACCCCATAAAATATTATGAATACATTAATTTTATCTTATACAATCTTTCTGAACCCATTAAATATAAATCCATATATACAAAAAATACACTCATTTGATTTTGCATAATAGGATCCAATAACCTATTACATTGAGTTATCCCCTCACCAAACATACTTGAGCCTTTCACAAACCCAACAAGCCACATATATGTTTTTGGGAATCTATATCACACAAAAAATTATAGATAAATTATTTTGAAACATTATAATTAATTATGATCAATAATTTAATTATTCATAAATATATAAAAAATATTTGGGAAACATCCTCTCCTTATAATATTGAGTACTGTAGTGTGGAATACTTGCAACACAAGAAGAATATAAGCCACATGAATTCCCCAACCAATGCATTCTATTTAACCAAAAATTAAAAAATATACTTTCATAAATAGTATAATAAATTACATTGTTATGTTTGTTCATTAAAAATGATTCCAACAACATCCATACATAATTTCATTCCCTATACTATGAAACCCAAAAAAAATAACAACCAATTAGGATAATTCCTATCATTCTATAGTGTAAATAACAATGAACCCTAACCAAAATATGACCAAAACTATGAATTCCCACTAAAAAATAAATTATAAGTTAATAGAGGTAGATACATACCCAGAATCACCTCCAATAGACCTCCCTTATCATACGAGATCAATAGAAGGGGAGAGCCAACCGAATTTGAACTTTTTTGTGCATCTCTCCTAAAATTTAGAAATGTATGGGGACTTTCCCATAAATTTTCTGTCCCCATTTTTTAATTCATCTTCATATCATTGATAGTGTCAAATAATATTCATGTTGTGAACTACTACATTAGAGGTACATATCCATATATCTTAATACTCTCTTGGAGTGACCCCTATGGGCATGTCGTCATTTTATTACTCAGGTATTTTTTCTATAGCATATAAATATACACATTATGTGATCCCCTTATTAGAAACCATGATAGTACCGAAGTCATAAAACCCATTAAAACACCTTTTAAACGTTTTAAAACTCTTATAATCCCATTATGAGTTCTATTTCTCCGAATGAACCCCTCACTAGTCAAAATAAAAAGTTTATCTAAAATTAAATAACCCACAAATGTGTATAGTATTATGGGTTTTGATGATCACTTTCATAATGGAAATATATTTCCTAAGTGTATTAGAAATAAAATTATGGAATGGATTTCCCTAGGTAAGGATGATTTAAACAATTATTTCAAAAAACTACTCTCTATTGTCTCATGATAATAATTTAAATATTATTGTTGATATTTCATTGGTTATTAAGATAATTTCACTCCCTATATATCATATAAACCCATATAGTATTTGTTAACTGAAAATAACACTAAATGAGAATTAATATAAAGGATTTATAAGACCATGATCTTTTTCATAGGGAGGTCCAGTCCTCAATTCCCAGAATGATGATTGGATTTTATAAATTTGCGATGAATATAAAAAAATTTAAATTATCAGTATTAAGAATATTTAAACCTTTATAAAGATTGATGATCTATTTTTCTACTCAAATGGTCTAGGTTTTTCTAAAATATTTTCTAAGGTAATGATATTATAATCCTTTTATAAATTAAAAATATATTCCAAAAACTTCTTTTTGAATTTGATTTAGAAATTGTCAATATCTAGTACTTCCATCCTGGTAAACTATATGTCCAATATATTTTAAATAATATATGTTTTTTATATTTCATTCATTCTTTGATTTATTCATTTTAGACTTTGGGGATTACATATTAGTAATTACAATTTTATAGATAATAATCCAAAAAAAAATTTATTATTCAAATTAAATATTCATTAAAAATAGAGGAAGTAAAATCCATTTTTTGTAATGTAATAATCAAGACCTTCTCATCCAATTAATTTTTTTATTTAGGATATTAATATGTGTGTATATATTATAAGAAGAAATGGTTTGATTGATGTAAATTTGAGTTTGAGAATTGTATTCTTGTGTGGTAGTATTCCTTGAGGCATGAATGTTGTGAGGTATAATTTTAGATAAGGGAACCGACCTTATGAAGTTATGTTACATCATGGAAGGATGGGTTTTAATATTGAGGACACATTTTGTTGATGGAAATGACACGTATATAGATGTATTGTGGTGTGACTAGTTCATATATGAAATGGAGGGGTTCTTTGGGATTAATGAATTCCCAAGGATAGATAATTTTGTGGGGTAGCTGATTTCTTTATAGTGTGTAAGATTGAGGGGATAATTTGGTGTCTAATTCTATATAGATGTTGATTCAATGTGGTACATTAAGAACATTCCATCAATTCAAATGATTGTGTCTCCCTCTCACTATCAACAATGATACCATTATAACATTGATTTTTGGTTAACCCATAGTATAGTTATAATATTGAATTTTTTTCCTAGGTGAAATAATTGTTATAGGATGGTTAACCAATTTTATCAAATATATGATATAAATGAATTATCATTTTAAAAATATATTTTTATTAAGTTCTATTCAACATGTTCTATATCCCCTTCATTGTGATTCACTAATTATTATTCCTAGCTATAAATTTAGATGCTTCTACAAATTCCAATCTTCCATCATTATATCATTCAAGTAGTGGGACACTTAGGTGAAAATTTCGAGAAAAAATTATACCATAACTCTAGGATTTGTAAATTTGATCTAGGATATTTAGTTTTTGTGATCCAATTCACCCTTTCCTCATCTTAGATTGTTTATCATTATTCTTCTGGGGAGTCAATTTTATAGTGAATGTACGGTGTCAAAAATGTCATAGGATATTATTTTGATGGTTATTCATGGTTATACATTTTTTATGTTTCCATTTCTCTTATATCAGTCTTTAGATCATCTATTTCATGCATTATCTTCATGTATCAATTCCCAATTCATCACTTGAGGTAGATGATTCATGAAATATCATTCTTATATGTAAATTGTTCTATTTGAATGATATTTTCTTCATTGGGTGAGTACTATGGATTAATATAATGATGCTAATGAATCATTCCACGGAAACTTTATGTTAATGGGGTGCTATATTTACATCATTTATTGATATTTCTCTCATAAATGGTTATTTTTGGTTTCTATCAGGGAAAATAAATTATGTTTTTCAAGATTTTATATTGATTATAATAATTTTTATTTGAAGCACATTCATAAAATATTAAAAAATTAGATATGGTAATGAATTGGTTTACAAAGAGAAATTAATATAAATGAAAACATATTTTTATATAGATGAATATAGTATTATATAGTGTCGAGACTATTATTGTGTATTTTTTTCAATCTTGTTATCATGTATATTTTCTTTATGATTATAATACTATTTTTGTGTGGATTTTCCAAGGGGTCTTGTGGAAGATTCAATTAGTGGAATAGTGGTGTATGGTTGAGGTTGGGGATTAACTATAAGGGATGAAACTACTTTTTTTTATTGTGAAGAGGATGTGTATGACACCCAAATGTTATTACTTATTTTTTTAATATTATTTTTTGGAATTTAAAATATTATTCTTTTGGATTGAAATTGCTGAAATATATTAATTTTACAGTATTTCATGGTTTGTAAGGATAGTTTGGGAGAAATAATGTGATTGTCTTTAAATATGGTGTCTTTTTAAATTATTTTTTCCATTCATTTTTTTCTGTTCGTGTATCATATAGTGCTATAAAATCACTATAAAAACTAGTTTAAATAATATAATCCATTTTTTATAGAATGGTTTTGGAACATAGCTAGTACATGGTTAGTAGAAACCAAGAAGTAAACAAGGGAGTGGCTCCTAAATTTTTAGTAGTGAGATTTCCAGAGTTAGAATGTAGTTTATAAATACTTTTGGGGTTCCCATTTTATTTTTGAATCCCAGTTTTTGTGTGGGGTTGTTTCAAAATGTTTGAAATTGACTAAGAGAATCCATGTATCTAGGCCATGCCTATTTGAAATTGTTTCCAAGTGTCCCTATCACTATTGGTGTTCTATTCAGTTAAAAAAATTAAAAACCTTTTGAGCTACTTAGGTTTTTTAAATTAATAAATTCATAAAATAACTATTAATTATTTTAAGATTTATTTCCTCATTATCTCCCCTCTCATTTTTTAACCCTATGTCATGTCAAAGGGATTAACTTCTTCCGTAAATTTTGATTTTGTGGCCAAATTTCATCCATTTCATGTGGGTTTCTCATGGTAATTTCTTCCATCATTATCTCCCCTCACTCCATTATCATTTTAGATAATTTTTTCATTCTATCTTAAATAAAAATAAATATTTATTATGGGGGATTGGATTATTAGCGTTTTTTTATAGTGGATTATTTCTCAATTGTTCCTTTTCCTCCAATGGAAATTTTTTGTTACATGATTCCTTTTAAAAAAGGAAAACATATTTCTCAGAATTTATGTTACTTGTTATGAAATTATTAGACGTTTTAAATTGCAATTCTTCCAAATTATGAGTTTTCTATTACTTGATTAGGGTTTAAATTGGGTTTTCAATTCTTTTAACATTTTACAAGGACCTTTCGCATGCCATGTGTTTGATAAAATGTCTAAGTGGGTCCTTCAAAAGGAATAAATTCTTTAAATGGTTTTATTTAAATGGTTTTATTTAAATGGTTTTATTTAAATGGTTTTATTGATGGTTTTAAAGGATGTGTTTAAGGTTTAAAAAGGATTAGATTTTTTTTAATATTAGGGTATTTTCTAATAATAAATTATTTTAATATTTTTTAGAAATATTTTTTTTAATGTGATTTTAATAGATAATGTGTTTTTTAAAATTTTTAATTATAATATTTTTATTTCAAATAATATTTCAATATTCTAATTTCAAATGATGTAAAATGACTCATCATTCCTTTTTTATTTTCAAATTCATGATTATAAATCATTCAATATTTTTTTTTGGAAATTTTGAATTCCCATCACAAATGTTATTTTTTTTATATATTGTGACACTTTGAGGGATGATTTTTATTGACCCTTATGCATTGATGTGAAATGGTCAATTTCATGTGTGTTTGTGGTAGGTGATATAAAGATAACTTATTTTGTGTATAAATTATTATTTTTGTAATGATCAAATTTCATGTTGTTTTTACCTCATTTTTTAATATCCTGGGAAACCATGTATGCAATTATGATTATACAGAAGTATATTACTCTTTCTTAGTTTATGAATTTTATCCAATCACCTAGTGAGGCTTTTCAATCTCGGGGGATTATTTTTATACTCAGTGACCCTAAAGGAGGTTCATATGTATTTATTGGTTTCTGATAGGGGTCCTAGAAAGAAATTACTCCCGGACATAGGGTCATATATTATTATTGTAAGAATATAATTAATCTAAAATGTTTATAAAAGCTTCTAAGGATAATTTATGGGATCCAGATATATCAATACCTTGATTGTATTACCTGGACCATTATTTCCCATAACATGGGTTTGTTTCTCAGTTTTTTCATTTCTTCCACAGATATATAGGTATCAGTGTGTTATAATGTGGAATTAAGTATGGTATTTTAATTATAAAATAATTTACCATTAGTTTAGAATGTGTGTTTTCAATACAGAATTTTTTGTTTTCTTTAAAAAGGAAATTGAAAGGTGATTTTGAGAATTAGTAAGAATTTTCTATTATCATTATAAATTCAAAATTCCTCCTTTTATATTTAAAATAGATTTAAATGGAAATGTTTCATTGATTAATATGTTTTTGATGTTATTGTTTTAGGATTGATTATTATTTCTTATTAATAAAATGTGAATATACCTTGTTTTTAGTGGAAAATAATGTCATGAAATTTAATTTCATAATACATGATCACGTGGAAGATATAATTTTATATATTATGTTAAAACTATCATTTAGAGATTTTAATTTTCCTGAAAATGTATTGATTCTATAGTGAGATATTACACAAAGTGTTCCTATAACCCGATGCATATTCACAAGTCTGTGCATGTGTTTGTGTGTGGTTTATCACTTATTTTTCAATGTTGGCCCCTGTAATTTCATCACATTGTTAAAAAGATAATTGGATATGTTATTTGATATGTCGGAATTTAGTGTGTGGTTATCGATCACATAGAAGTTTTTTTAGAACTATATAAAATATTGTTTATTTTTGCAATGTTTTATTATACAAAGGTTGTTGTGTATTATATTATTTTATTATTGGTATACCTACTTCTACTATATTTAATTCAATGTATCTAATTTTTTCATTAGATGGATGTTAATTTAAATATTACATGTTCGGATTTCCACTTTATGTGTTTCCATTTCTAATATATTAAATTATGAGAGAGTTAAATCAATGAAAAAAATATGTTAATGTGTTGGTTGTAGTCTTATGGATTTCAAGAATTCAATTCAATAACAGTAGAATTTGGGGTTGAGTGACTTATCAGGTCACTCCATTCCACTTCATTACAAATAACATCATGTCTTAGGATTATCAATGGGGAATAGGTCCTAGAAGCACTCTATTTTTATTTTAAAAGTCATGTAATATGGAAAAATGTTTATACTCAAAAGGTATGTCTATGGAGGGTGTATCTAGATTTTTCATACTAAGAGGCATGAATTTACATGATTAGTTGGGTTTTTATTTCATTTTAATTAATATTATTTGATTGAGGATTCTGATGGTGGTGTGTTAACCTTATTTGAATTTAGTAGATTACTTTGGTTTTTTATATTATAGGGTGAAACAGAAGAATGATATGTGGTATGTGGTTGGCTTACATAGATCGAGAAACTTGATCATGAAAAAATTCATTATGTTGGAAACATATCAAAAATTATATAATTACTAGTATAGGTCCATCAATTAATGTGGACTAGTCAATCATGGTCTTCCATTCCATTTTTTATTGATATTTATACATCTATTATGTGATACGATATGGTGAGGGTGAATTTAAAGGAGTATAATGATGTGTTGATGACATGGTTTTTATTTTATTTTTAGCTTGTGATGTGATTTTTTTTATTTTTTCAAAAGTAATTTTTGTTTGTGGAAAAGGTTTTTTTAATAAAAAATTGTTTCAAAATTTAATTGAGAACTTCTGGAATATTTTTAAATGTAATGGGTTTTAATGGAATGTTTTTTTAAATTGTTGATTTTATAATAAAATTAATAAACAATTTTGATTCAAAAAATCGTTTGGTATGTTTTCTTGAAAGTTTTTTACCCATTTGGGATATTTTTCCAAGGGTGACTTATTTTAAATTAAAAAAAAATCGGACGTTTGGAAAAGTTGTAAAAAGTTTGAGGTATTTATAAATGGATAGTTGGTTATTTTTTAAAATGAGAAAATACTAACATTGAAATATGAGTAAATTTTTTGAAATTAATTTTTGGAATTGGTATTTTTTAATAAATTCATTTTTTTAAAGGAAGGGTGATTTTAAATGAATGTGTATTTTTTGAAAAAAAAATATTTTTATTCCTTATAAAATGAGGAAGTATTTAAATTGTGGAATTTTTTTAAATTTATTTTTTCACATCAATTTTTATTTGTATTTTTTCACTAAATATGGGTTTGGATTGGTTACTGGTTGAGTTGTATTAAGAAATATGAATGGTTTTAGTTAATGTTTTGGGTTATATATGTATTCCTGCAGCTAAATTTTATTTTAAAGGTAGAAAACATATCTTATTCTATGAACATTTTTAGGTGAATGGTCTTTTTTTGTGAGTATTGTGTTCTTAGGGATTCATAGCTCAAATGTTTCATTCTCTTTGTGATCATTTTACATTTTATTTTTGGTCACCATTAATGGATTTGAGTAGAGTTAGTGTGAGATAAATTTTTTTATGTGGTTAAAATTTTATTGATGATTAGTTTGTGGATTCTTTCCCGAGAATCTTATATTAGTTCAGGTCTTAATGTTACCTTTTTTGGTGAATCTATTTAATATATTTTTGTTAGGGTACATTTGAGTAGTGGTTTTGCAGGGATTATCATTCCAAATTATCGGATTATATATTTTTTAATTTTTTTTATCTGGTCCATGGTACATGTTTTTGTCATGAATAAGATGGGTATTTTATGGGTATGGGATTTGGTAACAGGGATGTGGAATTATTTTCCTATTAGATAGTAAGTTATTATTGGTGAATATTTTCTATTGGGATAGCCATTCATAGGTATTTGATGATTTTAGTCCCAAATTAACTACTATATTGTTTCATGAACCAATTTTAGAACTATGTTATTCCATATTGTGGAATGTACAAAATTGATTGTGTTTCATTCCTTATTTTAGAATGTGTTCGGTTGGTGACCCATTTTTATAGTATTTCATATATCATATTATAGTTTTTGATTTATTTGTGGGTTTTATCTAGAAATCATTATATTTTTTTGTTTATGTAAATATATTTTCTACTTTTCATGATTTCTAGAAACATAGTTATTTTGGTTATATTAATTTTCTAGGGTTTTTAGATCCGTTTGTTTTATTTCAGATTAAATATAAAATAGTGTGGATACCTATTCTATGTCATTGATTTATTGGATCACAAATTTGGATTTTTGTGACCAAACAGACGTTCGTGGATGTTTTATAATTCTTGTGGAACCTTTTATGGGTTTTAAGGAATTGGCTAAGGAGTTTCGTTTTCCTTCTAATGGGATCTATCTCACAGATTATGGTTGTGTATGGAATTTTTAACTTATCAATGATTCCTTACATGTTAATGTATATTAGGGAAAGAATGTGACATGGTGGGGATAATAGTGACAATTGTACTATATTTTTTCTCAATCAATTTTCATATAACTTATTTCATTTAAAAAACTGTTGATTTTATTCTAAAATTAGTGAAATTAGTAATTTAGTATAAATTAAATAGTTAGACTGCATGGTGTATTGTAAACCATATGGTAAACATTACATGAGTATTTTACTAGTAAATTTTTTTCTTGTATGATTTTTCTACATGGGTAGTGGAAGGTTTATTGGAAACCATGGAAACATTAGTAAATGTTTTATGTGGAATTTAAGGAGTATGGGTGTTGATACATGGATAGGAAAAGTTTAGGAACACCCATCTAACAATAATTCAAGAGGCACTATATTTTTTAGCATTTAGTGGTGCATGGTCGGAACATAGATTATCAAACGGTTTGGGGTTCATAGAAAATATAGTTGGATCTGTATTTTTTCTAATGATTTTCATCATCGGTGAACTGTTAAGTGATATAGTGTGGCCAAACCATTTGTCCTTGTTTTTCTATCCAAGTGTCAGGAGTGATGTCAAGGATTATTTTTTTGAAATATGAATCCTAGCAGTGAAAACAACCCAATTTCATTAATAAATGGCACCCTATAAACACCACCCATACTTGATTCTACGGATTTTGTTCTGATTATCTTATCTATTTAACATAGTGAAAACTATATCACTTAAAAGGGTGTTCATTCCCCCCTATCATCATGATTTTGTGGCCTCATTTTATTGATTTTAAAGGGTTTTATAAGGTAATATATTCATTTTTATTCTCCACTTCTTCCATTCTCATTTCAATTAGTTTTATATTTCTCCCAAGAACCATAATCATATTATGAGGTAATTTATGGTTTAACTTAATTTTAATCATTGGTTTAGGTTTTTATGGATTTTCATAGTGACCACTTTATTATTTTTTCAATCTCAATCTAAGTCTATGTGTTATGACATTAATATTCTACAATGTTGTATGATTGTTAATTTCATTCCATTAAAAACATTTTATAATTTTTTTGGTTGTTTGAAATTTCTTTTTGTTACAAATAATTGTAATATGTATCACCTAAATGTAGTTTTAAATGGTTAAAAATTGCTTTTAATACATTTAATAGCAATATCAAATGATTTATGTTTAATAAAATGACAAAGTTTCTCTAGAAAATGGATTTAAAGGACATAAAATGATGTTTGACACTAGCTAATTTTAAAAGGTAATGTGTTTTATTTTAAAAGGATAGGTTTATTAAAAAAGATTCTATTGGAAAAAATTAAATAAATATATGTATTTTTAGTATTATATTGTTTAAAGTGATCAAAAAATGTAATTGATGACTTAAATGGGGATATAGTCCCTAGATGATTTCAATGAATTTTTAAATGTTTTAATTTCAATAATGTAAAATGGATTTGAAATCTATGAACTTATTCAAATTATTGATTAGAATATGTTAAATATAAATGGTTAGAAATTATTATTTCATTATTTATTGAACCCCATTATTTATTAAATGTTTTATATAGATTGTGACATGATGGGTGATATTTATTGTTGATGTATATTTACAGATGTGATGAGGTTTTTTGACTAATGGAGTTTTAGGTGAGATGATATTTATTACATTTGTAGTAAATTGTTTATTTATGTGATGATCACATTACTAGTTGTTATTTACCCCATTAGATGATATAATGGAAACCATGGGTAAGAAATTACAATTTGTGGGTTCATGTTAAACTTGTATATTTTTAATAGGAAATCTAGTTCCCTATTAATATAATTCTATTTTACGGGTTCATTTTTTTGTACTCAGTGGCCCATAGTGGTGCTAAGAGGTATGTAATAATTCTAAATAGGAGTCCCATAGATAGATGTGATCAGAAAATACTAGATCTAGAATTATTCATGTTATAAACGAGTGATATTAATATGATTCTATGATAATTCAATGGATAATTTAAGGGATCCCAACAAATAAACCTTTGTTGTATACCCTTTCTTTTATATATTTTTTCATCAGGTTTTCATTATTAATTGATTCAGTTTATTTTATTAACATTTTGGTTTCATTGTATTATGACATGGGTTTGATTATCTTTTGGATTTACTTTAAAAATGATTTATTAATATTTTGGAATGTGTGGAGATAAAAAGGAAAGTGTTTTATTTTAAAATGAATTTGGAGAAAAGGTTTCTGAAAATAGAAAGAATATGTTTAATTTTTAGGTTAATTTTAAATCACTATTATTATTATTTTATACATCTTTAAAAGGAATGATTTATTTTATTTATTTTTATGATACTGTTTTAGAAATTATGGGACACTTTTGTCATTAAATATTTTCTTACCATGATTTTCAATAAAAAAGATATAATATGATATTTATTTTTATTTTTATTTTTCATGTCAAAAAAACCTAATTTATAAGTTATAAAATATCATACATTTATGGTTTGTTACACTAAAGTAATTTAATATGTTTTCTAAACAATACAATAGGGTATTTTTGTCACACACTTTGAACATACATTGATGTGTGTGTGTGTATGTGGGTGTCAAACTCTTGTATTATATGTCATTTTAATGGTATTTGATCCCACTATATTGAAAAGTAATGGGTATATTATTGGATTTTTAGATATTTAGTGAGTGATCATGTGACATATGGATTTTACATTGTCACTATTTAGATTGTGGTTTATTTCTAGGATTTTGTAACAGCTTGTGAGGTATACTATATTTTATTAGTATAGTACAAGTTTACATACTCTTTCAATATATTGAATAATATTTCCTGTTTTATAGTTAATAATGATGTCTATTCAATTATTACATTTTTTATTTCATCTTTCATTGTTTTTTATGAATATTTAGTTTACATATAACACCAAAAATACCAAATGTATGAACGTTCAATTTGATAGCATGTATGACATGCAACACCAAGAGAATAATGGAAAATTACATCCAATTAACTTATAATATATTTACTATTTTAAATAAATTAATTATATTTTATATCTTATAATTCAAATGACACTAAGTTTGTGTACTGCACAAGCAACAACGAGTTTCTTCAATGGATTGTGTTACATGAAAGACTGAGGTTTAAAGAACAATAATATATTATTAAAATATTGTTATTTAACATAATAAAATATAATGTAGACTTCATGAATAGTATTAAATGACATATAAAAAACTTTGTTTACATAAAAATAAAACTAATTATTTGGTTTACAAATTATTATAAATTTATATATGAACAAACTAAATGATATGGAAATATTTTATGGAAAACTATTTTTATACTCACAAAGGAATATTATCAAAATTAATTAAATTAATTTTAGTAAGAGACTAATATTAATAATATATATATTTTTAAATAAAATATTTTTATGTTAATCCAATAGATTTGATAAGCATCACCTAAAAACAAACCCAATATTTCATATAAATACCTATATTTCTATATAGTCACTTTTACCACCATTAAAAACGGAACCTATTTTAAATCCCAATTTCTGTTACTTTTATAAAAAATATATATATATAATTTCATTTAATGAGGAACATAATTATTAGTTTTGGATTATTTTTTTATTTTTTCTATGTTGATTCATTTTTTATGAATATTTAAAATTACTATATTATAATTCTAAACTATTTTTTCTAATATTTTATTTGAAAGGGTAATTAGGATTTTCAATTGGTTTTAATGTGTAAATTTATCAAAATTTTAAAAAATTAATCCAAATTAGGTCATTTAATTCAATTGTAAATTGAAATTTGATATGAAAACCTAGAAAACATTTGAATTTTTTTACATAAAAATCCCGCATTATCGTCCCGTCTACAAAATAAAATATAAATTATTTTCTAAATTTTTTGTTATTAAAATTTCGAATAGCGGATTACATATTTTGAATCATCATAACATATAATGTTTAATAAATTCAACATTGTTTTTCACTATATTTAATAGGTAATGTAATAAAAATTAATTTCAATGATTATGAAAAGTTAAGCATAACAATGGACTAAAATAGAAACATAAGTTCCAAAATGAACTGTAAACTTGTCCAAAAGTTGATAGAAGCCAATATTTTGACCCTATACACCATTTTATCTAATTAGGTTCATTATTAGATCTAAATTAAATGGATAAAACGTGGATGGAATTCCTTTATCTATAATTAACATGAGTTCCACGTCTTCTCAACTATAAAAAGGCACTCATCCATCCATCCCATTTCCTAGCATCTCTAAAACCAGATTTTGTCAACCAATGTATTCCCAATTATAATTTTGAAAAATGAATTATATATTTTTAATATTAATAATTAATAATTTATTTTAATATCAACCCAGTAATTTACTAAAAATGTTAGATAAATTAATTACAATTAATTACAATGATTTTTGTAATAATAGGTTTACTTAGTAGTTATACATTAAGATAATAGGGAAAATAACCTAGGAACATGTCCAAAATAGATTTAATAGAAATATTTAGACCATATAATACATTTTATATATAATTTACAATTATTTTTGGAACCTAATGTAAATTATACCTCTCATTGTTGTTGACATTTTTATATTTATAAGAATGAAATTCGTCCCACACTATAAAAGGGAACTCAACCCTCACTTAATCACACATATCAATATATATAGATCATAAATATAATTCTTAAATAAAATCCCAAATTCAAAAAATTAATCAGATAATCCTCTAATTGGGATGAAATCCTATCAGTGAATCCCTTTGCTGAAGCCAAAAGGAGTTACCCAAGGAAGACGTATCCACCTTCATCCAACAATTTTTTTTATTTCTTCCTCTGACCACTCAATTATTGTTATCAAATTATTATATAAAAATATGATATTCCTATATATTATGATATTTTTTATGTTATTGGTAAAAACCACACTCATACCCAGTTCTATCAAATGGGATATGCAATCATCATTTATTTGTACGACAAGCTACCACCTCACGAACCGATGTTGTTCATTATTCCATTACAACCATTCATGGATCAGAATACTGATGGTACTAAAATTTTATATAATATTTTTTTATTTACTCTTGTTTTATTATTATATAACACAAACCTTCATTCATTCCATTTTTTGGTAATTTAGTAACATTATTTGTGAACTTATGGACTTCCACCTCTTCCACGTGATGTGGCTCAATCACACATTACAGAGAATGTATTAAAGATGGGTTTAAAAAATATGGAATATATGTTAAGTAATAATTCTACTATAATGATAATATATATATATATTTATTTATTTATTTTATTTCATTAAAATAAGTCAAAAAAATGGAAACAACATTAATGTATCCATACTACCTTATATCTCTATGAATGATGTATTTCATTTCTTCATTATATCATTTATATATTTTTATAAATAATTATATACATAATTTACATGATATATATATATATATCATTTTTTACTCTATGTAAATAAGTAAATCGTGATATAATTTAGATGACCATAAATAAAATGTTAAAATACATAAGAAAAACAAAGTGGTTATTACATAATATGTATCATTAACATGAAATTTTTAATAAATGTGTTATATAAAGTGATAATAAAATAATATTTTTCATTGTATAAAATAATATGGTTCAATTTTAATTTAAAAAATAAATTATACATATTATAAATGAGTTTTGAATGTGTCTAAATAAATTCAAAACATATGGTATGGTTTTTTATCTCACTTTTATGTATATGTGTTATATGATATATATAACACTTATTCTTATTTGGGGTGTATGTACTGTCATGTGACATGATATGTCATGAATTTACATTATTTTATGATATTAAAAGTTTCAATTGATGTTATTTTTTCATTGACCTCATGATTCTAATGTTACTCATTAGGTAAGGGGAAATCTAATCTCATTTTATTATTGTGAGACTTGTACCTTATTCACAAATCATTTCAATTGTGTGGTGTATATAATGAAAATTAGTGTATTATATTATTATTATATTTAATTTTATAGTTATTAACATATTAATTTTATGTTAAATATTTCATAGATTTTACAATTCAAAAGATAGATAATTGGTATGGTAATTTTATCTCAATTTTCCTTCTTTGAGACACTTCTTATGATACACACCTATATTATTTCACAATATCTATATCCTACCATATGAAATATTTTATAATGAATATAATATTATTATTTATATATTAATATTATTTTAAATTTTCATTCTTAAAGAGATTATGTTTCAAATTTATCAAAGTGGTAAGTTATTATTGCTATATTCTAATCATTTATCATGATTATTAATTATTATACATCAATAGATGAAAAATCAATTTTTAAGTCTCAAGAAATCTCTTTAATATTATTCTAATTTGGTTATTCAAGCTATATTTATGTTATCAAACCATTTTTACACTTTTTGGTACTTAAGATATTTAATATAGTGTTTTTTATAAAAATATGAATTAATTTATCTGTTTAGTTAAAAAAAATTATTAAAGAACAATGTTTTCAAAAAATATTTTTATTTTTTTAATTGAACTCATAAGATAGTTTTAAAGAAAAATTATTTAATTTTTTTTATATTTTATAAGGTGTTTAAAATGTTTTTCAAGGATTACATTCTATTTTTTATTCATTATTTTCAATGAAAATAGTTTTCAAATGGTTTTCTGTTTTAAAAAGTTTTTTTAAACAAGAAATGATAGTTTCCTAAAAAAAAATTGAATGATATTTGAATAATTAAACTATATGTTTATCAATGTAGTTATTTACGAAAAGGATAATTAATTTATTTAATGCTTTTATAAAATTATTTTCAATGAAATGGTATTTTTCTTAAGAATATCCATGCAAACTTTCAAAATCATGCTCCATCAAATATATTATCCTCTATCATGGTTTATTATTTCTTGAGGATATTATCCAATTTTTCCATTCTTGTTGTTTATCTGAATTTGTTATGTTTGGAAGGAATTTTTTTATGCAATCTATTTCTCTACCATGGGTTATATGTGTTGGATTTGGGTGCAATAGAAGCAAAGGAAAGGCATGTACACAACATAAACAATTTCCATAATTAACAATTCATATGGGAGAAATATGATGATGAATGCTAGTATCCACATAATTTAATAAAATATAAAAGAAAAATAAGAGAACTCAGAACTCAGAAGAGAGGTTCACCATATTTGTTTTATAATTAATTTAATTAAATTATAAAATTACCCCCATGGTGATTCTTTTCTTATGATGTGTCTGACCATATGTTCAAGGTGCGATATCATTGTGATGTAGAATCCAAGGATATAAATCCCCTAGAGGTTACCCACATGTGCTATACGTATCTCCATACATCACTAAATGAGTCTATGGGTGCTAGAACAGAAGATCCTTGTGCTTATGGTATCTGCCTTCGATCACCATGAGAATTGCTTCCCATGCGATCTCCTTGATCCAGTGGAAGAGGATCTCTCTCATTATTGACAATGCTCATGTAAAGGGATGTTTTATACAAGAGATTGAGATTTTCTCCAAGGATATTGTGCACACAACGATTTTTTAGCTAGTGGAATGACCCCTAGGTTTATATTGAGAATAATAACATAACATGGAATTTAATTCACTAGGAAATAATAAATAATTAGCACAGGTTCCATTACATAATTTATTATTCCATGTGAAAACCCCATGTCAAATAATAATAGAAATGATATTATATCCATGAAATGTGCTTTAAAAATGTAATTAATAATGTAATAATAAATAATTAGCACATGTGTCGTTACTTAATTTATTTTCCCACGTGAAAACCCTATGTCAAATAATAATTGCAATGCTATTATTTCCATAAAATGTTCTTAACATTCATGTTAATTTTAAATATTATTTATCCAAATAATATTTAGTATTATTTATTACTAAACATATAACATGGTCTTAAAATAATCATTAATATTTACTAGTCCATAAATAATGACTATTTATTTATGAAATAAATTTAACTTCATTATTCACCAATAAATAAATATTCCATCCACAATATATTCTCTTGGATAACTAATGATGATATTAACCCAATCAGGCTTACTTGAATAATTATTAACCCCCAACTGGGAAAAAATTTTTCTTTAACATGTTAAATAACTAAATTTTTTAACTGAGATACTTGATACACATAGTGTGTGACCCTATATGACTGATTCTCATTGGTATTAGGGGGGATGGCCTAAAGTCCATGATTATTATCTAGTAAAGGGTCAAGGCACCATAGAGAATGAATTTGATGTCACAATGACATGTCACATCACATGAATGCGTACCATGTGATATAGTCCGTTTTTTCTAATATCTCCAATCAATTTGGTTGCATGCAAGTCCCATCAACCCATGTGCTCAATTTTTCATTCATTGAATACTCAGAATTAAACATTCTAAAATAAAAAAATGAACATGGAGTTAGTTAAGCTATATCATTTCCATCAAATTTCCTGAGATATCTTATTTCATAGAAGTGAAAAAATACTTTCTCTCATTATTCATTAATTAAGTATTACTTGTGATGCACCCGACATATCCAAACTCACTACGAATATCTATAATTACAATCTTCATCAATACATCTAAATGTGTGAGTCATAATAACAATTAATAATAATCTTATAATCTACAGAACAATTCAAACGTCCAAATATAGGAACAACCAATGACACTTATTAATGTGGATTTCCTATTGGTGGGTCTTGTTCTCAAAATATCCTCCTAGATATTACCAAGGGCGCACACCATGAGAAGTTTCCTCAATGTTTCATGAGTCCCCAACCATGATAGAATGTATCATTTGTATCTATTGAAATTATATCATTTGAAAATAGAGCATATTTTGATGAATAAGGTCATAGAACTTATGGGTTCTCATCATATAAGGGATCTTCAATGATCTTTTAATGCGACAACAATTCTTAGGACATTGTCACAAACTTTGTCACATAGAATAACAATCATGATGTGATAAGTAGTTTATTAATATAAATCCAATGAATATAGGTTTATCATAATGTAAAAAAATCTAGGGAGCCAAGTCTAATAGACTCCAACTTTCACTAGAGAAAAATACTAATAACCTTCAATCTGATATCTCTCACATGATATACATGCTTTTGATGAGATTTTCCTTTAGTAATAGGTCTCGACCTTATTACAATAAATAATCTTGAATTATATCCAAAAAATTACTTCATTTCACACTGAGTATACTTTCAATTTTATATCTTTAGATAATTGAGACATAATTCATTCATAACAGTACACATTGTTAGAGAGTGGATACCATAAAAACAGTTTCAATTTTTTTCAAAATATTAAACCTTAAATCTTAAAACATGATTTCTCTGACAATAAATAAAACATTTAACTTGGATTCCTTCTTTATCATACACATGATTATGACTTATTAAAATAATTTAAAAAACAAGGGATGAGCACAATAAGCTCAGTATGTGATGTAAAAGAAGGAAAGAGTGCATTAGTCCACGAATAGTTGTAACATATGAAAACATTTTCAAAAGACATATTATTCACTCTTATATATACTTAATTTGTGAAACATGATATTCCCAATAGACTTAAAAAATACATAAGAACATAAATATAATAATAAAGGTATCCTAGGGAATTACATACCTAATCTTTTAACCCTCTCGACTACCTTATAATTTGTAACCCTCATGGATACCTTACAATTTGTGTAACCATTGTAGTTACACTTGGAGTAACCATACGGCTGACCTACAACATGAAAATACCCAATGAATTGGAGGGATATATAGGTCCCATACATCATAATAAATACTTCCCAAGAACCATAACACAATCATAAAATATGAATAAATTCATAAAAACATTTCCATTTAAATTTCATAAAACAGAATTCTAAAAAAGGATTTCAAAAGAAAATCCCCTTACATAAATCATATAATTATGGAGAGAAATAATAGAGTATATTTAATATGTATATAAACTATAAATATACATAATTAAACATAATATAAACAAAAAACATCACACAAACAATTTTAATACCCTAAAAATAATGATGTAGAAGGTTAACCTAATGAATGGAAATCTGGTTAATAATTCCCTTACCTCAGGTTTGCCTTACTTCCAACATGTTTAAACCTCTTGTATAATGGTTAAAATAGTGTTATTAATATATTCAAAAAACATATGAATTTTTATAATACCTTATATGATCATTTAATTACATCATTCCATCAGCTAATTGTTATTATTTTGTTCCTTGCATTGTTTTGGGTGAGTTCTTTATATGATTTTCAGGATTGGTTTATGATGGATTGTTCATTTAGATTGGAAGTGAAACTCCAAAATTGGAATGTAGTAGTATATAAATATTTAAATAACAATAACTTATAGAATTTATCATTTTTAATTCTTATATGAGGATGATTCAAAAGTTAAAAAATTAATAACGTTCATTTAAAACATTTTAGTGGTTCTTTGATAACAACAACCTCATTTTGTTTTATAAATTAAAACCATGTGCAAAAAAGAATTTCCAATCCATGGATGATAAATAATACATATATAATAACCTGGTTAATCCATAAAAATGGTTTCATGAATGGAATTAAGTAATTAAATCATATTGAAATCACATCATCCTCGATGTTGGTAATTCAACACATCACAGAAAATGTTTTTAATTCCTTGAATAAGTGGGGGGAGAAGAAGATTGAAGAGGAATTTTCCATGAACATGATGAAATCTAGAATATATAAGATTCTTGAGCTTTCATGAATCTTGGATAAGAGGAGGTGAGGTAAGAAGAATAAAATAAAGGAACTCAAAATAAAAGAAAATTTGAGAAATCCCTTACGAATATTTGGAAGCCAAATGACATCGCTTAAAATATTATAAAATATGTTGCTGATAGAAAAAAGTGTATCTAATAATTTTTACATAATATGGTATGTAAAGGGGATATGTAATGAAATATCCCAACATAATCCAAATTTAATGAAAAATAATAACATAAAATGAATGAAAAGAAAGAAAATGAAAGAGAATGTTTACCTCTTGATATATTCTCCTTGAGATCCTTCTTGAGGCCTTTGGATTGGGCCTTTTTTGGAAACCATCTGCTCTAAGACATAGGTAAAATCCTTAGAAGGAGTTATGAGAAGGACATAGGTAAGTATGAAGTCTTGAGAGGTTTGGGAGGAAGAGGGGAATGAGGGTGGTATTTATATTGGAGGAGAGGGGATATTTTTCATTATTATAATCATTATTATAATAATTTTTCTCACAACTATGAATAATCATAATTAATGTGACCCAAAATGGCAATAATGGAATGTGAGTTCGAAAAAAGAGGGATTACATCACTTATGATGTCATAAATAGTGTATTTTACTGATAATTTGAATATACGATATTTTACTGTATTATACTATTCATCGAAAATTCCAGAATTTCAGAAAAATCCCAAAAATTCATGCTTACCATTTATCAAAATTTAGAATTCAAAAATGAAGTCCATTTTTTTTAAAATAATTTTATAAAAACTATTAATTTAATTTATAAATAAAATCATACTTAATTCATAAATTAAAAATTTAAAAACAATAACTTATTTTATATCACATTGAAAAATTAACCAAGATGTCATTATATTAAATAATTAATAAAATAAAATAATAACAAAATTTACTATTCATTAGGGTCATATTACTATTTATAAGGGTATGTTACTATTCACTAAAAATCAATTTTTTTTTTATTTTTCTCAAAATAAGTTACTGAACACAATTATAGATGACCATTTTTCGAAATTCAAAACATAGAAGTAATAAAATTATGTTTAATGTCTAGTTATAATTATCTAATTAAAAAAATTTCATGCATTTCAATTTATTTTTAGAAAACCTTGTTGTGTCACATTCTCCCCACCTTCTTGAAATTGCATCCTCACAATTTTATTTACTTATTAAACAAGTGATGGTACCTTTCTCTCATAGCATTTCAGACTCCCATGTTGCTTCTTCTACCATGTGGTTTATCTACAAATCTGTTACCTATTTTATTACCTTATTTGGAAGTACATATTCCCGTCGATCAAGAATTTGAACTGGTTTCTCTTCATACGAAAGGTTCTCTTCCAACTGAACAGCTTCTGGGCTCAAGACATGTGATGATTCAGAACATACTTCTTCAACATCAAAACTTGAAAAACATTGTGTACTCAAGAAAAACTCAGAGGAAAAGCTACTCAGAATGCAACTGGTCCAACATTCTCTAGTATTTCAAAAGGACTGATGAACCACAGACTTAGATTCCCTTTCTTACCAAAATACATCAAACATTCCCACAATGTGATTTTTAGGAACACATGGTCACCTACCTCAAAAGAGAATTCTTTCCTTATATTATCTGCATAACTTTTCATCCTGCTCTGATCTGTCCTCATGTGCTACTGGATCATCATCACATTCTCAGCCACTTCATCTACAAATTATGGCCCCATCAACTTTCGTTCACCGACTTCATCCAAAAGTGATGGAGTTTGACATCGTTTCCCATATAAATCCCCAAAAGCAGCCATTTGTATACTAGAAAAAAAAATTATTTTAAGAAAACTCATCTAAAGTAATATAATGTTCCCAATTACCCTAGTATTCCATTGAATAAGCTCGAAGCATATCCTCTAATGTCTAAATCGTTTGTTTTGACTGCCCCTGAGATTTAGGATGAAATGCTGTACTAAAATCTAATCATGTTCCCAACGAATTTAGAAGTCCCTTACA
The DNA here is from genome assembly GCA_963277665.1 of Viscum album. Taxonomy (NCBI): domain Eukaryota; kingdom Viridiplantae; phylum Streptophyta; class Magnoliopsida; order Santalales; family Viscaceae; genus Viscum; species Viscum album. The sequence goes on from OY728152.1 coordinate 1,381,906,421, forward strand.
AAATTTAGAAGTGAACCTAGGATCCTGATAAGATATGATGGAAAGATGAATTACATGTAACCTGTCAATGTCCTTTAGGTACAGTCATGAAATCTGACCCGAAAGACATTATATCTCGAATAGAAAAGAATATGTGCAGATTTTTTCATCCAATAAACAATAACCCAAATCATGCTATAACCCCAAGAAGTATGTGGTAGTCCAACCACAAATCCCACTGATACATTCTCCCACTCCCACTCTGGTAATGGAAAAGGCTGAAGCATCCCCTTCGGTAAGTGCTGATCTGCTTTAACCTGTTGAATTGTAAAACATTTCATGGTAAAATTAGCAATATATATTTTCATTCAATCCCACCAATAATACACTCAAAGGACATTGTACATCTTATTACTACCATGATGAACTGAAAATAGAGAACTATGAGATTCACCTGAAAATTCTTTTTTCAAATGGGAATCACAAGGCACCACAACCTTTTTCCGAATCATAAAACACGATCTTTATCAAGGTTAAATTTTAGAAACTTACCCATTTTAACCAATTCAATCATTTTATATAGCTAATGGTCATCCTTCTATGATTTCTTAATTATGTTTGATAAAAATGATTGCACTAAAACTTGAGACAAAATAGAGGTATTTCCTACACCAACAACTTATAATCCAAAATTCATCAAATCATTAATCAAGGGAAAATGTTCCAAAAGTAACATGGTAAATGATGCATGATGTTTTCAACTAAAGGCATCCGCCACTTTGTTTACTTTTCTGAGATGGTAATTGATCATGAAATCATAATCCTTTATCATTTAAAGCGGTAGTCTTTGTTTCATTTTTAATTAATTCTGAGTGAATATATACTTAAAACTTTTATAGTCAATATATATTTGACTTTTGGATCCGTATAAATGATGCCTCCAAATTTTCATAGAAAAAACCATATTTCCCAATTCAAAATCATGTATGGGGTAATTTAACTCATTAGGTTTAGGTTTTTTGAAGCATAAGAAATTACCTGATCATTCTGCATCAAAACAGAACCAAGTACCTTTAACAAAGAATCATTGTAGATGACAAACTCACCATTTCGTGATGGCAAGTCCAAAACTAGAGCATTCACTAATATCTTCTTCAGTTCCTAAAAAAATATCACATTATTCTGTCTAAATAAATTTAACCTCTTTTCATGTTATCTTTGTTATTTGGATAGATAACCATTCAAAGTTCGTAACAAAACATCGGTGATAACATGTGAATCCAAGAAAACTATACATCTCTGTAAAATTATTAGGTCTTGGTCATTAGTCAACCACTTTTGTTTTGGACATATCAACTGTTATTCCATGATTATTTGTAATGCGACCAAGAAAATAAATCGATTTCAACCAAAAATCATACTTACAGAAATTTCCATATAGTTTCTTTTACTTTAAGGTTTGTAAAACAACCCTTATATGTTTCTCATGCTCCACTTTATTTCTTGAAAATACCTGAATGTAATCAATAAATACAACCACAATCTTATTAAAGAACTCATGAAATATTTTATTCATAAGATCCATTAATACAAAAATTTCAATAGTTAACCCAAAAGGAATAACTAGAAACTCATAATGACCATATCAACTGTAAAAGGCTATTTTTAAGATTTCATCCTCCTTCACCTTCAGTTTATGGTATTTGGATCTCAAGTCAATCTTGGAAAATAACTGAGCTCCCTGGAGCTAATCAAATAGGTCATTGATCTAAGGAAAAGGATATTTTATTTTAATAGTGATGTTACTCAAAGATCTATAATCAATGAAAAGTGTCAAGGAACAATATTTCTTTTTAATGAACAAAGAAGGATATTTCCATGGTGATTTCCTAGGACAAATGAAGCCTATATCAAGAAAATCATACAACTATTTTTTCAATTCAATAAGATCTATTTGAGTCATACGATATGGGGGTTTTGAAATTATATTAGCATCAGAAACTATATCAATTTTGAATTTGACTACTTGATCAGGTATGACACCAGTTAACTCATTAGAAAAAATATCAAGGTATTTATTTACCATAGGCACATCATCATTCTAAACAGTTCCCTTGTTTTCAACAATATAAGCAATATAAAATTCATTTCTATCTTTCAACAGTTTATTAGCTTCCTGATATGTTATCAATTGTATGGGTTCATTCTTGTATAAAAAGTGAAAATATTTCTAAAAAACAACTTCTTTAACTGTACTTCTTATCATAGGACGATAAATATAAAGCCAATCCATTCTAAGAATAAGAAAAAACTTGAATAGGGGAAAACAGTAAGGTTTGTAGGGAATGTCATTCCATTTTCCACAACTAAAATATTTTTATAATTCTAGTTTGATATAATATTTCCCTCTAGTGTTTTAACAACACGTTTTGATTTCATTTGTTGAGGTGATATTTCCAATTTTCCATAAAATTTCTCATAGATAAAGGAATGTACATGCCCTGTATCGAAAAAATCATTATAAAAATATGAGAAAATATTAGATTACCTGATACCACTTTGTTGGACAGAACGAAATCTACTTAAGTAGTCACAAAGTATCTCTCTACACCTTTCTTCTTATAGTCTGTATTATTTGACTCATTTATATCTCTCTTTGGGCAGACATTTGTATAGTGTCCCATCTCACCACATTTAAAACACTTTACAGTTTTCTTATTAAGATTAGTCATAGGATCATTTTCATTACAATCTCGGTCCATATGTCCGAACTCACCACATTGAAAACACTTCCCAGTTTTGGAGAGACATTCCCCAGGGTGCTTCTTGCCACACCTTTCACAATCTATAAACTGTATTTTATTACCATCATATTTATTTGGTTGATTCATACCCATCGATTCCCATGTAGACCTATTATTCTCATTATTTCCAAAATTCACATGATCATCAAAAAAATCTATTTCTACCCTCTTAGAATATCTGAAAAGTTTCTCATAACTTTTGAATTCACCAGATTCTATTTCCCTTCAATACCTTGGCTTCGGTATGGAGTAAAAATGGTTTATTTTTCTACCAAGAACTTGAATATGATTTGGAGCATACCTCACCAGTCGAGTGAAGTTTGATTCATACACACCAACTAAATATTCCTCCTTTGGATTTAAATTAAGGAATTGCTTCTCCATCTAAAGTCTCACCACCTTAGGAAATTATTTTTCAAGGAAAAGACTTTAAATTCATCCCACTATAAGGCATTAAAATCCACTCTATCCCTGATATTCCTAACCTTTGGCCACCACTAATCAGCTTCACCTTAAAAATGATAATTGGAAAGACTTACCTTTTTATTTTCTAAACATCCCATAACTTCAAATTTATTTTCAAGGGATTTAATCCATCCTTCATGTACTACTGGGTTAGAAGATCCATTGAAAGCAGGAGGGTGTTGTCTCATAAAATGTTCCCCTATCATCATGTTCCATTGTGATACCTTTGGTTGTTCTATTTCATGGATTGACAACAATATTTATTGACAGTGTAAGATGATCCATTACTATTACAATCTACTCAATTCTAATCCATTCCATTCAGGGTTGTAGATTTTAAACGATGACATGTAGTCGGTGCTCTTCTCTTCATATTCCATGTTCCATCTGTGAACAACCATTCTGAACAAATATATCATAGTTGAAGAAACATACTAATCATAAAATGATAAATCATTTCAAATTGAACATTGAGTAAAAAACAATTATGTTAATATATTAACATCATCCTAACCGCTTAAAGTTATATAACCCATCCTCCGATACAAACTATAAGGACCCGACCTTATTACATTACATAATCTTGAATTTTAGACAAAAACTCAACTCATTTAATATTGATGATATTTTCAATTTTAGATCTTTAGATAATTGGGAAATAATACCTTTACAACATTACACATTGTTACATACTGGATACCATAAAAACATTTTCATTTTTTTCAAAATTTAAAAAATTAAAGATTAAAACATAATTACATTGAAAATCCTTCAAAGATTTTACATGGATTCATTCATTGTCTTACACATACTTATTACCTATGAAAATAATTTACAGTACTTGGGATGGGCTAAAAAATATTAGTAAGAAATGTAAATGAAGTAAAGAGCACATTAGTCCATGAATTCTTGTAACGTATGAAAACATTTTCGAAAGACATAATGGTCACTCATATATATACATACTTTGTGAAACATGAGATTTCCACATGAATTACGCAATACATATGAACATAAATATAAAAAGAGAGGTATCGTGGGGAATTACTTACATAATCTTGTAACCCTCTCGGCTACCTTATAATTTGTATCCCTCACGACTACCTTACAATTTGTGTGACCATTGTAGCTCCATTTGGAGTAACCTTGCGACCGACTTCCAACATACACATACCCAATGAATCAGAGGGAAATATAGGTCCCGCCCTTCATCATATAAAATTCACAAGAACCAAAACACAATCATATAACCTGAATAATTTCATAAAAACATTTCTTTTGAAATTTTGTAAAACAGAATTTTAAATAAGGATTTTAAAAGAAAATCCCCTTACAAAAATCATATAATTGAAGAGATACTTAATAGTGTAAATGAAACATGTATATACAATGTAAATATACATAATTTGAGATAATATAAACAAAAAACATAAAAAAATATTTTAATATCATATAAATAATGAAGTAGAAGGTTAACCCAGAGAATGGAACTCAGGTAAAGAATTCTCTTACCTCGGGTTTGTCTTACCTCAAAATTGTTTAAACATCCTATATAATTGTTAAAAGTGTGTTATTAATATGTTAAAGAAACATATTCATCTTTATAATACCCTATATGATCATTTCATTACATCATTTAATCCTTTAATTGTAAGTATTTTGTTACTTTCTCTGTTTTGGGTGAGTTGTTTACATAATTTTCATGATCAGTTTATGATGGATTGTTCTAGCCGATTGGTAGTTAAACTACGGAATTGGAATGGAGTAGTATTTAAATATTCCCATAACCATTAAATATACCATTTATCTTTTTGAATTCTTACATGAGGATGAATTATATGTTAAAATATTAATGATGTTCTTTTAGATCATTTTAGTGGTTCTTTGATTATAAGAACCTCATTTTGTTTAATAAATTAAAACCATTGGTACAAAATAATTCCAAAACCATTGATGGAAATTAAAACATATATTATAACCGGGTTCAACCATAAAAATGGTTTCATGATCAGCCTTCAAGGAATTAAAGAAGATTGATTTACATCATCCACAATTTCGGTAATTCGACACATCACAGAATATGATTTCAATTCCTTGAATAAGTGGGGCAGGAGAAGAATATTGAGGAAGAATTTTCCATGAACAAGATAAAATCCTGAATATAAAATATTCTGGAGATTTCATACCTTTTGTATAATAGGAGGTGAAAAAATAAGAATAAATGAAAGGAACTCAAAATAAAAGAAAATTTGAGAAATCCCTTACGAAAATTCAGCAGCCTAACAGCGTCGCTCAAAATTTCATAAAATAAATTGATGAGAGAAATGGTTTCTCTCATTATTATCACATAATGTGGGATGTCATGGGGATATGGAATGATATATCCCAACATAAGCCAATGGGAATGAAAAATAATAACATAAAATGGAAGAAAGCAATGAAAATAAAATAGAATGTCTACCTCTTGATATCTTCTCGTTGAGATCCTTATTAAGGCCTTTGGATTTGGACTTTGGGTGGGACCAAAATCTATAGGACATGGGGAAGAGCCTTGGAAGAAGTATTAGGAAGAACTTATGTAAGTATCAAGGCTTGATTGGTGTGCGAGGAAGAGGGAAATGAGGGTGGTATTTACAGTTGAGGAGAGGGGATATTTTTCAATATTTTAATCATTATTTTAATATTTTTGCTCATGTATATGAATAATATTAATTCATGTGACCCGAAATAGTAATAATAGAATGTGAGTTCGAACAAAGTGGGATTACATCACTTATGATGTCATATATAGTGTATTTTACTGAAAATTAGAATATATTGTATTTTACCGTATTTCACTATTCATCAAAAATTCAAGAATTTCAGAAAAATCCAAAAAATTAGACCGTACCATTTATCGATGTGTAGAATTCAAAAATGAAGACCATTTTTTAATTAATTTTCTAAATATTATTAATTTAATTTTTAAATTAAATTATACCAAATTAAAAAGTTAATAATTTAAAAACTATAACAACTTTTATATAAAATTGAAAAATTAGCCAAGATTTCATTATCATAAATCCTTATTTAAATAAAATAATGACAAAATTTACTATTCATTAGGGTCATATAACTATTAATAAGGGTATGTTACTATTCACAAAAAATAAAATTGATTCTATTAGACTCTAAATAACTTAATGAACACAATTATAGATGACCATTTTTTGAAATTCAAAAAGTAGAATTAGTAAAATTATGTTTAAAGTCTAGTTATAATTATCTACTTAAAACAAAGTTTGATGCATTTCAATTTATTTTTAGAAATCCTTAGGTTGTTACATTCTCCCCACCTTTTGGAAATTGCATCCTCGCAATTTTATTTAGTTATTAAATAAGTGAGGGTACCTTCCTCTCATAGAATTTTCAGACTCCCATGTGGATTCTTCAACCATGTGATTTCCCCACAAAACCTTTACCTGGTGTATTACCATATTCCTAAATACTTGTTCTTGTCGATCATGAATCTGAACTAGTTTTTCTTCTTAGGAAAGGTTATCTTCTAATTGAACTGCTTCTAGGCTCAAGACATGTGATGAATCTGAAAAATAATTCCTCAACATCAAACCATAAAAAACATTGTGTAGAAGAGACATACTTGGAGTAAAAGCTACTCGGTATGAAATTGGTCCAACTATCTCAAGTATTTCACAAAGATCGATGAACCGAAGACTTAGTTTCCTATTCTTACCGAAATGCATCACACTTTTCCAAAGAGAGATTTTAAGGAAAGCATGGTCACCTACCTTGAAAGGGAAGTCTTTCCTTATTTTGTCTGCATAACTTTTCTAACTGTACTAAGCTATCCTCATTTGCTGCTGGATCATCATCAATTTCTCAGCCACTTCCTCTATTAATTCTGGCCCCATCAACTTTCTTTCACCGACTTCATCCCAAAATGTTGGAGTTCGACACAGATTCCCATACAAATCCTTGAAAGGTGCCATCTGTATACTGCAATGAAAAAAATTATTATAAGAAAAACTCAAATAAAGAAAGATTTTGATCCCAGATTCCCTGGTTGTCCATTGAACAAACTCGAATCATATACCCCAAAGTCTGAATCATTCATTCTAACTGGACATCTGATTGAGGTTGAAAAGTCTGTACAGAAATTTAATTCTATGCCCAATGACATCTGAAGTCCCTTTCATAATTTATAAGTGAACCTCAGATCTCAGTCAAATACAATGGAAATAGTAACTCCATGTAACCTATCAGTCTCTTTGAGGTATAGTTGAGAAAGATGATTCAAATACATTATATATAGAATAGAATGAAAATGTGCAATTTTTGTTATCCAATAAACAATAATATCAATAAAATTATTACCTTGATATGTATTTGGTAGTCCCACCACAAAGTCTATTGATACATTCTCCCATTTCCACTTTGTCATTGGAAAAGTCTGAAGCATCCCCTTCTGAAAGATCTGCTCTACTTTAATCTATTGACATGTCAAACATATCATTGTAAAATCAGCAATATCTCTTTTTATCCCATCCCAACAATAATACTCATGAAGGTCACATTACATCTTAGTACTTCCATGACTACTGAAAATTGATAACTATGAGCTTCACACCATAATTCTTTCTTCAAGTGCGAATCACAAGGCATACACAACCTTTTTCCAAACAATAAACCACAATCTTTATCAAGGTTTAATTCGTTCAACTTACCCATTTTAACCAATTCTACATTTTTCTATAGCTCATGGTCTTCCACCTGAGCTTTCTTAATTCTGTCTAATGACAATGATTGAACTTAAACATGAGACAAAACAGAGGTATTTCGTTCACCAAGAACTTCTAATCCAAAATTAATCAAATCATTAATCAAGGGATCATGTTCCTAACGTAACATGATTAATGATTCATGATATTTTTGACTCAAGGAATTTTCCACATTGATTGATTTTTTGGGGAGGTAATTGATCATGAAATAATAATATTTTATCATTTCTAGCCATCTTCTCTACCTCATTTTTAATTCATTCTGGGTGAATATATAATTCAATCTTTTGTGGCAGTATATATTTTAAATTTGGATCCGTATAAATGATATCTCCAATTTTTCAATGGAAAAACCACATCCGCCAATTCCAAATCATGTATGTTATAATTTAACTCATGAGGATTAATTTTTCTTGATGCGTGAGAAATTAACCAATCATTATTCATCAAAACACTACCATGTCCTTTCATCGAATCATCACTATAGATGAAAAACTCACCATTTTCTGAAAGCATGACTAAAACTAGAGCATTCAACAATCTCTTCTTCAGTTCTTAAAAAAATATCAAATTCTTCTTTACAAATATATTTAACCCCTTTTGTGTTAACATAGTTATCAGGTAAGATAATCTTACAAAGTTCTTATCAAAACGTCAATAATAAACTACTATTATAAGAAAACTACGAATCTCTGTAACATTTGTAGGTCTTGGACATTCATCATCCACTTTTTTTGTCATGATCAACTGTTATTCTATCCTTATTTACAATATTCCCATGAAAATAAATCTATTGAAACCAAAAATCACACTTACAGAATTTTCCATACAGTTAATGTTCCTACAAGGTTTTTAAAACCACCCCTAAAAGTTTTTCATGATGATATTTAAAAACATAATTTCATAAAGCAATACTTCAACCAAATTATCCAAGATCTCATGAAATATTATTTTTATAAGATCCATGAATAAAAAAATTTCATTAGTGAACCCAAAAGGCGTAACTAAAAACTCATAATCACCATATCTCGTGAGAAATATTATGAATCACACCTTTCATAGAGCATGAAGAAACAAAATTTTGTATATTTACTATTGTATTCCAGTGATTAACCCTAGGAAGTATCCTAAATAGTATTTCACATAAAATAGTTTTTCACTTTCAAACAAGGGTAAAAATGTTCTGTTTTTAGAATAAATCAATGAGAAAATGATTGAAAGGAAATTTTAAATTCAAATGATTGAAAAACTATGATATTAAATGGCTGATTAGGTTGGGGTAGTTTTCCCAATTGTAATAATATATTTGTTCAATTTAATTCAATCCTCTTTTTGATAGTTTATTAAAGTGAGTTTTCATAATTTTTTCCTCTCACTTCCTTGGAGAAATTATTATGGCGAGAGAAAACCTTAGCAAGATCACAGTTTGGTCAACTCTCCTTCCATGTGAAAAACTAGTTATATTAAATATCCTCAATTGAAATGAGAAATAACTGATTGGGTGCTGTTTATCCCAAAAAATCAAAAGCATTCACTACCCCTTTTACACGTATTGACGATCTTTAAGTACTTCACCACTAATCTCTAGTCTATTCCATCGTATATAAACCATAAATTAGGAGAGATAGATAATGATTATTTTCACAAGGAAAAAATAAATAACGGAATTAAAAATCAAGAATTATCTCACTTGATAATAAAATATGCTATATGAAATTGAAAACAACATTTATGAAGAAATAAATTTCATTCATTTAGGTCCAAGAACTCAAGCATTACAATATAGAAAACCAACCCTTCCTCAATCACTCAAAATATTTACCCAACCATGGTAAGATTAATTGAGATGAATAGGTAAGAATAATGAATTAAAAATATATGGAATAGAAATTAAATAATATAAAAAAAATGAAATGTTCTCCTCCTTGGTGTCTCAGATGGAATAGGATAGAATGAGATGATTTTAGAGGGAGGAGCTCCCCTCCTTTTATAGCAATAATATGTCTCCTAAAAGTTTACATGTATTATCACCATTAAATAACTTATTCATGTTTTTCAACCTTTTGGATTGTTTTTTATAATTATTTATTTCATTTCCCCTTAAAATCACTGTGTATTTAGACAAATATTTTGAGAGTTATGCCCGTTTTACTCTGACAATTTATTCTCTCCTGTCAAACTCTCCAAATCAAACCACTCCAGATTATGATGCTCTAATGGCCACTAAAACGTATCATTTACTTGTCATATCCTTCCTAAAAGATGTTACAAATCATATTTTTAAACCACCCACCAAATGTCAAGGAAATTTGGCCCACCATGAACGAGTTATGGAATGCACACCAAAACACAGAAAATTTGTAAACATTTTTCATGCTCCCACTTGTGATCTTTTTTTGAGCTTCCATATGACCGATTCAGATTTTAGTCAAGAAGGATGAATTGAAGTCTTGGATGTGTAGAATTTGGAAAACAATGATTTTTTCAATTTGGATTAGTTTATAAATTTTATGGCAAAAATAAAGACATCATTTAAAATTGTTATAAATATAAAATGGTCCATTTTTACTTTTAAGATAAAAATATTATAAAAATCATAAAAATGTAGACATTTATCTTAAAGTAACACATTGGTGGGTTTAAAAAAATTTAATTCAATGTTAATTTAATTAAAAAAGTTATCTCTATCTGGATTTTTTCAGGATTTCATCCTCCTTCACATACAACAATTGGTATCAAGATCTCAAGTCAATCTTTAAAAAGAACTGAGCTCCCTGGAGCTGATCAAACAATTAATCATTGTGAGGAAAAAGATACATGTTTTTAACCTTGATTTTATTCAAAGCTTTTTAACCAATGAAAAGTCTAATGGAACCATATTTATTTTTAAAGAACAAAGAAGACTCCACCCATGGTGATGTGATAGGAAAAATGAAGCCTTTATCAAGAAAATCCCACAACTGATTTTTCAATTGAAGAAGTTCTATTTCAGCCATATTATATGGGGGATTTGAAATTGTCTTAGAAATAGGATATAATTCAATTTTGAGTTTGACTTCTCGATTAGGTATGACACTGAGTAACTCATCAGGAAAAAATTCGTGGTATTAATTTACCATAGCCACATCATCAATCTGAACAGTTCCATTGTTTTCAAAAATATGAGAAACATAACTTTCATTTCCATCTTTCAATAGTTTTTCATCTTCTTGATATGTTATTAATTGTATAGGTTCATTCTTGTATACAAAATAAAACTATTTTTGAAAAACAACATCTTTATCCCTATAATCAATTTTAGCATGATAAATAGAAAGCAAATACATTACCAAAATAACATAAAACTCGACTAGGTAAAAAAAATAAGGATTTGAGGTAAGGGTTTTCCACATAAGAAAATATAACTATTTTTATAATTCTTGATTGCAATAATATTTCTCCCTGGTGTTTTCACAAGAAGATCCAGTTTCATTTGTTGAGGTGATATTTATAATTTTCCTGAAAATTACTCAGAGATGAAGGAATATGTAGACCTTGAATTGAAAAAAACATTGGAAAAATATTAGGAAACTAAAAGAGTGTCTGATACCACTTTATTGGATGGACCAACATCTGATGATGTAGTCACACCACTACACATTTCTACATATATTCTAGCTTCTTTGTATCATTTGGATCTCTCTTTGGTTAGGGGTTTTCATAGTGATCCATCTCACAACATTTATAAAACTTTATAGTTTGCTTATCAGGATTAGTCTTAAGATCAATTTTACTAGAATCTTGGGAAATATATCCAAACTTACCACATTTAAAAGACCTCCAAGTTTTGGAGAGACATTCCCTAGGGTGATTCTTTCCACACTTTTCACAGACTAGAAACTAGATTTTCTTACCATCATATTTCATTGGTTGATTCTTACCCATTGCATTACATCTAGACCTATTATTCTCTTTATTACCAAAATGCAAATGATCATCAGCAAACACCATCTCTACCCTATCAACACATTAGAAAATTTTCTCGTAACTTTTGAATTCATGGGAGGCCAATGCCCTTAGATTCATTGGATCCAGTCTTGAGTAAAAATGGTTGATTTTGCAATCAAGATCCAGAAAAATATTTTGAGTATACCTTCCTATTCGGGTGAAGTTTGATTCATACACAACCATTGAATCTTCCTTATTTTGATTTAAATCAAGGAATTTCTTCTCCAGCCTATGTCTCACCACATTAGGAAAATATTTTTCATAAAAATAATTTTTAATTCATCCCACACTAAGGAATCCAAATACTCTCTATCCCTAATATTCCTTACCATTGACCACCACTGATCAGATTAACCTTCAAAATGATAAATGGAATGACTTACCTTCTAATTTTCTAAACATCTCATAACATTGAATATCTTTTCAAGGGCTTTAATCATTCCTCCAACTACTACTGGGTCAGAATATCCATTTAAAGTAGGAGGGTGTTGTCTTATAAAATGTTCCACTATCATCATGTTCCGTTGTGGTACGTATTTTTGTTTTCTTTCAAGGATTCCACAATCATTTATTACCTGCATTAGTTGAGCCATTACATTCACAAACTACTCAGTTTCAATCCCTACCATTCCAGGTTGTAGATTCGGAAGGATGTCATTCTGTCAGTTCCTCTCCTCTTCAGCTTCCATGTTCTTTATACAGACAACATTTTGAATAAACATATCTTAGTCAAAGAAACAAGGTAATATTTAAATTCTATATCATTTGAAATTTACAATTGAGTAAAAAAAATATTTATAGTAACATATTTACATCCTCCTAACCACACATGTTATCTAAACCATCCTCTGATGCAAACTGTAAGGACCTGACCTTATTACCTAACATAATCTTGAATTTTATACCAAAAAACATATCATTTCACATTTAGTTCTTTTCAAGTTTAGATATTTATTGAATTGGGACATAATACGTTCATATCATTACACATTGTTACAGAGTGGATACTATAAAAACAGTTTCCTTTTTTCAAAATATGAAACATTAAAGCTTAAAACAAGACTTCATTGACAATACTTCAAACATTTAACTTGGATTCATTATTTTTCATACACATCCTTATGAACTATGAAAAATATTTAAAAAGAATGGGATGAGCACAAAAAGCTCAGTAAGGTATGTAAAAGAAGGAAAGAGCACATTAGTCCATTAATATGTGTAACATATTAAACATTTTCATAAGACATACTTCTAAATCATATATACTAAATTTGTGAATCATGAGATTCCAAAAAAGACTTAAATAAAACATAAGAACATTAATATAACAATAAAGTTATCTTGGGGTTTTACGTATATAATCCTATAACCCTCTTGGCTACCTTATATTTTGTAACCCTCACGACTATATTACAATTTGTGGAACCATAGTAGTTACACTTGGAGTAACCATACTACCAACCTACAACATAAAAATACCCAATGAATTGGAGGGAAATATAGGTTCTAGTCTTAATAATAGAAAACTCCCATGAACCACAACACAATCATACAAGATGAATAATTTCATAAAAACATTTCATTTGAAATTTCAAAATGCGGAGTTTTAAAAGAAGATTTTAAAAGAAAATCTCCTTACATAAATCATATAATTGAATAGAGAATTAATAGAGTGGATAGAATATATATATACACTGTAAATAGACATAATTAAAAAAATATATAAACAAAACCTATAAGGCCCCAGCCTTAAACATTACATAATCTTGAGATATTTCAAAAATACACGTTAAGGATCTTTTCAGGTTTATAGTTTTAGAGAATTAGATCATAAATCATGCATTACATTCAACATTTAAACAAAGTGGTTACATAAAAGATAGTTCTCATTTTTTCCAACAACAGAAACATATTTAAAATAAAACATGGATTCTTTCTTGACACTTCCTTGACACAATCATCACATCACGTACCTTTCCCTTGACCTGTGAAAAACATTTCAAAAACTTAGGATGATCATAAAAAGCTCAGTAAGGGATATAAAAATATGGAAAGGAAACATTAGTACGTGTATACATAAGAATCAATTAAATCACACTTTACTCATAAAACATATGCACATTAACCTACCTCATGAAAACAAAATATTTATGAATAACTTATATTAATCATAAGACATAATGGTAACTTGAGGCATTCATAACATTCTTACGTAGGGAGTAACCCTCATGGTTACGTTTGGAATACCCATCACAGTATATTCCCTAAATCTATTCGTAGAAACCTTAACGTTTAACCCCTTCGTATTAACCAATTCATTGGAGAGCTATATCAGGCTCACCTGCCCTTAGTTTATCACCAAACCACCCGTATTCATAACAATTCCCATGAATCATAACATAATCTTATCAAATAAAACATGCATAAAGGAAACATAACATTTCCACATTTCAATCACAAGATATCAATACAACACATTGACATAATAAAAACAATATGAAAACCATTTTCAATACCATAATAAAATAATAGTAAAACAGGGTATTTATTTTTCATTTTTAAAAAAAGTTATGGCTTGTAGAGGAAGCTGAAACTCAAATAATGGTCACGGCGGTGGAGTAGTTGTTGTCGCCGCATACGTACAACAAAAAAACATTCATTTTTTAATTTAGTAAAATGATTCCTATAAAAAAAATATTCCTTTTTAATAGATGTAAAATTCAAAGGGGTTTATACACCGTATAAAAAATAGTTGTCTATAAAACAAAATATGCCTCAATGAAAGGAGATTGAGACGAAGCCCCTTACCTCATGTCTGACTTGACTCGATCGTTCATTAATCTCCTGAATAATAAAATTGAGCTAATTTAAACACGCTTAAGAACCTTTTTCAAGATCATTATTAATTTTATATCACTTATTACCATGTTAGGAATACTATGTAATTATTTAAGTTAATAATGGTCATTTTGTCAACCCTTGGCACTTGAGTCAAAAATAAACTTCTTGTAATTACAATTTGTTCTTGTTGTAAAATATCCATTATATAAAGAACTATATTCATGATTTAGATATCATATATATCATATATATCCATTATATTCATTAATTTATAATATTACATAACATTTAGAGGTAAGAAATAAAATGCACCGTTCATGGAGATGGTAAGCCGTACGTACTCATGAACGCTACTTTCATTTCTATTTCGTATCTAATGGAGTGAAATAATAATTATATAAAGGTATATTATAATTCCAGTATAATATCATATATAATATCATTAACTCCATAATTTATGCGTCTCACATATGGCATTAATGAATCAAATCACTTTGAGGAGGCGGTAGTCCGCACATCCTAAAATGAAGATATCGTGTTTACCCATAATGGAAACCATAAAGGTATGACATAAATGAAAAATATAGAATCAGAAGGAAAAAATAAACATAATATATATCATATACAAATAGAGTGACATCTTAATGTCCACCATGAAAGTTGTTAAAAAGAGATTGAACAGTTATGGTTTCGTGAGGCAGAAATTTTCCATACATAGAAACAGTATGTTCATTAACCATTAGACGTAGGTGTGTGTAAGTGTAGCTCGAATCCATCTCATAAAAACATCCTTGTATATTTAATATACTGGTTTTGTTACGAAATAAATGAATAAAAATAGTTTTGGGGGTGGAGAAGCAAAATAAAACAAAAGAACACAAGTGAAGACATTACCTTTAAATCTGGTAACTCCTCTTGGTTTGAACCAAAAGGGTTTCTTGAAGATCTTTCTTCCTAAGGTAATGCTTCTAGGATGAAGAGAGGGATATGGAGAGATAAAATGAGCAGATTTTGTCCAATCCAATGGCTTGAGAAGTGTGGGTAAGGTGGTAGAGGTGGGGGCGTTTTATAAGAGGGAGGAGGGGCACTCTTGGAAAGTCAACAAATGATACTTTATTTTAAACTGAGTTTCGTTTTTAAAAGGTCCCACATTGAGATATTTTGAGTATAATTTGATAAGGGTTCGAAATATACTCACCAAATAGGTTTTTGGCAAGTGTATGTCTTAGATATTACATTTTCATTCCATTTTATGTAAATCGTTCATTAATGAGATAATCGTTGCATCATCATGACATCATAAATAAATAAATTTATTTAATGTATAAAAATTATTAAAAAATACTAATATATAGGAAATATTTTTATATTTCCAATGAATATTTATAGTCTTAGATATCCTTTACACATACAAAACTAATTTTTTTTTACTCGGGTGATACATTCTTTATTGATATTCTCCTTTCTTTAAAAATAAAATGATAAAGTGTCACTTTAACCCAAAAGTGATTCTATGGGGTCCCAAAGATTGGAACAAGGAATCACATTGTCATCCATGACACAACCAGTATCATTAGGATACATGTTGGGGTCATTTGTTATTATTATGATATTATTTTAATATCCTTAACTACCCATTTACTAATTAATCACGATAATAAAC
Organism: Viscum album; assembly: GCA_963277665.1. Lineage (NCBI taxonomy): Eukaryota > Viridiplantae > Streptophyta > Magnoliopsida > Santalales > Viscaceae > Viscum > Viscum album. The sequence continues at coordinate 1,381,922,938 of OY728152.1, forward strand.
GATAATTACCCTCATTACTATTCATAATGTCCAAAAAAGAATCTTAATTACATATTTTAGACCTTATGATTCTAAAATTGGAATCCAATTTATAAAATTCAAAACACAGAAATTGCAATAATTAATTTAAAAATAATTCCTTTTTTCATAACAAATAGAGGGTTTTTTTTAAAACAATATCTACGAAAATTTTGGAACTTGTTTATGCCCAATTCCAAAGTGAAATTAATTATAATGATCACCATTGGATTAAATGGTAAAAATATATTAAAACAAAATATTAAGATCGATTAAAAAGATAATCTATCCATATAATTAAATTCGATGAAAAAGCAGTTTTGATGTAAAATGCAGTATCTTTCACTATTCATTAAAAAATAAGCATTGTTAGAAAAATTCCAAAAATTAACCCAATGTAAATTTAAATATACCAATCATAAAGAATAAGTTTATTTTGAAAAAATATTGGTTATAAAATTTTCAAATGTTTGATTTAAAAATGGGTTTTCATCAAAAGGCAGTAAAACAATATTTTAAAAATATTAGTGTTTTCCATGCTTAAGATTGGATTTATTCTCATTTTAAGCCTCTAGAACACTATCAAATTCATAAATAGACATATATAAGAATATATATTATTCATTACTAACTTGGGATGTTACATTCTTCCCCCCTTTAGAAAATTGTTTCCCCATAATTTATTTACTTATCGAATAAGTGGGGGTATTTATCCCTTATTGCATTTTCAGATTCCCATGTTGCCTCTTCAATCATGTGGTTTTTTCACAAAACTATTACTTGATGAATAACCTTATTCCTTAACACTTTCTCCCTATGGTCAAGAATCTAGACTGGTTATTCCTCATAAGATAGATTCTCTTCCAGCTGAACTACCTGTGAACTCAAAACATGAGATAGATCTGGCATGTACACCTTAACATTGAAACATGAAAAACATTGTGTACCTAAGATATACTCGGAGGTAAAGCCTCTCAGTATGCAACTGATCTAACTCTCTCCAGAATTTCATATGGTTCAATGAACCTTGGACCCAGCTTTCCTTTCTTACCAAACGCATCATACTTTTCCATGATGAATCTTTGAAAAAAGACATGATCACCTACCTTAAAAGAGAGATCCTTCCTCTTGTTTTCCGCATAACTTTTCTGCATACTCTGAGCTTTTCTCATGTGTTTCAGTATTAGAAGAAATTTTCTGCCAACTCTTCTACCAATTCCGGTCCCATCAACTTCATTTCACCCACTTCATCCCAAAAAGCTAGAGTTCGACACCGCTTCCCATATAATGACTCAAATGGTGTCATCTGTATACTGGAATGAAAACTCTTATTATAAGAAAACTCATACAAGGAAATATATTGGTCCCAACTTCCTTGATAATCCATCGAACAAGAACGTAGCATATCCTCCAATGACTGAATTGTTCATTCTGACTGCCCATCTGATTGAGGATGAAAAGTTGTACTAAAATTTAATTCAGTTTCCAATGACTTTTGAAGGCCTTTCCAAAAGTTAGAAGTAAACCTGAGATCATGAATAGATACAATGGAGAGGGGAACTCCATGTAACTTGACTATCTCTTTAAGATACAAACGATAAAGTTGATCTAGGGAAAAGTTATCTCATACAGAATGGAAATGAGAAGATTTATTCAAGCGATCAACAATAACCCAGATTGCATTATTACCTTGAGGTGTCTTTGGAAATCCCACAATGAAGTCCATGGATATATTTTCCCATTTCCACTATGGCATTGGTAAAGGCTGAATCATCCCATTCAGCAACTGCCGCTCTTCTTTAACCTATTGACAAGTCAAACACTTCACTATAAAATCAGCAATATCTCTTTTCATTCTGTCCCACCAGTAATACTATTGAATATCTCTATACATCTTAGTACTTCCTAGATGAACAAAAAACGGAGAACTATGAGTTTCACATAACAACTCTCCCTTCAACTGTGAATCACAAGGCACAGATAATCTCTTCCCAAATCTCAAAACACAATCATCATCAATGTTGAATTAAGGAAACTTACCCTTCTGAACCAGCTCTAACTTTTTCTGCAACTCATTGTCTTGCTTTTGTGCTTGCTTAATTCTGTCTGATAGAGAATATTTCACTGATACTTGAAACAAAATAGAAGGAAATTTTTCTCCAACAACATATATGCCAATTTTCATCAAATCCTTAACCAAAGGATCATGTTACAAACACAACCTTGTTAATAAAGCATTACTTTTTTGACTCAAAGCATCAGCCACTTTATTTTCTTTTCCCAGATGGTAATGAATTGTATAATCCTAATCTTTGATTAATTCTAGTCATCTACTCTGTCTCATGTTCAATTCATTATGAGTGAATATATACTTTAAACTTTTGTGATCAGTATATATTTCACACTTTACACCATAAAAATGATGCCTCAAAATTTTTAAAGTGTAAAAAACAGCAGCTAATTCCAAGTCATGTGTAGGGTAATTTACCTCATGAGTTTTCAACTGATTTGAAGTGTAAGCAATTACCTGATCATTCTTTATTATGACGCAACCAATTCGTTTCAATGAAGCATCACTGTAGATAACAATCTCCCCATTCCTGGAAGGTAGTGCCAAAACTGGAGCATTCACCAATCATCTTTTCAGTTCTTGAAAACAATCATCACATTCTTTTGTCCAGATAAACATAACACCCTTCCGAGTTAGCTTAGTCATTGGACTAGATAACTAGGAAAGATTTCTAACAAACCATCGATAATATCCTATCAAACCAAGGAATCTACAAATCTCAGTTACATCTGTGGGTCTTGGCCATTCCTAAACAACCTTTGTTTTTTCAAGATCAATAGTTACTCCATCTTTAGAAACAATATGACCAAGAAAAGAAATTTATTGCAACCAAAACTAACACTTGCTGAATTTCCCAAACAATATATTTTCTTTTATGGTTTGAAAAATAACCCTTAAATGACTTTCATGATCTTATTTACTTTTAGAAAAAACTAAAATATCATCAATGAAAACAACCACAAACTTATCCAAGAACTCATGTAAAATTATATTCCTAAGGTCCATGAATACAATAGGTGATTCGGTTAACCCAAAAGGAATTACTACAAATTCATAATGGACATATCTTGTGTGAAACGCGGTCTTCAGAATATCTGCTTCCTTTACCTTTAACTAATTGTACCCCGATCTCAGGTCAATCTTTGAAAAATACTGAGCTCCCTGGAGCTGATCAATCAAATCATCGATATGAGGAAAATGATATTTGTTATTAACAGTGATTTTATTCAAGGTGCTATAATCAATGCAAAGTCTCATTGAACCATCATTCTGTTTAACAAATAAAACAGGAGAACCCCATGGTGATGTGCTTGGTCGAATGAAACCTTTCTCTAATAAATCTTGCAATTCCTCCTTCAAATCTAAAAGTTCAATTTGAGCCATTCGATAAGGGGGTTTCGAAATTGGATTAGTATCAGGAAATAATTCAACAGTAAATTCAACTTCTCGATCTGGTATTATTCCAGGAAACTTATCGAGAAAAACATCAGGATACTCATTTACCACTGGAACATCATTGATCTAAACGGTTCATTTGTTTTCAACAATATGTGTAAGGTAACATTAGTTTCCATCTTTTACATGTTTCTCAGCCTCTTGATATGTTATCAACCGTAAGGTTTCATTCTTGTACACAAACTGAATTTCTTTCTGAGAAGAAACTTCTTTAGCTCTACAATTAATCTTAGCATGGTAAATAGAGAGCCAATCCATACCCAGGATAACATCAAACTCTAATAGAGGTAAAATAATAAGGATTCCAAGTAGGTTCTTTCCAAGAATAATGAAAGGAAGACTCTTATAAATTCTTTTTGCCTTATCATTTCCCCCAGGTGTTTTTACCACAAGTTCAGGTGTCATTTCTTGAGATGGAATTCCTAAATTACTAGAAAAATTTTCATAGATGAAAGAATGTGTAGACCCACAATCAAACAAGACACTGGCATAATCTGAAAAAACAAACAATGTATCTTATACCACTTCATTTGATGGCCCAACATCTGCTGTAGTAGTTTCAAAGGATTTCACCACACCTTTATGCTTGTAGTCTGACTGCTTCCCATCATTTGAGCTCTTTGTCGGACACTCGTTTGCATAATGACCCATCTCACTGCACATGAAACAATTCACTTACTGTAAATAAAATTTGGTCTTACCATCACCCTAATCTTTTTCTGTGCAATCACGAGCCTCATGTCCCATATTACCACATCGGTAGAACTTTCTAGAATTTAGAAAATATTCCTAAGCCTGCCTTTTAACACATTTATCCCAAACTGAAAACTTAGTTGTATTACCATCAAAACTCTTTCAAGGATCCTTCCATTTCTCCTAACACCTCGGTCACTTCTTCTGTTGGTTGTTATAGAACACTTGATCATCGGAAAACTCTATTTCCATCTTCTCAGCACATCGAACATGATTTTCATAACTCTTGAACTCATGAGAAGCTAAAGTCCGTTGATATTTTGGCTTTAATACTGAGTAAAAATGATTGATTTTACTATCAATGTCTTGGATAAAATTTGGAGCATACCATGCCAATTAAGTGAACCTTTCTTCATAAGTAGCCACTGAGTCATCCCCTTTCCTCAATTCCAAGAATTGTTTTTCCACCCAAAGTTGAACAACCTTAGGAAAATACTTCTCAAGAAACATACCTTTGAATTCAACCCAGTCGAGAGCATCAATCTCTTCAGTATCCCTGATATTTTTAACCAACGTCTACCATGGATCTGTATCACCCTCCAAACGGTAAATTTCAAGACTAACTTTTGGTTGTCTGAACACCCCATGATATCGAAAATCTTCTCCAGTGCTTTAATCCACCCTTAAACTAGCACATGGTCAAATGATCCTCTGAATGATGGGGGATGTTGCCTCATGAAATGTTACACCACTGACATGTTCCTATGTGGTTGATCTAGATGATCCCATGCATGGATATCACCACCATTTATCATTTGAGTCAATTGATCCATTACTACAAAAAACTGTTCAGTTCCAATTCTGACCATCTCAGGATGCTGTTTTGGAAGGTAATTTCCTTCTGTATGCTTTCCTATCACTACTTGCATGTTTCCTCTACGGAAAACCATTTTGAATAAACAAGTCTTAGATGAAGCAACATGGTAATCTTCAAATGCCATATCATTTCAATTTGACCATAAAAAATATTTTTGGATAATCATTTATTGTAATTCTAACTCTTAATGTTATCTAAACCGACCTCTAATACCAACAATAAGGAACCAACCTTAAACATTACTTAATCTTGAGATATTTCAATAATACACATTGAGGATCTTTTCAGGTTTAGAGTTTTAGAGAATTAGATCATAAATCATGCATTACATTCCACATTTAAACAAAGTGGTTACATAAAAGATAGTACTCATTTTTCCCTTCAACAGAAACATATTTAAAATAAAACATTGATTCATTCTTGACACTTCCATGACATTATCATCACATCATGTACCTTTCCCATGACCTGTGAAAAACATATCAAAAACTTGGGATGAGCACAAAAAGCTCAGTAAGGGATATAAAAATACAAAAAGGAAACATTAGTACATGTATACATAAAAATCAATGAAATCATACTTTACTAATAAAACATAATCATTTTAACCTCCCTCATGAAATCATAAGAATTACAAATAACTCATATAAATCATAATACATAAAGGTAACTTTAGGCATTCATAACATTCTTACATAGGGAGTAACCCTCATGGTTACGTTTGGAATACCCATCACAATATATTCCCTAAATCTCTTCTGAGAAACCTTAACATTTAACCCCTTCGCATTACCCAATGCATTGGAGAGCTATATCGGGCTCACCTGCCCTTATTTTATCATGGAACCACCTGTCTTCATAACAGTGCCTAAGAACCATAACATAATCATATCACATAAAACATGCATAAAGGAAACATAACAGTTTCACATTTTAATCACAATATATCAATACAAAACTTTGATATAATAAAAACATTATGAAAAACTTTTTCAATATGAAAATAAAATAAAAGTTAAACATTTTATTTACTTTTCATTTTGAAAAAAAGTTATGGCTTGTAGAGGAAGCTAAAACTCAAATAATGGTCTCGGTGGTGGAGAAGTCGTTGTTGCCGCAAACGTACGACTAAAAAACATTCCTTTTGTGGTTTAGAAAAATCTTCATATAAATAAATTCATTTTGAATAGACATAAAAGTCAAAGGGGTTTATACACCGTATAAAATAATGTTGTGTATAAAAAAAATATGCCTCAATGATAGGAGATTGAGATGAAGTCCCTTACCTCGTGTCTGACTTGACTCGATCGTTCTTTAATATCATGATTAATAAACATGAGTTAATTTCTACTTGATTAAGAAACTTTTTCAAGTTCATTATTCCTTTTATATCACTTATTACCATGTTTATCCTTTTCTAAAGAATTGCAATGCACCCTTTTTCACGTGGCAATTCTGGGAGGAACCCTTTTCCTTTCACAAATCAGAGGGGTTTTAGTTGGCTCTGTTTCTTTGGAAAAACGTGACAACCCTTTCATCGAGAGTGGAAACAATAAATTTCATCTCACAGAAACTCATATTATAGGTATAGTATGTTTGTTCAAATCCATGTATATGACATGATGACTAGAGATTATAATGCCCGAGATCTTTGGCTTCAAAATTTCAGAGTCACGGGACAATGATAATCCTCACGTCTCAGGTGTTTTATTTTCAAATTTGAATGATATATCCCACATATATTTCTGATCTTTTCAATATAGTTTCCCTATTTCATAGTGAAAATAGTATGTGAATGCATTTTAGAATGCATTCATATCCTCTTATCCATGAAAGCTCGATCGTGGAGCTTTTTTTTATAGCCTAGGAAACTTTGCAATCCTCAGCTTCCTTGGAATCTTCATTTAGTCTCATGGATGCAGCTTAAATTGAATGTATGAGTATTATCATGTCTAGATGATCTCCACGGGATTGACCTAAGGTTCTTTTGTGGATGAAGTTATGAGAATGATGCTCGGCAGAGTCACTAGTTTATAGGTGCTCTCAAGTGAGGATAGAGGTTGAAGACAACAAGATGAAGAGATTTGATGTCCCTACTTCAATCTCGAACCATGGTGATCATATGGATGGACTAGATGCATGAGATCGATCCCGAAATTGATCAGACAGTTCTTCACGTCGCATTTCTGTCCCACGTCAAAACAAGATAGTGGGGGAGTTCTTGTTTATAATACTGAGCACTGCAGCCTCAACTCATAATTCTCCTCCCCCCTCTCTTAGTGCTTCTCTACACCGGTGTTCTATGGGTGTACTTCAATGCATACTCTTGTTTCCTTAGGCGCACTCTTAGCACCCACTATGCATCATTGACACACAGGTTGATCATCATGCATGATACTGTGGTCTTATACACATCCCAAACTCCTATCTAATATAGGGCTAGCTTTGAGGCTTTCCTCAGGTGTCATTGACCCTCAGTTCATGCATGGGACTATGGTCGAGGACCTTAGCCTGTCCTCTTGGTTGGCACTATTTTTTGGACAAATTAAGGCCAAGTGTCTAGTAAAAGGTTTCCAATACAAGAGTTGTGAAATAGACACATTCTTCATTCAAATCCCATTCGTGGGAAATGCACGTAATATATTCCAAATAAACATACTAAGATCATGCATTCTTCCATAATTGATCATCATCTTCAAACATCATTATTCTTTTCTTTTTAGATTAAAAAATCAATGATCTTAAATATTCCTCCATTGATTCAATAATAGATGATGCATGGAACATTTATAATTCCTTATGCATTAAATCAAAATGCATGATCTTCAATGTTGTTGTGAGTGATGTGTTCTATTTAAAAACCTGTATTGGAATTTGAGGATCGGCTCAATAAATCACCTAGTTTTTTTCACAAACTTCTTCCAATTAAAAGATATTGGGTGGATCTTTTAAATTCATCATAAAAAAAGTATTTCATGAACTTTTTCAAATGGTGTAAGAAAGTGTCATTCAGTGACACATGTCTTGAAACATAGGACCATCTCAACAATCGTCTGAATTGTGTATATAATGATCAAGCATTACCTACAATGTCAAAGAGTGAAAATATCAATAGGATTTTATTGGGAAAGAATTACCTTAATCAATCATCCTCACCACCACTTTTCCATACACATATTGATAATTGAAACCTTATTGACATATTATTGAAAAAGTAAAACATATTCCTCAACATACATTTATTTTTAATCGGTGGAATTGTATCTCCAATATATATTTTTATCCTTCTTTACTAGTCCAAAATCACCAGTATACACGGACGAATGCATGAGGCACCCTGGAACTTTGGATCAGAACCAATAAACTAGTGAGGGGTTTTTATAATTATATAATAATCAATGTTCCTCAAATTGTTATTTTATCTTTGTAGATTAATGATATAAGGGTTATAATTTAAGTTAAAAGTTACTCATGTCTTTTTCCATCACTTGTATTGACGAAATTCAAGTCCGTACAGTTGTAGTATTGAGGTTATGTTCTTTAATGTTATAGTTTCATTGAGTTTAATAAATATTAATTTGGAATTTATGGATTATTTATATTATTATTCATTGGGGTGTTGGGAGGGTGATATTTCATTAATCATGAGGAACAATAGGTTAAAATTACATGTATTCTTTTATGTTTCATTGAAAAATGTTTTAAAATGGATTTATTAACTTCTTAATTACTAATGGTTATTTTTCTTTTATTTTCCAAATTAAATTAATAATTTTTACTGATTAATAAAAAACTAAATATTTTTTTGTTTATACGGTATTAATATAAACGATATATGTCTATAGGTATATAAAATATGGTGTCTGTCCTTATGATATTGTTTTCTTTTTTGCGATGTCGTAGAACCATAAAGAGTATAAAAGTAAGGGGTGTCTCCCATGGTAGTCTTGTTTTAATGAGATATTATGTTAGATTACGATTAAGTAGTTTTCATTATTATATAATTACATTATTATTAAAATATTATGAGATTTATGTTGTTGTGATGATTATATAAATTATGTTTTCTACTTTTTTTGATATGTTTTCTCAATGAAATATCATGAGGAGATATAGGGATAGGGTCTTGGACATCAATAATGTGGGAAATTATTATTTTTCACTTTATCTATTCAGGTAACTGGATTAATGAATGATATTCAATCTATTTCTATAGAATAGGTAGTGTAGAATCATTAGGTAGGGGTATTTTATTTCATTCTCATTAGAGTTTGAGTATGTAGTTGTGAGGACATTATGGTGGAATTCATAGTATCTTTTGTATAATAAATCATTCAGCCTTCCAATGATCTAGAGTCCATCAAGATACTATGTATTACATTGAATTGATTGAGAATATATTCTAACTCATTCATACAAACATGGATAAGAGGATGAATCTCGTAAAAATCATATATTTGGGACATTCTTAGATATAATTGGGTAGTATTTATTAGGTGAGGAGGGTATGAGGATAATCATAGGAATACCTCAAGGGCAACTTTTTTACAATGTTATTTCATGAGTCAATAATGAAAGATAAGGAATTGAAATTCATGCAGCATCATCCAAGGGTCTTTCCAGTGACCATTTAGTATATCGTATTCATTAAAATGTAATGGTTTAGTTTTTTATTTCAATAACACGTCTCAGGTGATACATAGATTTATGACTCCCTTTCAGTCAGATTTGAGGAAACTAGTGAAAATATTAAATCTAAAATCTGATTCTATGGTTTCTAATAAGTACATCAATATTGAGAAGTTACTAACTATGGGAAATGTATTATGATATTTTTATTTATACTATTTATCTTACACTATTTCGGATAATGGATATTTCAGTTCCATTTCCACTAGTTAGTAGAGGGGTTCTAACTTTATGAACTATGGAGGAGGGAGGCAATCTTGATGTAGAACAAGTATAGAACATCCTCTAAAATGAATACCTAAATTAAAATTATATAATTATGGTTTCCTGGTTATCTCTATATTTATAATACATACCCTCCAAGTAAATTTCATGATTATAATAAGATGGGGAACACGAGGTGATATTGTTTTATGATTTAATTGTAGGGTTTAAAGAGATCCCTGAGGAAAACTCAATATTCTCATGAATAATTAAGGGGAACTATGTATATTGATAATAAAGAATTATTTTGTATATCGAGACATTGTGGTGATAAAGGATATTAAAATAAAAATTATAATAAGGATCAAAGGTTAGATCCTCATGTTCGTTAAAGATAATGGGGTCAGTTTCATAGATCCAATGGATATTAGATTTTTTGGACTAGTTTCTAAATGAAAGGGGAGTGTATCCTTTGATATTTTGATGTATGAACTGACTTATTTTACCTTTTTTATACTCTATTTGAGATACAAAGTACTCATTATTTAATCTCATCATGTCTAGTATTTGTTTTGGAGATTTATATGGGGTATTCTTTAATTTTATATCTATAGATACACCAATAAGTAAGACATTATACAATATTATATTAAATATTCGTGATGATATAGTACTTTAAGGCTGTTATAGCATAAATGATTTCATTATCTAGGATATTAAAAACAATGATATTATTATTTTACATATTATATTACATAGATGGGGGTTAAAATAATGATTTAATGCATCACCTTTGTACTCTATTGACCCATAATAATATTAATGTGGTTTTTCTTTTGATTATTTAATTGTGTCATATTTAGTAATATAATATTATATAATACTCATTTACCATAATATAAAACAACACACAATTTTTTATATTTATTTCAATATTTAATTTATATAATATTAATGTAAAAACTAATTGAAGGTATTATAATTTCACAAAAACTAAAAAACATGATAACAATAATAAAAATATATATATCTTCTCGATCAACTATAATAATCACACCAATGAATTAAACGATAGAAATAAAGAATATTGTTATAAATTAAATATGCATTTTTAAAATAAAAAAATCATAGAGAATAGAATTTATTGAATAAAAAATTAAATATCAGGTATTTTTATAATGTTGGAATCTTATATGAAAAAAATAAATAGACTATTAAAATGGTAATTTTACCATTTTAATAGTAACTCGACCATTTAAATAGTAATATGATCAGTAAGATTATTTATCTAATAATTAGAATAGTATCCTTACCTAAAGAAGTATAAAATAACATTTACAAATCTTGAAATATTAACAATATATATATGTCGTGGTAAAAATAAGTGATTATTCTGAAAATGATAAATTCATTGTATTTATTTTTGTAAACTATATAGGTATTTGTGGTTCTATTATTATAAATTTTCTGATTTAAAAGATAGTTTATTTTCATACATTGGATTAATAAATGATTATTATTTTTTATTATAATGATATGATATTTTTTTGAGACAATACACCATTTTTGACGTATTAAAAATGAATCATAATATTTAAATTAGAATTTTTTTAATTAAATGAGGGATTTATTAAAAATTAAATTTTCCAGAAAAGGATTATTATTTTCATAAAATTTATTTTATTTTGGAAATACATTTCATAAATTTTTTATTGTGATTTTTTTATTTTTCTAAATTAGTGAAATTTTTAGTGGATATTGAAATATTGAAAAATTTGATATATAGAAATATAAGAAAAATAACTATATTATTTATTAATGTATGGTGAATGAACTTATTATTTTTAACTCAAATGTATAATTTTATTTATATTTTAATATGTACAAATACATTTGGTTGTCTTGAATGATAATAGTAAACTAATTGTTATAATATTTAGAAAAAATCACTTGCCTCCACTTATGAATATCACCCATTCAATGAACTTCTCCTCAAAACTTATAAATCATAGAGTCTTTTCAAATTCTATAGAATTACCTTCCCCATAATATCCTCCGTTTTCTAGTTCTACTGGCCTCACCAAAAGACCAATTTCCATTACCTAGAGGAGTAATTTGAGGAGATGTCATTCAAGTAGAAATATTCTCTATCTAGCTATTTTAAATACATTTCATCTTCTATCCTATCCTCAACTCCCTCATCCATTATGGAATACTGACTCAAGTTTAATAAATATAATGAAAAATTATTTTGATAATGATATAATTAAAATATACAATCTAAAAAATTTCTTCTTAAATGAGAAATATTTTTACAATATGGTTGGTACACCACATCCATAAACAAAAATTTTCATTTTTCATTAATACCTTCAAATATGGTTATAGAAATAAGATTATTTTATAACCTTTTAAAAAAAATTTGATATCTTTTTTGAAGTTAAATAATCTTTTAATAATTATTTATTATATTAAAAAAATATTGTTCGTGATAGTCGGTAAAGTGGAAGAAATGAAATAGCCATATAATGTTAACATTTTTAAAAATGTAATCATCCATATTTCAGAACCCATATGTGTAATGTGGTATCAATTTAATTTTTTAATTAAATTAATTAAATATAATTTAACTAATGGATTTTTGTCCCATTTTAAGTCAACATAAATAAATATCTACAACTGATCCTGCATGGGAACCATGAAGAGAACCCTCTTGAACCAACCAAATTAGTATTTATATGTCAATTAAATGGTTAAAAATGAATATATTATAATTATAGTAAAAAAATACAGATGTAATATGTTATAAATTATGAAATCAATGAATTTAAGTTTATTATCCCAGACATTAATTGAAACTATAGAATGATACTGGAACATAATGTTTGGGATCCCATCGAACCAGCCTTTTTCTTTATGTTACAAAAATTCTCCACCTAAAAAAGTTTCCCAATATAGTTGATATTAACAAATGATTCAAAATTCTATAAATTTTTATCTTATATATATACTGCAATAATTTTACATTCCTTTGTGGTTGAAATATAATCTATAAGTTTATTCCCAAAATTAATTACTAAAAATTAAACTCAATAAGGTGGAACATAACAATACCTTAATAATTTAAAATATCATTCATTTAAATTATTAAAAACAATTCAAAATTTCATTAAATACCGTACTAGTTTTTGTTATAGCTAGTATGGGGTGCCTCTATTTTTAAATTAAAATTTCCTATTTTTTGTTTTTCAAATGATATTTTAATCCTTCTTGAAAATAATGTATTGGAGGTAAATTTATATAAAAATTTATATACACATAATTATAAAATTTTTCTATAATTGAACACCATATTTTGAGACATATTATTGTATAATCATATATTAATTCCAAAATATTTAATTACCTATTCTCCTTGGAATATTTATTAAATTTACTTTGATTATTATATATGGAGAGATTATGAAACTCATAAAATTCCAGGGGTAATTTTTAAGTTCATGAATTATGATTGATATAATTATTGTAGAACTCATTATAATAATCATTATTTGATTGTTATTCCCCAATATTACTCCAATAAATTAATAAATGTTTTTTTCTCGTGTCATTGTATTCATTGGATTTGGTGGTGAACCTAGTTTCTGGTGGGACTCTTCCAACCATATGATATTGTCTTGGATTTTGGTTTGGACTTATCCTTATATCATGTTCTATATTTTTACCACATAACAATTTTAACATTATTTTGAGATACCATGTTATTTTTTATTCTCTCATGTTATTATTCTAGAATCATTAATATTATGATATCATGTTATTTATTTTTTTTCTTACATGTTATGCTTCAATATAAAGGTATATTCCGTTACTAGGATTCATTGCTCACTAATTTCTTTTATATATTACCTAGGTTATCCTATTTATTCATAAGATCTCAATTTTATTTAGGATACCATTATGTAAAATAAAATAACCATGTTGTGTTTTAGATTCATTTTAGTGTATTGATTTCCTTATAACACCTTTAAATTTTAAAAGAGGAACATCATCGTCTATATAATCTATGAAACAATACACCATGATTAAATGATGATTTAATAAATTAAGGCTATAAGAAATATATATTTTTAAATAAATTCAATATATTTGATATCTTCTGATTCATGCAACATCGGGTCTAAAAGAACATGATATTGTGTTAAATTATTATTATTTATACATTACCATTATTGCATAATAGTTATGTTGGTGGGTCCAAATTTGAAGAATTGAATTATATAAATTATGTAGTATACTCATCTATAATATAAATTCAATTTTTTCTATTGATTATAAATAAATTAAGAATTATTTAAAATAAAAAAGATATGTTTTTTGAAGAACAAACATTTTCCAAAATATAGTTTAGTTGTCCCTTGTGCACATAATTTAAAAATAAATATAAGAAATATTAGATAATCAATTTGAAAAATTATAAATAAATTTTAAAATATATAAATAAAAAATATCCAATTGTGAACAATTTAGAAATTTTTAGAAAAAATATTTTTTTGATTAATATTAAAAAAATATTTAATTTTTAATGAAAAAAGCCTCTTCGATAATAAATTTTATAATAAAAAATTATATTACATAAATTTAAAAAAAAGTTCAATTATACTAAAATTTATCTCAAATAGGACAATATAATCAATTTTATATTTATTTTTTATCTTAAAACTTTTTATAAATTGGAAGGATTTCTTTTAAAAACCCATTTCCTCAACACATCTCTCGGGTTAATTTTAATCTGAATCATCAATATCAATGAATTAAATTATGAAAAATGAATCCAATATTTGGAAAAAATAATTAATATTTTTTAATAAGTTCAAATTACTGATAATAATGAATAGTAAAACCATTACGAATTTAATTATAGTGACTAAGGTAAAATATTTCCGACTGGGGGTAATACTAAGAAGATAGAGATTAAAATTTACCTAAAACATGTCTGAACCCATATTGATTGGTATATTCCAACCATATCACATCCAAGGGTAGAAAATTTCTCATTTTGAAGGATTTAAGCATGATATATATATAGATATCACTTTATCTTTTAAAAAAATCAATATTTTTCCTCTTCCCAACTTATAAACGGACACCACCTCTCCACTCAAACTAACATAACCAATTCACTTTGGTTCAAGGAATCCATAACCAAACCTCTACCCTACATACATCCCCACATCCAATTGGACTTATTTTAAATACTAATTTATCTTATTAAGGCTTAAGGAAACAACATACAAAGGTTATCTAAAGAAAAGTAAAATTATTAAATTTTAGTGTTTAATTTCAATCTTCTTCAACATCATTGAAATAGAAATAAAATTGAAATTTTCATAAACTATTATCCTATATATAATAATATGTTATTATGTTAATGGAATAAATCATTTCAATATTTACATCCATCAAATTGGAATAAAAATTGCCAATCATGTATATGTTGGTCTGCCGTCTTCTGAACCTATTTAATTCGTTTTCCATTATCACATTTTATGGTTGGATATAATTATGTATATAACATATTTATATCATATTTATGAAAGTATTTGAAATATATAAATTTTATATCAAATGTACGTTATTACAAACCTTTTTTGGGGTATAACATCATGTCTCTCGTGCGTACAATGGACTACCCCCTAACGAAGTGATGTTATTCATTTTTTTGGTTAATATTCACATGGAAGGTAGTAAAGATAATTTTAATGAATGGTGTTATCCATTTTATATCACTATTATTTATATATTATAGTAAATACATATATAATGAATATATATTATATTTAAATAATTGTTAAAATTATTGATATGATTTATCCATCATTAATTTAAATTTTATGATATTACTGAACCAGAAATAGTTGAAAATTGAAACAGTTATCAATCGAAACAATGATTTTATTAAGGAAATATCAATAGAATGGTAATAAAATACTATTTGTAAATAATATATAGTGTGAAATATATTATTAATTTTAATTATTGTATTTTTAATAATCCAAGATTTATTATATATGAGGTTTTGAAACATATTAAGGAAATCAAAAATATGTTTTGTTTTTCTTGTCTATCTTTTAGTTTATTGATAAATATTCCATATTCAACTATTATTCCATTCTGTGATATATATAAATCCAATTTTAATATTTTATATCATTAATATATTTCAGGTCATGGTATTTAATGTTTAACTTGAACTTTTTCATTTCATGGGGCTTGCTATAAAAAATTTACCAAATAGGTATGAAATTTTTATTTCAATATCATTTTAATAGCGATTGTTTGACGATGAATGTCCATTGATATAAATTATTTGACCATATTATAATAAACTCATTTATTTTTATTAGATTATATTTAATAATTATTTTTTTCAATAAATAGTACCATATTTTTCTCTTTGGTAAATATAAATATTTTGAATAAATTTTTAATAAAATCTGACTTTATTTCTCTCTTTGGTAAAAAATCCATTTTATTGGAAAAAAAATTTCTTAAAATTTCTTGAAAATTATATTTATCATTCAAAATTTTTTTATTTTGGAAATTAATAACTATGTTTCACTATTTTAAATTATTTTTATAATCAATATTCCATTAATTTTTGAATAAGGCATGTTTCTTTCTTACCGAAAATGTGAAAGAAACCATTGTATTATCATATATGACATAAATAGAATTTAATTCCATAATTATTAATCAATATTTTAAATATTAATTTATATTTTTCAATGTTTAATTTTAAGAAATATTATTTTAATTTTTTTTGAAAATTTAGTTTTAAAAAACATTTCAAATTAAAAAAAATATTTACCTCAAAAATGTTCTCAATGGAATTTTAATGAAAATTTTATTTATAAAAGACATAACTTATAATCACCTAAGGATATTTTGTATTAATAGCATTTTTTTCTTTGTTTATATTTTTTTGAATAGTTTTACTAGGGATATAAAATGTTATTAATATACACCATATTCTTTAGATAGTATATGATTATATTTATTAATTGGAGAAAATATTTCGAGGTAATATTATTGTTTTCAAATAAGAATTTTAATGTTCATTATGTTTCACCCCACTAATATTATAAATTCATTAGAGTGTTTGAGTGATTAGAGGGGCTTTGTATAGCCCCAATTTCATTTTTATGTCTCATAATAAAAACTAGATTGGGTTTCCTACCATGGAATTACCAATATTTGTAAGATTACATCATCTGATCCCCTTAGTGTATTGATCTGATGTCTTAAATACTTCAATTTCTCATTATGATGTTAGATATTTTTATTCCATGTGACTAATTGATTGCTAACAATTTACATGGTAATGTTTCAAGATCATGTGATTATTTATATCTAATTAATTGATCATCATTTTTTATTTAAATATTATACCTCATGTTTATGTTATTTATTAAATGGAATGTGTTTCAGTAACACCCTAATATTTTAAATGAAGAACATTTCATTCGGAAACATATATGACATACCACACCAATCTTAAAAGAAAATATAGCTCCCCATAACATTGAAATATATTTAATTTTAAATGAATTAAATTTATTCAATATCTTTAATTAAATGTAATTCTATGTTTAGTTTTTATTTAATGGAAAATTAAATTTGGTTTGTGTTTCTTGAAACACTATGTTTAGCCAGAGTTACAAACAACCCCGACATTAAAATAAATATAAAATATTTTTAAAATTTATTTATTTATTATATTTTTTATTTACCCAAAATTAAATCAAATTTTATGAACAATAAATACTAAAATTTGAATAATATGGTTATGTATTGATTAATATAAAATAAGAATCATTTGGATGAAAAATACATATTTTCTGAAAAACTATATTTCTTATAAAAGAGTAAATAATACCACATTGAACACATAATTAAGTACTAATTTTTATACTTTTATAAAATTTATATGAAAAAATAATCTCTATTCTAGTAATAATTATTTCAAAATTATATTATAGTTATGTTTTGGGGTTTTTTTGAAATTTTTCATTTTTTGATAAATAGTGAAAAATACTGAAATTTAATTGAAAACTATCACTTCATTTAAATAATTTATAATTTTAATTTATATTTATAATTGTATTAATGTATATATATATTTCAATTTTATATAAATTAATTCAAATTAGGTATTTGGAATCATTTTCATATAGAATATTGATAAATGTTTTTTACATTTTGGACTTTTCCATTAAAAAACCAGCATTCTCACAGTGTCTACAAGATTAATCTAAAATTAAAATTTACCACTTATAGAAATTTAATTTTAAAAATAGTATTCCTTATTTATAATAAAATTATTTAATAATTTCTAATATCGTTAAATTAATTTTGGACCAAAGTTATTACTGAATGATGTAAAAACTAATTACCATGTTAAGGTAAAAATAAGTTCTCTTTGTGATTATATAATAATATATGCATAAAAACGACCTATAAACTTGTCTTATGACTATTTTATAGAAATATTTAGACCATAACATCTATAAGGTTCAGTAATATACCATTTTGTACCCTTCTGACAAATGAAAATGTGGGAGTACTAAATTCTTTTCAAAAAAACCAAGTGCATCCTCTACCCCACATATAAATTCCCCCCCATATTTTCTCTTACCAAAACAATAAAAAACATTTTGGTTTGTCCAATATTTTCCTAAATAACTTTCAAACATCCCAAAAATCATCTGATAATCTTTATTTTCAAATTAATTCAATATATTAAAGATTTAGAGAAAAAATAAAGAGGATATTAGAAGAAGACTTAATGTTTTTCAATAAAAATCATTAGTTTATTTATTTCATCACCTCATTAAATTATTATTTAAAAATTGGATATAATAACCAGAGTATCATGAACATATTGGGATATTTTTATAATAATTTTATGACCTACAACCATCTCCACTTCCATCAAATGGGTTACGAAATAAATTTTTATATTTATGGGGGACTACCGTCTCCGGATCTGGTCTTATTCATTCTTCTATTACCACCATTCATGGTTGGGTATAGGGAAGGATTCAAAAAATATATATGATTTTTATAATAAATTTATACATATTGACTAATTATAATATATATTTATAATTATTACCTTCTATTCCATAGGGGATATGATAACAACACTTGTGTGTTTGGCAGACTACTACCTTACAAAGAAAAATAATTCATCTTTCACTAATGCTTCACATGTAATGTAATAAAGAAATGTTTACCATTATCTATGATATAAATGAAATAATTTAATGTTAATGATATATTAATCATCATATAATGATAATTTATATACCTTTTTCATTATTATGATTTCACTAATATAAAGAAAATACTTTGTTCATGTATGTGTGGACTACGGCCTTCACAAAGTTATGTTACACACTTTTCATCACCACAACACATGGATGATATATATAAGTATATAATAAAATATTTATGATATTATGATAATACTATAATTATTATATATTAACTACCTTCTTTCTATAATGGTCATTGTAAAATGGAACCATTTCTCTTGTGTATATACGACCAATAGTTTCCATGATCGCAACGTAAACAATTTTTCATTACCAAATTTCAATATTGGAAATTAAATTAAAAATGATGAAAATTTTTGATAATTATTCTGTTATTATCATTATTTGGATGATTAAAATATGTAATATTTTATAGAACTGGTTTTATAATTAAAAAACAAGTTTAAAAATACAGGTAAATTAAAACTCAAAACATTGGAAACAGTGATTGGTTATTAACAAAAGGGTGATAATATGTTATAAAAAGGATAATATATATTATTATGAATATAAATATGGTTTTTTATAATCTAAAAAAATGTTTAAAACACATTATTGGTGTTTAAATAACATTCAATCAAAAGTAATCTTGAGGTATGATATTTCTTAAAATAATTTCAACTCATTCCATCAATCTTATACTTTACTGATTATATAATTCTATGGATATTTTTATAGTTAATTCTTATTACAATAAATTTTATTTACACATTATTAGTATATATTTCTAGTTAAAAAACATAATCAATAAATTTACTAATTCTCACTTCAATGTTATTGTAATTATAAAGGATTATTTCACAATCTCACTCTAATTGAGATTATTTACTCTCTAATTTTAGTTCAAAGAAATAATTTGACCATTTACAAATAAAAAAATTTAATTATCTTATCCTAGGGTTATTAGTGATATTTTAATATAAATATGAAATTTTACCACTATTTGGTACTTAAATTAATTATGAAAATGTTGTATAGAATATCAAACTTCATTTCATTATTCGGCCAAAAATATTTTTTCATCAAAAGAAATGATTTCTATAAATGATTTAAAAATATTTTAGAGATTTTAAAATTGGATTATTGAAATTATATTCCACCATTTTTATTATTTAGTATTTTTCCAAATAATCATATGTTATTTTTTTAACAATTTCCATTTTTATTATACCAAAAATGTAAAGGGAATCTTTGAATCGTTTTTGAACAAGAGAGTTTATTAGCCTTTTTAAAGTGAAAATGTAATGTTATTTTTAAATTTTATGGAATTTATGGAATTAACCATGATTATGACCTTTCTATCATTACATATTCATTTTTAAATTTTTTTTGATTCTTTTGAAGAAAATTCTCTTAATAGTTATTATAAAATAAAATGAATTTGAAAGTAATTTATAAAATAAAAAGTATATTTTCAAAAAGAATGTTTTATAGAATTTTGTCTGATATTTATATTGATAATGAAGAAAACAATTTATTCTAATTTAACCTTTCAAGGGATATGATTTATTGATTCCATCTTTTTTTTGTCCATTAAAAGGTTTACTATCATCTTGACAAAGGAATGGATTAATATTCACATTCCAATTTACTTTTTTTAGCCACTAACATCCATTAGTATTATTCAATATTAATATGATAATTATGTAACAAATATCCCCTAAATATTCATAATATCTTTGTTATATTTTTTTTTATTAAATCATATATCACTTATACATACAGTGTTCATCACTGAATGTAATTTCTCCAGGGAAAATATATATAAATATGTATTCTTTAATCAAAATAGATATTTGATGACAGATAAAATTTTTCATGAATTAACATTATTATTTTATATATGAGTAACTAACATTAACTATATTAAAGGGTAAGTAATGACATTATATATCTCATTGATTCATCGATAAGTCTCATGAGATGAATAAGTTATGATATCGTTAAACATGTCTGTATACATAGTTTAAACAATCTTAGGACTATTCTTGATGGAAATTGAGACATTTTCATAAGGAATAATGTATAATAACTAATTATTTATTAATTATGTTTTTAGTTATTATTATCTTGGAGAGTTTTACTTTGATATTATCTATGAATTCATTTAATCCACATTTTTTGATTAAGTGGAATATTTTTTTAGTTATTTATCTTTCCATATTGATTATTCATTTTCCAGTTTTTTAATGAAATGTGTTATTATATATTTAAATATCCATGTTTATTATGTTTAATTATTAATGATACAATGTAATGTATTTAATCCATACTGGGAATTTGTACATGCTGATTTTTTCCATTAACCAGGAATCCAAAAAATATACTATGAATCATATAAAATGAAATTCTAGAGTGAATAATGATATTCCCAAGAAAAATTTGATGTTATTTTGTGTATTCTAATATTATTTAATCCACAAGTATCCATCTATTTTACCATGACTAATAAACCAGTAGTTCCTTTGGGATTTGATTCGTTATATATTACTTCAATGTAATAATGAAGAAGGTGACTTTGGGAATATGGGGTAGAGGTTGATAATGTTGTTATCATAGGATATTTATATGAATTATTTAAATCTGGATTTAAGAAAAATAATAGAATCAGTAGAATAAACCTATGATAAACATTAATGAAATGTATAGAAGAACATTCTAAAGTTTTGATATGTTAATTATTTTGAGGGTTTTAAATTTAATACATCTTTATCTATATATGTTTGTATATTTGGTTCTATTATTGAGGTAATTATGAATAAAAACTCCAAAAAGGGTGCATATGGATGGATCTGATCATCAGTTAGTTAAAACAATTGGTCTCACTGCACACCTGGTTTGATAGTCCCAAGTGATATAATCTAGTAATTCAAATTTTTTTAAAAATATTATGATTTATTTCAATTTAATATGAAATTGAATTCCCTAGGTTAAACCTATGGTGCCTTTGAATGAAAATATAGTGCCTAAACTGATCATGAATTTATTTTATGTATAATAATATGTATTATTGTAAAAAATTACCATGAGAAAAATAAATAGTATAACATAAGGAAATAAATATCATCCTTGAAATATATTTATAGTTAAATGTTATAAATTTGTAGAACATAGTAATTATCCAATTCATTTAACTCTTATAATTGGGAAGTCATTGTCCTAGGAAGGGGTTATATTGAACAAATGGTTATATTATTTATTTGGAATTCATAATTATACTGTAGAAGTATTTTTTAATGGTATTTCAGAATATCTAAGGATTTTATTAAATTTAATAAATATATATTTTTTAATTAACACAAAATTTCTACATACCATCATGGGATTTTATGTTTAATGTATATCATAAGTTCTAAGTCTTAAAAACCAAATTTTGGTTTTCTTTTAATGGGAGTCTACAAAGAATCAGGGCATTTTAGAGAAATTTAGGAAATGATTATGTTTTAGTAGAACTGTTTTTTTGAGGATTAATTCCATTAAATTTTATCAAAATTTTTTTATTGGAATTGATAATGATTAGGGTTAATATAATCATTAATTACATTCAAATAATAGTAAATTATGATTATAAGATATTGTTTAATAAAAAAAGTTTTATTAAACCCATAGTAAAAATGTTATTTAATGGTCAATTTTATTTCATCATTTTCCATAATATTATTTTTGGAACATTATAAGAATTATATTAAAATATTTTAGAAAATGTAAAACCTGTAAGATGTGTCAAAACCTATTATATCTCAGAAGGCTTCTAGGCCTGAACCAATGATTGAAGGAAAATAAGGGTTTAATGCATACCTCAGGACTATGTGTTGTCTTGATTAATATTCCATTAGTTAAACAATGTGAAAAAAAATTAATAATGAATGAGAGTTATTACTTATGTTTAGATATTAGTTTATAAAATTGGATACATTTTTCTAACCACAATGGTTTTGGAAAATAGGTAGATGATTATGGAAGTACTTGTAACTCTTTTTTGGATCATATGATCCATTAAAAGTGAATATTAGTGCTTCAAGGAAAAATAATAATTTTATGGATATTCATTTCATATAGTATGTGATTAACTGAAAATTGAGAGAAGAACAACCAAATAATGAAATTTTACTTATGAAAAAAATGTGCCATTAAGTATCTCTCCTTCTACATTCAGATAGTACATGAATTACTATATTTTAGAAGAAAGATCACGAGATGAAAATTTTAGCCTATAACCTTCATATATGATGAATCTGATAGTATTTTAAATCATCATGGATTTTTGGTTTTGAAGCCTTTAACTTTTCATTGGACATTAATCTTCATATAATTACTGAACTCTCCCATTATCTATAAATAATTATGAATTTACTCCATCTACATATCTTAAAATTATAAAAATGTTCTTTCGCTTAGAAACCTAGTTAATTGTAATTCAATATTACCTTTCTACTACCCTGTGACTCATACGAAAAGGATATTTTAATATTCCTATAATATATGAGTGGTTTTCAACAATTTTATTTTAAAATATAAAACTATTAATTATGTCATATAGTTTCAATTAAAAGAATGAAATTAATTTAAGGTGCTACTATGTTACAACAAGATAATTTATTAGAAGAAAATTGTATTTGACAACGTTCGTGATACGAAAAAGTGGATCAGAGGAAATATAACACACCGTGACTTTATGATATATTTATTTTTAAAGGAATTAATATCTTCAATATAATTTACTACATATGACACTGATTGTATAATTATTTTCACAAAACACTGAGTTTAGCTTGACTTACACATAACACTCGGTTTAGATTATGTTACATGTAACACTAAGAATAAAAAAAATGTGAAATATAATTAAAATATAATTATTTAAATTGAAATTTATAACCCATCGATTAAATTTTTAGGTTTGAATATAAATACCTAAATTATGAAATATATGGTTATATATTGATTAGTAATATTATGAAAAACATTTTAAATAAAAATATTTTTTTTGGAAACCTGTATTTTTTCTAAAAGGTGGATTAGAAACATTTAAAAAATATAATTTAAAACAAATATTTACAAATTTTATAAAACTAAAATGAAAAAGAAATTATAAATTATGATATAAAAATTTTATTTTGGTGAATTTTTGGTAATTTTCTAACCTATTTCATTTTTGGATAAATAATGAAAAATACTAAATTTTAAATGAATACTCCCTTTTAGTATAAATATTTTATAATATGAAAATATATTTTTAATTTGTTTTAATGTAATATTAGTTTAATTATTAATAAATTAATCCAATTAAAGTCATTGGAATTATTTTCATAGTGAATTTTGTTATTATCTATTTGTTAAAATTTTCATTTTTCTATCTAAATACCCACGTTCTCATTGTGTATGTGATGTAAATTTTATATTAAAAATTTACCATTTCTTTGAATAGAATTTAGATAATTTTTTATAATTTTTGGAATCATCATTATTTATAATATCTAATACATACAACTAAATGTTTCACTAAAATGAATAACGGATATAGTCAAAATTAATTACCATGATTTTGGAAAAAAATTGATTTTTCAAGTGTTCAAATAAAATGATAATGGTAAATTTCACTATACACTCGTAAAAATGTTATTTTAGGGCCATTTTTAGACCATTATACCTACAAGGTTTGATAATTTCCTATATAGATGTGTTTTTACATATGAAAAACATGACACCAATCAATTATTTTAAAAACACCAAGGGTATCCTCTCCCACACTTAGAAACATCCACCCCTTATTATCTCTTCATGACACCTTCACAATATTATTTTCAACCATTTCATGACCAAAACATTTCCCAAAATCCAACTTATCATCCTAGGGGCAATATTGTTGGTATAAATCCATCCAAGGAAGGATTTACTTCCAAAATATAGAGGATAAAAAGAAAATGTTAATGTTATTAAATGAGAATATTTATTTTATTTATTTATCCAATTAATACAATTCCCATTAATACATGATGAATAATAGAAATATTATATTAAATATACTATAATTTTTATTTAATATTATTATAACCTACAACCATCTCAACATCCAACAAATTTTTTTGAAATCAACATTTGTGTGTATGAAAGACCACCTCCCCACAAACTAATTTCATTCATTGGTCCATTTGTAGCATCCTTGGTCGGTTATGATAATGGATCTGTTTTGCATATGTATGATAATTATGGCATATATATATATATACCTTTGGAATCATTATATCATACACACACACACACACACAAACACACATCTTTTTTTACTTTCTATTCAAATAGGGGATTCAATAACATCTCTCCCATGTAAGTAAGACTATGACATCATGAAGTGATGTGATTTTTCCTTGAGTAACAATTATAATGGGATGAAATAATGTTAATGATAATCAATATATGGGATATTCATAACATAATTATTATATTAATGACATATTTATCATTATAAAATGATATTATATATATACATATATATCATTTTCATTCTTACCCTTTCACCCACTTATAGATGATAACATCATTCATTTAAGCGTGTACTACCACATTCTCAATGAAATGTGACACAATTTATGTTAAAAACCCACATAGATGATATATATACGTATATAGTATGTTATATATGATATTACTATATAAAATTTCAATATTCTATATTACATACCTATACACAATATAATCATTGGAAACTTCATATGTTGCCCATTCGTATGTACATCTTAATGTCATGTCATCATAACATTCATCATTTTTCATTACAATATTTCATTAAAGGTTTTAAAAGTACAACTGATGTAAAAAATATGATTACTATTTCATGATAATTATTATTTAGATGATGATAATATGTAATATATGAATTAAATATGTCTTTAATTACAAAAACCGTAGGAGAAAACAAGGCAATAAAAACCCGAATTTTTGAAAATAATGAGATAATATTAACAACATGGTTACAATTTGTTATGAAAAGATCACATATGAAATTGTAAATAGAAATATTTTTATTTTATAATTTATTAACATGTTTAACACCACTGTAAAAGAGATTAAATAATTTTCAATCAAATGGAAGTATGAGTTAAGGGAGTTTATAAATCAATTTTCACTCATTGGGGAAAACATATAATTAAATGGTTATCTCATTATAAGACTATTTTTATTATAAATATTTATATAATTTTGTTTTATTTAAACTTATTTTATATTTATTTGTAGTTGAAACACTTAATTGATTCATATATTAATTCTTAATTCAATTTTTTGACCATTTTAATGGTTCATTTCATATTCTGATTCTAATAGAGATTGATTACTACTGTATTACTAATAAAAGAAATTATATGAAAATTTCTTAATAAAACCATTTAATGTTCGTATCCTCTTATTATTCATGATATTTTCATTTAATACATACATTTTTAAATTCATTGGTACATGATTAATTGATAAATTTTTTAATACAATTATCATTCAATCCTCTTTAATCCAAAATCTTTTTCCTTCCCAAACCATGTTTTCTAAAAATTCATTAAAAACTTTTTCAAACATTTCAAAATGATTTATTTTAGGGTCTTATCACAATTTACTATTTTTTTATAATAAGATAATTTTTTAAAAAACAATTACCATTTGGATTATACCTAAATTTTGAAAGGGATATTCTTGTCATTTTGTAAACAATCCACATTTCTGTCCTTTTATAGTGAAAACAGAATGCACTTTTTCTATTTTGTGGAATTAACCTTATAATTAATTTCCTTTTTTGGAAGCCTATTTTTCTTGTTTTGGGGATATATTAAATAAAAATGATATTAAAATTAATTTTCCAATAAAATTATATATAATATGATTTTCCTAATAAAAAGTATATTTTCAACAAGAATGGTTTTAATCGTATTATATAATAATTATATTCATTAATCAAAATAATCATTATTCTACTTATTTTCTATTGGGGATTTTTGTATTTATATTATCCTTATTATTAATTCAGATGGTTTAGGGTAACTTTTTAAAAGAAATTTATTTATATTCAATTTATCGATTAATTTTGGTATTCATTAACATTTCCTTGAAATGTCCAGTTTCATGTGATCATTAGAAATTAAATATCCTCTAAATATACATATTATTTATCATTGAAATTTTTATTTAATATATTTTATACAATTTTTACATATGTTTTTTTAGTATTTAAGGAATATTTTTTATTTGGGGAAATTTTTATAAATCCTTATTCATTTCTAAATATGGAACATTGAAGATAAGGAAAATTATTCTTGAATTAAAAATATTTTACAAAATATGGTGAATTATTTGGACCTATAGTGATGGGTGGGGCCCAAAATTATAAATCCCCTCAAAGAATTTGTAGGTCTCACAATAAAAATCAGTTTTGGGTAGAATTTAAAGGGTTTCTACCTATAGTGTTACTCTTATTTTGAAAGGTCATGATATGATAGGTATCGTGTGCCTAATACAAGATATAAAATAATTAATAATTTCCTTAATTTAGATGTCAATTATTCTTTTCCTGGAGATTTTCACTATGATATCATCACTCGATGCATTTTATTTATAGTTTAATAATTAAATGTAATTTTTTTTCATTTATTTATATTTCTATATTGATTTTTTGTTAATTATTTATTTAAATGGAATGTGTGATTAGTTATTTATCATTATATGGTTTTTATGATTTTTTATTCATGATATATTAAGTTTTAATTAAACATTAATGATCCTTTGAGATTAAATTTATTTTGACTCTTTTCCCAAAAATCCAAAAAGACTGCTATTAATATAAAGATAGGATATCCTATAGGTAATAATGATATTATTAATAAAAAATTGTAATTTTTTTATTAAACTTTTATGTAATAATAAAATATGGATGTAATTTACCAAGACTATTATGTATTTAGCCAATTGGTATGTGATTCCTTATATTTATTACAAATAAAATAAATCGTACACAGGTTCTTGGATTCTGGTGGTGGGGTCATAATGGTTTCGGTTATATACCTCACCAAATTCATTATTCCACATTTATTCATAATAGTCTATGTTGTATACTTACCCTTATAGTGAATTTGAGCT
This sequence comes from Viscum album, assembly GCA_963277665.1. Taxonomy (NCBI): domain Eukaryota; kingdom Viridiplantae; phylum Streptophyta; class Magnoliopsida; order Santalales; family Viscaceae; genus Viscum; species Viscum album. Next base: position 1,381,951,445 of record OY728152.1, read on the forward strand.
CACCCATTTCTTATGTTTTATTTATCCCAGCATTCTGGGAAGTGTTTTTTAAATTTTATGCAGAGATATGGTAAAGGGGAAATATTGTATTCTCAAAGAGAACACATTTTATATTTTATGTTTTCAATTATAAGATGAATCTCAATTATGTATATAGTTTAACAAGTTTACTAAAATAATATGTCATTAGGGATGAGATTACTTGTATCATATAACAGTTTAATAAATTAAACACTCTATCTAGTCTGCTATGGTAAGGGTATTTACAATCATTGTCCTATAAGGAAAATAGGCCCTATTATCATGGGTTTGTATTCATTGTATATTTAAATTGAAAATAATGTAATAATATGTGTAAAAGGATTTTTTTGTATAGATGATAATAGAAAACTGTATAGGAATTTTTTGTGATTAATACAAGAATAGTATTGTTTAAAACGTAGGTATAAGTCTATGTATATAAAAATATCCTAAAATTTTGGTGAAGTGGAGTGAGAGTTTTTCCATGAAATTACATCCTATTTTAGATACTATATTTTGATTTCTATTTGGGTTAATTATACCTAGTGTAGTAACCTAGAAACTAATGAATTCAATATTAAATCAATTATCCCCTAGTTTATGAAAAATAAGATTTTTTACAAAACATTCTAAACACCCACATTGGATTTCATTTGAAAAATTCACAAAAAAAATTTACGAACCATTTTAAATGTAAAAAATAAATTTTTATGTTAGAATACCTTATTTAAAAAAATAAACCAAGATTACTAATATTGAAACATAGAGACTCAAATGTTAGGATTTACATGTCATTTATAGTTCATTCCTTTTATGTCAATAATTTCCTTTTATACAAGATAATGTAGTAAAATAGGAGGAGTCATGATAAAGACTAATGTAAAATAAAATGTGATGATTTATATAATCATATCCCTATCATTATAGAAGTTGGAGTTTGGATGTTCATCGTAGTACTAGATCAGTTAAATCATGAAATGAATAATAACATAAATAATGGGGAACTCTCCCCTACTCCAAACAATATTTTGTGGTTGAATCCTTTATGTAAAAAGACCTCATACATTTAGTGGATCTTATTATCCCATAAAAATGAAAAATTTATAAAATCTATTGAAAATATATTATCTATCCACCAATGCTAAGATAAATAGATATAGTGGAAATTTGTCTATAATATTAAAGTGAAATTTCATCAATGGTAGAAATTGATCAAAAAAATTAAGTCCCATGAGTGAATATATCCAATATAATTTCAATTATTAAATAAAATATATTTATTTAATATTTCCTCAAAATCTCTATCAAAAAGTGTTATGTGATTTACTTGTAAAAATTTAAAAGGTAGAGGATCTTATTAAGGTGTATTTGGTGAACTTCACAAGGAATTCATGATACACCTTCGGTAATGTCCTCAATATTGAGTATAAGGTGAACTATTTCCTATGTGACGTAAAGATGAGTCTATGAAATTATTTGGCAAATCAAAACATTTACAACAATTAATATTTAGTAAATTTATTTCTAATGGTCAAGGTATCTATTGGTGAATATTTATCGTATCATCTCTGTAGAGGTAAAACCCAAAAATTTTAGTTTTCTTGGGTAGTATTAATGGATAAATATCATTTATGAATGTAAAAAGGACATTACATAGGTTAAATGTGAGGAAATATTCAAATCATAAAATATTTGAATGGAATTGGGATATTCTTTATGTGTTTAATAGAGGAGCATCATGCAAATAAATGTGTATATGATATGAATCATCCCACTACTATTATATCAGAACACATGTTTTATTTCAATGATTAACATACAATATATTGATTAAAATACAAGTAAAATGATCATTTTTTTAATAAAGACCATAAATAATGGGTTTTCAGAGATAATCAATGGCAATGGAATCAATTTCCTAGAGATCTTGTAAATGAATATACAATCACTACTACAAAGGTGAATCCTAACAATCATATGTTTAATGGTACGCTAATTATTCATTCATGAATATAAAACCTACTAATTGACTATAATTATACAAATTATTTCATTTGTGACATATTTATCGGAACTATGATAGCCTAACATTATAAATGATTGTTTGAGATATCTATGAGAACATAAAATGAAGAAATTATTTCATCAAATGTATATACCTACTCCCAAGGTGAGGTTCATGTACTAAACATCTTAGTAGATCTTATCCTACATCATTTGGTATAATTTGATTCCATATTGGGAATGCATTATCCATCGTTATATAGATCCAACATCAACAATCAATAGGTGGAGAACACTCATTACATCCCATGACATCCTCTGATTTTTTATAACTGTAAATAAGAGGATGAATATCCATAGAATTATTATTTTAAATTGTGGATATTATTTCATTATGAGAAATCATGTCTAGTTAAAATTTTTGATGTAGAGGAATGATTATTTTATGAATACATTCTAACAAAGATTGATTATACTGAGGTATTACTTAATGAGCATCACAGGCTTCCATTTAAAATAGAATTTGGTTCTCAAATACTCTTATAATGGGATCTGTAATCATACCACAAAATCCCTCAAGAATAGACACCAATGAAAGAGAATAAAAAAAGTGGTTTATATGTTTTATTGATTCACTGTGGGGTCTGGTAGTTCAGGCAATCAATAATATTGATGGGTTAATGTTCCAATGCGTTGATTATCATGAAATCAATAAAATAACGATAAATAAAAGTATCTGTGTATATAATAGATGAATTATTTGATTATCTATTTGGGCCCACTAAATTCTATATAAAGGACATTCATTCATGATATAACAAATTAATGGTGAATAAGAAAGATATTCCCATGTCTACCATATGAATGATTTATAAACACTATGATTTAATATTTTTTCCCTTTCGACTCACTATTTCTCCTTTAATGTTTATGGACCTAATTAATAGGGTATTCAAATATTTGCATGTAAAATGCATTATAGTATCTATAGATGATATTTAGATATACTCTATAAGAAAAGAGTTACAGGAGGAGTATTTTAATATAGTGAAAAATTCTTTTTGATAGAATAAGCTATGTGAAATTTATATTAAATATGAGTTTTTGATGGAGGAATTATCATTATCGGGGAATGTCATCACTGAAAAAACAGATCTATACATACCCTTATAAGACAATTGAAATTGAGAAGTGGACCAAAAAACAATCTGTAAAAAAATCAATAATTTTTTTGGACTAACTGGATATTAATGATCATTTTTGAGACACATATCATTATTGTAAAACCTGAAAACCTAGATAAAATAATTTGGAGTAATGGTTGTCCGGGATAATAAATGTGAAGACCGCTTTAATAATTTTAATAGGAGGCATATATCAAAGTTAATATACCTATAATACCCAAATGTGTGGATCATTTCCTGGAACATCGTGGTGCATAAATGAAGGGATTATAATTTTTTATGATGAAAAATGAAAATGAGATAGATTATGCTTCATGAAAGATGAATGTTAATGAGATTAACATTAAAACACAAGATCTCTAGTTGGATTCAGTGATATTCACTTTGGAATTCTTGTTGACTTATACCAATGGGGGTAAGCATGAAATATATAATGATAATATGATCCTAAAGTATACATACTAATAGAAGGAGCTTAAAATTTTCCAAAAATATTGGTTAGAGATGATGAATGAATTTTACTACTCAATCGACTACAATAATGTAAAATAAAATAAAGTTGTCATTGTATAAAGGAAAAATAGTATTGAAACCTTATCGATGATTAGAAATATAGAGGATCCTATTTTTTAGAAATGAGAATTATAGACATAGAGATCATAATGGAATGATCATAATCAATAATTACACAAGTTACGGATAAACCATCTATTTTGGAGAAGATAAATGATGATCATAGAGGTGATGTAGAAATTTAGAAAATATATGAAGATATATGAAAAAAGTAAATCTAGAGAGAAAAACATTTATGAGGAATGACTTAAATTATTTGGGTCACGACTATCTGTACCATCAAATTTAAAGATAAATAATAATTAATTGAATGACTGACATAGCTTGAAATATTCATCCACCTAGAGATTCAAAATATATAGATCTCTAAGAGAACTAGTTTTTTGAAAATATAAAGAAGGATATAATACAATATATAACGAAATTCATGGTATGTTAGTAGGTTAATGATTAAAGGTTAATGTCTATGGGAAAAATTTAGCCATTACACATACCTATATGGAAATCATAAAATATCACCATATAAAATTTCAATATTATTCCAAAAAACATCTATAGGTTGTAATTATATATGGGTTTCAGTGGATCATCTTTCAAGTGTTTTTGATCTCATTAAAATTTTATAGAACTTCTCATTTAATTAATATTTTTATATATATATTATAGATGTGGTAAGGCATTGTGAAACACCACTATCAATTATATTTGATTAGTAATTGTGATTTAACACTATTTTCTACATAAAACACCAATAATCTATAAACACTAATTTTAAAATCATTATAGATTATCTCTAAAAATATTATGGCCAATATCAGTAGACTATGAATACACTTGAAGACATGTTGAGGGCTTGCTCGATGGTCAATAAAGTAGTATGGTATGCACATCTTCCTCTAGTATATTTCTTATAATATAATTATTTTATATAATTAATACAAATTGTCCTATATGATTATCATTATATGAAGAGATGTATAACACCGGCATGTTGGGATGAAGTTGCTGAACACATAACCCTAGAACCAGAAATGTATGTTGAAATGGTAGAAATTGACATGATAATACAATAACACATCTTGTTTCCTTTTATTCTATTGATGCATTATATAAATAATTGTTAATGAATCCTATAGATTGTGTTTGGATATTAATTGTTCATCCACTTATCTCTTTAGAAGGGATTCATTAGATTTTAGATGTAGAGAAAGATAAACCTTAGTTATATCTTCCCCTTTGATATTCTTAATCACATTGGAGTTCAATCCAAATAACTATAACTCCCACTAATCCATTCTCATGTACATGATGTGTTCCCTTGAAGCATCTTGAGTATGTATATATGATATCTCACGCATGTACAGTGTTCAAAGCTGGTATAATAGGAAAATGATCTCACATTTTAAGAGAATACGGTGAAGATCTTCAACAATAGAGATAATGTTTTACACAATAAGATAACAGACATTGTTAAAGTATTGTGGTTTTAGAATATGTATGTGTAGTTGACATAGGAATTAGTAGATACTAAGAATCCTATATAAAATCCCCAATTTTCTCCATATAATAAAAATTTAAAATTTTATGGTGAAACATATTAAGCTTTGAAAAATGTAACAAACCAAAATTTTATCAATGGAATTTAATTTTTAAATATATTATAGTTTACTTTTTAGTAATATTAAATTAAATAATTAACATACAACACGTGATAAAATCCTATATATTTTACTATATAATTTTTTAGAATTATGTTTTTATAATAAAAAATTTATTAATTAATTCAATGAATTAGAATAGGATAAAAATAGAAATTAAGAAAATAATAATAGGAAAATTTGGGTCTTTTTTATCTACTAAATTACTTGCACTCATAAAAAACAATTTAATAAAGAATACTAATGTTTGTAAAAAACATGAATTTTGAAAATGAAAATTTATCATTTTGAAATAATATATGTGAGATGATAATGAATGAAATATGAGTTATTTATAGAATATATGTATCCCATATGAATTTTTAAATTCTGACCATTTGAATAGTAATCATTCTGTTTGAATAGTATCATAATAATTTGAATAGTAATATGATCTTTAGAAATATTAACATAATAGTCATTTTGGTATCCCTACTTATATAACTGTAAAATAAAATTATGGTCTACTATATAATGAAAACATGATAAATTTATATCATGTTATATGTAAATGATTATTTTAAAAGCGATAAATTCAATGTTTAATTTATATAAAACATAAAGGTATTAATTTTATTTTTAAAATATATATAATTATTTAATTTGATTATATTTTAATATATTGATTTCTGAGTCAGTATTCTGTTTTATTATAATTATCGGATAATTTTATGGGATGAAAAGAAATATTTTAAGGGGTTAAAAAAATATATCATAATATTTAAATTATAATTTTTCAAAAAATTAAAATTGTATTCTAAATTTAAATTTATTATATTTATAAAAGTACATTAACAATGTGTATTTTTTTCAATCGACAAATAAAAAAATTGATACTATATTTTTATAATACAGTTAAATGTTTTTATGAATCATGAAATTCTGAAAAATAAAATATTAAACATTATAAGTGAGATAAATGAATTTTAAATTCAGGAATGATGTAATATCCCATTATTTCAAACTAATAATATTATTACACAATATAAAGACATAAGTATCAATACTTTCTATAATTTTGTGGAAAAATATTTACCAAATGAATATAATAACCCAAACACCCCTCTCATCCTATTATAAATTAAACTCCCCACAATCCCTTCTCCTTAAAACATCTAATCCTTGAAGATTTACCAATTCAATTAACATTTAAATTTATAATTATCCCCCCAATTTACTTATTTTATCACACTGAAAAAAATTCCAATTAACTAATGTAGTATTTCTAGGAGAAGTAATTTAGGAATTATTATTCTCAATTTAACTCTCTTAATTTCATTCAGTCTTCTACCATCTCGTCACCGCCAACATCCAAAATCAAAAATTGAACTCTTTATAAAAATACATAGGGTTTTTATTGTGTTATTGGTATATTAAAAATTTACCCTCCATTCTTTTGATTTTAAAATGAAAGTGTTTTTTTCAATATGGTTGGTTTAGTGCCTCTATAAACAGTAGACTATTTTCATTATAAACTCCAAGGGTGGTAAAAAAAAATATTATTATGGATAAATATGAGTATAATATATATATTAGAACTTAAATAATGTTACTTAATTATTTATTAATAATTTAATTAAATAAATCAAATCTAGTTCATGATGGTCAGCAAAACCACCAAACTGAACTAGTTATATAATGTAAACATTTTCACTTAGAAAATGATAACTATATCAGAAATAATATGGTTATGTAATACCATTTAATTTTTCTAATAAATTATTACCGTTTTATTTAACATTTTTATTTGTCTTCCAATTTTAAAAGAACAACAATAGTTATATACAAGGGATACGACCTTGGAACCCTGAAATGAACCCTCTAAATAACAAATTTAGTCCTTATATATAAAATTAAATGGTTAAAATTGAACATAATAAAATTATTGTAAATAAAATATAGATGTAAAATGTTCTAAAATATGTAATTAATTAATTTTATATTATTATTATGGATGTCAATTACAACTATAGAGTGTTTATTGGACAGAAGTTAGGGGATCTCTTTGAATCACCCTTTTTCTATATATTATGAACATCCTCTATATAAATAAATAGAAATCTCCCTTTGATGCAATGTAAATATTATAAAAATTTTATATATAATTATAAAATATATACATAGATTAATCTCCCTTCTGTGATGTCGTAGTACATTCTTTATGTTCATTTATCACCTCTCTTCATTAAAATTATACGTTACAATGGGTAAATTGCTTGTTCCATAATGATTCTTTGTAAAAACATTTTAAAATAAATATTTCAATTAATGATTTGAATAATAAGATGAATATTTAGCTATAACCATTTTTGTTTAACTAATGTATTCAATGAATATTTTATATATATTCCTTCATTAAAATCTTCTAAAATGATTTCATAAAACACTATTTTGAATTTTCATTCCTATATATGTTTAACTAACATTTATCTTACTATTTTCTCATGTGAACAATATATCATGAGACCTATTATGTTTTGCAGATATATTAATTTCCAAATTATTTAATTCTTTTTTCTATTTGAAATATTAATTAAATATTGTTTGATTATGACATGAGTAAATATTATGCAAGCAATTTGTATCCATGGGAAATTCTTATGTCTACGCCTTACAATCAATTTCCATTTATAGAAGACATACATATATATATTTTAGTATTTGTGTGAAAATATAGTGATCCAATAAATTTGGAAATGTTCTGTCTCATGAGATAATATAAATTGGATTAGAGTGAACATAGTCCTAGATAGTCTCTATCCAACATGTGATGTTTTTTTGCTGGTTATACATGGAGTAATCTTATTTAATCTTTAATATTGTTAACATGATAATATATTTCCCTAATACTAAATAACATATTATTTATATTATTATCCCATTTTATTATTCATGAGATTTCTATTTTTCTATAACATTTTTTTCCATTTGAGTGACATGTTATGCTTAATTATCATGTTTATGCTCTTTCTGATAATTATATATCGCATCAATTTTATTTATTTTTTATGTTATCGTGTGTATTTTTGAGTGATAAGAGATATTTATGATTAAATTATAGAAAAAAATAAGAATGTTTTCTTTTAGTTTCATTTAGATTAATTATGAACTTATTCTTCCAAAAACACTTGGCCCCATGATATATATACTGTATTTATTATATATTTATGTTACAAAATTGTATGGATATGTGTGAAATACATGGTTCAGAAAAGATGCATCCAATTATGGTGATGAAATCATTTTTCCAAGAAATGATATATCAACATGAGATCGTTTGAGTATTATAGTATTCTGAACTAGGTGAATATGAATAATATAATACCACTTCTATAAATAAATGATATTTAAAATTATAAAGGGGAACCCAATTATATTCCAAAAATTTGTATTGATCATGATATAGTATGTTTTGAGTAAAGACTATGGATAAAAGAAGGACATCATTTATAAATAGGCATGTCATATATGTGTTACATTTAATTCCATTTGGTTTATTAAATTTTTTGGTGGTGTTTATAGATCTATTGAACCATATAATTAATTTATAAGTAGAATATACTTTTGTTGATTTTGTTTATAATAATTTTTTAAATTCTAGGACCCTTTTATTTCCAGAAAAAAAAATTGATATCATGTTTACTATGAATTTTCTGCGTTGTCTATATGCCAAGATCTTGTAGTGTCACTTTTAATTTCAAGAGGATTATTTTCTCATGAATTTCATGTCTATGGAATGAATATTACATGAACTAAAGAAATTGGAGGGTATTGACTCATTATCCTAGACCATGAATATTTTATTCATTATGATATTCCTTGGAATGTTCATGTATTCTATAATAAACAATCATATTTCTCTTATTTTTAAGATCTTATGAGGGGACTAACCAATAAAAGATGAAATTGTATTTGACTGATTAGTGTGATGTGTTTTTTATAGGTTTCAATCAATGATTATATATTTTTTCATCTTCATTAATAATTATCCAAGGATGTAATATTGCATATATTTGCATACATTCATAATTTTCATCAGTTCTATTTTTATGAAAATGGATTGGGTGGTTTCTTATGTGTCTCTTTAAATATGAACGCCTAAGTGGAAATATAAACACTATGATTAGAAGATTATTTTAATTGTCTATTCATTATATATTTGAAACTAATATCACTTTTGGGAGTGATATTTCATTTATAAAACTATAAATATAATGTGAAACATTTTATCCTTGTGGGAATAGATCCTATAAAATAATCATTTGGATGAATTTAATTTTAATCATCATAACTCCATAATGAAGGAGAACATCCTAAAAGATACATGGAGATCTAAAATGTAAGATATTGTGATTTATGGATCTTGTGAGATGGTGAGTTTATGAATTTGTTCCAAAATTTTTAATTACATATCATAGAGGTGTAAGAAGAAATGTTAGTTTCACCACTATGAAACACTTCTATTATAAACCCAAATCTTTTTGAAAAAATATTATATTATTTTTAAATTAAATTTCAAAAAATGATGAAATAAGGATCCATATGTCTAGTTTCTTTTAATGTCTTGGTACAAAAATAGAAACCCTTAAATTAAAATAAGATATATTTATTTTAATATTTATTATTAACTTTTAACTACCTTTAATATACTAAACTATGTTGATGAAAATGGGGGGAAATAGACAAGAGGGGTGAGCTATAAAGACTAGTAAGTGAATAAACATGGAAAATGAAGCATTTCATATGAGTTATAAGGAAAAATGATAGTATATGAGCAATGGGTCATGAATAGTCATATATTGTAATAATATAAAGAACATGTAATAGAAACATAGGATTTTGTTGGATATATAAAACATGACATAAACATAATTCATGAATAACTAACAAGGTAACATCAAAGAGTGGACAATGTCCCAACATAGATTAGATTTTATCCCATATAAAATATATATTTCCTGATGAGACTAAAACATTGAGAAATTAAATGAAGTTATATCTAGGTCCACCCATCATAAAATATAAATTCAAATTTGTTGCACATAACGAATGAAAACATAATTAATTAACATAATGATTACACATGGAATGAAATGGGTTATATAATCATGTCATAAGGCATAAAAAGGACATATAATGAAATATTCAATAAAAAGGGATTAAATAATTCTTGGATATTTATTATGAAAACATAATCATATATTTTGATATATTATTTACTACTGAAGTGGAAAAATTAAAATAGTTGTCATGTAACATTGAAATTTTTCTAATTAAGTAGGGTTTTAGGTAAAATGCTACAAAGACATAAAAATGGGTGGGTGAAAAATAACTTCCATAAAATAAGAGGTGGAAGAAAAAAATTTATATAAAATATTTTTTATAGAAATAATTTATTTTTTTTAAAAATCATTTGTTGGTACTCTAATAGATGTCAAAAATAGAGAAGTTTCCTTCATTTTTATTTTTGAATGAAACTAACAAGGGAACCTTTATAGTATTTATATTCCAATAAAATAATGTTTAAATAAACATGGTATATATGTGGTGAATTTTTTTAAATAATATATTATATTTAATTTAGAATAATATGTAGTAACCCAACACCAGAATCATGGAGTCGGTGTCTTCTATCAATTACATTTACCTGATGTTTAGGAATCAATCCCTGACAGACTGATGAGTTTAATACTTCTGGCAGAAGAAGTATATAAATTATTCTTTTAATAAAAATGAAAACAGTAATTTGAAAATATTTTTTTCTTATTTCTAAAATATAAATTAATAACTTTGATGGTTGTAACGCCCTACCCCTTAAAGCCCAGTGTTGGTGAATTATTTTAATACATTGCCATGATTACATGGAATCATGTCCCGAAGGACCGATCAGTTTAGTAGTCTTGGAAAATATATTACATACCCGAACGTTATATTACACATTGAAACAAAAAAACATAAATAATCCATTGAGAACACCATTATTCACCTCGATTAACCCTACATATCAAACATAATACAATTCTTAGAATCCTGGGAATACAAAACATAAGAAAGGGGTGAACTCTATTTTCTCAGTAAGGGTAAATAATTTAGCGGAAGATATAATTTTTTAAAGAAAGATGTAAAATAAAAACAAAATCCTTTTAAACATAATCATGGACATAATATGGGGAAAATTAATCAAACATTACCATATAAACATGCACATGGATATTATACTAGTAAAATAATGACATGTAATAATTAATTTCATAATGAGGGAATGCCAAACGCTTGACATCAATACCACATAGTTAAGGCCTCATGCCAAGTATACAAATAACATATTTGTCCAGGCCTTGTGCCTAGATAGTTGTTTGTCTCATGATATCTACCGATGCATTAAGGAGTTATACTAGTCCCCACACATCACTTACTATGTCTACTTCATACCTCATATAAAATATTTGAAACATAACATAAACATTCGTATTAAAACTAGCATAGGAAATACAAATACATCAACCCTAAAACATGAAGGGTATAAAAATAGCACATCCATAGTCAAACATATCGTAACTAAATTGATACAATATGGAAGATTTTATTATAATTAATCAACCTTAATTAAGAATAATATCCAGTATAAAATGTTTACATAGTTGAAAATAGTCGGTAATAATTATTAAGAGAAATATCCCTTTTTTGTGTAATCATTTAAAAGTCACACATTTAGAAAGAAGTCATTAAAAATATATTTTTAATCAATGTCTCACACACCCCTCTTAATCTTTTGAAATCAATTAACATTAAAAAATAGTCATGTCCATCTAAATAAATCCTTAAAACCATTTTGAAAACATGGTCATTAATAAGATAGATTTAAAAGAATAAATATTTGAAACATTTAAAATAATGTTTTAGTTAAATAATAACATAAAAAACATTTATGAAAATCATATATGAAACATCGACATGGATAATAAATATTTCCCATAAAAAAACATACACATAAAAAATTTCAGATAATATTGAAATTGAGGAATTAACCCTTACCTTGCACTTTCCTTTGGTCGAGGGTACGTTTAACCTCCTGTATAACGACCATAGTTTGTTATTAAATTATACCCGAACCATATACATATTTATTATATCATACATGATTCATTTATGACTTTATACTTACCATTTAATAATTATTTCCCTGTTAAATTAACATTTTGGATAATAATTGCTTTCTTTATCTTATGTGTTCTAACATGTTATTCTTGATCGTATCATTTAGATCATGATTTAAATACTTCCAGAATATAAAACATGATTTATATATACTATATATTTAGAATTTAAATATGTAAAATAAATAGATATATGAAATGGAAAACACCATTTATGGAGACGGTAGACCGTACGTATGAATAAACGTTGTTTACGTTTTTATATCATATTGAATGAAACTATGTGAATAAGATATTTGTAAGTACATACATATATACATATATATATATATATTTATATCTCCAGTAGAATTATTATTTCATATATTACATACTTAATCATAATATATATTTTTATAATCATCATTGGGTTGTGAACCTATAAATGAATCGCATCGCGTCATGGACATGGCAAGTCGTATGTACACACGAGTGATGATATAATTTCCTTAATAATTAAAAGGTGTGTAATTAGATAGTAAATTAATTTTACAGAGAAATTAGCATGTTATTTTCATTAATTATATAAATATTACTCATTACTATATCTATCCAAATAACCTAGTGTTGAATAACAAATTACACTTAGACGTCGAGACCGTAATCCATACACACGCACGCATAGTGACATTATCATTCATAGGATGGATATATTAATGAGTATGGTTGTACCATATTTATAATAACATCACATTATGTAGAAGGTACTTGAGTTATTATTTTTTTATGGAAATAATAAATAAATAGAATGTATAAGAATAAAATAACTTTGAAAGAGGTGAAAAATATAATTACATCTTCTTGGGGTGTTTCCTTTCGATCTGAAAAAGGGTTCTTTAGGTTGCCTTTATACACCAAAAAATGCCACTAAGATGAAGTGAGATAATTTTGGAGGATATTTTGGAAGGTTTTGGCTGAGCCAAATGGCATTGGAGGTGTGATTTTAAGAGAAGGGTATGTAACCTTTTACAAGAGAGGTGAGGGTCACTTTTGGAAAATCATAAAATATTAATTTATTATAAAATCATATTCGGTTTATAATGTCTACAAATTATAAATAAAATAACATTTATAGGAAATATTTTTAACTTTATAAGGAATATTTATAGTATAAATTATCTGATATATAACCCTATATTAAAAATAGTTTAGTTATTACACTTTGAATTTCACACTTTTATCTCTTCTTTAAGTAAAGTAATAATAAATGTACTAATCTAATACAAGTGGACCAAAAGGATCATATTTTATTTATAAGGTCAATTTTGTTCTAAATACACTTATCCAATAGAATTAGGACATGTTTGATGATAATTATAATATCATTTTTATCTTTAATTTACCTATTTACATTTAACCGTGGTAAATAATAGTCAAAAGTTACTATTCACATAAAATTATTTTCATCTTATTGAACCTAATTTTACTTACTAATTTCATCATTGTCTCTCTGATTTTTAAATTCAATTCATAGAAGTGGTAAAATTACATTTTACGCGAAATTGAAAATGTGCCATGAAGGTGGGTAAAAGGCGTTAAATTGTTCAATAAAATTTTATACATCTAATTTTATTATAAAATGAATCCAATGAAATAAATTTAACTTATATAGGTATTATATCTCTATTTTGAATTAAAATATTTTTAAATAAATCAAATAATTATTTAAATAAAAATTCAGTTTTAAAAAATAACGTAGTATTTTTCATGATTCATAAAAAAATGAAAGTTCTCATAAAAATACCAAAACTTCACCCTAATATAATTTTGATATTACAAATTCAAAAATTATTTCAATTTTTCTAAATTATAGACATATATGTTTCGTTAATTAATTTAAAGTTAATTCTCATTTTAAAAACCAAAAAGAATATTTATAAAAAGTAAAACCTATCAAATGATTGACATGTGTTTTTGTCGAATTTAAATCTTAAATTACTTATAATGACCTAAATTGTATTAAATGATAAAAATATAATATAATTATACTTCCAAATAATTCAAATGTATAATTTAACACTATAAATTATTTTGATTAAAAAAGTTTTTTTCAAATAAAATTTAGTATATTTCATTATTCATCAAAATAAGAAAGTTATAAAAAAGTACAAAAAATTTATCCAAACTAATTTTTAATTTTCAGATTCTAAAGAAGAAATTAATTTAATTAAATTGAATATTTAAAAGTTCTAGATATTGATTTAAAAAAAGGGTTTACCATTAAAAGGTGGTAAAATTGCATTTTTTTAAAAATACATCTTTAATATGAAAAAAATGAATATTTTCATATATTATATCTAAAAACACATAATATGTATTCTAAAATTATATAGAGTATATAAAATCTGAAATGTAGTTAATACTATTCATAACCTATTTTTGATAGGCTAGTTCGGTATGTTGTGGTGCACTCGAACTCGGTGTTGTGTGTAGTACATGTTATTGAATTATTTTGAAGAGATAATGTATGATTATATCTTTGGGATTTACATTCTACCCTCATATAATAAATTTTTTACTCGTAATTTGAAATTTTTCTTTGAAAATAAAAGGTTAAAAATAAGAAAATGCTATTGGGGAAAATCCACATTAGAAATTGAGTTAATAAAATTGAGTCTTATAATGAGTGAAAGGGAAATGAAAAAGTCACAACCAAATTATTATCTTGATTAAGAGAACATTTCTGGAAATTAGCTAAACATACTTGGAGGTAAAATGTAAATATTTATAGGGATTGATTGAGTTCATCAATCACAAACAAGTGTAAAAATTAGGGCCTTAAATCCATAAATATATGATGATTTAAAATATCATCAGTTTAACAAAAAATAAGGAATTAGGATAATAAATTTTTTGTTTTATGATCCCTTCCCTAAAGTTTCATAATTAATTTATTCATATAATAAGAGGAAAAATATATACTTGATATTTAGAGTTTCATCCTTCAACTAATTCCTATCGAAAACTCTTCTTTAACTCCCAAAGATAATAGAATTCAAAAATATTCTATTTATCCTAATCATATTGGGTTTAAAAAATAATGATTTCATAATTAATTAGTCATACTATTAAGAAAAAACTACATTATACAATCCATTACATCAATTAGCCCAGTGGTAGGTGATGCACCATTGTCCCCCTTTGGTTTCGGGTTCAAGTACCGCGACCTTGCAGGACGTGATGGGTTGTCGCCCGACCTCTGGGTTTTCTTTTTTATAATAATCAAAAAATAATATTATGAAATGATTTAACCTTAAAAATAGTATTCAATGTCAAACATAATCCATTCCAACATTAATAATTATCCAAAATCCTCATGTAAAAACTCAGAGTCAAAATTTTATAAGGAAGGTAAACAGAATAATGATATTTTTTTCCATGTAATAAAATCTAAATACCTTCATCATGTATTCTTCAAAAAAAATGTAACACCTTGAATTACCCTAAAACCTTATTGATTAAATTCATGATCCCTTATTCCTTATAGAATATTGTATATACTCCTTACATACAGAAATGTATTAAACTCCAAAAATAATGGAATAAACAAAAAAATAATTAGTTTCAAAGTAGTCATGAATATCGAATATAATTTATCCAAATCAATAATATTTTATTCCAAAGTCACTACCTAAGTATAAAAACCATTTTATGGTTTAGCTTTCCTAAAACCATGTATTTTCAAAAAAAAATTAACCTGTTATTGATTTAATTTTATTAGAACTATATAATCTCAAATCCTCAATGAAATAGTACTGTAGTATAATCCTAATTTATTTCCATAATTTATATAACTAGTAAATTGTTTATATAACACTGAAATGAAATAATTATTTAATAACAACATAAGAACACAATTCATTCCTCTTCATCTGTAGTAGTATAATAACTTTATTATTATCAAATACCATCATTTTAGGCATACTCTGATGATGTGGACATTGATTCGCATAACACCCCAACTCCTTATACATGAAGCATTGTAAATTTTAAACATTTTTTTACCCTTGCAATCACGTACTTGGTGTCCTTTTTATTCACACTTATAACAAACTCCCTTTACCTTCTTTCATTTACAAAGGTGATTCATTCGATAATTATCACATATGGGAAAATCCTCCATTCCCCTCTTCCCTTTATCCATCTTTCTATCTACCATCCTTTTCTTCACTTGCTTCCATTCAATGCAATAGGACTCAGATAATTCCTTACTTTTCTTATTAATACATGATACTATTTCTTCATGTTATGAGAATATTGGGGACACTATTTTCATTCTAAATTATTGATTAATACCAGGAATAATATGATCCTTCATACTCTTTGGAACATGCGTATTGCTGGAGTTCTCATTCCATCTATTAGGTGCCATTTTTTATCAATGGAATACACTGGGTTAGTTTATAAATCACAATGAATTATTAGAAACATATAAAATACCTATCATAAATTTTAAAGATTATTTATATAATCCATAATCATAAAAAAATGTTTTCTTTGAGGAATCATCTATTTCTAAATATTTCTTAATTGATTGTAATGAAAATGTGAATTATCCTATGCATATCCCCCGGGAGTTTCGTAACCAAGAGTTCAGAAAGGCCCATTGTCATGTACCAGGATACCCCAGGTCAAACCTGAAACTCCTTGTTGGTGTTTTCACTTTTAGGTACATCTGTACCAGAGCCTCCTCTACATGCTCATATCCAGACAGGGATGTATTTCTTGGAAAAAATATAGAATCTCTACATTACCAAAATTATATGAAGTTCTTCTATACAAATCCTCAAAGTCTATCATAGAATAATGTTCTCTAATTAGAGTTTTTCTAAATCTAGTTTCAAAGGATTGTACTAAACCTCCTCTGATAGCAACTATAATTCCACGACCAAGAATCCTGGATCCAGTGCATTAATTTAATACATTGTCCTGACTACAGGGTATCAAGTCCCGACCGGCTGATCAATTTAGTAGTCTTGGAAAATATATTACATACATGATTATTATATTTCATATTCAAAAATAAAACACATCATAAATAATTTATTTATAATGCCATTATTCCACTAGCTTAACACTACATATCAAACACAATACATTTCTTGTAATTCTTGGAAAACAAAACATAAGAAAGGGGTGAGCTCAGATGCTCAGTAAGTGTAAATAATTTAGCAGAAGCTCTAATCTTTTATGGAAAGATGTTTAATAAAAACAAATACCTTTAAAACACAAACTTGAACATAATTTAGAGAAAATAAGTCAAGCAATACCATATAAACATGCACGTGGATATTCTACTAGTCGAATAATCACATGTAATATTTAATTTCATAACGAGGTAATGCCTAATGCTGGACATCATTACCACATACTCAAGGCCTCGTGCCATGACTACAAATAAATATTTTTTCAAGGCCTTGTTCCAAGACACTAGTTTTTCTCATGAGACCTACCGATGAATCGAGGGGCTATAGTTGGCCCCAATCATCACTTACTATGTCCACTACATTCCACATATGAAAACATTGAAACAGAACATAAACATTCATATTAAAACTAGAATCCAAAATGTAAATACTTCAACTATAAACCATGAAGGGTATAAAAATAGCACATCCATAGTCAAACATATCTTAACTCATTAGATACAATATGGAATATTGTATTATAATAAATAAACCTTAATCAAGAATAATATCGTGTAAATAATGTTGACATAGTGAAAAATGATGAGTAAAACATTGTGATAGAAATATTTCGATTTTGTGATATCATTTAAAAGTAACACATTTATAAATGAATTCATTTAAATTATATTTTTGTATCAGAGTGTCCCACACTGTCATGACCCATCCTCGGGGCCCGTGCTATGACTACCCAAAGCCCGCCTTCTATAGGCCAGGGGCTGGCGACTAGCACCAAAGGGGAAAATACCGATAACTGGGAAGGCGTTGCCTTTATAAAAGTAAACTAAACAACACAGAGTACAAGCGGAAGTAAAACACTAAGTACAAAATAAAGTGATGAAATGTAAATGGGTCAGAATACAAACCCAACTGAAAGTACAACTACAACTGAATGAAAGTACAATAGAAAAGACAAAAGCTGGAAGAAAGGAAGCAACTCCTGGGTCGTCCTACTCGGATCCTACCTGAAGGGTAGGTACAGATAGCGCAGCTCCTGGATCATCCACTATGGATCCTACCTAAAGGGTAGGTACAGATAGCCTCCACAATTCTCTTGCCCTACAACCTCCTCCGAGTATCGTCTCGCCGTGAATTCCACCTCCTGATACTGACTCATCGCAAGGTCCACCTCTGGGTACCATCCAGTCCTCGAACACTCGGCCTCCGTCAGCACTGTCCGTCGTCTGAAACCAAAACAAAGAGATGCGGGCATAGCCTGTGTAGGGGTGAGTATAATGATACTCAGTAGGGACCCCGAGACCCTTAAGGTCTCACTAAATCCAACAAGGATAACCACAAAGAAGATCTCAACAGATAACCTCTACTTAGGTTTATGCCCATACATATACCTAAGTTAACAAGTAACCCATCTCAATCATGAGGAAACACAAAGATTAAGAAATCAACAGATAACCACTACCCAGGTATATTCCCATACATATACCTAAGTTATCAAGTGACTAATCTCAATCATGAGGTAAACACAAAGGTCATAGACTCAGCTCAAACCAGCATTTTCATTATCGAAACTGTAACTACTGATGAGCACGTCTCTGGAGTGTACAGTGATCCTGTCACAACTCTGAGGTACTGCTCACTAACCTAATACTATTTAGGTACTCCTACTATCAAGTACCGCGGGTGTCCCACCTCACACAGTAGTTCTCCACCGCTATGGGTCTGCCACCTCACACAGTAGTGCTCCCCCTCATAGCCTACAGAGGTACTCCTCCTGTCGAGTACCACGGGTCTGCCACCTCACAAAGTAGTGCTCCTCCTCCATGGGTATGCCACCTCACAAAGTATTGCTCCCCACTGGGCTATGCTAGTCACTCCGAATCGAATCGGATAAGCATTCATCGGTCACAGCCAGCTACAAGATCTCCGTACTCTGTTTTCTCGTCTCTTGGAGGGTCTGTTCCACGAGCTACAGGTCGATACTCCAAGTATCACAAGTCCCACGAAGATGTATCTCAAAGGAACGCCTTGTCATAGGGGTCTCAAACCAACAGACGGCACGTCAATCGGACGCCCGGTCTGTGAGTTATTAGCCTTTTCGTCCCAGGGGCCCAGTTGGTTTCGTGTGAAAACCAACCCGGCCGTATCTCAACTATACCCCGAACTCTAATAGGGTATTCTCATAGGTACCATTTCTTAATGTGATCACTAACTCCGCTGACGGTTCGTCAAACGGACGTCCGGTCTGAAAGATATCATCTTTTAGGTTCTAGGGGATGGTTGGATTTCGGGTACAATCCATCCCGGCCATACTCCAACTGCATCTAAACCTCGGGCGAAGTATGCCAAATGTTTCGTCTCCTCAAGAGGAATCCAACAATGTTGACGGCACGTCAATCGGACTTCCGGATCTCAAGATATAAGTGTTTCCGCTCCGAGGGCCCGGTTGGTTTCATGTACGAACAACCCCGGTCGAAGCCAAATTTCTCCGAAACCTTGAGTATGATACACTGAAACCACCGAATCGATCCAAGGATCGTATCGCAACTGACGGTGCGTCGATCAGAGGCTCGTAGCTCAAGTTATGGGCAACCGACTGGAAGAGGTTCAATATTAAGGGTTCGGGCCCGGTCCAACCTGGCCTGATACCCCCAAGGTCGGCCCGAACTGGGTCAACCCGAACCGGGTCTGGGTTTGGCCCGCTTGGGCGCAGCCCGGCCCTTCCCAGCTGGCGCGGCCCGGCCTGGCGGTCCGGTCTGGCGGGCCGACCAGGGCAGCCGCCCGGTGCGCGGCGCACTGGCCAGGGGCTCGGTCTAACAGCCGAGACATTTCGGAAGCGGGGGAACTGCCCCCGCGTGTAGCAACCACGGCCCCTTAATGGGTCTTCTCACGTCTGGCGCAGCTGGGAGTTTCGAACCTCCGGTTCTTCCATGGTCCGGCCGGCCCACTCCTACCGGCCAGCTTCTGCCGCCACGGGACCAGCTAGGCCGGACCCCTCGCTCCGAAGCCCGCGGCCCGGTATAGGTTGCCGGTTCCGCTACACCTCCACGGCACGGAATCGGCCGCGGCCTTGGTTCGTCCAGCATGGCGCGACGCCGCATCGCCCCTTCGCCACGGCCCCGCTCCGGTTGCGGTGCTTTAGTAGTTCTCCGGTGCGGCACGACGGCACCGCATCTTTGGTTCATTTTCAACGGTGCAGTGTGACGGCACCGCGTCTTCGGTTCCTCTTCAATGGCTTCGCGCGACGACGCCACGCTTCTCCCCCTTTCCTTATCATAATTCTGCGCGGTGCTTCGGCACCGCGTTGCCTTGCTCGCAGCAACAATATCAACAACTAGTAATTGGAGGAGTGTCGGCCATGTTCGTGTGGTACGACCTCCTCCTGTTATCATGATAAAAGGCAGTTCAAAGAAGAGGAGAAAGCGATGGAAGATTTCACAAACTAACAAATAAAGTAAATCTCTACCTCAACGTTGTCGTCGAACGAGCGTTCGTCGCGGAATTAACCGTCGCGGAAGGAGAGGATCGCCGCGGAAGAAACGATTCTCCGTGGAAGGAACATCGTTGGCGTTAGGTGATCTCTGAGGAAGGTATATCTCTCCATCATCCGCCGTCGGAGGTTGGCGTTCTTCGTTGGCGGTGGTGCGTTCTTCACCTTCTTCGTCGAAGAACAAAGAATCTTCTCTTTTTCTCCCCAAAAGCTTAACACAACACCAAGCCAACCATAATAAAATAAGTCCATCTCTTATTTTATTATCAACATAAGAATTTGAAATTCAAAAGATATGAAATGAACAATTAATTCAAGGAATTAATTGTAACGATTTAACCACCCAATTTAATGAGGCGTTTCTTAACCAAAATAAATGTAAGGTTTGACTTTCATTAAAAAGGGGGGTTGCGGGTGTGTTACATAGAAGGAAAGAAATGGCGGGGCTCGTGCGGGCCCCACCTCACAAATATCCTACCATGTGGGTAGGATATGGTGGGTCCCACCTTATCCGCTTAACTTTGGTTAAGCTGCTTTAAGTGAAATAAAATAAAGTGTCGCACCACTTTTATTTTATTTCTTAACTTAACCCCAAAAATTAAAAAACCACACCCGAGTAAACGCAACTCTGGAAAAGGTGTTTCTACGAAAAAAATGGTGCTGTGATTCCATCAGTGCCCTCAAAATTCGATTCCGAGCAATGGTTTAAATGTTAGAAAAACCTGCTCATTCGTTCACTGAACGTACCCGAGCTAAATATCAGAAAATGATTTTAGGCACAACGGGCCTCAGAATCAGGCGCCGTCAGAAACTGCGTTCTTGTAATATCCCAAAGAAAATTTAGAAAAAAAAAATTACTTGAATTTTACGGGTCTTTACATCACTCCCACCTCAAGGCTTTACGTCCCTGTAAAGATACATCAAAAACTAGGGAAACAAAAGTCTGTACTGAGCACTCATCTGAGCCTCCCGCTCCCATGTGCTTACCTGGAGATTCTTGTACTGCCAATGAAAGTGGACCCGGGGAATCAATCTTCCTCGTAGGATCTTCTCCTATCGATCCTCAGTCCCCACTGGAACCTCTGAGAAAGTCACCCTATCGCCCATGTCCAGCTTCCCATGGTCGATGATATGCAAAGGGTCAAGCACATATCTCCTCAGTTGAGATATATAGAAGTCGTCGTGCACCCGGTACAACTGAGGAGGATGGGACAAGTGGTAAACCACCTTGCCTACCCTGTTGAGGACCTAGAATGTTCCATTGAACCTCGGAGATAACTTGACACCTTGTCCACGTCTCCGTAATTCCATGTCGAGGTGAGACCCATAAGAAACCGTGGTCGCCATCCTCGAACTCTAGTGGTCTCTGCCTCCTATCAGCATAAGGCATCTGTCAGCTCTGAGCTATCCTCATCCGCTCTTGGATGACCTGGACCTTCTCTGGTCCCACAAGATCTGCTA
Source organism: Viscum album (assembly GCA_963277665.1). Classification (NCBI taxonomy): domain Eukaryota; kingdom Viridiplantae; phylum Streptophyta; class Magnoliopsida; order Santalales; family Viscaceae; genus Viscum; species Viscum album. The sequence continues at coordinate 1,381,974,215 of OY728152.1, forward strand.
ATATTTCTTCTTTTCCGATAAGAGAAATCTGGTCTCATCCCCTAGATGAACCATGTTCTTTGCCTAAGACAGTAAATCCAGACATGAATGATGTATTCTTGCCATGGATGATGTGGTAAGGACTCGACGTTACTACCAAGAGATCCAACCATCACTCTCCCCTCTAAGGGTCGAGTAACAGTGTTGGCATCATCGTGGGGTCACTGGGTCTCTTCCAGTAGGAATCTCGAAAGTGAGGGTCAAGTCAACAGTTTAAACCGAAACCTCTTAGTACTTAAAAAGGAAGGATGAAAATGTCACAAAGGTTAGTGTCTTTATATTATTGTATCTCATGGTACAAAGAAAAAAATGTAACAACAACAACAACATGGAACTAGATATACATTGAATAAAAGGAAACCACTAGTTCCGCTCCTGTCCACTCGCCTCCGGAGCTCCGTAGTCGTAAGCTTCTGCTGCCTGAAGCTGAGCTCTCCCATGTCCACCTATTCCCTACAGTTGGGTTGGACCTCCTGGTGGTGTTGGTTGCAACACCTCGAAGCATCGTCCACCTACAGTTGCACGGTCAGCTCCTAGCGGTCTGCATTGATCGAACCTCTGCCTCTGCCTGGGAGGTTCTTTATTTAGCTGCTGGTCAAATGCATGGCGGGTCGGACAGTCACGTGCCATGTGACCAATCCCGCCACAGGAGTAACACTACATGGCAGGTCTGGATCTGTCATTCACCTTGGTGCCTCACACTAATGACCCTAAGTCATGCGGTCGACCTCCTGTAGGGCTGGTCCTCCTGTACCTCTGCGTCATCTGTCTACTGGCTGCTATAGAAGACTCTGCCGCATGCTGGCTAGTGGTGGGTCCTGCTGCTAGAGACTACTCAGCAAAGAAAACTCTCCACTAAGAGGGCTCTCTCCAACACCCATGTCTGCGTTGGAATGCTGTGAGAAACAATAGAAGCTCTTATCTCTCGCCTGATCCCCTTATTGAAGGTTCGGGCCTTGAAGAACAAGTCTCATACCATATCTGTGGAGTAGCGCGAGAGGTCTGTGAACCTCCCTGAATTCTGTGCCACTGTCATGTTGCCCTTCCACTACTGAAGTAGCTCCTGTATACGCACTGCTCGAAGGGTGGCTGGTACAAACTCTGCCCGGAACAGGATGTCGAAGTCTACCCAAAGAAGTGTCGCCTCGTCATGCATCTGGAGCATCAGGCTCCATCATCTGCCTGCTGCAGCCTGAAGAAGGCTGGCAGAAAGGATCACCATGAAGTCTGCTGGCATCCCCAATAGCCTGAAGACTCTCACCACAGCCTCCAACCAATCCTCAGCCGCCTGCGGGTCCGTCTCTCCCCTGAACCTGGGTGGCATCTGGCACTGGAACTCGTGTTGTGCGCTCAAGTGACGTGCACCCTCTGCTGCTGGGGCTGGTGGAATCGGTGGCCCAATGGGTAGTAGTACCGCTGGAGCCTCTGCTGGTGCCTCAACTGGGATAGGGCCCTGTACTGAGGCCACGTCTCTCGGTGGGCTATCAGTACGAACAACTCTCGAGGCTCTAGTTGGTCGTCCGTGAGGAGGCATCCTGAAAGAAACAAACATGACATGGTCAAATGATTTATACCTTGTGAGATGACCTGGTTTTAGCTGACTTTTAAAAACTTCTGGAAACTACACGCAATCAGTGTTTTCATGCACAAAGTTGGAAATCAGTTGTCAGGGTCCTGGTGTATGGATACGTTGGCCGCCCGCACTAACACTGGACTCCCTGAACTATAAACCACACTCAATACTCTTAACACTGTCGCTTCATAGAAATAAAAATATCAGATTTATTGGTTCTGTGGTAGAACCGACTCCTCTGATACCAATTTTTCATGACCCGTCCTCGGGGCCTGTGCCGTGACTACCCCAAGCCCACCATCCATAGGCCAGGGGCAGGAAACTAGTACCAAAGGCGTAAATCCCGATAACTGGGAAGGCATTGCCTTTATAAAAGTAAACTAAACCCCACAGAGTACAAGCAAAAGTAAAACACTAAGTACAAAAGAAATTGCTGAAAAGGAAATGCGTCAGAATACAAACCCAACTGAAAGTACAACTACAACTGAACGAAAGTAAAACAGAAAAGACAAAATCTAGATGAAAGGATGAAGCTCATGGGTTGTCCTCCTCGGATCCTACCTGAAGGGTAGGTACAGATAGCGCAGCTCCTGGATCATCCACCACGGATCCTACCTGAAGGGTAGGTACATATATCCTCCACAACGCTCTTGCCCGTCAACCTCCTTCGAGTATCATCTCACCGTGAAGTCCACCTCCTGATACTAACTCGTCGCGAGGTCCACCTTCGGGTACCGTCCTGTCCTCGAACACTCAGCCTCTGTCAGCACTGCCTGTCATCTACAACCAACACAACGAGGTGCGGGCATAGCTCGTGTAGGGGTGAGTATAACGATACTCAGTAGGGACCTAGAGACCCTCAATGTCTCACTAAATCCAACAAGGATAACCACAAAGAAGATATAAACAGACAACCTCTACTTAGGTATACGCCCATTCATATACCTAAGTTATCAAGTAACCCATCTCAATCACGAGGAAACACAAAGATTAAAAAATCAATGGATAACCACTACCTAGGTATATTCCCATACAAATAACTATGTTATCAAGTGACCCATCTCTATCATGAGGTAACACAAAGGTCAAAGACTCAGCTCAAACCAGGATTTTCATTATCGAAATTGTAACTTATTATGAGCACGTCTCTGGAGTTTACAATGATCCTATCACAACTCTGAGGTATTGCTCACTAACCTAAGACTGCTGAGGTACTCCTCCTATAGAGTACCGCGGGTCTGCCACCTCACACAGTAGTGCTCCACCGCTATGGGTCTGCCACCTCACACAGTAGTGCTCCCCCTCATAGCCTACAGAGGTACTCCTCCTGTCGAGTACCGCGGTTCCGCCACCTCACAAAGTAGTGCCCCTCCTCCATGGGTCTGCCACCTCACAACGTAGTGCTCCCCACTGGGCTATGCTAATCACTCTGAATCGAATCGTACAAGCAGTCATCGGTCACAACCAGCTACACGGTCTCTGTACTCTGTATGCTCGTCTCTAGGAGGGTCTGTTCCACGAACTACATGTCGATACTCCAAGTATCACAAGTCCCGCTAAGATGTATCTCAAAGGACCACCCCGTCATATGGGTCTAAAAGCAACAGACGGTGCGTCAATCGGACGCCCGATCTGTGAGTTATTAGCCTTTTTGACCAAGGGGCCCGGTTGGTTTCGTGTGCGAACCAACCCGGCCATATCTCAACTATACCCCGAACTCTAATAGGGTATACTAATAGGGACCATTTCTCAACATGATCACCAACTCCACTGACGGTTCATCAAAAGGACGTCCGGTCTGAAATATATAAGCTTTTCCATTCCAGGGTCCCGGTTGGATTTCGGGTACAATCCAACCCGGCCATACTCCAACTTAGTTCAAACCTCGGGCGATGTATGCCAAATGTTTCGGCTCCTCACGAAGAATCCAACAATGTCGACAGCACGTCAATCAGACGTCCAGAGCTAAAGATATAAGTGTTTCTGCTCTAAGGGCCTGGTTGGTTTCTGGTACGAACCAACCCGGCCGAACCCATAGTTCTCCGAAACCATGAGTGCGATAAACCGAAACGACCGACTCGATCCAAGGATCGCATCGCAACTGAAGGTGCATCGATCGGAGGCCTGTATCTCATGTTATGTGCAACAGACTAGAAGAGGTTCGGTATTAAGGGGTTTGGGCTCGGTCCGACCCGGCCTGATACCCCCAAGGTTGGCCCAAACCGGGTCGACCCAAACCAGGTCCGGTTCTGGCCCACTTGGGTGTGGCCCGGCCTAGCTGTCGTGGCCCGGCCTGGCGGTCCAGTCTGGCGGACCCTCCCGGGTAGCCGCCCGTTGCGCTGGCCAGGGGCTCAGCTGAACGGTCGAGCCGTTTCGGAAGTGGGGGCGCTGCCCCGCGTGTAGCAACCACGACCCCTTAATGGGGCTGCTCACGTCCGGCGCGGCCAGGGGGTTTCAAACCCCCGGTTCATCCAAGGTCCGGCCAGCCCGCTCCGGCCGGCCGGCCTCTGCTGCCACGGGACCAGCTAGGCGGGTCCCCTTGCTTCGACACCGGCGGCCCGGTACAGGCCGCCGGTTCCTCTGCTCCGCCGCGGCCTGGAACCGTCCGCGGCCTTGGTTCATCCGGCGCGGCGCGATGCCGCCGCGTCCCTTCACCACGGCCCCGCTCCTGCCGCGGTGCTCTAGTAGTTCTCTGGTGTGGCGCGACGGCACCACATCTTTGGTTCGTTTTCAACGGCGCGGCGCGATGGCCCCGCGTCTTCTGTTCATCTTCAACGGGGCCACGCGACGGCGCCGCGCTTCTCCCCCTTTCCTTATCAAACTTCTGCGCGGTGCTTCGGCACCGCGTTTCCCTGCTCGCCGCAACAATATCATCAACTAGAAAGAGGAGGAGTGTCGGCCATGTTTGTGCGGTCCGACCTCTTCCCATTATCATGATAACAGGCAGTTCAAAGAAAAGGAGAAGGAGACGGAATATTTCACGAACTAACAAATAAAATAAATCTATACCTCAATGTTGTCTTCGAACGAGCGTTCGTCACGGAATTAACCATCGCGGAAGTAGAGGATCGCCACGGAAGAAGGGGATCGCCACGAAAGAAAAGGTTCGTCACGGAAGGAACGTTGTTGGCGTTAGGTGATCTCCGAGGAAGGAATCTCTCATCATCGTCCGCCGTCGGAGTTTGGCGTTATTCGTTGGCGGTGGTGCGTTCTTCGCGTTCTTCGTCGAAGAACAAAGAATCTTCTATTTTTCTCCCCAAAAGTTTAACACAACACCAACCCAACCATAATAAAATAATTCCATCCCTTTTTTTATTATCAACATAAGAATATGAAATTCAAATGATAAGAAACAAACAATTAATTCAAGGAATTAATTGTAATGATTTAACCTCCCAATTTAATGAGGCGTTTCATAACCAAAATAAGCGTAAGGTTTGACTTTCATTAAAAAGGGGGGTTGCAGGTGCGTTACATAGAAGGAAAGAAACGGTGGGGCTCGTGCGGGCTCCACCTCACAAATATCCTACCAAGTGGGTATGATATGGTGGGTCCCACCTTATCCGCTTAACTTAGGTTAAGACACTTTAAGTAAAATAAATTAAAGTGTCGCACCACTTTTATTTTATTTCTTAACTTAACCCCAAAAATTAAAAAACCACACCCAAGTAAACGCATCTTTGGAAAAAGTGTTTCTAAGAAAAAACTGGCATTGCGATTCCATCGGTGCCCTCAGAATTCGATTCTGAGCACTTGATTAAAAGTTAGAAAAACCCGCTCATTTGTTCACTGAATATACCTGAGCTAAACTTCTGAAATTGATTCCGGGCACACCGGGCCTCGGAATCAGGTTCCGTTAGAAACTGCATTCTTGTAAAATCCCAAAGGAAATTTAGAAAAAAATTTCCTTGAATTTTACAGGTCATTACACACACCATATTGAAAAAATTTATAGGAATTTACATTTTAAAACAGTCATGTCAATAAAAATAAATCCTTAAAACCATTTTCAAAGCATTATCATTATTGAGAAAGATGTTGAATAATAAATATTTAAATCATTTAAACTGATGTTTTAGTTAAAGATTTATTTAAAAATAATACTTTTGAAAACTCTTTTATGAAACATGGACAGGGATAATAAATATTTCCTAGTAAAAACATACACATAAACAATCTCAGATAATAATGAGATTGGGGAATTAACACTTACCATCCAAATTCCTTTCGTCAAGGGTATGTTTAACCTCATGTGTAATGACCATAGAATGTTATTAAATTATACCAAAACCATATTCATATTAAATATATCATAAATGATTCATTTATGACTTTATACTACCAATTTAATAATTATTTCCATGTTAAATTAACATGTTGGGTAATAATCACTTTCTTTATCTTATGTGTTTTAACTTGTTATTCTTGATTATATCATTTCGATCATGATTTAAATACTTCCATAAAATAAAACTTGATTTATATATTATATATATTTATAATATAAATATTTATAATAGATAGATATATGAAATGGAAAACACCATTTTTGGAGACGGTAGGCCATATGTATTCATACACGTTGTTTCCATTTTCATATCGTATTGAATGGAAATAAGTGAATACGATATATGTAAGTACACACACGAAAACACATATCCAGTATCATTATTATATCCTATATTAAATAATTATTAGCAATATATATTTTTATAATCATTGTTGAATAGTGAACCTGGAAATGAATCTCATCGCATCGTAGAGATGGTAAGTCGCACATACACACGAGCGACGATATCATTTCATTAATGATTAGAAGATATGGAATTTGATGATAAATTTAATTTTCAGAGAAATTATCATGTAATTTTTGTTACTTATATAAATATTACTCATCATTATTTCCATCCAAATAACTTTCTGTTGAATAAAAAATTACACCACGATGTGGAGACAGTAAGCCGTGCGTACACGCGCATGGTGTCATTTTCATTCATAGGATGGATAGAATAATGATTATGGTTATACCATATTTATAATAACATAATATTATGTAGATGGTACGTGAGTTATTATTTTTTTATGGAAATAACAATGAAAGATAAAGTGGAAGAAGAAAAGAACTTTGAAAGATCGGATAAAATAATTATCTCTTCTTTGGGAGTTTCCTTTTCATTTGAACAAGTGGGCTCCTTAGCCTGTCTTTACTCTCAAGATAAGGCATATAAGTTGAATTGAGGGAATTTTTGAGGAGATTTTGGCAGTGGTTATCCAAGCCAAATGGCTTTGGTGGTGTGATTTTTAGTGAAGGGGAAGTACCCATTTATAAGAGAGGTGATCGTCACTTTAGGAAAGGCTTAAAATATTAATTTATTATACAATCATATTCAGTTTATAATGGCTAAAAAATGATATAATTAGTGGTTAAAATGGTGATAGGTATAAAACCTCTCAATAAATAGGTTATATATAGGTTTAGGGCACCATATTAACCTTATCTTTTGTATTTAACTCTTAGTTAAATAGTTTAACTTTTACCATGAATTCTGGTATTTTTATAATAAATGGTTAATAAAAATACTATAAAAAGTCATGAAAACCCCAAGTGGTTCATTATTAATATATATAACATTATCTATGTCCTTTTTCTAAACCTTATATTTATAGGAATATCATATCATTTAATAATATTTTAGTCATTTTAAAAATTTATTTATGTCAACTTTGACACTATTTAGTATTTGTTTTTTTGGAAGTCATAAAAATCTTATTATTAGAAAAATAATCATTTAATAAACCATAAAATTTCATATTAACCTTTAAAATTATTGTAATTCATCATAAGACTCAATTTACATTTATTTAAATATTTATAATATCAATTAATTTAATCTAGCATTAATATATTAATTATTATATCATCAATGTGTCATAAATAAATTTAAATATTTTTTATATAAAAATTATAAATAAAATACCATGATAAATGAAATTGTTTTATCTTTCTATTTAATAATTATTTTATAAAGTATCTTATATATAACCTTATATTAAAAATGGTTTAGTTATTAAACGTGGAATTTAACACTTTTAACTCTCCTTTAAGTAAAATAATTATAAAAGTTCTAATTTAATCCATGTGGCCCAAAAGGATCATATTTTATTCCTAAAGTTGGTTTTGGTAGAAATACACTTATCCAATTGAATTAAGATATGTGTTAGGGTAATTATAATATTATTTTCCTTTTAATTACCCTATTTACTTTTAACCGTGATAAATAAAAGTCAAAAGTTACTATTCACCAAAAATTATTTCCATATTATTGAACCACATTTTACATATTGATGTAATACATGTCTCTAGGATTTTTGAAATTAAATTCACAGAAATGGTAAAATTATGTTTTATGCAAATTTTTAAATGTGCCTAGAAGGTGTGTAAAAGACGTTAAAAAGTTCAATAACATTTCATACATCTGATTTTATTATAAAATTACTCCAATGAACTATATTTAAAATATAAAGGTATTATATATCTATTTTGACCTAAAATAAATTTTAATAAAATAAATAATTATTTAATTAAAAAATCCAGTTTTAAACAATAACACAGTGTTTTACACTATTCATCAAAAATTTAATGTTTTCAAAAAAATACCAAAAATTTACCCTAAGAAAATTTTGATATTCCAAATTCAAAAATAAATTATATTTCCGCTACTTCAAATCATATAATTTAAATTAAATAATTTAATATTAATTTTCGGTGTTAAAACCCAAACGCGGGTTTTTAAAAAGTAAAAACTATCATAAAATAGACATGTGTTTATGTAAAATTTAAATGTGAAGTTACTTAAAACAAACAAAGTTGTATTTAATGATAAAAATATACTCTAATTATGATTTTAAACCATTAAAATTCATAATTTAACAATATAAATTATTTCGATAGAAAAAATTTGTTATCAATTAAATTTTTTTATTTTTTACTATTCATTAAAATATTAAAGTCATCAGAAAAGTACCAAAAATTTATTCAAAATAAATTTTTATTGCCATATTTTAATGATAAATATAATTTCATTAAATTTAATATATAAAAGTTTAAAATATTGGTTTTATAAAAAGGGATCTCCATTAAAATGCAGTAAAAATGCATTTTTTTTCAAAATAATTCTTTTATCCAAGAAAATTGAATTTGTTCTTATATAATGTCTATGAAAAACATAATATGGATTCTAAAATTATATATAGTATATTGATTTTAAAATTCAGTTAATACTATTCATAACCACTTTTTTAATGTCGAGTTTGGTAAGTCATGTTACACTCGAACTCGGTGTTGTCTGTAGCGCATGTTATTGAATTTTTTTGAAGAGATAACTACATTGAACTCTTTGGGTGTTAAATTATCTCTTCATTAAATTAATTGTTTCTTCTCTATTTGAAATTGTTTTTTGAAAATAAAAGGTTAAAAATAGAAAAATACCTTTGCGGAAAACTCACATCAGAAATTGGGTTAATAATATTTATTCTTAATAAGAGGGAAAGGGAAATGAAAAATTCACCACTATATTATGATCACAATTAGGAAAACATTTGTGTTAGTTAGAGGCACATAATTGGGTGAAAACTTTTATATATTTACAGGGATTGATTGAGGTCATCAATCACATACCAGTATAAAATTGAGGGCCTCAAAACAATTAATCTATGATGATGTAAATATATCATTTCTTCAACAGAACTTATGGTATTAGGATTAAAAATTTATTTTTAATTTCCCTTCCCTAATGTTTAAGAATTAATTTATTCATAGAATAAGAGGAAAAAAAATAACTAACAAGTAGAGTTTCATCATCTGTCTAACTCCCACCGCAATCTCATCTTTCACTCCAAACGATAATAGAATTTATATATATTCTATTTATCTTACTCGTACAGGGTTCCATAAATAATGAATTTATAATTCATTTCGTAGACTATTTAAAAAACCCACATTATATAAACCAGAACAACATGTAGGCCAGTGGTTGGTGATGCCTCCTTCTCTCCCTTTAGTTGCGGGTTCAATTCTCGCGGCCTTTCCCGACATGACTGGTTGTCGCCCGACCTCCAGGTTGTCTTTTTTTATAATAATCTAAAAATAATATTAATAAATTATTTAACCTTGAAAATAGTATCCAATTTCAAAACTAATCTATTCCATCCTTTTGACTTATCCATAATACTCCTGTCCAAACTCACATCCTAAAATTTATATGGAAGGTAAACACAATGAAGATATTTTTTTTCATGTAATAACATGTGAATACCTTTATCATGTATTCTATTAAAACATGGAAACACCCTAAGTTACCATAAAACCTTGTTTAATTCATTAATTCTCCTTTATTCCATATTGAATACTATATATAATCCTTATATCCAAAAAAAATGTTTTAAAATCCAACAATAATGGAATAAGGAAACAATTATTGAGGTTCAAAGTTGTCAAGAATATTGAATATAATTTATCTGAATCAATCAAATCTTATTCAAAAATTACTAACTCAGTATCCAAACTATATGAATGTTTATCATTCCTTTAACCATGTATTTTACAAAAAGTTGAACTTTGTCTTGAGTCACTTTTCATAGAACCATATAATCTCAAATCATCAATGAAATTGTACTTTAATACAATCCTTATTTATTTCCACAATTCATATAACTAGTACATAATTGTACATCACTAAAATGAAATAGTTATTGAATAACAACATAAGAATACTTTTCATTCATCTTCATCTATGGTAGTATCATAAATTGATTATTATAAAATAGTATTATTTGGGGCATACTCTGATGATTTGGACACTGATTCACATAGTGTCCCACCTCCTTTCAGATAAAACATTGTACATTTGAAACCTTTTTCATACCCTTGAAATCACGTACTTTGTGTCCATTTTCTATAAAATTATAATAAAATCTCATTCCCTTCATGCATTTACTATGGTGATTCTTTCCACAGTTATCACATATGGGAGAATCCTTCTTTCCCCTCTTCCCTTTATATAACATTCTCTCTACCATCCTTTTCTTCTCTTTCTTCCCTTCAAATCAATATGACTTAGTGAATTATTTACTTATCTTATTAACACATGATACTATTTAGTCATATGATGACAATATATGGGAGACTGTTTCCATTCTTTATTTTTTCTTAATAACATCAAAGAAAAGACCATTCTTACTCTTTGGATCATGCATATTTCTGGAGTTCTCATTCCTTTCATTGGGCTCCATTACTATTCAATGGCTTACAATAGGTTAGTTTATGTATCACAAGGCATAATTCCAAATTTTAAAAATACCTAATGTAAATTGAAAATATTATGCATATATTCCATAATCGTAAAAAATATTGTCTTTGAGAAAGTATTTTTACTCCTAAATCCTTAATAATGGCTTGTTTAAAAATGTCAATTATCCCAAGCATACCCCCTAAGAGTTTCATCACCAAGAGTGTAGAAAGGCTCATTGTCAAGTTCCAAGATACCTCGGGTTAATCCCAAAACTCATTGTCGGAGTTTTCACTCCTAGGTACATCTGTGTCAGAGCCACCTCTACCTGCTCGTATCCATACAGGGATGTATCACTTGGAAAATTCACAAAAAATCTATATTACCAAAATTAATTGATGTTATTCTATAATAATCATCAAAGTCTATCTTAAGGTAATTTTCTCTAATCAGAGTTTTTCTAAATCTATTATCCAAGGTTTATACTAAACATCCTATGACACCAACTGTAACACACTTACCCCAGAACATCAGAGCCTGTGCATTATTTATATACATTGGCCTAATTACAAGGTATTATGTCTTAACGGACCGATCAGTGTAGTAGTATTTTAAAATAGATTACATATATGAATGTTATATTACACATTCAAAAATAAAACACAACATAAATAATACATTGATAACACCATTATTCCTCTAGCTTAACCATTCATATCAAATATAATACACTTCTTGGAATCAAGGCAAAACAAAACATAAGAAATGGGTGATCTCTGATGATTAGTAAGGGTAAATAATTTAACAGAAGATATAAACTTTTATGGAAATATGTTTAATAAAAAACAGCCTTTCAAACATAAAATATAACATAATATAGAGAAAATAAATCACACATTACCATATAAACATGCACAGGGATATTCAACTAGTCTAATAATCACATGTAATAATTAATTTCATAGCACATCCAAAGTCAAAAATATCATAACTCATTCGATACAATATGGAATATTTTATTATAACAAATCATCCGTTTTCAAGAATAATATGTATTAAAGAATGTTGATATAGTTGAAAATGATCAGTAAAACTTTTTGAGATAAATATCCAGTTTATTGAAAACATTTAAAAGTCACACATTTTTAAATGAAGTCATTTAAAGGTATTTTTTATTCTAAGTTTCCCACACCACATTGAAACTTAGTAAAAAATAAACATTTTAAAACAATCATGTCTATATAAGAAAATCCATAAAACCATCTTGAAAACGTGGAAACTAATGAGAAAGATTTAGATGAATAAAAATTTAAAACATTTAAAATAATTTTTTGGGTAAAGGTTACATTAAAAATAATATTTTTGAAAACTCTTTTAGGAGACATGTACATGGATAATAATTTTTTCCACATATAAACATATACATAAATAATCTCGGATAATAATGAGATTGAGGAATTAACCCTTACTTTGCACCTTTATTTAGTCGAGGGTACATTTAACCTCTTGTATAATGACCATAGTATTTTATTAAATTATAACATAACTTTCTTCATATTTATTATATCACCCATGATTCATTTATTACTTTATACAACCCATTTAAAAATTATTTTCATGTTAAATTAACATTTGGAGTAATAATTGCTTTATTTATTGTACCTGTTTTAACTTGTTATTGTTGAACATAACATTTAGATAATGATTTAAATACATAAATAATATAAAACATGATTTCTATATAACATATATTTATAATATAAATATGTATAATAGATATATATATGAAATGGAAGACATTGTTTATGGAGACGGTAGGCCGTACGTACGCATAAACGTTGTTACCGTTTTCATATCATATTGAACGTACGTAAGTGAATAATTTATATGTAAGTACATGAATATATATATATATATATATATCTCCAGTAGAATTATTATGAAATATATTACATACATATTAATAATATATATTTGTATAATCATAATTGAATGGAGAACCTGTAAATGAATCATGTCTTGTCTTGGAGACGGTAAGTTGTACGAACACACGAGAGACGATATCATTTCCTTAATGATTAAAGGGTGTGGAATTGGATTATATATTAACAGTAAAGATAAATTAGAATGTTATTTTCATTATTTATATAAATATTACTCATCATTATATCCATCCAAATATCATAGTGTTTAATAACAAATTACACCACGACGTGGAGACGGTAAGTCGTACGTACGCATGCAAGGTGACATTATCATTAATAGGATAGATAGGATAATTATTAATGTTGTAAAATGTTTTTAATAAAGTAATAATATTTATAAGGTACTAGAGTTATAATTTTTTTAGGGATATAACAATGAAAGAGAAAGTGGAAGAAGAAAAGAACTTTGAAGGAGGTGATAAAATATTTACCTCTTCTTTGGGTGTTTCTTTTTTATTTGAACAAAAGGGATACATAGGATGAATTTTTGATGATGGTAAGGCCTCTAGGATGATGTGAGGGAAGTTGGGAGGATATTTTTTTAGGTTTTGGCCTATACAAATGGCTTTGGATGTTTTATTTTGAGATAAGGGAAGGTACCCTTTTATAAGAGAGGTGAGGGTCACTTTCAGAAAAGATTAAAATATTAATTTATTAAACTGTCATATTCTATTTATAAAGGCTCCAAAATGATTTCATTCGAGGATAAGGTGGGTATAGGTCGAAAAACTCACAACCAATAGGTTATAGATAGGTTTATCTCACCATATTAAACTTATATTTTAGATTTAACTACCAGATAAATAGTTTAACATTTACCATGTATTATTGTATTATTATAATAAATGGTCAATAAACATACAATAAAAATCCAAGAGAACCCCAAGTGGTTAATTATTGATATATATAACCTTATTTATCTCCTTTATGTTGAGTCAAATGTCTTCCTTTAACTTTTATATCTTGTTTTGGAAATCACAAATTTCTTTTACCATGCTGATTGTACTGATCATGCAGATCGTACAGACCATAATGATCGTACTGATCATGCTTATCATACTGATAATGCTGATCTTACTGACCATGTTGATCGTATTGCGCATGCTGATCGTACTAATCATAATGATCGTACTGACCATGCTGATCATACTGACCATACCTATCATACCGACCATGCTGATCTTACTGACCAAACTGATCGTACGGACTATAATTTTTTGTACTGACTCTATCAATTGTATCCTACTAACTCTGTCAATTGTACTCACTTTTGTATTTTAATTTGTATCATATTAATACATTACAATACTCATACTTTTCATTACATGCTTTTTTTGGTACATAGTCAATAACACCTGTTTCATATTAATCATACTCTTGTTTATCATCTTCTTATATATTTAGTTTTAACCAATACGATGTTGTTGAGTTAGTTACAAACTAATCAAAATGATGTCATGCTTTCTGTTTCAATATGACCGTTATAATTCCAGGTGTCCAAGTCCCTTCGAGTTTTTCATAGAAATATGACCGCTGGAGGAAATGTGACCGTTGGAACCTGAGGCCTATAAATAAGAGGTCATTTGAAGCTGATAATGAAGAACTGTGATACATTTCTTCTATCAAGTTCTAGAGAGAGGCTTTGTGACTTCTCTCATTCTTTTTACCTTGTGCGACCGATATTCGAATCGAGGGCTTTCAAGTGAATGAAAGACAGAGGTGTCAATTACCTGCAAAATAGAGGGATGTCGGGGATAGGAAGACAGACAAACCGATTATCATATCAAGGGCTGCTGGGGATATGCAGACAGACGAACCGATCATCGTATCAGGGGCTGTTGAGGATAGGAAGACAGACGAACCGATCATCGTATCGAGGGCTGCAGGGGATAGGCAGACAGACGAACTGATCATCGTATCGAGGGCATACCAAGGTGGTGGTAAGATAGACCTCTTATCCTAGGAGAAATGATAACCCTTCTCTTTGGGTCAAAAGAATTGTAACACATTTACATTTCCTCTACTGCTTGTATAAGAAAGGAATTTTTATTGATTCCTTTCTTCATTACACTTTCAATTGTAATTGTCTCAATTACAATTATTCTATTACATATTGTACTAATAGATTCAATACGCTTTATGGTAGAATCTCTCACACTTATATTACTCTGATTATTATATTCATCTTGAATACAATTAATTTACCTTTTTAATAGTATTACATTACATCATACCTTTATATTCAATAAAATTGTGGTTGTTTGAATTGTATTAGTTTAAGATCTTTTAAACTAGTCTCTTAATTGTTTAAACACAAGGTTTCTTAAACCTACTATTCACCCCCCTCTTTTTTTGTTCCATCTAATATACATATGCATCTACATATTTTATCCAACAATTGGTACCAGAGGAGGTTTCCACTGATTTTTATTACTTTTTCTATTTCTTTAAACTTTCATTTTAAACTCATACTACACTAACGTGTGGAGTGGAAAAGATTTTTGTTTTACTAGATGGAAGGAATGAATATTGGGTCGATTGACAACCTAAATCCTTCTAGACCAACTATATTTGATGGGAATGATTATGAGTACTGTAGAAATTGTATGAATATGTTTGTCATTAATACTGGTGTAGACAATTTTATTATGCTTACTGGAGGTTATAAAATTCCTGACAAAGAAGTATGTACTTTCACTAACCAAGAGAAGCCAGAATATCAACTGAATTACTAGGTACGCAGTACATTATTATACTCTATGACAAGGAATATATACAGTCAGATATCTTCTTATGAAGAATCCAACTGTATTTGGAAGAAATTGGAAGTCACACATTTTGGTACATCCAAGGTTATAGAAACAAGAAGACCAATGCTTCGAGCTGAGTATCATGGATTTGTTTTTCCTTATGGAGAGCCAGTATGTAAAGTGCAACAAAGATTTATGACAATTGTCAACAGTTTACAATCTATGGGATAAAAAGGTCTTGATGATGAACATCTTGTAAATAAGATTATTGATATAATTCCAAATGAATGGGAGTCAAAAAGGAAAGCTATTGATGAAAATAGAAATGTCTCCCAGATTACTCTTGATGAACTATTTGGAACTCTTTTATAGCATGAGACAAGAATGAAGAGAGATGATGATTTCAATAAGAAGAAAAATGGGAATGGAAGCATAGCCTTTACATCTAAAGCTAAAACACGTGAAAGGATAACAGGATCCAAAGCCAAGAAAGTTATTATATCAGAATCAAGTGATAGTGATCACTCGGAAAATGAGTTAGAAAGTCTTTCTCAGAGGATGAACAAGATTGTGGGAAAGAATGAATTCCAATACAGATTCATAAAGAAAGATAAGAAGGATATGAACGATTCAGAGGTAACTTGTTATGAATGTAAGAAAGTGGGTCATATAAGGCGTGATTCTCCTTTACTGAGGGGAAAAGACATAAAGGAGAAACATTCTGAAAGAAATAAGAAAAAGTATTATAAGACAAAGACATTCTTGAAGGAAAATGATACTTGGATTGAAAGTGGTAGCGATTCTACAGATATTTCTTCTATATATGAGTCCACAGGATAGAGAAATATTGGACTTATAGACAGATTACCAATTGAAGATCATTGTCTCATGGCTAAGGTACACAATGCTGAAGCTATTAAAAATGTCTCTTTAAATGAAAATTATACTGATAATAGATATTATGAATTTTCAGATGAGTCTTCGTCTTCAGAAGATGATACTTTACCTTCATTTGAAGAAGTATCTAGATTTGTGAAATTACCTGAAAATGAAAATTCTATGCTTAAGAAAAATCTTGATAAAACAAATTCTAGACTTTTAGTTTTAACCAAAGAAGTATCAGATCTTTCTAATTATCCTGATACGAAAACCTCTAATTTAGAAAGTATTTTATAAACCCTTCAGAAAGTCAGATCAAATAAGGATAAACTTTCTAAGGATCTTGATAATGTAATTTCAAAGAAAAATATTTTAGAACCTAACCCTAGTTCAAAATCAAATGTTTTGGAGGATAAAAATTTAGTTTTAAAACTAAAGTGAGAATTTTTTTCTTTGAAAAAATGTTTTTCAAACATTACTTATGGAAAAGTGATTTTTGACAAAATGTATTCTCAAATCCAGACTTTGAGAAATCATTCTAGACTTGGTTATACTCATTCCAAACTAGTTTTTAGTAATAATTATTTTGTTCCCCAAAAAACCCCTTTTTGTTCTAAGTGCCAATGTGGTGGATACTGGAAAAGAGAGTGTTCCCTTAATAGAACTCAGTCATTAGGATTTTATAAAGCTCATTTTTCAAAACAAATGTGGATTCCTAAAATTCTATTATCTAACCGTTCTGGATCCAAACATGTTTGAATTCCGAAAAACTAATTGTCTCTTTTTTAGGAAAATAAGAGATGTACCAACAAGAATATTTGGTACATGGATAGTGGTTGTTCTCGACACATGACCAGAAAAAAAAATCTTTGAAAAGATCATAAAAACAATAAGAGGAAAGGTCACCATTGGAGATAATGCTAAAGGAAAGATTGTTGGTATAGGTAATATTGTTTATCTTGGAAAAGTTCTTATTTAACATGTTTTTTTGTTAAAGGTCTTAGTCACAATCTCATCAGCATAAGTCAATTATATGATGAAGGTTACCTTGGGAATTTTAGAAATGATAAATTTTTAGTACATAATTACAAGGATGAGTTCATTATATATTCCCATAGGCAAGAGAATGTATACATTATTAACTATGAGGACCTTAGGAGCCAAAACGTACCCTGCTTAAGTGAAATAGAAGACCAATCATGGCTACGGCATAGAAGACTAGGACACTTCAACCTAAGAAACATTTGTAAACTCTCAAAGAAAATACTTTTAAAGGGACTATCAGATATTAGATATGATTCTTCAAAAGTCTGTGATCCTTGCCAATTTGGCAAGCAACATAAAACTAGCTTTAAATTAATTTTTGAAGTTTCAACTTCTAATTCATTACAGCTAGTGCATATGGATATTATTAGTCCTTCGCAAACTAGAAGCATTGGAGGAAAATACTATGTATTGTTTTTAGTTTACGACTTTACTAGATTTACATGGGTCTATTTTCTAACAAAGAAATCTGAAGCCTTTTCCTATTTTAAAACTTTTATAGCCCAAGTTAAAAATGAGAAAAACCTACCATTGATAACTATTCATAGTGATCATGGTGGTGAATTTTAAAATAGTGAATTTGAAACTTGTTGTAGCAAGAAAGGTATTACTCACAATTTCTTAGCTCCAAGAACTCCACAGCAAAATGGTGTTGTTGAAAGAAGAAATTGTATTCTTCAAGAAATGATTAGAACCATGTTTAGTGAATACTCAATTGCTGAGTACTTTTCAGCTGAAGTTGTTAGTACTTCTTGTTATACTATAAATCATGTTTCAAGTAGACCTTTTCTAAATAAAACACCTTATGAATTAAGGAATGGACAAAAACCTAAAGTTTCATACTTCAATGTTTTTGGATTCAATGTATTATTTTTGAATACTAAAGATAATCTTCACAAATTTGCACCAAAATATGATGAAGGAATCTTTCTAGGCTACTCCACAACATCAAAGGCTTATAGAGTTTTCAATAAAAACACTTTTTCTATTAAGGAAACAGTACATGTAAAATTTGATGAAATTGATCCTTTTGTTTTTAAATCATCCCAACCTACATCCTCAGATGTGTTTTCAAAAACTGATTATCAAACATTGTTAGAATATCCTTCTGATAAGGAAAATGTTCAATAAAATACTTCTGAAACATTTACCATAGAAGAATTTCTACCATATGTTGATGAACAGGTTTTACAAAACCCATATCAATTTTTTCTTAGGAATCATCCTGGTGATAACAACATTGGTGATGTAAATCAACCTGTAAGGACCAGAAATTACTTAAGAAATGAGATAGAACATCTTGATTTTCTTTCCCAATTAGAACCTAAAAGTCCAAGTGAGGCCTTAGGTGATAAAGATTGGATCAAAGAAATGCAAGATGAACTAAATGAATTTGAGATGAATCATGTCTGGAATTTAGTTGAAAGACCCAAAGAAACCATTGTAATTGGAGTAAAATGGGTTTTCAGAAACAAATGTTATGAAAATGGAATCATTGTATGAAATAAAGAATGGCTTGTTGCTAAGGGATATAGTCAACAAGAGGGAATAGACTATGAGGTAACATATTCTCCAGTAGCTATACTTGAATCTATTTGTATTCTATTAGCCTTTGCAGCATACTTTAACCTCAAACTATTTCAAATGGATGTTAAATGTGATTTTCTAAATGGTTTTGTTCAAGAAGAAGTCTTTGTCGAACAACCTCCCGGTTTTCTAGACCCATAACATCCTTATCATTTTTTTAAACTTACCAAAGACCTATATGGCCTTAAACAAGCCCATAGAGCATGGTATGATAGAATTATAGGATTTCTCTTACAAAACAATTATGAAAATGGTACAGCAGATCTAACCCTTTTTATAAAAATGGAAAATAAAAATGTTTTTATTGTTCAAATTTATGTTGATGATATCATATTTGGTTCAACTCAGCAATCATTATCTTATTATTTTGCAAATTTAATGAAATCTATGTTTGAAATGAGTATGATTAGTGACTTAACATTCTTTTTAGGTTTTCAAATTTCTCCAAAACTAAAAGGAACATATATATCTCAAAAAATTTATATTAAATACTTGCTCAAAAAGTATGGTTACGACAATACTAAAAGTATTAGCACTGCAATTGGTACATCAAGAACACTTGATCATGATGCAAACGGGAAAATAGTAGATCAAACAATTTTTAGTGGTATGATAGGAAGTATACTATATTGGACAGCTAGTCGACTAGACATAATGTTTTCCATATGATTATGTGAAAGATACCAATCTAATCCAAAAGAGTCTCATTTAAAAGTCTTAAAGAGAATCTTTCAGTACTTAAAAAGCACTATTGATTTAGGACTATTTTACTCTTATGGAAATGATTTTGTTTTAAAATGTTTTTCAGATGCAGACTTTGGTGGTTGTAGAATGGATAGAAAAAGTACATCTGGAACATGTCATTTGTTAGGAGATTATCTGGATTCTTAGTCCTGCAAGAAACAACACTCGGTAGCACTTTTCATTGCTGAATCTGAATATGTAGCAGCTGAAAGTTGTTGTGATAATGTGTTGTGGATGCAACACACACTCACTGACTATGGATTGAGTTTTTACAAAACCCAAATTCTATGTGATAATACAAGTTCCATAGCTCTTAATAATAACCCAGTACATCACTCTCATGAAAAACACATA
The DNA here is from genome assembly GCA_963277665.1 of Viscum album. Classification (NCBI taxonomy): domain Eukaryota; kingdom Viridiplantae; phylum Streptophyta; class Magnoliopsida; order Santalales; family Viscaceae; genus Viscum; species Viscum album. Next base: position 1,381,994,457 of record OY728152.1, read on the forward strand.
GATGTTAGGCATCAATTTCTTAGGGATCACACACAAAAAGGAGATATTATTTAACAATTCATCGGAATTCAAGAACAACTTGCTGACATTTTTACAAAACCATTACCTTCTGATAGATTTGAGTATATAAAACAGAAGCTAGGAATGAATACATTAAAATAATCATTCATATCTACTTCATGTTTTACATTTCTCTTTACATCAAACAACTCCTCTTAGAAAGGGGGAGAACAATTCTTACTGTGTTTCTTCTTATCTTATGATCTTTAATTATTTATTCTTCTAGTATGTTTTTTGTCTATCTATTAATCATATTGATTGTTTTTTCGTATTATTTACCTTTCTATTTATCGTATTGAGAGTTTTATCATATTATTTACCTTTCTATTTATCGTATTGAAAGTTTTATCGTATTATTTACCTATCTGTTTATCGTATAGTCCATTCATGGTAATGAATTTCTTTTCCATCGGCTCGTCCGACCATGGTAATGAATTTATTTTCCATCGGATCGTCCGTTTATTGTAAGGAATTTATTTTCCATTGGCTCATCCGTTCATGGTAATGAATTTATTTTCCATTGGCTCGTCCGTTCATGGTAATGAATTTCTTTTCGATCGGCTCGTCTGTTCATGGTAATGAATTTCATTTCCATTAGCTCGTCTGATCATGGTAATGAATTTCTTTTCCATCAGCTCATCTGATCATGGTAATGAATTTCTTTTCAATCGGATCACCTGATCATGTTAATGAATTTCCTTTCCACTGGCTCGTCCGATCATGGTAATGAATTTCTTTTCCATTGGCTCATCCATTCATGGTAATGAATTTCTTTTCCATCGGCTCGTCATTTTTTGGTAATGAGATTTTTTTCCATCAGCACGTCAGTTCATGGTAACAACTTTGTTTTCCATCAGCATGATAGTTGATTTGATTCTTTTTCTTCATACGCATGTGTTTTATTTTTTTGTTAATTCTACTAAAACCAACAATTAACTTACGATCTCCGACAGGAATATACTTTTTTTAGAAAATCATTTTAATCATATCTATTGATCTTATTTCTTCTAATCTCAACCGTAGAAGATCAACTGTCACCCTTTTTCGCCTATAAATAGACCCCCCCCCTCCTTCCCAAACCCACACTGGTTTTTCAGGATTTTTGGCAAAGCTCTGATCCACCGATTTATGTCATCGTATGATCTTTCAGTAGCATCAACTATATGTCTCAGTCCTCTTCCAATACTCCTATAGAAATGCCTTCAAAGACCTTTTCTGAGAAAGATTTTTTTAGAGAAACATTAGTTTCTCGGGTCTTTTTTAATTCGTATGATTCCCCAATCAAAAGATTCATTTTGTTTCAAGGATGGGAGAATTTCTGTGTTGAAAAACCAGTATCCCAAGATCCAGTTCTTATTAATGAAGTCAGTCATTTTTACAAAACCGTATCGTTTGATAATAACATGACTATCAACATTGATGTGTATGATTGAATGATTTCTATGTCTGTGAATCATGTAGCTCATTTTATGAATGTTCCAATACAAGGTGATTCTTTCTGTCTATCTCAAAAACTACCAGAGGAAGTTGGTATGTTTAACAAAGAAAATGATGAAAAGTCTCTATTTATTATAAATGAAGAGAAGAGGAAAGTGGCTCATCTTTCACCAGATAACATATTTGTGTCGCTATGGATTCAAGTTTTCCGTATCCCAAGGAAAGGGGATAGAGAGACTTTCAAGGTTTCTGATATCTTCATGTTGGACTATCTTGTCAATATGAGAAAAGTAAATCTTATGGGATACATTTTTGAAACTATTAATAATGTTAAGTCTGGAGAAATTAAGACTTATTTAATTATGTATCCATCCATTCTTACAAAGTTTATTCTCGAGAGCATGATGTTTTGTAATATTCCTTTGAATGGAAATCTGATAGATCTGATGCCATCCTGGATTAGTAAGAGTACATTGAAAAAGATGAATGTTTGTTTTGATATGAATTCAAATCTTTTTGTAAAAGATTTAGAAGCTGAATTGACTCAGAATCAATCGGCACCAATTCCAGTCAAATACAATCCTTCTATTGGTGCTCCTCAAAAGTTAGACCCGTTAACTAGTTCAAATACAAAGAAGAAACCAAGGTATAGTAAGGAAGTCATGGCCAAGTGGAGAAAAGATAAGGAACAGAGGAAGTAAGGTGATCCAAAGTTTTGACTTGATCCATCTAAAGCCTTTGCTGAGAGAAGAAGGGTAGAGGAAACCCTTCAAGATGAAAAGATAAAGAATACATTTTTGAAAAAAAAGGCTCAATTCTTTAATATCTCTAAAGTACTAAAAATAACTGAGGATTCTAGTGCTCAACTAAAGGAATTAATATATCAAGAACCTATCGTATAGAGTCTTCCAAAGAAAGAAAAAAGAAAACATATGATGGAATAGATAGAAGAAGTTGAAGAAGAGGAATGATATTTTCTTTTAGAATTCCTTCAGAGTTCGAAAAAGAGTAGAGAAGAATCATACCAAAATAAGAGTGAAGGTATTCAAAAAGTTACTCATGGTGATCAAGCACCAGTTGAATCTTTTGAAACTCCAGATAAATCAACTTCTCAAGAAAATCAAGGTGCTCAATCTTCTCATACGGAAAAAGTTATTTTCAACAGTGATAATGTGGAGGAAGAAAGAAAGGAGAAAGAAAAAGAAAAAGGAAAACAGCTAGTTGTTGACTCAAGACAATCATATGAACTGCATTCGTACAATAAAGATACTGATTCAGAACAAACAATATCTCTCAGATGGGGTAATTACATTGTTCATGTTGAAAGGAGGGTTGAAAAGATTATTCACTATTTCCCTAGACTAGAAGGTAAAATTGATTTTATCACTAACAATCATAAAAATAAATTGGGTTCCTTAAGAGAGTTGGGAAATAATGTTTTGTCAATTGAAGCAGATTTTGAAAGTTCTATCTGAAACATCATCTGCTCATAAGAAGGAATCAATAGGATGACCAAGCGGTCATATAAAACAGAAATCTCAGTGAATGACCTTGAGATGACAATTAAAGATATAAGGAGGTTTTCAAATCATCTTGTGATTGATTTCAATAAACTTGACAAAGAAACTGTTCAAATAATGAATCAGGTAACTCATTGTGTAGATATCCCTTTAGTGAAAGAGTTCCAAGAAATAATAAATGACTTTTAGTATGAATTATCGAAGGTTTCATCTTTCAATGATGAAATTTATTTGTTGAAGGAAAAAAAAATTAGGCTATCCAAAGATAACAAAAATTTGCAAAAAATAATTGATACTCTTGAGGAAGTAATCAGAGTCAAGGAGGAGACCATCAAGAATCAAGATCAGCTTTTTGCAGACCTAGAAGAGCTTCTCAGAACTTAGGTTGACTCAATTTATGAAGACAAGAAAGAAATAAAAAAGATGAAAGTTATTCTTTATGAGCTGATAAAGAAGGAAAAGGAAAGAGAAAACAAATGATTGTTGTATTTTTTTTCTTTTCTTATGAAACCAATCTTTGTTTTGTAATGAAATTTATGTTACTCTTTCCTTTGTCCTGCAATTTTTTTTCTAACTCTTTCAGGAAACTCAAGGTTACCCCATTCTTTTTGTAAATCACAATGGGGGAGAATGTCTTATAAAGGGGGAGAATGTTTTACAAAGGGAGAATGTTTTAATCAAATAAATCGAAACCAAGGAAAATCTGTGAATAAAATCCTTAGGAAAGTATATACATAAGGGGGAGTTAGTTGTATTAAAATTCTTATTCAGAAGACATTCCAATAAGTCAGGGGGAGATATGTTTTTCTTGTTGTCTTTACCTTGTGTTTTGTGATTTCCAAAAAGGGGGAGATTGTTGAGTCAAAAGTCTTCTTTTGACTTTTATATCTTGTTTTGGAAATCACAAATGTTTTTTACCATGCTGATCGTACTGATCATGTTGATCGTACTGACCATTCTGATCGTACTGATCATTCTGATCGTACTGATCATACTGATCATACTGACCATGCTGATTGTACTAACCATGCAGATCGTACTGATCATACTGATCTTACTTACCATGCTAATCGTATTGACCATGTTGATTATACCGAAAATGCTGGCCGTACTAACCATGTTGATCGTACAGACCAAACTGATCGTACGGACTATAATTTTTCGTACTCACTCTGTAAATTTTATCGTACTAACTCTCTCAATTGTACTCACTTTTGTATTATACTTTTTATCATATCAATACGTTACAATACGCATACATTTCATTACTTTCTTTTTTTGGTACTTAGTCAATAACACTTGTTTCATATTAATCGTACTCCTGTTTATCATCTTCTTATATATTTTGTTTTAACAAATACGATGTCGTTGAGTTAGTTACAAACTAATCAAACCGATGTCGTGCTTTCTGTTTCAATATGACCGTTATAATGCCAGGTGTCCAAGTCCCTTCGATTTTTTTGGAGAAATATGACCGTTGGAGGAAATGTGACCGTTGGAACTTGAGGCCTTTAAATAGGAGGTCATTTGAAGGTGAGGAAGAATAACTGTGATACTTTTCTTCTATCAAGTTCTAGAGAGAGACACTGTGACTTTTCTCATGCTTTGTGCTTTGTGTGACTGATCTTCATATCGAGGGCTTTCAAGTGATTGAAAGACCAAGGTGCTGATTACCTACAAAATTTAGGGCTTCCAGGGATAGGCAGATAGAAGAACCGATCATCATATCGAGGGCTATCAAGGATAGGCAGATAGACGAACCGATCATCGTATCGAGGGCTTCCGGGGATAGGCAGACAGACGAACCGATCATCGTATTGAGGGCTTCCGGGGATAGGCAGACAGATGAACGGATCATCGTATCAAGGGCTTACCAAGGTGGTGGTAAGATAGACCTCTTATCCTAGGTGAAAGGATAACCCTTATCTTTGGCTCAAAAGAAGTGTAACACTTTTACATTTCTGCTACCGGTTGTAAAAGAAAGAAATTTGTATTGTCCCCTTTCTTCATTACACTTTCAATTGTAATTGTCTCAATTACAATTATTCTATTACATATTTTATTAATAGATAATATATGCTTTATAGTAGAATATCTCACTCTTATATTACTCCGATTATTGTATTCATCTTGAATACAATTACTTTACCTTTCTAATAGTATTACATTACATCATACCTTTATATTCCATACAATTTTGGTTGTTTGAATTATATTAGTTTAAGATCTTTTAAACTAGTCTCTTAAGTGTTTAAACACAAATTTTTTTAAACCTAATATTCACCCCCCTCTTGTATTGTTCTATATAATATACATATACATCTACATATTCGATCCAACACTTTATCCCAGCATTATATTTGAAGGAATATTATATCATTTTATAATATAGTATTTGTTTAAAAAAAATTCATTTATGTCAATTTTTACACAATTTAGTATTTGTTTTTTTAAGTCATAACAATATGATTTATTTAAAAAAAACCATCAAATAAACCCTAAAATGTTATTTTATCATAGAAAATTAGTGTAATGCCTCACAAATCCAAATTTACATTTATTTGAATATTTCTAATATCAATTATTTTAATCTTGCATTAATATGGTAATTATTGAATCATCGTTGTGTCATAAATAAATTTAATTATTAAAATTATAAATAAAATACCATGATATAGGAAATATGTTTATATTTCTAATGAATATTTATAGTCAAAATTATCTTATGTATAACACTATATTAAAAATGGTTTAGTTATTAAATGTTGAATTTAACACTTTTAACTCTTCTTTACATAATATAATCGTAAATGTCCTAATATAATCCAAGCAGACCAAAAGGATCATATTTTATTCCAAAGGATGGTTTTGGTCGAAAAAATCTTATCCAATAGGATTAGGACATGTGGTAGGGTAATTATAATATAATTATTACCTTTAATTACCATATTTACTTTTAACCATGGTAAATAAAAGTCAAAAGAAATTATTAATAAAAAGATATTTTAATCTTATTGAATCAGATATTACATAATGATGTCAACCATATCTTTAGGATATTTGAAATTCAATTCACAGAAGCGGTAAATTTATATTTTAGGCTAATTTTGAAATGTTCCTATAATGTGAGTAAAATACGTTAAAAAGTTCAATAAAATTTTATACATCCAATTTTATAATAAAATGACTATAATGAACTAAATTGAACTTATATAGGTATTATATTTCTATTTTTACTTAAAATAAATATAAATAAAATAATTAATTAATTAAATTGAAAGTCGGTATTAAACAATAACGTAGTGTTTTTTACTATTCATCAAAAATAGAAAGATTACAGAAAAATACAAAAAAAATCACCATAATATTATTTTGATATTCTAAATTCATAAATGAATTCTATTTTACAAAATCAAAAACATAAAAGTTTCATTAAATAATTTAAAATTAATTCCTACTATCAAAACCAAAAGGTGGGTTTTTAAAAAGTAACAACTATCAAAAGACTAACATGTGTTTATGTCTAATTTAAATGTAAAATTATTTATAATAACATAAATTATATTAAATGATAAAAATATAACCTAATTATAATTTTTAACCATTAAAATTCATAATTTAACACTATAAATTATTTTGATTGAAAAAGTAGTTCATTTAAAATTTTGTAATTTTCATTATTCATCATAATATGAAAGTTATCCGAAAAGGGACAAAAAATTATCCAAACTAAATTTTTATGTTATGATACTAAATAATAATTTAATTTCATTAAATTAAATATATTAAAGGGTCAAATATTGGTTTAGAAAATGGGTTTTCCATTAAAAGGCAGTAAAATTGTAGTTTTTTTAAAAAATACTTCTTTTTTTCTGAAAAATATGAATTTTTACTTATATTATTTCCAAGAAACAAATAAAATGGATTCTAAAATTATATGGAGTATATAAAATTCAAAATTTAGTTAATACTATTGCTAACCGCTTTTTAAACAACAAGTTTGGTAAGTCGTGGTGCGCTTGAACTCGGTGTTGCGTGTAGTGCAAGTTATTGAATTACATTGAACATATAACTTACTATGAAATATTGGGGGGTTAAATTGGTAACTATAATATATTTAGTAATTCCATGCATACCATTGATAGTACACTTCTTTGATACTTATGGAATGAAATATACTAAGGGTGAGCTCAAATTTTTAATAAGGATAAATAAAGAAAATCAAATAATGAATCAATGAGAATTCTCAATATAGAAAGGTAAATAATCGTACATGCATTCCTTGTAATCAATAATATGCATGGAAGTGTGTAAACAATATGTCCAGGTAATAACAAGAATAACATTTCATCCAAGTAACTATACAAGGACTAATAAATAATTAATTTTAATAAACTAAAACAAAAGGCATCTAAATAACTCAAAATGAAATGTATCCATAGATATGTTGAAGAAAAATATCATGAATGAATAATAACTAAAACTAATATGAAGAAAATTTTTTATTATAAGACACTTGGTTTCCTATGCACATGTCACCTTTGCCGTCAATACCTTTTAAAATAATATTTATAAAATACGAGGTAAAAACCCATCTAAGGTATCTAAGCAAAAATATCATCCTATGAGACTATCGATGCATCAAGGTAATATCAATAAGAGGGATACAACCATGTCGTACCAGTTCAAAAAATTCCTTATATATCGAATAATATATTTAACAATGTGCCTTATCAAATATCTATATAAAGTAATAGATACATATTTGTCAATATTTAACCAAATAATCAACTGATTGTAAAAGTATACACAGAATAAAAAATGATAAAAAAATTTATGAAATAGTAATATCCATGATAAATGAAATGAATTATTTGGGGAAATAAAATGTTCAAATATAATTGAAGATTGTATATTTCAATGCGAAAAATAATAAATGGAAGTAAATGTGAATATTATCCTTGGCCAAATCACTCAAAAATAATTCTTAGGATGATTAAATATAGTATCAATAAAACATACCCTATATGGATTTAAATAATTGGTTGTTATCATTGATGAATAAAAATATATTTTGGGAAATATTCTTGAGGAAAATATATATTTTTCTTGAAAAAACTTTTGAGAAAACTTTTCATTGATTATTTTTGAAATTATTTCTTTAAAAAATTACCTTTCAAAAATGGAAATAAATTATGAAAGGAATGATGAAAGGTAAATCCATACATGTTGTAAAAGGATAATAGAAGATTAATTTTCCACGGTAAAATTGAAAGAAAAATTTCTTGTTTAGAAAGTGATTAGAATATTCCATTGAAAACATCGATAAAATTAAAAAATGGGTAAAAGTGTATTTAACAAATCATTTTAATTTTTTTTTAAAAGTAATAAAAGATTGTTTTTTTTTTGAAGAAAACATGTACTCAGACCTAAGATTGAAATGAAGTCAGGTTTTCCTAAAAACATTTTTAAAACACATTGAGTACAATGAATTGATGCCTTTGGGCGGCGTTAGTTTCATCCCCTCCTCACGCTAGGTTTTCTCCTCATTAGGGTTTCCCCCTTCGCTGGCACTTCTTCCTCCACCCCGGTTTTTGGACTTACCTCTCCTCATTGGCACATTATTAGTGAGTTCATGACATGATGGCCTATCCCTTAGTGTGGAGACAAGGATCACCCAGATTTCCTCCTTGGATGTGCGGTGAAATCCGCTCACCCGTGTCGTGGGGGGGGGTCGGGATCTGTCTCCGGCGACAAAGGGTGGTGGTTGTCTTCCACGGTGGCACATTAATGGGCATGGCGCGGCCATGACATGGTTCCTATCAGTGTTGATGTTTGATCGGTTATCATCCTTGGTGGCATGATGTTTTCCAGATTCCCCACGGCGAGGGGTGGTTGTGATCCATCTCCTGCGACGAAGGGTGTTCAGGCAGTTCTCCTTGGCAGCGCATCGAGAGGTGATTGTGATCCGGTCCCCTACGAAGAATGTTTGTCAGATACATTTCTATTATGAATGGTGAGGTCGTTTCCTGGTCTTCTACAGTGGGGATGGAATCGATCCGGCTTTATTTGGCATTGTGGAGTTCATTTCTCGGTCTTCTATGGTCGGGTTGGACTTGATCTAGGTCCTTCATGTTGTACTCTCCTGGGTGTGTGCTTCGTGTGGTCGGTGGGGGTCCCAGTGGGTAGAATTGTTGGTAGAGACGGGTTTTCAATGATGGTTTATGTCTATGATCTTGTAACTCATGATTTTTCTTTGGATGTGTGGAGGCTTTGATGTTAGAAGGCTGGTCGGCGTGATGTCCATCGAATGGTGTAATTTTTCATATGGTGCAATGGTAGAAGTGTTTTGTGTGGTTGGTTTATTTCTGAAGGTGGGAAGGCTGTGTAACCATATTTGACTAAATGGAATGATCTCCAGAGGAGGATCTAGAGCTAGTGGTTCATCTGTGCAGTGCGTTCCGGATTTGGTTGTTGAGAGGGTATGACATCAGCCATCGGATCAGGCATGTGCTTTGACACATGACACTTGCTTTCTGAAATGTCGTATAAAGTGGAGAGCTTCATCATGATCAAATGTTGGGGAGGGGAAGATTCGTGTTGTCATTCTGGTTTTACTCTTTTTTCCTTCAGGTGGATTTTTCCTATGTATATGAAGTCTGTTTGGGTTTCCCCCTTCTTCCCTCAATATGGGGGTTTATCATATAATAAAAAAATTGAAGGCCTTCGAGCCGTTGGATGGATGGATGGATTGAGTACAAAAGACTGAAAAATTATAATAAAACATGAAAATGTTATTAACCAACCAGATGAGATAAAATGAAAGGGTTAATAGAAAAATGGTCATAAAAGTTCCTCGAAAAGAAATACCATTGAAATATTTTTAAAGTGGTTGTTTTGGAAAATATTCATTAAACATTCTAAAGTATCCCACACCACTTTAAAACATTTTAAATCATAAACCTCGTGAAGAAGTAAAATTAAATGAATTTTTAAGACACCAAAAAATTTATTTATTAATTATATAATATATCAAAAGTGTCAGTATATTCCCCACACAAAATGTGTATGTAATGTACATTAAATTTATCTCAATGATGTAAAATAGTGAGATGTGAATACCTTACGTTCTATTTCCTTTTGGGAGAATGTCCTTTGAATTACCATATATTTAAATTATGATAATTTTATAATTTATTTATAATATCTATCATGTTTATCATTACTTTTATTTCATTTATTAGTACATTGTATACAACTACATAAATAACTATGTCCAAATCAGGTGTTTTGACCAAATTTCGTTTATGTGTCAATAAAAACATGGGAAGGTCAACTATTATAAAAGGGGTCAATATAAGACATATATATAATAATAATCATTAAATATGAATCATATTTATACATCAATTATACTTTTAAAATCAACCAAACTGTACTGTTAGGAAAAATGAAGCCACGTTACAATCCTGGAGATTGTAGTACATACGTATTCATTATTAATGTTCTCATTTGTAGAGACCCGAAGCTTAACGTACATGGACATTACGTTACTTTTTCGGAATACATATTACATAACAAAAACACACACACAAGGACCTTAATAGTTTAGTGTCTTTGGAATCTCAGAATATAATCTTCTAATCATGGTGAACGATCTTCAACATCTCCCATAAAGATCTTCCATTTTTTTACCTAAAACCATTCTTTATATCCTGGGGAAAAGAAAACATAAAAGGGTGATCTCAAATCCTCAGTAAGGGTAAACAAAAGAAATATCAATCACATTATATTCATAAGAACATAACATTTTGGAAATCTTAACCTACAAAAGAGATCATAATATCATAACATGGGATAAATCATAGTAGTGAAATGTAATCCCAATAATCATAACTTAAAACATGAAACATTGTGGCATACACACATAACCATACAGAATCATTTCTTATTAGTCAAGACTCATTTCCAAGACTATCTTAGTGGACAAATTCCATTTCTGAACCGAGTTCACTCCTCATTTCAGTCCTGTTTCACTGAACCGGTTTAAACTGTCATTCCAGCCATGTCTATCTCATGATATATAAAATCTTTACCCAATGTATTGGAGGGAGATATAGGTCCCACCCATCTTATAATGATACCATTCTTATGTGTGCCACTATATCATAAACCATACATCATAGCACAACCCATGTAATAAAAATGGGATACTTAAACATCGTGACATCATAAAACAATTCATATAAGATAAAGGAATTCATAAAAATAATTCCATCACAACATAATCAAATAAATGTAATAATAGGGATATAAAAAGAACCCTTTATTATCTTAGATGGACAATAATTTTGATAAAACACTTGATCTCCATTCTTGATGAAAATATCCTTTCTACTTCAAAAATACTTTTCCATTCTTAATATGTCATACAATTCTAAACTAAAAGAAGTTGATTAAAAATAAATTTGAAAACTTGTAAAGGATGATTCTTGGAAATAATTTTTTAAAAATCCATTCATGCTATATAAGTTAAAAAAACATTTTTCTCATACTTTTGTCGGAAAAATCAAAAAGTACCTCGTACGAAAAACGACAAATGATTCCTTTCATATCTTTTACTAAAAACTCACCGAAGGGTAAAATTGGATATAAACTATTGTATAAGGATATAAATATTACATATTGAGGAATCATGGATTTGGATGATAAAATACACCCCAGTAAATACCAAAGTACAAACAATCATGGATAAAATGAGATTGTGATATTTTCTCTTACCTTAGGTCTGATTTGCTTTGTAAGTGTCCGAACCTCTTCTTCTTTGAAGCGCCTCTTTGAGTCCTCCTCTTAGGGTACTAAAATTGGTCTATGAAGAACACCAGGACCTCTAGGATGTTGTTATGCAAGTGGATAAGATAATTTGGGAGGGGTTGTCTGAGCTTGAAGGCTCAATGTGGTGTGAGGAAGAGAGGGAGGAGGTGCCCTTTTATAAGGGAGGAGAGGGGCACCTTTGGAATAACAAAAAATATTATTTTATTATAAAGCCAAATTTGGTTTGAAATTGCTCCAAATTGATTTATTTAGAAGATAAGGTAGGGATGGGTCGAAATCCTCTCATCCAATAGAATTTGGACAAATTTATTTTATTATTTTAACCTTATCATTTAGTTTTAACTTTAAGTTAGATAATTTTACTTTTACCGTGTCTTTTTGTGTTCTTACACTATAAGGTTAATTAACATACAATAACAAGCCAAACGAACCCCAATTTGTTTATTATTAATATATATAACCATATCTAAGTCATTTGGCCGAACCGTATATTTTTAGTAATAAAATAACAATTAATAACATAATATTTGATTTAAAAACTATTTTATGTCAATTTTGACACTATTTAGTAATTGATTTTTGTAAAACTCAAAACAGAATGATTAGTTCTAAATAAGTTAATTAAATCAATACTAACATGTCATATTAACCTAGAAAATTAGTGGAATTCATAAAAAGTCTCAAATTACATTTATTTTGGTATTTATAACATCAATTATGTCAATATTTCATTAATAAGATAATTATTGCATCATCTTTGTGTCATAAATAAATTAAATTATTTAAAGTCTAAAAATTAAAAATAAACTACAATTATGTAGGAAATATTTTTATCTTTCTAATGAATATTTATAGTCGAATTTATCTTATGTACAACCTTATTAACAATTATTTACTTATTAAACTTTGATTTTAACTATTTTAACCCTTCTTTAAATAAATTAATAATAAATGTCCTAATCTAATCCAAGTGGGCCTAAATGGTCATATGTTATTCCTAAGGTTGTTTTTTGTCTAATTACACTTATCCAATAGAATTAGGACATGTTTTAGGGTTATAATAATATCATTTTTACCCTTAATTACCATATTTACTTTTAACTGTGGTAAAAAAAAGTAAAAAGTTACTATTCACCAAAAATTATTTTTATCTCATTGAACTAAATTATACTTACTAACATCAACTGTGTCTCTCAGATTTTTGAAATTCCACTCACAGAAGCGGTAAATTTTAGTTTTATGAAAAAATCATTTTTTTAACTACCACTTAGTGGTTTCACTATTCATCAAAAAATGAAAGTTTCCAGAAAAATACCAAAAATTATTCCTAAGATATATTTGATATTATGAACTCAAAAATGATGTCTATTTTACCAAATTCAAAACATATCAGTTTCATTACTTAATTTAAAAACTAATTATCGTCGTCAAAAAAATAGCGTGTTCTTAAGAGACAATAACTATCAAAAAATTGACACTTGTTTATGTCTGGTTTAAATGTGAAATTACATCCAATGACCAACATTGTATTAAATAGTAATAATATATTCTAAATATACTTTAAAACCACTAAAATTAATAATTTATCACTATTAATTATTTCGATTAAAAAGGTTGTTTTTAATTAAAATTTAGTAATTTTCACTATTCATCGGAAAATGAAAGTTATCTGAAAAGTAAAAAAATTTCACCCTAAGCTAATTTCGATATTCCGAATCCAAAAATGAAGTCCATTTTGAAAAATAAAATTTACAAAATTTTTAAAAGTGGTTATTACTATTCATAACAGCTAGTTTTAATAATATTTTAATAACATATCATTGTTTAGTGAAACTCGGTATTGCGTACTACACGCGCATTCGAGGTAGGTCACGATTGCGTGTAATGAAAGGAAAGTAAAGTATGCGTGTTGTGCAAGCTCCATTTGGTGTAGCGTACAACACAGGACATTAATGAAATTAAAAAGAATATTTTTCATAAAATATCGAGGTGTTACATTCTACCCCCCTTAAAATGAATTTCGCCCACGAAATTTGTCGGGGTTATAAATGGTTTACTATTTTAAAGTTTTTTAATAGAAATGCACATCGTAAAAAGGAATGCCAAAACCAATCTTTAAAAACAAATGTATGAAACGTAACGGTTACCCAAATAAACTAATAATTGTGTTTCCACAAACGTGAAAATATAGATATGGAAGAGAAATCTAACCATCATGTTCTGATGGAGAGTGGTAGAGAACATGGCTATGGAAAATCCTACAATCACAAAGCCATAAATTTGTGATGATATAAGGTATCATCTATTTCATCAGATATAAGAGCACTAGGACCACATTTATGGTTTTCAAGATCATTTTTCTAAAGTTGATGAAATTGCAATTAGAAGAAATACTTTCATGATTTTGGTATAGTCTCACCGTTGGTCGTTCATTGGACAATTTACACATCATATCTTAAAGAAATGAAGTTGAATTTTTCATTCGTGATGTGTTAGCAGATCATGTGATAGAATGATGGGTCATTCCATCTGTCTCAAACAAATGGTTAGAAAAGTTAATAAAACTTATATAAGTCCATCTATAGTGATATTAATCATATATGGTTCCTAAAATGGACTTATACTTCTTATATTATACTGATTAATATAATAAAACTAGTTTCTACTAAACAGGGACTTCCTGTAGGCTAGTGGTAGGCGATAATGGCCAGTCTCACTTCGGTTGTAGGTTCGATTCCCACAGCCTTGTCTGACGCGATGGGATGTCGCCCGTCATGCAGGTTGTCCTTTTTCTAAAGCTATATTACTATAACATCCCATCAATAATATCGAAAAATGTTCTATCCTAACTTATGTACAACATAATCCATTCCAATATTTAGTCCTATCTAAAATATTTCGGTCCAAGCTCATAGTATAAAGAAAATGATTACTTGAAATGTAACATAACAATCACGTGAATGCCATCATTTATCCCCCATATATCATAAGATATATCTTTTTGGTCAAATTACAAACATATGAATACCTTAATCATGTATTCTCTCGAAGAATGAATACCCATTGAACCTTAGTGAAATCAGGAATGTAGTTTAAAGTTAACACTTTCCACAAACCAAAATCCTCAAAATTCTTTATACTCAAACCATGATATCACTTAGTCCTTATATCAATCATGAGCTCAGGAATACAATCAAACATCTCATTATCTTCTTATCCCTTCATTATGCGCATATCATCTACTTACCAAAAATATCTCAATCACATTCCATGGTTACCGGTTCCATAAAATTATTGAAAACCACAATAGACCAATACATAAATATTCCAATATTCCACGATACTATATACAACATTATTTTGGAATCCCATTACATAAACACTTAATCATTCCACTATATTGTTTTCATATTAAACATCGCCAATATTGATCACATGTGACTTCCCTTTGTCCTTTTCCTTAAGTGGTTTCTCATGTCGATCATCACTAACCCTTGGATTAGGGCATTTATTAGCATAATTCCCCATTTCCTTGCACTTGAAGCATTGAAGTTTTAGAGGGGCATTATCTGCAGCTTTTTCTTTATTCACATCATTAGAAACCCATTTTCCATTACTTCGACACTCAGCTTCTCAATGACCTTCTTTTCCACACTTAAAACATTTTCTATTCCCTTTAGGACAACCTCCACCATGCTTCTTTCTATACTTTGAGAAAAAGGAAACATTCATCTTCTTTTCACCATTATTCTGAGATTTCTCCTTGAACTCCATCTTTCGTTTCTTGTCAAAACTATGAGATGGATAAGTAACACCAACTTCCATTTCTACCTTGATAGCACAATGCACAATTTCTTCATAGCTGCTGAAGTCTCTTATAGCTAATGCCCTTCAAAGATTTGGTTTTATGCCACTGAATAATCGATCAACTTTACTTTTAGGTTAGATAATAAATCCAGATGCATACCTTGCAAGCCTTGTAAAATTCTCTTCGTATATACCAACAGATTCATCATCCTTTTTCTTTAGTTCAAGAAACACCTTCTCCATCTCTGTTCGAAGAATACGAGGGAAGTACTTATTGAAAAATAAGTTCTTCAACTCGTCCCATTCCATGGAATCGATATCATCTCTTGGCCTCGTATTCTTGATAAGATTCCACCATTGATCAGATTCACCTTCCAAACGATATACTGTTATGATGACTTTATCATGTTCAAAACATTGATGAACTGAAAATATCTTTTCAGTGGTAACGATCCATTGTACAGCAACAAGTGGATTAGAAGACCCACGGAAAGAAGGTGGACGTTGCCTCATGAAGGACTCAATAGAATATTTTTCCCTTCTCTGCTCATTTGGAAGTCTAGAATGATTCATAGCATGTGTAAGTATACCAATAAGATTTTTCACTCCATCTCCCATAACATTTGTTTGTTCAGGAGGAAAATCATTGCATTGTCCATTACATTGATCAACAAGGTTCCTTCGGGTTCCAGCCATCGTCTAAAACCCAAAAAGAATAGTGTGAGAGGAAAAGATCACACTAGGGAAAACAACATAATAAAGGGGGAGTACCTTAAATATATAACATCTTAGGTTACCATAATTCTAGTACTATAACCTATACATATACTTAACCATAGGGACATCCCTATACATACCTTAAAAATATCTATAGATATCTCACTAAAGTTCTCGCATCCTAGTTTCCAAAGATTGACTAAACCTTTCCTCTGATAACAACTGTAGAGACCCGAAGCTTAACGTACATGGAAATTACATTACTTTTTCGGAATACTTAGTACATAACAAAAACACACACACAAGGACCGTAATAGTTTAGTGTCTTTGGAAACTCGAAATATAGTCTTCTAATCGTGGTGAAATATATTCAACATCTCCCATAAAGATATTCCCTTTTTTACCTAAAACTTTTGTTTATATCCTGGGGAAAAGAAAACATAAAAGGGTGAGCTCAAATGCTCAGTAAGGGTAAAAAAAAGAAATATCAATCACATCATATTCATAAGAACAAAACATTTTGGAAATCGTAACCTGCAAAAGAGATCATAATATCATAACATGGATAAATCATAGTAGTGAAATGTAATCCCAATAATCATAACATAAAACATGAAACTCTGTGGCATACACACATAATCATAGAGAATCATTTATTATTTGTGAAGACTCATTTCAAAGACTATCTTAGTGGACAAAATCCATTTCTGAACCGAGTTCACTCCTCGTTTCAGTCCTGTTTCACTGAACCGGTTTAACCTGCCATTCCAGCCATGTCTATCTCATGAGATATAAAATCTTTACCCAATACATTTGAGGGAGATATAGTTCCCACCCATATAATAATGATGCCATTCTTATGTGTGAAACAAAATCATAAACCATACATCATAGCATAACCCATGTAATAAAAATGGGATTCTTAAACATCGTGACATCATAAAACAATTCATATAAGATAAAGGAATTCATAAAAATAATTCCATCACAACATAATCAAATCAATGTAATAATAGGGATAGAAAAATAACCCTTTCTTATCTTATCTGGAAAATCATTTTGATAAAACACTTGAACTCCATTCTTGAGGAAAATATCATTTCTACTTCAAAAATACTTTTCCATTCTTAACATGTCATACAATTATAAACTAAATGATGTTGATTAAAAATAAACTTGAAAACTTGTAAAGGAAGATTCTTGGAAATAATGTTTTAAAAATCCATTCATGCCGTATAAGTTAAAAAAACATGCTTCTCGTACTTTTGTCGGAAAAGTCAAAAAGTACCTCATACGAAAAACGACAAAAGATTCCTTTCATATCTTTTACTAAAAACTCACCGAAGGGTAAAATTGGATATAAACTATTGTATAAGGATATAAATATTACATATTGAGGAATCATGGATGTGGATGATAAAATACACCCCAGTAAATACCAAAGTATAAAAAATATTGGATAAAATGAGATTGTGATATTTTCCCTTACATTAGGTCCGATTTGTTTCGTAAGTGTCTGAACCTCCTCTTCTTTGAAGCGCCTCTTTGAGTCCCCCTATTAGGGTACTAAAATTGGTCTTTGAAGAAGACCAGGACCTCTAAGATGTATTTAGGGAAGTGTAGAATAGAATTTGGCTGGGGTTGGACGAGCTTGAAGGCTCAAAGTGGTGTGAGGAAGAGAGGGAGGAGGTTCCCTTTTATAAGGGAGGAGAGGGGCATCTTTGGAATAACTAAAAATATTATTTTATTATAAAGACAAATTCGGTTTTAAATAGCTTCAAATTGATTTATTTCGAATCTAAGGTGTGTATGGGTTGAAATCCTCTCATCCAATAGAATTTGGACAAGTTTAATTTACTATTGTAACCTTATCATTTAGTTTTAACATTAAGGTAGATAATTTTACTTTTACCGTGTCTTTTTGTGTTCTTACACTATAAGGTTAATAAACATACTATAACAAGACAAACGAACCACAATATGTTTATTATTAATATATATAACCTTATCTAAGTCATTTGGCCGAACCTTAGTTTTTTCGGAATAAAATAACAATTAATAATATAATATTTGTTTTAAAAACTATTTTATGTCAATTTTGACAATTTTTAGTAATTGATTTTTTTAAAACTCATAACAGTATGATTAGTTCTAAAAAAGTTAATTAAATAAATAATAACATGTCATATTAAAATAGAAAATTAGTGGAATTCATAAAAAGACTCAAATTACATTTATTTTGGTATTTATAACATCAATTATGTCAATATTTCATTAATAAGATAATTATTGCATCATCTTTGTGTCATAAATAAATTAAATTATATAATGTCTAAAAATTACAAATAAAATACCATTATGTAGGAAATCGTTTTAGCTTTCTAATTAATATTTATAGTCGAATTTAGCTTATGTATAACCTTAATAAAAATTATTTACTTATTAAACTTTGATTTTAACTATTTTAACTCTTCATTAAATAAATTAATAATAAATGTTCTAATCTAATCCAAGTGGGCCTAAATGGTCATATTTTATTCCTAAGGTTGTTTTTGGTCGAATTATACTAATCCAATAGAATTAGGACATGTGTTAGGGTAATAATACTATCATTTTTACCTTTAATTACCCTATTTACTGTTAACCGTGGTAAAAAAAGTAAAAAGTTACTATTAAAAAAAAACTATTTTCATCTCATTGAACCACATTTTACTTACTGACATCAATCATGTCTCTCGGAATTTGAAATTTCACTCACATAAGTGGTAAAATTAAGTTTTATGAAAAATTCATTTTTTTAACTACCACTTAGTGGTTTAACTATTCATCAAAAAATGAAAGTTTCCATAAAAATACCAAAAATTAGGCCTAAGATATATTTGATATTATGCACTCAAAAATGATGTCTATTTTACCAAATTAAAAACATATCAGTTGAATTACTTAATTTAAAAATTAATTCCTGTCGTCAAAACAAATAGTGTGTTCTTAAAAGATAATAACTATCCAAAGATTGACACTTGTTTATGTTTGGTTTAAATGTGAAATTACATCCAATGACCTAAATTGTATTAAATTGTAAAAATATATTTTAAATATACCTTAAAACCACTCAAATTAATAATTTATCACTATTAATTATTTCGATTAAAAAGGTTGTTTTTAATTAAAATTTAGTAATTTTCACTATTCATCAGAAAATGAAAGTTATCTGAAAAGTACCAAAATTTCACCCAAAGCTAATTTCGATATTCCAAATCCAAAAATGAATTCCATTTTGAAAAATAAAATTTACAAAATTTCAAAAAGTGGTTATTACTATTCATAACAGCTAGTTTTAATAATATTTTAATAGCATATCATTGTTCAGTGAAACTTGGTATTGCGTACTACACTCGCTTTCGAGGAAGGTCGCGATTGTGTGTAATGAAAGGCAAGTCAAGGATACCTGTTTTGCAAGATCCTTTTGGTGTAGCGTACAATATAAGACATTAATGATATTAAAAAGAATATTTCTCATAAAATCTCAGGGTGTTACATCATTTTTCAATGATCTATATAAAACGAAGGTATGTATAATTTTATCTTTCCCGAATGAACAAAATATAGTGAATAAATTAATATTTATTCATATATACTTATATTAAAAATTCCTATGATGTAAAGGGAATCACATTATGTCGAGAAGGTGGTAGTCCACACATTATCAACTAAGATTATCACTTTTTTGTTTTTTTATAAAGGTAGTTCCTCAATCAATGACCAAGGCACAATTTATTAAAGGGGAAAAACATTACATGAGTTTGAAAGATGTAATATTATTAAAATATTTATTATAAAGTGTGTAACATCCCGACCCGAATAACCACTAAACCAGTGGTCGGACTGGTTCCCACATGACCTCAAGCGCATCTCCCTGTACGCTCGAGGTTGCCGACTAGAAGTGAGGGGTTTATGATAGTTAGTGGGGAGACTATACCCTCTTATCAGAGTTGCACATCTGTATATCAAAGTAAATAACAAACAATGGAAATAAATAGTGGAAGCAATATAATAAATGATAAAGAAGTAGAAGGTAGATTTTATAAATCTTGTACAAAGAAATGGCCAACATCAATTATATAGCAGATGCATGCATGACACGCTAATGATACAAAAATTGAAAACAATGAAAAAAACGAAATTCCAAAAATTCCATTACCAAAGTAAATAAAAAATGACACCAAACCTTGAGGGAAGTCTCCTCTAGCATCCCGAGATTCTGCTCAGTCATTTGCTCCTATCATCCAAGTAAATGCACACAACCCAATCCTGCAAGCAAATATAATCTAATCAGGTACCCCACTGCTATAGAAGCTCGAGTAGGGTGTGAGATATAAATCTCATTAGGATATGACCACAGATTTCTACCCCAAATACTGACATTCAATAAATAATTTAAACAGTGCAAGCTTGCATAATTAAGGAAAGCAGTACAATGTTTCTATATACCCAAGTACCTGCTTCATCTCTCAGGTGGTGTCTAAACCTGTATTATACATTTTTCATGCATAAACAATAGTAATTACACAATCATTTTAATTTATCAATTATTAAAATATCATTAAACTATATAATTCTCATGATCTGGAATGAGACCAACATTCCCTGTATAAGTCACTCACCACAGATGTCTCTAAAGACCATTTAAGCAATTAAAGTTAAGAACAAATCCAAGTTTGTTTGTTGGCTTGGATAACTCGTCATAAGATATTCAATTTAATCTTTCATATACAATATCTAATCCCATTCACTAGAAAAAGTGATTTGATCCTCGGTCAGTCCACTAATAGTGATTCACCCAATTCATTGATAAGTATGAACCCTTTCTCATATTCAATTCCCAAATCAAAATGTCACAATAGTATTCATTAACCAAATTATTCATTTCATGTACACCCAATTTGTCCCATAGTCCAATGTCAATTAAGGGGTGTTTTACTTCATGTCTATCAACCTCGTGAGTATTTGCAGTGTTAGTCCTTGTCTCACAACCCATGGGTATTTGGAGAATTGGTCCCTCAACCATAAAAGAATATTTGCTTTCAAGATTGGTGTATAACGCCATGTCTAGCACACTGTGAGTATCCGGAGCTTCAATCCTTGTATCAAAACCCATTTATCAATCATATGTATATATTTATCATTGGTGTAGAACACCATTTCAAGTCCCCATGAGTATTTGGAGCTTTAGTCCTTGTCTCACAACACATTATTCAATCATACATATATATTTATCATTGGTGTAGAACACCATGTCTAACACCCTAAAACCATCCATTAGTTAATTAATAAAATAATTAATCCAATATATTAATTAATTCAATAACTAATTAAAAATATAAATCACCCATCCAATAAGTCAATAATTAATAAACCATTCAACTTCTCAATAGTAAATAATTAATTAACAATTAAATATTCTTAGCAAGTCAACTAAATAATCAACTCAACATTTAATTATCCAAATTCTTTAACATGTCTGAACCCACCCACTAAATTAGTGATTCGTCAAGGGCTTTAACAATTTAAATTCATCTTATAATCATCTCAAAACACGCTGAACAAAGCCTAGATATTTACAAACCATCTCACACAACATATCATATTTTTTAAAAAATCCATCCAAGAAAACTTAAGGAATTGAAAAATAATACGCATCAAAAGGTACCCTTGTCTAAAACTTGTAACAAATAATCAACTCAAAAACATAATTTAATGCATGCAAGTTAATTAATTCAACAATTAATTAATTAATTAAATCTTCTCTATTAAACCAATCATCAATTAATTAACTATATACCATTTGAAATTTAATAATTAATCCATCCATTAATTATTACCAATTTCCAATATATATTTCGAACACTTAACACATTAAATATTATCAACAATAAGTAAATTACACAATTTTATTACAACTCATGACTTGATAATTAATTATACAATTAATTAACCTATTACCCATTCTACCCATCCAAATCATTTAACTGTATAATCATTTAACTATAACCAAATTAGAAAATCATTCTTAAATTCAACACATGTTCAATTTATCTTTCATGTAAAGCGGGCAACATCATTTAATAACATCATAATTTTCATGCATCGACATATAATAACCCTGGAAACTCACATTCTAAATTTATTAAATGAAGCAATAATTCTTAAATAAAGGGTTAAGGATTTGAGACCCAACCTTGGGGTGGCACCATATTAAATCTGAATCGCATTAATATAATTCACGTCAATCAGTCCACAACTGGTCCGCAATTACCCGTGCACGCTCATTATATATATATATATATATATATATATTCACACGTGCTCTCTACAACAATATAAATAAATTTAAAAATACTAAATAGGTACTCAGAATGTAATCAGTAAGGGCCGACGAACCTCTAATAAGGTACTAGTGACTCATATAAAATATCAAACCCTTAATTGAATGATGTGAAAAAATAACATGATTATATAACATTACCCAAAACATGACAGCAAAGCGAAAATGAAACCATTGGCCCTTCCTTTTTCAGTAGATGCTATAATACAGTTCAAAGGGTCAAGAGGATCCCCTTACACATCCCTAGAAACTAAAAAACAAGAAAACACAATAAAACCTAAACCTTAGGGTTTTGGACAAGAAAACAAGGTGAGGGAAGAGACAAACAGCTGACGTGAATCACCAAAGAAATACATATGGATTCACCTCACCGAGACAGACAAGATTTGAGAAGACATCAGGATGATTTGATCACACGAAGATGAGCTGACGATGGTGGTGTAACGTGCCTCAAAGGAGGGGCCTGGTGCATTTTTTGTTGTTTCTCCAATATGGTGGCACACCACCCTCATGTTCGCTACCCAAATTATCAATTACACCCATGATAAACTAATAGTATTAATATAATAATAATATCATTTATTATTCACATTTAATATAATGTAACTTCATTAACTAAAATTTAAATAAATGTTTCCCAATTAATTCTGAAAACACCCATTAAGGATCCAATAAAATTAATACAATAATAATAATAATATCCTTATTATTATTATAAAATATTTATTTTATTTAAAATAAATTAAAAAATCATTTTAAAAACCGAATAACTGCATAGCTGACCTGCACCATTTGACTACCCGTGCACAACCCGATATCTATATTTAAAATGGTTTAATAAAATTAAACCCAACTCTACATTTATTTCATATTTAATATTAGCATTTAAAATTACCCTTATAAAATAATGAAAAACTCATAATTATTTAATTAATTATCTCAAAACAAATTAATTAAATAAAAACCTTAGCATTTTATTGAATAATTTAATTCTTACTGACCATTAATCTAATTAAATGAAACCCCAATAAAAATCCATTATTATTATTATTTGGAAAAATAATAACAACCACTCATAAAACCTTAATAATAATAATTGCATTATTATTTTTATTATTATTCAACTGTAGTTATAACCCAACACCTCTTATTAAATAAAAACACTTATTTATTAATTATAAAAATAATTATTTAATTAGATATTTCCTTGAGATACCCAAAAGCCTCATTATTTTCACAGCAATATTATACCTCATTAAACATCCAATTAAAATCTTTTAACATAAATGTTACATCCCGTTTAATTAAAAATGCATCTTCATTCATTATTATCTTAATAAACATTTCATAATTAATGATAAAACTCCCAATTAATTACAATATCATTAATATGATAAAAACTCCAACCTATAACCCCTAATTTAATCGCTATAATAATAATTATTACATTAATAAAACTAAAATAATAATAATTTAATTATTATTATTTTGCAATATTTTGATAAAACCAACCCCACATTTTAATAATAACACATCATTAAATCTAAAACTTATAATTTTATTAAATATTTTTTGAGAATCTCAAAAGCGTCATTAAATTCTCATAAACAGTATACTCTTTTAAAATTAAATTAAAATATCAACACATCAAAATAATTTATGACACCATAATAATAATAATAACATTATTATTTTTAGCACAGTCCTCCATTAAATAATAAATGGTCCTTTAATAATTCTTAAACTCTAAATTTAAATAAAAAGGTTTTTTGATAAACCAACTTTCCACATTAATTTATTCAATCACATTTAATTAATTCTTTAACATTCATATAATTAAACAACCATAGTAATAATAATAATACCTTCATTTTAATTATTATTAAAAAATTATTTTAGTTAATTACAATCTCTCATATAATATTATTTAATTAAATTAAATAATTTATTAAACAAGGTAAACTGAATGGGATGGAACGCAACCGTGCACTACCCGTGCAGATCCATTAAAGTGTAATTTTTTTATATTTGTGTTCCCGAGACTCACTAGGACACTTGTGAAAATTATCGGGTAGTTATTCAAGTCAAAAAATGACACCTTTAGGTGTTCCAACACTTGGAATAAAAATCTAGAGCTTGATTAAATAAAACAACCAATTGATAAACTAAAAAAAATTAAAAAAAATTCATATTTTAACCCAGTTCAATAATACGGGACTTTACAATATACCCACCTTAAAAACTTCTTCTCCCCAAGTAGCCTTTGAGAACCACTACTAAAACAACAAACATACAAAATTCATTTAATTTTCTTAGATGTGACGTGTTGTGTTCCCAATTCTAATCACACCTTAAACCCTTCAAAAGCCTAATGGATAAACCTTTAAAACCAGTGCCAATGCTTAATTTATAGCATCAACATCGAAACAGTTCTTATATCATATGTCATTATAAGGACCTCATCAATGAAAATAGTTAAATCTCAATCAATCAACAGAACAGGTTGCACATGTTTCCCTCAAAAGATGTTACCGACCCAAAACCCCATTTTTCCCTTTATCAGCCGATGTACCTTTAAAACTATCCAAAACCATCTGAATGTAAAATGAACTCCTAACCCAAACTCTAGTGAAATTTAAAAGTCATGCCATCACAAGGATATTTTAAAACAACCATTCCCTAACACAAAAATAAAATTATCCCAAAGAATCGATGCACCTCGTGTACTACCCAGATAATAACCACTCATCAAGCCCAACAACATTTAAACTATAGCCCAACGTAAGACCAATTCTATCTTAGTGTCTACATGAAAAAGTCAAGATAGGGTACATTCTCTTCGTATTCAGAAGGGAGTAATAAAATAAAAAGAAAGTTCATTATGAATATCTTTCAAACTATTATCAAACAACTCTATTATAAAATCTCAATATCACCTACTAAAACATTTATCAAAAACTTTCTACAATACCAACCTTAATATTTTCCAGGGCATCGCAAGAAAAGATCATCCACTCACCAGCATGTGTTTTGAGAATACATTATCACATTCAAGTGAAATTCCTTGAACCATGATCACAACGTCAGACATTGCTCATAAAATCCATAACATAAACCTATCGGTGTGCAAAAATAGCCGAGTCCCAAGAAGTCCTCTCGAGTAGTGGGAAGAACTTACTTTAACAGAATAGAACATTATCTAGGTACTACCTACCATGGGATTTCCCCTTATGATCATTAACGTTGACCCTTTTTCTTGATCACACAAAATCAAAAACACAAGATTCAAAAGCTTCTTTTTTCTTTTAAGACATTTTATTTAATTCATTTTAACCTTTCATCATTTGAATGAATTTCAACAAATACGCAAGTAATTTTTCACAAAAAAAGGCACTTGGTTTTCAAAATAATGCCATATAGAAAAATAAGTATGATATCACAAACATCCTCTTCAAACATTTTACATTCAGTGTTATTCAAATATAAACAGGCAATTTAGCATCTAATTTATTTTTACCGAAATAGAGTCCTCCAAAAGTCTTATTTATTTAATCCGAGTTCTTCAAAAGAAACCCCACAATGGTTCAATACAATCAAAACTCAGAATTATTACCTTCATAACCATTTTAAAAAAATACTTTGATTATATTGTTTAGTCACATGGGTGGCCATCTACTAGTCGATAAGGTGCCCATAGATCTTATCGCTGGCTGTTGGCTCCCTTTTATCACAATCAACATTCATTTAATATTTTAACATTAGCGTCCCTTTAATATATCAAAACATCAATAGTATGCTAGTATAAGAAGTAACACAACAACAAGCTATAACAAAAAATCATGGTACAATATCAAAACATTCTAATAACTAAGGAAGTATGGCATATAATCACTCAAGCATGTTAAATCTATCACCAAAAAATGTTATCTAGAGAAGCATGTTAAAGAATATCAAAACATGGAATTCCACCCAAAGAACACAATAAAAATTAGCTCAAATAATATAAATGAAACTACATGGCATGTTATATGCATGACATGTGAATCTCTATGTGACTAAGATGATGCATGTATGAAACTTTCATGCCAAATCCGGACAAGAAAATTATTTGTTAAAAAAAATTCAAAAAATTAATAAACTACGGAAAGTACGCTAGTAACTAAAGGTGAAGTCATATCAATTGTAACCTCTAATAGTACAAACATCAATTCCCTTCCCTGGCCACTTGGTCATTTCCTGTACATGGGGTGATTAGTCCCATGCACAACTATTAACCGAATCGCCGACACACTCCTAGTCTCTTGTCTACCAACCCAAAAACATTAAGACAAAGGAAAAGAATCCCTCTGATACCACATTTTAACATCCCTACCCAGATCACCACTAAACAAGTGGCCGGACCAGTTGCCGCATTACCTCAACCGTGTCTCCACATATACCAGAGGTTGCCGACTTGTAGCAAGGGTCTAAGGATAGTCAATGGGGAGACTATACCCTCTTATAATAGTTACACAGTGGTGTATCAATGTAAATAAAAAATAATTGAAATAAATAGCAGAAGTAGTCTAATAAATGATAAATCAATGGAAGGAAGATTTAATAAATATTGTACAAACAAATGGTCAACATCAATTATATAGCAGATGCATGCTTGACATGCTAATGATACAAAAATGGAAAACATTGAAAAAATAGAATTCTAAACATTCCATTACCAAAATAAATAAATAATGACTCCAAGCCTTGAGGGCAGTCTCCTCGAGCATCCCAAGATTCTGCTCAGTCATTTTCTCTTATCTTCTAAGAAAATGAAAACAACACCATCGTGAAACCAAATAGACACTAATTGGGTAACCCAGTGCAATGGTGGCCTGAGTAGGGTGTGAGATATAAATCTCAGTAGGCCGGGACCACTAGTGTCTACCTCAATTCATGAAAATCATTATATAATCTAAACAGTGCATGCATGCTTAATTAAGGTAAGTAGTACAATGTAACTATATGCCCAAGTACCTGCTTCAGCTCTCAGCTAGTGTCTAAACTTGTATTATACATTTGTCTTGCATACACAATAATATTTACATAATTATTTTCATTTATCAATATTTCAAACCTCATTAAATTACATAATTCTTGTGATTCGGACTGATCCCGACATTCCTTGTATAAGTCACTCACCACAGATGACTCTTAAAACCAATTAAGTAATCAATGTTGAGACCAAAACCAAGCTTGTGCTTTAGCTTGGATAATGCGTGAAAAGAAATTAAATTAAATATTTCATATATTATATCTGAGCCCGTCCACTAAAAAAAGTGATTTGATCCGGGGTCCATCAAATAATAGTGATTCACCCAATTCATTGATAAGTATGAACCCCTTCTCATATTCAATTCACAAATCATAATGTTAGAATAGTTTTCATTAACCAATTTTTCATTTCATGTATGACCAATTGGACCCACAGTCCGATGTAAATTAATGGGTGTAGTACCTCATGTCTAGAAACCTTGTGAGTATTTGGAGCATTAGTACTTGTCTCACAACCCATGGGTATTTGGGGCATATGTCCCTGACCCATAAAAGAATATTTTCTTGCAAGCTGGGTGTAGAACACCTTTTCTGGAACCCTTGGAGTATTTGGAGGTCTAGTCCTTGTCTCCCAACCCACTTATCAATCATACATATATATTTATCCTTGTTGTAAAACACTATGTCTATAACCCCATGAGTATTTGGAGCTTCAGTCCTTATCACACAACCCATTATTCAATGATTCATATATACTTATCATTGGGGTAGAACACCGCATCTAACACTCCAAAACTTTCTGTTAATTAATTCATATAATTGTTAATCCAACCTGTTAATTAATTCAATAACTAATTAACAATATAAATCACTCATTAGATAAGTCAATAATTAATAAACCATTAAAATTATCATTACTAAATAATTAATTAAAAATTAATTATTCTTATAAAGACAACAAAATAATTAACTCACCATTTAATTATCCAAATTCTTTAACAAGTATGAACCCGTCCACTCAATTAGTGATTCCTAGAGGACTTTAACAATTTTCATGCATTTTATAATCATCTCAAAAAATTATGAACAAAGCCCATATATTTAGCGACCATTTCACACAACATATCATATTTTTCAACAACTCCATCCAAGAAAACTTATGGTATTGAAAAATAATACGCATTAAAAGGTACCCTTGGCCAGAAGTTGTAATAAAAAATCAATTCACAAACTTAATTTAATGCAAGAAAATTAATTATTCCAACAATTAATTAATTAATTAATTCTTATATATTAAACCAATCATCAATTGACTAACCATTTACCATTTAACATGTTATAAGTAATCCATCTATTAATTATTATCAGTTTTCAATATATATTCTGATCACGTCAAATACTCAATATTCCCAATAATCAATAAAATACACAATTTTATTACAACACATGACTTGATAATTAATTATACAGTTAATTATCCGATTACCCATTCATCCCATCCAAATCATTTAACTGTTTAATCATATCACTTAATCCAAATTAGGAAAACATGCATAAAATCAACACATGTTCAATTCCTCATTAATGTAATATGGGCTGCATCATTCAATAACATCATAAGTGTCATGCATAGACATATCATATTCAAGGAAACTCACATTCCCAATTTATTTAACGAATCATTAATTCTTAAATAATTTGTAAAGGATTTGAGACCCTACCTCGGGGTGGCACTATATTAAATCTGATGCGCTTTAATATACTTGGTGGAAACTAGTACACAGCTGTTCTGCAATCGCATGCACGTGCAAATTATATATATATATATTCATGGGTGCGCCCTGCAAAAATATAAATAAAATTCAAAATATTAAATAGGTACTCAGAATCAAAGAAATAAGGACCAACACACCTCTAAAAAGGTACTAGGGAATCATATAAAATATCAAAACATTAATTTAATGATTTGAAACAATAACACAATAATATAACTTATCTAAAACATGATGACATAGAGAAAATGAAACCATCTACCCCGCCTTGGTAAAAAAAATGCCGAAATACAGTCTAAAGGGTATTTAGAATTCCCTTTCACATCTTTAGAACCAAAGAAACAAGGAAACACAATAAAACCCAAAACAAATGGTTTTGGCTGAGAACATAGGGTGAGGGAGGAGCCAAGAGGCCAATGTGAATCACTAAACAAATTCATATGGACTCTCCTCACCAAGACCAACACGCTTTGAGAAGACACCGAGAGGATTCGATCACGCGAAGAGGAGCCGATGAGGGTGGTGTATCACACCTCAAAAGAGGGGCTTGGTGAATTTTTGTTGTTCCTCCAATATGGTGGTGTGCCACCATCATGTTCTCTCCCCCAATTATAAAGTACTCCCATGATAAACTAATAATATTAATATAATAATAATAACATTTATAATTCTCATTTAATATAATGTTACTTCATTTACTATCATTTAAATAAATTTTTCACAATTAATTATGAAAAACCCCAT
The DNA here is from genome assembly GCA_963277665.1 of Viscum album. Taxonomy (NCBI): domain Eukaryota; kingdom Viridiplantae; phylum Streptophyta; class Magnoliopsida; order Santalales; family Viscaceae; genus Viscum; species Viscum album. The sequence continues at coordinate 1,382,024,765 of OY728152.1, forward strand.
TAATCATCCAATCAAATGAATACAATAATAATAATAATATCCTTATTATTATTGTTATTAAATATTTACTTTATTTAAACTAATATAAAAATAAATCATTTTAAAAACTGGATAACTGCACAACTAACCCGCACCATTTGACTATTTGTGCACAACTCGATATCTATATTTAAAATGGTATAATTAAATTGAACTCAACTCCGCATTTATTACATATTTAATATTACCATTTAAAATTACCATTCTCCGATAAAACCCAACTCATAATTATTTAATTAATTATCTCAACACAAATTAATTAAATTAAAACCATCGAATTTTAGCGATTAATTAAATTCTATATGAATGTTAATTTAATTAAATGTATCACCAAATAAATCCATTATTATTATTATTCCTAATAATAATAAAAACCACTCATAAAACCATAATAATAATAATTGAATTATTATTTTTATTATTATTCAACTGTAGAAAAATCCCAAGACTACTTATTAAATAAAAACTCTTCTTTATTAATTATGAAACTCATTATTTTATTATATGTTTCCTTGAGATACCCAAATGCCTCATTAATTTCACATCAATATTATACCTCATTAAACATCCAATAAAAATAAGTTAACATAAATTTTATACCCCATTTAATTAAAAATGCTTCTTTATTCATTATTATCTTAATAAAAAATTCATAATTAATTATGAAACTCCTAATTTATTACAATATCATTAATATGATAAAAACTCCAACCCATAACCCATAATTTAATTTCCATAATAATAATTATTACATTCATAAAAATAAAATAATAATAATTTTATTATTTTTATTTTTATAACCTTTGATAAACCCAACATGACTATTTAATAACAATGATTCATTAAATCTGAAACTCCTCATTTTATTAAATATTTTTCTAAGAAGCTCAAAAGCATCATTAAATTATCATAAATAATATAACCCATTATCATGAAATTAAAATATCAACGCATCAAAATAATTTATGACACCATAATAATAATAATAACATTATTATTATTATCACATTCCTCCATTCAATAATAAATTGTTTTTTAATAATTCTGAATCAGATCATTTAAATAAAATGGGTTTTTGATAAACCATTAATCCACATTAATTTATTCAACCACTTTTAATTAATTCTTTAACATTTATTTAATTAAACAACCATAACAAAAATAATAATAACTTCATTATTATTATTTTTATTAAAACTATATTTTAATTATTTAAAACCTCCCATATAATATTATTTAATTAAATTAAATAATTTATTAAATAGGGTAAACTGAATATGTTGGAACGCAATTGTGCATTGCTCGTGTAGATCCATTAATGTGGAATTTTCCAAAATCGGTGTTCCTGAGACTCATCGGGACACCTGCAAAAATTATCAGGTAATTACACAAGTCCAAAAATGAAATCTTTAGGTGTCCAACACTTAGAATAAAATTCCAGAGCTTGGTTTAAAAACAACCCATTGATTAACTGAAAAAAAAATTATTAAACATTCATATTTTTTCCAGGTTCAATAACACGAGACTTTACAAAGAGAGATTTAATCACTAAGAAACTCATCCCTCTATGTTATGTCCTGGTTGACTCCCTTATTAGAATGATCATCTTTTACCATGTTCACTTTATGAAATATCCTGGAAAATAGTGGTCATATCACATTCAATCCAAATATTGTTCTATCCCTTTTTCTTGGTAATGTCAATGACATGGATCAATCACTTTTTAGTGTGTGAAAGGATAATAAAGAAAATGATATATAAATTTTTAGAAATTATATTATGTCATGAATTATATATATAGTTATGTTTTTCAGGTCTCTTATTTTAAATTATAATTAACTTTTATACAATCTATGGTTCCTGTGAATGAATCACACCTCATTTATGGGATGGTAGTCCACATTTTATCAAATGATATTGTCATATTAAAGCAAAATGGAAAGTATAATGGCGTGTGTTGTAAAATAATTAATGAATCATAATGACCAAATAAATATCATATATATTGTATATAACCAGTATGTTCATCATAATTTCTAAACATGAATGTCGGAAATGGAAAAATGAACAATCATCATTTTTTTAGGTAGTAGTTTTCCATACACTGAAATAGTAAATTCATTATAAAATAGATGGATTAGTGTTTATGTTTAGGAGTAAATATTAAAATATCCAATAATAGGAGATTTAGAATAAATTTTTTTATGTAAACATAAAAAAATATTATAGGTTTTAATTAATGTCAATGAAACTAAAAATCTTGAGAGAAGACGTTACCTATTAATCTGTAACTTCTTTTGGTTTAAACCAAAAGATTCCTTTTATTTTTTTCTTCCTAAGGGGGGCTTCTAGGATGAGGGGACTGAATTTGGAAGTCAAATTAGGATGATTTTGGATATGAAAATTTAGATTGAGTGTTTTGAGTAGGGGGTAGAGGAGCTGGCCTTTTATTGGGAAGGAAAATGACTCACTTAGAAATTTTCGAAACATGTTAGGTGTACACATGTTCATACATAAAAAATTTCATACAAAAATAACCAATCTCAAGAATGGACGGTTCATGGTATAATTATGGACATCCCATGGGTGTTTTAAAAGTTTCTAGGTCATTTGGACCATTAAATATAAGATATTGTCCATTTTTAATCCTAATTACACCTTAATCACTATAAATAATTTAATCACATTCAGTAAACATTTTGGAAAAAAAAATAATTTGATCTCTTTAGAAAAAAATATCAACCTAATTATAATTTTTTTCTATTTTATTAAATTAAAATGACATAAGTGGAACAATTAAGATTAATGTTAATCTTGCAGACAGACGGTTTTACATGTTTTAGTAGAAAAATGATCAATAGATTGTAGAGTGGTTATATTAAATTTCAATGTGAAATTGATTATCCTAAACTAAATTTTTTTAATATATATATTATTGATATATTTTGACTTTATTAAAAATTTAAAATATAATTTATCATTAACAATTATTTAAATGAAAAGGTTGTTTATAACTAAAATACAGTATTATTCACTATTCATCAAAAAATGACGTTTCGTAGAAAAATACCAAAACACACCCCTAGGATAATTATTAAATTATTATTTTAATAATGATTATTATGTTATTAAATGAAATTTATAATAGATTCAATTTTATGATTTAAAATTTTTTATTCAATAAAAGTTTGTAAAATTGAGTTTATTAAAATATAGGTTTTTATGTGTGAAATAGGGTATGTTCTTATCTTATGCATATCAATCCTTATAGATAAATAAAAATGTTTTATTTAATATATAACATATTTTTTCCATTAAAATCCTTCACTTATTTTATTTAGTTATTTTTATTATGGAAAAAATCAAATAAAAGCATAAAAATAATAATATTACTTTTTCTATATCCAATAGGTTCTTATTTTCATTTCCCATTAATTTTTAACCAATGAATTCATGGAATAATTTAGTAAACCATAATTTTTATACGTTAGTTATTATTATTCTAAATTACTAATTTGACATCTAGTTTATAAAATATTATTTTAAATAATTTTATTTTATTAATACATTGATATTTATTGATACATAGTCTTTTTTGAAACAAAATATATCAAGGAAGATCTCTCTAGAGTATAAAAAAAATATCGAGGAATGTTAGTATTGTATATAACACAACTTTTGAGGAAGTTTATTCTTCCATGTAATATAAGCTAACATTGTGCATCGTGCGATACAATAAATATCAAGTATTGAATTTATTTAAAATACTATATATATAGTAGAGTCTTAGGATATTGTATTCCATTATGTTTTTGGTGTTTCATTTCATAAACTCTATTTAATACAATGGTGAACTTTAAATTTCTGGGTGTTACATTCTCCCCACCTTAATTACATTTTTCCTTACAATTAAAACTATATCATGGTGATAGAATGATTGTAAATTCCTATGATTGAAATCCCACATTGTGATAAGGGTTTTTAAAACAACCACTAGAAATGAGAGAATGGTAATAACAATGGTCACATGGACTACCAAGTTTCTAGGTTCCTATGCATGAGATCATTATCGGAATTTAGAGTCACATACATGGGGGGAAAGCATAAATAATTATAATGATTTAATAAGGTCGTCAATAAAAAACAATTTAATGATTGATAGATTATTGAGGGCCTCAAAGCCATTAATCCACAATAATTTTAGTGACCACTAGTTCAATAGAAATTAATGTATTAGGGAATGTTTTTTCAATGGTATTTTTTTGTTATTGGGAAATTATTTTACTGACCTTTAATATAAGTAAATATCCATACCATATAGGTTTCAATTTCATGTGAACAATACTAAATTTTGGATTTTCTTCAAAAAAATTCTATTTCATCCCTAACATCCTTGAAATTAATTACCAGTAATTGTTTTTTTATGATGATGCTCTAAATCAAACTTTTAAAGGATCATATGGTCTATAAATGACTGAAAATTTGAACTATGTTTCATTAACTATCTTCTAAAAAACAATACATTCAATAGATTAATCTCTAATCCTCAAAATTGATACTACTGGTTCATCATTTACATTTCTTAGTCAAATTATTTAACTATAAACAATGAATAATTAACCAAGACATTCCATAGGTCACTGGTTTTCATGAAACCCTCATCATCCTTCGAGCATGGTTTCAAGTCACACTACCTTGAAGGATTTGATTGGTTGTCACCTGACATACATGTTTTCCATTTCTAGAACCAAATTACTATAAATTCAAAAATACATATGATGAAAATACTTGAAATTATTTTATTCACTAAATATCCTTTTATCTACGGTTTTCAATAAAACCACAATACATAAATACATATTTAATTTATTTCTATATAGGTCCTTCTTGGTCTATGGTTTGTCTCTAATATCATCCACATGATTTCTAAATCCTGACATGATATCTTGAATCTAGAACCCCTTAGATTTAACTAATGAAATCCATTTCCATTATCCATTCAAATACATTATAATGGTTAGCAATTAATATGAGTATTATCTTAAGAATATCCCCTTGGATTTTCCATCCATGTGTGTAGTAAGGTCTATTTTCATGTACCATGTTACCTTGAGTCTGGCCTAGAACACCATGTTAGAGTTATTACTCCTAGGTACATCAGTGACAAAACCACATTCACTTTCAGTATCCAAATGGAGATTTATTTCTAAGAAGACCCACATAATCTATATGTTGAAAAAAATATAGGATGTTCTCATATAATTATACTTATTTTATACCTTAGGGATATGTTCTCTATCCGATTTTTTCCCAAATCTAGTTCTCAAGGTTTCTAATAAACGTCCTTTGTTGCCAACTATATCAACCCCACCCCATAAGCCTGGACCTGGTTTCTACCCTCAATTACATTGGCATGATTACATGGAACCAATTATTAAAGGACTAGTCAACTAAGTATTCTCAGTACATGATACTTATAATTGAGTTGTGTATTACAAATTACTTCACTAATTTAAAAAAAATATTCTTTCACAAATCTAAATAAATATCTTCAAGGTTAACTCTAATTAATTTAGAAAATTCATGAATATTTTTCATAGTATTCTTGTTGGATACTTTGGGAATAAAACATAACAAGGGTTCACTCAATTTCTCAGTAAGGGAAAGTAAAGTGGAAGCAATGACGAATCATTGTGAACAGTCAATATGGAAAGGTAAATAATTGGACACACATTACATATAACCAATAAAATAAATGGATGTTCATAAAAAAATATAAAGGTAATAACTGGAAACACATGCCACCCAAATAACTAGATAAGGGTAAATAAATATGGAATGGTAACAAACTGAAATACATTCCATCTAAATAACTAAAACTGAAATGTAACCATAGATATGAAGATTTAAAATCTCATTGATGAATAATAACTTGAATCTAATATAATATATATTCATGATTATTGGACGCAATGTTTCCTAGTTACTTGGTACATTTCCCATCCAGACCATTCACAATATTGTTTACAAAATGCTCGGTAAAAACCCATCTAATGTGTCTATCCAAATGACTCATCCCAAGAGACTACTATTTCATCAAGGGGAAATCTATAACCAAGACCCACCCATGTTGTACCCATCTAGAAAAATCCTTATATGTCAAATAATTGATCTAAATATATGCCATATCAAATATCCATATGGAGTAAGAGATATAGATTTGTTAATATTTACACAACTAATCAAATAATTGTAAAATTATACACTATATGTAAAACGATATTAATTTTGTGAAATAATAATATCAAAAATAAATTAAATGGATAATTAGGGGAAATTCAATGTATAATGATCATAGGAGACTAAATATTTCAAGCGAAAAAAGAAACCAGGGAAGATAATGTCAATACTATCTTTTCCAAATTCAATCATAAACCCTCCTTATGATGATTAATGTCAGTATCAATATAATATACTCTATGTTGAGTAAAATAAAAGTTTTTTTATCATTAATGAATATAATTTTATGAAAATATAATTAAAATAAATTCAAATAGAAAACATAATTTTGTTTTTAAATACCTTTTGATAATACTTTTCATTGAAAATCAATCCTAAAAACATTATCTTGAAAAATGAATCTTTCAAAAAAGAAAATTAAGCATCAATGTAATGATGACTTGTAAGTCCATACATGTTGTAAAAATTAAATTAGAACATTCCATTTTCACGGTAAAAAGGTAAGAAAAATTCATTGTTAGGAAAGAGATAGAAATATTCCTTTAAAAAAATGGTAAAAGAAAAAATTGGTAAAAATGTATTTATCAAATCATTTGAAAAACTTTTTAAAAACATTTTAATAAATCATAGTTTTTAGAAGAAAATAGGTTCTCCTACTAAAGAGAGAAATGAAGATGAGTTTTCCTAAAATAATAAAAAACACATTGTGTACCAAGGAGTGGAAAAATGTTATTAATACATGAAAATGGTCATGAATAACTGGAGGAGATAAAATGAATGGTTTTATTTTAAAATTGTCAGAACATTTCTCAAATGGAAATACCATTGAAATATCTTTATAGTTTTGGTTATAGAAAATAATCTTTAAACATTCCATAGTGTCCCACACCACTTTGAAACATTTTAAAAAATAAATTACATGAAGGAGTAATATTAAATGAAATATTAATATAACATGAATATAAAGTTATTAATGATATAACATATCAAAAGGGTCAGAAGATACACCATAACAAATATTCATGTGGTGTCCATGAATTTTACCTCACAGATGTAAAAAAGGTGAGATGATAATCCCTTACCTTGTGTTTCCTTTTTGGTGAACATCCTTTAACACTCTATATAATAAACCTATGTTAATTTTGTACTTTATTGATAACACGTTTAATGTTTATCGTTAATATTATTTCACTTAATTATATGTTGTATACATCTACTTAAACAACTATGTTTACATAGGGTGTTTTTGAAAAAATTTGGTTAATGTGTCAAAAACAACTTTGGTAAGTCAAAAATGGTCAAAGGCTTAAAAAGATAACATATATTGAATAATAATAATTTCATAATTATAATATTTATACATCAATTATACTCTTAAAATTAATCATTAGATATGGTTATGAATAATGAACCAACATCATAATCATGAAGACGGTAGGTTGTACATATGCATGAGTAAGTTTCCCATTTTTAATGATCATTTTTGAAAGAATGTAAGTAGAATTATATATTTATAGAATTATCATAATATTATAGAAACAATATTAATTAGTAATATATACTTGTATATAAAATTCTTATGATATAAAATGTATCACCTCGCGTAGAGGATGTGGTATACCTCATTTCCACGACCGACATTATCAATTTTTTATGTGAGATAGGATAATAAAAAAAATGATATATATTTTTTCAAAAATTAAATGATATCATTAATATAAAATATATATTTTTGTATGTCTCAGGAGATCTATTATAATCATCTTTTATACATTCAATGGATTGTGTGAATGAATCACAATGATTTAAGGGTGTGGTAGTCCACACATTCGAAAATGATATTATTATATTAATGAAAAATATAAGGTGTAAGGGTATGTGTTATAAAAATATTTAGAATCATAAAAAATATTATATATCATATAAAATATATATAAATAGTGTTTCTATCATAATAGATAACCATGAATGTTGGATATGGAATAATGAACAATCATCGTTTCGTGAGGCCATAGTTCTCCATATATAGAAACAACATGTTTGTTTCAAATTAGATGGATGTGTGTTTAAGTGTAGGTATAAATAAAAGCATAAAAACATACTATTAGAGTTATAATACTAGTTTGTTTTATTTAATCATAAAATAATAAGAGTACAGGTGTTGGAGAACAAAAATGAAACTAAACATCATGAGGGAAGACATTGCATCTTAATCCGGTAGCTTATTTTGGTTTGAACCAAAATCATATATGAATTAGTTTATTATGAAGGAAATGAATCCATTATGTGGGGAGGGATCTTTTAATGTTAAATTATTTTATTTTACTTGATCCAATGTCTCTTGACAAGTGTGATGAAGGGGGAGAGGTGATGTCCATTTATAAGGAAGGAAAAGGAATCACATGGAATTTTTTGAAAAAAGTTAAGTGTACACATATTCTTACCTAAAAAAACCCATAAAAAATCTCAATAATGGAAGGATAATGGAAAAATTAGTGATATAAAATGGTTTGTGAACATGTTACTAGGTCATTTAATCCATTAAATATAAGGCTTAGTCCATTTTTCGCCTAATTACACCTTAATCACTATAATTAATTTTAATTAATTTTAAAAATATTTTAGGTAAAATATTAACTGGATATTAGAAGATATAAAATATCATCTTTATTAAAATGATTTATATCGATTTTTTGAAATTAATATCACATATTTTTCAAAATAATGATTACGACAAATTTTGCAGGCAGACAATTGAACATGTTTATGTAAAAAAATGTTCAAATGATTGTGGATTTTTTATATAAAATTTCATTGTGAAATTTATTATTGGAGAATAAATTATATTAATAGATTTATTATTGATCTAATTTTAATATATAAATAAATAAAAATATGACATAAATAATCATTTAAAATAAAAATATTTTTTTTAACAAAAATGTAGTATTGTTTCTCTATTCATCAACAAATAAAGTTTCTCAAAAAAATAAAAAAATTAATCCTAGTATAATTTTGACATTATAAACTCAATAATGAAATATATTCTATCAAATTAACATTATAAAAGTTTCGAATTTAATATTTAATATTGATTCTCCATTAAAAGGTAGTAAAGTCGCATTTATAAAAATATAGGTTTTATGTGTGACAAAGGCTTTGTTCTTATATTATGAATATAAAAACTAGTATATAAATATGAAAATATTGGATTGAATATATAACATACATGTTTCATTAAAATTATTCACTAACTGTAATAATTTTTTTTGATTAAGGTCAAACTCCATTGGAAGCATAAAAATAAAAATATTTCATTTTTATATCCAACTGGTTCTTAATTTCATTTCACATTAATTGTTAACCAATGAATTATTTTTCTATTTGTGTAATAAAAAATGTTTATATTTTAGTTATCAATATTTATAAAAACAATTTTAACAGATAGTTTATATCTATTAATATTAAATAATAACCTTTTAGTAATACATTGTTATTCGATGAAACTCAGTCTGGCGTGTATCCCATGATATCAATAAAGGTTGATATTGCATGTAATAAAAGAAATTAAAGAAGGTACCTATTTCATGTAAAACAATATATAAAATATGGCCCATCTTGCATGTAATTCAAGCTAGGTCAGTTTTGTGTCCATTACAAGCAATATCATGTGTTGAATCTTTTTAAAATAATAAATATATAGTTGAGCATTGGGATATTATATTCCATTACACATTTGGGGTTTCATGTCGTAAATACTATTGAATAAAAAGCTATAATTTTGAAAAAAATTTACATAATATATCTACAAATTATGGTAAATAGACATGAAGCATAATCTAATGGAAATTGGGTGGTTTAGAGAGATATATGAACATATGTTCACGAATCATTCTACACTAGAACTTGATGTAATGATCAAAAATAAATAATTTTTTTTAATAAATTAATTCTGAAATATATGTTTTTATATATCATTTTATATAATATTATTATTTTCATTTATAGTTTCTTTTATTAAATATAATTTTTTATTTCATTATTCTAAGATCATTCATTCCATCATTTCTTGGTCAGAAAATTTTGTATAATTAAGAAAGTTATTTTAATATGGGAATAAAATTACCAAAGTGAAGTGAAATGGTATTCATATACTTAAATAAATTTTAATGACCCAAAATATACATATTTCAACAATAATAGTTACTGTTTATTGAAAAATACATTTTTGTGGTTGGTTAATTTTGGTGGTTTTACCCAATATCAAGAATAATTTTCTCTTTATTTTTTTTATTTATATATTATTCAAATAATATGTAATAAGTTATAATATAATTTATATCATCTGAATTAACGTTATTAATATTTTTTGATAATCCTTGATGGTGGTAATGGAAAATAGTAAATCATCATTCTTATAAGCGGTAAATCGAAACAATATATATAGTTTAACTTTTTCGAATAAGATGATAAGAGAGGAGGATGGATGGTATATATTAAATTAGAAACATAAAATTATAGTGTATTTATATATATATATATGATACTTCTGTTTTAATTTTTTGTTTTATGTGGGAGGCTGGGAGAATGTAGAATAAGAAATGAATCTAAAAGAGGTATTTTGAGAATATTATCTTTTGAATGATGTAACGCCCCGAGCTCAGTTACCCAGAGTCAGTGCCTTATTAAATAACATTGGCATGATCACAAGAAAGATCAAATCTCGAAAGACCGATTGGTTTAGTAGCCTTGGAAACACAAGATATATTCAAAAAGTTTTATGTTACATTATAAAGTGAAAAACTATTACAACAACATAGTCTCCATATTCCACACTCATATCCCCACATAAAATCCATGCAGATCATTCATAACTTACTTCTTCACATCCTGAGGAAAAAATAAAACATAGAAAAGGGGTGAGCTCAAATGCCCAGTAAGGATAACAATATAGCGGAAACTTTCAAAAATAAGCATAAACTTTTAAGGCAATGTATAACTAAAACAAAAGCCTTTTCAACTTGAACTTCAACATAGTATGGAAAAAGTAAAACGAAATAATGTCATTTACTTATTCACATGGATATTCTACTAATCGAATAATCACATTCAATATCAATAACCACTTTCATAATGATGGAATGCATAATGTCAGACTATCATAACCACATAGCCAAGTCCTTGTGCCAAGACTACAAATAATATTTTTTCAAGGCCTTGTGCCAAGACACTAGTTTGTCTCATGAGACCTACCGATACATCGAGGAGCTATAGTGGGCTCCACCCGTCACATATTAAGTCCAATTCATTCCCATATGAAAAGGTTTAAACATAACATAAACATTCGTATTAAAACTAGAATACGTAATGTCAATACTTTCACCATAAACTATGAATGGTATAAAAATAGAACATCCACAGTCAAAAATATCACAAAACAATAAATACAATATAGAAGTTCTGTATCATGATAAATCAACTTCAAATAAGCATAAACTTCGTCAAAGGATGTTGACAAAGATGAAATAAAAACTCTTTTTAGAGAAATATCATTTTCTATTTTGAAATTATTTAAGAGTCTTATATTTATGAAATAAAACATTTTCTTTGAAAATATTCTTATAAACTTGTAAGGAAAGCTTCGATGATTTTATAACGGCGGAAAATAACCGCACCCACCGTGTAACTTAAAAAAAATTCTTACCTTAATTCTGTCGAAAAGGTTAAAAGCACATTGTTTGGAAAATGATGGAAATATTCCTTTATAAACCTCTTATAAAAAGTAAAACAAGGGTATAAGATACATTAAGCCATAATCTTTTAAATAGTAAAAAATTTTTGAAATACATTTTTAGGAAACATGGATGTGTATGATAAAGAGATCCCAATAAATTATTACGTATAAACAACCTCAGATAATGAAGAGATTGTGAAATAACCCTTACCTTGTACTTTTCCTTGGTTGGGGTAGGATAACCTCCTGTATAATAGTGAAATAATTGTTATTAAAATATACAGGAATCATATGAATTCATATGATATCATATATGATCTTTTAACATTGCTTTTTTAATAATATCTTAGTATTATCGTTGTTTCGGGTGTTAACTTACTCATTTTCTTTTATATGTTTTGTTACATAATCAATGTTTGTAATGGATAGTTTGTATATTATTCATATCCAGAATAATATCAAGTCCTTAAACATCATTTTTAAATCATCAAATGATAATTATACTTGAATGGATACGATGGAGAATGAATCACATCGCGTTCGTGGAGATGGTAGTCCGTACGTACGCACGAGCAACAATATCATTCTTTTGATATTAGAATAAAATATAAATGGATGGTATATCATATATACAGAATCAATAACAGGTTATATTTATTATTTACATGAGTTACACATCATTATTATACCCATCCAAAATAATAATTTATTGAATAACAATTACACCACGATGTGGAGACGGTAAGCCGTACGTACGCAGGTATGGTGAAATGTTATTAAAAGGGTGGATATAATACTGAATATGGTTGTTCCATATTTATAATAACATCACAGTATATATAAGATACTAGATTTATTATTTTATAATGGTAATAACAAAGAAAGAAGAATTGGAAGATGAAAGGAACTTGAAAAGGGGTGGTGAAAACATTACCTCTTCTTCGGGTTCTACTTTTTGATTTGATCAAAAGGGCTCCTTAGGTTGGCTTTCTATATCAAACAAAGGCCTCTAGGTTGTATTGAGGGATGTTGGGAGAGTATTTGTGCCGAGTTTGGACGAACCAAAAGGCTTTTAAGGTGTGAGTAAATAAGAAGGAGGAGTGCCTTTTTATAAGAGGGGTGAGGGGCACCTTTGGAAAAGCTAGAAATATTAGTTTATAATAAATTCATATTCGGTTTCTAATGGCTCCAAAGTTTATTATTTAAATTTTAAGGTGGTATGGGTCAAACAAAACTCAACAAATAGAATTTAGACAGGTTTGGGTCATTATATTAACCTTATCTTTAAGTATTAACTCTAAGTTAATTAGTTTCACTTTTACAATGTCTCTTTGTATTTTTATATTATATGGTTAATAAACTTACCATATACATCCATGCGACCCCCAAGTGGTACCTTAATGATGAACCTATCATGATATAAGTCTCTTTGCCGAACCTTATATTTTTAGGAATTTAATATCAATTAATAATATAATATTTGTTTTAAAAACTCTTTTATGTCAATTTTGACACTATTCAATAGTTGATTTTTTTGAAACTCATAACAGAATGATTACTTCTAAAAATTTAATTAAATGATTCCTAAAATGTCATATTAACTTATAAAATTAGTGTAATTCATAAAAAGTCAGAAATTATATTTATTTGTGTATTTATAATATCAATTAGTTTAATTTGTCACTATTATGGTAATTACTGCACCATCATTGTGTCATAAATAAATTAAATTATTTAATATCTAAAATTTATAAATAAAATATCATTATGTAGGAAATCGTTTTATCTTTCTAATTAATATTTATAGTCTAAAATCAAACTTATATAACCCTATGTAAAAATTGTTTTTCTAAAAGATATATGCTTGTGTCATTTTTGTATTCATTTTAACTTAATTAAAATAAAATGTCCCTATCACCTACAAGTGGCTCCATGGGGTCCCAAAATCAACCCAAATATGACTATGGTCGAACATGTATCAACCAATAAGGTTAGGACACGTTTTAGGGTAATTTAGTATTATTATAATATTATTTTTTAATCCTTATTTACCGGATTTACCCTTAACCATGGTAAATAAAATATTTACCGCAGTAATTTTTCAAAATGTCTAAAAATAAAAGTTACCTATTTACACAATTTGAACATCCTGATTCCAAATATGAAATAAATTTTTCAATATTAAAAACATATAAGTGGAATAAATTAATTTAAAATTAATTCCCGTTGTTAAAACAAAAAGCGTGTTTTTAAGAGACAATAACTCTCAAAAGATTTGCACTTGTTTATGTCCGGTTTAATTGTAAAATTATGTCCAATGACCAAAATTATATTAAATGGTAAAAATATATTCTAAATATACTTTAAAACCTCTCAAATTAATAATTTATCACTACTAATTATTTTGATTAAAAAAGTTGTTTTTAATTAAAATTTAGTAATTTTCACTATTCATCAAAATATTAAAGTTATCCGAAAAGTACCAAAACTTCACCTTAGGCTAAATTTGATATTATGAATCCAAAAATGATGTCTATTTTGAAATATAAAATATATATAATTTCAAAAAGTATGTATTACTATTCATAACGACTAGTTTGATTGGTTATGGTGTGTTAGAACTCGGTATTGTGTACAACACATGCTATCACATTATTCAAAGAGAAGCGTACCGTAGAAGATTGGGTGTTGCATTCTCCCCTCCTTCAAATAACTTCGTCCTTGACATTTCCAGAATACTTATCACATGAAAAGACTTGGGTGGTTCTTCATCATAAGTTCCTCGGGTTCCCACGTTGCCTCTTCTATTTTATGGTTTCTCCACAAAACTTTTACCAGACATGTCGTCCGGTTTCCCAGTACTTGTTCCCTCGTATCAAGAATCCTGATGGGTTGTTCGCAATAAGACATATCGGGTTCCAGTTCTAATTCTTCATAGGTGAGTACATGCATTGGGTCAGGCATGTATTTCCTCAATAGAGATACGTGGAACACATCGTGAACTTTGGAGAGACTTGGCGGCATTGCCAATCGGTAAGCTACAGCCCCAATTAGTTCTAGAATTTCGAAAGGTCCGATGTACCTGGGACTCAATTTAACTTTCTTACCAAAACGTATGACTCCCTTCCATGGAGATACCTTTAGGAAAACATGATCACCGACTTGAAATTCCAAATTCTTCCTTCGATTATCGGCATAGCTCTTCTGCCTACTTTGAGCTGCTTTGATGTGATTTTGGATTACCTTCACATTTTCCATCGTTTCCTCCACCAATTCTGGGACTACAAGTTTTCTTTCACCAACGTCATCCCAACAGGTTGGTGTACGAAATATCTTTCAATATAACGCTTCATATGGTGCAATTTGAATAGTCGAATGAAATCTATAGTTATAGGAAAATTCTACGAGAGGTAAATATTGATCCCACATACCCTGAAAGTCAAGTGAGCAAGATCTCAATATGTCCTCTAAGGTTTAAATAGTCTGTTCTGATTGTCCGTCTATTTGAGGGTGGTAAGCAGTTCTCAAATGAAGTTCAGTATCCAGGGATTTATGAAGACTTTTCCAGAATCATGAAGTAAAACGGGGATCACGATCAGAAAGAATCAATAGGGGTACTCCATGAAGTCTCACAACTTCATTAATATATAGTCTTGCTAGACGTTCCAGGGGTAGATCTTCTCTTATAGAAAGAAAATGTGCTGACTTGGTAAGACGATCAATAATAACCCATATTGAATCATTCCTTCTAGGAGTCTTTGGTAGTCCCATGACAAAGTCCATCATAATATTGTCCCATTTCCACTCCGATATGGGAAGAGGTTGCATGACTCCTCCAGGATGTTGCCTTCCAGCTTTCACTTGTTGAAAAACCATACATCTTGACACAAAATCAGCAATATCCCTCTTCATGTTGTCCCAACAAAAATGTTCCTTCAAATATCTATACATTTTGGAGCTCCCAGGGTGTATAGAGAAATTGGAACTATGAGCATCGTCCAGCAATTCCCTTTTTAGATCAGGTATATTAGAAACACAAAGTCTCTTCCTGAATTTCAAAATTCCATCTTCATACACAAAGTCTCTCAATCTCCCATCATTCACAGCTTTAATCTTCTTTTGAAATTATTCATCGTCGGTCTGAGAACTCTTAATCCTTTCTAGTAAAGATGGTTTGGCAACCATTTGAAAAAGAATTGATGTTTCACCTTCCCTGGTCATTCCCATGTCCATCTTCACTAGATCCATGAAAATTGGATCCCTTTCAATTCACATATTGTTCAAAACTCCATGGTCTTTTCTGCTCAAAGCATCTGCCACCTTGTTTACTTTCCCTGAGTGGTAGTGTATCGTACAATCATAATCCTTGAGTCATTAAAGCCATCTCCTTTGCCTCATGTTGAGTTCTTTTTGTGAGAAAATATACTTCAAACTCTTGTCATCAGTATAAATCTCACATTTTTCACCATAGAGGTAGTGCCTCCATATCTTCAAAGCAAAGATCACAGCTGCTAACTCGAGATCATTAGTAGGATAGTTTTTCTCATGAATTTTCAATAGTCGTGATGCATAGGCAATAACTCTATCATTCTGCATAAGGACACAACCAAGTCCTTTCTTCGATGCATCACTATAAATAACGAACCCATCATTCCCCGATGGTAGAGTCAATATAGGAGCATTGAATAATCTTCTCTTCAGTTCTTCGAAACATTATTCACACTCTTTTGTCCAAACAAATTTAACCCCTTTACGTGTGAGCTTCGTTAATGGGTTAGCCAACCGGGCAAAATTCTGGACGAAACTTTGATAATAACCTGCCAAACCAATAAAACTACGTACCTCAGGTATACTCGTAGGTGATGGCCATTCTTTCATTGCCTTGGTCTTAGAAGTATCAACAGAGATTCCATCTATAGAGACAATATGGCCAAGAAAAGAAATCTCATGAAGCCAGAATTCACACTTGCTAAACTTCCCATATAATTCATATCTTCTCAGAGTCTTCAAGATAATGCGCAAGTGATTTTCATGATCTTCTTAGATTTTAGAGTATACCAAGATATCATCAATAAATACCACCACAAATTCATCTAGATTCTCCTTGAAAACTCTATTCATCAGATCCATGAATACAGAGGGTGCATTATTCAATCCAAAAGGCATTACAGTAAACTTGTAATGCCCGTACCTGGTTCGAAATGCTGTCTTCAGAATGTGTTTCTTCTTTACACACAACTGATGGTATCCAGATCGAAGGTCAATATTTGAAAAGTATTGAGCTCCATGTAGTTGGTCAAATAAATCATCAATGCGAGGTAGGGGATACTTCTTCTTTATCGTTATAGAATTGATCTCCCTGTAGTCGATACATAACCTCATAGATCCATCATTCTTTTTAACAAAAAGAACAGGGGCTCCCCATGGAAAAACACTAGGGCGAATAAATCCCTTATTACTAAATTCCTCTAGTTGTTTCTTTAGTTCTACTAACTCTACTGTGGCCATTCTATAAGGGGTCTTCGATATAGGGTTTGATCCACGAATTAAATCAATGGAAAACTCAACTTCTCATTCTGGAGGATGTCCAGGTAAATCTTCCGGAAATACATCTACAAATTCATTCACAACAGCTACATCCTCTATTTGAACATTCCGTTCCTCACCCAAAATTATTTCATTCTCTTCCTCCCCGATAATTGAATTTAGTTGAGCTACTAGGGGTGGATCTTAATAAGAATTGGGTGGTGACAATTCTACTCTAATGATAAGGTGTTCCTTATCATTATCATCAAGAATCGTAACCTCTTTCTTCTTACAATAAATCTTCGCATCATAGTCTGAAATCCAGTCTATACCGAAGATTATATCAAACTCAATCAGAGGTATGATGATGAGATCAGTAGATAAAGCACATTTATGTGCTCTAATGGGGACTGATTCACAAAACATTGTTGTAATGATACTTCCCTTAGGAGTTTAAACTGACAACTCCCTTGTTAAATCAAATTGGAAATATCTAATTTTCTTATCAAACTGGGAAGATATGAAACAATACGATGATCTAGAATCAAATAATGCATTTCCTAAACTTGATGAAACCATTAAATTACCTGCCACCACGTCTTTTGGATCTTCTACCTCAGCAGTAGTGATAGAAAAAGCTTGTCCTTGATCCCTTGGCCTTTTCTGAGGTAAGTTCTCCTGACGCTTAGGACATTCATTTGCATAATGTCCCATCTACTTGCAATTGTAGCACTGAACATTGGTACCTTCCTTATTCCCTTTGCAATCATGAGCATGGTGGCTTTTTTCACCACACTTGTAACAGACTCCCATTCCCTTCAAGCAAGTACCGGGGTGTTTCTTCCCACATTTACCACATGATAGATATTCAACATTTCCCTTCTTCCCCTTATTTTCTTTCCTAGATTGATCAGCAGGTCTCTTCTTCTCTTGCATTGCTTTAAAGTCATAAGACGTAGAGAATTACTTTTCTGTCTTGATAACACATGAGAGAATGTATTCGTACGATGAAAAGGATTGTGAGAATAATGCTCAACGGAGAAATGGTTTTAACCCATCAAAGAAATGATCAATCTTACTTCTTGGGTTACGTATATAATCTTCACCATACCTTGATAACCTTGTAAATTTAACCTCATACTTTGCGGCATTCTCATCCTCCTTCTGTATCAGACTCAGAAATTGCCTTTCCATATCTGCTCGATGGTCGCGAGGAAAGTATTTTTCTAAAAATAGATCTTTGAACTCCCTCCATTCCATATTTGATACTTCATCATCTTCCTTCGTGTTTTGAATCAATGTCCACCATTCATCAGCATCTCTAGTGAGGCGGTAAACTAACATGATAACTTTTTCCCTTTCACTGCTCCCCAAATCCTGAAATACTTTCGCTAGGGAATTTATCCATTGCTTAGATACTAAAGGATTTGTACTCCCATTGAACGTTGGTGGTTGTTGCCTCATGAATATATCTAACATTGATCCTCCACACTGCAGATCAGGGTGCTCCATACGGGTAAGGTTATTATTCATAACCTGAGTGAGTTGTCCCAGTATGGTGATTAGCTGATCGGCACCAGTTGCATCACCAGCTCCACTATAATTATCTTGAGCAGGAGGGAAATCCCTACATGGAGTGTGTGCATGGATACGGTTTCCATTTCTTACACTAGGCGCCATTTCTAAAAAATGTCATGAACTAGATCAGTTTATGAATCAAAATACATAATCCCATACTTATAAAACACATAACATAAATTGAACTATTTATGGATATAATCCATAATCATAAAAATGTTTTCTTTGAGGAATTCTATACTCATAAACCCTTCATGATTATTTGTAAAGAAAATGGGAGTTATCCTAAACATATCCCCCGGGAGTGTCGTAACCAAAAGTGCAGCAAGGCCCGTTGTCGTGCACCAGTACTTGTTCGAGTCTAGCTCAAAGCGGTGTTTTCAGGTTTTACCCCTAGGTACATCTGTGCCAGAGCCACCTCTACCTGCTTGTATCCAGACAGGGATGTATTGCTCAGAAAACTCACAAAATCTCTACAATACCAAAATTCTAGGAAGTTATTCTATACTAATCCTCAATATTCATCTTAGGTCTATGTGCTCTAATCAGAGTTTATCTAAATCTAGCTTCCAAGGTTTGTACTAAACTTCCTCTGATACCAACTATAACGCCCCGACCCCAGTTACCCATAGTCGGTGCATTATTACATAACATTGGCATGATCATATGAAAGATCAATTCTCGAAAGACCAATTGGTTTAGTATCCTTGGAAACACTAGATATATTCATAATGTTTTACATTACATCATAAAGTGAAAAACTACTACAACAACATAGTCTCCATATTCCACACTCATATCCCCACATAAAATCCCTACAGGTCATTCATAACATAATTCTTCACGTCCTGAGAAAAAAATAAAATATAGAAAAGGGGTGAGCTCAAATGCCCAGTAAGGAAAACAATATAGCGGAAACTTTCAAAAATAAGCATAAACTTTTAAGGCAATGTATAACTAAAACAAAAGCCTTTTAAACGTGAACTTAAACATAGTATGGCAAAATTAAAATTAAATAATGCCATTTACTTATTCACATGGATATTCTACTAATCGAATAATCACATGAAACATCAATAAGCACTTTCATAATGATGGAATGCATAATGCCAGACTATCATAA
Organism: Viscum album; assembly: GCA_963277665.1. Taxonomy (NCBI): domain Eukaryota; kingdom Viridiplantae; phylum Streptophyta; class Magnoliopsida; order Santalales; family Viscaceae; genus Viscum; species Viscum album. Next base: position 1,382,045,005 of record OY728152.1, read on the forward strand.
CCACATAGCCAAGGCCTTATGCCAAGACTACAAATAAGATTTTTTCAAGGCCTTCTGCCAAGACACTAGATTGTCTCATGAGACCTACCGATGCATCGAGGAGCTATAGTGGGCTCCACCCGTCACATATTAAGTCCAATGCATTCCCATATGAAATGGTTTAAACATAACATAAACTTTCGTATTAAAACTAGAATACGTAATGTCAATACTTTCACCATAAACTATGAATGGTATAAAAATAGCACATCCACAGTCAAACATATCACAAAACCTTCAATACAATATAGAAGTTTTGTATCATGATAAATCATCTTCAAATAAGCGTAAAATTCTTCAAATGATGTTGACATAGATGAAATCAAAACTCTTTTTTAGAGAAATATCTCTTTCTATTTTGAAATCATTTAAGAGTCTTATATTTATGAAATAAAACATTTTCTTTGAAAATATTCTTATAATATTTTAAGGAATGCTTCGATGATTTTATAACGGCGGATAATAACCGCACCCGCCGTATAAGTTTAAAAAAACATTCTTACCTTAATTCTGTCGAAAAGGTTAAAAGCACCTTGTTTGGAAAACGATGGAAAGATTCCTTTATAAACCTCCTATAAAAAGTCAAACAAGGGTATAAATGACCATAACCCATATTCTTTTAAATAGTAAAAACGTTTTGAAATACATTTTTAGGAAACATGGATGTGGATGATAAAGAGATCCCAGTAGATTATTACGTATAAACAACCTCGGATAATGAAGAGATTGTGAAATAACCCTTACCTTGTACTTTTCCTTGGTTGGGGTAGGTTAAACTTCTGTATAATAGTGAAATAATTGTTATTAAATTATACAAGAATCATATTCATTCATATGATATCATATATGATCTTTTAACATTTCATTTTTAATAATATCTTAGTATTATCGTTGTTTCGGGTGTTAACATACTCATTTTCATTTATATGTTTTGTTACGTAAGCCATGTTTGTAATGGATAGGTTGTATATTATTCATATCCAGAATAATATCAAGTCCTTAAACATCATTTTTAAATCAGAAAATGATAATTATACTTGAATGGATACGATGGAGAATGAATCTCATCGCGTTCGTGGAGACGGTAGTCCATACGTACGCACGAGCGACAATATCATTCTTTTGATATTAAAATAATATATAAATGGATGGTATATCATATATACAGAATCATTAACATGTTATATTTATTATTTACATGAGTTACACATCATTATTATACCCATCCAAAATAATAATATATTGAATAACAGTTACACCACGACGTGGAGACGGTAAGCCGTACGTACGCACGTATGGTGAAATGTTATTAAAAGGGTGGATAGAATACTGAATATGGTTGTACCATATTTATAATAACATCACAGTATATATAAGATAATGAATTTATTATTTTAGAATGGTAATAACAAAGAAAGAAGAAGTGGAAGAAGAAAGGAACTTGAAAAGGGGTGGTGGAAACATTACCTCTTCTTCGGGTTCTTCCATTTGATTTGATCAAAAGGGCACCATAGGTTGGATTTATGGTCAAAAAAGGGCCTCTAGGTTGTAGTGAGGGATGTTGGGAGAGTATTTGGTCAGATTTTGGCCGAACTAAAAGGCTTTGAAGGTGTGAGGAAATGAGAAGGGGGAGTGCCTTTTTATAAGAGGGGTGAGGGGCACCTTTGGAAAAGCTACAAATATTAGTTTATAATAAATTCATATTCGGTTTCTAATGGCTCCAAAGTTTATTATTTAACTTTTAAGGTGGTGATGGGTCGCAAACAACTCAACAAATAGAATTTAGACAGGTTTGGGTCATTATATTAACCTTATCTTTAAGTATTAACTCTAAGTTAATTAGTTTCACTTTTACAATGTCTCTTTGTATTTTTATATTATATGGTTAATAAACATACCATATACATCCAAGAGACCCCCAAGTGGTCCATTAATGATGAAACTATCATGAGATAAGTCTCTTTGCCGATCCTTAGATTTTTAGGAATTTAATATCAATTAATAATATAATATTTGTTTTAAAAACTATTTTATGTCAATTTTGACACTATTCAATAGTTGATTTCTCTGAAACTCATAACAGAATGATTACTTCGAAAACATTTAATTAAAGGATTCCTAACATATCATATTAACTTATAAAATTAGTTTAATTTATAAAAAGTCTCAAATTATATTTATTTGTGTATTTATAATATCAATTAGCATAATTTATCATTATTATGGTAATTACTGCACCATCATTGTGTCATACATAAATTAAAAAATTTAATGTCTAAAAATTATAAATAAACTATCATTATGTAGGAAATATTTTTATCTTTCTAATGAATATTTATAGTCGAAATTCCATCATATATAACCCTATGTTAAATTTTTTTTTCTAAAAGATATATGCTTCTGTCATTTTTGTATTCATTTTATCTTAATTAAAATAAAATGTCTCTATCACCTACAAGTGGCTCCATGGGGTCCCAAAATCGACCCAAAGATGCCTATGGTCGAAAATGTGTCAACCAATAAGGTTAGGACACGTTTTAGGGTAATTTAGTATTATTATAATATTATTTTTTAACCCTTATTTATCGGATTTACTCTTAACCATGGTAAATAAAATATTTACCGCAGTAATTATTCAAAATATCTAAAAATAAAAGTTACCTATTTACACAATTTGAACATACTGATTCCAAATTTGAAATCCATTTTTCAAAATTCAAAACACACAAGTGGCAGAAATTAATTTAAAATTAATTCCCGTTGTTAAAACAAAAAGCGTGTTTTTAAGAGACAATAACTATCAAAAGATTGGCACTTGGTTATGTCCGGTTTAATTGTAAAATTATGTCCAATGACCAAAATTATATTAAATGGTAAAAATATATTCTAAATATACTTTAAAACCTCTCAAATTCATAATTTATCACTATTAATTATTTTGATTAAAAAATTTGTTTTTAATTAAAATTTAGATATTTTTACTATTCATCAAAATATTAAAGTTATCCGAAAAGTACCAAAATTTCACCTTAGGATAAATTTGATATTCCGAATCCAAAAATGAAGTCCATTTTGAAATATAAAATATATATAATTTCAAAAAGTAGTTATTACAATTCATAACGACTAGTTTGATTGGTTATGGTGTGTTAGAACTCGGTGTTGTGTACAACACACGCTATCACATTATTCAAAGAGAAGCATACGGTAGAATCTTGGGGTGTTACAAATGATAACTAGTTGAAAAAAATCCATAAGGTTATTGGAATTGGTTTTTCGTGACTCCAAAAACCCAAAAATGTGGTGGAGTGGTTTGCGAAGTGTTTTTTTTATATTTTTTTAATTTCAAGGAACATATATTTTTAAGAGAAGTAGTTGTGAGTGGATAAATTTATAAGAGTGGGGAGGGATGTTAAGGAACATTATATTAATTAGACTATTATTTATCCTCGCGATTATAAATAATATTGATTCTTGTGACGGTACAATGCAAATAGTTCTTGTGAATTAAATCTAATCGGTGCATACATTAGACATGACTAAAAAGTTATGTATTTATCTTATTAAGATAAATAATGTAATTTATAGTATTTAACTATTATCAAAAATTTATTTATTTTAAAAAAATCCTAAAAACATCCAATTTTTTAACTTCAAAAAATGAAATAGATTTCAAAAAAATAATTTCCTAATAATGATTTTTTTTAAAATAATATCATCATTTATTTTAAAATTTCCAGTTTTAATATAATCAATGATTTTCTGACCATTTTAGTATTTTTATAAGGTATTGTAATATTATATAATCATTAGAATAAAATATATTATAAATTTCATTATCATTTTATGAATATAAGAATTCATTTAAATCATTATATTAATTTTATAAATTCAAATCTAACATACCTATTTTAAAAATAAAATTAAAGATCATATTTTATATTTTTTAAACATATATTATCTAGTATTATGATATAAATACGTCAGATTTTAATTTTATAAGATACCTAAATATAATTTTACACATAAATATGTGGGTATTCTATTGTAATGGTTAGGTTATTATTCATAACTTTCAGATTACTATTACAATTGTCTTGTTTCTATAATAATAGTCTTATTTTTAATAGTCATATGGGTTCCATACATACTATAAACACCTCACATTTAATTCTTTAAAAATTCACTAATATTTTCTCTCAATATTATATATATTTTTTATTTTCAAAATTTATATTTCATTTCTAATAATTTTTATCATTTAATCTGGGATGTTTAGGGGTGTGATGGTTATCAGGGATCGACCGGATCTAAATTTATTTTATTCATATTTCAATATATTATATTTATTTTCAAATGGAAACAATTTAAATTCTTATAGAAATATTTGTTCTCTATATTTAATGTTAAAATTATTATAATAAAATTTAATTGTTTTCATCTTGTGGTAGGTGTAAAAAATATTATATTACTAAATTTTTTAAAAAAAATAAATTTTCAGATGGAAAGTTGTACTGATAAATAATTGGGATGTAACATTCCTACCCCCATAAGAAATTTTTCTAGAGATTTTTCTTTTTATATTCCATTTTTATAAGATCCAAGTGTAATTCTACTTCATTGATTCTTATAGTGCCTATGTCACCTCCTCATACAAATGATATCACCATAGTTAATTTACAAAGTGGGTTGTCTTTTCTCATAGTACATTTTTGGTATATTCAAAGATCTTCACTAGTTTCCCCTCATAGAAGATATTATTTTCAAACTATACCATCTATGAATTTGGTTCATGTGAAGGATATGTTTTTACATACACAAGAAGGATTCATGTAATATATCATAAAACTGAGAAAGTGTTTTTGGGAGTCATAGTGTATATTTAATAGCTCTGATGTGATAAAAAATATCAAAGGGGGTGATGTATGCAATACATAGCTTTCCCTTATCCCAAAATCTCATTCCACTATTACATTGAGATATGTAGTGGAATACCTTATCTATGACCAGAAACTATAAGTTAGATTGATGATTTTCTATACAAGTCTTCTGTCAACATTCTGTATCCCATATGTGTTTTTTGAATGGTTTGTTTCACTTTTCTTCAATTTCCCCCACCATTTCATGTCATATAATTTTATTTTTTCCTTATTCATCACAGCATTAAGATGTTCTAAATTTTTTCCCATAATTGGTTTCACATAATTCCATTTGGATTCTTTAGTAGAAACCATTATTGTAAGAGAACCCACCTAGAGAAATATGATGGTCTCGTCCTGCTTTCATGTCTATAGTGCATGCACAAAACATGCCTTCTAGAGTCTAAATAGTCCATTCAGTTTTACCATCTGTTTTGGGGTGATGAGACATACTGAAGTTCAACATGGTGTTTATAGAATATGGGATATGCTTCTAGAACATGGTGGTATATCATGTTTATATATTGGCTAAAATCAATAATTTCATTCTTTGATGCATAATCACTTCCATTATGTATTTCCAAGAAACATGATCAGGTGAGAAGTCCTATTGAATTTAAATAAAGTGTTCAGTCCTTTTTAGATGATCCAAAAAAACCATATAGTATTATGTATTATGTTATTCTTTAGAAGACCAGTGAAAATTTATATGTTAATGTTTTCCAATTTCCATATAGGTATGGGTAATGGTTCCTTTATTCCACATTCCATTTCTCTTTTCAACTTTCTCTTAATAATATATTGGTAAATGTTATGTATATTATGAAATATTATGCTTCTAATATACCCACAAATAATACTTAATGAATTTATAGACACCTCTGTGCTCGCTGAGTAGATGGAGGTTCTTGAGTTATGTTCATCATTCAAAATTATATTCTTTATCTCAAAACATGAAAGTAAACATAGATGTCTCTAAATATCTTATTAATCCTTCCTCATAAATTTTAAACTCCAAGGATTTACCATTTTTGAAATATTAAACAATCATTTGATGTTATAACTCATCCTATTGAGAATCAATTATCATTTATATAAGGTATGATTAAGAATTCATTTCAGAAAGAAAATATTGTGTCCTTTCTTTAATAATTCCAATTTCCATCCATTCAAGTCAAATTTTATCGTATTATTCTAAATTAACATCATATATAATGTTAAAAGATCATTTATACTTAGATAACCTATAACGTTATTTTTTTAACAGGATGGTTATATATTTATAGTCATAATATTTTATTAGATCTATCTTTTTTCATTTTAATATTTTAACTAATTTAGATTTAATATATATTTATGACTCTTTTTATCCACATATATATCACACTTCTCTACATGGAGATAATTTAGGCATATTTTCAATGTGTAAATCACACTCTCCAAAACCAGACCATGTTTGGTATAGTTTTTCTCGTGAATATTAATCTTCCCTGAGGAATAGGCTATCACTATGTCATTTTTCATCAATAAAAATAAAATTTCCTTTATTGAGGAATAATTTTATATCATGAAGAATTACCAATATGTCAGTATTTGGTTTACCAATTATTTTGTAATCCTATTTTTCAAATATTTTCATGACTCTTTGTATTTAATTGTTTATACAAACATTACTCCCTTCCAAATCACCTTGGTTAGTGATTTTTCCTATAATTAAAAGTTTCTATGAAATCATCTATAATACCCTAGAAATAAAAAAATACAAATATCAATAAAATAATCTATCATTAGAAAAAAAAATTAATATTCATTTTTTATAATGATCCATAGATATCTATTTTCAAGTTATTAATTTCACCAATAATGATATTTACTCAATCTAGAACACAGATATAATTTACCTTTTATATGATTTTACCTTTCAAGAAGTATTATTTCATAATATTCAATTGATCCCAATAATCCTCTATACTATAGTAGTATATCAAAAAAAATGACTAAAAAACAAATCAAGGTAATAGCTGAATACAATATTCATTATTCCCGTAAAGATTATTAGAGAATTAATGAGTCTAAAGGGTATAAATATGAACTCATAGTGTTCATACCTCATATAAAATGAAATCAATGGAATTTATTCCTTATTAAACTTTAAAGGTTGATATTCCACCCAAATGTTTACCTTAGAGGAAAAACGAGACCCACATAGTTGATAGGACAAGTCACATATCCATGTACAGGGGTACTTGTTCCTTATAGTTATTTTATTGGGATCATGATAATTAATTCATAGGTGCATTAATCCATCATTACTCTTGATGAGGAGTAACGATGTACCCAATGGTGAAGTAATCATATGTGTATAACTCTTTTCTATATTATATTTTATCTTATTATTCATTACTTTCAAATAATAGGATAAAATTTCTTATGTACTCATTAATATGGGAATACATATTGGTATATATTCAATTGTAATATAATCCACTCTATTAATTGGAAAACAAGGAAATTTATCAGGGAATGCATATGTGTAGACCCCCCAAATAATAATTTCATCAAGAATGATTCAATCATCCATCTCATTTAGTTGAGCTAGAGATTATTCCCCATAATGAATTAACATCCACAATTGAGATGAATATTTCAAAGGTGGTTCATCCATATACTTATAATTGTATTGAAATAAAGGATGAAACATTATTTAAATATTTATCCCCTCCTCTCATAAGGGAATGATGGATTTATATTAGGGTGAACAATCCATGACCAATATAGAATCAAACTACACTAATGAAAATATGTTAATTTTTTTGGGTGGCTCATTCCACAAACATTGGAAAAGGAGGTGTTATAATCTTATTATGTAATAATTACATTGAATTTTGTCCTCATAGATTACTCAACACACATTTTTATGTGTAGTTATAATTTTTATACAAAACATGGTTGATATAAAAAAATTCATATTAAAAGAATCGAAAAATAATTTTATTGACTGTTAAATGAATAACCATCATAATTATCACCATATCATTTTCAGAATAAAATTATATACTAGTGATAGAATATTAAATTTTTATTGTTTCTTGGATGTTCTTGTTGTTTTTTGACACTAAATCCCCTTATGTTAGGGAATTGGTTCATATAAATCCCATATTCATTATAGGTGAAACACCGGACTACATGTCAGTTGTTGATTTGAACTATATTTTGTTCTATCACATTAGTTTAATTATTTATCTACATTTGACATTGATCAGAATAATTACCTTCCCTTATACATTTATGAATCTCCTAGATCCCATTAGTTAGTTTTCTAGATGAATTTTCAATTATTTTTTACAAGTGGGTATTTTTTTGTTTCCACCATGGAATTAATTCATGATCCACCCACTGGAAAAACTATATTTTATTTTTTTAACTCAAGGAACATGAGACCAATTACAGTCTCCAATATCTATCTTGATCTGGAGGTAACATTGTACACACTCTTCACAGTATTCAGCTTATCTAATTGACAATTCCTTCTGTAGAATCAAATTTAATCTGATTTAGAAATGGAATATGTCACCTTCAGTGTCGATGAAGAAGCCATAGTCATGACACACAAGACCAATGTTTTTGTCATTCGAAACTCCAATTAAATAATATTTCATTTTTATCAGCTCATCGAACATAGTATATATTTAAGTATAGAGAGTTTGGTGAAAATATTTATCAAAAAATATTTACTTGAATCCTTCCCAATTCAGGGAATCAATTTCTTAATTTGACATTGTGTTCATGATAAGCTTTCTCAAATGATCACTTTGCCAATAAAAATGATATACCACTAGAATGAGTTTATCTTCTTAAGATCAAAAGAATCTAGTGAATATCTTCTATGTTTTGATAATTAATTATTCTGTGATGAGGGGATCAAAATATTGAATAAATGATGGAAGTTTTTTCACATAAATAAATACACCACAATGTTATCATTCTTATTCAAAATATGATATTCCATAATATTTGAGTTACTATTAATAACAATATCTAGTTGACTTAGTACGGCTTTTATTTAATCATCTCCCACTCCCATTAGGTTAGAAATATCATTAGAAAAATCATCATATTTCCTATCACATTGGTCATTGTCATAGGTTCTATAATATCCCTAAATTAACTAAAAAATTAAAAAAAAAATTTGTTTGAGTACAAAACAATTTAGAAGTAAAAAATGAAATAATGAACATAAAATGAAAAACTTTTAAGTGAAATCATTTTAATAAATTATAAGTCCCCAAGTTACAATCAAGAATATCAAGGGAATATTTTTGTATAAATAGACTTATACAGAGGTTTCCCCCTGTTGTTTTCTACTCCTAAAACTAAAAAATAAATAATCCATTCTATGATACAAATTATAGACACCTAAAACATTTTCACATATTATTACATGGGTTCTAACATAAATTTTTGTTAATGTGAATCCAATGAATGAAAATCCATGTGTATAACATAGACTAGGTTAAATAATAAAAAATACTAAACAGAAATAAATTTTATTTATTTTAGACTCTATGATCATATCCTAATTCTCTTTGAGATACTAAAATATAATAGAAAAAAATGGGTAATTCATATAAAAATTGGGTGAGATAAAAAGCCTGGTAAGAGAATAAACATGGAAAAAGAAAAATATATTAGAAAAAATGCAAAATATAATAGCATGATTTTCATTGATCATGAATAATCACATGATTAAAAAATAAAAGGAACGTGTAATAGAAACCTAGGAATGTATCCACACCATAAAACCTGATAAAAAAAAGTCAAGGAAGACTACCAAGACAACATCATATGGTTGATAGATTCCGATCATATATTTGGTTCACTTTCTAATACTATACATATCACATCATGATGATATATATTTAACCAATGAATTTTATTTCTATTTGGGTGAACTCATCATGACATATACATTAATATATATTCCATTTAGTGAAATCATTAATAGTGTATAAACATAAGTATCACCCATGGAATGAAATCTGTTTTATAAACATGTTATAACCATAACTAAAACAATCAACCACCATATATAGAGTACCCAATGCATTAGAGATAATAACAAAACCACCAATCCATGGTTTATCATGAAACCACCAATCCATGGTTTATCATGTCACTATAGCGGTGACAGGGTACTGTATTAGTGGCGAGGTTTGTGAGGTATTGTAGCAGGTAGGTATTGTAGTAGTACAATTCACAGATTGGGTCATGAGCCAAAAATTTGGTCCTACGAGCCATGTAATATGCTAAATGCCCACTGGGCCTTCGGTATTTTTAATGGGTTTCCCTCTAGCCAATTAAAAGACGTCTTTGCTTTGCTTTAATAATAAATGAGGCTTCAGACCCGACCATTAAAAAATTGAAAGTAGGAAATTCCAATCATGCCATATATGTAACAAAAACATTATTTTTTCATAAAGGAAAATTAAATAATTCTTTGAAAAAATGTATGCTACAATTAGCATATCATTGAAGTGAGTGTTATTCAAATGAATAGATTGTGTGTCTCCCAACCGGACCCGATGAGGTCTAACCCATGAATTCCCCTAGCCCACCTCTAATTAGCCATGGGTTTTGGACTAGTAATGAGTAGTCATATCCCACAAATGGGAGGAATTAGACCAATGTAACTATAAAAATACACTCATCTCTAAGCTGACAAAATGATAAAATGTAAAACAACTAAAAAATTCCATACATCTCATATCCTATAATAGAGTAGAACCGTGAAGGTATGGAAAATGAAAAAACGGAAAATATAATCCCACACAAAACTATACAAGTCTAAACTTCTAAAAGTGTGAGGACTAAATAAAATGAGATATCTTGGTAAAACACCTCATTTTGTCATGTTTTAGCTATGCTTCACCAACACCATGTTCTCCTAGGACATATAAAAAAGGATTGTAGTGTATGTAAATCAAGACATGTGTTGGAAAAGTACTGGTTAGATTATTATAAAAATAATCATTTGGAAATATCAAAAACCATAAACACAAATCACTATGTATAGTATGCTCAATATAATATATAACAATCAATTACAGAAATACCCAGATATATTTGGCAAAGACATTGCCTCATAGGGTGGTCATAGCCAACTATAATCCATACAATTCTTCTCACATCAATGCCCATTCTAGGATAATATGCCCCTTGTTCCATTCTATCATTAGATACAGTCGATTAAGAGCTATAACTCCTTGGTACCCACACAAGAACTAGTCTAACAGGGCTCTGATACATAGATTGGGGGTCACTCCTAGGACCACAAGGGGGAACCGAGAACCCAATATGGATGAACCTATTATGTAGTGGATCATATGTAAATGATTTCTCAAACACTACTAACATAACCTTCTAGATATAGGATCAATTACCTTGTCAGTGATGTCACATTGATTCCAAAAACTTCACCAAGTGAATAAAAGATGATAGTGGAACACACTTTAGTCCCATGAAGGGATACCAAAACTCTATCTAAGACACTACCTTTAGAAGGAATAAGAATACGGTGATATGGATGTAATAATTCATTCTACCTTCATGTAAAAGGACTAATAGAATGTACTCAACCTACACTGGTCCAATCGAAAAAATACCCAAAAGCTTTGAATGGTGTATATGGAGTGTACCATGGCGTACACAACATGTCCTATTATCCACATGCCTTCCCATGAGGAATCTAATCACATGGAATGTAATATCTATATAAATTGTTTGTATAAGGAGTAAGTGTTGTGTAGAGACACATGGTATCATGCATGTGTCGCCTGACCATGCATGTGTACCGATGTTGTGTCCATGTACTAGAACGTGTATTTCAAGCCATGTTTGTGTACTAGTACATAGGGTTACATCTTGCCATGTACATTTTTCCATTCCCCTGTACTCTCCAATTTACATTCTAATGCATCCATGAAGGGTCATATTCCTTTTGAAAGGGGACACTAGCCAGGTGATCATTATCTTCATCCTAAAACCCTAGTCATTGCTGAATGATCTCTATAGGGAATATAATTATCTTTTATAGACCTTGTTTCTTGGTATTTTATAAATCCCAATGTTCCTCCTCTGCTCCTCCTAACACATCACTTAAAACATGATATAATCCATAGATAACTCTATAGATCTCAGATCTAGGTCAACTAAGCTTCAAATCCACTCACTCGCTAGAATTCGGCCTCAAAAAGCATAAAATAACATATGACATCTATTTTCTATGTTTCACACTAGTAATATGAATAAACCTCTATCAAACATTTTCTACACTAATATACCCACCATCATTATAAATCTGTTATTTGAAACCTCTATCGCATTCCATACCCATGGTTTTGAGAAGTTGTGCTAATGAACGACAACACAATCACCAGGAACCATATATTTGTAAAACCATTTTATGAAAGTATTTCCAACAATGTTTTTAGGAATAAATAGTGGAGATTTATATAACACATAAAAATGAGGAACAATCCTCAGCCCTTCTCCTCAATCTTTTTTAATATAATATGACATAAAAATATGAAATAACCAAATAAACAAATCAACTCCATCAAATTAAATATATTAGCAATGCATGACTAAATTATGATCATCGAATAGATCTGGGTTCATCCGAGAATAATGAATGGGATTGAATTAAAAGAAATTCTACATGGAGTTTGGATTTGTTGTTGATAAAGAATAGTTTTGTTTTAATCATTGATATGATCAACAAACTCCATTGGAATGACAATCCAAGATCCGATCTTGATCAATCATCGTCCACCAAGAATATATCTCCAGCATTTTTCTGAACCTCTAGGGTTTTAGTGGCCGACCCTGAAGAAAAATTAATAATTATATATGTAAAAGAGAAATATTCATTGCATCAAAAACAAAAAAAATTAATTATTTAACATCTTTCATTTAATTTTCTCGTGATGAAATTTTTCAAAAATGATCATGCAGACAAATATTATGTCTCACGTATGGTAAAATAGGCATTCTAAACTCAATGATTCTATTCTATATCTAATCTTGACAGATGTTTGGTAGTTATTTCTATTTTTAAGGAAACAGTGTGCATGTACTATTTAATATATATAATTTATTACAAACATTTATTCTAGACACACTGGGCCTCAAAATCTCAAATCATCTCAGTGATTAGTCTCCAAATATTGCATTTAATATCCAAAATTAATACATGGATAATATTTGACATTACATTCTACCCACCTTATAGATTTACATCCTAAAAAATCAAATAATGGGATGCCCAAAAAATATGAGGGTACTGGTCATTAAACAAAGCCTCCTTCTCCCATGTGATCTCTTTAAGATTCTTATGCGGCTACAAAACATGAACAAAGGTAATCCAGCACCATAATGGATCATCTCCTATTGATCCATGATCTTTATCTAGTAATATTCAAAAGATACCCCATCCTTGTTATCCATCACTCCATGTCGATAACATGTGATGGGTCACTCATGTATCTCCTCAATTGTGAAATGTGGAAAATGCTATGTACACAGTCCAACTGCGTCGACATAGATAAATGGAATGTCACCTCACTAATTCCACATAGTATCTGAATGGTACTAATGAATCTCATATATAACATGTTTTCATGGCCAAATCCCCCCAATCTATGTCATGGTGAGACACTCATGAACACATGGTCTCCTTCCTCAAAGTCCATAGGTCTCCATCTTAGATCCAAATAAGTCTTGAGATAACACTATATAGTCTTCATCTACTCCTATATGATCTTAATTGTGTTTATAGTAGCCCTCATCAACTCCAATACCATGAATGTTGAATCGACATGATCAATCCAATTATTTTAGAACCTACGAGTTAATAAGTAATGAGCCGTGACTGGTGCCATAGCAATGGTGGAGTAATATCTGTTGTTCTAAGAAAACTCCCCAAGGGTAGGTGATCCTACCTACTCCATCCGAAGTCAAACATGAAATCCCACAACATGTATTCCATTACTTGGATGGTACTATATATATTTCTATCAGTGTTGGGGTGAAACACTATGCTTAAGTAAAAATGACCCATAAAGGATTATTATAATCCTCTGCATAACCAGGATGTAAATCAAGAAACACTATCTGAGAAGATTATTGATGTAACTCAATGGAGTTGAAATATATCTTTCATGTAGAGGCATACCAAGCTATCTATTTAACTATTCTATCGAGTGGATCAGAAGTGGGTTGACATGGTCAGTAGAAACATGATAACCCAAATGTAACCATGTCCCTTGAATGTATATGGGATGCCTATAACAAATTACGTGTAAATCACATCTCACTACCAATTTTTCTCCTCAAGGTGTTGAGATAAAATCACCAGAACACGGTGCTCAACTAGTAAGGTACTGAAAGGAAAAATCTATAACTCATCTATTCAAACATATCCCCTAAACATGACATTAATATATTGGTATATCTTTTCCTCAACTGAATGTATGGCCAAAGAGGATGTATGAAACACCCATAACACCTCATCACATAGAATCAATGTTAACATTGTCATTAAATTGAAAAAGATAATGTGCTCCCCACCTTTATGTTTTCTATCATAAGATTGTTCGGGGAATATATGATTCTGCAAGGTATCACATATGTTATCTTCACTATGACCATAATTGAAATGATGAAAAAGTTGTAGGTGTAACAACTATCATTTGAGGATATGAGTCTCTCCTCTTGTACATGAGAGGAAAATACAATAAGTTAAATAACTCTGATAACATGGTCAACAAAAGAGAACAACATCTCTTCTTTAGAGGATCTACAATAATTTTCCCCTTCCTAAGAGTATAAAAAATTTCAATGTCATAGTCCTAGAAGAACTCAATCAATTGAATCTTTATAATGTTAGGATTATTATGAGGAAGATATATTTGAGAATCTTTTTTTCATAGTAAATGAAAAAAAAGTTCACTCATCATGTAGTTTCTCCATAACTTCTAATAATATACAACTGCTCCTTACACAATATCACGGTGGACATGAATATAATAATGTGGTCTCAACTGGCGTGAATCATAAGAATTAAATTCATTCCTATGCATAAACACATTACCAATTTTGATTTTTGCTGCATCATAAAACAGTATATATCAACACCCTCATCTTCAAATCTCAAGATGGTAAATATTGTTGATCTCTATCTTATCTACTGAAATAAATAATATGACCTTTTTTCAAATGAAATGATACCCTTCCCATATCAGGAATGTCAAGGGTGATACAACTCTATAGAAATTAGGTACAAACATCTAATAGTACCCTACAAACCTAAGGAAACTATGTGCCTCAAAAACACTATTGGGTGGCTCAAAAGTAAGATCATATTCACCATTCACTAGTTCTACCACTACACCATCCAATTAGATTACATGCTCTATAAATTGGACTTCTCTAATAAAAAATGGTCACTTCGAGGACATCATATAAAGATGGTATTGTTAGAGTGTATCCAATACCATCATCAACTATCTTGAATGCTCCTCCTTAGACTCCATATAACCTAGTATTTCAATGGTAAAGATGACCATGAACAGGTCGATGAAGGGATGAATGACCTAGTTCATGTGTCTCATGAACACTGTTGGGGAGATTGTCGCACTGAATGACATCACCAAGTACCCATAGTGATTGTAGCGATATATGAATGTTGAATTTGGTATATCCTTATCCCATACTTATAGATGGTGATACCCTAATCTATGGTCAATCTATGAGAACCATCACGCCCCTCTAAAATGGTAAAATTTTTCATCGATGCCCAATAGTGGATACTTATACTTCGTGGTCACATGAGTCAAGAACCATTAGTCCACAAATAGCCACAATCATCTATTCAAATTATTGTAAGATAACATTGGGGATGCCTGTGGGGATACACTAAGTCTCACAAATCCCTTATCCTTCTATTCCTAAAATAGCACTCTCATCTCTAGAAGATCAACATGATCTATCCAATATACTGTTACAGATATCATTGTCATCATAGGATCAATGTTGATTCAAAATTCTATATATCAATGGGGAGGTAAACCTAGAACATCTTTAGGGAAAATGTCCTCACACTCCACCATCACCACAATAAACTGGTATCCCCGGTCTTCCACACATCCACGAATCATTTGATCCAACTTGTGAGTAATTAGATGCATTCTGATATTCATATGATTATACTTCTCCTCCCCTGAATGGCCTGAAGGCCATCACTTATATTGATATTTAATAACCCATTTTCAAGGGATAAGGGGGAACCCTTACAAGTCTCATGGGATCTGATATTACATGGCTTGTATACTTAAGAGATTAAATGACCCGAAGGTCTTATGAAATTCAAGCAGACTATCTACAAGGAACTGCCCCTCCCTAGCATCTACATCATGATAGTAGGTATCCACCTTTGCATGGTCGTCTGGCTAGGCTTCCCGTGAAAGCATAGGCTGGCCCTGATGGCATAGCCATACCCTCTCATTATGACAAATCCATTTGGCTTTGATATGGTGATTTCACCTGTTCCAAATCCTCTTATAGGGATGCTCCTTTTTTGTAGAGTTTGTCTAGAGCAACTGCATGTGGCCCGAAGGCCTTGAGGTGGCCCGAAGGCCTTAAAGGAGGCCTGAAATCCCTACTGATCGGAAGTCATAGGTTTCTATAAAGCCTTAAGGACTCCAAGCCCAAACCGGTGGCCCAAGGTGAATGGATCAAGATGCTATAGTACTGAACAGTACCTGCTATTGTGCCCGCACAGTGTACCGTTCTGCTATAGTACCTGTACAGTGTACAGTTCTGCTATGTTACCCACACAGTGTACAGTGCTGCTACAGTACCCTCCCAAAAATATTTTTCTACCTGGTTTTGAACATGGGTCTCATGGATGCACTTAAGGATACCTCACCAACTGGGCTAAGAATCATGTGCCTTCTACTGCTCCTCAAATTTCCCCTTTCCACCCACAAAGAAAAAATTCATTTCATCATTACAGAAACATCACAACATCCACATAAAATAGTCAATATAGGAATAAATTTTGGATAACCAAACCATACCAAAGATGAGCTCATAATCCATCATTTCTAAAATAATGGGATCCCATACAAAACACTCACCTCCAAGCATTAGATTACATTGTCGACACAAGTGAACCATTGTTGAATCACTATCAGTCTGATTCTCTAACCTTATAGGTCATTTAAATGGATCAATGAGAATAATTATTTCTCAAAAAAAAGAGAAAATTAAAACATGACTATAACCTTTGTCTATCAATACAATATCTAAACTAAAAAAAGGCACAGATCACACTACATGTAATCCTTGGATCCTTGTGGTCATATGCCTTCATACCCAATTTCTGGCCTCGTCCCTACTCACCAGCTCCCTAAGCCTTACTTTGACCACCTGGGGGTGGTGGTGGTAATTGTTTGAACCTCCGACCACATCATGCTCCACTAACAGCCCCTCTTTCACATCTGATTCCCGGTGGACCACCCTATTCTTGTCACATTATCTACCACGGAGTTCCCTTGATCATCTCATGATCATTTGTGATACATGTTAGACAATCTAGACTTGATTTTCCTGATCATCGCTTGAAAAATACCTCATCTCCCTTAGTTTCTTTGACCAACCATGAAATACCTTAACCTCTTTCCCTGAGTCCTGAAATCAACTCTTAAGGAGTCTTACATGACTGGATCACTGTGACTTTCATTGACTACATACTTCTGATGTATTAGCTACTAGGTTGACAATAATAGATTCTACTAACAGTGTGTACTCTTCCAAAAAGATCTCCACTAACGAGACTCACTAAAAAACAACATCATAGGTGGGAATGTAATGGGATTATAAAGAATGATTTATGTCTTGGTTTAGTTCATGTTCAATTTATTGAGCTCTGAAGAATGGGTCCCAGTCCATATCCAAAGTGTAACATGTGAGATCAGTAAACCTCACTGAGTAATCCACCATTATAGTAATTCTCTAATGTAGATGTACAATATCAAGTATGTTCACCGATCATAAAATGAATGGATATAAATCCTTTCAAAAGAGACGATGAAAGTCATTCTATGAGAGATTTGTCTCGTTATGTGACTGATTTACCAATCTCCAACATCACCTAGTAGATCCGTGAATAAGATTCACTGTGAGGACCCCCTTATGATCAGCTAGTGTCCTCACAAGGTGAAAAATGTGAATGAATACCACTATATATTCCACAAACACCATGTGGTATAGTTCACCCAAAAACCCTGGGCGTTTTTCTCATCTAAAAATCATTCAACGCACTCAATCAGTGTGTAAACTCAAAAATTAATTATAGAAATAGCTGCTTGAAACTGATGGTGATAAAGCTGTTAAACCACCTGATGATTCTATCTATAGTAAATTCCAATGCACCAATGCCTATCCACCAGGAGAATCATCCTCAAGATCACAATTTGGATTATTGGATGGCTGTCTATGTATTGGCATCCTAAAATAAAAATAATACGTACCATAGTCAAAAGAGTATATCTATGGAGATGACTCATGAATTACATGGAAAACAAAGAAAATATTATATGATGAATGTTCCAAAATTTTCCCTTCAATTTTATTTACATCTACCAAGTTGAAAGGAAGATGATTGGAGTCCAATTGTATGTATACATCAACCATCATACTAATTGTGGATTCCCTATCCAGAAAGCCAAAGTTGAAAAAATAAACACTTATTCCTTAAACCAAACTCACTGACTCTGGTCCTATGGTAGATCCGATACCTCTGATACCACTCTCTATATACCCGACCCACCATTGTATGAAACATGACATCACCAAGACCACCTATAATAGTATATGGGTTGGTGACCCGTTCCAAGTAGGTATATCCCTCAAATGGTAGGAATTAGTATTATGTACCTATACACATGCACCCATATCAAATCCTAAAATTATTGTAATGTAAAATAACTAAAATAATGTATCCATACATGTAAGATCCCAAATATAGTATGATAGTAAATGTACTGAAAATAGAAAAAGTGGCCAATTAATTGTCTAAACAAATTTAAAAGTCCAAACTTCTCTAAGGGTGAGGACTAAGTATAATTTAATATTTTGATATAATACATTTTTCTATCAAGATAATGCTATATTCTACCCAATTCATGTCCTCCCAGGACACCGGAAAAAGGGTTGTCATCTACATAATACATGACATGTATGAGAAAAACCAATGCATGTGTGATTATAAAAATACTCATTAATAACCCCTAAAAACACTAATCAAGAATCCCCATGTACCATATTCTAAATACAATTTATAAAAATCAATGTATAAGTGAAACCCACATATATCCTCCAGAAATACAATATAAAACTAGGCGATCTTAACCATCATTCAGATATATGACTCTACTCGAAGCATTAATCATTCTAAGAAAATGCACTCCATGATCCATGCTATCATTGAAGGCACTTGATGAAGAGTTATAGGTCATTATTCCCCCCCCATGAACTGGAATAATGAGACTTTGATACAAAATTAGGGTTTCATGCCATGTCCTATTGGGGGACAACATGATTTCAATCTAGATCAACCCACTACATTGGTGATCATATTTAAAAAATTCCACAAATCCAAATGCTATAGAATTTTGATTGAGGATAAAATACTAACTCAGGGTGGTCACACTGATTCCAAAATATAAACTTATAGAATAAAGGATGATAAAGGATCATGAACCAAATCATGCAGTTACACCAAAAGTCAATTGAAGACATGAACTATTGTTGGTATCCCAATCTAGTGATATGGATGTAATGTCACACTGTACACTAGAGTGAAAGGAAATGGGAATATAATCCACCTATAAAGGTCCATACTAACAAAATGATGATCCAAAATAACTCACAATGGGGCTACACAGTGTGTACCAGGGGGTACACGACCTGTCCACTTATCCCCAAGCCTACCCATGAGTAAGAGCATCACACAATATGTAATCTCCATATACATTTCATGTAGAAGAAGTAAATGGAATGTAGAGACAAAAGGTATACTACATATTTTTTTCGGGATGTGTCTGTGTACTAAGGTCGTTTCCATGTATAGGCTCATGTATTCCATATTGTTCCCATGTACTAGTATATGGTGTGCCATATGGCTATGTACTTTTTACAGTGTCTGTGTATATTCTGAAGTACACACTAATCCATTTTGAAATGTCCATCTAACATGTGATAATACTCAGTTGCAGTGTAATCCTTATCTTCATATGGAAACCACAACTGCCATGAAATGGGCCCTATATGGTGTGTACCCCTGTAAATATACCGTGTTGCTCATGGATTTTGTATATCCTATGATTCCTCATATTCTCATACTCTCAGGATTATTCCACCACGATTTCCTCTATAGATCACTCCATAGATATTGGATCTAAGTCGACCAACCCTAACCACTGATATATTTCTGAAACCCCACTTCAAAATGCAATAGAAAAACACACCTCTTACATCTGTTTTCCAGTCTCTGTCCCTGGAGGAAAAAGAAACCATGATCCATATCATTCTCCCATGATCTACCCACCATAACTGTTGATCCTTGATCCATAGACCCCATTGTTTTCCATAGATACAGTTTTTAAAAATTGCATATAAGAATGGCTACACAATGATTTAGAATATTGTATTTTTCAAACCATTATCCAAACGGGTTACAAATGATGATCACATGATGAAATTGGGGAGAAATACATAACACAAAAAATATGTGGAATGAGCTTAAACCATTTTTCATTTGGCCTCGATAAATTTAAATTGAAGTGGGGAAATGGAGACCAAATAATCAAAATGGACAAAACAATTACATGAAATGAAATCTACATGTGATGTGAGAATACGTTTTTTTCATGGAATTGACCAGTGATTGTTTGCGATTAATAAAATGGATGGAAAAAACAAAAAATTACATCCTACCTTGTGTTTAGATCCATAGTCGATAAAGAATGGTTGTTTTTTCAACATTGAATATATCCATGTACCCCGTTGGAATTATGATGCATGATCTAATCACGATCTTTCATCGTTCAACAAAAAAATCAATCTAACTGTTGCCTGAACCTCTTGGGTGAAGGACCCTGGAACACATTGATAGGGGAGGGGTGAATCAGGGTGTTAATTTTTTTTTAAATTGATGGATCTTGTTCCCACATTGGTTGGAACATGTTAAGCATGTCTAAATAGGAAGTGCAGAAAATAAACAATCACATGCAATGTAAAGACACATCAATTTTAATTGGTTCACCACTATGTTCTACGTACAAGGAGCATAAACCGACAATGTGTCGGTCATACCAAAAACCACTAATATTCACATCTTGTGGATTAAAAGAGTTTAACATAGCCACTCTATCCTAGGAACGCTGCCATTAAAAGGTTTCAGTGATAGCAAACTATGCCCCTCAGATCACTTCAGCTAACTCCCCTTTACTCATTGCACTAGAAGAATCTTCACTCTGTTTAATGACTCTATGGTCGCTTCAATGATTTGGAATTAGATCATGCATCCTCAATTGTAAATGGATGATCTGTTGAAGTTATACAATCACCCAAATATTTAATTTCTTTTTTTCCAAACAATGATATGTTAAGGAAATTAATTTCACAAACTAATTGGGTAAATTTTCCAGCTTCCTTGTGTGTTCCGTGTACTGCTACTATTTTCGTGTACCACTTTTATTTTAGTGTACCATAACTAATTGCATGTACTATCCATCTCCTAGATGAACTGCACTGCTCCATGTTCTACACTACTCCACATACTACCCCACACCTCCACGTACCATCCTGCTTTGCATACTATCATGCTCCACCATGAACTATGAGAGCTTCCTATGTGAACCACACAATATTCCGCATACTGCTTTCCTTACACGGATGATTCTCTCCATGTACCATCTTCTCCTCCATGAAACACTTTGTACTTCACCGGATTTTTTCTCGAGATTTTAATCTCAAATATCATCCTTGAGAAATGAGATAACAATTCCTTAAATTGGCATGTAACTCCGCAAATTTTTATAATATTATTTACCCAAATCATCAATGTTGGACAATCTTCACTGTAAACGGAACTCTATATATGTACTATCAGATTCCACCATGTACTGCAATCCTTTGAACTGCGAACCGTTATTGCATACCATAAACCTTCCACATATTGTTTGCCAGTCAGTCTGTGTACTGCATCTCTTCACTAGATACCATCACTGTAAAACATTTTCTGCAATATTTCACATATCGCGCACCTTCACCACGTACCATCATAGTGAACTATTTCCTATTCTGTGCACCATTCTGCATAACACATGCCTTCCCCGCGTACCATGTGTGATCACTGTGTACCTCACACCTTCACCATGTACCTCATGCCTTCACTGCGTACCAAATGCCTTCACTGCGTTCTATATGACTTCACCACGTAGAAAAAGAAATACAAAATGCACCTCCCATCCTCCAATCCTAAAAGTGTAAGGATAATGGGAATTATGCGTAATAGTTCCCCAACCCAAGGGCTGGTGATGGTGATCAACGTCTGTAACCTCATAAGTTGATGGATAAGTGGAAAACTCATTCTATTTCTATTTACGATTAGAGGTAAAATAATGATATGATTAAATGTGTACCTACCATCCACTATAGAACTGCTAATGTCATATCTGATTATAGATCTACTCACTCATTCATATCTAATGATTTTTCTAAGGGAGTTAATATTATACCAAATCTATTAGATATAGAATTATCTTTTCAAACCCATAATGAAAGTATTATCACATCCCAAGTCTATGATTCCAATCTGGTTGATGTTTATGGAAATTTGGTTTCTAAAAACCATGTCTCTCTTCCCCTTGTTGGATTTGATCTCATCTTTTAGATGTATTAGATTTCTCTTCATAAATCCCACAACAATTTTCAAAGAAGGGATGTTGAGTTTGATACCTCAAACCCTCCTATGATCTTCCATCCATTTAAACATAGTCATGAACTTCATATAGATATTACATAAAATTTATGTGTTATATTTGTTATTCATAAGGGTTTCTTATCTCAAATAGTTGGGGACAAACCAAACATTAATGATATTCCCGTTATTTAGGAATTTGGGGATGTATTTTTATATGAGTTTCCAAGCCTTCCACTAAATTGTCAAGTTGAGTTCTCATTATAACTCATACTAGATTCCACACCAATTTCAATGTCTCCCTATATAGTGGCACCAATTTAGTTAATGGAATTGAAGAAGAAACCCTATGAAATCCATGATGTGGGATTTGTTATTCCATGTGTGTCACCTTTGGGAGTACACATTCATTTTTATGAAAAAAAAGATGATCAATGACACTCTATATTTATTCTCAGGTCATTAATAAGATTATAGTCAAGAAATAGTATCCACTTCTCCCTATTGATTACTTGTTAGATCAAGTACTTGGAGCTCAATACTTTCCCACAATCGACCTTCATTTTGGATGTCATAAATCAAGGTTAGATAAATAGGATATACCCAAGATATCATTCCATAAAAGGTATGGATAGTACAAATATATAGTGATTCTATTTGGTATTATAAATTCACCGTTTATCTTAAAGGATTTAATAAATAGAGTCTTTAGAGGTTACCTCAATAAATTTATGGTATTCTTTTTGTATGATATTCTTATCTATTAATATAAAAAGGAAGATGATGTAGATCACTTCAGAATTATACTAAAGGACATAAGAAAAGATAAGGTATATGAAAAATTTATGAAGTGTTAATTTTGGCTTCAATAGTCTCATTTTTATTTCTAAAAATCTAAAGAGATTGTATAATAGTAGATCCCTCAAACATAGAGGCAATTGATTACTCGCCTATACCTAAAATTGTGACTGAGATCAATAGATTTAAAAGTTTAGAAGGATATAATAAATGATTTTAGGATTATTTCCCTGGATAACTCATCTTCTAACCTGTTTAACTACTAAGGGTGTCTGGTTACTATGAACTGATGAATGTGAGGAAAATTTCAATGAGATAATGAAATTATTAGTCATTTCACATGTGCTTAAATTTTCCTATAGTGAATAAGATTTTGTAATAAATAGTGATACGTGAAATAATGGATTAGTATGTGACCATATATAGAATAACATGGTTATAACATATGACTCATGGAATTTGAATATTCCTTAATGAAATTACCCAACTCATGATTTGGAGTTAGCAACGATAATTTTAGTAGCAAAGATATGGAGACATTATCTATTTAGAGAAAATAATAATATTTATTGATCATAAAAGAATAAAATATATATTCATATAGAAGAAGTTTATATTTCTACATTGATTATTCTTAATGTTGATAAAATATTATGTCTACTTAATACATTACCACCGTAGAAAATTGAACAAGGTGGCTGATACTTCATGTCAAAAGGATCAAGCTAGATTATCCATGATGAAAATAAAAAAAGATACAATACTTATGGATTTAAAAAGGATGGATCATGGAATAATATAGGATGTGAGAAAATATTATCTTTCTCTAACGAATTATCAACCCTTTATCCTAGTAAATATTAATGTGGAATTGAAGGAATATGTACAACTACAAAAGAAAGTCAAAAATATTCTTGAGGTTATCTATGATAGGGATAAAATGATAGGGGTTAGGGACAATTTTTATGTTCCTTCCATTCTATATTTGAATAAAAATCTATTATAGTAAGCTCATAGTTCTCCATTATCTATTCATCCTAAAATTATAATGATTTATAGAGACTTGAAAGATTACATACTGTAGGAAAAAATGAAGATATATATTGTAGTGTATGTACCTTTATTCTTGGTATTCCAACATGTTATGGCTGAAAGATAAAATTAAAAAGGGGCGTTTCATCAATTAAAAATCCAAGATTGGAAATGGGGGAACATCACTATGTATTTTGTCATTGGACTTCCCGAAACCTCTAAAAGGATTAATTCTATATTCATGGAAATCGATTGCCTTACAGAGTTATAAAACTTCATCTTTATTGGATAAAACTTCTCTCTAGATCAAATTTATTGGGTATACATTATTGAAGTATTATATTTTCATGGGTAATGACATTATATTGTGCCAGATCGAGATCAGAGGATTACCTCAATATTTCAGAGAAGTCTTTAGCAATCACATGATACATAATTTGGGATAAAATTTCTTATCATCCTCTTATCGATATTAAGCATATAAAAAAATTAACAATAGAGGATATGTTGAGATCATTTTTTTTATATTTCAAAGGTGTTTGGGATCAAAAACATCCTATATTTGAGTTTTCATACAATATTATCTTTCAACCAAGAGTTTATTTGGCGCCGTATGAATCCCTCTATGAGAAGAAACATTTACCTCTAACATGCTATGATGAGATTGGAGTTGAATGTTTATTGGGACCATAGATCATTGAAGAATTGTAGAGAAGGTTATAACCATTCATGATAGAAAATTTAAGCTAATAACCATTGATGTGTTCAAGTATTATAAGTTGCTGAGAAAGTGTTTCTACAAATCTCACCATGGAATAAAGTTATGAGATTCTCGAGGAAATGGAAACTAATACCTTGGTACATCAGTACCATTGATATTCCTTATCGTATCAATATAGTAGTGTAATAAATTGAATTTTACTACATTTATATTTAGAAATTTGTTGGCAAAACTTCAAGGCCTAGCATTAAGATGGCTTGAGATTTGAAGGCCCGGTATGGCCAGAATGATTCTTTGAATACAGTTCAGTTTTAATTAAAATTTATGGGTGGTTTATCTTTGAACTAGAATATATTTTGAAAATTTGGTTTATTAATTAACCATTGACACTCTGGGAACCATTAATGCTCAATGTTCCCTCGACGTCTCAGGAACCATCGTCGCTTCATGCGCCATCAATACTAAATGCTCCATTGATGCTTCATGGACCATTGACTCTCCATACACCATTAACACTATACATTCCATTGAATCTTCATGCACCGTATACACTTCAAGTGTCATATATATTTGGAGATCTCTAGACAATAACTAGTAACACCCTCTATTTGTGCTTTAGACTTATACATTTGTAAGCTAACCACATTGATTGTACATTCTGTGTTTCCTTTGGTGCATACATTATGTGTTTCGTTTGTGGTGTAATTTGTGTGTTTCCTTTGTGGTATACATAATGTGGTTCATTTTTTGAGAAATTCATGTATTTCTTTGTGGTTAAAATTTTGTGGTTTCAAGGTCTTTTCTGATTATTGTTTTAATCACCCCTATATGGGCTACACTCATATGTGTAATGTCTTGTGCAGATGATCAACATTTTTCCAGATTTTGTGGTAGGATAGGCCCATGTGGTGCTTAGAGAATGTTCCAATATAAGAGGTGTTCTCTAGAAATTTCATGTAGCTATTTCTTTACCTACCGTTTAGGTAGGGTTTTTTATGGATGAGTTTCAAGAACATTTTCATATAGTTTGGTAGACACTACTTTTGTTGGGATTTTATTCTAGCTCTGTTTAATTTCCATTTTTCCTATTGTATTACTCTATTGTTGGAATATTATAGGTATTCAGGATTTTTTACTTAGTTTTTTCACATTTTATCATTTTGGGCTTAGAGATGTGTGTGTGTATGTACAGTTACATAGGAAAATGTCTCCCATTGGTGGGATATTCCTACATGGTGAAAGTCTCTAGCCTCTAGCATATCAGATGCATGTTTTGGGTAGTCACAAAATAGACCCCTTTGGGATGGGTTGTGGCATTGTGGAATCAGAGTTTATTAGAGATATGATCTATTTCATTTCCTCCCTATAAACAGTTTTGATAGACATAGGTGTCAACAACTCTTATTCTTACATCACCCTTGTTTGAGACATGAATATTCTATTGGAACATTTACCTTGATCCCTATGCTTAGATACATCTAAAGGAGTTGATTCAACCATCACACAATGGTGCCAATAGTGTTCCCTTACTCTT
Organism: Viscum album; assembly: GCA_963277665.1. Classification (NCBI taxonomy): domain Eukaryota; kingdom Viridiplantae; phylum Streptophyta; class Magnoliopsida; order Santalales; family Viscaceae; genus Viscum; species Viscum album. Next base: position 1,382,072,094 of record OY728152.1, read on the forward strand.
GAGGGTGAGAGTTTTAGATGTGATCACTTGGTGGCAGTGTTTTGGCCTTACATCATCGTTTTTGGTATGGATAAGTTATCCATTTTTCATGATCAGATTGACTATTTTAGGCACAGAGTGTGGTGTGTCCATGTAGATGGTATCATGTCTTACTTTATTAGTAAAAATTAATACCAAGTAGTACATTATGGACTCAAATGTTGAAGGGTGCATGTGATCACACACCAGTTGCCTAGCATGACCCTATGTACAGTAGAGGATATGAGTCCTCAGGTTCTTGTTGGGGTGGATGAGTACGAGGAAATCTATCTAGATGATATTCTAGGATTAACTCCTCATAGGGAAGGGGAATTATGTATTGATCTGTACCCTGGTACGACACCTATATCTACACAAGCATATTAGATGGCTCCCACATATCATAATGAGTTGATGGTACAACCAGAGGTCATAAAGAGGAAGGGCTTCATAAGATCCAATTTTTTCCATGGGTAGCCCTGGTTTTGTATTCCAAGAAGGCATACATGATCTTGAGCATATGTGTGGACATTTGGTGATGAATTAGTTGACCTTGTTCAATACGTATCCACTGCCGAGGATTAATGACCTCCTCGATCAGCTGAAGGGAGAGAACTTGATCTGGAAGTTAAACCTTAGAACTGACTATCACGAGCTTTGAGTATGAGAAGAGGATGAACTAAAGACCACCTTTAGATGTTGGTAAGACCACTATGAGTACTTAGTGATACCGCTTGGCATGAATAACATCCCTATATTGTTCATGGGACTCATGGACAAGATCATCTAGCCTTACATAGATCGGCTCATTATGATCATCGTTTATGAAATCTTGGTGTAGACGACATTAAGGGAGGGTTATACAATACACTTGATGATGGTCGTAGAAACACTCTGAGATGACTAGCATTATAAGAGGATCTTGAAGTGCCAGTTTTGATTTTAGGAGGTCCACATTATAGGAAAATCTATTTCAGAGGATAGAGTAGAAATAGATCTAGAGAATATTGAATATGTGCTTGCTTAGGATCCCTCCAAGAGTGTTACCAAGGTGTGGGGTTTCTTGGGTTTGGTTGGGTACTATCTGAGGCTGGTACCTAACTTATCTAGAGTTAATGCAACCTTGAAGACCCTAACATAGAAGGAGCATCCATTTGTGAGGACATAGAAGTGATAGAATTGTTTTCAGAAGTTGAGGTAGAGATTGATGAGAACCCCCATATTGAGATTATCAAAGGACGGTGTTGAGTCGAAAGTGTTCTATGATATATCATGGATCTGTCTTGGATTTTTCCTCAAAAAAGGGTAAGAAGTGATTGCCAATGGTTCATTCTAGCCGAGTTATCATAACCACAACTATTACTCCCATGATACTGAGCTAGAAATGGTAGTCTTCACATTGAATATGTGGAAACACTGCCTCGTGGGCGAGCGGTTTACGTTATACTCTGGCCACGAGATTTTAAAATATATATTCTCTTAGAAAAATATAAACTAGAGAATAGATGATGACTAGAGTTCCTCCAGGACAATGACTTGGAGGTTTTCTATACACATGGGAAGGGGAATGTAGTGGCAGACTCTCTTTGTAAGAGATCCATCATGTATTTGTTGAGTGAGGTGTCAGAGAGGTTTTCCTCATTACAAACATCCTTTGTGGATGGAAATAGAGAATATTACCTCTAGTACATGGTTTTCACCCCTCCAATATTATAGTGAGTTAGGGGAGAACATCTTAGAGACACTGTTTTTGAGGCTTTAAATGCTCCTATGTCGATAGGGCATTCCCCTGATGGATATTCAAAAATTGGGGAGCCTTTCATTCCCTTAAGGGGGCGTAAATTAGTTCCAGTGATTTTGTGGGAGGATGTATTGAGGGAGTTCCATAATTCACCATCAAGGGTACATATAATATTTTAAAAGAATTATCAAGACTTTTAACATCAGTTCTAGTTTCTGTATAATGAAGGTGATAAAAATGATTTTTTCTAGATGCCTCACATCCTAGTAGGTGAAGGATGAGCACAGGTTAATTACGGTATTAACCAAACCGCTTATGGTTCCAGAGTATAAGTGGGATAGGATTTTTATGGACATAATGATGGGGTTACCATGAAAATATATAGGAAACAATACCATTTTTTTGATCGCTGACTGACCCACCACGTTGGCCTAATTCCTACCAATTTTTGAGAGGATCTCAGTAGAGAGGTTGGGATGCATCTAGGTGAAAGAGATAGTTCAAAATCAGGAAGTTCCATCAATAATATTTTCATATATTGATTCTCATTTCACATCTCAGATGTAGACAGGATTTCAGGAGCTGTTTGTGGCTCACTTTCATTTGATCATGATGTTTCTTCCCTAGAAAGATGGCCAACTGGAGAGGACCATCGAAGTTCTATATGACATGATATATGATTCTATACTTGTCTTTTTCCATAGTTTGAAGGACCACCTACCTCTAATGGAGTCTGCATATAAAATTAGTTACTAAACAACCATTAGAATGGCACCGTTTGAGGCCTTGTATGGGAGACCATGCAGGACACCACAATACTGGACCGACCTAAGAGAGTTAACACTCATGGGTATAGAGTTGTTACGAGCTACCACTGAGAAGGTAAAGATCATCCAGGAGTGGATGAGGACCACACAGAGCTAGAAAAGTCATATGATGATAGGAATTAGATCCCTCTAAAGAATGAGGAGGGATTTCATGTGTTTTTAGGGGTATCACATCGACGGGGATTTCAGAGATTTAGCTAGGGAAAAAATTATCTCTAAGAAACATCCACCCTTTTTATATTTTTAGTTTCACAGAGGTGGTGTACCAAATAGATCAAACCCCGTAGTTTCATTTGGTGCATGATTTCTTCCTTATGTTGCAACTTATAAAGTACTCACATGATCCATACACATCATCAACTGGGGTGAGAGAGACATTGATGATGGGCCGACATTTGTGGAGTACCCGGTGGAGATTGAAGATCGACAGGAGGGGAACCTTTTGGTATGTTCAATTAATTTAATGCATGTTCACTAGAAACACATGAATCTATTGGAGAGGACTTCGGAGTGGGATGATCATATTCGTTCTCAGTACCCTCATCTTTCTATTAAATATCCCTTGTTTTTCCTTTTGTGAATATAAATACCTATGGTGGGGAGAATATAATGACTCTAATTTTCCCAATACTATTTTCATAAATTAAATATGAATACTCTAAGACCATGAGCTGAGACTACGTGAGATTTTGAGGCCTAGAATGCCTTGAAAATTCCTTTAATAAAGTTTATTTTTTAATTAAAAACATGAGGATAGTTTATCTTTTAATTATAATAGATTATAAAATGTTTCTTTGGTTGGAAATCTGAGGGAACAGTTGTGTTCTGAAAAAATAACATTACCTTAGGTGGTGCCTTACCTCAATCAGGATGTGTCAAGAGTGAATGCTAGTTTTTGAATGTGAACATCATTAAAATATTTAATAAAAATATTTTATTGATTATTATATGTTCATGAAGTGTTGGATTACCATTTTAATAATCCATGTGAGTGGAATTTAGTATTATCTCCAAAACCATGGAATTCTCATGAGGTAAGGATAAAAAATTTCTTTCTTGAAGACGAACATCGGTGGATCAATTATCAATGAAAAAATGGGCCTATGTTTTTAGACAATGAATGATCCAATCATCAAAGTAGGGATTCAATATATTCTTGATTTATTTTTCCCTTCTTAGAATCAAATTGTGAGTGTAGAAAATCCCACAAATAGGTTGATTCGAGGTTCGATCATTCATGTGGGAGTGATAATTATTTCCAGATTAAATTGAATAAATCTTGGTGATAATTCTTATATTGGTTCCTTCATGGTTATGATAAGAGGGATGGATCAATGATAACACAAGAAAAGCCAAGATTTATTCTTATGGTGTTTAATAGGATCCTTAAATCCCCATTCTTGGAGTTCCTCACCCTTGGACCCTCATAGTCATGACACAATTTTCTTGGAGGATCCGAATGAGATTAGGACCATGAGTGCTAGAAAAGTAGAATAAGGCCATGGGTAGTAAAGGATGTGATCTAAGGATAATGGAAGATGCTCTATTTCAAAAAATGGAGCACCAGAGAACCAGGTTTCACTTGTTAAACTAAGGTCATCAGTGGTTGAAGCCGTGTGAAGTTGCAAAATAGGATTGAATTTTCCCTGGCCATGGCTGTCAATGGGGTAACAACTGAACCACGCAGGTAGTGCGGCCAGATGACAGAGGGACTGCGGAAGTAGGAGCTTCGGGAGGTGAACAAAGGGCCGCTGTAGGAGAATGCAGCAGGGCAGGAATGCGACATGAAGCTACATCAAAGGAGGGGCTTGTGGCGTAGATGTAAAGACCCAAAATTTCCATGTAATTTTTTCCATAAATTAATGGTAATTTTATGAGTCCGAGAAAATTGACGGCGCAAGATTCTGAGACCCAGAGTGCCCGGAATGAATTTATGAACTTTTAGTTTGGGTACGTTCAGTAAACGTGCGATTGGGTTTTTCTAACATTTGAAATGGTGGTCGGAATTGAAATCTGAGGGCACCGTTGAACTCGTAGTTCCAGTATTTTAATAAGGAGACTTTCACCTCAATGGCAGTTGGACGAGGGTGAAAGAAAAATTTTGGGTTTTTCATGAAGGAATAAAAAAATGTGCAAACATTTTTTTTATTTGCAACACCCATGTGGGGGTTGGAAGGTGGTGTCCACCATAACTAAACATCCTTGTCGAAGATGGTGGTGGGGACCACCAGACCTTAACCTCACATGAGAGGTGAAGGTGGTGGGGACCACCTGAATTTAAACCCCCTTGAAACCCCCCGTTGAATGGGAGAATCCCCCTTGAAACTCCCTAAAAATGTAGGAAAGCCTCTCAACTAGCCTAATTAAATGTTGGGGAACCTCTTGAAATCCTCCACATTAATTCTGCCAACTCTCCTTTATATGATTCCTTTTTTTGAATATTATGCCAACAACATAATAGATATTAAAATCTCTTTCTTTGGGCTACCTACTCTTTTGTTGGAAAAGGAGGATTGAGAGGACATAAGGAGAAATCTCTCCAATGAAGAACTTCTTTCATGAATAATTCTCCCCTAAACGAAGAACACCGACGAGGAATGTCTTCGACTTCTCCCTTGGAGGCATCTTGTGGTGGAAACCGACGTGGGAAGTCTGCGACGAACCGACGATCAAGGAAAACACCGACAGCACTGACGTCCATATTTTGCCCAAAGATTAGTCTTCCTCCCCATGACTCTGTCGACGTATCAACTCGAGGTAAGGGTTTAATTCTGTTTTTTTATCACTTTCCAGGTACACCTTTCTTCTCTTGTGCGGGATTGGGAATGATTAAATTACGGAAGATCCTGGTTGACGAACTTTGCATCATTTTTTTGAACCATATTCTACCACTCTAAGCACAGAGGGTGTGGAGCAAACTAACAGAGCCTAACCCCCCTCCATCATTTATATTTTTGGTGTTTTTTGTAATGAAGGAAGGCGATGGAGGCGATGAAGGCAATGAAGCCGACACTTGCGGCCACCATGACCCGTGCCACCCCCACGGTGCTCCGGCCTCCCAGCCAAACGGCCGCGCCCCCGCTAGTCATGATGCTTGTCGACCGAACCTCCCATTGGAGGCGCCCCCTGCCGGCCGCGCCACCTGGACCGCGCCTCCCACCGGCCCGACCACCCAGAGACCGCCGCCCTCTGTCCACGCCACCACGGCCCGTACCCTCACGGTACCCATGCGGGTGAGCCGCCACGCGGCACCCGCGGCTCTACAACCGCTCGTAGACCTCACATTTTTCTAGACCCCCAATGGACCGGGCCACATCACGGGTCGCGCCTGACCCCGCGGGTTCGGCCAGGATGACTTGAACTAGGTCGACCCAAGACAGGTTGGGCCAGGTCGGACCGGACCAGGGCCCAATACACCCCTTTACTTAATTTTGGATATATCTTAGACATTGGAAGTCTGTTTGATGAACCATCAGTGGCACAAAAAATCTTTGAGTGAGATGGTTTCTTTGAGTATACTCTACTGGAGTTTTGGTTTGAGATGGGAAACAGTCAGGTTGGATCGAGCCTGAATCTAATCAGGCCTCAATGACTAAAAGCCTAATAACTCACAGACCAGGTATCTGTTTGAAACGCTGTCTATTGCATTGATACCCCTATGTTGTGGTGGAAATCTGAGATAATTTTTTATATTACTTTTTTAAAAGTTTGAGTATCGACCAGGAGCTTGTGGAGAAGATCCTCCCAGAGACGAGAAAGCTTATTACAAAGACCTAGTAGCTAGCTGAGACCTGAAGACTACTGACTATTTTGAATCGGAGTGACTCTACTAGCCCAGTGGAGAGTGCCTTGGTGTCACAGCAGACCCACAGTGGGGAGTGACTTGGAGTCATGGCAGACCCACGGTACTCGACAGGAGGAGTACCTTAACAGGCTATAAGGGGGAGCGTGCTCGGTGATGTGGTAAACCCATAGTGGGGAGCGTGCTTGGTGATGCGTCAGATCCATGGTACTTGACAGGAGGAGTCTCTCAGCAGTACAAGGTTAGTGGGAAGCATTCTTGGTGTCGCGGCAGGCCCAATGTACTCGATAGAGGAGGAGTTCTCCAACAGCTGAGCTTTCGACAATGTGACTGGGGATGTTACTTGATACTACCCCTGGAATAAATTCTTGGTTGATCTATGTTAGTATATCTGTGTTTCCATCATTATTGAGATAGAGTACATGATAACTTAGGTATATGTATGGGAATATACCTAAGTAATGTTTTCTATTGATTTCATTCATTGTGAATTATCCTTGCTAGATTTTGTGAGAACTTGAGGGTCTCAAGGTCCCTACTGAATATTTTTATAATCACCCTTGCAAGGTCTATGTCCACACCTTGTTGTGTTGGATGTAGATTTCAAACATCTTTGACTGAGGCCGAGAGTATCCAGAATGGATGGTACCTAGAGGTGGACCTTACGACGAGTCGGTACACGGAGGGGGCAGAAGGACGGGGAGTGCTGAGGAGGCGATCTGTACCTACCCTTCAGGTAGGAACCTCAGAGGATGACCCAATTTCTTTTTTCCTTTTTCTTTAGTTGTAATCATACTCTCAGTTTCTTGTACATTACGATTGGGCTTGTATTCCGACCCCTTTGACATTCAACACTCCTTTGATATACAATTTTACTTGGAGTCTTGTATCTTGTTGTGTGTTTGGTTACGTGTGCTTGTAACTTATAAAGGAAATGTCTTCACAGTTTTATCTAATTACACATTTGGTGATATTCTCCAGCCCCTGGCCTATGGATGGAGGGCTTGGGGTAGTCACAGCACGAGCCCCGAGGGACGGGTCGTGAAAAATTGGTATCAAAGAAGTCAGTTCTACCGCAAAACTAGGAATCTGATCTTTTCAATGAAGCAACAATGTTATAGGCAATGACTGTAGTTTTCAGTTTAGGGAGTCTAGTGTTGGTGTGGCGACTGACATGTCCATACACCAGGACCCTGACTTCTAATTTCTGACCTAGTGCACAAAAACCCTGATTGCCAGTGTGTTTTCAAAAGTTTTCTTTATGTCAGCTCACCAGGTCAGCTCACCAGGTATAACCTTTTAACTGTGACACACTAGTTTCTTTTCAGGATGCCTCTACACAGACAGACAGCTAGAGTTATGAGAGTTGTATACACAGATAGACCACTGAGCGATGAGGCCTTGGTGTAGGGCCCTCTTCCAGTAGAGGCACTAGCAGAGGAACCATCAGTACCACTCCTCATTGGTCCCTGATGCCCCTAGCCCCAGTATAAGACGGTGCATTCCACTTGAGTACGTTGCATGAGTTCCAGCGCCGGAGCCCACCCAGGTTCAAGGGAGAGATAGACTCGCAGGAAGATGATGATTGGATGGAGTCCATGGTGAGAGTTTTCCGACTGGTAGGGAAACAAGCTGATCTCATGGTGTTTCTTGTTGCCATCCCTCTCTAGGCAGTAGCGGGCAGATGGTGGAGCTTGATGCTCCAGGTCCACAATGAGGTGACGCTTCTCTGGGAAGACTTTGACAGCCTATTTTGAGCATAGTTTGACCCAATGACTCTCCACACAGTGTGCACTCAAGAGATACTTCATCTTCAGCATGGAAACATGACTGTAGCTTAGTACTCAGCAGGGTTCACTAACCTCTCACTCTACTCCACAGATATAGTTCGGGACCCATTCTTCAGGGCCTGGACATCGAACAGGGACTTCAGTAGGAGATCAGGGCTTTGGTGATCTCACTTAGCATCCCGACATAGGAGGGGTGTTAGAGACAACCCTATTGGCGGAGAGTTTCCTTGCTGAGCAAACAACAGTAGTGAGACCCACTACTAGTCATCATGTAGAAGAGTCTTCTGCAGATGGCAGCAGACAGATGTCATAGAGCTCCAAGAGGACCATACATATAGTTGGATGACTGCATGACTCGGGATTGGTTGTGAGGGGTAGCCAGAGTTGATGAAGACAGCACAGAGCAGGAAGAAGTCATATGCTGACAAGAGACCTGGTAGCTGACTAAGACCTAATGACTGCTGACGGTTTTGACTCGTAGTGACTCTACTAGCCAAGTGGGGAGCGCCTTGGTGTTGAAAAAGACCCACAGTGGAGAGAGCCTTCTTGTTTCGGAAATACCATGGTACTCGACAGGAGATATACCTCAGCAGGCTATGAGGGGGAGTGCGCTTGGTGATGTGCTAGACCCACGATGGGGAGCATGCTTAGTGATGCGGCATATACACGGTACACGACGGGAGGAGTCTCTAAGCAGTCCAAGGTTAGTTGGAAGCACACATGGTGTCGTTGCAGTCCCACTGTACTGGATAGTGGATGATTTCTCCAGTAGCCAAGGTTTCGACAATGTGACTGGGGATGTTACTTGATACTCCCCCAATAATAAATTCTTGACTGAGCTAAGTCAGTATCTCTATGTTTTCCTCATTATTGAGATGGAATACTTGATAACATAGGTATATGTATGGGAATATACCTAAGTAAGGTTGTATGTTGATTTCATTCATTGTGTTTTATCCTTGGTGGATTTTGTGATACCTTGAGGGTCTTGGGGTCCCTACTGAGTAACATTTTACTCACCCTTGCATGGTCTATTCCCACACCTTGTGGTGTTGGATGAAGATGAAAGACAGTGCTGAAAAAGGCCGAGAGTATCAGGACTGGACTATACCTAGAGGTGTACCTTATGACGAGTCGGTACACAGAGGGGAAGGATGGAAGATGAGTGCTGAGGAGGTGCTATGTACCTACCCTTCAGGTAGGAACCTAGGAGGATGACCCAATTTATTTTTCCTTTTTATTCAGTTGTACTCGTACTTTTAGTTTCTTGTACATAACTGTTGGGATTTTATTATAGCCCATTTTACTTTCAGCAATCCTTTGTTATATAGTTTTACTTGGTGTCTCTTATCTTGTTGTGTTCTTGGTTATATGTTCTTGCACTTTATAAAGGCAATGCCTTCCCAGTTTTAGGAAATTATGCCTTTGGTGCTAGTTGCCAGACCCTGGCCTATGGAAGGCGGGCTTGGGGTAGTCATGGCATGGGCCCCAGTGGACAGGTCGTGACAGGAGCCATGGGTGCATGTGGGAAGGGTGGGCCCACCACGTGAAATGTGGTCCGAGGCCACATTGAAAGAAAAAACTCGGCCAGTTCGAGCTTTGTCCAGCTTTCACACGATAGGATGGACTAAAGAAGTTGGGCCACTCTAGAGGCCCAGTGGGAAAGACCTCATCGACCAAATGGGCTGAGCCAGTTCAGGCCAGGTCGGTTGTACCAAGTCGTCCAGACGAGACCATTTTTACAAATTTGGTTATATCTTTCCAATAGACTGTCCATTTGATGATCCATCTATGGTGTTGGGGTTATAGAGATGAGAAAAAACTTTTGAGATACACTAAATGATTTTTTGTGGAATTTTGAATACAACCAAATTTATTGAGTCATTGGTTCTCCTGGAACATGTGCATTATGATCAAAATTCTATGGATGGTGATAACTACATGATCTTGGTGAATGTGTGACTTGGGGATTACATGACCCATCCACACTTTGTGCCCCATCAACACTCCATGCAACATCTATGCGATGTGATCCATTGATTCTGCATGTTTCATCAATGCTCTATGTTCCATTGACATCCTGGGCACCATCACTGCTCTGTGAGACATTGATGGTATGTGCTCCATCAATTCTTAGTATTCCATCAATGCTCTATATGCCACTGACGCTATATTCTCCATTGACTCCCCATGATCCATCGATACTACATGATCCATTGAAACATCTAGTTTCATAGAGATTGGGTGATATATGGACTAAAATCAATAAATCCCTCTCCATTTGCTTTAGACTTATATCTGTGTGGTCTAACCATGTTTAATATACTTTGTGAATTTCATTTGTGGCATACTTTTTATGTTTTCTTTCAAATGTACTTTTTGTGTTTACTTTGTGGTGTACTTCATGTGTTTCCTTTGTGGTGTAAATTGTGTGTTTCTTAGTGGTGTTGCCTTTGTGGTTTTAGGGACCCTACTAAGTATTGTTTTACTCACCCTTGTATGGGATATTCCCACATGTTTCATGTCTTGTGAAGATGACCAATTCATTGATGGGGTCTTTGGTGTGTTGGGACTAGGTGGTGCTAAGATATACGCCTAATTGACGAGGGGTACTTTAGCTACTTCAGGCAGATTTTTCTATACCTACAGATCCGGTAGGGTTTTCTGTAGAAATGTTTCTGGAACATATTCATTCACTTTGGAAGAATTTACATTGGTGGGATTATATTCTTGGCATGTTTACATTCTACTTTTTCTACTGTCATTCTCTATTGTTGGTATCTAGTGATATATAGACATGTTTACTTAGGGTTTTTAAATTTCATAATTTTGGATGTGGAGGTGTGTGTGTATAAGTACTTTGTAAAATGCATCTCATTTGTGCGATATGCCACCTTCGTGCTAGTTTTTAGCCCCGGGACTATCAGAGGTGGGCTTAGGGTAGTCATGGAATTCACCCCTCTAGGACTGGTCATTACAATTTGACTGTCACTTGGAACTTCCTCCAAATATCTCTCATGTCTGTGATGTTTTCCATGTATCTTTCTTGGGGAAGGAATTTCCATGGCCCTCACATGTAAAGAACTCAAAGGTCATACCGTTGGAGAATGGTCTTTCTTACAATGAGAAACCTGTTGAAATTATAGATTGTACCGAAAAAGTTCTATGAAAAAAGACCACTCACCCAGTGGAAGTTATATGAAGAAATTAAAAAATTTGAGTACGATATGTCGGAATATGTGGATATGGAAATGCAAAAATATCCTCATTTTTTACCTAGATAATGAATTTCAATGTCAAAATCCATTTTAAGGGGGGTAGAATGTAACACCTCGAGTTTTTACGGGCCATTTTATTCTCTCGAATAAAATAAATGATAATTTATTTCTTATAATGCACTAAATAAAACATTAATTTCACATGACACTGAATTGTCCAATGTGACATGCAACACCAACCTGGTTTATGTTACACGCAACACCGACATGGCGTACGTTACACGCAAAAGTGATGTTTCTACAAAACATCAATTTATTATTAGAATTTTTTAAATGAAATAATTATAACAAAACCATTAATAATAGTAATATAATTAGTAATACCTAATTTTAAAATATTTTCAATGATGGTTTTATATAAAAAATATTTATAACAAAAAATATATATTTTGGGTAATGTCCTCATATGTTTAAATATAACATTATCTCAAATGAACTGATTTTAATGTCTTTCATGTGAAAAATAATAAATTAATTTAAAAAAAATTTAGAAATTTAATTTCATAAAATAAATTTCATTTTTTAATTTATATTTTTGAAATTATCTTACAGTTAATTAATGGGATTTTTCAAAGAAAGTACATCTTCAGATGAATATTGAAAATTACCTCATTTAAATTGAAAACTATTTTTTCATTTTATTCAATTATATGGTTAAATTATATTTCAAATTAGTTTCAAAGTATAACTATATAATATTTTCTCAATTAATACATTTTTTGTCTTTAAGACTAATTTTTCTTTGAACTTGGATAAAAAATCATATCAAACGTTTTAATATATTTAATTTAAAAAGATTCATTGTCGACCTGACTATAGGATACATTTTTAAATAATTTAATCCACTGATTTGATTAGAATTATGAAAAATGGATTCAATATTTTTAATCAAAATAATATATAATTTATAATAAGTTAAACTTGGTTTTGGACCAAACAATTTTGTGAAAGTGATTGAAATTAATTACAACCATTTAGAGAAAAATCCACGTAATAAAGTACCAAACCATAAATATAAAACCCAAAAATACTTGTACACTTCTCTAACACCCAGTTAATGGAAATTATTCTTCCGATAACCTTAAATTATTTATTTTTTTCTAGTTTTTATGTGTTTTTAGGTAAAAATGTGGGTACACCTAAATTGTTTACAGAAAATCCAAGTGAGTCATCCCCGTTCCTAATAAAAATCCACCACCTATCCCGCATCATCACATTAATCAAAAAAAAAATTAGGATTTACCATTATCATTATAATAAAATTCCAAACACCGCTCACTTCCTCCATGATTCCTCCATTTTGGTTGAAAGAAATCAAAAGATGCCTTTTGTCGCAAATGAAAAGGAGTTACCCGATTAAGAAGAAACGTCTTCCCTCAAGATCCTTTCGTTTATTTTTTCATGCACCCCTCCATGCCCTTTATTCTATTATTTTATAATAACACTATAATCCTCAATATATAAGGATTTATAGGGTATTTGTTTACTTATAATTACAAACTGCTCCATCAAATGGGTAAGGGACATTCTGTTTACGTCTACTGTGAACTACAGTTTGATGAAATAATGATTGTTCATTTTTCATTTATAGCTTATCATGGTGGATATTATCATGGAATATATTTTTATATATGTTTTATATTATATATTTTTATTATTTTATGCTTCTTTAATTCAAACACATGTCCTTATAACTTAAATTTTTTTCTAATATGATAATGTTTTTGAGGAAGCGTGGACTACAACACCCTCAAAGCGATGAGATTTGTTCATACACTACATATGATATATTAATGATGAATTTAGTTAATATATATGATATATATGATAAAATAAAAATAAAATAATAATTATATATATATATTTCTTTTACTTACTTTGATTCAATATGAATATTAAATGGAAATGGCATTAATTAATACGTATGACTTACCGTCTCCATGAATGGAGTATTCCATTTCATAATTATATATTATATGTATTATTATATTAAAAATATAATTATTTTAAATTATATTTAAATCATTATTTAAATTCTATAAATAATTATATAACTATAAAGGCCAAAGATATAACAAATTAAGACACATGCAAAAAACATTGCTGATATTGCCCGAAGTGAATCCTTAATATAGCACTGTTAACATGAGGGTAATCTAAGTCCATAATCAAACCATACATGAAATTATAAGTAAGAATATGGGTTTTTATATATTAATATTAAATTTTATTTTATTTTACATGATGTTGGTATGAGTATGAAGATATTCAAGACATAAGGTAAGGGTATTTCATCTCTTTTTTTATTTCCATGAGATAAATGCTTTATTCGCCACCCATTATATTTTGTGTCATGTATATAATAACTAGGGATTTATTCCATGATTCTTAAACATATATTTATGGGTATTTACATATCAATTTTATGATCTTTTTTTAATTTGGGTTTTGTTTGAAAAGTTACCAAATCGGTAAAAAAGTTGTATCTCAATTATTATTCACTAAGACTCATGTTTTTTATGAAACTAAACATTCTTTTAAGGAGTATATATTTCCATTTTACATATTATATATTTATTCTAATTATTTTCATGAAATGTTTAGATTCATTTAATTTTTATGGTCCTAGTTAACCACATGGTAAGAGTATATTTAAATGATCTCATCACGTTTTGATATTGTTAATGATTTGGATTACTTGATGAAATATTATCATTAATCTGTCATGAAAAACATGAGTTTATTTATATTATGTTTGTGAAATATATATCCATGTATTATTATAATTTTCCACTCATTACTAATAAAGATAAGGTTTTAAGTAATATTCTTGAACATCTCTCTATTTGGTAGGAAAACGATTGTATTAAAAAAATGTTTTCAAAAAAGATTTTGAAAAATGTTTTCAAAATATATTTGAAGAATATTTTCAATGAAATTGGATTTTAAAATCATTTTATGGTGTTAAATTCTTCTTTTATATGTTGACAAATATATTTTGAAATATTTTTTTCATAATGGTTTTATTTTTTAAAAATAAATTTTCAATACGGAAAGGATATTTTGAGCAAGAAATGTTTTTAAAATATCTTTCAAAATTATTTCTCATATAAGATAACATTTGTTTGTGTTAATAGTTCCTTTTTGAGTAATTTATTCAATTTTTTCATGCATATTATTTCTCTAAATGGATTTCCTTTTAATGAAATGATGTTTATGAAACCCAATTCTCTTTCACAAGTTATATACTTTTGAAACCCACTTATTTTCACTGGTTATGTTTATGATTAAATGATTATGAATCCTATCTTTTTTCTAGTGGTTATGATTTGATTACATGATTCTGTTATCTATATAATTTCATTGCTTATGATATGATTGTGTATTATTTTTTGGCACATGAATTCATGATTTCATTGTGAGATGGATGGGACCTATATATCCATGGGAATGAACCTTGACTGTTAAGATGGAAATCAGAGTGAACCATGACTACCACGATGGTATGAGGAGTGAAATCATGTTACTATGTTGTCCATGGTATTGGACCATGACACCCATAATGGATTGGTTACTGAACACATACTACCTATATAGTCTTGTAATTGATACCTTGGCTACTATAGAAATCATATTATATGTTTATGTGTCTTCTTGAATTCCTTGTTTTATATCTATGTTATGATTTCACGGATTATGTTTTTTATTTCCTTATGATTCATATCTTATGAATTACTATGATTTATTCCATGATTCATGTTTATGAACTTTTATGTGCAGGGTATGATCTTCTATTTTCACGATCGAATTCTCATACCATTATGCTTCTAATTATGCTTACGTATCTCCCTTGTTTGCCTTATGTTTTATGTGTATAATAAGGGTTCTAGTTAAAAAGAACTTAGTGATATATGATGTAGAACACTTATGTAACAGTGTTTCTGTTTCCATGCTTCCAATGGAACTACAGTAATATGGTTTTTGGGGGACTAGTTTTTTCATGTTTTATGAAATATTTATGTAATGTGAATGTATGAAATAAAATTGCATTATACTCAGTTTTTTTGTGTTATTTCTAACATAGAATCCATGGAGGTAAAAACCATTGAAACTCATTGAGTGTGATCAACCTTTTGACATCCTCATCCAATACGTCAATAAAACCATAATGTTCAATGGGTTATGGAAGAAATTGGGAAACAAATTAGTGGTTCCACCTAATTTGAAGATCCCTATAATGAAGAATTGTTTCTAGACATATTATTAATGGAATCCTGTTGTGGATTACAAGGTGGTTATCTATCTGTAGTCATCCTAAAAGGAAAAATAGATATATCAGAGTCAAAGAGTATATTAAGGGACCTGAATAATGATGGTCATGGGAAAAAACATATCTAATATGATGAACATACAACTATTTTCCCTAAAACCTGTTCCTACATGTACCGCGTGAACATGTAGGTTATCAAAATATTATGAATCGATATATTAGTGTCCACACCCACACTAAATTCCCAAACATAATAGTAGAACATGAAACAATTTAACAATTTACCCATAATTAAAAAAACAACCCTCAAAGCCAGAGAGACCACAAACTATGATCCTAATATTGAAAAATGATCTGAAACTACTCTAGAATGATCTAGACTATATTTTTCCAAAAGGAATGTGGAAATCCATGCGTGACACTACCATCTTACATCCAATAGGTCAGTGGATACTGACGAGTTCTATGTAGGTATATCACACACAGAGGAGGCCTTATCCTAATGTACCTATATATATGCACACATCTATGCAATCCCATTTAATTATTAAAGATAAAAAATGAATCTAATACAATAATGAATTAATACATGAGAATCATAAAATTAAAGAATAATAAATTTACTATGACATAAGGGCCAAATAAAATATCAGAAAATATAAATATTCCAAACTGGTTAGTTTGAGAGGAATCATATCTAGTGAATTTGCTGGAATAACCATGATCTATCTATATATCTCTACTCCTTATCTCAGTCCTTCTAGGAACCCATGAATATTATTATCATCTTAAAAAGATATGAAATTTATTGGAAGAACCCATTTATAGGTTATTATAAAAATACCATGTATGACATAATGAAGTCATCATGAATATCCATAAAGAGAGTATTTAGATCATCATAAGGTATGTCAACATGATATGAGACAAAATAATAATAACAATGAAAACAACCCAAATATAATCACAACAAACTCCCATTATCAATAGTTTTCAACCATACATCCAACAAAAAATTATGCTTGAGGCATCAAGGAAATTAATATTTAGGAAAAATTTCTACACGAGCCTTGTTAAAATTGTAGGAACACATTCAATAGTTCATGATGATCAGACCACAACAAATAAATACTCAATGGATCTCTGAAGTTCCCAATACAAAGATAGGGGATCACCCATATGATCTATGTGAACACCACTTACCAAATATGTAATTACCCTCTATCTAGGCTATTATTTCTCATTTATGTTGTTCATGTAGATTCCATGAACCCCTCCTAGGAAATTAGATGGATGACCGAGGATACCACCCCAGTATCGTGAACAGATACAACGAGCTAGTTCATAGACCATGTACGTTCCTGGTTATGATAATTGTATCACTGAAAGGGGGAGGGGAGAATCAGTTATACTTTTTCCTTTATGTGTCCTTGAAATTGAAAAAGAATTCGCCTCCAATTAATGATTCCATTATTTCCAAAAAATATTCAAACAGAGATCCATAAGAACACTAGTATTTTCAAGTTCCACTATTCAATATGAATAGTTACGTCAATGGTATAGTTTGGAGAAAATCCAATACCAAACAATCCA
The DNA here is from genome assembly GCA_963277665.1 of Viscum album. Classification (NCBI taxonomy): domain Eukaryota; kingdom Viridiplantae; phylum Streptophyta; class Magnoliopsida; order Santalales; family Viscaceae; genus Viscum; species Viscum album. The sequence goes on from OY728152.1 coordinate 1,382,089,413, forward strand.
CTAAAACAATCCATGGATTATTATGAGTAGTATATTCTCTTTTACTCTTATTTATCTATGAATTCAATTGAAGTGTACATGCGCACCCTCTTTGCACAAATAGGGTAATAGAACGTATTTTAACAACTCATGTTACATGTGTTTGTATTCAATTTTTGAAATGAATTCAATTGAAAACACATCATCAATTTCTTACCCAAATGATGGTATGTACTTGTTGGACATTGTTAAAGAAAACTCTGTCTAATTTTCCTGATCTATTTTTCCCAATTCGATTCCAATGAGACCGGTTCTCCGCAATACGATTCTTCTTAGTACGATTCACTTATCCAAATTATTTCAAGTCATATTCATCCCAATATGATTTCTTAATATTAAATTATATAATTTGAATGAGTATGATAGGGAAAATTCATAACTTCTTACTCATTATGAAAATACCATTGTAGAAAAACCCAATCAAATTAATTAAGTATGATATGATGTTAATTCGAATACAATTGGAATGATGAATATGATAATCAACTGAATAATATAACTACGAAATATGATGATCAACTAAATAAAACATTATGATCTTGTATCTTATCTTTCTCTTCAATATTCCAAATTTGTTTTCAACAAAAGGTAATAACAAACTTCTTCTTCTCTATAAAAAGGGACTCAAAAAATCTCTCTATTATAAAGTAAATAATACATAGGTCCTCATAAAAGAAAGATATACTTTTTTCCATTTATAGGTTAACCAAAAAAGATTTGGTAGGAATCCAAAAATATTTTCTCGTGAATAAAATTCACCAAAAGTTATATTTCCCTTAAAATATCAAGTGATTTTTTTATCATCAAGTCATCTTGAATATTTATCAAAATTAATCTATTCTGTAGAAATTATTTTTCAATTTCCAATCCAAATCCAATTTCTTGAATCCAATTTATTATTTATAATACTTTATATCAATTGAATGTATGAATAAAGAAATTCAAGCTCCCCCTTGACAACACATTTTTCTCATTTCTTTATATCTTCTCTAGACCCATATAATTAAAAAAATGAAATTAAACCCATTTAAAATGGTTTCATACATGGTTGTTCACAATAATTACTATTCATTTCCTTCATAAGTCTCAAACAATTCTTGTTCTGAACACAATTTAATCCTAAATAAGATCAACATTCTATTTTTCTTCTAAATACTATATCAATTCCAAGATTCATCCACATCATTCTTTCAAAATATTCATCTTATATCATGAAATTGATGAAATTTGAGTTTGGAATCATCAAAATTTTATTTTCCAAAGAAATTATTTTAACTTCCATTTCTTTCATCATCACTCATTTTTTCTTCTTAGCTCGTAACCGATTTTCCAGAATACATTTTCCCCAAATACAATCAGGCTTCATTGAATCTCCAAAAACCATATTTATTCCCATTTATATCTGATCAATAAACATATTATTAACGACATCTAGATATTCTATTCCACATAGATATGATTTATATGGGTATGATTGACCTCATATATTTTACTCCCCCCTTTCTTCCATAATGATCTCATCATATGTTTTCACAATTAACTTATGATTTATGAGAACACCATGATCATAAACGCATCGTCACATATAATTAATGATAGTCATACAATCTCTGATCATTCACAATATTATTATTAATAAAATTGATTTATAGTGAATCTGATAACTATTTAATTCTATCAAGATGAATTATCAATAGAATCAATCTGTTATTCATGGATTTAGTGCAAATCTGATAAGTTCTTCTATCCAACTTTTCCCGACTATGATAGATCTTAATTTTTGTTTGATGCTTTAAATCCAATAGTCTATATGAATTTTACTAAATACATTTTGAGTTGATTTTCTTATTGTCCTTAAACATATTTGACAACAAAATAAAATATTTGAATAAATTTACCATCCACTTCAGTTAGGTCCTAATAATATCCCCCTTTGTATTTTGATTTCAACAAATTTTAAAAAATCACTGATGTTTTTATCCTCATAAATCTATTAATTATTAATAATTTTTTTGAAAATGTGAGCTAAATCAATATATGTAACATGAAAGATTGGAAAAAAATACATGTTATCCTAGAGTTGTGATTTTGATACCGTTCATAACATTCGTTATTTTTTCTTTACTAGCTCTTCTTATTTCCTTGAACATAATATAATTTTTTCCTATAACCACCAAACAAACAATTAGAATAGTTCACTCAAAATAAAATGATTAATTCATAGAATTCCAAAAACACTCTATTTTTACGTAAATTATATTAATTTATCAAACTAATATTACCTTGAAAAATCAATCCAATGGTAAGATGAGATAGGGGATATAAACACATACATCCCCTATGATGAGATAAAGTTTGGACACCCAAGTTATTATTCAATTTAGAGAATGATTCTTTTAGTAAATGTTTTTTGAAAATGTCAGCAACTTGTTCTGATGTTTGAATATATTACATATTCAATTAATTCTTCTTCACATGCTCTATAATGAAATAATATTTTATATCAATATGATTTCAAATATAATGTTGAACTAGATTCCTGGTGATATTTATGTTACATTGATTATCATAACTCAATAGAATGGGTAAATTCACTTCAACAAGTAAGTCTTCTAAATAATTATTCATCCACAAAATTTGAGAAGTGGCTTGAGTTGCATAAAAAACTCTTTAAAAGTTGTACTAAGATTTAATGAATTTTTTTCTTTGAATTACAACTAACCTAATTATTTACCATAAAGAATCATCAAATAGAAGTGCGTCTTTTATCATCAAAATTTACTACTCAATCAACATCTTAATACCCAAACAGTTCAATAATATCTGATATTCCATACATGATAAAAAATATTATTATTCCTTTGATGTATATGAGAATTTGTTTTCTAGAAACTAAATGTTTTCTTATAGATCATTCTAAAATCCTATTGATAAGGTTACAACATAATTATGGTCAGGTCTTATGGTATTAAAATACAAAAAACATCCAACAAACATTTGGAATTATTTTTGATCAACTTTCTTTCTGTACCGATCTTTAGAAAACATCATTACCACAAAAATAGGAGTAGAAAAATGGTTTCAATTTTCCAAGTTGAGCTTCTTAAGAAGATCCTTAGCATGCATTTATTGATAATGAAAAAAAATTACCTTTTTTAGTATTTGTAACTCATGAAATTATTTCATTTCCCCATCATAGACATTTGAAAAACCGTTTCCATCTATTTTGAATATATTTCACAACACCTTTAATCATTATAATAAATGATAATGTCATAAACTAAAAATTTAAAATGATGAAATACTTCTGATTATCTGTGATGTAAAGATTGTTATCCACTCTTCCTTTCTTGAAATTCATCTTCCTTAAGCATGTGATCAATTTGGAATATGATGCCCTCAGATCTTGTTTTATCCCATACACTGCATTTTTCAATATGAACACATGATTTTCATCTTTTGTAAAAAAATATAAATGGTTGTTCAATAAAAAATTCCTCTTCAAGATCATTATTCAGGAATGTGGATTTCACATCCATTTAAAAGATCCTTTAGCCTCGTTGTGCAGAAATATCAAGAATCATTCTAATTATTTATTGTCTTTGAACTGGAGAAAACTTTACATCAAATTCAATACCTTTAATCTCTTATTATCCTTTGAACACCAATATTTCTTTGTCTCTTATCACATCACCTTCTTCATTCATCTTGTTCTAGAAAACCGATTTTAAACCAATGATGTTTTTTTTATGGCCTGGGTATGAGTTCCCAAATATCATAATTTTCTATATGATACAACTCTTCATTCGTGCCTGGAACCCATTATGGATAATCAAAATGTTTTTTCACATCATTATGCTCTATCATTGAATAAAAAGCTATATGTGTAATAGCATTTTTTGTTATTCTTGTTTTAACTATATGATGTTGATAACTAATTATATTCCGAGAATCCACATGTTACATAAAACTTGGATGATATTTCTGAGTATTTTCCCCATCACCAGATATGGCTCAATTGGCTTCTTCTTCTTATGTAGGAATACAATTATCCTTATCATTATTAAAATGGTTTTATTCATATTTATCAACCTCTTTTACATCTCGAATATGTTTTTATTTCTCACCTTTTTCAAATAATTTCAGATAAAATGAATCCACATTTATTTTTCTAAATTTTTTGAAGAACATATATCCTCTTCCTTCGAGAATATATATATGAAAAATTCCATCTTTAAGTTTCTACTCAAACATTAAAATTTTCATCCATTCATTTTTATAACACATGGACTCCCAAAAACTCTTACCTGTTGAAAACATGGATTTTTCCATAAAACAATTCATATGGTGTCATATCTGAATTAGGGATATACAAACATAGGTTTCTAATATAAACAAAACTACTATTTAATTTCCTTAACATGTAATTAGAATGATCATGTTAAAGTAACATTGTTCTTCCCTTTCCCACTAAACATCTATTCTTTCTATCAGAAATCCCATTTTGTTGAGGTGTATATGGAGAACTATAATCATTCTAAATTCCATGGTCCTCTGGATAACATTAATTTTCATGAATTCTATATTCACCACCATTGTCTCTTCTCAACTACATCATAGAATACTCATATTCCATCTCTACATTCCTTCTGATACTTATAGAAAATTTCAATGATTCAGATTTGTGTTTCATATACATAACACATGTAATGAGATTAATATCATCATTGAAAATATTTTTTTACTTATCTTTATTTGATAACGGTTTTCACATTTGACCAAAAATATCAGAATAAATCATCTCTTGGGGTTTTCCTAAACAAAGATCAATATTCTTATAAAAAAACATTTATAATATTCCCATTCTCACAAATAGAGAAACACCAATTTCTTCTTCATGAAAAATCATGAATGTTTTGGGAAATATTTCTGTTAGATAATGTGATAATTTTTCTCCTTCACAAGTGTCCCCACCTTTTTTACCACAATTAATTCCATTCCACTATACTCATGTAATAAGATTTTTGTATTTCACCAACCTGAAACATGTTTCCTTTTGTTTATTGGCCTCTTGTAATAATCTATCCATATTCCTCACAAATTACAAAAAAATGATATTTTAAGAAGATAACTTTGTTGCACTAATCACACAATTTTTAATCACTTAGAAAATTTTGTTTCAACCAATCAACATAAAATGTTTTCTATGATTTCATCATTTATTTCCCAATAATGGTTGATCGACCTCCTTTGATTTTGAAGGAGTCATAATTGATAAATGTCACTGTTCCTTCCTTAAAATATTTCAAATTTTTAAAAAATTTAATACCTATTGTAATATGAGAAGAACACCCAAAATCAAGGATCCACATTCATTCTAATTTTGTTTCTTTCCATGAAATTTCAACAACCATAGATTTCTCTTATTTATTTTATTTATTCACCTATGAATTTTGAGAATTGTTATGGAACTTTTGATGAGCCAGTAACAAATGATGAAAAAAGTTTTCAATGTTTCTAGGTTGTTCAAATATTTCATAAATAATTTCCAATGTGTGGAATCTTTTTCAATATTTACTCCACATTTATGAGGTTTCTTCAAAACAACAATTTCAAACTAATTATTTTGATCGAATTAACTCCCCCAAAACCTCTACCTTTTATTATAGATGAAATAACAGTAATGTTACTGGTTGAACCAACACTTATTTTATGTATTTCCAAATACATCACAATACCAATAATATCTATATAATGATTATTTTCCACTGAAAAAATTATATTTATTGGAGTTATGAATATGTTTCTCATCAATCTACTTCTCTTTATTTTTTGAGCCACCAATCTTTCTATTTTCAGCCAGAGTCTTCATTTTATTTTTTGAATTAGAAGAACAAAAATTATTTGAAACATCTCAATATTAATATTTTTTAAAAACTTTCTCAGACTCAGGGTTCTTGGAGACTTTTGATTTCCAAATATTGTTGTCTTGGACACATATATAAAAATAATATGTTTATTATTTTTAGAAAACATTTAATCATTATTTCAACTTTTGATTAATTATTTTCTTGATTCTTATAAGGATTCTCCTTTTGAAAATGTTCAACAACATTTGAGATAAATTTTTGGAAACATTCAATTCTCTTCTCATCTTCTGAATGTTATTATTAAACATGTTACACAACTTCTTCTTTAGACGTTAGCTACACCATTGGAAACTCATTATGATTCTTTTCTTCATCAAGAGATTTCGTCCAATATTAAATCACATTTACCAGAATTTTTTTATCATTAGGAATACACTCAATATTTTTTATAAAATAATATTCCTCTTCCATATTCGTTTTCATCTTCTCAAGTATACTAATATTTCTCAGGCGTCCATTCAACTAATCTTACAATGGATATTTAGGTTGAGTTTATTCTTCTTCTGAACCAATTATTATGAATTATTAACCATTTACCAATATAATAAATTTACTTTTTATACCATACTAAACTGATTTTTTATATTCCACATCACCAACTTATCCTTATTCATCTTTATATAAGAAACATATTATTTTTTATTTGAATAACTTTCTTCCTTTCCATGATATTATTTTTTTTTGTCTCCTTGATTCTTCCACTAATATCTTGGATTTATTTCTTTTTTATCACTATCCTCTTCTTTAATTCATTAAGAAAAATTACCTGCATAGTGACCAAAACCTCAAATTCGATAGATTTAAAGGGAATTTTCCATTTATATTTCTCTTTAACTTTTTGATATTTTCAAAAAACAAGGAGAAAAGTTCTTCAAAAAATTTACATACCTCATTTTTAGAAATAGATTTTTTAGCTTCATCTTCAACATTAATATTCTTTGCAAATTATTTTTTTGTATCCTTGATAGAAATTTATTTATCCACATTTTTTTTCATATATTTATCCCTTATCATTTCCGAAGTAATGAGAGTGCTATGAAAATAATCAAGAGATAAAGTTTTATGATCTCTCTCTATTAATAAATAAACTATCACACCAAATAAGTCAGGAAGGATTCAAAAAATATTTTCAACCACTAAATAATCATATAACATTTACCAATATATATGATAGCATTATCAATGTCATTTACCTGATTAAAGAAGTCCCCAATAGATTTGTACTCATCTGTATTTAAGTCTTTATACTTATAACGCTAAATTATAATATTTTCCATCTTTACTTTTTTGTTGCCTTCATATTTGTTTTGAATTTATCCCAGATACATTTATTTAGGTCATGTATTTTCACCCTTTTTAATTAAATACTAGATATTGGTGATAATATATCATTCTTGTCTCTTCCATCACTCTCCAGATTCATCTTATCAACTGTTGCAAGAGGTGGTTTAAAATAAATTGGAGGAAACCCATATGTTGTAGCTTTAAGAATATCATATCCAATATTTATAATTTAAGTAAATATTCTATCATTCTTGATTTAATTATTCATAACATCAATAAACCGAAATACATTTACTATTAAGAAAATTAAAATTCTCTATCAGTAGAGAAAAAGTGAATGAATCCTATGTTGTGATACTTGTTGTAAGTGCCAAGTTAGGTTAATAATATCACTAAGAGGGGGAAGTAGTGAACCAGTGATATGTGTTTCTTTTATGTTTCCATCAAATTGATACAACCTTCACCTCCTATTAAAGACTCAATTCCTTGCTAAAAACAATTCAAACACACCTCCATAGGTACACATTTATTTACAAGGTTTACTATTCAATACGAATAGCAATATAGTTAGTATGGTTTGGAGAAAATAAAATACCAAACAAACCACTAGAGAACAATCATTTGATTTTAACTAGTTGGATAGTCCCTTTAACTCATGTAGTACTTTGATGACTATGTAGAAGTATGTTTTCACCCACTTAGAAAAAATTGGGTAATAAAAAGTTTTTTTAATGAATCATGTTACATGTTATTTTTTTCAATTTCATAAATGTATTAAATTGATAAACCTTCTCCGATTCCTTATCTAAATTATTGTATATACATTTTAGACTATTTTAAGGAACTCAGTCCAATTTTCCCAGTCCTTTTTTCATAGTGTGCTTCCTCTGAGCAGGATTCTCCTCGATATAATTCTTCTCAGTACAATTATCTCTACCCAATTATTTTATGTCGGATTATTCCTAGTATAATTACTCAATAAGAAAAGATATAACAATAACTTAATGCATTTGAGAAAATTAAGACCTTTTTCCTCAGTCTGGAAATCCCAATATAGAAATCCCCAATCGGATTAATTCTGCCTGATATAATGATCAGCCTAATACAATTGACAAGCTTCATAATATAAATGACAAGATGAATTTAATAATTGGTAGAATATAATAATCAGGTGAATATGATAACCACAGAATATGAAGATTAGCTAAATACAATATTGTGATCTTTCCTCTTCCCTTTCACTATAGTCTTTCTGTTTTTTTCAAAAAAAAAATTTAATATGAAAACTTCTTCTTCTCTCTAAAAACAATCTCGAAGCTTCTATATCTTCTTTAATGAACAATACATATGTTATCATAAAATTAAGATGTACTTTTAACCTTTAATTATTGAATTGTGAATATTTTTTAATGAATACCAAAATATTTCATGCTCAATCAAAATAAAAAAAATTGATTTCGCTAAAATCTCAGGTGAATTTTGAATTTTCTTCTTAAATATTCACAATTTTTTTCAAACACTATCTATTCCTTATAATTTATTTATCATTTTCTAGTCAAATCTAATTTCATGAATTTGATTTCATCATTACAATACTCTATACCAATTGAATGTATGAATGAAAAAATTCATTATCCCCATTGACAACAAAACCATATTTTTTCTTCAACTCTTATCTTGACCGATGTGATTGATAAAAAAAGAAATCCAACCCATTTTCCATGGTCGACTAAATTTTTTATTACATTATTTCCACATCATTTAATTCACTAGTCTCAAACAATTCCTCTCATGAATACACATACATCATATGTCTAATCTGAAACATATTTTTCTTCTGAATAAGATATAACATGTAATCTTCAGTGAATTCATTTCTTCACAATATTCATCTTCTATCATGAAATTGAATACATTTTAGTTCAATTTAAGAAAAATAAAATTTTCCAAGGAATTTATTGCAACATCCCTTTCTTTCATCAACACTCATCATTACTACTAAGCCTAAAACTGGTTGTCTGTAAAACAATTTACATTAATTTGACAAAGACGAATATGATATCCAACACCAATATTCTTTTCCATTCATATCTGATCAATATGGATATGATTGACCTCATCTATATCTTCTCTTCCACCCAGATATGATTACTCTAGGTACTATTGACCTCATCACATTCACTCCCCCTTTCTTCCATCAGGCTTGAATCATAAGTTTTCACAATTTACATATGATTTATCAGAACTCCAAAATTAGAAATTGATCATTGAATTTATTTTAATGTAGTCATGAAGACATCGATAGTATAGACATTGACTATTTATCAACCAGAATCATAGTGATTCCAATCACAATTTACTTTCAGAAAAATGCATTCTCAATATGATTGATCCTTTCATTACAGATTCTGTGTGAATAAAATGAGTTCTTCTAGACAGCTTCTCCTGAATACATTGGACCTTATTGCGAGTATAATTCTCTAAATCTCATGGTAACTCTAAATTTCACCAAATACAAATTGAGGTGATTTTCCCTTTTTTTATTAAACATATTTGACAACAAAATACAATACATGAATAACATCACCATCCTCATCATCTGGATCCTTATATACTAGGTGAATATAATTTTAATAAGTTATTTGTTAAGGACATAATGTCACATTTTACCCATATAGGAATAGACCAAAGAAACACAGTCAACTGATTTTGGTTCAAAATAAAGAGACATAGGGACTTAAAGAACCATGTAAAAAGTAAAAAATGTGTACTTGGGGTTACACAACGTTTCATTCCGACACATGTTCATGACATGTCTCTTCATCTCAAAAAATATGTATTCATCCATATACCCACTATGTTCTTTGAAGATAACCAATGTTGTGATGTTGGGCCCACACTCTTTGTGATACCAGCACATGCTCTTGTACATATGGCAGTTCTTATGTATTTTGTTTCATTAAAAGTTACAATGGTTTCTCCTCTATACCTAGTAGTGTTATTGTAATCAGGCATGCTAGTGTACTCTAGATTCTCCCATGTTCATGGCCATTTTTGTTCTTGTGTACCACAAAGATATGCACCGGGCCACAAAAACCGATTCATATGATGTGTTCTATATGTCACACAATGTGTGACATTTTTTTATACATAGGAATAGTAAAGACCCGTAAATTTCAAGGAAATTTTTTTATTAATTTTCTTTGGAATTTTACAGGAATGCAGCTTCTGACGGCACCTGATTCTGAGGCCCGGTGTGCCCGGAATCATTTTCCGAAGTTTGGCTCGGGTACGTTCATTGAACGTACGAGCGGGTTTTTCTAAATTTTGAACCGGTGCTCGGAATCGAATTCTGAGGGCACCGATGAAATAGCAACGCCGGTATTTGAATAGAAACGCCTCTTCCGGAATTGCGTTTTCTAGGTTGTGGTTTTTAATTTTTGGGTTTTAAGTTAAGAAATAAAATAAAAGTTGTGCGACAGTTTTATTTTTATTTTTCACTTAAAGCCGCTTAAAGACCACTTCAAGTTGTTTAAGCTGAGTTGATGCGGATAGGGTGCTATCCAAAAATATTCTACCCTCTTGGTAGGATATTTGTGAGGTGGGGCCCGCATGAGCCCCCCCCCCCCCCCCCCGTTTCTTTTCCGCTATGTAACGCACCTGCAAAAACTCGTCATTATGAAAGTCAACTGACACATTTTCTTAAATTCTTAACGCACCATTTAATTGGGCGGTTTTATTCGTTGAATTAATTCTAAGAATTAATGGGTCGTTACTTACCTCTTTTTCATTTGTTTTCATGTTAATAAAATAAGACCAATGCTCTTTCTCCTTAAGTCTTGTTCATTGAGAGGATTGGCAGAAACCTCAAGTTCTTTATCGTCCTTCGCGAAGAATGCGAAGAACGCGAAGAACGCCGAGCCCTCGTGAATCGGCGACGCGATGCCAAGTACCGTGACGACGACAATTCTTCTTCCGCGACGTTCTCCCACGACAATCCAACCCTGCGACAACCTTCGATCGACAACGACAAGGTAGGGGGGTTACGCTTCTTTTAAATCTCTTTGAGAGTTATATCAACCTTATGGATTTAATTATTATTAATTAAATCTGTTGTTTCTTGGTCCTCGGAGTTCATCAACGCAACGCAGGATACCACAACGACGCGACGATTCCCTCCTTCCGCGACGACCAATTCCGCGAAGAATGCGCGTGCGCCGACATGACGAGGTAGGGGTTTTTCTTGAATGTTTTATACACCGTGGATGTTTTGTGTTCAAAATGAAGAACCTGGTTCCTAAGAACAATATTAATTTAATAAAATTGTTCTTGGTTATGTTTCCTATGTGTTGATTAAATCCTCCCAACTGTTATTATCTAACGCGGAGGGTGCGGGCCAAACAAACACGGCCCGACAACCCTCCGTCGTTCTTCATTGTTGTGCGGTTTTGACGGGCGATGACAGAACGTGCCGAAAAGGGATTTTGATGATTCCGTAGAGAAGAAAGGGTCCCGGGAGGAGCAGCGGCGCAGACGGGAACGGAATCGGACCACCGGAGCGACTCCGGTGGCCCGCGGAAGCCACCGGTGGTGCCCCGGAGCGCCGCCGAACAAGGCAGCGGCGGCGGTGGCGGCGCCAGCGGACCTGCGGCCGCGCGTGTCCGGCGCACATGCAGGATGCGGCCTTTGCCGCGTCCATTGACCATGGCAGCCCCCCGCGGGGGCCGCGAGGTTGTCACGCGGGGGCAGCGAGCCCCCCGTGTTGCTCGGCCGCTCGGCCGAGCCAGGCCGGGCCGGCCGGGCCGCACCCTGGCCGGACCGGACCGGGTCCAGCAGGTGGACCGGGTCGGGTCAACCCGGTTCGGCCGACCCAGGGGGGTCGGGCCTGGTCGGCCCGGGCCCAGACCCCCCGTCTTCGGACCGATTCGGTCTTTTTCTCGTAACTTGAGCTACGGGCCTCTGAACGACGCGTCAAAAGTGTGTACGCGATCCTTGGATCGAGATGGGTGTTTCGTTATATCGCACTCAAGGTTTCAGAATACTTTGGGTTCGGACGGGTTGGTTCGTACACGAAACCAACCGGGCCCTCGGAGCGGAAATGCTCATATCTTGAGCTACGGACGTCCGACTGACGTGCCATCGACCTTGTTGTTTTCCTCTAAGTGAGACAGATATTTTGTCATACTCCTCTCGAGGTTTGGACACAGGTGGTGTACGGTCGGGTTGGTTTTGCATTAGAAACCAACCGGGCCCCTGGGACGAAAAAGCCAATAACTCTCAGACCGGGCGTCCGATTGACGCGCCGCCTGCGACGTTGAGTTCCTTTTGACGATACGAAACTTTTGGATTCATAAACTTCGGACTTTGTGTCAATTGATGTATCAGCCTCTTAGCTCGTGGAGTGGACCCTCCCGAACGAGCTTGCTGTGTGTGGGAACCCTAGAGCTGGCTGCGACTACTACTGTGACTACGACGACGACTATACAGATATCCTCAGTGGATTCGACTGCGACGATGATGAAAACAGTACGGGAATCCTCCGTGTTTTCGGCATTGACTATTGCGGTACATCTTGGGATTCATCAACTTCGGACTACATGTCAGTTGATGCATCGACCTCTTAGCTCGTGGAGTGGACCCTCCCGGAACGAGCATGATGTGTGCGGAAACCCTAGAGCCGGTTGAGACTTGACGGCTGCTGATCACACGACAGAGGTACGCTTGGTTGTAGCGGCACAGGGGAGCGCTTGATTGTAGCGGCAGACCCACGACAGAGGTGCGCTTGGTTGTAGCGGCATAGGGGACCGCAGGGTTCTAGCGGCAGACCCACGATAGAGGTGCGCTTGGTTGTAGCGGCACATGGGAGAGCTTGGTTGTAGCGGCAGACCCACGACAGAGGTGCGCTTGGTTGTAGTGGCATAGGGGAGCGCTTGGTTGTAGAAGAAGACCCACGACGGAGGAGCGCTTGGTTTTAGTGGCACGAGGGAGCGTTTGGTTGTAGTGGCAGACCCACGACAGAGGTGCGCTTGGTTGTAGCGGCACAGGGGAGCGCTTGGTTGTAGCAGCAGACCCACGACAGAGGAGCACTTGGTTGTAGCGGCACGGGGGAGCGTTTGGTTGTAGCAGCAGGCCCACAGTACCCGATAGGTGGAGTACTACAGTAGTCCAAGGTAAGAGAGAAGCGCTTGGTTATAGCGGCATAACCACTGTACTTGATGGAGAAGGAGTTTCCCAATATCTTGGGGTTCTTCTTCATGATCATCCTGTGTGGGTCATTGCGAGGGTTAGTACCTACAGATCCTTTGTGGGTCCGACGGCTTAGATGAATCAGTGGCTACATCTGATCATCTCTAACGTCATACTAAGAAGTACATGTGTGAGCTGAATCATGTTTTAATTTCCTGTGTGGATTGTGTTGTGCTATCCTGTGTGGATTTACGTTTTTCTTTCCAGTGTAGATTCTGTTGTGATATCATGTGTGGATTTATGTTTTACATTCTTGTGTGGATTGTGTTGTTCTATCCTATGTGGATTTATGTTTTTCTTTCCTGTGTGGATTGTGTTGTTCTATCCTGTGTGGATTTAAATTTTTCTTTCCTTTGTGGATTGTGTTGTTCTATCCTGTGTGGATTTACATTTTGCTTTCATGTATGGATTGTGTTATGCTATCCTGTGTGGATTTACATTTTTCTTTTCCTTTGTGGATTGTGTTGTGATATCTTGTGTGGATTTACATTTTTCTTTCCTGTGTGGATTGCGTTGTGCTTGGGCTCGGATGTTGGAGCCAGACGGAAATTGATGAATTTGGTATATGTATGGGAATATACCTAAGCAGTGTCGGATGTTACTTCGTGATTTTATCTTTCCTTTGTGGTTTATCCTGTGAGGATTCTGGGAGACCTTCGGGGGTCTCGGGGTCCCTACATAGTAGATTATAGTCACCCCTGCACGGGCTATGCCCGCACTACGTCGTGTTGGTTACAGACGACGGACAGCGCTGATCGTGGTGGAGGTTTGCGGAGCAGGATGGTACCTGGAGGTGGACCACTGGGCGAGGAGTACTCGGAGCGGACGGCTGGACCGAGGAGCTGTGGAGGCTATCTGTACTCACCCTTCAGGTGGGACTTCCAAAGGACGGCTCGACGCGGCGGTTTTTCTTTTCAGTTGATGTTTTCCCCTTTCAACTGTACTTTACAGTTGGTCTTGTATTTCCAGCCCCTTTTACTTTCAGCACAGCTTGTTACAGTTTTTACTTAGTGTTTACTCTTTCCACTTTCTTACTCTACGGTGGTTGTTTACTTTACAAAGGCAATGCCTTCTCTGTTTATCGGGATTTACACCTTGGTGCTAGTCGCCAACCCCTGGCCTATGGAAGGCGGGCTTGGGTTAGTCACGGCACAGGCCCCGAGGACGGGTCGTGAAAAATTGGTATCAGAGGAGTTCGGTTCTACTGTAGACTCTGATCTTTCTTATATTTGAAGCAATAGTGTTAAGTTTATTGAGTTTGGTTATCAGTCCAGGGAGCCCAGTGTTGGTGCGGCGGCCGACGTATTCGTACACCAGGACCCTGACTTCAGATTTCCGACTTAATGCATGAAAACATTGATTGTATGTGTGTTCAAGTTTTATTTTTGATTACTTGTGTCAGATCACCAGGTATACAGTTCTGACCGTGGCGCACATGTTTCTTTTTAGGATGGCTCCACGATGGCAGCCAGCTAGGGTTCCGAGAGTAGAGCATGACGACAGCCCACCGAGCGACGAGGCCTCGGTACAGGGCCCTTTGACAGCAGAGGCACCAACGGTACCTTTACCCACCGAGCCACCGATGCTACCAGCCCCAGCCGCTGACGATGCATGTTGCCTCAGTGCACTGCATGAGTTCCAGCGCTAGCGACCGCCCAGGTTCCATGGGGAGACGGACCCCCAGGCAGCCGAGGACTGGCTGGAGGCAGTTGTCTGAGTTTTCCAGTTAGTGAGGACACCATCAGACCTTATGGTGGTCCTTGCAGCGATCCTCCTGCATGCGGCAGTAGGCAGATGGTGGAGCTTGATGCTCCAGGTGCACGACGAGACATCTCTCCTCTGGATGGACTTTAAGAGCATCTTCTGCTCCAAGTTCGTCCCATCCACCCTCCATGCGGTGCGCATTTAGGAGCTACTACAGCTGCGGTATGGCAGCATGACAGTAGCCCAGTATGTGGCGAGGTTTACCAATCTCTCGCGTTATTCCACAGACATGGTACGGGACCCATTCTTCAGGGCCCAAACCTTTTAGTAGGGGCTCAGGCGAGAGATCAGATCTTCAGTTGTTTCTCACAGCATTCCGACACAGGCAGGGGTTTTGGAGCGAGCCCTCTTATTGGAGAGTTTCCATGCTGAGCAGTCTCCAGCAGCAGGACCCACCACTTGTCAACATGCGGCAGATTCTTCTACAGCGGGCAGTAGACAGATGACGCGTGGGTCCAAGAGGACTAGACCTACAGGTCATCGACAACCTGACTCTGGATCGTTTGTGAGAGGCACTCAGGGTGGACAATGACTTGCCATGAGAGGGCAGTGTTACTCCTGCGGCGGGATTGGTCACATGGCTCGTGACTGTCCGACCCGCTATACAGATGACCAGCAGATGAAAGAAGGACCCCACAGGCAGAGGCAGAGGTTCGATCAGGGCAGGCCGCAAGGAGCAGGCGGCCATGGCAGGGGAGCTGGCCGTGCAGCTGGAGGTGGATGTCGCTTCGGGGTGTTGCCACCACCACCACTACCAGGAGGTCCACCCCGACCGCAGGGAGTTGGTAGACATGCGAGAGCTCAGCTTCAGGTAGCTGAGGCCTTTGATCATGGAGCTCTGGGAGTAGATGGACAGGAGCAGAACTAGTGGATACGTCCTTTTTTACTTCTAGTTCCTTGTTGCTGTTGTGTAATGTCTTTGTATTATGATCTGCAATAGTAAAAGACGCTTACCTTTGTGATGTTTTCATTCCTGCCCTCTTTTGTGTTGTTACTAAGAGGTTCCAGTTAGACTGTTGACTTGACCCTCACTTGTGAGACATCTACTGGATGAGACCCAGTTACCACACACTGATGCCGATAGTGTGGCTCGACCCTTGGAGGCGAAAGTAACGGTTTGATCTCTTGGTAGTAGCATCGAGGCCTTACGACGTCATATTTGGTATGTATTAGTAACATCCATGTCGGGAATGACTGTATTAGGCAAAGGAAGTGGTTCATCCAGGGGATGAGACCAGATTTATCTTATCGACAAAGAAGATATCTTAGCAGTTCTTGTGGGATCGGAGATGGTCCAGGTCATCCAGGAGCGGATAAGTATAGCTCAGAGCTAACATAATTCCTATGCTGATAGGAGGAAGAGGCCACTAGAGTTCAAGGATGGCGATCACGTCTTCATGCGGGTCTCACCTCGACATGGATTACGGAGGTTTGGCCGAAGCGGCGTGTTGTCTCCACGCTTCATCGGACCCTTCCAGGTCCTCAGCAGGATTGGAAAGGTGGCTTATCGCCTGGCTCTACCACCACAGTTGCGCCGGGTGCACGACGTCTTCCTCGTATCTCAGCAAAGGAGATACGTGCACGAACCGATGAAAATCTTTGACCATGGAGATCTTTTCTTTGATGATGGGGTGACTTTTGCAGAGGTCGCAGTGGAGATCGAGGATCGACAGGAGTGGGTCCTACGTGGACGATCGATTCCTCTAGTGCGCTTCAGATGGCAGCTCGGGAACCTCCAGGAGAGAAATTGGGAGCGGGAGGCTCAGATGCATGCTCAGTACCGCCTTTGTATCCCTAAGTTTGTGGTGAATCTTTACGGGGACGTAAAGCCCTGCCTGTGGTGGGAGTAATGTAAAGACCGGTAAAATTCAAGGAAATTTTTTTCTTAATTTTCTTTAGAATTTTACAAGAACACAGCTTCTGATGGAACCTGATTCCGAGGCCCGGTGTGCCCGAAATCATTTTCCGAAGTTTGGCTCAGGTACGTTCAGTGAACGAACGAGCGGGTTTTTCTAACTTTTGAACCGGTGCTCGAAATCGAATTCTGAGGGCACCGATGAAATCGTATGGCCAGTATTTGCTTAGAAATTCCTCTTCTGGAGTTGCGTTTTCTCGGTTGTGGTTTTTAATTTTTGGGTTTTAAGTTAAGAAATAAAATAAAAGTTGTGCGACAATTTTATTTTTATTTTTTAATTAAAGTCGCTTAAAGACCACTTCATGCTATTTAAGCTGAGTTGATGCGGATAGGATGCTATCCAAAAATATCCTACCCTCTTGGTAGGATATTTGTGAGGTGGGGCACGCATGAGCCCCCACCGTTTCTTTTCCGCTAAGTAACGCACCCGCGAAAACCCGTCATTATGAAAGTCAACTGATGCATTTTCTTAAATTCATAACGCACCATTTAATTGGGCGGTTTTATTCGTTGAATTAATTCTAAGAATTAATGGTTTGTTACATACCTCTTTTTTGTTTGTTGACATGTTAATAAAATAAGACCAATGCTCTTTCTCCTTAAGTCTTGTTCGTTGAGAGGACTGGAAGAAACCTCAAGTTCTTTATCGTCCTTCACGAAGAACGCGAAGAATGCGAAGAGCGCGAAGAATGCCGAGCCCTCGGGAATCGACAACGCGACGCCAAGTACTGCGACGCCGACGATTCTTCTACCGCGACGTTCTCCCGCGACAATCCAACCCTGTGACAACCTTCGATCGACAACGACAAGGTAGGGGGGTTGCACTTCTTTTAAATCTCGTTGAGAGTTATAAAAACCTTATGGATTTAATTATTATTAATTAAATCTGTTGTTTCTTGGTCCTGGGAGTTCATCGACGCAGCGCCGGATACCGTGACGACGCGACGATTCCCTCCTTCCGCGACGACCAATTCTGCGAAGAACATGCGTGCGATGACGTGACGAGGTAGGGGTTTTTCTTGAATGTTTTATACACCGTGGATGTTTTCCGTTCAAAATGAAGAACCCGGTTCATAAGAACAATCTTAATTTAATAAAATTGTTCTTGGTTATGTTTCCTATGTGAAGATTAAATCCTCCCTACTGTTATTATCTAACGCGGAGGGTGCGGTCCAAACAAACACAGCCCGACAACCCTCCACCATTCTTCATTGTTGTGCGGATTTGACGGGTGATGACAGAACGTGCCACAAAGGGATTTTGATGATTCCGCCGAGAAGAACGGGTCCCGGGAAGAGCAGCGGCACAAACGGGAACGGAATTGGACCACCGGAGCGACTCCGGTGGCCCGTGGAAGCCACCGGCGGCGCGCCGCCAGAAAAGGCCGCCACGGCGGTGCCTCCAGCGGACCCGCGGCCACGTGGGTCCGGCGCACACGCGGGACGTGGCCTTTGCTGCATCTGTTAACCAGGGCGGCCCCCCGTGGGGGCCTCAGGGTTGTCACGCGGGGGCAGGGAGCCCCCTGCGTTGCTCGGCCGCTCGGCCGAGCCGAGCCGGGCCGGCCGGACGGCCGTGCCGCGCCCTGGACGGACCGGACCGGGTCGACCCAAATCGGGTCGACCTGGTTCGGCCGAGCCAGGGGGGTCGGGCCGGGTCGGCACGGGCCCAGACCCCCCGTCTTAGGACCGATTAGGTCTTTTGCCCGTAAATTGAGCTACGGGCCTCCGAATGACACGCCGTCAGCGGCTAAGCGATTCTTGGATCGAGACGGTCGTTTTGGTATATCGCACTCAAGGTTTTGGAATACTTTGGGTTCGGCCGGGTTGGTTCGTACACGAAACCAACCGGGCCCTCGGAGTGGAAATGCTCATATATTGAGCTAAGGACGTCTGATTGACGTGTCGTCGACCTTGTTGTTTTCCACTATGTGAGACGGATCTTTTGGCATACTCCACCCGAGGTTTGGACGCAGGTGGAGTAAGGTCGGGTTGGTTTTTCCTTAGAAACCAACTGGGCCCCTAAGACGAAAAAGCCAATAACTCTCAGACCGGGCGTCCGATTGACGCGCCATCTGCGACGTTGAGTTACTGTTGACGATACGGAACTTTTGGATTCATCAAATTCGGACATTCTGTCAATTTATGTATCAGCCTCTTAGCTCGTAGAGCGGACCCTCTCGAACGAGCTTGTTGTGTGCCGGAACCCTAGAGCTGGCTGCGACTGCTACTGTGACTATGACGACGACTATACAGAGATCCTCAGTGGATTCGACTGCGACGATGATTAAAATAGTACAGGAATCCTCCGTGTTTTCAGCAGTGACTACTGCGGTACATCTTGGGATTCATCAACATTGTACTACATGTCAGTTGATGCATCGACCTCTTAGCTCGTGGAGTGGACCCTCCCGGAATGAGCATGCGGTGTTCAGAAACCCTAGAGCTGGTTGAGACTTGACGACTGCTGATTGCACGACAGAGGTACGCTTGGTTGTATCGGCATAGGGGAGCGCTTGGTTGTAGCGGCATACCCACGACAGAGGTGCGCTTGGTTGTAGCCGCACAGGGGAGCGCTTGGTTGTAGTGACAGACCCACGACAGAGGTGGGCTTGGTTGTAGCAGCACAGGGGAGCACTTGGTTGTAGCGGAAGACCCACGACAGAGGTGCGCTTGGTTGTAGCGGCACTTGGTAGCGCTTGGTTTTAGTGGCAGACCCACAACGAAGGAGCGCTTGGTTGTAACGGCACGGGGGAGCATTTGGTTGTAGCGGCAGACCCACGACAGAGGTGTGCTTGGTTGTAGCGTCACATGGGAGCGCTTGGTTGTAGCGGCAGACCCACGACGGAGGAGCGCTTGGTTGTAGCGGCACGGGGGAGCGTTTAGTTGTAGCAGCAGGCCCACAGTACCCGATAGTTGGAGTACTACAGCAGTCCAAGGTAAGAGGGAAGTGCTTGGTTATAGCGGCATAACCACTATACTTGATGGAGAAGAAGTTTCCCAATAGCTTGGTGTTCAACTTCATGATCGTCCTATGTGGGTCATTGTGAGGGTTAGTACCTACAGATCCTTTGTGGGTCCGACGGATTAGATGAATCAGTGGCTACATCTGATCACCTCTAACGTCATAAGAAAAAGTACATGTGTGATCTGAATCATGTTTTACTTTCCTGTGTGGATTGTGTTGTGCTATACTGTGTGGATTTACGTTTTGCTTTCCTGTGTGGATTGTGTTGTGCTATCCTTTGTGGATTTATGATTTACTTTCCTATGTGGATTGTGTTGTGCTATCCTGTGTGGATTTATGTTTTTCTTTCCTGTGTGGATTGTGTTGTGCTATCCTGTGTGGATTTACACTTTTCTTTCTTTTGTGGATTGTGTTGTGCTATCCTGTGTGGATTTACGTTTTGCTTTCCTGGGTGGATTGTGTTGTGCTATACTGTGTGGATTTACGTTTTTCTTTCCTTTGTGGATTGTGTTGTGTTATCCTGTGTGGATTTATGTTTTGCTTTCCTGTGTGGATTGGGTTGTGCTTGGGCTCGGATGTTGGATCCAGACGGAAATTGATGACTTAGGTATATGTATGGGCATATACCTAAGCAGTGTCGGATGTTACTTCTTGATTGTATCTTTCCTTTGTGGTTTATCCTTTGAGGATTCTGGGAGACCTTCGGGGGTCTCGGGGTCCCTACTGAGTAGCTTATACTCACCCTTGCATGGGCTATGCCCGCACTACGTCATGTTGGTTGCAGAAGACGAACAACGCTGATCGTGGTGGAGGCTTGCAGAGTAGGACGGTACCTGGAGGTGGACCACTGGGCGGGGAGTACTCGGAGCGGACGACTGGACTGAGGATCTGTGGAGGCTATCTGTACTCACCCTTCAGGTGGGACTTCCAGAGGATGGCTCGACGCAGCGGTTTTTCTTTTCAGTTGTTTTTTCCCCTTTCAGTTGTACTTTACAGTTGGGCTTCTATTTCCGGCCCCTTTTACTTTCAGCACAACTTGTTATAGTTTTTACATAGTGTTTACTCTTTCCGCTTTCTTACTCTGTGGTGGTTGTTTACTTTACAAAGGAAATGCCATCCCTGTTTATCGGGATTTATGCCGTGGTGCTAGTGGCCAGCCCCTGGCCTATGGAAGGTGGGCTTGGGGTAGTCACGACACGGGCCCCGAGGACGGGTCATGACAGGAATTCCAACACCATATTTGAGGGACTATATGGAATATTCTCTTCAGACTACAAACACTCTAGTTGGGATTTTCTTAGTAATCCTAGTTTCTTTTATGCATCTCATCGATGCCGCTACTACTATCTGTTCATTTAGTGACCCACTCATTTTATATATAGATTCTATATCATAATATATAAATATTACTTTCATAGTGAAACAATCCTCACAAGAATCATATTATTATCATGTTATTGTAAACATAGAAACATAACCCAAAAGTACATAAATGAACTACCTCTTCCCCCACTAATTTTTTAATAACTGGTACTCTATATAAGATTATAATAAATAATACAATTCTCCATTAACTAGGGAAGGAATCATAAAAAATAGAGAGATCAAATTCTTATTAATTGAAAATAAGATATACGTAAATAATCATGTATGAATAACTTGAGAATAAATGTATGAAAATTAGTATTACATTTTAGAGCCATGAAATGAATAGTATATAGCATAAACATGATTCATTGTATAAATCTTGGTAGTTAATACCCATGAATCAAAACGGATTCCATGTACTTATGACATATGAGAATAACATTGGCTTACGACATGTATTTTTGTAATACACATAATATTATAACATTAACAACATTCAAAAATAAAAAAATGTTAACTCATTAAGTTAGGGAACTGAAATTTACCCCTCAATTAAATGTATAGACGTGAAACCAATCCCCTATGTGACATTATAGACAATAAAACAAGTCCCATTCTTAATCCCATATATAATAAATTAGGTTGATGCATAACATTTTGACCATGATAATAGGTACATTCATAAAATAATGAAATATTGAGTCATTCATCATTACCTAATTGATTGGATGGAAATATAATTCCCATCAATTGTATATTCCATATATTTTTGTACAATATAATAATAAGACATTCCCCACTTCAAAACCCATGCATAGTAAATGTGTTTCCTAAACCCTTCATCAATGTATAAGATATGGAAAAGGATTGAGATTTATAAACATATTTTCAATTTCAACATAAACTATCTAGTTAAATAATAAGAATGGGTTAATGGGTCCATATCCCTAGGAAATGTTATATAATAGAAAAGTATTTCATCTTATATGTAAAATTAATTTTAGAGATCACATAGAATATTTATTGTGGAAAATAAAATGTTCACTATAAAAATTACCATTTTAAACTAAAATTTCCCCAAACATAGTGAAAATAATTTTCATTGAAAATAATCATTGAGAATTATAATTTAATCTTTAAAACATTGTGAGTTCATAATGAAAGAATATTTAGTTCATGTGATTCATATTAAAATAAATATTCCTATCACATTATTGATAAAAAGGTATCATTTACACACTCTAAAATTTCCAGGAATTTTCATTTATAAATTATTATGTATAATTAAAAAAAAATTAAAAAAATACTATAAATAATGTTTGAAATATAGTAAAAATAACTTTTTAATATTTTTTGAAAACATAGACATATAAGATAAATAATGTGTTCCCAAAGAGACAAATAATGTCAGTTTTTAAAAAAATATTAAATTGAAATATTGAGTACATTGCGGAAGGAAATAGAATAGAAACCATGTATTATCAGTAAGTAACAAGAGTATAATATATTTAATTTTTTTCCATGATAGGTAGATCGTTTGAACTCAACATTGGAATCATAATCATAAACATAAAAGATAAAAAATGTCATTGTAACATGAAGCCCATACCACTTTGGTAATTTTTGAATCTTAATTCCCATTATAGAGTAATAAAAAATTATAAATTAAAAAATATTATAATAAATTAATTAATTATATAAGATTTCATTCATTTTTTTTATACTCTTTATAAAAGAATACAGGGTCATACCATAACATATGTCCCAAAGAAGTCAACTTATGTTGAAAATGCCTTTCAATAAGATTCAACATCCTTCGAACAAATGAGAGCCTCATGTAATCTAAATATAGGTTTATTATAAATATATTAAATAATAGTAACTATATATGTCAAACCTTATATTATTTACTTGTGACCATTTTTTACCCTTTCATTAACAATTTCATGTTAAAATCATGTTTTGGGAAATATGTATGTATTTGTTATTTTCATTTTTCTTACATTAATAATTATTCCATAATCACTATAATGTTTAAAATTATATAAATATCATATATATTCAATATTTATTTATTTATATTAGTCTATAAATCTTAGATATATAAAATTAAATACATCGTTCAAGGAGATGATATGTCGTACGTATGCATGAATGTCATTTTAATATTTTAGTTCTATATGAAAAATGAATGTTAAATAATATGTCACCATTATGAATTATTTATGGTTTAATATATACCAAATTTATTCATTAAATTTATCCTTATTACATTTTATTTAAATAGTATGTGGAAAACAACTCCCATCACTTAGCGAGGATGTAGTCTACCATACACATGAGCTACATTATCGTATTCACAAAGAATGAAATATAAGACGGTATAGGTGATATTAATATTTAATAAGTAAAATAATATCATAAATATCATATCCTAACATTAAATTAATCATGATATCCTTCAATGGTAGGTGGTTATGGAAAAAAAATACAATGGTTCTTGAGATGGCATTCATCTGTAAAAATGATCAATAGTTTTCTTCTGCATTTGATGGAAGAGGATATAGATATAGGTTATTACATGAAAAATAAATCACATATTAGTATATGGTATATATTATTAAAATTATATTATTATTAATTTATGAAATTTTGTGGTTTTATGGAGAGTAAAAAAATAGTTTGGGGAATCAATAAACTTCTCAAAGAAAAAAACTCCTTTGGATCTCTTATTAAGTCTATTGGATTAGTACTTTTCAAAGACAAGTATCCATATAAAATGGATATAGATTATATGGAGGTATTTTTAGTGTTTAGTTTATCTATATGGCTTGACAGGTGTAACGTCCCTGACCTGGAAGCCACTACACCAGTGCTTCGAGCTGGGTGGTTACATGACCTTAAGCATGCCTCCCCGTATGCCAAAGGTTGCCGACTAGCAGCGGGGATCTATGGGGTCAAGTGGGGAGACTATAACCCATTTTTATTAGATTAATCCACAACATAAATAAACAAACTAGAGGAAAAAATAACCAATAAACAAGGAACATGAATATCAACCATTTCTAATAATAAATATGTCATGTCATACTACAAGTGCAAGAGTGGACAAAAACCCAAAATAAGAACAATGGCCAAAATCCGAAAAATGGTCCTGACTCCAAGTCCAGATCCTCCACCATGTGCTACCCATGTCAACTCAACTATCTAGCAAGGACCCTTTCCCATATCCTGACCTATAAACATAAAGTCTGCTCAGGTACCCAATGGAGGGCTGAGCAGGGTGTGAGTACAACTCAATAGGCCACCACCAACGGTGTCTACAAAATATAGAGTATGAACAAGTTCTGCATGCAAAAGTAATATGAATGGTAATTTCCATGTAATTATTTACAGTTCCATTTACCAGTTCCGAGCCAAAGACATTTCCACTTCCATTACAATTCTTTCACACTATTTATCATCACTTACCATTTCATCACATTTCCATGGGTTAATCACGTACATTATGTTACGTGGGTCTAAGGCCAACAATCACCTGCAAGAGGGTAAACACATCATTATCCTATCTCACTAGGACTAACCCACTCATAGAAACCATATCCTCACCTCGAAGCCTCAGTCCGGGTGGATGCAACCGTTAGGAGAATATACCCTCAGTCCCCTTTCCTAACCCATGCATTTAGGGTGGAGTTTAGAACATCAGTCTTAGATCAACCCGTGGGGGTAGATCCTCATGTCTTACCCCACTCTATAAAGCCATGTGCTCATGCTTATATATATAAGTAACCGTCAACCATCCAAACCATTGTCCTTTGGAAAACAATATTCACCACACCCCACATGAGAATCCACATCATGCCTTAACCAATTAACACATTATAATTTCATATTATTTAACCATTCACTCAAATCCCATGTGTTATGCCTAACTCACTAAGCATTTAGCACTAGACCCATAACCTATCCATTATGGTCTTTAATCAGTTTACACATTAAACCATTTACCATGTTCATCATTTCCATGATTCAACCATTAAACTCATTCATATTAACCATTAGGTTATTGCCAAGTCTAGGTGCATCACCTGACTTCTATTTCATGTTCAACCAATCATGCCGACATATTCATCAAGTTAACTATCATTCATTACAAGAAGGTCACTTTTTTAATAACTAACCCTATGTCTGTGAAAAGTAGGCACATCCCATATATGTCCCTAAATTAGGTCAACTCCATCCTAACACATCCCATGGGGATCGTGAGGGTTCCCATTATCCATTTTAAACATCATTATTACATAACATGCCAAAGTTATTCACAACATAACCAAGGGAAAGAAAGAACACAACTAAACATGCAAAAATACCCAAATAACTATGGGCTATCACTTGTAGACCACCTACCCCAAAACCGCTATTTAACACACCCTCAATAGAGTCCTTAGATCTCGATTCGACCAACCTTTGGATCTTCAACCTAAAACTCACCCAAAATTTAGGGTTTTAGAGCATCAGAACAAGAGAAAGAGAGAAGATACAAACCCTAAACCAAAAAGAGAAGCAAGGATTGGATTAGCCTTGCCTGGAGCTTTGATCTGCAACCAACTACACTCTAAACGGACAAGAATCAAAGGAGAACCACCCTTGGGAAGCTTGGGTCAGCCAACTTCATCACTAGGGTTGAGAGGGGATGAATGGAGGAAAATCCTGAGTTGGGGTTTAAAATCACGGAGTGTCAATTTTGTAATTCATCCAACCTTTAAGAGGCCACATGGTTTAGCTGCATGGTTTGACAAACCTTGAACAAACCATGCACTTGCTACTGCCTGGAGGAGAAGGGTAGTACGGTTTTACCAGGGCAGGCCGCACTATTTTCCCTGGCCGTGCGTAGGCCGTGCGCCCTGGCTTCTCATGCCCATTTCTCCTTCCTTTCATGCCCTGAGCCCCCAGAACACCCCCAAGACCTCTCATACTATTAGAATACATCCCTTGAAACCCGAAACAAGTGATTGAACCAAAACATAATGAAAAAATACATTTCCAAAAACCGGGATCTTACAATTTCCCCACCATACAATGGTCCTTCCTCAAGCCGAGTTCCCAAGCCTCATTGCTCCACCAAAGAGAAGAGTTTGGGACACTAAGCCCGCATATCCGATTCTCACTCCCATTTTTCTTCATGAACTTTCCCATGCTGCCATAGTACTCCCACTAATGGCACAACCCTGCCCCGCAAGATATTTTCACTATGATCCACCACACGAACCAGATTCTCCTCAAAGGACGCATCAGCATCAAGCTCCACATCCTCAACATCAACCACATGAGATGGGTCAGGGTGATACCGTCGAAACTGCGACACATGAAACACATCATGAAACCCACCATACCGTTGTGGATGAGCCAATCAGTAATCCACTAGTCCGGTCATCTCCACTATCTCAAAATGTCACACATAACTGGGAACCAACTTACCCATCTTTTGAATCTGACGGTGACCCAAACTTGGTGACACCCGAATGAACACTTTATCACCCACTGCAAACTCAAGAGGCCTAAACCTCTGATCTGCATATGACTTCTGCCTACGCTGAGCCATAACCATCTTCTTCCTGATCAAATTAGCTTTATCTGAAGTCTCCTGCATGAGACTTGGACCCAACAACAAAAATTCACCAGCCTCTAGCCAAGACAACGGAGATCTATATGGACTCCCGTAGAGTTCCTCAAATGGTTCCATCTGAATTGTATCCTAAAAACTGTTGTTGTAGGAATATCTCAAGAACCACCAATGTCCAGGAAACAAGATCTTAACATGTCTTCCAACACTTGGATCGTACGCTTCGACTGCCCGTCCATCTGAGGGTGGAAAGTCGTACTCAAAAACACCAGCGTACCAAGTGCCTTTTGCAACCCTTGACAGAAACGTGATGTGAAACCTAGATCTCAGTCCAAAACTATGGTTCGTAGAACAACATGCAACCTCACTATTTCTTGAACATACAGCTCCCCCAACAGGTCGATTGTAAAGGTCTCTTGAATAGGTATGAAATGATCCACTTTCGTTAACCGATCCACAACCACCCAGATTACATCATTCTTCTATGGCTTCCTCCAAAGACCCATGACAAAATCCATTTTTACATCATCCCACTTCCATTATTGAATTGGAAATGGATGCAAAAAACCACCTGGGTGTTGATGCTCAGCCTTCACCTGCTGATAGGTAAGACACCATTCCACAAAGCCCGAAACTTCCTTCTTCATTCCAGGCCACCAAAACTGCCTTCGAAGATCATAGTACATCTTGGTCAAACCAGGATTCACTACCCATTTTGATGCATGTAACTCACGCATCAACTCTTCCCACACACACTTTGGCACAAACACACGATCTTGAACACAAACAAAACCATCCACGCTGATAGACCCGCCAAAATGTAGCTCCCCACCTTTAAGCTTTTCCTTCATGATCAAACACTCAAGATCATCAATATTACTTTCCTTTACTCGACATAAAAGTTTCAACTCCATCATTAAGGAAGCAAGAATGACCTGACCATTCTCTTCTTGCACCTCCAAGTGCATCTCTGAAAACAAGGTCGCCACCTTCCACTCGGTGCTGGACTTCTGAACCACTTGATTCGGAACCTTCCTTCTCAGAGCATCAGCAACACTATTTCCCTTTCATGGCATGTACACCAACTCAAAGTCAAAAGACTAGAGATATTCAACCCATCTTCACTGCCGATGAATCAGATCCCGCTGTGAGAAGATGTACTTTATACTCTTATGGTCGGTAAACACAGTAAATCGTTCTCCCAACAGATAGTGCCTCCACCACTTCAAGGCGTACACTACTATAGCCAACTCCGGATCATGAGTGGGATTGTTCCACTCATGGGATCTCAACATCCTTAACCCATAAGCCACAACCCGCTCATCTTGCATCAACACAACCCCATTTCTGATTCCGGACACATCACAAAACACGATGTAATTCTTACCCTGCTCAGGTAAGATCAAGATAAGTGTGTTCGTAAACCGCTTATTCTACTCTTGGAAGGAGTTCTCACAAGCCTCAGACCACTTGAACCTGATTCCATTCTTGGTCAAGCCCGAGAGTGGTGCTTCCAAGCTATAGAAATCTTGAATGAACCTTTGATAATACCGTGCCAAACCCAGAAAACTCCGAACATCTGAAACACTCTCAGGCTGCTCCGAAGACACAACTACCTGCACTTTCTCTGGATCTAATAACACACCTGCCTCTGAGATGATGTGACCCAAAAAATGCATCTCACCTATCAAAAATTGACACTTTTATAGCTTGGAGTATAACTGATGCTCTCTTAGAATACCCAAGACAATGATGAGATGTTGGGCATGATTAGTCCTGAGTTTGCGAGTACACTAAGATATATTCAACAAAGACAACAAAAAACTGATCTAGATAGGGATGAAAGAGTCGGTTCATCAAATCCATAAACACCGTTGGTGCATTGGTCAAGCCGAAAGGCATTACAACAAACTCAAACAAACTGTGCTGACTCCGGAAAGCTGTATGTGGTATGTAAAAAGACCTCACTCTCAACTGGTGATAACCTGACCTTAGATCAATCTTAGAAAAAACTGATGCACCCATAAACTGATTAAACATGTCATCAATTCTAGGAATATGGTACTGATTTTTCACTGTCATCTAATTCAACTTCTGATAATCAACACACAGCCTCAACGACCAATCAGCCTTCTTAGCCAAAACCAAGTGAGATCCCAAAGGTAACGTACTAGGATGGATAAACCCCTTACGCTCCAACTCCTCCTGCTGAACCTACAGTTCCTGGAGTTCTGCCAATTCCATTCGATATGGAAGAATGAAAATTGGCTCTGCTCCCGGCAGCAACTCGACTGTGAACTCAACATCCCTCTCAGGTGGTAACCCCAAGAAATCATCAAGAAACACATCCTTAAACCAATACACCAAAAGAGGAAAAATATATTGTTCCCCTCCCTCATCATCATCAAGAATGAGACTTTCCACTTGAGCCATGAGTCCACTCAACCGCTGACCAATCGGTCCTACACGACCTGCTCGAACATCCCATTCACCATGGGGAACATAAGCGTCACCCTCATATGACCTGAAAGATACTTTGTGACGATAACCATCTATGTGTGCCTGATACAACACCAACCAATCCATTCCCATGATTAGGTCAAACCATGAAATCTCGAGAATGATCAAATCCCACCGAAAACAATACCCACCAACTTTCAAGGCACATCCCTTGCACTGCTTGATATCTTCAACCCGCACCCCCAACGGAGTGTCAATCGACATAAATCCACACACCCTCTCCAAAGGTAAAGCCATATCTACCACAAGTTGAGCAGAGATAAAAGACAGTGTGGAACCTGTTTCAAACAAGGAACTAGAAAAAGTAGAAGCCACAAGGATCGTACCTTGAACAGTCAACGGTCCTGCTTCACCACCACTAGCCGCAAACTGAACTCCCTGAAGCTGACCTACCCCTCTACCCTGGGCTCCTACCTGAGTAATCTGTGCTACACTACCCTCCTGGTGTGAGCGATCTTTCCCTAGAGTTCCACGTCCACTGCCCCTACCAGTATGACTCATGGAGCTCCAACTGCCAGCCTGATACAGGGAAACTGATGCCCTTACCATATTAGATACCTATATTCCACCATCATACTCGCCCACCTGCTGAGGTTTCCTGCAGAACATCTACACATTTCCCATCCTGCTGCACGAACGTCACTCAACTGGAGGTCAAGGACACTGAACACGCATATGTCCCGGCCAGCCGCACTGATTGCAGAACACCTGATTCCCACTCTGAGGGGATGAACCTCTCTTCCATCCACATTGCACACTTTCACCATTCTGTGAGATCTCATGGTGTCGCTTCTGACCCTTGGTAGCTCCACCACTCGTCTGTCCCACTGACACCACAAGCCCACTGCCCGAATCTCCATTCACGTTTCCTTCCGATATTAGTGCCTTGTCTACTACATCTAAGAACCTCTTCAAGCAAAATATTTTTACATGAGTCCTGATCTCATCATTCAATCCATCCTCAAAACGATTTTCTACTGTGGCCTCATCCAGTGCTAACACTAGGACAAAGCATCTCAAATAAATTAACCGACTAGCATAGTCCATCACCGATAGCGATCCTTGAGTTAGGCTCATAAACTCTGCAGCCTGTTCCTGTCTCAAGGTATCTGGGTAGAAATTCTCTAGAAATATTTCTTCAAAATCCATCCATTACATTCCCTCAGCCTGCTCAATTTTATCCTGAATGTCCCACCAACGGCTAGCCTAGCCTCGCAACATATAAGCGGCCAACTTCACTCACTTTTCAACAAGGGTCTCCAGATGGTCCAGTATCGTCTGGACAGACACTAACTAGAACTCTGTTGCTTCTGGCCCACCCACTCTGGTTAAGGTCGGAGGGTGCTACAGCTGGAACTCCCAGGTCAGCTCAAACATACTCGGTGCAACCCACCCTGGGTCCCGATCTATCATCTTCAAAAGGTGAGCAAAGTTCCCCCAGAACTGGTCTTCTCCACCCTCATGGGTCGCCACATTTTCTTGCTCCTCTCCTGGAGGAGTGTTCTTAGAAACATCCTTATGTTTACTAACTGGTAATCGACATCAAGGTGGAATTTCCTTACAATTCCAAGCATTATATTTTAGAACACATACCATAAACTTTCATGACTCCGTCAAAAGCTCTTTATTAGCTACAACAACACATTTCATATACTAACCCAACAACATTTTCCAATTTGTTTCAAACCCTATTACTCCTTTAAACATCATTTACCATTCATTCATCTTTACCAACTTGTGTTATTTCATTCATCTCATCATTTCTTGATTTCATGAAATGCATGATGAGCCCTACTTTCCTGCCTCACATACCCACCCCATGCGCGTGTCTAACACAATGCATGTCACCTATCTCCCTAGGTGCCTATAATGATGCAGGAATGAAAATCATAGTGTCGTTAAGGCCATGAGCTAAATATCATAAAACAATCACATCAAACCACATGCGCATCAGCCAACGGTGAAATATCATCAACTATAACCACACACCACCAAGAACAGTAATTCCCACCCAGGGTAATTTTGGTTTCCCCCATACCTGGGTTAGCTAATCCCAAGCACATGCTCATTACCAAGGATCGACGTGTAACCCTTGGCAACCTATACCAAATAACAGGACCTCGGAGAAGGAGAAGAAAAACCTCATTTGATACCAATTTGAACCTTCCCTGACCCAGAAGCCACTAAACTGGTGCTCCGAGCTATGTGGTTATATAACCTTAAGTGTGCCTCCCTATACGCCAAAAGTTGCGGACTAGAAGTGGGGGTCTATGGGGTCAAGTGGGGAGACTATACCCCCTTTTTATCAGTGTAATACCCAATAGAAATAAACCAAATAGCAGAAACAATAACCAATAAACAAGAAACATGTATATCAACCATTTCCAATAATAAATATGTCATGTGATACTATAAGTGCAAGAGTGAACAAAAACCCAACGTAAGGACAATGGCCAAAATCCCCAAAATGGTCCCAACTCCAATTCTGGATCCTCCACCAAGTGCTACCCATGTCCACTAAACTATCTAGCAAGGACCCTTGCCCTTCTCCTGACCTGAAAACATGAAGTCTACTCGGGTACCCAACGGTGGCCTGAGCAGGGTGTGAGTACAACTCAATAGGCCACCCCCAATGGTATCTACAAAATATCCAGTATGAACAAGTAGTGCATGGAAAAGTAATATGAATGATAATTTCCAAGTAAATATTTAGGGTTCCATTAACCAGTTCAGAGCCAAATCCATTTCCACTTCCATTACCATTCCTTCACACTATTTATCATCACTTACCATTTCATCATATTTCCATGGGTTATTCACATACATTATGTTACATGGGTATAAGGACCCATACATTACAAACATTTTTATTACCTCAGAATTAAAGCATTCTTATTACAACATATAACAAAACCATGAAAGGACCGTATAGGTATAGTGTATTTAGAAACTGGGAAACATAAACAACTAGTTCATAAATCATATACATTGTCTGCCATTTATTTAATCATATCTAGAGTCCCTTTTGGAATATTCTACTTAATACCCCTCTTCCTGACCTGGGGAAAGAAAATATATAAGAGGGTGCGCTCAAATGCTCAGTAAGGGTAAACAAAATAAATATCAATCACATCATATTCATAAGAACCTAACATTTTGGAAAAATTAACCTATAAAAGAGATCATAATATCATAACATGAGATAAATCATAGTGGTGAAATGTAATCCAAAATAATCATAACATAAAACATGAAACTTTGTGGCATACACACATAATCATAGAGAATCATTTCTTATTAGTCAAGACTCATTGCCAAGACTATCTTAGCGGACAAAGTCCATTTCCGAACCAAGTTCACTCCACGTTTCAGTCCTGTTTCACTGAACCAGATTAACCTATTATTCCAGCCATGTCTATCTCATGAGATATAAATCTTTACCCAATGCATTGGAGGGAGATATAGGTCCCACCCATCTCATAATGAAACCATTCTTACGTGGGCCACAAAATCATAAATCACACATCATAGCATAACCCATGTAATAAAAATGGGATTCTTAAACATCATGCCATCATAACACAATCCATATAAGATAAAAGGACATCATAAAAATAATTCCATCATAACATAATCAAAACAATATAAAAATAGGTATAGAAACAGAACCCTATATTATCTTAGATGGAAAATAATTTTGATATAACACTTGAACTCCATTCTTGAGGAAAATATCCATTCTACTTCAAAAACATTTTCCATTCTTAACATGTCATATAATTTTAAACTAAAAGAAGTTGATTAGAAATAAACTTGAAAACCTGTTAAGTAAGCTTCATGGAAATAATTTTCTAAAAATCCTTTCATGCCATATAAGTTAAAAAAACATTCTTCTCATACTTTGGCCGGAAAATTCAGAAAGTAAATCGTACGAAAAACGACAAAAGATAACTTTCATATATTTTACTAAAAACTCACCCAAGGATAAAATTGGATTTAAGAAATTGTAGAAGGATATATATAATATTACATATTGAGGAAACATGGATGAGGATGATAAATATGCCCCAGTAAATTCTGAATTATGAACAATCTCGGATAAAAATGAGATTGTGATATTTTCCCTACCTTAGGTCCGATTTGCTTCATAAGTGTCCGAAACTCTTGTATAATGATTTAAATAATGTCATTTACTTATTACAGAATGATAATTATTTTTATTATGTCATATATGGTCATATTCATAGCTTCTTATTAGTAATATTTCATTGCTACTTGTTATTCAGGCGTTTATTACATTTTGTTCTTATGCGTTTTTGGTCGAATAAATTCTTATTATTCTTTTTAGGTTATAGATACCTCATTTACAGAATGGTATTAGTGTAATATATATCATATTCATTCATTAAATTAATTTATATAATCATTATGCAATGAAGATCATGTAGAACGAGTCGCATCACATCATGGAGACAGTATTCCGTATGTACGCACGAGCGATGATATCATTACCTTGATCGTGGAATTGTATTGGAGTCTATTTATACTATTTCAGAATCAATATCACTTTATAATAATCATATATAATAATTATTTACACCATTATACCCATCCAATTAAGGTGGTGGTGGAAAATAGATTACACCACGGCGTGGAGACGGTATTCCATATGTACGCACACGCGGTGATTTCATTTTCCGTAGGATGAATAGATGGTGAAATAGATTTGTTTCATACTTATAATAACATATCCTTATATCAGTGATACTGATGTTATTACTTCATAATGAAACAACTAAAGAAGAATAAGTAGAAGAAGAAATAATGTTGAAAGAATCGGTAACAGACATTACCTCTTCTTTGAAGCGCCTCTTCTTAACCTACTCTTAGGGCACTGAAGATGGTCTTTGAAGAAGACAAGGACCTCTTGGATGGTTCTAGGGAATTATAGAAGATAAATTGTTAGGGTTTGGCCGAGAATGAAGGCTTAATGTGGTGTGAGGAAGAGAGGGAGGAGGTGCCCTTTTATAAGGGAGGAGAGGGGCACCTTAAGAAAACTTAAAATATTATTTTATTATAAAGTCATATTTGGTTTTTAATAGCTCTAAATTGATTTATTTATATGCTAAGGTGGGTATGGGTCTAAATTCTCTTATCCAATAAAATTTATACAAGTTTAGGTTTCTATTTTAACCTTATAATTTAGATTTAACTTTATGTTAGATAATTTATCTTTTACAGTGTCTTCTTGTTTTCTTACAATATAAGGTTAATAAAATTACTATAACAAGCCAAACGAACCCCAAGTTGTTTTTCATTAATATATATAACCTTATTTAAGTCATTTGGACAAACCATATATTTTTAGGAATAAAATAACAAATAATAATATAATATTTTTTTAAAAAACTATTTTATGTAAATTTTGACACTATTAGGTAATTGATTTTTTTGAAACTCATAACAGAATTATTAGTTCGAAAAAAGTTAATTAAATCAATAATAACATGTCATATTAACCTATAAAATTATTTTAATTCATAAAAAGTCTCTAATTACATTTATTTGGGTATTTATAACATCAATTATGTCATTATTTCATGAATACGATAATTACTACATCATCATTGTGTTATAAATAAAATAAATTATTTTATGTCTAAAAATTATAAATAAAATACCATTATGTAGGAAATATGTTTTTATTTCTAATGAATATTTATAGTCGAATTTATCTTATTTATAACCCTATATTAAAAATCATTTAGTTATTAAACATGGATTTTAACTATTTTAACCCTTCATTAAATAAATTAATAATAAATGTCCTAATCTAATCCAAGTGGTCCTAAATGGTCTTATTTTATTCCTAACGTTGTTTTTGGTCGAATTACACTTATCCAATAGAATTATTACATATGTTAGGGTAATAATAATATCATTTTTACCCTTAATTACCCTATTTTCTTTTAACCGCGGTGAAAAAAGTAAAAAGTTACTATTCACCAAAAATTATTTTCATCTCATTGAACCACATTTTAGTCCTTGATATTAACCGTGTCTCTCAGATTTTCTAAATTCCACTCAAATAAGCGGTAAAATTATATTTTATGTGAATTTACAAATTCTCTGAGGAGGTGGGTAAAAGACGGTGAAGAGTTCAATAAAACTTTTATATATCTAAAATTATTATAAAATGACTCCAATGAATTAATTTGAACATATATAGGTATTATGTATCAATTTTTACCTAAAATAAATTTAAATAAAATAAATAATTATTTAAATAAAAAGTCGGTTTTTAAATAGTTACCCAGTATTTTCACTATTCATAAAAAATTGAATGTTTTCCGAAAAATAACAAAATCTCACCCTAAGATAATTTCGAAATTCGGAATCCAAAAATAAAGTCCATTTTGAATGTTAAAATTTACAAAATTTCAAAAAGTTGTTATTACTATTCATAATGGCTAGTTTTAATAATATTTCAACAGTGTATTGTTGTTTAATGAAACTCGGTATTGCGTACAATGCAAGCTATCAAGGAAGGCCACGGTTGCGTGTAAAGAAAGCCAAGCTAATGTTGTGTGTAGTGAAATATTCCTTTGATGATTTATATAACATAAAAACAAAATATTTCTCATAAAAATCTCAGGTGTTACATTCTACCCACCTTAAAATGAATTTCTCCCTCGAAATTCGTCACTTTGTAACAAACAGATGAGGATTCCGCTCCCTCATCGTATCCTCAAGCTCCCATGTAGCTTTTTATAATTTGTGGTTCCCCCATAAAACTTTCACCAAGTGAGTGGTCTTGTTCTATAGGACATTTTCTCTACGATCCAAAATCTCTATCGGTTGTTCTTCATAAAAAAAATATTTCTCCAGTGGTAGAACTTCTGAGCTGAGTACATGTGAAGGATCGGGTATGTACTTTCTCAGGAGCAATACATGGAACACATAATGAACATGAGAGAGATTCGGTGGAAGAGCCAATCAATAAAATACCTTCCCAACACGATCCAGTATTTCGAAAGGACCGATATACCTAGGGTTCACCTTTCCCTTATTTCCAAATATCATTACTCTCTTCCAATGAGATATTCGTAAGAACACTTTATCACCCACTTCAAACTCTAGGTCTTTTTTTCAGTTATCAGTATAACTTTTTTGTCGACTCTGAGCTGATATTATGTGTTGTTGAATAGATATGACCTTTTCTTCCATCTCATCAACAAGATCAGGTCCTAATAGCTTTCTTTCCCCAACTTCATCCCAGAAAGTTGGAGTTCGGAATTTCTTTCCATAGAGAGCTTCATAAGGATCCATCTGAATACTGGAGTTAAAGCTATTATTATAAGAAAATTCCACCAAAGGTAGGTGTTGATCCCAAAAAACATTGAAATCCATAAAGCAAGATCTTAACATATCTTCTAGAGTATGAATTGTTCTCTCAGACTGACCGTCTATCTGAGGATGATAAGCAGTGCTGAAACTCAACTATGTATCTAGAGTATGGTGAAGACTTCGCCAGAACTTCGAGGTAAACCTCGGATCCCGATCAGATATAATAGAAAGTGGTAATACATGAAATCTGACCACTTTCTTTGCATATATCCTGTCAAGCTGATCCAGAGAGAAATCTTCTCTAATAGCAATGAAGTGTGCCTACTTTTTAAGTCGATCAACTATGACCCAGATAGCATTATTTCCTTTGGATGTTTTATGAAGTCCGGTGACAAAGTCCATAGTGATGTTTTCCCATATCCATTCAGGTATGGGTAATGGTTGTAACATACCCTTAGACTTCTGTCTCTCAGCTTTAACTTGCTGGAAAACCAAGCATCGAGAGACATATTCAGCAACATCTCTTCTCATACCATCCCACCAGAAGTACTCTTTCAGGTCCTTATACATCTTCGTGCTTCCAGGATGAATTGAGAATGAAGAACTATAAGCCTCATCCAGCAGTTCCTTCTTTAATTCTAGGATGGGAGGAACACAAACCTGATTCCTGAACCCTATTATCCCATCACAATCATGGTTGAATTCAGGAACATTTCTCACCTTCTTTTGTAACTCTACATCTTCTTTTTGTGCCTCTTTAATCTTCACATGTATAGATGGTTGAATATTCATTTGAGAAAGATATGATTTTTCCCCTTCCATTATAATTCCATGATCTATCCATTGTAAATCCATAAATATTTGATCTTTTGTGATCCTCATCATGGATAATCTAGCATGGTATTGTCGACTTAATGCATCTTCCACTTTGTTTGCTTTCCCTCGGTGGCAATGAATTGAGAATTCATAATCCTTAATCAACTCCAACCATCTTATTTGGCGCATATTCATCTCCTTTTGTGTGAAAATATACTTTAAACTTTTATGATCAGTACAAATATCACACCTTTCACCATAAAGATAATGCCTCCAAATATTTAATGCAAAGATTACCGTAGCTAACTCCAAATCATTAGTTGGGTAATTTTGCTCATGGATTTTCAACTATCGTGAGGCATAAGATATCACTATATCATTTTGCAAAAGAACACACCCCAACCCCTTCTTGGATGCATCACTGTAGATCACAATCCTTTCTCTACTACAAGGAAGTATGAGTACATGTGCACTGGATAACCATCTTTTCAACTCCTTGAAATTATCTTCACATTACACAATCCACATGAACTTAACTCCTTTTCGAGTCAACCTCTTGAGTGGGTTAGATAATCATGAAAAATCATTCACAAAATGTCGATAATATCCAGCCAAACCAAGAATACTTCGGATCTCTGTTACAATTGTTGGTCTCTTCCTTCTATCGATAACCTCTGTCTTTGCATGATCAATAGATATCCCCTGTTTTGAGATAATGTGACCCAAAAATGAAACTTTTTGAAGCCAAAATTCACACTTGGTAAATTTGGCATAAAGATTCTCCTTTCTCAGGGTCTTTAAAACAATTCTCAAGTGTTCTTCTTGTTCTTTCATGCTCTTTGAATAGACAAGAATATCATCTATAAAGACGACCACAAATTGATCAAGATAGTCTTAAAGAATCTATTCATTAGATCCATGAAGATGTCAAGGGAATTAGTAAGACCAAATGGCATCACTATAAATTCATAGTGACCATACCTTGTACGGAAAGTCGTCTTTGGTATATCCTCCATTTTGACCCTTAATTGATGATACCCTAAACAAAGATCAATCTTGGAAATGTATTGAGATCCGCGTAGATGGTCAAATAAGTCATCAATGTGTAGGAGAGGATATTTGTTCTTGATAGTGATCTTGTTAAGTTCTCAATAATCAATGAAGAGTCTCATTGATCCATCTTTTTCTTAAAAAACAGAACAAGTGCTCCCCAAGGTGATGCACTAGGGAATATGAATCCCTTATCAAGATTCTCTTGGAGTTGCTTCTTCAATTCCTACAACTCAATTAGGTCCATTCTATAAGGTGACTTTGAAATGGGTAAAGCACCCGGTATGAGTTCTATTGAATACTCAACTTCACGATTTGGTGGAAGACCCGGTAATTCCTCTAGAAAGACATCATCAAACTCCCATCCAATGGGTTTATTCTTAATCATGATTTTCTCTCCAACCATTTGAGATAAATAACCTTCACTTAGTAAAATCAATACCCATAAGAGGGAAGAAATTTCCACTGGAAGGTTACGTTCATCCTTGCATTAATAGACGATCATTGATTGATCAGGAATATGAATTGTGACTTCCCTTCTTTGGAAATTGATATGAGATCCATATAAAGAAATCCAATCCATGCCAATAATCACATCAAATTCCACTATAGTAAGGATCAAAATATTTTCAGTAAGCACTTTCCCACAAACTTTAATCGGAGAAGAATTATACACTTTTGATGTGACTGTTGTGCCATTAGGGGTTGTCACAGCTAACTAAACATCTAATTGTTTAGGTAATACAGTGATAACCTTAGAAAATTCTTCAGAAATAAAAGGGTGGGTGGATCCAGAATAAAATAAAACATTTTCTACTTTAGAGTGGTTGGTAAGTGTAACTTTCACTACTTCATTATCACAATCCACATCGCTGATAGAAATTGCATGTTACTTTCCTTTCTCTTTAGCCTTAAGATATTGTTGACGTCGATCATCATCCACAACCCTTGTATTAGGGCATTGATTGGCATAATTCCCCATTTCCTTGCACTTTTTACATTGAGGTGTAGGAGGTGCACTCTAGGTACCCTTTTATTTGATCGCATCACTAGACATCTTCTTCCCATCATTGTGGCATTCAAATGCTCGATGACCTTCCTTTGCACATTTGAAACAATTACCTGTCCTTGTAAGACAACTCCCTCCATGTTTTCTTCCACACTTTGAGAATAAGGGAAAATCATCTTCTTTTTAGTGTGCTCCTTAGATTTTCCTTTGAATTGCATTTTCCTCTTCTTATCAAATCCATATGACTGATGGGTTTCTCCAATCTCCATCTCAACCTTGAGAGCACATTGAACGGTTTCCTCGTATCTGTTGAAGTCCATTATGGCTAACAGCCTTTGAAGACTTGGTTTTAAGCCACTAAAGAATTGATCGATCTTACTCTCAGGTTGTATAATAATCCCAGAAGCATACCTTGCAAGTCTTGTAAAATTTTCTTCTTAGGTAACAATAGATTCATCATCCTTTTTCTTCAGTTCAAGGAACTCTTTCTCCATATTTGATTGAAGAATATGAGGGAAGTACTTATTGAAAAATAAGTTGTCAAACTCATCCCATTCCTTGGACTTAATTTCATCTCTTTTCCTCGTATTCTTGATAAGATTCCACCATTGATCAGCATCACCTTCCAAATGATACACTGCCAAGTTGACATTGTCATGTTCAGAACATTGAAGAACAGAAAATTACTTTTTAGTAGTACTGATCCATTGTTCAGCAACTAATGGATCAGTAGACCCGCTGAATGCAGTTGGACGCTACCTCATGTAGGACTCAACAGAATGTTGCTCCTTCCTTTTCTCATTTGGAAGTCCTGCATGATTCATATCTTGAGAAAGTTGTTTGATCATGGCTAAAAGATTTTGCATTCCGGCTCCCATAACGTTTGGTTGCTCAGGGGGATAATCATTGCATTTCCCATCGCATTCCGCGTTAACACGGTTACTTTAGGTTCCAACCATTAACTAAAACCAAAAATAATAGTGTGAGCAGGACTAATTATAATAGGAAAACCACATAATCAAGAATAAAATTTTACACTTAAGGTATTATCTTAGGTTATTCATGGCCATTTCTAAAACTCAAAGATTGTGTTCTATTCTTAGACTTATCCTTAGGGTTCTTACTAAGGCTTTCACATCCTAGTTTCCAAAGGTTTACTATACCTTTCCTCTGATACCAACTATAACGAAACATAATTTACATACATTTTTATTACTTCAGAATTGAGGCATACTTATTAAAACATATAACAAAACCATGAAAGGACCGTATAGTTATAGTGTCTTTATAAACTGGGAAACAGAAACAACTGGTTCAGGAATCTACTATGTTGTATTCCATTTATTTCATCATATCCAAAGTCCCTTTTTTCATATTATACTTAATACCCTTCTTCCAGACCTAGGGAAAGAAAACATACAAAACGGTTAGATCAAATCCTCACTAAGGGTAAACAAAATAAATATCAATCACATTATATTCATAAGAACATAACATTTTGGAAAACATAACCTGCAAAAGAGATCACAATATCATAACATGGCATAAATCGTAGTGGTGAAATGTAATCCCATATAATCATAACTTAAAACATGAAACTTTGTGGCATAGACACATAATCATAGAGAAT
Source organism: Viscum album (assembly GCA_963277665.1). Classification (NCBI taxonomy): domain Eukaryota; kingdom Viridiplantae; phylum Streptophyta; class Magnoliopsida; order Santalales; family Viscaceae; genus Viscum; species Viscum album. Next base: position 1,382,130,918 of record OY728152.1, read on the forward strand.
CATTTCATAGAAGTCATGATTAATTTCCAAGACTATCTTAGCGGACAGAGTCTATTTCTGAACCGAGTTCACTCCTCGTTTAAGTCCTATTTCACTGAACAGGATTAACCTGCCATTCCAGCCATGTCTATCTCATGAGATATAAATCTATATCCAATTCATTGGATGGAGATATAGGTCCCACACATCTCATTATGAAACCATTCTTATGTGTGCCACAAAATCAAAAATCACACATCATAGCATAACCCATGTAATAAAAATGGGATTCTTAATCATCATGCCATCATAACACAATACATATAAGATAAAAAGACATCATAAAAATAATTCCATCATAACATAATAAAAACAATTTAAAAATAGGGATAGAAACAGAACTATATATTATATTAGATGGAAAATAATTTTGATAAAACACTTCAACTCCATTCTTGAGGAAAATATCCTTTCTACTTCAAAAACATTTTCCTTTCTTAACATGTCATATAATTTTAAACTAAAAGAAGTTGATTAAAAATAAACGTAAAAACTGGTAAAGGAAGATTCATGGAAATAATGTTCTAAAAATCCATTCATGCAGTATAAGTTAAAAAACATTCTTCTCGTACATTGGCCCGAAAAGTCAAAAAGTACCTCGTACGAAAAACGAAAGAAGATTCCTTTCATATCTTTTACTAAAAACTCATCCAAGGGTAAATTTGGATTTAAAAAATTTTAGGAGGATATAAATAATATTACATATTGTGGAAACATGGATGTGGATGATAAATATGCCCCAGTAAATTCTGAAGTATAAACAATCTTGGATAAAAATGAGATTGTGATATTTTCCCTTACCTTAGGTCTGATTTGCTTCGTAAGTGTCAGGACCTCCTATATAATGATTTAAATAATGTCATTGACTTATTCATGAATCATAATTATTTTTACAATATTATATATGGTCATATTCTTAACTTCTTATTATTAATATTTCATTGCTACTTGTTATTCGGGGGTTTATTACTTTTTGTTCTTATGCGTGGTTTGTCGAATAAATTCTTATTCCTATTTTTAGGTTATAGATAACTCATTTCCAGAAAGGTATTAGTGTAATATATATCATATTAATTCATTCAATTCATTTATATAATCTTTATTCAATTTATATCATTTAGAACGAGTCACATCACATCGTGGAGACGGTATTCCGTACGTACGCACGATCGATGATATTGTTCCCATGATCGTGGAATTGTATTGGAGTGTATGTATACTATTTCATAATCAATATAACATTAAAATAATCATATATAATTATTATTTATACAATTATACCCATCCAAGTAAGGTGGTGGTGGAAAATAGATTACACTACGACATGGAGACGATATTTTGTACGTACGCACGCGCGGTGATTTCGTTTTCCATAGGATGGATAGATGGTGAAATAGGGTTGTTTTATACTTATAATAACATATCAGTGTATGAGTGATACTTATTTTATTACTTCTTAATGAAACAAATAAATAAGAAGAAGTAGAAGTATAAATAAAGTTGAATGAATCAGTAACGGACATTACCTCTTCTTTGAGGTGCCTCTTCTTAACCTCCTCTTAGGGCACTAATGATGTTCTTTGAAGAATACAAGGACATCTAGGATGTTTCTAGAAAAGTGGAGATGAGAACTTGGTAGGGTTTTTCTGATCTTGAAGGCTCAAAGTGGTGTGAGGAAGAGAGGGAGATGGTTCACTTTTACAAGGGAGGAGGGGGGCACCTTAGGAAAACTTAAAATATTATTTTATTATAAAGTCATATTCGGTTTTTAATAGCTCCAAATTGATTTATTTAAAATATAAGGTGGGGATGGGTCGAAATCCTCTCATCCAATAGAATTTAGACATGTTTAGGGTTCTATTTTAACCTTATCATTTAGATTTATCTTGAAGTTAGATAATTTAACTTTTACCGTGTCCTCTTGTTTTCTTACACTATAAGGTAAATAAACTTACTATAAAAAGTGAAGAAAACCCCAAATTGTTTTTTATTAATATATACAGACTTATATAAGTCATTTTGTCGAACCTTATATTTTTAGGAATAAAATAATAAATAATAATATAATATTTGTTTTAAAAACTATTTTATGTCAATTTTGACACTATTTGGTAATTGATTTTTGTGAAAATCATAAAAGAATGATTAGTTCAAAAACATTTAATTATATCAGTACTAACATTTCATATTTACATTTAAAATAATTTTAATTCATAAAAAGTCTAAAATTACATTTATTTGGGTATTCATAACATCAATTATGTCAATAATTCAGTAATAAGATAATTATTACATAATCATTGTATCATAACTAAATTAAATTTTTTAATGTCTAAAAATTATAAATAAAACACCATTATGTAGGAAATATTTTTATATTTATAATGAATATTTATAGTCAAATTTATCTTCTGTATAACCTTATATTAAAAATGATTAAGTTGTTAAACATTGATTTTAACTATTTTAACCCTTCTTTAAATAAATTAGTAATAAATGTCCTAATCTAATCCAAATGGGCCTAAATGGTCATGTTGTTTTTCCTAAGGTTGTTTTTGGTCGAATTAAACTTATCCAATAGAATTAAAACATTTTTAGGGTAATAATAATATCATTTTTACCGTTAATTACCCTATTTACTTTTAACCGTGGTAAAAAAAGTAAAAAGATACTATTCACCAAAAATTATTTTCATCTTATTGAACCACATTTTAGTCCTTGATATTAACCGTGTCTCTTGGATTTTCGAAATTCCACTCACAGAAATGGTAAAATTATGTTTTATGTGAATTTGCAAAAATTCTCCTAGGAGGTGGGTAAAAGACGGTGACAAGTTCAATAAAATTTTTATATATCTAAAATTATTATAAAATGACTCCAATGAATTAATTTGAACATATATAGGTATTATGTATCAATTTTTACCTAAAATAAATTTAAATAAAATATATAATTATTTAAATAAAAAGTCACTTTTTAAATAGTAACCCATAGTTTTCACTATTCATCAAAAATTGAATGTTTTCAGAAAAATACTAAAATTTTACCCTAGGCTAATTTTGATATTCCAAATATAAAAATGAAGTCCATTTTGAAAGATAAATTTTTCAAAAATTTCAAAAAGTGGGTATTACTATTCATAACTGCTAGTTTTAATAATATTTTAATAGCATATTGTTGTTTAGTGAAACTCGGTATTGCGTACAACGCAAGCTATCGAGGAAGGCCACAGTTGCGTGTAAAGAAAGCCAAGCTAGTGTTGTGTGTAGTGAAAGATTCATTTTATGATTTATATAACATAAAAACAAAATATTTCTAATAAAAATCTCGGGTGTTACAATGGGTCTAAGGCCAAAAATCCTCTGTAAGAGGGTAAACACATCGTTATCCTATCTCATTAGGACTAAACCCCTCATATCAACCATATCATTACCTCTAAGCCTCAGTCTGGGTGGATACAATTGTTAGGTGAATTGACCCTCAATCCCCTTTCCTAACCCGTGCATTTAGTGTGGAGTTTAGAACCGCAGTCTTAGCTCAACTCGTGGGCGTTGATCCGCACGTCATACCCAACTCTAAGAAGCCATGTACAGAAGCTTATATATATAAGTAACCATCAACCATCCAAACCATTTCCCTTCGGCAAAAACTATACACAACACCCCACATGGGAATCCACATCATGCCTTAACCCATTAACACATTACCATTTCACATCATTTAACCATTCACTTAATTCCCATGTGTTATGCCTAACTCACTAAGCATTGAGAACTAGACCCATAACCTATTCATTGTGGTCTTTAATCAGTTTACACATTAACCCATTTAACCCGTTCATCATTTCCATGATTCAACCATTCAACCCATTACAATTATCCTTTAGGTTATTTCCAAGTCTAGGTGCATCACCTATCATCCATATCAATTTAACAAATCATGCCAATATATTCATCAAGGGCACTATCATTCATTACAACAAGGTCAATTGTTTAATAACAAAACCTATGTCCGGGAAAAGCCAACACATCCCAGGGATGGCCCTAAATTAGATCAAGTCCATCCCAACACATCCCATGTGGATCGTGAGGGTTCCCATTAGCCATTTTAAACATCATTATTACTAAACATGCCAAGGGTATTCAAAACATAACCAAGTGAAAGCAAGAACACAACTAAACACGCAAAAATACCCAAATAACTATGGGATATCACTTGTAGTCTACCTACCTCAAAACCACAGTTGAACGCACCATCAATCATGTCCTTAGACCTCGATCAGACCAACCTTTGGAGCTTCAACATAAAACTCACCCAAATGATATGGTTTTGGAGCTTTTGAACAATAAAGAAAGAAGATAAAAACCCTAAACCAAAAAATAAGCAAGGATGGTATTATCCTTACCATGAGCTTCAATCCGCAACCAATGGTGCTCTAAATGGCCAAAAATCGAAGGAGAACCACCCTTGGGAAGCTTGGGTTGTCCAAGTTCATCACTAGGGTAGAGAAGGGATGAATGGAGGAAAATCCCGAGTTGGGGTTTAAAAGCCCAGAGTTGCAATTTTGTAATTTTTTCCCACATTAAGAGGTTGCACTGTTTCTCTAAACGGTTTGAAAAACCTTGCAAAAACTGCGTGCATGCTATTTCCTGGAGGAGAAGGGTTGCATGGTTTTAACTAGGCTAGCCGCACGGTTTTCCCTGGTCGTGCGCAGGTCATGCGCCTTGGCTTCTCTTGCCTAATTTTCCTTTTGTTCGTGCCACGAGCCCCTAGAACACCCCCAGGACCTCTCGTACATTCATAATACATCCCATGAAGTCCGAAAAAAATGATTCAACCAAAAAATAACAAAAACAAACCTTTCCAAAAACTGGGATCTTACAACAGGTGTGAAAATGTTAATGGCGTAGGCGGCCTATTATAATTGAGTAGGGGTGTCATCTTTTGTTAACGAACAAATCAATTCAATAATGTGGAGTTACTTTCTATCGAGGCCATTTTCATGCCATATATAACTTTAAAAAATATCTAAAAATACTTTTAGAGCTATTTTATGAGAGAATGAAATATTTTGAGGCCCAATGGGAACAATTATTTTTATAAAAATAATAAATAAATTTTATATTATGTGTGAAGTTTTTTTCAAGAAAAATATTATAACTCATAAAAATAATCATTGATAAAAATATAAGAATATTATCGAATTTTTATTTTTATTTTAAACCATGTGAGACTGAATTTTTTTAGAATTGAGGTGTTTGGATAAATCATCCATTGGCAGGTGCATTCGGTTGATTAATTAAATAATTATTAAATTAATTCATTAAATGAAAAAAACATAATTACTTCTATAAATATGATATTGTATAAAATTTATAGGGTCATCTTCATAAACATGTGGCCATTTAGAGGAGTATCCCCTATTCTTCAATGGCATTTCATGACCAGGTGATGATCAATAATTAGATCAAGGAAAATCAAGTCTTAGTGAAGAAAAAAGATCTTCCACTTTTATTGGTAGAAGCATTCATCACCAATTATCGATCAACATTGAGATAGGAATTTTCATTTTCGATTCATCCCATTTTGATTTAAATATTGATATTTATCAATTATTTCTTTTTGATATATGTTAAATTAGGCATTTTCATTCTCCTATGCATCGATTATCTACTAATTATTATATTAATCTGTATTGTGCTATGTATTATCTAATTTGAAATCCTAGAACTAGTTAATTGGACAAGAAACTGTGGATAATGATTATTTCACCCTTTTTTGTTCATGTAACTCGGTCATTATTCACATTCATCATTATTGCCCTTTTCAGGCATAGTTCGACACTACTAGGTGGGTACAAATAGGAATGGACCCCAATATTCATAGAGGATTCACTTGCGAAGAATGTATCAATGATAATTTGATGAATCATGATTGGATGTAGATTTAGGTTTATTTATCCATGGATTGAGGATCCAAATCATAGTGTTCATGACATAAGAGTTTTTCGAGTCACATAAGGATGCCGAACAGACCAACAGAAATCTGATTTTTAGTCATCGTATGGAAGGGAATGATGAACAAAGCCTTCCCCATTCGATTTAAGGAAAAAATCAAGCACTATATGAATAAAAATATATCTAGATATAGGAGTTTTCTATTTTAGTTTCTATAGAAAATAAGAATACAAATTGTGTTGTTTATAAGAACACACAAAGTTTCATTAGAAATTCATTGCGCTAGGGTTTCAAGATGATCACAAATATCACATGTTTTCTTACATGGTGACGGTGGACAAGAATGTACTCAAGAAGTACACATACATGGGAATGTAAAGGAACATGTCATGTACCAATACACATACATGATATGTGGACATGACCTAGAGGACATGGATCGTCCCTGAGTGGCTGAGTAATGATGTGTAATTCCCTTACATGTTGTATAGTGCTACGTGGACAGTGAGTAGTGTATTGTTAGTGAAATGGACAGGAATCAAGGAAGGTCCAAAATCCATGTGCATCCCCTTATATGATATGTACCTTCTTTTTTAATGAATATTCTAACTCTAATATATATTTTTTGGACTCTAAATTTGGACTATGAGTAGCTTACCCTATGATTTTTCCATATAGATCATGATGGTGGAATATGTTGTGTATTTTTTTATGTGATACATGATATTCAAAGTAGGTAACTTATTATAGAGGAACTCAAAATTTGAAATGATCAAAAATATAATTAGACTAGAACCCTCTTATGGTGTTAGCAAATGGTTCATCTACCATAAGAATGGAACCGAACCGTGTAGTTAAGACATGGGTCCTCTACAACTAGAGTGGAACGCTCCTGTGGTGTAAGGGAATTATTCTTATACCTATATACTCAAACCATCATGTTGTATCAGACAATGGGTCCTCTATATTTGTACCATTATAGTGGAACACTCATTCTTAGTTAGCGAGAGTGTGGTTCCCAAAAAAAAAAGGAACCCTATATTTGATAGCAGGTATGACACATGACTACAAAAAATGTAATGTAATATAATATTTGTATACTTTATAATATATTTACTATTTGAAAAAAATTCTATATATTTCAGCACATGAAACAATTAGTTATATCCATATTCATGTGATATAGTGTTATCATACATCATATGCAACAACAACCTTCCTATATAGCTTGCGTTACACATGAGAGTAACCATACTCAAAAGCTTGTAGTGTATGCAAGACCAAGTTTAACCAAACAATGAAATATTATTAAAATATTATGAGGTATAAACTATTCATTATGAATTTTATTAACTAACTTATTAAAATATATGGTTAATACAACTAAATTTTTAGTTAAAAATAAATTATAAGTGAATATTAGAACCAATTGAATATTAGAAGGATGTTTTTATAGAGAACTAGATTTATGCTCACAAATCTAATTTACCCTAATGGATTAAATTAATTACAATTATTGATTGATATTAATGTAATAAATATGTTACATATTTAATACTTTTTATATTTATCCAATATATTTGGTAGGCATAAGATATATGAAAACGCAACATTTCACATAAAAACCTATATTTTTATTAATGCATTTTTACAACCTTTTAATGGAGAAGATATTTTATAAAATAAATTTCACACTATTTTGAATTTAATTTAATAAAATAAAAATAGTTTTTTAATTAATAATTTCAAAATTAGGTTTGGATGAATTATTGGGATGTTTTCAGGAAACATCATTTTTAGTGAATAGTGAAAATATTGTGTTTTGGTTAAAAACTACCTTTTGTATATTTAATTATTAATGATATATTATATTATAAATTTTTTTAAAGTTATATTTGATCAGTTATACATATAATAATATAATTTAATTTAATATAACAAATAAAACATCTAAATTTAATATAAAAACATAATAATCTTTTGAACATTTTTTACTTAAACCAGTCAATCCGTTTGTGAAATTACATTAATATAAATTTTTCCGTTTCATTAATTTGAATTATGAAATTATGGTATAGAATATTTTAATCAAGATAATATTTGTTTTCTAATAATATCAACTTAATTTTTTTCAAAAAATTAATAGTGGAAGTGATTAAAAATAATTATAGTGATTGAGGTGTAATTATACAAAAAAAGTGACTAAAAACCTATGTTTAAGGGCCCAAATGACCATGAAGTAGGTCCAAAAATAATTGGATTGAAATATTTAGTTCATTAAAATTCCATTCATTAGTTTGGGTGGTTTATTTTAACTTTTATTAGATAGTAACATTTACACACCTAACTTCTTTTCAATAATACCAAGTGAGTCCTTTTCCTTCCAAAAAAAGGCCACCACCTATACCCATTCCTCACACCACTCAAACATCTTATTATCCAAACCCCCCTTCCCAAATAGTTTCCCATAATTTCTATCCTCATCCTAGAATCATCCCTTTAGTAATTAACCCCACTAACAAATCCTTTTGGTTCAATCCAAAAGAAGTTACCTTATTAAAAGGTTATGTCTTTTCTTAGTATCTCTAGATTCATTTCCATTATACACCCCCTAAAATATCATAATTAAAATATCTTATAAACAAAAATTATCCAATATATACTATATTTATTTATGTTGTGATTTTTACAAACACTTACACACACCACCATCTAATTGGTAACAAACATACTGTTTCTATGAATAGTGAATTACTGACTCACAAAATGATGATTGTTCAATTCTCCATTACCACCTCTTATGGTGGCATTTTTTATGGAAAATATATTTATATATGATATATATTTTATTTATAATGTTTTAACTTTCTGTAAGTTTTATTTATTTCATAAAATTATGCTTTCCATGTTGTGTAAATATGATAATATTGATTGGGGAAGTGTGGACTACTGCCCCCTCAAAATGACGTGATTCATTCGCATGATACATTGAATGTATAAATTAATGTAATTGAATAAAAATAAGTTAAAAAAATAAAATAAATAATATATTAGTGAAATAATAATCTTTCATGAAATGTATATATATAAATATATCATCTCATTTATTACCCCTTCACACACTTTTAAAGAGATAACGTGGTTTGTGGACGTGCAGACAACCACCTCCTCGACATGATGTGATTGATTTTAAATGAAATAATTATATATATAAGTTTATATGATTAAATAATATTATATTAATTATATAATTATCAATCTGGAATTATGTTACATACTTACCTTCTTTTCACAATGATCATTTAAAAATTGGAATGTTACTCATGCGTACGTAAGGCCTACCATCTCCATGATTGTAACATATTCTCATTTTCATAACCATATTTCATGATTTATTTTAAATGTAAAAGTGATTTAAAAATTTGATAATTTTTTGTGGTTATCAATCGGTAGTTGTTATAAAATGATCCCTTCGACCATAGATTTCCAATTATAGTTGTTTTAACACATAAACCATGTTTGGTAAAAAACACCCGATGTAAACTTAATTGTTTGAGAAATTAGAAAATAACATGCCAATAGGTGAAATAAAAGTAATTATATACATTAAAATGTTTTAGAATAATTTTTAAAATTAACATAAATTTATTATACATGAATTTAAAGTATCTTCACCTAAAACAAAACTCATGGTAATGGATTCTTGTCACATTTTCCTTTAATGAGGCATACAAAATTATTGTGCACCTAATTTCATATATATAGTGTACATACTACCTCATTGACATATAATATCATGAATTAATTTTCCTTAATGTTATTTAATACTTTTATTCTATATTATTCATTCATGATATTTATTATTTAAAAATATTTCAAAGTGGTATGGGACACTTTGGAGTATTTTAATATTATTTTCCTCAAGATGAATACCAATAATCTATCAATGGAATTTCAATTATATGAAATTATATAGCCATTTTTTAATAAACCCTTTCATTATCCTATGGTTATTCCCAAGAATTTTCTTATGTTAGTACTATTTTTCTAGTGATTGGTACTAAAATGTGTTTGGAAAATGTTTTTTTGAAAACCACAAATTTTTATCTCTTTAGTCAGAGAACCTATTTTCTTCCAAAAACCATGTTTTATTAAAATGGTTTCAAAAATATTTTTAAAATGACCTGGTTGAAAAACTTTTACCATTTTCTTATTTTACCAATGTTTTGAAGGAATCCTCTTATCACTTTCCCATAAAATAATTTTCTATCCTTTTATTGTACAAAAGGAATATTCTCTTTTTCCTCATAAGAAATGTATGGATTCATCCACTGCAATTTCATTGAAGTCTACTTTTCTTTTATAAAAGTATTATATTTGAAAAAATATTCATCAAAAGGATTTTTGAAAAGAAAATGATATTTTCCTCAAGAATATTTTTTAAAATTTAATCTCTTTATTTCAACAACAACAACAACCCTCCATTTTAATCCACTTGGGTTTGATGTATTGATACTACCCTTATTATTCCATTGGATATTTTATTATCAATTTGGACAGTGATAGTATTCAAATTCATTTACTTGATTTATCTGTTGGTTTTCTTTTAAGTATTCAATTTCCTATTATCATTGAAATTTTAATTTCCCCTTATTATCAAATTCATGTTTCATGGATATTAATATTGACTAAACCATATTCCATTTTACAATTTGAGCCTACATTGATAGTTATTTTATTAATTATGTAATTATTGATACTTATGTAATTATCATAAAATAATGTTATTTGATAAGACATAATAGATATTTTTATTATTCAATAAGAATAATTCATTAAACTGGAAATGATTGATGGGGCTTGAACATTATATATCTCCTAGATGTATCGATAGGTTGTCATGAGATGAATAATTGTGAAAATAGTTTTATACCCCTAGTTTTAGACCCTATTGTGTAACGGGTTGATGGTCATAGGTTTTCATGTGCCTAAGACATAATGTACGTAAAGAAAGAAATATCCATCATAGTAGTTTCAGTTATTATTCATCCATGAGTTTTTGTGTCGACATATCTATGGATACATAAAATTTAATTTCATAGATTAATGGAATATGGTTTAGTTTCAACCCATTCCATATTTATTTTTCCTTACATAGTTATTTGAATGGTGTGTGATTCCAGTTATTTCCTTTTGATATTTCTTATATACTTCCATTCAGTTTACTGATTAAATGGCATGTGTGTTCAATTATTCACCTTTCCATATTAACTATTCTCATTGATTCATCATTTCTTCCACTTTATATTTTCCTTAATGATCATTTAATCTCACCCTTATTACATTTCTTTCCCCATAAATTCTACAAGCTTACTATGAAATATTTCCATGGATTTTACAATATGGATTAGAGTTATTCTCGAAGTAGTTTATTTATTTACATAGAAAGAAGAAAAAAATTATGTTGCAATGAGTGTATTTACTTGTAACACAGTACTCATTTATGTATCTTGTTTACCAATACTACTAAGCTAATTGGTCTTTTCAGTATTTATTCCATGTAATAAATCTAATGTGTTTAGTAGTAGACACCATCTCTAGGCTATCTAGGGCTAGGTCACTTCAGTTTGTATAAAATAATGTTTAGTAGAAACCTTGGGAACTAGAATTAGAAAAAATGTATGTTAGAGGACATACCCCTGAGGTTGAATTTGATGATAATTATAGATGATAACCGTATAATTTTGTTAAATTAGAGATTATGTGGGTATTCCTAGAAATACATCCTTTTCAAGATACTTAATGTGGATGTGGTTCTTGCATAGTTGTACCTAAGAGTAATAACTCCAATAAGGTGTTTCGGGCCTTACTTGGGGTAACTTTGTACACAACAACGTGCCATATTGTGCACCTGATTTGTCACTATGAGGGGATGTGCTTTGGATATACCATGATTTCATTACTAAAAATTATGAAAAATTTTAATAAATTTTGACAAATAATAATCAAGGATAAACATATGGTTTTTTATATAGAAGATTTGGTGTCATTATTTAGATATCTTATAGATAATTATACAATTTTGTCAATGTGAATATTATTGCTCACACTATTCATTCTAGTTTTTTTTTAAATGGCTAGAACTTAAAGGTTTCAAGTTAACATAGAATGTAAAGGATAACATAGTGAAAATGAGAAAATAAATGATGAGTTTATAGGAGTGAGGAATATAATGTTTATGCCAAAACAGTTTTCATGAAATATGATTAATAATATATACCATTACCAACTTCTAACCACAGAAATGAAGAGAAGTATGGAGGATGATAATATGTTGAGTGTTAAAGAATGTGTATAAAATAAGGATAGACATTTTACAACTGAGAAGTGTGGAAGGGGACACCCTGTAAAGTGTCTTAATAGAAAAAGTAATTTATTTAGGTATGGGAAAGTAGGACATAATGAAATGTATTGTTGATTAAAAAGGATGGACAAAATATAAGGAAATGAAGCTCATAATAAGAAATAATTTATATTTATTTGTCATAAATGTGTGGAACATAGATATTACCAAATTAAATTACCTCTCATAGATGATAAACTATAGACCATGGAAGGGTCTATGTGGAAATAAGCAGATAAAGTATTAATGTATTGAGGTTCTATTGGAAACCTTTGTTGAAATGATATTTGGATATTAAACCAACGTCAAGTATGTCTATCTTATATATTTTGTAAATTATATTAAGACAATGAAAACCTATAAGATGGGTTATAACCAATCAAATCTGGTAGGGATTTGGGTCTTGAACCGATGAAAGAAAAACAAAAAGGGTTTCAAACACTGACCTATTCAATTTCACTTTTAATTATAATTGTTATTAGTTAAAAAATTTCACGATGAAATATTAATGATGAACCAGTAGTGACAATTTTGAGGAATATAAAATAATCTATTAGCCATAATTATTTCCAAATATAATTCAATACAAATAGTAATAATTTTACCTCTTTTATAGGTCTTATGATACTTTGGAATCTTTTTTTAGTACTTTAGTCATAATATTTTTTATTGTTGGTAATTAATTTTTGGGAGTAAAGGGATAAATTAATATTTGAAAAAAGCACAGCCAAAATTTATGATTTTTCATATGATATTGAAACCTATCATGTATGAATATTTCATTATATTCATGGTTAGTAAAGGGATTGCCCAAAATTAGTAAATTGACATATAAATAAAATGTTTTCTAATACCTAAGTTTATATGGAACTAATGTCATTGTAAATCATAAACGATTTGTGGCTATAAGGCCCTCAGCGTTCCATTGATCATACATTTCTTTATGATTGGTGACCTCATTCACTCCATATAAATATTTAAGATTTTCTTCCAAGTATGTATCTCCACCTTCCACTGATGTTCTCTTTCATAAATACCTAGTGACACGGTATTCCATGTAAACTTTATACTTTCCATTCTATATTTTATAGAAGATTACTTTTCAACACTTCTCATGATGTGGGATTTCTAGTATGAGAAGTATCAAACAATTTATCACCATGATCGATTTTAAATTGTGATGATGGAATTTAAAAAAGGTGGGGAGAATGTGAATCCTTGAAAAAATAAATTTAGATCCTGGTATTCGAAAAAGTGTATGAAACGTGACAACAAGCACATAATGAAATATAATATTCATATACTTTATAATATATTTAGTATTTAAAATATATTCTATATATTTCATTGCATGAAACCCAAAGATGCCTTGAAATGAATGAAGCATTGGGTTAGCATACATCATACGCAACAATGACCTTCTTCTATAACTTACATTACATGCAGAAGCAACCATCCTAGAATTATTTTATTGTATACAAGACCGAGAATCACCAAACATTGATATATTATAAAAATATTATAAGATATAAAATATCCATTATGAATATTATTAACTAACTAATTTAAATATATGGTTTAGTCAAGTAATATTTTGGTTTCAAATAAATTTAAAATTAATATATGAAAAAGTTTAATAGTAAAAGGATATGTTTATAGAGAACTTTTTTTATGCTCAAAAAGATGTTTTACTATAATGCATTAAATTAATTACAATTAGTGTGTGATATTAATGTTATTAATATGATACATATTCAATAAATTTTTTTTTTATTCATTTAATATATTTGGTAGGCATAAGATAAGGGTAAACATAATATTTCAAATGAAAATCTATATTTTAAATAAGGAATTTTTAACGTCTTTTAATAGAGAACTTATATTAAATACAAATTTTTAAATTTTTATGAATTTAATTTTGTAAAAAAAAATTGAATTCATAATTTTAGAATTATATTAGCTTGATTTTATGGGATATTTCTGAGAAACATCATTTTTTAGGGAAAATTGAAAAATATTGTGTTTTAGTTAAAAACTGCATTTTTTTTAAATAATTATTAATTTTAAAAAAATTATAAATTTTATTTTAAGTCAAATTGGATAAATTATTCATATATTAATATAATTTAGTTCATTAGAAACAATTTAACATTTAAATTGAATATAAAAAAGTAACAATATTTTGAATATTTTTTTACTTAAACCAGTTAATATGTCTATCTATGAGATTAACATTATTACTAATTTTTCCAGTTCTATGATTTGAATTTTAAAAATATGACATAAAACATTATAATAAAGATAATATTTTTGTTATAATATGATATACTTTATTTTTGAAAATGATTACTGAAAGTGATTAAATTTAATTACATTGATTAAGGTGTAATTAGTAATAAAAATAGACTAAAACCCTATATTTAAGGTCCCAAATTACTTCTCAACTTTTCCAAAACTCATTGGATGGAAATATTTCATCCATTAACCTTAAATTAATTAGTTTTTGTGGTTTGGTGTGACTTTTATTATGTAAGAACATGTGCACACCTAACTTCTTTTCAAGAATACAAGGTCTGTCCTTTTCCTTTCCCTATAAAAGGAAACCACCTATATCCATTACTCACACCTCAAAAACCGCTTAAGTTCATCCAAGAACATCCAAAATAGTCTCCCTTCATTACAATCCTATAAATATAGAATAAATTTATTTATAAACCCATCTAAAAATCCTTTTGGTTCAAACCAAAAAAAGGTACCTAATTGCAAGGTAATGTATTTCCCCAATCTCTCTAGTTTCATTTCCATTCTCCACCCCACTATAATATCCTTATTATATTACGTAATAAAAACATTAGTATCCTAAATATACTAGGATTTTTTTATCCTAGAATTTTAACATACTTTTACACACACCCCCCCCATCTAATGTGTAATGAACATACTATTTTTGTGAACGAATAATTACTCCCTCACAGGACGATGATGGTTCAATTCTCCATTACCACCTCTTATGTAAGAAATTATGATGGAAACTCTATTTATATATGATATATATGTTATTTATGATGTTTTATACTACTGTAATTTTTATTTAAAATATAGATTTAGGCTTTACAAGTTTGGTAAATATGATAATCTTGTTTGAGGAAGTGAGGAATGCCTCCCCCTCAAGGCGATGTAATTCATTCACACGATACACGGAATGTATAAATGAATATACATAATTAAAAATAAGTGTCAAAAAAATAAATAATATATTAGTGACATAATTATCTTTCTGTATATATATATATATATATCATCTCTTTTATTACACCTTAACACACATTAAAAGAGATAATGTCGTTCATGGATGTGTGGATTACCACCTCCTCGACATGAGGTAATTCCTTTTACATAAAATAGTTATATATAGTTATATATATGGTTAAATAATATGATATTTATTATATAATGAAAATTATGTAAATATTATAGTTACTTACCTTCTTTACACATTGATCATTTAAAAATTGGAATGTTAGTCATGCGTACGTATGACCTACCGTCTCCATGATTGTAACATATTCTCATTTTAATAACAATACTTAATGATTTATTATAAATGTATAATTTATTTAAAATTATGACCATTATTTCATGGTTATCATTTTAGAGATGTTATATAATGACCCCTTTGACTATAGTCGACAAACAATAGTTGTTTTGACACTGAATTTGGTCAAAAACATATGATGTAAAATTTATTATTTATGTAGTGGTAAACAACATCTTAATATGTGAAATAAATGTAATTATATACATGAAAATGGTTCTGAATAAATTTTTAAATTAACATAAATTTAGTATACATGAAGTAAATGGAGGTTCACCTGAACCAAAACTCAGGGTATGTGATTCTTGTCTCATTTTCATTTAATGAGGTGCACTTAATTGTTTTACGACTAATTTATTATATATGGTGTACTTATTTCCAAAATGTCATATAATATCAATAATTCCATTTCATTAATGGTATTTATTAATATCATTAAATATTATTCTTTCATGAGGTTTATGATTTAAAAATATTTTAAAAGTTGTAATGGAGACTTTGGAGGGTTTGAATACTATTTTTCTCATGACTAATCATAATGATCTGTCATTGGAATTTCCTTTTTAGAAAATTGAATAACCATTTTTTAATAATCCATTTCATTATACTTTAGTTATTCATGACCATTTTCAAGTGTTAGTACCATTTTTCAACTTTATGGTACTAAGATGTTTTTGGAAATTGTTTTTCTAGAAAACTCGACAATATATTACTCTTTAGTAAGAGAACCTATTTTATTCTAAAAACCATGTTTTATTAAAGAAATTAATTTTTTTAAATGATTTTGTAAATACATTTTTACCCTTTTTTTCTTTTACGAATGTATCAATGGAATGTTCTTATTTATTTCCTAACGATGCATTTTCTATCCTTTTTCATTGTAAAATGAATATTATTTTTACCTCGTATGACACATACAGATTCATCCACCATCATTTCATTTAATCCACATTTACAAATTTAAAAGGTATATCATTAGTGAAAAATATATTCAAAAGGGTTTTCAAATTAAAATGATATTTTCTTCATGAATATTATAAATAGTTAATATTTTATTTCAGAGCAACCACAACCCTCTATTTTACCTCACTTGGGTTTGTTGTATTCATACTAGCCTAATTCTTCCTCTGGATGGTTTAGTATTGATTTGGGCAAGGATAGTATTCCCATTAACTTCTTTGATATATTTTTTAGTCATCATTATGTATTAAATTTCCTATGGTCATTGAACATTGAATTTACCCGTATTATCAATTTCTTGATTCATTGAAATTACTATTTCCTAAATTATATACCATTTTACATATAGTGCCTATAATGATAGTTATTTTATTAAATGGGGAATTATTGATAGATCCATATATCTCATCTAATATGGTTATTTGATTAGGCATATTTGAAATGTTGATTATTCAATATGAGGAATTATTTGGACCGACAATGACGAGTGGAGCCTATACATTATATAACTCATCGATGCATCGACAGGTTCTCAAAAGATGAATAATTACGAAAATGGGTTCCTACCCATAGATATAAATCATCTTTTGAATGGTCTTGAGGGTAATAGATTTTCATGTGCCTGAGACATGATCTCCATAAATAAATCAATTTCCCTCATAGTAGTTTCAATTATTATCAATCCATGGTATTTTCCATAAACATATCTATGGATACATTTCATTTAAATTCATTGATTAATGGAATGTTTTTTAGTTTCATACCATTCCATATTTATTTTTACTTACCTAGTTATTTGAATAAAATGTGCTTCTAGTCATTACCTTACAAATTTCATTCATACATTCCTTCATTTTAATGCTTATATGACATGTGTGTTTAGTTATTCACCTTTACAGATTTACTATTCTCATTGATTCATTATTATTTCCACTATATTTTTACTTACTGGGAATATGTGCTCACCGTTATTATATTTATTTTTCATGAAATCCAATAAGTATAAAATGAAATATTTTCATGTAATTTACTAGATGGATTAGAGTTATCCTTGATGTTGAATATTTCTTTATTTATAATGAAGAAATAAATTATATTGTAATCAGTGCATTTATTTGTAATAAAATACTCATTTATGTATCTGGTTTACCAAGACTACTAAACGGATAGGCCCATTATATCTCGAATCATTGTAATCATGCCAATGTATTTAGTAGCGTACACCGACTCTAGGATATAAGCAGTAGGGTAATATAATAAGGCCCCTCTACTACTAGAGTGGAACCCTCCCATGGAGTTTGGAAACGCTTCCTCAGCCTATAAAGTGAAATCATCCTATAGTATTTGGGGATGGGCCATATATAAATCAACTAGTGTGGTACCCACCTTTGGAGTCATGGAATGGGTCCTCTACAATGTGAGTGGAAACCTAACAGGGAGTCATATCTTGGGTATTCTACCTCAAGAGTGGAACCATCCTGTGGAGTAAGGGAACATGTCCTCTCCCTATAGAATGGAACCCTCATACTATAGTATGGAATGGGTCCTCTATCTATCTAATGGATTGGAACCCTCTTGTAGAGTCATTTTTGGGTCACCCATCATTCAAGTGAAACACTCATGTCGAGTAAGGGTATGGGTCCACTACCACTATAGTGGAACCCTCAATTGGATTCAAGGGAAGGGTCCTCTAACACTAGAGTGTGACCCTCTAATGGAGACTACAAATGGTTCTTGTAACGCCCTGACCCTAGTTACCAAGAGTTGTGAATTATTTTAATACATTGGCATGATTACAAGGAATCAAGTCTTGAAGGACCTATCATTTTAGTAGTCTTTGAAAATAGATTACATACATGAATGTTACATTACACTTCATAACATACAAAACAACATAAATAATCCTTCACGAACCCCATTATTCCCTTGGCTTAACCTTGCATATCAATCACAATACACTTCTTGGAATCCTAGGAAAAATAAAACATATAAAGGGTTGAGCTCAGAAGATCAGTAAGGATAACAATACAGCGGAAACTTTCATAAATAAGAATAAACATTTAAGGAAATGTATAACTAAAACAAAAGCCTTTTAAACTCTAACTTCATCATAATATGGCATAGATAAAATGAATTAATTCCATTTAATTATTCACATGGATATTCTACTAATCGAATAACCACATACAATATCAATAATCACTTTCATAAAAAAGGAATGCAGAATGTAGAACTTTAATTTCTGTGTCAAGGCCTCGTAGAAAGACCTAAGGAAATACTATAACTAGAACCCAACCCGGAGAGCCTCTGTAACTGGACTCCATCCCGGAGAGCCTCTATAACCGGAATCCAACCCAGAGTGCCCCTAATAACCGGAAACCAACCCGAAGGGTCTGCTGTAACTGGTACCCAACCCTGAGGGCTTACTTTTACGAGTCCCCAACCTAGAACATACTAGTCCAACACATTCATCCTAAGAAGTGGATGAAATATAAAATAAACATTCGTATTAAAACTAGGATACTAAATGCAAAAACATTAATCATAAACCATTAATGGCATAAAAATAACTCATCCATAATAAAAAATATCACAAAACCTTAAATACAATATGGATAATCTGTATCATAATAACTCCACCTCAAATAAGCTTAAAATCCTTCAAAGGATGTTGACATAGATGAAATCAAACTATTTAAGAGAAATATCTTTTTTTTTTGAAATCATTTAAATGTCACATAATTATAAAAGAAAAACTTTACATTAAAAATATCCTTATAATATTTTAAGGGAATATTTTATGATTTTATAACGGTGGAAAATAGCCGCACCCACCGTATAAGTTAAAAAAATAAAATCTTACCTTAATTCTTTCGAAAAGGTTAAAAAGGACCTTATTTGGAAAATGACATAAATATTCCATTATTAACATCTTATAAAAAGTCAAAAATGGAAAAAAATACTTTAACCTACATTCTATAAAATAGTAAGAATGTTTTGAAATATATTTTTAAGAAACATGGATATGGATGATAAAGAAGTCCCAGTAGATAATTACGTATAAACAACATCGGATAATGAAGAGATTATGAAATAAACCCTTACCAATTTTGTAACTTACGAAACATACACCCCATGAAAGAAGTATCATACAATTAATATGTAAATACACATAAACTAAAGTGTATTACATAAAGAATACAATAAGGGGCCTTATATTCAACAGACAAAAGGTAATAGTGGCAATATGGAATGAATCTCACTGGAATAAGGAGTGAGATGAAAACCCCTTACATTGCACATTCCTTTAGTCGAGGGTACTTTTAGCCTCCTGTATGAATACTATTGTATGTTATTAAATTATACAAAAACAATATTAATATTTATGACAACATAAATTATTCATTTGTGACTTTATAATACCCATTTAATAATAATTTCCATGTTATATTAATATTTCATGTAATAATCACTTTTGTTATCGTATGTGTTTTAACTTGTTACTCTTGATTTTATCACTTAGATCATGATTTAAATACCTAAAGAATATAAAACATGATTTATTTATCATATATATTTAGAATATAATGATTTATAATAGTTGTATATATGAAATGGAAAACACCGTTTATTGAGACGGTAGTCCGTACGTACGCATAAACGTTGTTTCCGTTTTCATATAGTATTGAATGGAAGTAAGTGAATAATATATATGTAAGTACATAAATACATATATATATATATAAATAAATATATATATATCCAGTAGAATTATTATGTCATATATTACGTACTTATTAGTAATATATATTTTTATAATCGTTGATAAATGGTGAACTTGGAAATGAATCTCATCGCTTCATGGAGACGGTAATCCGTACGTACACACGAGAGAAAATATCATTATTTTGATATTAATATAATATATAATTGAATGGTATATAATATATACAGAATCATTATCATGTTATATTTATCAAATACACATCATTATTATACCCATCCAAATAATAATGTATTCAATATCAATTACAACACGACGTGGAGATGGTATGTCGTATGTACGCACGTATGGTGACATGTCATTCAAAGGGTGGATAGAATAATGAATTTGGTTGTACCATAATTAAAATAACATCACAGTATATAGAATATACTGAAGTTATTATTTTATAATCTAAACAACAAAGAAAAAGGAAGTGGGAGAAGAAAGGAACTTGAAAGAGGGTGGTGAAATCATTACCTCTTCATGAGGTTCTTCATTTTGATTTGATCAAAAGGGATCCTTAGGTTGGATTTTTGATCAAAATAAGGCCTCTATGTTGAAGGTAGTATAATTTTCAGGGTATTAGGTCAGGGGTTGGCTGATCCAAAAGGCTTATAAGGGGTTAATTAGAGAGAAGGGGGAGTGCCCTTTTATAAGAGGGGTGAGGGGCACCTTTGGGAAAACATAAAATATTATTTTATAATAAATTCATATTCAGTTTCTAATGGCTCCAAATTTGATTATATAACATCAATGGTGAGGATAGGTCAAAAAAACTCAACCATTAGGTTTTAGACAAGTTTAGGTAACCATTTTAACATTATCATTTAGATTTAACTCTAAGTGAAATAATTTAACTTTTACCGTGTTTTCTTGTATTCTTACACTATATGGTTAATAAACATACTATGTACTAACAATCGAACCCCAATTGGTTCATTAATGACATATATATTATTATATAAGTATTTTAGACTATCCTTAGATTTTTAGGACCATTATATTAATTAATAATATAATATTTGTTTTAAAACCCATTTTCTGTCAATTTTGACCCTATTTGGTATTTGTTTTTTTTGATAAAATAATAACAACATTATTACATCAAAAAAAATACATTGAATCAATCCTAACATGTCATAGTAACCTATTAAATTCTTCTATGTAATAAAAACTTTGGAATTATATTTATTTTAATATTTATAATACCATAATTGATTCTTCCATAAATTAGGTAATTACTGCATCATCATTGTGTCATAAATACATTTATATATATAATGTCTAAAAATTATAAATAAAATAACATGATGTATGAAATCAATTTATATTTCTAATGAATATTTATAGTCGAATTTATCTTATGTAAACCCCTATATTAAAAATGTTTTAGTTATTAAACATTGATTTTAACTCTTTTAACTCTTCTTTGAACTAAATTATAATAAATGTCCTAATTTAATCCAAGTAGACCTAAATGATAATATTTTATTCATAAGGTTGTTTTTTTTGAGATAAACTTTTCCAATAGAATTAGTACATGTGTGAGGGTAATATTAATATCATTTTTACCCTTAATTATCCTATTTACTTTTAACCGTGGAAAATAAAAGTAAAAAGTTACTATTCAACAAAAATTATTTTCATCTCATTGAAGCAAAATTTACTCTTTGATATAAACTGTGTCTCTAGGATTTTCTAAATTCAGCTCACTAAAGCGGTAAAATTATGTTTTATGTGAATTCGCAAAAGCTCCTAAGAGGTGGGTAAAAGACAGTAAAAAGTTCGATAAAAAATTTTATATATCTAAAATTATTATAAACGGACTCCAATGAATTACATTGAATTTATATAGGTATTATGTATATATTTTTACCTCAATTAAATTTAAACAAAATAAATTATTATTTAAATAAAAAGCTGGTTTTAATTAATAACTCAGTGTTTTTCATTATTCATCAAAAATTTAAAGTTTTCAGAAAAATACCAAAAAATCACCCTAGCCTAATTTAGATATTCCAAATACAAAAATTGTGTCTATTTTACCAAATTTAAAACATAGAAGTTTCGTTTATTAATTTAAAATTAATTCTCATTATCAAAACAAAAAACGTGTTTTTAAGAAACGATAAATATCAAGAGATTGACACTTGTTTATATCCAGTTTAAATGTGAAATTATGTCCAATGACCAACATTGGATTAAATGGTAAGAATATATTGTAAATATAATTTAAATTCACAGAAATTAAAAATTTATCACTATTAATTATTTCAATTAAAAAAGTTCATTTTAATTAAAATTTTGTAATTTTCACTATTCATAAAAATATAAATGTTATGAAAAAAATCACCAAAAATTTATTGAAACTAAAATCTTATGCCAAAATTCTAAAAAAGAAGTTTATATTGTCAAACTGAATATATAAAAGTTTAAAATATTGGATTTAAAAAGGCTTCTCCATTAAAAGGCGGTAAAATTGCAATTTTTTAAAATACATAATTTATTTGAAAAAAATGTATGTGTTATTACATTATTTCTAAGAAACCCATTATATGGATTCTAAAATTATAAGTATTATATATATATTTCAATATTATGTTAATACTATTCATAACTTCTTTTGAACGAGTAGTTTCGTAATTCATGGTGCGCTACAACTCGGTGTTGCTTGTAGTGCAAGTTATTGAATTACTTTGAAGAAATAACGTACCATGAAATATTGGGGTGTTACATTCTTATCTCCTTCAATAAATTGCATCCTCACAATTTGAAATTATTTTTCGAAAATAAAATGTTGAAAATAGAAAATACCTTTTGGAAAACCCACATCGGAAATTAAGTTAATAAAATTTAGTTTTAAAAAGTGGAAAAGTGAAATGAAAGGGTCAACACCAAATTATGATCTCGATTAGGAGAACATTGGTGGAAATTAGAGACATATAATTGGAGGAAAAACTTAAATATTTATAGATTGTGATTGAGGTCATCTATCACAAACAATTATATAATTTTGGGCCTCAAAGCCACCAATCTATGATGATTTAAAATACCATCAGTTCAACAAAACGTAAGGTATTAGGATAAACCATTTTTGGTTTTAAGATTTCTTACCTAAAGTTTAAGAATTTATTTCTTCATAGAATATGAAAATAATATATATATATATATATTCTTGGCATGTAGATTTCCATCCTTTAACTAATTTCAACCACAAACTAATCTTTCACTCTAAAAGATAATTGCACTAAAAAAATTCTATTTATCCTATTCATATTGGGTTCCAAAAATGTATTTATAATTCATCTACTAGACACTTTAAAAAACTACATTATTCAATCAAGGACATCACATGGGTCAGTGGTAGGTGATACACCCTTTTCACCCTTGGGTTGCGGGTTCATGTCTCGCGGCCTTACCGGACGCGACGGGTTGACGGCCGACCTCAGGGTTGTCCTTTTTTATGGAAATCCAAAAATAATCTCAAACTAGACTTATCCAAAATACCTCATTCCAAACTCACAATCCAAAATTTATAAGGAAGGTAAACACAATGAAGATCCTTTTTTCCACGTAATAACATGTGAACACCTTCATCATGTATTCTTTTAAAACACTGTAACTTCCTGAATTACCATAAAACCTTATTGATTAAATTCATTATCCCTTATTCCTTAAAGAATACTGGATATAATCATTCAATCCAAAAATGTTTTAAAGTCCCACAATGATGGAATATACAAATCATTAATCAGTTTCAAGGTAATCAATAATATCCAATATAATTTTTTCAAATAATTCATGTATTATTCCAAAATCACTACCTCGGTATCAGAACCATATTATGGATTATCTTTCTCTCAACCATATATTTTCCAAAAAGTTTAACTCGCTGTAGAGTAACTTTTAGTAGTACCATAAAATCTCAAATCGTCAATGAAATAGTACTACAGTACAATCCTTATTTACTTACAATACATCATTGATACAACACTTCAACGAAATAATTCCAAAATAACAACATAAGAACACTAGTCATTCCTCTTCATTAGTGGTAGTATCAAAACATGATTATTATCCAATAGCATCATTTTTGGCACAGTCTGATGACTGGGACATTGGTTCGCATAGTGTCCAAACTCCTTGTAGATGAATCATTGTACATTTGAAACCCTTTTCTTACCCTTGTAGTCTCGTACTTGGAGTCCTTTTTCTTTACACTTATAACATACTCCCATTACCTATAATCATTTTCCAAGGAGATTCTTTCCACAATTATCACATATGGGAAAATCCTTCTTTACCTTCTTCCCTTTATCTGTCCTTCTCTCTACCATCATTTCCTTCTCTGGATTTCCTTCAAATCCATAGGAGTCCGAGAATTATTTACATATCTTATACACACATGATATCATTTCATCATATGATGATAATACATGGGAGACTATTTCCCTTCTAAATTATGGCTTCAGACCATGAAAAATATGATCATTCTTACTCTTTGAATCATTCATATTGCTAGAGTTCACATTCCTTCTATTGGATGCCATTTCAAAACAATGGAATGCACTAGATTAGTTTATGAATAGAAATACCTAATCCCAAACTTGTAAAACACATAACTTAAATTAAATAGTTTATGGATATAATCCATAATAATTAAAATGTCTTCTTTGAAAAGTATATACTCATAAACCCTTCAGAATAGTTTTTAAAGAAAATGAGAATTATCCTAAGCATATCCCCCGGGAGTGTCGTAACCAAGAGTGCAGCAAGGCCCGCTGTCATGCCCCAGTTCCCATTCGAGTCTAGCTCAAAGCGGTATTTTGTGGTTTTACCCCTAGGTACATCTGTTCTAGAGCTGCCTCTACCTGCTCATATCTAGACAGTGATGTATTGGTCGGAGAACTCACAAAATCTCTACTATATCAAAATCCTAGGAAGTTCTTCTAGACTAATCCTCAAATTTTATCTTAGGGTGATGTGCTCTAATCAGAGTTTATCTAAATCTAGCTTCCAAGGTTATTGATAAACTTCCTTTGATACCAACTATAATTCCCCGACCCCAGTTACCCAGAGTTGGTGCATTATTTTAATACATTGGCATTATTAGAAGGATTCATGTCCCGAAGGACCGATCCGTTTAGAATTCTTGGAAAATAGATTACATACATGAATGTTACATTACACTTTATAACATACAAAAGAACATCAATAATCATTCATGAACGCCATTATTCCCTTTGCTTAACCATGTATATCAATCACAATACACATCTTGGAATCCTGGGAAAAATAAAACATATAAAGGGGTGAGCTTAGATGATCAGTAAGGATAACAGTACATCGAAAACATTAATAAACAAGCATAAACATTTAAGGCAATGTATAACTAAAACAAAAGCTTTTTAATCTTGAACTTAATCATAATATGGAAAAGATAAAATGAATTAATTCCATTGAATTATTCACATGGATATTCTACTAATCCAATAACCACATACAATATCAATAACCAATTTCATGACAAGGGAATGCATAATTCCGAACTTTAATTTATGTGTCAAGGCCTCGTGCGAAGACCTAAGGAAAAACTATAACCTGAACCCAACCCGGAGAGCCTCTGTAACCAGACTCCATCCAAGAGAGCCTCTATAACCGGAGTCCAACCCGGAGTGCCTCTAATAAACGGACACCAGCTCGGAGGGTCTGATGTAATTGAACCCCAACCCGAAGTGCTTAATTTTACCGGTCCCCAACCTGGAACATACTATTCTAACAAATGCATCTTCAAAAGAAGATGAAATATAACATAAACATTCATATTAAAACTAGCATACGGAATGCCAAAACATTAATCATAAACCATTATTGGCATAAAAATAACTCATCTATAGTCAAACATATCACAAAACCTTAAATAAAATATGGATGATTTGAATCATAATAACTCAACCTCAAATTAGCTTAAAATCCATCAAAGGATGTTGACATAGATGAAATCAAAACTATTTGAGAGAAATATGTCTTTTTTGAAATCATTTAAAAGTCACATTATTATAAAAGAAAATGTTTAATCTAAAAATATTCTTATAATCTTGTAAGGGATGCTTTGAAGATTTTATAATGGCAGAAAATAGCCTCACCCACCGTATAAGTTAAAAAAAGACATTCTTACCTTAATTCTTTCAAAAAGGTTAAAAAGGACCTAGTTTGGAAAATGATAGAAATATTTCTTTATAAACTTCTTATAAAAATCCAACAAGGGTAAAAATGACTTTAACCCACATTCTGTAAAATAGTAATAATGTTTTGAAATACATTTTTAAGAAACATGGATGTGGATGATAAAGAGGTCCTAGTAGATAATTACGTATAAACAACCTCAGCTAATGAAGAGATTGTGAAATAAACCCTTACCAATTTGGTAACATACGAAACATACACACCAATAAAGTGGTATCATACAATGAATATGTAAATACACATAAACTAAAGTATATTACATAAAAAATACAATTATGGGCAGTACATAGACCACACAAAAGGTAATAGTGGCAATATGGCTTGAATCTCATGGGAATAAGGAGTGAGATGAAAATCCCTTACCTTGCACTTTCCATCAGTCGAGGGTACGTTTAGCCTCATGTATGAATACTATAGTATGTTATTAAATTATACCAGAATCATATTAATATTTATGATATCATACATTATTCATTTATTACTTTATACTACCCATTTAATAATAATTTCCATGTTATATTAATATTTCGGGTAATAATGGCTTTCTTTATCGTATGTGTTTTAACTTGTTACTCTTGATTGTATCACTTAGATCAGGATTTAAATACTTCCAGAATATAAAACATGATTTATTTATCATATATATTTAGAATACAAAAATTTATAATAGATGTATATATGGAATGGAAAACACTGTTTATGGAGTCCGTAGTCCGTACGTACGCATAAACGTTGTTTCCGTTTTCATATAGTATTGAAGGGAAGTAAGTGAATAAGATATATGTAAGTACATAAATAATTATATATATAAATATATATATCTCCAGTAGCATTATAATTTCATATATTACCTTCTTATTAGTAATATATATTTTTATAATCGTCGATGAATGGTGAACTTGGAAATGAATCTCATCGCGTCGTGGAGACGGTAATCCGTACGTACGCACGAGCGAAAATATCATTCTTTTGATATTAATATAATATATAATTGTATAGTAGATAATATATACAGAATCCTTATCATGTTGTATTTATCAAATACACTTCATTATTATACACATCCAAATAATAATGTATTGAATAACAATTACACCACGACATGGAGACGGCAAGCCGTACGTACGCACGTATGGTGACATGTCATTCAAAGGGTGGATAGAATAATCAATTTGGTTGTACCATAATTATAATAACATCATAGTATATATAATATACTGGAGTTATTATTTTATAATGGAAAAAAACAATGAAAAGGGAAGTGGAAGAAGAAAGGAACTTGAAAGAGGGTGGTGATATCATTACCTCTTCTTCGGGTTCTTCCTTTTGATTTGATCAAAATGGCTCTTTAGGATGGCTTTATGATCAAACTAAGGCCTATAAGTTTAAGGTATGATAGTTTATATGGTATTTGGTTAGGGTTTGGCCGACAAAAATGGCTTAGAAGGTTTTAATTAGAGAGAAGGGGGAGTGCCCTTTTATAAGAGGGGTGATGGGCACCTTTGAAAAAACATAAAATATTATTTTATAATAAAATCATATTCGATTTTTAATGGCTCCAAAGTAGATTATTTAAAGTATAAGGTGGGTATAGGTCAAAAAGAACTAAAAAATTAGGTTTTAGACAAGTTTAGGTTACCATTTTAACCTTATCATTTAGATTTAACTCTAAGTTAAATAATTTATCTTTTACTGCGTTTTCTTGTATTCTTACACTATATGGTTAATAAACATACTATATACTGCCAATCGAACCTCAATTGGTTAATTAATGACATATATATTATTATATAAGTCTTTTGGCCTAACCTTAGATTTTTATGACCATTATATCAATTAATAATATAATATTTGTTTTAAAACCCATTTTTTGTCAATATTGACACTATTTGGTATTTTTTTTAAAAATAATAACAACATGATTACTTCAAAAAATATACATTGAATTAATTCTAACATGTCATATTCACTTATAAAACTCGTGTATGTCATAAAAACTTTGAAATTATATTTATTTTAATATTTATAATACCATTTATTTGATTCTTTCAGGAATAAGGTAATTACTGCATCATTATAGGGTCAAAATACATTTATTTATATAATGTCTAAAAATTATAAATAAAATACCATGATGTAGTAAATATCTTTAGATTTCAAATTAATATTTATAATCGAATTTATCTTATGTAAAACCCTATATTAAAAATGATTTAGTTATTAAACTTTGATTTTAACTCTTTTAACTCTTCTTTGAATTAATTAATAATAAATGTCCTAATCTAATCCAAGTGGACCTAAATGATAATATTTTATTCCTAAGGTTGTCTCTTGTTGAGATAAATTTGTCCAATAGAATTAGTACATGTGTGAGGGTAATATTAATATCATTTTTACCCTTAATTATCCTCTTTACTTTTAACCATGGAAAATAAAAGTAAAAAGTTACTATTCACCACAAATTATTTTCATCTCATTGAACCACATTTTACTCCTTGATATTAACTGTGTCTCTCGGATTTTCTAAATTCAGCTCACAGAAGCAGTAAAATTATGTTTTATGTGCATTCGCAAAAGCTCCTAGGAGGTGGGTAAAAGACGGTAAAAATTTCGATAAAAATTTTTATATATCTACATTTATTAAAAACTGACTCCAATGAATTACATTGAATTTATATAGGTATTATGTATCTATTTTTACCTAAAATAAATTTAAACAAAATAAATTATTATTTAAATAAAAATCCGATTTTAATTAATAACTCAGTGTTTTCATTATTCATCAAAAATTGAA
This sequence comes from Viscum album, assembly GCA_963277665.1. Lineage (NCBI taxonomy): Eukaryota > Viridiplantae > Streptophyta > Magnoliopsida > Santalales > Viscaceae > Viscum > Viscum album. The sequence continues at coordinate 1,382,160,678 of OY728152.1, forward strand.
AGTTTTCAGAAAAATACCAAGAATTCACACTAGGCTAATTTTGATATTCCAAATCCAAAAATGGTGTCTATTTTACCAAATTCAAAAAATATAAGTTTCATTTATTAATTTAAAATTAATTCCCATTATCAAAACAAAAATCGTGTTTTTAAGAAACGATAACTATCAAAAGATTGACACTTGTGTATGTCTAGTTTAAATGTGAAATTATGTCAAATGACCAACATTGGATTAAATGGAAAGAATATATTTTAAATATAATTTAAAACCACACAAATTAAAAATTTATCACTATTAATTATTTCAATTAAAAATGTTTTTTTAAATTAAATTTTATTAATTTTCACTATTCATCAAAATATTAAAAGTTATGAAAACACCCCAAAAATTTATTGAAACTAAAATCTTATGTCCCAATTCAAAAAAAATATGTTTATGTTGTCAAACTGAATATATAAAAGTTTAAAATATTGGATTTAAAAAGGCTTCGCCATTAAAAGGCGTTAAAATTTCAATTTTTTGAAAATACATATTTTATTTGAAAAAAATGTATTTGTTCTTACATTATTTCTAAGAAACTCATGATATGGATTCAAAAATTATATGTATTATATATATAGTTCAATATTATGTTAATACTATTCATAACTGCTTTTGAATGGGTAGTTTGGTAAGTCATGGTGCGCTAGAACTCGGTTTTGCATGTAGTGCAAGTTATTGAATTACTTTGAAGAAATAACGTACTATGAAATCTTGGAGTGTTACATTCCTCCCTCCTTCAATAAATTGTGTCCTCACAATTTGAAATTATTTTTCGAAAATAAAAGGTTGAAAATAGAAAATACCTTTGGGAAAACCCACATCAGAAATTTGGTTAATAAAATTTAGTCTTAAAAAGAGGGAAAGTGAAAAGAAAGGGTCGTCACCAAATTATGATCTCGATTAGGAGAACATTGGTGGAAATTAGAGACATATAATTGGAGGAAAAACGTAAATATTTATAGATTGTGATTGTGGTCATCAATCACAAATAATTATATAATTTTGGGCCTCAAAGCCACCAATCTATGATGATTTAAAATACCATTGGTTCAACAAAACGTAAGGTATTAGGATAAACCGTTTTTGGTTTTATGATTCCTTACCAAAAGGTTAAGAATTTATTTCTTCATAGAATATGAGAATAAAAAATATATATATATACTTGGCATGTAGATTTCCATCCTTTAACTAATTTCAACCAAAGACTCATCTTTCACTCTAAAAGATAATTTCACTAAAAAAATTCTATTTATCATATTCGTATAGGGTTAAAAAAATGAATTTATAATTCATCTACTAGAAACATTAAAAAACTACATTATTCAATCAAGGACATCACATGGTTCAGTGGTAGGTGATACACCCTTTTCACCCTTGGGTTGCGGGTTCATGTCTCGCGGCCTTACCGGACGCGACGGGTTGTCGGCCGACCTCAGGGTTGTCCTTTTTTATGGCAATCCAAAAATAATCTCAAACTAGACTTATCCAAAATACTTCCTTCCAAACTCACAGTCCAAAATTTATAAGGAAGGTAAACACAATGAAGATCCTTTTTTTCCACATAATAACATGTGAACACCTTCATCATGTATTCTTTTAAAACACTGTAACTTCCTGAATTACCATAAAACCTTATTGATTAAATTCATGATCCCTTATTCCTTACAGAATACTGGATATACTACTTCAATCCAAAAATGTTTTAAACTCCCACAATGATAAAATATACAAATCATTAATCATTTTCAAGGTAATCAATAATATCCCTTATAATTTATTCAAATAATTCATGTATTATTCCAAAATCACTACCTCGGTATCAGAACCATATTATGGATTATCTTTCTCTCAACTATATATTTTCCAAAAATTTTAACTCGCTGTAGAGTAACTTTTCATAGTACCATAAAATCTCAAATCCTCAATGAAATAGTACTACAATACAATCCTTATTTATTTCCAATACATCATTGATACAACACTTCAATGAAACAATTCCAAAATAAAAACATAAGAACACTAGTCTTTCCTCTTCATCTGTGGTAGTATCATAACTTGATTATTATCCAATAGTATCATTTTTGGCGTAGTATGATGACTAGGACATTGGTTCTCATAGTGTCCAAACTCCTTGCAGATGAAGCATTGTACATTTGAAACCCTTTTCTTACCCATGTAGTCACGTACTTGGAGTGTTTTTTCTTCACAATTATAACATACTCCCATTCCCTTTAATCATTTTCCATGGTGATTTTTTCCCCAATTATCACATATGGGAAAATCCTTCATTACCTTCTTCCCTTTATTTTTCCTTCTCTCTAACATTATTTCCTTCTCTATATTTCCTTCAAAGCCATAGGATACCGAGAATTATTTACTTATCTTATCCACACATGATATTATTTCTTCATATGATGATAATACGTGGGAGAATATTTCCCTTCTAAATTATTGCTTAAGACCATGAATGATATGATCTTTCTTGCTCTTTGGATCATTCATATTGCTGGAGTTCTCATTCCTTCTACTGGATGCCATTTCTAAACAATGGAATACACTATATTAGTTTATACCTAATCCCAAACATGTAAAACACATAACAAAAATTAAATAGTTTATGGATATAATCCATAATCATTAAAATGTCTTCTTTAAGGAATTATATACTCATAAACCCTTCATAATGGTTTTTAGAGAAAATGAGAACTATCCTAAGCATATCCACCGAGAGTGTTGTACCCAAGAGTGCAGCAAGGCCCATTATCGTGCACCAGTTCCCATTCGAGTCTAGCTCAAAGCTGTATTTTTGGGTTTTACCCCTAGGTACATCTGTGCCAGAGCCGCCTCTACCTGCTCATATCCAGACAAGGATGTATTGCTCGGAAAACTAAAAAAATCTCTATAATATCAAAATTCTAGGAAGTTTTTCTAGACTAATCCTCAAATTTTATCTTAGGGCGATGTGCACTAATCAGAGTTTATCTAAATCCAGCTTCCAAGGTTATTGCTAAACTTCCTTTGATACCAGCCGTAACGCCTCAACCCCAATTACCTAGAGTTGGTGCATTATTTTAATACATTGGCATGATTACAAGGAATCATGTCCCGAAGGACCGATCAGTTTTGAAGTATTGGAAAATATATTACAAACATGAATGTTACATTACACTTTATAACATACAAAAAAACATAAATAATCCTTCACGAATTCCATTATTCCCTTGGCTTAACCCTGTATATCAATCACAATACACTTCTTGGAATCCTGGGAAAAATAAAACATATAAAGGGGTGAGCTCAGATGATCAGTAAGGATAACAATACAGTGAAAACATTCATAAATAATCTTAAACATTTAAGGCAATGTATAACTAAAACAAAAGCCTTTTAAACTTGAACTTCATCATAATATGGAAAAGATAAAATGAATTAATGCCATTTAATTATTCGCATGGATATTATACTAGTCGAATAACCACATACAATATCAATAACCACTTTAATAACAAGGCAATGCACAATACCGAACTTTAATTTATGTTTCAAGGCCTCTTGGGAAGACCTAAGGAAAAACTATAACCTGAACCCAAACCAGAGAGCCTCTGTAATTGGACTCCATCCTAGAGAGCCTCTATAACCGGACTCCAACCCAGAGTGCCTCTAATAACCGAACACCACCCTGGAGGGTCTGTTGTAACTAAACCCCAACCCAGAGGGCTTACTTTTACCAGTCCCCAACCTGGAACATATTAGTCCAACGAATTCATCATAAAAAGAGGATTAAATATAACATAAACATTCGTAATAAAACTAGCATACGGAATTCCAAAACCTTAATCATAAACCGTTAATGGCATAAAAATAACTCATCCATAGTCAAACATATCACCAAACCTTAAATAAAATATGGATTATTTGAATAATAATAACTCAACCTCAAATAAGCTTAAAATCCATCAAAGGATGTTGACATAGATGAAATCAGAACTATTTGAGAGAAATATCTCTTTTTTGAAATCATTTAAATGTCACATAATTATAAGAGAAAATATTTACTCTAAAAATATTCTTATAATCTTATAAGTGAAGCTTTGAAGATATTATAATGGTAGAAAATAGCCGCACCCACTGTATAAGTTAAAATTAGACAGTCTTACCTTAATTCTTTCGAAAAGGTTAAAAAGGTCCTAGTTTGGAAAACAATAGAATGATTCCTTTATAAACTTCTTATAAAAAGTCAACAAGGGTAAAAATGACTTTAAACCACATTATGTAAAATATTAATAATGTTTTGAAATATATTTTTAAGAAACATGGATGTGGATGATAAAGAGGTCCCAGTAGATAATTACGTATTAACAACCTCAGATAATAAAGAGATTGTGAAATAAACCCTTACCAATTTGGTAACATACGAAACATACACCCCATGAAAGTGGTATCATAAAATGAATATGTAAATACACATAAACTGAAGTGTATTACATAAAAAATACAATTATGGGCAGTATATACACCACACAAATGGTAATAGTGTCAATATGGCTTGAATCTCATGGGAATAAGGAGTGAGATGAAAACCCCTTACCTTGCACTTTCCTTTAGTTGAAGGTACCTTTAGCCTCATGTATGAAGACTATAGTATGTTATTAAATTATACCAGAACCATATTAATATTTATGATATCATACATTATTCATTTATGACTTTATAGTAACCATTTAATAATAATTTCCATGTTATATTAATATTTCGGGTAATAATGGATTTTTTATCGTATGTGTTTTAACTTGTTAGTCTTGATTGTATCACGTAGATCAGGATTTATATACATCCAGAATATAAAACATGATTTATTTATCATATATATTTATAATATAAAAATTTATAATAGATGTATATATGGAATGGAAAACACCATTTATGGAGTCGGTAGTCCGTACGTACGCATAAGCGTTGCTTCCGTTTTCATATAGTATTGAACGGTAGTAAGTGAATAAGATATATGTAAGTACATAAATACTTATATATATATAAATATATATCTCCTTTAGCGTTATTTTTTCATATATTAACTACTTATTAGTAATATATATTTTTATAATTGTCGATGAATGGTGAACTTGGAAATGAATCTCATCGCGTCGTGGAGACGGTAATTGTTTACATACGCACGAGCGAAAATATCATTCTTTTGATATTAATATAATGTATAATTGGATGGTATATAATATATAGAGAATCATTATCATGTTATATTTATCAAATACACATCATTATTATACCCATCCAAATAATAATGTGTTGAATAACAATTACACCACGACATGGAGACGGTAAGCCGTATGTACGCACGTATGGTGACATGTCATTCAAAGGGTGGATAGAATAATCAATTTGGTTGTACCATAATTATAATAACATAACAGTATATAGAATATACTGTATTTATTATTTTATAATGGAAACAACAATTAAAAAGGAAGTGGAAGAAGAAAGGAACTTGAAAGAGGGTGGTGATATCATTACCTCTTCTTCGGGTTCTACATTTTGATTTGATCAAAAGGCCTCCTTAGGTTGGCTTTATGATCAAACTAAGACCTCTAGGTTGAAGGGCGGATAGTTGATAGGGTATTTGGGTGGGGTTTTGCCGAGCCAAATGGCTTAGAAGGCATTAATTAGAGAGAAGGGGGAGTGACCTTTTATAAGAGGGGTGAGGGGCACCTTAGGAAAAACTTAAAATATTATTTTATAATAAATTCATATTCAGTTTTTAATGGGTCCAAAGTTGATTATATAAAGTCTAAGGTGGGTATAGGTCTAAAAAAACTCAACCAATATGTTTTAGACAATTTTAGGTTACCATTTTAACCATATCATTTCGATTTAACTCTAAGTTAAATTATTTAACTTTTACCGTGTCTTCTTGTATTCTTACACTATATGGTTAATAAACTTACTATATACTGACAATAGAACCCCAGTTGGTTCATTAATGTCATATATATTATTATATATGTCTTTTCGCCGAACCTTATATTTTTAGGACCATTATATCAATTTATAATATAATATTTTTTTAAAAAAACCATTTTATGTCAATTTTTACACTATTTGGTATTTGTTTTTTTGTAAAAATAATAACAACACGATTACTTAAAAAAATACATTGAATCAATACTAACATGTCATATTCACCTATAAAATTCGTGGATGTCATAAAAACATTGAATTTATATTTATATTAATATTTATAATACTATTTATTTGATTCATTGATGAATAAGGTAATTACTGCATCATCATTGTGTCATAAATACATTTATTTATTTAATGTCTAAAAATTATAAATAAAATACCATGATGTATGAAATCTCTTTTGATTTCATATTAATATTTATAATCGAATTTATCTTATGTAAAACCCTATATTAAAAATGGTTTAGTTATTAAACATTGATTTTAACTCTTTTAACTCTTCTTTGAATTAAATAATAATAAATGTCCTAATCTAATCCAAGTGGACCTAAATGATAATATTTTATTCCTAAGGTTTTGTCAGTCGAGATAAACTTATCCAATAGTATTTGGACATGTGTGAGGGTAATATTAATATCATATTTACCCTTAATTATCCTATTTACTTTTAACTGTGGAAAATAAAAGTAAAAAGTAATTATTCACCAAAAATTATTTTCATCTCATTGAACCAGATTTTACTCCTTGATATTAACCGTGTCTCTCGGATTTTTGAAATTCAGCTCACAGAAGCGGTAAAATTATGTTTTATGTGAATTTGCAAAATCTCTTAGGAGGTAGGTAAAAGGCGGTAAAAAGTTCGATAAATTTTTTGATATATCTAAAATTATTATAAACTGACTCTAATGAATTAAATTTTATTTATATAGGTATTATGTTTCTATTTTTAAATAAAATAAATTTTAAAAAAATAAATTATTATTTAAATAAAAAGTCTGTTTTAAATAATAACTCAATGCCTTTCACTATTCATCAAAAATTGAACGTTTTCAAAAAAATACCAAAAATTTACCATAAGCTAATTTCGATATTCTGAATCCAAAAATGATGACTATTTTACCAAATTCAAAACATAGATGTTTCATTTATTAATTTAATATTAATTCTCGTTGTCAAAACATAAAGTGTGTTTTTAAGAAATAATAACTATCAAAAGATTGACACTTGTTTATGTCCAGTTTAAATGTATCATTATGTCCAATGACCCAAATTGGATTAAAGGGTAAAAATATATTCTAAATATAATTTAAAACCACTCAATTTCAAAATTTATCACTATTAACTATTTCAATTAAAAAAGCATTTTTTAATTAAAATTTAGTAATTTTCATTATTCATCAAAATATGAAAGTTATCCAAAAAACACCAAAAATTTATTGAAACTAAATTCTTATGTCCCAATTCTAAAAAAGATGATTATGTTGTCAAACTAAATATATAGAAGTTTCAAATATTGGATTTAAAAAGGATTTTCCATTAAATGGCGGTAAAATTGCATTTTTAAAAAAATACTAATTTTATTTGAAAAAAATGTATTTGTTCTTACATTATGTCCTAGAAACTCATTATATCGATTCTAAAATTATAAGGATTACATATATAGTTCAATATTCAGTTAATACCATTCATAACCTCTTTTGAATGGCTAGTTTGGTAAGTCATGGTGCACAAGAACTCGTTGTTGTCTATAGTGCAAGTTATTGAATTACTTTAAAGAGATAACGTACTATGAAATCTTGGGGTGTTACAGTTCTTCTACCTATATTGTGGAACCCTCATACTAAATCATGGAATGTTTCCTCTATCTATATATCTACTGAGTGTAACCCTCCTATTGTTCCATGGAATGGTTCCTCAGTCCAGATATTATGGCCCTCAACTGTTCGTAATAGTGGTATGGTGTGCTCTCACAAACCAGCCCGGGTCAACCCGGAACCAGTCACCCGAATTGGATCGTGGTATAGCCTGAAGGGCATTCCTGATCCCCAAAAGCTGTAACTAAAGTTGAGAATCAAAAATAAACAAGTGGGAATAATCTAGACAATAAATTATAGACAAGAAAATAAATTAAAAATGGAAATAAAGTTGAAAACTAGCAATGGATGGAAAAAAATAAAATTTTACATACCTTCATGTGGTTTTATGAGTCACCACCAAACTCAAACCAATGTAGCATTATGAAGACCAAAACTGAGAAACATTCAGCACCCAAAGCTAAAAACAAAGAGAAACTATATATGTGAGTATTAAAACATAGTAGGCTCTCTCGTTAAACTATTTTAAATGCATATACTTTAAATAAAAAATCATTAACTTTAGGATTGAGCTACAATATATAAAATCTGTTTTTTAATCATTTTTCCTTTAAAGAAATCACATCTCATTGCACTTATAATATTAAACTAATTTCTTTTCTATGATTGAATATTTATCCTTTTTAAAGAAAAAGGGATATAGATGTGTAAACCTATTTAAAACCGTTTTTCTAAAAACCTTTTAAATAATTTTGTCCCCTTTACCGATGTAATTCACTGTACATGAAGGAAAAAGAAATTATCATACAGGGGAAATTGAAAATAACATTCAAGAGACTAACCAAACAATGCACCTCCCTCATCCTCCGTAGACAACTAATTGATGAAATACATGGGAAAACCTAGTAGGTCACAAATAATCTAGAAAGTACTATATATGTCACTCATCTCAAAGGCATGCCCTTCTCAATGACAACCGAATTCCCTAATTCCCAACCATCTCCCAACCTGTCCTAGTTGAGTCACCCAATACCATATTAATGATAACAAAACATTGCGTAATCTAAACTAGTTAATCAATCATTCACTAAAAAAACACAGGAGATTCTAGGTTCCCATTTTCAGACTAAAAAGGGAGAGCCAGCCAATTCTATCCAAGAATCCAATCACATGCACTTTCATAACACCTAATCAACACAATTAATTGATACACAACAATGTCACCCCCAGATTCACCCCATAGAACAAGTCCCCAGACTTTCAACTATTTGACCTCAATGGAGTCTTGTGCGGTGGATCTTCCACAACATATAACATAATCAACTAAAGACGACCATCCAAGGAGAGTTTTCAAAATAACCATTTTTACATAAATGTCTCCTAGGCCTCACATGGATTTCACACACCAAATATTTTCCAATGAATCAAATACACAACACTTTCAAATCCAAACTGTTAGGAACCCCATTTTTAAAATCCATTTTTTACCAACCAAAAAAACATTTACAACCCTTGATATTCACTAAAAACTACAAATCACATATATAGCCAAACCAGGAATTTTGAAAAACACTTTCTATGATAACTCAAATTAAACCATTTCATATAACATCGTACAAGAGGGAAACCACTTTATTTCAAGTCAAATAATTAACATAAAAAATACTTCAATAATTAGTATAAAAACTACGTGAAAAAAGCAATCAATGGATAATTATTTAAATTTAAAGGAAAACATATAAGGAAACGTACTACAAATGATGACCAAGCCAAAGCCTTCTAACTCAAGAAGTATTCTACTCATGCACACACACATCCACACACACACATATATATATATCCTTAAACTGATGCACTCCTACCCCACACCATGAGGGAACTCTCACATAGAAAATATGTAGCTTTATACATATCCATAGTTGGGAACATGTGTGTGCACCTTCAAAACCAAAAACAACTCCCTACGATAAATTCCCAAGACTCAAAAACACTCTAAATCAATAAAATAAAATAAATCCAAACAAATAAATCAAGATACAATTCACAAACCAAAAAAAAATTTAATAAAAACTATGTTAAAGGAAAAAACTATTTTAAAGGACCCTCTTCATTTGAATGCACATCCAGGTGTGCACCTTGTACACCCATGGATGTTCCAACATCCAAAGACACATTCATATATACATGAAAAAACACAAAAGATTCATATTAACAAATAACACTATTTACAATCAACCAACCTAATAACTCAATTTAATTTCAAAAACATACACTCCATTTCTAAAAAAAGAGTATCCTTTATAAAATAAAAACCATATCAAGTCCAATTAATATAACAATGATTGATTTCACTTTTAAAGAAGATAAAATATTTTATGAAATAAGAACGGTGCATAAACACATCAACATAAGAAAAATACACTAGAAAGGATATTTTTAACAAATTAAGCTTTGAGGAAAACCACAACTAGAATTTCATAAATTGAATTATCAAGGTGAAAATCCTATTTTAATAATTATAAAAGTAATATTTGACACTTGGTTAAACACATTTTGAAAAGAAACAACTAGGTATAAATCAATAATTTATGCAAAACAAATTTTTAACATGTTATATAAATTAGAAATCACTAAAAAAGAAATAATTAAGTGTAAGATGATGTTGAAAATCATTTTTGCAAATCTAGGAATGAATTCAAGAATTAATAATTTTATTTGAAATTGAGAATAAAATGTAATCAAATCCCTAAATGGTATGTTAACAAGACCAAATCTTCAGTGCAATGAAGAATAAGGCTCTACGGACCCACCACACCCCAAAATCCAAAGGATAACCATGATACACATTAACCCTAAATATAAGGTTCATCCAAGGCCAAGGAGCCCTATGAAAATCATGTAAATCAATATGGAGACTCAACAGGTGGAGAATAAGGTGAGTTTGGAGGAAGAAAGGCCACCAATGGAAGTAACACACTCATCATAAGAGGGAGGTGTGATAGTAGGAACATCATCCAAAAGGGGGAGGTTTCACCAGACTCATGCTTTTATGGAAAGGGTGTCATTAGAGAGATACCTTCTTGAGGGAGGGAGTGTAGTGTAAGAGGAGTTGATCTGACTAATGATTGAGGGAGGTTTCCGATGCAAGGGGGAAGCGACTGGGTGTGATGGTCGTGCAAGAGGACAGAACTATGGGGGATGGATACAAACCATATGAGATATGGGGAAGAGACATTTGGGTTAAAATAATAATAATAATAATAATAATAATAATAATTATCATCATCATCATATTATTCATAATACTAATTATAATAGTATTTATAACCATTTTAGTAATAATAATAATATAATTATTAACAACAATTTAATAATAGTAAAATTATTATCTATATTATTATTATTATTATTAATGATTTAATCCCTTATAAAATTTGTTTATTTTATGATTTGGGTAGTCGCACAGTGACTTGGTCCTACCACACAGTTACTGCTAAACATTTGGTCCCCATGCACCAGCCCAAAAATAATAAAAAATAACAATCCTCAAAAACATTTTTCATGTGCTCAAACCGAATCTCGATGTGAGTAACAAATAAAAATACATAATAAATAAAATAAACAAAAAAGGTTGGGTGTGACACATCTCTTCACCACAAAAACTTTGTACCCATATAAATTCACCAAGATGATGTTAATCAAAAATTTGGTCCATGCCCAAACACAATGATAAGAATCAAGGAATTCCTAGGTGACCTATTGTTCCCCAAGTCACACTCGACCAATGAGAAAACTAAATTCAAATATTTTGGGTAGAACACAAGGGGGTTTCTCCGCACCATAAGAACTCAACTCTCATGGGAAACTGAAAACCAAAAAATTGTATCAAGACTTAAAAAGGAAACCCACCTCGAGGGAACCCGACTAACTGGGACACTAGGACTATAGAACCAACACAACACTTTCTCAACATTTACTGAAAAAACACCCCCAATATGGTTGTGAACTCCTGAAATGAACTTAATTAAAGTCCACTAAGAAGATTATAAGAACACCACCCCTAATATCGAATTCCCAAAACCAAGAAAAACCCCAATAAAAGAAATTTGAACAAAATAACATACCTGAACACACCTTCAATCATTGATCTTACAAAGCAGTAATGAAAAAAACAAAAACGAAAAGAGAAACCATCCCATGAAAGATCCAAACATCCCCTAAGAAAACAAATGACTCCAAAATCCACATTCAAATAGATCAAAATTCAAGGATGAAAATAGAGAAAATCCCTCATACACTTAAAATGACATGATTAACTTATAATGGAAGGGGAAATAGAAAAAGGAAACCATAAATGTCTCTATTCCATGAAGATATATAATTAACCAGGAAAAGGTATCACATATCCATGTCAAAGCTGACTGTGCGCAAGCTTCATCCTGAGACCTAGGCTAGAGCTCTGATGGTTGAAGCATATCCTTTCTCACAATCATGTACCACCAGCCCTCAGTAACAAATCCTTATTAATGAAATGCATTTTACATGACTTTTCCTGGTGACCCTAATGGCCATAGTGAGTAAAGGACATTCGAGAGATGCGACAAGATGGATGACCCCATAGGAAAAGTTTCCTTTGGCCTGCACTCCTCGCTAGATGGAAAACCATTATGAGATGAAAGAGAAACTAGAATACCAACCTCCTGTGCTCCGGGGACCAACTCTGCTAGAAATGCTACATCTACCATCCTCTCAATGCTATGTTCCTTATAAGAGAGGACTTCCTTCTTGATCTTTGTGAGAAGACACCTAATAAATAGATAAGTCTTTATCAAATTGTGTGATGCTACCTTGGGAATAAAGGAAATGAGTTCCTTAAAATGGTTAAATTAGACCTTCACCAACCACTAGCCTTGTTGAATACTCAAAATATCTTCTCTTTTTATCATCATCACCACCTCATCTATGATCCATTGGACAAATATATACTTTAAAAATTTTCACGTCATGTGGACATACATTGATGGTGTGAAAAATAGCTATCATTCATCCAATGATAGACCTTAAAACAAACCTAATACAACATTCACTAATACATTTTGGATTACCAAATACCCTGAAGACGTGAAATACATCTTCATGCCACTCCACTCCTCTAACGGACCTCAATCAAAACAAAGAATAGAAAAGATTTGAGAATAATTAAAAATCTAGGCATGAATCAATGGATACATTGGAAAATTTTCTGGGTAGAACACTTTAACAAACATCAAAACATAGAGCCACAAACTATCATCCAATCAAATCATAACCAAAATAAAATATCATGAAAAACAACTGGTTCACATGAGAAACACCACAAACAAAACTCAGAAAGTCACTTTTCAAAAATCCCCATTTCCATTCAATTTCAAAATCTCCTTATTTCAATGATATGTTCCAGACACACAAAACACACTTTTCACAAAACAAACCCACATTATAAAGCAAAGACAAAATTTTTATGTCATTTTTCATGTTTCAAAGATCATTTTTTAAAAATAAGTTCAATCATTTGGTTTCAAATAAACACCCATGGAATTGCATGAACTATTTCATTTGTGTCCATCTATTCCTCTCATGACGTCCATGAACAGTTCCCCCCTACACACTATCCATACATAGCCACAAACATGTTCTCATCCATAATGAACACCAGGGGTCTCACTCAATCCATTTCTTTACCAATTCCAAACATGTACCAAATTTTCATACCAAGTCACTTTCATTTTTAAATACCACTTTACCGACTAAATTACATTTAAAATAAATATTTTTCATTTATAAAACTCATTTCATTTTAAAAATTACTCTCACTCGAAGCAAGAAAATCACATATCACAACATAAATCAAACCTATGAGGGAGAGGTACTAGTGTCTATACCCAACTTAGTTACATGGTAGTGAGCCATGCCCCCGGAGGGATATAAAATGTAGGGAACATGAACCATCCACTTGAATATTACATGAATATTACATGGGTTACCACTCTATGAGAGATCATAAAATGGAACCATCTCACCTCCATTGTTATCCCTAAATCCAAAAAAAATGTTGAAGACTCAATTCCCAGACTACCCCTAGTAACATGAGGATCAGTGCAAGCTAGTGTTCGCAATGCTCTCCCCACACATACCTCTTGAGTTCTGATAGTACTAATCTATATCTACCATACACACAAAATATTAAGAGCCTCCTATGATACCATTTTTTCATGAACCAACCAAGTTTGACCCCAAACCAATCACCCTAGCTAGTCTACAACATGGGTAGAAGGGAATTCCTGACCCCCACAAGATAGAAACTAGTTACTGGAATCATAACTAAACAAGTGGGAATGATTTTTCACCTAAATTAATGAAAAGAAAATAAATATTGAATAAAATTAAAAATTAAAAATGATAGAGAATGTAAAAAATAAAATTGTACATACCTTTATGTGACTCAATGGGTCACCATCATCCTCAAACCAATGATGCACTATGGTGACAAAAACCAATCATGGAGTAGCACCCAAAGTTAAAAACAATGATAAACTATTGGCATGAGTATAAAAAATCATTATTATATACCGATAAAATATTATAAATTCAATTATTTAAAATAAATAAAAAATTAACATTAGTATTGATCTACAATATATAGAATAAATTTTTTCTCCAATTTTCCCTTAAAATAAAATAACAGTCCATTTCCCTTCTTATTTTTACCTAATTTTTTTCCCAAGAATGAATCATTATCCTTTTAAAGGAAATAGGTATAAAGAAGTGTAAAATATTTTAAAACACTTCTCCTAAAAACTATTGAAAATCATTTTATCCCCCTTAGTAATGAGATTCACCATATGCGAAGGAAAAATTAATGATAATGCAGGGGAAATGGGAAATAAAAAGAAAGAGAGACCAACTAAACAATGCACCTCAATCATCCATCATAGATATCTAAGTGTTGAAATACATTAGAAAAACTATGAGCTCGGAAATAATCTAGAACATTCAATACATGCGGCTCATCTTGAAGGCAAGCCCTACTCAATGACATCATATCCTGATAACGTCCTTTACCTTTCAACTATTTTTTCTCAAGGGATTACTATGAAGTAGACCTCCCAAAACATAGAAAATAATCATGGAAGGTGGATCATATAGGAAGAGTTTTCAAGATATCCAGTATTACAAAATATCAATGAGGCCTCACATGGATTTTATATACCAAATCATTTCCAAGGAATCAAATACACACCACATTCAAATAAAAATAGTTTATAACTACATTTAAGAAACCCATTTTTTCAAACTAGAAACACATTTCCTACCCATAACATTCATTAAAAAACAAAATCACATATAAAGTCTATTAGAGAAATTTGACAATGACTTTGTTTGAAAAACCCCATTTAAACAACTTCATACAACATGGTACAAGTGGGAAGACACTTCATTTAAAGTCAAATAATTATTCTAAAAACAATATATCAATAATTATTATAGAAACTATGTTAAAAAATAAATCAATCAATAATTATTTAAATTTAAAAGATAATTAATAGGTAATCATATCTCAAAGGAAGGACAATCAAAAGCTTTCTAACTAAAGAAGAAGCCTGCTCACACACACACACACACAGACACACTTATATATATATATACTTAAACTAATAAATGTGTCCCTCACTCCCTGAGGGAACACACACACATAAGATATATATATTTATAAATATCACATACATAGTATTATGAGTGCATGCCTTCAAAACTGACCAAAAATCTCTACAGTAAATTCCCAAGACATAGAAACACCATAAATCCCCAAAATATAAATAATCCAGACAATGATATCAAGATACGATTCAAAAACCAATGAAACATTTAATAAAAATAATGTTAAAGGAAAACTCTATTTTTAAAGTACCCTCTTCATTTGAATCCACATATATGTATGTACCTAGAACACTCATGGATTTTCCAACATCCAGCGACACATTCTAATGTCCATGAAAACACTAAAAAGAGTCATTTTTATAAAAAACATTATTTACAATCAACCAACCCAACAACCTCATTTAATTCCAAAAATAAAAAATACCTTTCAAAACAAAGAGTTTCTTATTTAAAACACAAAACATATAAATCCAAAATATTATAATATGGCTTGTATTCACTTTAAAAGAACACAAAATATTTTTCAAATACGAAGTGCACATAATCACATAGGCATAAAAAATCATTACAATGTATACATTAATAAAATTAATCTATCATGTAAAACACCACCAAAATTTCATAAATTTCATTATCAATGTGTGAATAATATTTTAAGAATTATAAAAGAAATATTTGACACATAATCAAACAAATTTAGTAAATACACAACTTGGTGTAAAACAAGAATTTTCTCCAAACATATTTTTAACAAGTTCTATAATTATAAAAACGCTATAAGAAACTAAATATGTGTAATGTGAAGTTGAAAATCACATTGAAAAATCCATTAAAGAATACAATTATTACAAATTTTCTTCAAAAAAGGAGAATAAAATGGAATCTCTTAACTAAATGGCATGTGAACATGACAAAACCTTCAGTGGAAGGAAGAATAAGGCTCCATAGACCATCCAAACCCCCTAAATCTAATGGAAAACCAAGATACACAGTAACACTAAATATAGGGTTCGACCAAGGCCATAGAGAACTATGAAAATTAGGGAAAGCCACATGGAGACTCATCAGGGGGGAAGAGGGCGTGTCCTGAGGACGGAAGGCCGCCATTGGAAGGAGCGCACTTTTCGGAAGAGGGTTGCGTGATGGTGGGAAACCCAGCCAGAAGGGGTAGGTTGCACCAGACTTGCATGAGCAGGGCATGGGAACCTTTGAAGGGATGCCAATTGGAGGGACAGAGTGCAATGTAAAGGGAGGGGGTTTGGCTACCAGTAGAGGGAGGTCACCGGTGCAAGGGGAAGTGATAGAGTTCGATGGTCGCGTGAGAGGAAGTAACCAAGGGGGAGGGGGTCACACCATAGGGGGACATGGGGAGTTTAGGGTTAATAATAATAATAATAATGATAAAATAATAATCATCATCATCATCATCATCATAATATTATTTATAATACTATTTATAATAGTATTGATAATAATTTTAGTAATAATAATATTATTAATAAAATTTTATTATTATTAATAATTTTGTATAAAATAATAATATTATTATTATTATGTTTTTAATCACTTATAAAATTTGATTATTTTAATAATTGGGTAGTAGAAAATTCACCTGGGCCGAATGCACAATTATCGCTAACAGTGTGGTGCTCGTGCGCTGGCCCGAAACCCACCAAAAATTACAATCCTACATAAATTTCAACAAGTTCTCAATACAAACCTCAATTTGAGTAACCAAAGCTATGAAATAATAAAATAATATAATATTAATTATATAAGTGATTTATGGATTGATATGGATGTTTCTTACAATAAATATGTGATTTGTTAGGGATCATTTATTGATCTCTTGAAACTGATTGTAGACACTTTTTGAAAGGGGGTGTGAGATGGGGATCCACATTATCTCTCATCTTGGTTTCTATTATATGCATATATAAATGTTATTTGGATTTCATTTATCTCCTTATATGGTTTGTGATTTTTAAATATATCATTCCTTTTTCTTCTCTCCCTTATACATTAAGATCATCTTAAAGGGTATATATTCCCACAACTACATATGAGTTACCCTCTCATGTAGTTTCTTATTCAAATAAAGGATGGGGTGAAGATGAATAAAAAAGAGTATAAGGATACCCTAGTGAATTTGATCGCATATGATGACATGATAATGGATAATCATAGCCTGGATATATCAATATTTAACCTCTAGTTATTTTTAGGATGGGAAACCATTTTGGTTTGTCATGTATTTTCACCTTTTCCCTTTCTAGTTCTTACTATCATACTCTAGTATCCCATAGCAGCTTTAAATTTGTTTTTTTATTAATATATATGTTGAATCAATTATTATTATTCCAATTTTCACCAAAATGGATACGTTTGAGTTTGTCTACTTATAGGTACATTATGAAATAGAATCCTATATTAGTTGTGACTTTATGTATTGTCTTCATCCCACTGCCAATGGAGGCATGATTAAGGAAGTTGTAGCTCAAGCATTGTTGGGTTAAGACATGAAATTTTTTCATCAGAGGATTTAGGTATTTGGGAGGGTGTTTGGAGTTTTACACTTATTAATATTTGGTTGGACATTAGGGAGAATGTTACAAAGTGAATTAAGGTAATCAATTAGTTAAAGGAACCCAATGTTATAGAAGAAACTAAGATGTACATTCACTAAGAATTTGACTACTTGCTTGTCAACACAGCAAACTAAGACATTGGGTGGAGGGACCAATGGTACATGCATCATATAATATTGATTCTTTTGACTATCCTTCTTGAGTTAGATAACCACACACACACACACACACACACACATATATATATATATATATATTCATTGGGATATCATATTTCCTAATTAAATGTTAACAATTATTCAAAAAATAAAGCATGTTTTGTTACCAATTATATATCGGGATGATGATCTAATAAGTGTTGATGCCTCAATTTATTGGTTATTTCATTATATTCTTACTATTTGGTTGATAGATTTCAGCCTCCCCATATATTGAGTACTAGATAGTTCTAGTAGAGTAGGATGAGGACTTACATATTCTTATCAAATTTATAGAGTTCTATTGAAATAGGATGTTGAGATTCAAATGTTGATCTAGATCCCCATGCTATTGAGAATTTGGTAGAGTCATGAATCCATGATTTCATTACTATCCTAAAATTAAATGTTGTGGTGGTTTCATTGTCATGATTTTTTTAAGGAGAATATTTGTGATGGTGGATCCTAGTCACATAGATTCATGATGAGTAGAAAATCTCATGGACAGACATATATCATCTATTTCAAAATGGGTACTACCCCTAATTCATAAATTCAATTAAAATTGTAGATCTTATAGAGATATAGTAGGGTGAGATTATAGTTTCATAGTATTTCACAATGTTCCATGACCTTTCACGATACTGCCTTGAGATATTTGATATTGCAACTTCAAAGAATGGATGTTTGAGTGGATACTCCTTTGTTACATTTTTTCTTGTGTGGTACCCATACTAATTACCTCTTATTATAGATTGTTGGATAAATCACATATGATGGAGTGCTTCCTATCATACGTACTCCATGTAGTTGGAGTAGTAAATGGGCATGAAGTGTTTGAGTCATATGTGGTGGGTTGGAAGCTCTAGTCGGAAAAATCTCAGTGTAGGAGATATTTTTGGGACTAGAATCGCAAATATAGTCATGTTTGATATAGACCGCATAGAGGATCATTGATTTTTATGAGGGGTAGTTCAATGAATGTTATGGGTGAGGTCACATGGAATGTGATTTCCTAACCTGGTGTGATGATGAGGGAATTTAAATAATGACTAGACCACCATGGTATATATAGAACAAAGATAATGGATCTCCCAAGAGAGGAAAGGGTTGCCTCTTGGGAGATGGTTTTGTAATTATAGTAGGTGGAACTCAAGGGGTGGGGTAGCTATTAGTGGTGGACAACATTAGGACCTCCTTCCACCGCCACCAATTTGAAACCAACATCAGGCTCAGGGATATAGCGATTGGATTTGTAGAATGTTTCATGATAAGGAATTATATGACTCGATAACACATGATATTATTTGTGGTATGATATATGGTTATTCTAATATTTCATCATTACTTATAGAAAAAGGTTCATATCAATCCTTAAAATATTTACACCTAGTGTGAGAGTTCGAGCTCCAAGTTGAGATTTTAGCCTAACAAATTTGGCATCATCATCTAATGGATTAATCTTGTTCTTCATATTTTTCTTATACTATTGTGAGTTATCATTTAGTGGAAAGAGTTTATTAGGTGACATTTTGGTCATCACATTGAGGCCTTATGACGTCATATTTTGTATGGATTGGTTGTGCATGTTCTAATACAAGATTAATGGTAATGATAGATGAGTATGATTCCATAACATAGATGGGATTATATTCTGTTTTTTGGTGATATAAATCTCAAGACAGAGTGACAGAAATTCTCGTAAAGGAGATGGAAACCACTCATCCACCAGTTGGTAAGTTTATCCCACAAGTCAGTAGGATGTTCAAGCATATAGATTCATTTCTCCTTGGTGGTTTTTTATATATCATTACCACTGATGTTCTTAGACTATATAGGAGGTGGAAGATGGAATTTTACATTGACATTCACCCCAAGAATAATCTGATATCTTCTAAAGTATATTTTATGGCCCCAACTAAGCTCTGGGATATGTGATTGTAGTTGGAGGACCATCGAGATAATGGATTTACCAGATCCAATGTTTCCCCCATAGCATCTCTAATGGTTTTCATTAACAATTCAAATGATATCCTATATATTTTTGTATATTATCATTTATATAACCAGGCTATGAGAATTATCAATAACTCCATTCTGAGGATTGAAGTCTTGTTTATTTAGTTTCAAGGTGAGAGATGGTTATCAAAGATTGATTTTAGGTTTGGCTACCATAAGTTGAGTGTTCAAAAGGATGATATTTTAAATCTAGAACTCTATGGTCACAATAGATAGTATGAGTTCCTATTTATGACATTAAATTTGATCAATTTTCCCAAAATATAGATTCATTTCATGAACTAGATCATTTATCCATTCTTGCAACATTTATTTGTTGTCTTCATTGAAGACATACTCATATAACATGCATCATAAGAGTATAATGTAGAGAAGATGATGATTGTTATATATATACATTAGGAGAAAAAGAGTTATGGTAATCTACCTAAGTTCCAATTCTAGATCCATGTGGTTTAATTTTTGGGACCTGTCATTTGTTTCCATGGAATAGATTCAGCCCTGGCAAAGATCAATGAAATAATTTTTTGTTTTACATCTAGGACTGTGTTAGAGGTCTGTATTTTTTTTCATGGTTGGATAAAAATATTATTTTATCAAAAAATTATATAGGATTTTATCTATTTTTACTAAAGTATTGGAGAAGGGGAATTTTGTTACCTGGACTGAGCAGTGCCATATAGACTTCAATGAGTTGAAGCTAAGGCTGATGAGTGGTCCTATTTTAAGGCTACTAAAAGGGGGTATGGAGTACGTTGTATATTTTGAATCCTATAGATTTGGTTTTGACTATGTATTTATGTAGATGTAGGAATTTATCACATATAGTTAGATGAATTTGAGACCCCATGAAATGAACAACTAAACACGTGACCTAGAGCCATCAGTGGTAGTCTTTTCTATAAGGACATGGAGGTATTGTCTTCTGGGATATCAATTATTTTAATCATAACATTAGATACTTAGGTATGTCATCCAAAATAGATAAACGAACCTAACATAAAGGTGATGGTTGGAATTTATAAATAAAAATGAATTTTAGATAGTTTATTATCTCATGAAGAGAAATATAGTGGCATATTTCGTTTTATGGATGTCTTATGGACATTTTGGGGGACAAGATATCTAGGAATTTGGCTTCCTTACAGCTAATATTTGGTGAGGAGGAGGGTATAGAAATCCCTTTTATAATGTTTTTTACTCCTCCTCCAATCTAGCATGAGAGAGACTCCCAATTGGGAGGCATAAAATTTGTGGTGGAACATGATAAGATATCCCCAGGAGAGTCAAAATATAGATTTTATAGGGGATGGAATCCCATAATATATTTCTAGGGAAATGCAGTGATCCAAATCATGATACATGATGAGGTGATAAGATAGTTTCACATATATTCTTCATCTATAAATCTTGGTGATTTGAATCTATACAAAGTCCATCAATAATTGTTTTCTTGGGCTCGCTTGTGGTCGATCACGAAGGAGTTAATCTCTTTATATCTCACCTATAAGAAGGTGAAGGATTGATACAAAGTTATAGAAAGTTTTTTTTATCCACGTGAGATTCTAAATTGTTAATTGGACCAAAAATCCATGGAACATGTGATAGGTATCTCTTGGATAGTGAGAGTACATGAATACATCTATAGGATAGTGGATTAACTTACAATGTTAGTCCACTACCTTGCTATCAGGGAGAATAGTATAGTGGGAGTTTTGGCATAGTTGTATGTACATGTTACTATTTAATATAAATTGGATCCCTTGTTGATTGTATCTAAAAATGGAGTGTAATTTAAGTCACAGTTATGTAGAAGAATACAAGATTCATTATGGAAAAATTTTAGGATGGGCGGAACCTTCCAACCAAAAACAAATTTGCAGACAGAGAGCACTATACAGGGGGTTGAGGATATGTTGAGATCTTTCATTTTAGGATTTAGATGGAGCTAGGAGGATGACTTTCCCTTGGTGTATTTTTTGTATAATAATAACTATCACACTACATAAATCATGAAAACTTTTTATTCTTCGTACTCGAGGCCATGCATTTCACCATTGTGCTATATTGATATCATTGCGGCATTTTTTAGGCTAGATATTTCTCATGTGATAAGAGATGAAGACTATATAATTAATAAGAGGTTAAATAAAGGAAAGATATAGAAAAAACATAAACATATTGACATCACAATCCCTTATAATTTGAGTAGGGAGTCCATGTAATCATGGGAGTCTCGCAATAATTAGTATTACAGAGATTTTTCCATGAAATAATGTTACCCACAAGATTCATCTTGCCATTTGAGATTATAAAAGGTTTTGGAGAGGGTTTTTTCCACCTATACCTAACGCATTTGTTGGATGGGGTTTCTGAGATCTTCCACATGTCATAGATAATGAGATATGTGCATGATATCACACACACTATTGATTGGGGTGAACTGCAAATCCTATATGGATCCACATTTTCATGGAACCCTATAGAGATGGAGGATCAGTGAGAGATGATATTTTATGGGAGAGCAGTCCCTTGGTTCATGTGTTTTGGTATCATGGAATCATCTAGGAGAGCTCTAATGAATATGAAACCCATCTCAGTCCCAGTATCCTGACATTTTTTTCATTTTTTATTTTTTAGTAATAAATGATTAAATGACTGAATAATGTAGAGACCCTGTTTTTCTTTATAAGGCTTTGAAATATATCAAAAAATATTTTGCAAGACATGCACTAAGACAACGTGAAATTCTAAGGCCTGGTGTGACTAGAATTAATATTAAAAAAATGTAAAATATATTTTAAATTATGTTCATGTTATTTTACATGAAAATAGGATAACTCTAAAAAAAATTCTCACATTGAAAAGATGAGACCACAATTGATTCAGTAATGTGAGTTTTACCCTGTACATGAAATGATGTAGGTTATCATGGGGAGTTCAGATAAACCAACCATTGGCTGGTGCTTTTGAAGGATTAATTAATTATTTAATCAATTAATTCATTAAATTAACCAAAAATAATTCAATATATAAATATTTTATTATAGATAATTTCTAGGGTTATCTGCATAACCCCAGGACCACTGATAGGAGGATCCACTATTCATCATTGGTTGATCGAGATTAGGTGATGACCAATAATTAGATCATGGTGAATCGAGTGGAAATGAATGTAACTAATATTCTTTCTTAATTTAAAGTAGTGATATTCACTAACAATAGATCTTCATTATTATAGGAATCATTATTTTTAGTTTCTAATACTTTTTATTAAATGATTGAGTAAAAACATTTCCATGCCTTTGGTAATCATTAAATTAGTCCTTTTCAATGGTTTATGTATAATTTTTCATTTAATTATTAAATTATTCCCAATTGTGACATGTTTTATCACCCTATAAATCCCTGATCTAGTTATTGGTCCAATAAATTTTTACCAATGATTAAATAACCATTATTTATTAGCTTTTATAACAATAGTTCTTCACGTTTTTTTATTGTTGGCCTATATGACAATAGTTCAACATTTCCTGGTGGGTATGTTTGGGATTATACCTCTATAATCACTATTATATTCACATGTGAAGAATGTTTTATAGATCTTAGGATTGATATGGATAAGTTTCTATTGATTTCTTTTTGGATATGGGATTTAATGATGAGTGGCTCAAGTAAGTGAGTCGTGCGTGGTGTGTATGGGCATTGAACAGATAGAGGGAAATATGATTTATGGATATAGGATGGATTTAAATGAAAAATAGATCCTTCCACTTCTATTTTGGAATAATATTAGAAGATATACAATGTAGAAAAGGCATCTATGGTTATATTTATGGAATATGTGAGTTTCTTCTGAAAAGGTCACTAGACATAGTGTTGTTTTGAAGAACACATGGTGTGTTCATTGGATGTCCATGGAAATAGTTTATCTGAATGATTATAAATATCACATGTTGTGTGGGACACCCAGACACCATGTGATCTATTGTTGGTGTCCTAGTGTGTGAATTGGGATTACAAAGACATGGGAATGGCAAGGCACATGTTGTCTACTCGCATAAGGCCAGGGTAAATGAACATGGCCTGAAGGACATGGCTCAGCATTGGGTGGCTGAGGTACTCTGTATATTCCCCTTACATTTTTGAGAGAAAATATTATATTAATATAAATACCAGAGAGAAAAAATTCAGGAAATGAGATGGGACCACACACTATGTGGATCCCCTTACACATTGTGTACATTCCTTTTTTATTAAACTTCTACATCTCGTATATCTTTTGATTGAACATGGAAGTTGGAGTGTGAGTAGGCTATTCTATTTTTCATCAACATAGATCATGATGGTAGAATTTGTGGTGGATTTGGATATTTGATATGATATTATTTAAGTTTTATGCTTCATTAAGTGGAACTCGGCGATGAAAGTGATTGGAGGTGATAATTAGCGAGAAACCCTCATGTGAGGTTAGGGTATGGGTCCTCATATATTAGAGTGGTACCCCCCAATAATTTGAGGCTTAGGTCCTCTACCACTATTTTTAAACACTCCTTTAAATTTAGGGAATGGGTCCTCTACATATTGAGTGCATCTATCATGTTGTATCAGGGCATGAGTCCTCTATCTTTTTACCATGAGGGTGGAAGTGTCCCGACCCAACCCATGCCAAGCCTCAAGAAGCAACTACCCCATGCCCAACTCTATTGGAAATGGGTTAGAGACTAGTGCATATGGGATAAAAACTCCGAGAGGACTTTTCCAAAACACATGTACACACATGCATCCAACTAATTGAATAAGTACAGAGGGAAAATAAATAAAAGATATAAATGGTATAAAATAAAATGAACATGAAAATAACCTCTGAAGAATAAAATTACAGTATAGTTTAGTAAAAAGGAAAAATAGAAAAACTTACATGCTTAACGAGAAAAGTGAAAAAACTTAGAAGTAACAGAAAAGTATAACCACTTAGAGAGTCCATGTCATGGAACCTAAGATACTAGCATCAAAAAAAGTCCCATGACCCTTATCCCTATACTCCTCTAATGTCATGATCAACTTGTTCTCATCTGCATGAGGCATGACACATGTTTTCAAATCCCATGAAAGGGTGATTATAAATATACTATGTAGTAATCTCCAAAAAATGGTGATGGGGACCCATAAGAGATACTCTATAAAGGAATTCAACAGATAGGAAAAGGTATAGAAAAAAAGAATGAAACTAGACCCCACAATAGAGTGATGTAACCTCATGAAAACACAAGGAGATAGAAATTTTGAGAATATGAACTTCTTTTCAAGTCTTCTCTACCTACAGTACAAAAGTAGACTCTCCAAACAATGAGAATCTCAACATGGAAAGCACGTGAAATACCTTGCACTTATTTTGTTCTCATAGAAGGGTAGTAACTAAAATCCATGGAGTGGGTATTTGAAATAGAATATGAATATATATGCCCAGTAAATGAAACCCAAACAGGAGAGTAATAGGATATCCATCTCAAAACTCAGCCTATGAAAAGGAGTATCCAACAGTCCTAGAAGTAACCACCATCGATGCCCAACATCCCACATGTTACCTCTGAACTACAAGTCAAAGGGAATCAATCAGCACACCTTAATCCAATCCACTTTGGGCGTCACTATCTTTCTCTCAGGGTTTTAGGTTGCATCATAGGGATGCGACTTGGTGGTAAAAGATTCCCTCTTTCTCACGAGTCCAATGGTATGACAAAAACATGACTTGTCTCAATTTTTTGGTGAATACCACAACTTAGCCCCGCTGGAGGGTAAGACCTAAAGAGTCATCAAAAAATGCCACTGCCTATTCTGACTAGAGGGTATGACCTAAAGATTAAATGGATATTTCCACTTACCAGCCCCACTAGAGGTTAATCAGGGATGAGTAAATGGAAAAATCCACTACCTAGACCCACTGGCGGGTATGCCTTGAAGTGTAAATGGTGAATGCCACTACCCATATCAACATGACGGTAAACTCTGATGTTTCATCGATGAATTCCACTGCCTATTCCCAATGGAGGGTAATCTATAACTACTATTTGGATTCTGAAAACATCAATTTCATCACTACCATCATTGAACACCGCAAGACGAGTATCATATTTGGAACACATCAGAAATGATATCCCCCTGATATTCTATTCATGTTTCCACAATTAATTGAGATCATGAATCAGTATTCACTCATTCATACCGATCACATAGTTGTGATCCTTGTGAAAAAAAAATTGAGGTTGACTATCAACTGAATCCAAATGGATGTCTGATGAAAATTTTGTACAATGTTGAAATATGCTCAAAAGGTATCTCATGGATCCCATGCCTCAATACATAAACAACTTATATGGATCACACAACTACAATACTCATGGACAAACACACGGAATGGACTGCTCATTCTTTCAAAACAGATACCTGGTGAAGAAGTTTCATTTCACTACAATGTGCGTGAACAAGCAAAATTAGGGCCCACACATTGTCTTCAGTATACACACATGAAATATCTCTTGAAAAATTAGCCTCATTGTTAGGATCTAAATGTCGATGATGGATCTCTAACCAGATGTTGTATGGAAGAGTTACGATAGATGCAAGATTACATAACAATATTATTATGTTTATCATTGGGGGTTTTGTCAACCCAATCCAAAAATAAATTTTAATAATCAACACTAGTCTTGAATCAACCATCTTAAAAAAGATCACATCTCTAATAATGGTACATCAATCATGCATTTCATGAAAGTGTTATGGATGGTTAAATATTTACCAAAATTATTAAATCTATAATTTTTTTAGAATTTCAGTGGCCCATGCCAAGGGTCCAAGAAAATTATCCAAAATGGTTTTAAAATCACCGTATCATAAACAACATCATGAAATTACTGACGGTGCATTAATCAGACATTGCACAGAAGAATCAAAAGATATTAAATAAATAATAATAAGAGTAATAATAAAATTATTATTTATTCTTTTTTTTTAATTTTTTTGTCTCTTTTTTCGTCTCCCTTAGGGTCCCCCCCCCTTCACCCACTTCTCATGTGGCCGCCTCCCCAGTACAATCTGCTAGTCACTGACCTTCATCCATTTCCCTGATCACCAGTTGTACCACCTGAATGTCATCTCTAGGAGACACCTTTGCCTACTGTTCCCCCACCAAATGAGGCTACCTCACACCTGAATCCAGCCTCTCTCCCTTCTTCTTCCTCATCCACCTACAACGTTGTCCTTCACTTCCCCAAGCCGCATGTAATTGCATGGGCTTTAGTCGCCACCACACTTCCCTTATCCTAAACAACACATCATTGAGGTTTCCTACTACCTCAGACTCACTAGATGATGATTCCTGGACTACCGTGCACTACATCCCATTGGTGGAGGGTCGAACCACCCTTTCACTACACTAGTTTGGGTTTTCATCATGTCCCGCACCCTGAACCTAGATTTAAGAATTTCCATAGCAGACCCAACTTCTAAAAACATTCCAACTATTGTTTCACTTCTCTAGGGTATGATTTTACCCTTGTTTGATCACAATTCTGTGTCTTCATAAACAATCCAGTGTGTCAAGGATTGATTTCATATTGATTCATAGTATGGTTTTTGTCAAACCACCAACTATTATAAATGATGGAAATGAGCAGAGGGAGCATAAAAAGTATGACTAAGAAATTTGATGAAATACATCAGTTATTGGTCGGGTTATCCTTGATTCATCAACATTGAGATGATAAATTAAGAACAATAAAAATAATTAATAAACCAATAAAATAAATTTATTCTAATTTCTAGGATCCTGTAAAGGAATAGATTGATGAAAAAGAAATCAATATGCTCAATGTTTAATCATAGTCATAAATACACCAAATATAAGTCATACTTGATTTGGATCATTCATTGTTGAGGAATACCGCACTTGTGCAATGATTAGAATAATCTATTGAATTTTTACATTTCGATCTTCCTGAATCCGAGGCATCATCTTCATTTTTCGTTCATCATTTTTCAATTAGAAGAAAATGATAGGAGAAATTGTTGGAATAACACAATATTATGAGGCCAAATACACTAAATCATAAATTTATATCCTTTAATTTGGTTAATATATAAATCAAAAAATTAAATAAATAATTATTTCAAATATTTTTCCACGATGGCACGTAAGTCGAACTCCCAATTCCCACAAAACGTAATAACCCACCTTGGGTAAAACCTATGTTCCAATTTCAATGGTGGTCTCATAATTCTCATACGAGTCCCCATCAATGAGTTATTTATTTTTTAGCTATAAAATGAATAAATAAAAAATATAATTCATAAATTTAACAAACCTTCAATGACTGAGGGGTACAAATGTCCTTTATAGGCTCATATTTTTATTCCAAGTGTATAAACTACATTCCATACCCATCTATGGTCTCATATTTTATATTTTATCAACCATTTAAGATTTATTCCATTTATTTTGGTTAATCGTGCATGCATGATATATAATATATTTAATATTTTTATAATATTTATTATAGGAACACAACATCTCAGAATCTCATGCCATCTCAACACCTGCCTCTAGATATATATATAGAAAATTCCAAAGTATAATAATGAAAAAATAGGGTCTCTACATTATTCCCTCTTTCATGATTTTATTCGAAGAAAAGAAAAGCATGGTATAAAACTCAGGATACTAAGCTCACACCTAGCTATCCTAATCCAAATAAAACCTACAAGTTTATGTGCTACCACAACATGTGATCCATAGGTATATTCCATCCCAATATGGTCTTCTCTTATCCATGGTGTATGTAGGAACATGCATGTTTCTTCGCAGTTATGGCATGTGGGATAAGCGATGAATCCACTCCAACTATTAAAGTAGTGAAAGGGTATATGCAAACTCAACATCACTCTGTATGATCTCGAATATCCCGATGAAACATGGTGACTACTTTGCATCTTTGGATGAACCTCTATATCCCACATCATGACCAGAATCACTGCATGTACTTGGAACATGGTATCGTGATTCCCTTCTTCATAGTATCCATCTAGTGGAACACACAAGGATATCTGGTCAGAAAATATTTCATTGTAGATGCATCGAAGTTGAGACACTCTTATACAGTTGGGAAGCGATTAAGTCATCACCATCGAGTGAAGAAAACTATACCCCCTTGCTCCTCTAGTGTCAGCTATAGGGAAGTAGGTGCTTTGAAAAAACCCACACAAGGTGATCCTGGGACTTCCTACTAATGGAATCTGCTGAAACCTTTCCCATTTTTAGAGTATAGACTATCTCAGATTCTTAGTCTAGCAGGAAGTTCAACCAGCATCACTACCTCAGGTTCAAGTCTCTCGTAGTGAACAAATACCTAAGACTCTTGTGGCCTATGCAACCCACAATACATTCTCCCATAAGATAGTGTCTTCAAACAATCAGGTCTAGGACTACTACTACAAGTACCACACAGTTTATTACGTTGAAAATTTCATCAAGAATCCATCACTTTGACCGATGCATGGTAAATTGTGCATCAAGGATTACATTGAGTACAAAAAGATAACAATGATTAGGGAGGGTGAGTAAACTCATCAAACCTAATGAATTTAGACACAAAAAGCACATGGCATACCCCACATTTATTTTTTCCCATGGAAGGAGTGTAATACCCAAAATAGTAACTAATATACACCCAATAGTGTAATTCTAAACAAAAGGGTCAAGTAGAAACACAACATTGGAATTGCAGGGACATGCTCTGACATTTCATTACACAAGCTAACCCTGAATGTGAGTGTAATACATAATCTTCCATCACACATTTATATTTTCAACTTTGGGAGGAACTAACTCTCCCTTATGGTTTTCCTCTCATCACAAAAATGTGCCTTGATGTGGGAAGGACCCCTTTCTTCATGCGATCAATGTCATTTAAAAAAACAATACACAGTTACACCGACACCCCACGTCACCCTGATAAAACCTCAAGAAAATATTATGAATATAATATTACTTTTCAAAGTTCCAATCATGTTCTACTTCAAAAAGGTAGAAAGTATTCAATGCATTCCTATTATCATCTCATGTTCTCTAAGATTTTAAATGTCCAAATCTTGCAATAGTCTCTGGATTCATCTAACCGATTCCTAAGCATGATGTAGGCTGACCAGTGGTGGTGGAAAGACAATATATCATCATTCCATACCTCTATATCCTCATGCTCCACTTCTAGAACCTCATCCCTAGGGACCACCCTCATCGTGGTGCTGCCTCTACTACGGTTGTCCACCTAATTCCTTCCTGGGATGTTCAGCCCATATGGTTGTGTGGCCTTATGCTACATGACCTCACCCATCACAAGAATAACATTGAACCTCCCTAGGATGCCTTGGTGCTCTATGTTGTCCCTTCTCTACAATACCACGTGCCTAAGCCTTCGCGGGGAAGGATCTACTATTTTGAGATCTCTGGTGCTTGACAAATGCTAAAGAGGACTTAGTCCTATAACGCCTGCTTCTATATCCAACCACCTTGCATATCTTGGACATAAATCTATTTTTTGAAATTTTCTTCTCTACCACCCCGACATAGGTGGGGATAAAAAGGTAAAATGATTTAACTAATATTTATGTGGAGTACTTGATCAATATTATATGCTTGGAAGTAGTCATTGCGAGGCATATCCAAAGAGTAACATGAAAGGTCTATGAACCTAGTTGCATACGCATCCACCATAATCCCTCCCTACTACAATTAAAGGATCTCATAATTTAGAACTAAGTAAAAGTAGTAGGGGTAGTACTCCTCATGAAAATGTATTTATATGTCATCCCATGGGATTGACGACTCATCAAGTGTTAAAGTAACCAGGATCCACCATCTCTCTATAGACCCATGGAAAATTTTAGATGCCAAATCCACTATATGATATGGTGGTGTCCACACAAGCTTAAAGAGGAAGGCCACAGACTCAAGCCAAAATTCTATTTCCTGAGGGTCTGGCTCAACGCAGAACCTCAGTAGTCTTTGTCACTGGAACTCTAGAAGTGCATTCAGCCTACACATGTCCTCATCCTACACTACTAGGGAGATATTCTTCTCAATAGGTGGAGGTACCTCTTCCTACCCACCATGATAATGGGGATCACATTATGGGTCCTGAGATAAGGCCTCATCACTCAT
The DNA here is from genome assembly GCA_963277665.1 of Viscum album. Lineage (NCBI taxonomy): Eukaryota > Viridiplantae > Streptophyta > Magnoliopsida > Santalales > Viscaceae > Viscum > Viscum album. The sequence continues at coordinate 1,382,192,233 of OY728152.1, forward strand.
GAGGTCATTGTCATGAACCAGAGCCGATATCCTAGAAGGATGTCATCGCAGGGATATCCTAAATGTTTTCAATGAGTACCACAGCCTGATGAACACACACACACACACACACACACACACATATATATATATATATATATATATATTAAAAAAACTGGGGACCCTACTCAAGAATGATAGTTAAAGACTCAATCCTATATGATTTAGGTATCATTGTTCCCTCAAATAAGTGTCTCAAGGTTCCAAGTCATCAAGTGGGTAATCAGGGTCTTTGTAAAAGGACAATTTTGCCTCCCATACCATCACTAGACTTCCTAGCCTTAGAGCCACTCTTGTGACACTTTAACATCATTTCCATAAACCCTAAGAAAAACATTTTAGGTAAATTTATGAAAAAATGCCCAGTTTCGAACCATCTCAGGTAACGCTTTTTCATGACCTGACCCAGGTCAAGTCTCGTGCTGCAACTACCCAAAGAATGCCTCCATTGGCCATGGGTTAGGGACTATAGAAAAAGGAATAAAAACTCAGTGAGCCCTTTTCCTAAACACCTAATGACACACACACAACAAACTAAACAAAAAGTGTAGAGGAAAAAAGAAATAATTATTCAACTACTATAAAATAAAATGATCATGCATGAACCTATAGACAGTACTTGTATAGTACAATAAACTGAAATGGGAAAAGGAAAAAATACACGCCAAACATGATATTTTCCAAACATGGTAGTAACCAAAAATTAGAACAACTGAGAGATCCCCACTCCTTGAACCCAAGCTACGACCACCGTACGTTGTTCAAGTACCCCTATCCCTTTGTTATTATAAATTCAAGGTCAACCTATTCATCGTCCGCATTTGGAATGACACATGCAGGAAAATACCATACAAGGGAGGGTAAAAAATACTTAGTAGGACACACAAAAAATGGTGAAGCGGGAGCCGTAAGAGATACTATGAAGAGTAATTTATTAGATAGGACAAGGTAAAAAATGGAGTGAATCTCAACCTAACAAGTGTGTGATGTAAGCACATCAAAACTCATAGAGCTTGAAATTGTTATAAGGTTAACTTCTCATAGAGTTTTTTCTACCTATATTAAGAGAGTAGACAAACAAAAACAAGAGAATATAGACATGAAATGCATGTGGAATACCCCAAACGTCTTTTCCTCTCCTTGAAGGAGAGTAAATAAAACCCAATTAATGGGTACTAGAAATCGAATATATATACACTCAGTCAAAGAAAACCAAACTAGAGAGTAATGGAATCCCCATCTCATAGCTCATCCAATGAAAGTGAGAATCCAATATTACAAAAAGTAATAACCATTAATGCCTAGCTACCCATAGGTCTTCTCTGAACTGCAAGACAAATGGGCTCAATCACCTCACCTTAATACTATCCACTTTGGGTGGAACTGTCTCACCCTCAAGGTTTTTGGTTGCGTCACAAGGGCGCATATTTGTGGGAAAATAATCTCTCTTTATAATGAGTCCAATGGTATATCTAAAACATATCTAATCACAATTCATTGTTGAACTCCACTACCCAACCCCATTATATGGTATGCTCTGATGAATCATTAGTGAAGGCCACTTCCCATCCCAACTAGAGGGTAAGCCCTAAAGAGTAAACGGTGAACACCATTGCCCAACCCCACTAGAGGGTAAGCTAGAATGTGTAAATGGAAAACTTAACTACCCATCCCAGATAGAGGGTCATCTTTTATGTGTAAATATCAAACACCACTACCCAACCCTACTGTAGAGTATTCCCTGAAGTGTCATCGGTGAACGCTAATTCCCACCCCCGTTGGAGGGTAATTCGGTACTGCTCTGGTGATTGTAGAAACATCACTTCCATAAATATCATCATTGAACACCTCTTGATGAGAATCAAGCATGGAACACATCTAAAAGGATCTTCAACTGATATTCCTTTGATGTTTCCACAACTAATGACACCACTAATAAGGCTACTCACATCTAAAAAGATCACACTGTTGTGATCTTTGTGGGAAAACACCCAAGGTAGACTATCACCTCACTCTAAATGGACGCCCAACGAAATATTTATACAATAATAAAATATTCTCGAAAGGAATATTTTTTATCCCATGCCTCAATCCTAAAAAAATTATATGGATCATTCCACTATGATCCTAAAAAAACTAGAGATGTAATACTCATTTTTCCAAAATACATACCTAGTGAAAAGGTTTAATTTCACCATAACATGCATGAACTGAGATAATTAGGGCCCATACCTCGTCTTTAGTTTAGACACCTAAAATTGGTCTTGAAAATTCCACCTCAATGTTTGGATCCCCATTTAATTGACATCTCTCTAATCTGAGGCGATATTGAAGAGTTATGAAGGATGTAAGATTCCGCAACAATAATAAAATTATTATATTTGGGTGTTTCATGAACCTGAGCCACAAAACCCACTTTAATATTCAACAATGTTCTTTATTAAACCGTCTTAAAAACATGTTCATGTCATATCTAATGGAATTTAAATTAGACATCACACACATGTGTTATCGTGGGTAAAAGATTTAATAATAATATTAAATCTATTATTTCCTAATCATTTTGTAGGCCCATGATGTGGGTTGTAGAAAATTAACTAAAATGATGTTATAAGGACCATATCATAAATGGGTTCATGCCGCCAATAATGGAATATAAATCTGATTCCATACAAGGGACTTACAGCATATTAAATCATTATTATTATCGTTGTTGTTGTTGTTGTTGTTGTTATTCTTATTAATATATTGAATTTTTTTATTTATATTTTTTCACATCCTTTAGGGTTTCCCTATCTACCACTACTTATCATGTGGTTGTTGCCCCTGCACACTCTATAGGACACCGCCCTCTAGACCCCATCTTGTCCCCAGGCTACAATGCCTAAATGCCTTGTCTAGGAGCTGCCTTAGCCTGCCGTGCCTTGTCATACCAGATATTCTCGCACCTAAACCCCACCTCACTATATTGAAACACCTAAAATACTACACATTTCTACCATGAGGATGAGGGCCGAACCACCCTTTCGCTTCATTGGTTATGGATTTCATCATTTCGAGCACGGAGAACCGAAATTTAAGAATTTCCATAGTAAAACCAACTTACAATCACCTTCATGCTTCTGTTACAAATCTCTAGGGTTTTATTTCACCCATAATTGATCAGGAATCAATGTCTTTATAAATGATCCAGTAGGTTAAGGTCCAGTTTCACATCGATTCATCCTCATGTTATTTTCATAACTTCGACCATAATAATTGATGGTTATAAACAGAGGGAGAATGAAGAAAAAATGTTTTATCACGAAATTTGACAAATTTATTCAACTATTGTTCGGGTTAACCTTGGTTCATCGCCGTTTGAATGATAAATGAATAAAAATAACAACAATTAACAAACTAATAAGATAATTTGATTCCAATTTATGGGATCATGCAAGGACACATAATATGGAAAATATATCAATATTATCAATTTATAATCATATTTTAAAAAAGAAAAAATATGAGTCTTTCCTGGATTGGATCATTTATTGTTCATGAAGATCAAACTGGCATAGTGATCAGAATAAGCTTTTGTGTTTGTCAATCTTTGATATGCTGGGATCCAACACATTGTTATCATTCTTCATTCTTCATTTTCCAATTGGGAGGATATGATAGGAGAGGTCATTGGAAAAACTCAATATCATGAGGAAAAATCCTCAAAATCGCAAATTTATATCCCAAAGATAGGTTAATATATAAATAAAATAATTAGATAAATAATTATTTAATTATTTAATTATTCATACATGATATCATATAATTCGAACCCTCATCACTGACAAAGGTTACACCCCGCCTAGGGTAATACCTTTGTTCTGTACACAACGGCAGTCTCAGAATTCTCATCTGAGTCCATGTGTGGAATTTATTTAGGTTTGAGATATTAAATTAATAATTTAATAATTTAATTCATCCATTTAAAATACCTCCATCGAGCGAGGACTCCGAACTTCCCTCATTGACACCTTTTATGTCACTCCTAAGGTAAACTCTACATTTAGGACCCATCTATGGTCTCAAATTTTTTATATGATCAAAATTTTAAAATTTATATCGTTTCCATTTATTAACCATGCATGTGTAATATAAAATAGATTCAATATTTTTCTAAAATTTATTACGAGCACATAGGGCCTTGGAATAGCATGTTGTCTTAAGTCACAACTCTAGAAATATATAATGTAATATTAAAAAGTCATACAAGGAATAAATAGGGTCTCTACAGAAACCCTCATATACAGTCAAAAAATGGGACATTTATCACTAAAGTGGAATCAACATATGGACTCAGGGAATTGGTCCTCTATATATAGAGTGGAATCATTTTTTTATAACAAGGCATGGTTCCTCTATATATCCACTTGAATGGAACCCCCCTGTGGAGTTAGGGTATTGGTCCTATACCACTAGAGTGGAACCATACTGTGTAGTCAAGGCATGGTTCATCTACAACTAGAGTAGATCCCTCCTTCGGAGTTAAGGCATGGGTCCTCTACCAATATATTTGAACCCTCCTTCCTTATATAGGCATGTGATATCTATGTTTCCAATACAGTGGAACCCTCATGTGGCCTTAGGGAATGAGGAATCTACCACTCGAGTGGAACCCTCTTGTGGTGTCTGTGCATGGGTCCTCCACCACAAAATTCAAACCCTCTAATGGATGTAGAGGAATGGTTCACCACCACTAGAGTGGAACCGTCGTAGGAACTCATGGAAAGGGTCCTCTAATGATACAACAAAATCCTCATGTTGTATTAATTCATTGTTCATCTATCAAACTAACTACTACGTGGATAACTGCTATTGTTTTTGGGAATGGGTCCTCTATCTAGATATTTTGGCCCACTGAAAAGGCTGCATTGTTGAAAGATATAGCTTGATATGGATATTTATTTTGACATACATGTGAGATGTTGGGAATAAATAATGGTCATTTTAAAATTAATAAAAGATTCTTTTCTGGATAAGTTATGAGATATAGAATGATAAAATGAAATTTTATTGAATATTTTACTGATAATAAATGAAAATATTTACTCAAATTATGTTAAATATGTTTATTTATAAAATAGATGGGATTATATCATTCATTTGAAAATTTGATGAAAATTTTAGTTTTACCCTTAAAAATTCATTATAGCATTTCAGACATAAATATTTTTATATCTAATATTTGAACGTATAATTTTGTAAATATGTTCCTTTCTTAATGGAATAAAAATTTAATTCAGGATGTTGGAGCTAAATCATGCATTTGATTTGAGTAAAAGGGACACGAAGTCAAATATGGGTAGGACACACTAGATTGGACATTACTTCAGCGATTGGACCATAAATTCTTCATACTTTCTTGGATTGGGCCCAAAATTAGAGAGAAGATTGGGGACCATTTTAAAACAAATAATCCTTCTATAAGGATAGATGTTTCACACATTATGTTTTTCAAATAGGTGGTGTATGCTGACTTAATTTATTTGGCTAAATTTCCCCATTCATATGTAAAACCTCTTAAATTGGTGTTTTTCTCATTTATAGGGGTTGGTATGTGAATTGAAAGATTAAATGTATATGATAATTGGTTTCACTCCATTTATCCAGTAATTTCAAGAGGGAGAGATCTTGAAGCTAAGATCCCTTAATTGAATCATTTATATTCTTCATAAAATTGCAATATTGTTATTTTTTCAATAAAATCCTAGTTTCTATTCCTTTTTTTTCAATTCTGTTCTTATATTATTCATTATCCATGGTATGAAAATAATTAGTATAAACATGATTAGGTTATACCATTTCCTTGAACCTTTTAAAATTAAAAAATTCTACAATGGCTACACTGCCCTTGAAAGAGTAGTTCTTCTTAGTAATTGATCTACCAATTACCGTATTCATTATTTTATTTAGAATCAATGAGCTAATTTTATTCACATAATATGATCTATTAATTATTTTTTGAATTTAAATGAAACTAATAATAAAAATGAACAATAAACAGAAAACATGTGGGATCAATAATTTTGTGAATTGTGCATGTGTGATCTTAATCTGTAATACAGGACCACATGAGATAAAATTATGGAGCTCAAATATAATACATAAAATCAATTAATCCTTATATTAAAATTGGATATGTATACTAATTCATTAATGACCATAATTTATCCTAATAACACCAATCAAAGTAGGGTCCTATGATTTCATGTTCTAAACATAGCCTTGGGTTTAATTAATTTCATTTTAGTGGTTATGTTAATTATCATATGGTTTTGGGGTTGAAAAATTTAGTGATCAGAATTAAGTGAATATTAATTTTAATAATAATAATGAATGATTAAATGAAAAATCAATGTATGATCTATTACACCTTTTAAAAATATTTTTCAAAATAACATCTTATAGTTTTGTTTTCTCAGTCACATTTAAAAAAACATTATTCTTTCTTCATACATCTTCTATATTTATAAAAAGTACACCACCCATTTAACTAATGTTTATTTCTTTTATCATTATTTTCAACGTACATTTATTATGTTTCTTTAATTACCTCTTCCTTTGAGAGACGACCTTGGTCAACCACTCTACTGCATCTAAAAACCCAAAATTGAACATCATTTGAGGGAACCCACGACAACACCATTCAAATAGGAATCCTTTCTAGGAATCATGAAATTATTTCAAAAATTTAGAGGTATTTATTTTATTTTTAATTTTATTATCTTCTTATCTTCTTTCTTCTATCTTTACCCAATCTGAATTTTTTTCTTCTTTCTTTGTTTTCATCTTCTTATTATTTTTTGACCAACAACACAAAATTATAATTTTTTACATTATTATGGTTTAATTGTGCTCATTTTATTTTTATTTGATTTATGAAATGGACTAATCCCTAGGATCTTTTTGATCTTGACCTTAAGAAAGAATGTAACCTCTAATATTCAATAAGATAGTCTCAGTCTACGATAAGTTTCAGCATTCAGCTAGTTAGAGAATTCCTCCTATATAGTAACATTGAAATTGGAATAAATTAAAATTCAAACAAAAAATAAGAACCAATGGCTAAAAATAATAATTAACTTAATATAACTATTCTATATTTTTTTTCACTAGATACTAACTATCAACCAATTGTATTGCATACCCAAATCATTAATTAGACATTAAATAGATATTTGGGTTAACTAAACTATATCCAAAATTTAATGGATTATCTGTTGATGATCCAAAAAAATTAAAAGTATTTAATGTGGTTTTCTGAACCCTAAAACCTAAAAATTTCACTAAATATCAAAAAAAACTATTAGAATTCCCATTTTTTATTGATGGAGCTTCAATGGATTGGATGTATTATTTACAACCTAAATTTGGAACATGTTGGAATGATTTGAAACATATTTTTTTGTAGATATTTTTTCCATCCTAATGTACCACATCCATTCGTAAAGAGATATGAGGGAAAAACATGCATAATGGGAGTAAATCTAGGAGTATTAGGAGTTATTCAAGAAGTTTTGTACTAGCATTCCACATCACCAAATTAGTGAGAAACTCCACATCAATAAATTCTATGGAGGAATAAAACCTATGATGCGTATCATGGTGGATGCCACAACTGGAGGAGTGTTTCTATAGAAAACACCAGTAGCTTCATGTGCATTGATTGATAATATAGCACAAAACTCCAAACATTTTGGTGATTGATGTACACCACATGTCAGGAGAGTACATCAAGTATGGTCATATTATCTTGAAAGTAATTTAATTCATATAATTTTGGAAGAATTAATCACTATATAGAGGCAAATTTCTTTGTCATAGAAGACATCCCAACCCACTCTTATAAAGTCTTGTGGCATTTTCACTGAAATAGAAAACCCAACTGACTATTTCCCCAAATTATATGAGACTAGGATTTCACTACTGTATTACAATAGAGACTATATCATCAACAACAATAAACACAACCCTATATGAAGTACAATACATTTTCACCAACATATAACCAATGGTGAAAGGATCAATCAGACATGACGTATGGATCTGTAAAAAATGAAGAACCCCTTTTCACCAAAATTTCTAGGATCCTCCACCTAACCAACAAAGTTTCTAACAAACCCAAAGGTTGTTTGAATCCCATGAATCAACATGTCAGCAACATGGTAATTTAAAAACAATAATATATTCTAATACTGATGATCTTTTGAAACAAATTATTTTTAATCAATCGAATTAGTTTAAGAGTCATGTTTCAGAGATGAAGTATTTAAAGAAAAAAATTACCCAAATAACCACCTTCCCTCTATGAACTATTAAGTAATAACTCAGGAAGTATTTCATCCATATCTACTTCAAAACTCAAGGGGAGTGTTAGTTCCATAACATTGAAGAGTGGGATGTAAAAAAATGATACATCTTTACCTATCATTCCACTAGGATTCACCTCAACTCCAAAAAAGACCCATTCAAGAACCACTGATGAGCAGACCAAGGAGAAAGGAAAAGGTAAGAAAAAGATTGATGATCTTTCTCTTAAACCCATTCCCTTTCCCATTAGAGTTTTTAAAAACAAGAAGATGGCTGAAGAGGCAATTAAAAAAGCGGTTTTGGATATATTTAAGCATTTTGAGATGAATATCCCTCTACTTGAATCCATATATAAAATCATAAGGTATGCCAAATTATTAAAATATATTTTTTAAAATAAAATAGTGCTTAATAGAAATGATAGGATCAATCTTGGAAGTAATGTGTCAGCACTCATTACACCTACTATAGAAATTACAATGAAGTGTATTGATCTCGGTACATTCACTATACCATGCACTATAGGGGAATTCCAATTTTCTGATGATTTTGGAGATTTTGGTTCTTCCTTATATGTGATGACTCACGATATATTCTCTACTTTATAGGTTGGTGAGTTGATGCCGATGATAGTAGTGGTGCAGTTAGTGAACAAAGCTATAGCATATCCAGCGAGATTCTTTGAGGATGTAAATGTTTGGGTACCATTAAGGATCATTACAACAAATTTCTATGTTATTAACATGGATGATAATTAGGTAATTTCTCATGATTCTATTATATTAGGTATGATTTTCCTTAAAATGGTAAAATATCATAAATGTTCAGGAGGGTACTCATTCCATGGTGATTGGAGATGAATTTGTGATATTTAATGTTATAGACTCTATTATGTACCCCTTAGAGGACTATTCTGATTTTGTTCTCTCCCATTTTCAACCACCATGTAAAATCCCCATGGATTTTTATTGTCTAATTCTTAGAGATATTATAAGCATTGGTTTTAATTTTATGTATAAGAGAACTTTCCCAAAGGTTTATATTGAAAAAACATCTCATAGATTTGATTTTGAAATAGATTAATATTCTGATTTTGATCAAGTGAACTCTAGTTATGACATGGATGTTGAGTATGATGATGTATTTGATGATTTATTCCTTAATTTTGATGATGTATATTCTAATAATGATGTCAATTATGAAAATATTTTAAATCCTTCAATTTTTCCATCAATACATAACTCTTTACATTAGAACTCTACTCGTTTCCACCAAATAGAAAATACACATACTAGTTGAGCAGTGATGGATTACCTATTATAATTTCGTACAATATTCATTTTGAACATGAAAAAAATAATTTATATATTTTGGGGAAGGGAATCAAGGAAATCAGTTAGATCTTTGATTACATATCAGGTATTAGCCCCTGTATTTTCATGCATAGGATTATTTTATAGGATGGTGAAAACCAGTTAGGTATCCACAAATGAGACCTAGTCCAACACTTATAAAATTTTTTAAAAAAGGTTTTTAAAAATTTCTCGAGGCTGGTAAACTTTTTCCCATTTCATATTAATAATTGTTAAGTCCTATTCTAGTTTTTCTTAAGAAATGTGGAATAACTGTTGTTATAAATGAGAGATGGGAATTACTTCCATTTAGGGTATAATACAGTTGGTCTCTCTGTATTGATTATAGAAAAAGAAATCAATCCACTCGCAAGGACCGTTCCCCCTGCTATTTATTGATCAAATTCATGTTATACTAGATGGGTAAACAAACTACTATTTCATTGATGGGTTTTCATGATATTTTCCAGTTGTTATTGCTCTAGCGGATCTTGAGAAGACAACATTCACATGTTTATCCTATACATTTTCCTATCGATAGATGAAATTTGGACTTTGTAATGCCCCAGGTAACTTCCACAGATGCATGGTGAGTATTTTTTTAGGATTTAAATGAGACCTACATGGAGGTATTTATGGATGATTTTACAATTTATGGGAATTCTTTTTATGATTTTATCTCAATTTTGGGAAAGGTGTTGAACCATTGTGTTGAGATGAATCAGGTCTTGAACATTGAAATGTGTCATTTCATGGTAAATCCAAGCATTGTCTTAGGGAATGTAGTGTCAAAACCTGGGATATATGTTGATAGATATATGGTAGATATTATTTCATCCTTACCCTATACATTATGTGTGGACGATGTTAGATAATTCTTAGGTAATGTCGTATTTTTTCGGAGGTTCATTGATGATTTCAGTATGATTTCTATACATATGTAATGATTACTACAAAAGCATTCGGAATTTGGGTTTGATTATTCTTATAGGGATTCTATTGAAGAGTTAAAGAATTTTCTAACCGCTCAACTAATAATACATTACAAATGTTGGGAAATTTCTTTTGAGATTATATGTGACGCATCCAACATTATGGTTGGAGCTATCTTATTATAGAGGGTGGAGGGAAGCTTATAGGTAATTGCATATGTATCAGGAACACTGGATATTTGTCCAATAAAATTGTACATCCACCAAAACGTAGTTTCTTTTTGTCATGGTTTCTTTATAAATACTCCAAGAATATTTATTGGGATGCAATGTTGTTGTTTTTTCTGACCATGCAGCTCTGAGGTACCTCTTGAAGAAGCTAGATGTAAAGCCCAGACTCATCTGATGGATGATCCTTCTTCATGATTTCGATACTAAGATAAAGGATATGAATGGGATAGAAAAATTCATGATGGAACACATGAGTATGGTTACTAACACATTAAAGGATGACACATTGGAACATGTACCACTTTAGGACACTTTCCCCAATGAACATATTTATTCCATCTCAGATTCACATCCTTTGTATGCTGATTTAGTTAACTTCCTTGTTGCCTCTCAAATTCCCACAAAATTAAAGAAACATCAATAACAAAAATTGAAGAGTGATTCTATATTTTATGTGTGGGATGATCCCTACCTCTAACGCATGTGTAGTGATCTTTTTATTAGGAGGTGTGTTCCTAATAATGTGTTTTTGTCTATTATATTTTTCTTCCATACACATTCTTTTAGAGGACACTTTGGATGCCAATGAATAGATAGTAATGTTTTATACACTATGTTATATTGTTCTATCTTATTCCATTATGCTCAACTATTTTGTAAGTCATGCTCCCATTGCCAACAGACATGGAAAATTTATAGGGAACACGAGATTCCACATCAACCCATAATTTTTTTTTGATATTTTTGATGTATATGAAATTGATTTTATGTTTACCTTTGAAATTTCATTTGGTTTTCTGGTACATTATTATCTTTTTGATTATGTGAGTAAATTTATGGAGGGTAAGGCCACCCGAACTGATGATTCTCATGTAGTAATAGACTTTGTTAAGGAAAAAAATTATTACATGTTTGGAGGACCTAATGAAATCATCAATGATTAGTGGACAGACTTTTAAAATCAAAATTTGGATTCCCTTCTTTGGATGTGCGGGGTAACACACAAAACATCAACACCGTACAACCCCCAAACAAATGGATAGGCTAAGGAATCAAATTGGGAGTCGAAATTTTTTTTTGGAGAAAACGTGAAGCTGAATAGGAAGGATTGGAGAAAGAACATGTATGATACACTTTGGGCTTATAGAAAAGTATACAAGGCACCAATTAGTATGTCCCCATTTCGGATTGCTTTGGGGAAATCATGTAATATACTAGTGTAAGTCAATAATCGGGCATATTGGGCTGTAATGAAATGAAACATTGATTTGGATCAAGCTATAATTCAAAGGAAGCTATAATATCAGGATCATGAGGAGATTTTATTTTCATCTTATGAGAACTCAAGTGTCTACAAGGAATGATCAAAAGAAGCTCATGATAAAATGATGCAACAATGTGAGTTTCATGTTGGAGTAAAATTCTTCCTCTATAGTTCACAAATGAAGCTGATGCCAAGTAAGTCTCATTTTATAAAGTTAGGTCCATATATTATATCTAATGTTAATAATTATGGTGTAGTTTATATCACTCAAGAAGACACTAAAAGGATATTTATAGTCAATGGGAAACATTTCAACAAATAAATTAAGGTAATTTCTTCTGATGTATAGGATTTAATCACACCACATGACCCCATCATCACTTGATAATATCAGTCTATTCCTATCCCTTTCCCTTTTATATTATTTGGCCTATTTAAAATTATGCATTTCATTTTCAAATATCATCTCAGGGGTTGAGGTTAAGGAAAATGAAATATTTTATGTATGGGGGAGGAGACAATAATTTGAGGTAGTTATTTTGGATTTTAATTTGTGCATTTCATGTATGTTTTCTATTATGTTGTTTTTTATAATTTTGAAGAAAAAACTTATCATGTCACAAGCTAAATTATATATGGAACATATGGAAAATGGATTTTTAAAGATTCATTAGTGGCATGATAAGAATTAGAAGTATCTCTTCATCAAATAGTTGATTTTTATAAATATTGATTTCTTTGAAGATACGATTGGTTGATTCATTATAAACCATTTAATTATTGACACCATTCTTTGGAATATTTATTCATGGTAAAATATTCCATTGATTTGTCCACATAACATTTGATGCAACCATGACTTGTGAAATATTTTCTACTCAATTGAAGGTATAATCATGTTATGTTAAAAAATAATCTTATATTAATAGTTTGACCATACATTTGTTTCCCTTACGATCAATTTCATCACTACACCAAATTGACTTATCTGTGTGTATATGTTATATCACTATTGAAAACCCTTAAACAAACACAAAAATTGGTGTTCTATCTTGGGCAAGACAAAGACCACTCTTCCCAAAGCTTTGATCTTATTATTAATATTAAAATTAGTGTGGTGATGTGATCAAACAAGGATTGAGTAATGAGTGTGATATTGTTCCATGATCCACATTTGAAAAAAATGTAGGGATTGATGAAATGTACGTCATATGTGAATATCAAGGTTGTGAGATTATGGTTTGAGTTTCAAGAATGCATAAATGAGTAGGTATTGGAACTCGATTGAAAATGAATATACAACATGTTAGGGGAATTAAACTAGGTAATAAGAATTATTTTACTTGATCTAAATATTCTGAATAAAAGGTGGAGATATGATCTTGAAATGGTTGGCACATATACATGTGTGGAATTATTTCCATAGTAGATCTATGCCTTGTTTCTCTATGATTAGTATCATTAATCTCACTAGATTTTTTTGATAAAATTTATGAAACAATTTATTTAAAATTTATCAATTTTTTACATCTTTATGAGATTATTTCTTTTCCTATATTGAGAATATGGATTGAGAAGTATGAACATGCATATCTTGTAACAATTTTCTTCATTACACAATATGAGGTTTTCCCATGAGTGAAAAAGGGTAAGTGTGGGGGAGTAGATAAAACAATATTTTATTGAATATTTTATTAATAATAAATGAAAAAAAATTTATCACACTGTGTTAAATATGATTATTTATAAAGTATCCAGGATTAGATCAATCTTTGGGAAATTTGATTAAAATAATAGTTTTACCCATAAACATTTACTGTATCATGTAAAACATAAATATCCAGATATTTATTATTAGAACATCAATTTTTTTAAATATGTTCCAAACATAATGGGATCCAACTGTCATTCATGATGTTGGAGCTAAACCATGCTTTTGATTTGAATAAATGGGTCATGAAGTCAAAGATGGGATGCACAAGCAAGACTGTGGATAACTTGATTATTTGGGCCATACCATCTTCATCCCTTCTTAGACATGCCCAAATATGGTGAGAAGCTACATGACCCACTTTCTGAAAAATCCACTTTCTTAAAGGATAGCTATTTGATGTGTTTTTGTCTTCAAATAGGAGATTAATTGTGTCTTAAATTATTTGTCCTAATTTCCCCATTCACTCTTGAAATATCATAAAACATAGCCTCCAATTTACTCTATAAATTAGTGGTTTTTTCATTTAGAGTGGTTGGTACATGAATTGGAAGATTTAAGTAAGAGGATAATTATTTTACTCCATTTTTTATGAATTTCAAGAGGGTGAGCTCTTGAAGCAGGGATCCCTTAATTGAAGCCTTCTTCTTATTCTTCACTTTGTAATATTGTGGTTCTTTCAATAAAATATTATTTTATCTTCCATTTCTTCTTTTATTGGAAATTTTTTTATTCTATTAATCATCTTATTTGTTCAATAAGTGAAGAGTATAAATTCTATTGGGTTATAACCTTTCCATTACATTTAGAATTGCAAAACATTTCTATGATAACTACGTTGCCAATGGAAGTGTAGTTCTTTGTAGTAATTAATCTACCTGTTACATTATTCATTTGGTTTACATGAATTAAGAAGATACAGTAATTCATATAATATGATATATTAATTGAGTTTTTTAATTTAAATGAAACTATCCAAGAAATTTAACTGTAAACTGAAAGCACGTGAGGACATGAATTGGGTGAATTGTGAGAGCGTGATCTTAATCGGTAATAAAAGAACACATGAGATCAATTTGTAGGGTACAAATATAATCTATAAACTCAACTAACATAAATTTTAGAGTGTAGATGTTTCTTAATTCACCACTAACCATAATATATCCCTATAACACCAATCAATGTAGTTTGTTAGGATTACATGTTCCAAAGCTAGCATAGGGTTTAATTAATTTCATCACAGTGGTTAAGTTAATTCTCATAGGGTTAGGGGGTTAAAAAATTAGGGGATCATAATTAAGAGGCTATATACAATCTTCTTCCAATATACATATTATAGCATTATAAACAAAACCCCATTATCCTTTTATGTAGTGTTTATTTAATTTATCATTATTTAAAAATAACCTTTAATATGTTTTTTTAATTACTTCTTACTTTGAGATTTTACCATGGTTAGGCACTCTACATCACCTAAATAACCTGGATCTGAACATCATTTGAGAGCACCCATTATAGTGCCTTTCAAAGTACCACTTTCCTTATTATCTGGGATTCATTACTGAGTATATATCACTAATGTTTTATTTCATTTCTCCCTTAACACGGGTTTATCTATTTACCTAAATACTTTTTCTTACTTCCCTACCATTATATTTGGGGGAGTCCTACTGGATATATATATACTCAACCATTTATGTAATTTTCCCAGATGTGTCTTGTATTTTTTAGATGATAGATAGGTGGAAGATGATTATAGGGGAGATTCATAATTCCCTACTACATTTTAATATGAATTGTGGTTGGAGCTTGGACATTATATAATGGTCACTCTCAGTATTTACCTGATAGTGTTTTTTGGATGGGACATATTTTTTTCCATATATTTTTCTCTTTTTCATTTTCAATTTATGATGTCGTAATATAGTATTAAATAACGTTTTTCCATGAAAAATTTACTCTATATATATACTTCATATTATATAATTATTCTTATGAACATCATCATAGAGATGGGTGTGTGTGTGCATACTTGTTTATAAGGAAAAGTACCCCAATAATATTTATGACTTTTAGTTCTTATGGCCAACCCCAGGCCTATGGAGGTACTCAAAATATCATGAAATTTCTGTTCATGGATCCAAAATTATTGACTGATATATATCAAAGACATCTATATACCTACTAAAGTAAGGTTTTTTCCTCTACGTGTCAGCCAAACCAGCTTCCACGTCCCCACCCACCCAAAATCCCTCCCATTTCCCTACCACAAACCTGATACCTCCTTCGCTTCATCCAAATTTCCCCTCCCCCCCCCTCGCACACTCTACCCTCTAACATCAGTTCTAGGATTTCAACCGTCCGACCATCTTTTGGCCAGACTTCTATACATCCTTCCTCTTTGAAGTCGAATCTCCCGCGATGGGAATCGGTCTCCTACCCATGAGATCTGCAGTCTTCCATCTGATTTAGGGTCTCCAGCATCCGGCATTCTTCGACGAAAATCAGCAATACAGTCTTCCTCCTTTATGTCGCACCTCCCGCGAGGCCATTCGGTACCAGACGTGATTTATACTCTTCCCTCCAAATAAGGGTTTCTTCCTACTAGTTAGTTTCGAAGACGGTCAAGGAAATAGTCATCACCCATTACCCTGTGCAGCTGATCTTGCATCGTGGAGGTTTGGTTTTTGTCAACGCGAGCTCCCATTGTCTAATAGAGGTACAAACTCATCCATTCTACCATATGATGTCTGAAGGAGTCAGCTTACAATAAATTTTATCACATCTGTGTAGTCTCATTTCGCACATCACTATGAAACTTCCATCCATATTTGGCTACCTTTTACTGCATTATGTTACATACAATTTGCCGATTTCTTTTTATATTTTCTATGTAATCTATATATGATTCTTTAATGTAGGTATAACTGTGATTCATTGCAATAATAGTACAATGATTATTCTTGTTTACAAAATATTTTGTCGTGGTCTTCCATCCGTCTTCACTACTAAATATTCTCCATCCATCTTCATTCAAACTGTTTTTTAGATGTGTTCCTCTACAACATTATTTTATGCGGCTCATGTTTATTCAAGTAAAAAAATGCATGAAATTGTTGATAATTCAATGGAGAATAAAATTATCTAGAGTAACTATATGATGATATTTTCTACTAACCATGCATTCAATGTCAGTATACCTACGCCCTGTTAAATCAAGTGTCCACACTATATGTCCTCTTCATGGTAAGTATACCAACATCTAATTACCCATGTTTTATATTACTACCTATTTACCATCATTGCCTGAAATAACTCACAGCTTATATTAGACTGCTTTAATTATGTAACTGTCAACTGTAGCATTATGACATACAGTCCGCTGACTGTGAATATATGCACATTCTAAAGCACATTTGTCTGTGGCATATATATTGTTAAGAATCTAAACACAGTCATGGGTTGCCTATTTTTTGGATATGTTATTTTCCTTTACAATCATATAAAAAGATAAATGATATTAAGGATGAAATCCCCATCTATATAAAAAGATGGACACCTTCAAAGACGATTGCTACGACAGAAACGACAATCAGGTTGTGTTCTGCTTTCCCAGTAGTCCTAATACTATGTCATTATTTCTCATCAATCAACTTACAATTTTACGTTGACTTCAATTCCACAGGCAGGTTTTCTACTGAAAAAATTAATCCAGCTGAACCTATAACACCAACAGTTGGCAGGCAACATGGACTCTATTTTCCATTTTCACCGATAACCAGTAACTGTCATTTCACTTCGCTAAGTCCGTTACTGTTTCATGACTTATCATAATTCAAATGAATGTATGATACCAATATTCTATAGAATAATGCTGGAAGATAATATATATTCCAAATATACTGTGACTGTTAAGGAAAAACTAACTGGTGGACAATGTTTTACAGCTGATGTTGTCCCTGCAGTTAATAACACATAATTACGAAGACGCATTCCATTGTCACCTATATGCAACAACGGTAAATTCGGTGTAGTATCTCCACTTTAAATATATTTATTGTGTACTAAAAAAACACAGTGGTAGCTTGATAATACTTTTCATCTTCCTGTTACATAGTCCCTCCAATGAACATACAATTTTATGGTGATTGTAATTCCACAGGCATGTTGTCTACTGAAGATATTAATCCAGCTGAAACTGTAACCCCAACAGTTCATAGGAAACATGGACTCCGTTTTCCTTTTTTGCCAATACCCAGTAAATGTCATTTCAATTCGCTAAGTTCATTACTGTTTCATCACTTATCAAAATTCAAATCAATGTTTGATACCAGTATGCTATAGAATCTTGATGGCAGACAACATATATTCTAAATATACTGGGACTGTTGAAGAAAAACTAACTGGGGGACAATGTTTTACAGCTAAAGTTTTCACTCCAGTTAATAACAGGGAATTACGAAGACGCATTCCATTGTCACCTATATGCAGCAATAGTAAATTCGGTGTAGTATCTCTACTTTAAATATATTTACTTTGTACTGAAAAAAACACAATCTTATCTTTCTAAGACTTCTCATCTTCCTGTTACACAGTCGCTCAAGGATATTTGGATATGTCAATTATATACAGTGGATCAAACAAAAAAAGCAACGACCACTGTTTGTAGTTACTGTTACGAAATCATCTGATGCCTCCTCATCATGGTAAGGACATTTCAGTTCAGTGGATGTAATCCTCTGTGACAGTTCAAAATTAATTACAGCACATCTACCTTTAATAATGAGTAGTGCATCTTATAATGATATCGGAAACCATGTTCCATTTCCATCCATGAGCGTGTAATAAAATCCAACTACCATTTCAGGTATGTCATCTATATGTCTTTATATAATGACAATTTATAAGTTACATTAACAATGTCACGAATGGTGTTGTTATAACAATGCCAGCATGCAGGTTCTACTAAACTCACCGATGAATAAGAATACATGAATCGGATGACCGCAGAAAATAGCTCTTCAACATACTATGACATACCTCCTGTTATAAAATACAGCAGTCTGTCATAGTTTATATTCTATTTTCAATAATAAACACTTCCACGGTTTGTTTTCAGTTATTGTTTTTAAATTCATCACAAAGGCATGCAGGTACTTCACTTCCACCCGAGGAACTGCAAACATTGAATCAGACTACAACAGAAAGTACTACTTCAATGAACTTGGACACATCTCCTGAAGGAACAGGTTATTTACATTTACGTTATACTCAATTTTTTATCTTTTATTTGTAGACATTTGAATTAGTATGATATTTCTATTCCCATTAATATTAAATATACATACACTCTGCTCCTACAGAATATTCAGATTGTGGAGACCCTTCTAACATTTGTCAGTACTGTGGTTCAACTTTCTGGTATGAAGAGAAAAGTAAGAAATATAGCCACAGACATATCCCACGATTTACTTTATGTTGCTCCCTAGGGAAAATTGCTTTGCAGTAGCTGCCTGCTTGTCCAGAATACCTTAGGACTTTAGTTTTCAAAACATCCTGTACTCATTCCAAATCATTCCAAGATCACATGCATATTTACAATTCAATGTTTTCATTCACATCATTGGGTGGAAACGTAGAAAAATCTGTGAACTGTGGACGGTCTTCACATGTATTTATATTAAATGAACAAAACTACCATCGTATTGGAAGTTTATGTCCCCCTGATGGACAACCACCAAAGTTTTCTCAGCTATATGTATATGACACTGCAAATGAAGCTCAAAACATATTACGTGCCATCAGGTGACTACTTTATTAACTGGTTAAGTCTCATTTTTTATATCCTCTGATTATAACTTAAACCTACCAAATGCAACTTCGATGACAGAAATCAAAGCTCTGCTATATAGTTAAGTGTTGTTTAGAAAATACAAGAAATGCTCCATGAAATAAATGCTTTATCACGGCACTTCAGAATGGATATGGATGTTATTGATATTAATGTCACTACAAATTTAAAGTTGCAACTTCTTAGAAAATGAGGAGACTCTACACAAAGATACAACTTACCAACTACATCTGATATTGTGATGTTGATTGTTGGCGACATTGAATATCTAAATAATCAGAGAGATGTCATCATTCAAAGAAAAAGTGTCGAATTTCAGTGCATAGATGAGCTTAACCCTCTATACCTGCCTCTACAATATCCATTTATTTTTACAGGAGGAGAGGATGGATATGTCGACAAAATATCCCATCGCGTGACACCATTAAATCAAAGTGAAAAATGGAGTAAAGTTACAATGAGAGAATATTTCTCTTTTCACCTTCAATTCCGTTACAATGATTCATCTTGTCTGCTTTATTCTAGGAGGCTGCTTCAACAATTTATTGTGTACGCATATACAATGATTGAATCTCAAATACTTAGTTTTATTTGTTTCAATCAGAAGCATTTGAGAGCTGAACTATACAATGGTTTGCAAGATTCTTTCCTTAGAGGTGACCGAGATGGATCTTTGTGTGGGAAGTGAATCATCTTACCTTCCACATTTATAGGCAGCCTGAGATATATGATTCATAATTACCAAGATGCTATGTCAATATGCAATTGGGCGGGCTATCCAGATATTTTCCTAACATTTACATGCAATCCCATGTGGCCTGATGTTTCTAGATTTGTAAAATTGCACAATATTCGCCCATCGGACTATCCTCGCATTCTTTTGCGAATATTCAATATTAAGGTGGGAAAAATCATGAATGATTTTTGAGAATGATGTTTTTTCAGAAAGTCTCACGCAGGTATGCATATTCTTGGCACAAAACATGTACTATTTTAATGACAACATGTACCATCAATTTACTACTTTCTTCAACATGTAATATCATATGGCCTTCATTTTCTGATGTAGTTGTCTATATTGTGGAGTTTCAGAAGAGGGGACTCCCGCATGTGCACATTCTACTATTTCTTAGTCGGGAAAACAAAGTATCCTCTCCAAATGACATTAACAGAATAGTTACCGCAAAAATTCAAAATAAAAATACATCCCCAAAACATCATGAAGTAGTTGAAAAGTTTATGATCCATGGGCCTTTTGGTGATGCAAACTGTCGGTCACCTTGTATGCAGAATGGAAAATGCTCAAAATATTATCCATAAAAATTATTGAACATACCACAAGGGATGCCGATGGTTAGGTTGTATATCAAAGAAGGAATACTGGATCAAAAGTCATCAAAAATGGAATACCACTAGACAATCGGTTTGTTGTGCCATACAATACTGTTCTACTTATGTGATATAAATCTCTTCTAAATATGGAAATTTTCAATCAGTCATCCTCTATCAAATACCTTTTTAAATATATAAGAAAAGATCATGATCTTTTCACCACGACACTCTACATCAACAACAACCATCTCTCTGATAACGGTGTCGACGAAATTAAAATGTACTACGACTGCTGGTACATCTCAGCTTCTGAAGCTTCTTGGAAGATCTTTTTGTATGACATACATTTTAGATATCCTCTAGTTGATAGACTGCAGTTTCATTTACCTGAACAAAACAGTGTGATGTATGTAGATTATTATAATATTGAAGATATCTTAGGTAATAGTGAAATTTCTAAAACCATGTTCATAGCTAGGTTTGAAGCAAATATGTTGTACCAAGAAGGAAGAAATCTAACATATGAAAAATTCCCATCACGATTTGTCTACCTCTACTGTGAGAAAAAATGGTGCCTGCACAAATAGGGATTTAGTATTGGCAGACTGTACTATGTGTCACCGTCTTCTGGGGAACTTTACTTCTTGCAGATTCTACTAACAAAGGTCAGAGGAGTGACTTCATACGAATATATTAGAATGGTTGAAAACGTTACTCGTAGTACATTCAGACAAACATGTTCAGCAATGGGACTGTTAGCTGATGACAATGAGTTCATTCAAGCACTAAAAGATGTCTCCGTTTGGGGAATGGGACACTCTTTGCGAAGAATATTTGCTGGAATGTTGTTCTCAAATACCATTTCCACACCTGACATTGATTGGCTTGAAACCAGGAGGATTCTAACTGATGATATTTTATATTCCCAGCAACAACTTTTGCAAATAAGAGGTACAAACAACTTTTCGTCTTTGTCAATACATTTCTATGATATTAAATTTCTTTTTAATACTAATACCCTCTCTTGTAGACTTGAAAATAACGGATCATCAAAGACAAATGTTAGTTTTGATTGAAATAGACAACATTCTGTGCAGCAATGGTAAATCTCTAAAATGATATCCACCAATTCCTGTTACAGATTACTCATTAACTTCGCAAAATAATCAACTGATTATTGAAGAGATCAACTAAAATAGAGAAGAACATCATAATGAGTACTCATCATTGCACAATATGCTTACTGTTGAACAGAAACAGGTTATTGAGAGAATTCTGTCTGCATTACGTTCTCCTGCTGGGGGATTTTTTTTTCTTTCATGGATTTGGAGGGACGAGTAAATATTTCATCTGTAGAGTCTTAACATGTTTACTAAGGTCACAAGGAAAAAAATTTCTTGCAGTTTCTTCCAGTGGAACAGCATCATTACTCCTACCAGGTGGGAGGACAACCCATTCAAAATTTCGTATTCTGATACCTACACATGATCACTCTGTATTCAACATTCAGCAAGGGAGTGATATTGTGAAACTTCTACAATAAATAGAATTGATTATCTGGGATGAGGCTCCAATGCTTCATAAAAACTGTTTTGAAGATCTTGATCGTACATTACGAGATATACTTTCAGTAAAGAATGAAAATTCCTCTAATTTAACATTTGGGGGTTTACCAGTTGTCCTAGGAGGAGATTTCAGACAAATACTTCCAGTAATCCCTAGGGGTGATAGAAGTGACATTGTATTTTCAAGTATAAAGTCATCATATATATGGCAACAATGTCAGGTTTTAACATTAACCCAAAACATGAGGTTGCATTCTACAGATTCAGATGTCTGTTCTGATGAGGTACAGTGTTTTTCACAATGGATTTTGGATATTGGGGAGGGACGTGTTGGTGACCTCAATGATGGGTATGGGTGTATTCATATCCCATCAACATACCTTATGATAACAAATAAATCCGCATTGGAAGCATCTATTCAATTTGCATACCCATATTTCAACAATAACTATGGAGATGTATCATATCTGAAAGATCGTCCTATATTAGCACCAACCCGTGACATTGTTCATGAAGTTAATGACTATATGTTAACTCTAAGTACGTCAGAAGGAAAATATTACTTCAGCTTTGATTCTTTTTGCAATGCCATTTTTGATACTGATCTGCCTAAGAACATATATACAACTGATGTGTTGAATGCTATCAATGTCTCTGGACTTCCTACACACAAAATTACTTTAGTGATCAGAGTCCCTATTATGTTGCTCCGCAATGTAGATCAATCAGTGGGATTATGCAATGGTACTCATCTTATTGTTACCCACTTGGGTGACCATGTCATCGGAGCTGAAATTTTAACTAGTTGTCATTTCGGGTTTCTGGCGTTAATCCCATTTATATATATGACACACAATGATGACAGATGGCCTTTGAAACTACAAAGAAGAGAATATCCTTTGACTATTTATTATGCTATGACTATTAATAAGAGTCAAGGTCAATCTATGTCATATTTTTGTTTATATCTTCGCAATCCTATGTTCTATCATGGACAACTATATGTTGTTGTATCAAGAGTGACGTCAGCAAAAGGAATGAAAATTGTTCTTGATGACAAATATAATCCAACCTTTGATTGTACAAAAAACATTGTCGACAAAGAAATTTTTTATAACCTTACTTAGGTATCTTTTCATTCAATATGTTTACAGTTCACTACTTTAATCAATTCAGATATATATATATATATGTGACTTCTGCTGTTCCTTACTATTTTATATAGTTACACTAATTTATTTCATACAAAAACGAAAACATGTCGTGAAGAACGTGTCTTTTGAAAGATATTACTATTGACGCTGATGAAACTTTAAAGATACATTTCCGTTAATTGAATTTGTGCTGCAACTCATCACTGAATTCTGAAATTTCTTTTATCGATCTGATTATCTGGGATGCTGAAGTGAGTTTGTCCTTAAAGAGAACTTAAAATTTGTGTACAGATTTCATAGAATTAATTACATGTAATTCTATTTCAGCGCATTGTTTTAAGTATTTCATTTCTGTCATATGGTTTTAAAATGTTCACTTTGTCAATTAATGATGCAGGAGACCAAAATTCAGTGTACAATTACAAACCACCCGCTAATTACTAAGTGCAAAGCCATACATAGTGAAGGCCTATGCTACATCATACATAATTTCCAAATTTCTCTTAATCAAGGAAACTATTTGGGTGCAAGACATGCTTGACAACTGTTTTTCACAACAAAAACATATGTTCGACCAACCGATTTCCAACTTCCACGGTTCAGATTTGACTTCACTTCTTTTGCTGACATTGTTAACAAAGTCGTTCTTGAACAACAATTAATAGTTCTGTTTCTGTACTACAGCTCTGACACAATATACTTTTTAATTTCCTAAATTACTATGTTATTCATACACCATTAATAGACACTACTATAATTAAAAATGTAACTTTGACATCAGTTTTTCCTGTCATAGAAATTATTGGACAACTGCGACATTCATATCCTATACAATCCATCGGTACTTCCAACCAGAAGATTCAAATTGTTTTAGAGGATGACAGGTATGCAAATTTTACTACTCACATTCATTAAAATTTGATATTGAAATTACCAACACAACTATAATGATTTCTTATAGAGGCTTGCGAGTGAACTGTACCTTGTGGGGGAAGTTTTCCAACATAATGTCCGAGTACTTGGAAAACAAGAACGACTCCTCTAAAATAATTATCTTGCAGATGGTCAGGGGAAAGCGACTTAGCTGTAAGATATTTAGCTACACATTATAATATCTCACTTTCTACAAACTATAATGTAGAGTATGTCAGTGGGAGTAATTTTTATGATCTTCAACATGTTCTGTCATATTGCATTAACAACACTTTAATTTTTAAGTTCTAAATTATAACTAAAATGTTATCAAAATATATATATCCAGAACTTAATACATTCGAACATATGAACTTTTTTAATTGTATATGAAAAAATGAAATGTTAGACCAGGTGAAATTCAATTATGCCTTATTACAAGATGTAATGTTTGTAAATTTAATATCTGCTCTACGGTAGCTTCCAGACTTTGATTGTTCTGTTTACAACTATATGTGTCTAATCCTGCCTATACTCTACATTGTGTTCTAGCATCTGTTATTGTTACCACTTCAATAAATGCTTCAAAAATACTTATGGACTTGGACATACCAGTATTCCACGACTTCATAAGCAGGTAAATGAATTATTTATATTTATTATCCAGGAAATATTTCTAGAAAGACCATCATCATGGTCGACTACTGCATAAATTAAAGTCTTTAATGATGCTTTTATTTTATTTAACAGATCTGAAGTAATCAGTCATTTGAAATTAGAAAGTACTCATTCAACAAGTTAAAACACTTCTATTACACCATTGCCTTATTGGAATAATAGAAAAAAAATTGTTGATGTAAAAAATATTCTGGATGTAAGTACAATATCCTGATTTTTTCCTTTTAATATGTCGTCTGCAATAAAGTTACATGTATAACTTTCTTTCTTCAGTATATTAATATGAAATACTATCTCACAACCGACAAAGTGTTTGATTTCTGCTATAGTATTTAAACTACAAAGCACTCATAACTGGTATTTTTATTCATGCAACTCTTGCATGAAAAAAGTTCAAACTGCGGATGGGAATACATGGTGCCAGAATTGCAAAAGGCAACCACGATTCACTACTCCAAAATATTCATTCAATGTGTTTCTGATTTGATATATATTACATGGGTATAGGCTTACTATACTTATTTATTTGTATAGATACAACCTCATGAATTCTAACCACTATAAATACAACAGGTTTAGAGTTCAACTACTGGTGACAGATGAGAAAGACTCACTGTCCGTCGTTCTCTTTAACAAGAATGTCATGTAGTTCATAAACAAAACTGCCTCTCAATTGATAGAATCTCTAATTGGAGTAATATTCTTTAACTATTTGGTCTTCTTCATGTATTTGGTGTTCTTTTTTATCTAAGACTTCTATTTCATTACATAATAGGACCAGGATGAGTATGGGTTTCCCCCAGAGCTAAACGTCTTCAAAAAAAATTCTTCTGGCAGTAGATGTCACAAATTACAACATTCATAATTGAAAACATTCTTCATAACTGAACAGTTACACATTTCTCTTCATCACGAATAATGACAATTATATCACCAACTATCATCAAAGTTTTGCAGATAGTCAGGTAAGTAGAGTGAATCGACCCCATAATTGTACTTCCCAGCCTTACGAATTTCATATTACAGCATTCTCATTATTTTTACTGAAATGAATTATAGTATTATTCCATACTTATATATCAGTATTCTATTAAATGGTGTCACCACATACCTATAAAATTCATTTCACCCTTCTGTTCTAGGAAATTCACCGTGTTGCATCTTCAATATTAAGCTGCAATACTAATGCTGGATTCAATATGGAAAGTACAATTGTATGTTCAACAAGGAATAGATTCTCTATCTTCGTTTTGTGTGACTTTCAATGATTACATATTTTAAACAATATTGGTTTTCCCTTATTTTTTTTCTTTTTACATTTCATTATAAAGGCACTACAACTATTTTCCTGATATGCCAGCTATTACACGCTGACTTTATTGCTTCGTTGGTAAATCTTATAAGTTTTGACTGTTACTCATTTGTTATGATGATATATTAATGTTGAAAAAGTTACTGACATAGTTTTATGATGAAGATGTGGTCAAAGGGAAAGAATGTCTGTCTATAAACTCCACGCCAACTAATGCCACTGAAGAACATTTGCATATAATGGATAACAGAAACAAAAAAACTGACAAACTAGACTGACTGTTTGTCGTGCATTTCTAAGGAAATGTCACAAAATATACATGTTAAGACATATGTCACCTCATTGTGTTAAGTTTGCGTATGGGAAGCAGGTGTGAATTAAGAAACTTTCTCAATTATTTTAACAGTATGGGGTTTCCATTCTTTCTTCATTAAAAAACATTATACATACATGGTGATGCGTTTTATTAGCTAAAAACATGTTATAATGAGACATATCCATGCAGATTTGGGGTTTCAAATCAACATATTGTGACCTTTTAGGATGTCAGCTGATGTTTTCTCATAGTAAAATGCGTCTTTTACTCAATGTAAGGTATAATTACCTGTTGCAGGGATCAATAAAAATGGCTACCAACTTGGTGAAGTGCTGCTGCTCTGCATCGAGGAATCCTGACAGTACTGGGATTCTATTTGATGTTGCTTATTCTTATTACATAACTATGAATATTACTGTAGTTTTTCTCTATAACTTTACTGAAATATGTTCCCGAATAGTTGATCATGTACTGTGTTTTAGCGGTTAACGTAGTTTTTATTTTGACTCATGGATTATTTTTTATCTTCATTATTAAATGATTTATATGTAATGTCTTAGTTGGCATCGTATAGAATACACTAAAACTGAAGGACAATAGAAACTAAAATCATCACTCAATAGGAAGAAGATGTGGTGGTTTCTACTATGAAGACCACGCCCACTAATGGTATGGGGTTTACCTGCTGTAATAGTGTAGCTGTTAACATGCTCTAATCATTTTCAGGATTGATCATTATGGGAAGAACTTTGAATTCTTTGTGGGCTTAAAAACCATGATTCAGTTTATTTAAATTACCTTGATAGTTCTAACAATTTTCCTTTTGAACCTATTTTAATCTTTCACCATCGCCGAAGATACGAAGTCATGCACAGAAACACTAGCTGAAGGTTCATATGAATGGGAGAAGTGAACGTGTACCACCTCCTCAACCAAAGAGGAAGTCTTCCCATACATACATGAAACTAGTAAATAGAAAAATGGTTAGCATCCCCTCTTATATCACACCTCATTAACAAAAAACCGTAGTGACTTCCATATCTGTATGGTGTATATTATTTTCTTTTATAACATGCAATAATATTAATTTATTAAAATGTTATGTCTATATTTCTTAATTTTTCAATGCATACTACTTATTGCAGATAGAAATATTCATATATGAGGGAAATTTTGTGCCATTACTGTAATTTGTAAACAAACTTCAGTACATTGTGTATTTAGAAGACTTTTAACTATATACACTGCAGATATATCCTACTAATCATCACTATAGTATCTTCTAAAGTCCATCACTCATTTTCAAAATCCATAAACCTTTAAACTGTGTTTACGATGCCTACCACCATTTATCAAAATCTCACCTCTTTCCTCCAACTATACCTTCACCTCGACATTCTGTTTCATCTATGTATCCTATCTCTAACTATATATTTCTTAACTTTTCAACGCAAACTGCTAATTGCATATAGAAATATTCACATATGAGGGAAATTTTGTGCCATGACTGTAATTTTTAAACAAACTTCAGTACATTGTGTTTTTACAGAACTATTAACTATATACAGTGCAGATATATCCTGTTTTTTATAGTATACCGTATGGTTACAAGAACCATGTTATCCAATCTGCAAGATTTAAAATTTCATTTATAAATTATATATCCAGTTTCATATCTACTCATATTATAGTTGACTAATACACTATAAAAAGGATTTTTCATTTTCTTATTTGTAATGTTTGTTTCCAATAAAACTGACTTCCAATTAACTGATTTTTAATCTTCTTTTCTTGCTAGGGAGGTGGACCATAATGCAAAACCAACATTTTATTGTGGGTCTCCACTTCAACAAAAATTCACAGATCTGCTGCACAATTAGTAACATGAGTTTCCAAACTTTTTTCTATTATATATGCACAAAGAAGATTTAACAAATATTTGATGTTGTAATTTCATTTCTTTTCATTCCAAACACAGCAAGAAATCTTTACTTACAAAAAGTTTCCCTGTGATTATTTCATATTAATGCAATCACATTACATGAAACATTCCTAACAACCATTAATTTTTTTTGAAGGATTACAGAATTTACTACCAGGAAAAGGGTAAAATTAGGTTGATTCAGTTGACCTTTCAACCAAATGCTAGTTCATATATTTTAACTAAGGATACTGTACTTTCGGTTACTATTTCTTTTTCAAGAATTTCTGTTACATAGTATCTTCCCCCTTCAATTGTTTTATGCTCAATTATGTTCCTTTCCAATCCTTAATGATTTATTTGATGATCAATTATGTTCTCAAGCATGCCCTATACATTTGTTTCTTTCATCATTATGAGTTTCATGTCAGTTTTTGTAATTTAAATCTGATCTTCATGTTGATATAACTGTAAATTTAGTTATGGTTACTGTTAATTTATAATGTCCACTCTTTTTTGAACAGTTTTTCCAAACCTTGACAAGGTAGTATTTTCATATAGAAACATGAAGTGTTATTCAGTGATATTTGTATCCATTAAGCAATACTTTCAACACATATTATTCACCTCTTCTTAAATAATAATGTCTGGAGTTTTTTTCATTTCAAATTATGGTGAATCACGACATGAATTTGGGTACTAGACAGACCCAGAACCTATATCTTGTAAATTCCACTGATATTTACGAGAGAAATACTAAATCCAGCAATAAAATAGATAATTAAGACTCTTTACCACACACTCATCACACATATGTTATTTGATCAAAATATCATAACTCCACTGGAAACATTTCATTATCTGGTAAACTGATGACCACCCTGAAATGCACTCTACAGACAATAAAAACAACTTCAAAACAAATGACTGAAACTGTCACCAAAAAAATGGAACCTATCAACCCTTTTAAGGGAACACCACCCTCTATTCAAGTCCACACACAAACTCAAAACAACAAAAACAAGAAACATGGTCGTTGGAAAATGATACAGGATGCTTCACTGTCACAAATTCTTCTTCGGATGGGTCTCATGCTGTTGAAAATGGTGTTAATTTTGACAACATTATGTCCTATAGCGTGGAACCAACTGTCACAAATTCCTCTTTCAGGCCAGCTAAATACTTTTCATCCCAGAATAGCTCAAATGAACATCTTAGGGAGCCGAGGGAGAATCTCAAGCGAGCTCATGCGGATACCTAATGGCTACATATGTGCGCAATTAAGGTGATCCATTAACATAATGCTTGATTTCTAATGTTACTAAATCACCAGAGAGCGCATGAGTTAATTTTTTTGGTAATATCAACATAAAATATAGAAGTTATAATACAAAGATTTTAGATACATTATCACAGTATAATGTATACATTTGATTACATCCCACATCCATTTGTTGACAGGTCCTCTGAATTTGGAGGTTCTATGCCTTTCTGGCCTGCTAAAGACTTAGAATCCTAGAATCGATCAACTGAACTTCTTAGGGAGCCGAGGGAGAGTCTCAAGATCATG
This sequence comes from Viscum album, assembly GCA_963277665.1. NCBI lineage: Eukaryota > Viridiplantae > Streptophyta > Magnoliopsida > Santalales > Viscaceae > Viscum > Viscum album. Next base: position 1,382,222,722 of record OY728152.1, read on the forward strand.
TAGAGACACTTACGGGCTACATATTGGCGCTATTAAGATGATTCATTCACTGACTGCATGTTTTGTAATGCTGCTAAATCACCAAACTCTCTATTTCAGATGTTTTAATTTATATGTCAAGGTAATTTCTTTTTTTAATTTATATGTCAAGCTACATATGACAGGTATACTGTTCTCTATTGAATATTGCCTATTTGGGTGAGTTTGTATTCAATGTTTCAGCATATAGGCATATTTTCCAACACTGCTTCCTGATTGTTTTATTTTGTAAATTTAATTCTATGAAAACATGGTGCATGACACCAAACAAAACCAAATATTAATAAACACACCCTAATTTTAGAAAAACCTATAATTGAAAAATATAGGAAAACTGGACGTTAATATATAGAGTTTTCAGTTGCATATTACCTATATGGGTGTGTCTGTTAAAATTTTCCATCATATAGTCAGATTTCACAACACCATTTCACTTAAATTTTTTATTTCTTGTAGGTACATCTGCGAAAACATGGTGCATGAAACCAAACAGGTCCTTATGTTATCAAACACACCCTAATAGGTAATCTGTATTGGAACTGTTTGTTATCATTTTCTAGAATATAAACACCTTATTCAATAGCATTTCAGTTAATTTTTTGAATCTGTACATGTACTTATGTGAAAACACGGTACATTCAACCAATTAATTATTCTTATCCTGGTACATTATTTGAAATTGACATTGTTCAACCTCAATATATTATAAGAAAACTTTCAGATTGTAATGTACAAGTTAAACATTTATTTTATATCATTTCTATAGATTTATATTTCTAATTATTATTATATTATTATAATACAACTGTTGTTAGTTTTTCAAGCTAACTACATATTGCAATAACACTTTTATATGTTATTATTTTTAATGAAATGAAATATTTTATATGTAGTAGGATCATATTTCAATGAATTAAAATATCCAGAAGTGATGGACCATTACATCAATGATGCAAGGAACTTCTGGATATTAATAATAGGTATGTCGCTCACACTATGTGTCAACAAAGTGCACAACACATAATTTAAAAACATTACCTATTACTTCTATTTAGACTCTTATGGGAAGACCTATTACTATTGAAAACCTTGGTTTCTGTCACTACTATCATTCAAAGATATTCTACTGGAACTGTATTATACGTGTTTGATTCCATAAAAAATGTTATACATGATATCTCATGTATTTATCCTTCTATAAAAGAAGAGTATAATGCGAAGCCAATATTAAGTTTTGGGGGCTGCAAATCAGCATCATGTCACAGATATGAATATGAAGATAGATATCTCAGATTCTTTTTCCCAATGCCATTATTCTAATTGTACCTATTATAATGTTCTTCGGTTGCATGTAACCATTTGTTTTTTCATAATAATATCTGTCATTTACTCACTTCGAAGTTAAATTACCCATTACAGGGATCTATATAATTGTCTACAAACTGGATGAACGGCTGCTCCTCTGCATTAACGAATCATGGTAGTACAGGGAGGCTATTGATTGCACATTTTATTGACACGAATTGGATGTGCAGACCTACTTCTAGGTAGACCTACTGCTATTGAAAACCATGGTTCTTTTGCCGTTATCATTCATTTATATACTACTAAAACCATATTAACGTTTTGTTACCATGGTGACATAACATTCCATATTCCTATTTCCATTGTGACAGAACAATCCAGATTTATGTTTCTTTTCTGACATTGAACCATTGTGTTGTCTCTATTTTGAGGTTATGTTTCCTTGTGTATGTATCAATGTTTCCAGGTTTGGTGAAGTTCTGCTCTGCATCGATGGATCATGGATGTTATCAGTTGCTATTTAATGTTGCTTATTCATATTACATAACAATGAATAGAACTGCAGTTTCACTCTATGTCAATTCTGATATATGTTATTGAACACTGGATCATGTAATCTGTTTTAGCCGTTTACATAGTTTTTATTTAGACCAGTGGATAATTTTTTTTATTTCTAATATTTCTTATTTTAAATGCCTGATAATTCATGTTTTATATTATCTCCATTGAGTCTAATGCATGTAAGTTTGTCCCCAAGCATAATATACATGCTAAATAATAGTGTTAGTATAATAAATTATAGTCATGGAAAATAATATGGTGAAAAAAGAGAATATAATATTTGGTTGAAAATTTATAATCTAATATTGATCTCCCTTTCAGATGACATTAAAATATGTTCCCTCTTTCGAATTTCATTTATTTCATTCTATTTCATATACATTTATGGTTATGTTGAAATTCAGTCACAAGTATTATTTCTGAAACTGCAACAATAAATGAGTTAAACTTCCTATTCCACATGAGCTCAACTATGAGAATCACATATTTTTATCTCCATAATTGAATAGATTATTCATTGAAAATGAAAATAGTAATTAGTTTTTTTATTACATTCATATTTTCTGTTAAATAAAATTTTCAATTATAGATATTGTCCTCTATTTTACCCCACCATTTCATAAATGATTTTGTCATTAGTCATGCATGATAATTCACTTGTACCAGATTAGAATGAATTGTTGATTTTATCAGTTTAGTTTTCTATGATTCATATATGTCTATGAATTCTGCCTCTCCAATTCTGTAATGTTCAATCTCTGTTACCAGTAGTCTTCACTCCATTTCATGCTGTCAAAAGAATCAGTAACTTAATTATCAGCATTTTACTATAAACCTTATATTGAGTAGAAAACATTAAAATTTTTTCGATCAATGATGTATAACCAAATGATTTGAATGAAAACTAATTAGTCATGTGCATTTGCACGGGCGGAGTACTAGTTCAATGAAAAAATTATTAAATTATTTTCATCTTCATTTTTTAAAAATAAATTTCATGAATAACATTTTAATTTTTCATGTTTAATCCAATAAAGATAATAATATGGATCATCATATTTTAATTTCCTCAGATTATTTATTTTAAAATTTCGTAGATATATCTCCTATAGAAAATTTAAAAATTCAGAAAGTTTGTAAATATTATGATATTAAGATTAAACCATAGAAAATCTAGAAGAAAATAATAAAATGTTTCCCTTTAATAAATTTTTCACATCATCCATTTCATAAGCTTAAATAAATTTTATGAAGGTCAATATAATCCTTAAAAATTTCTTGAAACAACCTTATAATGTTCTCCTTCCCTTTTTAATTAACCATATGAAGCATCACATTAACCTTGTCAATAAACAAATGAACTTTTATATCCTCTATATAAACCATAATATATTCATAATTAACCTTATAAAGTGTTGTTTAACCTTACAACATCGAGGAAATAACCTTATGATATCTCCATTTCAATTTCTCACATTTCGGTTAACTTTATAGAGACTAGGTGAACCATTAGATGTTTCCAAATCGACTATATAAAGTTAATTACATTTTTATTTTATTAGAAATTTATATATATATATCCTTTTGAATTCACAGTAAAAGTATTAAGAATTCAAAAATGGTTTAGGACAATATAATATTTCCCAAAAACAATAGCTCCATAAATTTATCTAACTCTTCCAAAATGATCATAGAACATACAAAATCATTCTTATTTCATTAAAACTGTATGAAATGATCTTAAATTAAAACAGGAATGTATACCAAATTTTATATATTATATAAAAAATCAATATTTATTATTTAATGAACCTTTACTACCCCAACCCTTATGTACATAATCTCATCTACTTTAAAAAATAATTAAATTGTTATTGTCCAATGATTTCAATAAATTTATTTTCATTTTAATTCTTGGATTATTTCACCAGCATTAATATTGATTTTTAATTTTTTGTATACCACTTAAAAAAATATTTAGTAGCTAGCTTCATCACCTCACTATATAATATTTTTGATAGTTTCATATACTTTATTTATTCATTTCCTTCACATGGATAAAATTTATACAATCCTCAAATTTATATAGATGTAACATAGAATATATCATGAAATTTATTGTATGTTATTAGCTCCACTCTTATTCATCCATAAACATATGGGAAATTTCTTCAAATTATTTAGTGGTTGTACTCTTCCTCCATCACCCAAAACTACAATACATACATATTAGTAAGACTATTAACAAAAAGTAAAATTAAACAAAAAACTCAATGAACATTTTTATCCCCCTTTTTATTTTTATTTATACTATTGACTTCTTTATAAAAACTATTTTTAATATATTATACCTGATTCAATGTAAAATTACTTATTCCCCTTATAGAAAATATATAAAAACAAATCCTTACATAGGAAAATACTCCTCATCTCTCAGCCATAATTGATTTAAAAAATACACATGTCCCCTTTTATTTTCAACCATTAACATTTTTTATCACCCTTTTTGAGAGAATGAATTATCATGACATGAGATAATGGAGGAAAAATATTTCTCATATAAATAGTCCATTAATTAATTAATTTAATTTTTGTATAATCCATGATCAGTTTTCAAATGAATTTATAATCAATTTATGAAAAACGTTATCCACATACATTTCATAATGTTCTATCAATAATGACTTAAGTCCTCATGGGATATTAAAATTTATTTTCAGGATATGTATGAAAATTTAATGATCTTGAATAAAAAATAATATAAATTCAAGTGGATGATTATTTTTCTCCCATATCTTGTATTAAAATCACTCCTCCATGGTAATTAGTTTTAATATAAAGTGACAATGTAAGGGAAGACTGAAAATAATAACTCAATATTTAGTTTTTTAAAGTTATTGTAAAAAATTCTACATTTTACGCTGAGATATAAAAAATTTGTAAACTTCACTTTCATATCTCCCCCTATGTATTTTCCTCAATATCCTTTATCATTGTATTTTCTAACCATAAATTACTTCTAATAAATTATGATACAAGTTAAATTATAATATAAATTTATTAGTTTCAAATAAATAATTTTTAGCAGAAAAAATTATATTAGTTGAATTATTCCATGATGGTTTTTTATTGTTTGTATACAAACATTATATAGTTCAATAACATCACTATTTTGATTTAGTACCTTTAATTATTAATATAATGTTTCATAAATTGGAATTTATTTCAAGATGGTGATTTTCCATTTTCTCTTTAATGGGATAAATATGAATGATACATAGATATAAAACAAGAGCCTATTTTCATTATAGCTCAAAAATGTTGAGAACTCTTTGTGCTAACTTCACCCATGATTTTATAATTTTGATATTCTTTAGGAATCCTGTGATTCTTAACTTACTAACATTTCCTCTAGTATAGAATAGGCATATAAAATTACAATGAACAAAACAATCACATTTTTTTAATAGAATCATTTTCTTAACCAAATCTAATTGAGTTGTAAAATTTTTTCAACATTCACTTGTTACATAGTTAGCTCTCTCTCGTGTGTTGGTTCCTTCTTGATAGTACCATTTCTACATCATAAATTCACTGATTATTTCAAATTTATTTAATAATTTATCTTCTTATAGTATCAAGATATGGAATTGTTCACTACATTTCCAGACATTTTAACCCTTCCATAGACCACTTCAACAACCTTATAATTATAATATTTTGTAAAAATATGATGTTATTCATTTGGGTTTCATTTCATTAAAATAATAATTTCATTCCTCCCGTTGCATGTTTCCTTTGTAGAATCCATCAGGTATATATCAGATAAAATATACATGTACAACTCATAATTTCCCACGACATGATAGTTTCATGGACTATAGAATCATATATACTATGGTTTAGAATAAAATTCATGTTTTTAAATTGACTTCATTGAAGTAAATTTTAAAAAAAAAATTTGTAATCCCTACGGAAGATTTATATTTTTTCACATTATTCTTTATCTAGTATGGTCTTCCCTTATCTTTACATGTGATTTGAGTATATTTATACATACCACCACCCATCATAACTATGATAACTATTTCTTCAATACTAATATAATATTTCTAAGAATTCAAATATATTTTGGATGAATATATCTACATAATTAAATTAATTTAACCTCATAAATGATTGTTTTATTTTATAATATTCTCTATTACCTATTTAAAATATACAACATCAAAAAATTGGTGGTTTTATGATATTTTTTTATCCTTTTTTTTCAAAATTAGACTTTGATCCTGAATGAACCATCAATGCATTTTCAAAATAATCAAATTTAACTATATAATGTGATACCATTATCTAAGATATTAGTGCAATATGTTCAACATATTATTCCTATAAATTATTTTCCCTAGTATGAGAATTTTTAGAAAAAATAATCTTATGTAATGGTTTAGTGGTTATATTACTCCATTAAATATTTTCAAAATTTCCTTGGATGAGTGGATTATAATTTTCTATCACTGATATCCAAATAAAAAAAATTAAAATTAAAATATAATTTGTGACTTCAAGTGATTTAACCCATTATTCAAATTCTCTTCTTAAAATAATTGCCTAATATATAGGAATATTTAAAAAATCATTAAATAAATTTATAGATTTTTTACCTTCTTTTCATTAACATCCAGGTAAGCATATTTCATATTTAAAAAACGATTTTATATTTCTTCCATGGCTATGATCCCTACATAAAAAATTATTTTAAAATAAAACATTCTCCTAAAGAAACAATTGATATTATTCATCTACTATGTAAAATATTTCATTGAAACATATGACATATTGTTCCATGGAAATCATTATTTTTGAAGTATTGGTATATTTTCATACCTTTTCATCAAAATGATTCAACAATTTTATCAGCTTTCAAATATAACTATGTGTTTTCATCACATTGTATATTAATAAAGGATAATGTGTGTGTGAAATCCACAATAAAAACGTCATTAAAATAATCATTGAATTAAAAATAAAAATCCCTAAGTGTTTCTTTTAACACGTATTCATCCTATTCAGAACATGATTCATCATGGTAGTTATTTTCAATGAATTTATAAAAATGTAACCCTCTTTGATTACCTTCAAGTACTAGTAATTAATTTTTATTATTTAATATTTTTATAATATTAATTAATTCAATTTTCGTTTTACATTCCACTACCATTGTTGAAATCACCATTTCAGATTTAATAATGATGGAAACTAAATTTTTGAGCATAATCAAAAATTATTTAAAATTATAAAATTAAAATATTTATATTTAAAAAACTAGTTGATAAAATTTTATATCCAACTAGAGGGAACCCTATAATATAATACCAATTGAGATTTCCAATAGACCATCTAATTAATTAAAATTGGGTTAAATATATTGTGACCAACATTAAACAAATTCAAATTAATATTGTAAAATCTTATAGTATTATTATTTAATCCTTTATTTTTGGTAAAGAAAAATATATTCATTCAATTTTTAAATTTTAAATAATTAAATCAGATAATTGTAGAATAAATTATGGATAGTGACATAAAACATTTTCTTGGTTTCACCCCATCACGAGAAAACTAATACTTTTAGTGATTGGTTTTTCACCTTGATACACAAATTAAAAACTAATTTTATTATTATATATTAAAATTATTCTAGGAAGGGTTTATCTAGAACCCATGGTGAATCCTACACATACATAATAATTCAATAATTTTTCCCAGTATCCCTCTAGATTTGATATACGTCCTAATGTTATCAGTATTTCAAATGGTATTACAAATATTCCTCAAAATATTTGAAGTATATATCCATTCAACTAGAGTCTTCAATGTATCAACATGATTTTATATTCTTCCATTAATTGATCATTCTATATCATGTTTATCTTATGCTTCTATTATTTAAAGTAAGTCTATATAAATAACTAAACAAAATAATATTTTTTTAAAATACTCAAAGTATTCTCTCATACATGTGTCAATTGGGGTATTCAATAGGTATACGTTTCTTAATCACTGAGAGTAATAAACACTGGTGATCAGGGATAATAACTATGGATATCTCCTGATCACTTATTCATTTAACTCTCATATTCATTATATAATAATTCAATAATAATTTATAAACATTATCTTTCTTCACTTTCATTTCCAACTGAATTTACTCTACCAGTTTTTTCTGTTAGATAATTATTCTTCCCTGATACCCATAAAATTATTCATGTATGTCTTTGTATCAGGTTCTATATCTTATTCCCTATTAGATATATTATGTTATATATTTTTAGATTAATTCATCAAACACCATTCTCTTAAGTTATATTTTATATTCTTCAATCATATAATATATTTGATATAAATTATATATATATAATCTTCTAAAATATTGTAATGGTTATCCTCCAACTCATTTTCCATGACATGAACACAGAAGTGTGTTCCAATAATCTCTGAATATTATCACCATTATTAGACTATTTTATCTGTTGAAATTAAATAAATATCACAATATTTTAGAAGATTATTGAAGCTATTTAGAAATTATTTAGTATAAGTAAACATTTTAAATAATTAAAAAAATTGAATTTTGCATTTCACAAATGTCCCAGAAGTGATCTCTGATATTCAACTCAGTAAATCAGCTTCAATTAAATTCATCCCCAATTTAGTTCATACACAATCACATATCAGTGAGACAAAAAAATTCTATAACTCATCTAGAATGAGAATATATTCATTTTTTTATGATTTATAAACTGAAAAAAACATATCATTGTCCCTTTTAGAATAGAACAAATCACCCAACATTGACAACACTTGGTATTATATAAATGAATGAATTAGGAAACATCAATCCATTAAATCTATTATTGTAATTTTTTACAAATAAAAAACAATAATAATAAAATGATCTTCGATTTTATATCTATCAAATATAACCATGAACATCATGAAATTTAATTTTCCATTTAATAATTACTTAGAAATTTTCAAATATTTCTCCCGTTGGAAAACTCATAATTTCACAATTTCTATAAACCATATAATGTTAAGAATAAACCATAAAAAGTCTAGAAGACAACATTAAAAATATGAAATCATTAAATATTAACCCCAATTTCATTTTATAAGATTTAATAAACCCTATGAATTTCTTCATGATCATTATGATGTTTATCAAACAATTATATGATGTTCTAAATACCTTATGAATGAACACTTTCATGTCTCACATGAATCATTAAAACATATAAATGAATCATAAGAACGTTATTATGAACCTAATGTACCATATATATAAAATTATAAAGTTTTAAATTATAATAATGAAGACAAAGAATGAACTTTATGATATTTTATTTATTATTTGATAAATGGGATAACAATAAGAAGAATGAATAAACATTATGATGTTGTGAAAAAAACTTATAAAATATTCATACTATTTTATTTTTATAATTTTTTTCACATATCTATCCTCATGGAGTCACATGATAGAAAATAATAATTCAAAACGTATTTAGGACCTTCTCAAATTATCTAGAAATTGTAGATCTTAGAATCAATCCACCTCTTCATAAATAATCACAAAAAAATTAAATAAACTCTAATTACATTAGATATAATTTTAATAATCTTAAATTAATATGAGAAATGATTTCATTATTTTGGAAGAATACGGATTCCATATATTTTATATTTCCAAACAATTTACTATCTCAACAAATGGGGACCTAAACTCATCTTCATCAAACCACCAAGCAAGTTTTATTCACCACTGATTAAGGAAATAATTATGCACTAAACTCAATGGATGGTTTCTTCAACATCAAAATATCTATTTATTTTTACTTTTATCATTAAAACATATATAGAAATTTGAGTATTCAAAAAATTATACACTATTGTAGATAGTGTTTAACACTTTATCCATACATGTCATTCACATTAATAATAGTTTAATTATCATTATATATATGTAGTTTCTTCATTGAATTATAAATTTTTTGTACTAATTGATTTAATATATTTTATATTCTTCCTCTCATGTAATTTTTTGAGTTTTTATTTAGTTAGTGTTAATTCATTGATATAATTGTTTTATTTGGAATTGTATCTTCTGTTTTAATTTATGAGATAATTTCATCTTGTTGGGAAAAATCCCTCAAGGTAACATTGCAGTATTTGTGGGTTGATTGTGTTTGTTGACAAAGCAGGTTTCCATGAAGAAATTGTCGAGTTCCAAAGAATTTGTTGAAAATAACAATTGAAAAAAAAATGATGACAAAGGAAAGGAAAATCTGGAGGTGGTACAAAAGAGTAGTACATGGTGGCACCATTTTCCAGTGTTTGCCAAAATTTTGGGGTCCAAAATTTGGAGGTTGGTGAGAATCGTGAAAAGTGGATTTCCATGAAGATTATATTTTAATATAGAAAATGCTTGAATTTTGCGAAGCAAGGCTTTATGGTTTGGAACTCATGAAGACCAGAAAAATGTTGGTGGTGATTATTCGCGATTACGTCAAAGCATCACGAATGGTAGAGTAGAAGAGAATCGCGGTGGTGAAGGGATTTGTGAGGGAGCTTCGCAGCGAAGGCACGAAGGAATTTCGACGGTGATGCTCCGCGATTACAACGAGCTCCGTGATTGGAAAATTGTCATGGTGCTTCACGATTTGGACATAATTTCAGCGGAAACATTGGAGCTTCGCGATAGGTGATGGCGTGGAGCTGAATTCACGCGGAAGGGTCAAGGGTCGGTGCGATTTCCTATAAATAGAGGTAGACCCCCTCGAGATAAGTAGAGGTAATTTTTAGAGAAAATAATTTTCTCTTGGTTCATGAAGGAAGTTCGCGAAGGTAGCGTGCTTCGCGAAATAAGAGCTTCTCAGTGGCTATTCTAGCTCCGCAAAAGTTGTCTGCTCCGCGTTGGCTCATTAATCTTCGTAAGGGATGTTGCTTTGCGATGACTTGAGCTCCGTGATGGCCTACGAATTGCGAAGGATTGATCTTTGTAATGGTCTGAGCTCCGCGAAATTTTGAGATTCGCGAAAAGAAGGTGTTTCGCGAAGGCTTGTTTGAGCTTTGCGAAAATGGGTGCCTCGCGAAGTAGGGTGCTTTGCGAAGGTACTTTAAAAAGGTAGTTTTCCATGTGTTTAAGAGGAAAAGGGGTATTCATCGGTGGATGAACTTTTATCTTTAACAGAGAATCCACCAATAGTTGAGGATGCATTTATTCATAGAAATTAAGAGACCTACAGGTCTATAAACTCTGAGTGGATCCCTTCCTAGTGTAGTGAGAAAAGGAAGAGGAAGTAGGTGGTCCTCTCCACCGGGAGTGATCCAGAGAGAGAGAAATAGGGAGTGAACCTTGGAAAAGCAATGATCTGACCCTAAACCTTGTAAAGGCAGTGAGCGTGGGACAGAGTGACTGTTCCTGAACATTGTATCCACATCTAGTGAAGAATAGTGGAATTTGGTACAACCAGAAAATTGTCGGCGTATGCTCCTTGGATGTTGCCCAGTGAGGGTGAACCATGTAAAAACCTCTGTGTCTATCTACGTACTTCCCTACATTTCATTTAAAGCATCATCATCAGATAAATATAAAGAGAAGTGATCAACATAAACACATAAGAGAAAACAAAGTGACCCTTTTAATAATGAGGTCAAGATCCAGTAGGGCAGGAAGAACATTGAAAAAGAATATTCATACCCTGATTCACCCCCCCCCCCCTCTCAGGGTATATAGGCCCCTATTGGTCCTACCACATCTTATAAACAACCGTACATTTTTAGGAACAATATTATTTCTTTTATTTTCATCTATAGTAATTAGAGTTTTTTATTAAAGTTATGATCCTGAATATTGTTAGTGAATTTATTATATACATATTAGGTTTCATAATTATCATGAATTTGATTATCTCTTAGTTAAAGTATTGTTAGGTTGTTAGAATTTAGGTTGCAACTCCCACTATCTCGGCGTCTTGTTCCTTGTTCTTGAAAGGTTGGGTTTTTCTATATGTGGATTCACACATACACATGTCGATATTATCAGTATTTTATAATTATAATTATATAAATGATAAATTAATGAAAATTAATTATGATATGAACTTGGATATATATTAAATTATATAACTTCAATTTTTTGTTGAATAATATAAATATGTGGGATATGTAAAGAGTTATACACTAATATTCAATGAACAAATAAATTATATAATTGGAATAGGGATTCCAAAAATAAATCAATATAAGAATCCATAAATATAATGAAAAACATTATATATAATTTCTATATTAAAAACCATTAAAAATATTATGATTGAGATTCAAACTAAAGTATCACATTCAAATATCTCAATGATTCATTACATGTGGCCCATATTATTATATACCAATGGATTATATTGTGTAATGACAGTAAGTGACTAGGTGATAATTATAGTAACATTACATGTTCATGAGGATGGATTTAGGTTAAAATTATCTAGAAACCCTAACTGTAAGGATCCAAAAGGAATATAGTTGAGTGAATCTATAAGATGGATTTTAATAATTATTTATCTAATAAATTATCCAGTAACCATATATGGTATGACTAATACAAGTTTTATACTAGATATAGTCATGAAATATTTAAAATATACTTGATGTATGTCATGATTATGTATGGATATTAGATCAACCTCTAAAAATTATATTTGGGGTAATCATTTTTTGATATAATATGTTACATAGAATTCATTTTGAAATAGATAAAAAATATAATAATCATCTGATAAAAACCTCATGTTATAGATAAATGAATCATCTTAATCAAGATTAACCTTAATTTCAATTTTGGGAACTAAAATACTAAAAGTAATTTATTTACTCAAATGGTTTTAAAAAATGAAATTTTTTTCAAGAATAATGGAATATTATATGTGTTAGAGAAACCTATTCCTTAGAATATGACTATTGTATCCCATAAAAAAATAACATTTGAAACTTATGATAAGAATATAAAACATTCACCTAAATTACCAAATATCATAGTTAGAAAAATTATATAAATGTTTTAAATTAAACATGAGACCATATATCCATATAACATGATAGATAAAATAAATATTCTATCTCAAGAATAATCAATGCATGAGTGGTTTAAGGTGGTAAAGGATCACATTTTGTGTAAAAATATTGAACACAACATCAATAACATTTAATGTTTTTAATTTTATTTATTAAATAAATTAAATATAAAGTCATAGTTAACTGGTTATTGTTGATCGTACTACAAAATTCATTTTAAAATCACTAACAGAATAATTATGAATATTTTTTTATGAATTATAATATAAATGTATTCAATACAATTTTACACGATCTCATCAATATGATAAGGAATGATATTACATACATGGGTGGTCCAAGTTCAAAATACATCATGATTATGATAAAGAAATATTATAAAATTTATGGAAAGATGGAGAATAAACGAGAACATAAAGAGTCAACATCACTAATTAAACAAAATAAATTGAATCTGTTGGAGTTCCTTCATTTTTGAAAAACAATCCATTGGAATATTAAATTCCACAAATACTTAAATGATTTAAATAAAACCATTTGATAGTGAACATCATGTATTAATATTATATAATTTAGGTCATATATTTTGATTTGTTTGGGATACCAAATATATATTTAAAATGGTTGGAAATATATGGGGGTTCATAAGTTAAGGAAGAGTTGAAGAGAAAATCTTTATATTATTCCTATAATGGAGAATTTAATTAATAAATTGGGAACATGAATTCTTGGAGAACATTTGGTTTCGATGATTTTAAATTTTATGTTTATAGTGTTATCATTTTTCACATAAGAAGGGGTTCTAACAACTATTTATAAATAAATTTGATGGATGGTTTTGATAATTAGTATTTATGATTAAACCAAATTCTATAAAATGCTTGGAAAGGATACATGGATAAAATAAATTATATCTTGGATAAAGTGTTAAATCATTAAAATGAGATAATATACTTTAATATAAAATTGTGATATATTTGATGAAATATTTTTCAAAAATAATTTCTATACAAATAGAATACCATATTACATATAAAAACAGTGAGTTATAATTCAAACACACTATCTTAATGAAAATATGAAATAATTCCTAAATAATTTGTTTTCTTATTTAAAATATCATTAGTTGTTATATCCAAAAATAAGGGTTTTTTGTTTTATATTTTGGTATTCCAAATTGAATATTGTTTCTATGAAGATAATGGGTGAGTATTATGACATATTAATTTAATATTTAATAAAATAAAATTTATACCATTAAAAATGTAAATTGATTTTTCTAATTAATATCCTAAATATATTATGATATGTAATGATGAAGAAAAAATGTAAAACATAAATTTATTTATTATGACAACGTGAATATTAATATTTCAAAGAGATTATGCTAGTCAATTTTTAAGGTGAATTTCACTTGATATTTAAATTTTTATCAGTTATAATAGTAATGAAAATGTAAAATATCTATTAGATACCATAATAATGTGGAATTCACTTGATTAACTAATGTTTTTTTGGAGGTAAATTAATTTTTTGAATATATATATTAATTACCAGAATAATTCGATAGAGATGATTAAATAAAAACGGTTTCAGGGGTGATTATTATATAGTTAGAATAGCTGTATATATATAGGAGGAGATATTAATATCATAACATATAATTTCACGGGATTATGGAGACTAAATATCTTCAAAAGAGAATAAAATTAGGAATATGATTATTAAGACTCACTATAATCCAAACATTTTTTTTTCATATATGATACTATACTAAATATTCATGGGGAATTTTGTTTTTATATGGATCTCAGTAGATATAGTGAGAATCACATATAGATATAATAATTTATCTAAAATATAGAAATCAAAACATACATATGGATGTTGTATAAATTTATCATATATGATTTTATATACTATTTATTTTTTTAAATTATGACATGTATTCTTAAAAGAGAATAAGGATATTAAATATACCATAAAACTCTTCGACACTTGATGAACATGAAACTCGTATTTGCTAGGATCAGACACGGGAATGGATTCATTCAATCTGGAATGGGAAAGGTCTTTCACAATAGATTCCAATGGAGTTGTTGCTCCAAACTCATCCAGAAGTGTTGTATCCTTTACAGAAGTGCTGGTTGGAAAAAAACACGTTCGGTCGCCTATAAATGTGCCTCTACTCAAGTAATCAAGAGAAGGATCTATCAAGGTGGAGGTGGATCAGGTTGCGCTTCAACAGCGAATGGATCTGTGCCGATTTTCTGTACTCGGAAGAACATCCTTTGAAAAAGGTATGAAACCCTGGTCAATCAATGATTTAAAAATCAAGAATCTCACATTGATGGGGCTTCTCATGGTGGAAAATTATCTCAATTGGAAAGGGGTACTACAATATTATCTTGGAGTGTAAGGAGGATCTTGACACTGTTTGGAGAACTGGGAATCTATGTCTAAAGACAGGTTTCTTGAGACTGTCAGAATGGGATGCTAATTTTGATCCATTCAAACAAAGACTCTCGACGACATAGGATTGGACTTGGATTCATGGGCTACGGTGGGTATATTGGAATCCAAAGATCTTAAATGACATCACTTCAGGAATTGAAACTCCTCTCAAGATTGATCAGTGCACCCTAAATAGGGACTTGGTCCTATCTGCAAGAATCTTGATTGAAATTGACATGGAATTCTAGCAACCTAAATGAATTTTGCTCGATGAAAAAGCTCTGCAGCTGGAAATAAATTTTGATATTGAGAATCTTCCTAAATTATGAAAGCATTGTAAAATGTTGGGACATGAGTTTCAAGCTTACCATGTGGTCAAGAAGCTGGTCAACCCTGCTCAGCCTATATCAATATGGAAGCAGGTCCCTAGGAGCAGGAGAGGTACTCTGGAACCATAGGAAAAAGAAAGGATGAATGGAAAAGAGGTAGGATTTTCGAAGCTAGTTGGAGACTCTTGGGCTGAAATGGTGGAAGAAGAGGAGAAGCAGTAGGGAACCATTGAATCTCAGGTTTCTCTAGGGTATAACAATTCTTCTGACAGCATCAATGATCAAATGCAAGAACTTTCCTCCGAGGTATACAATATGGTTCATGATATCCAAATGAAAGGATTTTTTCTCAATCTAATTGATGCAGAATTACAGGCCCAACTGTCTTTAATTGGTACTCACCTGTACATGGAGATAGCAGATAATGGCCTTGAGGGAAGGCCGAACCAGAAACATGTTCGTTTTAGAGAGATTTGGGAAATAGTAGAGGCAAAAGAACAAGTAAGTAAAGAGTCAAAAGGAGGTGCTTGGTCAGTATCCACATTACATGCAGAATCGACAAGGAAGTCACCCAAAACTCTTGGGAAAATATGAGGTGTGGCCTCCAAATTATCATTAAAATGAGAGTTCTTTTCAGGAACTGTCAGGGTCTAGCCAACCCTGCAACAGAAGGTTCCCTTAGGCTCCATGATGGTAGGTATAAGCCAGAAATTATTAGAATATCAGAGAACAAGATGAGGTCCAAAGATTTGATAAATTGGCTCTATATTAGGGAATATAATATTCTGGGTACTAATGGTTATGGTACCAATCATGACAGGATACAGATCTTCAATCATCATAAGGTCGATTATCCAAAGATTATTGATGTGTCCAACCAGATTATCAGCTGCAGCTTTATAGAGGGTGGAAGGAAATTTTTCTCCTCTATTGTGTATTATCACAATTACTATGTGGATAGAAGACTTCTTTGGGAAAAAATTCAATAGCTTGAGAAATCTATAGTTGATCCATGGATATTCACAGGTGATTTTAACTCAATCCTTTATGAGGATGAGTAACTAGGTCCATTTACAAATACCACCTCCTCAATAGATTTTCGAGAATGTATTGAGAATGCCAGAATAGTGGAAGTCAACCTCATTGGTGACAAATATACATGATACATGAGAAATCTCAACGGTAAGAGGTCTAGAAGAATTGATCGGGCCTTTTTCAACCAAAGGATGCTTGATGCATGGAAATCAATCCCATGTGTTACACTTTCCAAAATTAACTCCGATCACCATCCCCTTTTGATTAGTTTTCTTGAAAAGGAAGGATGGAAACAAATTACATTCATGTTTAATAATTCATGGGTCTCTATTCCGGAAGGATTAAGGATTGTTCAAGAGACTTGGGGCTCACTGAGATGTAATGGACAACCTTTGACATGCATTTCTATACGTAGAATGCTAAAAATCAAAATTAGGGAATGGAGTAAGGAATGATTCATATTGATGGATGCAGAAATTGATGTCCTTGAAAGCTCCCTTCATGATATGGAAACAAAGGCCACATTAGCTGATTTTTTGAGGGATATGCTGCAAGATATTGATCTATCCACACAGCTAAATAACATCATAAATATTAGGGAAAATATCAAGAAGTATGCTTTAAATGATTGATGGCTCCAGGAAGGGGATCAAAACACAAAGTTCTTCAACGCACTCCAAAGGGTTCAAAAATTGAATAGACCTCTTTCCTTACTCAAGGATGATGAAAGAATTCTGGAGTGGAAACAGGAACTTGCTGAACACATTGACTCTTTCTATAAAAATATCTTCAATGGGAGAGATCAATCTGAGACCATCAAAGATAATATAATTCCTAGTCTAATCAATTAGGAGGATAATAGTATACTCATAGTGATCCCGATGGATTTTGAAATAAATTATGCAGTGTTCGGACATAAAAAAGATATCTCTCCTAGCCCAGATGGATTCAGAAATTTTATCTTCCAAAGCTATTGGTATATTGTGCAAAATGAGGTTTGCATTCGTGTTAAGAATTTTTTCACGGGCGTGAATTTCACCTTAGGATTCAATGCCCAATTCATTTCCCTGATTCTTAAGGTAGAAAAATTCAGTGGGATTGGTCAGTTCAGGCCAGTTGCACTGGTGAACACCCTGCACAAAATTATTACAAAACTTTTGGCTAATAGGCTTACTAAGGTGACTAGAAAAATTATCTCCTGGAATCAGTTTGGATTTGTTAAGGGAAGGAATATCCAGGAATGCCTTCTCATGGCTTCAGAATGTTTCAACCTTCTGATAAAGACAACGCAAGGTGGCAATGTGGCCTTGAATCTTGACATAAAAAAAACCTTCGATACAATGTATTGGGGCTTTATTAAGACGATTCTCCTCAGGTTTGGATTCAGTGAAATGTTTGTTCAATGGATCATAAAGTTGTTGGAATTTTCTCACATAGAAATTCTTATTAATGGGTCACTGGAGGGATATTTCACTTGTTCTAGTGGTGTGAGACAGGGGCATCCCCTCTCTGCAATCATCTTTGCAATTGTAGAGGATTATCTGAGCTGGATTCTTAGTCACATGGTGGAAAATGGGAAACTTGCAACCATATCAGTGGCTAGAGGTCTCTCTGCTCCCTCTAACTTATTTTTTGCTGATGAAATTATCATTTTTACGCAGGGTGATAAAAATAACATCACTCGTCTAGGTGAATCTCTTCTTCACTATGAGAATGTGTCAGGATAGGAAATCAACTAGAGGAAGTCCTTTATTTACTTTGGAAAGAATATTGTAGCAGCAAGGGGGTCTCACCTTATTAATTATTTGGGACATAGGGAGGGGCCCATCTATATTATGTATCATGGTGTTCCCCTATTCTAGGAAAATCCTCAAGCCTCCCACTTTGTTCAATCCCTAGAGAAAATTAGGAAAACTCTTTCATCCTGGAAGGGAAATTCCCTCTCAATGGTAGGACGAGTATGTCTTGTCAAGCATGTGGTCACTTCAAAGATTGTCTACTCATTATTGGCATACATGTGGCCTACCTCTGTTGTGAAAAAATTAACTTCATGATAAAGAACATTATATGGAGTGGAAGTGTGATGGACAGAAAGCTTATAACTGTGAAATGGAATACTTGCTGCATGCCTATCAAACAGGGGGTCTGGGAATTAAAAACATAAGTTGTTTAATAATTCTTTACAAACTAAATTTCTCTAGAGCCTTATTCATAGAAAATCAAAATCTCCTGGCTTCCTGAAAAAAAAAATCTTCCAAGGATCATTGATGGGTGGCATGGTTATATGGATTCATCAATCTGTCCAGGCCGTCGTTCGGTGTACAACACAATGATGAAGGATTCACACCGGGTGGTTAATGTAGAATCCAGTCTAAATTTCTGGTCTACTAACTGGACGGGAACCCCTCTTATGGGAAGGATAAATACTGAGGAGCAAAGTATTGATAGAAAATTATCCATCAAATAACAACTTCAACGCAGAGAACACCTTCCAGACGAAGTCCTTTCCATTATTAACAACTATGAATTTATTAGACATGAGGATATGCTACTCTGGGAAGGATCTGAAGCTGTAATTCTAAGCTTTAGCAGCTTCTACAATTACCTTTTGAAGGGTGAGGTAAGCTGGATTGGCTCAATGAACACAAAATGGATTCCTCCCTCTATATTTACACTTTTTGGAGGTTCTATCACAACAAACTTCCTGTTTAGGTGAACATTCAACAGATTGAAATTTCATTATGCTCTCGATGTACTCTTTGTGGTCTGTATCGAGAGGATATTCACCACCTTTTCGGGTCATACAACACGGATTATGCACTTTGGGACATAGTGCTCAATATTTTTGAGATGGATCCTCCTAATACATCATCATCTATACAGTTCATTTACCAATTTCATAGAGCTCAGCAATCAAAACAGATCCCAGCATTGCTGTAGGTGGATTGTGCAGAACTGCTTCATATATTCTGGCAGGCCCGCAACAACTCTATACATCGAAATGAAAGATTTAATGAAGCCACTGCTACTCACGGAATCCTCATGGCAGTACAAAATGCCAGCTCACTCATTCATGAACACTGCGATGCCTCTGGTAGGTAGTTCATGATTCTCAGAAGACTAAAAGTTACAGGCCACTATCCCAAAACATGGGGCATGATGGAAGTGAATTGGATTTCCCCCTTCAATGGGTGGTTAAAATGAAACACGGATGGAGCCTCTAAAGGGAACCACAGACCTTCAGGCTATGGGGTAATCTTCATGAATCATCACAGGGAGGTGGTGGAATGCAATTATGGTCCATGCAGGCACACGACAACTTTGGAGGCTGAAATGATGGCTCTCATCAATGTGGTGGATATCATTTTCCAACGGCATTGGAACAATATTTGGTGTCAAAGTGACTCGGCCACAATGGTGCATTCAATTAGAATGGGCCAGACAAGGTTGGCTTGGAAGATAACAGGTAAATGGATGAATTGTCTCAATAAACTCTCCTCCCTAAACTACTTCATCACGCATACCTTCCAGTAGGTGAATCACATTGCAGATGGACTTGCAAACAAAGGGGTGTCAGAAAGGAGGATCATCTACATCAAAAACATTCCTAATGACATGGTCTCTCTTCTTAATAGGGACAATTGTAAAATTCCTTATTTTCGTCTCTGGTAATGTTTCAACTTTACCAATTTAAGAGCCTCTGTGCTCATATTTCTCAAAAAAATACCATAAAAAGGGTCTTTATGGTTCATTATTCCATCATTATGGATTCACATATGAATATATAGGTATACAATTCAAGATGTGTAATGATAGATTAAATTTTAAAGTATGATATTGATTTACACTTAATAAATGATGATCATGGAGTGTAATATGATAAATAAAAATGAAGTGCTTTGAAAAAGTTGGAGTATTATAGGGTGATACATAATATACTCATGAGGTATAAAATTGTTTAGTGTGTTGGATGACCTACAATTTTTTCCTCCTGCAGTTTTATACAATATGTCATTTGCATACTGGGGATGTATTATTTGTATTTTGAATATTAATTACTAGATGGTGGTGAAATTCTTAGAATAAGAAACTATATAATTTTATACTATTTTTTTGTATGTATTTTGGGATTTTTAATCCATGGGTTATTGGGTATGTGGTCGATCATGTCATTGGTTGGAGTTTAACTAAAATATTATTTCCCCAATCATATGATGAGAATTAAATCTAGGAATCTATTTGGAATTACAATGAAAATGAATTGATATAAATAGAAGATACATAAGATTTAAATTTCTACCTTGATTATTGGAATGTGATGTAGTCATATATTAGGTTAATAATAGGTGACATATTCATCAATCTTCTTAGTTTATACTCAGATAATTTATAATTTTTGAGGAGGCCATATGAGTTTACACAGACTATGTCCCATTCTCACTTGATATCTTGGAACAAGGGATCACATGAAAATTAGGCAACATTAGTTGAAAAAGTGTTTTAACAACACATTTATCAGATCTATTATTATAAATTTAAGTGATAAATTAATTTTCACATCATAAAAATTAAAATTATTAATCATTTTACTGGTGGATTTTATTCAATTGAAATGAAATAACTAACATAGAAACCCTATTTTCTATAACATTTATTTCATAAAAAAATACATTAAATTATTTCCTAAAAATGGAAATTAATCGATCTTATTTTTTGTTATCTATCCCACATTCAATTTTACCCATAGTGGACCCTAATTTCCATCATACACGTCCCACATCTATTAACGTCTCATTATTTATCTCAACCACAATTCTTTTTAATACCCATTCTCCTAAATCCATTCATCAAAAACATATTCTCATATGTTATCGTAGCATATTTACACTTCTCTCTAATATTTCATAATGGTTCGTTTTCATAAATCTATTTTGTCATGAATATATGTTTTCTTAATTTGATTATTAAATTTTTTTGGTTTTTTAAATGAAAATGAGTTTGATTATTTTTACAGATAACCTTAATTTATTAATTAATCGGTGTTAATGGAATGTTTATGGGTGTTTATTTCATATTTATTTGGTTTAAAAATAAATACAACAACTATATTTTGATGAGAAATTTTTGGTATGTGGAATTAAATGTTAGGGTTTGATTATTTATTTTCTTCCTCAATTCATATATCAATTTTATTAATTTTTCATGAATTTTGAGTTATTATATTAGATTAAAAAAATTTATTATATAAAACAAGTGGTTTTTTTAAACAAGTTTAGGGGTTTAATGATTCTTTCTCAATACTGTGTTTTTTCTCTTGTTGAATTTCGCAATATCATATTTACTGGTAATTCGGAAGGGGGATATTATCCCTTATAATATTAAGTAATTTATTTATGATTTATAAATTAAGTGTTATTTTTTATAATTTAACGAATTAAAACCCTTGTAGATTATGAGTATATAAAATTATTGATTTTGGAATAATTGAATTCCATGATATATTTACAGGATTTATAACAATTGGATTACTAATAAATATTTGTTGTGTTTCCATTTATCATGACTGTTAAAAAATAATTAATCATTAGTATCAAATATTAGATATTATTTGTGGAATATATATTTTAATGTTTATATTTAATAATAATAATAATAATGAACATTATATAGAAATTTAACTTAGTGCATAGATCTATCATAATTATATGTTTTATAGGATTATATTTTCTATTATAAATGGATTTGTTTTCATAGAAATTAAAATTTTAGTTCTTATACTAATGTTTATAATCCCATTTTATATGATAAAAATTTAAACAAATTATTGAAAATGAAAAATTATTTGGATAGTTATATTATCTTATTTATTTTTCAAACATATGTTAGTAAGATTATATTTTAAATATAATTTAAATATATTAAAAATATATCGTATAAATGAAATTTGTAATATGTGATAAAGAGTAATAGTTGAATTAATGTAAGTTGAACCAATGATGAATATGAGGAAGGATATAGAAACACATTCATAACATGAAAAGATATTCTATTTTTCTTATAAAAATTCAATATACCATTTGAGTATATTTTAATGAGAATCTAATGGTTATGTGTACATGGAATATAGAAAAATAAAAAACTTATTATAGTACAATAATAATTATTTCAAACATTTTTTTTCACATTATGTACCCAACTAGACTCATCATACTTGGTATCCTTGTTCATAGACAGGGGAATTATTCAATCAAAAGATGTAGTGGGATGTGATTCTCACTAAGGGTTAATAAGAGATATATTAATAAATGATAATATGTCAGAATATCATAATAATAATGGTATGAGAAAATCTTTTTATTAATATAAAATAAAATATAAAAATTCATTGATCATAACCATGGGTCATGGAATAAAAAATTTATAAGTAATTGGATTGGGGATTCATAAAAATATACATCACAGTCCTTGAGTTCAAATCATAGTAATATGAACATGTAACATGATTATGGAATAATAATTTTCAAAAACCTGGCTAGAGCACCATCTATCCCAACACTCGTCCCAGTTCTTGACATATCCAGAAAAGAGTTTTGAATCCCCACGGTCTAGAAAAAAAGCCTTCTAGTATCAAAAATATAACATTGTAACGATTCACCAAATTACATATACATAAAAAACCCAAAATAATAAATAAACCAAAAATGAATGTTCACAACCAAACTAGGGAATTTTTTTCATATTAAATGTTTAAATCTTTTAACTAAAAATACAACATCTATAACCAAAAAGGGAAAACCCCAAACTATCCTAGTAACCAACATTCAAGTAGAGGAGCATCTTCTTAAATCCACGACCACAAAACCTTAATGGGAAAAAACCACTAGACACCTAAACCCCCATCCTAAAACATCCTTCCTTTACCTATATAATGTATAACCAAGTCAACTTACTCCCAATAGTGTAAGTAGGATGGTTCCCAACGCCCTATAAGATGACACCAAACAAAAATATTCCCTGATATAAACATCATGAGATAAAATAACATGAAAGTTTATAGAAGGAGGCTTGAAACATTTTTATTTAACTCATTTTAATAGAATAATTTTTGAGTAAGAGGCATGCCTTACATGTAAAAAATTGAAAGGGGTACTGTATGATGATGCAAAGTATGATATCAAAAAAGAGAACTAGTCACTTGAAATACCTCTAGGTAATACCTCTAGTGGGTAAATGGAAGCATATTATATCAGTGAAATATGTTATACCAAACACACTTAATAGAATCCTCATTTACAATCCACTAGAGAGGATTACATGTAAAATTATAGTGGTCTTCAAACAAAATTGTTTAGTTAGTTTTGTAAACACCAAATTAGCTAAGTGAAACCGGGAAATTTCACTTACAATTCACTAGATTACTAGTCCAAGTCCATCCACCTAGTCACCATATATTCCCATAGTTCTCAGTTTACATTTCGCATACCACATACAATATCACTCCCCCATATGCACATTCCAAACAATTCATCACACTTGATGACACACCATTTCCATGCCAAATAAATTTTTGAAATTAAACACACACCTACTATATTTTAAAACATTATTCACATCATTCACATTTTTTATAAAACAACATGAAGGAATCAAACAAAGAAGCCTAAATGAAAAACACATGTTCCTTATCTGATTTCCATTAGAAACACATTTCAACACCCATGCACCTAGAATCATTTCAAAACACATGTCACACCACATACAAAAAATTTAGAACCCAACTATGAATCAGGATATGAAAAAAACTCATCTAATAATTTTTAATCACAAAATTTCATACCTCATGTGAAAAAACATCCAAAAAATAGAGAAAACATCATTTTCACCTCAATAGCATCCTATAAAGTCCTGATCATACATAAAACATCAAGATCTAACCCTAAGAAACATTATTTGACCCTAAATAGGTCACCCAACCCATTATACAACAAATCCCCAATGTTGTAGAGATGAAACCCTATAATAGTGTGAGAAATCAAAAATGTGGGACTAAATGTGAGTTTATTGGTCATTCCCTAACAAATATACCTAAAAAAGAGGTTCAAGTGATAAATAGGTAGATTTAGATAATTATAGGTCTAAAAATCCCAAGTGGGGAGGAATAAGGGGATGATTTGGGGTTAAATATGAAAATGTAAAAAGCTGAATATCCAAATTTTAATGAATTAGTTTGGATTCATGGTTATCCCATAAAATTTTACAAACCATTAGGTAACCATTCAGTAACCACTCTCTGTAAGGGATATGTTTCTTAGTTAGTCGCATGGTTTGAAAAAACATGTTCTAACTGTGTGTTTTGGATCTACCAAAAAATGACACCAAGGCACATAGTATCCTAGGTAAGGTGCAGGGTTACCCCTAAACATGTACAAGTCATGTACCACCCCCCATAAAAATTAAAATAGTCCATTTTTATTATGACACTCAATGGAAAACCAATGAATAAATAGGGGATCAAAATAAACATAATAACTACCTAGAAATGAAATCACATGTGTGATAATTATTCCCACCATTAACACAATCCACCCACAAAAACACATTCCATTTCATGATCAAAGAATAAAAATGGTCACTATTGATCAACCCATGAATTTTACTCCTTAGTCTCATGTATATCAGAACCATGCTTCCAAATATCCCAAAAAAATAGAATATAATTCCCATGAAGCACTTTCTTTTGGGAGTCTAAAATCAAAACTAGCCACTCGAACACAGAAAACATGATCTCTATTGCCAACGTTTATTAATTTTTCATCTAAGACAAATCTGTGTTATCTTTATTCAACAGGGATACATGTAACACGTCATCAATTAACACAAACTATGATGGAAAATATAACCATCATTCTATCATACTAAATCACTCGTTAATTTTTAATAGTCCAACAAAACTCAATGTTAGTTTCCCTTTCTTTCCCAAATAGTGATGACCCAAGTGAGGTGTCACATTTAGGAACCCCCATTTGCTAATATAAAACAAAAAATATTGATGTCTCTAATCTAAATATGATTTATTATGATTATAAGATATTATAAAAATCTACCTAATCAGTTAGACCTACATTGATGTCTCTTTCACTAATCTTAGTCCCCACAATGAGGTTTCACCCACCTTAGCCCAACTTAATGGCAGTCGAAAATGCTGGCCATACAGAACATCCAAGGGATCCATTCAAATACTCTTTAAGGATGGAATTTCATACTGAACATGAACTAGGATAAATTTTCTTTTTAATGGCCTTAACATAACCATGAGGCAAAATGGGGGTCCCTGTCAAAAATAATTTCTAACATCACACATAAATCCTCACAATTTCTTGAACATACAACTAACCCAACTCATCTAACTTATCTTAATCACTAATTGGAATGAAATGAGATGATGTGGTCAGATGATTGATCAGTACCCAAGTAATTTTCCTTACCTTATATTTATGATGTAGGATTATAATGATGTACATGATGATCTTCTCCAACTTCCATGTAGGAATGGGTAGCATCTGAAGAAAACTATAGGGCCTTTGTTGCTTAACTTCTACCACCAGACATGTAAAACACCTTGATAAAATTAATCTATATCCCATCTCATAAATGTCCACTAGAACTACTAAATCACACCATAATACAAATTTTTTACACTATTATTAATAGAACACTAATACTACTGTCTATCCTACGTAAGCACGTTCATTGGAGATAACAACTCCATGAAGAATCCCTTGAAATACAAGATTACCATGGGAGACAATGAATAATCACAGGGCGTCTCCCCACCCAGAAGAAAATCTAGAAACCACTGGTATAGTTCATCACCAGGATTATCCTAGTGAATATGATCTGAAAAATAAAGGATCTAATTGAACACTAGTGAATAACACACCTCCACTATGCTACTTGGTATCTAGGGGCATATGAGCAAAGATCCCTATCAATTCCCACTAATCAGTAGTCTTTTTCATAGCTTACACAGGAAAATTATCACTCAAAGTGTTTGACACAACAACACCTTTTCCAAGTGTATTAACAATATCAACGTCAAAATCATAAATATACTCCACCTAATGATGAAAACTCATGATCAAATATTTGTAGAAGAAATTGAAGGCTATCCTCCTATGATTAGAATAAACCAAAAAATTCCCCCAAAAAATATAGTGATTGCATTCCTTTAATGCATGAATCACCATTGCTAATTATGAATCATGGTTTGAGTAATTATTTTAATGTGGTCAGAGTTGGTGAGAACCATATTCCACCACATGGGAATTCTGCATCAACTCATACCCAAGACCCATACTTGAAGCATCACTATATACCATGTTGCCCATTATGTATTATGACAGGATAAAAACATTAGCTATATTAAACCATGACATTATCACTTAGAAGGATTCTTGGAATGATATATTCCATTCACAATTAACCCATTTATGGTTGATTTCTTTCATTGGTGAAGTAAGACGAGAGAAATCATGAAAAAATCACCTGTAATATCCTGCCAGGCCTAGAAAGCCTTAATCTCAGACACATTCTAAACATTATCCAATGAAATAACTACACTGATCATCATGGGTTCCATTGAAACCCCACATTATGAGATAAAATATCCCAAAACATTACCCATTTATTCTAGATGGTACACTTTAAAAATATGGAATAAAGATGATGGTCTCTGAGTGTTCCCAACACAATTCAAAAATTTCTCTCATGCTCCTATTTAGATTCAAAATAGACCAGAATGTCATAATGGAATATGCAGAAAAAGTGATCGAGGTATTGGTGGAACACCATTTTCATGAGATCTATAAAAAACACTAGGGAATTTGTCATCCTAAAAGAAATGAAAAAAATACTCAGAATGTTAGTACCTGTTTCAAAAATCTTCTTTTGGACATCCGCCTATTTCTACCTTACTTGGGGGTAACCAGAACCCAAATCTATCTCAGAGAACCAACTTTCCCCATTTAACTAATCAAACAAGACATCAAATTTAAGAAAAGGATACTTTATTAATGGTTACCTTAATCACATTCTGATAATTGACACATAATCGGAGAGATCCATTAGTATTTTCAAGAACATAAATAGATAGGCCGAGGGAGAGATACTCAAGTGAATGAATCCTTTGGATTCAAAATCATTTAGGTGTACTATTAATTCCATCAACTAGGTGGGGATATATGATATCAGGGAAGAGATTTTTGTTTTGATCCTAACACCAAGTCTATCAAAAAATCCATGTCCCACTACAGAGGAAACCCATAAAAGACACATGGAAATACCTCTGGGAACTCACCAAAAATATTTGGAAATCCACCTTCAGGATCATAAACCTCATCCTCTATTGTGAGCGACTATAATTGAAGAATGTAGTTTCCTAACTATAGAAGTGGAGGATGATCACGGCCCAACCAGTGATCTCATTCACCATGAAAGACTAGGGTACTACCATCAGGTGCCACAAAGCTCACTTGATTTCTATCAAAATTGATATACACATCAATATACACCATCCAATCCATACAGGGGATTACATTGAAGAGTTCTGTATCCAAGACCAAGAGAACCCATTTGATTTTAATTCTCTAACATTGTGAGTGAAAAATATGGACACCTAAGACCCATATATCACTTCATACCAAGATGCATTACCAACTCCATAACTTATGACATGATCTCAATTTAAAAATTAAAAATATTCTAAAATCAGTCATAGATAAATGAAACAGAAGCACCAGTTTAAAAAAAATAGTTGATATAGATGTTGCAATAAAAATGGAACCTCTAACTATCAAAGTCCCTACATTTAGTTCAGTTGGATCTCGACCCACGACATGAAGATTCTTATTGTAATCTTGACTCAGATAAATACCACAAGCCTGAAGCTCTGTCTGGAACTATATCTTTCAAGAAGATGATATGGGCTTTCCACCCCAACCTCCGAATCAAGATCCCACCATCCTAGACATCTTTAATTGGGTGTGTCCCCCTTCAAGCCACTAATCATGAACTATTATGATAGGAATGAGTTTCCCCGCTGAACCACTTCAAGTTCCCCATATGTCTACACTAATAGATTGATCTAGGTGGGGTTGGACATGACAACCTCTTATGCCACATACTTCCACACTTGGGGCATAAAAATGATCCAGTATCTAAAACCACTAACGGAAAAAACAAAATGAATGATTGAGTGAACTTCCACCTCCCTTATTCCCTTGATAGTCATGCTTCCTTTCCATTTCTAATGATTTTCCACTATCCATAACTAACATTACTCCAATAAGCCCATAAATTCCTTGTTTCTTTATCTCAATAATACAGTTATCATTAACCATCTCAACATAGGTCTTCATATTAAACCCAAAGACCTGAGAATAGATCTATAGATGTGACCCACTCTCAAACCTCTAAACCTTCATCTACTCATTGGAAATGACATCAGGTGCCTACCAGACTAGCTCTGCAAAGTTGTTTTCATATTCCATCACAAACTAGTCCCCCTAAAAGTTGTCCATAAATTCTTGAGATCTCAAATAGTCTAATACCTTCGGAAAACAATGATAATTTAAAATAACCTTGATATTTTTTCAGTTCCTCTACTCATGCTTTCCATCTTGCACCACTGGTCCCTCCACCTACAATAAGGACCTTCTATAAAGAATGAATAACATTTCACTTGAACCGTTTTTGGAGTATTAGGGACCTCAATCATCTTCTCAGTCTTCTCCATACACTCTTATGGTTCTTGAGGTTCTGTATTGCCATGGCAATATAGATTCTAATTCTGAAGAAACTCTTTAACTTTTTCCTTCATAGTACCTGGTTCAACTTCAATAAATGGGGTAGGACCAGGACCCACTCCATGTCCTAAATACTAAACAGCCCAGACCACATCATCTAGTAGTATCTAATCAATTGGTGAGGGAGAAATCTCTACAGTATCTTCCCATGGCTTCCCAAGACGTCTCTAAGAAGGCATTTTTCGACAATAAGCTACAATCACAAGAAAATCAATCAAAAAAACCAATCTGAAAACTTTTATCAATAACAATGAAAACCAACATTCCATAAATCCAGAAAATTAAATCTCAATAAAATATCAAAAAAATATACCATTCCACCTCCATTATGTGTCCACATATAGTCTGAAGACTATATGTCCCACCTATAGTCGAAGTTAAATGAAACCATGAAGTCCCATGGATAATCTAGAACTATCATGAGGTGTGTCGGCCAGACACCCAACTCATGACCATAACCTCAAGCCTTGAAAATCCTAGCTTATGTCTATCTAGACTCATCAAAAAATAAGAAGTCCTAAAATGGGCATAACCTACTCTTATATAATTTTTTGATGAACCAGGCTAGACAAACATCATTCTCAATAACTAACATTGTTCATGGAAAGTCCAAAAAGACATTCCATATACCCATGGGTTGTAAACAAGTGAACGCATTTGAATTATATACATTAGGAATAATTTCACCCAATTAAAAAAACATAAACAACCCAAAAAAACAAATAAAAAAATAATAATCACAACCAAAAAAAGGATATCAAATTTTTTGATTCATCGTTAACATTTTTTAACAAAAACAATAATGAATAAGACTAAACATTTAACAACATAACTATACCAAAAACCACTAGGAAACTAGGGGAGCATCGTCCTCAGGACACGACCACAACAATGGCATGGTCAGACCACTAACATCCTGAACCATCATCTCATAACATCCATCCACTACCTGTATCAAACATAATCATGTCTACTTACCGCCAAAGGTGTATGTAGTGTGTGAGATAAATCGTAGTAGTGTTTCACACAAAAAATGGAATCCAAGCAATAAACACCATGAGATAAGATAAACTGCATGTTTTGAACATAAATCATGAAACAATCTTATAGAAATCATTTTAAAGGAAAAAATTTAATGTAAAATATATCCCATACATATAAAAAACCATAAGGTGTATCGAATGCTGACAATAAGTGCAATATCTCAAAATATTATCACTATTGTGAAATATATATATACAACATCTCTAGTAGTTTTCATGGAACATTTTATCCCAGTGAAATGTCGTATAAAAACCACAAAAAACAATATCCTCCCTCACAAGACAGTATATAGGATTACGTCCAAAAATCTAGTGGTCTTCATACATCCTATGTTAGTTATAGTTGTAAATTTCATACTCACTATGTTAAATAGGGACTTTATGCTTTTCAATAAATTGTGTACTATTTTTATTTCATCCACCTAGAAACATAGGATTCCCTTTGTGATCAATTTACATTTCACATAACACATACATTTTAACATCCATATATACACATGAAAAATAGTTAATCAATCATGTTAATCCACCATTTCAATTCAAAAACATATTTTAAAACCAAATTAATGCCAAATAAATTTTAAAATATGATTAGCTTCATTAATTAATTTTATCAAACACCGTAAAGGCATCAAAAAAGGATGCATATATGAATTACACAAGGAACATATCCCATTTAATTTTTAAAACCATTTTCAATACACAAACACCTTAAAAAACTTTTAATACACATATTGAACATCATGCACAATATATAGAACCCAACCATGAATCAAGACAAGCATTTTAATCTAATCTAATGGAGTTTAAGTTTTGAACCACCTACCTCAAGTGAAGAAACTTTTGGAAAATAGTGTGAAACATTAACAACAACACAATCACACCCTCTAAAGGAAATATAAGTCATAAAAATTTAATATATTACTATAAGAAAGAATATTTTACCCTAAATAGGTCACCCAAACCATGGATAACAAATCCCGAGTCAAGAAAAGCTAATACCCTAGAAACGAGTGATAAATAAATAAATGAGGAACTTACAGTTATTTTTGTGGTTATTCCCCAACAAATCCACAAACAAATAGAGGTATAAGAAAGTAATATGGAGGGTTTGATCATCCTAGGTCTGTAAATCTTGAGTGCAATGGAAGAGGGGAATATTTTGGGTTAAATATTAAAATGGAAAAACGTAGATATCCAAATTTTAATGACCTAGAAAGGATTCATAGTTTTCCCTAACTATTTTTTGAAACTGTGTGGTAACCACATTCTAAAAGGGACATATCTCATAGTTAGTTTCATTGTTTGATAAATTTTTCATGAACCATACATTTTGGATCCTTCCAAAATACAATGGTGTATGGTTTCCGAGAAAGGGAATATTGTTTCCTTTAACCTTGTGCAAGCTGTGTTCCACCCCTACCAAATCCATGTTTTTTATTTTTCTAAATAATATCAATGGAAACCCAATCAATAAACATTGGATAAAAATAAATATAATAAATACCATTAAATGAAAACACAATTGTGATAATAATAGGCATAGAGATCAAATTATATGACAAGGATAACTATAGAGACCATCAGATCATAGCTAATTGGTCACCACCAGGAGTATCCCTATTATAAGGAATCATTCATATAAGAAAAACGCCTCAAACATAACATATTAGTGAGTTTTAGTCATGAACATACTTTCTTTCACCTTGAGGTTTTTTAGGATTAATGTTGGAGAATTAGGCCAGAAATCATTGATAACTAAACCAAAAAAATTGACACATCCATTTATTATCCATTTTTTCCACATTATAAATATTTTTTAAAAAAGTCAATGATCTCTTTTATGAAAATGCTTCATGAAATTCAACCCAAAATATTCCATTGTATTACTCATAATTAAATGTTATGAAAAATATTTAAACCCATTGGAAGAGAATAAAAAAATTAATAGGGGATATAAAAGGAAGGTAACTATAAGTCTAATAATAAACCATAAAACTCATAATAACCCATTCTTGAAAATGAAACATTTTACCCATAATGGGAAATACTAATCTATAAAAAATATCATTCATTTTAGCAATTGAAATTTTTTTCAAGGAAAACTCATTTGAAAACAGATATCATTCATGTAGGTACCTTATTTCATCCTCAAAATTAACCCTTAAATATCCCTTATAGATTGGAATAACCATACAACCATCTTTCAATATAATTATCCATATAATTTAATCATTACATAATTTATTGGAGTGAAATTTGGGTTCACCCACAATTTAATCTATAACGGGCTCACCTGACACTATCTAGGTGCACCGATATTTTAACATTTCCAAGAAAAATAACATGAAATAAAATATTTCATCATTTTTAAAACACTTATAGACTCATAAATAAAATACCTTTCAGATTTTAAAATTCCTTTTTCTTTTAAAAAGATAATTTAAAATAAAAAATACGCCTATATTTTGAAAAAACACATCGTAATCAAAATACCAAAAAATGCCTTTAATTTAATAAAACATGAAATATTTCAATAGAAACCCAAAATAATAATGTCTACTATGTAGGAAAATTAATTGTCTTCATGTGCGTTAAGAATAAAACATTAATTTTTTCATTTTTGATTAAATTCCATATAAAACACATAAACATGTTTCTTTATGAAAACACTTGATTGTAATTCAAAATGAACATAAACTTTTTTTATATACCTTTTGTATCCATATAAATAATAAGTTAAAATAATATAAATAATATTAACAATGTGAAAAGATATTGAAATTAATTATCTAAACATTCAAAGTGTCTCATACCCCTTTGATCATTAAAATCATAATCATTATGAAATAATAACATTTAAATTATATTTAATAACATATAAATTCATAAAAATAAATATATATAATGTCATAGGGGATTTATATATAACTTATAAAAGAATAAAGGTTCACATATTTAAGAAATACCCTAATTAAATGGGATTGGGATTAATCCCTTACCTTATATCTAACATGTCATGTATGTTTTCATTTTACAGAATAATAATATTTTGTTATTTATTTAATTTCATAAAATCATTTTTCATGTTTCCCATTACATTTATTTAACTTATTACAATTCCGTACACAACATTATAAACAATTAATTTTACGTAGGGTTTTTGGACCATATTCGGTTTATTGTGAAAAAATTATTTTGTAGGTCAAATATAATTAAAGGGTTATTATAGAAAAACATTTAGAATATTAATCATTTCATAATTAATATTTTTATACATCAATGATAGTTTTATAACAAATAATTAATGGTGGTTATGTACGATGAACATAACTTTACAATCATGAAGATGGTAGGTCATATGTACGGATGAGTCACGTTCCCATTTTAAATGATCCTTATGGAAAGAAGTCTTGTGAAATATATCCTTAAACATGATCATTATAACATATTACAATTTTATTTATTCATATATACTTATATATATAATTTTTATGTTATAAAATGATACACATCATGATGGGGAGGCGGTAGTCTACCCATCCACGAACGTCGTTGTCACTTTTTCAGTGTGAGAAAAGGTATTAAAAAATGATATATTGTATTTAAAGAATGGAAATTATGTTTTTAATATTATATGGATGTTATTTAATTCATATGTAATAATTAAGCCCATCCTAAATACATTCCATTTTATTTGTGAATGTTTCACCTCATTTTGAAGAGGTAGTAGCCCACACATACACAAATAATGTTATCTTATTTACACAATATGTAAACAATAAATGTATATGTATATATCAATTATAAAAGTAAGAATACATAATGAATACCATATATTTAAAATATAAAATATTTTTTAAATCATAATTCCCATCCATGATATGTGGTAATCGAAAAATGAATGACATCATTACATGTGGTGGTAGTTCTCTATACACGCACGATAATTTCATTATCCATTTTATGGATGTTTGTGTATGTGAAGGTAGAAACCATAATATAGAAACTTATCAGTATATTTAAGATAGTAATGTTATTATTTATTCTTTTAATAATATGAAAAATGGGTGTGGATATTGAAACAAAGTAAAAAATTCATGTTGATGAATATTATTAATTCTTCAGGTAACTCCTTTTGATTTGAACCAATTGGATGCTAGGTTGTATTTTTGAGAAAGTTGAGGAAACTAGGGATTTTTTTGGTATTTTTGGATATTATCTTTGAAATTTTTTGTTAATGATTGGATTGAGAGTTATGATAAATGGGAAGGCTGAGTGCTATTTAATAGAGGTTGAGGAGTGGAATTCATGTACTCTTTTTAAAAGGGAATTACACACATGTTTTTTCCATTGAAAGTGATTAAAATATAGTTCAAAATTAGACACTAGAGAAAATATAGTATAAATATGATCATACAATGTCTTTTTATTAAGATTCTATAAAATTTTGCTTCTTATTTTTAAGGTTTAATCCCTTGTTAAACTAATTTTTGTCTTAATCATTCTAATTAATTTAAATTACATATTATAATATTTTTGGTTAAAAACTATGTATTCCTAATTAGACACCATAAATTATTATATTTAAAATTATGGAATCCAATTTTCTCAATTCCAATTAATGAAGTGGGAAAAATAAATTTAAATTTAATACTGCAGATGGGACAACAAATAAGGTTTTGAAAATTAAAATGTTCAAATGTTTGATATGGTTTTATATCTAAATTCAATGTAAAATAGCTTCAAATGAAATAAATTGGTTTACATGATATAATAATGATGAAATTATACTATAAAATTAATTAAAAACATAACTTCACTATATAAATAAATTTGATGAAAAATAGGCGTTGAAATAAAATTCTGAATTATTAATTATTCATCAAAATATGAAAATTTTCATAAAAATACCAATAATTAATAAAAAGAAACATTTCATATTTTTATTAAAAAAATCATTATATTTTTATATAAAAATTATAAATGATTCAAAAAATATATTTAACTTGGGTTCCCTTTTATAATGATTTCAAACAAACTTTTAAAAATATAGAGACTTTTATACTTAAAATTGGTTTTTTATTTTTAGTCTACAACATTTATTGGATGAAACTAAAGATATTATTAAACACGTGCATACATAATATAATTAGTCATCTTAATATTAACCAATATAGTAACAAGTTGATAAATACCATATAAAATAATAATATCAATTATATATAAATTTTCAACATAACATAATCTTACTTGTAATACAATATATTTGAGAAACTTATTATTGTGTGTTAAGTTTGATATCAGACCTAGAATCCATTTTATTGTAAATTTAATATCTGATTATTAACTATTTATAAATAATAATAAAATATTCTATACTTACCTTGAATTCTAAATCCTTCCCGCCAATGGGAAATTGCATCCGCAAAATTTTATTCACTTATCAAATAAGTGTAGATATTTTTCCCTCTTACCATTTTATAATTCCCATTTTATCCCCTTAACTATATGGGTTTTCCATAAAACCATTACCTAATGAATCTCAATATTCTACAACACATTCAATATGTCATCGAGATCTAGAATCGGTTATTCATAACAAATAATATCCAATTATAGTTGAACAAATTGAGGGCTTGAAACATGAGATGAATCCATTACATATATCCTTCACATGTTAACATGTTATATGTTGTGTACCTGGGACAACCTATGATGTAAATCCACAGAGAAATAAAATTATCAAACTTACTCGAGGATTTCATAAGGTCCAATAACCCATGAATATAGCTTCCCCTTATTACCAAAACCCATCACACTTTTCCATAGAGAATCCTTTAGAAATATTAGATAACCTACCTTGATTGGAGGATCTTTCCTTCATTTATTCACATAAATCGTATACCCACTCTAAACCTCCATCATGTGTTACTAAATTAAATAATATTTCCCTATTTCTTCCTTTACCAACTCTAGTCCCATCAATTCCTCATCCTACATCATCCTAAAATGCATGTGTCCGACACCAATTTCTATATAATTCCAAAAATGGGACAATATTTATATTGGAATGAAAAACATTATTATAATAAAACTAAACCAAAAAATATTATGATCCCAATATCCCTGGTAATCTATTAATCAATAAATAAGCTAATCCTCCACATTATGAATTATCCGATCAACCTATCTATCATATTTGGAATGAAAATATGTGCTGAAATTTAATTTAATATAAAATGACATCTGATTTCCTTCTCAAAAATTTGATGTAAACCTAGGATTATAGTCTGATACAATGGAGAGAGGAAATCCATTAAATTAGATAATATCGTTTATATATAGTCTATAAATATGATCTAATGGAATTTTATCTTGAATGAGATGAAAATGTGTGGATTTAGATAATTGATCAAAAGTAACACAAATTTAATAATTACCTTTGTAAGACTTTCTAAATAAAACCCCCAAAATCCATTGATATTTTTTCTCATTTCCACTATGGAAGTAGAAATTATTAAGTAATCCCTTTTGGTAATTGTACCCCTTATTTAACCAATTGACATGTCAAACACTTCATTGTAAATTACAAAATAAGTTTTTTCATTCTATCATATTAGTAATATTTTTGAAGGACACATTAAATATTAGTGATGCCTGAATGAATGTAAAAAAGGATAATGATGAGCATTAGTTAACAACTATTTCCTAAAATGTGAATCAAAAATCATATGTAATCTTTTTAAAAATCATTAAAACCATTATTCATCAATA
The DNA here is from genome assembly GCA_963277665.1 of Viscum album. Classification (NCBI taxonomy): domain Eukaryota; kingdom Viridiplantae; phylum Streptophyta; class Magnoliopsida; order Santalales; family Viscaceae; genus Viscum; species Viscum album. The sequence continues at coordinate 1,382,260,258 of OY728152.1, forward strand.
TTAAACTAAATAAACTTATGATTCATAATTGATTATAAATTTTCCTTAAAACATTGATCGACCTTCTAAGCCATCTTAATTCATTATGAAAGAGTTGAATGTATTGACACATGAATGAAAACTGAGGATGTATATATATTTATTTATATCCATGAAATCATGTCCAAAATTAATCAAATAATTTACCAAAGTCTTACAATCCAAATGTAACATGGTAAATTTATCATTTCTTTTTTGACTCCAATAATTGGCCACCTATTTTTGTTTTCCAGGATGATAATGAATCGTGAAATCATAATACTTTATTAGTTGCAACAATATTCTCAGTCTCATGTACAATTCATTATGAGTTAATATATACAAAATGAAATTGTTACATGTATATATGTCACACTTTATTCTATAAAAATTATGCCCCCAAATTTTTAAATAAAAATGAAATATTATATAGTTCCAAATATTGTGTGGTGTATTTCAACTCATGAGGTTTCAAATGATAAGATGAATAATCAATTATATGATCATTATACATTACAAAAAAACCAAATGAATTAAAGGAATAATAATTGGATATGAATAATTCATCATTTCTAGAAGTAAAATCCCAAATAAGAGAATTTTATAATCCTTTTTTAAATTTATGAAAACAACCTTGACATTTTAATATCCTAGTGAACATAAATAATTTTTTAGTTGATAGAGTTAGTGGTCTAGATAACTGAGAAAAAAAATCTAAAAAGCCTAGGTAGTAACCTAGTAATTCAAGAAAACTATAAATATCATAGATATTTGTGTGTATTGGCCATTATATAATCAAATTAATTTTAACTCGATCAACAACTTTTTCATATATAGAAATAATGTTACCAAGGAATGAAATTTATTTCAACACAAATTCAATCTAGATAAATATACCATGTATATTATATTGTTTTATAGTATTTAATATAATAATTTTTTTTATATTAATGTTCCTCTTTGGTTTTAGAAAATAGTTAAATGTAATTAATAAACACAACAAAAATCTTATACAAGAACTCTTGAAATATTGTATTCATTGGATCCATGAATACATCTGGTAAATAAGATTACCCAAATGACATAACTACATATTCATAGTGTGCGTATCGTGTTCAAAATATTTTACTTGGAATGTTAGCTTCCATTATATTAAAGTAATGGTGCCCCTTCTCAGGATGGCCATCGAAAAATACAACGCTCCTTCGATCTGATCATAAAAAATAATATATAAGAGGAAAATGATACATGTAATTAATAGTGACTTCATTCAAGTCTCTAAAATTAATTTAAAGTCCTATTTATGAGTCTTTATTTTTATAAAACAATAAAGGCTCACCCCATGTTGAGGTACTAGTTCTGCCGGAATTTTTATCTGATAAATCTTATAATTGATTTTTCAACACTAATATTTCCAAATGATCCATTCGATAAGGGGGTTGAATTTTTTTTTTAACATGATACTAAGTAAATAAAAAATTCAGCCTCTCAATCAAGAATAAAATCCAAAAAATAATCTGAAAAAACAACTGTGTATTCTTTTACTACAGGAACAATAGTAATTTGAACAATTTATTTATTTTCAAGAATAGGATCTTTGTGAAATTCATTTCTATCTCTAATAAATTTTTTGAATTCTGAGCATGTTTTCAAATTCCTAAAGTCTCTTAAAATAAATTTCTTATTAATACATTCTATCATAACCTCATAAACTAAAATCCAATCTAAACCAAGAATGATATAAAATTATAATATGTTTAGTTAAACTAGATTTCCAAGAAAGACAATACCATGGTAATAATAGGAATATTCCAATAATTATAGGTTTCTTTAATACTTCTTCTTAAAGTTTTTACAAAAAATTATATCTTTGATTCATGAAGTGATATCCTCAATTTAGTTAAAAATTTATTAGAAATTAAACAATGCGATGTTCTAGAGTCAATCACGGTTTTTGAATTATTCTAAAACACAAGTAACATATCTATCACCACTTCATTTGATGGGAAATCATAAACTACAACAGTACAAAATGACCTCATTACACCATTATGTTTATAATCATTATGATTTTCATCCTGTGCAATAGACTTCACACATGAATTATAATAATGTCACATATCATGGTAGCTACATAATAATATCATTTGATGGATATTAGTTTCTGAACTCATTAATTACTCGAGATTCTATTCCTTTAATTCTTGGGCTATGGAGAAAAAATTTCCTCATCAGTAACACTTCACTACCTTGAAAAGACATTCTCCATGGTTCTTTTTAACACACTTACTATAATATTGGAACTCCATTTTTTGTTCTCATGTATTTTACTATTTCTTGGATTCCCATTACCTTCCATCCTAACCACTTTATACTTTAATCATCATGAGGCACATAAGAATCATAAAAATCCATCTCATCCTTTTCAGTACAACATACAACTTTCTCACAGACATTAAATTCATTAAGGGAAAAATATTTCCATAGACATGGTTTTAATCATAACTAAAACTGATTAATTTTTATATAAGTGTCCCATGTTAAATCTATTATAAACCAATACAATCTTGGGATGTTTTTTTTATGGTAATCTATGGAATATTCATTTTTTGTTTCAATTCTATAAATTTATTTTTAATTCAGAGTTAAACAACCTTATAAAAGTAATAATAAATGAAACTTTTATTCAATATTTACCATTCCATAGAATCTAGATTACATTTCCCTCAAGTATTCCTCTTACAAATCCTCTATAAACTAGATTCACCTTGAAAATGATAAATAGAAAGGGTTACACTTAGACATTCTGAACATCCGATAAGATTAAATATTATTTCCATAGAATTGATCCATACATTTTCTACCTCGAGGACAGGGGATCCAATAAATAATGGAGGGTGTTACCAAATTAAATGATCTATAAAATAAATATTCTTTTAGGTTATATCTATTTCCTCTCTATCATGGATACAATGACCATTTATATCTTGATTCAACTAATTATTTACTACAAAATACAATTTTATTCCCATTACTTCCATCTAGGGAAGCTAATTTGGAATGATATATTCTTATTTGTTTTACCCATTATCACTTCCCTGTTTTCTCTATAGAAAACCATTTTGAACAATCATTCCATAGATGAAGAAACATGTTAATCATAAAATTCTATAACATTTTAACTTGAACAAATTGTAAAATTTTCCATGGTAAAGACATTAATATTACCATAACACTTAATATTATCTAAAATTCCTTTAATAAAACTATAAAGACCCAAACATAAACATTTTTTAATCTTGATTTTTAGTCAAGAAATTACTTTCTTTAAAATTAATTATCTTTTTAAGTTTAGGGTTTTAGAAAATTAATCCATAACTCATATATATAAAACCATAAAATTAAAAGTGGACACTTCTTTTTAGTATCCATTTCATTAACCATATAAATCCTTCTAAATATAAATCCTCATCACTATTATTAAAACTCGTACCGAAATTCGACATGAACTTTTCCAATACCTTAATAATCATTAAATTCAATAAAATAATTAAAAACATGTGATGGGCATTAAAATTTAATTGATGGATATAAAATAAAGGAAACATTCATTATATTTATAAAAATTAGAACTCATGAAAACACTATCTTGAAAATAGAACATTTTACCCGAAACTGGAAATTTCTATATATAATTAATATCGTCTATTTTACCTTTTGAAAAAATTGATTTCAATGAAAACTCCATAGAAAAAATAAAATACTAAATTAGTTAACTTAGAATATCATCACATTGAATGCTTAAAAAATAAAAAAATAAAATATTGTAATAACCTTACGTCACATATCAATTATAATTATTTAGATAATATAATCATTATCCAATGCATAGAAGTGCTATTAGGGCGCACCCATTACTTATTCTATAATGTGATCACAAATCTCTATCTGGTTGAACCCATAATTAATAATTTCCATGAAACCCTAACATTAAATAAAACATTTAATTATTTAAAATACACTTTTAAACTAATATGAATATCACATTCAGATATTAAAACTCCATTTTCTTTCAAAAATCCAATTTTGAATAATAAATACAAATTTCATTTGAAAACCCATTTTAAATACCAAAATACTGAAGAAAATAAGTTTTTTCATTTAGGAAAACCTGAAATCCAATAATGGAAGAAAAAAATAACATATTGTCCATGATAGAAGAAAATTTATTATCTCCATGTACATAATGAATAGAACATTCTTTTTATCATTTGGTAAACAATGTCATATAAAACATGTAAAAAGATTATTCTATGATATTACATGATAGAAATTCAAATTAAAAAATATATATCTTTTATAATTATTTTATATACATATAAATAAATATGTAAAATAATATCCAGAATACTGACATATAAAAAATATTTTGAAAATAAATATTTAAACATTAAAAGTGCCATATACCATATTGAACATTTATATCATCACAACCATGATAGGGTAACATTTAAAAAAACATTAAATAAAATAATAATTGATTGAATATGGATATATAATTTCAAACAGGTTGTACATACACCTTATAAAATAATAAACATACATATAATCTAGAAAATCGTTAATGAAAGGAGATTAAGAAAAGATTCCTTACCTTGAGTCTACCTTGTACATGTTTATTTATCCCCATAAATAAAAAAAATTGTTAATTAATTAATTTCATCATAACATATTTCATTTTTATAATAACTTTTATTTAAATTATTATAATTTTCTAAATATATACTTAAACAACAATGTTTACATCTGGTGTTCTGAACATATTCGATTTATGTGTCAAAAATGACATTGGTAGGTCAATTATGGTTAAGGGGATCCTTAGATAAACATATCTAGAATAATAATCATGAAATAAATATAATATTTATACATAAATTTAACTTTATAAACCAATCATGAAATATGGTTATGTAATATGAACCAACATTACAATCATGGAGATGATATGCCATGTTTATGCATGAGTAACGTTCCCTTTTTTCTAAGATCATTATAGAAAGAAAGAAACCCAAATATCTTTCCAAAATGAAAATTATATCATATAAAACATTTTATTTAGTAATATATACTTATATAAAAAAAATTTATGTAAAATTAGTCACATCATGTCGAGGAGGCGGTATTCCACACATCCATGAACGACATTATGAATTTTCAATGTATGAAAATGTGTTTAATAAAACGATATATTTTTCCCATAAAAATAGTTATTTCATGAATATAATATTGAATTTATTTATTTAATATATTTTTAATTAAAACTATCTTTAATGTATTACATGTAAATTGGGAATGTTTCATATCAATTTGAGGAAGCAGTAGTCCAAACATCCACAATCGACGTTATCGTATTTACGCAAAATGGAATGAATGAAAGTATATGAATATATCCATTATATAAAAGTTAATACATCATAAATTTAATATATATATATATATATCATATAAAAAAATTTTGTGCATCCTAATTCCAAACCATGAGAAGTGGTAATGGAAAAATGAACGCATCGTTACATGATGATATAGTTTTCCATACACGAATGGTAATTTTGTTACCGATTTGATGGAAGTGTGTGTTGGTTTAAGTAAAAATCATAGCATAAAAACTTATATATATATATATATTCCTTATTTATTATATAGTAATATAATAATAAGAAAATATTGTAGTCTATAATGAAACAAAGTTAAAAATGCATGTCGATGAATGTTTCTTCTTTTTCGGGTACCTTCTTTTGGATTGCACCAAAGGGCTTGTTGGTTGGATTTATTCCCAAGTTGATGGATCTAGGGTGAGGGGTGGGATGAGGGAATATAATATAGGTAAGGTTTTGAATATATAAATTTGGTTGAGATGCGTGATGGAATAGGATCGGTGAGTTCCATTATATCTTGGAGGTGGTGTGACTTTTTTGTAAATTTGTTAAATGGGAATTCCTCACACAATTTCCAATGTATTGGTGCTCCAATAATTGTAAAATTTAGATAAACATGTAGAAAAGGTCATAATATTATCATAAAATGTCTTTTTCATATGATTCTTGGTAATTTAGGCTCTAAATTCTATGGTATGTTCCCTTGTTAAGATAAATTTCATATTAATCGTTCAAATTTATTTTAATTGAATTGACAAATATTTTTGGTCAAACACTAAGTTGACATATTTAGAAATCATAAATTATTATAATTGAAAATATTATATCCATTTTCTTCATAACCAATATAATAAGTGGAGGAAATTATTTTAAATCTAATCCCACATATTGGAAGATAAATATTTTTTTAAAAAATAAAAATTCTTAAAATATTGCTAATTTTTTTTATTTTTTAATGTGAAATTTCTTCCAATAAACTGAATAGGAATAAATTATATTAAAATTATAAAATTTTTATTTTAAAAATTTAAAAATATAAGTAAACATTATAAATAAAGTTTTTGAAAAAATTATTTTTGAACTAAAATACTGTATTATTCACTATTCCTAAAAAAAATAAAAGTTACCCTAAAAATATCAAAAATTCCCCCAATGTATATTATAATATTTAAATTTCATAAAATAAGGTTAATTTTTTATTTAATAATTATAAAATTTTCATTTAATAATTAAAAAATATTCAAAAAGTAGATTTAAAATGGGTTCTCTGATGAAATGATGTATCCCTACCGTTTAAAATTATATAGATTCAAATGAATAAAGTGGTATTTATTTTTACTTTTATCCTATAAAATTTATTCAATGAATGTAAAAAAATTTAATAAGCATTCTTAAACATAATATCACCTTTCATATTCCTTCCTGTTGATTCAACTCCTATGCAATTACTTCCACTTAAAATTAAAATATTAACAATATATTATTTTATGGAAAAACTCAATCTTGTGGGAAGTGTATGATTTAATAAAAGCTAATTATTTCATGTTGGTTGTGCTATCAAAAATAGCTTCCCTTTTAAGGAATTTGTTTTACCTAATTCATAATTATTAATAAATATGGTAAAGAATTATTCTATAATTTATTAGGATGTTACAAGGCAACCATACATATATTATATAATTGATCAACCCCATACACTCATTTCCCAAAATTTTCTCATGACATATAATTCATTACCCAAATAATTTTTTGGAATTTTTATTTTTCCCTCCTATCACATCATAAAAACCATATATATGGGAGCCACAATTTCATAATTCCTTCATCATATGATCGATGAAAATCCAATAAAAAATAAACTAGTCACATAGTCACACAATTATCATCATAATTAACCTTATAGATAATGAATAAAGATTATATAAAAAGATATATTACAATAAAAATATTATAATACAAAAAAGGATGAAGACACATATGAATGATGCATTTAAATTATTTTTAGAACATTTATTTGGAAAGGATGAGAAAATAACCATTTCCATCGATAATTTTTTTACTAATAATTAGGATAATATTGAGAAGAAAAACTATGTTGAAAATTGACTTGGAAAATATATAATTAATTATCAAGTTAAATAACGATCAAAGAGATGGGAAAATCTATTCAATATATATAAATTAAAATAAAAAAAACTTTTCACACTTTTGAAAAAAAATTAAAGATTTAATGTTTGAAAATAATCTAAAAATAATCATTATTAAACATGTTTTAATATTTTAATATGTAAAGAAAATTTTATTTTTAAGATATTTACATTATAGCTTCAACCATTCATAAAAAAATTGATTGAGGACATGGATGAAAATTTCATTGACAAAAACAGAAATTTTTTATATTTTTTATTAAAAATATTTTATCGATAATTATATCTACCAATAATATAAAAATATAAATAATGAATGATAATTTTATAAATAACCACTATTTATTAAAATATATGGGTTTTAAAATATGTGATCAATTGAATTTACAACATTGGAAATTTTGTATTGGCAATCTTTAAATGAAATGGGATTGTGGCATAAACTCATACCTTGAGTCTCATATAGTTTTCTACACATTCAAGATATATTGATTAATAAGTATTCATTTATTATAATTAAAATTAAAATATCTATTTTTACAATATATACTATATATAATTCCCATATAACTTCATGTTATCATATTATTGAAAACATCATCACTAAAATGAGCATTCATTTTAAAAGTAGTCTATTTTCAAAGAAAGAATAAGTTTAATGGTTTTTATACATTTAACATGGTGATTATTTTCTAATATATATAATAATGATACTTAAATAATGTCATATTTTTCCAACATATACACTTTTATAATTATCCATGTACAATAGTGATGAAAAATGAATCACATCAATTTAGGGAGTGGGTATTCGACAGGTACGCATGATTAACATTAATGTTTTCCAACAGATATAAATGTAACAAGGTTGATAATATATAGTATTTATAGAAGAATAATTATGTTATAAATATCATATATAAATATTTCAATCATCATTATGATAGAACATAAGTTACAATGATAAAAAATGAAATCTATCATCCTCATGATGTAATATTCTACATCGTTTCTTGGAAAATGTTTTCCTAATCCATTAGATAGATATGTATATGAAAAATGGTAATTCCATAAATAAAAAATAATTATATGTTGTAAAATTATTCTATTTTATCATAGTGGTTGGTATATGTTTTTATAGGATAATATAATAAAAATACTTATGGTCCTTTGTACATAACTATAACTACTTTTTGTCATCATCATTTTTTTAACCTACATACAGAATAGGCTGGTATTATAATCAAATCAAGGCATATAAAATAATGGGATGAATTTTATGATTGTGTTTTGGAAGGCCATGGATGATATGAGAGACTCTTAATCTGAGGAGAATAAATGAGAGGTGGTGTTGGTCAAACTAATTCAAGAGGGGGTGAATTTAGTGCCCAAAAAAATCCAGTTTAAAATAAATTCCAACAAAATCCCATAATTTTTTTTAAAAAAACTACTATTTAATTAAAATTGTAGTTTTATATAATTTGGATATTTTTAAATATTTCAAAAATCCTGATAAATACTTAGTTAAAACTATATTTGAAATTACTTTAACATTAAAAATCTATTTTCACAAATAAAAATTTACATCAACACTTGTTAAAACTAACTAAAATGAATTTTTCTTGTTCTTGATTTTAAATATTAAATTAAAGATTTAAAAATAAAAAAACTAAAACATAATGGGTAATAACCAATATGTTCAGTATCATGCTGAGATATAATATTCTCCACTTAGAAATCACCAGATTCCAAGTGGATTATACAATAACAGTCTGATTGAAACCCAAGATTATGTGTACAAAATATATCCTCTTGGATTCATAGAATGAAATATTCTTCCATAGTAATATGTGGGATGTAAACAAATATAAGTAACAATGGGACATCATCCACAAATACAATGGTTAAAAAGATAAAAATTGTGAGAGATGATAATATAAATTATTCTTCATTACTGGAACAAAATATAGTTTGATTAATAAATATAAAATACAAAGAACTGATCGAATATAAAATAAAATAATATAAATGTGAAGATAAAAGGTATAAGAAGACTAGTATTGATTTGTCTTTGGTTCTTCTGATTCTTGAGTGTCCTCAAATTTGGGAGGGAGTGGTGCTTTAACCATTTGAATGAATGTTGCTGTAAAACCTAGTGCCATGAAATTATATTTATTTTATCCTTATTAAATTATCTTGAACTTCATTTAGTTCCACACAATCGTAGTTTAATTTCAGTTGGAAAGCAACATGTGTGATCTAATATGATGAAATTCCAGTATTTAACAACTATTTCCCTTCTTGTTTAACGTAATCATCGATGTAGGTGGGAGTCTGCAGAAATATAATGTACTTCATGATCCCATTGATTAATAATAAACAATATATATTGGATCCTAATACTAACCCTAATGATATATTTTATGTATCACTTCAATGGTTAGGTAATATAATCATAAAATAAACCTATGAATTAATAGAATAAATATATCCATTATGAGAGTTTATTTCAAATCAGGCATAATTATGATATAAGCTTGTCTTGTGGTGACAAATTTCTATCATTGAATCATGTCTAGAGGTGAATTATTCTAGAAGTGACTAAATATGGAGGTAAATCAAGAATAATGTGATTCATTTGAACTAAAAATGACTCTAGTATAGTTATAATTTATTTTTGAAGTGATTCGGTCTTCCGATAACTCATTCTGGTGGTGATCCAGTCTTGTGGTTTGGAATATTAACTAATGGTGACTCAAATATAGGTTTAATTCATTGTATTTGTGAGTCATTATAGTGCTGATTCATTTGAATTAGATGTGTCTCATGTCTAGTGGTGGCTTTGGTCAACCACTTAGCCAAATTTTCATCAAAATTATTTATAAAATATATTTCTATTATTAAATAGTATTCATGTTAAAATGATTATAATCATTATTTTTGATAATTAAAAGAAGTAGTTTTCAAAAATAACACACTTTTTTATGATCAAAACCATGACATTTTATCAAAAATAGATAAGATATAATGATGCATAAATAGATAAGTCTAAAGAGTAACAGTCTGCTTCAAATTTCATTAAGATAATGTGATATTTAGAAATTAAAATGTAGACCATAATAGAGGGGAATTTTATTATTTATAAAAAAGTCATAATATTATAGACCAAAAATATATACAAGGTATTGTATAATAATGGAACTATAAAATAATAATGTCTAATTAGACATTCTCATAGCCTGGGAGGCTAGATCAGTAAGTACCTTACCGTTTTTTGAGGTTAGAGGCTTAGATGTAGAGGCTATGGGTATTTTGGAAGTGGTTGAAGATATAGAAGAAGACATAAGATTATCTTTGATGATAATTGGTTTTAGATTCCAATTTACTTCCATTGCAGACATGAATAAGGGATGGTTGAGAGGAGGTAAAGGGTCCAAGGAAGGAGAAGATATGATAGAATACATATGAATTTCCTTATAAGAAACTAGTATAGTAAGATATAATGACAATAAGTGATTCATATTGTTTTAAAAAATATTTTTAATAGTGTTTCCCCCTCCCTCCAAAGTAGTAATGAAATATTTTCTCTCCACCATGAAAAATGTGAGAAGATGCTTGAAAACCATTAGATAACATAAATGATACATGATTTACTTTATAGCAGGTGGTAGCCCTAAATTATAATCCATAAACATGAAATTTGAATTCAATACATTATTTTCAAACACCCTTGAAAAGTATTGTATAATAGCATTTGTGGCTGTTTCCTAATCACTTCAGGATTCATTTACACATTCCCTTATCAGATTGTATAGATTATCACCATGTTTTCAAATCAAACTAAAGTCATACTCATGTGTATTATTAATATATTCCTATATATATTTTATATCACCTATAACTATAGACTGGAACAACTCAACATGAAAAAGATATGGTGGAGGTGGAGTAGAATATGTATAATCCTCTGTAAGTAAACTCTCCAACCTATAATTCATAGTATCCCAACTGGCATCAAATGAGATTATCACCCCTTCTATTACCAATATCATGAACTCCATCACACTATACACCCTTTGGTTCAAAATTTACACTTCATGAATATGAAAATTCATCTTGGGATGGATATGGAATACAACCAACTCCATGTTGTGACATGTATCAACTTTATTGAGCTATGTGGTCGGAGGTAGTTAAGACCGAAAAATGATTATAATATCAAAAATTTACCTCCCTTTGGAGGAATATAAATATTCACTAGAAATAGAATTATATTTCACTAGAAAATAAGGTCTTTCAAAACTATATATATAAGCCTCTACATGATCTTATCTAACAAAAGTTTTATACAAAGGGAAGGCCTAAAGATTACCAGAACTGTCAATATGCTCACCTAGAGATCCCTTAGGATCTGCCTTAACTCCAAAAAATATAGTTTTTCCACAAAGATCTAGTGTACGTTTCCCATCAACATCTAATTTATCACAATCTAATTCAATAAGTATGAAACCTAGGGATGTCTCCCGCTTAGAGGATCCTCACAAACTTCCAAATCAAAACAATCCATAGAATATATATTCTCTCTAATATCTTCATCAATAATCATCTCCTATAAATTGTCCAAACTAATAGAAACATATCGTAGAATTTTTTTATAGTATTCATGAGAAAACACTTACACACTAGTAGGAGAAAAATATATAGTAAAAACTATACCTAAACTAGGAAATATATCCTCCTTGATAGATATGCTATTCTGTCCTCTAGATGATACAAAATCACCAGTAGGTTTCTCTAAAGCTTATCTCTCAGAGGACTATGATCTAGCTAAATTGAGTCTCTAAATAGATATAACTAAGGTAACTGAACTGAAAAGAGTTGGACAATGTGATTATTCACTAACCTCATCACCAACATCATGATCAAGTCTATCACTTATTCCAGTATCATCATAAAAATCATTATTAGAGACCTCAAAAACATCTATATAGGAAATAGATGAATAATTTTAATATTCTCATCTCCAACTACCTCTTTCTCATCATCAGCATCATCATTTCGCTCACTTAAGAGACCCTATCTAACAAGGCGGGAAGTAGGTGGACTAGAAAATCCAAAATACATAATATGAATCTTAGGGATTTTTCGGTCACTAATATCCATAACTATGGTAGAAAAATCTACAACAACAGGTGAATTAACCTTATATTATTCTTACTCATCAAAGTAATCCATTATCTCATCTAACTTTGAAATAGGATCCACTAGGTTTTAATGACTATTTGTATGGTTTAGAGGAATACAATTTTCATAGTCCTTGTTATTATCTCAAACAGTCTTTTTTATCGAAGGGTTCCAACCCACTGACATATTTCTATCTATATGTTTGTTAGGATAAAGCCACCAAATTACATTATTGCTTCCTATAGCTCTTCAATCACAAATATGATATTGAATATTGTTGAAATTATCATTGGTTAAAAGAGATAATTGGGACTAGAGGATGACTTACACATTTCCATCATGTGTACAAGAGGTATCTATGATGGTTAATTATAAATCCTCGTTTCATACTGAATAAAATTAAGACAACCTAATATCTCATTGTATTGATGTACCCTTTTCACAACAAAAAAAATGCTGAAAAAACATGAAAAGAAATTTTCATTCTCTTTTGAACTCAGTACAAGTATACCACCTTAGAGTACTACCACCAGTAAGATATAGTAAAGCTTTATCACAATTGAAAAAATCACTATCACTAGGTATAATTCCTTGGTAAACTTTGTAACTTCTCTATGTGGAATATGTGACACATTTTTCATTATTTTCAAGACAAGATAAACTCCTTACTATCTTTAAAGATTAAAATAAAATAATCCACCTTTCTAGAAAAAACTTGGAAAACAAATATAATTGATGAAACAATGATTGATAGAAATAAATAAATCTTCTAGAGAACCAACATACCCATCCATGGTCATAGATCACCTTGAGATCTAATGATTTACTAGAAAATAACCATCCAATATCAACTTTATTTTCAAAAACCACTACATAATTCAAATGATGAGGGTTCCTTGGCTCAATAACATATCCACTCTATTTTACTTTAATGATATTTAATGTCCTAAATTCCATTGGATATGACTCAGAAGGTCTCCTGACACTAACAATTTTATTGAAAGAAATACTCGAGAAATAACATGAGAAGGATGAAGTTTGGAAGAGAAAGGGATAGTGAAATGTCTTGAAGGAAGTAGGAGTGAGAGATTCTAAATTTAATTTAGACATAAGGTTGATTTTCCATTTAGGTTTTCAAAAAAAATCATATATGAAAATTATTAAGTAAATAAATTTGAATAATAATATAATATAAAAAATAATTAATGAAAGCAATATTTAGAAATGAAATAGGTAGAAAAATAAGGACCAATGACATGTCCAAATGGGAATGACCAATGGTGACTCAAGAACACTGAGTTTCCAAAAATGGATAACCAATAGAGACTCAACAATAGTGACATACTCAATGGTGACATTCTTAAAGATGAATCACCAATGGTCACTTGACCAATGGAAACTCTCAAAAAATAGCTCACCAAAAATACATCAATAACTGTGACTCGCCAATGGTGACTCAAAAATAGTTACTCCCAATTGGTTACATACCAATGGTGAGTCACCAACACATAATAACTAATTTTTTTAATCATTATCAATTCATATTTTATGTAGTTAAAGTTATTATAATTAATTTGTTTCTGAAAATAACTAAAAGGTGATGTTAAGATTCATTGAAATAAAGATTTCTACCACCCTTTTGAAAATGATCCCAAAAATGTGGTTGATTAAATAAAGGTGTTTTTTCCTAGAATGAGACACATGATTCATATTTATATTTTTTACATGAATTACTACAATTTATTAGGACATTTTTTAATTGTTATACATAGTGGAGTAATGTGTGTTTCAACCAAAAAAATAAAAAAAATCAATGCATCTATCTATTAGCTTCATTAGCAAACAATGAAAAATAATTTTTATTTTTTACAACATGAATATACTATATACATTCCAAAAAGTTGACATGTTTTTTATGTTCTATTTCTATCTAACATGCATCCACAAAAACTAGCATCTGAATAACCCACTATGTCAAATTGTTTCCCCTTTGGTTGAAGAGTTCTAAATTATTTTTATATTTATGGTATTTGAAAATATTTTTAGCATCGAGTAAATGAGACTAATTTGGGTTTTCATTAAAATGGGATACCATAAAGACACAAAACACATTTTTTCATGTAATTGTTAAATATTTCTTGATTCTAATCATACCTCTAAAATTGGTTTAGTCTACTAGCTTTATAGATTCTTCAAGATCCATCTTACAAGTGGTGCACATGGGAGTGTCACTACAATTAGTGTTACCCAACCAAAAACATTTTAAGTGATCTTTAGTATACTAAAATTTATTTATAATAATTTAATATTTAATTTTATTATTTAGACAACCAATAATGAATTTATGTTCATTATGTAAAATCATTCCAAATTCAATTTGTATTATCTTTGAAAAGTCAGTACACAATTAATTATTAGAAGATCCAAAAATAATTTCATCAACATTGATTTAAAAAAATAAAATATACTTTGAAATTAATATTATAAAAATAGTATAATTAGTTATACCTTATGAATAACCATTAAAATTAAAAAAATAGAAGACCATATTATACGAAGATCTTAGAGAATATTTAAAACAATATAAGGCATTTTCTAAATTTAATACATGATATATAAAAAGTGGATTTTTAAATATAGGGCATTGTAGAAAAAATCCAAAACTATATTACCATATATGAATTCACATTTAACATTCATTTTATATAGTTTGAAATAAATATGTGATTCATAGGCAAGTAGTATTCTTATGGAATCATTTTGTGCCCCTAAAGTAATAGTTTCCTAATATTCAATGGATTCTTATTAACGATATCCTTGTAAAACAAACCTATATTTATTTTTTTTACTATATTTCCAAATTCATCAAATCTATTTCTAAAAATACACTTAGTGCTAAAAGTGTGATTTTATTTAGGTCTAATTACAATTTACCCAACATAATTCCATTAAACATGATAATGATTCTTTTTTATTTCCACCACCTATAATTCCTCATTTATTATATCATTTATGTTTATAGGTTCTCGGTGTGATAATATTTTTTATTGTTCGACTTGATTACTAAGAGAAGCTACAGTTTGTGAACATCTATCTATATCTCTAGATATAATATCTAGAGGATAGAGTTTATGACTTCTAACAGCTCAAAAAATTAACATCTTGGAATATAATGCTCTTCTACATGTTCATGTTATAGTTGATAATGTTCCTCTGAACTGGCTTATTTTTCTCCATACTTTAGGAAATTATCTAATAGTTTGGAATTAATCTTCATAATTGATAGATCACCATCAATTTTTTTTATGGGGTATTAGGATGATTGGGAAATGTTTGTTCAATATTCACATTAATATATTACTCCACAATATTAGTTCATATACTAAACAAACAGTATGATTTACTCGATGTTGAATAAATAAAGAAAATTTCTTCATAAATTTTGAAAAAAAATATTCAATATAAGCCTTAGTGTTACAAATAATGTATTTTCATCAAAAAAATATAAATTTATTAACCATAATTATTACACTACTTATTAAGTCATAAGGGTTGTTCTTTAATATATGTATAATTAAAACTCAATTGATTATACAATAAATTGTCTTCATATCCTCTTCCAAAAAACAGATTATAAGGATATCCACATTTATAATAATCCAACCAATTTCTCAAAGGTATCTATTTCAACTTTCTAAAAAAACATTATTCAATGGGGTCCTGTAAATATAAAAGTTATAATTATAGCCAATTTTTTGAAAAAAATATATTAAATGTCCTTATTTTCAGACTCACAACTATGATCAATACTTGTGTTTTGATCCTCAGTCCACTATGAATATCTATATATTTTACTTACATGGTCAAATAAGAACATGATTCAATTTTTTGGGATAAAAAATTTACCAAGTATAAATATAAAATTCATATATAGGAAAATTAACAAAGTTATGCCCATTTAGAATATATAATATTGATGTTCTAAAACAATAAATTTGAACCAACCCTAT
Organism: Viscum album; assembly: GCA_963277665.1. Taxonomy (NCBI): domain Eukaryota; kingdom Viridiplantae; phylum Streptophyta; class Magnoliopsida; order Santalales; family Viscaceae; genus Viscum; species Viscum album. The sequence continues at coordinate 1,382,277,052 of OY728152.1, forward strand.
AGGTTTATAAATTGAAATTACTTTTTTTATTGAAATATATATTGTGTTATTTCCCTTTTTTAATGGGTTATAAACATTATAATTTAGTAATTTATGTTTAGGAATATCATTGACTAACCCATTACTATTATAATTTATAAGTGAGTAAATATTATAATATCCTAGTATCCTATGGAAAAGAAAACATTCATTATTAATGGATCTTAACTATGAATGTTTTTGAGAAAATAAAGAATCTAAATCAATAGAATAAACATTTAAATTTCCCAAGGAAGTCAAAACAGTATATTTTTAGTATAAATAACATTGAAAGAATTATTTTACAATTTCACATGAAAAACATCATCAAGTAACTATGAGATTATAGAAAGGTTGTACTATATAGCATCTATAAATAATACAATATTCATTAATACGATATTAAAATTTCCAATTTGTCCATGGAAACTACTTTTCCCATTGGAATTGTCACCAAAAGTGACATGTACATCATCCAAAATAATCATATTAATGATTTTGAATAATCTCTAGTCATGTTTCGTGAAGATCCAGTGTCCTGGTAGTCTAGGATATTACTATAGTTATTCAATTAGGATACCTGGAAAACCAAATTCACACCTGAAATCATTTTGGTACCCATATCTTCTTGGGTGTAGAAATGTTTGAAGTAAAATATTTTGAAACCCATATTTTTAATAGGATTCATATATGATGATATTATAATTTTATAAATAAATTAATTATTAGATACAAAATATTATGAACTAGTAGTAAAACTACAACTAGAAATGAAATTATTCAAGTCAATTCGCCTCTCTCTAGGTTGATACCCTAAAAATGTAATGTATTTTAGTGTTGTCTATTTTCCAACTATAAATGTAAGATTATTTATCCTATTTGTTAGCCTTTCTAGATCATAATTTAGTTTCTCATTAGACACATTCAATTAATTTTTCTATATTAATAGGTGATAATTTTTCTATTTTAAAATAATAAATCCAAATTAAAAAATTAGCTGTTAAAGAATGTTGTTTCTGAATAATTTTTTATTTATACTTAAGCTCATTGAATACATCTTCTAGAATGTTAAAGTACACAAATATAACTTCATTAGACTAGATTTATACGATTTGTTAATCTCAAGATTGAATTGATGAATGTCTTGCAGAGGCTGTAAATACAATGGATTCCATATATGGGGTTTTTATGAAACATGTGTCATCTCTATCATGCTTATCCTCTGAGGTAGTGTCCGAATAACGTGAGATATCCTTAAAATCACTCCATGTTTCTTTTGTATCAATATTTTATTTCTTATCATTGTCATCATATTTTTTATTTCATCATAGTTTTGGCATCTTTTTCATGTCCTTTTCTTTTACACTCATAACGAATGGTCTCATTGGAAGTATCATCTCTCCTCCATTCCTTTTTCTTATTTATTTTATTTTCATATTTACCATAGTAGCTTGGTTTTTGAAAAAATTTAATTCTATTGTAAGAAATTTTATGTATTCATTCTAGATGGTCCATCACTTTATCACTATTACTAATTAATTATTTATAAATGAAGCTTTCATTATCGATTTTCTCATTTCCTGTGCTAGTATACTTCAGGTATACTAATTGAAGTTTTGGTTCAGCCACCTATTATAGGATAAATTTATGTTCTTCCTCATAAATCATATATTTCCAAATTAGTTCGTTAACATGTAACTTACTTAAATCACATTATTATCTGATTGAAATTGAGTTTCCCCTCCATCTATCCAGAAGACACCTCAATAATCACATCTCATGATATGTATCAGAAACATGTTTTCCCAATTAATGTATTTTATTAATGATCTCATTGAACATGAGATAAATTTTATAAATTGGCTCATCAAGTTTACTTTCTAATGTATCATATTTAATATAATCATTATCTAACCACATTTATTATTAGATGCCTTAATATCATCACTACATGTGACTATAGATGTTTTAGGTAATTCATATCTATATTTTATTATTGTAAAGATATTAGAACTCAGGATCTCAAGATGAATTTAATTTTAATTTTACACTATGAATAATTAGCACTAGTAAAATAAGTAGGTATGTTAGTAGAAGAATCATTTTTTCTATTATCCATAATGAACTAAATTTAGATACAAAAACTTTATGGTCTATAAAACATAAATTAAATCATAGTTTAATTCTATTTGAAAACCATTGATACCTAATATTGGTCAGAATGAGTAACTCAAGTTGGGGTGAAATGAGTACCCAATAAAAGTTCATGTTACAAAAAAAAATCAAATATGATCCCCTAATAATAAAAAAATTAATCAGTTAACTAAAAGAGTATATTGATATATTGAAATATTTTTTATTTCCTGATTACTACACCATTTAAGAAATATTTGAAAGTATATCTTCTGTTGAAATCAATTTCCTCGAACAAATACATATATAAACATTAGTAAAGACTAACTATCAAAGTACAATATTTGTTCATGATTTAATAAAAAATTATGTTAATTGTTTGAAAATAAGAAAAACAAACTAAAAAAATAATAATAATAAACAATAGTTTTATTATCAAGAAATGTCATAATACCCTCAACATGTAAATAACTAGCTTCAATAAAGATTATATACAGTTAATTTTATCCACAACCTGACATGCGTATACAAAAAAACATCGTACTTGTTTTCTATGATGAAATCCACAAACAAAGTTATACATGGGATGTAAAATAATTTAAGACACATAGGGACCTCTTCCCCAAATACTATGGTTAAAAGAAATAAAAATAGATAGAGGAGTATGTCAACTATTCTCTAGTTCCGGTTTAGAAGACATTGTGATTAAATTAACAAATCAGACCACAAACATAACAAAAGTATAATAAATCACCAAATAAGGAAATTAATAAGACATGGGACGAGTATCATTGTTTATATTGTTCTGCCTCGGATGATTGAGTGCCCTCAAAAGTCTCATGGAGAAGATATCTAACTATTTCTATGAATGTTTCATTAAACCAGAGCATTGGGGTATTACTTTTATTCTATCAGTAGGATAGGATCTTGATCTTTAGTTATTTCCATACATTCTAGTTTAAATTCAATGAGAATATATTATGAAACATATCATAGGATGATACATCGAGTATTTATAAATTCATTCAATTCTCTATCATCTTAATCAAGTGCACATGATGATGTGTTCTAAAATATAATGTACTAAAGGAACCCATTAAAGAATAATAATTGAGATATTCTATATCCTCATAGTTACTAAATATTTTTCTATAATGAATACCTAAAATTATTTAGAACAATAATTATAAAATAACCCTCTATATTAAATGCATTATTATAGTAGTTAGGAGCATTTAATAAAACTTTGGCTGAAAAATGAGACACTATCCTCTAGGAGTGACTAATTTTTGGTAGTGACTCGTGTTTGGTAGGGAGTTTGTCTATTGGTCACTCAATATGGCAGGGAGTCAAGAAATAAATTATTTTTTTGAACTAATGGGGACTAATGTCTAGATTTATGTCATTTTTATAGTGTGGAAGTCTAGTCGTGACTCTATCTAGAGGTCATTAATTCTTGGGGTGAAACATTTGAAATAACACTAACTCATGTCAGGTGATGTATTATTTCTAGAAATAATCCAAAAATTTATCAAATTTACATTTAAAATAACATAATATCAATCAATCACGTTAGGAACAAAATAAGTAGGATTTGTGAGCACTAAAATAGTGAGTAGTGAATATGTTGTTATAATGATTTTAATAAATGATTAACATATTATAATGTCCGACTCAATAAAAATGGCACACAAATGGCTCATCATCAAACATGAGATGTCATGGAGTCAAAATATGACAGTAAAATTTGATTTAGAAATTTTTTTGTCATTTTAACATTTTATAATTTTAGTTGTTACCCATTCTACTTGTTTTAACTTTTACAATAGAAACTAACTTTAAAAAAATTATTATTCCTAATGACAAAAAAATAATTTAAAATTATTACAAAATATTCATTATTATTATTTAGGTATACATTGTTCCAGATTCATTTTTCATAAGGTGTATTAATTTATTTCGTTATATGTTCTAAAAATGGGAAAAAAATATTTTTAACAAAATTAATTTATAAGCATCAAATTGTGCTTACTTTCATTTTATGCCTAATAAAAGCTACAAAACAAATGTTAAAATAAATGATTGAAAATATAATATAAAATTTCAACTGCAATATTTATCCAAAATTAAATAATTTAAATTAATTAAATTAATAAAATTATGTTTTAAAATAAATTTTTCAGAATAGACATCCCTTTTAAATTTTATATAATTTTATATTCACTTTGTTACCAATTTATGACAAATGAAATCATTTTATACATGTTTAAATAATATTATCTCATAAATTAGTTATACATATTCATACATGACAATACACTATCAATGTGATAAATATCACATTAAATAAGAATAATTTAGTAGAATATATTGATTCATTTAATCTCCATGCTGGGTATATAGAAATATATCAAAGAAATAATAAATTAAATATAAATATATTAAAAAAAATTATTGTGTAAAACATTATACACCTCCTAATAATATAACCCATGAAATTATATTAATATCTTATAATAAACTGAGGATACATCAACCTTATCTGATCCTTGGGTATCCAAATAACTTCATTATATTTATGTGTTTTCCTAAAAACATTGAATATGTTATTAGTATTTTTTTCACATAAAATTGTATCTTTGATTTTAAATTTCCATCGATTGTTCATCATAAGAGATACCATGATAAAGTGGTAATACAATTTATTTCATCACATGTCAAGGATCAAGTATATAGTTATTTTGGAGTGATACATGGACAAATTATAAACATGTTAGAGATTTTTTGGATGCACCGATAGATGAGAACTTGTCCTAATATAATAAATTTTCTTAATGTGATGGATATGACTATAGATCATCTTTCCCTTCATTCAAAATCTCATAACCCTTTTCCATGGAGATATTTATATCATTACCATATCACCAACATCAAACTAAACACATCATCAAAATCTATTTTCATAAAATGTATACATATTTTGAGATACCTTGATGTGTTTCTGAATATATTTAACCTTTTTAACCATTTCCTCATAAATATTTTTCACCAATATCATTCATTATAAAACTTCATCATATAAAAATAGATTTTTTATCTTCTAACCATATATGTATTTATAAAGGATCCATTTGGATTCTTGAGTGAAGTATATTTATAATAGAAAATTTCACCAATGGAAGGTTTTGATCCCAAATTCCTTTAAAATCTATAAATAATGCACTCAATTTTTTGGTGGAGTTATAATGGTCCCCCATAATGACCATTTACTTTTTGGATGATATGAAGTTTTGAAACTCAACTCTATATCAATATATGACTGATTACTTCTCAAAACTATTATGGTAAACCTCAAATATTTGGGAGATACAATTGAGAGTGGTAATCAATGTAATATCAAAACATTTTTATTGTATATATAAGTACATTGATCAAGAGAGAAATATTCACTAATATCACTGAATGTTGTAGACTTCATAATGTAATTCACTACAACCCAAATAAAGGTATTCATTTTAGATGTCTTTGGGAGTCCTGTAACAGAGTTCATTATTAGGTTTTACTATTTCCACTAATATATGGGTAATGGAATTTAAATTCTGCTAGACTTTTGTCACTCATACATAACATTATGACTTTCTAGGCATTAAGATAAACACTTTAGAATTCATGTTATCCCAAAACATATTATTTTTTATATATATTATCATCTTTATATTTCCAGGCTGAATATAGATAAATGATGTATAAGAATCATAAAATAGCTCCTTATTCATATATAGTACTGATGGAAAACATACTTTGTTACTGAACAATGTCATTCCATCATAATCATAGTTTAACACATGATCATTTCTCCCATTATTCATTATTACTTAATCTAACATATGTGTCTCATTAATAATCAAAAAATGGATGGTTTAATAATATTATTATGTATACAATATTTTCCCTTTCCATGGGATTTATTGTTCTATCATATGGAAATATATAATTATTGGATCTCTTTCAAATCCAAATATGGAATAACTAACACAATACTTTTAACTCAAAGAATCATCCAACCTATTAAACTTCATAGGGTGGTAATGTATTATGTTTTCATAATATTTAATCATCTCCAACCATCTTCTCTCACATATATTATACTATTTATATATCAATATATAATACAAAAAAATTAATATCAATATATATGTCCCACATTTCTCCATAATGATAATTTATTCATACATTTAACAAAGAAATTATAACTAATTATTCTAAATAATTATTCGACTAATTTCTCTTATGAATTTTCTATTGAATATAGGAATAATAAATCATCATATCATTGTTCATGACGAATCAGTTCAATATAATATTTAATGTATCAAAATAGATCATAACCCCATATCCACTACACGGTAGTGTAAGTAAGTGTGATTTGACCAATATTCTTTTCAAATACATGATCTTTTCCCACATTGATCATTATAATGTAATATGGCCCCCTTTTGAGTCAACATTGTGAGAGGATTAGATAGAGAAGATAAATCAATCAAAATACAAGTTATGTTTCCAACAATCCCTAGAAAACTCATTATCTCAGTTTAATTAGTGTGTCTTGGATATTTTTCAATAAACTCTATAAATGAATAATCAACCAATATACTCTCACATGAGATTTTATGTGACAAGAATGATACTTTTTGTGTTCAAAATTCACTGTTGAAAAATTTAACATACAACTTCCTCTTCCTCAGTATCATTAACAAAATTATCAAATGGTCTTTATGATCTTCCTCTATATTTAAATATAGAAGAATATTATCTATAAAGAAGACACTAAATATATCAAGTTAATTGGGGAATCACTATTCATTTTATCCATATAGATTTCAAGGGAATTATTAAGTAAAAATGGAAAATCTATAAATTCATATTACCCGTACATTGTCTAAAATGCTCTATTTGGTATATTATCATTTTCCTCCTAATTAATTATATCCCAATAAAATTAAACTATTTTAAAACTATTTACCTCATTGTAAATGAAAGAAAATCATCTATATAAGGTAGAGGATACATTTTTATCATTATGATATTAGTATATGGTTTATAATTAAATCATAGAAACATTAACACTTATATTATCTTAATTAATAGAATTGGTTCACCATATAATAATGAACTAGGGTATATTAATCCCTTATGAAAAATCTATTAGTGATTATTATTTAATTCCTACAAGTAAATCAGAGCCGTTTTATATAGAGAACATGAAATATGTGTTTCACACGATATGAATTCTATTGGAAACATAACATCATTACTTGATGGAAATTGGGCATGTATTTAGGAAATAAATATCCATATTCCCAAAAAATATGCATATAATTGATGTTCACATTCTTCTGTACCATTTCAGATTAATATCCCTTATGAATATGAATTGAGACCCAATTAATGGAATTAAATTTTATTAGATGTTCATATTCATCCTCACATCATAAAAATAATCATCGGTTGATTTTGAATATTAATCCTAACACCCCTTACTTAGAAATTGATACATGTTCTATATAGAGAGATCCAACCCATATAAATATTAGAATAAAATTAAACAAGATTTAAGATAACATGATTTATATGAGGCACATTCCCATTAACATCTATCAGAGAGGAGTTACATACATATGATGAGATCATCATACGACCAGTATTTTCACCATTAAAAAAACATGTAATTGTTTAGGATATCAATGAATATACTTCAACAAATTTTAGGACATCAATGAATTGATATGAAAAATATAAAATAAGATACTCTGAATATTATAGATTGCATTTCACTACCTCAAAAACATCATAATATTTTTATTAATTTACTAAAAGTAAAATGGTTATAGAGATAATACAAAATTTTCCATCAAAGTATAAAATAATGTAATTATAAAAATTAGACTTCAGATGTTCTAAATTATGAAATATTGATTCAACACACGACTCTTTAATTTTATCTCGAATACCTATCAATCATAATAGGTTGTGATATATTTTATTCTACAATTCATCAAAAATGTATTATAATGAAATTGATAATCAACCCAAGCATACCCATCATGTGTATCTTTTCTAGGTGTATAGTATTAATATGACTAATCACACATAAGTGACGATCAAGTTAGTAGCTAATCCATCATTTTTAGAGTCATTGACCCTCGGTGAATATTTTACATGGTTACATCAAAACATTAGAATCTATAAATTGATGTATTTTCTAGGAAAACCGCATAATATATACATTAACAATACTTTAGTGAGTCATACTATAAATAAATATATCCCAAGGTTTTTCTTAAACAATTCTCTAATCCTAACCCCTAAAGAATAACTACAAACTACTATAATAACAATTATAGAAACACAAGAAAATATATATATATATATATATTACATATTATTAATGAATATAGAATATAGATCTGAAAGAAACATGCTCAAGAACCATACTATTGATAGGTTTGTAGACACTATATTCATAAACATATTATTTAATAAAAATATTTAACCCTTCAAACATCTTTATTTACATATGGTTCCATTTTAAACTCATCATACATAGTACCCTTTTTTATAGAAAATGGAATAATTTAAACTCATGATTGTGTGAGATGAGATGATCAATAAGGATTATAATCAGAGATATTCAAAAATGATCATATTTAATCATATCATGAGAATAAATGTATTAGAACCATATAAAATCAATATAAAATCATACCCATCAATTCATTTATTATAATCTTGAGTCATGGCATAAATCATTAGTGTACCACAATATTTTAGATTTATAAAAAATAAATCGTGATCCCTAAGTTAAAATGATAAGATTACCAATTTTTCATAAGATTATAGAACCAAAATTGTCATATAAACCAAATAATTTGTCAAGGTTAACTACATATCCAATCACATCATATAAAAATTTGAATCACCACTAGTTTAATATATCATAGTGGATAAGGGATACCTTCCTATTACCCATAGTTTATCATGCACATAAACACAATTACTATAATACCTAACGGGATATGGGGGTTTAAAAATGCATTAAAGTCTTATATAGATATGGGCCAATAAATCACATACTAAAAACAATATATGTGTGTCCCATAAGGTTATAAAATATTCTTCATATCATTATAACATAACCTATGAAAATAAATAGATTTCTTAAAAATCTCGCAATCAAACCAATTTGTCATTTAAAGAAATAATGATGATGACACCATTTTATCAAATATCTATAAAAGAATAAAATTTCATAAAGGATAAAGAAATAAAATAATAATTTATTTTAAATTTCATTCATAATTTTCATTGAATTTATTATAAAATAAAAATTTCCATTGATATTTTTTTTCAAAAAATATTTATAAAATGTTTTTCTTTGAAAATATACAAGGAAACATGTAAAGATATCTTCATTGAAAATTGAAATTATTCCAGTTGAAAAATTATGTTCCCGATTTTTTCATTAAATAATTTCTTATCAAAAATCTAAAAATTACAAAAATAAAAAGTTCAAAAATCATTTATTAATAATTTTATTTATCCTTTCTAAATAAAGTAAAAGTTAGTGTGAATGAAATTTTTATAAGGTAATCATTTCATTAAAGACATTTTCTAAATAATTTTAAATACCAATGAAGAAAATTTTAACAAGTACATGAAAATTATATAAAAACCCATATTAAATGAAAATATATTTGGTTTAAGGGATAATATCCAAAAAAATATCCCTCTATATAAATTTAGCAAAGATAATGACTAAATGATATGAGATTGTAACAAAACACTATACCTAAAGTCTATTATTTCATTGTATACCTTAAAAAATTTAATATAATAAATTTATATACATTATAATTATATAAAATTTCTTATTCATAAATAATATACAATTTCTAATTCCTTGATAATTTTAAATTTTCATTTAATTAATAATTTTTTCATTAAAATTATCATTTGTGTGAAAACTACCATATCCTCCATGCAAGTTTCGTTTAGATGGTTATAGTACCATTACCATGGTCACTATTTCATCATACTAATTATAATAATAATTCCATATTAATCAAATTTTTAAATCATTTACAATTTTATAATTATTCTTATAAATACGTAATTAAAAATAAACCACGTCGATTTGTGGTTGTGGAAATCCACATGTACACATGTGAAATGTTATCAGTATCCAATAGATGGAAAATTAAGAAGGTAGAAAATATAATATATTGTAAATATAGTTATTATTTTAAAATATAAAATATATAAATATTGGATATATCATTATAAAAACATCTGATTCTGTGATGAACAATTAAGTACATCATCTTCACAGTATGGAAGTACACACATACACATGAATGTCGTTTTCATTTCCCATTAAATGGATTAGTAGGTGAGAACAACATATAAAATAAACATAATAATGTTTAAGAATATTGGATAAAATTATTCTATTATATAACAATGTATAGGAGATATTTTTATAGAGATATTGTAGGATGTAAAAAAAGAAAGCACTTATTTGAAAACAATAACAATTTTTTAGGAAACCTCATTATGTATATTCCATATTTTTTATTATGGAATTATAATAATGAATAAATAAACTCAATGAAATGATAATAATTTTATTGAATAAATTTTTTAGCCATGGGATAATCCAAGGATAGCCATGTGTTTTTACAATAGAGGACAGGTGGTTCCTATTGGTAAGTGAGGGTGAAGACACACATTGAATTTTTCAGAATAATAAAATATAATAATTTATTACTCAATAAAAATGGATCCATAATGAATCATATTAAAATTTTATATGTGATGGGATCTAAATATTAACATATAATAGGATTTGGACAAGTTTTTTGTCATTTTAACTCTCTTCCTTTTAGTTTACACTCTTTTAACTATTTTCTATCTTTTACTTTTCTTACCTGATTTTTACCATAATTAATATTTATAGTGGAAAAAATTATATTTTACTTATTATATAAATTTAATCAGTTTCCTTAAAATTTTGAGATCTATTTTAAATTATCAAATGTTTATAATTGGAATAAATTCATATTAAAATAATTTTCATAAAACACAATAAAGATGTTTTTAGGAAAATTAATTTTTATGCATAAAAATGAGTTTATTTTCATTTCATTCATAGTAAAAAAATATCTAATGAAATTTATTATTTTTTATTAAAAATAAAATAAATAAATTTCATTAAAATAATTCATTAATAGTATTTTATTGAACTTATTAAAATAAATAATCATTTCATGCATTAAAATATTTGTTTCATAAAAAACTCCATTCTCCACATTTTAATAATTTTATATAATTTTCAAAAAAAATATTTATTGAATTAATATCATACATGTGTAAGTAATTATTTTTTATAATTTATCTATTATTATTAACACCCTTCAATCTAGTGTCTAGTAAATAATTTTCACATTAAATAATAATAATCTGTTAGTGTGTCAGGAATTGTTTAAAATCATTTTTAATATAAAAAAAGATATGACTAAATAAAAATTTATGTAAATTTAAATATACCATAAAATATAATTCTCTACTAATTTCCAAGCATCAATACGGTGATTCTACGAAAAAATTATATGTTGGCTATTTGAAAGTTATAGTTTTACTCATAGTGTTATGAATGACAAACATGATTAATAGAAATGGATAAAGTTAAAAGTATTTTTTAGAGTTTCTATAGGTATTTTATGAAATAAATCATAAATAGAAAAACATATAGCTAATCATAACATTTTTAAGAAAATACTATGTTTGAGAGGTTTGGTGTAAAAGTATTTAGACACAGGCCTGAATAAATATGTTTTATAAAGGAAGGAATACAGATGTCAATAAAAGTGTCCAAAAATGTGTGGAATCAGGATATAAAATGAATGAAAAGTCACATAATGATTTATAAATTGACATGAATCCTATTAATAAATCATGGAATATTATTAGAGGTCCTCATTTAAATTATCAAATTAGAAAGAAAAATAATGAAAAAATATTAATATGGAATAAATATTAGTTAATGTGTGATGTAAAATTATGTCATCCTACTAACGTTCTATTGTAGAGGAACATAAATAACTAGTTTAATACCTTCATAATTGAAGTTATAAATATCTATCACAGAAATTGAAAATATGGAATGGATCCATATTATATCCATTGTATAAAACACATTTCATGACCTCTAATATTATTAATTATTAATTAATTTCCCAAAAGTTTTCTACAGTAGAATTATATCATTTTCATTATAATTATTTATAGACAAAAAAATTATATTTAAAATATTTATTTGTTCTTCTATCCATTAATTGATTGTTTAAGTACTTTATTGGATGAAGGTAATAAAAAATATTATTTTTATAAAATGGATAAATTTAAACAGTATATATTTATTTTTTTAACCCTAAATAAATTCCCATCATATGGTAATTTTTCTTGATATAGAGTTATGTGTAATATTACTTTTCTAATTTATGAAAAATAGACTTCATATTTTCAACTAAATTAAGTGAGAAAAACTATATACATAGTTAATTGATGAATTTTGTTTAAATATCACAATTATTGAAAATTAAAATTGGAATTCAATGGATCTTAGGAATTTTTAATTTATTATAAACCACTATATATATATATAATGAATGTATGAAAAAATAGATGTCACATTCAGAAATACACAAAAAAAATCTAATGATTAAATTATTTGGATGAAATAATGAATATTTTTTGATATTTCGTATTCGAGATACCATGATGTAAAAAATAACTTTGATTTTATTTATTTGAACAAATATAAATTTTATAGTTTGATTGAAAAATTATTAGATATTAATGGAAAGAAAACGGATGTGTTTAATGAATGATTGGAAAAAACGTTAATAGGAATACATCTAGAGGAAGATCTCATTCCTATTGTAAGTTAAACATACCTAAACCCAGCTTGTCATACATTATCAAAAAATAGAAAATTATAATTTCACAATACCTTCATGGGATCGATGTGTCCTAGGGTTATTCTGAAAATAAAAGAGAAATATGTTCTATTAAATCATTTGATTTTAATAAGAATGATATTTTATGTTTTTTAGATCATGATACAATAGATCCTACTAGTTCCACTATATGAAACACTTCCCATCTTGGTCTAAATGATTATCATTATGGAGTGTTATTTTATCAATTGAATTTTTATCAATTACATTGATTTTAATTCCATGAATAGTTTAGTGAATGATGAAATTATATTCCTTTCCAACCAAAAAATTACCTCGTCTTATTTTAATATTGTGAAACATTCAATATTCCATTTAGTGTTAGAAATAAATTTTGAGAACTGATATATCTATATTTGATGTATCCTTTCTAAATGTATATAAATATTTTAAATTTATATGTTATGAATAAATATTTTCCAAAATTCCCCATACATTAGAATTATATTTTTTATGATGTTCGAAATTTATATTAAAATGACTTATCTATAGAGGATCACATCAGTTTACAAATATATTTACATGAAAGATTCAGTTTTGCAGGAATGTGGATCTATATAATGAATGTAAAATTATTGATAGGTGAATATATAAAGTATTTATAGTTAAATAACCTAAGTAACACAGATAATACTCATCCATAAATTACCATACATATAAATACGTTAAAATAATCTTATCAAATAATGAAATATATATATATATATATTGAATAATCATCCAAATCATTTATTCATGGATTTAAGAGACCATATACAGAAGATCATATGAACCATAAACATTGAGATTATTATCAAGTGTCCCAATTTTAAATATGATAACATGATCAAGGTATTAAATTAATGGATATTCATTTTATTCCAAAGATTAGAAAAACCAAAGTACATTTTAGAATAGTAGTGTATTGGTTTTCACAAAAGAAATTAATTTTTTTTCATGCCAAAAAAAACAATTTATCTACATTATATCAATATTATATAGATATTAATGAAATATTATAAATTGGTAGTGTTAAATACTGAATTCGAATGATTAACTGCAAATGGGTTCTCTATAAAAAAATACATCAGACAAGATGAATTATGTATGCAACTTGTAAATTTTACTAGACTTGAACATAGAAATGATAATTTTATTACGAAAACAAATGATATTCTTTTTCTTGATCCCTAAAATTTGGTATGTTCTATTATTTTACTAATAAAAATAGTTTTTTGTGGTAAAGAACCATACAACAAATGAATATTTATATGATATACAAAATTCCAGGTAAAAATAACAATAAAGTATTGATGAATAAATATAAATCATGGTTTATTCCATGAAAAAATATCACGATGTTGGAATGTGGGAAAATAGCCCTTTAGTTATTTTATAACATTGTCATTAATATATATTTACCTATATTTTACGTTTTTAAAATTAAAAAATTCATAGATATATTAGTTTTAAATTTTTTACTATAATGAATTTTTTAACAAGTATGATAATTTTTTGGTTGAGATTAGTTGCTTTTTCTTTTTTATAATTTTAAATTATTCAACTTTATTTGTAACTATTGGATTTGTATACATTTTTAAATAATCATGCCTTTTCTTTTCTTAATATCATTTTATGTTTCATAAATATTTTTAGTATTTATTTAACATCATTAACTACTAATGAATAAGTTAATAGTATTTTCATCATCCTTGTTATCATTTTTGTCATCAAATATAAATAAATTGATAAGTAGTGTATTATTTTAGATGATGTATTTTTTCTATCATGTTACAACTATTATTCAAAATTTTATTTTTTAATTATATTTGTATAACCCTTTACGTAACTATTTTCCCAAATTTACTTCATTTTAACTATATTTAAGGTTTAGTGAAATTTATTTAACTACTTTGTCAAAAAAAATTGAAAATAAGTTTATTTTAGTTTACATTTGTGGGATAATTTTAACTTTTTATTTAATTTTAGATGTAACTGATAGATTTGAAAACATCCTTGCTATTTGATTTCTTTTTTATCTATTAGATAATTTCACATCCAAAATATGATTTAACTCTAATTTAAGGGTTTTTCATACCCATACTTCTACTAAAAAGCCTCTTCATCCTCCAAAAAGGGATCCTTATCCTTCTATAGGGGAAGTGAAGGATTATGGCATTGTTAAATGTTATAGTACATAATTGAAAAAAAATATCAGTCTCCTATATCTTGGAAAATAAGATATAAATTTCATTTTATGAAAATGAAAATCACGTGTATTAAAATTCTAAACAATTTTTTAATTTTATGGAAATTCATTCTTTGGATTATATTATATTTTATATGTGGTGATTGAAAAAATGTTTAAAAAGATTTTATATTTCAATTTTTAGAGACAATTTTTGTAAGCTCATTTATTATTATTTTATATATCATGGAGTTTTTTAATAATACTATTGTTACATTCTTATATGATAAATATGGTTTTCCTCACAATAGAGATGATAGGAAGAAATTTTTTTCTTTTACTTTTAGCAGATGAAGTGATTATTAATCAATCCTCCAATGAAATTTAATTTTTGGGGAATGAAAAAATTTCAAACCATGTGATATATATCCTTTAATAGATTAATATACATAGAATTTTTTTATTGAATATAGATAAAATAATCTATTGGGAAAAATACCTCAAGGTAACATTGAACCATTTTTAGGTGTTTGTGTTTGTTGACAAAGTTGGTTTGTTGGATGACAAAGAGGGTTTCCATTTTTAGTTGTTGAGTTCTAGATATATTTTTGAAAACCTACGTAGACAAATAATGTTGAAAAAGGAATGGATGATCTAGAGGTGGTACAAAATGAACAGATCTAAGGTGCTGACGTTTTCAAGTGTATTCCAAATTTTTGGGCCTTGAAATCAGAAAATGGTGTAACATGTTTTTGGAAAAGGATGTTTCACGAAAGATATATGGTGGTTTATAAAATTGCATGCAAGGAATTTTTTAGGACTAGAATGAAAAAAATGGAAAAGTCATGAAGTGCGTGAAAGATTTAGAAATACACACAAAAGATGGGGTTGCACGAAAGAAACTTGCACGCCCAATGCGACATCAAATGTGATTTTTTGTTCCTAAAGAGAATCTTTTGCGACATGATAAATCTTTAGCGCAAGGGTTGGAAGTGCCTAAAAATAAGAGGTGACCCCCCTCATTTGATGTTGCTCAAAACATTGATAGAATCTGATCTCTGGATCGCATAAGAATTTGATGCTCATGGAGTTGGGTGAACGATTTTGAGTTGCATGCAATCTATGAAAGTTGTGCATAAGATTTAAGTTTCTTGAATGATTGAAGTTTCAAGGAAGGGGGTTTTTGTGAAAAAAGTGGAATCTTGCATCCAAGGCAATAATGTTGCGCACAAAATGTAGTAAGGGTTTTGTGACTGATTTGGAGTTTCCTAGTAGTACATTTGTAATGTGGTATTAATCAGTGGATGAAAGTGGGACATCAATAGAGTATCTACATACAATGAAGGATGCAATCATTTGTGATAATGAAGGTACCTAAAATTCTATAAAGTTTGAGTGGATATTCTAAAAATCATTAAGAACACATTAGTTGAGAGAGTAGTGAGATTTCATTTTGGGAGTGGTTGTAATCCTGGAGGGATAATGAGTCTGTTCAGAACATAGTAAACAATAGTGTACTTTTAGTGGATTTGGTAAATCGGCACATCACTGGTGTATTTTCCTTGGATGTAGCCCAGTGAGGGTGAACCAAGTAAAAAATTCTTTGTCATGTGCATAATTTAATTTATGTTTATACTTTTCTACAAGAAATGGGGAGAAGATAGTTTTTCTTAACAGTGAAATAAGATCAATGTGGGAAATTGTTTTAATCTATCATACCCTGATTCTCCCCCCTCTCAAGGTATCTAACCTAGTAAACCTAACAGATTAATTTATGGTGTGTGAAATGATAGTTTTTTATGTTTAATATATATTAACATTCATATTAATGACGTTTGTATCCTTATTATATATGCAATAAGGATATTTACATTGGAATTATATTATTAAAATTTATAAAATTATACATTATCTAATTTAGGTTATACACAATTGAATCAAAAATGATGGGAACAAAATTTAAAAATTTGATATTTGAGTTTTCTAGCTCCACAATGGTTGATCCTCCTTCCTCCATCAAATAAGACACAAAAAATTCACAATTGTCCAAATGAGTGATAAGGAATGATATATAGAAGGGGATTTAATGGATACAATTGAGGGGATTTCAAAGAGTTATTTATTTTATATTCATTTTCGAATTTATAATAGTTATTTAATATAATTATATATATTTATTCATTAATTATTTTTTCAAATAATTTAAATAGGATTTCCTTGTAGAGTAGTGAACACCAGGTAAATTCATATAAGAGAATATGTAGGATATTTTAGGTAATGAATTATAAAAATCCAATAACTTGAGTTGCATATTAGGATATAAGGCTCATGTATTGTTCAATAATTTGTTTATTCTTTTTCGAGTTTCTTCAAAAGAGGATTTATATAATGTAAAAAATCATTTTAAAATAAATTATAGGATATGGGTGAGATGATTTATGGGAGTATTATAAAATAGTAAAATTGATGTTTACATATATTAAAATATTTTTTTAGGTAACTGATCTCACTCCTCCATCTTTTTCTTATGCCTCCAACTCTAACTGTATATCCAACTATTAAACCACATCCTCTAAAAATTACAAATATTTTTATTATATTTTGTGGATCCTGAGTACAATATTGTTGTATATGAGATCATAGGTTATCTTAGAGACAGGATTCATTACTAACATATTGAGACGGACCAGCTTAGGGTCATATATAACATAATTATAGATATATTATCTAATGAGATATTCACAATATGTGAGGTATTTGGAAGAATTATTAGGTTACATAATTCATGATCCATGTGTCATTATTAGATATTTTATTACTATCCTCTATCCGAGTGACAAAATTTTCACAAATCATTCCCCGTTATCTTCAAGTTAATTTTTATCCTGCATTGAGGACAGTAATTTCATCTACATAAACCTATTTGAATCCAGGTATACTTGGTATTGAAGGAACTATAATAGATTTGTTTCTAGTAATATTGAAATAAACTTATCTAAAGATCAATTAGTTGATAAATTGGATACTATCTCAAGCATTACCCTACTTAAATTATTATTTGTAAATTATCTGATTTTACTCCATCTTTATATTATAATATACAAGAATATCCATCATTTTAGATTTAATAATGCAAGGGCCTCTATTGCTAAATGAAGTGATATTTGTAGAGAGACATGGAATTTTAGGTATTGTGAAAATTATTCTTTCACTTGTACCATGATAGTATAATTCTTAAAAAACTAAAGGTATGCTGTAAGTTAAACTCCAACCAAATTTAAAATGAAATTTCTTCTTTGGATGTTGATCATATTCAGATACATGTTTCCTCTAATTACTATGACTTTTATACTGATCATCAGACAGAAATATATTTATCTATTGAAATTAACTCTCTTAACTCTATGAAAGATAATCCTCAATAAGATATACTCAAAACTAAATTACATAAATATAGATATGGGAATATAATGTTTGATAAATCTCTGGAATGATCCATAAAAACTTGTTAGCCTCCTACCTTTCTACAGGATAGGGACAATATAATTGTTAATGAGGAATTTATTTTTGATCATGTTGTCTCTTAGTTAGGAATATTTTCAATGGACTAGACTGTAACAAAAACTTACACATGGATATCATCCCAATAATTATTTGAAATGACAAAAAATACTTTCCTCACTTGTGTCCCCGTAGATTATGAGAGTAATGATACAATTGTTTTTCAAAATATAGAGAGTGTTCCTTGGCTTGAGGGCTTTACTAATTCCTTTTTTCAGCACTGTTGGGATATCATTCAACTCAATGACTATAAACTGGTTAAATCACTTTTTTCAAATCAAACTCTTCCCAATGTTCTTCATTCCAAATTCATATATTTGATTCCCAAATTAGTAAATTCCTATGATTCACATCTTTAATCATATATAACTTATAAAAACAAAAAAAATCACATCTATGGTTTGTTGCAATAGGTTTTTTATTATTTCTAATATAATTATTTCCTGGAATCAGATGGGTTTGTTATGGGTAGAACCATTCAAAATTGTTTCATATTGGTCTCTTAATGCACTAATCCTATAAATAAATCTAACAGATAATGAGAAATTTCTATTAAACATGACGATAGAAACACCATTGATAATATGGCTCGGAGTTCCATATATAAAGATATTCAATGTTTTGTCTTCAGTATTATATTTTTAATACTATTAAAAAAATTAGTTCTTTCCACATTTCTATTCTTATCAATGGATCACCTATCAATTAATTTAATTGAATAAATGGTATTAAAAAAGGTGACCCCCTTTCTCCTATCCTTATTTCTATTGCTGAGGATTATTTAATATGGCTTCTCACTCTTTTGATACATTACGGTAAAATTAAACCTATCATTTCCTCATAAAATTTTGATGATCCTTATCACCTCCTTTATCTAGATAAAATTATATTATTTTTACAAAGGTAAAAATTAAATATAAAAAATCTTAAGGCATATCTCTCACATTTGTGAATCAATTTCATATCAAGAAATATAATAGAGTAAATCCTTAATTTTCATTGGAAAATAGATTCCAATTTCCCTTAATTTTAATATAATTAATGATTTGGGTATCAATTAGTGTTCATTTTAATTCACCTACCTTGGTTTTCCTATTTTTTTGTAGATGAACTAAAAGTAGTTTCTTTTCAAAAAAGATTTATTACAAAATAGTCTTTCCACTCTTAATGGGAATTCTTTATATATGGATTGAGGAGTTTTCATTGTTAAAAATACTATTGTTTGTAAAATGGTGTATTGTTTGATGATTTAAAAATGGCAAAATAGTCTTCTTAAAGAGATAAATTTATACTATAAATATTTTATTTTGAGTGGGAGATCTCTTGATAGAAATTATTTATTGTCTCTTGGATCAATTACTACAATAATCTTGATAATGGTGGTATTGTAATCAAGAATATAAAATTATTTAATTATTCTTCACAAGATATATCCATGTGAAACTTACTAAATAATATTTTTATGGCTTTTATTGTACTCAATGGAATGTTTATTGATAATGTAAAGAATGTAATCTTACATTATATGGACTTATAAATTTGGCCATCCATAAAATATTCTTTCTCAAATATTATATATTAAACAATATGGATAGTTAAGAGGAGTCTTCTATTAATTTTGTTTTAGATAACTAGAATGGATCTCCACTTATCTCAATAGTGTATCCCCGGAATTTATATGTTGATACTAATTATTTTATAAAATATTTATGGAATTATATATGACTTGAATTACCTGATGACACTAATTTAATATTCAAAAAATATTATAATGATAATATTAATGATTTCTAAATCAAAAAACCAAATAATAATGGATTTATTGATTATTAACTTTTTATAGAAACAATTTTATTCGTAAAAATAATTATTTTTCTTGCCTAAAATATTTTATAAAACATCAACCAGGACTTCCAAATTAAACGTTTTTTTGTTGATGTTTCATAACCCAATGCATGTTGATACTTGTCTTTAAATATTTTGTGTTCAATTATGCTCTAAATATCACCTGTGAAACCAGAATATATAAGATACTATCCAAATATTTTTTTGATCTAATTCTTAATCTTTATATATATATATATATATGATATATTTTATATTAAGTGTTTGGATGTAGGCTCTATCTGGCCATATCTATAGTGTTTTAATTCTACATACAATTCTCCACAAATTAATAACTTCATTATAGCCATAGTGGATAAACTAAATTAAGTGATCTAGTATAATAGTAATATTTTTATACACCATAATAATAATATCAATCTCCATGCAGTAAATGTTAGGATACTCACTACTATCCAAGAGGTCAAATTTTTTCTTGAGAATATTTTCCATAAATCTTTTAAATATTTTTTATCCTCCATATCTTGGGAATTGCAAGAAAATATATCCATCATTGGGATACCTTATATGTATTCTACCAAGACCCTATTCCTATTTATAAAAAAGTCAATGTATATGGTTATTGAAATGGAAATGTGGGTACCTCAGGATGTGGAGAAGTGTACATAGACCATAATGGTCAGATCCTTGGTTTCATTTATGGTATATTTCATATTGCATCTTCATGGGAAGCTAAAAATTTTATTGTAATAAATATGGTTATTTTTTAATATAAAAATGGTTGAACCTACATATTGTCGGGACATGACTCAACCACTATTCTATAAGTGGTCTGGATTGGTATGGCACATCTTTCATGACCTCTTACAAATAGATGGATGGATAGATTTTACACACTTTTGGGGATCAACCATATTATCACTCTTGAATTTCACTAGGTGAACTAGGTGGTGGATGTGATTTCCAAAAAAAGGATTTAACATTAACATCATTTGGTCAGATGATATTCCATCAAAATTTCTTCGGTTTTGAAAAATAATTAAAATAAAATTCCATATTATTTAATATTGTAATGTTTTTAGTTTAAATAAATTTTATTATTTTCTTTTTTTCAAAGTAATTAAGTTTCAAAAAAACAAAGAATAATATATATTTCAATGATATTTCAATATAATGATATTAATTAACGGATTTATCCTTATCCTTAAAGGAATGGAACACATATGTATAATACCATTATTTCTCATAACTATAAAAAAACTCTCATTTGATGTTATATTTATGATTTTCCATTGGATATTGTATTTTTTTCAGTGTAGAATATTTTTTTAGGATATGTAATATATGTAATGAAAAAAATGTGAGACCCATAACATCAAATGATTTGACCCTCCACATGGTGTGAAGTAAATTCCTAATAACTACTGGGTGGAAAAACTGAACATGTTTATCACTTATGAGAATATTGGAATCATTTCACCATATATAGTTATATGATATATGAGAAAATATTAAATTTAATCAATAAAAAATATATCATATTTCAATAAAATAACAAAAAAAGGTAACATCATGCATCTGAACCAAAATGACTCAAAACAAAACAAGAATACTATTGAAAAAAGAAACATGAACCATCATATGGGTTCCTATCCTCATGTCAAAAAGTCTCCACCATCCTAATCCACCATTTGGTAACATGATAAAGGAGATATATTATATACATAAATCAATTCCATTTAACTATATCTTTAAAAAACATGGCTACATGAACACAATGGAAAAAGTAGATTATGTGCATAAATTCCTTATAGGATACCACTAAAGAATATATATAATTTCATACCACATCCATAAAATAGTTAAAATTCAAAACATATTTATATGTACATCATATGAAATACTTATCCATTTATAGAACATATTTTAGGTGTATTTTCAAAATCCTCTAATATTAAATTAAATAGAAAATTATGAAATATTATATTTTCAATGGAATTAAAAAAATGAGTAAATAATTTTTTAGAATAATTTAATATAACTTGAACTAGTGGGTATTTAAGATGATTAGAATATCATGATTCTAATGTATTACCCAATAAAGAAAGATGAATATACATGACACAAGTGTGTACACATCCAAGCCTCTAAGACTCTCAAATAAACACCATTAAGTATACAATACCCCTATATTCTGTGAACTTCAATACCTCATCAATGATACACCTTAACCAGCATGATACTAGGGGAATATATCTAAGTTGTAGATAACTCAATTAGTTCTAGTATTTTTTTATTTTTCACCCATACCCCCAGGTCTCCCAATTTTTATATTATATCTTTATAAGAAAAACAATCCAAAACCATATTTCATATACATTTTCCAAGACATGAGTCATTTAAATTCCAAAAACTCATTTTCATAAAAATAATATATAGTGATTAATAAAAATTATCATACTTCATAGCCCATTTTAATTTAAATATAATCCTTGATTCATTTATTCAAACACATGTTATGTAAAAACATGGTTTCCAATGTAAAACAATTTTTTTAAATCCTCAATCATATACCCAAAATTCCAAGTCCCATTACAACAATAAATTTCACAATCAAAAGAAAAGTATATAATCAATGAAGATAAGGTAGGTTAAGGGTCATAACATAGGATAGATAATCCAAACATGAAAATGATGAAAACATATTACCTAATTAACACAATTGATGAGAGACAAAGTGATCAGATTATCAAGAACCATGATCTGACGATAACAAGGCCAATTCTCCATGTTAATATATGATTTTATGATCTAGAATCTAGATACATGAAAATATTGAAGAATTAATTAAGAAAATAGATAACAAGGAATCATATTAACAAATTATAAAGAAAGGGGAGGTACGTCTGGAATCCTATTAATGATTCCCCAAAATTGACGGGGGGAGTGAAAAAACATCAACATGGTGGATCTAAAATTTATAATAATTGAATTATGGTCGAGATTTTTATTATTTGACACTATGAAAACATTTAGAGAAAATATATCATTAATAACTCACTAATTAGAATCCACAGTGATGCCACAAGAAATATTATAGCCTCCAATGTATATCCTATAAATACATATTGTTAGCATATAGCTATAATATTCTAGTAGTAGGTAGGTGGGAGTCCACCTTCTAGTATGTGGATCCTTTAGATCTACATGCTTTCTATCACCTAAGACCTAATCATAGTTCAATTCACTAGCCAATAGGTGGTCTCCTTCAACATAAAAGAAAAATTCCTCTCTCTACTAACATGCATTCTATAGAATATATAGAAAAATCTCATTAACTAGTTCGTCATACCATAGTGTAACAGTTCACCCTATCATAAATAATTTATGTCCCATGAAATTTTCAAGATCATGAACCAGAGAAGTGATATGGCCATTGATACAAAATCAAGGCCCCACAATTCCACGTAACATGGTTTTCTTTACCATATTCCAATTGCACTTGATGTAACTAGGTCTACTTTTAACAAAAACATCTTTTCTTATTGATTTACTATTTGAAAAGACCATTTAACCAATGAGGGGTTACATTCAGTCTTACCTTCCTCCCACTCAAGAATGTGGGATGGGTCTGGATGATACTTCCTTAGCATATAAACATGGAACACATTGTCGATACACATAAAATGAGTAGAAATGTAAAATTCATTATCCACCTTATTTAGTCTCTCAATAACATTGAATTGAATGACATAATGATGTTCCAACATACGATGCTTCCCAATGCACTTATTTCTGTAATGATTTTAATATTTTTAAAAACCTAATAACCTATCTAAATTTACAAAAAATGGTGACATCAATTAGATAATGATTCATGGTGAATCTAATTTTTCACCAACCTCTTCTAGATCAACTGTGTGATATCTATCATATATTAAATGATAATTGGTCATACATAGAACTGATCTATAACTTTTTTCCCAATAAAGAAGCATAATGAAATCCCTCATATAATTCAACTCAATAGAAACTATATAGATTGAATCTTGAGAACTATTAACATAATAAACCTCAATGAAGGTAATATTATTTTCCTATAATAAACTATTGTTAAGAACACATCTGTTGATTATGTAATCAACAATCTAGAAGACTCGATCAGTTTTTTAATCTATTTTTGGATGAATATTCTTGGTCATATATAATTGATATTTCCTTGGTATGTAAAACATAATCTATAATAGTAATATTATATGATCATCTCTATAAAAAATAATATTTGATAGAATGACTTATAGTTTAAATACATTCCTTATGTAAATGTTCCCATGATTGTCTACAATAGTTAGCTTTATAATAGGTAAGAAATTTTCTAATATCTTGAATCAGAATAAAATTATTCAAATAACACCCGTACCACAATGATTCCATAGTATACCATTAATAATTTCCATTGATATCTTCTACCATTTCAAATTATGAATGGGTAATAGTTATAATATGTAACATCCCCGAACCTAGTTCCCCAAGGTTGGTGGTCATTTTGTTACAATTACATAGATACAAAATATAACATAACCAATGATCAATCCATTTAATAGTATTAAAGAAATAAATATAAACATTGTAACCACAACAAATTGGTTACTAAATAGATAACATAAAAATGAAAATAAACTACTTCTTCTCACTTATTTAAAAAAATCATCTTCCCAAATTTGGGAAGGAAAAAAATAAAAGGGTGAGCTCAAACCCTCAATAAGAGTTATGAGATACAATAAAATGTGAATAAAATTCAATATTTAATAATAAATTTACAAAGGTAAATAATTATATAAACACATTATATCAATAAACTAAAAATGAAAATGCAACAATAAATTTTTTCATAGTGGAAAAACTCCAGGAGAGTGATAACAGAATAAAAAATGAAGAAACTGATTATTTATTGGATGTCACGTATTTGAAACATTAAACATTATACCATCATGAATATTTATGTATGTAAGAATGTAAAATATGATTCTTCTTGGAAACAAAAATAAAGGTATTTTCACTAATTGTATGTCTCTAGAGACTTTTCAATTCATCTAGGGGATATCTTTAATCAAGCCCCACCGTCACTCAAAGGAAAAAATATTATTCATACAGAAATATAATTCAATAATAAAATTAAGGAAAAAATTTTATATAAAACTTTTACACTGATATGACATTATTATATCAATGATACAAGAATTATGAATATTTAGTGATATCTTCAAGGATTTATGGTCAAAAATGAAAGGGAAGTATACCAACACCACTCATTAGGAATAAGTAGTGAATAAGGGATAGACAAAGGTAATATCATAATGGTTTCCATGAATAAATGTTTTTAAATTATTCTTGGACATTCATAAGAAAAACTATTCAAAGATAATGATGAATGTTATCCAACTGGAGTGAAATAAATGCAATAATAGTGTTTAAGAAACATTTTCAATGAACCACTTTAATTCGATTATAGGAAAAATAAAAATATTCTTCAAAACATAATAAGAATTAATTTGTTTTCTAAATATACAATAAAAAAATAATTTTTTTCATGATAAACATATTTTTATTAGAAACATATTTGTGTCTAATAATAGAATATGGATGTAATTAAAAATGGGTATGAAATTGGAACGTTCCCATAAATTGGGATTGATTATTATGAGGAATTAAAAATTGAACATTATAAAAAAATGTATTTCACCAAAAATGAAATAATAATTTATCTAGGAAGATATTTTTTCAATATAAAAACATAATTTAGGAGTATTACATTTCATGATTTTAGTATTTGATTGGGGTAATGAGGGATAATGAATAACCCGAATGAAATATGGACATTCGGGGGGAATCTCTTACCTTATGTCTGAAAGTGTTCTTCACACACAGTTTATATCATGAAAAATGAGATTAGACTTATTTATAATTGAATTTAGAAACAATTAAACTTTTATTCATTTATTAATGTTTTATTATGTGCATTTATGGGATTTTTTATGAATTATGAGTATCAATTTTTTTGTTCGAGAGTGTTTGTTTCCTTTGTTTTTCAGATTGGATCACTTATATAAATGTATGAAAGATTAATAAAAATGGGAATAGTTATATATAATTGAAATAATATGTTATTAATGAAAATAATTTTTTTTTAAATTGTCTTAAATTTCATTTTCATTCTAGATATTAGGATGATTCATTGATAAAATTTTAATGATAATCATTTAGATTGTTATGGCATTTTTTAAATCATTACGAACTAGTTTTGTTTTATTAATTAATATCAGGTGTATATACTGGTTTCAGAACACTGTATAACTAATAATATTTATAAAAAAATATTATTTAATAGTTATAATGGTTTTATAACTGGCCTTAAATGTGGTAATGGAAAATGATAATGCATCATCCATAAAGATGGAAAATTGACACATCATGTATGATGTTTTCATTTTTAGAATAAAATATAGATGAGATAGGATTTGATGATATATATTTCATTAAAA
This sequence comes from Viscum album, assembly GCA_963277665.1. Lineage (NCBI taxonomy): Eukaryota > Viridiplantae > Streptophyta > Magnoliopsida > Santalales > Viscaceae > Viscum > Viscum album. Next base: position 1,382,304,396 of record OY728152.1, read on the forward strand.
TAATAAAATTAAAATTTATATATATATGATACCAAAGTTATAATTAATGTTTTTATAGAGTAGGTATGTAAATTATTTGAAAATAAAACACTTTGAATGAAACATAAAAGAATGAAAGTGGGGTTTACCTCTTGAATTCCACTCATTAAGAACATTTTAAAGGAACTTTTAAATAGTCTTATGTGTGAGGTCAGAAAGACCATAATGTTTGGGATATTTTTAGGAGAGGTTTTTTTGTAGAAATTATAAAATCTTCCAGTATTTATTCTTTTGATGAGAATAGGTGACGAGAGGTGATATTTATAGAGAAATGGAGGGGTGTTTTTCGATGATTTTACTCATTATTATATTATTTTGGATCAAGATTATGAACAGTGCTGATTAATTTGACCAAATATAGTTACTAGTGCATGTGAGTTATTAATAATGGTTATTATGTCATCCATGAATCATCCAAGACTCAATTATTAATTTTTTTAGCTTATAACAAAAATTACTATATTTCACTATTCACATAAAATTAATTTATTTTAGAAAAATCATCCAAATTCGCCCAAAAATTTTTCATTGATTAGAAATAAAAAATAGACTCCATTTTTTTGCAAATAATTATATAAAATTGAGAAATTTAAATTTTAAATAAAATCATCTTTAATTCGTAAAATACTAATTTTGAAATTATAACTCATTATATTATAGTTTGAAAAATTAATAAAGGTATCATAAAATTATCATATAATCAATAGAAAAAATTATTAATTAATTAATATGTTTGATTAAAATATAGTTTCTTTTTTATTATAATATTAATTATAGAATTTTGAAAAATCGTTTACATTTCACAATAATACCAACACTTAATTTATCATTTTAAATACATCTCTTTAGATATTACACATTATAAATATATCATATTTTAATTCATAAGATATATAAATTTTAATTATACATTCATATAGGTAAGGTTAATATTGTATTGGACAGATTACTATTATAAATGGTCACATTACTATTCTAATGATCTAGTTACTATTTATTTGTATTTCAGTGATCATTTATGCTCTTTGTTGTGTGAATTTAATTTATTTAAGAGGATACATAACATAAAATCATGGGGTGTTATATTATTCCCACCTTTTAAAAAAATTACATTGAAATATTTCTTGAATACTTTCTTCTAAACAGATATGGGTGGTTCTTTATCATAACATCCATAGGTGACCATGTGGAATATACCATTTTATGGTACCACTAAATAACCTTTACCAGTTGAGTCATCCAATTTCTTAATAAATTCTTTATTTGTGTCAAAAATCATGATAAGCTATTCCTAGTAAGATATATATCATTCCAGATCAATTTCTTCATATTTTACTACATTTTTTGGTTTTGGCATGTACATCTTTCATAATAACATGCCGAAAACATCGTGATCATTAGAGAGACTTTACAACATTTCCATTTGGGAAGTGAAAACTCCAATTATTTGTCGAATATAAAATGCTCTTATGTACTTGATGATCTATTTACCCTTCTTAACAAACCTTGAGACACACTTACATGGTTATAATTTTATAAGGACATGATATCCCACTTTAAATTACAAATCGTTTCTCTAATTTTCAGCATAAGCCTCTTTTCTAGTTTGATCTTCTTTAGTATGATCTTGAATAGTCTTTAACTTTGTAATTTTATCTTCAATTTTTTGAGGTCCAATAATTTTCCTCTCACTAACCTCATCCAAACAAGTTGTATTGTGTTATCTATTTTTATATAATTATTTTTATGTCACCATTTGAATACTGTAATTGAAACTATTATTGAAGAAGAATTACACTAATGGAAAATAATGATCCTTAATACCATGAATGTCAAGTGATAATGTTATCAACAAGTCCTCAAATGTTTCAATAGTATTTTAGGAAATTTGTCGGTTTGATGGTGATAAGAAGTATAAAAATGAATCTCAGTATCCAATTCCTTCTAAATACACTTCTAGAATTTTTATTTCAAATAGGGATCTCGATCAGACACAATTGATAAAGGTGAACCATTATGTATTACAACTTCATTAATATGGAGTCCTACAGGTGGAACTAGTGTAAGATCTTCCATTATTGCATGAAAATGTGGATATTTGGTAAGTCAGTTAACAATTACCCATATTGCATCATTAATTTCATGGCGTCCTTGGTAATACAGTGTAAAATTTCATAGTAATGTCATTCTACTTTCACATATGAATTTATAGATTTTGGAGGAATAATCAAGGATGTTGCATATAATACTTCACTTATCAAAAAAACTAGTCATCTTTACATATAATCAAAAATTTCAAACATCATGTTATCCCACCAAAAATGTTCCTTAATATACTAATATATCTTGTTAATAATTGAGTGTATAGATAATTTTGAGATATGATAATCATATAATAGTTCAATTTTTATCTCCGGTATTAATGGAACACATAACAACATTAATAAAGTTATAATTATATTCTAAAACACGATTCCTTCAAGTCATACATCTATAATATCTTTTTTTCTTTTGAAAATTATCATTATTTGATTGAGTTATTTTTATCTTCTCTTGTAATTATGTGTTACCAATGATTTGAAATCAGATTGATTATTCCCAATTAATAAAAATTATCATATCAATTTTTACTAGACACATGATTATAAAATATTTCCCAATCATCATTTGTGTTAGAATTCCACAATATTTCCTAATTAATTCTTTTTATACCTTATTTCAATTACATGGGAGGTAGGGTATTGAAAAATCCTAATCATTAAAAAACTTGAGAAATCAACTTTTCCTCACGTTGAGTTAATTCTATATAAATATTTATATCAAAATATTTTAATCTTTATATTTCTCACATATTTCACCATATATATATTGTCTCTATATCTTCAAATAAAATATTACAACTTCCAAATCTAGGTCATGATTTGGATATTTTTTTCATGAGTCATCATGCTCCTTGATTAATTTCAATAACATTATCATTTTTCACAATGACATGCCCCAATAATTTCTTAAATGTATCACTATATATCACAAACCCATCATTTCCATATGGTTGATTCAAATGATGTGTATAGTCTAGTATTTTCATTAATTAATGGAAACATTATGCACATTATTTTTCCGTATGAACATATCCCCTTTGCATTTGATCTTGGTTAATGAGTTAGCCAATTGGAAAACATTATAAATTAAACACCAACAGTAACCTACTAAATGAATAAAACAACTTAAATTTTTTTTATTTATTGGCATGTGATTTTCTAGTATTTCTATTATCTTCATAGGAACGACTAAGATTCGATCCATAGACACAATATGGCCAAGAAAAAAAACATTCTGAATCGAGAATAGAAAATTGCTACATTTACCATATAACTTGTTCTTTCCCAGAGTCTCCAAAATAATCTTCAAGTGATTCTCACGGTTTTCATATTTTTTAGAATACACAATAATTTCATAAATGAAAATTACATCTAAATCATCAAGATATTTCTTAAAAATTCTATTAATTAGATCCATGAAAAAATAGAGTTTATTAGTAAGTCCAAATGTAATTTCTATGAACTCGTAATTTCTATAGGTCATATGAAATGATATATTCAGAATACCTTCATTCATTACATTCAACTAATGATTCCTAGAATAACAGTCAATCATTAAGATATATTGAGATATGTGAAGTTGATCAAATAAATTATTAATGTGAGGTTGAGTAAAATTATTCTTTATTTTAAAATAATTTATTTCTCAATGTTCCATGTGAATCCTCAAGGATCCATCTTTATTCTAGAGAAAAATAATAGGGTATTCCAATGGAGAGACAGTAGGGTGAATAAATACCTTATTAATCAACTCCTATATTTTTTCACTTTGTTCCACTATTTAATCATTTGGCCATTATATAAGGATTCTTTGATATTGGTATTTCCTAAAAGATTAGATAGATGGTAATCTCAACTTCTTGGTCTGAAGGGCTTATATGTAATTCCTTAGGAAATAAATCATTGTATTCTTGTATAATAGGTAAATACACAATTTTAGGATTTCCTTCATCATCTCTAAATTTTTTTTATCTTCCACCAAAGAATTCATATTATGAGAGCTACTAGGGGTGGTTATATATAATAATAAGATGATTATTTTTCTACTCTAAAGATAATAGATCCAATATATTCATCACAAATCATAATTATGATTTCTTGTAATAAATTTTCACATCATATTTTTAAATACAATCAATACTGGGTATTATATAAAAGGATATCATAGTTATGATGATAAGGTCAGCAAAAAATAACATTTATATTACATAATGGGAACTTCTAGAAATATTTTTATTGAAATGAGACTTCACATAGGGGTTTTACTAACAAATACCTTGTTAAATCAAATGTAAAATATCTAATTTCCTTGAAAATTTGGATTTATATGAAAGTGTATGACCATACAGACTCAAATAATGATTGGGATGAATTTTAAGATATGATTATTGTTCTATACAACACATCATTGGGTATTTCTACATCCACTGTGGTGATCATATAAGAATATCCAACTCCCCTTAGCCTCTTATGTGGTAAAATACATGGATTATTTGTACATTTATTTCAATAATTCCCCATTTCTTTAGAGTTTAAGAATTTAACATCAATGATTTTTTCTTCCCTTTCATATCTTGATGACCTTTTTCACTAAACATACAACAAACTCCCATGCCTTTTAAGAATTTAAGAGGATGAATTCTTCCACAATTGTCACATAATAGAAATTTATTCATTCAACTCATTTTCATTGATCCATCACTATTTTCACATTTATCAAATGAAATCATCTTCTCTTGATTTCCATTGAACATATTGGATCTAGAATTTTTTTTAAATTTTGATGGTACATATTACTACTTCATCATATGATGAAATTATTCTGAGATAATAGTTCCATGTGGAGACTTGGATTAACACATTCAATGAAATGATTTTAGGTTCTGGGTGCAGCGGAAGTGTGTTGGTTGGTGTACCAAACATTAATGTTTCCATTAAGAATTATCAATCTGAGATCCATTATGATAATAAAACACTGGATCTTTGGAATAGACTGAAAAAAATAAAGAAATGATTCGAGTCCTGAAACCATAGATAAGATCATCATATGTTGTTTATAATTAATTTAACTAAAAGAAAAAATTTACCTCGACAGAATTCTCTCTCATTAGATGTTTCATATCATGATCTGATGTGATCTCTCATTGAGTTTTATAATCAAAGTTCATAATTCCTCTAGTAGTGATCCACACGTTCTCCATGTATATCTGAACATCACTGAAGGGATCTTTGGGTGCTAGAGTGGAAGATCATTCACTTACAATATCCTCCTTTGATCACCTTGAGAGCCTCTTACACAGCACTCTCCTTGATCTTGTGGTAGAGGATCTCTCTTGTAGATTGAGATCATTCTTATATGAAAGTATATATCTTTTTTCTTGAGAGATTTATCTAGATCTATAGTTCACAAACACATAAAATGGTTTAATTAATGAGAATTATATATTTAGGATTTAAATTATATAAAATATTAAAATGAATTAATTACCTAAAATTATTTATTCATTTCATTTAATTCTTAGTAGCACCCATAGTCTAATCATTACGATTGACTATTATTATTACTTAACATGGACCCAGTGAATTACACCTAATATTATTTAATTATATAAATTATATTATTTCTCACAAATCCCCAGAAGAACTACACATCATGTATAGTAATATACGTGGAGTGTACTTTTATTTTTCCATTTTATTTATTTCCTCCACCACATTTATTAGACATTGAATAATGGATATTTATTTCTCAAATAAATGTCATTGCATTACTTTCTAATATAAATATTACTTCTCCCACAATATATTCTTTCAAATAACTAGTGTTGAATTAAATGAGATTATGCATCCTTGAATAATTATTATACAACTATAAAGAATAATATTTATTCAACTTGTTAAATTAATATTTAACTGAGATACATGGACACTATTAGTGTGTGACCCTCTAACCTATTTATCAGTGTAATTAGGTAGAGCCTGCATAAATACCAATGTTATCATCTAGAAACATGCCAAGGCACCTATATAGAAAGTAGTTAATGCCACAAGGACGTGTCATCTCCTACAAACGCTAACCATCTAATGTAATACATTTTTCTCAATATCTCAAATCAAATGGGTTTCATTCTAGTGACATTAACCCATGTGCTCGATTATTCTTTATTTAACTTTCCATAATTGAACTTGACCAATCCTTACAAAAATCATGGATTTATTTAGTCTATATCAATTCCATAAAAGGGCCTCATATATCAATTTTATTATGGAATAGAAGAGACAAATCCTTTCTCGAATTATCTATTAATGATGTATTACTCATGATGCACCCAGCGTATCCTACCATGCTGATAATATTGTGTCATCATAGTTTTCATCAATACATCTAAGTGTACAATTTGTAATACCCATTAATAATAATATTAATTTCTAAGGACCAAAACACACATCCAAAGATAGTAACATCTAATGAAACTATAAAATTTTTATTTCTTATTGGAAGGTCTCGTTCTAATAATATCCTCCTTGATATTACCAAGGGAACACACCATGATGAGGTGCGTAAAAATTTTATGGGTCATCTCCCTTAATGTCCATTATTATTTTTGTCCCTCAAATAATATATTCCAGCCATAGAATATATATTTAATAATTTTTTTATTGAACTTTTTGGTTCTCCTCATTTTAGGGATATTCTATGTCCTTTTAGTGAAACAGGTTTCCTTAGGACATTATCACATGCATTGTCACACTGAAGAACAATCATGATGTGATAAGGTATTTATTAATGAATAAAGTATAAAGTAGTTGGTTCTAGGACACCATCTCTGACAGACTCCCACTAGGACTAGATCCAACTTCCAACAACCTTTACCCCACTTGCTCTCACTTTATATTCATGCTTCTACTGAGATAGGAATTTAGTCATGGGGTCATCCACATTCTCTTCAGAGGACACTCTGCTCACTAAAACTTCACCTTTTGATATAAATCCCTCAAGATGTGATACATCTGGAGTACGTTATTTTTCCATTTATGTGACCATAGATCTTTTGAAAGAGAAACCGCAATAGTATTATCACAATATAATGTGATAAGAACTTTAATTCTAGGCACCACATCAAGATCCTGGAAAAGGTTATTTATCCATATGGCTTCCTTGGCTACATCATAATTTGATATATATTTGGAATCTGCTGTAGAAGCAGTGAAAACTTGTTGCATTAAACTCTTCTAAATCACAAATCCTCCATTGAGACAGAAAAAATATACTGATTGTGACTTTAGATCATTCTGATCATTCTGGAAACTAGCATTAGCATACCCTCTGATGACAAGCTCCTCGTCTCCTCCATACACCAGGAACATGTTCTTATTTTTTCATTGATACTTAAGGATAGTCTTAACAGCAGTCCAATGATGTTCTCCTAGATCTTCTTGATATATTCCTACCATGCTAAGTGCATACGCAACATAAAGTCTCCTACATAACATGGCATACATGATAGATCTTATAGCCAAAGCATGTGGGATCCTACTCATTCGATCTTTCTCCTGTTGTGTCTGAGGACACATTTTCTTAGAATGATGTAGGCCATGTGCCACTGGAACTAACCCCCCCTTGGATTGTTCCATACTAAATAAATTTAGTATCTGGTCAGTGTACGTAATTTGACTTCGTTCGAGAAGCCTCTTGGATATTTCACAAATGATCTTGATCCCTAAAATGTAGGTTGCTTCACCTATGTCCTTCATGGAGAAACACTTATTCAACCAGTCTTTAACTGACTGTAATACTAGTACATCATTTCCAATAAGTAGTATGTCCTCAACATATACTACGTGGATAATGACCGCATTCCAATTAAACAGTTTATAAATACATGTCTCGCATTCTTTTTTAAGGAAACTAAATTCATTTATGGCTTCATCAAATCGAATGTTCCATGACATGGATACTTTTTTTAATCTATAGATGGATTTCTACAACTTGAAAACCCATTTTTATTAGCCTTATGTCAAAAACCATTCTATTTATGTCATATAGATATCTTTCTGAAGATTCCCATTAAGGAATGTTGTTTTGACATCCATCTGCCAAATCTCATAATCATGGTAAGTTGATATGGAAAGTATGATTCTTATGGATTTAAACATGGAAACAAGAGATAAGGATTCATCATATTCAATTTTTTGATGCTATCTGAATCCTTTAGCAACTATCCATGTTTTATAGGTGCAAAATTGACCTTCCATTTCCATCTTTCTCTTGAAAACCCATTTGCATCCAATAGTATTTACATCAATTGTCTCATTGACCAAAACCCAGACTTGGTTTTGATACATGGAATCCATCATATAATTCATATCATCTCTCCATCTTGTAGATTCTGAGATTTCTACTACTTCCCTATAGGAGAGAGGTTCATAATTGTCCAAAAATAATGATTCACCATACTCGGTGACTAGGAAACAAAATCTCTTTGGTTCCCTTGCCTCTCTTGAGCTCCTACGCAGTACTTAGGTTTCGGGAACCTCTTCCATGGGGATATGTTGATCTTATTCCTATATCAACTCCTTTGAATCTAGAGTATCAACATTTTCAAAGTCAATCTTTCTCCTACTATCCTTATTGAGGATGTGCTCCCTCTCAAGAAAAATGGCTTGTCAGGTGATAATCAGTTTCTTTTCAAAAAGTTCATATAGGTTATATCCTTTGGATTCATTAGGATATCCTATAAAGTTACACCTCGTGCCCCATGGTGCTAGATTGTTCCCTGAGAAGGCCTTAACAAACTCCTCACTACCCATACATGTGTGTGCCACAAAATGGGTATCTTTATATTTTATAAGTTAGAGGGAATTCCATTTCATGCATTAGTTTGTACTTGGTTTAATGTGTATGTTGTAGTTTGTAATGCATATACCCAAAAAGATAATGGAAGATCCTCATGACTAATCATCAACATAACCATTTACAACAAGGTGTCACACCTCATTTCACTAACACCAATCTACAATAGTGTGTGAGGAGGATTGAGTGAAGATAGAATCCCATACTCCCATAGAAGAATGATGAACACTTGGTTTAGATATTCTCCACCTATGATTGATCAGTGTTTCTTTTTCTTATTACCAAGATGATTCTTCACTTAATTCTTGAATTCTTTAAATTTCTTTAAGGACACTATCTTATAAATCAGTATGTAGACATATACATATATACTCAAATCATATGTAAAAGTAATGATGTAAGAATATAAACCTCAAGCTTCTGCTGGAAATAGTCCACACACATCCATGTTCACAAATCCTTGAAGCTATATAGCCCTTTAATCCTGTCCACCTAAAGACATTGTCACGACCCGTCCTCGGGGCCCGTTCCGTGACTACCCCATGCTCGCCTTCTATAGGCCAGGGGCTGGCGACTAGCACCAAGGCGTAAATCCCGGTAAAAAGGGAAGGCATTGCCTTTGTAAAGTAAACAATCACACAGAGTACAAGCGGAAGAAGTAAACACTAAGTAAAAAATGAGTACAACAGTAAGTGGGGAAAGTAAAAAGGGGCCGGAAATACAAGCCCAACTGTAAAGTACAACTCGAAAGGGAAAACAGCGACTGAAAAGTAAAGCTGCTACGCCGAGCTGTCCACTGGAAATCCCACCTGAAGGGTGGGTACAGACAGCTCCTCTGCTCCTCGGGTCCCGCCGTCCGATCCGAGTATGTCATGCCCAGTGGTCCACCTCCGGGTACCGCCTCGTCGTCACGTCCACCTCTGGGTACTGTCTCGTCATATAGTCCACCTCCAGGTATTGTCCAGTCCTCGAACACTCGGCCTCTTTCAGTACTGGCCTTCGTCTGTAACCAACACAATGAGGTGCGGGCATAGCCCGTGCAGGGGTGAGTATAACGATACTCAATAGGGACCCCGAGACCCTCAATGTATCACTAAAACCAACAAGGATAACCACATAGAAGATGTCAACAGATAACCACTACTTAGGTATATGCCCATACATATACCTAAGTTATCAAGTAACCCCTCTCAATCATGAGGAAACACAAGGATTGCGAAATCAACGGATAACTACTACCCAGGTATATGCCCATACATATACCTAAGTTATCAAGTGACCCATCTCAATCATGAGGTAAACACAAGTTCAAAAGTCTCAGCTCAAACCAGGATTTTCATTATCGAAACCGTAACTGCTGAAGAGCTCCGTCTCTGGAGTGTACAGTGGTCCTGTCACGACTCCGAGGTACTGCTCACTAACCTAAGACTGATGTAGAACTCCACCTATCGAGTACTGCGGGGCAGCTGCTACAACCAAGCGCTCTCCCGTCGTGGGTCTGCCGCTACAACCAAGCGCTCTCATGTGCCGCTACAACCAAGCGCACCTCTGTCGTGGGTCTGCCGCTACAACCAAGCGCTCCCCTGTGCCGCTACAACCAAGCGCACCTGTGTCGTGGGTGTGCCGCTACAACCAAGAGCTCCCATGTGCCGCTACAAACAAGCGCACCTCTGTCGTGGGTCTTCCGCTACAACCAAGCACTCCCATGTGCCGCTACAACCAAGCGCACCTCTGTAACACACCGAGTCGTTCGATCAGCAGTCGTCGGGTCTCAGTCAGCTACACGGTCTCCGTACTCCGTACGCTCGTCTCTAGGAGGGTCCGCTCCATGAGCCACAAGTCGATACTTCAAGTATCTCAAAGTCCCACGAAGAAGTATCTCAAAGGACCGCCTCGTCATAGGGGTCTCAACACAACAGACGGTGCGTCAATCGGATGCCCGGTCTGTGAGTTATTAGCCTTTTCGTCCCAGGGGCCCAGTTGGTTTCGTGAGCGAACCAAACCCGGCCGTATCTCAACTATACCCCGAACTCTCATAGGGTATACTCATAGGGACCATTTCTCAACGAGATCACCAACGCTGCTGAAGGTTCGTCAAACGGACGTTCTGTCAGAAAGATATCAGCTTTTCCGTTCTAGGGGCCCGGTTGGATTTCGGTGCGATCCAACCCGGCCACTATCCATCTGCATCCAAAACTCGGGCAAAGGATGCCAAAAGTTTCGTATCGTCAACAGGAACTCAACACAACAGACGGCGCGTCAATCGGACGCCCGGTCTGAGAGTTATTGGCTTTTTCGTTCCATGGGCCCGGTTGGATTTCGGTGCGATCCAACCCGACCGCACTCCGTCGGCATCCAAACCTCGAGCGGAGTAAGCCAAAAGATCCATCTCACTTAGAGGAATTCAACGAAACAGATGGCGCGTCAATCGGACGCCCGGTCTGTTATTTATTGGTCTTTCCGTCTCACACCCACCCTGAGAAACTTCCCAGGAGGTCACCCATCCTGATCACTACTCTAGGCCAACCACGCTTAACTATGGAGTTTTAACCACGTAGGCTCCCGAAAAGGAAGGTGCACCTTGATTATAGTATACCGAAACGACCGTCTCGATCCAAGGATCGTGTTGCCGCTGACGGCGAGTCGTTTGGAGGCTCGTAGCCCAAGATACGGGCATCTGACCAAACCGCTCGGTAACGGGGGTTTCGGGCCCGGGCCGTCCCGGCCCGAGACCCCTCGGATGGCCTGAACCGGGTCGACCAGCCCCGGACGGGGTCGACCCGGCCCGGCACAGCCCGGCCCGGCCCGACGACCCAGCAAGTCGCGCCGGTTCGGCGTAAGGCAGCGCGCTGGGCGCGCTGCCAGCTCGACAGAAGGCCGAGCTTGCTGGAAACGGGGGGCCGCCTGCCCCCACTTTGTGAAACCGGCCCCCCTCATAATGGGGGGCCAAATAACTGCCCGGGGGAATTAAATTCCCCCGGTTTCCACCAACCCGGCCGGCCCGACCTGGCCGGCCGACTTCTTGTCAACAGGACCGGCAAGGGCCGGTCCTCTTCCGTCTTCCGGCACCGGCAGCCCGGCTGGCGCCGGTCATCACGATCTGCCGCGGCCCGGAACCGGCCGCGGCCTTCGTCATCCGGTGCAGTGCGACGGCACCGCGTCCCTCCGCCGCGGCCCCGCTCCGGCCGCGGCGTCTTCGGTTTCATTCGACGCGGCGCGACGGCGTCGCGGTCATGATAATTCTTTCCACGGCGCGGCGCGACGGCGCCGTGCAATAATTTCCGTGTGATTCCCGCGTGGTGTGACGGCACCACGCTATCTCGTTTCATCCGCAAGAAACATTCAAGAACAAAGGAGGGGGGTTCGGCCGTGTTTGTGCGGTCCGGTCCCCCTCTCGTTAGACGATAACACTTAATCGTTCATCCTCAAGTTTTTCATGCTAGAACCAAGAACGGAAAATAATTAAATAAAGCAACAACAAACCCCTACTTGGATATTTGACGTCGCACGTCGGGCGTCGCGGAGAACGACGTCGCGGAGAACGACGTCACGGAGATCGGACGTCGATTCCATGGATGTTGGGGTATGTCCGAGGAGGAAACGACGTCTCCTCACTTGTTGCGGAGATGAAGAAGGAATGCGCATTGTCGTCGGAGAGTTCCCTACGTCGGTGTCTTCTCCCTTACCGTGGAGGAAAAAGAGGATGAAGAACCGTGATCACCGAGTCGTTCTAAGTTGAGGGATCGGTGTTCTTCATCGGAGAAGAACTGTTCTTCACGGAGAGGAGGACGTTCTTCAACGAAGAAGGAGCTTCCTTCTTCTATCACACAAAGGCTCTTTCTCAAAAATCCTCCCACCACAATTCAACCTCCAAATAAAAGAAGGTTTCCCCTTATTTTATTTTAATCATGCCATGCATTGTAAGTTCAAAATTCAAACACTTAATTGATTAAGAGTTTCAATAACATAATTTAAGTGCTAGTTGGCATGAGTTATGAGGGAGAGAGGGAGAGAGGAGTTTCAAAATAAAGAGGGAGGTGAGGAGTTTCAAAATAAAGAGGGAGTTAGGGGGTTATGGGAAAAGTGAAGGGGTGGGGTTCGTGTGGGCCCCACCTCACCTTAAATCCTTCCATGGGTGGTTAACTCCAAGTGGGTCCCACCCCTAACTCCCTTACATAGGATAAAACCACTTAAGAGAGGGTCAAGTGTTGTAACATAACACTTAATCTACTTAACAAGAAAATAAAAATTGTAGATATGTTATAAATTAAACTTCCACAATTTTTATCATCTTCTCTCGGATAAACGCAACTCCGGAAGTGGCATTCATAAGAAATTACCGGCGATGCGGTTCCATCGGTGCCCTCGGAATTCGATTCCGGGCACCAGTTCAAAAGATAGAAATTCCCGCTCGCTCGTTCACTGAACGTACCCGAGCCAAACTTCGGAAATTAATTCCGGGCACACTGGGCCTTGGAATCAGGCACTCTCAGAAACTGCGTTCTTGTAAAATTCCAAAGAAAATTAAGAAAAAAAATTTCCTTGAAATTTCTGGATCTTTACATTACTCCCACCTCAGGGCTTTACGTCCCCGTAAAGCTTCAACACAAACTAGGGTCACAAAAGCGGTACCGAGCACGCATTTGAGCCTTCCGCTCCTATGTACTCACCTGGAGGTTTCGTACTGCCAAAGAAATTGCACCCGAGGAATCGATCGTCCTCCTAGGATTTGCTCCTGTCGATCCTCGATCCCCACTGGAATCTCTGTGAAAGACACCCCATCGCCATCGTCCAGCTCATCATGGTCGATGGTATACGAAGGGTCGAGCACGTATCTCCTCAGTTGAGATACGTGGAAGTCGTCGTGCACCTGGTGCAACTGCGGTGAATGGGTCAAGTAGTAAACCACCCCGCCTACCCAGCTGGGGACCTAAGAAGGTCCGCTGAACCCCGGAGATAACTTTCCGCCTTGGCCACATCTCCGTAAACCTCATCGAGGTGACACCCGTATAAGGACGTGATCGTCATCCTCGAACTCCAGAGGTCTCCATTTTCTGTTTGAACTGGAACTCTAAAGGCTGATGTCACAAGGGTAAGGTTGACCGACTCAAGAGTGATCGGTCGCAACCTCCTGTGCAAGAGTTACCCTGCGCTGTCTGGGGTTTTCTTTTCCGCCGACCAAGGAAAACCCATCCCGACGTTTGCCTAAAACTATCAATTTGAGTATGAACAGTTATTGCCCATTCCATACTCAAACTAATGTCGTAAGGCCTCCACACTGCCACCAAGAGATTCCAACCGAAACTCTCACCTCGAGGGTCTGACCACACCATCGGCTTAAGTGTGATTATCGAGTCTCCTCCCAAGGTATCTCCAGACGTGAGGGTCAAGTCCACGGCTTAACGGAAACTCTAGGTCTAGAACAAGATTTGTGAAAGCAAGGAATGATTCACATCGACGTTCGTTACTACAACAGCTAGTAGTGGACATAGACTGTCCCTTGAATCATTTCTAGAGCCATTGGGTCACACTCTTTGACCGCATGCAGCCGCACTCTTCCTCCGCCCTCCAGCTCCCTGAGCCTGGCAGGAATAACTAAGGCAGGTGGTTGTACAAAGTTAGGATGTACACCACCTCATACTGCTCTCCTAGCTCTTCCTCCACGTCTGCTGCTTCGTAGACTCATCTCTCCTTTTAGATTCCTCTTCTTTAACACGCCCGAGTCTCTAAGACTGGCACCGGTTTCCTGTTTCTTACTGTACTGTGCAGTCTTCATCCTCTCTTGGATGTCCTGGACCTCCTTTAGTCTCACAAGAGCTTCTATGATTTCTTCTTTGCCGATAAGAGAAATCCAGTCTCATCCCCTGGATGAACCACATTCGTTGCCTAATACAATCAATTCCAACATGAATGATGCATTCATGCCATGGATGACGTCATAAGGCCTCGACGTAACTACCAAGAGATCCAACTGTCACTCTCGCCTCCAAGGGTCGTGTCACACTGTCGGCATCAGTGTGAGGTTACTGGGTCCCCTCCAGTTGAAATCTCAAATGTGAGGGTCAAGTCAACAGTTTAACCTGAACCACTCAGTATCAACCAAACAAAAGGACAGTAAAACAAACAAAGATAAGGGTCTTTTTATTATTGCAGCTCATAGTACAAGACACGAATACAATAGCAAAATGGAACTAGAAGTACAAGGGATGTATCCACTAGTTCCTCTCCTGTCCACCTGCTCTTGGAGCTCTACTGCCTTCTCCACTGCTCGACTGTTGCTCAAGAACTCACCGTTGCTTCTGTCTCGGTGGCTCCTCCAACACCCGCTGATCAATCGTACGAGGAGTCGGACAGTCACGTGCCAGGTGACCCTTCCCGCCGCAGGAGTAACATTGTCCGTTTCTGGCACGCCTGGCTCTGACCCCACCTCGGGTGCCCCGCACCACCAGTCCTAAAACACGAGATCGTCCAACTGCTAGTCTGGTCCTCCTGGACCTCTGCATCATCTATGTACTGCCCAAAGATGACTCGGCTACTGATCGAAAAACACGCGGCAAAGGCAGAAGCTCCTGTACACACTCGGGGTGTAGAGCTACTGGCACAAACTCTACCCTGAAGAAGGCCTCAAAGTCTTCCCATGCGAAGGTCATCCCATCACAAAACTGAAACAAGTGGCTCCACCACCTACCTGCTGCTTCCTGAAGGAGGCTGGCAGCAAAGATCACCATGAAGTCTGCTGGCGTCCCCACTAGCCTGAAGACTCCCACCACAGCCTCAAGCCAATCCTCAGCCGCCTGCGGGTCCGTCTCTCCCCAGAACCTGGGTGGCCTCTGGCGCTGGAACTCGTGCAGCGCACTCAAGTGGCGTGCATCGCCTACTGCTGGGGCTGGTGGCATCGGTGGCCCAACGTATGGTAGTATCGCTGGTGCCTCCATTGGTGCCTCAACTACAAGAGGGCCCTGTACCGAAGCCTCGTCGCTCGACAGGCTGTCAGTATGCACATACCTCTGGGCTCTAGCTGGTAGTTCGTGAAAAGGCATCCTGAAAGAAACAACGTAACACAGTCAAACGATTATACCTGGTGAGCTGACCTGGTTTGAGCTGACATTTAAAAACATCTGGAAACACACACGCATTCAGTGTTTTCATGCACAAAGTGGGAAATCAGTTGTCAGGGTCCTGGTGTATGGATATGTCGGCCGCCCGCACCAACACTGGACTCCCTGAACTGAAAAACACACTCGGTACCCTTAACACTATTGCTTCACAGGAAGAAACATCAGAGTTATAAGTTCTGCGGTAGAACTGAACTCCTCTGATACCAATTTTTCACGACCCGTCCTCGGGGCCCGTGCCGTGACTACCCCAAGCCCGCCTTCCATAGGCCAGGGGCTGGCGACTAGCACCAAGGCGTAAATCCCGGTAAAAAGGGAAGGCATTGCCTTTGTAAAGTAAACAATCACATAGAGTACAAGCGGAAGAAGTAAACACTAAGTAAAAACTGAGTACAACAGTAAGTGCGGAAAGTAAAAAGGGGCCGGAAATACAAGCCCAACTGTAAAGTACAACTCGAAAGGGAAAATAGCGACTGAAAAGTAAAGCTGTTACGCCGAGCTGTCCACTGGAAATCCCACCTGAAGGGTGGGTACAGACAGCTCCTCTGCTCCTCGGGTCCCGCCGTCCGCTCCGAGTATGTCCCGCCCAGTGGTCCACCTCTGGGTACCGCCTCGTCGTCACGTCCACCTCTGGGTACCGTCTTGTCGTATAGTCCACCTCCAGGTATCGTCCAGTCCTCGAACACTCAGCCTCTGTCAGTACTGGCTGTCGTCTGCAACCAACACAATGAGGTGCGGGCATAGCCCGTGCAGGGGTGAGTATAACGATACTCATTAGGGACCCCGAGACCCTCAAGGTCTCACTAAAACCAACAAGGATAACCACATAGAAGATCTCAACAGATAACCTCTACTTAGGTATATGCCCATACATATACCTAAGTTATCAAGTAACCCCTCTCAATCATGAGGAAACACAAGGACTGTGTAATCAACGGATAACTACTACCCAGGTATATGCCCATACATATACCTAAGTTATCAAGTGACCCATCTCAATCATGAGGTAAACACATGGTCAAAAGTCTCAGCTCAAACCAGGATTTTCATTATCGAAACCGTAACTGCTGAAGAGCTCCGTCTCTGGAGTGTACAGTGGTCCTGTCACGACTCCGAGGTACTGCTCACTAACCTAAGACTGATGTAGAACTCCACCTATCGAGTACTGCGGGCTAGCTGCTACAACCAAGCGCTCTCCCGTCGTGGGTCTACCGCTATAACCAAGCGCTCCCATGTGCCCCTACAACCAAGCGCACCTCTGTCGTGGGTCTGCCGCTACAACCAAGCGCTCCCATGTGCCGCTACAACCAAGCGCACCTCTGTCGTGGGTATGCAGCTACAACCAAGCGCTCCCATGTGCCTCTACAACCAAGCGCACCTCTGTCGTGGGTCTGCCGCTACAACCAAGCGCTCCCATGTGCCGCTACAACCAAGCGCACCTCTGTAACACACCGAGTCGTTCGATCAGCAGTCGTCAGGTCTCAGTCAGCTACACGGTCTCTGTACTCCGTACGCTCGTCTCTAGGAGGGTCCGCTCCATGAGCCACAAGTCGATACTCTAAGTATCTCAAAGTCCCACGAAGAAGTATCTCAAAGGACCGCCTCGTCATAGGGGTCTCAACACAACAGACGGCGCGTCAATCGGACGCCCGGTCTGTGAGTTATTAGCCTTTTCGTCCGAGGGGCCCGGTTGGTTTCGTGAGCGAACCAAACCCGGCCGTATCTCAACTGTACCCCGAACTCTCATAGGGTATACTCATAGGGACCGTTTCTCAACGAGATCACCAACGCCGCTGATGGTTCGTCAAACGGACGTTCTGTCAGAAAGATATCATCTTTTCCGTTCCAGGGGCCCGGTTGGATTTTGGTGCAATCCAACCCGGACACTATCCATCTGCATCCAAAACTCGGGCGGAGGATGCCAAAAGTTCCGTATCGACAACAGGAACTCAACGCAACAGACGGCGCATCAATCGGACGCCCGGTCTGAGAGTTACTGGCTTTTTCGTTCTAGGGGCCCGGTTGGATTTCGGTGCGATCCAACCCGACCGCACTCCGTCGGCATCCAAACCTCGAGCGGAGTAAGCCAAAAGATCCATCTCACTTAGAGTAATTCAACGAAACAGACGGCGCGTCAATCGGATGCCTGGTCTGTTATTTATTGGCCTTTCCGTCTCACACCCACCCTGGGAAACTTCCCAGGAGGTCACCCATCTTGATCACTACTCTAGGCCAAGCACGCTTATCTATGGAGTTTTAACCACGTAGGCTCCCGAAAAGGAAGGTGCACCTTGAGTATAGTATACTGAAATGACCGTCTCGATCCAAGGATCGCGTTGCCGCTGACGGCGAGTCGTTTGGAGGCCCGTAGCCCAAGATACGGGCATCTGACGAAACCGCTCGGTAACGGGTGTTTCGGGCTCGGGCCGTCCCAGCCCGAGACCCCCCGGATGGCCCGAACCGGGTCGACCCGCCCCGGACGGGGTCGACCAGGCCCGACACAGCCCGGCCCGGTCCGGCGACCCGGCCAGGCGTGCCCGTTCGGCGCAAGGCAGCGCGCTGGGCGCGCTGCCACCTCGGCCAAAGGCCGAGCTTGCTGGAAACGGGGGGCCGCCTGCCCCCCCTTTGTGAAACCAGCCCCCCTCATAATGGGGGGCCAAATAACTGCACGGGGGAATTAAATTCCCCCGGTTTCCACCAACCCGGCCGGCCCGACCTGGCCGGCCGGCTTCTTGTCAACAGGACCGGCAAGGGCCGATCCTCTTCCGTCTTCCGGCACCGGCAGCCCGGCTGGCGCCGGTCATCACGATCCGCCGCGGCCCGGAACCGGCCGCGGCCTTCGTCATCCGGCGCGGTGCGACGGCACCACGCCCCTCCGCCGTGGCCCCGCTCTGGCCGCGGCGTCTTCGGTTTCATTCGACGCGGCGCGACGGCGTCGCGTTCATGATAATTCTTTCCACGGCGCGGCGCGACGGCGCCGCGCAATAATTTCCGTGTGATTCCTGCGTGGAGCGATGGCACCACGCTATCTCGTTTCATCTGCAAGAAACATTCAAGAACAAAGGAGGGGGGTTCGGCCGTGTTTGTGCGGTCCGGTACCCCTCTCGTTAGATGATAACACTTAATCGTTCATCCTCAAGTTTGTCATGCTAGAACCAAGAACGGAAAATAATTAAATAAAGCAACAACAAACCCCTACTTGGATATTTGACGTCGCACATCGGGCATCGCGGAGAACGACGTCGCGGAGAACGACGTCGCGGAGATTGGACGTCGATTCCATGGATGTTGGGGTACGTCCGAGGAGGAAACGACGTCTCCTCACTTATTGCGGAGATAAAGAAGGAAGGCGCATTGTCGTTGGAGAGTTCCCTACGTCGGTGTCTTCTCCCTTACCGTGGAGGAAAAAGAGGATGAGGAACCGTGATCACCGAGTCATTCTAAGTTGAGGGATCGGTGTTCTTCATCGGAGAAGAACTGTTCTTCACGGAGAGGAGGACGTTCTTCAACGAAGAAGGAGCATCCTTCTTCTATCACACAAAGGCTCTTTCTCAAAAATCTTCCCACCACAATTCAACCTCCAAATAAAAGAAGGTTTCCCCTTATTTTATTTTAATCATGCCATGCATTGTAAGTTCAAAATTCAAACACTTAATTGATTAAGAGTTTCAATAACATAATTTAAGTGCTAGTTGGCATGAGTTATGAGGGAGAGAGGGAGAGAAGGAGTTTCAAAATAAAGAGGGAGGTGAGGAGTTTCAAAATAAAGAGGGAGGTGAGGAGTTTCAAAATAAAGAGGGAGTTTGGGGGTTATGGGAAAAGTGAAGGGGTGGGGTTCGTGTGGGCCCCACCTCACCTTAAATCCTTCCATGGGTGATTATCTCCAAGTGGGTCCCACCCCAAACTCCCTTACATAGGATAAAACCACTTAAGAGAGGGTCATGTGTTGTAACAGAACACTTAATCTACTTAACAAGAAAATAAAAATTGTAGATAAGTTATAAATTAAACTTCCACAATTTTTGTCATCTTCTCTCGGATAAACGCAACTCCGGAAATGGCGTTCTTAAGAAATTACTGGCGTTGTGGTTCCATCGGTGCCCTCGGAATTCGATTCCGGGCACCGGTTCCGAAGATAGAAATTCCCGCTCGCTCGTTCACTGAACATACCCGAACCAAACTTCGGAAATTAATTCCGGGCACACTGGGCCTTGGAATCAGGCGCTGTCAGAAACTGCGTTCTTGTAAAATTCCAAAGAAAATTAAGAAAAACATTTTCCTTGAAATTTCCGGATCTTTACAGACATCTTGGTCATTTTTCCTTATAAATTTTTTTGAAATCTTTCATGTGGTTTTAACTCAGTAGAGTCTAAATAACCATCCTGGAAGAGCTTGGTCAAGAACTTCACCTTTAAATAACCATGAATGTGATGCCACAATTGGGTGTTGAATGAGTCATGTTAATTTTTTTCATTATTGATTTCCAACACTTAGTTTTTATAATTTAATACATAAAAACTTTTTTTCAAATGTGTCATACCATAACATATGTTGTTCTTATAAAAGAAAGAACCTTTTTTCAAAATTTGAAAATAAATACATCTATATCCAAACATCATACATAAATTATTTTTTTGGTAACACTAGGAACATAATAACATTTATGTAAAACCAAAATAATTCTATTTGGCAATAAGAGATGGTAATCACCAACGACCAACGCAGCCAACCTCACCCAATTGGCAGCTCGAATATCCACTTCTCCTTTGCCAATCCTTCTAAATCTACTTGGTTCCTGCATTTGAAAATAGATGTAATCCCTCGAAGATGTATCTAATACCCAATGTGTAGAAATGGAAATATCAAAATTTATAATGAATGCACATTTAGCGACCCCATGCTTTTGGGTGTAGTTCCTCTTCTAGTGGCCTTGCTTTCCACATTAAAAACACACCACCTCACATTATTTACCCTACCTATGGATCTTCCCCTTCTTGAAGGGATGATGCTTTGGGGCTTCAAACTGTTTATAAGTCATTGGCCCCTTTTCTTTATCCTTCCCTTTATTATTCACCATAAGGAATGTGGGTTTGTCATGCCCCTTGTCCTTATCTACTAGGAGAATTAATGTTAGAAGTTCTGATTGAATCTCCTCATTGTTTCTCATGTTTTAGTTCAAAATAAAGATAGATAAGGTCTTGGGAAATAATGATAGGAGGAGATCTATACACAACTCATCTGGGAACATAATCCCTAAGATGTCTAGGCATTCAATGAAGCTAATAAGCTTGACTAAAGGAGGCCCAGTAGGGTCAGACTATCCAAGATTAGTTGTGAAGAAAGAAACTCAGATCTCATATATCTCATGTCTCTCCTTATCTTGATAGAGATCCTTAAGGTGAGACATCATGCTATACATGTCGATGTTTTCATGTTGCATCAAGAGATCATTAGACATAGATTATAGCATGAAACATTGGACATATGGTGCATAAATCATATGTTTCATATACAGAGATAGTTCCTTATAAAAGGCCTCTTTTCCAAGAAAAACTAGAACATGCTCTTCCAACACAAATAATTTCCTCTCGTGGTGAAAGATGATGTGTATATGTCTCTTTTATTCCTGGATATTGGTTTTAGTGAGAATTTTTTCCTTCTCAAGTATGGTTCATTACATTATCATGGTAAAATTGAGACCAAAAATAATTCAATACTTATTAGTCTCCCACTATTTTATCGAAATCTAATAGCTCTCACCATTGACTTCGGAATATTTTGTTTCCTGAATATTCTAATGTAAAAGTTCCATATTTCCCTTAGAATTATCCTTACTAGGGTTTTTCAAGAAACATTAATGGTTTCAGGAAGGAATTACAAATTCCAAATGCATTTACTTGCAGCTCCTTGATCCGCTGAGTGGACTCTCCAATCCTAAAATCCTATTATTTTAGATTTCCTCAACATTTTACTCTTATTGACACCAATTCCTGTTGTGGAAGTTAACCCTTGATATGAACCAAGTCAAGACAACCCAAAACCTTTAATAATAATTCCATGATAATTGAGAGCACCCCCACTCAGGTTGGTCAATCCCTTTGAACTATGGTTCGATTCTAACCAAGATTGTGGAAGGTTATACCAACTTAATATTTTATTTGAGGTATTTAATACTTATATATAAATTTCCATTTTATTATCATTTATTACATGATTATTAATATTAAGAAGAATTTACTTAAGTGATTAACGATTTCAATGATAATAATATTCATTAACTAGTCTTAATTTAGTTCCATTTTGAATAATTGTTAAATTAATTAATTATGTGATCATGAAAACACAACAACAATAAATAAACCATGAAATTAACATAAATAAAATAATGGTATGATCATGAGGTGGTTATATTGTTTAGTTTATCTATCAATTGATAAACTAACCCAAGACCTAGGGGAGAAACACCTTGAACCTTTTGGGTTCATGTTTAAAGCTTTCCACATGTCAACCTTTGTATATCCTAGGATTGGTTTTACCTTGGATCCTCACATAATCCGCCTCCACTAGCATGAGTGATTCATCCATTACATATTATTTTATCTCACTCGCTTGTGAGGGGTAAAACAAGGGTTTACATAAAATAAACCTTGGGCACACAGAACCTACATATTAGTGAGGAAAAGGCTCGCATGCCAACAAATTTATTTTAATTAAATTAATTAAATTAAACCATTCACATATAAAGGCCTTGTTATTTCTCATGATCATCTATACATGAAAATATATTTACACATAATTAAAACTAGCATTCGATTTTTTAATCTTTCTTGTTTAAGATAAATGACACTCGAATCAATTAATTATCTTTAATAAATAAATACTTTTATCTTAACCCCATTTTTTCAATTTCTTTGAGATTCACATCCATCATAATCTTAAACAAATAAATTCTTTTAAATTTTTCTTTGTACGTAACTTGTACCTTGGAGGAAACCCAGTGAATTCCCGTTCATAACTACCAAATATGTATAAATAAACATTACAAAGATGTTAAATTAAACACATATATTTAAGACACCTATCACGTGTTGTTACTTTGTTTTATTCCCTCACTACGGTACATGTATCAAGGGCTTGTAAAATATAATAATAAATTTTAACAAATATGCGTAATTTGGATGAGTACACAAAATGTAGTTTCGACTACAAGATGTGTACTGTTGTTCACAGTCCATCTGAAGTACATGACTGGGGACATGTCATGTAGATGTACTTCGAAAATATTTGGAGTACATGGCATGTTCAGTGGAACACACGCCATGTAGTATTGGAGTTACATGGT
This sequence comes from Viscum album, assembly GCA_963277665.1. Classification (NCBI taxonomy): domain Eukaryota; kingdom Viridiplantae; phylum Streptophyta; class Magnoliopsida; order Santalales; family Viscaceae; genus Viscum; species Viscum album. The sequence goes on from OY728152.1 coordinate 1,382,327,847, forward strand.
TTCCAACAAGGAAATCCATGTGTGGGGTACAAGGTCTAACCCTAACCCGAAGGGACTACACATCTTGTCTTGTTGACCACACGACGTGTAATCTATAAATTGTGTGCCACATGTTCTTAGTCAACACACGTAGTCATTTAAGACTTAGAAATACTCCATCACCTGGCCTGATTTGGTAGTCTTTTCTGATGCATTGAATCTTGACTACACAGTGTGTACTTTTGAATACACACTCTGTGTTTTGGTTTTGTATGGCTTGGAACATTTGGAACCTCTAGATAAGAACCTCTGTTTTATTTTAATCAATTTTTAAGGAAAAGGTCATTTCTATAAGGGGAACAAGAAACTAGAGATGATGAAAAGATCTCGAGATTTAGATTTGAAGAATGATGAACTTGAATTGAAACAACTAAATTATTAAATTCACAAATCATCAACGAAAAAACTCAATAATTATAATCAATAATATGTCCTCTCTAATACCACTTGTAAGTTCAGGGAATAGATAAAGTGTATTGGTGGGTGTACCCAACATTAATTTTTCTGTTAACAACAATCAATTCGATATCTATCCTGATAATAGAACGCCAGATCTTCATAACAGAAAAAAGAACAAAATAAAGTAAGGGAGTCCCAAAACCAAAGAGAAGATCATCATATGTTTGTTTTAATTAATTTCATTAAAAGACAACAATTACCTTGATGTAATTCCCTCTCCATTAATGTTTTGGGTCATGATCTGATGTGATCTATCATTACATCATAGAATCCATGTTTAGGATTCCTCTAGCGGTGATCCACACAAGTTCTATCTGTCTCAGGATGTCACTGAAGGGTTCTTTGAGTTCTAGGGAAAAAGTGCTTTCGCTTGCGATGTCCGCCTTTGATCCCCTTGAGAGACGCTTGAAATGTGCTCTCCTTGATCCGGTGGAGGAGGATCTCTCTTGTATCTTGAGAACATTCTTGGAAAAAAAGAATTCTCTCTTGGCTGGAGATCATTCTCTAGATCTTTTGGGCACAACCACAAAAAATAGCTAGGATAATGACAATTATATAATTGGGATTTTAATTACATAGAATAATAAAATGAATTAATTAACCGAAATCATTTATTTATTTCATTTAATTATTATTAAGACACCATGTATAATAATAACATATGACTATTATTATTACATGATAGGTGCCCAGTGAATTACACCTAATATTGTTTAATTAAATAAATAAAATTATGTCTCCCAAATCCCAAGAAAAACTACATGGAGTGTAAATTAATTTACATGGCATATACTTTTGTTTTCCCTTTTTCTTTATTTCGCCCACCACATTTAGTAGAACTTAAATAATTACTATTTATTTCTAAAATAAATATCACTTTATTACTCACTAATAAATATATTACTTCATCCACAGTATATTCTCTTGAATAACTAGTTTCTAAATAAATGCGATTAGGAATCCTTGAATAATTATTAATCCACAATCAGAAATAATATTAATTCAACTTGTTAAATTAATATTTAACTGAGATACTTCGACTCACTTATTGTGTGACCCTCTTGGCCTCTTTCTCGGTGGAATTAGGCAAAGCCTCCATAAATTATAAGGTTAGAATCTAGAAACATATCAAGGAACCCATAGAGAAAGAAGGTAATTCCACAATGACGTGTCACATCCTACGAACGCTTACCGTGTAATGTAATCCCTTTCTCTCAATATATCGAATCAAGTGGGTTCCATGCTAGTGTCATCAACCCATGTGCTTGATTATTATTTCGTTGAATTTCTGGAATTAAACTCTCTAATATCTTACCACATCCATACATTTATTTAAGATTTATCAATTCCATCAAAGGGACTGAGATATCTAATTCTATTTTGGAATAGAAGGGAAAAAACATTTATCACATTATCTATTATTGTAGTATTACCCAGGAGGAACCCAACGTAGACTACCTCACTATGAATAGTGTGTCTTCGCAATTTTTGTCAACACATCTAAGTGTGCATGTTGTAGTACACATTTATAATAATCTTAAAGTATAAGGACCAATACAAACATCCGTAGATAGGAACATCCAATGACACTATGAAATTTGGATTTCCTACCAGTGGGTCTCATTCTCATAATATCCTCATGGATATTATCAAGGGAACGCACCTTGAGAAGGGGCCTCACTTTTTTATGAGTCATCACCCCTAGTGGCCTGTATTATTTGTGTCCCTAAAATAATATCATCCGACCATACAACATATGTTCAAGAACAGTGTTATGGAACTTCCGGGTTCTCATTACTATAGATATCCACTACGACCATTTAGGAAAACAGCTACCATTAAAATATTATCAAATTTATTTTCACATGAAAGAACAATCAAGATGGGATAAGGTATTTATTAATGAATAAAGTACAAATAAAATAGTTCTATGTCACCAACTCCAATAATGACCAATCTTGTCTTATGAATCACAAATGTAATCTATAGCATAATGACCTTGTCTTATAAATGTATCATCATACTACACAACCATATAATCTTCCCTTTTCATTAATCTAATAAATTTTCTATACATTATAGTTCATTACTCACAAGGAAAGTACTATTCAATGAATGTTAATTTAAATTTTATCCATTCCATGTCTTATATTTCTCCCTCCTCCTTAGTATTATGGATCAAATACCACCATTGATTAGAAACTACCTTGATGAAATGAAATGGAAGAATAAAATTTTCATTTTCATTGCATCCCAATGATAGAAATATATTTTCAAGGGATTTGGTCCATTTATTAGGTACCATAAGATTCGTGGTCCCACTAAAATATAGTGGATTCTGCCATATGAAAAGATCCATCATATATGTACTATGTTTATTCATCATAACCAGTGTAAATTTTCTTAATATAGACCCGATCCACTCTACTCCAATAGTAATTATGATGACGTTTTCAGTGGGAAAACCACTATAATGCCTATGGGTATTAATTTCATTCCTTCAATTAGGAACCATCAATAAATAATGGCACATAAAAATTCATCTCATAATTATTTTTTGAATCAAAAAAAGAATTATAAAAAATTAACGTTATTCTCAATATTATTTAACAAGTAGTTCCCATTATTTCTACTCAACTTTCTTTAATACAAATTTTAACATTCCCAAACCCAGTATCATAGAGTTGGTGATTGTTTTATTACAATGGATTATATATATAAGATAAAATACGAAACGACCAATTAGATTAGAAATTTTGAACAACTTGATACATACATGGTTCTATTGTTTACATTGGTAATTAAATATAAAACATGAAAAATAAAATAAACTATTTCTTTTCACTTATTCAAAATTTTATTCTTCACAGTTGGGGAAGGAAAAAAATAAAAGGGTCAGTTCAAATACTCAGTAAGAAATATATGAAACAATAACAAGTGAATAAAATCAAATAAAGTATAAGAATTTTATCATGGTAAATAATATTAAAAAAATTACATCAATACACTAAGACTGAAAATTAAAAAATATATTATTTCATAGTGAAAATTGAATGGAAATTAATAACTAAATACAAATGTATGAAAATTCTTATTTTTTGGATACCATGTATCTGGCACATAAACCATTATTCCTTCAAGATAGTATATGAATATGGGTAAAAACCTATCAAATTGTTCATTGAAATAAAAAAGAAGGGGTTTTCAGCATTATTTTTGTCTCATTAGACCTGTAGATGAATAGAAGTGCTATCAATAACAAGACAACACCCATCACTTCATTTCTAAAGCATTCTTTATACATAGATTCAATTCCACAAAAACATTTACATAAAATCCCATATGGACAAATTTTAAAAAGATTCTAAAATAATAATATAAACAAGACAATAAATATGTATTTTTAATGAAATATTCAATGAATGAATATCATAAATAAAATGGAAGTGTACATAACCCAAACACAAGGAATAATTGGTTAATAATGCATAAAAAATGGAATACCATAATGGTGTCCATGAAATGATAGAATTAAATAATTCATAGACCTTTATAAGGGGAAAAAGGTATAGACCATGAAAAATTATGTACAACTAATGTGAAAACATGTAAAACAGGTGTTTAAGAATCATTATAAATGAGCCACTTTAGAGTGATTATTGGAAAATATAAAAGATTCATCAAAATGGGAAAAGGATAGATTGTTTGCATAAAACCAGAAATGAACTAAGATAGTTTCTCGTGATAGAAATATTGATTTTAGAAAAATATTGGTGGATAAAAACATTTTATGGAGTGTACTTGAAAATGGGCATGAAATTGGAATGTTCACTTAAATTGGGCTTTTATATCAAGGGGAATTGAAAAGAGAACATTATAAAAACATGAATTGCCCCCATCAATGAAGAATTAATTGATATAGGTACATATTTTTGGAACATAAAAACATAAATTTGATGGATTACATAATAGGAATTAATAATTTGATTGGGGTAATGATAGTGAAGGTATAACTCGAATGAAAAATGGAGATTCCGGGAGAATCCAGTAACTTATGTCCAAAAGTGTTATGAACATACAAATAATTTTAATTCTAATGAAAATAGATTCATTAATAATTTAATTAAGAACCTATATTATTTTTATTGTATTTATTATAATTTTATTATGATAATTTATGGACTTTTCTATGATTTATAAGATTCAATTTCATTATTAGGGAGTGTTTGTTTCCTTTTTTCATGATTTTTTCACTTGTTTACATGTATGAAAGATCGTGTAAACTGAGAATTGTTATCTAGATACAAAATTATATATTTCTAATGAACATAAATATAATTAAATTGTGTTATAGTACATTTTTTCCCGGATAATAGGATTATTCAATAGATAAAATTTTAATGACAATCATTTAGATTATTTTTTCAATTTTTTGATCATCGCGAAATAGTTTTTTTATTAATTAATGTCAGGTATATATAATATTTTCCAACCAGTATATAACATATAATATGTATAATAAAATATTAATTAAACATAATTATGGTTTTATTACCATTCATGATAGCGATAATAGAAAATGAAAATGCATCGTCCAAGATGACGTTCAATCGACACATTAGAGATGATGTATCCATTTTTAGAATAAAATAGAGAATAGAAGGTGTCTAATGATTGATATTTCATTAACATAACAAAATTTCAATTTATATAATATAGTGGAGTTATCATGAATTTTTGGATAGAGGTCCTATGTAATAATGGGAAAAGAAAATAAATTGAATGAAAATTAAAAGAATGAAAGGGAATTTTACCTCTTGAATTCCTCTCACTGAGTACCTTCTTTAGGAACATTTAAATGGACTTTCAGGTGAAACCAAAAATATTATAATGTTGTCTAGAGATTGGGATAGTTTTTTTCTGTAAATAAAACAATCTTCATTGGTTTTGTGGTTTGAGAAGAATATGTAGTGTGGGGAGATATTTATAGTGGAGGAGAAGGGTGTTATTTTGTTTTTTTATTCATTACATTGTAATTTTTTCACAAGACTACGAAGAGTGTTAATTATTGTGAATAAATACAATAACTAGTTCTTTTGGGTTCAAAATAATGGTTCTCAAATCATCCATGCAGCATCGATGACTCAATAATTAATGTATTTAGCTTATACCATAAATTACCATATTTCAATATTCAATAAAAATTAAAATATTTTTGAAAATTCCCACAAATCCTGTTTAACCATTTTTTAATGTACCAAATTCAAAAATAGACTCCATTTTTTCAAATTAATTTTCTACATATGATAAATTTAATTTTTAATTCACATCTTAGTTTATTTGTAAAAGATAATTTTTAAATTTATAATTGATTCTATGAAACATCCAAAAATTATTTATGGACTCTTAGTATTATATTATAAATAAAAGAAGAAAAATATTAAAATATTAATCTATTTTATTAAAATAATCATCATTTTAAATTATTATATAAATTATAAAATTTAAAATACAAATTTATATAGTAGAAAAATTCCAAAACCTAATTTATAGTTTTTTAAACATTTATTTACATATTGCATTAAATAAATATGTCATATTTTCATTAATAAGATAACTAATTTTTATTTATATAGAAAATGGTAGAAATGATATTCTATATTTCTAATTACCGGTCCAAATATTCACCTTCCTATTCCAAATGTCAATTTTCTATTTAATTGTATATCACTGTTTGTTGTAGTTATGTGTACCCTAAATTAAATATATTTAATAGGATACATACTATAAAATATTTGGGTGTTATATTATAGAATATTATCTCTTTGATGATCCTCCTTGATTTTCAGACATGTGAGGAACCATGATATAAATCCCATGATTGAACTCCCCATACACATGCACCAATAATGATATCTCAAGTCATCATTAATATCAGTATCTCTAGTGTGTAAATACTAACTAGAGTAGTGATGAGAATTGATAAAGATATAACTCAAGTCCATTTGAATTAACATTCCTCATTTAAAGTGTATATATATATAGGAAGACTAGTACCACTCAGCAGTGGTCACCCCATAATAAATGGAACTTGTGAATCACTGAAACAATAAATACTCATTATGGAAAATTTGAATCTAATCATCCACAAATTATTATTCCTAAGTATATATTATTTCAGCATTGTCTAAAATCAGAAAACAAGCTCATAAATATCCAGTCTTCCAATGTTTCATTCATATTAAGAGTCTACAATTTTTTATAAAATGAAAATGTGGAATAATTGACACTATTGAAGTGGTGGTTAAGTTGAAAATAATCATTCTGATGACACTACACCCCAAAAAATATATCTTTAGGTTACATCCACTATGTGAAAATATATTTTAGTCTTTTAAGATTTATATACACCATAAAAAACTTTATGAAGAGATAGTGGGAACAAGTAATAAGTGCATTAATCACTACTACCAACTCAAGATCATGAGTGGGATAATACTTTATATGAGGGATTTACTGACATGATATAAAAGATATATCCTATATACCCTATTTCAAAACAAAACCAAACCCATAACTCAAGAATCACAATATACCTCTTTACTATCACCCACATCATGAGGAATCAATACTCGAGTTTAATTCATTCTCACATTTAACTCCTAAATATAAATTTTTAACTAGTCATTCTAATATAACATTAAACCCTTATGGTTACAATCTATTATAAGATAAGAAATCATGGTGAATACCAAAACAAAGAAACTATAATAATCATTAAAAACCAAGAAACTATGGATATTCAAAACATTCCTAGAACACACCCATGACATCACTTCTAGAATTATTTTAGGATTCATTGATATTCCTTTTATAGATATTATTTGTCATATAAATATTAATTTTTGAGTCTAGAATTTATATTTGGATATCTACCATCACATATGATCTTCTCTCAGGATTCTAATTAAGATATTCATATTCGCAGTATGATCATACTCTGATAAATATTATAAAATAATATCTCCCACAAAGATAAACAAAATGGAATCGATGAACTATATAATTATTTTTTCCATAAATTATAAAATCACCACATGATAATTAGTAATTTCAAATGGAATAACCAACTAATCATAACAACTATAACTCCTCTTGGGAATCATTTAAGAATATAAAACACTCAAATCCTTAACTAGTTTTACCCATATGTAAAACTGATATTTATAAATCATTGATCCCCTTAAGAAAATTAAAATGTTCCATGATTATAGGTTATCTATGTTTGTTCTATACAATCATGAGGTTGACTTTATGGTGATCAACACCACATTCTAAGCTCCCATCCACTTTATTTAGGATGATAATTAGGGATTATAAAGGTTAAACACATTGATGGATAAATTCGTTATCCTTAATATACATGGGCTATGTCATAAATTTTTTTTTAATTTAGAGGGTTCCATGTGGAAAAAATGTATAGAAATTTGCCTCATACTCTAAATTATGTCTATTGGGAAGAAACATACTTGTGTGGTGGTAACCATAATAAATATTCCAGAAAAATGTCAAGATAATCATTCTCCCCCTTTGGAAAAGGTTCACTGTGATATCGATGGATAGAATAATGGGTAACTCTAAAAATTGGTTGTAGATCAAATATTCTCTATGAGAAATAGTTTATTCTCTTCTTGATCATGGATATCAATTACTATATAATATACTGGTGACTCCATTGGTAGAGATAACTATTCCTGACAATGATAGAAATTGAAATGATATTTATAGATAATCATATAATATAGTTCAATGAAAATGTTGTGTATTTTAATTTCAATGAATAAAAATTATGATATGGTTTCACCATTTAAAATTGTCACCTGATAATTGTGAAATTTAAATCCCTTCTAAAAAATTAAACCTAGATAAGTGGAAAGAGTCCTTGTGAAATGAAATATCTTTAAACAGAATCCTAACATATCAATACCATTGGATGGTATACAAAATTGGTTACACCTATGTGAAAAAAAATCTATAACCATAGAAGACTATATAATCATTGTACATCACAAGGTATTGGTTTTGTCCTCTATCTCTTTTTACGTACACTTAACTTCATACAAACTTCCAAACTCTTCATGATACTTTATTTAGATTTGATCATCATCTATATCAGAGAGATGATATCCCAAGCAATTAGCTCAATCTTATCTAAAGAAATATCCATGAGGTAATGTGGATATTTTTCTATTTCAGGGTATTTTATCTCATATATATGATAATAATGACATGATTTCACATAAGTGTGGCATACCCTAGGTGCATCATAAAAATCAAGATTAAGGTATATATATTTAACATAGTAATAGATGACTACCTAATTATTCTATGATGTTTGTTGGGCACCCAAAATTCCACCATGATGTTGGTCATCCAATTTCCTTTTCAAAATAGGAAGAACCCTATTGCTACCTCCAACTATTACAGAAGCACTAAAGAGTCCTTTATTTTTTTATTTGTTTTCCTAAACCATTATTTCGTTATCTACCACCACTAGGTATATGGGTAGGAACATAAGAAAAATAATTGATTATATATATATATATAATTTACCCCATTTCAATCCAACATGTAATGAAATAATTATTTACAATAATATCTTATGGTAACTGAAGGAACTAAGAAAACTGAGTTGTATATTTCATGATAGAATGATCTTCTGAATCTAAATTCAAAAATGACCATTCATTCTCTCAACATTGTATCTCACTATAGTACTATGATTTGAAGTCGATATTAAATATTTCCCATGTGACATCACCAAGAAAATTACCTTTGATTATAGATTCCCACCACTTCCACTTCAGCCCTCCAAGAATAAAATTTGAAAATTCAGACATAGTGCCCTCTTGAGTATTTAGAATATGGAAAATCATATTGATCCCTTGTATCCATTCTTTATTATTTTTAAAACCCTTTCCAGTATGATCTATTGGTGGATGATACCTAGTAAACCTTCATTCACTATCCACCTTTTTTGGTTCATCATTTGAAAATATATCATGAAACCAAATATATTTGTGTAATTTATTAGAGGTTTTTCATCATATAATCCTCTATAGAAATAAAAAGATATGTTTTTGGGGGTCAAATAATCTAGTAATAGGTGAATATTAAAATTTTAAAACCTAAAATTTTCATTAAATAAAATTAATTGAAATAAATAACGAAAAAATAGTTAATAATTTAAATGATATCACTGAATATCCCTAGACATCCCATAGTGACTCGATATTTTTCAAGAATGTGAGCTATCCATACACACATATACAATCTCTATTGAGTTATGAATTTCATATATCGATTCTATAATTAACCCATAGAGTTATGTAGATGATACATCTGACTGATCATATGTTTAATTGAAATAAAACATTAATATTTATATTAATAGAAAAATATTGGTAAATCCATAACATCACCTAATTTGAGGTTATAGAAGAAACAAAGTGAATTCCAAGTCACCACTGTCTGGATATGATCTTGAGGTTATAATAAAAAGGAATATGGGAATGATTTCTCAATTAGATATATATTATATAAGAGAAATAGTGTAAAATAGTGTAACACCAAAGTATATAATATGTTAATCCAACAACAAAAAATGTAACAAACAACATATGAATGATAAGGTCTAAAACAATGATAAGAATTCCATCAACAATATGAAATGTTTAACACTTTATAAGTCCATCATCACATGATAATATATCACCTCCATCACAACCCACCTATAAAAAATGATCAAGTAGAGTCATCCTATACATGATAGTTTTCCCTTTACAAATAATAATTCAAACTAAGGATTTAATATTCTAATGGAGAAATTATTACTTTTAAATAAATTGACTCTATGATATCGTAATTAAATATATAAAATGATAACCATAGGTACCCATTAGTTCAAATGAAAAATAGTTATCTAAAATACATAATAAGAAATGATTTTCTATTTCTACAAAATGATTCTCTTATCATTCAAAAATCATTAAATATTTTTTAAAATAACGAAATATGAACTTTCACATTCATAATCCCATAAACAAATAAACATAAGGAGTTTAGGAATTATTTCACATAACATAACCAAGAGGGAAAATATTTATATTGAAAGATCATGAAAATAATTTATTATCAAAGAAACAAATTATAATATACATGAAATCATGGTGTCAATATCCAAACCAAAAAATCTCTCATGGGAACTCTTGTTGGAATATTATAATCAAATAATATGGGAAACTAATTATATCATAAAGGATACACCTTGTTTCCAATAAATCAATGGAACCTCCCCTAGTGATATCATACTCCACTTGTGATAGTCATTGTTTAATTCCCCAACACATAAAGTTTTACTATATTTTCAATTTTATTATCATTACATATAAGAAAATGGGTATAATTTTCCATACACATGTTACAAAGAATATCCAAAATCCATGTTTTATAAAAATATTTTATATCCTAAGAAATTTCCAATCAAGGAAAACATTTTCCTAAATCATTTTTGATAGAAATAAAAACTAATTTTCATGTGAAAAAGATCCTCCTATTTCAAAACTATAGTTGACGTTTTTTCAAGAACATAATGTGCATAAAACTTATTTTCCAATTTAAAAACATTTTGAAAAAACCTTTTATATTACATCAAGTTCTAATCCAATTCCAACAAAAAATTTATTAGTCAAACCCAATAAAATGAATAAATGAACCTAAATAAAGATAATCTGTATACATTATCATGGAGACAACACCCATGAAATTATGCACAAGTTTTTTTATTTATGATCGGTGATGGGAGAAAATGAGATTCGATTATCTATAATTGATATCCAATGAAAAAAAGGATAGTTTCCCATGTATCTGATAGATTATATGATTTTGACTAATGAGACATCATAATCAATGATAAAGATAGATGAAACCATATTATAAGATTCATATTACTATATTATAGAGATTGGAAAAATACATCTTCAATCTAGAAAACGATTTTCCAATATAGAGGTAAAATGATCAAAGATAATACTAAGGATCCTCTTAAATAATTTAAAATAGGATTAGGGTCATAGAGTTAAATTAATGGGGATTTTGATATTTTTTATAAAATTACAAATAGAAACTGAATAATTTTTATCCCTAGTGATGAAATATGATATATTATAATGTCAACATTCTAGATTCTAGATATTCATGGTGATATTATAGATACAGGACTCTATAGAATTTTTTGTGGGAGTCTACCAATAATTTTATGGAACCTTCATTCATCTAGGGTTTCTATTGGCCATCATCATGTATTCGACTCACATCACTGGCTATCTGGAGTCCCCTTACTATGAACAACCATAAAAATATATCTTATGACATACTATAAACCTAAATAATGTAAAGAAAAAAATTTAATGACCTCTATACCATTTTATGTATACCCATATGTGACACTATACATTGTGTAGTTTGAGAAAACTTTCATAACATACTTTATAATAATTTTTTATTATTTAAATACTTATATTTACAATGGCTTTAACTTTTTCCATAAAATCTACTTAGAAACTAAAAATGGGGCTCATTTATATATAAAAAAGGAAAAATGTCATAAAAATAAAATATGTGTGTGTTCTAGTGAATTTTAATTTATAATTACAACATTTAGTATATAATTATGAAAAAGGGTTATTTTAAATTCAAATCATATTTTGAAATAAAGCCTCCATCATCACCATGAAGTAAAGGATTGTTGATATTATTTTTGAAGATTTATATTTGAGGTAATTTCAATAAGGACTTTTGCAAAGATCCCCAATATTAAATTTAATAATAAAATTTCATTTAGTTTAACTTATATTTAAATGGTTAGTACAGGTTAAATAAATTATTTTTAATTTTAATCATTTTAATGATCCTCACTCTTATTTTCAAATAGATCTAAATCACTATCAATGAGAATGTGTATATTTTTTCATAGTTTTTATTGGGTTTTTATTTATTTATAATATATATTTTAATGGTTAAATTTTAAATATTAATATTGAACTAATGAGAATTAATTTTTCTATATTATTTTTCTTTTTGTACTTCTATTTATTGGTTAGATAAAAAATACTACAATATTTGACTATTTTATTTGAAATTCATTATTATTTTTTAAATAAATCAATTCTGTTATTATATAACTGATGTCAAATATGTTCCACCAAAATGGTTATTTTAAATAATTAATATAATAAAGGGTTTTCAAAACGAATTATATAATAACAAACATGAACAATCGATAACATTATAAATTATTTACAAATTCTTATAATTGTTTAAATAATAACTGATGTGAAATAACAAAATTTATGTTTCTTACCAAACACAGATGTATGGATCCTTTTTAAAATGTCTCTTACCATGATTTTTCATGTTATGTAATGATTTAAATATAAATTAATGACATGGGAACCCATTTTTTTAATAATGATATTATGTAATGTTGTTATTAGAAATTTTATACAGGTAGGTTTGTTTTATAAATATCATATTTAATACCATTGTATCTTGAATAGCATTGATTCTTTTCTAGCAGCCTCAATATTCATTCATCAATTTATTTGGTGTATATATATTTTCAATTCTAAAAGGACTTGTAGGGTCTCACATTGTGATTGATAGAAAAAGGATTGAATATTAATTTGACATCTTCTCTAAAAGTGTTTAATATTTTTAGCAAAAATAGTTTTGAATGGGATTTCCACAGGGTATCAAAAATGACGTAATACAAAGGTTATTTCATTGATATATATCTAAGGGTGTTTTGGGAGTTATGAATGATTATTTTGGACATTATTTTACAAGTTATGGTATTTTTTAAGATATAAAATATAATTTAATAAAATTTTATTAGTATTTAGTTAAAAGATATATTTATCAGAATATTCAATAAATCCTTTGTATCATATATTACAATTTTTTTCATAGTTCATAACAACCCAAATGGAAATAATTTTTTATTTTATTTTATGGGAATATCATATTTAAGAAAACAATTATATCATATTTGGGTAGTTTCATTAAATCATATTACATGATATATTTTACTTATAGAACCTAGTAATAAATCGTTAGATACTATCCAAATTTCAATAATATATACTGTTATTGTAATAGTAAACAGTTAACATTTATAGTCTCATATACATCAATTTGAAACTAAATTGTTTCATGGTTGGAAATGGATATGCGAGTTATAGAAAAGAGTTAATTGTGATGTAACTCAATCAATAAATCTTTTTTTATAAATCAAACATGTTTATTATCAATGTCGTTTAATCACTTGGGGAGTATAATTATAGCCAATTTAATAAATAATAATCAATTTGGTATTGGCATTCAATATTTGTATTGTGATCTTATCTAAAACTCTACCATGTCATTAATCTCCCTCCCTCCATTTCTACTTTTTAACCATGATACTAGCATAACTCAAAAAAAATATAGATATCCCATCCAAAGTAGTTTGGATGATTTTTAAAACCCATCAATATACAAAATAATGATTAAGCTTTATTTTTTTCATTTGGTGATTAATATGAAAAAAATAGAAACCATTTAATGGAAAAATATATTATTTATTTAATTTTTCATGGTGTGTTTCTTACATTATAATATCTTATTAATGGTTAATTTAATTTTACCACTATTAATATAAATAGTTTCTCTATAATAAAACACAATTTAGAAAAAAATTCAATGGATATTATGGATTAATTTAAAAATGATATAGAATAATGCATTTCAAGGACATGTGTATCTCATAATGAAATAAAAATTTTATGTTGGGGAATGAATTTAGAGGGAAGATAACCCTCCAAATTATATATAAATGTTATTCTATTATTTCATTGTAAAATTAATCTGTATTATAACATTATCAAAAGTTATTTTATAGTGGTTAGGATGAAATGGAAGAATCATTTTTAAATATGGTGACCACTCCTCCATTCAATATATTATATTTTCATCTTCTAGAATCTCATTTTCTATGATAAATGATATTGTAATTTTATTTAGGCATAATGGATTTTACATTATTCATTACTAATATATACTCTATTTTATAGTTATATAGTTATATTCTTAATGTAAATTACACTATTTCTTAGTCACTATACTCATTCCCATGTAAATTAAATCTCAAATGGGTGATTTTTTATTTTTTTAATATTTTTGAATGATTTGTATATTATATTATATCTTGAAAAAAAATTAAAATTTTTATGATAAAGTTACCAAATATACATGAAACATACAAATGTATTTGGTAAACATTCATTTGGGTGTTTCATAAATAAATGGTTCTTATTGGGGTGATATTTATACAAAAATAATTTTTATCAAATAAAAACTGTATAGATTGAATTTGTAATATCATGAAATAATGAAATCTATAATAAAATATAAATATTAAATTATTTATGATAAAATATATAGAACAATGTTTTTTGTATTATTAAATATTACATTAATTTTATTTCTTGAAAATTTGTCCCAAAATTATTGATTGGATTTTGGTTAACAA
Organism: Viscum album; assembly: GCA_963277665.1. Classification (NCBI taxonomy): domain Eukaryota; kingdom Viridiplantae; phylum Streptophyta; class Magnoliopsida; order Santalales; family Viscaceae; genus Viscum; species Viscum album. Next base: position 1,382,342,974 of record OY728152.1, read on the forward strand.
TTAAGGGAACTTGGTTCTAAATCATTTATTAATATAGAGTTTTATTGAATGAAATATTTTATAAATATCATATATATCATAACATTATTATACAATACTGATACATAAACCAATTTATATAAAATAGATCACCTAATTATCAATCTAAAGTAATTTCATATCAACATTTTTAATATATAACTCTTCATCTATTCGTATTTAATGGAATAAAATATAATCATTAGAAATGAATATAATCATACCTAATGAATCTAAAAAATAATAATATTTATTGTATTAGAACATAAAATATTTCATGGTTGATAGGTTACAATCAACTATGCTTCAAGTCATTTTTGCATACAGATGTGGTGAAAATAATAATAGTATATTTCAAAGTGTAACGTAAATAAATTTACACAACAAAAAAAGGATTTAAAAAATATTTATTCAGTGAGAAAAAAAACACTAAATTTATTTATCTATATATTTATTAAACCATTTAATCATGATTTGGAATTATTTTTTATCTAAATTTCAATATAAATGGCGTTTTTAACATATTATGTGACCCCTAATATTAAAGATAAGGTTTAAACTAGTTTAATAGAATTTACTTTTTTGTATATTTTTATTGATGGAATTTACTATTAATGAATAAAAGTGATATAAATAGAGAGTAGAAGATAAGATGGTGTAAAAGTGGAATTGAAAGTACTTCTAGTTACCTATTTATCTCTCCCTGGTACTTATAGAAGCTTTTATTGATAATGGAATCCTATTTTAATATCCATCAGATAGTTAGTGGATTTTTTCTAGAATCTTAATCACATTATGTTTTTTTGGAATTAAATAAGTAGTCAATGCTATTTTTTAGTTTATTTTTTAGAGGTTTGGTTTTTTAATGTATCATAATTTTTGAATATTCTTCCATTTAAGGAGATTTATTTGAATATGAAAAAAATTCTGGGATTATAGATGGACATAATAGTTTTATATAAATCAGGTCATAATGGAAAATATTGTGTCATTATTTGATTAAAGTAAAGAATATTTACTTTCATTATTCAATATGAAAGAATGATTCCAAACATTCTAATAAAACTGATACATTTTTTTAGGTCATAGCATTGTGGAATGGTATACAAAAAGATTTTTTTTTCAGTAGTAGTAAATGATTTTTTGTTCCATGGATGATCATTTCTAGATAGTTTTTAGGACACAGTTATATGCCATGATTTTCTAGGAATTCCAATATTGAATATTGATATTAATGGTATTCCAATGAACTATTAGGAATGAAAAATAATTTAAAATGTATATGGGTTATAGTCATTGTAATAAGATTTTATTGCATCATGATTTTCCTATTAGACATTGATATAAATTTTTGAGTGTAATAATAAATGTTACCCTAAAATATAATACTAGTAATTATTTTTTATGGGGAGTGTCCTCTAAGATTTTAATATGATAAGGGGTGTTACACCATGTTTTTGAGATATATTTTTGTGAAACCTCCATTATTATTTAATGAAGTTAATTTTCTTATAATATTTATATATTTAAAAATATAGAACTCCTCTCTATTATGCTTTATTTTCATTATTATTTGGATTAATTTTGGATATATCGGTGTACTTCAAGGTAGTTTGGGATATTTTAGTGATATTATATAATGATATTACCTTGAGCGTAATGAATATAAGTTGATATTTATTCAATTATAGTGTAGTAGTGGACTTGTAATCCTTTTGGAATAGATATTTACATATATTCATGGTTGGGTATTCTGGTCACATATTAATGGGAATAAATATAAGATGAATTATAAGTGTTGTTTCTATAATATTTTTCGTTTCTATTAATTTATCAATTTGTACGTTAAGTTATTTATTATTGTCAAACAAGTGATTTTTCTGAAACCAATATTACATTTAATTCTTCCGTGGAATTATATTATTTATTGGTGTTAAAATTATAGAAAATTTTAATTATTTAGGTTTTTTTTGTATTGGTTAGTTTCCCTTTAATTGTGCTGTAATTTTTAAGAACCAATTTCATTCCTTTATTATATACATTTTTAAAGTCATGGTAAAATGTTAGGTTTTAGTTTAGAGAAGATTATTATGGGGTTTTTATTATTGTATAATATCAATGTGTAATAGGTTATTCTATTATTTGATTTTATTCAGGGATGGAATTGGATAATAAAGATTGATACTTTAATTTTATTGATTATAATGGTATTAGGATTATTTGACATTTGGGTGTAGATATTAAAGTTATAAAATATACTAACTTTTTTTTAAAATTTGTGAAACAATGTGAGTTGTGGTTTTTTGTGACTATAGAGATATTATAGAATATGTGAAGGAAGGTGAAAGTTTATATTTGTAAATTATATGAATTATTTAATGGTATCACAATTTTTTGGAAAATTATATTTATTTTTGAAACTTGAATATGTTAATTAATTTTTTAAATATAATTTTATGATAGATGTGTTATTTTTTGTGCTATAAAAGTTTTATATGGTGGGGTTGAGAATGCAGATATGTGTCATTCATGTGTAAGATGTTAAAAATCGAATTATGGTAATGTAAATAGACTTGTGTAATTTGGTGAAAATTTAAGTAAGAATATGAAGTGGTGTTTTTTTAAAAAATGATTTTAATTTTTTTTATCATTCTTAGAAACGATTGACTGAGAATTATTCTACTAAGTATTGTTACCAGGTAAGAGTTATTAACTCTTTAATTTTAGTTTTAATATGGATTTTAATTTAGTATTATATTTATTTTTTATTTTTTATTCACTATATTATGAATTCACTTACATTTGTGTATTTTTTTGTTGTAAATTATTTCTTTATTTTTAGTCTAATATTATTAAAATATTTGAAATGGTTTGACGTTATTAGTTGGTTTAAATAATTTTATATGAAATTATATTTTGTGTAGTTTTTGGTTTGTCATTATTTTATTTGAGGTCTAAGTCTAGGACAAGGCCTTTTTAAGGATAATGGTGCGGGAACTACATTAAATTTATAATTAATATGTGAGGTATGTTATAAATTGTAGTTTATCCAAATGATCCCTATAACTATTAATTATTTTTATTTTTAGTTATATTTCAAACATGAATACATTTCTTTATTCTATTCAATTTGATAATGAATTTGGGTAATATGATCCTACTAAGTACTTATAATTTTTTACCTCAACCAATTATAACTTCTGTCAGTTTTTCTAGAGGGAGTGATAGAGAATCCGAGCATTAGTTCAAGTTATCTTAGATGTGTACATTAGATGTATTTAGTAGAGGTAAATTTTATATATATTCTATATTCAATTTTCATTACATTCATTGAAAAAAAATTGGTAATTGATAATGTGGGGGACATTTATTAAATAAATTATTCAATTTTGATTAGTGTATTATTATTTATTTACCTTTGTTTAAACAAATTAAATTTCACCCATATTATGATTTCATTCACTTGGTAATAGATTCAAACATAGGGAACATTATAGTTGGGATATGATTTCACTTCTAAAAAAATGGAATACAAAATGTAAACTCCCTAAGCCCACCTCTAATAGGATAGTGGTAGAAACTAGTGTTGAAGTATCCACTTAAATTATGGGAGGTATTATCAATAAATATAACTATATGCTTACTATAATGAAATATAATACATTATAATATACATAAACTATCAAACATGATATATAAAATATTAATAAATAAATAAAATAACCTACAAATGTAAAGTAAAATGAATAAAACAGTGTATGCATATAACACATCTCACATAGATGAAATAAAATATAATTCTAAAATTGGAAATCATGTATATAGTCTCTTTAATGAAGAATAAAAGCCATGAGCTACCAAATTTATTATCTATCTATTATCTCTATCATCATCCAACACCATAATTAGTAAATATTCATAAACACAATAATGAAAAACTTCCAATTTCACATGCATATTTGAGAAAGAATACTGAGCTTGGTCATACATTTTTTTGAGATAACCTAATGAATATATAATTTATATGTCTATAATAAGAAAAATAAATATGTTCCCTAAACTAAAATCACAATTATTTAATAAAAATTGGACAATAAATAATTATCTTGATATACAATTCTCACCTTCATCACTCGATATAAATAAATCATTTACTTATATATATAATATACATATATTTTTATATATAATATTAAGAATGTTAGAACATTAACTACATCCTATAATAGATTAATCATGATCTCATTGAATACACTAGAAAACCTCTAAATGATGAGACCACTCTAACTATTAATTTCTTATGCATCCTAAATATTCTAAATCGTCCACTAAACACATGTATGTTAGTAATAAAAAAATTCTCATAAATAATAATATTCATTAAATTCCTTTTTTAGTTTTCCATTTGAATAAATCACCCAAGATTCCCCATACTATTTTAATAATTGGATGAAATTATCTTTTATTCTCATAATAGATATGTTTATGGAATACACATCTTTATGAATCTCGATAAAATGATAAATTTTAATATATATTCTACCTTAATTCTAGTTTTTTTAAAAAGAATACATAATCAATTATTAACAATTTAAATTCAAAAAAAAATCACTATGATCAAAAGTGTGTAAAGTATCAAGAAATACACAATCAATTACAATATCATGTACCGTCAATAGTTCTAAACCATTACAATAGGTGATCAAAAAACAAATTCATGAATATATAATCTAAATCTTTTACCCATAATGGTTGGTGTGAAGGTTAGATAATCGGATAACATTGGCTAACTTAAAATTGAAATTAGTGGTAAAGTATAGGTAATTTCTATTGTATGAAATCACCACATATTTAAACAATATATTGGACATCATCATGAATCCATGTAGATGATTAAATCAAATTATTCACACCACACATTAATAAAATGAATATTCTAGCTAAGGAAGCTTCTCTTTTAATAATCCAAAATTCAATCATGTCGTTATATTACATTGTCATTATACAATAATAAATTCATTTTAATAATTCATTGATCATTATAATATTTATATTTATATTTATATTTATAATAAAATTAATATACACACTACCTAATACAACCAATAAAATTTTATGGAATGATTCAATGATAAATATATAATTCCCCCTCAGCCTCATATTTTCTGTGAGAATGCCCATATAGTACCACAACTTAATCAGTAAGGCTCAGATTACCAATATTCAACATTTTATCAGGAATCACAATCTGACTATTAAATAATCATAATAATACCATGACAATAAATTTACTTTTATAATGTTTCAATATTATTGGGATCATGGTTAACTTTATATAATAGTTAATTTCATCCCTATTGACATCATATCTACACATTTCTTTATATTATAATACATTAATTCTATTTTATTAATGTGATAAATATATTTATATCAAAAAGGATAAATCCACTACATTTTAGTCATAGAAAAATATTTAGAAATTAAAATGTTCTCTTAGATAACTTTTATTATTTATATAATCAAAACAAAAAAAATTCCATCTAATAAATATTATCTTAATTATTTTAATAATTCTCTATAAATTCAAATAATAATTTAATATATCCATATATTTTTTACTTGAATTATTAGCCTATGGTTTTATAAATTTATAACCATTATTTAGCTAATTTTCATGTATTAAAAGTCATCACAAAATAAAATCATTTTATCAAAGTTAAAATATAAATACATTAAAATTTCATGACTATTATATGTAAAATCATTACAATTTTAATGATGTATCTTCTTAATTTTTCTCACATTTTAATTTATTTAGGATAATTTATTAATTACCATAATTAATTATCATTCCCCAAGATTTACTCCACATAATATTAGTACATCATTTCATTAGTAAATCATTATTAAAGTATTAGTGAGGTTCATTTATCTCAATAATTAAATATTTAAAATATAAATAGAAATTAATATTATAATAATAACAACATATTTACAATCAATAATTTATTAATAATCCTATTTCCATCCAAAAATACACTCATTAACAAAGATATTGTTAATGGGAAACCAAAAATAATTGAAAATCCAATTGTAATCGTATAAAATAATGAATGGGTAAAAAAGACTATTTATTTATCCAACATGGATACTATGTGAAAATTCTACATTTACATTGAAAATAACTAAAAAATAATTCTTGTTAAACCTTATGTCTATAAATATGTTTTCAAATAGAAAACACATATAAGTATTTTATTATTCATCTAGATATTACAGTCTTAATATCCTAGATTTAGTTATATTGCTAATGGGTTTATATCCCCATATCATATGGTGTTTATCCATAAGAGAAAGATATAGTATTATTTTTTATATACATAAAATGGTGTTATAATTTATCAAAAAAATTCCAATCTTGCTAATGTAGATCTAATGTTTGATATCGTTAAATACATTGAAATAATAAAATGGGGTTTTATATTCATATCATATCACATTTATGGGTTTTCCCAAAAATTACTATTTTGTCATCTCATTGATTTAGTGTACGAGGCTATATATTATATTCATGGAAGCTAAAAATTAACATCATTTTCTGTTGAGGTGTTACAAATGGATACTCTTTATTATCTAAAAACTTTTATGTAGTTGAGGTGTACCTTAGAAGTTATAAATTTTCAGCAATGGAAGGAACAAAATTCATTCTTGTTAAGGAATAAGGAAATATCATAGTGCCTTTTCATCTTTTCTATGTCAATTATATTCTTCACTATAGTGAGGATGGTAATGAATCCATGGATTTATTCAAGTGTTTTTTCTCCATTATCAATAGTTTTTTTTATATTTCAACTCATTTAAAAAATATATGGTCATATTTTGGAAAGGATTTTTCATAGTAAGGAAACGTTTTCTTCTAAATTCTCTCCATGTCATGAAGGGAGAATTATCCTTTAAATATTGAGCAAAACCTATATTATAAGGCAGGTTCCCAACCATATTCAATGATGGTATTTAATATAAGATCTCAGCTCCTCATTCTATATTGTAAGGAAAAACTTTATCAAAATAATGTATAATTTTCATTAGTAAATCTATGATTTTATCTATTTTTTATTATTTTAAATATTATAAATGGATATTTTATTTGGTAAACTGAAAGGACACCCAAATTAAACACATTTTTATCGAGTTTTATCCTTTATGGGAACCTTAACATAGTTTCTTGGAATAAATGTGTTAATCCTTTTTATATAGGAGGAGATGAAAATAAAAATCTAGTGATTTTTAATAAATATATTGCATCCAGTTTCACTTGGAAATTAATTAACTCTAAAAATTAAACTAATGAATTTATCAATGCTACAATCCTTTGAATATTGAATAATAGAATATTTTATTCAAGGATTCATTTATGTATCCTCATATCAAGGAATAATATGAGCTGATTATGATGAAAACCTAATAGGTCCCCATATAATCATCCAATCAGAATTTCTAAACGACATCATGTATTATTTTTTATGACTAGTGGTAGCAATAAATATACTTATGAGACTACCATTTTTTCTATCACTACTTATTTAGAAATATTTTTATAGGTTTCACCCTTCCCACCACGTGATAGTAAATAATAAACTGATTTATATTCTTGAAAGACGTAGGATTATAGCTTTTGAACCTATCTAGACAATGAATTCTCATTCAAAATTTATTCTATTAATTTTTTTGTGATGTTGATAATAGTTTAACATGATGGATGAGGATTATTAAAATACGCATTATCCCTTAATCTTGGTATATCTTTATGTGGGTGCTTTCAATCAATCATTTTACAACGGATAAAATACCCCAAATGAAAGGTTGAAAAACCACATCTTGTTGTTCCTTATATTTGAATAATAGTGAATACTGCTATCATATTTCCTTGTATTTCTCGTTTAGAATTAAATTTTGGATTCATGGTGTAGATATATTCTATTTTACAGTCCTAACTCATTCTCTCAGGCTAGAAATTATGGGTATTCTTCCAAATAAGGATATTAGTACACATATATGGAATATTATATACTTATTTGTGTCAAAACATCTCATCAAATGGGGATAGGTAGTACTTCATCAAGGTTTGAAGGTATTACTCCCAATTGTAGGGGTATTCCTGTAGGTATCTTCAAGAATATTCATATCTAATTTAAAATAAAGTATTGATATATTCAGAACACTATGGATTATCTTATTCTTATTAATATTTTTTGTTATAATGGTGTTCCCCATAAAACAATTAAAACAACGTATATTGGTTGTATTCCTCCATAACCATGATGGATTAAAATTAATATTGATGGTGAAGTATATAGTGAACTAGGAAACATGAGTTATATTGTACTAGGACACATGATCCATAAATATCTTTATATATAGTAAATTATTTATCAAGAGATTCATTCATTATGCATGTGGAATAATTATTTCCAAAAAAAGAATTTCGATATTATACCAGTATTAAATTATCTAAAAAATTAAGATGTGGTGACCATTATATTTAATGTGATTTTGTAGTGGTGGATAATCTACTGAGTAACTAATCAAATTAGGTTCCTTGGATACTCTTTAGGGACTAGATGTCTTATCTGGATTATTTGGAATCAATTCATTTTGAAGTTACTAACAGTTATAGAAATTTGATGATGGTGGTAGAGCTTTTCAAATGCATGCAGTGTAGGTTGGGATTTATTTCGTCTTTCTCCCCAGATAATAATTTTCTTCCATTACATATTTCTAATTGTAGGGATAAGTTTATACACATATCTAATAATTAATTATTATATGTCTTTGTTTTATTTAATAAAATTTAATGTAAATGGGTCACTAACTCACTTCCTAAATAGTCATGGATAATTATTTTTTCATTATAATCATTTATTATTATTATTATTATTATTCATGGTTAGGGTGTCGTTGGGTAAGATTCACTAGAATGTGGTAGATGAGAGATTCAAAATGTTCCTTGAAATGGATTAAAAAAATATAGGACATTAATATGTTTCATTGGACTTTTGTCATTAGGACTTTGAGCCACATATTTCAGGTCCTTTTAGACACCATAATTAGGTAATTAATGCCATTTATATATAATAAATAGGTCTAGTGGGTTAATTCCTATCCTTATTGGTTTGGATGGGGGTTGACCCACTGAGTTTCTCAGGTGTGTGTTTATATATGGTTTTTTATCCCCTCATGTGAATAAATATAATTTGTATCATTATATATCATTTTATATATATTTTAAATGATTTATATGAAAGATAACTGAATTATTTATTAATATTGGTTTTTTCCATTCCATTTCTCTTACAAACATGATGTGGGACATGTTTACCTATAATCTGGAACACTCATTGTAAAATTAATATATCTATATATATATATTAAAGGAACATAATTAAATAAATCTAAAAATGAGATGTGTAATTATATATGTCACTAGAAAACTAATTTAGTCATTCACAAACACTATTCTTTAAAATTATAATCAAATATTGTTATTAATAGTTTGAAATTTTATCTAACCTAGAGAATTATCATATTTGAGGGATGGATTTTACAAGATCTTATATATGTACCTTCTATATCCAACCCAAAATCACAATAATTTTATACATATTTTTGACATGTCTTATTTTACAAATAAATTTAACCATATTTTGAGGAATATTCAATGGTTTAATTGATATAAACCATATATCATTTGGATTATCCCTAACATAAGTGCCAAAAAATTATTGTTAAAGAATATTTTAAGTGAAAAGTCCATCAAAGTTTAAGGATATGTTAAGACCCATCTCTTCAAATATTTCCACTCATTAATCCTTATTTTGTCATTACCCTATAATTTCGATTCATTTTAACAATATATATATATTTATATAATGGTTTAGTATTTATAGTGAGACTTATCACTAATTGATTAAATTTAAAAATTTATTAAAAAATTATCACATATTCCAAACCAATTTTCATTAAAACCAAAATACCTTATTATTTAATATTTATACAAAAATAAGTATATTTAAATGGTAAATTGATATTTAAAATCTTTTCATCTTGAATTTTAAATATTGAAAATTAATTTTAGTGTGGAATTTTTTAATCAATATTCTCTCTAATAATAATAAAAAACTATAACTTGATTTGAATTTATTAAAAAATAATTATGTTATCTATTATTAATTCCTAAATATATTTGAATATTTATTCATAATACATTTGATAGATAGAGGAAAATTAATATGGATAGGAATTAATCTAAACAATCATCAGCAAGACACTAAATCAAATAACTACACATTTCTCAGGAAGAATCCATGATCTTCCCCAAATCGTCTAACCTTGGCTCAAAAATTCATATTGAGACAAAAAATAGTTCACGAATATATTTCTATTCATTATAAATAGTATTATATAGATGAATACTGGTTAAAATATTACAACTTTAAAACTGTATAAACAAATTATTACATATATAGATATATATCACAATTGTATTGATGATCAATAATCTTATAGTGATATTTTCAAAATACCATACAAAAAGAACACCATTCCGAATTCAATGAGGAGATGTATTTTCGAATTTCATACTCCATTGAGAATTAAATTTTCATTTCTTCTTTTTACCCAAAAACCAAAATGATTATTCAAATTTTCCATTGATGTTAAACAAAACCCTATAAAAGACCATATATAATTAAAATGAGTGATAATAAATCCAATAAATTTAAAATGTGATAAATTAAAATATAGGTCAAGATAGTATCATAAGAATCCTAATAGTATTAAATTATATCCTCCATTGAAAATTATATTATTTGAAAAGAAATAAAACATTGTTAAAATGAAACACGCATGTATTCATCATGTAAATTCAATTTTTGAAAGATGACAACATTTATAGGTCTTCCAACCAGTTATTGAAATTAGTAAAAAAACTTATATTGATGTAATATATACTAAAATATCATGTAATATATTTATATATAATATATTAAAATATGTAAGAAATTTAAATATTACATATTACTGATCCCATTTAATACAAACGCAATTAAAAAATATAGACAAGAGATGCTGCATTATTTTTCTACGAATGATTCATATACTTGAATATATGTCAACCAAAAGAATAATCTATATCAGCACACTTATATAACAAATGAAAATAACACATTTTTTATTTTACTCTCATCCAAAACATGTTATAACAACTTAAATCTGGTAACTAGAATCAAGTGGTTATTTTACTACATTAACACAAAATACAAGAGAATATAATCTACAAGGAAAAAATAATTTATTAGACATGGGATAATATATGAAAATACAATTCTCAACTTGTGTTATAAATAATGAAATAAAACATAAAAACTTTTATTAGAAAATTATTATTTCTAAATATAACTCCAATAAATCATTTATATGTCCCTTATTTCCATCATAGGTAAAGGAAAAAATATAATAATGGGAGGTTTTAAATGCCAAATAAAATAATTTTTACAATAAAATATATCACTGAATAAATAATATATGAATAATAAGGAAAATATACTCAATAAAAAAATATAATAATGAAAAAATATCATAAAATAGGGAGAAATATAGGGATGAAATATCAATGTAAATAATCAAATTGATAACAAGGAAAAGTTCTATGATGATAGAATGAATAAAAATGGACATAATCATCTTATAATCAAGTGAATATTCCATTAAATCATAAATAAACAAGATTGGTGTATGAAAAATACCCAAGTTAAATTTTGTTCATGAGAACTACCAATGTATCTAGGGGCTATAATGTGCCATATAACAACCCAATTTTTTCAATGGAAGATTACCTCTTATAATTATGTCATTATTATCATATTAAATCACAACATAATGAACTAATAAGTAATATTTGACCTTTAAACATAATTTTTTCACATTGGTGATTCGAATTTAAAAAATATAACATACACGGTTGTGATCAGTAAATTATTTGGAGTCAAATATGACCAACTAAATTTTTGTGAATAGTAACTTACCCTTATGAATAGTAATGTTACCCTTATGAATAGTGATATACCCTAATTATTAGTAACCTTACTTATGAAAGTATATAAATAAGATTCATGCGAGAGTACGTTATACCTATATCTTGGAATAAGAAAATAAATGTTCTAAAATTGTTATTTTATTTGAGTAAATTGTGATTTTAATTATATATTAAATTAATAATATTTAGAAAAATATTTTTGAAAATTGGATCTCATTTTTGGATTCAACATATCAAGAAATGGTTTGGGTTAATTTTTTATATTTTTCTAAATTAATTTAATTTTTATGAATAGTAAAATATGGTAATTTACTATATATATATATATATTATAAACTAAATAGACTATTCCTAGCTTCATGGCTGATTTAACCACCCCTATTTCAAATTCACCTGACCCATTTACTATTTTGGGTCATGGAATCATCACTATTTATGGTCTTGAGGTAAATTAATAAACTAATGATTAAAAAATTAGGAAAACCCTCCTCTCATCTATTGTAACCCCCACCCCCTCACTCCATCTTCTCTTCACTCCTCTAATGCCTTGTTCATTGAACATATACCTTCCAAATATCCTCATAATTTCCTTCCCCGCATCCAATAGCTGCTATTCTCTTCAAATTACCAAAGACTCTCCACTTAAGAGGCACTAAAATGAGTTAAACTCAAGAGGTAAATTCCTCTTTCGAATTATTTAATTTATTTGAAGTAATTTTCATTTATTGTTTCTTTCCTCACCTCCCTTAAATAAAATGGTATGATAGCTCCAATAACATACATGTACTATAATTAAATTATTCTAGTTGGATAATTCATTATCCTCTCTACTTTCACCATATTTTATTTTAATGAAATGGAAACACTATTTGAGATATGTTAATTTAGCACAATCAAGGATGAAGAGTTATAAATTTCCATTACCATCTTCAATTGTTGTCAAGAAAAAAATCATTGTTGAACCAGACTATAATATATTCATTATTCTTCATTTGTGGTTATTTAACCATTTTTTAAACAAGGTTTTGATTTATAAAACAAAATTCTCTATTTGTGGTAAAAAAAACTGCCAATTAACCCAAAAGGATGTCACTAATGTTTTATATACTGACTCCACATAACATCAAGTAACCAAATTAAGTAATCAACCATATAAACTTTGTTATGTTTAATAATAAAATATAACATCATTTCTGGACAACCACCTTCATCATAAATGTTTATCTGAACATGAACCGATCATTATACCCTAGAAGCAAATGGACCCGAACAATGAAACTGAATCGTATAACCAATCAAAAAAAGGTATATAATGAACTTAAAATTGTTATAAAATATTATTTAAATATAGAATAGGTTCTGGACTTATTAATTAATAAATGTAATTTGTTTTTTTAGGCCATTAATAACAAGTGGAGAACACAAACAGATTTAGGTAAGGGATCCTCTCCATTTCACTATTATTCAAGATTGTCCTCTATGTTATACCCTTTTATGTGTAATTCCTTATGATGGGGTATGATTTAAAACCTTTATTATACTTACCTCATGATTTATAATTGATTATAAATCTTTTATCTCTCATGAATCCTTATTAAGTACACATTATACCATACCAATAATCCTTAAGGAGTTCTACCCAAACATCCTTTATTCATTTGGGTTTCTCTATATTTATTTTTACACAAATGAAGTTGTATTTTATTTATATGTACTCATTATAAATGATTATTATATGCTTAAAAATCACATTTCAAGAACCATCTCTCATTCTCTTTTGGTGATATATATTCTTTTATGTGATTCCCTCATTGATACATCCCAGTAAGAAAACTCATTTTTAGAGAACATCTCAAAATTTCACTGAATACGAAGTGAACTATATCCTCTATTTTAATCCACCATTGTCTTTATAAAACCAGTATTTATATTCTGAAAACCATCATGGTTCACTTCTGTTTTTATATAAAATATTGTTCCCTTTTCTATTTTAAATTCTCTCTAGGGTTTTCCTTAAAACTATACTAAAGGGTGTTATTGCTAAGAATTTCATAAATACTCTTCTTACATGTTGTAACTTCTATTTAACATCACATACCATGAAATATGCATATTTTAACTTTTAAATGTTCATGAATTTTTAAATTACTTTCTCTCATGGACACTTTTATGATATTCCAAATCATTATTATTTATGTCTTTAATGTGATACCCATTTCTCTTTATTAGTACCCTTACGTTTAGGTATGATTGATTATGTATGATTAGTTTGGTGGATAGAATATTCATGAGCCTGTTAAGTTAGGTGTTCCTAGATAGTTCTCAAATTCATTGGTAAAATTTTAGACTCATAAGATGTTATGTGCGATAGTCGTGGCGGTTAGCCCTGACTTGTGCTACTATTGGAAATGATCTTGGCGGTTAGCCTTGACTCATACTAAAGTCATGACTTATGTTGCTGCCACATTTCTATGATTCCATGTTTATATGAATCCAAGTTCTTATGTTATTATCCATTATGTTAAATGGATTTTTATTTCTTTTTGATATGTTTCATAACTCATGTGCTAAGTATTTATTCATATTCATATTCCCTTACGAGGATTTTAGCTCATCCCTTTGTTTATATTATCCCCAGGTTATCCTATGAATATGTATGAGCATAATGGAAGTTAGGGGATCTTTATGAATACTATAGAAAGAAATGTTTTATTTAGTTCCATGTTTTCAATTTTATGTGACTTGTCTTCCAAGACACTAGAATTTACAATCCTTGGCTTCTACTCTGATGTATAATTATTCGTAAAATCATGTAGTGTTATATTTAAAAGGATAGGGTCACTATAGTTGGTATCAAAAGATGGTCTAGTTATTTTTTGATAATAGGAATAGAGAACCTTAGTGAGAACCTTAAGGACAAGGAAAAGTATAAGAAAACACCCCAACGTTTTGGTATGTATATAGTAAGTTATTTATCAAGAAAATATGTCCTTGTCTAGATACAAAGAGGTAAAGGTAGCTCTGGCACAGATGTACCTAGGATTGAAAACTCCAACACAATGTTCTGTGCTTGATTTGGGGTATCCGGGTACATGATAACATGCCTTGTTACACTCAAGGTATTGAAAATCCCCGGGGATATTCATTGGTAAATTCATGAGATTAGTACAAACCATTATTAAGGGAATTGAAAAAGCATATAAGAGTAAAATTTAAGAAATTGATTGAGGATAACCTAGATTTAAACATAAAGAATCACAAGTAAGGATATACTTCTCCTTTACAAGTTTATCCTTTTATGTTCAAATGTTTCCTTCTTATGTTAAATAACTAAGTATTCATGCCCTCGAATTGAACGTTCTTTTTCATAGTTAATAGTGGGAAATATAAGAACATGTTCCACAACCATTGTGATACTAAACGTGAAGATTTCTATAGTGAAATGCCTTATATGATTGGAAATGGAGCTCAAAACTTCTTAACAGTACTTTCATAGTTCGATCAAGTTATGAATAATAACTTGTATCTTGTGTAACTCCCTCCTCTTCCAATGAAATAGCATGTTATCGTAGAATCCTTCATGCATAAAAAGCCTCCCATGTTTAGCGAATCCTATAATACCCTCCTTGCATAACAATGGATTAACTCTATTGAAAAGATATTCTTCGTACTCTAGTGCTCGGAAGAAGAGAAAGATGTACTTCTGGTCTATCATTTTGAGGGGGAAGCTGATTTGTGGTTGACACTGATCAAGAATACGAATCCCCATGAGAAAATTGATTCTAGGGATTGGAAGGAATTAAAGAGAATGTTTTTCAAAAAATATTTTCCTTGAACCCTCTATTTAAAGATGGAAAGAGAGTTACTAAGTCTCAAGAAGAATGAATATGAGTGCATTGGGGCGTATGACTCAAAATTTACAAGGCTTTCAAGGTACGCCTCTGGAATTTTCATGAACATAAAAAGGAAGGTGGATCACTTCTTTAGTGGGATAAAGCTGAGACTATAGAACGTGTTGGCGATCTGATACTTAGAAAGTTAAGAGGAGATTGTTTTTTGTTCCATCAAGGTGGGAATAAAGATTAGAGACTCTCATTAGTATTGTGGGCCTATTGGTAAGAAGCGGAAAATGGGGAAAAATATGAGTGGTTTGACAAAAAAAATCCCTATATGGAAATAAGGATGAATATCCCACTTGTAAATTTTTTGAGAAGATACATCCTAGGAACTGTCTAAAGGGAGCTAAGATCTACTTAAAATAGGGAAATACAAGACATATATCCAAGAACTATAGAAGGAGTATGAAAAATTTGGCTAATGATGAAGAATAATAGAATGTTTAGATCAATTATCAGGAAGTGGTGCAGTATTACAACAACAAGGGGCATGTGAATTATGGAAACAGTTTCCCTAAGATGAGGTTTGTTGAAGTCAATCAATAACAATATCCAAGGAAACCTGTAAGGTCTTATTACATCACTACTACTAAGTTAGATCTGGTAAACGATGTGGTTAAAGGTACGCTAGTTATTCATTCGAGAATAGAGAATGTACTATTTGATTTTGTCTCTGTGCATTCTTTCATATCTTTCATGTTTCGTAGAACTATTCAAACACCTCCTCAAAATTTGGAGGACAAGTTATCTATGAGAATAGTGAAGGGGAAAATTATTGGTCCCATAGTTTATAACTCCTCCCATGTTAATTTTTGTGGGCTGAACCTCCAAGCATGTCTCATCAAAATTCCTTTAGTGGTGTTCGATGCTATCATGGGAATGGATTGGATATCATTATACAAAACCAATATCAACTGTTAGGAAACTTAAATCACTCTTTACATACCAAAGTATCCTCTGATTATTTACAAGTGTAATGAGGAAGATTAATCTCCTTTAAAATCATTGTCTCAAGTGTGGATATTGCTTCATTATGAGAAGGCATGTCTTTCCCAAATGGTTGAGACAAAGAAGACAGTCATGCTTGAATACATGCTCATCGTGAGGGATTACACTGATGTATTCCCTAAAGAGTTGTCTAGTTTTCCTCTTGACCAAGAGGTTGAGTTCTCAATTGAACTTATTCTTGGATCTCTTTCTATATCAAAAACACCATACAAAATGGCCCCCATAAAGCTTGAAGAGATGAATTTGTAGTTACAGGAGACTCTAGAGAGGGGTTGTATACACCTATGTGCTTCACCATGGGCCGCACCATTCTTATTCATTGAGAAGAAGGATGGATCAATGCACATCTACATAGATTATCATAAGCTCAATAAAATCAAGATAAAGAACAATTATCCCCTTCCATGGATTGATGACTTGTTTGATCAGCTTTGTGGGGCCAGTTATTTCTCTAAGGTGGAACTTTGGTCAAGATATCCCTAATTAAAGGTGTGTATAGATGATATTCCCAAGAATGCCTTTCGAACGAGGTATAGACACTATGAGTTCATAGTTATTCCCTCCAGACTCACTAATTCACTAGAAATTTTAATTGATTTAATGAATAAAGTCATTAGATATTACCTCGACAAATTTTTTGTAGTATTTATTGATGACATTCTAATATAATCCATGAGAAAGGAGGAACATAAACAGAATTTGAATACTATGTTAATGAATTTTTTAAGGGAGATGTTGTATGAAAATTAAAGTAAATGTGAGTTTTGGATGGTGGAAGTATCATTATGGGGGCATGTTATAACCTGGATATCAGTATACCCTTCCATGACAAAGGTGATTGAAGAGTGTCCCAAGCCAACATCTGAAATGGTGATCAATAGCATTCTGGGTCTAGCTGGGAATTATTGATGATTTGTGAAAAGCTTTTCATGATTATAAAACACAATGACCTAGATGACACTGAAGGTAGTAATTTTTTTCTATACTCAAGAATGTGAAATCTATTTTATGGAGTTGAAAAAGAGGCTAATAACTACGCCAAAACTAACACTCCCAACTATTGGAAAAGTCTTTTTGGGGTACAGTGATGCTTCAATGAAGTTTTTAGGCTGTGTGCTGATTAAAAATGATAAAGTGGTATCTTATGACTCAAGGATTCTTAAAATACTTTAGAAAAAATATCATGCGTCTGATCTTGAGTTGGTTCCAGAGATCTTTGTACTAAAAATATGGTGGCATTATCTCTATGGGGTAAAGTTTGAGATATATACTAACCACAAGAGTATCAAATATATATTCACATAAAATAAAATTAATATGCGCTGGTGAAGATGGATATATCTTATCAAGGATTATGACTTCTCAATCTACTACCATCCCGGTTAGGAAAATATAGTGACAGATGATCTAAGTAGAAAAGATCATGTATCTTTATCAATGATGATAATTGAAAAGGATATGATTTTCATAGATTTTTTGATAATAGACATGGGAATCATTAAGTGAGGAACATCCTCAATACTTTCTCAAATTATTTCTCGACCATCCCTCATGGAGAAAACAATGTATGTTCAAAGAAAAGATCTAGAAATTTTGAAAATTATGGAAGCTATCAGAAATGGGAAATCTTCAAAGTTCAAGATTGATGAGGAAGGAGTTATATGATTGGGATCACGATTATGTGTACCATATGATACAGAGACATATAAGGAGATTCTGAATGACGCACATAGTTATAATGTCTCTATCCACCTATGGAGCACAAATATATATCAAGATCTCTAAGAAAACGTTTGGTGGTATAATATGAAAATAGAAATTTCTAAATATACACCAAAGTTCCTAGTATGTTAGAAAGTGAAGGATGAGAGGAAAAGGTCCAATGGGATGATGCAACCACTACCCATACCAGAATGGAATTGGGAGAACATTGCCATTGAAATTGTCACTGGACTTCCAAAGACATCCAGTTGAAACAATGCTATATTGGTCACTATGGATCATATAACGAAGATATCTCACTTTATTGAAATTTGAGAGGACTTCTCATTGGATAAACTTGCATAGATTTACATCAAATAAGTTTCCAGGAAGATTGGAGTAAAAATATTTATTATATCTGATCATGATCCTAGATCAACCATGATGTTCTGGAATAGTCCCCAACATGTTGTAAGCCCTCAACTCAACTTCAGTACGACCTATCATCCCCAAAATGATGTCCATTCTGAGAAAACTATTCAGACACAAGAAGATATATTGATAGTATGTTCTATTGAATCCAAACGAAGATGGGACAAACATCATCCACTGACTGAATTATCCTATAATAATAGTCTCCACTCGGGCATCTGAATGGCACCATGAAAAGTCATTTTTGGGAAAAGGTCTAGAACACTGGTGTGTTGGGATGAAGACAGTGATCACAAGCTTCTAGTACCTCAAATGGTCGATGAAATGGTGGAGAACATGAAAACAATTTTGCAGTATATTAAGGCTTCCCAAAGTCGACAAAAGACTTATAAAGACAATAATTGATGAGACCATGAGATTAAAGTTTGAGACATTGTATTTCTATGCATATCTCCATGGAAGAAGGTCATGAGGTTTGGGAAGAAAGGGAAGCTAATTCTAAGGTACATCATCCCCTTTATGATATTTGATTAAGTCAGAGGTGTAGCCTATCGACTAGCACTTTTAGCAACCATGTCTAAAGTACATGATTTCTTTCATGTATCCCTCTTAAGTAAGTACGTACTAGATCCTTTACATGTACTATCTTTATAGGTGGCCTAGTTAGAGGATGATCCTTCTTATGAGGAGCATCCAATGACGATCTTGGGTGATAGATATAAAGTTATACGTAACAATACTAATCACCTAGTCAAGGTACTATGACAGAACCATAAGTACGAAGAAGAAAAATGGGAACTAGAGGTGGTAATGAAGGAAAAGTTCTCACAACTGTATCTGGCCAAGAATGTAAAATGAAATTTTGAGGGTGAAATTTCTTAAGGGGGTAAGAATGTAACGACCCAATGTTTTTCAATAGAAATTTACTTATTATAATTATGTCATATAATCACATGAAATCACAACATAGTGAACTAAAAAGTTCTATGTGTCCTTTAAACATAATTTTGTCACTTCTGTGATTTGAATTTCAAAAATATGACATACACGATTGCACTTAGTAAGTTATTTGGTGTCTAATGTGACCAAATTAATTTTTAGTGAATAGTAACATAACATTATTAATAGTAATGTTACCCTTATGAATATTTAAATCTCTAATGAATCTTAACCTCACCTATGATATTATATAAATAAGATTCAAGTGGGATTATGATGTACTTATATCTTGGAATAAGAAAATAACTGTTTTAAATTTGTTATTTTTTGAGTAAATTATGATTTTAATTAAATATTAAAATAATAAAATTGAGAAAATTAATATTAAAAAATGGACTTCATTTTTGGATTCTACATGTCAAAAAATGGTTGGGGTGAATTTTTCAGATTTTTCTGAAATATTTTATTTTTTATGAATTGTAAAAAACTATAATTTACCATATATATTCATTATAAGCTAAATAGACTATTCTTAGCATCATGGATGATTTCACCACCCGTGGATCAAATTCAAATGACCCATTTACTATTTTTGTCCATTTAATCATCACTATTTATGGTTTGGAGGGAAATTAATAAACCAATGATTAACAAATTATGAAAACCCTCCTCTCCCCCACTATACCCCCCCCCCCCTCACTCTATCTCCTCTTAACTCCTCCAAAGCCTTATTCCTTAACAATATTATTCCCTAATATCCTCCCAATATTCTTTCCCATGTACAACATCCCCTAGACTCTTCAAGATACTAAATCCACTCTTCTTAAGAGGCTTTGAAAGGAGTTAAACTCAAGAGGTAAATTCCTCTTTCCGATTCTTTTATTTCTTTTAAGTTATATTATTTTCTTGTTTCATTCCTTGCCTCCCTTCACCCAAATGGTATGATATCTCCATTAATATACATTTAAATTAATGTTATAATGCTATGGATAATTCATTATCCTCTCTCCTTTTCCCAAATTTTGTTTGAAAGAAATGGAAACACCGTATGAGATGTGTTAATTTAGCATAATCAAGAATGACATGTTATCAATTTCAATTATCATCTTCAATTCTGTTCATGAAACCTTTTTCATGGTCCAACCAGACTATAATATTTGTATTATTCCTCATCTATGATTCTGGAATCCATTTGTAATCACAGATTGGGTTTATAACAAAAAATGTGTTCTTTGTGGTCAAAACCCGCCAATTAATCCAAAAGGATGTCACTAAAGTTTTATATAATGATTAAAATACACATAAAGTAAACAATATAAGTTTTCAAAAATATAAAATTATTTATTTTAAAGAATAAATCATAACTTAAATTCGTGAAAACCACCTTCATCATGCATGTTTATCCGAACTTGAACCGATCATTTAAACCAAGGAAGTAAACGGACCAAAACAATGTAATTGAACCTTATAACCAATCAAAAAGGCTATGAATGAACTTAGAAATGTTATAATAAATATTTTAAATATATAAGAGGTTCTGGACTTATTAATTAATAAATAAAATTTGTTTATTTAGGTCTACAAAAACAAGTGTAGAACACCAAGAGACTTAAGGTAAGCAATCCAATCCATTTCACTTTTATTCAAGATTGTCCTCTATGGTATGACCTTTTATGTGTAATTAATAAAGACTAGATATGATTTATTACCTACCCTAAACTTCCATAAAAAGATATAAGTGATTATAATCCCTGTTCTCTCTCATGAATCCCTCTTAAGTACACCCAAGACCAAGACGATAATCCGTAAGGAATTATACCCGAATCGCCTTTATTCTTTCAGGTTTCTCTATATTTCTTTTTACCCAAATGTAGTTGTCTTTTATTTTTATTTAAAAAATTCATATTCTATTTATATTCTCCAAAATCATGTTTCATGATCCATCCCTCGTTCTATTTCAGGTATATACTTGCTTTTAAGTGATTCCCTCCTTGATACTTCCTAGTAAGAAAACTCATTTTAATGGAACTTCGTAAATTTTTACCCAATATCAAGTGCACTCTATCCTCAATTTTAAGCCACCATTTTCATTATAAAATAAGTATTTTTTATGAAAATATTATTGGTTCACTTGAAGTTTTATATAAAATATTTTTCCCTTTTCAATTTTAAAATCACTTAGTGTTTTCCTTAAAACCTTACTAAAAGGTTTTAATGTTAAGAATTTACTAAATTCTCTTATTACATGTTTCCAATTTTGTTTTAAATCACTTACAATGATATATGCCAATTTAACCATATTGATGTCCATGTATGGTTTAATTATTATCTCTCATGGACACTTTATGATACGCCCATTCATTATGCTCTATGTCCGGAATAGGATACCCATTTCTCTCCATGGGTTCCCTTACATTTATGTGGGATTGATTATGTTTGATCATTTTTGTGGAAAGAATATTCATCAACATGTTAAGATGTCTTCACCTAGATAGTGGTCTAATTCATTGGTTAATGTTAAGTCTCATGAGATGTTATGTGTGGCGGTCTTGGCGGTTAGCATTGGCTTATTCTACTATGGGAAACTATCTTAGCAGTTATCCTTCACCCATTCTAAAGTCATGTTTTAGGTTTTTACCCCATTTCTATGATTCCATGTTTATATGAATCCATGTTTATATATTATTATGCCTTATGTTAGTTTCCTTTTTATTTATTTATGTCATGTTTCCAAAGCCATCTAATTAGGATTTATTCTTATTCTTATTTTCTAAGTGGGATATTAGCTCATAATAGTGTTCATTTTTTCCCAAGGTTATTCTATGAAGATTTGTAAACACAATGGATGTTAGGGGATCTTTAAGAAGAATAAATAATTTATTTATTTATTTATTTAGTTCCTTGTTATTAGTATTATATTCCTAGACTTCCAAGACACTAGACTTCACAATCCTTGGCTTTTACTCAGATGTATATTTATGCTAAAAATCGTGTAATTTTATATGTAAATGGATAGGGTCTCTATAGTAGTTATCAAAGGACAGTCTATTTATTTTTAGAGATTAGGAATATAGAACCTTAGTGAGAACCTTAAGGATGAGACATAGAATAAAAAACACCCCTTTGTTTTTTAAGTATAGAGTAAGTGGTTTATCAATAAAATACGTCCCGATCTAGATACAAACTGGTAGATGTGGCTCTTTCATAGATGTACTTAGGATTGAAAACTCTAACTTGGAGTTTCGGGCTTGACCATGGGTTTCCTGGTACATGAGAATGTGATTTACGTCATTCTTGGTATTGACACTCTTGGGGGATATGCTTTAATAAATTCATGATCTTAGTAATAACCTTTATTAAGGGTATAGAAAAATGCATAAGAATATAAGTTAAGAAATATATAGATGATAACCTAGATTTAAAAATAAGGAATTACAAGTTACGATATACTTATCATTTACATGTTTATACTTTTATGTTCAAAAGTGTCCTTTTTATGTTCAATAACTATGTATTCAATACCTATAATTGAACGTTTTTTCTTATTTCATCACAGTAAATAGAAAAAACATGTTCTAACAAACAATGTGATAGGCAATGTGAACTTTAACTTAATGAAATTCCAAATATTATGGGAACAGGTGATCAAAACATCCTAACAGTACTTGCTCAACTAGATCATGTTATGAATAATAAATTGAATCATGTAAAACACCCTCATCCTCTAAGGAAATAGAATTTTTCTGTAGAATCCTTCATGTGAAATAGACCTCGAATGTTTATTAGATATTTGGATCCACTCCTCGCAAGAAAATGGTTTAACTTTATTGAAATGATATTATCCATCTTCTAGTGCTTAGAAGAAGAGGAAGTTATACTAGTAGTATATTATTTTGAGGGAGAATCTGATCTATGGTGGGAAATGATCAATAATACAATACCCAAATAGGAAATGGACTCCATAGATTGGGAGGAATTCAAGAGATTGCTTTTCGAAAAATATTTTACTCAAACACTCCATCCCAAGATGGAAAAAGTGTTCCTCCTTATCAAGCAGAAGGAAGATGAGTTCATCGGTGTGTATGAAGATAACTTTACAAGGATGGTAGGGTACAATTCTTGATTTTTCATGAACACCGAAAGCAAGGTGGATCAATTAATTAGTGGGATAAAACTGAGTTTAGGGAAGGTTTTGGAGATCCAAGACATAAATAGTTATAAGGATATATTCTATCATTCCCTCAAGGTGGAAATGGATATATGAGACTCTCAGTGGTATCTTGGGCCCGGTGACCTGTAGCATAAAATAGAGAATAACATGGGTGGTTCAACAAAAAAATCCCATGATGGAAAGAAGCCTAAATATCCCACTTGTAAAAGATGTGGGAAGAAGTATCCTTGGAACTGTCTAAAGGGAACCATGAATTCCTTCAAATGTGGAAAGATCGGAAATTTGGACAAGAACTGCAGAAGGGATATAAAAATCTTGATAATGCAGAATAAAAAAGTACGGTTCATATAAATGATCAGCCAGTGGTGTAGTGTTATAACTTCAAGAAGAAAGGGCATTATTTTAACAATTTCCCTATGCCGAGGGTTGTCAGAGGAAATCACCAACAACCGCCAAGGAAATAAGGAATGGATTATGTTATCACTACTATTGAGGTGGATCTGGTCAATGATGTAGTGACATGTACTCTAGTTATTCATTCAAAAATTTAAAGCATACTATTAGATTATGATTTTACGCATTTATTCATATATTGAATGTTTAGTAGAACTATTCAAAACACCAACTGAAAATTTGGCAGAATAGTTATCTATGAGAATAGTTAATGGGGCCATTATTGCATTCATGGTTTATAACTCCTCCATGCATAATGTTTGTAGACTGAACATCCTAAAAAATATCTTCATACATCATTTAGTGGAGTTCAATGCTATCATGGTCATGGATTAGATATCATTATACAATGCTAATATCAACTATTAGGCAAGTTAAATCACTCTTCACATCCCAAAGAATCTTCTGATTCTTTACAAGTGTAAGGAGGAAGATGAAACTCCTTTTGAATCATCATCTCAAGTGTGGATATTGATTCCTTAGGGGTAATTATATCTATCCCAAATGATTGAGACAAATTAGAGAATCATTCTTGAATAGATTCCCATCATGAGGGATTATACTGATGTATTACCAAAGAGTTTCCTAGTCTTTCTCCACACTGAGTGGTTGAGTTCTCAATTGAACATATTCATGGATCTCTGCCTATGTCAATGTAACCTTACAAAATTTCCAGTGTAGAGCAGGAAGAGACGGAGAAGTAGTTGTCGTAGAATCTGGATAAGAGTTTTATTCACCCGAGTGCTTCACCATGGTGTGTGCTAGTCCTCTTTTTCAAGAAGATTGATAGATCAATGAGCCTTTTCAATGATTATCTTGAGCTCAATAAAATCACGATAATGAAAAATTATCCCCTTCAAGGGATAGATGACTTGTTTGATCTGCTTTTTGGGGATAGTTGTTTCTCTAAGGTGGACCTTCAGTCGGGATATCACCAATTAAAGGTGAGGAAGGAAGATATTTCCAAGACTGCCTTTCGAATGAGGTATGGACACTTTGAGTTTATAGTGATGCCCTTAAAACTCAATAATTCTCTAGAAACATTCATGGATTTAATGAATATAGTCTTTAGATATTACCTCAACAAATTTTTGGTAGTCTATATTGGTGATATTATGATATACTCCAAGAGAAAGGAAGAACCTGAGGAGATTTTGAATACAATGTTAAGTATTTTTCAAAGGGATATTCTATAAGAAATTTATAGTAAATGTGAGTTATATAGGGTGTAATTATCATTCATGGGGAATGTTATCACCAGTAAAGTGATATATGTAGACCCTTACAAGACAATGGCGATTGAAGAGTGTCCCAGTCCTATGTTTGTAGAGGAAATATGCTACTTTCGGGGTCTAGATGAGTATTATCGACAATTTTTGGAAAGATTTTCATTATTATCAAACCTAATGACCAAGATGAAATGGAATGGAGAAAATATTTTCTTGACATAGGAATGTGAAGTCTATTTTAAGGAGTTGAAAAAGAGTAAAATTATTGCACTCAAAACACAATCCCAAAAAGTGGAGAACTATTTGTGGGGTAAAATGATGCTTTAAATAAGGGCTTAGGTTGTGTGATGATGAAAAATGATAAATTGATAGCTTATATATCAAGGAAGCTGAAAATCCATGAGAAAAAATATCCTACGCATGATCTGGAGTTATCAGAAGTGACAATTGAGTTGAAAATCTAGCAGAATTAACTCTATGGGGAGAAGTGTGAGATATATAATGACCACAAGAGTCTCAAATATATATTCACAAAAAAGAGATTAATATGATCCAGTGAATATGGATAGAGATCATCATGGATTGTGACTGCTCAATCCACTAATATCCTGGTAAGGAATATAAGGATCTGGATGCTCTAAGTTGAAAGAATCATGCATCTTTATCAATGATGACAATTAAAAAGGATTCGATCTATATAGATTTTCTGAGAATGGACATGGGAATCATTAAGGGATGAAATCATAAATCCTTTCTCAAATGATTTCTTAACCATCCATCATGGAAAAAATAAAGTATTCTCAAAAAAAAGATGTGGAAATTCTTAAAAGGGAGGAAGTTATCTAAAATGGGAAATCCTCAAAGTTCAAAATTAATGGGGAAGGAGTTATAAGATTTGGATCCCAAAAATGGGTACTATCTGATATAGAGATAAAGAAAAGGTTTTTGAATTATGTTACTTTCTCTACCTTTTCTATACACCCATGGAGCACAAATATGTATTGATGTATCTGAGAAAACATTTGGTGGGAAAATATGGAAAGGGAGATTGCAGAATACACATAAAAGTGTATTCGGTAAGTGAAGGTTGAGAGGAAAAATTCTAAGGGGATGGTGAAACCAATACCCCTAGCAGCTTGAAAGTGGGAAAACATTACCCTAGACATTTTCAATAGACTTTAGAAGACATTGAGAAGAATCAATGCAATATGGGTCATTATAGATCGTCTTAGGAAGACAACTCACTTAATCTAAATTTGAGAGGACTTCTCATTGGATCAAAATTCATGGATTTACATCAAAAAAGGTTTAAGGATGCATGGATTACCAATATCTATTGAATCTGATTGTGATATGAGATTTATCTCAATGTTCTGGAAAAGTCTCAAACATTCTCTACGAAATGAATTGAACTTTAGTATGGCCTAAAATTCTCAAACTGATGGACAATATGAGCGAAAAAATAAAAAACTAGATGATATTTTGAGAGTATGTTCTGTGGAAATTAAAGATGGATGGGACCAACATCTTCACCTGGTTGAATTCTATTACAACAATAGTTTACAATCGAGCATCTAAATAAAACCATACAAATAACATTATGGGAAAAGGTATAAAACACCAACGTTTTGTGATGAAGTCAGTGAGCATAATCTACATGGGCCGGAAATGGTGGATGAAATGGTGGAGAAGGTGAAAACCATTCAGTAGCATATCAAGGTAACCCAAAGTCGTTAGAATATTTATGCAGACAACCATAAATGAGAACATTATTTTAAAGTTGGATACCTGGTATTTCTATGTATATATCGGTGGATGAAGGTCATGGGGTTTGGGAAGAAAGGGAAGATAAGTCCCTGGTATATCGACCCCTTCGAGATCCTAGATCAAGTCGGAGGTGTAGCCTATTGACTGGAACTTCCACCTACCATGTCAAAAGTACACGATATCCTTCATGTATCCCTTGAAATGATATAAATACCTAATTCTTCACATGTACTCCCTTCAAAGGTGGTCTAGCTGGAGGATTATCTTTCATATTTGGAGCAGCCAGTGAAGATATTGGATTGTCGAGATAACATTCTACATAACAAGACTGCTCACCTGGTCGAGGTATTATAGTGAAACCATTATAATGAAGAGGCAGTATGGAAACTAGAGGAGGCAATGAAGGAAAGGTACCGAAACCTGTTTGTCTCTTAGAATGTGAAATCAAATTTCAAGGGTAAATTTTCTTAAGGGGGGAAGAATATAACAACCCAATGTTTTTAAATGGAAATTTACTTCTTATAATTATGTCATATAATCACACGAAATCACAACATAATGAACTACTAAGTTTTAAGTAACCTTTAAACATAAACATGTCACTTATTTGATTTGAATTTTGAATATCTAACATACATTGTTGTGATCAGTAAGTTATTTTGAGTCAAATATAACCAACTTAATTTTTTTTAGTGAACAGTAACATACCCTTATGAATAGTAATGTTACCCTTATGAATAGTGACAAACCCTAATGAATAGTAACCGTGCCTATGATGGTATATTAATAATATTCTACTGGGAGTACAATATACCTATACCATGGAATAATAAAATAAGTATTTTAAAATTGTTATTTTTTTAGTAAATGGTGATTTTAATTAAATAATAAATTAATAATATTTAGAAAATTATTTTATAAAAAATGGATTTGATTTTCTGATTCTACATGTCAAAAAATGGGTTGGGAGTTTTTTTTTGAGATTTTTCTTAAATAATTTAATATTTATGAATAATAAAATATAGTAATTTACTATATATATACTTTATAAGCTAAATAGACAATTCCTAGCATCGTGACTAATGTCACCACCCTTATTTCGAATTCACATGAACCATTTTCTATTTTTGTTCACAGAATCATTAGTGTTTCTGGTCATGATTGAAATTAATAAACTAATGGTAAAAAAATATAAAAAAACCCCCCTCTCCTCCACTATAACACCCCCCCCCCCACTCCCTCTTTTGTTCACTCCTCTCAAGCCTTCTGACTTACCAATATTCAGAAAAAATATCCTCCCAAGATCCTTTCCCACATCCATCAACCAATAGTCTCTTCAAAATACCAAATCCTCTCCTTTTTAGAGGCTCTCAAAGAGTTTAACTCAAAAGGTAAATTCCTCTTTCCAATTATTTTATTTCTTTTATGTTATTGTTTTCCTTGTTTCCTTCCTCAACTACCTTTACCCAAATTGTATGATATCTCTAGTAAAATGCATGTACTATAATGCTATTATGATAATGGGATAATTCATTATCCTCTCTCCTTTCCCCATATCTTATTTTAAGGAAATGGAAACACCGTTTTAGATGTTTTGATTTAGCACAATCAAGGATGAGAGGTTATCAATTACTATTATTGTATTCAATTCAGGAAATAAAACTATTTTCATGGATGAACCAGACCATAATATATGTATTATTTCTTATATATGGTTTTGGAATCCTTTTGTAAACATGGGTTTGGTTTATAAAACAAAATGTTTTCTTTGGGGTCAAATCCACCAATTAACCCAAAAGGATGTCACTGAAGATTTACATAATGAATAAAGTTCACTTCAAGTAAATAAATTATGTTTTCCTCCAAATATGCATTTTTAGGTTCAATAAAAAAATAAAACATTAATTTTGAACAACCACATTCATCATACATGATTATTCAAACATGAATTGATCATTAAAACCGAGGAAGCAAACAGACCCGAACAATGAAAGTGAACCTCATAACCAATTAAAAAAAGGTCTTGAATGAACGTAAAAAGGATATACTAAATATTTTACAAATATAATATGTTTGGGAAATATTAATTAATAAAACTAATTTTTTTTCTTTATGTCATTAATAACATGTGGGTAACACCAACAGACATAAGGTAAGAGATCCTCTCTATTTCACTTTTATTCAAGATTGTTCTCTATGTTATTCCCATTTATGTGAAATTCATAATGTTTTGATATGATTTTCAACTCCCCAATACTTCCCTAATGATGTATATGTGATTATAAATCATATTTTCTCTCATTAATCCCTCTTAAGTACCCCTGATACAATGCCTATAATCCACAAGGAATTCTACTCAAACCACCTTTATTCCTTCGGGTTTCTCTATCTTTCTTTTAACCCAAATGAATTTGTATTTTCTTTTTAGGTTAAACATATACATGTATTTTGTATTCTCTATTATCATGTTTCAAGATCCATACTTCATTCCCTTATTGATATATACATGCTTTTAAGTGATTCCATCACCAATACTTCTTAGTAAGCACACTCGTTTTAAGGGAGAATCACAAATTTTTACCATATCTCAATTGCACTATATCCTATATTTTAATCCACCATTGTATTTATAAAATCAATTTTTTATTATGAAAACATTCTTATTTCACTTTTTGTTTCATATAAAATATTTATGCCTTTTCTATTTTAAAATTTATTTTTTGTTTTCCTTAGAACCGTACTTAAAGGTTTTAATGCTAATAATTTTATAAATATGATTTTTACATGCTGTCACTTCTGTTTTATATCAATTACCATTATATATACCTAATTTACCTTATTAATGTCCATGTATGTTTTAATTCATTTCTCTCATGGACACTTTTATGATAATCCCATTCATTTTGCTTTATGTCAGGAATGTGATACCCATTTCTCTCCAGGGGTTCCCTTACGTTTATGTGTGATTGATTATGTATGATTATGTTTTTCTAAATCCTATTCAGGAACTTGTAAAGATGGATATACCTAGATAACACTCCAGTTCATTGGGTAATGTTAAGTCTAATGAGATGTTATGTGTAACGGTCTTAGCGGTTAGCCTTAGCTTGTGCTACTATGGGAAACGTTCTTGGTGGTTAGCCTTGACTCGTACTAAAGTCATGTTTTATGTATCTTACACATTTATATGATTTAGTTTTTATATTAATCCATATATATATATTATCCCTTCTGTTACATGCCTTTTTTTCTTTATCTCATGTTTCTTAACCCATGTGCTAAGGATTTATTCTAATTTTTATTCCCTTACTGGGCTTTTAGATCATCCCTTTATTCATGTTATCCCCTTGTTATACTATTAATATTTTTGATTACAATGGATGTTAGGGGTCTTTATGAACACTAAATAAAGAAATTTATTATTTAGTTCCATGTTTTCAGTTTTATGTTCCTAGTCTTCCAAGAAACTAGACTTCATGATCCTTGTCTTGTACTCTGATGTATAATTATACTTAAAATCATGTAATGTTATATGTAAAATTCTAGCGCCGCTCTAGGACCTCCCCTATAACATTATTAGTCCAATTAATTCACCATATTAAATCATTAAAAAATTAAATACATAATCAATACCATTATTCATATTTAAATACTATCATGCAAAATGTTAGTATTTTCCCTAGTGAATAAATAAAACAATGTGATCATAATAAATCCTATGTAATATTTAGAATAGTTAAAATATATTATATCCCAATTAAATGATATATTTTATCAATATTTATTAATATAGATGAAGGTACTCTAAAAATAAAACTAAGAATTTTCTAGAGGAAAGAACACCTTTTATTTTGAGATCACTTATTTTAAAATCTAATTTTTCAAAAAATATAATGAATTTTTTATTTTTAAATAACATGTTAAACATTTAATTTATTCCTATATTCAATTAATTGTCATTGTGGTTTTAAAATTCTTTTGTGTAGTACATGTTAAAACCAATATTCGGTTCACACCATTAATAAAAAAATTCATAGTTTAGAAAATGAAGAAAAGATTACATCAAATTATATTATAAAAAGTAAAAATTTGTAAAATGATTATATTTTATGATTTTAGAATATCATAAACATTCAATAATTTATTTTAATGATAATATAGTCATGGAATAAAAATATTCTTGATATATTTCAAAAATTAAGTAGGGTTTCCAATTAGAATTTCTTTTGGACTTTTTATGTTCCAAAGAAGGATAAAATTAATATATTAACTAAAAACCCATATATAATTATACTATAAGAAAATATTTTCGTTCTTGGAATTAAATTTCAAATAATTCATTTAGTATATACTTAAACAAAAACCATCCCGATAAAAGATGGGATTGCGAAATAAACACAAAAAATTATACCGACATTCTTTTTATGTTATTTTAACCTCATATGATAAAATTTTAAATTTTTTAAAATTAAATTGTTTAATAATATTCATACTTATAATATATTACATGATATTATTATATAATTTCAACACCAATTTATTAATTAGTTTTTGTTAAAATTTATATTTATTAGTGTTAACTGTATTATTTTTAAAGTGTGTTTTATTTCTATAGTTTCAATGATGAATCATTATCATCTTTAAATCATCTACATAATGTAAAAAATATTAATATAATATATCATCCATATGTACATATTTATAATCATATAATAATTGTGGAAATTAAAAATGTATCACATCTCTTCCAGGTGGTGGTAGTCCCCATATGGGAATGAGTCCTGTAATCCTTTTTTAATAGGTGGAATGGTAATAATGTAAAATATATATTATATTTATTAAAACATAAATATATCATAAATATAATATATATTAATTAAAAATATTAATAACTCTCCAGGTAATGTGGTAGTGAAAAAATGAATTACACCGTAGTATGTAGATAATATGACGTACGTGCGCACGAGCAATGTTTTCATTTATCAAAGGATGGAAAAATGAAGAAAATGGTTACACAATTATAGTAATTACATATATGTATATTTATGATAATATATTCCTTATTTTTGTGTTAAAATAATATATTTACATGTGGTTTAAAATGAAATAAAATTGAAAAATCTTGTCTAGTATTTATACCTCTTTGTTGAGAGACCTCCTTTGGATTATATATTAATCATTCATATATTGGTTTTATGAGAAGGCCAAGGGATCTTAGATGTTCGTATGAAATATAATATTTTATTTGGTTATTTATTTACCAATGCGTAAGATTCATTATTTGTGAATAAGGAAATATATGAGGTTCCCATTACTATTTGATGGAGAAGAAACCCAAGGAATTACTTAAAATATTCCAATATGATTAATGTATTTATAATTTAAAAGAATAAAAATGGAAAAGGATTAAAATAAAGAAATTATAGGGTAAAATTAATTAAACCATTAAGAATTATACATTCTTATGTGGATTTATTTCCATTATCTCTAATTTTATCCCACATAAACCTGATTTATCCTCAACTGTGGTAACAAATTTTGTCTATTTGAACTATTAATTATGACTGAAAATTATGTACAAATTATAACCTAATATTAAGTATTATGATTAAAAATATTTTAAAATTTTTAAATGATTAAATTTTTATAAATGGAATAAATTTATTTTCAAATAAGTGTGCAAAATACAACAAATACCGTTTTTAAAAAAATGCTTGTTTCAATTAGAAAAATAATTTCTCAAAAAAATATATTATAATTTTGGTCCTTTTATAATTTATTTGATTATGATAACTATTATGTGAAATATTTTCAAGTGAAACCAAAACATAATATATGGGAATGTTTTATAATATTTATTAATAGAAAATATGTAATTTTTTTGATTAGGATAAAAATATTATTTAGATTTCTAAACTATATTAACTATATTTCCATGATAAACATTAT
Organism: Viscum album; assembly: GCA_963277665.1. Taxonomy (NCBI): domain Eukaryota; kingdom Viridiplantae; phylum Streptophyta; class Magnoliopsida; order Santalales; family Viscaceae; genus Viscum; species Viscum album. The sequence continues at coordinate 1,382,376,634 of OY728152.1, forward strand.
CTTTTTTATGTATTACATTTCATATTAAATATATTTTTTGTTTATAAAATGGTTTTATAAAACATAATTTTATTGTTAAATCATTATAATTTCATTAAATTGACATATTTCTAAAATTAAATTTTTTCACAATTCACCTTAAAATCTAATATTTTAAAAAAATATAAAAAAATATTCATAAATTAATATTTATATTAAATTTTAAGAAATTAAAATAATTCTATAAATTTCGATTGATATTATTTTATAATATAGTTTTTAAACATATTCATGAATTAATTAATGTAAATTACACTATTTTTTATTAAGAAAAAATGGTTACTATTTATAATTATATCTCTTCTGTTACATTATTCCATGTAGAAAAATTTCATCATTGAAATTTTTATAATTTACCCTCCTAAAAAAATGTTTTTAATTCTTGTTCATAACTTCTTCATGTTCCACTGTATCATCTTCTATATAATGATTTCTTCAAACTACGTTTTCTAATCGAGTCTAATCCATCTACACTTGATCTCTAGTATCCAAAATTTATATATACACATAATAGGATGACAAATATATTTCTACTTATATTTCATCATAGGTGGGAAACGTTTTATGCACTGTCATGTACTTCCTTAATAATCATATATCAAAGACATCACTATCTTTAAAGTTGTTTGGAGAAATTTCTAAATAGTAATCTATAGCCAATATTATATACATAATTTCAAAATGTATAATAAAACTTGGAAATATTATCTCTTTATTTTTTACCTTATAGAAAAATGAAAAAATAAATTACTTCAATAAAAAATGATTCCCCATATGATATTTTGAATCATTCCATTGGGTACATGTATAATTTGTTCAACTTGCTCGGATGTTACTTAATATGATTTAAAATAGTCTCTGTGTTCCATGTTTTATTCTCTATGAGATATAGTACTAAAATATTCCCTCCACCCACTTCATCCCTAAATGATGTTGTATAGCACAAATTCCCATATAATTATTTATATTATTTTATTTAAATTCATTATTGAAAGTTACTATTATTAAAGAATCCACTGAAGGTGACTACTGATCCAACATTCCTTGAATGTCATGTGGGAATAACCACAATATTTATTCTAATAGCATGAAATTAATTTTAGTCTACCCATTTTTTTGATGATTATATGATGTTCTAAAATATATATCAGTTTTGAGATCCTTCTAAATATTGTTCTGTAATTTCAATATAAACTAATGATTGTGAATAGATACATTCAAAAAAGAGGTACATGAAGTCTCAAAACCTAATTAATATAGAGCCATTTGATATTATCAAGAGGTATATATTACCTTATAGTGATAAAATGTATAGAATTTATATGAATATCAATAGTAAAAAATATGGAATTATTCTTTATATGACTATTTTATAATCCAGTGGAAAATTAAATTGTAATAGCATCCCATTTCAACATAGTAATAAGTATATATTTAAATATTATTTAGAATTTTTTATTTCAGCATTTTCCAATTGAAAAATCAATAATATTTATGTATTTATTTTAATTTCCTAGTTCATATTATCTGACTAAAAATATTCTTTCAAATATAGGTATATTTTGGTTCTACCATGGTTTATAGAGAAATTTGAGCTATGATCTTCATCTACTAATTCAATTTTAAACTCAATTATGGATGGTATTGATATAATATTTCCAAATTTCAGTGTACAATTTCTTTGATGTAGTGTACAAACTTCCTATCATTGATAGATTTGATTTTCATTTTAATATTCTCATAATCATATTTAAAACTTTTTTATCTGATAAGAATAGTTTTGAAATCATTTATAATATATGTGCTGTATTCAATCCTTTACAAATTACAATATAAAACATTACTATAAAAATTAATATAGGATGTTTTAAAATTGTCATTTTAGTCAAAAAATTATGATCATCCCTTTTAAATGAATCATTACCCTTATTTTCCATTATAGGTTGGTGGTGTATTGATAAAGAAAAGTTAGTGTATTATTTTAACCATCACCATTAACTTATATTGGGTATATTTTATGAGAATATGTATTTCAAATTTTTTGGATCAGTATATATTTTATATATTACAAAATAAATAAAATACATCCATACCTTTAATTTAGTGATTATGGCTACAAACTAAAGTTCAAAGTTTAAATAATTATATTCATAACACTATTATTATCCTAATGGGTTGTAAACAACTTTATAATTATTTATATGGATACATCCAAATACCTTCTTTGACATATTATAAAATATAAAAAATTAAAGAATTCTTAATACTAAAGGAAATATTGATTCATTGGCTAATATACTCTTCAATTCCTTAAAACACTCTTTACACACTTAGGAACATACAAACATAATGAAGAAATATTTTGAAAAAATCATCTATGGTAACCTACAAATACAAGGACACTATCTGCCTGTATTATATTTTTTTGGGTTTTCCATTCCATTAACAACATTTTATTTGAAGGATGAAATGATATTACATCCTTAGAGATAATATGTCCAAGAAAAGAAACATTTGGAAGTTAGAATATGGATTCTCCAAGGTAGAACAAGACAAAGTATTAATCTTCTCACATAACAACAATAGTGTTTTTTTGAATTCCATTATATTTTTAGAAATAATATAGATATTATTTGACATATGTTTTGAATATGGGATGTGATGAATAAAAAGGTGAACTTAATTCTTAGGTTGGTGCATAGGGATTTCTTTTGGATTCACATCTATAACACTCCAGTACTTTAAAAGAGTAATATCAGGTCTGATAGTGTATATGAAATGAAAAATCAATTTATGAAGATAATGTAAAACCTATTAAAATAAAATATATTTAATTTTTAAATAAATTCACTATTTTCAATATCTTTCAATGCATGCAACACCATGTTTTAAAAAAATAAGATACCCTATGAGAATGTTATTATTTAAAAATTATAATTATTATATAGCTATTATGTTTGTGGGTATGAATATTTCTAGCTAAAAAAAATTATTTTTTACTACTTTTTTAAGTAATTAAAATAGTAATCAATTTATTAGAAATAAAATATAAATCATTTTAATAAAAAATAAATGTTTTTTAAAAAACATTGTCTTTCTGAAAGAAAATCTACATGTGCATTGTGAAATTGATTTAAAATAAATAATTACAATTTTATAAAAGTTTTCTAACAAAATAATATTATTTTTTAAAATTTAAATTTCAAAATTATATTTGAAATAATTTTTTATAATTTTCAGAAACAATTAATTTTTAATGATTAATGAAAATATTTATTTTTATTGAAAATATCTTTTGAACATAATATATTTTCATGGTTAAATTATATTTTAAATTTATATTTTAGTACTCATGGTATCAATTACTTGATCTTTTATTTATATATTATATGTATATATAATTCTTGGGGAATGTTTTGGGAGCTTTTAGTAGATTTTCCAACTTCTTGGAAGCTTTTATAGAGGTTCACAGTTTGTGTATGGTTATTAAAAAATTTAAATCATTTTCATGAAATTATGAATGGTAAAAAATTGGGAACTACATTGGTATATAGTTGGTGAACAGTTTTTCCAAACCATACAGATTCCCATGATAAACTATGAATGGTTAAACAGAGGGGAAATTCCCAGTTGGAGCACAATTTGGAAACCCATTAGAACTAACCATATAAGGCATGTCTTGAGATATTATATCATGAATTTTCACCACATAGTTTCTCTAACTATGTTCTTTATCTATTCACCACAAAATTTGACATCTAAAAATTTCAATCCACCAAATTCTAGCCCCTTAAGAACAATTTTCCCTGAATCTAATAATTACATAAATTTTATTTCCTCCAAATGATTGAGAAGTTATTTTCTTTGTTTTGTGAGAATATTTTAGATGATCCAGAATCAATTTGGGATCTATATTTCTTGATAATTTAATTTTCTTCATTGTTCTCCTAGAAAAACCTTCTCTTTCCCTCTCCCAAAACCTTAGATCTTATCCACTAGGTATTGATTTGGGTTCTTTATTGGATTTCGTGATGATTTAATCATTAATTGGTTAAAGGGAATAAGTATTAAGGTCAATTATAGATGATCTGAGATGATGTTTGGATGTTATTATGATATATTAGATTTTCAACCATGTTTCGGAGGTAGTGGGATTATCTATTGACTCTTCCCTATTAGAACATGATGACTTAGTTTCCGACTGAATGATATAGTTGAAAGTGTTGTGAAACACTTATGTGATTTTATAGAAACCTATTTATTGCTATATTTATGAACTTACACATCGTGCAAACCATTCTACAAGCTATTTATTAATAGCTTTCATTATATCTTTCTCATATCATGTTTGGCCTCTCATTAATCTCTCTGTTTGTATCCTCAACTCTTAAATTAATGGATCTATAATTTCACTATTCAGTAGCACATATCTATGTGCCTGTAATAATTCAATTTCTGTTAGTGTAACATTTGATTTCCTCCCAACTGATCGCCCAATAGTAGGAAATATTTTTGATTTCCCATGTATTTGAGATTTATTTCGATGACAGAAAACTAATGTGTTTTGAACTATTACCAAGGAATTCTTATCAAGATGTGTGTTTCTATGGAAATATGGAATAGGTATGCCAAATGTATTTGAATATTTTCTCAATGTATTCTTTTATTTATATCCATGTAAAACTATTTTAGTTTTTATATATATTGTTCGAAATTGACTTAAACTATTTTATATAAATGAGATAACAATATTACCCTTCTATAATGAGTTTGGATGTAATTGGGGAAATCCAACTATGTTTAGAATCACTCCATGCTTGAGAACTATTTTACATTTGTAGATTACATAGATCTGGAAAAATGTAAAGGAATTGAATTTGAGTTCCCTAGTGATTCTTTGTGATACCATGGGAATGGATTGTCATTTTGGATCATGGATCACTTTGGGAGTTTCTTTTAGATGTATTTGATTCCTTTTTGTTTTATAGTCCTTGGTTCCCTTAGATGTTTTCACTTTATTTAAAAATTTTAATCTAATTTTTCTATTGATTAGGTTTTTTATTTGATTGTATTTTTCATATCATTCATCATGATGTGTTTTGGTTTTTTTATGGTTATATAATCTTGGTCATTCACCTAAAGGAAAAATCAAACCCTAAATTTTTATGTATCCCATGGAATTTATTTACATGCCTTTGCTATCCTGGGGATGTCACATGCGGCCTCGTAACTTCTAACTACCTCTACCCAAGCCAATGGGTGAGTGGTAGGATTTTATTAATGGTAGAAACCATGGTAAATCTAAATATATATTTTAGACAAATTTTGTCATTTATTTCACTCATTGAGTATCATTTTTTCAATATCTGAGTTGGTTTTGTAACAAAAAGTAGGATTTTTAAAACATGAAATATAAATCAAAAAAATTCATAGATAACCTATTTATGATGAAATTTAAATTTCAAGGGTGTCTAGGTACACGATTGGTTTGAGAAACTTGCACAGGGTTTCAAATAATTTTTACTATTTTAGTTGATTTTAATATCATTACATGAGTTGATAGTAATTAATCAACACCAGAAAGGGAATAATTCAATTTTAGAAATTATTTATGAATTAGGGAAAAGGAATTTCATTTTGAAAATAGTATAAAATCATTTTATTTTCAAAATGTTTAGTGGAATTTTTAAAAATGTTTTTAGTGAAAAAAGTTTTAAATTTTTTACTTACTAATTTTGATATGTGTGACATGATATATTTGATTCTTCTTAGCCTTAGGTTACCAGTAATTAAGATAAGTTTGAGTTTTTTGTTGTATCTAATAGAACTATGTAGGTGTTGTATATTCCAACCATTGGAGCCTTCTAAAATTTTGGTTTTGCCTAAGAAAAAGTGAAACCAAAAGTTATTCCAACATATTTTATGGTATTTTCAATCCATGGATAGTGGGAACAAAATGTATGAACCCAGGTAGGTGGATCATTTCGTTTAGTTCAGAAAGAATAATCCACCCATCTTTCATGGATATTTATAGATGGGGGGAAATTATGGTTGAATAAAATGAATTCTATATTTTATTTCCTTTGGATACCGTGAGAGTTAAATTTAATGTTGGTGATGTACATACTGGAGGATCTAGAACACCACTACTGGTATTTAGGAGTTCAAGGTAAATTCAACAATTGTATTTCATGGGAATATTTTAAAGTATTATGTAACATTGAATTATATCCTCATAGGTTCATAATTTATTGATCATTTTAATTACTCTGTATAAAGTTGTACAATCTATCGATATCATTATATGCATCTAAATTTTATGAACCTTAATTGCTTTGTATTATAAGTTTTACATGTGCATCTTTGAAGGAACTCATTTTTTAATTGAATTTGATGTTTTAAATTCAATGATATATTTTTTTTAAATATTTAATGAATTATAAAAAGATGGTCAATATATCTATTGTGGGGTAATGATACATCTTAGGAAAGATAATCGAAGGAAGTTTGTTTATTCCTATAGAAATGTGTGGGAACTCCAATTCTAGAAACAAATATAGGATAAAAACATATTCTATAAGGGAGGAATATCTTAAAATAAGTATATTGGGTAGGTCAAAATTCATCCAAATCCAGAAATAATGTTAGGTTGTTTTCAATATGGTTCTTTTGACTATATGAATATTGATTTTACGAAACCACATATTTCCTGTCACAATTGAAACCAACTAAGAAACCTTCAGTACTATAGTCACAATTCCCTAAGGTCATGTGAAAGGAAAGCATATCATGCCTCTCAGAAATCAAATAATTCTACGTAAAGAGTGTTTTGGAATATCTATCATCGGCATAAAAAATAAAACCATGGTTATTTTAGGAATAAAATATCTCATCAAAAAATTCAATATCAACAGTGTATCTAAAATCAAAGTGCATCAAGTATGAAATTGTATGGATTTGAGCTAGTGATCATAGATGATTAGTCATAACCATATACGGTGAGGGGTATGATTATTTTTAATTATACACATATGTATGAATTTTTTTATTTTATTACATCCTATTTATTAATTATATCTTTTTTTGTTTTCCTTTCGGGTTTAAATGTTGTGATGATGCATTTTGTTTTGAAAATACAAACGCCATTGGCCCAAAAAGAGTGTTGTTCCTTGAAATTTGCAGTGTGTTTGATAACAAGAAATTTGATTGAGTTGGTATGGTATTTATATGTGATAGAGAAGGATGATTATGACATGATTCTAATAATGGATTTTCTGAAATACTTTGAGCCCTGTATTGATTTTTATGCATGGTTGATGTGCTTCAAATCATTTGAGTTTTTAGGAATCTCTTTAGAGAATATTTTTTAATGGATTCAAGAAATGAGTGATCGTTGGTCATAGTGGTAGGAACTATCTCATTTCAGTTTAAAATAGATTATTTTTATTGGTATATGTGATTGGGAAATGAGATTTTTCAACCTTAGTGAACTAGTTCTTTGATATATTTCCTTAAAATTTATCCAGGATACCAACCAAAACATAAGTGGAGTTTATATTGATCTACTAAAAGGGACCAATCCTATTTTACTTCCATGATATCAAATAAAACAAATAAAATTGATGGAATTAAATGATTTGTCTGAATATTTGGAAGGTAATGGGTTAATCTGGTCAAGCACATATCTATGGGTAGAACTATCTCTTTTTGAGATGATTGTGGATAGACCTATTAGGATTTGTTTATATTTTCATCTTCTCAGCAATGTTATGATAATGAATTAGTAACCTCATCTTTGAATATATGATATGTTTAATCTATTGAGGAGTGATTAGTTGTTCTTTATGATTGAATTATGTTTGGGATACTACCAAATGTGTGTTCAAAATAAGGATATTCCAAATATAGATTTTATTAGTAGATATGGCCATTTTGATTTGTTGTAATGCCTTTTAGTCTTCCAAATTAACCATACATATTTATGAAATTTATGAATAAAATATTTCATAGGTATTTAGATTCCATTGTGGAGGTGATGGTTGATGATATACAGCTATATTCTAGGAAAAAGGCAGACCATAAGAAACATGTGGCTATATTTTTGGGTATAATACAAGAGTTTCATATGTATTGCAAGTTAGAAAAATGTTGTTTATTAATATAAGAGGTAAATTTCCTATGAAATTTCATTTATAAAAAATAATCGTTGTAGATATGGAAAATATATAATACGTTATCTATTTTACATCGAAAATGAATGTCTTAGATATATGTTGTTTCCTTTTCTTAGTAGGATACTACATATGATTTTTACGTAACATTTCACAGTTGGTATAAGTGATGTTATATATGGAATGTAAATTTTATCCTTTAAAATAAAAGGATGAATTTCATAAATAATTTCCAGAGCAAAGGGATATACTTGCATCAGTATATATCCTTACGTTCACAGAGTCTGGATGGGTCTATATTATCAATTATGATTCATCCATATCAGGTTTGTGATGTGTTCTCTGGATGGGAGACCATGTTCATTATTATGGTTCATAAATTTTATATTTTCATGAGAAAAAATACCCAAAACATTCAATGTAATTAGACTCTATATTCCATTTTTTGATATAATGGAATCATAATATTTTTAGTGATAAATTCGTGGTTTTCTCAGACCATAATAGCTTGAAATAGATGTATCACAAAGATATTAGATTCCAATAGAAAAAAAGATAAATGGAATACCCTGAAATGTTCAACTTAAATTAGTTGTGAATATTTTCTAGAGGAGATACACTTAGTGAAGAATTAATCATAATGTTGTGTAATCAATTTTGTAAATAAGATTTGGATTAGTGGCATCTAATGTCATCTATAACAGACATAAACCTGGATTGTATTAACATGGGTGATGTTTCATTTTTCACCCCATTTTTTTCTTGATTTGGATCCTCTAGTGAAAGAGGATAAAATAAAAAATAAAAAATTGGATTCTATGAGGTCAATACTCAATTGTGTGGAGGCCATTATGTGATTGAATTTCCATGGGAGTTCTGTTTTTTGATTCAGATATTAAATCGTGGAACCTTTTCTTTATTATAAATAAATAATTAGTGATTTCAACCAATCAAAAATAGATTTTCATCTGGGTATTCAAATATTTATTAAGTGTTGAATGTTTACTTTTTTGGTTTGGAATAAAAATAAATGTGGAAGATTTGGTTTTTAGATGCCTCACTTGTGAGAAGGTCAAGGAAGAACACCAATTACCAATAGGCTTTTTGTATTCTTTATCAATTCCCATGTGGAAATGGTAATAGATGGATATCTACTTTTTGGAATGTTTTCCAAGAATGGTTGGAAAATACAATTTCATATGGATAATTTATTATTGTATCATGATGGTTCCCCCATTTAATCCCTATTCCTGAATCTCATATGGTGGATAACTTGTCAAAAATCGATATCCAAGAATTTTTTAGGAATCATGGTGATCTACTATAGATTGCATCTGACTGATACCCCATGTTTACATATCATTTTTGGAATTGATTACTGCTAGAGCATGGGACTCATCATAATATGAGTATAGTGTATCATTATAAAATGGTTGGATAATTCAAAGGGATGATTAAAACATTGGAGGACATGATTTGGTCCTATCTGATAGATTTTGGTGGCTCATGGGGGAGAACATACTATTATTAGAGTTATTGTAAAAAATAGTTATTAACAATTGATACATATGATCCACTAAAATTATTCTCTTTGATACTATTTTGTTCTCCACTTTATTGGGTGGAAACTTGTGAGACTTGACTAGTTGGATAGAGCCTTGTCAAAGAAACAACTTAGAAGAATCAAAGGATCATAAATAAAATGGTGATGGAATAGAGTTATTACAAATTATATTTGGATCATTGTCTATGACTATTGTCATTTTTGTTGAACGATCACGTGTTCTTGAGATTATATACATTTCTTGGGAATCATCATTTTTCTAATTAGTGAATGTTATCTCATTAATACATAAGACCTTTTTAGATACATTAATTATTTGGTGAGGTGGAATAATATTTTTTTATTACAATGTTTAGTTTAGTGAATACTATGTTTCATGTATCACAATTAGAGAGGTATCATCCTGAACCAGAACATGTGATTGGATGTGATCATGTTTACTTAAAGAAAGATGCTAAACTGGTTCATGTGATGGTATGTACTGTGAATAGGAAATATGATTACATGTATGGGAAACACATTGGTCTTGTGTGGGTTTTATGAAAGGATTTTCATATTTATGATGAAATGTGGGTGTTTGAAAAGGAAATTTGAGTTTGGTGGACTAAAAACACCTAAATAAATTTGGGTTTTTAACATTTCAGGGATGGAAAGGCCAATGGTATGAAGAATATAGCACCAATATATTCTGGTACATGAACCTTTATTTATTTATTTTACGTATATATAATTCATTGGGTATGTTTTGGGATTCTATGGTTGGTATTTTCACCTATAGGCGACTCTTTAATAGGTTTTCGATTTGAGAATGGGGATTTGAAATATGAAATTCCTCTAATAAACTATTCAATGGAAAATAGAAGGCACTAGGTGGCCACACAATTGGCACACGAGTTGAATAAACCATGAAAATTCCAAGTAGAATTAGAGCATGGATGAATATTTGGGAAATTCAATGTTGGTGAATGGTTTTTCTATTCATGTGAGCCAAAAATATGTTGTGTCTCTTGATATAGAAACTTATTTACTGTTAGCATACAGTTTGTAAAACAAATCACCATAACCATGAACTGGGAAATTATAGATTAAAAAATATTTGATCTAACTCTAATCAGTACCTTTATTTCTTTATTCCCATATTCTAGCCATAAGATGAATTCATTTTCCTCCCATAATTTCTAAGTCAATTACCTCGGATCTGGGATCATGTTTTAGGTGATACAATGTTTGTTGGTGATCCCATTTCACTAGTATGTTCTTTTATTAGAAGTTTCCTTTGAACTTTTTTCCTTAAATTTCTATCTCATAACCATATATCATATATGATGGGGATATATCTGTGTTTATATTTTGATTTCATGGTGAGATATTTCCAAATTTAATTAAGGGAATTACATTTAAGGTTAAATCTTGAAGATTTAAGTTTGGATTATAATTTTTTTGTGTCATTATTATTTTTCACCTAATTTTGATAGGTATGTGTATTCTATAATAACTTCCTCATACTAAAATTTTAATTCATGTTTTCAAATTGAATGAATTTATTAAAATCAAATTAAATCCCTAGTTTTATTTTATGGAAACCCATTAGTGATGTTTTATTGGAAATGGTGGAGATTTTTTGGTTTGGTGGAATGTGTTTTTGGTTCATTATTTTAAAGTAATGATTTTATTATTATGGTTAGGAATTGATCCATGGTATTTTTTGAATTTTTTCATGAAATAATTTTTTTTTAAAATGGGTTTGCATGGTTTTTTGGAAATGTTATCGGTGTCTATCCATGTTTCAGATTATATGAAATTATTGAAATATGGATTGTTTCTCAGTTCTGATGGAACAATGGAAGAATGGACGAGTTACCTTATAATAAATTTTTTATCTATGAAAGTCTAAACATAATTATTGAACTATCACATTGGAAAGCATTTTTTGGATGTTTACATGTGTAGAAATATGGAATGGGTATGCCTAATTGATTTGAGAATATATTCAAAGGATTGTTTTATTTATTTCCATGGAAAACTATTTTGGTTTTAATATAAACTATTATAAAATGTGGTAAATTATTTTATATATTTTTATATTAAGTTTTATCTTAGTGTCATGTAATGGGATTTCATTGGGGGAATCCAACTTGGTTTAGACTCATCCCATGCTTAGGAAATGTTGTTCATTTGTTGATTTCATCTAAAGGGACACATGCATGGTCATGGTATTATAGTTAATTTTTTATTATTCATGTTACCATGGATTTGAATTGTTATGATGGATCTTGGATCATGTTGGGAGTTATTTTGGAGTGTTTTTTATTCCTTTTTTTGTTTATATTGGTTTTTTATAGATTTTGTGAGTCGGTTTTGGAATTGTAATCTAATATTATATATAGGTTTTTTATTGGATTTTATTTTTATACTCAAGAATCATGTAATTGTCTATATTTTTTGTTTATCATTTTTTTCATCTTTACTATAAATCATCCCCCAAATATTTGGGAATCCTTTAGCATAAATTTCTAGCTAGTAGTGTCTTAACGGTGTCATATGAGGCCTATAAATGTCCCACCACATATTCCTAATAAAATTAGTGTGGGGTGGTTTTTATCAGAATCAAGAATTAAATTAATTCAACAACATTACAATTTAACTAATTTATTTTAGTGTAGTAAATTTAATATTTTATTTACATTTCAAAACCCTTTATACTTATGTGAATTTTCAATTTGGAAAACTGCTCTTTCATCACTTATGTTCGAATAATTTTTAATTGAATTCTAACAAATCTAAGTATTGAAATTTTCAAATGATTCCATTATTTAATAATGATAATTATATAATATCTAATAATTTAAATTTTTTGACAAAAACTAATGGTTAAAACATTAAAAAGTTTAATCACCATGTTTAAAATAAAAATGTGTATATTGGGGGGTTTGAATAAGAATATATAGGTTACAATGACATAAAAACATGAAAAAATATTATTGTATGGAACTATTTTCATAATATCCTTGACAATTTTTATAATATTTTAATTTATATGTTTTTTCATGTGAATAAAATAAGAATTTTTTATTATTTTGGAAAATTTCAATGTAATTTCTCTAAAGGTCCCCTTTCTATCTTTTAAAATTGCATTCCATCCCATCAATTCATTACAAATCTCAAGACCTTTTCCTCTAACAAGGCCTTATAAATTATCTCAAAAACATCATTATGAGTATTATAGATCTACTTTTCTTCCCAAACTAAAACCCAAGGGTCATTAATAAGAGATTTACTGGAGGTTTCACTAAGAGAATTTAATCTTCTTAACGAAAATCTTTCATTTCATTCATATTTTTCAATCAGAAATTATGTCTTACCACTTAAAATATATTAACATAAATATATAAAATATATATATATTTTATTATTTTAATCGAATAACCTATATCACTCTCAATATCTATAAAATCGTAAATGAAACTATCAATCATGTATACGGAGAATGACCGCCACATGAACAGATCTAGATGGTTTTCCATCACCACATTTCATGGTAAAATATAATGATGTATTTAAAAAATTTAAATTATATATTTATTAAATTATTTTACTTTGTTAGTTTTAATTTCTCATATACCTTCTTACATTCCATTACATTTGGGACACCGTAATGTTTCTCATCTACACGGTGGAGTAATGCCTTACAAAGTGATGTCGTTCGTTTCATTCTTAAGATTTACATGAAAGGTGGTAGGGATAATTTTAATAAATATGTGTCATATATATGACTTTATATAATTTATTAAAATTTAATATATCATAAAATATCACACACTTCTTCACTTTAATGTAATGATGTCGTCTCTCCTGTGTTTGTATAGCCTGTCATATCCCTGAAGTGATGTGATTCATTTTTTATGTCAAAATTTGACGCATAATTGAAATGATTTATATAATGAAATATAATAATATTATCATTAATATCCTACCATATATAATGGTATAATATATTATTTATAACAACTAGACCATTTCAGAAAAAAAACACATGAGAAAACAATGCAATTAAGACCCAAAACAATGATAATAAAGAAATATTATTAAAAACAGGGGTAAAATGTTATAATTAGATCACTTACTTTATGATATATATAATTGTGTTAAACTAATAGTTTTATAATAATCCTACATTTATTATAAATTAGGTTCTACCATATATTATAGAAATCACACTTAGGGTAAGGGTTTCTCATCTCACTTTTACATTCGTTAGACATGCTCTATATTCCAAAATTATTCCATTATGTGGTCTATATTTTAAAAATTTTGATTTGATATATCATGAATATATTTCTATTCATGGAATTTATTGATTAATTTTATTTTATTTCTTTCATGGGGTATATGATTCTATGTCAACCAAATCATACAGGTTTATTTCAAAATCTCATCATTATTTAGGATTGTCATTTTTAAATTAACACATGGTGGAATTATTTTATATTTATATCAAAAAAATAATGATTTTTATTTTCCATTATTTTTTCTGGATCATTTTCTATTAAAATTATCATTTTTCCATCATTTGAAATTAAAATGATTAATTTTTTATATAAAAATATGTATTTGTTTGTATTTTTATCAAAATCCATGTTTTTTTAAAAAAATAAAAATATTTTTACCTTTTAAAAATGACTTTTTAAATATTTTTTACTCATTTTTCTTTATGTAACACATTCATAGGAATATTCATATCAAATTCCAAATAAGGATTATTTTTTATATGACAAAAATGGTAAAGGAATCCTTTGAAACATGCATGATTGGAATGCGATTTCCCACTACCATAACCACATAATATTCCAATAATTGTATATTTTTATTTGTATTATATCCCTTCCCAAAGACTGTGTTAGTATGGTTCACGCTGATGCATTGGTTTTGCACTAAAATAGACCTCCTTGACTTGTTTCGGTCTTCATCCCAGTTTTTCCCCTTAATAAAACATTTTCCTAATTGGATGAATGACCACATAATGTTTTAATACATATTTTGTGTTTTCAAATTTAATTTTTAATGAATTTTTTTTAACATTTTTTGTTACTTTTTTTTAACATATTATTTTCAATGTGTAATAGATAATTTTCCTCAGTTTTTTTAAAGAAAATGTTATAGTATCGCTATTCCTCAATGACATCAATAGTATATTATACTTATGCCCAGCTAGGTATATGTTGTATTGATCCTATCCTTATTATTTATATATATATATTATGATTATTTTGAATGGGGATGTAATGTTTTCCCCAAATTAAACAATATATTTTATGATTATGTTTATCTATAAGGGTATAAATTTATATTTCATATATTAGTTTTCAATTTTATTTTTTTGTTGATTATGCTTCTCGTTATTTATATATGGAATAATTTAGACATATTAAATTATGGGTGGGGGCCAAAATTACATATCCCCTTGATACATAAGTAGGTATCATAAGAAAAATTAGCTTGGTTATTTTTTTGAGTCCTTACCCATATATATTAGTTATCTTGGAATGATTAATTGATGGTAAGATGTTTTGTAATGAGGATATAATGGTATGATCATGAAGATCTATATTATGGATTCCATAATTAAAAATGATGTTGTCTATATTCAATATTATTATTAAATTAGTTAGAATATCCTTATTTATGTTTTAAGATCATGTGATTATTTATATGGATTAATTTGATCATCATTTTTTTCTTCCATATTATGATCAGGTTATTAGTTAAATTTATTGTGTTCTAGTTATTTTCCATTAAATGTTTCTTATTCCATATTTATTCATAGATTATACTATGATCATACCATTACTAATCATCAGAAATCACCCATTTATTATGTATCATTTTCCCAAGGATACTGGAATGTGTTTTTTGATTGATAAGAAGGGTTATAGTAAAAGGGATAATGTGGTTTTTAATAAAAATACATTGACTATTTTATATTTCAAAATGTAATATGAATTTAACATTAGAATCTATTTTACCAATAAAATAAAAAATCCAATAATTTTTTATATGATTATTATATATTATGAAAATGTAAAAAAGTAACCACGAGCTCCATGATACTGGGTTGAGGTCCCTATATATTTCATTATAGGATGTTTATTTGAAAAAATAGAAATTAGATATATGAAATCAACAATTATGGATCGCAACCCTATGAAATAATTTGAGAATAATTATTGAATATTATTTTATTATTTATTAAGGAATATATTATGTGGGTTTTACTTTAAATATATCTATGTATGGTTACAGTAAGTGGATGTGGATTTGTAAAAGATATAGAAATATGTAATTACACAAAAAAGGTGCATTGGACTTTACATGATTATCACCTGGTGCTTGAAAATTATCCTAAATAATCACCTAGTTTGAAACTCCAAATTTATAATTAGAGTTCAATTAAAATAATATATAAAAACAATTATTAAGGATCTAAAAATATTTTCTTGACTCCACACCATTACCTAAGAACCCTTGTTTTCTATTATGATATTAGTAATGCATTAATATTATAAATTATGTTAACTATTTAACTATTTTTGGGATTATACATATTTTTACAAAATTCTATGATCTAATATAGTTTATTCCATTGTTTGAAAATGGCACATAGTGTATAGAAAGGGGACTACATCAACTTATATAATGAAAAGATTATGCGTGATCATTTATTTGGTGAGATTAATCCAACATTTAAATGGGAACTAATCTCCCAAGAATTCTCATCATTAAATTAAATAATATCATGTGCTATAAAGATAGATAAATAATTCAAAAAGTATTAAATATTTTAACAAAATTAATAGAATAAGAAGATGTATGATAAAAAATTGGATAAGTGGAAGTAGGGAAATGAATTTTTTTTCCCATGTGCTAATTTTGGAAAGAAGTAACCTAGAAATTTTTTGAATAGAAGGATAGTTTTCTAGGTTAAAGAGAATAAAGACACACATGATCATGATTTCAAGGGAAATAAATAATTTAATAATGTGAAATGTCTAAACTATATGGAAATAAAGAACTGCACAATTGAATTCCCCATTTATCGAGGGGATATACCTTAGAAGAATCTTAGGGTTAAATGTAAAGATTATGGTAATACTATAGATGAAGTAAAATGATTAATTTATTTGATTTTGGATTCAAAAAAAATGTTTATTTTATTAATGATATTATAGTTATAGTAATCATGAAATATATAATGAGTTTTCTGTATTAATTTTTCTTAAAGGATTTTATATCATATGTAGAATATTTCCAATGAAAAAGAAAAATGACTCATTGGAAATTTTAACTTCTTGGAAAACACATGATTAAGAGAATATAACACTTAATATGATATTAATGATGAGATAATGGTTTTTAGTTTGTTTAATAATATTATTGGTATACACAATATAAATGGCATAGTATTTGTAACCTTGAAATTGGTTAGTTACTCGATGGTTTATCCTTACTAGTGGTTGGTGGATTTTTTAGTTATTATAATATATTAAAAAAATATGCTATTTTATTCTTAGAATCATGAAACTTTTCATTATTTTTTTGTAGTGCTATAGGTATTCAAGTATTTTGAATGTGGCGTCAAGGGGAACATTATAATTTTCATGGAAATTATTGAAGATTTAATCACATTTATTTTAAATTCATGTAATTTAAATTTAATCATACATATTTTGGAAAAGTATTATGAAAACCCATTTATGATATATATTAAGATGAATTTATAGAGTAAATAATGAGTATTACATATTAGTGTATTATATTTTAATACATGTTCTAGCCAATTTGGGTTTGGTAAATATCTAGATACAATAGGAATGACATGTCATTTTAATGATCTATTAATTATTATTTAGGCTTAGCAAAAAAATTAGAAATTAATTAATTGGAGTAAAAAAGGAAGTTATAATTGACCAATTCCTAAATGAGGATGATATTTTTCCTATTAAATATAAATATATCAAATAAATACATGTCTAAACACTCTTAATCTAGATTGTAAATTAAATCATAAACTTTAGCAAGACGATCTTGAAATAAAAAAATGTATCCTAGAAACTTCACTTCCTATGAATCATATAGTATCTTAAGTCATTAAAATATTACGAACATATGGTTTTTTAATTTTTACTAGTCATTAACAATCAATGGATCTAGTGTCTCTATCAATCTCTATTAATCATTGGGAATTATTATTATCTTCACAGTCTATGTTTTCATTTACAAGCAATGTTTTTCAATATAGAATCCTAATTACATGGTTAAACACAGTATATCAATTTCCCTATCATAATGAGGATTTTTTGTTATCAGTTAATATGATTTGGTGTTTCATGAATTGTATTTTTTAATTTAAAACACATTATTACCTTGATCATGATGAAATTTCAAGGACATAATATATGTAAGGGGGTAGAATGTGACACCACAAGATTATTAAAGAGGAACATCATGTTTGAGAGTGTATATGACATGAAACACAAATCATTGAAGATAATTCAAATCCCAAATACAATATAATATATTTGTCATTAAATAAATTTATCCAATTCAATATATTTAAATGCACACAATACCAGGTTTGAATAAAATATGATATTTTATTAATATGTTATTTTTTAATCACTTCCATTATTACCCAAATCTTGAGTTTGTTGGAATGAATAGTACAAACTATATTTTTTACATATATATAGTATAAATTCAATGGTTATATATTTATTTGAAATAAAATAATATTATTTATAATGAAAAATAATATTTTTATTCTGAAAAATTATATTTTTTTAAAAAGGTGGTTTAGTCACACTTTTTTAAAAAACATTAAAATTAATTTTGATTTATTTCCAAAAACATATTGTAAAATATAATATATTTTTTAAAAATATAATTTTCAAAATTTTCATTTTGTGAATTTTTTATATTTTTCTAAAAATATAAATTTAATTATTAATAATAAAAAAATATAAATTTTTATTGAACACCAAATTATCGTTTAAATTATTATAGTGGTTTAATTATATTCAAAATTAATTTTGATATAAAATTAATAATATTATTTTAAAATTTAACTATTTAATGTTATTGAAATCAATTTTACAAAGAATATTGAGATTAAAACCTTCTATACTTATGATAATTTTCCCTTTGGAAATCCCCTATTTTATCACATATGTAGGTACAATTAAAAATTTAATTATGAAAATTAAATTAATTTATTTTAGAAAAATAGTGTCCATATTTAGAATCCAAATAATTTAAATTATCTAAATAGATAATTTTAATTTTTTACCATAAATAAGAGTGAAAATAGTAAAAAAACTATTTTATGTGGTTAAGATAAAAATGGGTTTATCAAGGGATAAACTAATAAGATAAGAGTTAAAATGAAATAAAAATTGTTTAAATATTACTATATTTCCTTCTTTACACATGATATATCCGAGTATGAAATATATTGTCACTTGAAAGATTTTTTTATGTAAGTTACTTTATCTTTTTGGATTATTTTTTTAATTTCTATGTAATTCTAAATAATGTCCTCTTTCCCCATTTATTTAAGGATACTACCACCCCTCAAATATATTAAGACCTTTTTATTGACCAAAACATGTAAAATTATCTCACCAAAATAGTTAAACATCTGTTAAATTTTATTATCATCCCCAAATTACCAACCCTTTGAGCCTTAAGAGGACTTTAAAATGATGTTTCTCTAAGAGAATGCAATCATATTAATGAAGTTATTCCACATTAGTTCATTGTTTTAAAATTTAACTTATATATTAAAAAATAAAATAAATTAAAACATGTAGTTTTAACTTATTTAGAATTTATTATGTTATTTCATAACTTATATCCATCCCCATTTCCATTAAATGGAAAATGAAATAGTCAGTAGTTTGTAATGTGGAAAACTGCCTCATGAATCAATATTGCCAGTTTTCCATCACCGCATAAAATATTTTGATATAATTATGGATTTAAAATATATATTTTAAATTAATGAATTTATATTAAATTTAGACATATTATATCTCATATACTTTTTTAATTTCAATTATATTGGGGATAAGCTAACATCACTCATGTGTATGGTGGACTACCACCTCATGAAGCAATGTGACTCATTTCTCACATATTATTTACAATTATAGTAGTACGGATAAATTTAATAATAAATTTGATATATATTAAATGATATAAATACAAAAAAAAATATAAATGCACCTCCTTACCCTTTCTCTCTTTAAGGGAATAATATCGTCGCTCGTGCGTATATACGGCATACCGTGTCCGTAAAGTGATGGCATTCGTTTTCTATTCCCAATTATAAATAATGTTACGTAGGATATATATAATAAATAAAATAATATTTATAACAATGATATCATTTTGGAGATGATTTAATTTTATCCTATGTAAAATAATTGGAACTCTCATTACAAAACACATATAAAAATGAAGGTAATATACACCCAAAACAATAAAAATAATGGAATATTATTAACTATCAGAATGAAAAATTTTATAAGACGATAATATACCATATTCTATATACTATTATTTTTCTCCAATAGATGTATTATATACCAATATTTTTTATATAGGAGGTTCAAATATGAATGAAGAAAATTACACTTATGGTAAGGGTTTCTCATCTAAAATTTACTTCCATGATATTCATCACTTATTATTTTTTATAGTGTTTACACATACCATTTTTATAGGATATATCATTACTATATTTTTATACATTCTATTTAATGTTTTATTTGATGTTCGTTCTTTCATGGTCCTTGTGATTCATTTTTACCGAAGTGGTAATGGTTTATTCCACAATCTCAACAATATTTGATATTTTTTTCTTTAAGTATATGTGGGGGTAATAAATTAAAATTTCAATCATAGTGTCAACATATTTATTTCTACTTTATATATTCTTGATATTTCTCATGTAATAATATAATTTTTCTTCAATTTTAACTTAAAATAATATTTAAAATATTTTGAAGAAAATAAAAATGTATTTTTCTATTTGTAATAAAAATCCATATTTTCTAAAAATGATTTCAATTTTTTTAACAATTTTAATATTTTTTGTCATAAAAATATTTATCCATATTTTCATTTGCAAAACTATCATCAAAGGAACCATTAAATAATTTTTAATACACTGAATGTTTTTTTCTTTGGTGGGAAATGTGAAAGGATTCTTTGTTTTAATGTATACTACATGAATGACATTTTCTGATGTCTTGATCACTCAGTGTATGAACTCTAATTTTATAATCACAATAATTATTTTTTTATTTAAAATTATTATCAAAATATTTTGGTGAAATTTTCTTAGAAAAATTATTTTTTCAATGGGAAAATTATTTTTTCCTCAGTAAAATATTTCAATGAAATTTTTTTGGTATTTATATTCATTAAAAACCTTAAAAAATATTGAACTTATTATTTAATGGGAATATATTGTATTAATAACATATGTTTGATATATTTTGATATTTTATGATGATTATTACTAGGGATTTACAAATTTCACAATATTACTCTAGATATTTTATGACTATATTTATTTATTGGGGTGTGTATTAGCATATCGTATGTAAGTTTTTCAATAAGAATGTATATATTGATTATGCTTTACCCATTTCATAAGATGAATTCATTGGAATTATTAAGTTATGGGTTGGACCCTGTATTTAATAGCCCATCGAGGCATTTTTTAGTCCAATGAAGAATATTTTATTGTCTATTTTGCTGAGGCCTAATCCATATATGAGATGTCTGGGCATAAAGATATAATGTTAATATGTATTGGCATGTGGACTTGATGATATGTTTATGTTTTTAGAAATTATTCATTATAAATTATAAATTCAATTACTAAAATTCCTTGTGATCGTTTGATTTTTTATATTATTCTCATTATGTTTCAATCTCATTGGATTATTTATATTCTATTATTTCATCACTATTTATACTTACAATATTTTTCTCATGTTATTTATTAGATTGAATGTGTGTCATATAATTACCTTTCCATATTGATCAGGCCTTATTTATTAAAATCTCTTATTGTACATAGATAGTTACAGAGCATCTGATTTAACATATTTCATTTGTTTTATTTTTCCTATTATACTAGGAAGTGTTTTTCTATTGATATTAATCAATATGCTAAGTGGAATAATTGTTTTATCAAAGAAAATAAATTTTATATTTTATATTTTAGGTTTTAATTTTAATATCATGTATGTATCATTTTTTCCTAGACTACTAAAATATTCAATCCTTCGGGATGTGATTCTTTTTAACGTATAATAACTTAAAAATGTAACCACTACATCCAAGCTACTAGGTTTAGGGCCATTACACATCATTGTATTCATTAATAATAAATATATAATTTATTTTAAGAATAAATTTCCATTTCATAGATTCAATATATATTTTTTATAATATATTAATTGTGATAGGTTGTAAAAGATATATTTATAAGAGGTTGAATGAGAAATAAGACGTGAAAATATCGATTATGATTTATACTTATTCATTGAGACACCTCTTTTGGTTTACACATTATCTCTTTAAATATTGGTATTTGAAGAACAAAAGGGAAAATAGGATTGAGGTTATGATTTTATCAAGGTATTACGGTAGCTAATGGCTGATATATAGGGCTCAAACGTTATGAATAAGTGATGAGATGAGGTTTCCTTATATAAGTGAGGGAGAGGAAACACATGGAATTATATAAAATATTAAAATTTAATTAATATATTTCTCAATTAAAATTATTATAAATGGATAAGGATTATAAGTATGATAATTTAGATTATAAAAATTTAAAAAATTTATAAATCTAATATGTTTATGTGAAATTATTACCATTTTATCTTAGTTATACCCATAGTAAACATGATTAAACAATAACCATGATAATTGTATGTAATATTTTTATTATTAATTATGAAATTAATTAAAAATTACCATATAAACAAATTCTATTTATAATGATTCATTATATGTATTATATTTTACAATTTTCAATTTGTATAAGTTGTAGAAATTAATTCTAATGTAACTGCACAAAATACAATGAAAAATGTTTTAGAAAATATTTTTTTAGTGTATGAATTATTTTTAAACAAAATATAATATAATTATCATTAAAATTTAATTAATATTATGTAATTAATTTAAATAGATCTTATTTTTCTTCAAAAAACCCAAACCAAATGTAACCTTTTATGAACATGATTAAGATAAAATAACTATTTTATTTTATTTTAACAAAAACAATATTTATATTTCCAAAATGTATAGAATATATATCAATATTAAACATTGGTTTTTTATTATAATTATATTGCATCATAATAATATAATTGATAATGAGAAAAAGTTTTTTATTCCATAATTTTATTATTATATCTATATAATGTCATAAAATTGAAAAGTTTGTTAACTAAATATTTGTCAATATTATGCTAAAAATAAACTAATTTTAAATAATACTAAGATAATTATTAAAGGATTAATTTAAAAATAAATCAAATTTATTAAAATTTAATTTATAAAAAAAATTATTTAGGTTTTAATACAATTCTTGAATTGATTTTTGTTCATTATACTATATCCTATTTAGAAATAATATATTATTTATTGCAATTGATAATCAGTTCAAAATATTGTAACACTCAAGAAAAAAAAAGAACCGTTGTTAAAAATTCAAATCCAAGAATTAAAAAAAATAAACTCTAAATCATAAGACATGATCTAACTTTTCTCATATAAATTTCCCCACATTGAAATAGAGAGAGAAAAGTTTTCAACTAATCACATAATATCACAATATATATCCATGTTAAAATTTTCACATAGATCGTAGAAAAATCAACAATTAAAAAAACTCAGTGAAAAAAACTAGATAAATTCAACATATTTGGGCACAAAAAAAAAATTTAATAAAAAAAATTCTTTTTGGAGTAAATTGGACATTAATTATATTTATTTGAGATTGTAACAAAAAATAAGTATCACATATGTCCATCCCTAAAATTAAAAAACATTTCTCAGATAAATCACTTTTATGGGTTTAATGGGAATCCTCATATTAATAACTCAACATAACTCAAATAAAATGTGTTCACCCAATATTCAATTACAATAATTGGATTAGAGGATCATAAAACTCATTTTGGGGCATAGTCATCAACCGTGATCATTCCAGGGATCTACCAATTCTTCCATTATAGTTCAATATTATTAAGTGTTGGAAGTATGTGTATAATACCTTTTTTGTAATTAAATACAAATAGATGGATCAAGAAAAATAATCATCCTGCTAAATGAGTTACCATCCACGCATAGAAACTTATATTCCATATAGGAGTGCAAAAAAAGTTTTATTGTTTCATCTTGAACCTTAGGTAATAGTAGATCATTCATATAACCTTTATATTCTTGGGAAATTGTGACTTCTCTAAGTAATCCCTAATGGATTTTTTTCTCCAATTACTTTTTAGATATACCATAAACTTCAATTATTTTAATTAATAAATGAGACTAAATAAAGATAAAATGTATATAAGGTCTTGAAAATCCCCTCTAAACAACGTATATATTAGCTATCTTAGATTCCTTTGAGGTTATAAATCTAGATTTCTATAGAGCCAGGTGCCTTCCCAATAGACCTTGTCTACATGGGATTCAAAAGATATGAATATTATTTTTGGAACCTAGGATTATTCCCCTTATAGTGAAAATAAACCACATTGTAACAATTTTAAATAGAAACTACGAAATTTACATAGAAATATTCTTTCATCCTCACTTTTTACTTACCATGACCCTGACATGCATGTCTTTAATGGAAACTAATCCCCTTTATATTATTTTTAATCTTGTAGACCACCTTCTAGTGTGTAGTCCAAGACCTATATCGGCTCTTCCATAGATACTGAAATGATCTTTGATTAATGAACACCATTATTTTTCCAATAAATTACTATATGTTGCACCCAATTTTATCTTTCATCACCAACCTCAATCATTATTTCAAATCTATTGGATTGAATTGAAAATAACCATATTCCATTATAATAAATATGATTTTTATATAAATTATATTCCTTAAAATATAAATTATTAATAAATAAATAATTAGTTTGGTATAATATAATAATTCAATTATTTATCATCTAGAAAATATTCCTAGAAGAAAGAATGATTATGGACATGTCTTGTCTGGAATTATAAATTTGATTTCTAGTATGTCCCTCCTCACTAAATTTCATTTAACTTTCAGTCAATTTGTGACTAACCCCATAATTTAGGGTATATTATAGAGTTACATACAACTTTTTAATGATTTTTTTTGTTCTATACATGTTTAAATATCTGTACTATGTATTTCACCTTGGAAGTGGAGATTCCATGCATAATTTTGAGATAACCACTTTTAAAATTGAGTTTGTAAGCAGATATGGGGAAAGAGTCCCCCCATTTTTTCCCCAAAAATCAAATTCAAATCATGTTAAACATATACTATAAGATTAAAACCATTCATAATAGAACTATTATGACACATTTTCTTATGATTCCACAAAATAAAACATAAAAAACAAAAAGTTGCAACCAGACTCAAAATTATCCCTCTAGAAGTACCTATACTCCCCATATATCTCAAAACTATTTTATTTAACCCAAATACTAAGAAATATCAAAATTTATAAATATTAACTAAAAACAATTATTTAATGTTTCCATTGACAAACTCAAAAAGAAAATAAATTTATTACTCTTGTTTCTAAAAAGTTGTATAAATGTTGGATTTTGAAATAGCTGGGGAAGATCTTGGAAGATTTCCTTATTCAGTAAAGATGGAAGATCACCATTCCTTTGAGAATTTTATGAAAATATAAATAATAAGTATAATAAACCTTCAAAATTAAAATTTACATTGGACTAGGATGGGGAGAAATTACCTTATTCAGTGAATCACATCAAAATATGTTGAGATTGCAGTAGGCCAACCAACACATGACTCTTGATTCCACAACATGAATAGTCAAAATCATCTATAATCTTCCCCTAATGGATGTATCTTTCCAAATTGATCAAATAGTTAAGGTTAATAGAAATATTATTTTTTAATGAATTGCTGAAGGTAAAACAGATGATTTTGGATTCTATCACCTAAATAATGCATCATAAGGTAAACAGAGATTCAGGGTAAATATGGGAGAAATTTCGGGACTATGAAGGGGTGAATCGTAATATAACAGATATGTAAAAGACCTCATAGGGTCCTTACCCTCCATTCCCTTATATAGGAGTTACAATGTGGGAATCCCTCATCACTGGATAGATATAAGGATAGAACGAAAATGAACATCATGGGATATATATGTCTAAAAAATAATGTTGGGGACCATCATCATATATATTTACCATTAAATAATTACATAAAAATATAATCTCCATTTGTATATTCCCATTTAAATCAATTCTTACATGAATCAAATGATATCAAATACCGTTGAACTTGATGTAATGATATGAGATCATTTTTTTAATAGGTAGACCACACAACCTAATGAACATTTTTGAAATGAGAGGTTTCAAAATAACACATTTCATTATTTTGGTAATAGATACAATAATCATATAATATTACCACTAATTGTTTTTAAATTCTTCTTTACATAATGGAAATAGCATATTTTTCATGTCATATCACCCATTATAGTAATTAAAACTACCAAACTTTTGGTAAGATCCTTGAATCATCATTAACACCATAAACAATCTTTATAACACATAAAATTTTATCTGTTAAAAAATAACTACCATCATTTGATATTTTATTTATATAAACCACACTTTTACATAATTCAATTTAAGAAACATTTACTTACATCTTATTAATGATATTTATCCAAAAACAATGACGATAATATTAATATCACCAACACTCTAGTAATGAAAAACACCAACTAACGCATTTCCCCATTGTAGTCACACTAACTATGAATAACTAATGATATCATCATATTTTTTTATAATAATTCATTGATGAAATAAATTCCTACATACTCTATCTAAAAAATCATTTTGTCTCAATAAAAAAAGGTTCCTCTAATTATCACTCTACTGCTAGACCTTGTGTCAATGAGGTGTCATTACATAACTAATATATTACCAAAATAATATAGACTTTTGAATTTTTTATTAGGACCCATATCACAATATTTTGGGGATATAGTCATTACCACATATAGAAGATCTGAATCTTCCTAGACTGGAGTCCAAATAACAATTCATAAGAGTAGTGAAACACTAAAAATACATTAAAAATACCAAAAACTAATATTTTTTTTAACATCAAACTGATAATCATTGTATAATTTTAATGAAAAAATTACCCAATATCATCATATCAATATAGGTTAAAAGAAAATAATTTTAATATTTTCTAGGTGGAGTCCTGATATTTTTAAATTGAAAATAAATTCTTTACTCAATTCTCATTTTATAATTTCACATGTTGATAAAAAAGTGTAATTACTTTATGAAAGTTGTTGAAATTAAATTATCATATATCATTATACTATACACAAGAAACAATTCACCATATGACCATTATGAAACATTGTTTGAAAAAAAATCAATCATATAAAAATCTACTTTTGTGGTAGTCTAATTAATGAAAAACCTATTTCACTAACTCTCAAATTCTTATAGAAGTATGTATATATTCAAGATATGACATAATATATAATTAATCCTTCATATAATATCATATCACAAATAGTAGTGATATTATGATGTCATAGTTGATTTGATATCTCTTCTTATAAGTAATCATCCCCAACAATTATCAAAACAACTATTTTAGTATTATTAAGTATTCTATAATTATTTTTGTATTATTATTATATAACATATCATCAATTATCATTGACTCAACTCATTACTAAAACCAAAAAATTGTAATAATAAATTTCCGAACCTCATTTGTCACTTCTCATTTTCTTTATTCCATCATCTATTTCTCAATATTATTGAATATGATACGTTAATTTATAGAACATCCATCATTTAGTAAAAACGAAAAATATTAATAAATTAAATATATTAATGAAATTAGGAAATGTAATAATCATGTCTAAATTAACATGAATCATTATTACCATATTTTTAAACAATCTTTATAGGATATTATTTCTATAAATGATTCAGAAATAAGTTTTTCGTACTGGAATATGTTGGTTTCATGTGACCATTTGAAAAAAATTTAATTCTAATTATATAAAAATGGATTTAAGAACCTTATTATAATGATAAGAACCAATCCTCACACGGACCTAACATTATAATCCATCAGAAAACATTGATACAAATATCCCATATCTTTTTAAACTCGAATGTTGAATCCCCAATATGTCCTCCATAAAATAATGGTTGTCAACAAACATTGTGGGATCCATGTACATGATGGTAGGAATTACCACCAAATTTATCCTATTTATTAAAATCATAAAACAACATCTGTAATCATATCAAATAATAATAACATGCAGTATATAACAAATATAAATACTAAAAATATATGCTGAAATATAATTTTAATTAAATAAAAGAATAAAAATATATTATATAACACAAAAATAACTAGAGGAATGTAATTCTAAATAATCACGACTTCAATGTTTTCACCAAAATGAGTTTTTCTTTCGACATCTGTAAGATATATTATCTATCTATTACCTCCATTTCCTGAACCAACTCAGAAAACCACTGGACTGAGCACCCAAGCGGACCCTTGACATACCGGATGTGCATAATAGATCACCCCAGGAAGAAAATTTGTGGTTGTCTCCCATAACATAAGAAGTGGTATTTATTTCACCAGAAAATGAGAATTAAACTAGAAAATTAAGTAATATAACTTAAATTATTATGAAATATAAATAAATAGAAAAAAATAGTAATGGTAAATTTAATATAAATAAATAATTTAATTTATAGACTAAATGAAAAGTAAATGGATGAAAATCACATAATCTGATGATTAATAATAACAGACCATAAAACGTAAGATAATCACAAACATAAAAAAACATATATAAAAATACTACCTACTAACTCGATGTGACACATCCATCACTATATAAATACCTTTTCTATCAACCCAAATCGCAAAGGAGTCCAAATATATTTCAATTAAATAGAAACCATAAGAGTTGTATACACAGAATGGTATATGCTAGGTGTGTGTAAAAGCAAGCCTCATTGGACTTCAACAAACACCTTTTGTTATTCCACTAAAATAGAAATAATTATTCAAATTTCAAATAAAATATTTATAAAATATTTTACAATATAATTTCCAAAAAACAAATATCACTCAAATAAAAATTTATAAACATCCATTCTAGTTTTACTAAAGAAAAAAAATCAACCATAAAGTATTTTCTTTAACCTAATCAATTTTCCACCCAAACATACACTAATAATTCGACATTAAAATAAATTTTAGATGCATAAATATAATAATATATTTTTGAAGCATTACAAAACAAGATGGTATGAATGAAAGAGAAAATCAAACATTATGGAACTTTATCATAAGGAAAAAAATTAATCAAGCAATATGCCTAATTTACATGAATATCAATTGATCTAGGGAAAATAAAGGATGAAATTTCCCTAAAAAATTCATCCAAAATCATGGGAAACAAACTAGGTCATATGTTTATATTGGTATTATACTTCACCAAATATAGTTTAACAACCGTTTTTTTGTGTTAGGTCCTTCCCACACATTCCAACCAACAAGTCTACACCTAGATTCATTAGGGGCATCGCCCACTAGCTCAACTAAGGGAGCACTAATAGTCTGTGACTATATAATTCCCCCTATATTTTACTAGGAAATATTATCAAAAAAATATATGAATAATAAAACCCCTAGTAAACAAAAACAAATTGATCAATATAAAATCATTCAATTTAGAGGGTATATAAATATTATGATATAATATTTAAATTTTTTTCATATTAATATATATGATTAATATATTTATAAACTAATACAAATAATTTAATATTATTAAAAAGATAGTTTATAATCTATAGAAATATTATATAATTTAGTTAAAATCATTATATTAAAAATTAGTATGAAATAATAAAAAGAAAACATAATTTCTTAGAAGAAAATTTTTCAATAAAAGGGTTATTCATTATATTATAAATTTTTAAATTAATGAAGAAATTATAAGTTTTATACTTTGAATTTTTAAAATTTTACTTTATTATTTATTATTTTTCAGAGTCTATTTTTTATTTTCTTCTCAAATAGATTATTTTTCAGTTAATATAGTGAAATAAAGTTTTTATAAAAATAATAGTTTGTTATGATTATATCAAGATATAAGTATAGCATCTAAACATATATATAATTTCATAATAGAACATGTGTGCATGGATTGAAACTCTATATTTATAAACAATATTATTAATTTACAAAAAAAATCATTTTATTATTTTATGTTATAATTTATAATAGAGGAGTTATTTTGGACCATCATTTAATTAAATACTACACTAGAAACATTTATTATTGGATTGATTTAGAAGACATATAAATTTTATTTTATTTTTAATAAATTAATTTATACCATGAAAATAATAATCACAAATACATTTATATTATACATATATTTCATGGTTAAAATTACACTTTTTAGACAATTAAGTTTGTATGCTTTACATTCCCTATTTGTAAAATTAATTATAACTAAAAATATAAATTTTATTTGATCCAGAAAATTAATTTTTAGAATTATTATATCATAAATATAAACTAAATTAAACATAATTTTTTATAATTAAATTTAAATTAAATTGTTAAAATATATTTCCCATGGTAGAACCAAAATAGTAAAAATAAAAATTATATTATTAAAGGAATTTAAAACATGTTCAAATTATGTGTGTAAATGAATGTATGAATGATTATATTATATATATATATATATATTAAACAATCAGTTATTTTTATTTTTATACTCTTCATGAAATTTGGATGATGTGACTTCATTTTATTAAGTTGAAATATTTACAAAAATTTTATTATCACCACTTATAAAAAGTACCTCTCACAACCAATTCAATGAAACATCCTAACAATAGTTTCCTTCTAAAAATATTCCTTTTTCCTTTAAATTTATTCTTGTTTCACATCATATAGACTCCTCTAACATTAATGTTACTTAATCCCTCCATTTCTATAGAGTTATCCAATTGAAATTTTGATTCCTCGATGTGAGTGCTGATTTTTTATGACTTCTTTTGTTTTCTAAAATATATTATAAAAGATAATATTCACATTTCTATATAATGAAATAATTATTTATTTAATTATTATTATAATTCTAATTTAATAAATAATATCCCAATTTCTATAGAATCCCAATACATTACAATATTTTCCTTTTAGAATAAATATAATTTTGTTGGTATCTTGTGAAATACAAAATACCAAGTTATTTTTGAATGCATGTAACACATAATTTAAAAAAACACTATTTTGTTAAATTTTTCATATTTAATTTTATTATAAAATATTAGATATTTATTATAGTAAATTTATATTCTATATACTAAATTAGATATTCTAAAATTCTCTTAATATATTTTACAGGAATAATAAAAAAATAGAAAAAATTTACACATAAAAACCTATTTTTAATAATAGTTGTTTTACTGTGTTTTAATGGAAAACAATTTTAAAATATTACATTTTGGAACATTATTAAATCTAACATGTTATAATATACTTCATTTTTTGTAATTTTATCTAAAAAATAATCTTAGTTTAAATTTTTGTTATTTTTAATTGTAGTTTCATTTTTTGAGGAATAATGAAAAATAATGATTTTTAATTGAAAATTTCCTAGTTTTCTAATTTATTTATAAGGATTAAGAATATATTAAATTGGGTTTAAAGTGAAATTATATCAATAACATAAAAATTAATCCAATTTATGCCGTTGGAATAAATTTATCTTTTCACATTAATATAATAACATAGTAAACATATTAACATATTTACATTAATAACCTGATTTTTCATCCCATCTTTGGGATTAAATTTAAATTACTTTCAAAGAATTATTTTACTAAAATTTTGAAAAATGGATTCAATATTTTAAATCATAATAATTGATAATGTTTTTATGTTCAACAAAGTTCTCAACCAAAAATATTAGGGAATTTGATTAACATAAATTACATTAAGGTTAAATTATTCTTAACAAGGGACTAAACCTTAAACATAAGGGCCAAAATGACATAAAAATATACAGAAACCATTTTATGGTACTATTATAACATATCCAAGATTTTCTATAATTTGGATCATTATTAGAGGCAGAATACATATGGGTGATCTCTCAATATTTTTTTCTTTTTATATTTACAAGAATTACACACCTCCTCTACTATTAAAAAGAACTCACCCCTCCCATTTATTCATATATATAAAGTAATTTTAAGGAAAAACATATGATAAAATAATCTTTCAAAGTACTATCACGCATCCTATAAGCCTCAATTTTTTTAGATAGCTGGATAAAGAATCATTATGGTATAAAACAAAAGGATTTACCTGAATAAGAGGTAACATTCTTCAATGGTATCTTTAGATTGTTTTACATCTCTAATCACCCAATTATTTGTATATAATTATAATATAATAACCTTAGTATATGTCATATTCATATATAATTTTATGACAATATTTATTTCAAAAATTTCACACACATCCATCAAAATTGAATATGCAATCCTTGTTTGTGTGTACGATGGACTACGACCTTCCGAATCAATGTCGTTTGTTCATTCATTTACCACATTTCATGGTTGTAATAGTGATAGATTTATTATTTATATATGATACATATGATATTTATAATATCTTTTTGATTCGTAAATTATCATAAAACACAAACCTTCATGTGTTCCATTTTATGGAAATATGGTAACATCGTTTGTGGATGTGTGGAGTATTACCTCCTCAATGTGATCTGAATCGTTCACACTATACATTGAGTTTATTAAGTATAATTTCAAAACAAATTGACATATATGAAATATATATGAAAAGTTAATTATAATATACATATATATATCATTTACTTTTCATTCATTTGATATAGAAATAAAATATAAGTATTTTTCATGTGTACATACAACCTATCATCTCCATGAATGGTGTATTTCATTTATTTTATACAAAAATTATGGATTATAATAAATAAATTTATAATAAAAATATATTGTAATTAAATATTGTTTTAAATACTTCATATTATGAAATCATGGTTAGCATATGATGAACTAAAATAAAAAATCAAAACACACCTAAAAAATGGGCTAGTAACACACAAAACAGTGAAAAAAACAAATGATTGTTAACAAAATTGTATTGAAATATTATGAGATTGTGATATATGATATTATAAACATGATTATGGTTCATTTATAATTTAATAAAATTCCTAAAACCAGTATAATGGGGTTTAATTTTTGTTCACCCAAAAAGAAGTATAGGGTAACGGATTTCATCTCAATTTACATTCTATTGAGACTTATTTCTTATTATGATCCAAATAACATTAATGTGGTCTATATATTTTCCATTTGTCTTTTAATATTATGATTCACTCATAACTTACCATATTTTAAGTTTTACATTCCATTTATCTCACCCAAGGGTTTCATCTTGAAAATTACAAAGTGGTAAAAGTTATCTTTGTAATCTCGCATTATTTTTTGATTGTTAATATTCCCTTCAAACAGTAACTTTGTTTTAGTGATTTTTCAATGTAAATTTTGATAAATATCCCCATTATTGATTTATAAATATTATTATTACCTAAAATTTATACCATTTTTACATACGGTGTTCACATTAAGTGTTATTTGATTAAATATGGAATTATTGATAAATCATTATCCTTTATTCAATATGGATATTTGATAAAGAATATTTTTAACTTATTAAATTAATTACATGATATAGGAGAAATTATTTAGAATGATAGAGGGGGTGGAGTTTGAAAATTATATATCACTTTGATGCATCAGCAGGTTATCATGAGCCAAATAAGATGTCCAAATAAAATAGATTTCAATCCATAGTTTTAAACCATCCTGTGAAAGGTCTTGATATTATTGGTTTTTATGTGCCTTAGAAATAAATTCCAATAATTAAGTTTTTATTGTATATATATTTCTGTTATTTTTATTTTTATCCATGATATTTTCATATGATAAAATCTATGTATATATTTCATTCTTATTTTGTTGATTAATTAGCATGTGTTTCAATTATTTACGTTTCTATATTTATTATGCCTCATCTAGTTATTTGAGTGGCATGTGTTCTAATTTTTTACCATTCCATGTTTATTATTCGGGTTGATTAATTATTTCATTCACTATATATACCCTTAAAAAACATCTGAGCTCACCCATTCTATGTTTTCATTCCCCAAGTTATGGTAATAAATCCTTTGAACTAGTCTCAGGGATGTTGATATTTTACTTTTTTTAGATTTATTTTATTTTACTAATGTATTACGGTTATCATATATGTAATATTGTTTTTAAAAAAAATAATGTTTTTTGTTCATATGGGGTTTGAAGATTATATTTATGTTAATTTAATAAAGTAATACACCAGCTCTAGGATTCTAGAGTCAAGGCACTATAGTTCATAGCATAGGATGTTTTGTACCATCCTTTTAAAAAAAAGTTAGTAATCATAGATTATGTAATGTAACCAAAATATAAACATTGAGGATAATTATAGAAGAATGTCCAAGACTCATTTTATGGTAGAAATTATATTGGTCTTATGAACTATACATCCCCATTTAGATAGTACAACTGGACAAGGTTTAAGCATAGATATACCTAGGGGAAACAACTAGGAAAATGTGTACAAGGCCTAACTCAAGCATAACACAATACCTAAAAACAGGCATTAATTAACTCCTAATTTTACACTCCCAGGGAATACAAAACCGATAATTCATGATTTCTATAAGAACTATTTTTACGGATTTAAATTTAAATATTTCCTTAAAAGAAATTTTTTTATTATTCTATGATTCATGATAATTTATTTTATATTCCACACCATATTTGAAATTACATATTATTATTTTATGCGCTAATACATTATATTCTATTGTTTATATTTGGAACGTGGAAGGATGAATTGTATCAATACTCATGGAAAATATAGAGATTCACATATTGAGGAAAACAGTATAACTTGTATTACAATAGATAAAATTATAGAAATTTTTGTGAAACATGACCAGGTTATGATAAGTAACCTTGCCTAAATGGAGAAGCCTATTCCACCATGATAATATCTTATAATTTATGAATTTATGGGATAGAAGCACCCATTTTTTAGTGGAACTACTAATATAATTATTGCTGAGAAATTGATTAAGTCTCTTGATAATAAATTTATGACCTTGGGATGCAGTTAAATGGAATCAGTTACCCTTGTGGTCTATTGCCTCAAAAGTGATAATGATCAATGTTGTTCCGTGATCTAGAATGCTAGGGAGGAATAAGAAATATAATTAATGCAATGGATAAATTTTGAGGATAATTTATTTGATAAATACTTCCCTCATGTTTCAAAAAATATGATAAATATAAAGTTACATAATTTCAGAAAAAAGGAAGAAGATAGTGTTGATTATTATAAAGTTACCTTTACAATATTAACCCTGTATTCCACTGATTACATACATAACATAGAGTGTTCTTTTTATAAAAATTTTTGAAGGATAAAATCTAAGTCAATAAAAAGAATTGGTGTCACCAAATTTTTACTCAAATTATGAAATTGTTTTACGTGACATCAATAGAGATATTTAATTTTATATAATCAATATATCCATGGGAATACAAGATAATAATAGGACATCTAATAACCATAAAAATGGTAATAAATCAATGAATAAAATGACTTTTCAGTAATTTCCATCTTGTGAAATCTATGGAAAAAGAACCCTAGTAAATGGTGGAAGGGACTATGATTTTGTTATAAGTGAGGTGATAGGGGTCACTAAGAACATGAATGAAAGGGTAACAAAAAAAAAATTATTTCTAGTGTTAAAATTATAAAGATATGAAAAACTACATAATAGAATACCATAATAGTCAACGTAACCTACCGTAGAAGAGACCAAGGGGAGATGACCAAGCATATACAATCACAATAACTATGATAGAACTACCCAATGATGTGGTGGGAGGTAAACTAATATTATAATAATTTTTTCAAATCCTTATTTAATTTTGGATCATTTCACTCATTTATATGTACCCGTCATTCCATAAAATTTAGACCTTTCATATTTAATTTAATAATATAGTTTCTATTCAAAACTCTTAAGGGATGTGTCAATGCAAAAAACAACTTATGTCGGTATGTCCCAATTGGGACACATAAACATATATTATGTTATGAACTTGTATTATTACATAAGGTTGGATTTTAAATAATCCTTGGTATGTTCTTTCTCTTAAAATCTAAAATGTATTTCATAAAGATGGAGATAATTCTTTTTGAGGTACTTGTAGAAATATTTATCCTCATATAATATGATTCCTTGCCAAATTATTATATATATCCACCCATAGTATCTCTACTAACTGAAATTAATTATTAAAAATAGAAAAAAAAATCTAGTGATGAATAAGGTAGACATAAAATTGATTATATACCTATTGTGTTGAAATACATTAATTTATTTCATATAAAATTACCTAGATATCCCCCAGAGTGTGAAGTTAAATTTTTTATTGATTTAATCCTAGATACATGGCTAGTATCATAGACTTCCTACATAATTTTTACTATTGAATTCGATTAATTGAATAAAAAATAGTGGATTTAAGAAATAAGATATTTATTCTTTATAGTGTTTCACTATGGAAATCTGAAACTCTCTTCATTAAGAAGAAATATGGATCCATGAGGATGTGCATTGATTATATGTAAATCAATGGTATTATAAAAAAAACAGTGACATCTTCCTCATATTGATAGCTTGTTTGTCAACTTCATATAACCAAATATTTTAAAAAGATTGATATTCATTCTAGGCATCACTCATTGAGAGTGAAGAAGGTCGACATTCCAAAGATAGATTTTAATACCAGGTATGGAAATTAAAAGTTTTCAGTAATGATATTTGGATTTATTATTGAACCATATATTCTTATGGAACTAATTAATATAGTACTTAAGGATTATCTTCATGATTTTCATGTGGTAATCATTTTTTTTATTCTAGTGTATTCTAGAATCTATGAGGAACATGATAATCACATGTAGATCATTATTAAGACTCTTATAAGGGAAGTGTTATATGGGAAATTTATTGAGATTGATTTCAAAAATCAATAAGCTTTATAGATATAAATATTGTATCAAGGGATTGAAAATTAGTCAATCCTACAAAAAAACAAACTCAATTAGGGAATGTCTTACACCAAAAAAACATAAATGAATTATATATTTTTATTGGGTTGTAAGCTTATTACAGGTGATTCCTTCAGAAATGTTCCTGAATGGAAAACCTATTAACCAAGCATACAGATAATGTGTGTATGTTTTTTTGACAATGGAATGTGAATAATGATTTGAGGAACTAAAGAGATGATTATTTAATGCTATGATTTTAACACTACAATATGGAGGTGATGTGGTTTTCTTATATAGTGCTGCATCAAATATGGTACTTGGTTGTGTCAAATTGAAAAAGGATAATGTTATTCATATGCATCAAATAAATTTAAGAATATTTAATAGAACTATCCAACACATGATCTTGAGTTAGATATTTTAATATTCTCTTCAAAAATATAGATAAATTATCTCTATAGTTAAATATTTGATATACACACAAATCATAAAAGACTTAAATAAATATTCTCACATAAGGAGATCAACAAGATAAAAAGGTGATGGTATGAGTTACTCAAGTATTGTGATCTGTCATTAAAAAATCTCCCAAATTAAAAATAAATTTAGCAGATGAATTTATATTGAATAATCATGGAGTTCTAACCCAAATTAATTTTTAGAGGGATCATATGTTCATGGTTATTATATATATGGATATGGGGATTTCCAAGGAATGAGTGGCATAAATAATATTTCAAATGATTGAAAATCCATATTTATTAGTAGAGATAAAGAATTTTGAATATGATGATGAGAAACTTCAAAAGAAAGTTAAATATTTGAATGATGGAGAATTTAAGTCTTTGATTGGGAAGATGGTGTTAAAAAAATTTAATGATTCATTTTATTTCATCCATACTAAAGATAAAAATGGAATTTTTGGATTATTCACATAGCTCAAATTTTTCTATACACCCATGTATTAAAAAAAATTTAGGGATGTGATGGAACATTTTTTGTTGGATAACATTGGGTTGGAAATTTTTAATTATGTCTATAGATGTTTGGCTTTTTTAGTTAGTTGATTACATGTGGTAGTATCCTATAAGGGTCATGAAAACTCATCCTATTCATGTGTGGAAATTGGATAAATTAATATGTAATTTTTCAGGGTACTTCCAAAGACTCTAAAAAATAATGACACAATATTGGTTTTTGTTCATCGCCAAATAAAATATGCACATTTAAATTATATAATAGAATAACCACATCTTTAGAGCCTCCGAAGGATCTATATTAATGAAATTTTAAGTATTTATGGTGCACCACAGTCAATTGATTCTGATCGAGATCCCCACATTACATTTAAATTCTCAAAAAGTATTTAGAAGGCTCCTGATGTTGAGTTTCATTTGAGAACTACCAATGATCCAAAAAATTCGTGAATAAACTGAAAGAAAAATTCAATCAATTGAATACATGTTTATTTAATGCTCAGTAAACATTAAATGAATATGGGATCCGTAATTTCCTTTCATGTATTTTTTCTATAAGAATAATTTCCATTGAAGTATTAAATTTGAACAGTATGAAGCAATAAATAGAAACAAATGTTAGAATCCATCATGTTGGGATAAATTTGGTGGATTTAAAATTGTCATCCTATAAAATGTCAATGATATAATGAAAAATGTAAAGGCATTTTAGGATCTTATAAAATTATGTAAATGTAGGAATAGTAAATATTATTATAACTAGAGGAAAGATTTAGAGTTCCAAGTGGGAGATCAAGATTTCTTGAAAGTATCTCCATGGTGGTTTGTTATAAGATTCAGTAAGAAATGAAATATGAGATACAAGTACATCATACACATTGATATTATTGAATGTTTTGAAGCAGTTTCTTATCATTTAGAAATGCATCCAAATCTCTCTAAGGTACAAAATGTGTTTTATATATCTACTCTACCCATGTACATGTCAAATATAATGAATGTCCCCATCAATGATGAAATATAGTTGTAACCTGACCATTTATACCATGAGAAACCAATAATGATTCTTTATAATAGATATAATTTTTTGATGAATCAGATGACATGTCTGGTAAAGTTACTTTAGAAAAATTACAAAATTGAAGAAACAACATGGGAACTATAGGATTCTATGAAGAAAAACAACCCAGATATTTTTATATGATAATGACCCCAAAATTTTGATGATGATATTTTTGTAGGACGGAATAATATAGAAACCCATGATATTACCATATATTACATTTTGAATAAATTCAATTATATTTATATGTTGAAAAAATAATACTTAGCTTGTTTCTAAAGCACTAAACACCTTATTTAAATAAAAGACTATTTATGAACATTTTTCACAGTCAAAAAAATTATTTGAATATTATATATATTTATAGTAAACTTATATTCTATATACCCAATAAAAAATTTTACAACCAAAAAATTTATTTTATAGGCATTTGAAAAAATCAATCCCAATTTTACATATAAAAATCTTTTTTCAATTCAGTTTTATCACCTTATAATTGAAATCCAATTTTATATCTCAATTTTTATCTTTTATTAATTTTATATATCCAAATTAACATCATTATTTTAATTAGAATTATAATTTTATCCTAGGTTGATTTATTTTTATTTTTAATTTTAGTTTCAATTTTTGGGGGAATAGTGAAAAATACATAGTTTTAATGGAAAAATGCTTCTTCAAATAATTTATTTGTAAGGAAAAACTATATATTAATTTTTTTAATGTATAATTTTTCAAATAATA
The DNA here is from genome assembly GCA_963277665.1 of Viscum album. Lineage (NCBI taxonomy): Eukaryota > Viridiplantae > Streptophyta > Magnoliopsida > Santalales > Viscaceae > Viscum > Viscum album. The sequence continues at coordinate 1,382,416,790 of OY728152.1, forward strand.
ATAAAATGAATCCAATTTATGTCATTTGAATTATTTTCACTTTAAAATTTAATATAAAATCATTACAAGTCATTGGTCATTTTTAATTTAAAAAGTTGTTATGTCATCCCATCCATAAGATTAAATTTAAGTTAATTCATAACACATAAGTGAATGGAATTTAGAGAAATTTATTTGTTATTTAAAAAATAATAATTCATAATTCATAATAATTTCTAATTCATATATGACGTAAAATATTACTAAAAGTGATTAAAATTATTTACAATGATTAAGGTGAAATTAAGCAAAACAGGGGACTAAACCTTAATCTTTTGGGACAAAATGTCATTGAAACATTTAAAAAATAGAATGTATGGCCATATTTCTTCCTTATAAACCCTTATGTCTAGTTTTTTCATTATTGGGGACATTATGTAAAGGAAAACTCTCAATAGTGTTAAACTATTTATATTTATAAGAATGCCACTCTTCCTCCACTATAAGAAGGTACTCACCCCTATCATTTATTCACATTTATCAAGACCTTGGGATCATCTAAAATCTACTCGAATAATCTCCCAACATATCATACCTAATCCTTGGAGCCTCAAGTTGGGGAAAAATCCATCCTTGGAAGTCTTTTGGAATAATCCAAAATTACTTACCCATATAAGAGATAACATTCTTCAAAAATATATTTTGTTTTATTTACTTCTACACCCCTTATTTTATATTTATATCATGATTCTATAATAACCATAGTATATTTATTATACTAATATATTTTTATGTTAATAATTGGACCTCCACATTCACAATAATCCTTCAAAATGTGATACCAAATCATCATCTGTGTGTCTGGAGGACTACCGCATCACGAGCTGATGTTGTTCGTTATTCAATTTAGAACCATAAAAGGGTATAACAGTGATGGATTAATAGTTTATATATAATATATATTTGATATTTATAATATATTTATTATAATTAAATTCTTATAAAAACGACCCTTCATTCGTTCAATTTTGTGGGAATATGATAACATCATTAGTGGACTTATATACTACCGCCTCCTCAAAGCGATATAATTAATTCACACTATAAATGGAATTTATTAAGGATAGTTTTAATAAAAATTTGTTACATATATTAAATAGATATGATACTGTAATTATAAGGTAAAATTATATTTTTTTCATTACACTCTATTAATATGAAAAATAAATGGAAGTAGTTTTCATGCGTACGTACGACTTACTATCTCCATGAATGGTGCATTTCATTTCATATCTCCAAATATTATTTATTAGTATAAATAAATATCTACTAAATATGTATGATAATTAAATAATTTTTTAAATTATTAATATTGTGAAATAATGATCAAGGATATAATAATAAAAATAACAAGTCTATACATACTTGAAAAGCAATGCAATTAACACCAAAAATAGTGAAGATAATGAATTATTATTAACACAGTAATACTTAGATATTATTAGAAGTTATTATATGATATTATGAATATTATGAATATTATTTTATAATTTAATAACATTCATAAAACCATTATATATTATGTTAAAGGACATTCACCCAAAAGGAAACGCAAAGGTTGAGATTTTATCTCAATTAAAATTCCATTAAGACTTAATTGATGTTATGAACCAATTAACATTAATGTGGTTTATATAAATAACCTTTGTATTTTAATATCAGGATTCACTCATAGATCACGTTTTTTTTGTTTCACATTGAATTATCTCAAACAAGGGGTTGAGATTGAAAATTCCCATGTTGTAATTGTTATCATTCCAATCTCAATTTATAATATGATTTTTAACATTATTTTCAAAAAATAACTTTTTTATATTCATTTTTCATTGGAAATTTTATTAAATATCCACATTATTTGGTTATGGATATTATTATTTCTTAAACCATATACCATTTTTACATATGGTGTTCACATTGATTGTTATTTTAATAACTCCGGAATTATAGATTAATCTATATCTTTTATTCAATATAGATATTTGATTAGGAATATTTTTTATAAATTAAATAAATTACATGATATATGTGGAATTATTTAGAAAGGCAGTAAAGGGTGGGGTCATTACTTTATATATCCCTTCAATGCAACCACATGTTCTCATGAGACAAATTATTTGGCCTAATTAAACGGGTTTCCACCAATAGTTTTAAATTTTATTTTCAAAGGTCTAGATGGTATAGGTTTTTATGTGCCTCAAACCTAACATATATTAATTAAGAATTTAATTATTAAATATTTATTTATTGTTAATATTAACCATAATATTTTTATATGATAAAATATATTTATGCATTTCATTATTGGTCTACTGATTAGATTGCATCTGTTTCAGTTATTTACCATGCCATATTAATTATTCCTTATCATGTTATTTGAGTGGCATTTGTTCTCATTTATTTACCATTCTATATTTAATATGATAATCTATTCTGTATTTTTTGAACTTTATGAACCCTTAATAATCATTTAATCCCACTATTATTGTGATTCCTTTATGGAGGTTATAAATAGGAATCCTTTTATTGAGTTTCAAGGATGCTGAGCTTTTCCTTATGTTATGATTTATTTTTTTCCCAAGGTATTATATGTATCATGAATATAATATTTTATTCCAAATATTCTATTTTTTTCCCTTTTTTATTTAATGTGTAACACCCCAAGATCATATGTTATGTCTCTTTGAAAATTTACCATCATCGATATTTTATGATTCATGCAAACCAGAGTTTAAAACCGTAATATAATATTAAATATGATAGATGGAATAGTAATGTGAACATTAGGAAAAATAATATGAAAAATAAAATATTAAATTCACCCAAGAATTTATAAAAAATGTTTATTTATGTTATAAATTAAAATATTGTATAATTATATCATTGAATTAGTAAATAAATGTTTTAAAAATGATACTTTAAGTGTTTTTATTTTTGTGTGTTGTAAATATTTAATTACAATTATATAGTTAATATAATAATTTAAATGAAATATATTTCCCTAAAATAGTATCATAAATTAATATATTGGTGTCTTATGATTATATGATAATTTTATGAGACCTCGATTAATTTTTCAAAGTGTTATAAAATCAGTTATAATTTGAAAATCGATATTTTTCGAATAAATGACTATTTTATTTAAAAATTAATTTCTCATATTTTGGAAATTATTTTCATATAACGTATTTCATTTTCAAATATTCATGTATATTAATTTTTAGGGTGATTTTTTTTATTTTTCAAAAATAGTTGATTTTTTGGGGAATAGTGAAATATGGTAATTTATAGTATTGGCAATATACATGAATTATTTATTCATCGATGATATATGGACTATGTCAGCCCATAATATTGAATTATATTTCATTATATTAAAATATTTAGTTGTAATACTAAAACTAATAATTATTTTTTTCTTAAATAATATAAAATAAAATAAAATATTCAAAAAACACCACTCTCTACCACTATAAATACCACCCCTCAACACTGATTTTCCACCAATCTATTAATCCTTTAATTTTGTCTAATTTCAAAATAATATCTTTACTATTATCCTCCCCCATTTCTTTTATCCCTTGGTCTCATTAATATACCAAACCATTCCACTTTTTTGGTTCCCAAGGATGTGAAATTCACGAGGTAAAATACTCTTTCTTTTTCCATTATTTTATTTTAAATTTTATCTCTTTTCATATGCTTTCCTTACCTCCACCTATCCAATAGGCATGATATCCCTATCATATTTTAAATACCATAATTTTATTATGTTAATTTAATAATTAATCTTCTAATATATTCTCTCTCTCTTATTCCAAAAATGAATATATCATCTGTGGTGTGTTAATACAACCATCGTGGATGATGCATTTAAATTTTTCACTAATGACTTCATGGATGGGAATAAACACATTGACATAGTTAAATAAGATGTTATTATACATATTATAAGTAATGTAGTTTTCTAGAATAAATAAATAAAATTTTATTAAATAAAATTATATAAATTTGTGATTCTCTTAAAAACCACCAAATAAATTAAATCCTTTTTAATAACTATTTATCTAGTGATTCATCATCATAATGTATAACCAAATTAAATAGATATAAATTTAATATTATGGATGTTTATTAATAATTTATAATTTCAATTTTGTACAACTACCTTTATTTTACATGATCGTTAATACATGTATGCAAGTAAACTAATCTTGAAAACCAATGAAACGAATGCTCTCGGAACAGTGATTTGTAACTTATAACTCATCAAACGGCCATGAATTAACATAATAAAAATATTAAAAATAAAATTATTGTATAATATGTTCTAAATGAATTAGTTAATGGATTTAATTGAATTATCAATGAAACTAAGATCACATACAGAAAACATTTAGACATAAGGTAAAGGATTCTCCCCACACATCCATTTTTCATTTATGCTATGATTTCTCTCTCCTTACCCAAATGTAATTTTTAATTCATCTTATTTACTCATCATAAATTATGTGTTAATGTTACATGGATTTTTATTTTATAATCCTCCATTCTCTTAGGGTTAGTTACATGTTTTATAAGGATTCTTTCTCAATTCATCCAGCTAAACAAGCCTAATTAAAGGTAACATCTGATTATTAACCCATTTTCAAGTGGATTTAATAAAATACTTTAAGGAAACATTAATTTTTTTTAAATCTCCCATTTATCATATAAAATGTATCTATTTTATTTCTGTTTTTATATAAAAAATTGTTCTTTCATCTATTTTAAAGACTCTATTATTTTCCCTTAAAACACACTTAAGCGGCTCATTAATAAAGCTTCTTAAATGCTTGGTTTTCTTCATGTTTTCACTTCATTTAGAAATATTTTATGCCTAAAATATTTTTTCATTTTACCTTACTTTTATTTTTTATTTTATAAATGTTACAATTTGGTTTTATGATAAAAACAATTTATTTTTCAAAAATAATGTTCCTTCCTAAGTAAAAAAGGTTTTTCTTCCCAGAATTTCTCGATGATTTTATTAGAGTATATTTAAATATTTAAAAAATATCACATTAATATTATTATTTATTAGGATTTATTATTCATGATATAATTTCACATTTTTTTACTAAATTTTCAATTAATATTAGTGTGGATGTACTATCTTGATATCATTCACCATGTTATATTACATGGTTTATGATTATGTTTATTCTTTGGGGAAAGTTATTAACATTTAATTTGATAGTGTCAATATGAACATATATAATTACTATTTTTCACCCTTGTATAATGAGTAATTCATTAGACTTATTAATTGATGGGTGGGTCCTGTTATATCCCCTTGATTAATCAGTAGGTCCCATGAGACAAACTATACATGGATTTTACACATTTATATATGGTTTCTTGGTCGAGACATTGATGGTATGTTTATAATGTTTCTCATTATTCGTTCCCTCATTATAATATTTTTTATTTATAATCCATGTTATTATTCTCCAAGTGAAAAATAAATTGTTACAATTCTTTCTCAGGTAATTATTTATTGCATTATTTAATCATCTTTTTATTTTAGCTGTATTCTGATCAATATTATGTTTTAATGGAATTTATTTCTATCCATTCACCATTCCTTATTGTTTAGTTTTATTTATAATATATTACAATATATTTATTACCCTTACTACGCATATGATCTCACCCCTTTATTATGTTTTATTTTTCCTCATGAAATTAATATTATTATTATATATGACTTGTAAGGATAATCTATGAGTGTATGGGTGTTTCAATTATAGTTTTTATTTTGTTTATTATTTCAAGTTATAATTTAATGTTAAATTATGTAATTTCAATTACAAAACTACTATGATAATTGGTCTTTTGGGATTCAATTATTTTACCTATTCCAATTTATTATTTTTATGCACCAGCTCCAAGCTAATGGGAATGAGGTAATTATAGTTGGTATTATAGAAATTTTAGTAGAACCCTTGGAAACTATATTTAGAAAACATATATTAGGGAACATAACCCAAATATAATTATTGAGGATAAAAATACAATTACATCCAAAAATTCTGGTATGATAGAGATTATGTGGGTCTTCATTGAAATATATATTCTTCTGGATACTACAAGTGGATGTAGTTCTTGCATTGATATATGTATGAGTATCATTTCTGAAAAGGTCCATAAGGCCTAACATAGGGTAACCTAGTACATGAAATTTGGCCTTACTAGACACTTGGTTTGACATACTCATGTTATATTTTTAGGATAATTTACATTTTCATTAAAATCCTTTATGAAGGGTCTAAATGTAAATATATCTATAAAGAACCCATTTTTGTAATTATGAGATTATATGTGCATAAATTTACATTTTATATTATGTTTTTCTCAATTTTAAAATTATTCATTATGATTCATAACCTAATTTTGTATACGCCATTGTAAATAAATTCAACATAGATGGTGTAATTAAAACATTATCAATTCTTGGGTTCCATATAGGTATTTCCTTATTAAACAGGATAATGATGTTGGATCTTGAGCTAAACAACATATAGCTATATTTTTAAATTATGTCCTATTATGAGTAATATCCTTACTCTCATGCAGCATCCAGATCCATAAAGTGGTGTAACATTATTATACCACTTTATGTGATAATAACCTCCGTCATACAATACGACTACAATTATTTTTGTAGAATAGGAATGGATAAGTTTCATGGAGAAGACATTACTCACTATGGGATGTAACTAAATGGAGAAGGTTGTCATGGAAATTTATCTTCTCCTGAGAGATGTGTATAAATGATGGTAATTGATTCAAAAAAAAATGGGTGGAAAAGATGTGTCAACATATAATAGATGGATTTTATAGAACTCTTCTAGGAATAATGTTTCTTTCACAAACAATGGAAATATATAGATAGATAATTCTTGAATATAAGGAAAAAATTATGATTAGAATGTTTTTAAGTATGAATCCAAATTAACAATGATATAAATGCATGATGTGGATTACATACACAATCCGAATATCATCATTTATCAATTCTTTTATGGGTTAAAATTGTTCCTCCAATGGAACATAGTCTACCAGTATTTCTCTTCATATGAAGATATAGTCTACTGTGATATTAAGACATAACAATAATTCTCTATTTCTTATGGATTTCATGGAAATAAAGGTAAGTATAGGGCTTCTGAACTCTTAGGAAAATGAAATAAAGAAAACTAGAAGAAATGAAGAGTTGAATATCAATCATGTGATTATTATTAGATGAAACACCCTCAGACATTATTGAAGGGGATTAGTGTTTTTACAAGTGTGGAGAAAAGGCCACCAAGACATTAAATGTGAGGGAAAAAATAATCCATTAATGTTTATTGAAAAACCTATAATGATATGGAACATTTTGGTGATTATTTTCCTAAATGTCGGGAAAATATTACCACAGAAATGCCAACCAAGCATAGACAAATATATTTAGTCACAACTTTTATGTTTGATGTTCCCAATGTTATGGGGGTAGGTATATTATCCATTTAATCAAAATTATTCAATTAAATATTTGATTCTCGATCATCACATTCATTTATATCTTCTTAGTTTTCCTAGAAAGCTATACATTTAATATTTGATTTCATATTGGAGTTGTCTGTAACGACCCAAAGTTTCATTAATGTAAAATCCCTCTTGATCCAATTAAATGTCTCTTTATGAAAAATGTTTTTATAAGATGTCAACTTATTTGGTTTTATGTTAAGAATTGTGACCATTGTTAATATAGCTGTTGAACAGTGAACATATGATTAGTATAAATATAAGGCTTTAACGAACACAATTTTACTCAAACAAAGGATGTGATGGCCTCATCCAGTAGAATTGCCCCATACGAAGCCCATTTGTCGGAGCTCGGAAAAGAGGTGGCATACTTGGGCTTCGCCCTTGACCAAGCCCAAGCTGAGCTTTATTATTTCAAGCTCGAATGTGACCGTCTACGGGAAAAGTGGAAGTTGATAGAAATTTCCACTCGAGCGATGTTATCTGAGCCACCCCAAGAGTCTGTCACCATCGCACACCCTACCCTTAGGTCTTATGTGGATGTTTTAAGGGGTTTTGTAACAAATAAGTAGTACTATGTTCATGTACATTATTTTTTTGTATGTAATAATGAATATAATTTTTAGTAATTTTTGATACATTGTAAATAGTTTTTAAAGTACAAATAGTGTTTTTAGTTATTATTTAATTAAGAAATCTATTTTATTAAATTAAGGTATTTTTTAATTAAATAATATTTTAATAAAATAATATTATTATTATTAAATTACGTTTTATAAAATATAAATGATCTTATAATTTTATAAATGAAATTAAAATTTTTATTAAGGTATGAAAGCCATTTCTGTCAAAAACCGTGATTTTTTGATAAATGTTGGTTTTTATTTTAAAAGTGAAAATTATCATATTTAGAAAAAAAATTAGATAAAATAAATGTCATTTATGGAATCAGGAGATCGAAATTATCCAACAGTGAATTTTTCAAAATTTTCTGAGACAGTCAAATTTTTGGGTAAAAAATAAATACTGTTTAAATATGTAATGTGTTTTATGACATCATAATGACCCAATGGTGATGTAATAAAATACCATAAACCTTATTTTCGGCCAAAATATGTTTTATCATTAAAATAGTGTGATTTTGGGTTTGTTTGACTTACTTTTCAAAGCATTAATGGACCCCTCAAGACATATTCAACACATTGCCTTTTTAAATTAATTTCCATGGGAGTGTGACTCACCTCCACATAAGCAACCTTATTATTTTAAGAAGTTCGGACTTGGGCCTTATAAAATATTGGTTTCCTCTTCCCTTTTCCAAAAACCGTGGGAAAAAACATGGTATGGTTTGTGGTTTGGATTAATTTAATGTAAGGGGACCCAAACCAAAATAATAAAGAATTCCCTGAACTTTCCTATATAAACCCACCCAAGATCCTACTTCTTCCACACTAAAATACCTTGGAGTTCGTCCAACCTCTTCCCTAATCTCTCTAGAATCCTCCCAAGGTTCCCCAAGCTCCCAAGAAACCTCCCACAAGCCTCTTTCTATCCTTTGGAAGCACACTTCCAGGTAAGGGTTTTTTCATCCTTTCTCATTTTTGTCCAATTTTATTTAAGTTGTTTTTCCCTTTTAATTTCAATTATGAATGTTGGGGTATAGTTTTTTACCTCCCACATACTTTCCTCTTATTGTTTGAATGATGGGAGACCCCTTTCCCTCTCATTAAATTCCTCCCATGTACACCTGTTACTATGCCGAAATTCCGAAAGGAACTTCTCTCCCATCTTTTACATTCAAGCAATACTTTTGTATCATGAATCTAAATTCCATTACAATTGTTGGAACATGTATCTATATGACCTAATTACTATCCATTACATGTAAATATGATTAAGAACCCCTTTCTCTCTCATCAACCTTTTTTATGAATTCTTATGTCACGCCGTTATGCTGCCGAAATCACACCGATTTTCTAAGCCAATGTCATTGTGTAGTGAATACCATGCCCATTTCTCCATCAAGGGTATTCACCTTTATGAACATTTACATACTGATTGTAAAGTTTCGTGTATGAATTTCATATTCCTTTATCGTGGAATAAATGATTATGTTTTATGAATCCATGTTTTATGATCCATGTGGCACACTTATGCATGAAATGAAATGTTTAAGAAGGGTGCGCCCTTATAGCGCACCAAGGCATTGGGTAAAGTATAGTATCATGATACTTCATGTGCAATGAGTTTTGACTCATGCTAATTCAAGTGCGACGAGGGTTTACTCGTGCTTCAATTGCAACAAGGGTTTACTCGTGTTTCATGTGCAATGAGGGTTTACTCATGCTTTATGTGCAATGAGCCTTGGCTCATGCTAATTCCATGTTAAGTGTTGTTGCCACATTTCCATGTTATGATTATAATGCTTTGTCATGCCTTTATGTTCATGTTTCTTTTATGCTCTATTTATATTCCTATTGTCTAACATGTATTGTACTCCTCATGTTATTCCATATGTACTCCCTTACTGGGCTTTATAGCTCACTCTTTTCTTATGCATGTCCTCAGGTTATCCCATGCAATGCGAAGAACGAGGGAATGTAGTGGTCATGTAATGGAAGTTTTCAATAAAGATATTTTATTTCATGTGTTAAGTTTTTATGTAATTCTCCTAATCCCAAAAGACACTAAACCTCTCGATCTTCTTTGTTGTATCAAGTGAAGTTTTATGTAATAAATCATGTTTAAGTTTGAAATAAAAGCAGGGTTGTCATAGCTCGTATCAGAGGATAGGTTTAGTTATTTTCTGGGATTAGGAAAACCCTAGTAAAGCCTTATATAGAAGACTAAGTTTAATAAAAACATCCCTAAGTTTTTTTAAATACTAAGTAAGTGGTTTATCAAAAAAATACATCCCTGTCTGGATACGAGCAGGTAGAGGAGGCTTTGGCACAGATGTATCCTAGGGGTAAAACCCGAAAACACCGCTTTGAGCTAGACTCAAACGGAAACTGGTGCACGAAAATGGGCCTTGATTCACTCTTAGTTACGACACTCCCTGGGGATACGTTTTGATAAATTCACAATCTTAGTATGAACCCTTATTAAGGGAAAAATGCCCTTAAGAATATATGTTAGAAAGTAGATCATGAAAAGCCTAGATTGAATCCTATAGACTCATGAGTTAAAGAAATTAAAGTTTATTTATAAGTCATCAACTTTTGTCTTTGGATTACCTATTATGTGTAACCCCTAACAGTCCTTTTATTCCAGCCAATGGCCAGTAATAGGAGGACTCGGGCTAAAAACCGTTGTGAAGATCAGTGTGATGATTTTACTAATGAGATGCCCAATCCAATGGGAGCGGGAATCATGATCTTTGTCACGCTTCTCTCTCAGCTAACTCAAGTTTTGAATAGAAACACGGTTCAAGAGGAACATTCAACCCCCCCTAAGAAAAAACAAGTTGCTATTGAGAGCTTCATGAGATAAAGGCCTCCTACTTTTAGTGGATCATCTGATCCCATGATCGCTGAACAATGGATCAACTCCATTGAAAAGATCTTCTCCATCCTTCGATGTTCTGAACAAAAGAAGGTTCTCTTGGATTCTTATCGTATAGAGGGTGAAGATGATCAATGGTGGACGTTGATCAAAAATACAAAGCCCGAGGAGGAGATCGAGGCTTTGGAATGGAAGGAATTCTGGAAGATGTTTTTCGATAAATATTTTCCATGCACCCTCCGACTTAAGATGGATAGGGACATCCTTTCCCTCAAGAAAAAAGATGAAGAATCTATTGGAGCGTATGAGGAAAACTTCACAAGGCTTGTATGATACGCTTATGGCTTTGTCATTACCCCCGAATGCAATGTTGACCGCTTCTTTGGTGGGCTGAAGCCTAGATTGCGGAATTCATTAGTGATCCGTGACTTCGACAGCTATGAGGAAATTGTCCGATGTGCCCTCAAGGTCGAAATGGAGATCGGGGAATCATAGGGGTATCATGGGGAAAAGAAGCGTAAGGTGGACTTCAATGTTGGTGGTCTGATGGATAAATCCAATGGTGCTAATAAGTTCCAGCACCCCACTTTCCAAAAGTGTGGAAATAAGCACCCTGGAAATTGCCTTAAGGGGACGAGAAAATGCTTCAGGTGTAGAAGAGAAGGGCACCTAGCTATTAACTATCAGCAAGAAGGACCCGTGGCTGCAACAGAGGAGATGAACGCTCCGTTGGAACCTCAACGCGTTGTTTAACTCTATAAATACAACTAACTGGGTCCTTTTGTAAATCGGTGCCCTAATCCAAGGGTTTTCGGAGGCAACCAACAACTTCCAAGACAGCAAGGAAGAGCATTTTTCATCACTTCTGCCGAAGTGAACCCCGAAAATGAAGTGGTGATAGGTATGCTAGTTATTCATTCAAGAATAACGAACGTACTTTTTGATTCGTCTTCTACGCATTCTTTTATATCTCGAAAGATTAGTAGAAAATTCCTAGCACCACCACAAATCATGGAAGTAAATATGTCGATGAGTACGGCAAATGGGGAAATCTTTGCATCCCATGAATATAAGTCCTCCCCTGTTATAATCTATGGATTGAATTTCCCAGAGAACCTCATCATACTCCCTTTTGTGGAATTTGATGCAATTATTGGCATGGATTGGATTTTCTTATATAGAGCCAACATAAATTGTCGGGAGAGGGAAATCACGCTCCATATGGAGAATCGACCCCCAATTATTTACAAGTGTCAGGAGGAAGATGAATCTCCTTTAGCGCCATCATCTCAAGCATGGATATTACTGCCTTATGAGCACGCGTATTTGTCTCAGATGATTGAGTCCAAAAAAACAATCCTTGAAGAAATGCCTATTGTTAGGGAATTCGCGGAAGTGTTTCCCGATGAACTGCCTGGTCTTCCCCCTAGAAGAGATGTTGAGTTCTCAATTGAACTTATACCTGGGGCATTACCAGTATCCAAGACTCCATATAGAATGTCTGTTGTTGTTCTTGAAGTGCTGAAGAAAAAACAACAGGAGAATCTGGATAAAGGGTTTATACGCCCAAGTGCGTCCCCATGGGGTGCACAAGTCCTCTTCGTCAAGAAGGAGGATGGGTCAATGCGGCTCTGCATCGATTAACATGAACATAACAAAATCATGATAAAGAAAAAGTATCCTCTCCCAATAATCGATGACTTGTTTGATCAGCAGCATGGAGCACAATACTTCTCCAAGGTGGAGTTGCGGTCAGGATATTATTCAGTAAGGGTGAAGAAAGAAGATGTCCCCAAGACTGCTTTTCTTATAAGATGCGGGCACTATGAATTCATAGTAATGCCTTTCGGAATCACCAATGCTCCAGAAATATTCATAGACTTGACGGATAGAGTCTTTAGATATTACCTTGACAAATTTGTGGTAGTCTTTATAGATGATATTCTAATATACTCCAAAACCAAGGAGGATCATGAGGAGCATTTAAAAAATGTACTAGAGACTTTGCGCAAGGAGAAAATCTATGAAAATTATAGCAAGTGTGAGTTCTGGTTGAAGGAGGTCTCATTCTTGGGCCATATCATCACAAGCAATGGGATATCTGTGGACCCCTCCAAAATAAATGCAATTGAGGGATGGCCGAGGCCAACATCAGTAATGGATATCTGTAGCTTCTTGGGGTTAGCTGGATATTATCGATGATTTGTGAGGAATTTATCATGATTTTCCAACCCTCTTACCAAGCTAACTCGAAAGGGAGTAAAGTTTTCTTGGAGTGATGAATTTGAAGAAAGCTTCAAGGAGTTGAAAAGGAGGCTTATCACTGCACTCGTACTCACTTTACCCACATGTGGGGAGCTTTTTGTGTTATTTAGTGATTCTCCGAAGAAGGGATTTGGATGTGTGTGGATGTAGAATGATAAAGTGATATCCTATGCCTCAAGACAGTTGAAAATCCATGTGAAAAACTATCCATCGCATGATCTGGAGTTGGCGGCGGTGATCTTTTCCTGGAAAATCTGGCGGCATTATCTCTATGGAGAGAAATGTGAGATATATACTGACCACAAGAGTCTTAAATATATATTCACATAGAAAGAGCTTAATATGCGCGAGAGAAGATAGATAGAGCTCATCATGGATTATGAATATTTAATACATTACCACCCTGGGAAAGCAAACAAGGTGGCGATGCCCTAAGTAGAAAGGATCCAGCGATTCTATCAATGATGAGAATTGAGAAGTATCCAATCTTCTTAGACTCGATGAAGATGGATGTGGGAATCATAAAGAAGGGATCATCATCAATCCATTCACAAATGATTTCTCAACCATCTCTTCTGAAAAGGTTAAAGGATGCTCAACAGGATGATGTGGGAATTCAAGAAAAGGTAGAAGCTATCAAAAAGGGTAAATCCTCGGATTTTAATGTTAATGAAGAAGGAATTGTGCGGTTTGGGAAAATAATATGTGTTCCATCAAGTCCGGATCTAAAGAAGGGACTTTTGGATGATGCACATAGTTCAAATTTCTCTATTCACCCAGGGAGCACAAAGATGTATCGAGATCTCCGAGAAAACTTTTGGTGGGATAGTATGAAGAAGGAGATTTCCGAATATACATCAAAGTGTCTGGTGTATCAATAAGTAAAGGTAGAGAGGCAGAAGTCTAAGGGGATGATGCAATCATTGCCCATACTAGAATGGAAATGGAAAAACATCATAATGGACTTTGTCACCGGACTTCCAAGGACATCAAAAGGCAACAATGCAATCTGGGTTGTTGTGGATCGTCTTACAAAGACAGCACACTTCATTGCTATTCGGGAGGATTTCTCATTGGATCAACTAGCGTGGATATATATCAGAGAAGTGGTAAAGTTGCATGGAGTACCATTATATATTGTGTCTGACTGAGATCCAAGATTCACCGTAATGTTTTGGAAGAGTCTTTAACATGCTCTGAATATTGAACTGAACTTCAGTACGGCCTATCATCCTCAAACTGATGGCCAATCCGAGCAGAAAATCCAAACACATGAGGATATATTGAGAGAGTGCTCAATGGACTTTAAAGGAGGATGGGATCAAAATCTTCCTCTGGTTGAGTTCTCTTATAATAACAGTTTCCACTCAAGCATCCAAATGGAACCATATGATGCCCTATATGGGAAAAGGTGCAGAACACCAGCATGTCGGGATGAGGTTGGTGAACGTAAGCTGCTTGGACCAGAAATGGTCGAGGAAATGGTGGAGAAGGTGAAAACCATTCAGCAGCATATCAAGGCAGCCCAGAGTCGACAGAAGAGTTATACAGATAATCGTCGATGAGACCTTGAGTTCAAAGTTGGATACATGGTGTTTCTATGCATATCTCCATGGAAGAAGGTCATGAGTTTTGGAAGTAAATGGAAGTTAAGTCCAAGGTACATCGGCCCCTTCGAGATTCTTGATCGTGTTGGGGCTGTGGCCTATCGACTAGCACTTCCACCTACCATGGCCAAGGTGCATGATATCTTTCATGTATCCCTATTAAGGAAGTACATACCGGACCCTTCACATGTACTCTCTTCAAAGGTCTTACAATTGGAAGATGATCTTTCTTATGAGTAGAAACTAGTGAAGATCTTAGATCATAGAAATAAAGTTCTACAAAATAAGACAATTTCCCTCGTCAAGGTGTTGTGGAGAAACCTCAAGTTTGAAAAAGCGACTTGGGAGTCGGAGGATATGATGAAGTTGAGTTAACCACATTTGTTTTAGTGTGGGAAAAGGAAAATTTCGAGGGCGAAATTTCTTAAGGGGGGAATATTGTAACGACCCGAAGTTTCATTAATGGAAAATCCTTCTTGATCCAGTTATATGTCTCTTTATGAAAAATGTTTTTATAAGATGTCAAATTCTTTGGTTTTATGTTAAGAATTGTGACTGTTGTTAATATAGCTGTTGAACAGTGATCACATGATTAGTATAAATATAAGGCTTTAATGAAACCAATTTTACTCAGACAAAGGAAGTGATGGCCTCATCCAGTAAAATTGCCCCATATAAAGCCCATTTGTAGGATCTCGGAGAAGAGTTGGCATCCTTGGGATTTTCCCTTCACCAAGACCAAGCTGAGCTTCATTATGTCAAGCTTGAACATGACCGTCTATGGGAAAAGTGGAAGTTGATTGAAATTACCACTCGAGCGATGTTATCCAAGCCACCCCAAGAGTCTGTCACCATCGCACACCTTACCCTTAGGTCTTATGCGGATGTTTTAAGGGGTTATGTAACAAATAAGTAGTACTATGTTAATGTACATTATTTTTTTGGTATATAATAATGAATAAAATTTCTAGTCATTTTTGATACATTGTAAATAGTTTTTAAAGTACAAATGGTGTTTTTAGTTATTATTTAATTAAGAAATCTATTTTATTAAATTAAGGGATTTTTGAATTAAATAATATTTTAATAAAATATTATTATTCTTATTAAATTAAATTTTATTAAATATTAATGATCTTATAATTTTATGAATGAAATTAAAAATTTTATTAAGGTTTGAAAGACATTTCTGTCAAAACCCGTGATTTTTCGATAAATGTTGGTTTTTATTTTAAAAGTTAAAATTAACATATATAGAAAAATTTTTAGATAAAATAAATGTCATTTCTGGAATCAGGACGTCGAATTTATCCAAAGGTGAATTTTTCTTAATTTTCTGAGATAGTAAAATTGTTTGGTAAAAATTAAATACCGTTTAAATATATAATGTTTTTATGACATCATAATGACCCAATGGTGATGTAATAAAATACCATAATCCTTATGTTCGGCCAATATATACTTTATCATTAAAATAATGTGATTTTGGGTTTGTTTGACCCACTTTTCAATGCATTAATGGACCCCTCAAGACATATTCAACACTTTGCCTTTTTAAATTAATTTCCATGGGAGTGTGACTCACGTCCACATAAGAAACCTTATTATTTTAAGAAGTTCGGACTTGGGCCTTATAAAATATTTTTTTCCTCTTCCCTTTTCCAAAAACCATGGGAAAAAACCATGGGATGGTTTGTGGTTTGGATTAATTTAATGTAAGGGGACCCAAACCTAAATAATAAAGAATTCGCTCACCATTCTTATATAAATCCACCAAAGATCCCACTTCCTCCTCACTAAAATCCCTTTGAGTTCGTCCAACCTCTGCCCTACTCTCTCTATAATCCTCCCAAGTTGCCCCAAGCTCCCAATAAGCCTCCCACAAGCCTCTCTCTAGCCTTTGGAAGCACACTTCCATGTAAGGGTTTTTTCTTCCTTTCTTATTTTTGTCTAATTTTTATTAAGTTGTTTTTCCATTTTAATTGAAATTATGAATGTTGGGGTATAGTTTTTCACCTCCCCCATATTGCCCTATTATTGTTTGAATGATGGGAGACCCATTTCTCTCTCATTAAATGCCTCCCATGTACACCCATTACTATGCCGAAATTTCGAAAGGAACTTCTCTCTCCTCTTTTACATTCAAGCAATACTTTTGTATCATGAGTCTAAATTCCATTAAAATTGTTGGGACATGTATCTATATGACCTCCTTACTGTCCATTACATGTAAATATTATGGGGAACCCCTTTCTCCCTCATCAACCTTTTTTATGAATTCTTATGTCACGCCGTTACGCTGCCGAAATCACACCGATTTTCTAAGCCGATGTCATTGTGTAGTTAATACCATGCCCATTTCTCCATCAAGGGTATTCACCTTTATGCACATTTACATATTGATTTTAATATTTCATATATGAATTCCACATTCCTTTATCGTGGAATAAATGATTATGTTTTATGAATCCATGTTTTATGATCCATGTGGCACAATTATGCATGAAATGAAATGTTTAAGAAGGGTGCACCCTTATAGAGCTCCAATACATTGGGTAACGTATAGTATCATGATATGTCATGTGCAATGAGTGTTGACTCATGATAATTCAAGTGCAACGAGGTTTTACTCGTGATTCAAGTGCAACGAGGGTTTAATCGTGCTTCATGTGCAATGAGGGTTTACTCATGCTTTATGTGCAATGAGCCTTAGCTCATGCTAATTCCATGTTATGTGTTGTTGCCACATTTCCATGTTATGATTATCATGCTTTATCATGCCTTTATGTTCATGTTTCTTTTATGCTCTATTGATATTCCTATTTTCTAACATGTATTGTACTCCTCATGTTATTCCATATGTACTCCCTTACTGGGCTTTATAGCTCACCCTTTTCTTATGCATGTCCTCAGGTTATCCCATAAAATGCTAAGTATGAGGGAATGTAGTGGTCATGTAAAGGAAGTTTTCAATAAAGATATTATATTTCATGTTTTAAGTTTTTATGTAATGATCCTAAGCCCCAAATACACTAAACCTCTTGATCTTCTTTGTTGTATCAAGTGAAGTTTTATGTAATAAATCATTTTTAAGTTTGTAATAAAAGTTGGGTTGTCATATTGTCAGTCATAACATCAAATGGATAACCCATTGCAATAAGGATATTTTGATCTATACCCATTATAAAACATATATGTTGTTTATTTATAGATCTTTTCTTGAGACCTATGATTGAATTTGATATGATACTCATTACTTATTGGATTTCAAAATATGATTTGAAAATCAATTGAATGAAAATAGAAATTGTGATTGGAATGGATGATGTAGAATACCTTATCTTTTGAGAAGAAAAAAAATTATCTTATTATTATCAATATGCACCCCAAGTAGCTCTACTAAATAAAATTCATCGGGAGGACTAGAAAACGTAATTTCTTCGTGAGAAATTATATCAACATATTTAGGATGTACCTATTGTATAATAATACATTGATATATTTCTAGAGGATTTTCTTAGACAACATTCAGATAGAAAAATTGAGTTTTCTATTGATTTAATACCTAAATCAATGACAATATCAAATACTCCATGTCCATTGGCAACCGTTGAATTAGTGGAGTTGATGAAATAACTATATTAGTTGAATAATAAAGGATTTTTTCACCCAAGTGATTCACAATGGGGTTCCCCTATTATTTCATTCAATAATAATGATTGATTTATATGGTTTTGCATCAATTATAGATTAATCAATTATATTAAAATAAAGAAAAAGTATAATCTTCCTCACATTGATTATTTATTTGATAACATTAATAGAGTTCAATATTATTTGAATATTGACCTTTGATATGTATATCATCAATTTCAGGTGATGACAGATGATATTTCAATGATATAATTTCAAACCAAGTATGGAAATTACAATTTTATAGTAATTCCATTTGTACTGAATAATGAACCCTTTATTTTTATAGATTTAATGAACAGAGTGTTCAAAGAATATCATAATGATGTTTTGTGGTATTTTTTTATGATGTCTTGATATATTCATAAAGCTATGAGGATCATGAGAATAACTTGATGATTTTTTAGATACTCTTAGAAAACAATAGTTATATTGGATGTTTAGTAAGTGTAATTCATGGCTTCAAATTGATTATTTTCATGGCCATATTTTATCTAAGGCATGAATTATATTTTATTCTTTGAAGAAAAAGGTGTTTTAGGAATGGTCTACACCAATAAACATTACCAAAGAATGTACTTTAACTATTTTATCATGTTACAATTCGTGTTTCATTTAGAAAAATGATAGATTAGACAACCAATTAACCAATATTAATCATAATCGTTATATGCTTCATTTGAGAAAGAAATATAAATAATTCTTGGAATAATTGAAAAATATATTGGTGAATTCTTTTATCTTGACTCCACCATCGAGAAATGGTGGATTTCGGATTTATAGTGATTCACCAAAGAAAGGAATTGGTTGTGTCTTCGTATAGAATTGTAGAGTTATTTATTATGCATAAAGGAAATTAAAAACTTTTAAAGTACACTATCAGAGGAATCATCTTGAATTATCATCTGTAATATTTTATTTGATGATATTGAGACACTATCTCTAGTGTGGAAGATATGAGATATATACATATCACAAGAGCTTGAAATATATCTTCTCATGGAAAGAACTCATCCTAAGGAAAAGTTGATGGTTCGAGCAACTCAAAGATTATGATTTATTAATACACAACAAACACAGTAAGTAAAATATGGTATAATATGCATTAAGTAGGGTGTATCATGGATTTTTGAACAAAATGAGGATTGATAAGGATAATGTGTGTATGTATGTAGAAAATATGGATATGGGTATTATCAAAGAAGGTGAAAATCATTTCTTTTTCAATTAGTTTCCCAACCATTATTATTGGAAAGGATTAAATGTTCTCAGTATGATGATGAGAATATTTAAATGAAAAATAATGTTTTGAATGATGTGAAGTTGGCGCACTTCATGTATGCATATGCGATTCTAAAATTTGTGAAGAGGCTATGTGTTCCCTCTATACTTGGGATAAAAACTGAGTTATTAGATTACGCTTACCTCTCAAATTTTTCTAAGATACTAGCTGGAATGAATATGTATAAAGAATTTATGGAATATTAATGGTGGATAATATGATGTGGGAAATTGACTATTATGTAGGAATATGTTTAGTCATTCAAGTGGTGAAGGATGAAAAACAACATGTTGGACAAGTAATGCAACCTATGCAAATTCCAATATGGAAATGGGATGAAATAACTATGTATTTTCTCACTGAGTTACCAATAAATCCAAGAAATAATGATTCATTCTAGATAATTATTTCTTCATTTACAAAATCTACATATTTATTTTCCAAATTGTGGGATTTTCCACTAAAGCACCTTGTATGACTCAATATTAATAAAGTTATAAGAATTAATGGAGGACCTCATTCAATTGTGTATAATCATGATCCATGATTTACATTGAAATTATAGAAAATTCATTAGAATGTATAAGATATTGAGCATCATTTTAGTACTATATATCACCCTCATACTGACAGACAGTTTGAAATGACCATTATAATATTAGAGGACATCTTCATATCATGACCACTTGACTTTCAAGTTTTATTGTATCATTATTAACCTTTGATAGATTTTTCTTTAAAAAAATTCTATTTAGGTATTCAAATAGAACCAAATAAACCATTGTATCGAAAGAGATGTCGTACACCAACTTTTCCAAATGACGTTTTTGAATCGAAGCAGGTAGTCCCAAAACAAATTTAGGAAACAACAATAGTAATTACTATTCAAAACAATTTTTAAGGATCTCAAATAAGGAAAAAGATATGTGATTATAAATGAATGAAGGATTTAGAATTTCACATGGGAGATCATTTTTTCTTAAATGTATCTCTATGTTAGGGTATTATATGATTTTGGAAGAAATAAATACTAAGGACCAGGTACATTAGATTTTTTAAAATCATAGAGATAATTTGATATATTGGTTATCATTTAGCGATGCCACTGAGGTATTCTAAAGTAGAAAATGTGTTCTACATATCTTTGTTATGGAAGTGCGTACCCAACCAAACACATGTCCTCATTTCTGAAGGAATGGAGTTGCATTCTCATTTATCTTATTTTAAGAACCTATCTAGATTCTGGAAACTAGAGAGAAGACCATACAAATAATGATTTATAGTAATAGAAATTTATTGTCCTTAAAATATCTATTGTTAAAAATGTGTAATTAAAATTGATATTAACATTTATTGGTATTAATTTTAAGTACCAACACTTATATTTACCCAAATATATATATATCAATTGATATTGATAATTCAATACCAACAACTCATTTACCAATGGTTAAATCTACTCCTTTATCATATGATTACCATCAATTTTTTAACAACATATGAATTAGTTATTAATAATTATATTTACCAAAAACAATTTCCATAATTAATTTTTTATCAATAATAACAACAAATATTTTAATAATAACTAATTAATAAAAAACCATATTATATATATTTTCATTTTAATGAGCAAAATCAATAACTATTTTTTGATGTATTCTTAAAAATATCCCATTCATTCATTTTAATTTTTAATTTATCTAAATGACAATATGTTTTTCTTTAATATTTTTTTTCATTTGGTAAACATTTACATAAGTTTTATAAATAAAATTTAAATAATTATGATTTTTGATATATTTACATATTTTTTATAATTTCCATATATATGATATTTTAATGATTATATTTAAAATTTTCAATAAAAAATTAAATCAATCCAAATTAATTTGAAATAATTAATTATTTAAATTTAATAAATAACAAACACAATAATCATTTGAGAAATGTAATTTTATTAATAATTGAGATCCACATATCGTAATTTTATTTTATTTTATATTATAAAATTATTTTATTTTATTAAATTTTATACCACTCATACATATTTGTATTATATTTTTTATTTTTAAAGAAGTAATGTTATTTTTTATTTTACTAATATGATTTTATTTTCATCCTTGTTTTCATCCTCTACCTATAGATTAATTGATCGATAGAGTGGTATAACCTAAAATTTATATGGTTTAATCACCTCCCCTCCACCACGATCGTGAGTGTGACGGAGAAATTTTCTCTTGAAAATGAATGTTATAATGGTCAATATTTTCAAAATTTTAGAATTGATGTTTCTTATTAAGATATTTAATTTTTTATTCCATTGATATTTTTTAAAATCAATTCATATAAGTTTCATGTTGAATGATTCTATATTGTGTGTTCATTTCCAAATTTTTCTACAATTCAATGATTACATGGTTTTGGTTTTTATGTTTTTTATTCAATTATCATGCATGGAATGAAATTATGAGCAGTGAATGAATGTTTTTATTAAGTGTTAAAAAACATTGATCATTGTATGAAAGGTAGAAAATGAATATGTAAGTGCATTGATGTTGGAAGAAGAAATATATCAAGAAAAACCTTTATGGATGTCAATGAATGTTTGGAGGTAACCACAATCTTCCTGAACTTTTTTTTATCATTATATGATATAATAATTTGAGTTTATAGTATCATTATTTCATTTACTCTTACCCCATTTACATCACATATTATATTTATTTTTACTTAATTTGTAACTTTCTATGGAACCATCCAGAGGGATTCCTCATTCTCGGTGATTTGTAATTCCTAAATTATTTTCATTAAAATACTCCATCTTAACCAATGTAATATAGTGATAAACATTCAATTAAAATATTTCATGTAAGGCTATGTACATGGAAAAACCTATGACTAATAAATTGATTATAATAACCAAGTAAAATTTCATTCATAGATATACATTTGTCATTTAGGTTTTATTATGCCCCCATATATAGTGATTTATTTACTTAATATTTGGAAAATAATGATTTTAAATCCCACAAGCATCACACTAAACAAAGAACTATGGGTATGTTTATGTATTCAAAACACAAAATTAGATAGTTAGAGTTAGATTTAATTTATATTAATGTTAATGTAGTTATACTGACTAAATGAATAATAAAACACCCAATTTCTGGGTTAAATTTAAGTGATTTATTTATAAAAAAGTTTTATACATTAATATATTACACATACTATCTGTTTAGATATTCATTGACTTCATCATTAGTTCAATTGAAAGAAACTTATTACTTATATACAATTTACATAATCAATGTCCATATATCTGTTTATTAAAACCTTTATTTTTTAGTTCAATGCCTATGTTTTCTTACCGTGATATCAAATAGATATCTTTAACAATTTTTATTGATTATTTGACTCCAATAATATTTCATAAGAGCAATAAAAGTATACATGATATCAATGAATGTTTATAGGTTACTAAAATCTTCATGTAATTTTAAATATTAATAGTTTCTAATTATTTATCTATCTATTTAAAAAAACAAATTCCTACAACTTCATTCAAACAACTTATCAAATCTGTTAAATTCTTCTTTGGATATATTATTTCTCTCAATTTATGCCTTCCTCTGAAACTGTTCATGGTCTATATGGACCCTTTCCTCATATATTCTACCACAGGTAATCATAAAACTAAATTTTTCCTAACACAAATTCTATAGTACCTAATATATTTCTTTCCACCAATTTTACCATGAAATGCAGGGTTTTTCACTATTATGGCTCAAACGTTTGTGAAAAAAAATGTTTTAATTTACTAGATTATATTTTTTTAGTTTATTTTTATTTTACTCTATTTCTCGCAATCTTCCCAAAAATGATGTTTTTTAGTAAATAGATTATAATATGTTTAAACAATTCAAAAAATATTCATGGTTATATGACTTCATAAATGTTTCTAGCATTAATTCACTCATTAACAATTCAATTATTAGTAATAGTGGGTATACTCATTATCAAGTTCATGCCTTTTCCATTACCTAGGTATGCCCATTTCATGGTTTATTCTCATTTTCTTATTTCTTATTTTTCAATAAAGATTTCACATTTTCTACTTCAATATGATTTACCATTTCAGATTTTTCGAGTTCACACCCATTTCCTTGGAATGATCGTTTCACATTTTCATATTTCCCATTGCGTAGTTCAGACCCATTAAGATATAGACAGGGATGATGAAAAAATATTTCTATCTAAATCAATTTTTATAATTAAATTTTCTACTATTTTATTTTCATTTGATTACAATATTTTCCACAAATTAACTTGGGTTTTTTTATGTAGATATTGGTGATGATGTGTGTGTCAATGCACCAAGTTTTGATTTCCCAGTAGTACTTGAGCTGGCTTGATTTTTTTTCAGAGCTAAAGCATGATTTTTTGGTATGCTATTTTCTTGTGTATGATGGAGATATTACAAATAAAGAATGTGGTATCATAGTGACATGAGGTTTATTTCTAGATAAAAAGCTGGATCATGGGTCCTGGGGAATGGATGAGTCACTGGAGCTTACTAGTCACAGGTTCTAGAATTGGCTCACTCACATAGAGTGTTGGAGCTGACTGGATGGTTTTTCAATGGTGATGGAGTAGGCATGGAGACCTAGAGATGAATCACTATCAAGATTTTTCTAGGAGTGATAGATTATTCTCACAGTCTAATCCCTAGTGAAGGATCTAGTTCACTAGCAAGGAGTGCTAGTGAAAACTCTCTTGAAGGTCCCGGGATTATTCACACTAGAATGGCATTGATTGTGGAAGGTGGATCTTATTAAGGGGGTGTGGATCCGGTTGGGTGTCTATGTTTTTTTATAAAATTTAATTATTAATATAATTATTTTTTTCAAAATGTGTGAAAAAGAGATTATATTTAATAATATTATAAATTAATAAATATGGCCTGAAATTTTACTAGATATTTTTTTTTAATTTTTTAATCAATTATAATTTATTAATATAGATTTTATGAATTTATTATTATTAAAAATAGAAAATTATATCATTATAACTTGATGAGAAAAATTTATACAATATATATTATCCTTTGCGATTATTATAATTTTAACTAAACTATTTTATCTATCACAACAACATTTAGTGATATTTTTTACTGACAGCTTAGTGACCTGTACTAATATGTTGGTAAAACATTTTACCCATAGACAATAAATTTTTTCCAATAGATATTCCCCCATTAGAAAAAGTGAAATATTTTTTAGTGGGAGATGTTGAGGAATTATATTACTCGACTGGTAAGGGTACTTTGGAAAATTCATAAAATTGAAGAGAAACGTGGGAACATGAATATTTTTTGTTGAAGAACTACCCACATATTTTTTGGAGGATAAATTATGAAAATTATGAGGATGAAGTTTTTTTAGGACGGGATAATTTAACACCCCAAGATCTTATGGAATGTCTCTTTTAAAATTTAGCAACATCGAGAGTTTATACTTCATGCAACGCCAGGTTTAAAACCATAATATACTATTAAATAAAACTATTCGAATAGTAATATGACCATTATGAATAGTAATACATATAATAGAATATTAGTTTTACCCATGAGGTTATAAATTAAATTTTAGGATTATTATAAATGAAAATATAGTATATTTATATAATGGAAAAGTAAATAAATTTTTTTTAAAAGATAAATTATGTGTTTGTATTTTTGTAAGTGATAAATATTTAATAAAAATTTTATAATTAATATAATTATTTGAATGAAAATATATTTTAATAAAATATACTCATAAATTAATATATATGTTTCTTGTGATTATAAGATAATTTTATGACACCTAATTTAGTTTTCTAATGTTTAATAAAATCAGTTATATTTTAAAAATCAGTATTTTCTAAATAAATGAATATTTTATTTAAAAATTAAAATTCTCATATTTAGGAAAAAAAATTCAAAAAATGGAGTTCATTTTTTAATAATAATCATTGAAAATCTTTGGGGTGAGTTTTGGGGTTTTTCTAAAATACTGAAATTTTTGTAAAATTGTGAAATGTGGTAATTTATGTAATTAACTAAATACATGAAGTATTGAGTAATGTATGATTTATGATTGATATAATCCCATATTATCATAATCTTATTCATTATATTAATATATTTAGTTATAATTTTCAAACTATTCATAGTCTTAATCTAAAATAATAAATAAATGAATAAAATATTCAAAAATACCTGTCTCTTCCAATGTAAATGCCACCCCGAACCACCTCATTTTTTCAAACCCCTTATGCCTTGATGGTTTAAAATTTCATCCCTATCCCCTCACCCATTATTATTATCCCTTGGTCTCATCAAATGACCAAACCCTTTTCCCAATGAAGGTTCTCAAGGAGAAGAAATTCAAGATGTAAAATCCTCATTCTTTTTATTTTCTTTTCATTAAAATTTCATTTATTTTCTTATCCTATACTCAAATACACCTATAAAAGATGAATAATAAATATAGTATCTTTTATATAATTTTTTTATTATTTTAATTTAATAATTCATCTTCCAATTTCCTCTCCCTCTCTTTTATTCTAAAAACAAAAATATAGTTTGTGGTTTGTCGATTTACCGCCAATGTGGGTTATGTGTTTTCATTATTCACTAATTCTGTAAAGGATGGTCATAAAAAATTCAATATGGTTATATATAATTTATTGTAATTTTTATAACTTTAATAATTTTCAATGAAAATATATAAACATTATATTAGATAAAATTATATAAGTTTGTGATGTTCATAAAATCCCCAAAATAAATATAATAAATTTCATTAACTATTTATGTAATGAATCATTTTAATAAGATATAAAATAATGAATTATATAACCATTTATTATTATTTAAGTTTATTAATTAATTATAATTTTTATTATTGGAAACTATTATCATTTTACATGGTCTTCCATAGATATATTCAATTAAACCAATCATAAAAACCCAATAAAAGAACTCTCCCAAAATGATGAATAGTATATTATAACTCATCAAAAATACCATGACTGAACATAATAAATTTATAATTAATAAAATACCTTAATAAATGTTTCTTAATGAATTAATTAATTTATTTAATTTGATTATTCAATATACTATGATCAAGTGCAAAACACTTTAGACATAAGTTATGGGATTCTCCCCAAACCTCCATTTTTCATTCGAATTACTGTTCTCTCTCTTATCCCCATTTTATTTCTTAATTATTCAAATTTAACCCCTAATAAATAATTAATTAATGATTCCTTTATATTTACATTGAATATTACTTCTTTATATGATGCCTAGTTACATTTTTTTAAGGACCCTTTCTCAATTCGTCTGGATAATCAATCCCAATTAATAGAAACATCCTAGTTTTATACCCATTTTAAAGTGAAATATATAATCTACTTTAATAAACAAGTATCTTTATAAAATCACCCATTTTATCCTGAAAAACGTTTTTTTCATTTCTAGTTTTATATATAAATTATTTCTTAATATTTTTTAATGAATCTTTAGTATTTTCCCTTCAACCGAACTTAAGGCGCTATTTCCAAAACCTTTTTAAATTATCTTATTAAATATTTTCACTTCAGTTGGATATAATTTATGAAAAAAATATAATTTCATTGTCTCTACATTTTCATTTCTGTAATATTCATGTTAAAATATGATTTTATGATAAATACAAATTATTTTCCAAAAGAAATATTCTTTCCAAAGAAAAAAAGGCTATTTGTCTCAAGAATTCCTTGATGATTTTATTTGAGTATAATCATCTATTTAAAAACCCTATGGTGAATATTATTATTTATTGGGATTTAACATTCATGATATCATTTAAAATATTTTGTTAAATGGTGTATGATTATTTATGAGGATGTACTATGATGATAATGTTCGCTATATTATTCTGAATGGTTTATGATTATGTTTACTATTTTGGTAATTTTATTAACATTTCATATGCGAGTTTCAATATGAATTTATATTTTCATTATGTTTCATCACTCTCTTATGAGTAATTCCTTAGACTTAGTAAGTGACACATGGGGAATGCTATATCCCCTCGATGCATTAGTATGTCTCACAAGAAAAACTAGACAGGGTTTTTACACATTTAAATATGGTGACTTAGTTGAGGTCTTAATGGTATGTTTATGATGTCTAGAGTTATAAATTCCCTCATTATTATATTAGTAATTAATAATTCATATTATTATTAAACAATTATAATAACTTTGGTAAATTTAATTTTTCATGTAATTATTTGTGGCATTATTTAATCATTTTTTTCTTTACCATATTATGTAGAAGATTAAGTTTTAATGGAATGTTTTTTGAGAAATTCACCATGCCTTATTGTTTATTTTTATTTTTGATATCCACTTATTTAATTCATAACCTTACCGAGCATCAAATATCACCAATATATTATGTTTTATTCTTTCCTAGCGTTCGAAGATGCATATTTTGTATGAAAAGTGTGGATAATCTAGGATTTCATTGGTGTTTTGAATGTAGTTTTTATATTATTTTTTTCTATCAAGTTGTAATGTAATGTTCAAGTATGTAATATGGATTCCAAAACTACCAAACTGATCGGTCCTTTGGGATTTGATCCTTGTATTTATGACAATTTATTAATGAAAGGAATCATCTCAAGGATTCCTGGGTCAGGGTATTTACATAATGAATTTATCTATTCCAATGTAATAATGTATGGTAGTGACTCTAGAATTATTGGGTTGAGGTGGTACACTTTGCCCTTTTCTATTAAGAAAAATTAAAATTTTATTTTTGTTTGTAGACTACCACCTCAGGAATGTAACATATCTGGTATTTCAAATTCTTTCATTATTGTTTATTAAAATCAATTAAAATATGATTTAACGACATAAAAATATACAGATAATGTCATCAGGGATCTATATTTATTATAATATACCTAAATAAACCACTTTTGCAATCACAAACATTCATTAGACATGTTCTCTTTATGTTTGTGGAAGTATAACCACCATCATGAATGATGATATTTAATATTATCATAGAGGAATATGAAAACATAATTACTAATGATTTAAGTTATATATAAGTACATAATATATTTATTTCCAATCTGAAAATTTAAATTTAATGTTAAATAAATCAATTAATATACCATCATTTTTTTAAAAAATTAAAATGAGATTAAAACAAATTGTTTTAAAAAAAATTATACCTAAAAAAATTATAGAATGTAATTTTAAACATATAAAATATCATAAAAAAATTAAGATACCTTGTATGATATATGAATGATGAGATTTGAGAGAGGAATGAATAAAAGAACTAACTTTAATAAAGTAGTTAAAAATTATTTTTATTACACACACCCAATATTAAAAATATAGAATAAGTAAATAATTTGTTTACATAATATAATTACAATTTATGTTTACTAATTGTTATATATATGAATAATTTTATGAATTTAGTGATTAAGGTAGTTACTTTTTCTATATAATAGATTCAGGAACATTAGATGAAGTCATGAATTAAGATGAGTGGTTCGTTGTTTCTTATTAAATTTATTGATGCATATTTTATACTATTCTTGATGAGATCATTGAGATGGTGTGATTAGTTCATAATTTATTTATTTAACCATACTTATGTAATTATGTCTTTTGAAGATGCATATATTTCACTTTTTTTAAATATCCTTTGATTCAAAAGTAACCAATGTTATAAGCTTTTTTGTTAACATAACTCAATTTATTGAGTTACAATGCATCATCATGAAATTATTTCATACATTTTTGGATAAATAAAAATATTTTATTTTATTTCCTGGTACTTTGTCTATCAATTAAAGGATAATTAATTTCAAAAATATTTATTATATCTAGGTAAATTAATTCACTAAAAATGATAAATTTTTTATAATAATCCCCTTATTCATTAACAATTATTCACCCTCTTTATTCATATTATCCTTTCTCGACAAAGTTCAATGTTTTAATCAAAATCATAACTTTTTTTTACCCTAAGAAAAATTTATTACTACATTATCTTCTTTTAAATTTTTTTACTCATTGTATAATATAAATTTTAAACAAAGTTATTTAAATATATTTAAAAGGTTTTGCATCATCTAAATATAAATTGTTTTATATTGTATGTTAAATTTTTTTTCAAAAAAATTATACAATTTCATGGATCTATTATTTATGATTTATTTCTGAAATTAAGTGTTTTATAAATCCTTCAAGATACGCTTTTTGGACCTTTATGTATTTTTCAAGGCTCTATTATTGATTAAAATTTTGAAATGTAAAATTTAAAAAATGTCTCCACCTCACCTTTTTAAAACCATTATTTTTTTCAGGTATCCATTAAAGTTGATTATTTTTATAATGATTTTTTTTTAAATTGTACCACTTTTACTTTTTAAACACTTTTTTTAATATCAATGATCCATTATTGAAGATTATTTTTAAAAGATATTTTTTTTTAAAAAAACAACTTCACCATTTTAATACCATTATGAATTTTCAAAGGACTCATTATTGAAAATTCTTCCCAAATATTTATTTTCTTAAAAAATAAAAATAAAAAGAATAACCATTTTTTAAATTAATTTTCGTAATCCCCATAACATCAACACTTATGTCAATGTTAAAAGAGTTTTCTATAAAAATCATTTATGATTTCACTACCATATTTGAGGCACTTATTTCCATGGGTATTATTTTTAATGAACCACCCTATGAATGCTCTTATTAAATACTCTTTCATGTTGATTAAATTTTATATATCAACAATTTACATTCTAAAGATCAATTTTGGTGATAAAATATTGAAATGTTGTGAAACAAATTTAAGATCAATGGTTTTTTATGATTTTATTAATGTTTTATGGTTGGGGTCCTATATATCCCCCAAATGAAATTGTAATTTATTTATATATTCTATTTTTATTATGAGTATCACGAATTGATTCTCAATTCCATATGGGAATTAGAAAGTGATTCCAAATTCACTATGTTTCTGGGGATCATAATGTGATTCATGCTCTACTATGTTTACATTAACCTAGCAGTGGATCATTTTCCACTATGATCATAGGAATTATTTAGGTACACCTTCTCCACTCTGAGAATCATGTTCATATTCCTTGTCCATAAAGTTATGGTAAGAGGGTAGTTATTTCCACTCCACTATTTTATTTCTATTCTAATGTTTGGGACAAAATTTATTATTATGATTCATCTCCATTATATTCCTTATATTTATGCCAAATATTTTTCCATACAGATCATGATTCTTGTAAGATGATTTCAGAATCATTTTTGAATTTAAATTTTTGTTTATTTTTATTTATTATATCACTCTTTCACAACCCAAAGAAAAATATTATTGTTAAAATTTCATTCTATTAGATATTTATTCACTACTATATTTTTCTCATCTTATTATTATCTAACCCATTGTGTTAAATTTATTATTTTTACCATTATTGAATATTTTATGTAACTATTTCCATTCATTTCTACACAATCTAATAATGATGAGTATATCTTATGAGAAGACAATAAAGGATTCATGTGTAGTTTGATTATAGGTACATGCTCATTTGTTTTATAAAATAATTCACTTATATAGCTAAACCTAAAAGACACTAAATCTTCTATACATGGGATAATTTGATAATTTAATAATGTAATGTTTAAGTTATGGTTATATTATATAATAAAGATATATTTATCTCACATTATATCAAAGAAAATGTTCAATGTAAATGTTTCAGTCACTAGATTCTTTAGTGTGGATCTGGGAATCTTTTGTTGGTATTTAAATAATATTTAGATATTATTTTAGTATTATATTAGTTACTTTAACGGATTAGAATTATATTAGTTACTTTAAATATTTTTTGGTTCACTAAGATATTACATCCTTTTATAGATAATAGAATATGTATGCAGTCCTTGAACAAATGAACCTAGGGGTAATGAACTTGAAATATGTTTGATGATAATTAGCATAATCAAAACTATGATGATTTATTAGTCATCCTAATACAACACACATGAATATACACTTGTGGGAAATATTATATGGTTGATCAAATTATATTCACAAGCCATTTGGAGGGATTCATTATGTTAAGGTGCTATGTAATGGAATATTAGAGACCCCAACTTAAAGAATCCAATATTAAACTGATAATGATTTAGGTTGAACAAAAATATAATTTAATAATTTCTATGAGTAATACATTTCTATGTTGAGTTTTTGAATACATTATATTTCCATTACAATGTTAATATTGATCACTCACGATCTATAATTTTGGTTTTATATATGGATGGATGTAAGAGGATCCATGTTAATAACTGATGGGATAGACAATAAAGTATATGACCTAATAAAAATTCAAGGGGATATTTGTTAGTGTTTATAATAATATAGATATTATCACCCACTATATTGAGTTATGATTGACAACATGTGTCCTTATAGACATCTGAACAGACCAAATAATAGATGTATAGATTTTCATAATAGATCATGGGATGTAGAAGATTAAGAAATGAAATTTGAACTTCCTACATGTCAAAAGTTTGATAATAAGAACCCTAGTGAATGTATACAAGGAATAATAAAATGATTAATGTGTGGATGGATTTTTCATAGAGTTCATGATTCTCAAAGATATATGAAGTTATTGTTAAATAAAATTTATGGTATTGGAGTTCCAACTAATACACCAAAAACACTCCCACACTTATAATAATGGAATTTTGGGAATTTTAAAAATTGATGGACCAATCCATTGCTCAAAAATGATTATAAAAACCTTATAAAACTATGTAGAAATGAAAAGACTATGAAATCAAAACTATAGATATGGGGCCTAAAAATAATGTATATAAAGGTACATAAATAATCCACAAAAGAACTCCAAGGTTCAAATTAAACTCTTATTAAAATGACACCAATGTACATTGAATTATTTATGACAACATAAAATCACAACATTGGACATTTGAATATCAAAAAAAATTTATTTTTTTTATTGTATACCATTTTGATGTTTATGTGAATAAGCTATCTAACAATCATATTATCCTATGTATAGAAGGATACACCACCTCTTCCAACATTAAATATTTTTTCGAATATGGAAATCACATTTCATATCAACCCAGAATACTATATGAACACCATTTAAAAGAGAACTATATTATGTTGGTCTTGACACTAAATAATGATTGCCTCTTACCTCAAATAGTTAGAGAACTCAATGATAACGATATGTATATTCAGAGGAGGAAAATTTTTTCTTATATTTGTAAGGTTGATATCTCTCTAGAGATTATATATTGAGTCATTCTTATATTTTAAAAATCCTTATATATTTTCATCAGTGTATGATATTTAAATTTGTGATGATGTAATGTATTAAATGGGGGAGAATGTTATATTCCAACTCTAGATTGTGAGTCACCTAGCTCTTCACATGGGGTCTAAAATACCTTTAATCATTTTTTATCACTTCCTTCCATCGCATCAAACATGAAATTGATCCC
Source organism: Viscum album (assembly GCA_963277665.1). Lineage (NCBI taxonomy): Eukaryota > Viridiplantae > Streptophyta > Magnoliopsida > Santalales > Viscaceae > Viscum > Viscum album. The sequence continues at coordinate 1,382,450,387 of OY728152.1, forward strand.
ATATCGAGAGGAATCAAAAAAACAATGTACTTTATTCATTCTTAAAGTAGTCTCAGCATAGGTGCAATGGTTATCCTTATAGTCAGCTCCCCAAATGCCCCATAACATTGATCTATTTATTTTAATGGATTCATTTTTCACATAACGGTATTCCAATAGATTGTAATCCTATATAATTCAGACACAACCCTCAAATAGTACCCCACCATGATATGAAAATTTCAAACCTTTGATAGGATATTGGTTGGATCCCAATAAATCACCAGATCTATCATTATCGGTTCCAAAACTATTATGTCCGGTAATTTTACATGCCCCGCATATTGAACCTCGTGGATCCAAAACTGGCAGTTATAGTGTAACATCCCAGGTAAATAAAGAATAAAGAATTTTCATATTTATTAATATTTACGAATTAAATATTAATTTTTCTTTAAATGGGTTTTTATGTTCGATAGCGTACTTGATACGCAGCAAAGAGTTTCATTGAAATCTTACGTTGCACAGTAGTAATAAAATAATATTATTTCAAATGGTAGTTAACACATAGCCATTATATTGGCAGGAATGGATATAAATAACTAAAGTATGATTATATATGTTTTTAAATGTTTTTACATTTATCCAATAAAATATAAAGGCTTAAAACACGAAAATAATTCAATTTTAGGCTTTTATACCCTAATTTTCACTAAAGGTTCACTTATCGCCTTTTGATGGCGAACCGTCATTAAATATAGATTTGGTCACTTTTATACATTCTATTGGACCAAATAAAACTCTTTTTTATAATCGGGACATCAAAATTTACTTTGTGTAAATTTTTTGGTATTTTTCCGATATAGTTCATTTTTTTATTGAACAGTGAAAAATGTTGTATTTTAATTCAAAACCTCTTTTTAATATAATTTATTTATATGATTATATTATCATTTGAATTGGTTTTAAAGTGAAATTAGAATATATTTTTACCATTAAATCCAATAGTGGTCGTTGGAATTAATTTCACTTTGAAATCAGACTTAAACTAGTGTCAATCTTTTGATACTTATTGTTTCATGAAAACACGCTATTTTCTCTGACAGCGGGAATTAATTATTAAATTAATTAATGAAACTTATATGTTTTGAATTTTTTAAAATGTACTTAATTTTTGAATTCGGAATATCAAATATAGCATAGGGTGAATTTTTGGTATTTTTCTGAAAAACTTCAATTTTTATGAACAGTGAAATCACTAAGTGGTACTTATAAAAACTGATTTTTCGTTTAAATGAAATTTTACAACTTTTGTGTTTTGAATTTCAAAAATCCGACATACATGGTTTTCATTAATAATTAAAATTCGGTTCAATGGGATTAAAATAATTTTTTGGTGAATAGTAACTTTTAGGTTTTTAATCGTGATTAGAGGTAATTAGTGTAGTTTAAGGTAAAAATAATGTTTTAATAATATGAAATGAACTTGGCACATGTCCTACCCTTATTGGATGTGTCATGGCCAACCAATAAAATCCATGGGTCAACTTTGGGACCCCATGGAGCTACTTTATTTGGAAAATGACATTAATATCTTTTTATTTAATGTTAAAATAAAAATGTCACAAACATGAGTTGTTTTACTATTACAATTTTTACATGGGGTTATACAAGTCAGATTTTTGACTATAAATATTCATTGTAAAGATAAATAGATTTACTACATCATGATATTTTTTATAATTTTTAGACATTAAAAAAATTAAATTATTTATGACACCATGATGATGTAGTGATTTCCTCATTATTTAATGATTTAAACAAAATGGAAAGATAGTGTAAAATCTAAGACATACACTTGTCCAAAACCTAATGTATGGGTGTATTTAGTACCCTTATCACCTTATCCTAGAAACACATCAATTTGGGACCATTAAAATTCGAAACGCATTCTATAATAAAGTAACATTTCCTTACTTTCCAATAGTGCCCCTCCTCTCCTCTTATAAAAGGCCCGTACCTCTACCACCTTACCCACACCTCTCAAGCATTTGGTTCGGCCAAGATATACTCTTTTTGTCTCTAAACATCCCTCTATTACTCCTAGAAACCTCACATTGGGCATAAGTCTTCCCAAGGAATCCTTTGAGCTCAAATCTAAGAGAGTTACCCAATTTTAAGGTAATGTCTTCACTTGTGTTCTTTTGTTTTATTTTGCTTCTCCAACCCACTAAACTCTTTTTATTAATTTCTTTTGTAACAACTCCAGTATCTTAAATATACAAGGATGTTTTTATAAGAATAATTCTAGCTACACTTACACACATCTACATCTAATGGTTAATGAACATATTGTTTCTGTAGTTGGCGAATTTCTGCCTCACGAAATGATGATTGTTCAATATTCTTTTAAACACCTTTAATGGTGGCCATTAAGATGTCACTCTATTTATATATGATATATATTATGTTTATGTTTTCCTTATGATTCTTTATTTTTCATTTGTGGTATACCTTTATGGTTTCCATTGTGGGTAAACACGATAATTTCATTTTAGGAAGTGCGGACTACCGCCCCCTCAAAGTGATTTGATTCGTTAATGCCATATGTGGGACATATAAAGGATGGATTTAAAATTATTATATATGATGTTATACTGGAATTATAATATACCTCTATATCATTATTATTTCTTTCCATTAATGTATGAGATAGAAATGAAAGTAGCATTCAAGCGTACGTACGGCTTACCGTCTCCATGAACGGTGCATTTCATTTCTTATCCCCAAATGCAATGTACTATTATAAGTACATATATATAATGGATATATATGATGTATGTTACATCTAAATGATTAATATAATTCTATAATTAAAATATACATACCTCTCATTTAGTTTTAATTCCATTAATATGACATAGAAATGAAAGTAGCGCTCATGCGTACGTACGGCTTACCGTCTCCATGAACGGTGCATTTAATTTCTTACCTCTAAATTATTATGTGATATTATAAATACATGTATATGCTGGATATATATGATATATATTAAATCCAAATCATGAATATCATTCTGGACATAATGAACCTTTGACCACACGAACAACATGTAATTGTAAGAAGTCAACTTTCGACTTAAGAACCAAATATCAACAAAACAAACATTATTAACATAAATGACTACATAATGTTTATAACATGGTAATAAGTGATATCCAAGTAATAATGAACTTGAAAAATGTTCTTAAGCAAGTATAAATTAACTCAAGTTTATTATCCAGGACGTTAAAGAACGATCGAGTCAAGTCGGACCCGAGGTAAGGGAACTTCTTAACCCAATTTCCATTCTTTGGGTTAATCTCCTTCTTTCAAATTATGTCATGATATTTTTATGTCCTATATGGTATTTATAATTTCTTTATGTGTAAATATATTTAATACACATAATAGATCTATTTTATTTAAAAAATTATCTTTGTAAGGGACTTCGTCTCAATCTCCTTTCATTGAGGCATATTTCGTTTTATACACAACTATCTTTGATACGGTGTATAAACCCCTTTGACTTTTACTTTAATACAAAAGGAATCTTTTTCTATGAAGCATTTTACTAAACGACCAAAAGGAATGTTTCTTTTGACGTACGCGGTGAAACGACCTTTTCCGCCTCCGCGAGTATTATTTGGTCTTTGGCTTCCTCAACAATCCGCGATGTTTTTAAAATGAAATAAATACCATATACTCTTTTATGTATTTTGGTATTGAAAATGGTTTTTATAATGGATTTTTTATGTCAATATATTTGAGTGATATATTGTGATCAAAGTGTGGAAATGTTTTCTTTCCATTATATTTGTTTTATGTCTTATGATTTTATAATGGTTCTTGGACATTTGACGGGTGGTTACGTGATAAACCATATGAGGGGTGGTGCCATGAATACCAGGATGGGTGGTTACGTTATAACCTCCAATGCATTGGGTATGGAAGTCGGCCGTATAGCTATTCCATTAAGTGATATGTGTGGAAGTCGACTGGATGGTTATTCCACTTAAGTATGTTTATGTCCCAAGTTACCTTTATATGTTATGTGATCTTTATATGGGTTTTATGGTAATATTTTGGTTAAAAGAAGGGTAAGTAATGATCTTTTATTCAGTGAAGTGTTTTTACTACTTCATAAAGGTTAAAAGTATTACTTTGATAAAGTATACATGGTTTACTTGTTGTTTTGATAAACTAACAGTTTTCATTCTTTGTGTATCCCTTACTGTGCTTTTTATGATCACCCCAAGTTTTTTTGAAATGTTTTTCACAGGTCTTAATGTGGAATAGGGTCAAGTATGGGATCAAGGGAATGTCATGATATCTCAAACATGGAACTAGAAATGTTTCTTTTTAAGAGTTTTTATTTTATAGAAATTTAGTAGAAGTGACTACTTTGTAATCTTTTGAGATGTAATAGTTATGTCCTAATTCTCTAAAACTCTAAATCTAAAAAGATCCTCAATGTGAATTATTCATTTAATTAAATATTAAGTAAGTTTTAAGGTTGGGGCCTTATAGTTGGTATTAGAGGTTGGATTAGACAACTTTAGGAGTTAGAAAATTGTTAAATTATAAGTTAATTTATGGTATGATTGAAATGGTATAGAATTTAAAGATTACCATGTTACTTCTCCTAATATATTTATGTGTTAAGAATGGTTTTTCATTGAGGAAATAGAAATTCTTTTCTGGGAAGGAATACAAGGGGAAATAACCTTTCAAATCAGTATCCTGACATGGTTAGAATCGAAACTAAACAGTTTGTTGTTGTGATGGCTCAGTTGACTCAGGTGAAAAATGTTGGTAGTTTTCATTGATGATATTTTGGTGTTTTCTAAAAGTAAAGAGCAGCATGAAAGCCATTTAATGGTTATCTTGAAAACCTTAAAAGAAAAGAAACTATATAGAAAATTCAGCAAGTATGAGTTTTGGTTACAAAAAATTTCTTTCCAAGGTCACATTGTTTCAAAAGATGGCATAACACTTGATCCTGCTAAAAAAAGTTGTTGAAGAATGTCCAAGACCCACAAATGTAACTGAGATCCGTAGTTTTCTTGGTTTTCCAGGTTACTACCGAAGGTTTGTTGAAAATTTTTCACGGTTATCTAGTCCAATGACTAAGCTAACTCAGAAGGGTGTTATGTTTATCTGGATGAAAGAATGTGACGACTGTTTTCAGGAGTTGAAAAGAAGATTGGTGAATGCTCCAGTTTTGGCACTTCCTTCCAGGAATGGTGAGTTTGTTATATACAGTGATGCTTCGTTGAAGGGACTTGGATGTGTCCTTATGCTGAATGATCAGGTAATTTCTTATGCTTCATGTCAGTTGAAAACTCATGAGGTAAATTACCCTACACATGATTTGGAATTAGCTGCTATTGTTTTTTATTTAATAATTTGGAGGCATCATTTGTATGGAGTAAAGTGTGAAATATATACCGATCACAAAAGTTTAAAGTATATATTCACTCAGAAAGAATTGAACATGAGACAGAGGAGATAGATAGAATTAATCAAGGATTATGATTGAACAATCCATTACCATCCGGGAAAATCAAATAAAGTGGTCGACGCTTTGAGTCGAAAATGTAATGCTTCATTAACCATGCTATGTTTGGAACGTGATCCTTTGGTTAAGGATTTGATGGGATTTGGCCTGGAAGTTGTTGGTGTAGGAAGTTCTTCTGTTTTGTTTCACGTATCAGTGAGATCATCCCTATCAGACAGAATTAAGCAAGCACAGAAGCAAGACAGTGAGTTGCAGAAAAAGGTAGCGCTGGTTCAGAAGGGTATGTTTCCTAAATTCAACATTGATAATGATTGTGTTTTGATGTTTGGGAAGAGATTACGTGTGCCTTGTGATTCACAGTTGAAGAATGAGTTGTTATGTGAGGCTCATAGTTTCCCGTTTTCAGTTCATCATGGCCGTACTAAGATGTACAGAGATCTGCGGTAGTATTACTGGTGGGATGGAATGAAAAGGGATATTGCTGATTTTACTATGTAGTGTTTGACTTGTCAGCAGATTAAAGTAGAGTTGTAGTTACCGAAAGGGATGCTTCAGACTTTACCAGTTCCAGAGTGGAAATAGGAAAACATATCCATGGACTTTGTTGTGGGATTACTGAGGACATCTCGAGGTAATAATGCAATATGGGTTATTGTTGATCGCTTGACAAAATCTGCACTTTTCCTTTCCATACGAGATACTTTTTCCCTAGATCAACTTTCCTGTTTGTATCCTAAAGAGATATTCAGGTTACATAGAGTTCCTCTCTCCATTGTGTCTGATCCTGATCCCAAGTTTACTTCTAACTTTTGGAAAGGCCTTCCGAAGTCGTTGGGTACTGAATTAAATTTTAGTACATCTTTTCATCCGCAATCCGATGGGCAGTCAGAACGAATAATTGAGACCTTGGAGGATATTCTATGAGCTTGTTTGATGAATTATTAGGGAACATGGGACCAACATCTTTCTTTGGTTGAGTTTTCATATAATAACAGTTTTCATTCCAGTATACAGATGACACTATTTTAGGCATTATATGGGAAGCGGTGTCGAACTCTAGCTTTTTGTGATGAAGTGGATGAAAGGAAGTTGATGGGACCAGAATTGATAAAAGAGTTGGAAGAAAAAGTTCAATTGATTCAGAAACACATGAAAACAGCTCAGAGCAGGCAGAACAGTTATGCGGATAACCGGAGGAAAGATCTATCATTCGAGGTAGGTGATCATGTTTTTCTCAATGTTTCTCCATGAAAAAGTGTGATGTGATTTGGTAAAAAACAAAAGCTGAGTCCAAGGTTCATTGGACCATATGAGATTCTTGGAGAAAGTTGGATTAGTTTCTTACTGAGTGGATTTACCTCCGAGTTTATCTCAGGTACACAATGTTTTTCATTTTTCGATTTTGAGGAAGTATATGCCAGATCCATCTCATGTTTTGAGCCCAGAGGTAGTTCAGTTGGAAGAGAATCTCTCTTATGAAGAATAACCAGTCCAGATTCTTGACCGAAGAGAGAAAGTTTTGTGAAATAAGGTAATCCACCAGGTAAAGGTTTTGTGGAAAAACCGTATGGTTGAAGAGGCAACGTGGGAATCTGAAAATGCTATGAGGGATAAATACCCCCACTTATTTTGATAAGTGAATAAAATTGCGAGGACGCAATTCCCAAAAGGGGGGAAGGATGTAACATCCCAGGTAAATAAAGAATAAAGAATTTTCATATTTATTAATATTTATGAATTAAATATTAATTTTACCTTAAATGGGTTGCTATGTTCGATAGCGTACCCGATACGCAACAAAGAGTTTCATTGAAATCTTACGTTGCACACTAGTAATAAAATAATATTATTTTAAATGGTTGTTAACACATAGCTGTTGTATTGGAGGGAATGGATTGAAATAACTAAAATATGATTATATATGTTTTTATATGTTTTTACATTTATCCAATAAAAGATAAAGGCCTAAAATATGAAAAGAATTGAATTTTAGGCTTTTATACCCTAATTTTCACTAAAGGTTCATTTATCGCCTTTTGATGGTGAACCGTCATTAAATTTAGTTTTGGTTACTTTTATACATTCTATTGGACCAAATAAAACTCTTTTTTAGAATCGGGACATCAAAATTTACTTTGTGTAAATTTTTGGTATTTTTCTAATAAATTTCATTTTTTTAATTAACAGTGAAAAATGTTGTATTTTAATTCAAAACCTCTTTTTAAACTAATTTATTTATATGATTAGATTATCATTTGAACTGGTTTCAAAGTGAAATTAGAATATATTTTTACCATTAAATCCAATATTGGTCGTTGGAATTAATTTCCCTTTGAAATCGGACTTAAACTAGGGTCAATATTTTGATACTTATTGTTTCATGAAAACACGTTATTTGCTCTGACAGAGGGAATTAATTATTAAATTAATTAATTCAACTTATATGTTTTGAATTTTTTAAAATAGACTTCATTTTTGAATTCAGAATATCAAATATATCTTAGGGTGAATTTTTGGTATTTTTCTGAAAAACATCAATTTTTGATGAATAGTGAAACCACTAAGTGGTACTTATAAAAACTGATTTTTCGTTTAAATGAAATTTTACCACTTCTGTGTTCTGAATTTCAAAAATCCGACATACATGGTTTTCATTAAGAAGTAGAATGTGGTTCAACGGGATTAAAATAATTTTTGGTGAATAGTAACTTTAAAGTTTTTAATCGCGATTAGAGGTAATTAGTGTAGTTTAATGTAAAAATAATGTTTTAATAATATGAAATGAACCTGACACATGTCCTACCCTTATTGGATGTGTCATGGCTGACCAATAAAATCCATGGGTCAACTTGGGGACCCCATGGAGCCACTTTAGTTGGAAAATGACATTAATATCTTTCTATTTAATGTTAAAATAAAAATGTCACAAACATGAGTTGTTTAACTAAAACAATTTTTTTACATGGGGTTATACAAGTCAGAGTTTTGACTGTAAATATTAATTGGAAAGCTAAAACTATTTCCTATATCATGATATTTTTTTTATAATTTTTAAACATTATATAAATTAAATTATTTATGACACCATGATGATGCAGTGATTAACTCATTATTTAACGATTTTAATAAAATGGAAAGATAATGTAAAATATAAGACCTAAACATGTCCAAAACCTATTGGATGGGTTTATTTCGAACCCTTATCACCTTATCCTCGAAACACATCAATTTGGGACCATTAAAATCCGAAACTAATTCTATAATAAAGTATCAATTCCTTACTTTCCAAGAGTGCCCCTCCTCTCCACTTATAAAAGGCCCCCATCTCTACCACATTACCCACACCTCTCAAGCCTTTGGTTTGTCCAATATCTGCTCTTTTTGTCTCTACACATCCCTATTTTACTCCTAGAATCCTCACTTTGGGCAGAAGTCTTCCCAAGGAAGCCTTTGGGCTAAAATCTGAGAGAGTTACCCGATTTTATGGTAATGTCTTCACTTGTGTTCTTTTGTTTTATTTTGCTTCTCCAACCCCCTAAACTCTTTTTATTAATTTATTTTGTAACAAATCCAGTATATTCAATATACTAGGATGTATTTACAGGAATCATTCGATCAACACTTACACACATCTACATATAATGGTTAAAGAACATACTGTTTCTGTGGTTGGCGAATTTCTGCCTCATGAAACGATGATTGTTCAATCTTCTTTTAAACACCTTTAATGGTGGCCATTAAGATGTCACTCTATTTATATATGATATATATTATGTTTATTTTTTCCTTATGATTCTTTATTATTCATTTTTGGTATACCTTTATGGTTTCCATTGTGGGAAAACACGATAATTACATTTTAGGAAGTGAAGACTACCGCCCCCTCAAAGTGATTTGATTCGTTAATGCCATATGTGGGATGTATAAAGGATGGATTTAAAGTTATTATATATGATGTTATACTGGAATTATAATATACCTCTATATCATTATTATTTTTTTCCATTAAACTGTGAGATAAAAATGAAAGTAGCGTTCATGCGTACGTACAGCTTACCGTCTCCATGAACGGTGCATTTCATTTCTTAGCCACAAATGTAATGTACTATTATAAGTACATATATATAATGGATATATATGATGAATGTTACATCTAAATGATTAATATAACTCTGGAATTAAAATATACATACCTCTCATTTAGTTTTAATTCCATTAATATGACATAGAAATGAAAGTAACGATCATGCGTACGTACGGCTTACCGTCTCCATGAACGGTGCATTTCATTTCTTACCTCTAAATGATTATGTGATATTATAAATACATGTATATTCTGGATATATATGATATATATGATATCCAAATCATGAATATAATTCTGGATATAATGAACCTTTGACCACACGAACAACATGTAATTGTAAGAAGTCCACTTTTGGCTTAAGAACCAAATATCAACAAAACAAACATTATTAACTTCAATGATTACATAATGTTTATAACATGGTAATAAGTGATATAAAAGTAATAATGAACTTGAAAAAGGTTATTAATCAAGTAGAAATTAACTCAAGATTATTATTCAGAACGTTAAATAACAATTGAGTCAAGTCGGACCCGGGGTAAGGGAACTTCTTAACCCAATTTCCATTCTTTGGGTTAATCTCCTACTTTCAAATTATTTCATGATATTATAATGTCCTATCTGGTATTTTTACTTTCTTTATGTGTAAATATAGTGAATACACATAATAGATCTATTTTATTTAAAAAAGTATCTTTGTAAGGGACTTCGTCTCAATCTCCTTTCATTGAGGCATATTTTGTTTTATACACAACTATCTTTTATACGGTGTATAAACCCCCTTGACTTTTACTTTTATACAAAATGAATCTTTTTCTATTAAGCGTTTTACTAAACTAAAAAAAGGAATGTTTCTTTTAACATACGCGGTGACAACGACCTTTTCCGCCGCCGCGAGTATTATCTGGTCTTTGGCTTCCTCAACAAGACGTGATGTTTTTAAAATGAAATAAATACCATATACTCTTTTATGTATTTTGGTATTGAAAATGGTTTTTATAATGGATTTGTTATGTCAATATATTTGAGTGATATATTGTGATAAAAGTGTGGAAATATTTTCTTTCCATTATATTTGTTTTATGTATTATGATTTTATAATGGTACCTGGACATTTGACGGGTGGTTATGTGATAAAACATATGATGGGTGGTGCCGTGAATACCAGGATGGGTGGTTACATTATAACCTCCAATGCATTGGGTATGGAAGTCATCCATATGGTTATTCCATTAAGTGATATGTGTGTAAGTCGACCGGATGGTTATTCCACTTAAGTATGTTTATGTCCCATGTTACCTTTATATGTTATGTGATCTTTATATTGGTTTTATGGTAATCTTTTGGTTACAAAAAGGGTAAGTAACGATCTTTTATTCAGTGAAGTATTTTTACTACTTCATAAGGGTGAAAAGTATTACTTTGATAAAATATACATGGTTTACTTATTGTTTTGTTAAACTAAAAGTTTTCATTCTTTGTGTATCCCTTACAGAGCTTTTTATGATCACCCCATGTTTTTTTTTGAATTGTTTTTCACAGGTCTTAATGTGGAATAGGGTCAAGGTTGGGATCAAGGGAAAGTCATGCTATCTAAAACATGGAACTAGACATGTTTCTTTTTAAGACTTTTTATTTTATATAAATTTAGTAGAAGTGACTACTTTGTAATCTTTTGAGATGTAATAGTTATGTCCTAATTCTCTAAAACTCTAAACAAAAAAAGACCATCAATGTGAATTATTCATTTAATTCAATATTAAGTAAGTTTTAAGGTTGGGGCCTTATAGTTGGTATCGGAGGACGGTTTAGACAACATTAGGAGTTAGAAAATTCTTAAATTATATTTTAATTTATGGTATGATTGAAATGATATAGCATTTAAAGATTACCATGTTGCTTCTCCTAATATATTTCTGTGTTAATAATGGTTTTTCATAGAGGAAACAGAATGCCTTTTTTGGGAAGGCATACAGAGGGAAATGACCTTTCAAATCAGTATCCTAAGATGGTCAAAAACAAAACTAAACAGTTTGTTGCAGTGATGGCTCAGTTGACTCAGGTGGTAAATGTTGGTAGTTTTCAGTGATGATATTTTGGTGTTTTCTAAAAGTAAAGAGGATCATGAAAGTCATTTAAGGGTTATATTTCAAACCTTAAAAGAAAAGAATCTATATGGAAAATTCAGCAAGTGTGAGTTTTGGTTACAAAAAATTTCTTTCTTCGATCACATTGTTTCAAAAGATGGAATAAATGTTGATCCTGAAAAAACAAAAGTTGTTGAAGAATGGCCAAGACCAAAAAATGTAACTGAGATCCGTAGTTTTCCTTGTTTGGCAGGTTACTACCGAAGGTTTGATGAAAATCTTTCACGGTTATCTAGTCCAATGACTAAGCTAACTCGGAAGGGTGTTAAGTTTATCTGGACAAAAGAATGTGATGATTGTTTTCAGGAGTTGAAAAGAGGATTGTTGAATGCTCCAGTTTTGGCACTTCCTTCTAGGAATTGTGTGTTTGTTATATATAGTGATGCTTCGTTGAAGGGACTTGGCTGTGTCCTTATGATGAATGATCAGGTAATTGTTTATGCTTCACGTCAGTAGAAAACTCATGAGGTAAATTACCCTACACATGATTTGGAATTAGCTGCTGTTGTTTTTGCTTTAAAAATTTGGAGGCATCATTTGTATGGAGTGAAGTGTGAAATATATACAGATCACAAAAGTTTAAATTATATATTCACACAGAAAGAATTGAACATGAGACAGAGGAGATGGATAGAATTAATCAAGTATTATGATTGAACAATCCATTACCATCCAGGAAAATCAAATAAAGTGGCTGACGCTTTGAGTCGAAAAAGTAATGCTTCATTAACCATGCTATGTTTGGAACGTGATCATTTGGTTAATGATTTGATGAGCTTTGGCATGGAATTTGTTGGTGTAGGAATTTCTTTTGTTTTGTTTCAAGTATCAGTGAGATCATCCCTATCAGACAGAATTAAGCAAGCACAGAAGCAAGATAGTGAGTTGCAGAAAAAGGTAGAGCTGGTTCAGAAGGGTAAGTTGCCTCAATTCAACATTGATAATGATTGTGTTTTGAGGTTTGGGAAGAGATTATGTGTGCCTTGTGATTCACAGTTGAAGAATGAGTTATTATGTGAGGCTCATAGTTCCCCTTTTTCAGTTCATCCTGGCAGTACTAAGATGTACAGAGATCTACAGAAGTATTACTGGTGGGATGGAATTAAAAGGGATATTGTTGGTTTTACTATGAAGTGTTTGACTTGTCAGCAGATTAAAGTAGAGCGGCAGTTACCGAAAGGGATGCTTCAGCCTTTACCAGTGCCAGAGTGGAAATGGGAAAACATATCCTTGGACTTTGTTGTGGGATTACCGAGGACATCTCGAGGTAATAATGAAATCTGGGTTATTGTTGATCGCTTGACTAAATATCCTCATTTCCTTTCCATACGAGATACTTTTTCCCTAGATCAACATTCCCATTTCTATCTTAAAGAGATATTCAGGTTACATGGAGTTCCTCTCTCCATTCTGTCTGATCTTGATCCCTGGTTTACTTCTAACTTTTGGAAAGGCCTTCAGAAGTCGTTGGGTACTGAATTAAATTTTAGTACAGCTATTCAACCGCAATCCGATGGGCAGTCAGAACGAATAATTGAGACCTTGGAGGATATGCTACGCGCTTGTTCGATGGATTATCAGGGAAGTTGGTACCAACATCTTTCTTTGGTTGATTTTTCATATAATAACAGTTTTCATTCCAGTATACAGATGGCACCATTTGAGGCATTATATGGGAAGTGGTGTCGAACTCCAGTTTTTTGGGATGAAGTGGGTGAAAGGAAGTTGAGGGGACCAGAATTGATAGAAGAGTTGGCAGAAAAAGTTCAATTGATTCAGAAACACTTGAAAACAGCTCAGTGCAGGAAAAAGAGTTATGCGGATAACCGGAGGAAAGATATATCTTTCGAGGTAGGTGATCATGTTTTTCTCAAACTTTCTCCATGGAAAAGTGTGATGCGATTTGGTAAGAAAGGAAAGCTGAGTCCAAGGTTCATAGGACCATATGAAATTCTGGAGAAAGTTGGATCAGTTGCTTACCAAGTGGATTTACCTCCGAGTTTATCTCAGGTACACAATTTGTTTCATGTTTCGATGTTGAGGAAGTATATGCCAGATCCATCTCATGTTTTGAGCCCAGAGGTAGTTCAGTTGAAGAGAATCTCTCTTATGAAGAACAACCAGTCCAGATTCTTGACCGAAGAGAGAAAGTGTTGCGAAATAAGGTAATCCACTAGGTAAAGGTTTTGTGGAAAGCCCATATGGTTAAAGAGGCAACGTGGGTATCTGAAAATTCTATGAGGGATAAATACCCCCACTTATTTTGATAAGTGAATTAAATTGCGAGGACGCAATTCCCAAAAGGGGGGAAGGATGTAACATCCCAGGTAAATAAAGAATAAATAATTTTTATATTTATTAATATTTACGAATTAAATATTAATTTTACTTTAAATGGGTTTTTATGTTCAATAGCGTACCCGATACGCAACAAAGAGTTTCATTGAAATCTTACGTTGCACACTAGTAATAAAATAATATTATTTTAAATGGTAGTTAACACATAGCTGTTGTATTGTCGGTAATGGATATAAATAACTAAAATATGATTATATATGTTCTTAAATGTTTTTACATTTATCCAATAAAATATATAGGCTTAAAATATGAAAAGAATTCAATTTAGGCTTTTATACCCTAATTTTCACTAAGGGTTCACTTATTGCCTTTTGATAGAGAACCGTCATTAAATATAGTTTTGCTCACTTTTATAAATTCTATTGGACCAAATAAAACTTTTTTTTTAGAATCAGGACATCAAAATTTACTTTTTGTAAATTTTTGGTATTTTTCCGATAAAGTTCATTTTTTTTAATGAACAGTGAAAAATGTTGTATTTTAATACAAAACCTCTTTTTAAACTAATTTATTTATATGATTAGATTATCATTTGAATTAGTTTTAAATTGAAATTAGAATATATTTTTACCATTAAATCCAATAGTGGTCGTTGGAATTAATTTCACTTTGAAATCTGACTTAAACTAGTGTCAATCTTTTGATACTTATTGTTTCATGAAAACACACTATTTGCTCTGACAGCGGGAATTAATTATTAAATTAATTAATGCAACTTATATGTTTTGAATTTTGTAAAATAGACTTCATTTTTGAATTCGGAATATCAAATATATCTTAGGGTCAATTTTTGGTATTTTTTTGAAAAACTTCAATTTTTGATGAATAGTGAAACCACTAAGTGGTACTTATAAAAACTGATTTTTCATTTAAATGAAATTTTAACACATTTTTGTTTTGAATTTAAAAAATCCGATATACATGGTTGTCATTAAGAAGTAAAATGCGGTTCAATGGGATTAAAATAATTTTTTGGTGAATAGTAACTTTTAAGTTTTTATTCGCGATTAGAGGTAATTAGTGTAGTTTAAGGTAAAAATAATGTTTTAATAATATGAAATAAACTTGAAAAATGTCCTACCCTTATTAGATGTGTCATTGGCGACCAAGACAATCCATGGTTCAACTTGGGGACCCCATGGAGCCACTTTAGTTGGAAAATGACATTAATATCTTTTTATTTAATGTTAAAATAAAAATGTCACAAACATGAGTTGTTTTACTAAAACAATTTTTACATAGGGTTATACAAGTCAGATCTTTTACATTAAATATTAATTGGAAAGATAAAACTATTTCCTATATCATGATATTTTTTTTATAATTTTTATACATTAAATAAATTAAATTATTTATAACACCATGATGATGTAGTGATTACCTCATTATTTAACAATTTAAATAAAATGCAAGGATAATGTAAAATCTAAGACCTACACATGTACAAAACCTATTGGATGGGTGTATTTCGAACCCTTATCACCTTATCCTCGAAAAACATCAATTTGGGACCATTAAAATCCGAAACTCATTCTATAATAAAGTATCATTTCCTTACTTTCCAAGAGTGCCCCTCCTCCCCTCTTATAAAAGGCCCCCACCTCTACCACCTTACCCACACCTATCAAGCCTTTGGTTTGGCCAAGATCTGCTATTTCTGTCTCTAAACATACCTCTTCTAATCCTAGAAGCCTCACTTTGGGCAGAAGTCTTCCCAAGTAAGCCTTTGAGCACAAATCTAAGAGAGTTACCTGATTTTAAGGTAATGTCTTCACTCGTGTTCTTTTGTTTTATTTTGCTTCTCCAACCCCCAAAACTCTTTTTATTCATTTCTTTTGTAACAAATCCAGTATATTCAATATACTAGGATTTTGTTATAAGAATCATTCGAGCTACATTTACACACATATACATCGAATGGTTAAAGAACATACTGTTTCTGTGGTTGGCGAATTTCTGCCTCACGAAATGATGATTGTTCCATATTCTTTTAAACACCTTTAATGGTGGACATTAAGATGTCACTATATTTATATATGATATATATTATGTTAATGTTTTCCTTATGATTCTATATTTTTCATTTGTGGTATACCTTTATGGTTTCCATTGTGGGTAAACACGATAATTTCATTTTAGGAAGTGCGGACTACCGCCCCCTTAAAGTGATTTGATTCGTTAATACCATATGACGGGCGTATAAAGGATGGATTTGAAGTTATTATATATTATGTTATAATGTAATTATAATATACCTCTATATAATTATTTTTTCATTCCATTAAAGTGTGAGATAGAAATGAAAGTAGCGTTTATGCGTACGTACGGCTTACCGTCTCCATGAACGGTGCATTTCATTTCTTATCCCCAAATGTAATGTACTATTATAAGTACATATATATAATGGATATATATGATTTATGTTACACCTAAATGATTAATATAATTCTGGAATTAAAATATACATACCTCTCATTTAGTTTTAATTCCATTAATATGACATAGAAATGAAAGTAGCGCTCATTCGTACGTACGGCTTACCGTCTCCATGAACGGTGCATTTCATTTATTACCTCTAAATGATTATGTGATATTATAAATACATGTATATTATGGATATATATGATATATATGATATCCAAATCATGAATATCATTATGGATATAATGAACCTTTGACCACACGAACAACATGTAATTGTAAGAAGTCCACTTTTGACTTAAGAACCAAATATCGACAAAACAAAAATTATTAACTTAAATGATTACATAATGTTTATAACATGGTAATAAGTGATATAAAAGTAATAATTAACTTGAAAACGTTTCTTAAGCAAGTATAAATTAACTCAAGTTTATTATTTATGACGTTAAAGAACGATCAAGTCAAGTCGGACCCGAGGTAGGGGAACTTCTTAACCCAATTTCCATTCTTTTGGTTAATATCATACTTTAAAATTATGTCATGATATTATTATGTCCTATCTGGTATTTATACTTTCTTTTTGTGTAAATATAGTGAATACACATAATAGATCTATTTTATTTAAAAAATTATCTTTGTAAGGGACTTCGTCTCAATCTCCTTTCATTGAGGCATATTTCGTTTTATACACAACTATCTTTTATACGGTGTATAAACCCCTTTGACTTTTACTTTTATACAAAATGAATATTTTTCTATGAAACATTTTACTAAACTACAAAAAGTAATGTTTCTTTTAATGTACACGGTGACAACGACCTTTTCCGCTGCCACAAGTATTATTTGGTCTTTGGCTTCCTCAACAAGCTGTGATGTTTTTAAAATGAAATAAATACCATATACACATTTATGAATTTTGGTATTGAAAATGGTTTTTATAATGGATTTTTTATGTCAATATATTTGAGTGATATATTGTGATCAAAGTGTGGAAATTTTTTCTTTCCATTATATTTGTTTTATGTAGTATGATTTTATAATGGTACTTGGACATTTGATGGGTGGTTACATGATAAACCATATGACGGGTGGTGTCGTGATTACCAGGACGGGTGGTTACGTTATAACCTCCAATGCGTTGGGTATGGAAGTCTGTCGTATGGCTATTCCATTAAGTGATATGTGTGGAAGTTGACCAGATGGTTATTCCGCTTAAGTATGTTTATGTCCCAAGTTACCTTTATATGTTATGTGATCTTTATATGGGTTTTATGGTAATCTTTTGGTTACAAAAAGGGTAAGTAATGATCTTTTATTCAGTGAAGTGTTTTTAATACTTCATAAAGGTGAAAAGTATTACTTTGATAATGTATACATGGTTTACTTGTTGTTTTGATAAACTAACAGTTTTCATTCTTTGTGTATCCCTTACTAAGATTTTTATTATCACCCTAAGTTTTTTTGAAATGTTTTTCACAGGTCTTAATGTGGAATAGGGTCAAGGATGGGATCAAGGGAAAGTCATGATATCTAAAACATGGAACTAGACATGTTTCTTTTTAAGAGTTTTTATTTTATAGAAATTTAGTAGAAGTGACTACTTTGTAATCTTTTGAGATGTAATAGTTATGTCCTAATTCTCTAAAACTCTAAACCTGAAAAGATCCTCAATGTGAATTATTCATTTAATTCAATATTAAGTCTTTTTTAAGGCTGGGGTCTTATAGTTGGTATCAGAGGTCAGTTTGGACAACTTTAGGAGTTAGAAAATTGTTAAATTATATGTTAATTTATGGTATGATTGAAATGATATAGCATTTAAAGATTACCATGTTGCTTCTCCTATGATATTTCTGTGTTAATATTGGTTTTTCATAGAGGAAACAGAACATCTTTTCTGGGAAGGCATAAAGAGGGAAATGACCTTTCAAATCAGTATCCTGAGATGGTCAAAATCAAAACTAAACAGTTTGTTGTAGTGATGGCTCAGTTGACTCAGATGAAAAATGTTGGTAGTTTTCATTGATGATATTTTGGTGTTTTCTAAAAGTAAAGAGGAGCATGAATTTCATTTAAGGGTTATCTTGCAAACCGTAAAAGAAAAGAAACTATATGAAAAATTCAGCAAGTATGAGTTTTAGTTACAAAAAATTTCTTTCCTGGGTCACATTGTTTCAAAAAATGTCATAACTGTTGATCCTGCTAAAACAAAAGTTGTTGAAGAATGGCAAAGACCCACAAATGTAACCGAGATCTGTATTTTTCTTGGTTTGGCAGGTCACTACCGAAGGTTTGTTGATACATTTTCACAGTTATCTAGTCCAATGACTAAGCTAACTCGGATGGGTGTTAAGTTTATCTGGACAAAATAATGTGATGATTGTTTTCAGGAGTTGAAAACAAGATAGGTGAATGCTCTAGTTTTGGAACTTCCTTCTAGGAATGGTGAGTTTGTTATATACAGTGATGCTTCGTTGATGATACTTGGTTGTGTCCTTATGCTGAATGATCAGGTAATTGCTTATGCTTCACGTCAGTTGAAAACTAAGGAGGTAAATTACCCTACACATGATGTGGAATTAGCTGCTGTGCTTTTTCCATTAAAATTTTGGAGCCATCATTTTTATGGAGTAAAGTGTGAAATATATACCGATCACAAAATTTTAATGTATATATTCACTCAGAAAGAATTGAACATGAGGCAGAGGATATGGATGGGATTAATCAAGGATTATTATTGAACAATCCATTACCATCCGGGAAAAGAAAATAAAGTGGCCGACGCTTTGAGTCGAAAAAGTAATGCTTCATTAACCATGATATGTTTGGAACGAGATCATTTGGTTAAGGATTTGATGAGCTTTGGAATGGAAGTTGTTGGTGCAGGAATTTCTTCTGTTTTGTTTTATGTATCAGTGAGATCATCCCTATCAGACAGAATTAAGAAAGCACAGAAACAAGACAGTGAGTTGTAGAAAAAGGTAGAGCTGGTTCAGAAGGGTAAGTTGCCTGAATTCAACATTGATAATGATTGTGTTTTGAGGTTTGGCAAGAGATTATGTGTGCCTTGTGATTCACAGTTGAAGAATGAGTAGTTATGTGAGGCTCATAGTTCGCCATTTTCAGTTAATCCTGGCAGTACTAAGATATACAAATATCTGCGGGAGTATTACTGGTGGGGTGGAATGAAAAGGGATATTGCTGATTTTACTATGAAATATTTGACTTGTCAGCAGATTAAAGCAGAGCGGCAGTTACCGGAAGGGATGCTTCAGCCTTTACCAGTGCCAGAGTGGAAATGGGAAAACATATCCATGGACTTTGTTGTGGGATTACCAAGGACATCTCGAGGTAATAATGCAATCTGGGTTATTGTTGATCGCTTGACTAATTTAATCATTTCCTTACCATACAGGATACTTTTTCCCTAGATCAACTTTCCTATTTGTATCTTAAAGAGATATTGAGGTTACATGGAGTTCCTCTCTCCATTATGTCTGATCGTGATCCCAGGTTTACTTCTAACTTTTGGAAAGGCTTGCAGAAGTCCTTGGGTACTAAATTAAATTTTAGTACAGCTTTTCATCTGCAATCCGATGGGTAGTCAGAATGAACAATTCAGACCTTGGAGGATATGCTATGAGCTTGTTCGACGGATTATCAGGGAAGTTGGGACTAACATCTTTCTTTGGTTGAGTTTTCATATAATAACAAATTTCATTCCAGTATACAGATGGAACCATTTGAGGCATTATATGGAAAGCGGTGTCGAACACCAGCTTTTTGGGATGAAGTGGGTGAAAGGAAGTTGATGTGACCATAATTGATAGAAGAGTTGGCAGAAAAAGTTCAGTTGATTTAGAAACACATGAAAACAGCTCAGAGCAGGCAGAAGAGTTATGCGGATAACCGGAGGAAAGATCTATCTTTCGAGGTAGGTGATCATTTTTTTTCTCAAGGTTTCTCCATGGAAAAGTGTGATGTGATTTGGTAAGAAAGGAAAGCTGAGTCCAAGGTTCATTGGACCATATTAAATTCTAGAGAAAGTTGGATCAGTTTCTTACCGAGTGGCTTTACCTCCGAGTTTATCTCAGGTACACAATGTTTTTCATGTTTCGATGTTGAGGAAGTATATTCCAGATCCATCTCATGTTTTGAACCCAGAGGTAGTTCAGTTGGAAGAGAATATCTCTTATGAAGAACAACCAGTCCAGATTCTTGACCGAAGAGAGAAGGTGTTCTAAAATAAGGTAATTCACCAGGTAAAGGTTTTGTGGAAATACCATATGTTTAAAGAGGCAATGTGGAAATCTGAAAATTCTATGAGGGATAAATACCCCCACTTATTTTGATAAGTGAATTAAATTGCGAGGATGCAATTCCCAAAAGGGGGGAAGGATGTAACATCCCAGGTAAATAAAGAATAAAGAATTTTCATATTTCTTAATATTTACGAATTAAATATTAATTTTACTTTAAAGGGGTTTCTATGTTCGATAGCGTACCCGATACGCAACAAAGAGTTTTATTGAAATCTTAAGTTGCACGCTAGTAATAAAATAATATTATTTTAAATGGTATTTAACACATAGCCGTTGTATTGGCAAGAATGGATAGAAATAACTAAAATATGATTATATATGTTTTTATATGTTTTTACATTTATCCAATAAAAGATAAAGGCCTAAAATATGAAAAGAATTGAATTTTAGGCTTTTATACCCTAATTTTCACTAAAGGTTCATTTATCGCCTTTTGATGGTGAACCGTCATTAAATTTAGTTTTGGTTACTTTTATACATTCTATTGGACCAAATAAAACTCTTTTTTAGAATCAGGACATCAAAATTTTCTTTGTGTAAATTTTTCGTATTTTTCTGATAAAGTTCATTTTTTTAATGAACAGTGAAAAATGTTGTATTTTAATTCAAAATCTCTTTTTAAAATAATTTATTTATATGATTATAATAAAATTTGAATTGGTTTTAAAGTGAAATTAGAATATATTTTTACCATTAAATCCAATATTGGTCGTTGGAATTACTTTCACTTTGAAATCGGACTTAAACTAGTGTCAATCTTTTGATACTTATTGTTTCATGAAAACACGCTATTTGCTCTGACAGCGGGAATTAATTATTAAATTAATTAATGCAACTTATATGATTTTAATTTTGTAAAATAGAATTCATTTTTGAATTCGTAATATCAAATATATCTTAGGGTGAATTTTTGGTAATTTTCTGAAAAACATCAATTTTTTATGAATAGTGAAACCACTAAGTGGTACTTATAAAAACTGATTTTTCGTTTAAATGAAACATTACCACTTCTGTGTTTTGAATTTCAAAAATCCTACATACATGGTTGTCATTAAGAAGTAAAATGTGGTTCAATGGGATTAAAATAATTATTTGGTTAATAGTAACTTTTAAGTTTTTAATCGTGATTAGAGGTAATTAGTGTAGTTTAAGGTAATAATAATGTTTTAAAAATATGAAATGAACATGACACATGTACTTCCCTTATTAGATGTGTCATGTCCGACCAAGAAAATCAATGGGTCAACTTGGGGACCCCATGGAGCCACTTTAGTTGGAAAATGATATTAATATCTTTTTATTTAATGTTAAAATAAAAATGTCACAAACATGAGTTGTTTTACTAAAACAATTTTTATATGGAGTTATACAAGTCATATTTTTTACTATAAATATTAATTGGAAATCTAAAAATATTTCCTATATCATGAGAGTTTTTTTATAATTTTTAGACATTAAATAAATTTAATTATTTATGACACCATGATGATGCATTGATTACCTCATTATTAAACGATTTAAAAAAAATGGAAAGATAATGTAAGATCTAAGACCTACACATGTCCAAAACCTATTGGATGTGTTTATTTCGAAACCTTATCACCTTATCCTCGAAACACATCAATTTGGGACCATTAAAATCCGAAACTCATTCTATAATAAACTATCATTTCCTTACATTCCAAGAGTGCCCCTCCTCTCCTCTTATAAAAGGCCCCCACCTCTACCACCTTACCCACACTTCTCAAGCCTTTGGTTCGGCCAAGATATTCTCTTTTTGTCTCTAAAAAATCTATCTTTTACTCCTAGAAGCCTCACTTTGGGCAGACGTCTTCCCAAGGAAGCCTTTGAGCTCAAATCTAAGAGAGTTTCCCGATTTTAAGGTAATGTCTTCACTTGTGTTCTTTTGTTTTATTTTGCTTTTCCAACCCCCTAAACTCTTTTTATTCATTTATTTTGTAACAACTCAAGTATATTAAATATACTATGATGTTGTTATAAGAATCATTCGAGCTACACTTACACACATCTACATCTAATGGTTAAATAACATATTGTTTCTGTGGTTGGTGAATTTCTACCTCACGAAACGATGATTGTTCAATCTTCTTTTAAACACCTTTAATGGTGTCCATTAAGATGTCAATCCATTTATATATGATATATATTATGTTTATGTTTTCCTTATGATTCTGTATTTTTCATTTGTGTTATAACTTTATGGTTTCAATTTGGGTAAACACGATAATTTCATTTTAGGAAGTGCGGACTACAGCCCCCTCAAAGTGATTTGATTCGTTAATGCCATATGTGGGATGTATAAAGGATGGATTTAAAGTTATTATATATGATGTTATACTGAAATTATAATATACCTCTATATCATTATTACTTCTTTCCATTAAATTATGAGATAGAAATTAAAGTAGTGTTCATGCATACGTACGGCTTACTGTCTCCGTGAACGGTGCATTTCATTTCTTATCCCCAAATGTAATGTAATATTATAAGTACATATATATAATGGATATATATGATGTATGTTACATCTAAATGATTAATATAATTCTGGAATTAAAATATACATACCTCTCATTTAGTTTTAATTCCATTAATATGACATAGAAATGAAAGTAGCACTCATGCGTATGTACAGCTTACCGTCTCGATGAACGGTGCATTTCATTTCGTACATCTAAATGATTATGTGATATTATAAATTAATGTATATGATGGATATATATGATATATATGATATCAAAATCATGAATATCATTCTGGATATAATGAACCTTTGACCACACGATCAACATGTAATTGTAAGAAGTCCGCTTTTGACTTAAGAACCAAATATCGACAAAACAAGCATTATTAACTTAAATGATTACAGAATGTTTATAACACGGTAATAAGTGATATAAAAGTAATAATGAACTTGAAAAAGGTTCTTAAGCAAGTATAAATTAACTCAAGTTTATTATTCATGACGTTAAAGAATGATCGAGTCAAGTCGGACCCGAGGTATGGGAACTTCTTAACCCAATTTACATTCTTTGGGTTAATCTCCTACTTTCAAATTATGTCATGATATTATTATGTCCTATCTGGTATTTATACTTTCTTTATGTGTAAATATAGTGAATACACATAATAGATCTATTTTATTTAAAAAATTATCTTTGTAAGGGACTTCGTCTCAATCTCCTTTCATTGAGGCATATTTCGTTTTATACACAACTATCTTTTATACGGTGTATAAACCCCTTTGACTTTTACTTTTATACAAAATGAATCTTTTTCTACGAAGCATTTTACTAAACGATAAAAAGGAATGTTTTTTTAACGTACGCGGGGACAACGACCTTTTCCACTGCCGCGATTATTATTTGGTCTTTGGCTTCCTCAACAAGCTGTGATGTTTTTAAAATAAAATAAATACCATATACGCTTTTATGTATTTTGCTATTGAAAATGGTTTTTATAATGGATTTTTTATGTCAATATATTTGAGTGATATATTGTGATCAAAGTGTGGAAATGTTTTCTTTCCATAATATTTGTTTTATGTATTATGATTTTATAATGGTACTTGGACATTTGACGGGTGGTTACGTGATAAACCATATGACGGGTGGTGCCGTGAATACCAGGATGGGTGGTTACGTTATAACCTCCAATGCATTGGGTATGGAAGTCGGCCATATGGCTATTCCGTTAAGTGATATGTATGGAAGTCGACCGGATGGTTATTCCACTTAAGTATGTTTATGTCCCAAGTTACCTTTATATGTTATGTGATCTTTATATGGGTTTTATGGTAATCTTTTGGTTACAAAAAGGGTAAGTAATGATCTTTTATTCAGTGAAGTGTTTTTACTACTTCATAAAGGTGAAAAGTATTACTTTGATAAAGTATACATGGTTTACTTGTTGTTTTGATAAACTAACAGTTTTCATTATTTGTGTATCCCTTACTGATATTTTTATGATCACCCCTAGTTTTTTTGAAATGTTTTTCAGCGGTCTTAATGTGGAATAGGGTCAAGGATGGGATCAAGGGAAAGTCATGCTATCTGAAACATGGAAATAGACATGTTTCTTTTTAAGAGTTTTTATTTTATAGAAATTTAGTAGAAGTGACTACTTTGTAATCTTTTTGGGATGTAATAGTTATGTCCAAATTCTCTAAAACTCTAAACCTGAAAAGATCCTCAATGCTAATTATTCATTTAATTCAATATTAAGTAATTTTTAAGTCTGGGGCCTTATAATTGGTATCAGAGGTCGGTTTAGACAGCTTTAGGAGATAGAAAATTGTTAAATTATATGTTAATTTACGGTATGATTGAAATGATTTAGCATTTAAAGATTACCATGTTGCTTCTCCTAAGATATTTCTATGTTAATAATGGTTTTTCATAGAGGAAACAAGAACATATTTTCTGGGAAGGCATACAGAGGGAAATGACCTTTCAATTCAGTATCCTGAGATGGTCAAAATCAAAACTAAACAGTTTGTTGCAGTGATGGCTCAGTTGACTCAGGAGAAAAATGTTGGTAGTTTTCATTGGTGATATTTTGGTGTTTTATAAAATTAAAGAGTAGCATGAAATTCATTTAAGGGTTATCTTGAAAACATTAAAAGAAACGAAACTATATGGAAAATCCAGCAAGTGTGAGTTTTGGTTACAACAAATTTCTTTCCTGGGTCACATTGTTTCAAAAGATGGCATAACTGTTGATCCTGCTAAAACAAAAGTTGTTGAAGAATGGCCAAGACCCACAAATGTAACCGAGATCCATATTTCTCTTGGTTTGGCAGGTTACTACCGAAGGTTTGTTGAAACGTTTTCACAGTTATCTAGTCCAATGACTAAGCTAACTCGGAAGGGTGATAAGTTTATCTGGACAAAAGAATGTGATGATTGTTTTCAGGAGTTGAAAAGTAGATTGGTGAATGCTCCAGTTTTGGAACTTCCTTCTAGAAATGGTGAGTTTGTTATATACAGTGATGCTTCATTGAAGGTACATGGTTGTGTCCTTATGCTGAATGATCAGGTCATTGTTTATGCTTTACGTCAGTTGAAAACTCATGAGGTAAATTACCCTACACATGATTTGGAATTAGCTGCTGTTGTTTTTGCTTTAAAAATTTGGAGGCATCATTTGTATTGAGTAAAGTGTGAAATATATACCGATCACAAAAGTTTAAAGTATATATTCACTCAGAAAGAATTGAACATGAGACAGAGGAGATGGATAAAATTAATCAAGTATTATGATTGAACAGTCCATTACCATCCGGGAAAAGAAAATAAAGTGGCTGACGCTTTGAGTCGAAAAAGTAATGCTTCATTAACCATGCTATGTTGGGAACATGATAATTTGGTTAAGGATTTGATGAGCTTTGGCATGGAAGTTTTTGGTGCAGGAAGTTATTCTGTTTTGTTTCGTGTATCAGTGAGATCATCCCTATCAGACAGAATTAAGCAAACACAGAAGCAAGACAGGGAGTTGTAGAAAAAGTTAGAGCTGGTTAAGTTGCCTGAATTCAAAATTGATATTGATTATGTTTTGAGGTTTGGAAAGAGATTATGTGTGCCTTGTGAATCACAGTTGAAGAATGCGTTTTTATGTGAGGCTCATAGTTCCCCGTTTTCAGTTCATCCTGGCAGTACTAAGATGTACAGAGAACTGCGGGAGTATTACTGGTGGTATGGAATGAAAAGGGATATTGCTGATTTTACTGTGAAGTGTTTGACTTGTCAGCAGATTAAAGCAGAGCGGTAGTTACCGGAAGGTATTCTTCATCCTTTACCGGTGCCAGAGTGTAAATGGGAAAACATATCCATGGACTTGGTTGTGGGATTACCAAGGACATATTGAGGTAATAATGAAATCTGGGTTATTGTTGATCGCTTGACTAAATCTTCTCATTTCCTTGCCATACGGGATACTTTTTCCCTAGATCAACTTTCCCATATATATCTTAAAGAGATATTCAGGTTACATTGAGTTCCTCTCTCCATTGTGTCTGATCGTGATCTCAGGTTTACTTCTAACTTTTGGAAAGGCCTTCAGAAGTCCTTGGGTACTGAATTAAATTTTAGTACATCTTTTCATCCGCAATGTGATGGGTAGTCAGAACGAACAATTCAGACCTTGGAGGATATGCTACGAGCTTGTTCTATGGATTATCTGGGAAGTTGGGACCAACATCTTTCTTTGGTTGAGTTTTCATATAATAACAGTTTTCATTCCAGTATACAGATGGCACCATTTGAGGCATTATATGGGAAGCGGTGTCGAACACCAGCTTTTTGGGATGAAGTGGGTGAAAGGAAGTTGATGGGACCAAAATTGATAAAAGAGTTGGTATAAAAAGTTCAGTTGATTCAGAAACACATGAAAACAGCTCAAAGCAGGCAGAAGAGTTATGCGGATAACCAGAGGAAAGATCTATCTATCCAGGTAGGTGATCATGTTTTTCTCAAGGTTTCTCCATGGAAAAATGTGATGCGATTTGGTAAGAAAGGAAAGCTGAGTCCAAGGTTCATTGGACCATATGAAATTCCAAAGAAAGTTGGATCAGTTGATTACCGAGTGGCTTTCCCTCCAATTTTATCTCAGGTACACAATGTATTTCATGTTTCGATGTTGAGGAAATATTTTCCAGATCCATCTAATGTTTTGAGCCCAGAGGTAGTTCAGATGGAAGAGAGTCTCTCTTATGAAGAACAACCAGTCCAGATTCTTGACCGAAGAGAGCAAGTGTTGCGAAATAATGTAATCCACCAGGTAAAGGTTTTGTGGAAAAACCATATGGTTAAAGAGGCAACATGGGAATCTGAAAATTCTATGAGGGATAAATACCCCCAGATATTTTGATAAGTGATTCAAATTGCGAGGACGCAATTCCCAAAAGGGGGGAAGGTTGTAACATCCCAGGTAAATAAAGAATAAAGAATTTTCATATTTATTAATATTTACGAATTAAATATTAATTTTACTTTAAAGGGGTTGCTATGTTCGATAGCGTACCCGATACTCAACAAAGAGTTTCATTGAAATCTTACATTGCACACTAGTAATAAAATAATATTATTTTAAATGGTCGTTAACACATAGCCGTTGTATTGGTGTGAATGGATAGAAATAACTAAAATATGATTATATATGTCTTTAAATGTTTTTACATTTATCCAATAAAATATAAAGGCTTAAAATAAGAAAAGAATTCAATTTTAGGCTTTTATACCCCAATTTTCACTAAAGGTTCACTTATCGCCTTTTGATGGAGAACCGTCATTAAATATAGTTTTGGTAAATTTTATACATTCTATTGGACCAAATAAAACTCTTTTTTATAATCGGGACATCAAAATTTACTTTGTGTAAATTTCTGGTATTTTTCCGATAAAGTTCATTTTTTTTAATGAACAGTGAAAAATGATGTATTTTAATACCAAACCTCTTTTTAATCTAATTTATTTATATGATTAGATTATCATTTGAATTGGTTTTAAATTGAAATTAGAATATATTTTTACCATTAAATCCAATAGTGGTCGTTGGAATTAATTTCACTTTGAAATCAGACTTAAACTAGTGTCAATATTTTGATACTTATTGTTTCATGAAAACCAGCTATTTTCTCTGACAGCGGGAATTAATTATTAAATTAATTAATGAAACTTATATGTTTTGAATTTTTTAAAATAGGCTTCATTTTTGAATTCAGAATATCAAATATAGCTTAGGCTGAATTTTTGGTATTTTTCTGAAAAACATCAATTTTTGATGAATAGTGAAACCACTAAGTGGTACTTATAAAAACTAATTTTTCATTTAAATGAAATTTTACCACTTCTGTGTTTTGAATTTCAAAAATCCGACATACATGGTTGTCATTAAGAATTAAAATGTGGTTCAATGGGTTTAAATTAATTTTTTGGTGAATAGTAACTTTTAAGTTTTTAATCGCGACTAGTGGTAATTAGTGTAGTTTAAGGTAAAAATAATGTTTTAATAATATGAAATGAACTTGAAACAGGTCCTACCCTTATTGGATATGTCATTTCCGACCAATAAAATCCATGGGTCAACTTGGGGACCCCATGGAGCCACTTTAGTTGGAAAATGTCATTAATAACGTTTTATTTAATGTTAAAATAAAAATGTCACAAACATGAGTTGTTTTACTAAAACAATTTTTACATGGGGTTATAAAAGTCATATGTTTTACTATAAATATTCATTAAAAATATAAAACTATTTCCTAAATAATTATATTTTTTTATAATTTTTAAAAATTAAATAAATTAAATTATTTATGACACCATGTTGATGCAGTGATTACCTCGTTATTTAACGATTTAAATAAAATGGAAAGATAATGTAAAATCTAAGACCTACACATGTCCAAAACCTATTGTATGGGTGGATTTAGAACCCTTATCATCTTATCCTAGAAACACATCAATGTGGGACCATTAAAATCCGAAACTCATTCTATAATAAACTAACATTTCCTGACATTCCAAGTGTGCCCCTCCTCCTCTCTTATAAAAGGCTCCCACCTCTACCACCTTACCCACACCTCTCAAGCATTTTTTTGGCCAAGATCTGCTCTTTTTGTCTCTCCACACCCCTATCTTACTCCTAGAATACTCACTTTGGGCATAAGCCTTCCCAAGGAAGCCTTTGAGCTCAAATCTAAGAGAGTTACCTGATTTTAAGGTAATGTCATCACTTGTGTTCTTTTGTATTATTTTGCTTCTCCAACCCCCTAAACTATTTTTATTCATTTCTTTTGTAACAAATCCAGTATCTTCAATATACTAGGATTTTGTTATAAGAATAATTAGAGCTACACTTACACACATCTACATATAATGGTTTAAGAACATACTGTTTTTATGGTTGGCGAATTTCTGCCTCACGAAACGATGATTGTTCAATATTCTTTTAAACACCTTTAATGGTGGCCATTAATATGTCACTCTCTTTATATAGGATATATATTATGTCTATGTTTTCCTTATTATTCTGTATTTTTAATTTGTGGTATACCTTTATGGTTTCCATTGTGGGTAAACACGATAATTTCATTTTAGGAAGTGCGGACTACCACCCCCTCAAAGTGATTTGATTCGTTAATGCCATATGTGGGACGCATAAAGGATGGATTTAAAGTTATTATATATGATTTTATACTGTAATTATAATATACCTCTATATAATTATTATTTATTTCCATTAATGTATGAGATAGAAATGAAAGTAGTGTCCATGCGTACGTACGCTTTACCGTCTCCATGAACGGTGAATTTCATTTCTTATCCCCAAATATAATGTACTATTATAAGTACATATATATAATGGATATATATGATGTATGTTACATCTGAATGATTAATATAATTCTGTAATTAAAATATACATACCTCTCATTTTGTTTTAATTCCATTAATATGACATAGAAATGAAAGTAGCGCTCATGCGTACGTACAGCTTACCGTCTCCATGAACGGTGCATTTCATTTATTACCTCTAAATGATTATGTGATATTATAAATACATGTATATTCTGGATATATATGATATATATGATATCCAAATCATGAATATCATTCTGGATATAATGAACCTTTGACAACACAAACAACATGTAATTGTAAGAAGTCCACTTTCGACTTAAGAACCAAATATCGACAAAACAAACATTATTAACATAAATGATTACATAATGTTTATGACATGGTAATAAGTGATATAAATGTAATAATGAACTTGAAAAAGGTTCTTAAGTAAGTATAAATTAACACAAGTTTATTATTCAGGACATTAAAGAACGATCGTGTCAGGTCGGGCCCAAGGTAAAGAAACTTCTTAACCCAATTTCCATTTTTTGGGTTAATCTCCTACTTTAAAATTATGTCATGATATTATTATGTCCTATCTGGTATTTATACTTTCTTTATGTGTAAATATAGTGAATACACAGAATATATCTATTTTATTTAAAAAATTATCTTTGTTAGGGACTTCATCTCAACCTCCTTTCATTGAGGCATATTTCGTTTTATACACAACTATCTTTTATACGGTGTATAAACCCCTTTGACTTTAACTTTTATACAAACGGAATATTTTTCTACGAAGAATTTTACTAAATGACAAAAAGGAATGTTTATTTTAATGTATGCAGTGACAATGACCTTTTCTGTCACCGGAAGTATTATTTGGTCTTAGGCTTCCTCAACAAGCCATGATGTTTTTAAAATGAAATAAATACCATATACTCTTTTATGTATTTTGGTATTGAAATGGTTTTTATAATGGATTTGTTATGTCAATATATTTGAGTGATATATTGTGATCAATGTGTGGAAATGTTTTCTTTCCATTATATTTTATTTATGTCTTATGATTTTATAATGGTACTTGGACATTTGACAGGTGGTTATGTGATAAATCATATGATGGGTGGTGCCATGAATACCAGGATAGGTGGTTACGTTATAACCTCCAATTCATTGGGTATGGAAGTCACCTGTATGGCTATTAGATTAAGTGATATGTGTGGAAGTCGACCGGATGGTTATTCCACTTAAGTATGTTTATGTCCCAAGTTACCTTTATATGTTCTGTGATCTTTATATGGGTTTTATGGTAATCTTTTGGTTATAAAAAGGGTAAGTAATGATCTTTTATTCAGTGAAGTGTTTTTACTACTTAATAAAGGTGAAAAGTATTACTTTGATAAAGTATGCATGGTTTACTTGTTATTTTGGTAAACTAACAGTTTTCATTATGTGTGTATCCCTTACTGAGCTTTTTATGCTCACCCCATGTTTTTTTTGAAATTTTTTTCACGGGTCTTAATGTGGAATAGTGTCAAGGATGGTATCAATGGAAAGGCATGCTATCTAAAACATGGAACTAGACATGTTTCTTTTTAAGAGTTTTTATTTTATAGAAATTTAGTAGAAGTGACTACTTTGTAATCTTTTGAGATGTAATAGTTATGTCCTAATTCTATAAAACTCTAAACCTAAAAAGATCCTCAATGTTAATTATTCATTTAATTCAATATTAAGTAGTTTTTAAGGTTGGGGCCTTATATATACAGCCTTCCATAAATATGGTTCTCTTGATGTAAGTCTATGAACATCCTAAAATGATCTTCATGCTCCTCCTTTTATGAATATTAAATTAGTATGTCATTAATGAAGGAAACCAAAAATTGGTCCTTGTATGGGTGAATTATCCAATTCATATGAGCCATAAACACACAAAGGGAATTTGTCCCACCAACAGGAATCACTAGGAAATCATAGTGTCTATAGAGAAAACGTAATTACATATACAAAATATCATCCACATAGACCCCCAACTAGTTATTGTTGGACCTATGATCAATAACTGAAACAATTAAAATCTCTCAACTAGTCAAAGAAATCTTCAATCACTGGAAATGTGTATTTTTTTAACATTACATCGTTCAAGTGATGATGATCAACACAATGTTGTGATATCGTATTATAATTCTTATGAAAAAATACCTCATTCCATGGGGACACAATGGTTCTGATGAAAACCTTCACTTAATGTTGCACCCACTTCACCCTCAACTCCATGAGCATGTTAGGAACCATTCGATAGGGTGTAGAAGACATCATTGTAGTCTAAGGGTGAATGAAAATATATACTCATATTTCCTTCCAAGGAGGTAGTCCCAAAATTTCTTCATGGCGGACATCCATAAATTCATCTACTAATGAAGGAATCCATATTTTAGAAGGTCATACTTTCTAAGAGAAAAAATCTCAATTGATGAATATTGGTTTTATCTATCTATTTGTAAGACCCACTCACTCATCCATGAGAACACTCTTTACCATAAATGATGATCTCATCCCATCTATCTGAATGAAAATAACACATTGACTATGATAGTTAACATGGGACCAATTCATTTATAACCTCTCCAAGACCAATAATATTTCATAAGGTTTCATCATAATTACCAAGGTTACTATAAAGATCTCTTCCCATTTAGAGTCATCTCACAATACAGACAGAAATGCAATATCAATGAATCACTCACTATTGTTTTATCTAGCTATTAAAATGTGTATAAACACTTTATTGGAAGATTCAACTCAAATATAATTGATATGGTGATAAAGGAACTACTCATTAAATAACCTTGTAGTATTTAGGTATCATTATAAAAATAAAAATTGATATGATGAGTCGTTTTTTTTTGTATCTTAGTCATAGCCATCTATATGCTATAGTTGACCATGTCCTCTACCACTAAATCTCTAAGATATACAAGTTCCATATTTTTGTGGTGGTGGAGGTGGATCATAGAATCTCCCTCCACCATAACTCCTCTATCCATATATCCACCTACAATTATTTATAGTACCTCCTCCTTGAGGGATTCATTGATCGTTCCTAGTTGACCCCTGATCAAGATGCTAAATCTAACATGACAGTCCATCAACCTTGTACTTTTTCAACTAAATACAATAGTTCTGGTGTCATGTCCCATGTGACCCCTCTAATTACATGAATGGAATAGACCCTATTATATAAGAATATATCATCTTCAGAATCCCCGAGATGCATATCCATGCATATCATTCTTGGAATGAGTGTGCCTCTTGCTCTAAGAAAATGATAGCTAATACCATCAAGATGTTAGAAATATCTCAAAATTATGATTTCCACTAACAAATCCATCTACCTCACATCTCTCTATTAGGAATCTCTATGTCACCAAATCCATCCGTTAGATGCTACTATATGTCATAAGGAGAATTGAGGCTAATCTAGAATTAAATTCTCTATAAAGACCATGATAAAACTAATGTACTTAGATGAAACCATCATACACCATATCTAGGTATTAACTTATGAGGTCATTGTACCTTACATTGTACTATGAAAATATATTTTCACCTTTTTGAAGCTCTATAATCTCTATAATACACAAGGTAAATAAACATTAGCAGTAATTTTCTGCACAAAATGGTCGTGGAAATTTATTCCATTATAGTATCTTCTAATCACATGTTTATATAATCCAATTTGATTGATTCTCTAAATCTAAATAGAAAATATCATCTATAATCATAATAAACTGGTTCGTTGGGGACCTCACAAACATTAATTCCTGGACCAATAACCCATGAAAATCATCCATCACCCATGGGTTTGTCTCACAACGAAACTTCAGAGGTCTCTAATTCTAGAACTCACACATCTTCCTAATCTTGCATGCATCATCTGCATAAATTTATAGTACTATATACTATTAGATGGTAGGGTTTTTTTTTACCAATATTCCAAGAGGGAAAAACTGTTGAGATTACCCTTGAAATGTTTCCTCATTACCCAATGGAACATCATCATGATCCGATTTCAGTAACCTAGGAGGAATTCATCATTGAGGAATATTTAATGTGATAAAGACATAAAAAGGTTAGATGTGAATATATATATATATATGGGGAGTTGAAACCAAAAGTAAAGTCAAATGAAGCAATCATAGATGGTGCATGAACCACTTTTACCGCTACGAATTTCCTAGTATTCCGTGTTAATAAGAAGGTAATAAAAGTATCAGTGAATGGTTATATTGGTCATCACACCGACACTAGATTCACTTGATTGAAAGATACACTCGAGACACTCTAGAACCATTTAAATAATTCCCATCCAATCCTCAAAATGGATAAAACTCTAAACACTTCTGAAGGAATAAATTTCTCTAATAACATTGTCTCACAACCTAACCCATCAGGGCCCACCTGGCTAGAAGACAGATTTCTGTGAAAAGACCAAGACCACCTCCATTATACTATTGGATAGAGACAAGTATCGATAAGTTATATTATAAAATTAGATTCTTTATCCAAAATAAAATGTAAACATTCATTAAAACATATCTATGAAGAACTGTAGATAAAAATAAAATACATTAACTATTAGACTACAACAATACATTCAATAAACTCTAGGGAGTACATCATAGTATGAAAAAAATGAACCAAAACGTAAAGGGGAAAAATAGACACCCAACTATAAATTAATTTCCAACTAGTGAATGAATAGAATAATGGAAAAATGAGATACCCTGACTCTTAATCTCCATGTTTGAATTTCAATCATGGTCATTGTCCCCAAGTATCTATATGTTATACCAAAGTCACTGCTAATCAGTTCGTTGTCTGTACAATACAATAAATATATGGGAAAATACTATCTATGGGTGAGTATACACATACCCAATCAGACACCAAAAAAACCAAATATTTATAAATACAGAGATACAATAATATTAATCTCAATCCCTAGAAAGATGGCTATGAAATCCAAATACACACTCACACAATCACTCACACATAGAGACACAAATATATATATATATATATATATATATATATATATTATCATAATTAAAGTAAACTGATATTGAAATGGAATATCCATCTCAAAAACCTAAAATTAAAATGATTTTGTCTACAAAACAATATTCAGAATCATATGTAATCTCACTTAAATCTTTGTGGTGTGGACCTCCCTTTCCATTGAGCTCCATAGTCAAGAGGGACACAAATCCATTCGAGTATATTCTCGTGTCAAGAGCTAGAAAATAGGTGAGTACCACACCAAAGATATAGGACTCATGCCTAGTGTAGGGGAGTTCCATCTCTACCCATATACATATTTTGGAGCTTCCATTCCCTAATTCAATATGGGAGAACCAACTATGACTTTTATCTGACAATATTTTGCTGATCCTTTCCATCTCCAAGCATTCCCTAAAGAATAATCACACTAGGAAAACCTCACATTGTTTCTCATATGACATAATCAAGGGGACTATCACACTATTCATGAAAAAAAAATTAGGATAGGATACTGGTGGGCCATGATCAGAGTCATGAAGAAGGATATACAATATTAAAAAAATTGGGAAACTACATGATATGTAACATGTTCACACAGTGTGTCACCTCAAGTCACCACTTGTTCTTTTTATCCCTTAGTCATATATTAGAAAATCATATCAAACTACAAAACATGTCACTGTTGTAAACAGAATTTTATAGCCACCCATTCCCTAATCATCCTCTTCCATCTATGCTCGTGTATATTGTCAAGTACCCAAGTACATAGACATGTTTGGGTATTTTGGTTGCTCCCATGTACATAGTCATGACCATGTAGGCTGGTCATTATGGTGTTCCATGCTATTTTTTCTCCCCTTTACAATCAATGTACATTTCAAGCCACTGGTACAAGGTCACACTGTGTGTAAGAGGTTCACACGGTGTTTGATATTTATCGCATCCTCAATCCCTAGTTTTCATAGTCAGGGGACTACATGATTTGAGTTCATCATATTACATTTTATGTAGTTGAGTATTGTATAGAAAACATAGTTTTTTTATGCTTATCTAAATATTCATTTACCTATATGAAAATAACTTCTCAGTAACCCAAAATATTTGGATAATAACTTCAGAAATCAAATCCTACCTCTGATGGCTATAAATCAAAATTAAATCATCATCTAATAGAAAATCACTTATTATTTAGTGTATCTTGTCACCAGCCGCCACTCGAGATCCCTGATCTATGAATAATTACTTTTGATCCATCTCAGTCCATTCATCTTATCACAATATCATTCAATTTTCAAACCACGACCATAAATCGAAGTGTTCAATCAAACTCGATCCCACCCTGACAATGTCCAACTGTGACCCCAAGTGAAAATTATGGGGAATGCGAAGAATTATGGGGGAAATAAAAATAATAATGTTGAATACATTATATTTCTTAAATTCTTGGATAATGATCATATAAACATGATATATAGGGTGATAGTATGTGAAAAAAAATTAATCAGATTAATAAAACCAATAAAATAGTTTTGATAATTCAAAGGCTAGAAAATATACAAAATATATAAAGATAATGATTCTATGCTTCATCAACTAAAAAAGGTTATAAATAAAAAAATAAGGAAATCAACCTTGATTTCTTATTAATCGAAGGTTAAGAACACACCCACCAATAATTAAGAAGACATGTAGTGTTCATTTATTCTCAATTTCTTCAGTCATATAATTGGTGCTCTTTTATCTCGATCCATAAATGAAGAACTGTACCTCAAACAATCCAATTTTTATAAAGTCAACCCCAAAGAAATTTAGGTATGGTATATTTATAGATGGAATTAAACTAGTTTACATAATAAAATAAATAAATAAATAAATTATTTATTTTATTAAATGAGCATTCCAATGAAATCCTTAACCAAATTCCTATCACTAACCAAAAAAAAGGGATCTCCTAGAATAAAACATTAATTATAGAATGAATTGTGGTCATGGATTTCTCATCTGAGGTATTTAACAATTTGTAATAAAATAACACTAAAATTATGCATTTTATTTCATACAAATATATTAATATATTCTGAATACAATTGTTATAGGGATTTAGACACCCTAACACCAGAAAGAATACAAGAATAAATCTAGAAATAAATTAAAATATTTAGTGGACTAGTATATAAAAAACTACACTTTCTATAATATAAAAAAAATATTATCCATAAAATGTGAAATATGATTGATATTAAAGAAAAAAATAAATTTCACCTCACATTTAACTCCCTCGTAAGAAATATCTCATTCCATATCATCCACCTCAGATAATAAATATTCTCTATGGGGGTTAAAATCCTTTATAAGTTAAGTAAAAAAAATTTCCAAACTAGGTTTCACAAATCTAGTAAGTTTTTTATTTAAAATTTTTAAATGTGAATTATTTATACCAAGTGATTTGGTGTTACAAGCACCGTTTTTAATGGTTTGAAAATAAATTTCAAACTACTCATTCAAAAAAAGTTAATTAAAAACCAAACATGATGCCAAGATTCACATAGACCAATATTAACATCAAATAGATCAATATATTTAAACCCTCGGATTACACCATTTCCAACCAAATACAGTTGAATTAAATTAAAATAACAAATTCTCTTGAATTTTTCGTTGAATTTTTTTTATAAAAACATGTCTTGTGAACATGTCTTTAGAAAAAAGTCCAATTTAAACACCCTCTATTCTATGTGAATGATGAACCCAAAACATTTATAAAACAAATATTACTAATCATATTTATATATAATTTATTAAAAACTATTTTAAACTCTAAATTATATAATTAAATTCCATTTAAAAAAATAACTACAATATATACCTTGGTTTAGTGTAAATCAAGTTGGAAGCCATCACAATCAATAGAGAATTCGTAAACAAGGCAGAAGAGGCCTTAAAAATACCAAACAACCAAAACACATGAATCAGACACCTTGACCCTAATATAAACAAAAACATTTAATTGGATGTATGGGAGAAAAAAGAATCGTGGAAAAAGGGGAAGGGATGGAGAGTAAATTATGATGGTAGGAAACATACCTTAGGAATCAACTTGATCCTAGAGAAAAATAAACCAAAAGAGAAAGGGGGAAGGAAGGGATAATATAAAAATATTCAAGGGATTTACATTGGGTTTTATTTATTCAATATATGGGAGAATGAGAGGAAATCTCTCTAAAACCCCAATGGTAGAAAAGTATATGAGATAAAAATTCAAAATAATTAGCCACATCCCATCCCATAGACTTAAGGATTATGTCATCGTACACCTCCCCTGGTGAAATCTATAGTATATCTAACTGACACATGTGGAGGATCCCAAAAAATGACATCTTTTAATACTAATCCCCATGCCTCCATGGTTCCCCCAACTTATAATGAAAATGTTCCACTACTCTCTGAGGGGATCCTTCAATAGGAAATTAGGCCATCCATGATATAACACCCTTCTTCATCATTTAATCCTTCTATTAGTGCTACCATAATCCCTTTATGGTGTAGTTCCATCTAATATAGTGTATACCTATTCCATAACCCCTATACATACATACACTTTACACACTACAATGAAACATTATCAATTTTTTTTTCCTTCCTCCAATTATAAAATCAAATAATGTTCGAGACACACCAATATGAGTATGTAATCTATGATTTTACATAGATAAATGAACACCACAACACCACACATTAATACCCCCAATAGTTTAATGGCCCCTATTAATCAACTAAAACTTATGAAAATCATATAAAACATAAAAACCAAAAAATGGCCCAAAATTTTAAATAGACCAAAATTAATTTGTATAAAAATAACTATAGTGGCATGAGGTGTTAAAATCACCAAATCAGTATACTTTATACCAAAATAAATCCATTTAAATGGTAATGTATAAGAGGAAATGCCTCAACAACAACCTTTTAAATAGGTTTGTTGGTTGGGAAACCAACTAGAAAAGGATTGAATTTAAGAATCTACTGCACCAAAAAATATCATCAAGTCATTGATTTTAAACCATAGGACTATAAAACATATTTTTGAATAGCACTAAAGTTATCAAAAACGAAGAATGTTGAGGGATCTAATATCACACATAAATCACCATTGTATTTAGAATTAATATAAAATGGAAAATTAATGGGGAGACATGAACCTATAATAAAAACAACTCCAAGACTTCAAATTTACCTTAAGAACAACAAAACCACAATTCAATCATAAAGCTGATTCAAAACTCCTCAATAAAACACCACCGTAGAAAACCCAACATCTATGACTTTAGATTCATGCTCAAACCCATCTACATATATCAAAGGAAACTAAATATAATAATCATCAACATCGAATAACATCGGTTTTAGAACTCTATTAACTATACCCAACTGATAAAATTTTACCTACATCTTAGAACAACATCCCATGATAAACCAAATGAATGGAACCAAACACTAAAAAATTTTAAGCTTCCATAATTTCATATCATTCCATGTCTCACAAGATTAAAACCATAATAATATAACCACTAAATAACCATACCATTGTAAAATACTTGATACCTTTAGTGACTGAATCCCACGTCAAAAATAATGAACAAAGATATAAAAAAATATTTTCCAAAAAAAATTCATCTTCAAAAACCTCAAAACACTCTTAAAAGAGTTCAAAATAAACAAAATTCTGCCCAAAACCAATTTCCCTCGAATCATCCAATTCGGATAAAACATCTTACAAAACCTCTTTGGATGGCTAAAGATACCACACCCCAAACTAGCACTCCATGATTTCAAACAATATTTTTATAATTCTCTATCTTCTCAACATTGAAATCCCACAATATATCTCATCTTATTCCTATCAGAATGTCCCTAAATAACATTTCCCTACACCTTTAACTTAGAAAAACTTCTTCCAACTAGATATAACATCTCAACTTGATTAAGTAGAAACATAATATCTTACAACCCCTTCTATGATGTAAAAAATAACATCCTCATTTGATGATAGGCCAAAATCACCCAAAAAAACTCCAGGATTTTGGTGAAGTCCATTTGTACTAATGAATAACGCTATAAAATCCAGGGATTGGGAAGAAAAAATATTCATCCCCAACCCATGAGTCTTGGTAGAGTCATAAAATAGATTAACTATCTCTAAAAATGATGGGAGTCATCATGAGAATCATTACAACTAAAGGGATTTTAACTATTCTGCGGTGGTTCTCTAGGATTCATACTCTAAATATACAAAATATGAACGTTAGTAGGACTATATACCATGAATTAAAACACCTAACATCATAAAAAATATATAAAAAACATTATTTTCTATACCTCATTTTTCCAATACCCACATTTTTTGAATCAATATAACCATAATATATTTCTTCCCATGATAAATTTTTGAAGAGGTTCTATTTTCAATGCTATAACTTATTATGATTTTTTTTAACTCATACTAAAACCTTTTATGAAAGTGAACTCTCCTATCATAATAATTAAAAATTATTCTTTAATCCATCAACCAAACCCAAAATACTTGTAAAAAACTGTTGGATTATCTTTTCAATGAGATAGTACCGAAGGGGATATTGTTTTCCATGGAGTTTGGATGTGGTTTTCTTGAAATGGAATTTTCCCTGAGGTTTCCCATATGATGATGACCCTTATAGGGGTTCCTTATTTTTATATTTCAAAATAATAATTTATAATTTATTTTGAGTAATAATCATTCTTTTATATTCCCTTTAAGTGACATTGTTGGTTGAGGATCTGTTGGAGTCTATTGAGGGATTCATGCGGTAGTTTTTGTTGTTGGTGTTGGCATGATTTTTTAGATGAGTTAGAGGAATAAATTATATGTTTTAGTTTATATATTTCTAAATTCTATCCATTTTAATTTTTTTGGAGATAATTTAATGATTTAGTTGGTGTAGCTGGGGAGTCCCAAATAGGAATTCAATTTCTGTTGTAACCTTGAGGATAAATGGTTCCTTCGGTTTTTGGTTTCGAGAGTTGATTTGTATTGATAGTTTATCCTTTGGAAGAGATGCTTGATTTATTATATACTCATTTCCTTATTTAGGAGTATACCCTTTGGATATTGTTTATTTGAAATTATGTTTCATTTTTGATCTTTTTATCTCTTCCATTTATAGGTTGTGATTATATGGGAATAGGGAGCTATTAGATTATCTAGATGAGTGAACCCCACTGGTTTTCAGGTACACACTGGATAGAGGATACCTTTCATTGGTTCAGATCACTCTTAGATACATATATGGGACCCCTTGGAATGTGTACCTATTAGGGATAGAGTTGTATGGGACCTGTGGTATAGTATATATTTCAGTCCAATGGGTGGATGGATCCCTATTTAAAGGTATAGTATCAAGTCCTCGTTTATCCATGATTTTTCCTGCAAGACATTTGGGACATGAAATTTTCTCTAATATTTAATTTATAATATTTTCATGTTCAAATATTTAAATTGGAGTCCTATTTAATGGTATTTTAGTTTTTCTTGTGGATTCATACGGACACACCCTGTGGTTCAATATTCATGCCTTCAAGTTTAGATGTCTTGAATCTTCTCTAAAGATCTTGGATGTGTTTTATGTTTTGTTGTAGGTTGGGCCACAATCTATAAATCATCATTCATGGGCCACAGTGAAGGTATACATACATCAAGTGTCAAAATAAAACCCACATATTAAAGTACTATTTTTTTATTTATACCACTTTATTTATCAGTAATTATCTAACTTGTGAAGGATATTATATTTTTTAGCAAGGCAGATAATATTTTGGGTGCGTACACTTATATATTATTGCATATTATTAGTTCACCATTAAGGGTGGCATTGTTATAATTATTTATCACCCCTATATGAATCTTTTTTATGCATTTATTCATTATGTATCTATTCAAATTGATCACAAGTCAAACTCTAGATTGGGTAGAGGTCTAGTGTTTATTTTTCAAGTGTGTCCACTCATGTGAAGTCTCATGATTGGGATGGTGAAGCAAGATAGTCATGGAGGTTGTGTATGTGGTCAGTATTATAGGTGTAAGCAGATAATGATCTATTTATTTTGAGTTTTTTTACATTTAGTTATCCCAGAGAGTAACCAAAATTTATTTTGTTCACCATCTTTGAGTTTATGTGACTCTATTAAATATTTCATTTAATATATAATGCTTCTATTTAAGTTCATTTATTATGGATACTATTATATTTATCCTTTTTTTATTTGTAATTTCTATTTTTTATATGTTCACAAATGGTTATTGTCCCCGCACTATATCTATTAGAATGGTGGTTTAGGAAATTTCCATAACATATGATGGATATCAGACTAGTTTGTTATAGGCACCATTTTAGTTAATAATTACCTATCTCTTGGTAATGGGATTATTATTTTTGGTTTCTATTTTTACTATTATATTATTTCACCTAGTTTGATTCACTTGGGTTTGTGGATTTTTGATTTATTCTATTTTTAGCTCTTGGACTATAGGAAAATGGAAAATTTTCATACATCATTCCAATAATATAGAATTCAAATGACATATTCTAGTCTATATGTGATTCCACTAATGATGAAGTATGAGTTTTTTAATGTGTCTACAACAAACAATATGGTGTTTTACATATATATTATTGGAGGTATTT
This sequence comes from Viscum album, assembly GCA_963277665.1. Lineage (NCBI taxonomy): Eukaryota > Viridiplantae > Streptophyta > Magnoliopsida > Santalales > Viscaceae > Viscum > Viscum album. Next base: position 1,382,493,411 of record OY728152.1, read on the forward strand.
TAATCAACTAAACTATATGTTTTTAAATTTTCTTGATTATGGGTCATGTGAATATTCTTGATAATTTTTTTCTAGTGTTAGGGATGTAGTCCCATAATTGATTTTTTTAGCGAGACCCTTATAGGTCGGTGAGGAATATTAGTTCCTTATTTGTGGGTCAGAAAAGGAAAATATTACTGAGATAAGTTTTTATTAGTCTTATTATCCCCTAAGGTGATTATACCCCAAAATTCCCATGTTTGATCTAATTAGGTGGTAGTAATTCTCACTAGATGTTGTTTGACTAGTCTTGTGGGGAGGGATTTGTTCCTACTATCACTGAGGGCATATATGGTCATCTATGTTCTTTATTAGGGGGTAAATTAAGGTATGTTATTATTAGCGGTGTTTTGGAATTAGTATTTCTGATGTTTGAGAAGTAGAGCACTGGAAAATCTCTTAATCCCAAAGATAGGAATAAAGGGAAGGGTTGATTAATCATTGACACTTTTTATTTGTAGGCTCCCTTCTAGTAGTGTGTTGAGATTATGATTTGGTGCTTATGGATTTATATCAACACCCATGTGTAGTGTGGACTTTTGGTAGATCGTTGTGGGAGGGAGATGCATAAGTTATTTATTGTAGCTTCAAATTTGCTCCCATTTATTTTAATTGGCCTTCTTATAGAGAATGGTTAGTGGCATTAAGCATGTTAGGATAACATTGTTATGACTTTTCCAATTCCATCATGAGTACTATTATGTGTTCAGTAGTGTTTTAAGTAAATCCATGTAATAGGGTGTGAACCATGTTCCATTAGAGGACATGAACTTCATTTTATGTCATTTGGTGAGCATGAAGGTTGCTATCCCTAGTGATATAGGATTGAGTGTTGGTTATTGAAATTATCATGTTTATGCTCATTTGTGAGGGGTTTGGGCATGTATATCTATTTCATTCCATGATGTATGTATTTAAGATAGTGGGGTCTATTATTTGTGTAGAATTGAGAAAATAAAGACACTCATGTGGAAGGGTACCTTAGACTGGTTGTATAGTATTGTCTCTCATGTTGAAGGTGTTGTGGGATATGTAAGTGTTGTCATTGGATGGATGAGATATAATTGGATTCACTAGTACATAGAGTGAGTACCTTCAACATGATTGACATCTAATGCATATCGAATATTAGAAACATTTATAGTGGATAGTTTGTGATGACACATATCATCAAAAGTGGTTGAAAATAATGAGAAATTTGGACATTTTATTCATTATTTTGTTTTAGGGGGAAATGGTAATTTATCCACTAATATAATCTCATATGGTCTTTATTATCACTATTTTGGTCCTAGAATAGGGTGATTTCCCTAGAATAGATGTTTGGTGGAAATATGAGTGATTCATATTTAATGGATTATTTAATAAATGATTAATTAAATATTATTTTATTAGTGTACATTCATTCCTTCATTTATTATAATTGGATTGTAGGATTGATATTCCGTCATTTTTATTGAGTCTAGAATGAGGGGGTTTTCCATATTTCGGAACACAAAATTATAGGCACATTGTCTAGGCCCATGCCACTTTTCATTTTCTTTATTCCGTCAATTTTAATTTTTAATTTTTTTCCCTTTTATTTTAATCCATTATGATTCTTGCAGATTCCCCCCTTACATATTTTATTGAATAAGAAATTGTGGAATGGGGTGAGATGAGGTAGAGAGATTATGACATTCTATCTAGGGATCCTGTTTTGAGGTATATAGAGAATTAGATGATGTGTAGCATGGATCCATTGAAAAACTACCTCATTTCCCACCCAGAGGTGTAATAGTTTTATGGTTTTCATCCATAACCATGTATTTATTTTTTATCATGTAAGTAAAATTATATACGGTTTTCTAGGGATCTCAAGGGTGTCAATCAATGTATTTTATAAAGAAATTATGGTTTTGGTTTTGTTTTAGGGATTTTATGTTTAGGAAAAACCATGTAAAGGACATGGTGTTTAGTGAGCACACATTTTTTAATTTTTTTTAATAAAAATAAGGACGAAGGAAATAAATATCATACAGTCTTGGTGGAAACATTATTTATGGATTGATTTGGGTGTGACTGAGTATTAGAACAAACCCCCCATGTCAATAATTGCAGCCATCTTGGGAACCCAACCAATGCCTATGTGTGGTGCATAATTGATGGACCAATGTTGTATTTTTTCAGAACCCTTGTGGGTGGGGGATGGAAGGATATATTCCTAGAAACTGCATCTAAGGTACACATCTTGTACTATGTAGTCATTCCATGTACTTAGGAGAGGTACTTGTAAAGAGGGATATAGAACACAACTAATGAGGACCTATGGGGGTACATATAATGTAGACAAATTACAAAACATATAATTTTCCTTACATTTAGTATTATTCAGGTTATTAACAATTTTACTAATAATTATACTTGTGAATAATATGTTTTATCTATGCTTTAGCTGAGATTTTGATGGAGGTATCATTTTATAATGGTTTTCTAAATGGGGTTTTGGTTTAGAATAGTGTTTATAGGATAATTCCTAAGGGGGTATGATTTAAAATCCTCCCTTATGATAGATTTTTAGATATGAGACTTATTTTGGATTGAGATATAATTATTTAGATTGGGGTTTTTATTCATGGATAGATCTATTTGAGGATCCTTAGAAGGATCCCGGATGGTGGGATAGAGTACATTCTATGATTATTTATTAGATTCTCTATGGATATCATGACTCTTTTTTCAAGGTTAATGTATTTATGTTTAGATACCATATAGGATGATCAGATCTATTAGAGTCTTTGATCTAGGTTAACATTTGGGTTTGGAAATTATAGTCAGATGTTGTTTTGATGCTGAGATGGGTCTCGAGGGGGCGTTTGGATGCCCTTAAATGTGATATGGTATCTAATAGTAGGTTTTATAATAGATAAAAGTGCTGAGTTGTTTATGAAATGGGACTTTCCTAGAAGTTTCACTTGAGATGAGAATCCCTTATAAGGTTTTTTACTTTTTATGTTGTAATATGGAACTTAGAGAAATTCATTATAGATGTGATTATGATTTTTTATTCCCTCGTGGAAATGTTACTGATAATGGATTATTTGAAGACCATTGAGGGCCTATTAAGGAGGTTTATCTATCTGATCACTGAATATATTTTTTTGAGATATAGGAACCCATAATATATTTTCCTACTCATGTTGTGAGCTTCCAATGATTTTAGAATTGTTTTATGGGCATGTCCTGAGAGATCTGGTGTTGTCGGGGAGTGCCAATTAAGGGAAATCTTTATTTTTTTACCACAGTGTATGTATGATACATGAGTTCTGTAATGATATATTTAATTAGAATTGTTATTTTAACCATTATTGGATGTTTGGATTGAGCAATAGATCAACCATTATTCTAGATGACAATGCCTAGAATGTTTGAATAAGTTTCTACTGAGGATAATGAATCAAGACATGTCCCTTGTGATATCATGGACCAGGAATTGGACATGTGTTTTGGTCTCATTATCTCTTCTATTGGATGGATTTTTTTTGAAATTTTTAAGGATATAATGGTTTATCTACATGATTTAACCCTTATGTATGAGTTTTAATCACTAGATATTGGATAATTTCAATGGATGTTAAATGTTTCTAGACAATTAGATGGGACCCCTAATGCATTGAATATAAAAATCCCTTGAATGGATGGGACCCCTATGGAAATATATTATTCAAGCCCAAGAGCGGAGATAATATTTGGTAACATACACTTTTGAAAACATATTTTGACCTATATTTAATGTAGGAATTCCAATACGTGATAGGTTATCTAGGATTCAGCGTAATTTCATGTCATCAGTTCAGATCATGAAATTACATTCCATGTTAAAAGTAGTTGGGTGATGTTATTTGGAAACTTATGGTTATTCCTAGGGGTTTGAAATTTGTTTCATTACATTTAGACACCTTGGATATCTTATTTATATTTTATTGATTAACATTATTTTAACTGGTAGGGTGATCTCAGTTCAATAAATCATCTATTCTGGAGAAGAGTGGGGGTACATTTTCCCTGAGTGTCAGGATAGAAATTTTGGTTGTATGGTTTCTTTTTTTCAACATCATTTATGATTATATATTATTTTCTCTATATCATTCTGTAATTAATTTCAAAAAAATTGAAATATCATATGTTTTTTCATGTGATTATGATAGAATATAATTGTCTCACAATTGGGGGAGGCCTATTATGATATATTTCACACCCCTATATGTGTACCTTGATGTGAGGGATAAATTATATATTATTTTAGATCAAAATATATTATATAGTGGATTTGGTGATGGCCTAGATTTTTCTAATCGAGTAGGGATGGTCATGTGGAGTCTCAATATCTGGCTAGTGTGGCTCAAGTGCTATGTAGAATAGGTATGTTGTTCATCTAAGAGATGGCAGTAGAATCTAATGTATTTAATTTATGTTTGATTAATATTTATATATGATCATACCAATGGAATATAGACTATCATTATTTTATATTCTTTCATTTTTATGACTGTATTCAACATTTATTTTAATATATCATGGTTTTGTATAAATTTATTTTCATTAAATAATCTTAAGTTTATCCTTATGGTTGTTTTATTTATTTTTGTTTAAATTTTACTCTGATAAGAGATAATTTCCTCCCCACTATATCCATTATACCATCATCACTATTGGGATTCCTCTGACATATGTGGAGATTCTTTTAAGGATTCATGGTCAACTAGATTTGGGGACATGTTAGGTCTTCCCAGCCTAGTACACTATTGGGATTCTTTTCAATAAATTTATTAGTAAATTTCATTGTTTTTAATATAGGTATGACTAATGAGCATTAAATTTTGATTCTATATTGATCATGGAGATTCAAGAAACAATATCTTACATGAAATTTATGTCTATATAAAAGGTATGAGACCAATAAAAAATATTGAATATTGTTTTAACTATGATTATGATTTCTATAGAATGTTTTATAGTGAAATTTGAGGGAGTTGATATAGACTATATAAGTGATAAATCTAATGGATAACCTAAATCGAGAGTTAATTGATGATCTATGGATTGTGAATACTTTTTACCTGTTGATTTAGTTTTTTAAAATGTCCTATGAAAGGATTTTTTTTACCATTATAGATAGTTACAACACCAAAAGTATAAGTATCCAATGGTTTCGGGAGCTTTTTAGTCATATGTAGGTAATTTTTTTATATTTGTGTAATGTAAACATATTCTATCTATAGTCATGGTCTTGGGGTTCGAGGTTTGTTATACGTAAGTTTCATTATTTCCTATATACTAAATATTATAAGATATTTTTAAATTTAAATAAAAATATTTAGCTATTCTTGGAATTTATTGATATTAAATTCCTATAATGTATGGAAAAATCAGGATCATCTGACATTATTATCAGTGATTTTAAAATGGAATTCAAATTATTAATGTGAAAAAAACATTTAAATATTTATAATATCTTCATATGGTTTTTTATTATTAACATTGATTATAAATATATGTTGGTTTTTAAAATTGATGAAATTAATTTAAAAAACAAAACAATTTTTTTTTGGATGTTTTCTATTTTAAATAGAATTTTATTGATTTTTAATGTTTGTATGTTTCAATGTTGTGGAATCATATTCAAGGATTTAGTTAATTATTTTTTTATAATTTAACTTTTGAATATATAATTTTGTGGTTGGGATAGCATTTTGGTGTGGCTCTTCCTTTGAGGATTCATAGTGTATAACGTTTTTTGTTATTATTTAATTTTCATTTATTCATTGTTCTGAGAGAGTGTCAGTGATGATATGGGGTTCATATTAAATTTATTGTTTCATGGATGTTGTGAAATTTTTTTGACAATGTGTATGATATTCAAAGTATATTTATAGTTGGATTTCAAAGGATGTGTAAAAGTTTTTTATAACATGAATATTAATTTTATGTTTTTTGTTGTTTGGTTTAAACTATAGTATTGATTTAAGATTAATAATATTTTTTTAATAGGTATGTTATGTGACAACCCAAGATATAATTTCATAACTATATTTTTTATTATTTGTTTTATTTATCAATAAAATACATCACATTTAAAAGTTTTCTCCCATAGTGGAAATGATTTATGGAATTTCATTAATATAGCTTTATTTTGATTTTTGGGTGAAATAATCACCCAAAGAGAATATAATATAGAGTACATGGTATTACATTGTCCTCTAATTTTTCAATTTTAGGTTTTTAATTGTAGTTGTGGTGATATTAGGTTTTAATATCTGGAGTAAATCTAAAATTTGTGTGGAAATTGTTTCTTAATAGTCCACATTAAACTCTACGTTGTTTCAGACAAAAATTATTTTCTTATGGTCTGATAAATTATTAATGTTACTCTATTATATATTGTGGTCTTGGAATTTTGTTTTTATTCATATGATTATTTAATGGTGAATTATATTAGAAAATAATAATTTGTGGAGGATTATTTTTTGATGCTTATCTACATTATCTCCTAGTATGATAAAGCTACCATGACATCTACTTCCCTTATATAGTAAAATATAGGATTATCTAGTGGTTATGGTCTTCCTTCAAATAATTAAAACATTATGGTTCTCTCCCATTCATGGTTCATGTTCTTCATCTTCATTTCCAATGGTTCGTGTGTCTGTCTATTAATTGTTGAGCTATAACCCTTCATTTCATGGGAAAAAAATTTTATATTAATTATCGTTTATTCACTCTAGGATCCTAAGAGTGGTTTTAGTCATTGTAACTCCACCTATTCTTTTATTTCAAATACCACCATGAAAGACTCCATTTTTTTGTCAAGAACAATGATTTTTTTGGGGAATATTGGGATGGTGATATTGGTTGGGGTGACATTGTTTATTTCCTAGTTTCTTATGTTTGTAACACTCTTTTTAATCCCTTAATCAGTTCTTCCTACATATTTTATTCATAATAACATATTCGAAACCCCATCGTAGGAAGGGAAAGATCATCATCCAAGGTTTTTAGAATATGATGGATGATCTATTGTTGGTGTCCTAAGAGGTTAAACCTACACTAGTTCCAAGTATAACTTTTTTATTGATTTTTTTTTCTATGGATCCTAGTGCATTTTCAATAGGTGATAAATTTTATTTTTTGTGTTTTTTTATCACCATCGATGATGATTTAATTTTATTGGTGATATATTTCATTCATTTATTTCATTGTGCCATTGGCGGGTGATTGTTTGATTGTTGGTTCAAGGGATATTATTTTTAATTCTCTCTCACTGATGACAATAGCAGTGCTCTTCTATTTGTCATATGGGGCTTGATGAATTCTTTTCAGGGTAAGAATTTTTATCCCGACAATATGTTCTCACATGAATGTTATGATTTTAAATGTATTGTAACATTGACATTTTCATTTTCTTCATGGTTCTATTAAATGGTTTTGTCTTATATTTTATTAAATGAGTTATTGAATGTGTAATATTTTTCTAGACATAATTGATATGGTTTAATGTGTATGGGTTGTGATTTTTTTTTCATCAGTAAAAAGATCTATGATCAGCAATTAATAAAATTTGGATGGATGATAATATCATCATGTGACAGTGATACAATAAATTTTCCCTATTGGTTGTGGTTATTCATGGTGTATGTATTAAAGAACGAAATATATCTCAATTTAATATTTTGTTATTCCAATTTAGAATTTTTTTTTATTTGGAAATTTCTTTTGTTTTTTGTTTGAAATTTCAGTTAGTATTAGTATTAGTTATAATTAGTTCCCAAAGTACCATAAAATGGACTTCATAAAAATAAAAATAAAATAGATTGGATTTATGGAAAATAATTTTGGTCTCTTGGATAATAATTTTTAGATGGTGTTTAGGAAATATTTTTAAGACATAACTTATTAAAAATTATTGTATAGAAACATGATATAAATATGTGTTCCGTGATTTATTTTATGTAAATATAAATTTTAGAGGGAAAGTTCTTATAAATATTCTGATCCGTTTTAATTTAAAAACGAATCATATGAAATTATGTTAAAGTAAATATTATTTTAAAGGAATATATATTAGTTTTTAATATGGTTCATAGCATTATATTTTTAGTAAAGAAACAGTTGGTAAATAAGTGAAAGAAAGGGTACATAGCCCTTAAATTATAATATATTTATAGTCATTACATAGATATTTTTTTGTTCCAATTTATTAATTTTTTTAAAAAAATTATCACAACTTTTATTTGGTTTTCACATAGTTTTGATGAATTTTAATGGTATATGTTACTTTTAAGGTGGATTGTGATGTTCCCATGATACAGTATTTTGTTATTTATTTAAAAGGATCCTTCCAAGTGGTTTCTAATATAGGCGTACTGTATTAATTGATTTAGAATATTTTATGTTATATTTTTATACTAATTCAATTTTGGGGTTTCTAGAGTCTCATTATATCATGTATATTTAGTACATATTATTTCCCATATGTCGTTTCATTATGAATTAATGTTTTTCATCATTTATATATTGATAATTTCTATTTTTATTGAGTTGTTTCCCCATTATTTATACCATAATATTATTATGTGGTAATCTTATTTATAATAAATTCACTGGTTATATTTATCATTCAATAAGTATTGAACTTTAATTTATTACCTATTGGTTTAAGAGTTCATTTATCATGAGCTCTAATGTTTTAGAAATATTTTCTTTTCTACGTTTCATAAATTTTTTAATATATAAAATATGTTAACTTTCTTGGTTCATGAAGATGGAAAATGGTATATAATTAGGTAGTATTATATCAATTATTTTATGAAATTTCATAACTGTATTAATTTAATAAGGTATTTGGTTGTGGAATGTTTTTTATTATTCATTATTTTAATTCTATTTCTAACAAAATAGAGTTATAGTGGTTGTTAAAATAAGAGATATAAGGGAATAGGTTGATAATGAATTTTTTCAATTAGTATATATTTTTATTTTTTGTGTAGGGTTTTTATACTAGTGGTTGAGTATTATGATAAATTTTTTATATGAATATGTTATTTTGATACTAATTTGGTTTTTATAATGTGGTGATAAATTTTTCTTATATATGTTTTTTGTAGTTTTGTCAAAAAGGTTAGTGGTGGTGTTGTATAGAGGTATGTGGTTTAATTTTTGTTTAAATAGTGATGTAAAATCAATTCGCATCTTAAATATTAATAGAAAGAGGTGTTTGAGGAAAAAATGCTTGATATTTTACAACCATTGATGGAGTATTTGGTTCATGGATTGTACAACTAAATCAAGATTCTATATCTGTGTAATTAAATTGACACTAGTTAGTAACATGTATTTGTGGATTTAATATCATTTTCATACACAATATGAATATAATATCACTGTATTTAATATTCATTATCATTTCAACAGTTGTTAATTATATTTTATATTTACTTGTTTATTTTTAATGTTATTTTTATATTTAATTTTTAAAACAGTAACCTAGGTTCATAATCAGTTATATTTGTAAATGAATTGGGGGAATTTGTGTAGATTTTTTTTATATATTTTTATTTTAATAGATTGTAAGCTATATAATTTATTTTAAATAGAATATGGTATAAAATTTCCTAACCCTATAAATGATATATGAATTGTAGTGAAGTTTAGATTTTTTATGATGAAACCCTTCAGTATTTTTTTATTATTCTAGATTAGATAAATTTAATATATACCATTACATATATATTAAATTAAAATTAATGTTATTTTCTCTTGAATGTAATAAGTCTTAATAATCAAAGGTTCTCACATCACTATAATTTTATTTTTAATTTATTATTGTAGGTTAGCATGATGTAGATTAGGAGGTGACATTTAAGGGTAATGGTAAGGGTCTTAGTAACTCAAAATCCATTCATTGAGTTATGAAATTAATTATAGTAATTTATTTTCTAAAGTCAAAAAAATATGATTGATATTATTTCCTTTTATCAGGTGGAATTTGTTTGAACCACAATCAATTTAATATTTTTTATTCTTCTAATTTCTATAAAAAATAGACTTTTATATATGGGAATTCTAAATATATGTTTTACAACAATGAATAATAAATGTTTTCAAAAATCAATTTTCATGATCTACATCCTATTGATTTTATATGATCTATCTCTCATGATGTTATGTTTTAAATTATATTACATTATGGTTTTAAATTAATATAATTTTATATCATATTATTTCTTAAGATTACGAAATGTTATATGTTGAAAAGGCATATTATTTTTTCTATGAGTTATTTATGTTATGATCACTATTGTTTTAAAGTGGGACACATATGTATGAATAAAGATTGTAGGGGTCCTATATCACCCTCTAATACATTTTTAAATGATTATATATGAGGATATATTCATTCATATAAATAATGGTGTTGTTAAATTCCTATGGGAATGACTGATTTTTTCACAAGTTCAGTATTGGACATAATGAGTTTGTTTACATATGTGTGGAGAAATCGGTTCTCTCTCACATGTTTGTCTATACATATGGATATTCCAATTTTTTATATTTAACATGATATTAAATATTTTTTCGTTTTTTATCATGTTATTCCATGTTTCAGGATGGATTTTATTTTCATGAAATTCTATTTTTCCTAATTATAACTTTTAATTTATCTAAAACCTTATATCAACATCACATAATTTATGATTTATCATTTATGTTTCGTTAATTTTATTTGTGATTTTATGGGGAATAATTATGTTTTTTATTATCATATATAGTATTATGATAAATTATCAATATATTTTTGTTTTACTCATATTCTCTTATTGTTTATGATCAAATAATGTATTATATGCAGTTTACATTACTGAGAATTTGACATCACCCCTTTCTTATGATAACCTTACCTAGCATATGAAGATGATTATATTATGTGATATTTTTAGGAAATGATCTAGAGGAGTACAATAATGTGAAAATAATTTTGAGTTTTATAAAATAAGATTCTTATGTAACTAATATCCAAGAAACTAACCCATTTCATCCATGGATTTTGAAATCTGTATGTGATGTAAAGTGTTTAATGTATTAATATGTTATATTTATCTTGTGTTCCTATAGGATGTTCATGTGTTTAATAAACTGGGATTAATTCATTCCCACCATCAAAATTTTGATCAAACTATTTTCTTAAAAATATCTTATTAATTCATATTATATTTATTCTTAACCTCTATAGGAAATATGATAATTTATTATTTAATTCTATACTTGAATATATAAAATAATTACTTCTATTATTCTTTTTGGAATATATAATTTCACTCACCATTATATTATTTATGAAAATATTATGAAACCCATTATTTCAATAGATATTTTTTCATTTTCATAATTGATATATGTTTCATTTTTTATGTGTATTTCATGGTTATGAGAATATTATGAAGAAAGGGTTGGAAAAAAATTGTATATCTGTCGGCTATGATGGGTAAAGGGATGCATATATTTAGATTATTATGCATGAAAATTTTATAGGATTTGTTCCCATTTTATGAAATATTCTTTCTATACTTATATTTTTATGAACATGATATTAACTCTATTTTAATTTCCATTATATAATTTGTACAAAATATATTGATGATTTATTATTATTCTTTTCCCACATTCCATGGATCATCATAATGATTCTATCTTATATTACATGTCTCCTCATAATGTCTCTCTCTTGATTTTGATAATGATTCTTTTCTTAAAATATAATTATGATAAGTATTCCCACACTTATACTATATAAATTGATGTGTCGTGTATCTTCTCTATTATCACTCCCCTTACTAGTATTATAGCCCACCCAATTCACTGAAGTGTATCCCCAAATGTTTATATAAATTATTGATATCATTATTAAATATAAGAGGATGGTGAAAACTTATTTATATTAATATTAAAGTTTTATATTTATTTTTAATGGAACACTGCCTCTTACCACAAATGAATTTTGGGACCATGGGTCCCTAAATAGCCTCAATAATGCCTCCCACTATTCAAGAGGATACATAAAAGTATTGTGGGTCTATGGTGGTATAGTGGGAAGATATTACCCGTATATCAGAGTAAAATAAATAATATATATAAAAATAAATTTGATATAACTTCTATATAAGTGATGATAAGTAAACCAATTACCATGTAGTAATAAATGGTATAAACAATACATGTTGAGAAACATGTACATCAATAAGATAATATATACTATATTCAATGAAAAAAATATAAATGACTTGACATCCCACTAGAATGTATAAAAGACCTAACATAGTCCCATATCCCACACACAATTTAATAAATCATGTAATTAAAACCCTCATGATCTTTCCCAAGACTACACATGTAATGAAATGGTGATAACTACTGAGGAACCGAGGTTCTAGGGAGGCCTAATCAGGGTGTAAGTGTCACACATCAGGATTCCACCAACTACATCCAAAAAATAACTAGTTAATAACAAAGTGAATTTCGGAGTTATATAAATAATATTTAAATAGTTTACCAATTATTATTTTTATAAAAAATGGTTATAAAAACCCAATTATACTTGTGTTCTATGGTGACACCCACAATCAGTCTAGTACCTTCTTCAAAAAGTACATGTATGCTCATAATCATTATAGAAATCATATCATGACTATTTCTAAGGTATAAAACCATGTCAATACTTTTTGTCTTAATGTGAGAGAACCCATGTGGATCAACTCAGAATTATATATCAATATAAATAATAGGGAAAACAAGGTGGTGACCCCTAGTACTCTACTAGAAATAGTCCATATGTCTTAGCTCGATGGACCATCATTGTTAGTCAGGAGAATGACTTGATTGGAATCCTTGGATTATGCCCAAAGAATTCAACCGGAAGAGATAAAAAAATCTACAGATCTCATCCTATAGTATTCAAAAGAGTATACAAGGAGACTACCTGGAATTAGTCTATTGATTTCGATAAGAAATACATTAATCGAATTTTAGGGAGATATTCCCTAAGGAATTTATGCAAGTGGATTTAAGTGGAATCTAATGGATTGGTTATGAAATTTTATATCTTTTACCATAAATGAGTCCAGGGGTATTAACACACCCCCAACATTCATCGGAATCGTCTATCAAAATAAATGTCATCCACACATAATTTGACACTAAGAATTTCCATATAGAATCCATCCAGTCTCTCGAATAAATATATAGAAATCATCAATAATATAGAAAAAAACCATTTAGTATTAAAATCAATCATCATATTCCAAAAAATAGTCCTTTTAATTTACCATTTTCATTTTAAAACTTTTATTTCAATTGGAATCAATATACCTTAGTTTATATTTACAAACATAATATCAATATTATTTTCCATTTCCAAATATATCATCCATTTCATTATGTACCTAATTCTCCCATAATCATTAAAGAACATAGCAACACTCTATCATTTAAAAGACATGATTAAATATGGTTAAATTGAAATTCTATGAGGAGAAATTCCTTATAAATTGTTTAATGGATATCTATTTAATCAACACAAACCTTTAAAAAATCAATTTTAGAATAATTTACCTATATCCCTCATCACTAACCATCCTAAAAACTATTTTTATTATTCCAAGCATTATGTCATGTGCAATGAAGATAATTATAGTGTAAACTTCATCTTAACAGGTCTATAAAATAATTAAATAGGTATTTATTAAGTGAAAATTCATAGTGGAAGGGTTTAATAATTTTTACTGTTGTCACTATGGAATCTGGGGAGAATAAATAAATGATTAATTTTATAAAATAATCAAGACTATTGGTTAATTAATGTGACCACCAACAAGGTGTAGGAACACTTTCCCACTTAACTCTAGAAGGAAAAACCATCATCCAGGATCATCTAATACAGATGACCAACACCAACACACTTCCAATCCTATCACACGTCAAAAAATTTCATATTAATTAATTGTAAAAAAAATATAATTAATTAATGGATTAATAATAATTATGTAAAATAGGCCACTAAGTAATGACTGGAAATTCACTCAAGAGATTTCTCTGAAGCATTAAAACTGAGCCCAAAAACACTCCAGAGTTATGTACCACACTCTTGAAGCTATCTTTATCTAAATACCTAAATTTGAGGATTAAAACCACTTCACTCATCAGGGGTGATCTACCCTTGATGAGAGGGGTGGGAGGGAGGCATATGTAGGGGTGATGGAACAAGGGAGAAGAAAAATGTATGCGGGGTTTGTTAATATTTAATAACTAAAAAATGTGTAAAAACATTTAGAGGTTTGAAATATTTAGATCCATGTTTTTCTGAATATGATATGTGTAATGCAACAACTATGTGGCCATTATTGTCCAAAAATCTCCACCTCAAACATTTGTATAACACAGTCTAAAAAACATATAAATAGTGTAATTCATTTAAGAAATATTCTTCAAAATATTAATTATTTATTTAAAACCATTAACCAACAAGGAACCATGTACCAAACCCCTTCTACCCATACAATTTCCCCTTTAGAATGTAAAATTTTACCTTAACCAAGAACTAATCATGAAAATCAACAACACACCATAGTACTTGAACTAAAAGTTCTCCACACATACATAATTTTATAGTTTCTCTAAAACTATGAAAAATGATCCATGAAACATGGAAATGAAAACTCAAAAATTTTCATAACTCATCAAAAATTCCTATTGACATATCCTTACACCCAAAACACCACTTGATCCTCAACCCATGCCCAAAAATATCACATTAAGTAAAAAAATTCTTTATAATTCTATTCCAAACTCTAATTCATAATCAATATCATCAACCAAATGAATGTTAAATACTCTTGTGAAAAAAATATCATCCATACACATGTGGTACTAAAAAATTCCTACAATAACACTTCTTATCCCGGAGAATTCCCTGTGTTTATCAAATATGATCCTGTTACCATTATCAGCCACTAACTCCTAATGAAAACCAGTGTTACATCCTTAAACACACAACTGTATCATGAGTGCAATGTTGAATCTATTGTTCATTGAATCCAAAATAGAACAAAATGCTTGAAAGCAATAAAAAACAACAAGGTGTCACTCTCCCATGCTTGACTATCCCAATACACTATGGTGGCTCTATATAGGGGTTCACTTTGCCTATAATTCTTCCCACCATAGAATGTATCAATAGAAGGCCAATTAAAACCCATGAAACCATCCACCATAGGAATTTCATATCAAAACAAGACCCCATAATGCCAAAAATTCCTATTGATTTCTTTTCAAACAACTATGGAAAAAAAATCCAAATTCTGTTTCTCTAATGTTTTTAGAACTCTCTATTTCAAAATAGAAATGGAAATGTATGAATACCCACCATGATCCCAGGATGTCTGGACACGCAAATATTTAAACTAAAGGTAGAACAAATTATAAAAATCACCCTCACTTCTTAAAAGTCCTTGCCAAAAATGATTCTATCAAGCCAAATAAAGCTATACCTAAGATCAATAATTGGACTTCCTTCATTTGATGTTCCTCGAGACTCACTATACAATGATTCCCACCAAACTCATGAAACTTCTTGATCATGACACTCTAAATCCAAAATACATCCATTTTTCATTCGAACCCACTAATAGAGGTCTATAAATATCATCTAGTGATAGTCTAATTTCAATCACTAACCATCTATTTACATCATCATATCAAATCGTGAGCAACAATTAACCACTTACCTGATTCCCAATCATTCCATCTCAAACCTTCCAGATCCTTAGGCCAATTATAAGACCCCAACGGAACCCGCCTATAATATTAAACCCATAACTCGTTAAGAATTACATTTAACTGAAACTAATTTATCCACTGACATAAAAATTACCTAATGGTTTCCATCAATTGATATCTTGCATCCCTGATTCAACATATATGAGGGTTTCATCAGAAATTCGGACATCCTTCTTCACAATATAGTTTATCTATGGGGTCATATTATGAAACCATTTTCAAAATTAAACATCCCACATAGTTTTCATTACCGAATATGATGGTCATACATGACCATGACTTCTCATCCATATGAATCATTTCAAAATTCAAGGAAACTCTAACCCATGTATCATCAGAACATTTCCTGAATGGTTCATTGAAACCCACTACCAACAAGGGACATACATTTTAACTAATTGATAGTGCAACCCAAACCATCTATATCATTATTTAGTAAATAAAAATGACAAAAACAATGGGTATTTTTGGAACAATGCACTATCTCTCATCCAGTCCATGCTATACATCAGTGCCATCATCCTGTTACATTTATATTGAGGTTCCACCATAGAACAGTGGTGTCATCAAACTCGATACATCCAAATTCACATTTCCACTATCTGATCATGATAATTATCAATAAAGAGCATTATGTTAAAATTATTGAATGCCTCACATCACATCTACATTTGACATTATCCCATACACTTGAAAACATTATAAATAATGCATCATGGGTTCATGCTTACATAATTCCTAATCCATAAATAAAAAAAAACTAAACCTATAAAATATGTTATTTCATTATAGGTTTTATTGAAAATAAATATTTTCAGACTCCTTTATAACCCGACCAAGATAAAGTAAATCAAAATCCATCTAGTAATGTCTCGTTAACTTAGATCATGAACCAATGACACTTTCCATGCCTCTCCAGTATGCATGGATTACCAAGTACAGATTACCCTTGGTTCTTTTCAAAACTAGAGGCTAAGAAAATAAAATACCATTCACATGAACACTAAAAATATGATCTTCATTTGATAGTTACACATTCAATCATATTCTCTCTTACCTTTATCCTGGAGGTTCACTCTATTCCATCTTCAGAAGGCACCTAACCAGTTCAAACTATTCAAGACCTTAGATGTTATTGATACCCCAACACACAAAATTCAATATAATCAAATAAAAATTGGTAATTTTAACATTATTAACACTAAAACCCTACAAGGGTATCCCATTAATAATATAAATCACTCTCAATTTAGATCATAGCCACGAGGAATATCCCACATATAACAACATCACATGAGCTAGACATCCAAACAAACATTTCCTTCCCGAAAGTAGCCACTTAACTGAAGGCACTACTAAACATGTTTTTACCTTGGAACATAAAAATGATTTTATTTTCTCTTATATAACATACATAGTAACATCATTCATGTACCTATTCTAGATAAAAACCTTCTACTTAGGCCTTACATAGTTATGGTTCTCATAAAAACTGATAAAACCCTCTCATGAATCACCATTAAAAATAGAAATCAAAAACTCTATATACCAATGTATGACTAAAGAATTTCCTTAGGATCTCTTACCTAGACAACACATCAATCCAAAAATAGGTTGGAAAATTTGGTTGAAATCACACTTGTATCAAGGTCAGACAACACCTAATATACAAAACAACCACTCTATGCCCTCAAACACTAACCAGATTCTAACAAAACCTACCCATTCTGGAGATGGGAAAAACCCACCAGGGTCACATTAATTAAATATACATCACAAATACAGGACATAAATCCATCAAAAATAATTAAAATAATATATTTCATTATCTAACACACCTCATATCAGAATTTCCAAGACAAATATCTTTATCTATCACTTCCACTAATTTCTTTATTCAGGTTACATACACCTGGACCTACACCAGATTATATTTCCATTAAAAAAATATCATAAATAATACTGAGACCATACATTCTAGTTCATAAAATATTCCCCAACAACCTATTAATATTCTCCACACTATCGATCAATTAGATCAACAATAAATATTTACATAGTGTTCAAAACATTTGACATTACTTTTTTTCCTTAGCTAGTGTGCCCCATGGAAAGGCTCAGATAGTTGAAATTTAAAAAATATATTATATAGGAGAACGCATTATATGTTTTATTGTGAATATCATTTAATTTATGGAACATAATAATCAAGGTATATTATAACACATTTTACATTCAACTATTTACAATATCAATAAATTTTCACAAATATGGCTTAGGTAAATAAAATTTCAATTGAAAGTTAAAAATATGAACATTATTGAAGTTATAATTGGAATATTTAATAGTATGAAACTGATAAAAATAAAAATAAAATAATAATAAAACATGCCTTTGATCCATTTATTGGACCAAATACACATTATTCAACCACCCAAAATGCATGGAAACATCATATAAATCAGTGCATACACTTTAAATAACTGACCCAGGTCACAGTCTAGGTAATATTATATTAAATCATAGGAAAATAAAAAAAATATATAACTTATGAATCCTATATACATAATTTTATTCTTGAATACGCACTCTACTATTACACTAGACTGAGAGAGAAAATTCTCAAAAAATTAGTAACATCATAATCAAGTGCAGCACTCACAGTGAAACATGGTCAATAGTAAAAGAGAACATCATGAATAATTATAGCATCCCTATTATCATGGAGGTTACAAGTACAAGGGGTGGATATACCTTGAATTACTCTCTATAACATGTTATTAAATATTATTATTCTCGATTATACAATATCTAAATATTAAGAAAAAATAAATAATCATCCTATAAATTTTTCTAATGTGAGTGTGCCCCATACTAGTATTTAGTTTATAGAACTGTAGTTACTATGTGCCTCAATTGGGCCTCCCCATATGACAAAATCCGGAAAATAATAGAGTTGGTCTATGGTGGAATAGTGTAGAGACTCTAATAATATATTAGATAAAATAAAACTATGGAAAAAAATAAAACATATATAAAATACAGATATGTGGTGATAAGTTTAATAATAACAAATTAATAATAAATATGCTAAGTAGTACATCTTGAGAAAGGTATAAATCAACAACAAACTATTTAAAATATTCTAAAACCA
This sequence comes from Viscum album, assembly GCA_963277665.1. Lineage (NCBI taxonomy): Eukaryota > Viridiplantae > Streptophyta > Magnoliopsida > Santalales > Viscaceae > Viscum > Viscum album. The sequence goes on from OY728152.1 coordinate 1,382,512,471, forward strand.
AAGGATAAAATAAAAGATAAAGTAATATTTATACCACTCTTAAATGGTCTTTTTCATAAACTAGATATTTTCGGTATGTTGGTTATCTTGTACAACTAGGTTATAATCAAAAACAACATAATAGTAAATCACCAATAGTATCTAAACAAAGATAATAACAAAGATTGTGAATTTTTTTTATAAATTAACTTTAATAAAATTTACCATTTTGTAGTTTTTTATAAAAGGTATATTGATTAAACCCAGATCCCATGCTTCTCTAGAGACACATGTTATCAGTATAATACTTACTTTGTCAATCCCTAGTATATATAATATCATGGTAAAATTCATAAAATGATTTTTACCACTGAATATAACTAAAGAAACCATGGTCATTATTATATGAGATACACCTTGTGGATCAACCAATAATTCTCTCTCAATACAACTTATAGGTAATCTAAGGGGGTAACTCGAGGCATTCCTCTAAATATCGTCTAATAGTGTGAGCTCATTGAATCTTATTTTAAAGGTAAAAAAGTATTTATTCATTATAATAAAGGGATTATGATCATGTAATTCCATCAAAATTAATCTTGTTGAATCCAAGGTTATCATCTCATGGAAATCAACCAGGGTACCATGCATGATTCCTTGACATATATCCATGGAATTCAATATATAAGGTATTTCTTGAATCTAAATGTGATCTAACCCAAAAAAAATTCAAAATTTAATCTATGGTTTATCGAGTGGCTCAACCAATTATTTTAATATCATTGACTATCAATGAACCAGAGAGTTTCATCACACCTTAGAATTCATCTGATTACCCTAATAGAATGTAGGTATTTTTCATATAATGCAACACCAAAATATTCCATATTTAATCCATGGATTCTCTCCAATTAATGCCTAAAAATCATTAATAAAAAACAAGAAACTAAATACATTTAATAATTTAACATGAACTATAATTTCTATAAAAATAAATTCTTTAATTTATGATATTACTATTATAACAATTAATTCTTAAGAAAACCATGTCACATAGTTTCAATTTAAAAAATTAATATTAATTCCATTTATCATTTATAAAACATACCACATGTTTATTTTTCTACACATTTTTTGCGTTTAATCTTTCCAAATCCAAATAATATTTCTACACATGCATGGCTTGATTAAATAGGGTTTCATTCATAATACATAAGGGAAAACACCTTGTATATGGAATAATATATCTATATTTAGCCAACAAATAGCATTAACAATTCACTTTATTAACATGTTACATGTTCCCCATTTAGGACAATTATATCAACCCATTACAATAGGCCAAAAACAAGGTCATGGCCCGTAAAGGTATTTCTACTAGAACCTTCAAATCAATCCTTTTATTGAACACTTTAATAGGGTTTTTCATGGGTCGATACATAGTTTAAGGTTTTGATTATTTTTTATGTCATCACCCAACATGTTGAAGGGTCTATGCGGACAATTTATTTAAAATTAAATAATTACTATGGTGAAATTATAATAACCACCTACCATAGAGATTATTCATTTCCCATTTATATCAAGACAAAGAATCCACCACAAGGACTCATTTATGACCAAAGTCGAATTATCAAACAACTATGACCCTATTTAACATCACAAAAACTCAAATAAATTATTTATATTATAAATATAATTCATTAATGATTTAAAAAAATGTTCTCCATAATAATATCATCAAATATAACAAGAATTTCAATAACCAAATGCACCAAACATATCAGAAACGAGTCCAGCCACTCTTTAGAGGTGTGTTCTGGGACCCCATCAATAACCCAAGAAAAATCCCTAATGTCTTGAAATAAAACTAATATAATAATAATTTATTTAACTCAAACCCTCAAAAAATATAATAATGATCTAAATTCATCAAAATAATGGTCAATAGACTATATAAATTGTTTAGTGACATCCTCATTTAATGTTTCATGGAATTCAAGTCATCCAAATATGATTCCACTATCCTTCAGAGGATTTATCTCTCAAATCTTTCATCTAGAGAACTATGGATTGGGAAGGTGTAGAAGGAGATAAAATGATTCTTATATATACATTTGGCTTTTGGTCATGAACGATGAAGGAAGATATGGTCAACATATAGGGGATATCCACCATGGATGATTGGGGATGGATGGAGGCATGTACGGGGAATACTAAGTCATGAGATAGCGAAAATGTATGGGGTTGATTCAAAAATAGATAAAGGAAAATGTGAGAAAATTCACTTAAAAAGTGGTAAAAATTTACATTATGGTTTTCTTTATTTTTCACTAAGTGTACTATATAAACTATATTAAAATACCCACCTCACATGATTACACCACATGGTTTGAAATTCATGTACCAAAAATATGATATTGATATATACCACTCTATAACAAAGTGAATCATTAATCTATAAACATGGGAAATTTTCTCACTATTTCCTAGACTACTTTATCCAAAATTATTTCCCCTTAAGCTAAAACAATTTCCCCTAAAACATGTGATAACTATGATACACAACCATTCACTATAAAACATGAACTGAAAATTTCCCAACACATAGGGTTCCATAAAGTTTCTACTAGCCTATCAACACCAAATGATTCACCTTGGATCAAAATAACTCCAAATACTTCTATAAATAATCTCAATGAATAATAATCAAATCTAAGAACCTAAAAAAATATTTGTCCCTAAAAAATGTATAAAAACATTACATTAATAATTATAAACTATTATAATTTCGTTCTAGTCATCAATTCAAAAATAAATATATCCTCCAATTTAAAATGGAAAATTATTCAGAAAAATAAATTCATCCACACATACAGTGTATTATAATATTTATTTTGTATAAAAAATCATAGAAACTAATCAAATATATATTTTTGTTTTTACAATAATATATTTTTTCTAGATGAATAATTTAATATTTATGTGTGAAATATTTTATCACTATTATTGTTTTTAGAGATGTGTTTATAAATTTTGGAATTATTTTACTACATGATAACTAATGTTAAACCTATGGACATCATACTTTAAGAATTTAGAGTTAATATACACATGTTAATAAGTTATTTACCTATTATTTATTGAATTTTATTGTGTTCAATCCACTTATGTTTTAGAAAATAGTTTGGATAGATATAAAATGGTAAAATAACCCATGTGATGGGAAATATAATGATAAAATAAATGATATTCCAAATTCACAAATAGGTGTAGCTCAAAACATCATTTAAGCACATACCCAATTTTAATTGTGTATAAAAAATAACCAAATTCAAGTGGAATATCCTCTTAGCCTATCAAGTATGTAAAATTATCCATTGAATCATTTATATAATAATTACCACTATCATTTAGTTGATGTCTAGATCCACTTTTTATTGAATAATTTCTAAACAACATGGAAAAGATAGTTTCATGACTCACTATTCCAAGAAGGTGAATGTTAAATTGTTTTATATCATTTATATAGAGAATTTTATCGATGGTTGAAATTTTAAAAAAATGAAAATTCAAAGTATAATATTAATGATATGAACTGGTAGGAATTTAAAATAATTCATAATATGTATATTCCTTAGACTATTCACACCAGGATATAGAGATAATATTTAATTAATAATAAAAAATTTAGAATTAATTCATTGAAAAATGAGGTCAATTACATATAGAATCTAAGGTATGATTTTTGTTTTATTATCATCAAGGATTGAAAAAATGATAGATTCATTATTTTTCTAAAAACACATAATAGAGAGGCTCTAGTAATCTAATAATTTTGGAGTTAAAAATAATTTTTTTCAATGTACAAAAAATGTTGATGAATATTTAAAGATTTTTCCCATGGATATGAAGATAAGAAATAAAGGATGGAGTTTAAACTAAAATTAAAAAATAATATTGGAAGAAAGATGATAGAACCATGAACATGATAATGATTTGGAAAGAACCCACATGGGAATTTCATCAATGGAATAAAAAAATATTCATGTGCAGAAAAGAATATAATCAAGATCATTGAAGAAAAATTTACATGATAATGATATAAAATATATCAGAGGGAAATAATGAACCATACAATGCACCACATAGGGTCTAATGCTTCCATTATAAGGAACATGGTAACTCTCTAAGATGATTAACTAAAATAAGGGCCATTGATGGAAATTAATATATGTACCCAACTAATTTATGTGATGATGATAAAAAATAATCCATCACAAACACTAAGTTAGAACCTGAAAAGTAACTATGTAATGTTAAATTAATTTTTCTCTTAATAATTGTGGATTTTTTTTATTATGGTACTAAACATTCCTTTATATCCTGATGTGTTTTTAGAATTGTAGAATATTCTTATTTATCCCTTTCTATACATACATATATATATAAGAATACATAATGGTTTAATAATTGATATCATTTTTTAGACTCTTCCATCATAAGAATATGTGGAATGATTCCCCCTAAAAATCACTCAATCCTCTATTTGGTAGAATTTAACACAGTATTAGGCATGGATTATCTCTCATTATAAAGAGATCAAAAAAAGTGATGGTAAATGTAAATATCTTTCTATATTATGATTCATACCATAATCTTATACAAATTATAAGATTATTATGAATCTCCTATATATAATCATTTAATGGAATGGGTGTTTATACCTAATTAGAAGTATATTTTTCTCAATGGTTGAGACAATTTAGTGGAAAACAAAAAAGGAATTCCCATTTTAATTTAATATATTGTTTTATTCCCTTAATAAATATCATGTACATAACCATAATTTTAGTTAAACATATAAGATGAACATATACCTAATGTGAAAGACAACTCTAAGAGATCACAATTGAATGACCAAATAGATATGTATGATTTAAAGAATAAAAACCTAGAGAATTTGGAAAAGGGTTAATATACCCTAGTTCGTCATTTTTGGAGAAACTTTTTATCTTGGTTAAGAATATGAACTATTCAATTCCATATTCCACTAACTACAAATAGATCAAAAAAATCACTATAATGAATAAGTAACCACTTAAATGGTTTGATGTAATTTTCAATTAACTTTTAATAGCATAATACTTATCAAAATTTTATTGTTATTATAGATATCATAATCTAAACAAGAATTCATTTGATTATAAATTTATATATTTATATAAATTATATAGACATTATAAGTTCATAGTTATACATTTTATGATTATGATGACCCTAAAAAATATCTAGGATTTTATTTATAGAGTCTCTATAAACTATATTGGAAAATTATTGGTGATTATTATTGAATATATTATTATATAAGTTGTGAGAAAATAAAAATATGCGGACCAACTATGTATTATTTTAATATATTTATGGATGATTTGTTATAATATATTTCTAATAATTTTTACATCTTGATGTAGTAAATACCATTTTTGATAAAGTGATCGCAATAAATGGAATATTTGTTGATACTCCAAAAGTAAGGGAAATTAATGAAGGGACAAGAAATAAATTTTTCATAATGATAAATAGTTTTCTTAGATTACTTGGGTATTATCTAAAAATTGTAAGAAATTTCATGTGATTTTCCAATCCACTAACTATCTTATAATTTAATGGTGTAATGCACATTTGGACAGAATAGTGTGATTAGGTAATTATGGTTCACAATAAAAGGTTAATCATATCACTTTTGAACAAAATTCACTACATTTGAGAAGGATTTTTATATAAAAATATTCCTCAAAGAATGTTATGGATTTGATAATCAAGATAATTGTGGAATTTATAGCCTATGCCTCATGAAAATTATATATCCCTAAAAACATCCCCATGCATGATTTGGAGTAATCGTGTATGATAATTATATAAAATGTTTGGAGACACTACCTCTATAGAGGTATGTGGGTTAATATATAATGGTCACAAACTTTTACGTATAGATTCACATAGGATGATCTAAACATGTATAGATGAAGATGATTTATATTAATTATAGACTATGATTACTCAATACAGTACCATCCAAGATATAAAAACAATATAACTTATGATCATAGTATAAAGGAACATGAAGCATTATCCCTGGTAAGGATTTATAATGAACCTATATACATAGATATGAAAATATAGATCATAAAATCAAAAATTACTGGAATATATCATAATGTTCCAAAAGATTCCCCAACCATATTGCCAACAAACAAATCGTGGGAAAAAATGGGATGATCTGGAGTCTCAATATATGGTGAAAAAAATAAATGGTTTCTTTAGAGATAAAAAATAAAAATGTCTTTTTAATTAGTCTAGGAAATATATTATATGTTTTATAATAACAGTAGAATAAGAAATATCACTTACAACGTTCTGAATTCTAAACATTCTCCATCAAACATTTCTGTAGCAACATGTATTGGGAGCCTTGAGAGCTCTCATGGTGGGATTAAATGAAAAATGGGATTGTTTAGTATACCTCGAACTCCATGGTATAAAAACTTGTTATGGTTGAGTATCAAAATTATTTTTTTTTGATAAAAAATTACACAAATAACATATAAATGATAGACAATTTCAATAGAATTTTTTAGGAGTTTTATGAATAAATCTAAAGGAAACAATGTCATATGAATTTTGTTGAATCAACTCACCCAAAATCCCACATTATCACCTTTTATGAATATTCCATTATCATCTAACATGAATATATATATTTCATTTTAGTGGTGATTTTATAGGGGGGCCATTTTTTATAATATATTATAATTATTTGAGGTAATAAACTATTTTTTGAAGGTGTCTTTAAAATGATATAAATATATAGTTCAACATTACTAAAACCCTTCGTAATATAAATATGGAAAACATGAAAAAATATTCATAAAATTAAATATATAATAAGATCTTGATTCATTAACATTAAAGGAAATTAGTATTAATGTAATTTCCTTGATCCGAACAGCCCCCCGAATATTTCTAAACATGTCAGCTGTTACTACCTTAGGCGCACCTCCCCGAACGTCGAAGGCTGCTGACTAGAAGCAAGGGTTAGAATAAGTATAGTGGGGATGTTATACCCTCTTAGAGGATAATAATGGTACTAGTCCAAGTAATAATATATAACATGCAGTGGATATTAACGAGTCATCATACTCAAACTAGACCTGTAAAGAGGAATCACATTCAATAGAAGATAAAAATAGAAGCAAAATAGAAACAACAGAAGCATAAAGTAAATAAAACAAAATTCCCACAATCAATTAAAACAACTACTAAATAACAAGCATGCATAAATAAAAGGTCATACATGTCAATCTATATAAATGGTTCCAATGGGTAACCAATAATTACTACATATTTAAGTAAATATTTTGATACGGGAATGAAAGTAAAACCAAATAAACTCATGCTTGGCATGAATTAAAGGTCCATACCATCTCCATGTCAAACAGTACTGTGATCCAGCTCTTGAGGCTGATCTCTAACCTACACGTAAATACATAAAGTATACACACGTTCTGAAGGGCCTGTATAGGGTGTGATTTTAATCTCAGTAGGATACCACCCAAAGGTGAATACCTAATATAAGTGTTTTAGAAGGCATTCATTTATAAAGAAATAAGTAAAAGATACGATTCACAAATAAGAAGAAACTCCATTGGTTCTCAGCAACCACCAAGGAGTGTCACATGCTTTGTCCAATTCTAAAATATCTGTCTTGAAACCAAGCACCATGTGCCTCCTGACACATCGTGTCTCAAGCACTGATGTCTCGAAGGCACACCCAAATAATAGTAACCCTACTCAAAAGTCCACATTTTTTCATGGTACAACAACCAAAGAAGCAGTGATGCATTTCCTCAAAATATAAATCGGAGGGAGAGCGATGTCTTCCCACAAATCAGTGACTGGAGGTATAATGATGTCTGTCCTCAAATCTGTAACCATAGGGACAGTGATGTCTACCCTCAAATCATATTGAGCCTCTCCTCAACTCGATATCCTCAATGAAATCCATTGAAGCCTACTCACCTTCCACATGGCTTCCTATGGAAATCACCCCCAAACCAATTGTACGTAACTGCATCTATTACAGACCTCTAACCAATGAGTGGTCAAAACCACCTCATCATGGATTCTACCTGTGTTCACACTGCTCAATGTTTTGGGTGAGTGGTAATCACCAAAATACGTTCTTAAGACACAAAATCTCTAAAACCACATGTCTATGTGACCATGTCACTCAAGTCTGATGGGCTTTCCATCCAAGTAACTCATTCCATGCCCAACCTGACAGTTACACTGCCTCAAGCCGACATCCATGAAACCTAATCTCGTGCTCAGAACCACCCAATGTAATCTAGGTAAAGCCCAACCAATGATCAACATCACTCAACAATATCCATGTCATTCCCAACACAACCAAATGGTTTTATAATATGTTATATAACACATCACATATATATAATCAAAATAAATATTTTTAACATGAAAAACAAACTAACAATTGAATTGCACTATCCATGTTCTCCTTTAATCATGATTATCACGTTTATACTCAGAATTTTAATCAAACAGTTCGACTATACCTATTTTGACACCACATCCAAAATACCTCAAATGAGCAATGACCTCTAACTTGGCCTCGCTCAAGCATAAAAATGTGATGGAATTCCCAATGGCATCCCATAAGGAATACAGTCAATTTAATATAACGAAACATGGGTCTCAATCAAAACCCAACATTTCTCTAAAAAGACGCAACCCCAAATTATCTAAAAAACACCAAAAAAGATATGAGAAACCTACCTTAGACTCGTTGATATAGGCACGTCCTATATCATGATCCAATTAGAATCTTATCTTCATAGATCTAAGTTTTCCTAAAATCCTAGTAATAATTCTCGGATGGAAACTATGGTGTGTGGGGAAATGAAACTAGAATGAAAGAGGGTGTGTGTATTTATCCTTGCTAATGTGATCCCACAGCCACCAATGGATTGAAGAACGAATGTTTAAAGAAGAATCTAGAAGAATAAATGTTCTCAGACACCCAGAGCATCAATGTCTGAAACTGACGAAAAATAATATGTTTTCTAAAATTATCTGTGATTCTCTTTCTTATAAGTGAATACAAATAAAATTACACAGTGGATATGATGGACTACACCCTGTATAGTATCCTTTTTTGTACTCTGACTTAAGCGGAGGTAGCCACATGGCTTGGACGTGCCACACGGGTCAACACACGGATCAGATTCAGCCGATACATGGGAAAAAGATACATGATGTGTCAAGTAACACTACACGCCATGTAGTAGAAAATTATTACATAGTTACCACACTGAATTACTTGTCCAGCACACGACTGGTACTCACCTAACATACACACAGTGTGTACTTGGGAGTACACAATGTGTAATCTATAATTATCTAGAATTTCCCATATTTTCCCAATTTTCATAGAAGCTAGTCAAAAATTCAAATAGGATTAGGATTTTGACTCGTTCTGAAATGTCGGGTTCTTACAATCTCACCAACTTAACGTAGCTCATCCCTGAGCTATCAAATGATACCTGAAGATGGAACCAAACATACCCATCCTAGTCAAATTAACCCGGACTACTCTAGTCTTAAAGGTTCTAGAAAATCTTGCTAAGGGGCCTCCCCACCTTAGGAATTTTCTTACTCAGTCTCAATCTGAAAAAAAAAATCAAACCAAGAAATGGTCCAACAGCCTATTTCCTGGACCCATGATCCAACAATGACACATTGTCACCCCTGAACATCATCGGTCCTCTCGTGTCATTTTGGGAACACAAAGGTGTCCCACAATGCATCAGTGTCTGGCGCAAGGAGGTCATGTAACCCATGGATGGTCCAAATAATACTTGGTGCCTTTCACTTCAAGTAACCCACATCCTCAATGCCCTGATTCCCATGACACCTCATGTAACCCACATCCTTGATGCTAATGGTACTAGGAATCTCACATATATATATAAATTTTACACACTCGAAATGGTGTCACTCTCACTGATAAGAATCTAGTCAGTCCACATATATCATGTGCACCTCATGCACTCAAAAGGTACATTCCTCAATAGGTCATGCCAAAATAAAACATTAAAATCATTGTCACACTCACGGTATACCTCTAACCGTCGTTATCTCACCAGCCTTCTCAGCCCTAGGAATCTCGATAGCATGCACCTGACCAAACACATGGCTTCTTAGAGACCGACCTCCCTATGGTGAAACTCTAGTCATCAGCCACTGACCCCTCAACTGGGTTCCTCTATCTCTGTCATGTCCTCCTCATGCTGCTAAAACTCAGCTACCCTCTCCTGGTACCAAACCTGAACCAACTCCAGATTCCACAGTCTATCTTGGTCCCTACCTTCCAGCTATCTAAGAATACTTCCTCCATAACCTCTTGAGATTCCCAACCTTTCCACATGCCCAGCACATTTTTGGAGGCCTATCACCGTGAGTCTGAACATGTCTTGGCTACCCACTCTCAAAGAAAACCACTGAATAACTTCTATAAGGTATTCTAGTTGAGTCCTTGGCATGACTTCCCTACTTGAACTCATCCCATCCTCACTTCCTACTATCTAAACCATCACCTGAAGTTGTCGTCCTGCCTATGTGAGGCCTCAGTTTTTTGTTTCCCTCCACAATCAATGCATAACTCACCGCCTCTGAGAATAAACCTAGACTGAATATATTTACCTATATCTGAATGGAATGTTGTAATCCATCCTTGAGAAATCACACCCTTTCTGAGTCATCGCTTACCATACCAGGTTCAATGTTATAGAACTCAGTGAATGTAGCTGCAGAGTCCAAGAAAGACATTTATCCCTACTAAAGGTTCATGAACTCCCAAGAACGCTCATCCCACAGTGTCTCTACGTAAAAGATCTATAAGAAGATATCCTTGAAGTCTTTCTATGCTAGTCCCTCATTTCTATGAGCCTGAACCTGTACATCCCACAAGTGTTTTGCCGGTCCTCTAAACATGTACATCGCTAGCTTTACCCTCCACCTTGGAGGTGTCTCGAGCTACACTAAGATCATCTACAGGCTCTCTATCCATTTCTCAGCCGCCTATGGACCACCCTCACCCTAAAAAAGAGGAGGGTGTTGTGATTGGAACTCCCGCATTAGATATTCCATAGATGGATCTGTACAATGTGCACCTCTGTCGATCCCCCATAAGAAACATACCATACTGGACTGGTGAGATTGATTGATCCATGACCCAAATACTACCAAACTCAACTATTGTCCTTCCGTAACTAGATCCTAAACTTTACCATGTCCCTAAGCCTGTAACTATAGATCATGCGATGCATATCCCTCTGGTGTTAGAACCTAATCGTGCACCTGTGGCAATGTACCATCACCTGCTTGATGATCCATTCGAATCGTCTAGGAGGAACCCACTAAATACCATAATGGCGAGACACCCCACATATATATATATATATATCACACAGATAAAGAAATTAAAAAAAAGGCAGTATATAAAAACTAACCTTACTCTCTCCCCATCACAACCCATGCCCACGTCATCTTGGCCACAAGGCCTACTTACCTTCCTTCAACAGAGCCAAGTATCAGAAGTACCTCAGGCCATGACCGTCCTAACAACCAACATTACCTCAAACCAATGTCCTATTCACCAAATCATGGTGACCAAAATCACCTCAACCATAGTACCTTCCTGCTCATATAAGAGCCAAGACCAAATCTCATGCAACATGAAATTCTAAAAATACATGCAAATCATTGCATATTACATTTTAATCAACAATAAATTTTACCAAGATTTTCACCCTTCACATTTCAAAATAATTTATAGCACGAAAATTGATATTTTTTACATGGTATTATCACATCACAAAGCATACGTGAATATATGAAATTAAAATACCTTAAAAATGTGCCTATCAAAAGCAATGAAATCACGTATTTCTGTATCGAGCAAAGTTCCAATTATCCCTAACCTCGCTGGGTCAAAGATATCATATCACAATCAATAATATCACACACCAAGTAAGCCACTGTGCTGGAAGTCATATAAAATGTAATCTGAGCAAAAGAAAAACCACAATTCCCAACCAAGGTAACTTGGACTATTCCTTGTACCTAGGGCTGCAGGCACCCATGCACAAGCTAGAAACATAGTTCCAATTACAACCTATCTCTAGTCTACCATATCCCATATAGTAAACCAGTATAAATAAAAATAGAAGTCTCAATATCATTAGTATCTAGAAAAATAATGCTACTAAATACCTATCAAGAACTCCTCTTATACCACTTTGTAACATCCTAGACCTGAAAATCTACTTGAATAGTGCTAAACGGGTCAGGTGTTACTAACTTAGGCGCACCTCCCCAAACACCAAAGGATGTCGACTAGCAATGAGGGTCTGAATAGGTATAGTGGGGAGGCTATACCCACTCAGAGAATAATTATGGTACTATTACAAGTAATAATATATAAAATGAAATACAAATTATTGACTCAGTAGACTCAAACCAGACCCATAGAGTAGAAGAACATTTAATAGCAAATAAACAATGGAATAAAATTTGAAACAATGGCTGTAGAAAGTAAACAGAACAGCATTCCACCAATAAATTGCAACAACTACTAAATAACAATCATCTATCCATAGCCGTACATGCATGTCAATCTATATAAATGGATCCAATGGATAACCAATAGTTTGTATATATTAAAGTAAGTATTATGATACATGAATGAAAGTAAAACCAAATAAACTCCATCTAGGAATGACCGCAAGGTCCATACCATCTCCATGTCAAATAGAACTATGACCTAGCTCCTAAGGCTAATCTCTTTCTTGAACATAAATCCATAAAGTCTACATGTGTCCCGAAGGGCCCATAGAGGGTGTGAGATGAGTCTTAGTAGGATTCCACCCAAAGGTGTGTATCTAGTATTTGTGTTTAAGAAGACATTAATTTATAAAGAAAGAAGTATATAGTATGATGAAAAAATAAACAAAAACTTCACTGGTTCTCAGAAGCCACCATGGAGTGTCACCTACTTCAACCAACACCCAAATATCTGTCATGTAACCTGGAAGCATGTGCCTCATAACACCTCATGTCTCAAGCACTGATGCCCCAAAGTCACACCCAAAGAATAATAACCCTTCTTGAAAGTACACCCCTATCCATGGCAGAAAAACCAGAGCTGCAGCGATGTCTCTCCTCAAAATAGGAACTTTAGGGATAGTGATGTATACCCTCAAATAAGTAATTGGAGGTACAAATATGTCTACCCTCAAATTAGTAACTGAAGGGACAGTTATGTCTACCCTCAAATCCCGGTGAGCCTCTACCCCCAACCCGATAGCCTTAATGTTATCCCCTGAAAGCTCCTCACATTCCACATGGCTTCCTATGGAAGGAACCCCCCAAAACAATTGTACCTATCATCATCTATCAAGGGCCACTACCCAACGAGTGTTCAAAACCACATCATCATAAATTCTACCTTTCTGCACACTCCTCAATGTTTATATGGACCATTAATAACAAAAATATGTTCCCAAGCCACGATATCTCTAACACTTCATGTCCCTAAAACTATGTCACTCATGTCTGATGGCCTCACCATCCAAGTAACTCAGCCCATGCCCAACCTAAAAGTTACACCAACTCAAGACGATGTCCATGATGCCCAACCTAAAAGTTACACTACCTCAAGATGAAGTCCATGATGCCCAATCCCATTTTCATAACCACCCAATGTAATCTGGTCCACGCCCAACCTGTGATCAGTATCACTCAACAGTACCCAGGCCATGCCCAACACAACCTGAAGGTTCCAACATATGCAATATCACACATCAAAAATATATAAAAAATATAAATACTTCTAATAGGAAAAACAAACTAACAGTTGAATTGCACTATACATGTTCTCCATTAATCATGCCTATAAAGTTTATACTTAGCATTTTAATCAAACAGTTCAATTTTACCCATTTTGGAAGTCCCAACCAAAATGCCCCAATAAAGAAAAACCTCTAACCTAGCCTCTCTCAAGAATAACAAGGTGATGGAATGCCCATCGAAATCCCATAAGGCATAAAATCAATTGAATATAAAGAATCATGGGTCTCACTCAAAAATTGACGTTGTGATGAAATATGTAGCCCTCAATTGTCTACAAAAACACAAAACAATGTATGAACAACCTACCCTATACTCGTAGATGTAGGCACATCTGATATTGAGCTCTAATTTGAATCTGATCTTCGTAGATATATGTTTCTATCAAATCCCAGCAATTCTTCTCTGATGGAAACTGAAATATGTGATGCAAAGAAACTAGAACAAAATAGGGTGCATGGGTTTAGCCTTGTTGATGTTATTCTACAGCCACCAACAAATTGAGGAACGGTTGTCGGATGAAGAATCTAGTAGAAGAAACATTATCGGCGTCCTAGAGTGTCAATGTCAAAAACCTGGGAAGAAGAATATGTTTTCAAAAATTAGATGTGATGCTCTTTCATACAAGACAATAAAAATAAAAGTACACTACGTGTTTGATGGACTACACACTGTGTAGTATCCTTATTCGTACTAAAATGTAATTTGAGGTAGACACATGGATTGGACTCACAAAATGGGTTAACACACGACAAGGACTTAGCCGGTACATGGAAGGAAGATACACTACATGTCAAGAAACACTACATGTTGTGTAGCAGGAAATTCTTACATGGTCACCACATTCCATTTACTTTGCCAGCACATGGTTGGTACATGCCTAACATAAACACAACGTGTACTTGGGAGTACATGACGTGTAATCTATAATTTTCCAGAACTTCCTAGTTTTTTCCAATTTTCTCAGAAGCAAGTCAAAAATTCAAAAAGGGTAGGGATTTTGACCCGTTCCAAAAACCCGATTTCATAAAATTAACATATTCCCCCAATCATGTTATCATTAATCAACAACTTACACGTAGGTATTTTGATAAACACACATGTTTATTTATATGGTAATATATGTAAATATATAAAATTTTTGGGTGATGTTTGTTAATAGAAGCATCATGGACCTGAACATATAAAATAGATTTCATAAATATTATAATCCCTTCAGAAATAGATGAATGTATATAGAGTCGATAAATGATCTATATTTACAATCATCAATGATTCATAGGGTTTGAACATAGATGCAATGTGTTCTTTTGAATAACATCATTTAAGGGATCCATTGGTTTATATATAATGTAATGAATATCCCAAGGTACATCGGTCCAACTAAGATCCTTTTTCATGTTGGAGTTGTGGAATATTGACAATCATCTCATGTTATTGATTTAGTGAATTTATATTTCTTGATGATAAAATTTAATGATTATGCACATGTACTAAATAAAAATTTCTTACCATTGATAATTTACCTTATTATGTAGAAAATTTTTTGAATTAATTAGACCATTGAAACAATTCTATAAGAAATAAGGCAACTAACCTTGTCATGTACATTGCAGAAATGATAATTTTAAAGGGGAATGATCAAATCCTTTGATTTACATTATTTGAAAAAAAATTACCCTTTTTATTTTCTGATCAAGGATATGATTTGAAATTTCAAGGGATATATTTTTATTAATTCAATTATATAACAACATTGAATTTAATATATAATAAATTTACCATTTTAATATATATGTGTCCCATATTTTTGAATATGGTATAGTAAAAAAGATATGCACTATATAATAAAAATAAAAAATACTTTATTTCATCAATATTGAATATTTCATATAGAAAATAAATATACACCATAAATTTATAATAGTGTAATGGGACAATAAAAAACCCCAAAAATATGCTAATAATGATTTTAACTTTTAGAATATCATAGTCCCCTAGAATCAGTATGGCCTCAAAAATACAATAAATAGAAAAAAATCATGAGAAATATGGTTGAATTTTTTTAAAAGATAAATTGATATTTGATAGAAAAATGATTCTAATTAATAAAGGAAACATATGGTATTTATATTGTGTATAAACCAAATAAAACACTTAGAATAGTAACATAACAGTTATGAATTCTATCATGGCCATAAAAAACAGTATCATGAACAAAATAATAGTAAATTAACTTATACAATATCTTCATAATCAATATAATTATTTAATATATGTATTAAATAGTAAATATTAATATTAAATAACTCAAAGGAAATAATAAGGGTATTTTTAATAAAGTTTATTTTATCATATATTAAAAACATGTAATTATTATATTAAACTATAAAATAGATAATAGTATAAATTTTTTTTTGTAAAATTAATATTATTTTTTGAATCAGTATTTCAAACATTATTAGGTTAAATTTTTTTAAATTTATTAAAAAAATTATTTTTTGAGCTGAATAAAAAAAATACAGTTTTTATACTAATAGTTTGTTATTTAATATTTATCTAATAATGTTATAATTAATCATAAATTTTTTAAATCCACTCATAATATATTTTATATGATTAATTATTCATTTTAAAATATATAACTAAATATAAAAATAAAAAAATTAATTTCAAAATTATATAAAATATAATGCCTATAAAAACACTTTTTCTTCATTTTATCTTGTAATTTTGTATAAAATAATAAGTTTCATGATGTGATGGATTAAAATTAATAATTTCATTTAATTTTAATAAAATATATTCTTAATTTCCTATAGGAAAATTATTATAAAATTTAATTTAGAAATATAATTTTTTTCATTATTTTTAGCAAAATACCCCTCCCCAAAAATATTGATATGGTCTCTCCCTATACAAGAAAAAAGATACCCAGTAACATCAAATTATCCAATATGTGGACAATTATCTGATAATAGGTTAAACTATATTATATTTCTTTTTTGGGAGTCATAAAAACTGAATCATTCAATGTGTTATGGTTTCTAGTGATGGAGAAAAAACAAAAACATACTAACATTCCTATTTTTTTCTTTATTATATTTTTCTATAAATATATCCTTCTATTTCTTTCAATAAATTATAAAATTAATTAAATACTATTTTCACATGATAATACTGAAATAAATATAATATATAGAGCTTATTAAATATATTTCTATACATAATATATATATATCTCCTTCTATTTTTCAATGTATTTTTAACAATCCGTTAGCAGCCTACAATGATGACATCAATCCATTAATTATCATATAATTCATTGTTGTATTGAGTAAATTATTTATAATTTATAAATATTTAATTTAATATATTTATTCTTATATATTTAATTTTACATACAAATAAATACCAACGATTCGAAACTACGAAATGAAAACAAAAGAGGTCAATTCAAAAAAATGTGTCATTGAACCAGTTCATGTTTAAGAAAAAGATTATCAAATAAATTTAAATGATCATATTTTTTCATGAATAATCAAAATTAAATAAACTCAATTCTGAATTAATGTTTTAATATACATAAGTTGGTTATATATTGGGGGTAAATGTGAAGAAAAAAACTATACATAACATATGGGAAAACCCAACCCAAAAAAATAATTTCGGTTGATCTTCTCTATCTCTGTCTATTTAGTACATTTCTATTAGAACCCTTCTTAGTGTTTTATAATGAAAATGGTAATTTTTTCCATTGGTATATTCATGTATTCATTATATTATTATTCATTCATAAAAAAATTAAAAGTAATATCATGACATTTAATCAAAATATCTTATAGATTATTCTTTTTTTTATTATTTGCCTTTCGATTAAGTATGATATTTTTTTTATTAACAATACCCTTCAATATACAAAATTATTAATTCCTCCCATATATTAGAAATATACATGTGTAATATCTATTTTATGATTCACAATGATATTATAGAACCCATTATTTCTCATTTCGTTATTTCATGTTGGAAATTTATGAATGTTTCGGTATATATAGAGTGCATGATTATGACCATATTATGATACGACTATGGATCCCAAAACTAAATATCCATTTAATTCATTGGATAATGTTATTTATGTCATGAAATTATTATGAATATATATTTTAAACTTTTTTTAGATTATAATCAATAATCATTGTGCACACATGATATTCTTGAACAAAATGCAGGCTTTGCAAATATTTTATGGTCATGATTTCTCTATAACGTTATAATGTTTCATTATTATGCATGTTCTAAATTCTAAATCTCATTAAAATTATTTTCTCAGTAATATTATTATGATCTTATTCATATGATATAATAATTATGGACATGCTCACTTATGTAATACAATTATGCATGTTTTATATTCATTATTTATTTTCCCTCCCTTTATGAGGGTTTTAATTCACCCATTAATTTGATATATTTTCCTTTTTGATTATATGTACTAATTACATCATGAAATCATATAGGATTAATTTATTAATTTATTTATATAATGTATAATGTATTATATATATTCAAGTTTTATGACCATAATTTTTGTAAGACAATAATCTTATCGTTATTATGATTTGTATTGTTTTATATGTTTTTCATAGAAATTATTTTATATTCATGTGTTTATAATATGGGTCAACATAGATGGATTATGTCATTTAATAAAAACTCTCTACAATTTCACACATGATGATCTCAAAGAGTTCAGAGATCTCAAGGAAAAACTTATCAATATTAACTATAAATACAATATGTGACATTCGATGTTTTTATCTTGGTGTTTTTGTGTCTAATCCATTTTGGTTGTGATAGTTTTTAAAATATATCCCGATTTTTTGTTAAGATTCATGAAATAAACCAAGATTCACATTCTCATATAGAGATAATTTAATTTGGGTTTGTTATATGTGGTCTGATATTAGTTGAATGATAAATTTTTAATTCATCAATCTCATGTTATATAAAAAGGTATCATTACACATTTAATTGATATAGATGATTATTTCCTAAATAAATGGTCATAGAGATTATAAAAAATTTAATACTATATATTCAAATAATTAAAGGTTAATCACTATTGAGTGATGACCTAGTTATGCATTTTTTTGATGAGATGTTAGATTTCAATAGAATTCATTATCTAATAATAAACATTTTTTTATGAATTTTTTATTTTTTTTATGGGACTATGAAGTGTCGGTAAATATTTATACTAGATTTTTAATTGTTCATACTACCACTATGTAATCTACTCAATGGGTTTCCCTTTGTACTAACAATATCAAATTATATTTAATTTAAACAAACTATTATAAAATAATTTCTCTCTGTTGACATATAAATGTTTATCTAAGTAATATCAATCATAAATCAATAACAATATTTGAGTAGTTGTTGGGTCTTTAAATTTTTTAGGTATTTAAAAAAATACCATTTAAAAATAAGTGAAAATATTTTTATGCAATAAATCAATTATAATTAACGATCCAAGTATATATAATTATTATTTAGTAATTTAAATTTTTATTACACGAGATTTATTTGATATGTAGAATAATTAATTATTTATTTTTGAAATTTAGAATAAAATAAATTTGTGTACACGTTTTGTATTAATTTTTCAAATTTAAATTATTCATTTCATAGGTTATATATTAAATATTTTTTCATATAGGGTTTATTTATGATCTATGTTAAAAGGGAATGCATAATTAAAAAATTTCTAACATTTAAATGATTACAGAAAAGTCTCAATAACTCTATGTAATTTGGGTTACAAGATTCCAGTTATATATATATATTTTATAATTAAAATATAATTAGAGGGATTATAACCTCTTTCTTCAGATCTAGAAAAATCAACATTAGAGAAAATATAGTTTCCCAAAAAACAATGTAATAACACTCTTATTTTATCCCTATAACACAAAACTATGTATGAAAACGTCCCATGAATCATTGATCAGGTTTTGAAATCACTATAGGATTTAATTTATGAGTTTTTAACTCAATGAAAAAATGGATAAGTGGGAATTGGATTAGAATGAAAATTCATAATGTATTTATTTATGAAAAATAATTAATAATTTGTTGTGTCGATCATCTAAAAGGATTTTTCAATCATTTATATAGTTCTTGAAATTTATATACATATTTATTTGAAATTTTAAATTATGAATTTAACAAGGAAGTTCTAAAACACATGAATCACTCATGTGGAATCGATATAGATATATTTAATTTATAAATATTATTATAATTTGATTTACTAAAATTAATCTCCATGGTATAATTTTGGTTTCTATTATGGATATTATAAGGAATTTAAATACTATTTGGCCAATAATTGAATATATATATATATATAATAATATAATAATATTAATTCATAATTATCCATTCCTTGTGCATGTGAGGGAGCATAGTCATCCAAGCTAAACAATGTGCCAAACTCCCTCGATAAAATAAATACACATATATACAACCATATATACAATACAAATATGGATAGATTATATAAATTTATATATTATATATATAAATATTTTTATAATGATATTATATAAACATATATACATATATAGTAAAATAGAGGTTATTATTGAAAAAATATAATTAAATAGGAATTATAAAAAATATATCTCAATGACCATATATGAAAACAAACAATGGTGAAAATTAATTTATTTTATTTAAATTATTAAATTGCACCACCAAAATTATTTTGTAGTCTTATTTATTTCATTTAATTAGGATTGGAAATTATAATTAATGACCTATATATTTTTAAAAAATATTATTATAAAATTTATAATTAATATTTTCATGTAAATCATTTTAATAACTTGGAAATTGGCTATTAATTTTTTCTATCACCTCTTACCCTTTTATGATGTATAAAATATATTTAAATGATTAGTATTATATAAAACCTCACCCACGGTTGCAAAAAAATTTGTGTGAGTAATATTATCGGATATAGATCTCCCATGATGTGGTGGTTCATGAAATGATCCGTAGAAAATCCAAATAAGGAAAATAAAACAATTGTGTAGGATGTTACAACTCATGTCTTACAGGTCTCATGGTGTTACACCACATATGGTTTACAGTGGCTTTTCACCACTCAATAAGCTAACAAGAATATCTTATCAATTGATCATTTGAAATTTAATTTTATATTTTCATTGTTTATTATTATATTTCGCGAGTATAAATATTTAATATAAATATCAATAACTCCTTAAAATGGAATATTTCGTGTCATATCTTTTTTCTTTTTCATAGTTAATTATTTATTTAGGAATTCAAGTATAATAGATAAATAAAAATTGAAGGAAATAAATATATTTCTAATTCTAGTGAATATAAAATTAATTATTGATAATATTAATCCCGACATAAAATTCAATACATTATTTTGAACAATAGTTTTAATTGAGGTATTCATTTTAACATGTTTTAGGTTAAATCCATTTATTATAGAGTTTTAATGGAAGTTTTGGGTTAAGATTACAAAATTTACATCAAGTTTTGTGGTTATAGACTGCAGAGATAAATTTTGAGTTAATCACTAAGTAAAACCATGTATATGATTTATAAATCAAAATCATACTCGAATTATCAAGGAGTGTTTCACTAATGTAGTTAACCAATGTAAAGTGTACATAGATTCAAAATAGTATAAACATGTCAATTTTTTATATTGAATGAAGGGAAACATTCATCCCCATCTACTAAAATATATATGGGACTATAAATTCTTTATATATTGCTGTGGGAAATTTTTATTTCATAAAATTGAAGATATAGTTATATAATTAATTAATCTATAGATAATTGGTACTCATCATTATGATCTAATATGGTATATTAATTTTTTGTGGATATAAATTCATGCCAAAAACTACTTGTCACCTTAATTAATTATAGATAAAAAATCAACACTATTCTTAATTTTTAAGAGTGTTCAACACTTACACATAGCATTGTTCCAACAAAATAAATGTTATTTGTTGGAGTCCCCACTACCTACTGAGAAACCTCATGAAACTAATAATTTTTTGGAGTATACACATAGGTTGAACAAGGATGATGCAATTGATACATATCATAACTTGTTACCATCAATGTCTTGTGAGCTTCCAAAGACATTTGAGGCCAATGAATTTTACACCATGTTTTAATATCCCTGAGATCATTTTAGGGAGAGATTGATTTAAAAAATATAAATGAGAATTTAAATTAAATATTAATATATAATTTATAGAAATTAATCTATTTTGGTCCCTATATGGTCAAAATTATTGTCTATATAGAATTATTCCCATAGTTCAGTTTCAATTTAGAAAAAAAATATATAAACAGATATCAATATTTCATCATTCCCAAATACTTTAACTGGTATTATTTATTATTATATAAATTATTATATGGATAATACACTTTAATATATTTTAAATATGTTTCTCCATAATAATATTCACGTGCTAAACATAAAATATCTTATCTATATAGTGCACAAAATGGGAATGGAAATAACCATAATTGAATGTTCAGACTAGAAGGATCCTTTAAAACTTCTATTTTTGAAGGAAAATTTATCTTGGAAATGTAATGAGTCTGATGACTTAAACAATTGTTATGGTGTAAAAGGCTATTATAAAAGGAATTTCAATTATATAAAGAAGATTAAAGGGGAGGTAAATACTTCTAATGTTTTATTCATTATATATATTATAATATTTTTCTTATGTTATGCATTAAATATATTTTATTGATAAAAAATTTATATTAAGAAATATTTTTTTATTAAATATTTTAATAGTTAATGATGACCACCACATATCCTTTTATAATGACACTTCTTTTTAAAAATTATTATCGCATGCCAAGAATTATCCAACAAATAATGTTCTATAATTTTAGATATAGATGGATTTTATCTAAAATTTAAAAACAGAGACAATATGTGTCATACTATATTATATTTTAATAATTTATTTTACTTACATAAATTTGAAAAAATATTTTGTAGAAATGAATTATGAAATTAATTCACATGACTAATTTCACACAAAATTATGTCTTAGTTATATTTTATTTTGAGAGCCAAAATAATTTGATAATGTTATATCAAGAATAGTATTTATAATAATTTTTGTTTATAAACATTGATATATGTAAAAAATGTTTATTAGGTAAAGTAATAAAGGAGACATTTTACATTATAAGTAAAATATTAATGGATGTTTTTAATATTTTAAATAGATTAATATTAATAATTTTCGGTAGAAACTGGTGGTAGATTATTATACATGATATTTTCATTATACCATCAATGTGTAAAAATATTTTTTATTTTTGAAAATAAAAACCATATTCTTTTAATAGATTTATGGAATATAAAATTTTACAAGATAATTAGCATTAAAATAAGATAATGGAAAATTTATTAGATTATGTAGATATTAAGAATTCCATGATTATCTTCAGCTATGTGCTATATAATTCCAAATTAATCATTATATTATAAGACAAGGTGAGATTGAAAAAATATCATGAAATTATTAAATTCCCTTATCTGTACATTTTTAATGAATAGAGATATATATGTAATTGATTTTCATCTATTTAATGGGGAAAACAAGATCCCATACAATCAAAGGTATAGAGGTAATATCATATAATCCAATATTTTGGTACGATGATACAAAATAATTTTAAATCACAATCTGAGTAACAAAAATTTAATCAATTACTTTTTTCAAATTTATAAGTTATAATAATTTAATAAAAATAATATTTAATATATTATCCATTAAATTTTATATTCTTAATCAAAAAATAGGTCTATATTTATAGAAATAGAGAGAAATTTCAAAGATCCTAGTGACATTAAAAATAATATCTGATAATGTTATTTCGCAAGATGCATGTGAGTTAGTACATGAAAATGAATCTCAATACCCTATAAATGAAGATTTTTCAATGTCACCAATACTATATTAAAAAATAAGTGATTTTATAGAAATATTTATATTCAATTTTCTTTTCTCCCAATAAGATTTCATGTTAAAAATTCAAAATGAATAAATCATATCCTATATTTAGTAAATGGACTAGAGGTTGAAAGATGTAATGAATATGTGAATTTAGAAATTAATTCCATACAACAAGAAATGATATACTATGATGAATATTTTTACGCAATTTTTATGCTAAAATATAATATAGTTTTACATTCCATGCCAATGTAGAGTTATTATATAAATGTTTATATATATGTAAAAAATTTATCCTAATTAAAAATTTATTGTACATGATTATCTAAAAAAAATTGTGACATGAAAGAAATCCAATAAGTTTTACAAGTTATAGAAATTCCTATGTAGACTATGTTTAGTATCTATATTTATAAATTATCATTTTCATGAAGCTAAAATTTTATATATATTTATTAAAAATAATAGTGACCCATGTGTTTATAAGAGTTTAGTATTTGTTCTATGGTTTTAATAGTGATATTTTTCAATAACATAAGGAAAATATATAGAATTCATTAATTTATTTGATATAATTTTGGATGAATGAATTTATATAAAGTACTTAAATGGGTATTCTAGGTTATAATAATCAATATATATATATATATATATATTATAGAGGATTATAGGAATAATATTAATTATATACATAGATAAGGTATTAAAGATATACATGGTGGAATAATCTAAGAGGGTGTTTTTCTTAGGAGGAATTTTATAACTCTATTTAAGAAGATAGATTTTATGAATATAATGGGAAATGTTTGAGTAGTAAAATATCATTTTCTTTTATCTTTGAATCTCTCATATATAATATGCTATGTACAAAGACCGATGATATAAACAAGAACTAGTAATGTTTTTCTTAACATTAATTAATACCATCCTAATGTACTAGCGATATATACTTAATTTATAACATCTTTATGGAGGAAATAATGGTCCAGTATTTTGGGGATTTAAAGATTCAATCTTCTATATAAATTAATTTGATCTAATATGCAGCCATTATTTAAAAAAACTATAATGAAATGGAAGTTTATTATACACTAATATGTATATAAAGAAATGTTTTAAAGATATTTGGAATAAATAAATTTTTGAGGTGTTTTACATAGAGTGATGAAGACATGCATAATATTGTTGAAAAAATTGTAATCTGAAAGACATATTTAATAAATATGTTTATATTGTTATGTATACATGTTTTATTCCAATCAAATATGATATTTCCATTTAAATATAATAAATTATAATGTGTTTGGATAACATATTACATTGATATGTTAAATAATTCTCCCATAAAAATGAGAACTTTATGATAAATTTGTAATATTCTAAAACTATTCCATATTGTCTAGACACATAATTTTAACCATGAAAAAGGATGTATGACTATTATGTGTTGGGGTCTTATAAGCATTGATATATCCTCACATAATGTTATCTCTTTTTTAACATCAAAAATTAAAATATTATGAGGATATATCTACTAATTTAAACCCTTTATACTTTATGTTTAATTGAATTTTCTTATTTATACGAATTTTTATGGATAATTATAATAAATATATTTATTAATATATTTAATGAATTATATAATTTTTTTCCTATTGAAAAACTATTAAAAATTATTATGGGGAATTTTTTTATATGTTTATTTTACATTAATTAAAAAATATAATTTTTCCCTTTTGATATGTGGAAGAATATATCATTGCAACATTTATTGACATGGATGTTCTAAACATAAATCAATGGACATAGTGGTTAGAAGAATCTTTTTAGTTTTATTTTTAAGATATATAGATAAACAATTTAAGGTTAGTAATTTTTTATAAAATCATCATGATGATATATAGGTTCAAAAAGGGATTATATTATAACATTCTATCCATTGGTGATTATTCACTATTATTATATTTTTCCCAAGTGCCCATAATGCATTATTAAATACCATTATAGGTCATTGGTATAAACCTATTTTCATAATTATATTGACATAAATGGTAAATCATGAATTGTGTATAAAATATAATTATATTTAGTTGAATATAAGAGTTTCATTAGAATTGGACTTAGTTTGTAGATCATTGTATAATCAAATAATATCAATCACAATTCAGTTAATAAATGGGAAATTTTGAGTTTTATTTTCATTTTTTATGATTTCACAAGTTTAACTTTTATATATAGTTTAATTTATATTTTTTCCTATGTTTTATAACTTCTTATGATGTGAATTGGTTTAGAAACTATAAATTAATGTGATTTTTTCATTTGGGGATGGTATAAATTTAAATTTGACCTTAACGTTGTAATTCCATGGTTTGGAATCATAAAACTGTTTTTTAGATGGGGTTTATATCCTTAGAGGTTTCTTGCATGTCAAGATGAGGTTTAGGAGAATCAAGTATTTAATACAAGATTTTTTGGATGCAAAGGGAGGCATAGGGTTAGCACAAGGTTAGTGAAATCCATTCACCCAAACAATGTGATCCAATAGAGTTGTCCCATGAAATCGCAAACTGTGTACCCGAGGCCATGTGGCCTTGTGAAAAAAAACATCTGAGGTTTGAAGAGGGGAATTGCAAGAGTTGATCATATTGTATTTCATTCCCTACATCCATATTCGTTATAATTTATGATAACATATATTCATTTTTATAATATTATTAGAAACCTTATCACATCATGATTCTTATTTTGTGTATGATAGTTTGTGAAAATATCCTAGTATTGTTTTCACACTGATAGGGCATAGAAGATCCCCACTTTGATGAGAACACAAGAGTTATACAATATTATTCTTAAATATATGTTCTATATCCAAAAAACTCATTTTAGGGACACAACTGATACAGGATGTCAGTGGTGGAGATTCAAATGTCACTAAGGAAACTACTCACAGTGTACACCCTTGTTAATATCCAGTGTAGGATATTATCAGAATGACACCTTCCAGTTGGAAATCCACATTTATATGTGTTATTGGATGATCCAATCTATGTATTTTCGTGTTGATCCTTAGAAATTAATATTATTATTAATGAGTATTTTATGTAGTGTACTTTAATGAATTGACAAAAACTATGATGACATATGTTCAAAATGAGGTAGGATATGTAGGGTGATTCATTATAAATATTTCATTAATGATTAATGAGATAAATGATTTATCCCTTTATTTCCCTAATAAATATTTATATCTAATGAAATTTTATGGAAATGATAAATCCTAAATAAATCCAAGTCCATGGTGTTCTATAGGAATTTTGGATTTATATAAAGTAAAATAAAGATACATCTAGAAAATTAGTTCATGGAACCAGAATGAAATCCACTTTATTAGAGATATAATGATAAAGGGATTATATTACATAAAAAGTACCCGTATAAGGTATTACAACGTCTTGGCATTACCTTCTTTCTATGTAGATTCCATGGCACATTTTTTGATGTCAACCTTATACATTATGCATCATAGCTGAACTCCACTAATAAAGAGGCATAGTGGTTCACGCACTATGGATATCTAGTATCTCATTCAAATAATATATTATTATTTAATATTTAACATGTTGAATAAATATTATTCTGGCATGTGGTTTAATAATTATTCATACTTTCTTGATCATGTATATTACATCAGTAGTTATTATATATATTATTACATGAGTATAATGTGTAATAATTATTTATTTTATATTTAGTGAATATAATTTATATTTATTTTTTGGAGAATAATGATGTGATGTTTATATATTAAATTAACAGTCATTATTCAATGCCTGATGAATACTGTGGAGGAATATTTGACTAAATGAAATTCTCTATTGAGAAATAATATGTATCAAATATTATTTAAATAAATAATATTAAATTTTATTCTCTAGTTTACCACATGTCAAGAAATAATATTATTATTATTATCAGGGTCATGGGTTTCTATGGGGATTAAAAAAATTAATTGAGGTATCTAGTGGTATTATTTAATTTCTATCCATATTGTCAATTAAACATGATTATATTATTTTTCTAGAGAGAAAAATAATTTTCTTTGTTGAAGAATGAGATCCATAGAGGATACACTCAAGCCATAGATAACTACCTCTACTATAACACTCTTTAGAATGGAGAGCAATCATCCTGTCAATTCCACTCTTGAGTTTAGAGAGTGATCGAACTGAACCCTTCCTTGAACAGGTTCTCGAGGTGATTAATGCCAAACAATGAAATCAGTATAATCTACCATGATATCTCCCGGATATTCCAATGACAACATTCATAAGTTCAGGGAACTTGTGTGTATCATCGCTGTAGGATCTCTATTCTTAATTCCAAAAAATGTAATGATGGTGTGATATAGAGATGTTTTCAGATCAATCAACTAATAAATAACTTTTCACAAGGGAATTAATAATTTATTAAATTAATTTTAAATAATCATTTATGATATTACACTTTGGTTATAGATTTAATCCATTATCTATAATATTTTATTCAATTCAATTGATCAGGATATTTATCATCATGTAAATCTCTGATTAATCATCGATCATGAAAAAAATGTTGGTAAATCCCCATATGATTCTTTTTCTACACCCTAATCCTTTAGTGAATGGTTTTCCTCACTGTGTTCCAAGACATATGATGGGTTGTCACGATGGGATTTTCCAATTCATAATTTTTGAAACCATATGAACATAATTTTGAAGTTGTGGCTTGTGTTTAGGGAAATCCTCAAGGTGTAACAATGTTTTGAAAAGAAGTTGTCTAAATTATGGGCCCCTTTTTAGAGGGTTAAATGAATTTATTTCACATGAGGTTTATAAACTTAATTATACCTTTCTTCTCCATTTTTTCACATTAAAAATAGCCACTCTAGCTATATTCATCCTCTTCCCTTGGCTTTGATATCCCTTCTTAATTTGAGCTCAAAAACAACTTTCTTCATTACATTAGATTGCAATTTTTTATTCCATAGTTTCTCTGTTTTTATTTTCCACATTTATCTATATTTATCAAATAGTATAATTATGAATAAAAATATGCCCAATTTTTGTGGTGTTTGAATATTTCTTCAATTTAACCAATTAAAATTTATGGAATTCATGATAATTGATGAGTGAATCATTCTTGGTATAAGGTAGGTGGTCAATTATTTTTCACAAAAATTATTCTCATTTGTAAAATTATTATATTTTTATCCAAATGCATGAAATTATATGAATTAGTCAAAAAATTAATAAAACAAATTTAATTTTTGGACAATGGGATCAACACAATTTATATCTCTAATCGTAGTTGGTTGTTTTCTACCCCAATTTCAACCACCCCTTAGGGTGAATAATATTATATGTATTATTTGATTATGTGTTTATGTAACCTGAATCCCATCTATGTGTTATTATATTATCATTAATTAGTTTAATTAAAAATGATGTTTTTGAGTGGTGAAAGCGAATGGGTAGCCTACATTACCCTTTGATAATTCTTACCATTAGCATTGGGATTTTTCCTTTTATATGTATATAATAATTAATTCTATTTAAATATATTTATGTTATCCTTTGGAAAATATAATTGAAATAATTAATTACTACTTTGTATTATAAATTGGCATAGAGTTTTTCCTTGGCCTATGTTCAGATATTTAATCCATAACGCCTTCTTACTTGTTATGAATTAAGCAATACATGGATCCCAATATAGATTTTAAAGGACAAGATCATAAGGAATACTAAAGTGAGTCAATTTAAAATGGTAAAATAATGATGTAAATAACACACCAAATAAATTATTTATTTTAATTTATATACATGATGTTACTGATAAATTATTGGAATTTATTCAATACACTATTTATAATTAGTTGACATTGTGTTCCCTATCATTATCTGTAAAATTATAGGAAATGTTATTCCATACTAATGAACATGTTGTTCAATGTCAATTATGGAAAGTTATTGGGCATGGTGTTCCTTTTTTAGGTATGGAGTTCACTATCATTTTTTAAATTATTGATCATGGTCTTCCTTATCATTTATTGAATGATTAAACTAGGTGTTCCTTCTCATTTATTGATTTTATATACATGTCATTCCTGTTCATTTTTTGAATTATCGAACATGTAATTCAATAGTGTTGGAAAAAATTACCATTGTATTTATTTGAAATTATTGTACATCATGTTCCATTCCCCTTGTTTTAGATGATTGATTAGATTCTATTTTGTTTAATCATTCTTCCTTATTATACCATCATCATATTTAAGAATGTATTGATTTTTTCTAGGATCCTACCTAACTACTGATACATATGAACACCTATATAATAAATAATATTCCTATTTATATATTATTATTATCATTTTTGGATACATTCATGTTTGGCCAAAGTAAGAGTAGTCTACTAGGGGTCCCACTTTGAACCTAACATCTGCATGGCTACAAATTCATTAAAACTTTTACATTGATTATTATATATTCACACTATTTAATTTTATATTAAACTAATATATTTTCATTTTTCACCATTGTCGGTAGCCTACTATGTTTTACCACCGTCATTTTTGGTCCATTTTTGAGTACCTCGAATTGTCTCATCGATGTAGCTCATGATCCTGAATTATGTTTTTTATTTCATTACTATAGTTGAGGACATTATATGGGATTTAGGGACCAAGAATTTACATAGGATCTATAATATATTACGGTCTTCTATTTTTTATCACTTCGTAGTGTAGTCCTATTGTATTAGTAAACTGGTGTTGACAACTTTTATTATGACTCAATATATTCATGTTTAGTTGTAATTTATTGGAACTTGTAGGTTTACCTATTAATTATTACAAGTCAGTTATTATTAACTTATATATCCCATATTCTACATAAACTTATTATATGTTGCTTACAAATATAGAGGCTATTTCCCCCTATTATATAACTATGAGACCATTTATTCTACTCAGTAGCTTCCACCATGTGGGAGGTTCAATTGAGGCCAGGTCACAAACTTGTGTTATTTCTGATTATAGTGTGAAATGGGTTGGGGAATAAAAAGGATGTATTAGACCTTATTTATTACATTTTATTAATGATTTTTGATGGTAGACATGATACTAGGAATGTGTTGAATCATGGTAAGTATATCGTTTCTTGGACTAGTCAACCCACCCATGAGGGAATGATAACGTTTCCAGGGATGTACATTTTTTCTACTACTATTACTATAGTTTATTTTTATTTCCCCTTGACTTATTATTCTATTTATATTGTTATTTATTTTTAAATTAATTGGATTTACCTTTTTTCCTAGTATTTATACAGAAGTGGTGTGTTCATATATCAGTTTAGGCATCATGGAATCACATGTCAACATCATGCTTATCTATATAGCATGCATATATGACTATTTTTCATGCTTATTTGTATACCTTGTTTACATTGTTATTTATATTTATTATTAATATCCTATTCATTGGTGATAATTATAATTATCATCAATATTCCATGACTATTTTTTCCCTTCTTATATGCTTGTATTTCTTACTTATGTGGTTGATTCTTTTATATAGTAATGATGAATGGTTGGATAAATAAAGTGTCAACATTAACAATAAAAAAAATTCAGTACATATTTATGATGAATATATTTATAATTAACATGAAATTTATTAAAAAAGTGAAATTATTTAAAATTTAATTTTGTATATATAAGGTTTTTTTTATTGTAAAAAATTTAATTCAGTTCTTATAGATGTTAGAAAAATTGTGTGTCAATTGTAACTTATATAGGCTTGTAACTCTATAATGTTGTAATGAGAACCCATATTACTGATTATTTGTATTCTTATCTCGACCCTTGTATGTTATTTTTAGAGTGGTATTATTATGATATAACCCCACAAAGGGTGTGTTAATTTTTTTTTATTTTAACTATTATGTGTTTCAATTAAAAGGAATTACCATTGTAATTTATAGATTTATGACTCTATAAATTTTTATTTATTCTAATATAATGGACCCTATGATGAAATGATGAGTCCCTAATAGGTCACCATTATTTTTATTTAATGTTTAATGTTTTACCCCATGGGGGAATATTTCTAAAAAATTTGATGGTTATTTAAACATGTTATACGATGTTTCATATAAATTTATGGTGAAATAATACATTATTTATCCCCCATGAAATGATAAATTACCTTTGTATACATTGAGATTTACTTATATGAGGCTTTAGTTATTTAAAATTCCATATACAAACTTTTTTTTGTTTTAGTATATATTGTTAGTGAAACATTCTTTAATTAATAAAGTTCTGATAAATATTGGAAAAAGAAATGTTTAAAATATATTTGGAGGTAAATTTACAAATGTTATATGATATTTTTTCCAAATAAATTTCCAATTACATATTATAAATTATTTTGTTTATAACTTGTACAGGATAATGTGTATTAATGAACCTATTTAATTTTTTTTAATGAAGGTGAAAAAATATAATGGATTGATTAAAATAATTAGTGGTGTTAACATCTTGGACCCTCATATAGGTGTTAGTTCTAATATTTACATGATAATTATCTTAGATGGGAACATGAGTGTTTCCAATAAGTCTCAGTTTCCTCCTTTTTCAATTTTATATCAATGTGGACATTGTTTGATAGAGCCTATTAACATTTTAAAAATAACCTTGTTTAAATGTAAATTACTTCTGATAAATTTATGGGCTATCTTGTTTGATAAATAATCATTTTAAATGTGAAACTAATAGATCATTAATCCTAGTTTCATGGGATGATAAGTGATTTATGTTTTATCATTGAGTCAGGTAGGACTCTTAGTGTATTAAAAAACACCCCAGGGAGGCATGTGGTTGTCTATTAAGTTATACCATAATGGGGTATTTTCAAATATGGATACCCTATTAGTGTTAGATCCTTATCCATTTTATATTTTTACCCTAACCCTCCAGGGAGTAGTTCCATATGTTGATGCGCTGGAAGAATTAAGGTCGTGATGGTCGATGCCTAGCTAGTGATGTTGTTACATCTTCTTTAACATGTTCTGACCATTGTAGGCCAATAATTATTTTCACTCCCATTAGATTTGTCTGTTTATATTTATTTATAAAGTACATAACATACCATGATATATAATTCATTATATGGGATATATTTTTCTCTTCAGAGACATTAGGTAAATGTGGTGTGACCTAGGATCCATGTATTGTGCCTTAATTGGTAGGTCTAGATGGAGGACCTTGAGACTCTTATAATATATCGTACCCTAGGAGGTCCATTACAACTGGTTTAGTTAATGGAATACTATGATAGAGTTTTTCATGGGGTTTACATAAGAACTAAATCAATTATCTTAGATTTGGGTTCATATTTAATCCAATGCATATGAGTTGATAAGTTATAGTGATTTAGGCATGGTGATGCCTCTAATATTCTATAAGGAACCTAATGTTATTGGGTATAGGTTATAGCTTTATTAGTTGGACTATTTAAGTTACAAGACTTGTGGATGAGTGGTTTGGTTTATATTTTCATTTATGAAATGAAATAATTAGTGAGGTGACCAATTGATGAATCAAAGCACAAGTTAGGTGCTCGATATTCATGGGGGATCCCAGGGGAGATCTTGGAATGTTATGAATTGGATCACCATAAAGGAAGTACAGTTTTTCTATTTGTATAAACTAATAATAAGAGTTTTATTAAAATCATAAATTGATTGGTACATGATATACACCCATGGTGATTGGAAATATGAGTTCCTACTAGTTATACATGATAAAAGTTTTATATGGAATGATATCAAGAAGCTTAGTGTTGACTGAGGATCCATGGCTTCAAATATGATGCATTCAAGAATAGTTAGCTTGATATTTTTTTAAATTAAAGGTATTACCATTTTGAGGAGGGATAATATTCATTTAAATTGGGCTTAGTGAGATGGTTAAGACATGATTGAGTCTGCATGTGAATTTTTAGGATATATTGTGTCATGCATTTTTAAAATTAATATACATCCTATTTTTATGTGATCATTTCTTGGAGATAGATATACATATTTATTAAGTAAATGCTAGCATGTTTTTATATTTAATGATTTTTTCCCTCATATCATGACATCATTCTTATTATGGATGAGATAATATCAACTATATGTTGAGAAAGATAATATTAGTTTCGTGGTTTGGTGGATGAACTCTATGTGAATTATTATCAAGGTGGATTAAGGTAATAAAAATGGTGTTTACTACACCATTTTTCAGTGGAGGGTAATGACCCTCATTGTGAGTAGAATCTTGGTTAATTCCATGGGAACCATTCTCAAGATATTGGAACATGTGATGGGTAATGTCTGCATTAAATATTACGGATGAGTATATTCTTTTCCACGCTAGTAATTATGTATGTGGATCAATGGGTCTTGTGATATAATAATCGAGGAATAATTTCATAGATATGATGTTATCAATTCTCTTAAGGATGGGAGTGATATCTGAATCGCGGGTGGGAAAACCTCATGCGAGAAGGGTCTTGATACCGTGGTATAGGTTTTATTATTTTCATTTTTGATCTAATATCCCATTGGATAAATTGAATAATGAATAGATTGATTTCTTATAAATTGTGAGGTATATGTTCTAATAAATACATCAGTGAAGTCCATGCCTAGGCATCAGGCTAGTGCTGGCATATGAAGATCAATGGTTTTTTAATCAAGTATGTGTTGGTTTGTGTGTTGTGATAGGGATGTTGGAAT
This sequence comes from Viscum album, assembly GCA_963277665.1. Lineage (NCBI taxonomy): Eukaryota > Viridiplantae > Streptophyta > Magnoliopsida > Santalales > Viscaceae > Viscum > Viscum album. The sequence goes on from OY728152.1 coordinate 1,382,547,326, forward strand.
TATATGGAGATGTTTCGATAAGGATACATTATTGAAATTCACTAATAGTATTCTATGAGAATGATCCAAAAAATCTTGATATTCCTTAGGATAAAGGTGTTAGAATCTATTTTAGGATATCTTGGATATTAAAGTAGATTATGTTCAAAATGGTTAGCTAATATAAATTTTCCTTCATTTCCATAAACTATTTTTATGCAGCTAATAAGGAACAACATCAAGAATTAAATTGGGATGAGATGGGTGCAGTATGAAGTGCAGTGGTTTTTTTCAATGTAGAGTTGGCCTAATCTGGATTTCTTGGTTGATTGTAATTAGACTATTTTAATCAAATTTGAAACATTCCAGGAATTTTGTTATAATGTTTATGAAATACATTAATAGTAAATTCAAACGGTTAGAGTACCATGAATTGAAACTAGGAAATAATGGATGAAACTATGGTGGGAGAATCATAGGCCATTCGGTAAAAGATAAAACAACATGATCATGTCTCGTGTTTAATGGTATTGAGTGTGCACCATCTCGAAGTCTCATCTTTTTTTATGAGTGTTTTATCACGATCATAAATGGATTAAATACCATTATATTATTGTGGTTCTTAGAGTCTCATTTGGTGTTTAGAAACACAATGAAGTTGTTTGATCAAAATAATTTGACCAATTTTGGGTGGTTGAAGTTTTCATTATCCACCTGTTCCTTTCAAAGAAGATTTGGTATTATGTGGGGAGGTTTTAAGATCAACTTCTTTAAATGGGTTGAGACATAGTTTTTATCTACTAAATGGACTAATTTGATATTTGAGTTTCCAAAAATAATTTATAGAGTTAATACACATATAATTGTTTTTTATTGATGTGTTTTAAGGCTTTATATGTATCTTGGTTTTCTAGATGAGTTTTAGGAATGTTGGTCTTGATATTCCAAATTTCTATTTAGAAAGAAAGGGGAGGAACATGGTTAGAACATGGTTAGTGATAACCATGTATCAAAACCATGTAGCCAGGTAGGGGGCCACATGGGTTTAAAAACCATTCTCTCAAGGCCACACAGAATGGAAAATATTTTTAGAGGATTGTAGAGGTGAATTGTATGGGTTTGGAATGATTTTTCTAACAGTGTGCCTAAAAGTTTCAGGGGGTGTCTGATTGGGTAGTGCTAAAAGCATTGTGTGTATATGATTTTAAAACTAGTGAAGATGGACCATGAGTGTGTGGATGTTTGACCTGAATATCCAAATGGTTAGTTCATCGATTATAAATCCTTAGAGATAATCTTTTCACCACATAAAAATGAAATAATGAAAAAAAAATACATGAGGCCTTTAACATTCTTTAACCCATTATCCACTCATATTCATCACACAAAACTATCAATGAAGCTCCCATATTCCACTCCTCAAGGTTTTTATATCCCTCTATTATAAGATCATTGAAACATAATTAATTCACCACATTGGATATCTAATGTTTTGTTCATCATTCTTGTTGTTTGTTTAATCTATTTATCTTGTCTTATAGTACACTATATCTATGAGAAATTATGGCATATTTTTTGTTTTTTTCTTAAATTTATCCAATTTAGGCCCAAATAAAATCTTATAAAATGATGAGGGTGTCATACATAGTATAATTTTGATATTATATGGATTTTTCTTTAAATTCTAATCGGTTATATCTTATTGGACTTCTTCTACGTTTCAGACATTTTGTATATTAAACTAAAATTATAATGTTGCCTAAATTAAATTCCTAGACCTTAGAGTTAATTTTATTTACATCTATAAGCATGTTTTTTGTTTCTATACCATAATTTCAACCACCACATATAGTGTGTGGTATTAATGGTCTTACATGACTATTCTTATTATGTATCAAAAACGCATCCTAATGTGTGTTGTATTATCTCTATCAAATTTAATATCATAATGGTGATGTTTTGTGATAAAAGGGAGTGGGTAGATTATTATCCCATTTGATCAATCTTATATTAGTCTTGGTCCTTTTCTCTGTATATGTATATAATGTAAAATTTTTAATTAAATACATTGAATAATTTCATGAGAACTTATAAATGAAATAATTAAAGACATAATTGGTTTATAAATTGGAAAAAAAATTCTTATGACCTTTTCATAGTTATTTAATGTATCATTCCTTCTTAATTATTATGCATTGAGAGATACATTCATTCTGATATATAATCCCAAGGATTGGACCAGAAGGCATTCTTAATTAGGTGAATTATGAATGGTTAATTGATATTTGAAATGACAGTCCTAATCATTTATTTATTGAAATATATAGACATGATGTTGAATATGGTTTATTGATGTTTATTGGAATTATTTTTTATAATTAAATAACATGGACTTCCTTATAATTTTATTGAAATAAATAGACATGACATTATTTACTACTATACATGGTTTTCTCTATCATTTATTGGAATCCATTGGGCATGGTTTTTCTCAATATTAGAAATGGTGTTCCTTTCCATTTACTAAATTATTAGACATGATTGACATTAATATTTTTTTGAATTATTGGAAATTGTGTTTTTTATCATAAATAGAATTATCAGAAATGAAATTACTCATGATTGGATAAGGTTTTCATTATTCTTTAATTGAGATTTTTTGAAAAGATGTTCAACAACACCTTGATTTAGATGTTTGAATTTATTCCCTTTTATTTAAACATAAAACATTGAATGATCATCATAAAATTATGGGATTTCTTGTTTATACATGGATCCCACATGACTAGTGTCACAAATGGACACCTAGATCATATTGATGTGTCCTATTTCCACCACACCCCTTGAAAGGTGGATTATGAAAATCAATAAAATAAAATTAAGGCCTTCAGGCCATTGGAGAGGCATTCAGATTTGGGTAAAGTAGGTATTGTTATCCTTGTGTCTCTTGATGAACCCGATCTCAACATGGGTGAATTTACATTGATATATTACATATGATTATTATACCTCACAATATTTCCTTTAAAATTCACAAACTAAATTTTCATTAGAGATCATTGGTTGTGGCCTATTGAGTTTTACACATAAATTTTTCAGGCCACCAATGGGTCACCGGAGAGATCTCATGGCTACTTGTTTGGATCGTTGATTGTCCTTCATTTTTTATCCTTTACTATCGACTTGGAATTGAAATAGATGATGGGGACCAAGAATGTACTCAAACTTCCAACCGTATTTGGGTATTTTATTCATTTATTCCCTTTAAAGTCATATACTATTGTATTTATTAACTCCTACTAATAAAATTATAGTATTTCGAATCCTAAGATTCAAGAAAGTTTGGATTTTATTTTCACATGTTCAATTATAAATTTTTTATTACATGTTATTTATAATAATCTTCTAATTCCCTTATTTTATTATTGATCTAGTGGGTATAGTCTCCCCAATTTTTTCACTATTATACCCCCACTACTAGTCAACAACCTCTGAAGTATGGGAAGGCAAGGCCACTTTTCCAACCAGTCTAGATATTATTATATTGTGAACCAAGTTAGGACATGAATTGTTTAGTCTAATTTAATTTTATAATTCAACTCAAGGGTTATTTAAATTATTTGATTTTTACTAAATGGGATATTTTTTGAAGTAAATAATTTATTTAGAATTTCTTTTATTAAATAAACTTTTTTATATGGGATTTATTCATATAACAAATAAATAATTATATATTTAAGAAATAATATATTTTATAAATATTTTTAACATTGGGGTTGTCTAATATTTATGTTAAAACAAAATGGTCCTTTATGTAAAATTATAAATCATTATAATAGATATAAATGATTAATTATATTTATGTCAAAATGTTGTGAAGTGATTAATTATCTACTTCATACATGTAATTAATAAAGAATTATAGAGACAATATCAATTCCGACTTGAGTTCTAGAGTGACAAACATATGTTTTCAATATATAATCAAAATAGGATGCCCTCAAACTCGTATTTCATCACATTAAATTGAAATAAATCAGGAAAATGTCCCAAGACTCATAAATCATGAATATATATCAATATAGGAAAAAATTTTAAATTTCATGAAGAAAAAAGTTTCATCAATTTTTGGGAATAAGAGTAGAGTTAGATGATAGAAGGAATTTGTTTAAATTACCTTTCAATTATAAATTATCTATGATACATATGTTCAAGGATTTATGTTCATTTATAATTTTGTTGAGATTTTTTAAAAATTTAAATGAATATTTTTTAATCAAATATCTTTTGAGGGTGCCTCTACTACACCAGAATCCTCCAAATAGTAATTTAAACCTAATAAACATGAGTTGTAACCTTTAATTAACAAGTTAATGATAATTATTGTTTTATTATTTTCTATTGAGATTGATTTTTTGAGTTAAAGTGCTCTAGGTGATGTTTTTTAAAAGGTCCTGATTGTTGGATGATTATGAAGTGAAGAAGGTATTATTTTTTAATTAGGTGTTACATATTGATGTTATCACATTTTTAAAAATGTTAAACATATTCAAAATTAGATAAATTTAGTTCATTTATATAAAATTAAGGTCATTTTGAAATTTAAATGTTTCTTGTAGATGATTGGAGAAAAATTTTGGTGTTTTAAAATTATTAATGTAAAGAGGATAAAATTTAGTCATGGTTTTTTTCTTAAAAATATGTTAAAAAAACCTTTAATGGAGTGTGGAAAAATATATTAAAATTCTAATATGTGTGTATTTTTTGAAACTTATATATTCTCCAAGGATCGGTTTTTATGTATTGTTTTCACTATGATAATGTAAATTATTAAAAAAAGATAACTAAAAATATCAAATGGAGAAAGACATATTATGAAAATTAGATGAGAGGCATGTAATTGGGGTTAGGATTCGATATCATTTTTAATTATATAATTTTAAATTTGAAATCTATCTATTCTCTTTATGAATTGAATTTATTAAATAATTAACAATATTTTTTCCCTTTCCCCTCTTTATTATGTTCAATGATGAAGATATTAGTCATTTACAATTTACTTACATGGTTTATTATTTTTTCACTTTTTGAAAGAACCATTTATTTTCAATTGAATAATTTATGCAATATAAAATATGATATTGAGATTCCTAAATAACCATGTTAGTCCACAATTCTTTCATCATTTTCTTAGTAATCATTAATCTTTTCTGCACTTGAATCTAGACCATCCAATCGATGTATCCAAAAACTAAGAAGAAAGATATTATAATTATTAATCAAGAATATCATTATAATTCATAAGTAAATATAATCATTATCACTATAAATTTAAAATATGAAATTCAGAATGTAAAAATTAATCAAAAATAAAATTGAATCATTAAAAAAAATAGGAATCAACCATCACATTTTTTAGGCTCACCTCCCATTAATCCAATCACATATATATTCTTCCCCTACATTAGAAAATAATTAAATGGAGTATAAGGAGTATAAAATAAGATAAAAATAGATAAAACTAGATAAAAATAAATAATGTACAAAAGAGCAATAGCAGTGGTGGTCGTTCTCTCTTTCGATTTCATGAATTGAAAATATTACCATGTAATTTGTAGATATAGGAATCCCCTCTTATTATCTCATTTGAATATTATGTATCATTATTTATCTCAGTTAATGTTTTAATGTATCTTATTTATATTTTTTGAGTTGAATATCCAAATATTTCAGGTTTTTCAAATTTCAAATTTCGTTGACTTGCTAAAAAATAATGTTCCACATCCACATGGATCCTTTTCAGTATTATACATATTTGATTCTTATCATGGGTTCACATATATGTTTCTACATATGTTTTTGATGTATCCATTTTTTCATATATGATTCTGGTATATCCTCTATGAAATCTACATTATTTGGGTCATCACATTATCTACTTGATCCCACAACTCATCCTTTGGAGGTAATGGTGTAGAGAGACTTATACTTACATCTGGCCTTCATTGTGCCCATATAAAGTTACTAATTAATGAAAGGTATCATTCACCCTAAATAAAAAAAATTAATGGTGGTTAGATTAATCCCCTGATGTCATCCATAGTGATACTTTTATACTTGATTTTGAATTTTCTTGTTGTGACCATGGATTAAACTATCGGTACAGAAGAGTGGCATGTGGTGTTGAGAGGAATATGTGGTGGGGATGAGAATAGTTTATCAAATATACTTCTATTTGTAATAATTGTATAAAACCATGTTCTAACATTCGTATTCTACCACCACCCTCCTCTATGGTAGCACAACCGGTTCATTATAGAATCATTTCTAGGAACTGATGTTATATATTAACAGTAGTATCAATGAAAAATATCACTATAAGAGAAGTATGTACCATCAATTATGGTAGTAACACTCCCCCATAGATGAATTTAGATCATCCATAATGGAATTTATCTCCTAAAATTGTATCCTGAATGATGGTATTAGGTCTGACCTTCAACCATAGTTGCACATCCCAAAGTACATCCCTCTTATTTAAATAATGGATTTGACTACTTCCTTATGTGACGGTATCACATTAGATGGTAGAACATATAATGGCCACACCTACATCCTTAATTGTTTCTCTACAGTGGTTGGATGGTTCGAGATCCACTTCAAGCATGGCTTCTATTCTCTTCATGAAGGGTGTCATAGAGGTCGACTGGCAGACTTGATGTGATTAATGGAGGCCCCATATCTTATTAGTGAAATAGGGATCGAGTTTGATCTTACTAAAATATCACATTGTGGTTTTGAAATTTTTTTATGCAATTCTAGTAGCTATGGGTGCAGCTAGAGATAGAGGGGGCTTGATGAAATTTTAGAGTGGTGAGGTTACACAGTTGTGGAACATAATGATAGATTTTCAATTTTAATGAATAGTATCTATGCTTTTCAATCCAAAATTGATGTTTCCAACTAGTTTTCTCTTTTATATAATAAAAATTATTTTATAATTATCTCAAAAACACAATGGTTTTAGGGGATAGACTCCTAGAACACCCCACAAATGAACATGGGACTGTGTTAACAAACATGGGCCCTCTGTGGGCCTTTTTGTTCATGTTGTCATGTATCCTTCCTGTAAGGCCCATAGTCCCCCACCATTGGTAAAGATATCATTATTGTAAAATTTTCTATATTTCCCATCATGGGCTACAAATGTAGTAGTTGGATCCTCTGTTTTAGGGATAACCATGTTAGTTATATCTTTTTTCCTAAAAATATGAAAACACATAGTAAAATCCCCCAAAAACTCTAAAGTAAAATACAACAATTAATTTTTTATTAATTGATTTAATACAATTTTAATTTTTTAATTTTAAATTCAAAAATTTTAATATTATAATGAATTAATTGGGAATATTGATTATAAAACAATGAAAATCATAAAAAAAATGTTTAAAAATTTCCATGTTTAATAAGTGCATCAGGTACCCCCACACTTGAACTATACATGTCCACAATAATTGAATCTCATCATTGAATTTTAAGAAGAATTAAATTCTTCCAATATTTAAATCCAAAGTAAATTAATCAAAAATAATCATTAATGTTAAACCTTCATTTTCATGTCCCATAAATAAAAAAATGAACTTTTCCTTTTTAAAGGAAGCAATTAAATCATTTATTTTACACTCTATATTTTGAAAATTGATGTAACTTCTTATTTCATTCATTAATTTTCTTAATGTATATCTATTAAATATTAAAATTAATCGTTTACTTCACTTTTGAATTTGTTTTCCCTCATAACTCATGATACAAAACAAGTACATCTATTTTTTAATCATGATAACATTCTCTATAAACACAATCTTGTAAAGGAAAGTATTTCATCACTTTTTAATGAAAATAATTTCATCAAATAATTATGATATTAAATTATTATTATAATTAATTTGACTCTTAAGGTTGGTAGGAATTTATTTGAATAAATTAGATCAAATATGATGATTGTCTCTTAATGTACATTTTATGAGATTAAAAATTCAAATATCAATGTAATTCCACCTAATAATTCCTAGTTCCCACTTAATAATCTCAAATAGAGGTCATGATCAATGAAATTATAATGAATTAATTTCTAATTTAGTTTTTTATAATTTTTTACTTTTTTTATCTATTTTATTTTTCCAAAATAGTTTTAATATATTTTCTTAAATTTTCTAATGTTATAGCGGGAAAAGAACTCACATCAACAACCTAACCACATATTTGAAAACTCAACATTATCATAATGGTGATTTTTTATTTTCCCAAGTCCCTAAACATTCATTTTTTTTAATTTTCAAGAAGTAAAAATAATAAAAGTACAATAGATGAATCATAAAGATTTATAAAGAAATAAAGTATCACTCCCATAAATTTTCGTTAAAATGTAGTGCATATCTTTCACCATTATTTTTTAAACACCACACTTCATCTATAATATATCATGTAAATATTAAAGAGTATTGTCTAAATGGACATAAATATATTGAAATGTTCATCATTTATATCCTGGAAATTCATGATCTCTATTGGATAAATAATAATTAATATAAAAGGTGGTCCCAATGATAAGTTGTATTAAATAAATATTACTCAATAATGTAAAATATGTTTCTACATAGTCATAGATTTGATAAGTTTCTATGAATTTTTTTTATAGTGACATGTCCTAACATCACTCATGAAATACACTCAACATATTATAGAAAATATTTGGTCTATAAATACTATCAATATTGGTAAATATTGTAAGGGAAAATTATTTATGGAATGATTAATAACAACATACCAATAAAAATAAATTTCAAAAATTTAATGAATTAAAAAACAATATTAAATTTAAATTTACAAGAATCAAAAAGTTCTTTTAAATATTTATTCATGAATTTAATATAAATGATTCACTCTAATAATTAATCATTATTTCTTAAAAAATAAAAAAAAAAATTAATTGAAATATAAATCATGGAATCATATGGTTCCTAGTAAACTCATGTATTCTATATATGCAAAGTAAAAGAATAATTCTAAGCATGGGTATGAAGTTTTTTTCCTATAAAGGATGATATATTTTCAATCTTAAAACATATTTTTCAGAACAAATGTTTACAGTGTAAAATATAAACACAAAAGTGATCAATCTTTTCCTAATGAATATTTTAATCCACTACCTTCTAATTTTTTTGTGGATTCCTAATGACACCCTTCCATGATGGTCCTAAAAAGACAACACATAAAATTATGGGAACCATTTAACTTAATCGGTATAGGGAATATGTAACATAATACCAAACAACAAAATTTTAAGGGCATGATGAATCTCAGGTTGAATCCCAGTTGTTCATTTGATTAATTTAATTACATCAACTAAATCATATGAGAAAAAAACATTATATGGGATGGAGAAGATTGTGTTCATCCATCTTTTCATAGGTTAGACTCCATTGAAAATTGTAATAATCATCCCATTACTATTAAATAATTTTTATTATTATTCATTCGTTATTTTAATGAAACCAAAAGTATAGGCTTATGTAATATAAAATTTTTCCCCACATAGAACAATGTTTACTTGACATTGACATAAATAAATAACACTAAAGAAAAACATTATCTCCATATTGAATGTTCTTTTGTAGGATATGTTTTCTTAAGTGTGACTTGAGTTATATATTTTTAAATTTTAGAATTTTCAAAATCCACTCATTTGATATATTAAAGCTATTATAAATGAATTTTTCTCCCTTTTTGAGCACTCAAAATATCCAAAAACATTTTTTGATATCCCAATATTCATGGAACTCCAAGTCCACTATAAGTCCGAAAAAATCCTAAAAATCAACCAATATTGCCTCATACCTATGGTTATATTATAGGTTTTCTAGAATACCCATAAGTATTTTACAATCCTTTGGATCCAATCCATCTAGATGAGTTTAATTATTTATTCCAAGATACCTTTAATGTCTTAGTTTTTCTCTTCAAATTGTGTAGTTTTTAGTGATGGTTGGGTGAAACTGTCTTATAACGCACCCATTATATAGGAAAATCCCCCATTGTACAATTATAAATATAAGTCCCTTGGTCTCTGATGTTGTATATTGGCATTCCAAACCTACAAAAAATGTTGGACAAGGAAAAATTACAGACAACATTAGATTAATTAGTTTTTGTGGCCTTGGCTTCCACAAATTTGGGGAAATAACCAACAACATATAGAATTTAATAATTTATAAAATATGTAGGATAGGGTCTCATAAATTAAATTCCCCAAAATTCCAATATTTCATTATAAAATGATTGTTTTTTAGGCATCCCCTATCTTTTTGAAATATTTATATAAAATATTCACTTCTTACACTTCTTAAAATACTCATAATAACTCTGAACATGTTTTTCCAATAAATTCATGGTCTCAAATCATCTATCATCGTTATTTGAGGCCCAAAGTGGACTCCATTAGCATGTTATTGAAAAAAAAAATAATGATTATATTTCACTATTTCATAAGAACCTTCTTATGACATGGTCATTACTAATATTCCAAAGGCATTAATCCCGAAAAAAAATATAATGTAGATTCATCCTTAGGATTGTGACATTAATTAGAGTTAAGGAGATATGGCACTAGATATATGGAAAAATAATTTATTATAGTTTTATACCATGGTACATTACCTTACATTATAGAGAGTTTCTTTATAGGTGTATTATCATTGAGTGGGTTCGGTTCTAGAATTTATATTTCAATAGTGTTGGATAGTCACCAAAGGTGATCATACATATTATTTTTATATCCATTATTTTCCATGATCCCTAGATTTAGCTCCTTAAAGGGCAGTATCCATCTCTATAACCTTATCTTATCATCAGCCTTCTTCATTAATTACATATGTACTATGTGATAATTGAATATAACTAATTTATTTCCAAGGAAATATGTTATAAATTCATCTAATGAAAAAAACAATAAGGAACTCCATTTAAGTGTTTTTTTATTAATCTAATTATCATTATGTGTTTTTAAGAATAAGTTATAACTTTTTTTCTTCCTTGAATTATTTTGAAAATTGATTCTACTACAAATTGGTCCAAATAATAATAATGTAGATCAAGTGGGTATTCTCAATTTAGGGGTTTCATTATAAATTTGGTATCTAAAATTTTATTGAACTCATATAATTCATTCATATAATCATATATAAAACAAAAGTGAGATTAATTTATAATCATTCTTGATATAGGAAGATGAATCATAATACAATAAAGTATGAATCCTTATTAGAATCCATCAAGGCCCAAAACTAATCTAATATATCTCATACAGGTGGGATATGGAAATGAATTGATCACCTAAATCTAAGATTTATCTACCTAAATTCCTTTTTTTAAATGATATGACCTATCACTATCTCTTTCTGGACTACATAGTGACACGTTTTACTATTCAAAAAAATAATTTTCTCAATAATGTTCTCATGAAATTTTCCATATTCCCAAATAAGTTATCATAGAAATTTATAAACAATAATTTCATTTAGAAATATATCTATGAATTCCAAAATTTTATGATAAAATATTCTTATTATATAACCTTTATGTGGACTCATAGAATTTCATAACCCAAAATGATTCGTCTTTTAGTAAAAGGTCTCAAAAGGTCATGTTATGGTCATAATCTCGTCGTCTTCCTAAGATATTGGTTCCAAAAAGTATACATAATATAAATCAAATAAACAATAATGTGCCATACCAGCTAATAGATCTAGAATTATGTTAATTAATTTGATGGGTATGTTTTATTTTATATTGAATTGGTTTAGTTTAATATTTTAAAAGAACACTCTCTAATAGTTCTAGGCTCTTATGGTAGTTAATTCATTATTCTCTTTTTCAATAATTATAAAATTATTTCTCATATGAACCTCAAGGATGGGTATAACCCATTGTGGGTTAATAAATTTGTAAACAATATCTAATTGTATCAACATATCCATTTTTTTATTAATGAACTTTTTAATGGTGGTGATTATCCAACCTTGGGTAATCCTAAAAGTTTGTAAATCCCCTTATATAAACATTTTGGGGGAGAAAAACATGGGGTTAATTCAAAAGTTGTCTCATTGGCCCTACCCTATTACTTGTATGTTTCCAATGAAAAGGTAAAATAATGTTTTATCTTGGTATTTGGATAGGTATTTACCTATGATTACATGAAATTTTTATCCATCCATGAAATAAACATAATTTAAATCAAATATAAGTGGTTTTAAATATATATTTGTTGGTTTCAATGGAGGTGATATTGATTTAAAATTCCACACATCCCAAGCCTGAATTTCATGTGTAATTAGAATCATGACTATATCTTCCAATAAATTATTAACTAAATAAAATTTTATTTCTTCTTCCAATTAGAAAATTGAATAAAGTAATTTTTATTTTTTACATTTTCCTTGGTTGCTTAAATAAAATTTTGAACACCTATGGCTATAAATTTTTTAACCATATCTGAATCCTTAAGGGGCTCAATACCTTCTTCAAGGCTGATTCCAAAGACGGATTGATAGTACGATTGGTCCTTCTCAGTTTCAAGAACATTTATATACACCATGGTATCTCCAAGATCACTAGGGATCATTCTATCAGGAACATTTATGATTATCATAGCTGATTTAAAGATTATTCTTCCAAATTAGATAGGTGAATGAATTAGATCATTTTATTCTATTATGGTGTGAACATAAATTTATTCTTAAAAAATTATCCCTTCAACTGCTACTAGAGTATCATAAAAATCAAACTAGAAAAATAGTGAATTTATTTTCCATTTTGACAACAAATATTGTAAGATTATATTAACATATTTTTAAATATGAAAAGACATTATGAGAGATGGAAATAATGAAATAAAAAATATCAGAAAAAGTATCAGAAAATTTCAAAGAATCAATAGTGCAGGGAATAGAAAATGTCCTTGGACTTGACATTTTATGGAAAATGGTGGCGTGATCATGTATGAGACACACCAACCATTGAGGATTCCCAAATTCAAATCAACCATTTATATTTTCCTATAAATATCTATGAGAATTGTTATGTATTTGGGATTCTATTGGGTAGATTCCAAGAGTGGTATTTTAATTTCAACCTATTGAAATTATTGTTGGATATCTCTCGAATATTTTACTCTTCTATCTTCACTAAAAGAGAAAAACTTTCATTTATTCATATAGAAACATGCTTTTTCTCCTTTATCTATCATTATAATAGTGTTTTTGTTCATTGCTTTCTAAATATTCTATTTAATTATTCTTCTTTATTTATTTCATTCTCTCTTGGTTGAGTGGAAAATTCTTATAGTGTCTAGATAGAATTTTCAGAATTACCTTCTTCAAGTCCAGTGGAAACTTACATGGGTTTCAGTGGTTGAATAATTATTCCAATACTGTTGATGATTGTACATAAACTCTCCATTAGTTTTGGGATTGGATTTTTTGGTATTGTTCTATAGTTTGAAGACATCATGTATATGAGACTCTCAAATTTATTTTAATAATCCTTCAATATATTTTTCATTGCATAAATAAATGTTACTTGTCTTTTTTTGGATGGTGTTGCAGCATAAAAGGGTTTTCCATTGTATTTTTCTTGAAAAGGAGGTTGTAGAAAAGATTGTTGGGGTATGGAAGGTTGTAGGATTATTGGAAAAGAGGGGGCTTATAGAATTTCTATCATAATGGAGGATGTTTTGGGTAATTATTTTATAAGGGAGGACATATAGGGTATTGTTGTCCTCTAATCCCTTGTTGGGATTTCACATATCTCTATATTTTTTTTATAAATTTTCATGGATGGAATTTTCCATCACAACACTTCATATGTTGTTTATCATGACATTGATCTATGAAATGGTTTTGTGATAAAAAAAATACACATACCTAGGATGGAGAAGGTTTTACATTCAATTATATCATATCCATCTATCTCCCATGAAATTTCCATTATTCATGTATGGGTTTACTTATAGGTGATGATATATAAGCTCTTACCTCATGAATATCTCTTTTATTTTTCCCTTAATTTGATAAAATTGGGAATTCATTGTTATCTACATGATTAGTATCCTAAATTCCATGGAATATTTGTTAATTAATGATCCCCAAATGATAAATACAGTAGATTACTCTCATTATCAAAAATTCCTTGGTAGAATAATATTATAAAATTTTAGTCTTCCACAATAAGGTGGTGAAATCTTTGACCTTATTTCTTGAACATTTCCTAATACTAGTAATGGGTTTCTCTTCCTTCTAGTCTAATAGAGATGATTTATATCTATAACACTATTTTCTGGGAGTTTGGGAAAAATAGTTTGAGGAAACATATTTTTATATCATCTAAATTAAGTATATATATATTCATTATTTACTATATAATCACTCTTTGGAATTTACCTAAACTAATATGGGGAATTAGATCTACTTGACTTAGTCATCAACTACTCCACATGGATTAATGCTTGAAAAGAAGAAACAAAATACTTAAATTTTCTAACTAGGATCTTCATCTTTAAGGGAATAGAATTTATATTTCATAGGAATCATGTTTACATGTAATTGAAAATTCTTTTCAGTAGGAATTACTAACTAGTTTGGTTGGATTTAAAATTAGGCGGTAAAAAGGTCTCTTAAAGAACGTTATGGGTTTTTATATTATGGTGAGCTTAGAGAGATCACTTCATGTTCTTATAGAGTCCTCAATAGTTTTTTTGTTTTGAATTTATTCTTAATATTATGATTTATAAGTCTATTAAGAAAATTACTTGCTATCTCTGGATCAAAATTGAATAGTTTCTTATTCCTGGTCCACATCATGATAATTTTCTATAGGTAAGAGCTTAATCCAGATAAATGTTTCTAGGATTTGGTAAACACCTATGTTTGGGTGAGGATAAAGATCTTTAAATTCTCATAAGGTTTTATTAGTTATAGAAGCCAATTTCATCTCTAAGTACAAGTTCTTAACTCTAGTTGTATTGGTATAAAACAAAATTGTTGGAAGAATATCACATGGATTATCAAATGAAGAAAACATTAATTAGGAAAATAATATTACAGAAATTTATTTGGTATTTTATTGGGATTACCATTTTAATGATATCATTATCCAATATAAATTTATCTAATGTAATTATTAATTTATTTAATAAACAGAATAATAATTTTTTCTGTTTTTAACACTTGATCAATTTAGATGATGATAAGATTAATCATAAACAAATTACATTCATGTATTATTATTCTTCATGTGAAAAAGACAAAAATTTTTCCCATTAATTAAATAGAAAACAACAAATATAGTATTTAAATTCAAAAATACCCATGCAATTGTAATATTTTCCCCCATTTTCATAGTGATCACTAAACAATTCTCCTCTTGAATCTAAACAAACCAGTCGATGTAATCTAACACTAAGTATTGGATGAAAATATTTCATTATTAATAGAATAAAAAAGTAGAATTATAAAAATATATAATTTAATTAGAATCAAAATTTAATAATTTAAAAACAATTGAACTCATAAAATTCATTCATTAATGAAAACTAAACTCAAGAATCATATTTTTTAAGCCATCTCACCATTATCCAATCACTCAATGATTCTACCAACCAATTGAAGAATAAATAAATGGAGAATATGTGGTATACATCATGATATAAATAGAAATAAATAAATGCCAAAGAATTAGAGCACCAATATTAGTGGTTTTTTTATCTATTGATTTTTTAATTTTGTTTTCACACCCTCTTATTCATTGTGAGAGGAATCCAATATTTTTATCTCATTGAAATATTTTATATATTTATTTATCTCAAACAATGTATAGATGTATCTTATTTAATATTTTTTCATTGAATATCTAGATATTTCCCCTTTTTTCTAAATTGATGGTGCATTTGACAACTTTTAAAATAAAAATTAATATAAATGTGTATTCTTTTAATTGAGACATAGAGAATATTCTTCAAATGGGGTCACATAGTCATTTTGTTGCATGAGTGAGACATATAATTTTTCACATTATTGGTTCTAGTATGTCCTTATTTAAACCTCCATAATTCAGGGTAGAACTCCATACTCTTGAAACTATGACTCAGCTATTTATGGAAATGGCATAAGCGACGACTACTACAAAAATGGGCTTTATCAGCACTCAAAACAGGCATTAACATTACTAAAAAGCACTGTAAAGCTCAATGCTGATATAGGGGGGCCCTTTAATCAGTTATCCAAAAATAGTTGATAAAGGCCACTTTTAACATTGCTAAAAAAAGCGCAGATGAAAGACCCATTTATCAGTGCTTTTTTAGCACAGATAAAAGTCAAAAAAATAATATAAAATAAAAAAGAATTATATAATACAGGGAGATATTTTAATAGTGCTTGCCCCCCCCCCCCACATAGACACACTGTCCCACGCGCACCCCTTTGCTTCCAGCCGAACTCTAACCTGCGACCTCCCCCCTTTCGCGGCTGCACCTTTACCACTAATCCATTTTGTTTTTTTCTATATTTAATGATACATCTATTTATATATAAATATATATGTATATATATTTATCTTTATTTGTATATTGATATAGATTTATATTAATATAAATATATTTATCCATATATTAGTGTATATATATATATATTCATTCTTTTATTAATATATATTTATATTTATTTATATATATATTTTAAGTAATAATTTTTAATCCGTATATTTATTTGTATATTGATATACACTTATAAGATTAGTTTTAAATACATTTATGAAATATGTTTTTTATGTGTATTTATAAATAAATACATACATACATACATACATATATACAACACACACACAGATATATATATATATTTATGAATAAATACATATATATGTGTATTTTAAAAACCATATAATGTTAAAATGACCATAACTTATAATCTAGAATTCTATTTTAACTCCACAACCAGTCAAATCGAAGAAAATAAAACTATATTTGATATTATATGTGGTAAATTCCTAACGTACATCAAGATCAAAAGTTATACTTGTTTGACTATTAACAAATTTGGGTATCCCGACTAAAAACTCAGTTTTGGAGGCCTTCATGGCACTTTCTGGCCTCAAAAAATTTGATAAAATCTTTTCTTGGGTCACTAACACCTAGAGCTCATCGCAGGCTTCTATTTGATATGTTTTAGAGCTCAAACAGACACTTGTATCAAACGTTATGGCCGTTTTAAGTTTGAGTTACATTTTTAACTTATTTTAGATCTTTTATTAATTTTTTAAATTTTTTGTGTCTTCAAATTATTATTAAATGATTTTAATGAATAATAATTTGAAAATTATTAATTAATATTATTTTTTAACATATTTTAAAGACATTTTCAATAAATTTATTATATATTAAATGTAATAGCCTTTTTATACTTATCTAAACCAAATTTAAAAAATATATATTATATTTATATCAATATAAATATACTTATATAACAGTATTTTATTTTTCATGATTTTTTTTGAAACCTAAAATTTATCACTGGCAAAAAAAAGCACTGATAAATCAATCCTTTATCAATGATACAAAAAGATGCTCTGATAAAGGGATCCCCTTTATCAGCGCTTAAAAAAGAACTGATAAAGGGGGGGCCTTTAACAGTGCTTTTTAACGCTGTTAAAAGTTCCCCTTTATCAGCGCTTTTTTTAGTGCTGATAAAGGCCCCCTTTATCAGCCCTTTTTTAGTGCTGATAAATGGGCAGTTCTTCCCTTTCCCATTTTTGTATTATTGGACTCATCATTCCACCTACCATTGTAGTCACATGGTGAAATTCGTATTTCATGAAGGGTATATTTCATCTTCCAAAAAATATCTTATGGAAGAATCAAGCACCCATGGTCATCCATAGTGATGATATTATGTTCAAGTTCAAATTTTCCAGTAGTGGCCATGACAACCCAAACATTCATAGAAGAGTGGTAGGAATTGTTGAGTTTTGGAGGTGGAAATGAGTGTAATGTTCGAGTGAGATTACATCTAGTGACCCTAAATTGTAAAACTCCTCATTCAACTATTTATAAGATACCTCCAACCTCTTTCCTTTTATCTCACCTAGTTTACAATTTTAGTAATTCCATGCACTCTTATTCCACAGTAACGGTATCAGTGGTGATTGTACATTATCACGATATCACCATTTATCATTAATTAATAATTTATTTATCCCCTTCCATTGAAGGAAGATTATCCATATGGGATGGTATCTCATGTAATAGAATTAAGCACGAAGGTATCATGCTGGTATACCATCTAATGGTAGCTCCCCATTCCATCAAAGACATTAGATCCACCTTACATTAGAGATAATAGAACATCTGATAGTATCAAATTTTATAGTATCATTCCAGATAGTAACACCTCTATCCAACGTCTATCGTTCATAGTGGGTGAATGGTTTGAGCTCTATTTCATTCATTAATTTTTTTTTCTTCGTAAAAGGATTTACTAGGGTCCGATGAGGTCCCAAACATGATCCACTATACCCCCATGCCTCATAAATAAAAATAACCCAAAGTATAAGCATCCTATAATCAATGATCATGGTTATAGACAGTATTAAATTGTATTCCTGTAGCCATGATTGTTGAATGTGGTAGAGGTGGCATGATGAAATGTCTGGGCAGTGGGGTTGTGTAGTTGTGGAAAATAAAAACTACATTTTTTATGGTGAATAAAACCTTGGTTTTGGAGTCCCATATCCAAGTTAATTCATGGTGATAAAATAAATATATTAAAAACCATAACATTATCTTCTCATAATTCCAATGTATTGGGAGATTGGCCCCCGTAACTGCTCACATGCATACATGGTCCCATGTTAACAAGCACATATTGTCTGCATTCCATTCCCCACATGTTGTGCGGACACCTCCCAACATGCACCACACATTAATACTAGTTGGTGGGATATCATGATGTGGTTATTGGATGTTTGGACTATATTTTTCTAGTTATGCATTTGGTGGCTCCCTTGGTTGACGGATAGACCAGTTGATCACATTTTTTACATGAAAATGTTAAAATAAATTATTAAATTCCTTAAAATTTATTATGCGAAATAAATTTTTTTTGAAAAAATTATTCATTGAAATAAATTTCAATTATTATAATTTAAATTAAAAAAATTAAAATAAAATTTATTTGAAGGGAATATTTATTATAAAACATTTAAAATCCTGATAAAATTATTTAAAAAGTTCATGAAAAATATATACATCAATAATATATAAAGTATTTATTTTAAAATGGAAAATTGGGAATTTATGTTTTGTAGAGGATTTGTAAAAATAAATACTCTATATGGGATGTTCTATTTACATCATGGTTTAGTTATATTTTTCAATGAGATAGGATAAAATAATAACTCGGACCCATTATTCCATGATCCTGTGCTATTACTCACAGTCTAAAGGCTGAAATGGTCATAGGATGGATCTAATATAATTTCCATGACCCAAATACTTTTAAGAAAACCAAATTATAATCATTATAACCCCATGAGTGCTCTCAAGTAACCCATATCTAAGAAAAAATTATGAAGGTATCATAATTTGTTTTGGAAATTATTTACAATCATTAATTATATGAATATGATGATTTTTATTCTCTGAAATATCATCATGATGACATCCATATGTAGTTTATTCATAAAATAAATTAAATTATAATACCCAAAAAATGGTAATAATAAGTTAATCTTGGAAATGGTATGCCTCACAATGTACTGTGTATACATAATAGAGAAAACTATAGGGGGAGTACATAATGAAAATAATCTTAAAGAAAATGTATGGGTAAATATGGTATAAGAAAAATGATAAACTACATGGTTCTATCGATATTCCATACAAAACATAAAATATCCAATATAAGCTCCAACTATAAATTGAGAACCCATTCCATAACCATTAAAAACACAAATGATTTGTTAAAGTGACCTAATTGATATTAGTACGTAAGATTAATTAAAATATAGGATTTATTTTCGATATGGTGTACATGTTTGTGTGAGTATAAAATACATAGGGGGAACTTCCAATGTTTTCTAAACGTAATATTAATATTAATAGTTTATTTAATGACATAAATAAATATTTATATACATATATAAAATATTAAGTAGTTGTGACCTTGGTATAGTAGCTACTATTAGTGATGAAACATATGAAAATATATTATGCTAAAATAATTAAATCCCACTACATATAGTGTCATTTCATACACTGAACTAATATTACCTACAAAAAGAATTTTGTATTTATTTCATGTTTGATGTATGTTAATATATCATCCTATACCATCTAAATATTAATATTTACCATTTTAAGTGATATTCCTATATGGTAAATTAGAACCAGGGTTATATAAAGTTGGACCTCAGCCTAAACCTTGGGATAAGTGAATGGGTATACATATCAAATGATAAAAAACTCATCCAATGTGATAAAATATTATTTGAATTATATTACAATAGTAAGATACCATACCATATATAGGTTATACTAGATAAATAAATAGAAATTCTTTACCTGAAATGAAATCATGCTTCAATTTTTTAATAACTATGATCCCCTAATATCATACTCAAAATCCATTAATAAATAATTGTAATGAGGATAAAAAACTAGTTACATACATAATTTTTTGGTTCATAGAATGTTAATAACATTACCATCAAAGGAAACATACATTAATTCTCATGATAATAGAAATAATGACATTATTTACCATGCATTACATAATAAAGAAATATCGTGTCTCTTATAATAAAAAACTAGATATTCATAGTATTATCAGTGATCAATCCCGAATATATGATTTCAAATGTTGGGAATTAAAAAAAATACATTCCATAATTATGTTATAACATAGTAATAATCAAATAATCTCTACTTGGACCAATTGAACCACACAATTGTGATGAGCTCAATTCCCAAAACAATCAACTTGAATACTATATATGGGTAGACGTGATTTATTACAATGTATCTCTAATAGTATCCATGACTGGAATTTGGTTATAAAATAAGGAAATTTAATTTAGGGCCTCAGGATGACATGTTTATGAAATTGATTTTAACTAGATGTGGTTCTGAATAAAAAAATTATATCTTCAATTGATTAGGTTTATTTGTGTTATAGCTCCTAGTTTAAACTCATACTATAGTATAATAATAAAAAATGTTTCATGAAAAAATTATAATTTTCATTACTGAACATTTTTTTAAATGAAATAATTTTTTCCATTTAATTCATATTTATGATAAAACATTTAAAGTACAAGGAAAATGATGAAATATAAACTGTTAAATTAGGTATTTTTCTTATAATAACCCCATTTTAATCAAAACGATTTTAATAAAACTCTCTTACATAAGGTACTTTCATAATAAGGGTATATTACAAATTCCAATTATATGAAACTATTAAACAATTAGTATTTTCATGTAAGTCACATTTTCTACTATAGAAACTCATCCACAACATCACCATTGAAGAACCCTATTAATAATAGATTATATTTTTATAATCAATCTGACTGTCTTTCAATTTGGGGTGAGGATAGGTTTTTTATATTATAGATTTTTTATGGGCCTCTTATAAATAAATTGAATAATGTTTTTAGAGAACTAATGTTTTTTTGGATAATGTATAGAAATCTAATATAAAAACTACCATCATTATTGTTTGAAGCTAAAAACTCTAAGGGTTCCATTTCATATAAATACTAATATTATAAGAATAATACAAAATTTTATTAATAAATAATTAACAATATGACATTTTCATGGGTTACCCAAACTCTATATCTAGTAAAATATAAAAAAAGTTCACTACTTCTAATTAATCACTTAATCTCACCATATAAATTAAATTTTTTAATGGATACAATAGATGATTTATTTTCATATTAAAAATAGAAAAAACACATTTGAAAATAATATATCCCATAATATTTAAAATATATTTAAAACCCATTTTATTATATCATTAAATTATAGTAAATATTCATTATTATTTGATGAGGGATATAGGTGAACATGTTTTTGGTGAAACCTAAGAGTCTCTGGTGAGTGGAAACCACCTAAAAATATTAATTACGGTCCCTTTAATTATATTACATCTCCAACAAATCACATACAATCAATTAAACCACAATTATATACCAAAATAATCCAAAACACAGAGCACACATTAATCTTTAATGACTACAATTTAATTTAAAGATCTATGATCATCCTGAAAAATCATTACAAAAACATAATATTCCTAAATCATAAATAATACCCAATAAACCTACCTTAAATACAAATTTCTAAATAAAAGAACATGAGGGTAATCTATACCTTAATCTCTGAAAAACAAAAATTAAATAAATGAAATGAAATCGACCCGTAGAAGCACTTATGAAGTTAGAGGGACAAAATACCTATAATTTTGGATCATTTATAAAATGATTTATCTCATAATATGAAAACTAAAAAATAAAATAAAATTTAAAGAGACTAAAGGGATAGATGAGATATTATAAGAGTCATACCATTGATTTTAACTCAAAATATTTCCATTAAATAACCATGGTATAAGTTGATAAAAATGGTAGATGTGAAAACCCATGGAGGTCATGGATGATATTTATTGAGTGGGAGATAATGGAAATTAAAATATCTACACCATGGGGCTTACATTATAAGTAAAATGTACTGAACATACTCTATTATAAAAATTAAATAGGTATAATAAATTGGGTAATCATTCTTAGGTCACTGGCTATAGGGTCGTTATCCCCATAATATGGTATTCTACCTAGGAAACTGAATTCCCATTAACTATAACATTCTTCCCAAAATAACATATAATACATTTAATACATTTAATATAGTTAGTACCACACATTTCCCACCTAAACTCTCAAATCCCATAACTACTCCCAAAAAACTATAAAATCGCCTTTAGATTTGTCCTCAAACACCAAAGATTGGATAAAATTTCTTAAATGAAATAAAAACCCTCAAATGGTATAAAAAATAAAAAATGTTCCCATACACAATACATTTGAAATTAAAATATAATACAATAATTTATTGTATTTGGAGATTTATCAATAAATACTATATACAATACAACTTCACATACTCGATATGTCTAAGGAGAAAATTTCTAAAATTTATATTACTTCTAATTCACTGTGACATACATCAAGACATCCTCCGAATTTATGACGAAAAACATCCAATTCAACTCAATTTAACATAAAAAACTAAACTTTATATTCAAAATCATTGATCCATTATCATATTACTTGTACATGATAAATAATTCACATTGAATCATATCATAAAAATCGATTCCCTTTCAAACTCACAACATTCATATCAAGTTCATATAGTCCAAAGACTAGAAATTAAATATTAATCATCATCAAAGATATCAAATTTTACTTCCCAAAAAGAAAATAAAAAATAATATACTATTTAACAACAAAAACCTAATCTAAAACAATAAATCAACCAATTATCTAACATCTGAATGATTAAACAAATACACAACCCAATTCCACTTTATGAATAATATATATGACTCATAAAACCAATATATAACACAAAATATGTGATAATACATCAATATTAAAGGTCATACCATCATCTATATGATTCCTCATATATGATCAATTGATCAAAAGAAATATATGTTACTCTCCATCACTTAATTATACTAGTCTTTCTAACACACACATTACCATTAGACCCTAATTTATTAAATATGCATCAACTATAAATATGTTTATAGAGAAATTTCATTTATTTACAAAACACGAAAATCACTTATAAATGAAAATAACTAATTATATATAAGAAATAAATTATTAAACCTTAAATTATTTAAACTAGATGATCTTATATTCATTTCCATTTAAATAATACATGATGTATTCAATAGCTTGCTTACATGAATCCACAAACATATATGATCGAGAAACTATTTTAACATTGAAAATAAATTAGTAGGTATAAATAATAAGAACCAATATATTAATAGTAGTTAAAATATTTTTCAATTAATAATTTTTAATATATATTCAAAATAAATAATTAATAAATTTTTATTAATTTCATTTTATGGTTCAAAAATATGTTTTCATCAAAAAATATTTTGTCGATTATTTTCATCATAAAATTATAAATAATTACTAACAGTTATAGAAATTTTATGTTTATAAAATAATATTATTTTTTAAAATTATCGTGTCCATATTATCTTTTGGTGAATTTTTTATAATTTTTTGAAAAAGGCTTATTTTTTTGTGAATACTTAAAAATATTGATTTTGGTAAAAATTTACATTTAAATTACAGTAAATGATGAATTATTTTTGTAATTATATCATGATGTAACCTATTTATTATTTAATAATATATAAAGTAATTAATTACATAGGAATCATAAATAAAAAAATTATATTATAGTGTTTGGGCTTAATAACACATTTTTTTAAATGTTTTTATACTAGAAAAGTGTTTTTCTGTCAATAAATTTTTTTAACAGATATTTATTAACATTTATAATGAAATCAATAAACTAAATTTTAAATATAACATTTTAAAATTAATTTCAAAGATTTTATAGGGAACTAAATTGATGTAGTTGATGTTTTTTTATTAAAAACTCATTTTGGGAAAGTGTTGTTTCATTACGATTTAAACCATTAATTTAAATTAAATTATCAAAATTAAATAAATTTGATATATTAAAATGGATTTAAACATTGTAATTAGAATAAATAAAATAATTTAATAGGTTCAACTTATTTTTTGGTCATACTGAATAGTAAAAACTGTAAAATAATTATAATAGTTAGAATTAAAACGAGCTTCATGGGGGTTAAATAATTTGATAATGGTATTATTTTCACCCACACATGTAATAGTATTATTTTTTAAAAGATATTTAAACTTTATATTTTAATAAATTCTAATCAATGTCTATTGAACTACTTTCTCTTAATGGTTCCCCTAAACCATTTAAATCATATAAGAAATTCTACCTGTGTCCCTCCCCAAACACAAAAAATAACAACTCTTATCATTCCCATTTCACACCATTTCAGTGTTTAATATTAGAAAAAACTTGTTAAATATCATAATATAATCCTTTTCATAAACCTAAATCTTCTTTTATTCCCCTAGTACCAATCCATATTGGAATTTAAGAAGATTTTTTTATTATTTTGGTACAATCAATTACAAACTCTTATCAATCAAATTGAAGATGAAAGAATCACTCAAGTGTACGTGTGGACTACCACCTCCATGTATCGGTATTACTCATTTTCTCCCACCGTTATTCATTGTTGTTTATTATGAAATATTACAAAAAATATATGTTATATTTTGTTTATAATAATTCATATAAAAATATTAGATTTTATTTACCATTCATTCAATTCTTAGATCGAGAAATGGAAATGTCACTAATGCTTATGTTTAGACCCCCGTCTACATATAGTGATACAATAAATTTTTCCTTAACATGTTGTATGAATGGATATAAATTTTTATATAATTATTATATAGTTTATATTTATATCATTATAAAAATTATATATATTAATTAAAATAGGTAAATATTGATGGACAATAACCATTTACCCAAAACATATATGAAAAATGATACAGTTAACACCTGAAATGATAATGATATTAAATGATTACTAATAAATGGGTGAAAATCAATTTTAAGAAAAAATAGAATTGTATTATTGGAATTATTATTGTTCTATTATTGAATAATAATAAATTTAAATAAATTATATATGATTTTAGATATCTTATGAATCAATTTGGGCATGAGGAGGGAGTCGTTTCCTACAGTCTCATTTTAATGGGTAATGTTTATGCTTATATTTTATGATTATGAAATTTTAAGATCTATCCCTTCAAAATAATTTTAAATTTATTATACTACTGTTTTTTTAGATTGAGTATTTTCCATCAATTTCCCCCCCATTATGTTCCAATTATACTAAAATAATATATTTAAGAAAAACTAACTCGATTTTTTCCCTTCAGTCATGAATATTTTATTATGTGTCCATATTTATGTTAATAATCTTTTCAATATAAAATTTAATATTCAAAAAATAAATTTTAAAATAAATTTTAACTATATTTAACTTAACTTACCAATTATTTAAAGGAACCTTACTTTTATTTTCCAAATCTGCCACTTCATAAATTTGACGGAAATTGAGAATGGAAT
Organism: Viscum album; assembly: GCA_963277665.1. Classification (NCBI taxonomy): domain Eukaryota; kingdom Viridiplantae; phylum Streptophyta; class Magnoliopsida; order Santalales; family Viscaceae; genus Viscum; species Viscum album. The sequence goes on from OY728152.1 coordinate 1,382,573,703, forward strand.
TTGTATTTTAACATTAACTACATAAATGAAAATCCACTCAATCAGGAATACTATTTTCATCAAATATAAATTTATAAGATTGATTTAATCATTTAAAATAAGTATTTTACAAATATATTTTTTTAATATTTTATATTCTAAATAAGTTTTTTAAAATAAAATGTTTATTTTCCTCATGAAATGTGTGGATGATATTTTAAATAACTTTCATTTGTAACAACATCTGTTTCTACATATTATTATTTACTAGTGATATGGTCTAATATTTATATATTTTTTCATTAATTTTATGGTTTATTATTATGATTATGAAATCTCTATGAAATATATATCATTTTCATGGGTTTTGATGTGATGGAATTATTAATTTTTTGTGATTTTATGGGAATCATATATAAGGTTTTTACATTGTGATGGCAGAGCCTATAATTATATATCCCTCCAATTCATAGGGTTATGAAGGATATATCATGTGATAATAATGACCAGAATGGGGAGTGAACCCATTTCAGTAAGGAACATTTTCCAAAAATAATGTTTACTTAGTGACCATTAACTATGAATTGATGTAATGCAGAGTTAACCTAATCAACTATTATAGTTTATGAAGTGATATTTAGCCAATAAAATGGTTTCCTATGTTAATTGTATTTACACATACTTATGTCTTATGATAATGATTCGTTTCCATGGATCATGATTTATTATTGATGAATCTTCGCTCTTATGTCATAGGTATTCCAATTAAGAAAACATTATAGCATGTTTCATGAATATGATTTATTAATTTATGGGTAATATTTTTTAATGTTTATATTATGTTCTCACACCCTGATTCTTACCTATTTCTAAAATGTGATTATATTTGTGTATATATTATTTTTACCATTACTAAGCATCTAATATCACACTTTATTATGTTTCCCTTCCCAAGGTTTTAGAGAATATTTTTCAGTGTGTTATGTCTAAGAAAGATGTTAATTAGGATTAACTAAATGGAAAATGATATAGATATTTTGTGTACAAGTTGTTTAAGAATCCTTTTTTTCAAATACACAAGACTTCTACATTTCTTATGTAGTTATTATTGTGAAATGTATCAAGTATTCACAAAAAATGATGTAATATTTATGTATGAAATTTATTTGTCTCTATATATTGATTAAAAACTACACAATTTTTTATTTTCAAATAAAGCCTCTTGAATTTTAAAATGGTAAATTACAAGTCATATTATTAGAAAATTACTAATAAATTTCAATTCAAAACTGATTAAAATTTCCAAAATATCATTTTAATTTCATTTTAAAAAACAATATTCCCATTTTAAAACACCATTAAATGATTTAAAATATATATAATGTAAAATAATTTTTCTCATAAGACCTTTTTTCAATTGAAAATCAAAAATTTAAATTCAATTTTAAAAACACTACACTTTCCAAAAAATAATCACCAAGAAAATTTGTTTTCAAAAGAAGTATAGTATTATAAATTACTTTTCTATAATAAATAAAACTTGATGGATCCTTATAACAAAGAATACATTGTAAAAATGGTTCCTATTTGGAAAGATGAATAATAAAATACTTTATGTTTAGTTGCATCATTTTTCTTAAACATTTCTAATAATACATCATAATTCATGTGAGAAAACAAATCATAATAACAATAATAACACAATTTTTATATTATTTTTTAGAAAACACATTTTTATGGTGATTAGAAACCCACATTAAATCATATTGGTCAATCAGTTACACGATGTGGAATTGAAATAAAAAACTCACAATTCCACAACACCAAAAAAATACAAAAATACAAAACATTCATATTTGGAGAAATGCAACGATATTTCTGGTCAAGGATCTTCATGTCTAGATAAAAAGTTATCCTGATTGTTTCATTGTATATATAAACTATAATCTTTATTCCCACCATATAGTTATAAAAAAAATATAGGATAAGGGTGAATTCTGAAATGATAACATCAATTTTTTTGAAATTTCATTTATAAAGATCTCAATCATAGTTGTTGGCATCACCCATATTCTTTATTTTATAAATTTCTTATGATGGAAATTATAATAAATGATATGGTATTTATTTTATCACTCCCTTGATTCATTTATAAATAAATACCTTGGGTAAATCTATTCCTTCGATGAATAATGTGTGAATAAAAAATCATTTCTTTCCCATACTTTATATTTTGGGATATAGGCCATGAGTGAATCATTATAAAGAGCTGGTAACTAGTAAACCTACATTTAAAGCACCTCAAAAACGAAAGTATGGACATTTTCAAAAAGTTATTCCTCCCCAAGACCATAGTTCATTACACCCTTGATTTGGTCTATAAAAATTGTTTCATTATTGAACATGATATTTTATATACTAACAAAATTACAGTAAATTCTACATGTTAATAGATTTCCAAAAATAGTTATCTGGTTGTAGTCTATTGGTTTTTTGAAATTATTCCTTAAAAACATTGGATTTCCCAACCAATATTTTTAATTTGGGATTTCATAAAAGTGAATAGTATTTATTATCTTTGGTTTATTCCCTAGAGACACTAAGTAAAATTCTACAACTTGATTTATTTTATTTCATTTCTTACAGGATAATATAATTTACCAATAAAAAATAATCTTCATATATTAAATATCTCTGAGACGGTGAGTATTCATTAAACCTTACCTCAATAGTAATATAAATTTATAGTTGATCTACATAGTCTCTCCATTTCATTGATTCATCTTTTGATACTACAATCAAGAAATTATTCTCTATATTTTTATATTCCACAAACATTAAATCCCCTTTTTCTATGTCCATATAGATAATATTTAGTCACTTAAAATGATTTTTTTTGTTATATTCTGGGAAGATATATATTTTCTATATCAAAAAATAAATTCTTCCATCATAGATAAAGTTGAATAAACTTGATGATAAAAATTAATTATTGATTACCTATCCCTCTTGAATATAGAAATGAATGATATCATTATTTTTTAAAATCCCCAATGAGTTGACCAACCTGATCAAGAAACTAAACATTCTCAATACCTAAATAAGACAATATATATGAAACTATATTGGATACTAAAGAATAATATGAAATCATAGAATATTTATTTCATCTAAGAGGAGAAACTATCTCCAAATCATCATTATGAAAAGACCTAGAAACTAATAATATGAGGGATATATCTAAAATTGGAGGGAAACCACCAAGAGAGTCTTAAATATCCATTGTATATGAATTTTTATTTGATATTGAACGTATAATTTCTATACACCAACCACCATACCAATTTTACCCTCCTAATGAGTTGTGACCTCTCCCAAAGGAGATGAATTTTCAGTGGGGTTCTTAGTAGGAATAGAATCTTCAATAAAAATATAAAGAAAACCAACCTTCAGAAAATTGGAACCATCTCAATAATAAGACAAGGAGTTCCTTGACCATTATCAAAAGAAAAATTATTTAACCCAATATTCAATGATTAATAATTTCATAAAGTTAAAATATTCCTAAATTTCAATCCAAATAGAATAAAATAGTGTCACAACACATCCCCTGCGGCGCATGACACGACTACCCCCAAGATTCCTTTTAATGGCTAGGGGTTGGGGACTAGCGTTGAAGTCTTTATACTACAAGTGGGAGGCATTTCATGAGTACCTATACACATAAAGACTCACAACCCCATCCTACAATGCTGAAAAGAAAAACATAAATTCCACTAAAATAGCCATTGAGAGTAAAGGTACAAGTTGTGTGTAAAATGTGCGAAAATAAAAACCCGGAAAAAAAAAAGACAAGTTGTAAACAAGTGAGTTAAAGGTCTCGGGTAATCAGTCCGTAGAAGACACTACCAGAAGGGTAGGTAAAGAGTAGCTTCCAGTAGTTATGGATTACTCCTAGCCTATCTAGTCTCACTAGGAACCGCCTGGTCCTGGACCACCAATGTCACTATCAAAACATCAGTCGTCGGTACAATACACAACATGTGTAGGTGAAGCTCGTGTAAGGGTGAGTATCACAATTCTTTTTAGGGACCCCAATCCACAATTAAATTACCCCCGAGAAAAGTACACATGAAATAATGGACAGATCACATAGGTATAACCTAAAGTATAGAAAGTAATATTATCAATCGTAAAGCTGAAAATCTTGTTCTGGTGAGGGACTAATCCTTGATGAGTCACTGAGGTCTATCGGTCCACTTAGATCTGCTCGTCTTCTGGGACACTGAGTTCCACTTGGCTACCGGACCATTGAGATCTGCTCATCTATTGGGACACTGAGTTCTTCTCAACTAACGACCCACTGAGGTTTTTTCATCTGTAGGGCCATTTAGTTTGACTTTCTTACTAGTCCACTGAGGTCCTCTAATTGTTCGGTCCATCTAGGTCTTCTCTGCTACTGGGCTACTAAGGTCCTCTCATCACACCCGTCTCATCTTATCCAACCTCAAGATTTCTTCTCATAGCATGTTTGATTCTGGGAGAATCTACACCTTAAGACATTGGTCATATACCAACATCCATGAAAAGAAACTTGAATTATTTAAAAAGTAATTTCTCATCTTGAGGGTTCCAACGCTTCAACTGGCTCATCAATTGGACACAAAATTTGGATGTTATTGACATTTTAGTAAAAAGGGACCGGTTGGATCATGTTCTAGTCCAACCTGGGGGACCAACCCAACGCAACCCAACTCGAGGTCCACCAAACCAGATCTAACCCAATATATTAGGTCGTAGATCTGGCCTGGCACGCTTGTGGCATCCTATACCACTATTGAAAGCACAGACCAGTGGGCGGGCTAGTCCGGTCCGCCCGGGATGTGGCGGGTGTAACGAGTCGCCACAACAGTCCCAGTGGAGCCTGGGTCACAATCGTGGTCTAGGTGGCCCGCGAGTCACTTCTGTAGTCTAGCTAGACCATGGGTCACTTCCATAGTCTAGGTGGACCACAACCATCCAGTTGTATGACGTGGTGCAGCTCTCCACGTCTACTCACATTGTCGCCATCTATTGCCGGCGGCCCTAATCCTCTACCCGCAGTGGTTTCCACAGGCCACGACTACCACTATGGCGCATCACTAGAAGTCACTTTTGTGGGCCACAGAATCATCTCTAGTAGTCTATTTTCTTATCCTTAAGTGTATTCGAGATCCTCGGATCATTTCTGTCACTACTATGGGCTCAAAATTTTCATGTCGTTAATCTAGGGGTTTGGTCATGAAGAATACAAAAACACCCACAATGAAGTGATCTCGGCCTTTTCAATGTTATTGCAATCCCTCTGCATTGTAATTTAAACACAAGATGGATGAATATTTAAGAATATAACATGTATATCTCTGATTCAAAACCCCAATATCAAAACCCTTCTTCATAAGTGATTGATTATTAGGTCACATGTTTGTGGGTTGACCGGCATTCATTGTACAATTCCATGAATGGGGAAAGGAGATTCACTAGTAATAAAACCCCTACCTCATGGTTGGATCACTCATCTATAAAGATCACACATTTTTCGTTCATTGTTCCTTGATATACAGCCTGCCTTTGTTGTTGGAGACCCTTTGAAGGATTGAAGAATGAAGGTAGGGGGAGAATAAATTCATTTTTCATCGCAAAAATCCATTGATAGTTGTTTTCCAATTCCAAGTATCCACGTTCAGGTAAATCCTCTATTTTTTCAATGATCTGATATTCAATTAACCCATTAAAAATGAAAAACGAATTTCAGTGATTCTGTTACACTGCATTGCAGCATCAATACATTGTTTCATTTATGAAACGGTATTTATATTATGCTCGATTAACAACTTAGTTATGATGCAACGAAATTCTAAATTCCAAATAAAATTAAAAAAAAGTTAATTTTTATTTTTTTTCTTAAGAAGATTCTATTAATAAAATTTCTTAAAAATTATAAAAATTGACTCTTTCCCACAAACCGCATTGGTTGAGGTTAGGTCGATCATTAGGTAAAGTATCCATTTCGGACACAACGGTGTCATAAAATTTTTAATCTAAAAACCCATTTATATTTTTCAAAAACAGGTCATGTTTGCAATTTTAAATAAACTTAAAAAAAGGTCAAACACTTATTCTGGGCTCACTAGGTCTCAGAATCATGTGTAATCTGAGTTTCTGGTCTTGAAATAATACCATATAATTAAAAACAATACATGTAATTTCTGAGACATTACATTACCCCCCCACCTTTAGGGCTTTAATTATCATAATCCAAAATAGGGGACAAACAAACAAATGGGGGTACTGAGCTCGGATCTGAGCCTCCCACCCCCAAGTGCTCTCCTAGAGATTCACGTGCTGCCATCGAATGCTCACTATAGGAATCGACCTTCCACATAGGACCTTCTCTAGTCGATCCTCAATCTCTTCTAGGAACTGCACAATCATCGCCCCATCGTCAATGTTAAACTTTCCTCGGTCGATAACGTGCGATGGATCATGCACGTAACTCCTTAGTTGTGATACATGGAATACATTATACACCCAGTACATCTATGGGGGAGAGATTTAGGTAGTACGCAACCTTCCCAACTCAACTCAGAATCTGAAAAGGTCTGATGATCCTCATAGATAGCATGAATCCTCATCCATACATCTATATTCCCCATTGAGGTGAGACCCAAATGAACACATGGACACCCTCCTCCAACTCTAAGGGCCTATGACTCTAGTCATCATAAATTTATATCTACTCTTGGATGTCCTCATCTGCTCCTAGATGACATTCACCTTCTTGGTGGTATCCCGTACCCACTTTGGACCCTAGAGTGTTGACACCCATGGGTCTGTATATCATAATGGTAAACTGTTTGGTCACCCATACAGCGCCTCGAATGGTAAATTACCAATAGCAGAGTGGTAGATGTTATTGTACACTAAATCCACTAGTTTTGGGTGATCTTACCTATTACGACTAAATTCGATGATGAAAACATGAAGCATTACCTCTAAAACGTGGAATGTCCTCTCTATTTGACCATCTTCCTGAGGGTGGAAGGCTATGATCAAGTGAATCTAAGCACAGAACACCTCCTTCAATCACTTCCAGAACTGGGACGTAAAGTGGGTGTCTCGATCCAAGACTATCATCAATGGGACCCCATGGAGTCGAACTATCTCTTACATGTAGAGGCACCCAAGCTCTCTACAAAACCCTACTCTTGGATGGGTAGAAAGTGGGCTTACATGGTGAGTTAGTTAGAAATAATCCAAACGAGATCGTTCCCCTAGATGTGCAGGATTAACCCATCACGAAGTCCATCAAGATACCATCCCACATCCACAACAGCACCTCAAGTGGATGAATAAATCCTGTTGGATCTTTATTCTCTTCCTTGACTTTCTTAAATTTGAGGCACTGAAAAACAAACTCTACAACATCCTTCTTTATCCCTGGTCACCATTATAGACATTGGAGGTTCTGGTATATCTTTACCACTCATGTATGTACCGATAATGGGGAGGTGTGGAAGTTCCTCAGAACTTCCTCACACGATGCCACTGGCACAATGGTGCAACCTATAAAAAGGATGGTGTTCTCCCCACCTATGAAATATCCTTCAAGATCCTGTCTTGAATAAAAATAAGCACGTCAAGCCTCACAGTCAGCATCCAAAATTTTTCACTCCCTAACTTGATGTAAGAGTGGGGGAGTGATAGCCATCAACTAAAATAAGCTGCTCCATCACCATCCATAAAGGATATCTCTATAGTGGCTAACATCTCTAAGTCCTCACTCCATAACAACAAAATGTATCTCCTGATGATAATTTTTACTGCCATGTTCCCCTTCCCAAGAGTATAGACTATGCTGAAGTCATTTTCCTAGAGAAAATATATACCTTTCCACTACCTCAAGTTCAGGTCCTTCAGGGAGAAGATATACCTAGGACTTTTGTGGTTAGAGTAGATGATAAACTGGTTACCCATCAAGTAGTACCACTGAATCATCATGTAAAAGAACACTAATGTTAGCTCCAGGTCATGGGTTGCATAATTATGCTCATTCTTCCTCAATTTCCAGGATCCATAGGTGATCACTTCTTTCTTCTACTTTAGGACACAACCCAGTTTAGTCCCTGATGTGGCATAGAACACTACATACCCAATTCCCACCCCTTCTAGTCTCAAGATGGGGGTACTATTCAGTCTTTAACTTATCTCCTAGAAACCCATTTGGAACCTCTCCATCCAAATTAAGGGTTTCTGTTCCATTTCAAATATGATAAGGGTGATTCTATGATGGGAAATTCGATTACAAATCTCTGATAGTAACCATCCAAATCCGAGAAATTTCGTACCTCATTCATTCTCCTGGGTGGATCCGAAGAAAGGACCAACTATATATTTGTTGGATCCACTATAACTCCAGTCCCTAAAATGAAGTTTCCTAGAAACTGGAATCTTGAATCCATAACTAACACTTTGAGAGCTTCCCATAAATTTGGTTCTCTAAGAGTGTATCTATTATTATCCGTATGTGTGTAACGTGCTCCTCCTAAAATTATTAGTACACTAGGATGTCATCAATGAAGACCATGATGAATTGATCAAGGTAAGGTTGGAATATCCTATTTATTAGTCCCATGAACATTTTTGGGGCAATGGTTATGCTGAATGGAATCACCAAGAAATCGTAGTGTCCATACCGACATGTAAAGTCCATCTTAAATATATCCTAATCCTATACACGAAGCTATTGATAGCATGATCTAAGGTCTATCTTTGAGAAATATCTTGTTCCCTTGAGATGATTTAAGAGGTAATCAATCCTTGGTAGTGGATACATTTTCTTCACAGTCACCTGGTTCAGGCGCCAGAAGTCCACGCACAACCTCAAACACTCATCTACCTTGTTGGAAAACAAAATTGGGTCTTCTCATGGTGAAACATTGGGCCTTATTAATCCATTCCCCTTAAAATCCTCTAGTTGTAACCTCAAATCTCAAAGCTCCCCGAGATCCATATGATATACTGGTGTGGATATCAGTGTCTTCCTGAGGTAAAAATCATTACATAATTCAACCTCCCATGTGAGGGGGTAATCTCATAACATCCTCAATAAATATTCCTTTGTACTCATCAACCACTATGTAAAAGTGAGGACTCTTATCATCCACCACATTGAGGGTGAGTCTAGCCAACTAGTGAGTGCTCAATTTCACCCTTCTCTATGAAATTCCATCATGTACTACAAGGGATTCCTTCTAGCCAGGGAAGGAAAACACGGTCCCATCCTCATGGAAACACCACACTTTTCACCTAAAATAGTCAATTTGAGCATGAACTATGGATAAACAGTCCATACCCAAGATGATGTTATAAGGCCTCAACTCCACTAATATGATATCTCATCAGAACTCTCACCTCCAAGAGTAAACATGCAATGCCGAAACCATTATGTGATTGTTAAATCCCCTCCTGTAGGAGTCTCTAATCTTAAGTATTGAGCCAACATATCCACCAAAATCTCTGAGCTCTAAACTTGGATTTTTTCAAGGAAATAATGACTACCACATGTTCCTATAATAACTACAACTATGGTGTAGATGAAATGTATCATACATCTAACCATCTCTAGGGTGTCATGGTCATAGTCCCTCATCACCTGAATCTAGCTTTTCCCTATCGACTAGCTACTGAAGCCTGTGGTAGACCACCTAGGGGTGGGGGTAGCACATCAAAACATAGGGCACCACCTAATACACTTATGGGTCCCCTACCATGTCAAACACCCTAGGAACCAACATGCTCAATCCTCTACATCTTCTTCATTGGTCCCTAGATCATCTATCAGTCATCTTCACATCGAGTCAGGAAATCAATCTTCATGTTCCCTTACCCACTGCATGAGTAGCACAACCTTCACCTTGGACGACTCCCTTTTCCAAGGGGGTCTTTTACCCACGATCTTGAATCTTGGGGTTGTCCCCTAAAATGTTCTTCCTTCTTTGGCCTCCGTTTCTATTGCCTTCGACCAACAACTAAAGAATCCACCACCTGATTTCTACAGGTAGCCCCTACTACTGGAAGCTACTCTTCCAAGATGCTCTCCATGAGTAGGCTCCCTCCAGCACCCTAGCCTAAGTAGGTGTGCTATGATATACCATAGACGACATGATATCCCATTGTATTCTGTTCTCAAAATCACAAGACCTGAAGAACCGTTCTCACAGCATGTCTGTGTAGTCACGAGAATGCTTAGTGCTTCTCACTAAGTACTCTGATACTATCATGCCACCATGTTATAGGTGCAGTCACTCTTGTATGTGCACTAAGAGTAATTTCACTGGATATAAATCCTCTCCAAATAGTTTCTCAAAGTCTGTCTAGGTGAGGGTCACCTCATCTTGTGTCTGGATCTTCGAGCTCCATCATCTCCCCACCAATACCTGAATAAGTCTTGTGGCTAAAATCACCATTAGGTTGAGAGGTGTCCCCACTAGACGAAAGACTCACGCAACTTCCTTGATCCAATAATTGACCACCTGGGGGTCATTTCACCCATGAACATGGGAAGTCTCTTCCTTTGAAACTCATTTATGGAATTGAGCTTATTTATGTCCTCTACTGGTTTTGCCAATAGTAACTGCTGATAAGTGGGTGGTGGCAATGCTAGTGCACCTACAAGTGGGGCCATATTCAGTACTGGTCCCTATATTGGTGCCTCATTATGGATTTTACCATCCTCGTGGTCTTTCACTAGAATCCTCGATGTCTGTCTTCGTAGCGTCATCCAAAAACAGATCAATATGAACCATGGTCAATAGGTTATAGCTGGTGATCTAACTAAAGTAGGACATGTGGAAACACTCAAAATAATATATGATGCCTGAAACTAGTGGTTTCATGTACTGATTCAAAAATAATAATTTAGGGTCCTGGTGTATGAATATGTCGGCCTCTACAGCAACACTGGACTCCCCGATCATGAAAGTAAAACTTCAAACATTCAACACTATTGCCAAAAAACAAGACCACAAACACTCGGTCTATAAGGTAGAACCAACCACCTCTGATACCAATTTTTCATGACCAATCCCCTGGGGCCCATGTTGCAGTTACCTGAAGCCCGCCTCTCTAAGGCCTGGGGCTGGGAAATAGTGCTGAAGGAATTATCCTACAAGTGGGAGGAATTTTTCAAGTACCTTAACACTTGCACACTCACAACCCCAGACCACGATGATGAAAAGGAAAAAATGCCTACCACTAAAACAACCACTGAGAGTAGAGTAACAAGATGTAAGTAAAATGACAAAAAAAACAAACCTAACAAAAACAGTTGTAAAAAAGTAAGAACAAGATCTGTGATAAGTTGTTCATAGAAAACCATACCTGAAGGGTAGGTGAAGAGTAGCTTCCAAAAGCCATAGGAGTACACCTCACCTGTCCAATCTCACTGGGCACCGTCTGGTCCTAGAACACCAATGTATATGTCAAAACATCAGTCATTTGTTCCTAATAAGGCATGTTTAGGAAAATCCTATGTTGGGGTGATTAATGTAGTACTCAGTAGGGACCCCAAACCACAAAGAAATGACCCCAATGAAAAGTAAACATGAATTAATGGATAACTCACACTATTATTACATAAATTATATAAATAAATATTTTTAGTCATAATGTTGAACATCTTATTCTGTGGAGGGAATCAACCTCGAGGATTCACTAAGGTCTGCTCGTCAATAATGCCACAAAGGCCTGCTCGGATACCGAGCCACTGAGGCCCACACGTCTGCTAGGCCACTCAGGTTCACATAGCTACCAGTCCACTGATGTATTCTCTTCTTCTGATCCATTGGGGTATGCTCATCTATCAGGCCACTGATTTTGGCTCATTTTCCAGGACACTAAGGCCTTCTTGGCTACAAGGCCACTAAGGTCTGCTCGTTACATCCTTCTTGTCATGGCCAACTATAGGATTTCAGCTCATATCATTCTTGATTCTGGGATAATCTACTCCTCATTCCATCGTTTCTCTCCCAACATCCAAAAAACTCACTAAGAGTTTCTCAAAAGGACCGTATCATTGTGAGGGTACCAACACTACAAATGGATCATCAATCAGATGCACATTTTGGAAGTTATGGAGATTTAAGTAAAAAGGGTCCAGTTGGGTTTGTGTCTGGTCTAACCTGACCCGACCCAAGTCCCACCTAACCTAGGGCCATCCGAGTCCACTGGGCCCAACACAGACCAGCGTGGCCGCATGTTTGGCCCATTGGGCGGGCTGGTCTGATCTGCCAGGAACGCGGTGGGCACCGCGGCACGACTTGCTGTGTCTGATCATGCTACTTTCATCTATTGTCAACAGCCCTGATCCTTTGTCTGTGGTGGTTGCCGCAGGCCACTTCCACCACTACGGCATGCTTGCGGTCTCTTCTACGGGCCAATGGATCCACTCCAGTGGTATATTTTTTTATCTGCAAGCACATTCGAGATCCTTGGATTGTCCCCATCACTACTATGATCTAAATGTTTTCTTGTTGTCGATCCATGGGGTTTAGTCACAAAGAAAAAAATAAATCATATAATAGAGGGGTCTGGGCCTTATTCTTGTCAGCGTGATCCCTCCGCATTATAATTTAAACACAAGTTGGATGAAGATTTAAGAATCTATCATGTATATATCTGATTCAAAACCAAAATATAAAAACCATCCCTCATAATTGATTGATCCAGGGGTCAACTATTTGTGGGTTGACCCACAATAATCGCACAATTCCATGAATGGGAATGGAAATTCACTTAGAATAAAACCCCTACATAGAGGTTGGATCTCTCATTGGCAAAGATCGCATTGTTGTCATTCGTCGTTCTTTGATTTGTATCCCACCTTTATTGTGGGAGATCCTTCGAAGGATATAAAAACAGATGAATGGATGAATAAATCATTTTTCAGCACAGTGATCTATTGATCTTTTCTTACCAACACCAAATCTCTATGTTCAGAGAAATCCTTGATAGTACCAATGATTCCAAATTTTATTGACCCATTAAAAGGGGAAAACATGTTTCAACATTTCTGTTATGATATTTAATTTATGAAGCAAAATTTCTATTACACTTTGGTTGTAGTGTCATTATGATAAATCGCAAATCTTAATTAAAAATAGAATAAACTAAATGTTTATTTTTATTAATTTCCATAAAAAAATTCTTTTAATAAAATTTCCTAAAATGTTTGAAAATTTAATTTTTCCCTCGACCCACACCAACCAAGGTTAGTTCCTTCCTTAGGTAAATTTTTCATTTGGACCCAATAGACCCTTAATATTATTAATTTGGGAACCCATTTAGAAGTTTTCAAAACCACTCATGTGTGCTATTTTAAATAATCAAAAAAAAGTTCAAACACTAATTTTGAGCTTTCTAGGCCTCAGAATCAAGTTCTATCTGATCTATTAGTCTGGAAATAATTCCATATAATTAAAAATACATTACATATAATTTCTAGGAAATTACAATTAGGGGTTTCAAGAAATTTAATTCACTATATATGTGGGGGCTATAGGATAGAAAATTGACCTAGCCCTATTGTTTGATCATATGTACTGACCCACCATATTCTTGAGAATTTTTATTATCAGTGTTTTTTATAATAGATGAGGTAATATATAGATTTTGACATAGATAACTATGTAAGAGTATAATATTTCATTTTGAAATTTTGCGAACAATGAAAAATAGATAATGAAAACCTAGTAATCGGACATAGAACCCTAGATATGGATGATATCATATCTTCTTAATCTATAAAAAACAAAAAATGATTTGTATCTAATAATTCAACTAAACTCAATCATAAAAAGCAATTAAATATACAATATACCTATTTAATAAGTAAATTGAGGGTTGATGCCATCCAAATATAGCATGTAGAGAAGAATTTAAGTGGATTATGGCGTATGTATTCATAAAAAGTGACATCAAAATCTTTTGATTCCAATCATCTTTTAGGGTAAGTCTTGGGAAAATAATAATCTCATTAATGGGAGAAAAGTAATCTTTATTAGTAAATGGATTGAAATTCCATGTGTATTCTGATGGCATAGATGAAGGACATCCCTCTCCATGCATAAGGGGATGGACTAGTGTGACAAACATGTCCCATACACCAACTAATGATGATTATGAATAAAATAAAATAAAATATATTAATGATTTTAATTCACCATAATAAAAATATATAAAACACTACCATGATCAATAAAAAAATACCAAATTGGGATGGATATATTATATACCATAAAAAATATTACTAAATAGGTGCCAGTTTCAAATATAGTAGAAAATATTAATCAACAATCAAGTGTAATTCTCTGTAAGAAGAAGTATTCAAGAACACATAGAACATTCTCTACAGTATGAATATATTATTAAAAAATTGAAATTATTTTTGAAATAAAATAGTTATAATAGAGACTAGAAACTATATAAATTGAAGTCTCTATCTCTTAAATCAACCAATTTATAATCTATTCTGACCTTTCCATCACCAATATAACATATATGAAAATCTTCTTTAGATATATTTTCAATGTTTTAGGTAATAAATACCTCATCTAGTTATAAATATAGTATAACCATAACATATAATCATGTGATATAGAATGGAACCCTATAGGTTCTCATGTGTTGACACCCAATATGATGAATAAACCCATCATAAATTATATATCCTAGTTGAGATATAAAAATTTTCTCTAGTTCTAATCATTTATCAATGAGAGAGGAAACCAAAATCTTCATTCAATGCATAGGGCATACAATATACCTAGGAATATTATATTGAGTTGGGGTTCCATCAAAAGGAGGTTTATAATACCCTTTTAAGGGGTTATTTAACATGTTTTTATTGTCCAAAATTAAGTCTAATCATTATAATGTTATATCTAAGATAAAAAAATACCAATTTGATAGTACTTAGTACGACCATGACTCAAATACCATTATGACACATGGATCTGATGATCTAATAGTGTAGAGGAATTCCCTGATCACAAAGGATTGAACAATTGTATCATGGGGTATCGAAATATATTTGTGGAATGATTTACCAAATTAATATTTAGGGGAATGATAACCAATTATCCCATGAAATATCTCATCTATCATCCAACTATTAAATTTTTTAAAATAAACTAAAAAATAGTATGAAAAATAATTTTAATATCAAGGTTGGAAAAGATAAGAGACCTCCCATAACGTACTATATATATCCATCCAATGTTAATTAGAATGTTGAGTATAAAAAATAAATAGAATAAATGAATATTAAAATTCAAATTGATATTATGAAAAATAACATACAACAAGGTACTAAAAATTATCCATCCATAACATACAAACACCACCAACTCCACCACTATTATGGAAACCAAACCAAATTCTATAAAAAAGAATGATTCCTTAAGGTTATCCAATTTCTACTAGTACTTATATATATAAATATATAATAGAGGTTTTGGGGATACAAAGTTGTCTACACAAGGTGTGCTCAGAAAATACTCAGGAGAGAACCACTGATTCTGTCTCAACATATAATTGATATAATATGTATATTCATAAACATATCAACACATTAGAAAATATATGAAATAAACAAATTTAACGACTTTTTCCCATGGAATAAAAGCTACTAATAGTGATACAAATCACTAACCCATATTAAACTATAACTAGTGACTCCCCATACAAGTAAGATCCATATGTATACTCACATAAACTTACATTCCATTAGGAATGATTGATATCAATGTGAATATGATTACATGATAATATTACATCCTATCTAATTTATATTGGAGATAGTAAAGAATTACAGTATATAACATATAGTTATGAACATATACCAAGGCATAATCTCATCCCATATAAATGGGAATGTGTAAAGAATGGAGGGGCCTCAGCCCATCCCATATAATATGCAAAGTGGTATACATAGACATGGTCAAAACCCAACCCATGACCTTTTCCTACATATGAAAATTATTAAATTATAAAAAAAACAAATTTACCATGTTATTCCATTCAAGTCAATTTGAATGATTTTATCAAAAATATATCATTTTTTAAATTTCGATAAGTAATTATACACCCCTTTTAGTATTGCAATAATATATCAATCTATAATAATGCTCAATATAAGGTAAATAATTACATAATTAATTATTATTTGAATTTAAAAGGTAAAAAAAATATCATATTAGGAGACATAAATCCATGATTAAGACAATTCATGTAATCACATTATCAATCATTATTTTCAAAATAAGGAAATACAATTATTATTAAAACATAAAAAAACTATGTTTTCGTTGTATCATCAATTATAAATCACAAAAATATGAAAAATACCATGATATTGTGAAAAAAAATAATCATATAATTATTGTATTACATAGTAACAATCAAATATGTTAGTCTTGAAACAATTGAATCACAAAGATATGATGAGGCCAACTCTCGAAGAATAGATACTGAATACCATGTGTAGGATCTGGTAAATTTTTTCATGGTTTATGTCATGGTATCCATGACTTTACTATGTATCAAAAATGATGAATTCTAGTACTGTAATGTAGGATGAAATATCCAATTCATAACATAAAAATATATTCATGGATTTGTAGAAGAATAATAACCTCAATTTTTACATTTTATTTGGATTCTAGAACTCACTTTAAATATCAATCAATAGAATAATATTTAAAATATAAACATAAAACCCCAATATTTTAATTAAGTTATTATATTATTTAAAATAAAATATAGTCACCATTTAAAGAATAATTTATTGAATAAAATTAAATAAGGGGAAAGGACGGAAGAGTGATTTTAAATTTATATCAGATTCTAAAAAAAGTAAAATTTCAAACCATGTATTTTGATAAAAATCAAACTAATTAAAACCCATTCTAAAACCATGAATTTTCCCATATTCCATGGTTATGTAATTGATTAACCATTAGTCCAATTATGTTAGTCATATCTTTATACTATAGAACACCTTCATCACATAACCAATGAATAATCCTATTAAAAATATTTCATGTGTGTTTTATTGAACCATAACTCATTAAGGATTTGGTGATAATAGGTTAGTTGTGTAACAGATTTGATCAATCTATTATGACCCTTTATGTGTTTTTAATGACCGGGGTGCTTGGAGGTGGCCTAAAGTAGGCCTGGAAGTGTTCAAATTCTAAAATATGGAAGAAGGTAGAATTCATAATGTGTAAGGGTTTGATAACTTGAATGTGAGGTTCATGGATCTTGTAAGGTTGGATCATGGGGTGATTGATGATGTGAAATAAATTGGGATTAAATGGTGCAAGGTGACATTTTTTCGATGTAACTTAAAACCTGGTAGTGTAATAATGTGAAAGGGGTTCATTCCATGAATACCCACAATTCAGATCACCCTAATTTGCCATGGCACATTGAAATTTCTAAACCCCAATTATTTTCAACCAAAACTCATTTATATAGATGATATGTATCTGAGAATCATGGAATCACTTCTACAGGTATCAATTCTCTTCTTCCCATGTTTTTTATATGGGGATTTGAGGTGCATTCTACTATTTCTCTCATGGTTATTTGATCGGGATCATCCCAGTTCTAATTTCCATGCGATGGTGGTTTCTCTATTTTGTTCGAATGAATATTTCATATTTTTCTATTGGTGTGGCTTTGTATCAACCTTCTTGGAGGGATGGAAGTCTTCTGGGAGGGGTGATAGACATCTATGATGTTGGTCCATTATCAAGAGAAGAACGTTGATGACTTTGAGGTTTAAGATTCTTTTCTTCTACTATTTATATATAGATATACTATCATAATTATGGAATATTATAAGAATTTGGTTGTAAATGTAATTAACCTAATAATTTTTGAATTGTATTAATAAATAATTTATTGTGTTGATAGATTTTTTTTACTGTATACTGTGATAATAGTTTGCCTTTTGATATTCTTGATAGTGTTCTATCTTTATTATGCTTGTTATGTTTTTTTATTTTGATATAGAATACAATGATGTTATTGATGGAAATTGGTAATGAATGTAAATATTGAATAAATGAATTAATTGAATTAACAATTAAATAAGATTCATTTTATAATAAATCAGATGTTTCATGTAATTTGATGATAATAAAATTAATTCAATACACATTATTAATTAAATGTGTACTGAAATACTAATAGAAATTTAAAATAATTAAAATCATGATAATTATTTTTTAGAATATTTATAATAAATAAAATCCATGATAAATAATAATGGTACTTCTCAATGTTTTATTAGATTAGTTTAAATGTTTGATAGCTTGTTTAATCTTTTGGTAGATTATTATAGCATGATTCCTTAGGTTTCCCATTGTAGAAAACAAGGAATAATTAATATATTAATTCAATATGGATTAAAATTTGTTATTTGATAAAGATAATTTCTTGGGAATATGTATCTCATGTTCTTTTGAAGGATGAGTTCCTTGAGTTTGGAGTCATGAGATCTCATTTGTGTATAAAGAATGGATTCCTGTTTTAGGGTCATGATTTCCCTATTGGGTATGCTTTTTTCATGATACTTATTTGATTTTCCCTATATTTGAGCTTTACTGAGTGATTTGATATAGGTCAAGGAGGGTCAAATGTGATATTATTCTATGATGGATGAGCCTAGGATGGATGGTGTGAAGTTTGTTGGGAGGCCCAGTTTATGTGGCATTAGTTGGTGCCTGTCATGGTGAGATACTTCAAGATATGCACGTGTGTGTAATAAATGGCACCAAATATGATGGAACATGTTTATGATAGGCTTACCTGTTGATTTTATAAATCAATATGCTTTCTTATGAATCTATTTAATGGTCTATGGTCAGGTTTCTTTTTTTATATTCATTTCATTCCCCATCATTGTGGTAGTTGTATGTTCTTGGTTGAATGTTTCCTCATAGGGGTATATTATGATGGTTTCACTTGATTATGTGTTTTATGGAAGGATTCTACTAATGAATACATGATTCATAAACCATCAGTTTTGTGTTTATGGAATGAAATTTTTTAGAAGTTGTTAATCATTATAATCTGTAGATACCTTTTTTATTATGCCTTGAGGGAATAGAGTTCACACTGGTGGTTAGTGAATATATCTTGAGATAATGATAATTTTCAATTTATTATCTAATAAATTCATTAAAAATCAATTTCAAAATGTAAAGAATAAATGAATTTAGCACTTCAAATTATTTTGTTCTTATAGAACATCAAGTCCATAGTTGTGTCTGTTGGTTGTACAAGTGATGATAGTGAAATATGATCTTAGGACTAGGTTATTTCAATAGTGAGATTATGAGATATATTATATCATATAAATTTTTTGATTTAATATTCTATCCCTTCTTATATTATTTAGGGAAACTAAGACCCAATGGACTCTCTAAGTGTGTTTTCCTCATCACCCTGGTGGGTGGATAGATGGATGACTATCTCATTTAAGCCCACCCTAGTATCTGGGTAATTACATATGTTGGTATGAAAAATAGTTAGTTTCTACATATATGTGTGTAGAGGGATTAAATGTATTATTTTTAATCAAAACATTTATCCTTAGATATAGTATTCAATGTATTATAATATTTATGATGTGTGTAGGCTTTGATGGCTTGTTGTACTGACTCGGTGTATGATCTATAATGGATTATGGTATAGTAATATATTTATGATATATATCATATGGAATGTTGTGGCTGATATAATATAATCAATAACTATATATATATAATTTATATGGTATCATATTATGATTTGATGCATGATCTTCATGTGGTGATACTTATCCTAAGTTTCTATGAGCTTTCTTATTTTGGAGATAAGTGACTGAGGATGCGTAACATTGAGGTAGTGTGAAAAAATAGTGGGGAAGTAGGCTATGAGTTCCTTGATGTTTCGTTATTATATTTTATTCCCACTTTTACATGAAAATTTCTGATAGTTATCCATGGTGTGATGGGGAACCTACTATTCCTTTTTGGCAACAAGTTATTTTCACTATTGTTCACATTGATTTTTCATTCTTTACCTATCTTTTGAATGATTGGAACTAGAGAGGATACCACTATGTATATTGATACTATCTCCCTGCATATATATAAAATATTTTCTATTTCAATCATAGGAGTATGGAGAATTAGATAGATATTACTACCTCATAGTTTTCCAAGATCAATTTCAAATTTGTGGTTGATGTCGTATGTACCTTTTGATACTTCTAGTTTTCCTTTATGTCATTATAGTACTATATAGAGTTTATTTTTTTCACTTGGTAATTACCTATATATATTCATTAGAATGTCATTATTGTTTCATCAATTTTATCTCCTACATATGCATTTTATATTAAATTGTAATGCCTAACATTTGTTTTGTTATTTTACCGCCAGTGCTAGTTACCAACCCAAGTTGACTGCATGTCAGACTCACATAGTCACCATAACCCTTCTCTCATTTACTACCCAGTAGGCATACACATTGGGAGGGATGGGGTAGTTAATGAGTGGTATCAAATGATCAGGATGAGGTATTGGATGTATTTTTGTGTTTAGAATAGGTGAGATTGTATGGGTCTGTAGGGAAGTTGTATTAGATATATTAATTATGTAATATAAACATGGGATGTTGGATGATTCATGGATATTTAAGGCCCAATGTAACTTTAATCATAGAACATTATGTTTACTGAGCCAATAAAATGAAGTGAAATATGTTTTAGGTTAGAGACATAGAAAAATATCATCCATTATTATTCTTTGCACATGTTTATGAAATTAGTATATAATGGATTAGGTTAAAACTATAAAACTATAATAAAATAATTAATAAAAAATGTTTAATATTCCATATTATTTGTCTAGGATCTCTAATATTTCTTCCTTTTGTAAGAATGGCTCGAGGTCGAGAACCTCCTCAAGTTCATGAAAAACAGCATGATGTGCCTATAGATCACTATAGATTTGAGGATGATAATGATGATACATAGAGGTTGAAAATATGATATTTTTAGTTCCAATGGTATATAGAAGTATAAGTTACCCATTTCATATTCATCCATTGAATATTGGTTTTAAATGAATGAGATAGAGTTTAGTTTCAACTATTCTCAAAAGGAGAACCATGTTTCATTGATTATGATGATGATATGTGGAGTGATGAGATTTTTGTTGTTCTTATTCCTTGTGGATCGTAAAGTGTTGATAGTATTAATAGATATGTTCTGTGACATGTTCCATGTAGAGTTCATTTCTTTAACCATGAAGGTAGCTTGTCTCTAGGAGCTTCTTAACCGTCGACATGAGAGTTTCAATGTGAGAGACTTTATGATTAGTTTCCAAACCCTTCTGCATTATGATTTAGACCTATTTCCAAATTAGGATTCAAGGGTGATGTGTTTTGAAGGGGATTTTCTTCCAATGATCCAGTGCTAGGTCACCCTGATTATTCTAAATACCTATCTCATGGTTCTTGAGAGAGAAAAATTCATTGAAAATACACATGAAAAAATTGGACCACTGTAATAAGGGAGTCATTAGGATTTCTCAAGAAGTTGAGATTTGGTTTTGGGTTCTAGTTTTCCTAGATAGAAGAGACATTAATCATCTAGGTGTTGGTAACATCCATCATCTTTTTTCTCTAAAGGAATAGGCCCTTATCAAAAATCCAATGGATCATTAATGTGTTTTTATTATGAATAACAGGGTGAAAACAATGGGAATGATAACATTTTTGTCTAGAAAGTGTATTCCACTTGTTCATCTTTAGGTTCCTCCATTAATATAGTTTCACATAAGGAAAAAAGAAATAGAGTATTCTAGTTTAGAGAAAGCTGATAGGAGAAAGGGTAGACAATGTAAAACCTCAAGAAACATCTTATCCTTAGAGAATAGTGCTTGAATATGGATGTGATGCCTATTAAGGTCAGAGAGGTTATGTTACATCTTTTTGTCATTATTATACATTAAGGTTTCTATAAATGGGTGAGTCAGTTGTCAATCAAGGAACACATTTCTTTTCATTATACATGGGTTTATTCTTTTTTTTATTGAGGATAAATTAAATCCTTTATACCACCCACCATCATCCATTATTTGGAACATGAGGTAGATAAGATTCCATTTCCGTTTTAATAGAATACTTAAATTGGAAGTCGAGTTGACCAGTATGATGTTTATAAAGATGGTGATCTAGTGTTGGGGAAGTAATGATCTTTGGGAAATTTTCTATTTTTATTAATAGAACCATATGAAATCATCTTCAACATTTATTGTTTGTATTGAGTGCAAGATACCATGGATTTCTTCATAAATCAATGTGTTTTATTATACTGGTGGAGATCTATCAAAGTTCATTAGTGAGTGATGCCATCATATGGGTCACATTTGTGTTTCAACCTATTAATCATTTATGGTCATGTTGATATTGAGTTATGTAGATTTTTAATAGTCAATGTTTCCCAGTGTTGGTGAAGAATACCCATATGTATTTATAAAGGAGGCTTTGGTGCTACCCCATTGATAGGTGATCATGTTTTGGATTGAGATACTGCACAATTTGTATTCTATCTTGATGTATCTATATAGGACGAAACATTATTATTTTGTATAGCTATGAATATAATTTGAAGATATGTTGTAACAAAGTTTTATTCAGATGAGTGAGTCACTTTATGGTGCACCAGTTTTATTCATTAAGAGTAATGGTGGTAATTAAAATATTTTTTTTGATTATATTAAATTAAACCAAGTAAGAGTTTGGAAACTCTATCCTCTTGAAATAGGGGATCACACCCAAGGTTTCTGGTGAACTCCACGAACCCTACTGAATTGGAGAGATGGATTCCTCTTTGCGCTCAGCTCCTCCCTCTTGCACCGCTCCTTCTCTTGGTGGTTTTCCCCTTCCTCCCATTCCTGGTGATTCTGAGCCTTGAAAGTCATCTTTAGGGATCCCAGGTAGGGAAAACCTTGGTTTTTCTTTTAGGTATGTGATGTGTGGTGCTTTTTGTCCTTCAGCAGATAAGGTGAATCCCTCCTCACCCTCTGCGCACTCAATGCATATACCTAGGATTTGGGTGGAGCATAGAACTATCGAGATGGTTGATGGATCTCCCATGGTTGAACTCTCAGCGAAAAAACTTTTAAAGGATTCTTCCTTACACAACCTTTCACTGCTGGCTCACTTAGGTAGAAAAAAACACTCTCTGGGGTTCGTCAAAGATTTTTGGACTATTAATCACCTCTTCATCCTGCTGTAGTCTCATAATTTTCTTGTACATCTTTCTACATTCATCTTTATTCACAAGAATATTTTCTGGCGGCTTGGTCTTGTGATTATAGGATGTGTGTCTCATGGTGGTTCTCTATTTCCAGGTGGACGTGGGACTGTCATTTCGGTAGAGAGCCTCGCAAGAGTCTACCTGGATCTGCATGTTGGGCCTCGCACTACCATTTCAGAACCCGACGATCTTAATATAAGTGGGTGACTCTTTGGGAAATTTTTTTTACTCTAATGAGAACACCAAGTTCTTGTAGGCTACCTCCAACCCGCAAATGTGTGGGGAGATGTATATTTCGACGGTCCATTCCTGGAATGTCTTACGGAAGATAAACAAGGTTTTTCAATGGTGGTAAAAGGTGTTCTATCATAATCCTCATAGGTATTGTGGTTTATGTGGGATTTATGGGTATTCTGAGGTCATCTACTAAAAGAAGCATACAAGGGAGGTCTCATCTAGATCTGGTTCCCAGGTCAGTTGATAAAACACTATTTTATTGAATATTTTATTGATAATAAATGATATAATTTCCTCACATTGTGTTAAACATGTTTATTTATAAAATATTTGGGATTTGATCATTCATTTGAAAATTTGGTGAAAATTCCAGTTTTACCCTTAATAGTGCACTGTAGTATTTCAAAGATAAATATTTTCATATTTATTATTTGAATTTGAAATTTTGTAACAGTGTTCCTAACGTAATTATATACAACTTTTATTCAGGA
This sequence comes from Viscum album, assembly GCA_963277665.1. Taxonomy (NCBI): domain Eukaryota; kingdom Viridiplantae; phylum Streptophyta; class Magnoliopsida; order Santalales; family Viscaceae; genus Viscum; species Viscum album. Next base: position 1,382,597,832 of record OY728152.1, read on the forward strand.
CACTAAAGCTAAAGAGTTCATTTGTTTGTGGAAATTGGGCCATGAAGTCAAAGTTGGACTGGGATCGCCAGAATGGAGAAGGTTCTGTATTTGGGTCATATATTCTACATACGGGCTTGGATTGAGCCCAAATATTGATGAAAGCTCGGGGATATGATGTGGAAGAAATCATCCTTCTGGAAGTCCGGTCAATTCACGCGTTTTGGAGGCCAAATGGGCGGTGTAAGTTTCATTAAAATATTTGGCCGAGATTTTGCATTCACACTTGAAACCACTTTAAACCTAGTCTCCCCTCCACTCTATAAATTAGTGATTTTCTCATTTGGAGAGGCTGGTTCCTGCATTGGGAGATTGGAGGCACAGGAGAATTGGTTTCAACCAAATTCTACAACCATTGTAAGAGAGGTAGCTCTTGAAGCAAGGATCCTCTCATCGAAGCCTCCTTCTCTCCTTCATGTTGTAATTGTTTTGTTTGTGTAATAAACTTCTTTGTTCTTCTTTTATTTCTTCTCTTTTCCTCTGTTTTATTTAAATTTATTCTTCTCTTAATCTTCCTCTTGGGGCTGGAATTCTTGAGTAGAAGCGATATTGGGTTATACCCATTATAAACCTTTGCACATGCAAAACGCTTCTACGATGATTACGCCACCCATGGAAGAGTAGTGTTTTAGTAATCGATCTATCTTCTACCCTCTTCATTTAATTATTTTGAATCAATGAGCTACTGTAATTCACTTAATATGATCCATGAATTGTGTTTTTAAATTGTAAGAAACTAAGCAAGCAATTGAACAATTAACACAAAAACACGCGAGGTCGGGATTTTGTGTAAATTGTGAGAGCGCGATCTTAATCGGTAATACAAGACCACACGGGATAAATTTGTAGAGTTCAAATATAATCCCTAAACACAATTCATCCTCATTTCCAGAATGGATATGTGCCTTAATTTACCACTGATCATAAGCTAATCTTAGAACATCAATCAAAGCAGGGTGATGCGATTGCACGTTCCAAAGTTAGCCTAGGTTTAAATTCACATCATCTTTGTGGTAAAGTTAATTCTCGTAGAGTTCGGGATTTAACAAATTAAGGGATCATAATTAAGTGAATGTTAATTTAAATGATAATGATTAATAATAAAGTGAAGAGGTTGAGTTAGATCGATTACGCTTTTTAAATAGATTTCTAAAAAAACATCTTCTTGTTGTGTCATTTAAATTGAAATTCATTTCAAAACTAAAAACAAAAAAAATTATACAATCTTCTTCCAGAAAACTTCTTCTAGATTCATAAAACTACAACAAACCCCAATCCTTTAATGTAGTGTTTTTATTCCATTTTATTTTATTTTTAGAATACCTCTAATAAGATGTTTTAATTCACTTCCTCCTTTGAGAGACGACCTTGGTTAGCCCCCTATGCTACACCAAGTAAACTAAACATTAGCTTCATGGAGTGTTGTGCTTGGAGTTTTATCCAACGTAACTCACTTTTGAAGTTCTTTTGAGAGCGCGTGCGACAACTTCGGGACACTTTCCCCGATGAGCATCTCTATACCATCTCAGGTAAGCATCCTTGGTATGCTAATTTAGTTAATTACATTGTTGGCTCTGAAATCCCAGTAAATTTGAAGAAGCATCAAGTCCAAAAATTAAAAAGTGAGTCTAGGTATTATGTGTGGCATGATCCATACCTCTGGCGCATGTGTAGTGACCAAGTCATTAGCAGGTGTGTTCCCGATCATGAGTTTGAGTCTGTTTTGCATTTCTGTCATACACTTGCTTGTGGTGGACACTTTGGACCCCAACGGACAGCTAGGAAGGTTTTAGACTCAGGATTATATTGGCCTAGTTTATTCCATGATTCCCATGTATTTTGTAAGTCATGCTCTCGTTGCCAACACACTGGAAACATTTCAAGAAGACACGAGATGCCCCAACAACCCATTTTATTCTGTGAGATTTTTGACGTTTGGGGAATTGATTTTATGGGACCTTTTCATAGTTCATTTGGTTTCTTGTATATCCTTGTTGCTGTCGATTATGTGAGTAAATGGGTGGAGGCCAAGGCCACCAGGACTGACGATTCTCATGTTGTTGTGGATTTTGTCAAAGCACAGATTTTTTGCAGGTTTGGAGTACCAAAGGCCATCATCAGTGACCAAGGGACACACTTTTGCAATAGGAATTTTGCTTCCCTCCTTCAGAAGTATGGGGTGACACACAAAACATCAACACCATACCACCCCCAAACAAATGGCCAGGCTGAGGTTTCAAATCGTGAGTTGAAACAAATCTTGGAGAAAACCGTGCAGCCAAATAGGAAGGATTGGAGAAAGTGCTTGGATGATGCATTGTGGGCTTATAGGACAGCATACAAGACCCGCATTGGTATGTCCCCATTTCGGATTGTTTTTGGGAAAGCGTGTCATCTCCCCGTGGAAGTCGAGCATCAGGCATATTGGGCTATAAAGAAATGTAACATGGATTTGGCCCAAGCTGGAATTCAAAGGAAGTTGCAAATTCAAGAGCTTGAGGAGATTCGCCTGTCATCATATGAGAACTCAAGGCTCTACAAGGAAAGATCAAAAGCAGCTCATGACAAAATGATCCAACAAAGGGAGTTTCATATTTGAGAGAAAGTCCTTCTCTATAGTTCACGACTGAAGTTGATGTCTGGTAAGTTGCGTTCCAGATGGTTAGGTCCTTATATTGTGTCTAATGTTTTTCCTTATGGTGCAGTGGAGATCACACAAGAGGACACTGGAAGGAGATTTACAGTCAATGGGCAACGTTTGAAGAGATACATTGAGGGCCATCCTACTGATGCAGTGGATTTTATCACACTGCATGACCCCATCATCACTTGATCACATCAGGCTGTTCCTAACCCTTTCACTTTTATATTATTTGTCCTATTTAAAAATTCTGAATTTCATGTGCATATATCATCTCATAGGTTCACATTGAGGACAATGCAATATTTTAAGTGTGGGGGAGGGAACCTTTTAGTTTAGTAATTTCAATTGTTTTCCTGTTAAAAAAAACCAAAAAAAAATTGTGTGTTTTTCAAATTTTGTGTGTTTATTTTACAATTTTCTGTGTGTTTTTGAAACTTTTGAGCTGAAATGATTCTCATCACCATTTTTAAATCCATATCAATAAGTGAAACAATTTACCCCTTGAAACTAAGCTTAAATGAATGCTGAAATGACTTTGTTTCAAGTTCAAATATTTAGTAATTTCATGCAAAGTACGCTGAATTTTGAATCCCATGCCAATCTCACTGTCTTTATATTTGAAATCACTTTCCTGTGAGGCTTCTAAACCATTATTTTCATATTCTTTACATTCACCTCACTTCTTGAGAGAACCAAACCATACTTGATTTAACCAGAATTTGATCTATTCCTGTCAAAACTTGAGGGTTTGAGGTACTTGTGTTTAAATGATTGAGGCATTTGTTTGGTATTAAAACCCCTATTTCAAAGAATCCTTTTTTATAATGGCCTACCTTGAATATTTAATCCTTGTAGCCCTTAGAATCCATGCACAGCCTGTTAGGTTAAGCCACATTACAAGCCAATTTTCCCCATCCAACCAACTCTTGAAGTGAAATTGCATAATCTAGTTGAGCATAAGTGTGGGAGAAGCTGTCTTGTGTTGTGCCACCACATTATGTGATACTTTGGGTGGAAAATTAAATTCTGAAGAGATGTGTTTGCTGCTAAAGAAAGTCATTATATTGAAAGCTGTGCCTTTTCTGGAGCTTTCATGACAAGTGAAGCTGTGCCTTTTCTGGAGCTTCTAATTGAGGTGGAAAGTTGTGCCCATCTGGAGCTTTCAAGAAAATCATGTTTTAGAAGATTGACATTTTTTATGCTAAAATGATGAATGGTGTAAACCTTTCATGAATTTTCATGATGATGGAGCTGAATTGATACTATGGGGATTGAAGAGAAGACCATATTTAAGTGAAAATTAGATTAATGCAATTTTGCTTTAAAAGAGTCAAGCCCTCCTCATTCAGCATCAGAGTTTTTCACATCTTAATCCTACCAACCGAAAGCCACAGAACAACCCTGAAAAGTCCTCATGATAAACATATGTCCTTGACTCACATCGGGTAGCGATGTAGGAATCTATCAAGCCTATGGTGACCCTTTTATGAGTTTGGATGAGAAAGACATTGCAAAAAAATTGATATTTGAGTGATGAGAGAAAATTCAAGCGAGGTAAGTGTTTTGTGCATGGGTGGATAAATGAAGTGGAAATATATTGAATGATATAAATGGAGAACCTGAAATAAGGTTTTTTATGAGGCATGATATCTTTTTTATTCTTGGTGTGAAATTTATTGATCTTAAAGATATGTGTTTTAAAATTGGTTTTGATTTGATATTGATGTTTACTTGATATGAGGTTTTGCCCAGGTGTGCAAAAGGGTAAGTGTGGGGGAGTTGATAAAACACTATTTTATTGAATATTTTATTGATAGTAAATGATATAATTTCCTCACATTGTGTTAAACATGTTTATTTATAAAATATTTGGGATTTGATCATTCATTTGAAAATTTGGTGAAAATTCCAGTTTTACCCTTAATAGTGCACTGTAGTATTTCGAAGATAAATATTTTCATATTTATTATTTGAATTTGAAATTTTGTAACAGTGTTCCTAACTTAATTATATACAACTTTTATTCAGGACACTAAAGCTAAAGAGTTCATTTGTTTGTTGAAATTGGGCCATGAAGTCAAAGTTGGACTGGGATCGCCAGAATGGAGAAGGTTCTATATTTGGGTCATATATTCTACATACGGGCTTGGATTGAGCCCAAATTTTGATGAAATCTCGGGGACATGATGTGGCAGAAATCATCCTTCTGGAAGGCCGGTCAATTCACGCGTTTTGGAGGCCAAATGGGCGGTGTAAGTTTCATTAAAATATTTGGCCGAGATTTTGCATTCACACTTGAAACCACTTTAAACCTAGCCTCCCCTCCACTCTATAAATTAGTGATTTTCTCATTTGGATAGGCTGGTTCCTGCATTGGGAGATTGGAGGCAGAGGAGAATTGGTTTCAACCAAATTCTACAACCATTGTAAGAGAGGTAGCTCTTGAAGCAAGGATCCTCTCATCGAAGCCTCCTTCTCTCCTTCATGTTGTAATTGTTTTGTTTGTGTAATAAACTTCTTTGTTCTTCTTTTATTTCTTCTCTTTTCCTCTGTTTTATTTAAATTTATTCTTCTCTTAATCTTCCTCTTGGGGCTGGAATTCTTGAGTAGAAGCGATATTGGGTTATACCCATTATAAACCTTTGCACATGCAAAACGCTTCTACGATGATTACGCCACCCATGGAAGAGTAGTCTTTTAGTAATCGATCTATCTTCTACCCTCTTCATTTAATTATTTTGAATCAATGAGCTACTGTAATTCACTTAATATGATCCATGAATTGTGTTTTTAAATTGTAAGAAACTAAGCAAGCAATTGAACAATTAACACAAAAACACGCGAGGTCGGGATTTTGTGTAAATTGTGAGAGCGCGATCTTAATCGGTAATACAAGACCACACGGGATAAATTTGTAGAGTTCAAATATAATCCCTAAACACAATTCATCCTCATTTCCAGAATGGATATGTGCCTTAATTTACCACTGATCATAAGCTAATCTTAGAACATCAATCAAAGCAGGGTGATGCGATTGCACGTTCCAAAGTTAGCCTAGGTTTAAATTCACATCATCTTTGTGGTAAAGTTAATTCTCGTAGAGTTCGGGATTTAACAAATTAAGGGATCATAATTAAGTGAATGTTAATTTAAATGATAATGATTAATAATAAAGTGAAGAGGTAGAGTTAGATCGATTACGCTTTTTAAATAGATTTCTAAAAAAAACATCTTCTTGTTGTGTCATTTAAATTGAAATTCATTTCAAAACTAAAAACAAAAAAAATTATACAATCTTCTTCCAGCAAACTTCTTCTAGATTCATAAAACTACAACAAACCCCAATCCTTTAATGTAGTGTTTTTATTCCCTTTTATTTTATTTTTAGAATACCTCTAATAAGATGTTTTAATTCACTTCCTCCTTTGAGAGACGACCTTGGTTAGCCCCCTATGCTACACCAAGTAAACTAAACATTAGCTTCATGGAGTGTTGTGCTTGGAGTTTTATCCAACGTAACTCACTTTTGAAGTTCTTTTGAGAGCGCGTGCGACAACTTCGGGACACTTTCCCCGATGAGCATCTCTATACCATCTCAGGTAAGCATCCTTGGTATGCTAATTTAGTTAATTACATTGTTGGCTCTGAAATCCCAGTAAATTTGAAGAAGCATCAAGTCCAAAAATTAAAAAGTGAGTCTAGGTATTATGTGTGGCATGATCCATACCTCTGGCGCATGTGTAGTGACCAAGTCATTAGCAGGTGTGTTCCCGATCATGAGTTTGAGTCTGTTTTGCCTTTCTGTCATACACTTGCTTGTGGTGGACACTTTGGACCCCAACGGACAGCTAGGAAGGTTTTAGACTCAGGATTATATTGGCCTAGTTTATTCCATGATTCCCATGTATTTTGTAAGTCATGCTCTCGTTGCCAACACACTGGAAACATTTCAAGAAGACACGAGATGCCCCAACAACCCATTTTATTCTGTGAGATTTTTGACGTTTGGGGAATTGATTTTATGGGACCTTTTCATAGTTCATTTGGTTTCTTGTATATCCTTGTTGCTGTCGATTATGTGAGTAAATGGGTGGAGGCCAAGGCCACCAGGACTGACGATTCTCATGTTGTTGTGGATTTTGTCAAAGCACAGATTTTTTGCAGGTTTGGAGTACCAAAGGCCATCATCAGTGACCAAGGGACACACTTTTGCAATAGGAATTTTGCTTCCCTCCTTCAGAAGTATGGGGTGACACACAAAACATCAACACCATACCACCCCCAAACAAATGGCCAGGCTGAGGTTTCAAATCGTGAGTTGAAACAAATCTTGGAGAAAACCGTGCAGCCAAATAGGAAGGATTGGAGAAAGTGCTTGGATGATGCATTGTGGGCTTATAGGACAGCATACAAGACCCGCATTGGTATGTCCCCATTTCGGATTGTTTTTGGGAAAGCGTGTCATCTCCCCGTGGAAGTCGAGCATCAGGCATATTGGGCTATAAAGAAATGTAACATGGATTTGGCCCAAGCTGGAATTCAAAGGAAGTTGCAAATTCAAGAGCTTGAGGAGATTCGCCTGTCATCATATGAGAACTCAAGGCTCTACAAGGAAAGATCAAAAGCAGCTCATGACAAAATGATCCAACAAAGGGAGTTTCATATTTGAGAGAAAGTCCTTCTCTATAGTTCACGACTGAAGTTGATGTCTGGTAAGTTGCGTTCCAGATGGTTAGGTCCTTATATTGTGTCTAATGTTTTTCCTTATGGTGCAGTGGAGATCACACAAGAGGACACTGGAAGGAGATTTACAGTCAATGGGCAACGTTTGAAGAGATACATTGAGGGCCATCCTACTGATGCAGTGGATTTTATCACACTGCATGACCCCATCATCACTTGATCACATCAGGCTGTTCCTAACCCTTTCACTTTTATATTATTTGTCCTATTTAAAAATTCTGAATTTCATGTGCATATATCATCTCATAGGTTCACATTGAGGACAATGCAATATTTTAAGTGTGGGGGAGGGAACCTTTTAGTTTAGTAATTTCAATTGTTTTCCTGTTAAAAAAAACCAAAAAAAATTGTGTGTTTTTCAAATTTTGTGTGTTTATTTTACAATTTTCTGTGTGTTTTTGAAACTTTTGAGCTGAAATGATTCTCATCACCATTTTTAAATCCATATCAATAAGTGAAACAATTTACCCCTTGAAACTAAGCTTAAATGAATGCTGAAATGACTTTGTTTCAAGTTCAAATATTTAGTAATTTCATGCAAAGTACGCTGAATTTTGAATCCCATGCCAATCTCACTGTCTTTATATTTGAAATCACTTTCCTGTGAGGCTTCTAAACCATTATTTTCATATTCTTTACATTCACCTCACTTCTTGAGAGAACCAAACCATACTTGATTTAACCAGAATTTGATCTATTCCTGTCAAAACTTGAGGGTTTGAGGTACTTGTGTTTAAATGATTGAGGCATTTGTTTGGTATTAAAACCCCTATTTCAAAGAATCCTTTTTTATAATGGCCTAACTTGAATATTTAATCCTTGTAGCCCTTATAATCCATGCACAGCCTGTTAGGTTAAGCCACATTACAAGCCAATTTTCCCCATCCAACCAACTCTTGAAGTGAAATTGCATAATCTAGTTGAGCTTAAGTGTGGGAGAAGCTGTCTTGTGTTGTGCCACCACATTATGTGATACTTTGGGTGGAAAATTAAATTCTGAAGAGATGTGTTTGCTGCTAAAGAAAGTCATTATATTGAAAGCTGTGCCTTTTCTGGAGCTTTCATGACAAGTGAAGCTGTGCCTTTTCTGGAGCTTCTAATTGAGGTGGAAAGTTGTGCCCATCTGGAGCTTTCAAGAAAATCATGTTTTAGAAGATTGACATTTTTTATGCTAAAATGATGAATGGTGTAAACCTTTCATGAATTTTCATGATGATGGAGCTGAATTGATACTATGGGGATTGAAGATAAGACCATATTTAAGTGAAAATTAGATTAATGCAATTTTGCTTTAAAAGAGTCAAGCCCTCCTCATTCAGCATCAGAGTTTTTCACATCTTAATCCTACCAACCGAAAGCCACAGAACAACCCTGAAAAGTCCTCATGATAAACATATGTCCTTGACTCACATCGGGTAGCGATGTAGGAATCTATCAAGCCTATGGTGACCCTTTTATGAGTTTGGATGAGAAAGACATTGCAAAAAAATTGATATTTGAGTGATGAGAGAAAATTCAAGCGAGGTAAGTGTTTTGTGCATGGGTGGATAAATGAAGTGGAAATATATTGAATGATATAAATGGAGAACCTGAAATAAGGTTTTTTATGAGGCATGATATCTTTTTTATTCTTGGTGTGAAATTGATTGATCTTAAAGATATGTGTTTTAAAATTGGTTTTGATTTGATATTGATGTTTACTTGATATGAGGTTTTGCCCAGGTGTGCAAAAGGGTAAGTGTGGGGGAGTTGATAAAACACTATTTTATTGAATATTTTATTGATAGTAAATGATATAATTTCCTCACATTGTGTTAAACATGTTTATTTATAAAATATTTGGGATTTGATCATTCATTTGAAAATTTGGTGAAAATTCCAGTTTTACCCTTAATAGTGCACTGTAGTATTTCGAAGATAAATATTTTTATTTTTATTATTTGAATTTGAAATTTTGTAACAGTGTTCCTAACGTAAGTATATACAACTTTTATTCAGGACACTAAAGCTAAAGAGTTCATTTGTTTGTTGAAATTGGGCCATGAAGTCAAAGTTGGACTGGGATCGCCAGAATGGAGAAGGTTCTGTATTTGGGTCATATATTCTACATACGGGCTTGGATTGAGCCCAAATTTTGATGAAATCTCGGGGACATGATGTGGCACAAATCATCCTTCTGGAAGGCCGGTCAATTCACGCGTTTTGGAGGCCAAATTGGCGGTGCAAGTTTCATTAAAATATTTGGCCGAGATTTTGCATTCACACTTGAAACCACTTTAAACCTAGCCTCCCCTCCACTCTATAAATTAGTGATTTTCTCATTTGGAGAGGCTGGTTCGTGCATTGGGAGATTGGAGGCAGAGGAGAATTGGTTTCAACCAAATTCTACAACCATTGTAAGAGAGGTAGCTCTTGAAGCAAGGATCCTCTCATCGAAGCCTCCTTCTCTCCTTCATGTTGTAATTGTTTTGTTTGTGTAATAAACTTCTTTGTTCTTCTTTTATTTCTTCTCTTTTCCTCTGTTTTATTTAAATTTATTCTTCTCTTAATCTTCCTCTTGGGGCTGGAATTCTTGAGTAGAAGCGATATTGGGTTATACCCATTATAAACCTTTGCACATGCAAAACGCTTCTACGATGATTACGCCACCCATGGAAGAGTAGTCTTTTAGTAATCGATCTATCTTCTACCCTCTTCATTTAATTATTTTGAATCAATGAGCTACTGTAATTCACTTAATATGATCCATGAATTGTGTTTTTAAATTGTAAGAAACTAAGCAAGCAATTGAACAATTAACAAAAAAACACGCGAGGTCGGGATTTTGTGTAAATTGTGAGAGCGCGATCTTAATCGGTAATACAAGACCACACGGGATAAATTTGTAGAGTTCAAATATAATCCCTAAACACAATTCATCCTCATTTCCAGAATGGATATGTGCCTTAATTTACCACTGATCATAAGCTAATCTTAGAACATCAATCAAAGCAGGGTGCTGCGATTGCACGTTCCAAAGTTAGCCTAGGTTTAAATTCACATCATCTTTGTGGTAAAGTTAATTCTCGTAGAGTTCGGGATTTAACAAATTAAGGGATCATAATTAAGTGAATGTTAATTTAAATGATAATGATTAATAATAAAGTGAAGAGGTAGAGTTAGATCGATTACGCTTTTTAAATAGATTTCTAAAAAAACATCTTCTTGTTGTGTCATTTAAATTGAAATTCATTTCAAAACTAAAAACAAAAAAAATTATACAATCTTCTTCCAGCAAACTTCTTCTAGATTCATAAAACTACAACAAACCCCAATCCTTTAAAGTAGTGTTTTTATTCCCTTTTATTTTATTTTTAGAATACCTCTAATAAGATGTTTTAATTCACTTCCTCCTTTGAGAGACGACCTTGGTTAGCCCCCTATGCTACACCAAGTAAACTAAACATTAGCTTCATGGAGTGTTGTGCTTGGAGTTTTATCCAACGTAACTCACTTTTGAAGTTCTTTTGAGAGCGCGTGCGACAACTTCGGGACACTTTCCCCGATGAGCATCTCTATACCATCTCAGGTAAGCATCCTTGGTATGCTAATTTAGTTAATTACATTGTTGGCTCTGAAATCCTAGTAAATTTGAAGAAGCATCAAGTCCAAAAATTAAAAAGTGAGTCTAGGTATTATGTGTGGGATGATCCATACCTCTGGCGCATGTGTAGTGACCAAGTCATTAGGAGGTGTGTTCCCGATCATGAATTTGAGTCTGTTTTGCATTTCTATCATACACTTGCTTGTGGTGGACACTTTGGACCCCAACGGACAGATAGGAAGGTTTTAGACTCAGGATTATATTGGCCTAGTTTATTCCATGATTCCCATGTATTTTGTAAGTCATGCTCTCGTTGCCAACACACTGGAAACATTTCAAGAAGACACGAGATGCCCCAACAACCCATTTTATTCTGTGAGATTTTTGACGTTTGGGGAATTGATTTTATGGGACCTTTTCCTAGTTCATTTGGTTTCTTGTATATCCTTGTTGCTGTCGATTATGTGAGTAAATGGGTGGAGGCCAAGGCCACCAGGACTGACGATTCTCATGTTGTTGTGGATTTTTCAAAGCACAGATTTTTTGCAGGTTTGGAGTACCAAAGGCCATCATCAGTGACCAAGGGACACACTTTTGCAATAGGAATTTTGCTTCCCTCCTTCGGAAGTATGGGGTGACACACAAAACATCAACACCATACCACCCCCAAACAAATGGCCAGGCTGAGGTTTCAAATCGTGAGTTGAAACAAATCTTGGAGAAAACCGTGCAGCCAAATAGGAAGGATTGGAGCAAGCGCTTGGATGATGCATTGTGGGCTTATAGGACAGCATACAAGACCCCCATTGGTATGTCCCCATTTCGGATTGTTTTTGGGAAAGCGTGTCATCTCCCCGTGGAAGTCGAGCATCAGGCATATTGGGCTATAAAGAAATGTAACATGGATTTGGCCCAAGCTGGAATTCAAAGGAAGTTGCAAATTCAAGAGCTTGAGGAGATTCGCCTGTCATCATATGAGAACTCAAGGCTCTACAAGGAAAGATCAAAAGCAGCTCATGACAAAATGATCCAACAAAGGGAGTTTCATATTTGAGAGAAAGTCCTTCTCTATAGTTCACGACTGAAGTTGATGCCTGGTAAGTTGCGTTCCAGATGGTTAGGTCCTTATATTGTGTCTAATGTTTTTCCTTATGGTGCAGTGGAGATCACACAAGAGGACACTGGAAGGAGATTTACAGTCAATGGGCAACGTTTGAAGAGATACATTGAGGGCCATCCTACTGATGCAGTGGATTTTATCACACTGCATGACCCCATCATCACTTGATCACATCAGGCTGTTCCTAACCCTTTCACTTTTATATTATTTGTCCTATTTAAAAATTCTGAATTTCATGTGCATATATCATCTCATAGGTTCACATTGAGGACAATGCAATATTTTAAGTGTGGGGGAGGGAACCTTTTAGTTTAGTAATTTCAATTGTTTTCCTGTTAAAAAAAACCAAAAAAAAAATTGTGTGTTTTTCAAATTTTGTGTGTTTATTTTACAATTTTCTGTGTGTTTTTGAAAATTTTGAGCTTAAATGATTCTCATCACCATTTTTAAATCCATATCAATAAGTGAAACAATTTACCCCTTGAAACTAAGCTTAAATGAATGCTGAAATGACTTTGTTTCAAGTTCAAATATTTAGTAATTTCATGCAAAGTACGCTGAATTTTGAATCCCATGCCAATCTCACTGGCTTTATATTTGAAATCACTTTCCTGTGAGGCTTCTAAACCATTATTTTCATATTCTTTACATTCACCTCACTTCTTGAGAGAACCAAACCATACTTGATTTAACCAGAATTTGATCTATTCCTGTCAAAACTTGAGGGTTTGAGGTACTTGTGTTTAAATGATTGAGGCATTTGTTTGGTATTAAAACCCCTATTTCAAAGAATCCTTTTTTATAATGGCCTACCTTGAATATTTAATCCTTGTAGCCCTTAGAATCCATGCACAGCCTGTTAGGTTAAGCCACATTACAAGCCAATTTTCCCTATCCAACCAACTCTTGAAGTGAAATTGCATAATCTAGTTGAGCTTAAGTGTGGGAGAAGCTGTCTTGTGTTGTGACACCACATTATGTGATACTTTGGGTGGAAAATTAAATTCTGAAGAGATGTGTTTGCTGCTAAAAAAAGTCATTATATTGAAAGTTGTGCCTTTTCTGGAGCTTTCATGACAAGTGAAGCTGTGCCTTTTCTGGAGCTTCTAATTGAGGTGGAAAGCTGTGCCCATCTGGAGCTTTCAAGAAAATCATGTTTTAGAAGATTGACATTTTTTATGCTAAAATGATGAATGGTGTAAACCTTTCATGAATTTTCATGATGATGGAGCTGAATTGATACTATGGGGATTGAAGAGAAGACCATATTTAAGTGAAAATTAGATTAATGCAATTTTGCTTTAAAAGAGTCAAGCCCTCCTCATTCAGCATCAGAGTTTTTCACATCTTAATCCTACCAACCGAAAGCCACAGAACAACCCTGAAAAGTCCTCATGATAAACATATGTCCTTGACTCACATCGGGTAGCGATGTAGGAATCTATCAAGCCTATGGTGACCCTTTTATGAGTTTGGATGAGAAAGACATTGCAAAAAAATTGATATTTGAGTGATGAGAGAAAATTCAAGCGAGGTAAGTGTTTTGTGCATGGGTGGATAAATGAAGTGGAAATATATTGAATGATATAAATGGAGAACCTGAAATAAGGTTTTTTATGAGGCATGATATCTTTTTTATTCTTGGTGTGAAATTGATTGATCTTAAAGATATGTGTTTTAAAATTGGTTTTGATTTGATATTGATGTTTACTTGATATGAGGTTTTGCCCAGGTGTGCAAAAGGGTAAGTGTGGGGGAGTTGATAAAACACTATTTTATTGAATATTTTATTGATAGTAAATGATATAATTTCCTCACATTGTGTTAAACATGTTTATTTATAAAATATTTGGGATTTGATCATTCATTTGAAAATTTGGTGAAAATTCCAGTTTTACCCTTAATAGTGCACTGTAGTATTTCGAAGATAAATATTTTCATATTTATTATTTGAATTTGAAATTTTGTAACAGTGTTCCTAACGTAATTATATACAACTTTTATTCAGGACACTAAAGCTAAAGAGTTCATTTGTTTGTTGAAATTGGGCCATGAAGTCAAAGTTGGACTGGGATCGCCAGAATGGAGAAGGTTCTGTATTTGGGTCATATATTCTACATACGGGCTTGGATTGAGCCCAAATTTCGATGAAAGCTCGGGGACATGATGTGGCACAAATCATCCTTCTGGAAGGCCGGTCAATTCACGCGTTTTGGAGGCCAAATGGGCGGTGCAAGTTTCATTAAAATATTTGGCCGAGATTTTGCATTCACACTTGAAACCACTTTAAACCTAGCCTCCCCTCCACTCTATAAATTAGTGATTTTCTCATTTGGAGAGGCTGGTTCGTGCATTGGGAGATTGGAGGCAGAGGAGAATTGGTTTCAACCAAATTCTACAACCATTGTAAGAGAGGTAGCTCTTGAAGCAAGGATCCTCTCATCGAAGCCTCCTTCTCTCCTTCATGTTGTAATTGTTTTGTTTGTGTAATAAACTTCTTTGTTCTTCTTTTATTTCTTCTCTTTTCCTCTGTTTTATTTAAATTTATTCTTCTCTTAATCTTCCTCTTGGGGCTGGAATTCTTGAGTAGAAGCGATATTGGGTTATACCCATTATAAACCTTTGCACATGCAAAACGCTTCTACGATGATTACGCCACCCATGGAAGAGTAGTCTTTTAGTAATCGATCTATCTTCTACCCTCTTCATTTAATTATTTTGAATCAATGAGCTACTGTAATTCACTTAATATGATCCATGAATTGTGTTTTTAAATTGTAAGAAACTAAGCAAGCAATTGAACAATTAACACAAAAACACGCGAGGTCGGGATTTTGTGTAAATTGTGAGAGCGCGATCTTAATCGGTAATACAAGACCACACGGGATAAATTTGTAGAGTTCAAATATAATCCCTAAACACAATTCATCCTCATTTCCAGAATGGATATGTGCCTTAATTTACCACTGATCATAAGCTAATCTTAGAACATCAATCAAAGCAGGGTGCTGCGATTGCACGTTCCAAAGTTAGCCTAGGTTTAAATTCACATCATCTTTGTGGTAAAGTTAATTCTCGTAGAGTTAGGGATTTAACAAATTAAGGGATCATAATTAAGTTAATGTTAATTTAAATGATAATGATTAATAATAAAGTGAAGAGGTAGAGTTAGATCGATTACGCTTTTTAAATAGATTTCTAAAAAAAACATCTTCTTGTTGTGTCATTTAAATTGAAATTCATTTCAAAACTAAAAACAAAAAAAATTATACAATCTTCTTCCAGCAAACTTCTTCTAGATTCATAAAACTACAACAAACCCCAATCCTTTAAAGTAGTGTTTTTATTCCCTTTTATTTTATTTTTATAATACCTCTAATAAGATGTTTTAATTCACTTCCTCCTTTGAGAGACGACCTTGGTTAGCCCCCTATGCTACACCAAGTAAACTAAACATTAGCTTCATGGAGTGTTGTGCTTGGAGTTTTATCCAACGTAACTCACTTTTTAAGTTCTTTTGAGAGCGCGTGCGACAACTTCGGGACACTTTCCCCGATGAGCATCTCTATACCATCTCAGGTAAGCATCCTTGGTATGCTAATTTAGTTAATTACATTGTTGGCTCTGAAATCCCAGTAAATTTGAAGAAGCATCAAGTCCAAAAATTAAAAAGTGAGTCTAGGTATTATGTGTGGGATGATCCATACCTCTGGCGCATGTGTAGTGACCAAGTCATTAGGAGGTGTGTTCCCGATCATGAGTTTGAGTCTGTTTTGCATTTCTGTCATACACTTGCTTGTGGTGGACACTTTGGACCCCAACGGACAGCTAGGAAGGTTTTAGACTCAGGATTATATTGGCCTAGTTTATTCCATGATTCCCATGTATTTTGTAAGTCATGCTCTCGTTGCCAACACACTGGAAACATTTCAAGAAGACACGAGATGCCCCAACAACCCATTTTATTCTGTGAGATTTTTGACGTTTGGGGAATTGATTTTATGGGACCTTTTCCTAGTTCATTTGGTTTCTTGTATATCCTTGTTGCTGTCGATTATGTGAGTAAATGGGTGGAGGCCAAGGCCACCAGGACTGACGATTCTCATGTTGTTGTGGATTTTGTCAAAGCACAGATTTTTTGCAGGTTTGGAGTACCAAAGGCCATCATCAGTGACCAAGGGACACACTTTTGCAATAGTAATTTTGCTTCCCTCCTTCGGAAGTATGGGGTGACACACAAAACATCAACACCATACCACCCCCAAACAAATGGCCAGGCTGAGGTTTCAAATCGTGAGTTGAAACAAATCTTGGAGAAAACCGTGCAGCCAAATAGGAAGGATTGGAGCAAGCGCTTGGATGATGCATTGTGGGCTTATAGGACAGCATACAAGACCCCCATTGGTATTTCCCCATTTCGGATTGTTTTTGGGAAAGCGTGTCATCTCCCCGTGGAAGTCGAGCATCAGGCATATTGGGCTATAAAGAAATGTAACATGGATTTGGCCCAAGCTGGAATTCAAAGGAAGTTGCAAATTCAAGAGATTGAGGAGATTCGCCTGTCATCATATGAGAACTCAAGGCTCTACAAGGAAAGATCAAAAGCAGCTCATGACAAAATGATCCAACAAAGGGAGTTTCATATTTGAGAGAAAGTCCTTCTCTATAGTTCACGACTGAAGTTGATGCCTGGTAAGTTGCGTTCCAGATGGTTAGGTCCTTATATTGTGTCTAATGTTTTTCCTTATGGTGCAGTGGAGATCACACAAGAGGACACTGGAAGGATATTTACAGTCAATGGGCAACGTTTGAAGAGATACATTGAGGGCCATCCTACTGATGCAGTGGATTTTATCACACTGCATGACCCCATCATCACTTGATCACATCAGGCTGTTCCTAACCCTTTCACTTTTATATTATTTGTCCTATTTAAAAATTCTGAATTTCATGTGCATATATCATCTCATAGGTTCACATTGAGGACAATGCAATATTTTAAGTGTGGGGGAGGGAACCTTTTAGTTTAGTAATTTCAATTGTTTTCCTGTTAAAAAAACCAAAAAAAAAATTGTGTGTTTTTCAAATTTTGTGTGTTTATTTTACAATTTTCTGTGTGTTTTTGAAACTTTTGAGCTGAAATGATTCTCATCACCATTTTTAAATCCATATCAATAAGTGAAACAATTTACCCCTTGAAACTAAGCTTAAATGAATGCTGAAATGACTTTGTTTCAAGTTCAAATATTTAGTAATTTCATGCAAAGTACGCTGAATTTTGAATCCCATGCCAATCTCACTGTCTTTATATTTGAAATCACTTTCCTGTGAGGCTTCTAAACCATTATTTTCATATTCTTTACATTCACCTCACTTCTTGAGAGAACCAAACCATACTTGATTTAACCAGAATTTGATCTATTCCTGTCAAAACTTGAGGGTTTGAGGTACTTGTGTTTAAATGATTGAGGCATTTGTTTGGTATTAAAACCCCTATTTCAAAGAATCCTTTTTTATAATGGCCTACCTTGAATATTTAATCCTTGTAGCCCTTAGAATCCATGCACAGCCTGTTAGGTTAAGCCACATTACAAGCCAATTTTCCCTATCCAACCAACTCTTGAAGTGAAATTGCATAATCTAGTTGAGCTTAAGTGTGGGAGAAGCTGTCTTGTGTTGTGCCACCACATTATGTGATACTTTGGGTGGAAAATTAAATTCTGAAGAGATGTGTTTGCTGCTAAAGAAAGTCATTATATTGAAAGCTGTGCCTTTTCTGGAGCTTCTAATTGAGGTGGAAAGCTGTGCCCATCTGGAGCTTTCAAGAAAATCATGTTTTAGAAGATTGACATTTTTTATGCTAAAATGATGAATGGTGTAAACCTTTCATGACTTTTCATGATGATGGAGCTGAATTGATACTATGGGGATTGAAGAGAAGACCATATTTAAGTG
This sequence comes from Viscum album, assembly GCA_963277665.1. NCBI lineage: Eukaryota > Viridiplantae > Streptophyta > Magnoliopsida > Santalales > Viscaceae > Viscum > Viscum album. Next base: position 1,382,615,916 of record OY728152.1, read on the forward strand.
AAAATTAGATTAATGCAATTTTGCTTTAAAAGAGTCAAGCCCTCCTCATTCAGCCTCAGAGTTTTTCACATCTTAATCCTACCAACCGAAAGCCACAGAACAACCCTGAAAAGTCCTCATGATAAACATATGTCCTTGACTCACATCGGGTAGCGATGTAGGAATCTATCAAGCCTATGGTGACCCTTTTATGAGTTTGGATGAGAAAGACATTGCAAAAAAATTGATATTTGAGTGATGAGAGAAAATTCAAGCGAGGTAAGTGTTTTGTGCATGGGTGGATAAATGAAGTGGAAATATATTGAATGATATAAATGGAGAACCTGAAATAAGGTTTTTTATGAGGCATGATATCTTTTTTATTCTTGGTGTGAAATTGATTGATCTTAAAGATATGTGTTTTAAAATTGGTTTTGATTTGATATTGATGTTTACTTGATATGAGGTTTTGCCCAGGTGTGCAAAAGGGTAAGTGTGGGGGAGTTGATAAAACACTATTTTATTGAATATTTTATTGATAATAAATGATATAATTTCCTCACATTGTGTTAAACATGTTTATTTATAAAATATTTGGGATTTGATCATTCATTTGAAAATTTGGTGAAAATTCCAGTTTTACCCTTAATAGTGCACTGTAGTATTTCGAAGATAAATATTTTTATATTTATTATTTGAATTTGAAATTTTTTAACCGTGTTCCTAACTTAATTATCTAAAACTTTTATTCAGGACACTAAAGCTAACGAGTTCATTTGTTTGTTGAAATTGGGCCATGAAGTCAAAGTTGGACTGGGATCGCCAGAATGGAGAAGGTTCAGTATTTGGGTCATATATTCTACATACGGGCTTGGATGGAGCCCAAATTTCGATGAAAGCTCGGGGACATGATGTGGCACAAATCATCCTTCTGGAAGGCCGGTCAATTCACGCGTTTTGGAGGCCAAATGGGCGGTGAAAGTTTCATTAAAATATTTGGCCGAGATTTTGCATTCACACTTGAAACCACTTTAAACCTAGCATCCCCTCCACTCTATAAATTAGTGATTTTCTCATTTGGAGAGGCTGGTTCGTGCATTGGGAGATTGGAGGCAGAGGAGAATTGGTTTCAACCAAATTCTACAACCATTGTAAGAGAGGTAGCTCTTGAAGCAAGGATCCTCTCATCGAAGCCTCCTTCTCTCCTTCATGTTGTAATTGTTTTGTTTGTGTAATAAACTTCTTTGTTCTTCTTTTATTTCTTCTTTTTTCCTCTGTTTTATTTAAATTTATTCTTCTCTTAATCTTCCTCTTGGGGCTGGAATTCTTGAGTAGAAGCGATATTGGGTTATACCCATTAGAAACCTTTGCACATGCAAAACGCTTCTACGATGATTACGCCACCCATGGAAGAGTAGTCTTTTAGTAATCGATCTATCTTCTACCCTCTTCATTTAATTATTTTGAATCAATGAGCTACTGTAATTCACTTAATATGATCCCTGAATTGTGTTTTTAAATTGTAAGAAACTAAGCAAGCAATTGAACAATTAACACAAAAACACGCGAGGTCGGGATTTTGTGTAAATTGTGAGAGCGCGATCTTAATCGGTAATACAAGACCACACGGGATAAATTTGTAGAGTTCAAATATAATCCCTAAACAGAATTCATCCTCATTTCCAGAATGGATATGTGCCTTAATTTACCACTGATCATAAGCTAATCTTAGAACATCAATCAAAGCAGGGTGCTGCGATTGCACGTTCCAAAGTTAGCCTAGGTTTAAATTCACATCATCTTTGTGGTAAAGTTAATTCTCGTAGAGTTCGGGATTTAACAAATTAAGGGATCATAATTAAGTGAATGTTAATTTAAATGATAATGATTAATAATAAAGTGAAGAGGTAGAGTTTGATCGATTACGCTTTTTAAATAGATTTCTAAAAAAAAAACATCTTTTTGTTGTGTCATTTAAATTGAAATTCATTTCAAAACTAAAAACAAAAAAAATTATACAATCTTCTTCCAGCAAACTTCTTCTAGATTCATAAAACTACAACAAACCCCAATCCTTTAAAGTAGTGTTTTTATTCCCTTTTATTTTATTTTTAGAATACCTCTAATAAGATGTTTTAATTCACTTCCTCCTTTGAGAGACGACCTTGGTTATCCCCCTATGCTACACCAAGTAAACTAAACATTAGCTTCATGGAGTGTTGTGCTTGGAGTTTTATCCAACGTAACTCACTTTTGAAGTTCTTTTGAGAGCGCGTGCGACAACTTCGGGACACTTTCCCCGATGAGCATCTCTATACCATCTCAGGTAAGCATCCTTGGTATGCTAATTTAGTTAATTACATTGTTGGCTCTGAAATCCCAGTAAATTTGAAGAAGCATCAAGTCCAAAAATTCAAAAGTGAGTCTAGGTATTATGTGTGGGATGATCCATACCTCTGGCGCATGTGTAGTGACCAAGTCATTAGGAGGTGTGTTCCCGATCATGAGTTTGAGTCTGTTTTGCATTTCTGTCATACACTTGCTTGTGGTGGACACTTTGGACCCCAACGGACAGCTAGGAAGGTTTTAGACTCAGGATTATATTGGCCTAGTTTATTCCATGATTCCCATGTATTTTGTAAGTCATGCTCTCGTTGCCAACACACTGGAAACATTTCAAGAAGACACGAGATTCCCCAACAACCCATTTTATTCTGTGAGATTTTTGACGTTTGGGGAATTGATTTTATGGGACCTTTTCCTAGTTCATTTGGTTTCTTGTATATCCTTGTTGCTGTCGATTATGTGAGTAAATGGGTGGAGGCCAAGGCCACCAGGACTGACGATTCTCATGTTGTTGTGGATTTTGTCAAAGCACAGATTTTTTGCAGGTTTGGAGTACCAAAGGCCATCATCAGTGACCAAGGGACACACTTTTGCAATAGGAATTTTTCTTCCCTCCTTCGGAAGTATGGGGTGACACACAAAACATCAACACCATACCACCCCCAAACAAATGGCCAGGCTGAGGTTTCAAATCGTGAGTTGAAACAAATCTTGGAGAAAACCGTGCAGCCAAATAGGAAGGATTGGAGCAAGCGCTTGGATGATGCATTGTGGGCTTATAGGACAGCATACAAGACCCCCATTGGTATGTCCCCATTTCGGATTGTTTTTGGGAAAGCGTGTCATCTCCCCGTGGAAGTCGAGCATCGGGCATATTGGGCTATAAAGAAATGTAACATGGATTTGGCCCAAGCTGGAATTCAAAGGAAGTTGCAAATTCAAGAGCTTGAGGAGATTCGCCTGTCATCATATGAGAACTCAAGGCTCTACAAGGAAAGATCAAAAGCAGCTCATGACAAAATGATCCAACAAAGGGAGTTTCATATTTGAGAGAAAGTCCTTCTCTATAGTTCACGACTGAAGTTGATGCCTGGTAAGTTGCGTTCCAGATGGTTAGGTCCTTATATTGTGTCTAATGTTTTTCCTTATGGTGCAGTGGAGATCACACAAGAGGACACTGGAAGGAGATTTACAGTCAATGGGCAACGTTTGAAGAGATACATTGAGGGCCATCCTACTGATGCAGTGGATTTTATCACACTGCATGACCCCATCATCAATTGATCACATCAGGCTGTTCCTAACCCTTTCACTTTTATATTATTTGTCCTATTTAAAAATTCTGAATTTCATGTGCATATATCATCTCATAGGTTCACATTGAGGACAATGCAATATTTTAAGTGTGGGGGAGGGAACCTTTTAGTTTAGTAATTTCAATTGTTTTCCTGTTAAAAAAAACCAAAAAAAAATTGTGTGTTTTTCAAATTTTGTGTGTTTATTTTACAATTTTCTGTGTGTTTTTGAAACTTTTGAGCTGAAATGATTCTCATCACCATTTTTAAATCCATATCAATAAGTGAAACAATTTACCCCTTGAAACTAAGCTTAAATGAATGCTGAAATGACTTTGTTTCAAGTTCAAATATTTAGTAATTTCATGCAAAGTACGCTGAATTTTGAATCCCATGCCAATCTCACTATCTTTATATTTGAAATCACTTTCCTGTGAGGCTTCTAAACCATTATTTTCATATTCTTTACATTCACCTCACTTCTTGAGAGAACCAAACCATACTTGATTTAACCAGAATTTGATCTATTCCTGTCAAAACTTGAGGGTTTGAGGTACTTGTGTTTAAATGATTGAGGCATTTGTTTGGTATTAAAACCCCTATTTCAAAGAATCCTTTTTTATAATGGCCTACCTTGAATATTTAATCCTTGTAGCCCTTAGAATCCATGCACAGCCTGTTAGGTTAAGCCACATTACAAGCCAATTTTCCCTATCCAACCAACTCTTGAAGTGAAATTGCATAATCTAGTTGAGCTTAAGTGTGGGAGAAGCTGTCTTGTGTTGTGCCACCACATTATGTGATACTTTGGGTGGAAAATTAAATTCTGAAGAGATGTGTTTGCTGCTAAAGAAAGTCATTATATTGAAAGCTGTGCCTTTTCTGGAGCTTTCATGACAAGTGAAGCTGTGCCTTTTCTGGAGCTTCTAATTGAGGTGGAAAGCTGTGCCCATCTGGAGCTTTCAAGAAAATCATGTTTTAGAAGATTGACATTTTTTATGCTAAAATGATGAATGGTGTAAACCTTTCATGACTTTTCATGATGATGGAGCTGAATTGATACTATGGGGATTGAAGAGAAGACCATATTTAAGTGAAAATTAGATTAATGCAATTTTGCTTTAAAAGAGTCAAGCCCTCCTCATTCAGCCTCAGAGTTTTTCACATCTTAATCCTACCAACCGAAAGCCACAGAACAACCCTGAAAAGTCCTCATGATAAACATATGTCCTTGACTCACATCGGGTAGCGATGTAGGAATCTATCAAGCCTATGGTGACCCTTTTATGAGTTTGGATGAGAAAGACATTGCAAAAAAATTGATATTTGAGTGATGAGAGAAAATTCAAGCGAGGTAAGTGTTTTGTGCATGGGTGGATAAATGAAGTGGAAATATATTGAATGATATAAATGGAGAACCTGAAATAAGGTTTTTTATGAGGCATGATATCTTTTTTATTCTTGGTGTGAAATTGATTGATCTTAAAGATATGTGTTTTAAAATTGGTTTTGATTTGATATTGATGTTTACTTGATATGAGGTTTTGCCCAGGTGTGCAAAAGGGTAAGTGTGGGTGAGTTGATAAAACACTATTTTATTGAATATTTTATTGATAATAAATGATATAATTTCCTCACATTGTGTTAAACATGTTTATTTATAAAATATTTGGGATTTGATCATTCATTTGAAAATTTGGTGAAAATTCCAGTTTTACCCTTAATAGTGCATTGTAGTATTTCGAAGATAAATATTTTTATATTTTTTATTTGAATTTGACATTTTGTAACAGTGTTCCTAACTTAATTATCTACAACTTTTATTCAGGACACTAAAGCTAACGAGTTCATTTGTTTGTTGAAATTGGGCCATGAAGTCAAAGTTGGACTGGGATCGCCAGAATGGAGAAGGTTCTGTATTTGGGTCATATATTCTACATACGGGCTTGGATTGAGCCCAAATTTTGATGAAAGCTCGGGGACATGATGTGGCACAAATCATCCTTCTGGAAGGCCGGTCAATGCACGCGTTTTGGAGGCCAAATGGGCGGTGCAAGTTTCATTAAAATATTTGGCCGAGATTTTGCATTCACACTTGAAACCACTTTAAACCTAGCCTCCCCTCCACTCTATAAATTAGTGATTTTCTCATTTGGAGAGGCTGGTTCGTGCATTGGGAGATTGGAGGCAGAGGAGAATTGGTTTCAACCAAATTCTACAACCATTGTAAGAGAGGTAGCTCTTGAAGCAAGGATCCTCTCATCGAAGCCTCCTTCTCTCCTTCATGTTGTAATTGTTTTGTTTGTGTAATAAACTTCTTTGTTCTTCTTTTATTTCTTCTCTTTTCCTCTGTTTTATTTAAATTTATTATTCTCTTAATCTTCCTCTTGGGGCTGGAATTCTTGAGTAGAAGCGATATTGGGTTATACCCATTATAAACCTTTGCACATGCAAAACGCTTCTACGATGATTACGCCACCCATGGAAGAGTAGTCTTTTAGTAATCGATCTATCTTCTACCCTCTTCATTTAATTATTTTGAATCAATGAGCTACTGTAATCCACTTAATATGATCCATGAATTGTGTTTTTAATTTGTAAGAAACTAAGCAAGCAATTGAACAATTAACACAAAAACACGCGAGGTCGGGATTTTGTGTAAATTGTGAGAGCGCGATCTTAATCGGTAATACAAGACCACACGGGATAAATTTGTAGAGTTCAAATATAATCCCTAAACACAATTCATCCTCATTTCCAGAATGGATATGTGCCTTAATTTACCACTGATCATAAGCTAATCTTAGAACATCAATCAAAGCAGGGTGCTGCGATTGCACGTTCCAAAGTTAGCCTAGGTTTAAATTCACATCATCTTTGTGGTAAAGTTAATTCTCGTAGAGTTCGGGATTTAACAAATTAAGGGATCATAATTAAGTTAATGTTAATTTAAATGATAATTATTAATAATAAAGTGAAGAGGTAGAGTTAGATCGATTACGCTTTTTAAATAGATTTCTAAAAAAACATCTTCTTGTTGTGTCATTTAAATTGAAATTCATTTCAAAACTAAAAACAAAAAAAATTATACAATCTTCTTCCAGCAAACTTCTTCTATATTCATAAAACTACAACAAACCCCAATCCTTTAAAGTAGTGTTTTTATTCCCTTTTATTTTATTTTTAGAATACCTCTAATAAGATGTTTTAATTCACTTCCTCCTTTGAGAGACGACCTTGGTTAGCCCCCTATGCTACACCAAGTAAACTAAACATTAGCTTCATGGAGTGTTGTGCTTGGAGTTTTATCCAACGTAACTCACTTTTGAAGTTCTTTTGAGAGCGCGTGCGACAACTTCGGGACACTTTCCCCGATGAGAATCTCTATACCATCTCAGGTAAGCATCCTTGGTAGGCTAATTTAGTTAATTACATTGTTGGCTCTGAATCCCAGTAAATTTGAAGAAGCATCAAGTCCAAAAATTAAAAAGTGAGTCTAGGTATTATGTGTGGGATGATCCATACCTCTGGCGCATGTGTAGTGACCAAGTCATTAGGAGGTGTGTTCCCGATCATGAGTTTGAGTCTGTTTTGCATTTCTGTCATACACTTGCTTGTGGTGGACACTTTGGACCCCAACGGACAGCTAGGAAGGTTTTAGACTCAGGATTATATTGGCCTAGTTTATTCCATGATTCCCATGTATTTTGTAAGTCATGCTCTCGTTGCCAACACACTGGAAACATTTCAAGAAGACACGAGATGCCCCAACAACCCATTTTATTCTGTGAGATTTTTGACGTTTGGGGAATTGATTTTATGGGACCTTTTCCTAGTTCATTTGGTTTCTTGTATATCCTTGTTGCTGTCGATTATGTGAGTAAATGGGTGGAGGCCAAGGCCACCAGGACTGACGATTCTCATGTTGTTGTGGATTTTGTCAAAGCACAGATTTTTTGCAGGTTTGGAGTACCAAAGGCCATCATCAGTGACCAAGGGACACACTTTTGCAATAGGAATTTTTCTTCCCTCCTTCGGAAGTATGGGGTGACACACAAAACATCAACACCATACCACCCCCAAACAAATGGCCAGGCTGAGGTTTCAAATCGTGAGTTGAAACAAATCTTGGAGAAAACCGTGCAGCCAAATAGGAAGGATTGGAGCAAGCGCTTGGATGATGCATTGTGGGCTTATAGGACAGCATACAAGACCCCCATTGGTATGTCCCCATTTCGGATTGTTTTTGGGAAAGCGTGTCATCTCCCCGTGGAAGTCGAGCATCGGGCATATTGGGCTATAAAGAAATGTAACATGGATTTGGCCCAAGCTGGAATTCAAAGGAAGTTGCAAATTCAAGAGCTTGAGGAGATTCGCCTGTCATCATATGAGAACTCAAGGCTCTACAAGGAAAGATCAAAAGCAGCTCATGACAAAATGATCCAACAAAGGGAGTTTCATATTTGAGAGAAAGTCCTTCTCTATAGTTCACGACTGAAGTTGATGCCTGGTAAGTTGCGTTCCATATGGTTAGGTCCTTATATTGTGTCTAATGTTTTTCCTTATGGTGCAGTGGAGATCACACAAGAGGACACTGGAAGGAGATTTACAGTCAATGGGAAACGTTTGAAGAGATACATTGAGGGCCATCCTACTGATGCAGTGGATTTTATCACACTGCATGACCCCATCATCACTTGATCACATCAGGCTGTTCCTAACCCTTTCACTTTTATATTATTTGTCCTATTTAAAAATTCTGAATTTCATGTGCATATATCATCTCATAGGTTCACATTGAGTACAATGCAATATTTTAAGTGTGGGGGAGGGAACCTTTTAGTTTAGTAATTTCAATTGTTTTCCTGTTAAAAAAAACCAAAAAAAAATTGTGTGTTTTTCAAATTTTGTGTGTTTATTTTACAATTTTCTGTGTGTTTTTGAAACTTTTGAGCTGAAATGATTCTCATCACCATTTTTAAATCCATATCAATAAGTGAAACAATTTACCCCTTGAAACTAAGCTTAAATGAATGCTGAAATGACTTTGTTTCAAGTTCAAATATTTAGTAATTTCATGCAAAGTACGCTGAATTTTGAATCCCATGCCAATCTCACTGTCTTTATATTTGAAATCACTTTCCTGTGAGGCTTCTAAACCATTATTTTCATATTCATTACATTCACCTCACTTCTTGAGAGAACCAAACCATACTTGATTTAACCAGAATTTGATCTATTCCTGTCAAAACTTGAGGGTTTGAGGTACTTGTGTTTAAATGATTGAGGCATTTGTTTGGTATTAAAACCCCTATTTCAAAGAATCCTTTTTTATAATGGCCTACCTTGAATATTTAATCCTTGTAGCCCTTAGAATCCATGCACAGCCTGTTAGGTTAAGCCCCATTACAAGCCAATTTTCCCTATCCAACCAACTCTTGAAGTGAAATTGCATAATCTAGTTGAGCTTAAGTGTGGGAGAAGCTGTCTTGTGTTGTGCCACCACATTATGTGATACTTTGGGTGGAAAATTAAATTCTGAAGAGATGTGTTTGCTGCTAAAGAAAGTCATTATATTGAAAGCTGTGCTTTTTCTGGAGCTTTCATGACAAGTGAAGCTGTGCCTTTTCTGGAGCTTCTAATTGAGGTGGAAAGTTGTGCCCATCTGGAGCTTTCAAGAAAATCATGTTTTAGAAGATTGACATTTTTTATGCTAAAATGATGAATGGTGTAAACCTTTCATGACTTTTCATGATGATGGAGCTGAATTGATACTATGGGGATTGAAGAGAATACCATATTTAAGTGAAAATTAGATTAATGCAATTTTGCTTTAAAAGAGTCAAGCCCTCCTCATTCAGCCTCAGAGTTTTTCACATCTTAATCCTACCAACCGAAAGCCACAGAACAACCCTGAAAAGTCCTCATGATAAACATATGTCCTTGACTCACATCGGGTAGCGATGTAGGAATCTATCAAGCCTATGGTGACCCTTTTATGAGTTTGGATGAGAAAGACATTGCAAAAAAATTAATATTTGAGTGATGAGAGAAAATTCAAGCGAGGTAAGTGTTTTGTGCATGGGTGGATAAATGAAGTGGAAATATATTGAATGATATAAATGGAGAACCTGAAATAATGTTTTTTATGAGGCATGATATCTTTTTTATTCTTGGTGTGAAATTGATTGATCTTAAAGATATGTGTTTTAAAATTGGTTTTGATTTGATATTGATGTTTACTTGATATGAGGTTTTGCCCAGGTGTGCAAAAGGGTAAGTGTGGGGGAGTTGATAAAACACTATTTTATTGAATATTTTATTGATAATAAATGATATAATTTCCTCACATTGTGTTAAACATGTTTATTTATAAAATATTTGGGATTTGATCATTCATTTGAAAATTTGGTGAAAATTCCAGTTTTACCCTTAATAGTGCACTGTAGTATTTCGAAGATAAATATTTTTATATTTATTATTTGAATTTTACATTTTGTAACAGTGTTCCTAACTTAATTATCTACAACTTTTATTCAGGACACTAAAGCTAACGAGTTCATTTGTTTGTTGAAATTGGGCCATGAAGTCAAAGTTGGACTGGGATCGCCAGAATGGAGAACGTTCTGTATTTGGGTCATATATTCTACATACGGGCTTGGATTGAGCCCAAATTTTGATGAAAGATCGGGGACATGATGTGGCACAAATCATCCTTCTGGAAGGCCGGTCAATTCACGCGTTTTGGAGGCCAAATGGGCGGTGCAAGTTTCATTAAAATATTTGGCCGAGATTTTGCATTCACACTTGAAACCACTTTAAACCTAGCCTCCCCTCCACTCTATAAATTAGTGATTTTCTCATTTGGAGAGGCTGGTTCGTGCATTGGGAGATTGGAGGCAGAGGAGAATTGGTTTCAACCAAATTCTACAACCATTGTAAGAGAGGTAGCTCTTGAAGCAAGGATCCTCTCATCGAAGCCTCCTTCTCTCCTTCATGTTGTAATTGTTTTGTTTGTGTAATAAACTTCTTTGTTCTTCTTTTATTTCTTCTCTTTTCCTCTGTTTTATTTAAATTTATTCTTCTCTTAATCTTCCTCTTGGGGCTGGAATTCTTGAGTAGAAGCGATATTGGGTTATACCCATTATAAACCTTTGCACATGCAAAACGCTTCTACGATGATTACGCCACCCATGGAAGAGTAGTCTTTTAGTAATCGATCTATCTTCTACCCTCTTCATTTAATTATTTTGAATCAATGAGCTACTGTAATTCACTTAATATGATCCATGAATTGTGTTTTTAAATTGTAAGAAACTAAGCAAGCAATTGAACAATTAACACAAAAACACGCGAGGTCGGGATTTTGTGTAAATTGTGAGAGCGCGATCTTAATCGGTAATACAAGACCACACGGGATAAATTTGTAGAGTTCAAATATAATCCCTAAACACAATTCATCCTCATTTCCAGAATGGATATGTGCCTTAATTTACCACTGATCATAAGCTAATCTTAGAACATCAATCAAAGCAGGGTGCTGCGATTGCACGTTCCAAAGTTAGCCTAGGTTTAAATTCACATCATCTTTGTGGTAAAGTTAATTCTCGTAGAGTTCGGGATTTAACAAATTAAGGGATCATAATTAAGTGAATGTTAATTTAAATGATAATGATTAATAATAAAGTGAAGAGGTAGAGTTAGATCGATTACGCTTTTTAAATAGATTTCTAAAAAAAACATCTTCTTGTTGTGTCATTTAAATTGAAATTCATTTCAAAACTAAAAACAAAAAAAATTATACAATCTTCTTCCAGCAAACTTCTTCTAGATTCATAAAACTACAACAAACCCCAATCCTTTAAAGTAGTGTTTTTATTCCCTTTTATTTTATTTTTAGAATACCTCTAATAAGATGTTTTAATTCACTTCCTCCTTTGAGAGACGACCTTGGTTAGCCCCCTATGCTACACCAAGTAAACTAAACATTAGCTTCATGGAGTGTTGTGCTTGGAGTTTTATCCAACGTAACTCACTTTTGAAGTTCTTTTGAGAGCGCGTGCGACAACTTCGGGACACTTTCCCCGATGAGCATCTCTATACCATCTCAGGTAAGCATCCTTGGTATGCTAATTTAGTTAATTACATTGTTGGCTCTGAAATCCCAGTAAATTTGAAGAAGCATCAAGTCCAAAAATTAAAAAGTGAGTCTAGGTATTATGTGTGGGATGATCCATACCTCTGGCGCATGTGTAGTGACCAAGTCATTAGGAGGTGTGTTCCCGATCATGAGTTTGAGTCTGTTTTGCATTTCTGTCATACACTTGCTTGTGGTGGACACTTTGGACCCCAACGGACAGCTAGGAAGGTTTTAGACTCAGGATTATATTGGCCTAGTTTATTCCATGATTCCCATGTATTTTCTAAGTCATGCTCTCGTTGCCAACACACTGGAAACATTTCAAGAAGACACGAGATGCCCCAACAACCCATTTTATTCTGTGAGATTTTTGACGTTTGGGGAATTGATTTTATGGGACCTTTTCCTAGTTCATTTGGATTCTTGTATATCCTTGTTGCTGTCGATTATGTGAGTAAATGGGTGGAGGCCAAGGCCACCAGGACTGACGATTCTCATGTTGTTGTGGATTTTGTCAAAGCACAGATTTTTTACAGGTTTTGAGTACCAAAGGCCATCATCAGTGACCAAGGGACACACTTTTGCAATAGGAATTTTGCTTCCCTCCTTCGGAAGTATGGGGTGACACACAAAACATCAACACCATACCACCCCCAAACAAATGGCCAGGCTGAGGTTTCAAATCGTGAGCTGAAACAAATCTTGGAGAAAACCGTGCAGCCAAATAGGAAGGATTGGAGCAAGCGCTTGGATGATGCATTGTGGGCTTATAGGACAGCATACAAGACCCCCATTGGTATGTCCCCATTTCGGATTGTTTTTGGGAAAGCGTGTCATCTCCCCGTGGAAGTCGAGCATCGGGCATATTGGGCTATAAAGAAATGTAACATGGATTTGGCCCAAGCTGGAATTCAAAGGAAGTTGCAAATTCAAGAGCTTGAGGAGATTCGCCTGTCATCATATGAGAACTCAAGGCTCTACAAGGAAAGATCAAAAGCAGCTCATGACAAAATGATCCAACAAAGGGAGTTTCATATTTGAGAGAAAGTCCTTCTCTATACTTCACGACTGAAGTTGATGCCTGGTAAGTTGCGTTCTAGATGGTTAGGTCCTTATATTGTGTCTAATGTTTTTCCTTATGGTGCAGTGGAGATCACACAAGAGGACACTGGAAGGAGATTTACAGTCAATGGGCAACGTTTGAAGAGATACATTGAGGGCCATCCTACTGATGCAGTGGATTTTATCACACTGCATGACCCCATCATCACTTGATCACATCAGGCTGTTCCTAACCCTTTCACTTTTATATTATTTGTCCTATTTAAAAATTCTGAATTTCATGTGCATATATCATCTCATAGGTTCACATTGAGTACAATGCAATATTTTAAGTGTGGGGGAGGGAACCTTTTAGTTTAGTAATTTCAATTGTTTTCCTGTTAAAAAAAACCAAAAAAAAATTGTGTGTTTTTCAAATTTTGTGTGTTTATTTTACAATTTTCTGTGTGTTTTTGAAACTTTTGAGCTGAAATGATTCTCATCACCATTTTTAAATCCATATCAATAAGTGAAACAATTTACCCCTTGAAACTAAGCTTAAATGAATGCTGAAATGACTTTGTTTCAAGTTCAAATATTTAGTAATTTCATGCAAAGTACGCTGAATTTTGAATCCCATGCCAATCTCACTGTCTTTATATTTGAAATCACTTTCCTGTGAGGCTTCTAAACCATTATTTTCATATTCTTTACATTCACCTCACTTCTTGAGAGAACCAAACCATACTTGATTTAACCAGAATTTGATCTATTCCTGTCAAAACTTGAGGGTTTGAGGTACTTGTGTTTAAATGATTGAGGCATTTGTTTGGTATTAAAACCCCTATTTCAAAGAATCCTTTTTTATAATGGCCTACCTTGAATATTTAATCCTTGTAGCCCTTAGAATCCATGCACAGCCTGTTAGGTTAAGCCACATTACAAGCCAATTTTCCCTATCCAACCAACTCTTGAAGTGAAATTGCATAATCTAGTTGAGCTTAAGTGTGGGAGAAGCTGTCTTGTGTTGTGCCACCACATTATGTGATACTTTGGGTGGAAAATTAAATTCTGAAGAGATGTGTTTGCTGCTAAAGAAAGTCATTATATTGAAAGCTGTGCTTTTTCTGGAGCTTTCATGACAAGTGAAGCTGTGCCTTTTCTGGAGCTTCTAATTGAGGTGGAAAGCTGTGCCCATCTGGAGCTTTCAAGAAAATGGTAGAAGATTGACATTTTTTATGCTAAAATGATGAATGGTGTAAACCTTTCATGACTTTTCATGATGATGGAGCTGAATTGATACTATGGGGATTGAAGAGAAGACCATATTTAAGTGAAAATTAGATTAATGCAATTTTGCTTTAAAAGAGTCAAGCCCTCCTCATTCAGCCTCAGAGTTTTTCACATCTTAATCCTACCAACCGAAAGCCACAGAACAACCCTGAAAAGTCCTCATGATAAACATATGTCCTTGACTCACATCGGGTAGCGATGTAGGAATCTATCAAGCCTATGGTGACCCTTTTATGAGTTTGGATGAGAAAGACATTGCAAAAAAATTGATATTTGAGTGATGAGAGAAAATTCAAGCGAGGTAAGTGTTTTGTGCATGGGTGGATAAATGAAGTGGAAATATATTGAATGATATAAATGGAGAACCTGAAATAAGGTTTTTTATGAGGCATGATATCTTTTTTATTCTTGGTGTGAAATTGATTGATCTTAAAGATATGTGTTTTAAAATTGGTTTTGATTTGATATTGATGTTTACTTGATATGAGGTTTTGCCCAGGTGTGCAAAAGGGTAAGTGTGGGTGAGTTGATAAAACACTATTTTATTGAATATTTTATTGATAATAAATGATATAATTTCCTCACATTGTGTTAAACATGTTTATTTATAAAATATTTGGGATTTGATCATTCATTTGAAAATTTGGTGAAAATTCCAGTTTTACCCTTAATAGTGCACTGTAGTATTTCGAAGATAAATATTTTTATATTTATTATTTGAATTTGACATTTTGTAACAGTGTTCCTAACTTAATTATCTACAACTTTTATTCAGGACACTAAAGCTAACGAGTTCATTTGTTTGTTGAAATTGGGCCATGAAGTCAAAGTTGGACTGGGATCGCCAGAATGGAGAAGGTTCTGTATTTGGGTCATATATTCTACATACGGGCTTGGATTGAGCCGAAATTTTGATGAAAGCTCGGGGACATGATGTGGCACAAATCATCCTTGTGGAAGGCCGGTCAATTCACGCGTTTTGGAGGCCAAATGGGCGGTTCAAGTTTCATTAAAATATTTGGCCGAGATTTTGCATTCACACTTGAAACCACTTTAAACCTAGCCTCCCCTCCACTCTATAAATTAGTGATTTTCTCATTTGGAGAGGCTGGTTCGTGCATTGGGAGATTGGAGGCAGAGGAGAATTGGTTTCAACCAAATTCTACAACCATTGTAAGAGAGGTAGCTCTTGAAGCAAGGATCCTCTCATCGAAGCCTCCTTCTCTCCTTCATGTTGTAATTGTTTTGTTTGTGTAATAAACTTCTTTGTTCTTCTTTTATTTCTTCTCTTTTCCTCTGTTTTATTTA
Organism: Viscum album; assembly: GCA_963277665.1. Taxonomy (NCBI): domain Eukaryota; kingdom Viridiplantae; phylum Streptophyta; class Magnoliopsida; order Santalales; family Viscaceae; genus Viscum; species Viscum album. The sequence continues at coordinate 1,382,631,318 of OY728152.1, forward strand.
AATTTATTCTTCTCTTAATCTTCCTCTTGGGGCTGGAATTCTTGAGTAGAAGCGATATTGGGTTATACCCATTATAAACCTTTGCACATGCAAAACGCTTCTACGATGATTACGCCACCCATGGAAGAGTAGTCTTTTAGTAATCGATCTATCTTCTACCCTCTTCATTTAATTATTTTGAATCAATGAGCTACTGTAATTCACTTAATATGATCCATGAATTGTGTTTTTAAATTTTAAGAAACTAAGCAAGCAATTGAACAATTAACACAAAAACACGCGAGGTCGGGATTTTGTGTAAATTGTGAGAGCGCGATCTTAATCGGTAATACAAGACCACACGGGATAAATTTGTAGAGTTCAAATATAATCCCTAAACACAATTCATCCTCATTTCCAGAATGGATATGTGCCTTAATTTACCACTGATCATAAGCTAATCTTAGAACATCAATCAAAGCAGGGTGCTGCGATTGCACGTTCCAAAGTTAGCCTAGGTTTAAATTCACATCATCTTTGTGGTAAAGTTAATTCTCGTAGAGTTCGGGATTTAACAAATTAAGGGATCATAATTAAGTGAATGTTAATTTAAATGATAATGATTAATAATAAAGTGAAGAGGTAGAGTTAGATCGATTAGGCTTTTTAAATAGATTTCTAAAAAAAACATCTTCTTGTTGTGTCATTTAAATTGAAATTCATTTCAAAACTAAAAACAAAAAAAATTATACAATCTTCTTCCAGCAAACTTCTTCTAGATTCATAAAACTACAACAAACCCCAATCCTTTAAAGTAGTGTTTTTATTCCCTTTTATTTTATTTTTAGAATACCTCTAATAAGATGTTTTAATTCACTTCCTCCTTTGAGAGACGACCTTGGTTAGCCCCCTATGCTACACCAAGTAAACTAAACATTAGCTTCATGGAGTGTTGTGCTTGGAGTTTTATCCAACGTAACTCACTTTTGAAGTTCTTTTGAGAGCGCGTGCGACAACTTCGGGACACTTTCCCCGATGAGCATCTCTATACCATCTCAGGTAAGCATCCTTGGTATGCTAATTTAGTTAATTACATTGTTGGCTCTGAAATCCCAGTAAATTTGAAGAAGCATCAAGTCCAAAAATTAAAAAGTGAGTCTAGGTATTATGTGTGGGATGATCCATACCTCTGGCGCATGTGTAGTGACCAAGTCATTAGGAGGTGTGTTCCCGATCATGAGTTTGAGTCTGTTTTGCATTTCTGTCATACACTTGCTTGTGGTGGACACTTTGGACCCCAACGGACAGCTAGGAAGGTTTTAGACTCAGGATTATATTGGCCTAGTTTATTCCATGATTCCCATGTATTTTGTAAGTCATGCTCTCGTTGCCAACACACTGGAAACATTTCAAGAAGACACGAGATGCCCCAACAACCCATTTTATTCTGTGAGATTTTTGACGTTTGGGGAATTGATTTTATGGGACCTTTTCCTAGTTCATTTGGATTCTTGTATATCCTTGTTGCTGTCGATTATGTGAGTAAATGGGTGGAGGCCAAGGCCACCAGGACTGACGATTCTCATGTTGTTGTGGATTTTGTCAAAGCACAGATTTTTTGCAGGTTTGGAGTACCAAAGGCCATCATCAGTGACCAAGGGACACACTTTTGCAATAGGAATTTTGCTTCCCTCCTTCGGAAGTATGGGGTGACACACAAAACATCAACACCATACCACCCCCAAACAAATGGCCAGGCTGAGGTTTCAAATCGTGAGTTGAAACAAATCTTGGAGAAAACCGTGCAGCCAAATAGGAAGGATTGGAGCAAGCGCTTGGATGATGCATTGTGGGCTTATAGGACAGCATACAAGACCCCCATTGGTATGTCCCCATTTCGGATTGTTTTTGGGAAAGCGTGTCATCTCCCCGTGGAAGTCGAGCATCGGGCATATTGGGCTATAAAGAAATGTAACATGGATTTGGCCCAAGCTGGAATTCAAAGGAAGTTGCAAATTCAAGAGCTTGAGGAGATTCACCTGTCATCATATGAGAACTCAAGGCTCTACAAGGAAAGATCAAAAGCAGCTCATGACAAAATGATCCAACAAAGGGAGTTTCATATTTGAGAGAAAGTCCTTCTCTATAGTTCACGACTGAAGTTGATGCCTGGTAAGTTGCGTTCCATATGGTTAGGTCCTTATATTGTGTCTAATGTTTTTCCTTATGGTGCAGTGGAGATCACACAAGAGGACACTGGAAGGAGATTTACAGTCAATGGGCAACGTTTGAAGAGATACATTGAGGGCCATCCTACTGATGCAGTGGATTTTATCACACTGCATGACCCCATCATCACTTGATCACATCAGGCTGTTCCTAACCCTTTCACTTTTATATTATTTGTCCTATTTAAAAATTCTGAATTTCATGTGCATATATCATCTCATAGGTTCACATTGAGTACAATGCAATATTTTAAGTGTGGGGGAGGGAACCTTTTAGTTTAGTAATTTCAATTGTTTTCCTGTTAAAAAAAACCAAAAAAAATTGTGTGTTTTTCAAATTTTGTGTGTTTATTTTACAATTTTCTGTGTGTTTTTGAAACTTTTGAGCTGAAATGATTCTCATCACCATTTTTAAATCCATATCAATAAGTGAAACAATTTACCCCTTGAAACTAAGCTTAAATGAATGCTGAAATGACTTTGTTTCAAGTTCAAATATTTAGTAATTTCATGCAAAGTACGCTGAATTTTGAATCCCATGCCAATCTCACTGTCTTTATATTTGAAATCACTTTCCTGTGAGGCTTCTAAACCATTATTTTCATATTCTTTACATTCACCTCACTTCTTGAGAGAACCAAACCATACTTGATTTAACCAGAATTTGATCTATTCCTGTCAAAACTTGAGGGTTTGAGGTACTTGTGTTTAAATGATTGAGGCATTTGTTTGGTATTAAAACCCCTATTTCAAAGAATCCTTTTTTATAATGGCCTACCTTGAATATTTAATCCTTGTAGCCCTTAGAATCCATGCACAGCCTGTTAGGTTAAGCCACATTACAAGCCAATTTTCCCTATCCAACCAACTCTTGAAGTGAAATTGCATAATCTAGTTGAGCTTAAGTGTGGGAGAAGCTGTCTTGTGTTGTGCCACCACATTATGTGATACTTTGGGTGGAAAATTAAATTCTGAAGAGATGTGTTTGCTGCTAAAGAAAGTCATTATATTGAAAGCTGTGCTTTTTCTGGAGCTTTCATGACAAGTGAAGCTGTGCCTTTTCTGGAGCTTCTAATTGAGGTGGAAAGCTGTGCCCATCTGGAGCTTTCAAGAAAATCATGTTTTAGAAGATTGACATTTTTTATGCTAAAATGATGAATGGTGTAAACCTTTCATGACTTTTCATGATGATGGAGCTGAATTGATACTATGGGGATTGAAGAGAAGACCATATTTAAGTGAAAATTAGATTAATGCAATTTTGCTTTAAAAGAGTCAAGCCCTCCTCATTCAGCCTCAGAGTTTTTCACATCTTAATCCTACCAACCGAAAGCCACAGAACAACCCTGAAAAGTCCTCATGATAAACATATGTCCTTGACTCACATCGGGTAGCGATGTAGGAATCTATCAAGCCTATGGTGACCCTTTTATGAGTTTGGATGAGAAAGACATTGCAAAAAAATTGATATTTGAGTGATGAGAGAAAATTCAAGCGAGGTAAGTGTTTTGTGCATGGGTGGATAAATGAAGTGGAAATATATTGAATGATATAAATGGAGAACCTGAAATAAGGTTTTTTATGAGGCATGATATCTTTTTTATTCTTGGTGTGAAATTGATTGATCTTAAAGATATGTGTTTTAAAATTGGTTTTGATTTGATATTGATGTTTACTTGATATGAGGTTTTTCCCAGGTGTGCAAAAGGGTAAGTGTGGGTGAGTTGATAAAACACTATTTTATTGAATATTTTATTGATAATAAATGATATAATTTCCTCACATTGTGTTAAACATGTTTATTTATAAAATATTTGGGATTTGATCATTCATTTGAAAATTTGGTGAAAATTCCAGTTTTACCCTTAATAGTGCACTGTAGTATTTCGAAGATAAATATTTTTATATTTATTATTTGAATTTGACATTTTGTAACAGTGTTCCTAACTTAATTATCTACAACTTTTATTCAGGACACTAAAGCTAACGAGTTCATTTGTTTGTTGAAATTGGGCCATGAAGTCAAAGTTGGACTGGGATCGCCAGAATGGAGAAGGTTCTGTATTTGGGTCATATATTCTACATACGGGCTTGGATTGAGCCCAAATTTTGATGAAAGCTCGGGGACATGATTTGGCACAAATCATCCTTGTGGAAGGCCGGTCAATTCACGCGTTTTGGAGGCCAAATGGGCGGTGCAAGTTTCATTAAAATATTTGGCCGAGATTTTGCATTCACACTTGAAACCACTTTAAACCTAGCCTCCCCTCCACTCTATAAATTAGTGATTTTCTCATTTGGAGAGGCTGTTTCGTGCATTGGGAGATTGGAGGCAGAGGATAATTGGTTTCAACCAAATTCTACAACCATTGTAAGAGAGGTAGCTCTTGAAGCAAGGATCCTCTCATCGAAGCCTCCTTCTCTCCTTCATGTTGTAATTGTTTTGTTTGTGTAATAAACTTCTTTGTTCTTCTTTTATTTCTTCTCTTTTCCTCTGTTTTATTTAAATTTATTCTTCTCTTAATCTTCCTCTTGGGGCTGGAATTCTTGAGTAGAAGCGATATTGGGTTATACCCATTATAAACCTTTGCACATGCAAAACGCTTCTACGATGATTACGCCACCCATGGAAGAGTAGTCTTTTAGTAATCGATCTATCTTCTACCCTCTTCATTTAATTATTTTGAATCAATGAGCTACTGTAATTCACTTAATATGATCCATGAATTGTGTTTTTAAATTGTAAGAAACTAAGCAAGCAATTGAACAATTAACACAAAAACACGCGAGGTCGGGATTTTGTGTAAATTGTGAGAGCGCGATCTTAATCGGTAATACAAGACCACACGGGATAAATTTGTAGAGTTCAAATATAATCCCTAAACACAATTCATCCTCATTTCCAGAATGGATATGTGCCTTAATTTACCACTGATCATAAGCTAATCTTAGAACATCAATCAAAGCAGGGTGCTGCGATTGCACGTTCCAAAGTTAGCCTAGGTTTAAATTCACATCATCTTTGTGGTAAAGTTAATTCTCGTAGAGTTCGGGATTTAACAAATTAAGGGATCATAATTAAGTGAATGTTAATTTAAATGATAATGATTAATAATAAAGTGAAGAGGTAGAGTTAGATCGATTATGCTTTTTAAATAGATTTCAAAAAAAAACATCTTCTTGTTGTGTCATTTAAATTGAAATTCATTTCAAAACTAAAAACAAAAAAAATTATACAATCTTCTTCCAGCAAACTTCTTCTAGATTCATAAAACTACAACAAACCCCAATCCTTTAAAGTAGTGTTTTTATTCCCTTTTATTTTATTTTTAGAATACCTCTAATAAGATGTTTTAATTCACTTCCTCCTTTGAGAGACGACCTTGGTTAGCCCCCTATGCTACACCAAGTAAACTAAACATTAGCTTCATGGAGTGTTGTGCTTGGAGTTTTATCCAACGTAACTCACTTTTGAAGTTCTTTTGAGAGCGCGTGCGACAACTTCGGGACACTTTCCCCGATGAGCATCTCTATACCATCTCAGGTAAGCATCCTTGGTATGCTAATTTAGTTAATTACATTGTTGGCTCTGAAATCCCAGTAAATTTGAAGAAGCATCAAGTCCAAAAATTAAAAAGTGAGTCTAGGTATTATGTGTGGGATGATCCATACCTCTGGCGCATGTGTAGTGACCAAGTCATTAGGAGGTGTGTTCCCGATCATGAGTTTGAGTCTGTTTTGCATTTCTGTCATACACTTGCTTGTGGTGGACACTTTGGACCCCAACGGACAGCTAGGAAGGTTTTAGACTCAGGATTATATTGGCCTAGTTTATTCCATGATTCCCATGTATTTTGTAAGTCATGCTCTCGTTGCCAACACACTGGAAACATTTCAAGAAGACACGAGATGCCCCAACAATTCATTTTATTCTGTGAGATTTTTGACGTTTGGGGAATTGATTTTATGGGACCTTTTCCTAGTTCATTTGGTTTCTTGTATATCCTTGTTGCTGTCGATTATGTGAGTAAATGGGTGGAGGCCAAGGCCACCAGGACTGACGATTCTCATGTTGTTGTGGATTTTGTCAAAGCACAGATTTTTTGCAGGTTTGGAGTACTAAAGGCCATCATCAGTGACCAAGGGACACACTTTTGCAATAGGAATTTTGCTTCCCTCCTTCGGAAGTATGGGGTGACACACAAAACATCAACACCATACCACCCCCAAACAAATGGCCAGGCTGAGGTTTCAAATCGTGAGTTGAAACAAATCTTGGAGAAAACCGTGCAGCCAAATAGGAAGGATTGGAGCAAGCGCTTGGATGATGCATTGTGGGCTTATAGGACAGCATACAAGACCCCCATTGGTATGTCCCCATTTCGGATTGTTTTTGGGAAAGCGTGTCATCTCCCCGTGGAAGTCGAGCATCGGGCATATTGGGCTATAAAGAAATGTAACATGGATTTGGCCCAAGCTGGAATTCAAAGGAAGTTGCAAATTCAAGAGCTTGAGGAGATTCGCTTGTCATCATATGAGAACTCAAGGCTCTACAAGGAAAGATCAAAAGCAGCTCATGACAAAATGATCCAACAAAGGGAGTTTCATATTTGAGAGAAAGTCCTTCTCTATAGTTCACGACTGAAGTTGATGTCTGGTAAGTTGCGTTCCATATGGTTAGGTCCTTATATTGTGTCTAATGTTTTTCCTTATGGTGCAGTGGAGATCACACAAGAGGACACTGGAAGGAGATTTACAGTCAATGGGCAACGTTTGAAGAGATACATTGAGGGCCATCCTACTGATGCAGTGGATTTTATCACACTGCATGACCCCATCATCACTTGATCACATCAGGCTGTTCCTAACCCTTTCACTTTTATATTATTTGTCCTATTTAAAAATTCTGAATTTCATGTGCATATATCATCTCATAGGTTCACATTGAGTACAATGCAATATTTTAAGTGTGGGGGAGGGAACCTTTTAGTTTAGTAATTTCAATTGTTTTCCTGTTAAAAAAAACCAAAAAAAAATTGTGTGTTTTTCAAATTTTGTGTGTTTATTTTACAATTTTCTGTGTGTTTTTGAAACTTTTGAGCTGAAATGATTCTCATCACCATTTTTAAATCCATATCAATAAGTGAAACAATTTACCCCTTGAAACTAAGCTTAAATGAATGCTGAAATGACTTTGTTTCAAGTTCAAATATTTAGTAATTTCATGCAAAGTACGCTGAATTTTGAATCCCATGCCAATCTCACTGTCTTTATATTTGAAATCACTTTCCTGTGAGGCTTCTAAACCATTATTTTCATATTCTTTACATTCACCTCACTTCTTGAGAGAACCAAACCATACTTGATTTAACCAGAATTTGATCTATTCCTGTCAAAACTTGAGGGTTTGAGGTACTTGTGTTTAAATGATTGAGGCATTTGTTTGGTATTAAAACCCCTATTTCAAAGAATCCTTTTTTATAATGGCCTACCTTGAATATTTAATCCTTGTAGCCCTTAGAATCCATGCACAGCCTGTTAGGTTAAGCCACATTACAAGCCAATTTTCCCTATCCAACCAACTCTTGAAGTGAAATTGCATAATCTAGTTGAGCTTAAGTGTGGGAGAAGCTGTCTTGTGTTGTGCCACCACATTATGTGATACTTTGGGTGGAAAATTAAATTCTGAAGAGATGTGTTTGCTGCTAAAGAAAGTCATTATATTGAAAGCTGTGCTTTTTCTGGAGCTTTCATGACAAGTGAAGCTGTGCCTTTTCTGGAGCTTCTAATTGAGGTGGAAAGCTGTGCCCATCTGGAGCTTTCAAGAAAATCATGTTTTAGAAGATTGACATTTTTTATGCTAAAATGATGAATGGTGTAAACCTTTCATGACTTTTCATGATGATGGAGCTGAATTGATACTATGGGGATTGAAGAGAAGACCATATTTAAGTGAAAATTAGATTAATGCAATTTTGCTTTAAAAGAGTCAAGCCCTCCTCATTCAGCCTCAGAGTTTTTCACATCTTAATCCTACCAACCGAAAGCCACAGAACAACCCTGAAAAGTCCTCATGATAAACATATGTCCTTGACTCACATCGGGTAGCGATGTAGGAATCTATCAAGCCTATGGTGACCCTTTTATGAGTTTGGATGAGAAAGACATTGCAAAAAAATTGATATTTGAGTGATGAGAGAAAATTCAAGCGAGGTAAGTGTTTTGTGCATGGGTGGATAAATGAAGTGGAAATATATTGAATGATATAAATGGAGAACCTGAAATAAGGTTTTTTATGAGGCATGATATCTTTTTTATTCTTGGTGTGAAATTGATTGATCTTAAAGATATGTGTTTTAAAATTGGTTTTGATTTGATATTGATGTTTACTTGATATGAGGTTTTTCCCAGGTGTGCAAAAGGGTAAGTGTGGGTGAGTTGATAAAACACTATTTTATTGAATATTTTATTGATAATAAATGATATAATTTCCTCACATTGTGTTAAACATTTTTATTTATAAAATATTTGGGATTTGATCATTCATTTGAAAATTTGGTGAAAATTCCAGTTTTACCCTTAATAGTGCACTGTAGTATTTCGAAGATAAATATTTTTATATTTATTATTTGAATTTGACATTTTGTAACAGTGTTCCTAACTTAATTATCTACAACTTTTATTCAGGACACTAAAGCTAACGAGTTCATTTGTTTGTTGAAATTGGGCCATGAAGTCAAAGTTGGACTGGGATCGCCAGAATGGAGAAGGTTCTGTATTTGGGTCATATATTCTACATACGGGCTTGGATTGAGCCCAAATTTTGATGAAAGCTCGGGGACATGATGTGGCACAAATCATCCTTGTGGAAGGCCAGTCAATTCACGCGTTTTGGAGGCCAAATGGGCGGTGCAAGTTTCATTAAAATATTTGGCCGAGATTTTGCATTCACACTTGAAACCACTTTAAACCTAGCCTCCCCTCCACTCTATAAATTAGTGATTTTCTCATTTGGAGAGGCTGTTTCGTGCATTGGGAGATTGGAGGCAGAGGAGAATTGGTTTCAACCAAATTCTACAACCATTGTAAGAGAGGTAGCTCTTGAAGCAAGGATCCTCTCATCGAAGCCTCCTTCTCTCCTTCATGTTGTAATTGTTTTGTTTGTGTAATAAACTTCTTTGTTCTTCTTTTATTTCTTCTCTTTTCCTCTGTTTTATTTAAATTTATTCTTCTCTTAATCTTCCTCTTGGGGCTGGAATTCTTGAGTAGAAGCGATATTGGGTTATACCCATTATAAACCTTTGCACATGCAAAACGCTTCTACGATGATTACGCCACCCATGGAAGAGTAGTCTTTTAGTAATCGATCTATCTTCTACCCTCTTCATTTAATTATTTTGAATCAATGAGCTACTGTAATTCACTTAATATGATCCATGAATTGTGTTTTTAAATTGTAAGAAACTAAGCAAGCAATTGAACAATTAACACAAAAACACGCGAGGTCGGGATTTTGTGTAAATTGTGAGAGCGCGATCTTAATCGGTAATACAAGACCACACGGGATAAATTTGTAGAGTTCAAATATAATCCCTAAACACAATTCATCCTCATTTCCAGAATGGATATGTGCCTTAATTTACCACTGATCATAAGCTAATCTTAGAACATCAATCAAAGCAGGGTGCTGCGATTGCACGTTCCAAAGTTAGCCTAGGTTTAAATTCACATCATCTTTGTGGTAAAGTTAATTCTCGTAGAGTTCGGGATTTAACAAATTAAGGGATCATAATTAAGTGAATGTTAATTTAAATGATAATGATTAATAATAAAGTGAAGAGGTAGAGTTAGATCGATTATGCTTTTTAAATAGATTTCAAAAAAAAACATCTTCTTGTTGTGTCATTTAAATTGAAATTCATTTCAAAACTAAAAACAAAAAAAATTATACAATCTTCTTCCAGCAAACTTCTTCTAGATTCATAAAACTACAACAAACCCCAATCCTTTAAAGTAGTGTTTTTATTCCCTTTTATTTTATTTTTAGAATACCTCTAATAAGATGTTTTAATTCACTTCCTCCTTTGAGAGACGACCTTGGTTAGCCCCCTATGCTACACCAAGTAAACTAAACATTAGCTTCATGGAGTGTTGTGCTTGGAGTTTTATCCAACGTAACTCACTTTTGAAGTTCTTTTGAGAGCGCGTGCGACAACTTCGGGACACTTTCCCCGATGAGCATCTCTATACCATCTCAGGTAAGCATCCTTGGTATGCTAATTTAGTTAATTACATTGTTGGCTCTGAAATCCCAGTAAATTTGAAGAAGCATCAAGTCCAAAAATTAAAAAGTGAGTCTAGGTATTATGTGTGGGATGATCCATACCTCTGGCGCATGTGTAGTGACCAAGTCATTAGGAGGTGTGTTCCCGATCATGAGTTTGAGTCTGTTTTGCATTTCTGTCATACACTTGCTTGTGGTGGACACTTTGGACCCCAACGGACAGCTAGGAAGGTTTTAGACTCAGGATTATATTGGCCTAGTTTATTCCATGATTCCCATGTATTTTGTAAGTCATGCTCTCGTTGCCAACACACTGGAAACATTTCAAGAAGACACGAGATGCCCCAACAATTCATTTTATTCTGTGAGATTTTTGACGTTTGGGGAATTGATTTTATGGGACCTTTTCCTAGTTCATTTGGTTTCTTGTATATCCTTGTTGCTGTCGATTATGTGAGTAAATGGGTGGAGGCCAAGGCCACCAGGACTGACGATTCTCATGTTGTTGTGGATTTTGTCAAAGCACAGATTTTTTGCAGGTTTGGAGTACTAAAGGCCATCATCAGTGACCAAGGGACACACTTTTGCAATAGGAATTTTGCTTCCCTCCTTCGGAAGTATGGGGTGACACACAAAACATCAACACCATACCACCCCCAAACAAATGGCCAGGCTGAGGTTTCAAATCGTGAGTTGAAACAAATCTTGGAGAAAACCGTGCAGCCAAATAGGAAGGATTGGAGCAAGCGCTTGGATGATGCATTGTGGGCTTATAGGACAGCATACAAGACCCCCATTGGTATGTCCCCATTTCGGATTGTTTTTGGGAAAGCGTGTCATCTCCCCGTGGAAGTCGAGCATCGGGCATATTGGGCTATAAAGAAATGTAACATGGATTTGGCCCAAGCTGGAATTCAAAGGAAGTTGCAAATTCAAGAGCTTGAGGAGATTCGCTTGTCATCATATGAGAACTCAAGGCTCTACAAGGAAAGATCAAAAGCAGCTCATGACAAAATGATCCAACAAAGGGAGTTTCATATTTGAGAGAAAGTCCTTCTCTATAGTTCACGACTGAAGTTGATGTCTGGTAAGTTGCGTTCCATATGGTTAGGTCCTTATATTGTGTCTAATGTTTTTCCTTATGGTGCAGTGGAGATCACACAAGAGGACACTGGAAGGAGATTTACAGTCAATGGGCAACGTTTGAAGAGATACATTGAGGGCCATCCTACTGATGCAGTGGATTTTATCACACTGCATGACCCCATCATCACTTGATCACATCAGGCTGTTCCTAACCCTTTCACTTTTATATTATTTGTCCTATTTAAAAATTCTGAATTTCATGTGCATATATCATCTCATAGGTTCACATTGAGTACAATGCAATATTTTAAGTGTGGGGGAGGGAACCTTTTAGTTTAGTAATTTCAATTGTTTTCCTGTTAAAAAAAACCAAAAAAAAATTGTGTGTTTTTCAAATTTTGTGTGTTTATTTTACAATTTTCTGTGTGTTTTTGAAACTTTTGAGCTGAAATGATTCTCATCACCATTTTTAAATCCATATCAATAAGTGAAACAATTTACCCCTTGAAACTAAGCTTAAATGAATGCTGAAATGACTTTGTTTCAAGTTCAAATATTTAGTAATTTCATGCAAAGTACGCTGAATTTTGAATCCCATGCCAATCTCACTGTCTTTATATTTGAAATCACTTTCCTGTGAGGCTTCTAAACCATTATTTTCATATTCTTTACATTCACCTCACTTCTTGAGAGAACCAAACCATACTTGATTTAACCAGAATTTGATCTATTCCTGTCAAAACTTGAGGGTTTGAGGTACTTGTGTTTAAATGATTGAGGCATTTGTTTGGTATTAAAACCCCTATTTCAAAGAATCCTTTTTTATAATGGCCTACCTTGAATATTTAATCCTTGTAGCCCTTAGAATCCATGCACAGCCTGTTAGGTTAAGCCACATTACAAGCCAATTTTCCCTATCCAACCAACTCTTGAAATGAAATTGCATAATCTAGTTGAGCTTAAGTGTGGGAGAAGCTGTCTTGTGTTGTGCCACCACATTATGTGATACTTTGGGTGGAAAATTAAATTCTGAAGAGATGTGTTTGCTGCTAAAGAAAGTCATTATATTGAAAGCTGTGCTTTTTCTGGAGCTTTCATGACAAGTGAAGCTGTGCCTTTTCTGGAGCTTCTAATTGAGGTGGAAAGCTGTGCCCATCTGGAGCTTTCAAGAAAATCATGTTTTAGAAGATTGACATTTTTTATGCTAAAATGATGAATGGTGTAAACCTTTCATGACTTTTCATGATGATGGAGCTGAATTGATACTATGGGGATTGAAGAGAAGACCATATTTAAGTGAAAATTAGATTAATGCAATTTTGCTTTAAAAGAGTCAAGCCCTCCTCATTCAGCCTCAGAGTTTTTCACATCTTAATCCTACCAACCGAAAGCCACAGAACAACCCTGAAAAGTCATCATGATAAACATATGTCCTTGACTCACATCGGGTAGCGATGTAGGAATCTATCAAGCCTATGGTGACCCTTTTATGAGTTTGGATGAGAAAGACATTGCAAAAAAATTGATATTTGAGTGATGAGAGAAAATTCAAGCGAGGTAAGTGTTTTGTGCATGGGTGGATAAATGAAGTGGAAATATATTGAATGATATAAATGGAGAACCTGAAATAAGGTTTTTTATGAGGCATGATATCTTTTTTATTCTTGGTGTGAAATTGATTGATCTTAAAGATATGTGTTTTAAAATTGGTTTTGATTTGATATTGATGTTTACTTGATATGAGGTTTTGCCCAGGTGTGCAAAAAGGTAAGTGTGGGGGAGTTGATAAAACACTATTTTATTGAATATTTTATTGATAATAAATGATATAATTTCCTCACATTGTGTTAAACATGTTTATTTATAAAATATTTGGGATTTGATCATTCATTTGAAAATTTGGTGAAAATTCCAGTTTTACCCTTAATAGTGCACTGTAGTATTTCGAAGATAAATATTTTTATATTTATTATTTGAATTTTAAATTTTGTAACAGTGTTCCTAACTTAATTATCTACAACTTTTATTCAGGACACTAAAGCTAACGAGTTCATTTGTTTGTTGAAATTGGGCCATGAAGTCAAAGTTGGACTGGGATCGCCAGAATGGAGAAGGTTCTGTATTTGGGTCATATATTCTACATACGGGCTTGGATAGAGCCCAAATTTTGATGCAAGCTCGGGGACATGATGTGGCACAAATCATCCTTCTTGAAGGCCGGTCAATTCACGCGTTTTGGAGGCCAAATGGGCGGTGCAAGTTTCATTAAAATATTTGCCCGAGATTTTGCATTCACACTTGAAACCACTTTAAACCTAGCCTCCCCTCCACTCTATAAATTAGTGATTTTCTCATTTGGAGAGGCTGGTTCGTGCATTGGGAGATTGGAGGCAGAGGAGAATTGGTTTCAACCAAATTCTACAACCATTGTAAGAGAGGTAGCTCTTGAAGCAAGGATCCTCTCATCGAAGCCTCCTTCTCTCCTTCATGTTGTAATTGTTTTGTTTGTGTAATAAACTTCTTTGTTCTTCTTTTATTTCTTCTCTTTTCCTCTGTTTTATTTAAATTTATTCTTCTCTTAATCTTCCTCTTGGGGCTGGAATTCTTGAGTAGAAGCGATATTGGGTTATACCCATTATAAACCTTTGCACATGCAAAACGCTTCTACGATGATTACGCCACCCATGGAAGAGTAGTCTTTTAGTAATCGATCTATCTTCTACCCTCTTCATTTAATTATTTTGAATCAATGAGCTACTGTAATTCACTTAATATGATCCATGAATTGTGTTTTTAAATTGTAAGAAACTAAGCAAGCAATTGAACAATTAACACAAAAACACGCGAGGTCGGGATTTTGTGTAAATTGTGAGAGCGCGATCTTAATCGGTAATACAAGACCACACGGGATAAATTTGTAGAGTTCAAATATAATCCCTAAACACAATTCATCCTCATTTCCAGAATGGATATGTGCCTTAATTTACCACTGATCATAAGCTAATCTTAGAACATCAATCAAAGCAGGGTGCTGCGATTGCACGTTCCAAAGTTAGCCTAGGTTTAAATTCACATCATCTTTGTGGTAAAGTTAATTCTCGTAGAGTTAGGGATTTAACAAATTAAGGGATAATAATTAAGTGAATGTTAATTTAAATGATAATGATTAATAATAAATTGAAGAGGTAGAGTTAGATTGATTACGCTTTTTAAATAGATTTCTAAAAAAAAACATCTTCTTGTTGTGTCATTTAAATTGAAATTCATTTCAAAACTAAAAACAAAAAAAATTATACAATCTTCTTCCAGCAAACTTCTTCTAGATTCATAAAACTACAACAAACCCCAATCCTTTAAAGTAGTGTTTTTATTCCCTTTTATTTTATTTTTAGAATACCTCTAATAAGATGTTTTAATTCACTTCCTCCTTTGAGAGACGACCTTGGTTAGCCCCCTATGCTACACCAAGTAAACTAAACATTAGCTTCATGGAGTGTTGTGCTTGGAGTTTTATCCAACGTAACTCACTTTTGAAGTTCTTTTGAGAGCGCGTGCGACAACTTCGGGACACTTTCCCCGATGAGCATCTCTATACCATCTCAGGTAAGCATCCTTGGTATGCTAATTTAGTTAATTACATTGTTGGCTCTGAAATCCCAGTAAATTTGAAGAAGCATCAAGTCCAAAAATTAAAAAGTGAGTCTAGGTATTATGTGTGGGATGATCCATACCTCTGGCGCATGTGTAGTGACCAAGTCATTAGGAGGTGTGTTCCCGATCATGAGTTTGAGTCTGTTTTGCATTTCTGTCATACACTTGCTTGTGGTGGACACTTTGGACCCCAACGGACAGCTAGGAAGGTTTTAGACTCAGGATTATATTGGCCTAGTTTATTCCATGATTCCCATGTATTTTGTAAGTCATGCTCTCGTTGCCAACACACTGGAAACATTTCAAGAAGACACGAGATGCCCCAACAACCCATTTTATTCTGTGAGATTTTTGACGTTTGGGGAATTGATTTTATGGGACCTTTTCCTAGTTCATTTGGTTTCTTGTATATCCTTGTTGCTGTCGATTATGTGAGTAAATGGGTGGAGGCCAAGGCCACCAGGACTGACGATTCTCATGTTGTTGTGGATTTTGTCAAAGCACAGATTTTTTGCAGGTTTGGAGTACCAAAGGCCATCATCAGTGACCAAGGGACACACTTTTGCAATAGGAATTTTGCTTCCCTCCTTCGGAAGTATGGGGTGACACACAAAACATCAACACCATACCACCCCCAAACAAATGGCCAGGCTGAGGTTTCAAATCGTGAGTTGAAACAAATCTTGGAGAAAACCGTGCAGCCAAATAGGAAGGATTGGAGCAAGCGCTTGGATGATGCATTGTGGGCTTATAGGACAGCATACAAGACCCCCATTGGTATGTCCCCATTTCGGATTGTTTTTGGGAAAGCGTGTCATCTCCCCGTGGAAGTCGAGCATCGGGCATATTGGGCTATAAAGAAATGTAACATGGATTTGGCCCAAGCTGGAATTCAAAGGAAGTTGCAAATTCAAGAGCTTGAGGAGATTCGCCTGTCATCATATGAGAACTCAAGGCTCTACAAGGAAAGATCAAAAGCAGCTCATGACAAAATGATCCAACAAAGGGAGTTTCATATTTGAGAGAAAGTCCTTCTCTATAGTTCACGACTGAAGTTGATGCCTGGTAAGTTGCATTCCAGATGGTTAGGTCCTTATATTGTGTCTAATGTTTTTCCTTATGGTGCAGTGGAGATCACACAAGAGGACACTGGAAGGAGATTTACAGTCAATGGGCAACGTTTGAAGAGATACATTGAGGGCCATCCTACTGATGCAGTGGATTTTATCACACTGCATGACCCCATCATCACTTGATCACATCAGGCTGTTCCTAACCCTTTCACTTTTATATTATTTGTCCTATTTAAAAATTCTGAATTTCATGTGCATATATCATCTCATAGGTTCACATTGAGGACAATGCAATATTTTAAGTGTGGGGGAGGGAACCTTTTAGTTTAGTAATTTCAATTGTTTTCCTGTTAAAAAAAACCAAAAAAAAATTGTGTGTTTTTCAAATTTTGTGTGTTTATTTTACAATTTTCTGTGTGTTTTTGAAACTTTTGAGCTGAAATGATTCTCATCACCATTTTTAAATCCATATCAATAAGTGAAACAATTTACCCCTTGAAACTAAGCTTAAATGAATGCTGAAATGACTTTGTTTCAAGTTCAAATATTTAGTAATTTCATGCAAAGTACGCTGAATTTTGAATCCCATGCCAATCTCACTGTCTTTATATTTGAAATCACTTTCCTGTGAGGCTTCTAAACCATTATTTTCATATTCTTTACATTCACCTCACTTCTTGAGAGAACCAAACCATACTTGATTTAACCAGAATTTGATCTATTCCTGTCAAAACTTGAGGGTTTGAGGTACTTGTGTTTAAATGATTGAGGCATTTGTTTGGTATTAAAACCTCTATTTCAAAGAATCCTTTTTTATAATGGCCTACCTTGAATATTTAATCCTTGTAGCCCTTAGAATCCATGCACAACCTGTTAGGTTAAGCCACATTACAACCCAATTTTCCCTATCCAACCAACTCTTGAAGTGAAATTGCATAATCTAGTTGAGCTTAAGTGTGGGAGAAGCTGTCTTGTGTTGTGCCACCACATTATGTGATACTTTGGGTGGAAAATTAAATTCTGAAGAGATGTGTTTGCTGCTAAAGAAAGTCATTATATTGAAAGCTGTGCTTTTTCTGGAGCTTTCATGACAAGTGAAGCTGTGCCTTTTCTGGAGCTTCTAATTGAGGTGGAAAGTTGTGCCCATCTGGAGCTTTCAAGAAAATCATGTTTTAGAAGATTGACATTTTTTATGCTAAAATGATGAATGGTGTAAACCTTTCATGACTTTTCATGATGATGGAGCTGAATTGATACTATGGGGATTGAAGAGAAGACCATATTTAAGTGAAAATTAGATTAATACAGTTTTGCTTTAAAAGAGTCAAGCCCTCCTCATTCAGCCTCAGAGTTTTTCACATCTTAATCCTACCAACCGAAAGCCACAGAACAACCCTGAAAAGTCCTCATGATAAACATATGTCCTTGACTCACATCGGGTAGCGATGTAGGAATCTATCAAGCCTATGGTGACCCTTTTATGAGTTTGGATGAGAAAGACATTGCAAAAAAATTGATATTTGAGTGATGAGAGAAAATTCAAGCGAGGTAAGTGTTTTGTGCATGGGTGGATAAATGAAGTGGAAATATATTGAATGATATAAATGGAGAACCTGAAATAAGGTTTTTTATGAGGCATGATATCTTTTTTATTCTTGGTGTGAAATTGATTGATCTTAAAGATATGTGTTTTAAAATTGGTTTTGATTTGATATTGATGTTTACTTGATATGAGGTTTTGCCCAGGTGTGCAAAAGGGTAAGTGTGGGGGAGTTGATAAAACACTATTTTATTGAATATTTTATTGATAATAAATGATATAATTTCCTCACATTGTGTTAAACATGTTTATTTATAAAATATTTGGGATTTGATCATTCATTTGAAAATTTGGTGAAAATTCCAGTTTTACCCTTAATAGTGCACTGTAGTATTTCGAAGATAAATATTTTTATATTTATTATTTGAATTTGAAATTTTGTAACAGTGTTCCTAACGTAATTATCTACAACTTGTATTCAGGACACTAAAGCTAAAGAGTTCATTTGTTTGTTGAAATTGGGCCATGAAGTCAAAGTTGGACTGGGATCGCCAGAATGGAGAAGGTTCTGTATTTGGGTCATATATTCTACATACGGGCTTGGATTGAGCCCAAATTTTGATGAAAGCTCGGGGATATGATGTGGCACAAATAATCCTTCTGGAAGGCCGGTCAATTCACGCGTTTTGGAGGTCAAATGGGCGGTGCAAGTTTCATTAAAATATTTGGCCGAGATTTTGCATTCACACTTGAAACCACTTTAAACCTAGCCTCCCCTCCACTCTATAAATTAGTGATTTTCTCATTTGGAGAGGCTGGTTCGTGCATTGGGAGATTGGAGGCAGAGGAGAATTGGTTTCAACCAAATTCTACAACCATTGTAAGAGAGGTAGCTCTTGAAGCAAGGATCCTCTCATCGAAGCCTCCTTCTCTCCTTCATGTTGTAATTGTTTTGTTTGTGTAATAAACTTCTTTGTTCTTCTTTTATTTCTTCTCTTTTCCTCTGTTTTATTTAAATTTATTCTTCTCTTAATCTTCCTCTTGGGGCTGGAATTCTTGAGTAGAAGCGATATTGGGTTATACCCATTATAAACCTTTGCACATGCAAAACGCTTCTACGATGATTACGCCACCCATGGAAGAGTAGTCTTTTAGTAATCGATCTATCTTCTACCCTCTTCATTTAATTATTTTGAATCAATGAGCTACTGTAATTCACTTAATATGATCCATGAATTGTGTTTTTAAATTGTAAGAAACTAAGCAAGCAATTGAACAATTAACACAAAAACACGCGAGGTCGGGATTTTGTGTAAATTGTGAGAGCGCGATCTTAATCGGTAATACAAGACCACACGGGATAAATTTGTAGAGTTAAAATATAATCCCTAAACACAATTCATCCTCATTTCCAGAATGGATATGTGCCTTAATTTACCACTGATCATAAGCTAATCTTAGAACATCAATCAAAGCAGGGTGCTGCGATTGCACGTTCCAAAGTTAGCCTAGGTTTAAATTCACATCATCTTTGTGGTAAAGTTAATTATCGTAGAGTTCGGGATTTAACAAATTAAGGGATCATAATTAAGTGAATGTTAATTTAAATGATAATGATTAATAATAAAGTGAAGAGGTAGAGTTAGATCGATTACGCTTTTTAAATAGATTTCTAAAAAAAACATCTTCTTGTTGTGTCATTTAAATTGAAATTCATTTCAAAACTAAAAACAAAAAAAATTATACAATCTTCTTCCAGCAAACTTCTTCTAGATTCATAAAACTACAACAAACCCCAATCCTTTAAAGTAGTGTTTTTATTCCCTTTTATTTTATTTTTAGAATACCTCTAATAAGATGTTTTAATTCACTTCCTCCTTTGAGAGACGACCTTGGTTAGCCCCCTATGCTACACCAAGTAAACTAAACATTAGCTTCATGGAGTGTTGTGCTTGGAGTTTTATCCAACGTAACTCACTTTTGAAGTTCTTTTGAGAGCGCGTGCGACAACGCTCTTTCATCAGTCTGGATGTGGGTCCATCCCGCTCAACGATAGGTATGATGATGCATATGACCCTTGGAAGGGTTTATTAAAATTAAAAAAAATGATATAAGTTCCAAGATTGTTGGTAAATCCAATCCAGACACATATTCTGATGCGGTTTCCCCTCGGTTGGCTCCTCCATCTGAGCTGTCAAACCTTATCACTCTGTATCCCGAACCCTACAATGGTTGTTTCTCCTTTGTATCCACTGATTCTTTGGTTAAACTCGGGTCCACTAGGGTTTCATGTGAATCCCACAACCTACCTATTCTGAGTCCTCCCAGATCTCTTTCTTCTACCCCTTCAATGTTCTGTATCTTCTCCTAGCTTTCCCTAGATCTCTTTCAGCGCTCCCTGGCCAGTTGTTTAGCATCGCATGTAACGGTTTTCTCTCCATCGGACCCTATTCCGGTGGGTGTCGAAAAAGATCTCAAGGTCTGGTTGGCATCTCCACAAAGTATTCTATTACTCTTCTTGCTTCAAGATGATTTGGCTCCATGTTTGAACCTCCTCTCATCAAAAAACAGATTCTCCCTGGTTGATGATGTTAAGGCATCCTTCAAGAAAAAATTTCTCTCTCCTAAAATATATTCTTCAACAGTTGGTCCAATAGGTCCTATCACTCAATCCAGGTCAAAGGAATATAGTCTGTTTACACTGCCAATCTCATCTAATAGAGCTAATCTGTAAGGCAAGAGGTGCACAGATTAATGGCCTCTTTGAATATTTGGAATGCACAGGGCTTGTGATCCCAAGAGAAATGTGTGTTTCTTACCTCTAATGTGAAGAAACATCATGCCTTTCTTGTTTAAATCATAGAAACCAAAAAATCTACAGTCAATCTTACCTTTATGGCCAAGAGAATAGGTTTTTCTAAGTCTTTTCATTGGCATCCGAACAATGTTTACATTTGGATCTGTTGGAAGGAAAAACTATTTTTTAAATTGGTGTGTATAATGTCACAATGTATTTACAAAAATATCACTATAAACTACATGGAGGTTCTCTCCACATTTGTCTACGCAAGTACCGATTCCACTCGGAGGATGGATCTTTGGCAGTATCTAGAATCATTCAATCTAGGCTCCCTTCTGTGGTTTATTAGGGTTAACTTCAATGAAATTATGGACCCCTCTGAGAAAAGAGGTGGTGTAGCTATAAAACATGGATACTTTCATGTCTTTTAGGGTTTTTCATCATCTACTAGCTTGTTGGATCTTGGATATATCAGTTCCAAGTTCACCTAGTGCAATAACTTCCATGGAACCAACCATATCATGAATTGGCTGGATAAGTGCTTCACTAATATCCATGGATTGGATTCCTTCCCATGCACTACGATTACACACATGACCCATTCTCTCTTGAATCACGCGTCGCTTCTTGTTTACTTGAATCTGGATGTCTCCAGTAATAAATTTTTAATGTACTCAAACATCTGCGATCAGGATTATTCCATCATACAAATGTTAAAGACTTCTTGGGATGAATGGGAGGTCTAAAGATCATGGTGTAGGTTGAAGAATCATATCAAACACCTTATGGAGTATTTCAAAGGCTGGATAGAAAACAAGCATAAGGATACTACTATGGTGGAAAATATTCAAAAGAATATCTATAGAATAGAGGAAGCTATTCTTCATGGCGGGGATGAGAATACCTTCATTCTCCTCTATAAAAAAGGTGGATCTCTCTGAAAGGCTGATGAAGATTGAGTCTACTTACAAGAAGAGGGAATATGTGATATAGTTGAAATAAGGGGATTGAAACTCTTTATTCTTTTATTCATTCATGAAGTAAATGAGGAGTATGAAGATTAACATGATCCTTGGAAATTGGATGTTCACCTCTGATGTAGAGGTGGAAAGAAAAATTATGTTGGAAGACTTTGTAGGTCTCTTGGCTGATGACTCAGAATCTAACATTGTGCACTCTCAAAACAATCAGACAAGTGAGGACTTCTTGGGATTCTTACATCATCTTATGGGGATGTCTGATAATGCTCTTCTTTCATCCATGCCTCTGGATTAAGAGATTAAGGATTCAGTTCTGAAGATTTCATAGGATAGTGCACCTAGACCGAAATGTTTTCTAGATTCTCTTTATGTGGCAGCATGGTAGGTTATGGGACAACAGGTGGTGGATTCCAATTTGGATTTATTCAGTGGAGGAGAATTGATCATGGGAACTTGCTCTTCCAAAGTGGTTCTAATTATAAAGTGGAGGGATCGCACAATCATCCAACATTATCAACCAATTTTTCATTGCAAAGTTTCTTACAGAATCGTGTCCACCATTCTTTCAATAAGACTAAATGGGGTCATACCAAGACTAGTTTCTCAGGAAAAATATGGGTTTGTCTAGGTACGGAGTATTCAGGGGGCAGTTGTCATTGTTATTGAAATGTTGAATGATCTTAATAAAAAAAACTTTGGGTTCAAATGTCATTTTTCAAGTTGATATGGATAAGTAATATGATAAAATGGAGTGTAGTTTCATCCTTCAGAAGATTCGAATATTCAGGTTCCTGGAATGGTTTTGTAATCTCTGCATCAAGTGATTTTCTTATCCTTGGCTTTCTCTATCCATCTGTGGGAAAAGCTATGGTTTCTTTTAATCTATTTTCAGTGTCCAACAAGGTGATCCCCTATCTCCTAGTATCTTTATTTTGGCACAAGATGATTTATCCAAGATACTTTTTAGTGAGTTAGAGAAATGGATGCTTCATCCCTATATCTTCCGGAGTGTTTATCAAGGACTCTCTCACCTTATGTTAGTAGAAATTTTTTTATTTTTATTAATGGGAGGCACAGGTCCCTATCTAAAATCTTGGAGATTATGAACACCTATGGTCGAATGAGTGGACAGACTATTAAAACAATTAAAATTCATGTATTCATATCCAATTAGTGCTCTGGTAGAAGAATTAGAGATATCCAAAGCCTTCAAGGATTCTATTGGATTTTTTTTCCAATGTTGTATCTCGGTGTCCCAATCGCATGTGGCCATATCAAGAGGATTTACTTTAATGATATTATGGACCATTTGCTGAGTAAGGTCTTGAACTGGAAGAATAAATTTTTATCATTCTGTGGCTGATTAACCTCGATTAATAGCATTATCTTCTATATCCCTATGCATTTATTATCCATTATAAATCCCTCAAAAGGCATTGTGGTTATAATGGAAAGGATTTTCAACTCTTTTATTTAGGATGCCAACCAAACCATCCACTATCACTGGGCCTCTTGGTCTTGCTTGGTCAAACCAAAGGTTGAGGGGGGAGTTAGGATTCGGGATCTAAGCGATACCATGCAGGGTAGGTTGACGTGGGTTATTATGGTCAGAGAGTGATTACGGGATGAGGTTTTCAGGGCGCGGTACGGTGATCCATGGGAACTGCCTAACCACCTTGACATTTATCCCAATGGGCTTGAACGATGCATGTTTCAACATTTTGAGTCTCTACGGGATGTCTTCCTGTGGATCATTGGGGATGGAAATATAAATTTCTGGAAAAATAAGTGGGCTGGCAAAAGGCTTGTGTTTCCAAATTTCCCTTTTTTGGATATCTCCTCTAGAGAAGTGACTGGGATGCACAACCTCATTCATGAAACTCTCAATTTCTGACTAGATTAGGGTGTTATGGGGTATTTTCATGAGTAACTAATTGGACAAATTTTTCATTATTGGATCTAGTTTGAGTAGGTTATCTTCTCGTAGTTACATAAGTCTTCGCCTGGCAGAAATTGTTTTGGATGAATGGTCTACAAAGATGTGGTGTAAATAGATTTTGACAAAGATGATCTTCCTTCTATGGTGCATTGGGAACAAGGCCCTTCTTACTGATGAAAACATTAAATAAAAGGGTATCCCCATGGCCTCTCACTGCTTTTGTTGCACGAATCCTCAGTTGTAGTCTATGCTATATATATTCATTCATAGAAGTTGGGAGAAGTTTTTTTGGGTTCTTTTCACGCCTAACCTATGTTGGGACACAGCAGAATTTTCCTTCTATGGATTCATTGATTCTTTATTGGGTGTTCTGGACTCTAAGGTTATGGAATGGAATTTCTGGACTGTCATCCTCATCACCATCTTATTGACCATCTGGGAGGCCCACAACCAAGCTCGCCTCAGATCTAATTGCTCCATGCTTTTCATTCAGATGAGAGTCATGTCTCTGGTTCCTGAACTTGTCTAACTATTGAAGGGGGGCCTAGAGTCTATTACGATTTTAACATTCTTCACAGGACATGCACAACTCACAAGTCAAAAGGCCTTTGGGTCAAATAGGGGCCACCTCTCGATGGCCTGAATCTTAATGTGTATGGATCATTCATAAACAAGACTATAAGGGGTGGAGGGGTTCTTATGAATTCCTATGGTTCGGTTCTGTTGGGTTTCAGTGCCTTTTATGGTCAAGGAAACTCCTTGGGTGCAGAGGCGAGGGCGCTCCTATAAGGCTTCATGATATGTAGGAGATGAGAGATCTCGGTGGATTAATTCAAATCATACTTGGTGGTTCTGGTAAAATTTGTTCAAGGACGTCACATTGTTCCTTGGGAGTTAGTCAACATGATCCACAGATGCACATAGGAGACCATAAAGTGGCAGTTTCATCGTCACAGTTAGAGGGAGACAAATTTTGTGGAAGATGCTCTGGCCCGTAGGGTAAGCCAAGAGGATACTCTTGTTATTTAAGATTATATGGGTTCCCTTCCTATTGAATGTAAATATTTCATAAAGGGTGATTACCTTGGCCTTCACCACTTTCAACCTCCTAGAATCCTTTTTTAGGGCTCTTGAGCCTCCTCTAATTAATAAAAAGTATATTTCAGTCAACTCTATCTTGTTCCTTATATTGATTCTTTATTCCATCAGCTGAAGTGTGAAAGTTTCTTCTAAAAAATAGATTATTCATTAGGATATTATAAGATGAGGGCGATGGATGGGGGTATATATAAGATGACTTTTTTCAGTTTTCATTGGAATTATGAGACATTTTTTATTTCATTCGGTGTAACCAATTCATCATCTATTTTCTTGGGGTTATTGAAAATTTTGTTTAGGGAGTTCTTGTATATGTTCATGGAAGTTTTCATCGATTAAATCATTGTGTATGCTTCATTTAATGAGGATCATATAGATAGTCTCCATAAATTTTTGGGAGTTCATTATTATCATAATAAATTCGGGGTTCTGATGTAGTGTGATTTCTTATATCCTAAAGTCCATTAATTTGTGAATTTTGTATCTCAAAATCGAGTAAATATGGATCCTTTAAAGATAGAGGTGGTTGTTTCCTTGGTAACCCCTGAGATAGTGGAAGAGGTGAGGAGTTTCCTTGTTCTTAAAGGATATTACAAGAGTTTTGTAGATGAAAAATCATAGGTTGTGACTTCTCTAAATGCCTTGACTCCGAAGTATCAGGCATTCATGTGGGTTGTCTAGTGTCATGATATTGGAGCAAACATGATGGAGAAGTTGTTAAGTTCCCATATGAAATGGTTTCCTGTATTAGGATTTCATTTGGAGGTTTTCTATGATGATTCACATATTGTATTGGTTTTTTTACTGATTCATAATATATTAGTTGTTTCTTGTTTTTTTACTTATATGCCCCCATGAATGTAACTATTGCACCCATGATCTTGGTTTTGTAGTAGTTGTGTTTTCTATAAAGTTGTGGAAATTTTTTCTCATCGGTGAGGGTATATTAGGTTTTGATGACCTTAATATCCTTAGGTATATCTTCTCTTGTCATGATGTTATATTCCTTCTTCCTAGTGAATATAATTATCATAGGATTACAACTTTGAGATTTTGTGTATGACATGAATGGGGAATTATGTAGTTGTTTTATAGAGTAGTAATTAATTTAGATAATTTTTTTTGTGAATATTCTAATTTCTAAAGTGTGATGGAAGAAATATCTATGACGAATCTTGATATAGAAGTGGTTTTAGGAAGAGGATTTCTTTTCTTAATGATGGTGTAGTATTCTTTATTGAAGTAGGTAGAGAACTCCCAAATAAGGGATTCTAAGGTGGAGATCTAGAGGGACCAAGTTTTTTATGAAAATTTTCTTAATGTTTTCTCTAAGGATAGGCGTCCTCAACTATTATTAGATGGAAGGTTTGTCATTCCATTAGAGATGTGTGGTATGGTTCCTCATGAGTTCAATCTCTCCCTATTGGTATTTATTTATAGCATGAAAACATGTACAATTATTTGAGAGTCTATTTCTATTAGATTGGGTAGAAGAATGCAGTTCTAGAGTTTGTTTATCAATGAATGGTCTTCCATATTGTGAATTCCATGAACCATTATCCTAGTGGTTTTCTACATTATTATATATTCCCCAGTAGAAGTAAGAGTAAAAATAGATGGATTTTGTTACTATTTTACCTCAATATCAGAGAGGCTATGATAATGTATGAGTGATAGTGGATTGTTTGATTAAATCAACCCACTTTATAATGATCATGGAGTCGAGATCAGTAAATTTTTTATAAAGTATGTATTTAGAGGAGTTTATGATACTACATGGCGTCTTGAGGAAGATCATATTTGATCATGATCCTTGTCTAGCCACTTGGGTGTAGAGAGGTTTCCACCATACTTTTATCCCTCTGTTATTCCTTTGAACTGGTTTACAAATAAAAAAGTTGTTATAGATAGATTGGCCCATATATAATTTGGAAAACATGATATGATATTATTTACTAGATTTTGGAGGTTCATGGATGATCCACCTAACATTGGTCAAGTTTTCATACAATAATAGTTTCCACTCTACCATTATTATGACGTCATTTGAATCATTTTACGTCAACCATGAGGTTCTCCATTGATTATTAATATTATTAAAGAGGTAAGAATTCAGTGGATGGAAATAGTATAGTATACAATCAAGATAGTTTATGTATTTCATTAAATAATGATTGTACGATAATATCATCATATATACTTTGTTGATCATAGGAGGATACCTCCGGAGTTTGAAATTGGAGAACATTTTTCTTAAAAGTTACTCCTCATCATATGAAGTAATGGATTTGACATTAGTGTAAGATTTCACCCAATTTTGTTGTGCCTTTTAAGTAATTGGATCATGTTGGGGTTGGGGAAAATCCGATATCATGTCTCTGAAACATGAGATAGATAGTTGACTCATTTCACATGTCTCCACTCTATCTTTATCTTTATGATGACTCTCATGTCATTGATTAGGGATATATCAATATTGAAACTGATGTAGCCTTTAACGGGTGGAACATGGAGGGATGGGTCCACTAGGATTAAATGTTGTGGGGGCTAGTTATTACATTAGTTCATGTCTTGTGGATGCACGATGTCATGGTGGAGGATAACTGGGAATTTTATCACAGATATGAAGATAGTACCCTGAGTTTTTTAATGTTTATATATTATCTTATAATGTTTTTCATTTTTTGGATGTTGTCCATATAGTTTTATGAGGTAGATTTCTATTGTTTCTTGTTTATAACCATAATCTCATAGGATATGAATCTCCCTTAATAGAGTACTTAAGGAAAAAATTATGATGTCGCACGGTTCCCCATTGTTCCTATGATATGGAGGTTGATCTCTTATGATGTTGATATCCTTCCAAGGTATCTCACAGCTTGGTTGTTCAGGCAACCCTTGTTTTGTGTTTCTATTTGGATTTTTTTTGTTGATGAAGAGAATATTTTTAAATGTATCTAATGTGAGTGCATGGGTCCTTCTTTTCAGACCATGTTCATGTTTCAGAATATCATGGTGCTCGTAGGATTCCTAGAGTAGGCCTTGAAGTTTTCAACATATAAAAGATAAAAGTAGGGATAATTCATGATGTTTAACTATTTCACAACATGAAAGGGAGTTTCATGGATTGTTCAAGGATGCATCAATAGATTATTTATGACATGAAATAATTTGGTTTAAATGTTTTGTGGCAATGTTTTTTTAGAAAAATGTAAAACTAGATACTTTCATAACATGGAAGTGTTGCACACCCTGAAAATTATCTTTATAGAACAAATTTATAAGATAAAATTCCTCATTTTATCTCAAACTATATATTTTATCCTAAACCTCATCTAGCTAGTGTCTCTCTCTCTCTCCCATAATATTGGAGTCCTTTTGGTGTGGATTTATTTTTCGATTCCCATATTAGATATATGGTGATCTGAGGTATGTTATACCTTTTTCTCTCATGGTTCATCAATTTGAATACTACCACTTTATATTTCCCTATTAAGTAAATTTCTCTCCATGATTATAATTATTTTTCTTAGTAGTTTTTTTTCATGGTTGGGGAATTGAATCATTTGAAGAATAATGCTCTTGCATGAGGGGTGTTCAGGATCTACAACATTGGTCTGTTATTATGTGAAGAAAGTCCTTGCCATTGAGTTAATGTATTTTTTCTTCTACTGCATATTTATGTGATAATAAAGTTGTAATGTTTTATCTATTTGTATGGACATGGAATTATATTAATCATTATTGAAATTGATTAATAAAGAAATTGGTTATCATGATCTTATGTTGTCACTTTCAACAGTGATAATGGATTTCCACTTTATTTTATTGATATTATGTTATATATGTTATTCTAGATATAATTTATTATTATGTTATGGCTTATCATGTTGTAATTGATTGAAAATGGTAAATAACATTACACCAGAATTAATTGATTAATTGTATTGAGAATAAATAGAGTGGTATATTGTAATGAATGTGATGTTTCGTATAATTTCATGATAATTAATTTGGTGAAACAATCCTTATAAATAAAATGTTTGATTCCATGTTAATGGAATTGAAAAATAATTTTAACCATGATAATTTCTGCTAAGAATATTTATAATAAATAAATCGAATGTGGAATGATAATTTTACTTTTCACTATTTGATGTAACTAGCTAAAATGATAGAGAGAATATTTAGTATTTTTATATATTATTATAGATTTGTACCACGTGATTAAAATGGTTTGAACATATGAATAATTAATTGATTATTTCAAGATGGATAAAAAAACTAATTGTTTGATAAATATATTTTTTGGGCTTATTTTTTCCATCTACTTGACAAAGAAGATTTCCTTGTGTCTGGATCCATGAGAAGTTGTTTTCAAGTGAAAGTTGCATGCATTATTTTTGGACTTAAATTTCCATATTGGTTGTGATTTTTTTTGACTATTTATTTTTTGTTGTGATCCTAATGTTCTCTTCACTATGCACTGTGATATGGGGTAGGGAGGCCCAGATGTGATATGATTCTGGTAGGGCTGAGCCTGGAATGACTGATGTGATGTGGTCAAAGAGGACAAGATGATAAGGAAACATTTTGTGCCTATGATGTATAGATGCATCAATATATTCATGTTTGTGTTGAGAATGTAACCAAAGATTATGGTATAGGTTGAGTCTAGGATTACCCATTGATTTTATAAAATTGGATGACCACAAATGAATCATTTTAGTGGATGATGGCCCAGTTTCTTGTTTTATATATATTCTTCTCCCTACTTATTGAGGTATATTCACATGATATGTTTCATGTTTCCTCTTGGTGGAATATTATTATGGTTTTATTTAAGAACCTGGTTTGTGGAAATATTCTAATAATGAAGAAATAATTCTAAACCCAAAGGGTTTGTATTGATCGAATGAAAATTCATAAAAAATTAATCTTGATAACCATGGAAATGGTTTTGATTATTCATGGATATAATGGAATTAATACTGGTGGATAATGAATTCATCTTGAATTAATATTAATTCTTAATTTAATAAATAATTAATTAATATAAAAAATTAATTAAAAAATTTCTAATTAATTATCATCTTTAATTGCTTTTGTGCTTATTGGATATCTAGTCCCTAGAAGTGGAATATGGGTGTACAAATGATGATGGATGTAGTTAATATTAGGACTAAGTTATTCCTATAATGTTGGTGTGAGATATATTATATCATTTATTATCAATGATTTAATATACTACCCCACCAATTTTGGGTAGTGTGACTTACACCTAGTAGACTCTAACAGGGTTTTTACCCAACTTCCCGGTGGGATGATGGATGGATGACTACCCCCTTTGGCCCTAAACTTTTCTCATAGTAGCTACTTATGATGGTATGAACTATACTTAGTTTCCCCATCTATGAGGTCATATTGATGTGATTTATTGTGTTCATTAACACAAATGTATCCCCAGATAAAGTATCCAAAGTTAAATTATAGGTATTATCTGTATAAGTTGTGATGGATTGTGGTACATACATGTTGTATGGGATGTGATGTCTTATGGTATAATACCCAATGTATGATATATGTTCTAAAAAATATGGTGGATCTTGAAAACTAATTAGTTAATATATATGGATGCATGATATGAAATTATTTGATAACATGATACACATGGTCCATGTGGTGATAGTTTTCCTAGGTGAATATGTGATGGATTATTTTGGGGAGATATTGATAAGTATGTGTGACATTATGTAAGAGCAATAAACTAGTGCGGAAGTAGTTGTTAAGTGCCCTTTATGGTTCATTCTTATATTATAATCCCTCTTGTTTATGAGAATTATCATTATTTATCCATGGTGTGATGTGAAACATAGTATACTAGTTTAGGTGATGAGTTAGTTTCCCTTTTATCCATAGTGATTTAGCATGGTTTCTTTACCTTTTTTCAGAGAGGATCCAGGGAGGATCCAACTGAGTATACAATTATTTACACTATGTGTATATATAAATTACTTTTCATGTCAGCAAGAGTGGTATAGAGATCATGATAAATGATTCTAGATCATGGTTTTATAAGAGATTTATGGATATTCTAGTTTCTACAACCTTTAACTTTTTTGTACTTGTAGTTTTATTTTCAATTATTGTATTAAATTATGTAATTTGATGTTTCCAATTGGGATATATATATATATGAGTAGTTATTGATTGGAATGTCTATCTTATCCCTCTATTTTTCATGTTATCATAGAGGGTAATGCCTCCAAAATATATGTTTATTATACCCATGGTTCTAGTCAATGACCAAGATCCTACTAGGGGTGGTACCAGGGTAGTAAACATATCCCTTATCCCATTATAAACATAGGAATAATGCATTTGTGGGTCATGATAATTAACATTAAAAATATTATATAGGAATCATATAAGTACACATGATTTTTGTTCATAAAGAACAAATTATTTTTAACCAATGGATTGACATTAAGTTGCAATTTATCCAAACTAATATTTGAAATAGACAACATTCCATGGATTTACATTCAACCAAATATTAATATTAAGTGAATTATCTAATAACCAGTTATAATGTGACTTAACAACAAGTACTATGGTCATTGACTCACTAAGGTTTCCCCTATTATAGCCTCTCATCCCTCCATCTCAGGTCAATCTCAGATCCTCTTCGGCTCTCCTTCTCAGTGGACTCTTGGAAGTGGTCCTTCTCTCAGTGGTGGCATCATAGTGGATTCCTGGGCTCATCCACCTCAAAATTTCCCACCATTTTTTACTATGTCCTTTATCTTCCCACCTTCATTAGGTAGGGTTCATTTGGCAGTACAGGGAAGCCAGAAATTGAAGATCCATCTTCTTCTATCTGAGGTTTTTCATCACAACTTATTTGTCATATGGGTTCTCTCAGGGTGGTCATTGTGGTCTCTAAGAGGGATCTTCATGAAGACTAATGGAATTAAATCTTATTTTCATCAAGATGTATTCTAGCATGGTCCATCATTCTAGCGATCTTCAACATGGTGATGTTTTTCCTTGATTTTTGATTCTTGTGGATTGTCTTTGGGTGTAGATAATCCCTATTGAATATTTGTTTCTAGTTTGGGTCTTTGGTTCATCTTTAGTTATATGGATGGTCACCAATCTAGTGTTTAGGAGATGATTTTTCATCGACATATGTGGTTCTTGGAAGTGAAATTTTGGTCCTGTCATTAGTTTTGGGCAGTGTTGGTTCTATAAAGACAAGGTTGTTGATGGATTTTAGTTTAAGTTTTGCTTCATTCTGGTTGATGTTGGGTTCTTAATCTAGATGATGAAAATGTATTGAAGTTCCTTTTTTTATGTTTGATGCTGAGATTGAGAGTTTTAGGCAGTGGAGCTATAACATGGTGATGGAGGTTCTCTGGTTCTCTAATTTTGTTTGAAGTAAGGGGAGACCAGAGTTTTTTGTTATATGGGTTGAGTCAATTTTACAGTGATGTCAACATTGATAGATTTCTACTGAAACCATTGGCACTGGTTGGATTCTTAGAAAACCCCAAGAGAATGGTTCATCAATTAAATGGGGTCTGAGCAACAGTTGGTAAAGATAAGTCAATTTATCATTTGATGGTTTGTATTTTGGAATTTTTCTTGGTTTATAATTTCAACAAGTAAATTTTTTAGACAAGGATTCAGAGCTGGTATCTTTCAATATGAATGGTTATTTAAATTTGGAATATTGAGCATGTATGTCCAATCCATTGGTACTAAGCTCATGAATTTTTTTATGGTACATATTCCTGAGTAGACAGACATGAATTGGTGGAGGCTTTCTGTTATGATGTTGATAATGGGGAGGGGAATTTTTAGTAGTATTATTTTGAGACCAGGTTATGTTTATGTCTCTATATCTATGAAGTCATGTGATGTTTCCCCCTTTATCCTTAAAAGGGGTTTTATCCAAAAAAAATTAGGCCTTCAGGCCATTCAGTCAGTCCTTAAGCATAATAGATCAAATTAATGTTTGTAATGGAAATGTACAGGATGGGTTTTCATTATAAAATTCCTAACATATCATTTAAAAAAATATACAATTGTATAGGAAACATGGATTCCAAAAATTAACTAATATCTTTTAAATATATTCAATATTCATAATTAATTTAGGATGACTATAGGTAAACATATTACACGGATAACCTGAGAATCAATCGGTGAGTCGATGCCACCAAAAAATATAAATGGAAAGCTATTGGACTCTATATAATATCTATGTTAAAAAACTACATAAAAACAGTACCCTTCACTAATAAATTAAAACACATTTATACCAAACATTTATAATATCCAACATTCAAATAAAACACATACGATCAACCTCAAAAATAAGCCCAAAAAAATGCAACCCTAAACCATAAGATATCCATGAAGAAACAACAGTCAAATACATACTATAAATAATGGAAATCATGATCTAATCATACTTTAGTTATATCCCACAAAATACGATACAAATAGAATGAAAAAAATAAATATTAGATTCCTAAATGTAGTTAGGATGAATGATTATTAGTTTCAGTTTAATTACCTAATACACTAATGGAATTCATCTAAATGTCTAAAATATGGAAAATAAAATTATTAGAAAATAGATGAAGCTAGGATAAGAGATAATAATATAGTAATTTCATTAATTTTATCATGAAAATATCCCCCATAAAATCATAATGAAATGAGATATAAGAGGAGTGTGGAAGAATTGACAAATTTGAGGCCTTGGAGAAGCTTCCACTGGCTGTGAAAAAATAGAAATCATTGGATCCTCCAAGAGGGGTTTAAGATATTGGGTAAAAGAAAAAAATATAACAATTTTATAAGTAACACATGGCCATACCACATGGTACCCATTCTTAGGCCACTCAGTACCATGTTATCACCCTTAGAATGTTAGTGGTCCTACCTAGGTCACTAGTTAAATGGTATACTCTACCAAATACTTTGATAAAATATATCCATACTTTTCATACCTAAATATTAAATCTTATTAGATGAATATTTAAATTCATAACAATATGGTCCATGAAAGCATTGAGTAGGCTTAGTGTATTTTGAAAAAATAATACATAAAAAATCATATTTGATATAAATCATCTCATAATAAGTTATTAATAACTTGAACCATTAATAAACAAATTATATATAAATCCTTACTTCATATCCTAGTTAAATTAAATTTAGAAATGGGTGATCTCATATGCTCGGTAAGGTTAAAGGAAGAAATCATGAATAACATAAGATTTACATCAGAATATGCGTATTATAACTTGATCTTAACATTTTAAAACCATGCACATTTATCATATATCATAATCTTAAGTAATATAATAAATCTTGGTAGTTCATAAGACATGAATTATAAAGGAATGAAAAAAAACATAGTCTATGATGGCATCATATTGGTATAAGATATATGTTTGAGGAATAAAAATGAACATAGAATATTATTTCCTTATACATGTCTATATTCCAATGCTATCAAAGTGTTTTCGGTTCACTACCCATTATATCATACCCTCAGTCATGATTCACTTCCAAGACAATCAGATTGGGAAGATTCCCTTAATGATGTGTGTTCGTTCCCAATTACAGTACTTCTTATCTAATGATATAGCCATATTAATCCAATTCATTGGAGGGATATATAATTCTAGGAAAACCCATCAAAAAATATTAAATAAGTTATATGTGTTTCAGGTAATCATAAATCATTCATCATATATTAGAACTTGTGGAAAATTACATGAGTTTCATAACCATTTTTACATTACATTATGACATAAATAATGGAAAATAAATATATTAAATAAAAATAAAATCATAATAAACATAAACCATACATATAAATAAAAATTATGGCATCATTGGATTATATCCCTAATAAACAATAACTAACTTCAATGAATGTTATCATTGATTAAAAATGTAATTAAATAATCACTAGAAATTTTATTGAGAAAAAAACCATTTTAATATTGAAATACCATATTATAACCTTGATAATTCATAAATATTAAGGATATAATTTTCTTTTTAAATAATATTCAAAACATTTAAATCAAACATAAAAATATTGTTCAAAAAGGATTTAAATTTGGTTCATGTCATTTTTATTTAGACAAAGATTCCATTGACCTCTTTTGTAAATAGAAAAATGTATATCATACATAAAATGAATATAATATTCCTTTTAAGCTTTTAATAGAATGTAGAACATGGGTAAAAAGTTAAAAATCATTCATAATTTAATTATAAAAAAAATTCTTGAAAACAATTTAAATTAAACATTGAATTTGAAGAAAAATATTTGATGGAAAAGGGAACATAGGTCTTCTTTTTCTTAAAAATATTTTCTAGAAAATATTATGTACCCAAGAGATGAAAATTTGAATATTATTTTAAACTTTCATGTATAACCATAGTAAAAGAGGTTAAATGAAAATATTTAGTGGTATATCATGAGATTTCTTCATTGTAAACTTAATCATAAACAATCCAAGATATCAATGAAATTTTAACATAAAACCATTACAGAAGGATTTATTTTCTTAAAATTTCAATATCCACCAAGATAATAAATTATAATTTACTAAAATTCAATAAAATAGTCATTTAAATACTAATAATATCTTATATGATCCATTAAACACATTCTAAATCCAATTTTTTTTTATAATTTCATATTAGCATTTTCATTTTTAGGTGTAAACTATTTTTTTCAAGGGAGTATTAGATCAAAGTTTCGATCCTTTAACATTGATAAAGGTTACACCATAAATAGAATAGAAATGATTATATAAATATCATATATATTAATTATATACAAATTTATAATCATCTATAAATAGTAGAGATGAAGAACGTTTTACCTCATTCCTGGGGACGGTAAGTTGTACAAACACGTGAAGTCCATTTTCATTTGCCAATGAAAATGAATAAAAATGATAAATATTATTTTATAATTATAAATACATAATTATATAATTTATAACATATATTTATATTAAATTTATCCTTATTATCATCCATGTAAAATAGAATTGATAAACAAATCACATTGTATCATTGAGATGATAGTTCACATGTACTCATGAGTGATGTTATCATTTTTCAATAGATATGAATGTGATAACTTAGATATGATATTATAATTAAAGAATAATATTTATGTTATAAATAGCATATATATAATCATTAAACCAATCATAATAACCATTTGTAAATGATGATTATGGATAAGGTATTGTATCCCTATGTTAAGGTGGTAGTCCACACAAACCTATAAGTGATCCTTTTACAAACCATTTGATAAAAAAGAGGGTGAATAATAGTGGTTCCATATTCATAATAAAATTATATTATGTTCAATACACTTATATTATTATTTCATGATTAACACCATATTTTTAGATTAGTTATAATAAAAATAAATTAAAATACGCCATGTAGGATGATTTATGCTTCCACTGTAGGCCTATATTAGATCTTCTCATAGTGAAATATGGAATAGTATTTTAGAGAAAAATGAATCACTATGCAATGTATATGGAATTTAATATCATAATTTGTAGAGACCCGAAGCCTGACGTACATGGACATTACATTACATTTGCGGAATACTTAGTACATAACAAAAAACACACACACAAGGATCGTAATAGTTTAGTGTCTTTGGAAACTCGGAATATAATCTTCTAATCGTGGTGAAAGATCTTCAAAATATCCCATAAAGATCTTCCTTTTTTTTACCTAATACCTTTCTTTATATCCTGGGGAAAAGAAAACATAAAAGGGTGAGCTCAAATGCTCAGTAAGGGTAAACAAAAGAAATATCAATCACATCATATACATAAGCACATAACTTTTGGAAATCTTAACCTGCAAAAGAGATCATAATTTCATAACATGGGGTAAATCATGGAAGTGAAATGTAATCACAATAATCATAACATAAAACATGAAACTTTGTGGAATTCACACATAATCATAGAGAATCATTTCTTGTTAGTCAAGACTCATTGCCAAGACTATCTTAGTGGACAAAGTCCCTTTCTAAATCGAGTAACCCTTGTTTCAGTCCTGTTTCACTGAACCGGTATAACATAACGTTCCAGCCCTGTCTATCTCATGAGATATAAAATCTATACCCAATGCATTGGAGGGAGATATAGGTCCCACCCATCTTATAATGAATCATTTCTTATGTGTGCCACATAATCATAAATCATACATCATCGCATAACACATGTAACAAAAATGGGATTCTTGAAACATCATGACATCATAAAACAAATCATATAAGGTAAATGACTTCATAAAAATAATTCCCTCAAAGCATAATCAAATCAATGTAATAATAGGAATAAAACAAAACCCTATATTATCGTATATGGAAAATAATTTTGATAAAACATTTGAACTCCATTCTTGAGGAAAATATCCTTTCTACTTCAAAAACACTTTTCTTTTATTAACATGTCATACAATTATAAACTAAAAGAAGTTGATTAAAAATAAACTTGAAAACTTATAAAGGAAGATTCTTGGAAATAATGTTTCAAAAATCCATTCATACCGTATAAGTTAAAAAAACATTCTTCGTACTTTTTTCGGAAAAGTCAAAAAGTACCTCGTACGAAAAACGAAAAAAGATTCCTTTCATATCTTTTACTAAAAACTCACCGAAGGGTAAAATTGGATATAAACTATTTTATAAGGATGGAAATAATATTACATATTGAGGGAACATGGATGTGGATGATAAAATACACCCCAGTAATTACCAAAGTAAAAACAATCTCGGATAAAAGTGAGATTGTGATATTTCCCTTACCTTAGGTCCGATTTGCTTCGTATGTGTCCGAACCTCCTATATAATGATTTAAATAATGCCATTGACTTATTACAGAATCATATTTATTGTTGTGATATCATATATGGTTCACTTATGACATTATATTACCCGTTCTTTTGTAAATTCCATGTTAAAGAAGCGTTTTGGGTAAAATCGTAGGTGTTTTGACTTGTTGTTCTTGACATTATTATTACTTATATCATGATTTACTTACTTCCAGAATATAAAATATGATTTATATATCATATATATTCAGTATATATATATATATATAATAGATAGATAAATGAAATGAAAAACACCGTTCATGGAGACGGTAGTCCGTACGTACGCATGAACGCTGTTTTCCTTTCCTTATTGTCTTGAATGGAAGTAAGTAGATGACATACATATATATATATACATAAATCCAGTATCTTTATAATGTCATATATTTCATTATTATTTCTTATATATACTTTATAATCATTCTTAAATGGTTAACATGGAGAATGAATCTCATCGCGTCGTGGAGACTGTAGTCCGTACGTACGCACGAGCGATGATATCATTTCCATAAATATTGAATTGAATTGGAGTGGATTATAAAATATATCAGAATCAATATGATTTTGTAATAACTATGTATAGTTATTCTTTACACCATTATACCCATCCATGTAAGGTGGTGGTGGAAAATAGATTACACCACGGCGTGGAGACGGTATTCCGTACGTACGCACGCGCGGTGATTTCTTTTTCCGTAGGATGGATAGATGGTGAAATAGGGTTGTTTCATACTTATAATAACATATCAGTATATGAGTGATACTGATGTTATTACTTAATAATGAAACAACCTAAGAAGAAGAAGTGGAAGAAGAAATAAAGATGAAATAATTGGTAACGGTAATTACCTCTTCTTTGAAGCGCCTCTTTGAGACCTCCTCTTAGGGCACTAAAATTGGTCTTTGAGGAATACCAGAACCTCTAGAATGTTTATAGGGAAGTGGAGAAGAGATTTTGGCGGGGGTTGTCCGAGCTTGAGTGCTCAAATTGGTGTGAGGAGGAGGGGGAGGAGGTGTCCTTTTGTAAGGGAGAAGAGGGGCACCTTAGGAATATCTCAAAATATTATTTTATATTAAAGTCAAAATAGGTTTATAATGGTTCCAAAGGGTCTTATTTAAAATCTAAAGTGGGGTTGGGTCTAAATACTATCATCCAATAGGATTTAGACAAGTTTAGGGTATTATTTTAACCTTATCAATTAGATTTAACTCTAAGTTAAATAATTTAACTTTTACCGTGTCTTTTTGTTTTCTTTCACTATATGGTTAATACACTTACTATAACATGCCAAACGAACCCCAAATTGTATATTATTAATACATATATCCTTATCTAAGTCATTTGGCCTAACCTTAGATTTTTAGGAATAAAATAACAATTAATAATATAATATTTGATTTAAAAACAATTTTGTGTCAATTTTGACACTATTTGATACATGATTTTTGTGAAAGTCATAACAGAATTATATGTTCTAACCAAGTTGATTAAATCAACACTAATATATCATAGTAACCTAAAAAATTAGTGAAATTCATAAAAAGTCTCAAATTACATTTATTTTGGTATTTATAATATCAATTATGTCAATATTTCATTAATAAGATAATTACTGCATCATCATTGTGTCATAAATAAATTAAATTATTTGATGTCTAAAAATTACAAATAAAATACCATAATTTAGGAAATCTTTTTAGCTTTCTAATGAATATTTACAATATAATTTATCTTATGTACAACCCTATATTAAAAATGTTTTAGTAAATAAACTTTGATTTTGACTCTTTTAACTCTTCTTTGAATTAAATAATAATAAATGTCCTAATCTAATCCAAGTGGGCCTAAATGGTCATATTTTATTCCTAAGCTTGTTTTTGGTCGAATTACACTTGTCCAATAGAATTAGGACATGTGTTAGGGTAATAATAATATCATTTTTACCCTTAATTACCCTATTTACTTTTAACCGTGGTAAATAAAAGTAAAAAGTTACTATTCCCCAAAAATTATTTTCATCTCATTGAACCACATTTTACTTACTGACATCAACCGTGTCTCTCAGATTTTTGAAATTCCATTCACAGAAGCGGTAAAATTAAGATTTATGAAGAAATTAATTTTTTTAACTACAACTTAGTAGTTTCACTATTCATCAAAAATTGATGTTTTTCAGAACAATGCCAAAATTTCATCCTAAGCTATATTTCATATTCCGAATTCAAAAATGAAGTCTATTTTACCATATTCATATCATAGAAGTTTCATTAATTAATTTTATAATTAAATCCCGCTGTTAAAACAAAGAGCGTGTTTTTAAGAAACAATATCTATCAAAAGATTGACGCTTGTTTATGTCTGGTTTAAATGTGAAATTACATCCAATGACCAACATTGTATTAAATTGTAAAAATATATTCTAAATATACTTTAAAACCACTCAAATTAATAATTTATCACTATTAATTATTTCGATTGAAAAAGTTTTTTTTAACTAAAATTTAGTAATTTTCACTATTCATCAAAATATGAAAGTTATCCGAAAATCACCAAAATTTCACCATAGGCTAAATTCGATACTCCGAATCCAAAAATAAAGTCCATTTTGAGAGATAAAATTTCTAAAATTTTAAAAGGTGGTTATTACTATTCATAACGGCTAGTTTTAATAATATTTTAATAGCATATCGTTGTTTAGTGAAACTCAGTATTACGTACTACACACGCTATCGAGGAAGGTCGCGATTGCGTGTAATGCAAGTCAAGTCAAGGATGCGTGTTGTGCAAGCTCCTTTTGGTGCAGCGTACAACACAAGACATTAGTGAAATTAAAAAGAATATTTTTCATAAAATCTCGGGCTATTACATTCTACCCCCCTTAAAATGAATTTCGCCCTCGAAATTCGTCGGGGTTATAAATGGTTTACTATTAGAAAGTTTCTTTAATAGAAACCCACATCGTAAAAAAAGAATACCAAAACTTAGCTTTAAAAACTAAAGTATAAAATGTAACGATTACCCAAATAAACTAATCAATGGGTTTCCACATAGGTGAAAATATGGATATGGAAGAGAAATCTAACCATCATGTTCTGATGGAGAGTGGTAGAGAACATGGATATGGAAAATCTAGTAATCACAAATCCATAGATTTGTGATGATATAAGGTACCAT
Organism: Viscum album; assembly: GCA_963277665.1. Classification (NCBI taxonomy): domain Eukaryota; kingdom Viridiplantae; phylum Streptophyta; class Magnoliopsida; order Santalales; family Viscaceae; genus Viscum; species Viscum album. The sequence continues at coordinate 1,382,672,105 of OY728152.1, forward strand.
CTGATTCATCGGGTATAAGATCACTAGGACAACATTTTTGGTTTTCAAGATCATTTCCCTAAAGTTGAAAATTTTCTTAGAATAAAAACTTACTTTATTTTGGTACAATCTCACACTTGTTCGTGCCTTGAACAATTTCCACTTCATCTCTTAAATAAATGAAGTTGAATTTGTTATTCATGAAGTGTTAGCAGATCATGTGATAGAATGACGGGTCATTCCATCTGTCTCAAACAAAAGGTTAGCAAAAATTATATACATAAGTCGATCTATAGTGAGATTAATCACATATGGTTCCTAAAATGGACTTATACTTCATATATCATACTTCTTAATATAATAAAACTAGTTTCTACTAAACAGGGACTTCCTGTAGGTCAGTGGTAGGCGATAAAGGCCAGTCGCACTTTGGTTGTGGGTTCGATTCCCACAGCCTTGTCCGAAGCGATGGGTTGTCGCCCGTCCTGCAGGTTTTCCTTTTTCTAAAACTACATTACTATAACATCCCATAAATAATATCGAAAATCTTCTATCCTTAAACTAACTTATGTCCAACATAATAAATTCTAATCTTTAGGCTTATCCATAATACTACAGTCCACTCTCATAATATAGTGAAAACGATTACCAGAGATTTAATACTGTCGTTAATCCCCATATATCATAAGATATGTCTTGTTGGTCACATTCCAAACATTCAAAGGCCTTAATCATGTATTCTCTTGAATACCCATTGAACCTTAGTGAAAACATGAATGAAGTTAAAAGTTAACTCTTTCCACATACCAAAATCCAAAAATTCTATATACTCAAACCATGATATAACCTTCTCCTTATATCAGTCATGAGATCATGAATACAATAAAACACCTCATTATCCTATTATTCCTTCATTATGCGCATATCATCTAAATTCCAAAAATATCTGAATAACCTTTCATGGATAGTGGTACCATTAATCATACACTTTCATAACTCAAGGAAAGACAACAGTATAACAATCCTTATATGTCTCTTTATTCCATAGTACCATGAGATTTCTTATACAACATTACACATGATAAACATGTAATCATTCCACTACATTCTTAAACCATTGACCGAGCTTCAAAAATTCTTTCATCTCACATATCATTTGTAGTCTCTTCATCATCATCAACATAAATACATCCCATACGACCATACTGATTATCTTCATGAGACTTTCCCTTAGGGCATTGGTTTGCATAATGCCCGTACATTCCACATTTAAAACATTTAACCATTGTTGATGTCGTAGCAATACCATTATCCTCATCCATAGTGCTAACTGAACCTTTTCCTTTGCACTTACTTGCTTTGTGTCCTTCTTTTCCACACCCAAAGCATCTTCCAGTTCCTTTGAAACATTCTCCTTGATGCCTCTTCCCACATGATTTACATAGGGGAAATTGAACTTTCTTTCCTCTATGATCATCATGAAACTCCATCTTTCTCTTATTAGCCGAGTCAGGAAACTTACCAAATTTTACTTTATTGATCATATTATGAGATTGCTGATTCGGCATAATAATGATGTTTGGACTTCCAAATCCCATTTCATTATGAAGAATATCATTCCATTGTCCATCATATCCTCCATTATCATGAAACATCTTGTTTCCAGCCATTTTCTAAAACCCAAAAAAAGAATAGTGTGAGAGGCAAAAATCATGCTAGGGAAAACAACATAATAAAGGTGGAGTATCCTCGATATATAACATCTTAGGTTAAATTCTATGATCGTTACCGTAGTTCTAGGACTGTATCCTATACGTATACTTATCCTTAGGGACATCCATAGACATACCTTGTAAATATCTCTAGGGATCTCACTAAAGTTCTCGCATCCTAGTTTCCAAAGGTTGACTAAACCTTTCCTCTGATACCAACTGTAGAGACCCGAAGCCTGACGTACATGGACATTACATTACATTTGCGGAATACTTAGTACATAACAAAAAACACACACACAAGGATCGTAATAGTTTAGTGTCTTTGGAAACTCGGAATATAATCTTCTAATCATGGTGAAAGATATTCAAAATCTCCCATAAAGATCTTCCTTTTTTTTTACCTAAAACCTTTCTTTATATCCTGGGGAAAAGAAAACATAAAAGGGTGAGCTCAAATTCTCAGTAAGGGTAAACAAAAGAAATATCAATCACATCATATACATAAGCACATAACTTTTGGAAATCTTAACCTGCAAAAGAGATCATAATTTCATAACATGGGGTAAATCATGGCAGTGAAATGTAATCACAATAATCATAACTTAAAACATGAAACTTTGTGGAATTCACACATAATCATAGAGAATCATTTCTTGTTAGTCAAGACTCATTTCCAAGACTATCTTAGTGGACAAAGTCCCTTTCTGAATCGAGTAACCCTCGTTTCAGTCCTGTTTCACTGAACTGGTATAACCTACCGTTCCAGCCCTGTCTATCTCATGAGATATAAAATCTTTACCCAATGCATTGGAGGGAGATATAGGTCCCACCCATCTTATAATGAATCCTTTCTTATGTGTTCCACATAATCATAAATCATACATCATCGCATAACACATGTAACAAAAATGGGATTCTTGAAACATCATGACAACATAAAACAAATCATATAAGGTAAATGACTTCATAAAAATAATTCCCTCAAAGCATAATCAAATCAATGTAATAATAGGAATAAAACAAAACCCTATATTATCGTAGATGGAAAATAATTTTGATAAAACATTTGAACTCCATTCTTGAGGAAAATATCCTTTCTACTTCAAAAACACTTTTCTTTTCTTAACATGTCATACAATTATAAACTAAAATAAGTTGATTAAAAATAAACTTGAAAACTTATAAAGGAAGATTCTTGGAAATAATGTTTCAAAAATCCATTCATACTGTATAAGTTAAAAAAAAAATCTTCGTACTTTTTTCAGAAAAGTCAAAAAGTACCTCGTACGAAAAACGAAAAAAGATTCCTTTCATATCTTTTACTAAAAACTCACCAAAGGGTAAAATTGGATATAAAATATTGTAGAAGGATGGAAATAATATTACATATTGAGGGAACTTGGATGTGGATGATAAAATACACCCCAGTAATTACCAAAGTAAAAACAATCTCGGATAAAAGTGAGATTGTGATATTTCCCTTACCTTAGGTCCGATTTGCTTCGTATGTGTCCGAACCTCTTGTATAATGATTTAAATAATGTCATTGACTTATTAAAGAATCATATTCATTGTTGTGATATCATATATGGTTCACTTATGACATTATATTACCCGTTCTTTTGTAAATTCTATGTTAAAGAAGCGTTTTGGGTAAAATCGTAGGTGTTTTGACTTGTTGTTCTTGACATTATTATTACTTATATCATGATATACTTACTTACAGAATATAAAATATGATTTATATATCATATATATTCAGTATATATATATATAATAGATAGATAAATGAAATGAAAAACACCGTTCATGGAGACGGTAGTCCGTACGTACGCTTGAACGCTGTTTTCCTTTCCTTATTGTCTTGAATGGAAGTAAGTAGATGACATACATATATATATATATACATAAATCCAGTAGATTTATAATGTCATATATTTCATTATTATTTCTTATATATACTTTATAATCATTCTTAAATGGTTAACATGGAGAATGAATCTCATCGCGTCGTGGAGACGGTAGTCCGTACGTACGCACGAGCGATGATATCATTTCCATAAATATTGAATTGAATTGGAGTGGATTATACAATATATCAGAATCAATATGATGTTTTAATAACTATGTATAGTTATTCTTTACACCATTATACCCATCCATGTATGGTGGTGGTGGAAAATAGATTACACCACGGCGTGGAGACGGTATTCCGTACGTACGCACGCGCGGTGATTTCTTTTTCCGTAGGATGGATAGATGGTGAAATAGGGTTGTTTCATACTTATAATAACATATCAGTATATGAGTGATACTGATGTTATTACTTAATAATTAAACAACCTAAGAAGAAGAAGTGGAAGAAGAAATAAAGATGAAAGAATTGGTAACGGTAATTACCTCTTCTTTGAAGCGCCTCTTTGAGATCTCCTCTTAGGGCACTAAAATTGGTCTTTGAAAAAGACCAGAATCTCTAGGATGTTTCTAGGGAAGTGGAGAAGAGATTTTGGCAGGGGTTGGGAGAGATTGAGTGCTCAAATTGGTGTGAGGAGGAGGGGGAGGAGGTGTCCTTTTATAAGGGAGAAGAGAGGCACCTTAGGAATATCTCAAAATATTATTTTATATTAAAGTCAAAATAGGTTTATAATGGTTCCAAAGGGTATTATTTCGAATCTAAAGTGGGGTTGGGTAGAAATCCTATCATCCAATATGATTTAGACATGTTTAGGGTATTATTTTAACCTTATCAATTAGATTTAACTCTAAGTTAAATAATTTAACTTTTACCGTGTCTTTTTGCTTTCTTTCACTATATGGTTAATACACTTACTATAACATTCCAAACGAACCCCAAATTGTATATTATTAATACATATATCCTTATCTAAGTCATTTGGCCGAACCTTAGATTTTTAGGAATAAAATAACAATTAATAATATAATATTTGATTTAAAAACTATTTTGTGTCAATTTTGACACTATTTGATACATGATTTTTGTGAAAGTCATAACAGAATTATATGTTCGAACCAAGTTGATTAAATAAAAACTAATATATCATAGTAACCTAAAAAATTAGTGTAATTCATAAAAAGTCTCAAATTACATTTATTTTGGTATTTATAATATCAATTATGTCAATATTTCATTAATAAGATAATTACTGCATCATCTTTGTGTCATAAATAAATTAACTTATATGATGTCTAAAAATTACAAATAAAATACCATCATTTAGGAAATCGTTTTATCTTTCAAATGAATATTTACAATCGAATTTATCTTATGTACAACCCTATATTAAAAATGTTTTAGTAAATAAACATTGATTTTGACTCTTTTAACTCTTCTTTGAATTAAATAATAATAAATGTCCTAATCTAATCCAAGTGGGCCTAAATGGTCATATTTTATTCCTAAGCTTGTTTTTGGTCGAATTACACTTGTCCAATATAATTAGGACATGTGTTAGGGTAATAATAATAACATTTTTACCCTTAATTACCCTATTTACTTTTAACCGTGGTAAATAAAAGTAAAAAGTTACTATTCACCAAAAATTATTTTCATCTCATTGAACCACATTTTACTTAAGGACATCAACCGTGTCTCTCGGATTTTTGAAATTCCATTCACAGAAGCGGTAAAATTAAGATTTATGAATAAAATAATTTTTTTAACTACCACTTAGTAGTTTCACTATTCATCAAAAATTGATGTTTTTCAGAACAATGCCAAAATTTCATCTTAAGCTATATTTCATATTCCGAATTCAAAAATGAAGTCTATTTTACCATATTCATATCATAGAAGTTGCATTAATTAATTTTATAATTAAATCCCGCTGTTAAAACAAAGAGCGTGTTTTTAAGAAACAATATCTATCAAAAGATTGACAATTGTTTATGTCTGGTTTAAATGTGAAATTACATCCAATGACAAACATTGTATTAAATTGTAAAAATATATTCTAAATATACTTTAAAACCACTCAAATTAATAATTTATCACTATTAATTATTTCGATTGAAAAAGTTGTTTTTAACTAAAATTTAGTAATTTTCACTATTCATCAAAATATGAAAGTTATCCGAAAATCACCAAAATTTCACCTTAGGCTAAATTCGATACTCAGAATCCAAAAATAAAGTCCATTTTGAGAGCTAAAATTTCTAAAATTTTAAAAGGTGGTTATTACTATTCATAACGTCTAGTTTTAATAATATTTTAATAGCATATCGTTGTTTAGTGAAACTCAGTATTACGTACTACACACGCTATCGAGGAAGGCCGCGATTGCGTGTAATGCAAGTCAAGTCAAGGATGCGTGTTGTGCAAGCTCCTTTTGGTGCAGCGTACAACACAAGACATTAGTGAAATTAAAAAGAATATTTTTCATAAAATCTCGGGCTGTTACATAATTGGTATGGTTTTGGTCGATCTATATTGCTAAATGTTGTTTAGTTAATAGAAATGAAGGGTTTTCCAATATAAGATAAAGAGGGTACACAATTGGATTCTCTTAAAATATTAGAATATAATAATTTCATACAAAATAAAAATGATTAAAAGGGAAATATATTTGAATCTTGGATAACATTTGGTTTTTATATGTTTATAAAAGATAATTTATGCTTATTTAATATAAAAACATATCCTTATCTCATAGTTTAACCCCAGGTAAATTTGTTTTATCCTAATCCACAGTGGAAAATATATATTAGTCATTATAACTGACGCACGCCTGTCGTAGGGCGTGGCAAAACAATTTTTTTCCTAAGTTAAAATGTAGTAATGTGGTTGACCTAGGATGTCTCCCGAAGAGGAGTGCACACAAAATGGGTTGTCACTTTAAAACGGGGGTAAAAATGTAGTGAACGGAAATTTGAAATTCAAATGATTGAAAAACAATGAAATTAAAAGAGTGATTAGGTCGGGGTCGGTTTCCTAATTATAATGCTATCCTTGTTCAATTTAATTCAAACCTCTTCTTCTTAGTTGATTAAAGTGAGTTTCCACAATCGTTTCCTCTCACTTCCTTGGTGAAATTATTATTGTGAGAAAAAACCTTACCAAGATCTTGGTTTGGTCAACTCTCCTTACATGTGTAAAATAGTTGTATTGAATATCCTTAATTGAAATGGAAAATTCCTGATCGGGTTTTGTTTATCCCAAACAATCAAGAACATTCACTACACCTTTTACACGTACTGACGATCGTCGAGTACTTCACCACTAATTCCTGGTTTATTCCATCGTATATAAACCAGAAATTAGTGGAGGGAGATATTGATTATTTTACCAAGGCAAAAATAAATAACGGAATTAATATTCAAGAACGATCGAACTTGATAATAAAATCCGCTATAATAAACTGAAAACAACTTTGAAGAAGAAAGAAATTTATTCAATTGCATCCAAGAACTCAAGCATTACAATGTAGAAAACCAACCCTTCCCCAATCACTCCAAATGTTTACCCCACCATGGTAAGGGTAATCGAGTTGAATGGGGAAGAAGAAGGCATTACAAAACTATGAAAAAGAAAATAAATAAAAGAAAATGATGAAAAGTTCTCCTTCTTGGTGTCCCAGAAGGAATGGGGTGGAAAAATGGATGCTTTGAGAGGGTGGAGCTCTCCTCCTTTTATAGCTAGAATTCTTCCCCCAAATTTCGACGCGTTGTATCCCCATTAAATGACATCTTCACGCATTGATCCCTTCTTGAATGTTGTTCATAATTCCCTTGGACGTGTCCCCTCAAAATTTCAGCGGATTTTGACATGTATTCCAAGAGTTATGACCGTTTTACTATGAGCATTTATTCTGTCCAGTCAGACTCTTCAAAACGAAATCCTCCGGATTAGGGTGATTTAATGGCCCCATAAAAGGCCAATTCACTCGGTTCTTCCTTCATAAAAGATGCTCCAAAACTCCTTGCGCGTCAACCCACCGAATTTCACAATCTTTGGGCCCACAGTGGATGAATTATGGATCCCACATCAAAAATAGGCAGAACTGAAAACAGTTTTCTTGATCCAACTTGTGAGCTTCTTTTGAGCTTCCATATGGCCGATTCAGATTTTAGTCCAAATATATTAAATGAATCCCTGGATATCTAAAATCTTGAAAAGAAAGAATTTTTCAATTTGGATCAGTGTAGATAATGTTATGGCCAAACTACCGAAATAATTTAAAACTGTTAAAAATCCAAAATGGCCAATTTTTACTATTCAGCTCAAAATAACACCATTATCAAAAAAATGAAACAATTCATCTTAGAGGAACAATTTTGTGGGTTTAAAAAAATGATATTTAATATAAATTAATTGAAAATATTTTCTCTATCAATTCCCCCACACTTAGCACTTGGACTCCTGGACAAGTAAAAATCAAATCAAATCAAATCCAAAACACATATCAATGAGATCAATCAAATCAATTTCAAGAAACAAAAAGATATCATGCCTCATAAAAAACTGTTATTTCAAGTTCTCCATTTATGATTTTAATATATTTCCACTTCATTTCTTATCCCATGCACACAAAACACCTACCTCACATGAATTTTCTCTCATCTCACAAATGTAAAGGCTGAACAAGGTTTTTCTCATCCAAACTCACACAAGAGTCACCATAGGTTTGATAAATTCCTACTTCTCCACCCGATGTGAGTCAAGAACATGTGTTTCTCATGAGAACTTTTCAGGGTTGTTCTGTGGCTTCCGGTTGGTAGGATTTAGATGTTAAAAGTTCTGAGGCCGAAAAAGGAAGGCTTGGCTCTTATTGAAGAAAAATTGCAAGATTCTAGTTTTCACTCAAATATGGTCTCCTTCACTTCCCCTTTGTTGAAAATAGGCTCCATCATCATTCAATCAGCTCAACAGCAAACATTTCAATCTTTTCAAACATGATTTTTTTTAAAGCTCCAGATATGCACAGCTTTCTTTTTACATTGGAAGCTCCAGAAAGGCACAGCTTCTCTTGTCATAAAAGCTCCAGAAAAGGCACAGCTTTCAATAGAATAATTTTTCAGCATCACACACATCTCTTCCACAATTTATTTTCCACCCAAAGTATAACCAAATGAGGTAGTACACTACAAGACATCTTCCCCCACACTTAAGTTCAACAAGATCATGCAATTTACTTCAAGAGCAGGTATGATAGGGAAAATTGGCTTGTAATGTGGCTAACCTAACAGGCAATTCATGGATACTAGGGGCTACAATGAAGGATAAATGTAAAGGTGGGCCATAATGAAAAGGATTATTTTGAAAAGGGGGCTTCAAACAAAATAAGTGCCTCAATTATTTAAAACACATGTACCCCAACCCTCAAGTTTTGAAAGGAATAAATCAAATTCTGGTTAAAGCAAGCATGGTCTGGTTCTCTCAAGAAATGAGGTGAATGAAAAGAATATGACAAAAATGGTTCAGAAGCCTCACAGGAAAGTTATTTCAATGATATAGACAGTGAAATATGGCATGGGTTTCAAAAATCAGTGTACTTTTCAGGAAATTCTAAAATATTTGAACTTGAAAAGAAGTCATTTCAGCATTCATTTAAGCTCGGTTTCATGAAATAGATTGGTTCACTCATTGACATGGGTTTCAAAAATGGTATTGATAATCATTTCAGCTCAAAAGTTTCAGAAACACACCAAAAATTGAAAAATAAACACACAAAAATTTGAAAACACACAATTTTTTTTATTTTTTTATTTTTTTGAAAACAAACATCAAATAAAAATCCTATACTACAAAGGTTCCCTCCCCAACACTTAAATGATGCAGTGTCCTCGATGAATTCAAGTGGATTTAACATGTAAGCCAATTTTCAAATTAATCACAACATCAAAAAAGTGTGAAAGAGAGGTACAACCTGATTTATTCGTAGTGCAACATTGAGTTAAGCTTCCAAGTGTTGCACTCTGAAAACATACAAATAAAAGAACAAAAGAAAACATAAGATATTTATTGAAAGAAATAAAAATAGAAATAGGATGAGAATAGAAGGATAAAACTTGGTTTAATCCCCCAAGTGGGCCCTGGGTTTTGACTGCCTCCAGTGGGGCAGTTCTAATCGGTTATCCCCAATCTGATGGTGGATGAGGTTTCTTTGATTTGAACCACCACATGTGGCTCTTCCCAGCTTTCATTTCATTGTTCTTGTTGAGGAGGACTCCATAGATAGAGTACACCGGATCCACCCCCTTTGCAATGTGGTACACTGTGCATGGTGGGGGTAGAATGAAGTAAAGAGCCTCCTCCTTCTTGGGTTCCTCATGAACAACATCTTCTTTATTCTCCAGTGGTTTCTGAAGGTATGATACATCTGGGGAAAAATCAAAGGGAATGTCAGAGTTTAATTCTATTTGAAAAGATTTAAAGCATGAAGAATCAATATCAAATTCTTCCCTTTCAAAGTAAGCAGCTTGTGCCTCTAAACAATTCACTTTGATCTTCTCATTTACTCCTTCCATTAAATTTTCAACAGGATTGGGGAGCACCAGATGTTCCTCTTCAGATGCATATTCTCCCTCCAAGGAAATACAAGTGTTGGATGAATCTGAAAAATTAAAACAAGGGGAGGTAATACTCAATTCAGTTTCAACAAAATCAAAAGATAATGAGTTTATGAAAAGATTAACTCCCTGAGCCTGTTTGGATTCAATTTCTTCTTCAAAGGGATGTGGCTCTTGGAGTTTAATTTCCGTAGATAGAGGTAGGTAGTCATACTCCTCTATCTTCTCTTCAAATTCCACTACTTGGTTGGTTTCTTCCTTCAATGTTGTTTAATCATCTACATTATTAGGAATAGTTGGATCAAGAAGTTCCTCACACTCATTCCAGAAGTTATCCATATCTTTTTGATCTCCCATATGTATTTCAATTGCTAAATCTTCTTCATCAATCTCATCCAACATTGATTGAGATGGGTTCAATGGATCTTCTTTTAATTTCATCAATGCTTCCATGGGTTCTTCAACTTGAAGGATTTGTGGGGATACTTCTTCCATCAATTTTTCTGGTTCTGGTTCTTGTTCTGGATCCATTTGTGGATCCTGGGATGCATGAACTTGTTCCGCTATCCACTGTATTGAGGTCTCTAGGTTTTGAACTGTTTGACTAATTCTTTCAAATTGGGATTCAATATCCTTGTGAACTTATTCTTCTTGGTCTTTTACATTGATCACTTCTTGATAAAATTCTGGAAAATACTCCTGAAGTTCAATTAATTCTCTTGCCAAACCCTCCAACACTGGGTATTCTAGGTTCTCTTTAAGGTTTTCAATGAGATCCTTGAATTCATCCTCTGTTATGATTTGGATTCGAGCTCCCCGAATTTGTTTAGCCAAGAAAGAAACTTTATACTCTATAGACCAAGGTGATTCAATAATTGTTTCTCTCACTGGTGGGTAATTGTTCCATGAATTAATGAAATAATCATTTTAAAACAACATGGCAAAAGAATTTTTTTTATATTTTTTTTAATTGAAAAAGTCAAATATTAACAATTAGTTTGTGGCACTACCTCCCCGGCAACGGCGCCAAGTTTGACGCACGCCTGTCGTAGGGCGTGGCAAAACAATTTTTTTCCTAAGTTAAAATGTAGTAATGTGGTTGACCTAGGATGTCTCCCGAAGAGGAGTGCACACAAAATGGGTTGTCACTTTAAAACGGGGGTAAAAATGTTGTGAACGGAAATTTGAAATTCAAATGATTGAAAAACAATGAAATTAAAAGGGTGATTAGGTCGGGGTCGGTTTCCTAATTATAATGCTATCCTTGTTCAATTTAATTCAAACCTCTTCTTCTTAGTTGATTAAAGTGAGTTTCCACAATCGTTTCCTCTCACTTCCTTGGTGAAATTATTATTGTGAGAGAAAACCTTACCAAGATCTTGGTTTGGTCAACTCTCCTTCCATGTGTAAAATAGTTGTATTGAATATCCTTAATTGAAATGGGCAATTCCCGATCGGGTTTTGTTTATCCCAAACAATCAAGAACATTCACTACACCTTTTACACGTACTGACGATCGTCGAGTACTTCACCACTAATTCCTGGTTTATTCCATCGTATATAAACCTGAAATTAGTGGAGGGAGATATTGATTATTTTACCAAGGAAAAAATAAATAACGGAATTAATATTCAAGAACGATCGAACTTGATAATAAAATCCGCTATAATAAATTGAAAACAACTTTGAAGAAGAAAGAAATTTATTCAATTGCATCCAAGAACTCAAGCATTACAATGTAGAAAACCAACCCTTCCCCAATCACTCCAAATGTTTACCCCACCATGGTAAGGGTAATCGAGTTGAATGGGGAAGAAGAAGGCATTACAAAACTATGAAAAAGAAAATAAATAAAAGAAAAAGATGAAAAGTTCTCCTTCTTGGTGTCCCAGAAGGAATGGGGTGGAAAAATGGATGCTTTGAGAGGGTGGAGCTCTCCTCCTTTTATAGCCAGAATTCTTCCCCCGAATGTCTACGTGTTTTAGCCCCATTAAATGACATCTTCACGCATTTAGCCCTTCTTGAATGTTGTTCATCATTCCCTTGGACGTGTCGCCTCAAAATTTCAGCGGATTTTGACATGTATTCCGAGAGTTATGACCGTTTTACTATGAGTATTTATTCTGTCCAGTCAGACAATTCAAAACGAAATCCTCCGGATTAGGGTGATTTAATGGACCCATAAACGGCCAATTCACTCGGTTTTTCCTTCATAAAAGATGCTCCAAAACTCCTTGCGCGTCCACCCACCTAAGTTCACAATCTTTGGGCCCACAGTGGAAGAGTTATGGATCCCACATCAAAAATAGGAAGAACTGAAAACAGTTTTCTTGATCCAAATTGTGAGCTTCTTTTGAGCTTCCATATGGCCGATTCAGATTTTAGTCCAAATATATTAAATGAAGCCCTGGATGTCTAAAATCTGGAAAAGAAATAATTTTTCAATTTGGATCAGTGTAGATAATGTTATGGCCAAACTACCGAAATAATTTAAAACTATTAAAAATCCAAAATGTCCAATTTTTACTATTCAGCTCAAAATAACACCATTATCAAAAAAATGAAACAATTCATCTTAGAGGAACAATTTTGTGGGTTTAAAACAATGATATTTAATATAAATTAATTGAAAATATTTTTTCTATCAATAACCATAAAATAAGATGATATTATTAAATAGTGTTAATAATTTTAATTAAGAATATATAATCCATATTATAAAATTTATTTCCCATATGCGGTAAATTTAATATAACATTATACCTTCAAATTGTGTTAAAAATGAGGTTTTCTACAAACAATTTTTTCATATATATTAAGAACATTTATCTCAAAATATAACATAATATTAACTATAATGAAAATAATTTGATTATTAATAATTTAAATGAAAAAATATTCTATTTAAAATCATTTTATAATAAAATTAAACTTCGTAAATTATTGAAATGAAATGTTGTTTTTAATAAAAATTTGGATGTTTTACTATTCTTTGAAAAATATGTTTTTAAAATAATACTCAAAATTTCAATCTAATATTAGATTTACATGATAATTTATAAAATTATGTTTGTTTTATCCAATATATTTTCAAAATTTGGAAACAATTTGATGTATTATTTTCTCAAAAAAATCAACAAAACCCATTTGTTAGGAAAAATATATTTTTGAATCATATAAAAACTTTACCAAAAAATGATTACTTATTTTTCAATATATTTTTTTATATAAAATAATTACACATGGTCTTGAAGAAAAATAATTATTCACTCTTCCAATTTAATGTCTATTTCATAATTGTATTCAAAAGTATGGTGCATTTAGACTCGGGGTTGTGTGTGCTTTGCACTATATTAGGGAAATTAAATTTATTTAAAGTGAAATGTATCTTAAAATATATTGGTGTTACATTATACATCATATATAATTAACTTCACTTTTTAATTTCTATAATTGATACATAAAAAATGGAGATATATTTGTTTCATCACATTGTCAGGTTCTCAACATACTTCTTCAAATTTTTTATTCCTATAGAAAAAATTTACCAACTGAGTAATCTTGTTTGATAGCATTTTATCCCAATGATAAAATATCTATAATAGTTATTCTCTATAAGAACTATTGTAATCTAATTGTACAAACTTTATGTTTAGTAAATGTGAATGATTTTTTATGTACTTCATAAGGATATATATGTGGAACACATTATAAACATGAGAGTGGTTCATTAGAAGAAGCAAGTGATAAGATAATATCACTACTCAATCAACAATAAAAAAGTGGCCCAACTACATAGGGAACCAAATTACATTCTTTGTAAATCCAACAACCCTCTTCTAGGGATATATTCAATAGAATACATTATTTCCTTCTTCTAATTCAAAATTTTTCTGATGATTTTCAGGATAAAAATTATGTCGACTCTACGTTTCCATAAACAAATTACTAGATAGTTCTAACATTCTATATCATTCCCTTAGTTATCATAGGTATGAATATAAGGACTCGGATTTAAACATTACATAATCTTGAATTATATCAAGAATTCACATTGTGGATCTTTTTAGGTGTAGAGTTTTATTGAATTTGTCCATAACTATTACATAACAACTTGAATATTACATGTAGACACTACTACCCAGTATCCATTTTTTATAAAATAAAAACTCTTAAGAAAAGAGACATGTCTAGTCCCATGTTTTAGACAGCATGACATTTCCTTGATCTAATCCTTGACCATATTCATCTTTAATTCATGTGAAAAACATTTCAAAAACATGGAATGAGCATAAAAAGATCAGTAATGGTTATAAAATGAGGAACAAAACATTATCCCATCAATAAATAAAAATAAATGAAATAATACTTTTCAATCATAACATACCTCATGAAATCATAAGATTTATGAATAACATGCAGAAATCATAAATCATAAAGTTAACTTATGTAATTCACAAAATACTTACATTGTAGCTATCACAATTATATAGGGAGTCACATTTGGAATACCCATCAGAGTATATTCACTAAATATATTAGAATAAACATTAACGTTTACCTCCGTCGTGTTACCCAATGCATTGGAGAGCTATCTCGGGCTCACCCACCCTAGGTTTATCATGGAACCACCCATATATGTAATCAATGTCCAATAACCATAACATAATCATAACACATAACACAAGAATAAAGTAAATATAACATTTTCATATTCCAATCACAATATATCAATTCAAGATATTGAAATAAAAAATTCTTTATCAAACCATTTTTAAAACCATTTAAAACATTTAATAAAGATATTTTTGAATCAAAGTGTCCCATACTTCTTTGAATCTTTTAATGAATTATCATTTGAAAACATTAATTTCCATATAAATAAATCTTAAAATCCATTTTGAAAACATGGAAATTAATGAGAAATATTTATAATAATAAAACATTTAAACATTTAAAATGATATTTTGTTAATGAGTTTTTAACAAAATGAGTGACAATTGAATAAAAACAATTGATGAATAACATATAATCATCAAATTATAATATCATGAGAATAAAGGTATTCTTGATATAATATGACAAAGGCGGTATATACACCACATAAGAGTGAATTGGTGCATAACAACAATGAAGTATCAATGGAATGTAAAGTGAGACAAAATCCCTTATAAAAACTTTATCCTTAGAATAAGGATAAATAAATTACATAATAAAGAGTGAAAAATAATAATACACTCAATATAATTGGATATTAAGTGTGAAAAAATTAGAGGTTATTCACACATATTCATAGCACGACATAATCAATAAGTAGAAGTTTAACCTAAAGAATTGAAATTGGGTGAATAAGTTCCCTTAGAGAAATTTGACAGCCTAAAGACATCATGTTAAAATTAATAAAACTAATTGATGAGATAAAAAGGGTATCTCATCACATGTACATAAAATTTATAGCAATAAATATATATAAGAACATATCCCAACATAAGAAGATGTAAATTAAAAGACATAACAAAAATAAGTCTTTTAAAATGAGGAGGGTGAAAGGTTCCCTTACCAATTTGGTAACTTACACAACATACACCCCATGAAAGATGGATCATACAATGAAGATATAAATACCCATAAATTTAATTATATTACCCAATTAATACAATCATGGGAAGTACATAAACCACACAATAGTGAAACAGTGTCAATATAGCATGAATCTCACGGGAATAAAATGTGAGATGAAAACCCCTTACCACATTGTAATCAATTGATTCATATGACTAAAAGTTAATAAAAACCAAATTATCAATAGAATAACATTTATATAAATAGTATAATGATAATATATATCAAATTTAAGTACACAATAAACCACATGAAATAAATAAGTGGTGAAAATGGAAATATCACGGAATTAAAAGTTATATAAGAAACCCCTTACCTCATGTCCGACTAGAATTTTTTGTTCCATGTTCTTCTAGAATAATAAAATTATGTTAAATTATAATTTCTTAAGAACCTTTTTCAAGTTTATTATTCTTTTTATATCACTTATTACCATGTTATAAACATTATGTAATCATTTAAGTTAATAACCGTCATTTTGTCGACATTTGGAACTTAAGTCAAAAATGAAATTCTTATAAATACAAGTTTATAATGTGGTCAAATATACATTGTATAAAGAATGATATTAATGATTTATATATCATATATATCTTATATATCCATTATATATATTTATTTATAATAGTACATAACTTTTGGAGGTATGAAATGAAATGCACCGTCCAGGGAGACGGTAAGTCGTACGTACGCATAAACGCTACTTTAATTTCTATTTCATCTTTTAATTGAATGAAAGTATAATAATAAATAGATATATTATAATTCCAGTATAATATCATATATAATTTCAATAACTCCATCCTTTATACGCCCCACGTATGGTATGAACGAGTCTTATCACTTTGAGGGGCAGTAGTCCGTACTTCCTCAAATGAAATTATCGAGTTTACTCATAATAGAAACCATAAAGGTATGCTATAAATTAAAAATAAATAATAATAAAGAAAACATAAACATAATATATATCATATATAAATACAGTTCCATCATAATGGCCACCATAAGAGGCGGTAGCAGAAAATTGAACAATCATCATTTCGTGAGGTGTTAGTTTGCCACCTAGAGAAACAGTATGTCCATTACCCATTAGATTGAGGTATGTGTAAGTGTAGTTAGAATTATTATCATCAAAACATCCTAGTATATTGAGTATATTGGTGTTTTTATAAAACAATGTAATGAAAATATGTTAGGGTTTGGAGAAGTAAAATAAAAGAAATGAATTTAAGAGAAACTATTACCTATAATTCAAGTAACTCCCTTTGGTATGAACCAAAAGAACTTCTTGAAATACCTTCTACCTAAGATAATGCTTCTAGGAGGAATATGGGGATACTGAGAGCTTATTTGATCAGGGTTTGTACAAGTTAAGGGGTTGGAGATGTGTGAGGAATGGGGTATAAGTGAGGAATATTTATAAGGGGAGGAGGGGTTCTTTATGAAGGTGTGAAAATATTATTTTATTATATAATTATTTTCAGTTTCTAAAGGTCAAAAACACATTAAGGTCAAATATTAGATGACTCATTGTCGAAATAAATTATTCCAATAATAATTGGATAGGCTTTGGATGTTATTTTAAAATTTATAATCTTATTTATTTAAATCCTTTATTAATGAGGTAAATACTGCATCATTTTGTATCATAAATAATTTATTTTATTTGATGTCTAAAAATTATAAAAAAAATACCATGATGTAGGAAATCATTTTATCTTTCCAATGAATATTTATAGTTTAAATGATAACATATATAACCCTATGTAAAAAATAATTTACTAAAAGATATTTGTTTTTTCCTTTTTTGTCTTTACTTTAAATTAATTAATCTAAAGTGTCGTTATCACTACCAAGTGGCTCCATGGGGTCCCAAAATCGAACCAATGATGCCCATGGTCGGCCATGACTCATCCTATAATGTTAGGACAAGTGTTAAGTTAATTTTTTATTATTATAATATTATTTTTACTATGAATAATCCTATTTACCTTTAACCATGGTAAATAAAAGTTAAAGGTTATTATTCACCAAAACAATTACTTTTATCTTATTGAACCGCATTTTACTAACTAATAACAACCATGTATGTTGGATTTTCCAAATCCAATTTAGAGAAGTGGTAATGTAACACCCTGATATTTAATGAGAAGTATTATTTTTAATTTATTTGATGTCTTATGTTGTACGCTACACCAAGATTATCTTGCGCTATATGAAACACTGTATTATCTTGTAGTATATGCAACACTAATCTTGGATCATGTTACACAGAATTTCATGTTTTTTTAACAGATGTTATTCTATGAAACATTGAGTGTATATATATATATATAGTAAATGTATAAACGAAATATGGTTAGATTATATTGTACGCAACAACAAAAGAATCTTGCACTACCCGCAACCCTGACATGGCTAGAATTACACGCAATCATGACCTTCTACGATAGCGTGTGTTGTACGCAATACCTAGTTTAACTAAACAAAGATATGTTATTAAAATATTATATAAACTAGTTGTTATGAATAGTAATACCCACTTTTTGAAATTTTATAAATTTTATTTTTCAAAATAGACTTCATTTTTCGATTCGGAATATCGAAATTAGCCTAGGGTGAATTTTTGGTATTTTTCTGAAAACATTCAATTTTTGATGAATAGTGAAAAACACAGATTTATAGTTTAAAACTGAATTTTTTTTAAATACTTATTTATTTTATTTAAATTTATTTTAGGTCTAAATTGATACATAATACCAATATAAGTTTAATTTAATTCATTAGAGTCATTTTATACTAATTTTAGATATATAAAAAATTTATTGAACTTGTCGCCTTCTTTTACCCACCTCCTAGGAGAATTTTAAAATTTACATAAAACTTAATTTTACCACTTCTGTGGGTAGAATTTTGAAAATTAGAGACACAGGGTTAATATAATGGAGTTATATTTGGTTCAATAAGATAAAAATAATTTTCAGTGAATAGTAACTTTTTTCTTTTATTTACCACCGTTAAAAGTAAATAGGGTAATTAAGGGTAAAAATGATATTATTATTACCCTAACAAATATATTAATTCTGTTGGATAAGTTTAATTCGACCAAAAACAACCTTATAAATAACATATTATCATTTAGGTCCATATGGATTAGATTAGGACATTTATTATTATTTTACTTAATGAAAAGTTAAAATAGTTAAAATCAATGATTAATAACTAAAACATTTTTAATATAGGGTTATACATAAGATAAATTCTACTATAAATATTACTTAGAAAGATAAAAATATTTCCTAAATAATGGTATTTTATTTATAATTTTTATACATTAAATAAGTTAATTTATTTATGACACGATGATTATGCATTAATTACCTTATTAAAGAAATATTAACATAATTGATGTTATAAATACCCAAATAAATGTAATTTGAGAATTTTTATGAATTAAAATAATTTTCTAGGATAATATGACATATTATTATTGATTCAATTAACATTTTTCGAACTAATCATGCTTTTAAGATTTTTACAAAAATCAATTACCAAATAGTGTCAAAATTGACATAAAATAGTTTTTAAAACAAATATTATATTATTAATTGTTATTATTTTACTAAAAAACTAAGGTTCTACCAAATGACTTAGATAAGGTTATATGTATAAATAATTAACTACTTGGGGTTCTTTTGGATTCTTATAGTATGTTTATTAACCATATAGTGTAAGAAAAAAAGAAGACACGGTAAAAGTTAAATTATTTAACTTAGAGTTAAATATAAATTATAAGGTTAAAATAGTAGCCTAAACATGTCTAAAACCTATTGGTTGAGAGGATTTAGATCCTTCCCCACTTTACCTTTTAAATAAATCAATTTGGAGCTATTATAAACCGAATATGACTTTATTATAAAATAATATTTTAAATTTTTCCTAAGGTGCCCCTCTCCTCCCTTATAAAATGGCACCTCCTCCCTCTTCTCTTTACACAATTTTGAGCCTTCAAGCTCGTCCAAACCCTGAAAATTTCCCTTATAAACTTCCCTATAAACATTATATAGGTTCTGTTCTCCTCAAAATACCAACTCTAGTGCATTAAGAGGAAGCTTAAAAGTGGTGCGTCGAAGAAGAGGTAATCTCTTCTACCAATTATTTCAAGTTTATTTTTTCTTAAACATATTTTTATTTATTTGTTTCATCATAAATTAATAACATCAGAGTAATTCATATAATTATATGTTATTATAAATTTGAAACAACCCTATTTCACCTTTTATCCATCCTACGAAAAATAAAATCACCGCGCGTGCGTACGTACGGAATACCGTCTCCACGCCGTGGTGTAATCTGTTTTTCCACCACCACCTTACATGGATGGGTATAATGGTATAAATAATAACTATATATAATTATTATAAAATCATACTGATTCTGAGATATTATATCATCGACTCCAATTCAATTCAATAATTATGGGAACGATATCATCGCTCGTGCGTACATACGGATTACCGTCTCCCCGACGCGATTAGATTCGTTCTCCATGTTAACCACTAAAGAATGATTATAAAGAATATATAATGAATAATAATGAAATATATGACATGATAAAGCTACTGGATTTATTTTTGTATATATATGTCATCTACTTACTTCCATTCAAGTCAATAAGGAAAAAAACAGCGTTCATGCGTACGTACGGCCTACTGTCTCCATGAACGGTGTATTTTATATCATTTATCTATCATATATATATATATATACTGAATATATATGATATATAAATCATTATTTACATTCTAGAAGTTATTAAATCATTATATAAGTAATAATAATATCAAGAACAACTAGTCCCCACACGTATGATAAATAAAACGATTTTACCCAAAACACAGCTTTAACATTGAATTTACAAAAGAATGTGTAATATAAAGTCATAAGTGAACCATATATGATATCATAACAATGAATATGATTCCTTAATAAGTAAATTAAATTATTTAAATCATTATACATGAGGTTCGGATATGTATGAAGCATATCGGACCTAAGGTAAGGGATAATTTTGCAATCTCATTTTTATCTAAGATTGATTATACGTAAGTATTTATTGGGGTTATATTTTTCATCCATGTCCATAAAAATTATTTTCATAAAGTGTTTAATATTCTTCCATGTATGTTTAAACTCATTTTTACCCCTCTTTTACTTTTACATTGTGTTGTGGAGGGAGCCTTTGTTTTGTTTACCATACGAGGAACTTTTTGACTTTTCTGGTAAAAGTATGAGGAGAATGTTTTTTTAACTTATACGGAATGAATGGATTTTTACGGTTTAATAAAACGTTATTTTCATGAAGCTTCCTCCACAATATTTCATGATTATTTTCAAAAAAATACTTTTATTTTAAAATTTCATGGCATTTTGTTAAAAGAAAATGATTTATTAAGAAGAAAGGATATTTTCTCCAAGAATTCATTTCAAGTGTTTTGTCAAAACTATTTTCCATATATGATGAAATTATTCAGTATGTTTATGTTTCAAGTATAATATCTCTATTATTTACATGATTTTATTTTTCTTATGATGAAATGATATCCATTTCTTTTATATGGATTATATTATGAAGGGATGATGTTTATGAAACACATTTTATTATTTGGGTTATGATGAATGATTTATGTTTAATTTGTGGCACAAGAAAGTATGATTTCATTATGAGATTGGTGGGACCTATATCTCCCTCCAATGCATTAGGTAAAGATTTATATCTCATGATATAGACATGGTTGGAATGGAAAGTTAATCTGGTTCAGTGATACAGGACTGGAACGAAGAGTGAACTTGATTTAGAAAGGGACTTTGTCCACTAAGATAGCCTTAGCAGTAATGCCTTGGCTACTAATGAAATCATATCATGTGATTAATAGTTTTCCACAATTACAAGTTTTATTCCCATGCTATTTTATCATAATTAATGATCCATTATGATATATTCCTTACGTAATACCATTTTTTATGTCATTGCTCAAGATTTTGATGTTTAAATATTATGTTCATGTTTTGAAGTTCAAATGTATATGGTTTGTTTTATTTTCTCCATGCTTACCATTACTGATCGTTTGAGCTCACCCTTTATAAGTTTTATTTTCCCCCTGATATAAAGAAAGGTTTTAGGTAATAAAAAAAGGAAGATCTTTATGGGAGATGTTGAAGATCTTTCACCAAGATTAGAATATTATATTCCGAGTTTCCAAAGACACTAAACTATTACGGTACTTTGGTGTCTTTTTTTGTTATGTACTAAGTATTCTACAAAATTAATGTAATTCCATGTACATCATGATTTGGGTCTCTACATTTGGTATCATAGGAAAGGTTTAGTTAACCTTTGCAAAGTAGGATGCAAAAACATTAGTGAGATCCCTAGAGATATTTATAAGGTATGTCTAAGGATGTCCCTAAGGTTAAGTATAAGTATTGGTAATATTCCTAGAATTATAGTAACGATCATAGAATTTAACCTAAGATGTTAGATATTGAAGGTACTCCCCCTTGACTATGATTTTTTCCTCTCACAATATTCTTTTTGGGTTTTATAAAATGGATTGAAACATGAAGATTTACGATAATGGGTGATATGATGGACAATGGAATGATATTCTTCATGAGAAACCAAATGAAACAGGATTTGGAAGTTCAAACATCATTATTATGCCTAATCAAAAATCTATTAATATGATAAATAATCTCAACTTTGGTATGTTTCCTAACTTAGCTAATAAGAGAAAGATGTATTTTCATGATGATCATAGAGGAAACAAAGTTCAATTTCCCCCATGTAAATTATGTGGGAAGAGGCATCAAGGAGAATGTTTCAAAGGAACTGGAAGATGATTTGGGTGTGGAAAATAAGGACACAAATCCAATAATTTCAAAGGAAAAGGTTCTGTTAACACCATGTACAAGGATAATGGTATTCCTAAGAAATAAACAATGGTTAAATTTTTTAAATGTGGAATGTACGGGCATTATGTATACCAATTCCCTAAGGGAAAGTCTCATGAAGAGAATCATCGTGGTCGTATGGGTAGTATTTATGTTGATGATGATGAAGAGACTACAAATGATATGTTAGATAAAAGAATTATTGAAGCTTGGTCAATGGTTTAAGAAGGTAGTAGAATGATTACATGTTTATCAAGAGTAATTTTGTGTAAGTAATCTCATGGTACTATGGAATAAAGATACATCTAAGGATTGTTACACTATTGATTTTAATTATGTTTTTAAAAGTATATGTTGAAGGGTACTGGTAACAATGAAAGGTTATTCAGATATTTTTGAAATGTGCCTAATATTCACATAGAGAAGGGATAAGGAAAAAATGAAATGTTTGATAGTATTCATGAGCTCATTACTGATATAAGGACAAAGTGATATCATGGTTTGAGTATATAGAAATATTGGTATTTTGGTATGTGGAAAGAGTTAACTTTTGAAAGCATTCATGTTTTCACTAAGGTTCTATGGTAGTTCATGTTTCAATAGAATACATGATTAAGGTATTCACATGTTTGGAATGTGACCAACAAGATATATCTTATGATATATCGGAGATAAATGATGGTATTCACGTGCTTATTATGTGACCTTTCAAGTAATCGTTTTCTTTAAACTATGAGATTGGACAGATGTATTTTGGATAAGCCTAAATATTGGAATGGATTATCTAGTACATTAGATATTATTATTTAAGGATAGAACTTTTTTTCGATATTATTTCTGGGATGTTATAATAGTATAGTTTTAGAAAAAGGACAACTTGTAGGACGGACGACAACCCATCTCGTCAGACAAGAATGCAGGAATCGAACCCACAACTGATGTGCGACAGGCCTTTATCACCTACCAGTGGCCTACAAGAAGTCCCTAGTTAGTATAAATTAGTTTCAATTTATTATGTGGTATGATATATGAAGTATACTTCCATTTTAGCAACCATATGTGATTAATGTCAGCATATATGGACTTATGTATATTTGATAAATTGTGCTAAACTTTTTGCAATATAGACAGATGGAATGACCTATCATTTTATCGCATAATCTACAAACACTTCATGAATGACAAATTTAACTTCATTTCTTTAAGAGATAAAGTGAAAAATTTTCAAGGCATGAACAACAGTGAGATTGTACCAAAATCAAGTAAGTATTTATTTTAATTCATCAATTCATTAACATTTGGGAAATTATCTTGACAACTAAAAATTTTGTCCTACTGTCCTTATATCGGATGAATCAGATGGTACCTTAAATCATCACAAATTTATGGCTTTGTGATTGTTGTCTTTTTCATAGCCATGTTCTCTACCACTCTCCATCGGAACTTGATGGTTATATTTCTCTTCCATATCCATATATTCATCTATGTCCTCCTATGTGGAAACCCAGTGATGAGTTAATTTGGGTAACTGTTATCTTTCATTCTTCACTTTTTAAAATTATGTTTTAGTATTCCTTTTTACTATGTGGGTTTCTGTGAAAGAAAATTCCAAGTTGTAAACGATTTATATCCCCGATGAATTTCGAGGGTGAAATTCATTTTAAGGGGGGTAGAATGTAACACCCTGAGATTTTATGAGAAGTATTATTTTTAATTTATTTGATGTCTTCTGTTGTATGCTACACCAAGATTATATTGTGCTATACGCAACACCGTATTATCTTGCAGTATATGCAACACTAATCTTGGATCATCTTACACACAATTTCAAGTTTGTTTGATAGAAGTTATTATATGCAACATTGAGTGTGTGTATATATATATATATATATTCAATGTATAAATGAAATATGGTTGGATTCTATTATATGCAACAACAACAGAATCTTTCACTACATGCAACCCTGACTTGGCTTGCATTACACGCAATCGCGACCTTCCATGATAGCGTGTGTTGTACGCAATACCTAGTTTCACTAAACAAATATATGTTATTAAAATATTATATAAACTAGCCGTTATGAATAGTAATACCCACTTTTTGAAATTTTATAAATTTTATTTTTCAAAACGGACTTCATTTTTGGATTCAGAATATCGAAATTAGCCTAGGGTGAATTTTTGTTATTTTTCTAAAAACATTCAATTTTTGATGAATACTGAAAAACATTGTGTCATAGTTTAAAACAAAATTTAAATTTAAATAATAGTTTATTTTATTTGAAATTATTTTAGCTCTAAATTTATACACAATACCAAAATAAGTTCAATTTAATTCATTAGATTTATTTTATAATAATTTTAGATATATAAAAAATTTATTGAACTTTTCACCATCTTTTACCCACCTCCTAGGAGAATTTTAAAATTTACATAAAACATAAATTTACGGCTTCTCTGAGTGGAATTTCAAAAATCCTAGAGACACAGTAAATATCAATGAGTAAAATGTGGTTCAATAATATTAAAAAAATTGTTTAACAGTAACTTTTTACTTATATTTACCACGGTTAAAAGTAAATAGGGTAATTAAGGGTAAAAATGATATTATTATTACCCTAACACATGTCCTAATCCTATTGGATAAGTTTAATTCGACCAAAATCAACCTTAGAAATAAAATATTATCATTTAGGTCCACCTGGATTAGATTAGTATATTTATTATTATTTTATTTAAAGAAGAGTTAAAATAGTTAAAATTAATGTTTAATAACTAAAACATTTTTAATATAGGGTTATACATAAGATAAATTCAACTATAAATATTACTTAGAAAGATAAAAATATTTCGAACATAATGGTATTTTATTTAAAAATTTTATACCTTAAATAATTTAATTTATTTATGACGCAATGATGATGCAGTAATTTCCTTATTAAAGAAATATTAACATAATGGATGTTATAAATACCCAAATAAATGTAATTTGAGACTTTTTATGAATTCCAATAATTTTTTAGGTTAATAAGTCATGTTATTATTGATTCAATTAACTTTTTTATAACTAATCATGTGTTTTATGATTTTTACAAAAATCAATTACCAAATAGTGTCAAAATGGACATAAAATAGTTTTTAAAACATATATTATATTATTAATTGTTATTCTATTCTTAAAAATATAAGGTTCTTCAAAATGACTTATATAAGGTTATATAAATTAATAATTAACCACTTGGGGTTTTTTTGGCTTGTTTTAGTATTTTTATTAACCATATAGTGTAAGTAAACAAGAAGACAAGGTAAAAGTTAAATTATTTAACTTAGAGTTAAATATAAATTATAAGGTTAAAATAGTAACCTAAACTTGTCTATAACCTATTATTTGAGAGGATTTATACCCATACCCACTTTATCTTCTAAATAAATCAATTTTTAGCTATTATAAACCGAATATGACTTTATTATAAAATAATAATTTAATTTTTTCCTAAGGTGCCCCTCTCCTCCCTTATAAAAGGACACCTCCTCCCTCTTCTCTTTACACAATTTTGAGCCTCCAAGCTCAGAAAAACCCTGACCATTTCCCTTATCAACTTCTTTATAAGAATTATAGAGGTTTTTGTATCCTCAAAAGAACAACTCTAGTGCCTTAAGAGGAAACTTAAAAGGGGTGCGTTGAAGAAGAGGTAATCTCTTCTACTGATTCTTTCAAGTTTCTTTCATCTTCAACTTCTTCTTATTTATTTTTTTCATAATAAATTAATAACATAAGTCTAACTCATATAATGATATGTTATTATAAATATGAAACAACCCTATTTCACCTTATATCCATCCTACAAAAAACAAACTCACCACGCCTGCGTACGTACGGAATACCGTCTCTACGCCGTGGAGTAATCTGTTTTTCCACCACCACCTTACTTGGATGGATATAATGGTGTAAATAATAACTATATATAGTGAATATAACATCATAATAATTCTGAGATATTATATCATCCACTCCAATTCAATTCAGTAATTATGGGAACGATGCCATCCCTCTTGCGTACGTACGGATTACCGTCTCCACGACGCGATGAGATTCATTCTCTATGTTAACCACTCAAAAATGATTATAAAGTATATATAATGAATAATAATGAAATATATGACATTATAAAGCTTCTGTATTTATTTATATATATATATTTCATCTACTTACTTCCATTTAAGTCAATAAGTAAAAAAACAGTGTTCATGCGTACGTATGGCCTACCGTCTC
The DNA here is from genome assembly GCA_963277665.1 of Viscum album. NCBI lineage: Eukaryota > Viridiplantae > Streptophyta > Magnoliopsida > Santalales > Viscaceae > Viscum > Viscum album. The sequence goes on from OY728152.1 coordinate 1,382,699,174, forward strand.
CATGAACGGTGTATTTCATTTCATTTATCTATCTATTATATATATATATATATATACTAAATAGATATGATATATAAATCATGATTTACATTCTGGAAGTTATTAAATCCGGATATAAGTAATAATAATATCAAGAACAACAAGTCCGCACACGTACGATAAATAAAACGATTTTACCCAAAACACAGCTTTAACATTGAATTTACAAAAGAACGGGTAATATAAAGTCACAAGTGAACCATATATGATAACATAACAATGAATTTGATTCTTAAATAAGTCAATGACATTATATAAATCATTATACTGGAGGTTTGGATGCGTACAAAGCATATCGAACCTAAGGTAAGGAATAATTTTGCAATCTCATTTTTATCTGAGATTGATTATACGTAAGTATTTACTGGGGTTATATTTTTCATCCATGTCCATCAAAATGTTTTTAATGAAGTGTTTAATATTAATACATGTATTTTTAATTCCATGTTTTCCCCTCTTTAACTTTTACATTGTGTTATGGAAGAAATCTTGGTTTTGTTTACCAAAAGAGGAACTTTTTGATTTTTCCAGTAAAAGTACGAGGAGATTGTTTTTTTAACTTATACGAAATGAACGGATTTTTACAGTTTAATAAAACCTTATTTTCATGAAGCATACTCCACAATATTTCATGATTATTTTCAAAAAAATCCTTTTCTTTTAAAATTTCATGGAATTTTGTTAAAAAAATGATTTTTGAAGAAGAAAGGGTATTTTTCTCAAGAATTCATTTCAAGTGTTTTGTCAAAAATATTTTCCATCTATGATGAAATTATTTAGTATCTTTATGTTTCAAGTATAATGTCTCTATTATTTATATGCTTTGATTTTTCTTATGATTAAATTATATCCATTTCTTTTATATGGATTATGTTATGATGGGATGATGTTTATGAAACCCATTTTATTATTTGGGTTATGATGAATGATTTATGTTTAATTTGTGGAACAAGGAAGAATGATTTAATTATGATAAGGGTGGGACCTATATATCCCTCCAATTCATTGGTTAAAGATTTATATCTCATGATATAGACATGGTTGAAATGGAAAGTTAATCTGGTTCATTGATACCGGACTGGAACGAGGAGTGAACTCGATTCAGAATAGGACTTTGTCCACTAAGATGGCCTTGGCAGCAATGCCTTGGCTACTATAGAAATCATATCATGTGCTTAATAGTTTTCCACAATAAAATTTTTATTCCCATGATATTTTATCATGATTGATGATCCATTATGATCTATGCCTTACGTACTGCCATGTTTTATGTCATTGCTCAAGATTTTGATGTCTAAATATTATGTTCATGTTTTGAAGTTAAAATGTATATGGTTTATTTTATTTTCTCCATGATTACCCTTACTGAGAATTTGAGCTCAGCCTTTATATTTTTTCTTTTCCCCAGGATATAAAGAAAGGTTTTAGGTAAGAAAAAAAGGAATATCTTTATGGGAGATGTTGAAGATCTTTCACCAAGATTAGAAAATTATATTCCGAGTTTCCAAAGACACTAAACTATTATGGTCCTTTGGTGTCTGTTTTTGTTATGTAATAAGTATTCCACAAAAGTAATGTAATGTCCATGTAATTCAAGCTTTGGGTCTCTACCTGTAAAACTTCATTTAAATGAAAAAGTCGATTTTTTAACTACCACTTAGTGGTTTAACTATTCATCAAAAATTGAAGTTTTTCAGAAAAATACCAAAAATTCATCCTAAGATATATTTGATATTCTGAATTCAAAAATTATGTCTATTTTACAAGATTCAAAACATAGATGTTTCATAAATAATTTTAAAATTAATTCCCATCGTCAAAACAAATAGCTTGTTTTTAGGAAACAATATCTATCAAAATATTCAAACTTTTTTATACCCAATTTCAATGTGAAATTTTTTCCAATGACCAGAATTGGATTAAATAGTAAAAATATAATCTAATTACAATTTAAAACCATTTGAAAAGATATTCTAACACTATAAATAAGTAATATTAAAAGGAAGTTTTGAATTAAAATTCAGTATTTTTTCACTATTCATTTAAAAAATTAATTTTATCAGAAAAATAAAATAAAAATTTCCCAAAGTAAATTTTGATGTCCCAATTCCAAAGTAGATTTTTATTTTGTCAAATATAACATATAAAAGTTACCAAAACTATATTTAAAGAGGGTTCTCCATCAACAGGCAGTAAATAGACCATTTAAAGAATATTAGAGTATTTATGCTTAAAATCAAATTCTTTCTTATTTTAAGACTCTAAAATTTATTAGATAAATGTAAAAACATTTAACAAACATGTATAATCATTTTTTAGATAGTTATTTTCATTCCCTCCATTAAAATGTCTAGGCATTAATATCCATTTAAAATAATGTTATATTATTATTTTTTAGTATGACTCATCTTTGTGTGCAATGTAAAATTTCAAAGAAACCCATCACTGCGTATCAGATATGTCATCAAATTATAGCATCCCTTTTAAAATTAAAATTAATTTTTAATTCACAAATATTAATAAATATGAAAATGTCTTACTCATTATTTACTTGAGATGTTACATCCTTCCCCCTTTTGGAAATTACATTCTCGCAATTTTGAAACTGGGCATGGAAACTTAATTGAAAGTCCCACATCAGAAAAAGATTCAGTAGATATATCACTTTATAAGAAATAAAGAGAAGTACAACGGTCACCCAAGATAATCCCATACATGGATTCAATTTAGGAAAACATGGATATGGAAGAGAAAACAAACCATCAATTTCTAATGGAGTGTGATAGAAAACATGATTAGGATAAGGTTAACCACCAGAAAATCACAAATTTATTATAGGTTAAATGTTCTTTGATTACCCAGTAAGAAAATTAAATGGACAACGATTTTGTTTTAAGTTTATTTTCATAAAGTTGAAGAATTATTTTGCTACTTAGAATAAGAACATGGGGAAATATACTTACTTTTCAAGTTGAGTTTCACCCTTTAATAAGTTTCTACCAAAAAATCATATTTTATCCAAATGATGAGTATTCAAGATGACTTGGTCACACCAAAAGTGCTAGAATCAACTTCTAGAGAATCACATGATCCAAAAACGATTAATCATATATTTCCCATACCTTTAGACATTAACCAAAACCAAAAAGGTTAGTACAAGATCAGATAATCCCAAAAAAGGATAATCCTTTATAAAAAGAAATAGTATTCCTAATATCTAAAATTCAAAAAACAGTACCATAAGTTCAACAAAGACCATTCAATAAACAACTTTCCTTAAAATTCATCAATATAATCTAAACTAATATTGAAAACCAAAACTCAGAAGGATTTAATCACAGAGTCTTCCATAGTAAATCTTAATTTTTAATTCCAAAAACATAGACAACTCTTAAAGTCTCCTCCATAAGCATAATTAACCAAATCACATATTCCCTATGATAGGTTAATCATTTCTATAAATAACCCAAATCACTATATGTACACAATAAAAATAGATATTCTTCCAAAATAAAATTTCATCCATTACCCCACAAATGTAACCCCATATTATTCTATTTTTCTTATGCATACAGTGTTCCCAAAAGAGAGAACATCTTCCAAAATCACATTTATCACTTAATCACCTAATCATTTTCTTATACAAGAGATATCCATTTGATAAAACTTAAGATCTTAAATCAATTTAATCTTGATCAATAAAATCATTTAACTAAAAATAATAAGTCATACTAACATGGTACTTCACATAGTCTAGTGGGAGGTGATAAAACCCTATCACACTTTGGTTGTGGGTTTTATTCATACATCTTTGTCCAACGTGATGGGTTGTCACACGGTCTACATGTTGTCCTTTTTATAAAAATAAAAAATAACCCTGAAATTTTTTAACCTCAATGGTTTTCATATACCACTCATTTTCATCCCAATTCATTATGATCTCAACATCTGAATTCTTGATGACTAATATCTGTTGTAATTTTGTTTATTTCACCCCCATATGATAAAATAAAATGATCCCCAAAATAATGAACATCATACCTTGATCATGGTGTTCACTTGGTTTCATCGTTATCTTGTTCATGTAGGTAGAAGGTCCAATCATTAGAACAATGATTTAGAGATCCTTCAAAATCATTTGCTTCTTCATCCAAATACACCTTGTACAACATGGGTCATATGGGTTTTCACAGAAAAATAGTTTTGGAAAACGATCATGTATGACATATAATTTCAAGACATCTGATAAAACATGATTTCTATTAATCATTTGGACCGAATTTGAGTTGAATCTTTCAATTAATGGTACTTTTATAATACCATAGGTATGTGTAGAGAGACTATATTGTAAAAGAAAATATAAATAGGTTTTCAAAGGGTCTCCTTCTTCAGAACCTTTTTCAAAATCATAATATGCTTCAAAATCTTGTGATAAGGTAAAATATTTGAAAATTCCTTGATAATATTTACCTTTCTTGAAAATATGAGAATATTGTGAAAATAGGATTTTTTTTTTAAATACAAACCATGATACACAATGATAACGAGGTATAGTGGAGGTTTTTGATATCTAAAACAACTATTTACAAGTGATTTGTATGCTATAAAAAGTTTCACAACCATGTGAACATGACTTTGCAATAATTATCGCAAGAAAGTCATCAAGAAAAATAGGAATGTCATTTGAGATCCTCCTCCTTCCATTTGTAACTGACCTTCCTTGATCTGAAAAAAGTTATAAAACAAGTATTTAACTAAAATAATAGACATAGGGACTAACCATGTGTATAAAAAAACTCATAATCCCTAAAGTTTTCTAAACCGACCTCTGATACCAACTATAAGGACCTGGCCTTAAACATTATATAATCTCAAATAATGTAAAGAATTCACATTGAGGATCATTTCAGGTTTAGAGTTTTAGAGAATTAGGAAATAACTATTACATAACAACTAGAATACTACTTGTAGACACTACTACCAAGTATCCATTTTTTCATAAAATAAATACTCTTAAAAAAAGAGACATGTCTCGCCCCATGTTTTCAACAGCATGACTTTTCCTTGATCTTATCCATGTCCCTATTCATCTTTAAGTCCTGTGTAAAACATTTCAAAAACATTTGATGAGCATACAAATCTCAGTAAGGGTTATAAAATAATGAAGGAAAACATTAGTGCATCAATAAAAACAAATCAATGAAACCATACTTTTCAATCATAACATACCTCATAAAATCATAAGATTTATGAATAACATGTAGAAATCATAAATCATAAAGGTAACTTATGGAATTCATAAAATAATAACATTATATTTATCAAATCTAGATAGGGAGTCACATTTTTTAATACTCATCATAGTATATTCCCTAAATCTCTTAGGAGAAACATTAACGTTTACCTCTATCACATTGCCTAATGCATTGAAGTGCTATCTTGTTCTCACCTGCCCTAGGTTTATCACGGAACCACCCGTATATGTAATCAATGCCCAATAACCATAACATAATCATAACACATAACACAGTCATAAAGTGAAGATAAAATTTTCACATTCCAATAATTATATATCAATTCAAGATATTGAAATAAACAATGCGTTATCAATCCATTTTCAAAACCCTTTAAAACATTTAATAAAGATATTTTTGAATCAAAGTTTCCCATACCACTTTGAAGCTTTTAATGAATTACCATTTCAAAACATTAATGTCCACATAAATAAATCCTAAAAACCATTTTCAATACATGGACATTAATGAGAGATATTTATAAAAATAAATCATTAAAATATTTAAAATGATATTTTAGTTAAATAGTTTTTAACAAAATGAGAGATTCTTGAATACAAATAATTCAGGAATAACATTTAATCAGAACATTATAATATCATTGGAATAAATGGATTAATGATTTAATTTTCCAAATGATAGTATATAAACCATGTAAAATTGAATTGGTGTATAATATCAATGAAGTCTCAATGAAATGTAAATTGAGATAAAATCCCTTATAAAAACTGTATCCTTATATTAAGGATAAATCAATTACATAATAATGTGTGAAAAATAATAATACAATAAATATAAGTGGATATTTAATTTTTAAATAATTAGAGGTTATTCACAGATATTCATAGCATGACATAATCAAGAAGTAGTAGTTTAACCCAATGAATTGGAATTGGGTAAAGATGTTCCCTTACAGAAATTTGACAGTCTAACGGCGTCACTTTAAAATTCAGAAAATGAATTGATGAGAGAAAAAAGTGTATCTAATCACATGGACATATAATTTACAGCAATAATGATATAGAAGAACATATCCCAACATAATAATATGTAAATTAAAAGACATAAAAAAGACGTATTTTAAAAAGAAGAGTGTGAAATCTTCCCTTACCGATTTGGTAACTTATGAAACATACACCCCATGAGAGACGGATCATACAATGAAGATTTAAATACCAATAAATTTAATTGTATTACACAATGAATACAATCATGGGCAGTACATAAACTACACAAAAGGAAAATAGTGGAAATACAGCATGAATCTCACGGGAGTAAAAAATGTGATGAAAACCCCTTACCACGTTGTAATCAATCGAGTTGTATGACCAAAAGTTAACAACCACCAAATAATTGATATAATAAAATGAATATAAAGATTATAATGATAATATATATCAAATGGCAGTACATAATACACCACATGCAACAAATAAGTGGTGAATAATGGAAATCTAACGGAATTAAAAGTGATATAAGAAACCCCTTACCTCGTGTTCGACTTGAATTGTTTGTTCCATGTTCATCCTAAATAATAAACTTCAGTTAATTTTTACTTGATTAAGAACCTTTTTCAAGTTTATTATTCCTTTTATATAACTTATTACCATGTAATAAACATTATGTAATCATTTAAGTTAATAACTGTCATTTTGTCGATATTTGGTACTTAAGTCCAAAATGAACTTCTTATAATTACAAGTTGATAATGTGGTCAAATATCCATTGTATACAGAATGATATTAATTATTTATATATCATATATATCTTATATATCTAGTATATATATGTATTTATAATAGTACAAAACATTTGAGATAATAAAGGAAATGCACCATTCATGGAGATAGTAAGTCGTACGTACGCATAAACGCTACTTTCATTACTATTTCGTCTTTTAATTTAATGAAAACATAATGATACATAGTTATATTATAATTCAAGTATAATATCATTTATAATTTCAATAACTCCATCATTTATGTGTCCCACATATGGTATGAATGAGTCATATCACTTTGAGGGGGCGGTAGTCTGCACTTCCTCAAATTAAATTATCGTGTTTACTCATAATGGAAACCATTAAGGTATGAAATAAATTCAAAATTAAAAATCATAAAGAAAACATAAACTTAATATATATCATATATTAATATGGTTCTATCATAATGGTTACCATAAGAAGTGGTAGGAGATAATTGAACAATCATTATTTCATGAGTTGTTAGTTTTCCACCCACAGAAAAAGTATGTTCTTTACCCATTAGATGGAGGTGTGTGTAAGTGTAGTTCTAATAATTATCTTAAATACATCCTAGTATTTTTAGGATAATAGTTTTGTTATAAAATAAAGGAATGAAAAGATTTTAGTGGTTGGAGAAGTAAAATAAAAGAAAAGAATTTAAGAGAAACAATTACACTTAATTCGAGTAACTTCCTTTGGTTTTAACTAAAATGACTTCTTGAAGTGTATTCTGGATAAGGTAAGGATTCTAGGAGGAAGAGAGGGATCTTTAGAGCTGATTTGAGCAGGGTTTGGATGATCCAAGTGTAACACCCAAGGTAAATAAAGAATATGACATTTTTATATTTATACCTATTTGTGAATAAAATGTTAATATTAATCTAAAGGGAACGCTATTCTTGATGGCTTACCCAATACGCAACAACAAGTTCCTTTGAAATCTTACGTTTCACTCTAATAATAAAATAATATTATTTTAAATGTTAGTTAACACGTAGTTGTTGTATTGGCGGGAATGAATAGAAATAACTAAAATATGATTATATATGTTTGTTAAATTTTTTTACATTTATCCAATAAAGGATAAAGGCTTAAATACGAAAAGGATTCAATTTTAGGTATATATACTCTAATTTTCACTAAAGGTCCACTTATCAACTTTTGATGGAGAACCTTCATTAAATATATTTTTGGTCACTATTATACATTCTATTGGACCAAATAAAATTCTTCTTTAGAATCGGGACATCAAAATTTACTTTGTGTAAATTTTTTGTATTTTTCCGATAAATATCATTTTTTTAATGAATAGTGAAAAATATTGTATTTTAATTCAAAACCTCTTTTTTTTCTAATTTGTTTAATATGATTATATTATATTTTTAAGTGGTTTTAAAGTGAAATTAGAATATATTTTTACCATTTAATCCAATATTGGTCGTTGGAATTAATTTCACTTTGAAATCGGACTTGAACTAGTGTCAATATTTTGATACTTTTTGTTTCATAAAAACACGCTATTTGTTTTGATAGCGGGAATTAATTAATAAAATAATTAATTCAACTTATATTTTTTGAATTTTGTAAAATAGACATTACTTTTTACTTCAGAATATCAAATATAGCTTAGGGTGAATTTTTGGTATTTTTCTGAAAAAACTTTATTTTTTGATAAATAGTGAAACCACTAAGTGGTACTTAAAAAACTGTTTTTTCATTTAAATGAAATTTTACCACCTTTTTATTTTGAATTTAAAAAATCCAACATACATGGTTGTCATTAATAAGTAAAATTTGGTTCAATGGGATTAAAATAATTTTTGGTGAATAGTAACTTTTAAGTTTTAATCGCGATTAGAGGTAATTAGTGTAGTTTAAGTTAAAAATAATGTTTTAATAATATGAGATGATCTTGAAACATGTCCTACCCTCATTGGATATGTCATGGCCGACCAAGACAATCCATGGGTCAACTTGGGGACCCCATGGAGCCACTTTGGTTGGGAAATGACATAAATAACTTTTTATTTAATGTTAAAGTAAAAATGACACAAACATGAAATATTTTACTAAAACAATTTTTACATGGGGTTATACAAGTCATATTTTTGAATATAAATATTCATTAGAAATATAAAAATATTTCCTACATCATAGTATTTTTTTATAATTTTTAGACGTTAAATAAATTAAATTATTTATGACATCATGATGATTCAGCGATTACCTCATTATTTAACGATTTAAATAAAATGAAAAGATAATGTAAAATCTAAGACCTAAACATGTCAAAAACCTATTGTATGGGTTGATTTCGAACCCTTATCACCTTATCCTCGAATTATATCAATGTGGGACCTTTTAAATCCAAAACACATTTTAAAATAAAGTAACATCTCTTTACTTTCCAAGAGTGCCCCTCCTCTCCTCTTATAAAAGGCCCCCACCTCAACCACTTACACACACCTCTCAAGACTTTGTCTCGGAAAAACCCTACCCATTTCATCTCTCCACATCCCTCTATTCATCATTGAAGCCACACTTTGGGTATAATCCTTTCCAAGTAATCCTTTGAGATCAAATCAAAGAGAGTTACCCGATTTAAAGGTAATGTCTTCCCTTGAGTTCTTTTGTTTTATTTTGCTTCTCCAACCCCCTAAACTCTTTTTATTAATTTATTTTGTAACAGATACAGTATCTTAAATATACTAGGATGTTGTTATAGGAATTATTAAAGCTACACTTACACACACCTCCATCTAATGGTTAAAGAACATATTGTTTCTGTGAATGGCGAATTTCAGCCTCACGAAACTATGATTGTTCCACACTCATATAACGCCTTCAAAGGTGGCCATTAAGATGTCAATATATTTATATATGATATATAATATGTTTATGTTTTACTTAATCTTCTGTATTTTTCATTTATGGCATACCTTTATGGTTTCCATTATGGGTAAACGCGATATCTTCATTTTAGGAAGTGCGGACTACCGCCCCCTCAAAGTGATTTGATTCGTTAATACCATATGTGGGACGTATAAAGGATGGATTTAAAGTTATTATATATGGTTTTATACTGGAATTATAATATACCTTTATATCATTATTATTTTCTTTCCATTAAAGTATGAGATATAAATGAAAGTAGCGTTCATGCGTACGTACGGCTTACCGTCACCATTAACGGTGCATTTCATTTCTTATCTCCAAATGTTATGTACTATTATAAGTACATATATATAATGGATATATATGTAATATATTACATATAAATGATGGATATAATTCTGTAATTATAATATATATATCTCTCATTTTGTTTTAATTCCATTAATATGACAAAAAATGAAAGTAGCGTTCATGCGTATGTACGGCCTACCGTCTCCATGAACGGTGCTTTTAATTTTTTTATCTCCAAATGTTATGGAATAGTATAAAATTAATATATACTGGATATATATGATATTTATAACATAAATGCTATTCTGGAGATTATGTACCTATAACTACATGGAAAATATTTTTCTAACAAGTTCAATTTTTACTCATGTATTGAACATCGACAAAAACGTCTGATATGAACTCACTTTATTAACCAATTATTATAACATTATAATATGTTATATGAACTGAATAATAATATTTAAAGGTTGTCATTATGAAATTATAAATTGACCAAATTTTATTATTCGGGAGATTAAAGAACGATCGAGTCATGTCAGACACGAGGTAAGGGATCCAACCTATCTCTTTCTTTTTAAGTACTCTCCTTTATGTCAATTCTTTTAAGCTCCTCTTTTTTATGTTGGGGGATGTTATTTTATATTCCTATTGCTGTAAATTTTATTTTAATATGATTATAAAACCTATTTGATCTCATCATTCCATTTTTGGAAGTTTTAAGTGGCGCCGTTAGGCTGCTGAGTTTTCGTAAGGGATTTTTCATCTCACTTTTATTCTCGTGACATTTATGCTACATGTGCCACCATTTCCTTTGAGTGGTGTATGTACTTCCCATTATTATACTCCTTGTGTAATATAATTTCATGTATGGGTATTTAAATATTCATTTTATGACCCTTATTCATTGGGGTGTATGTTTCGAAAGTTACCCAAGTCGGTAAGGGAACCTTTCACCCTCCTCTTTTAAAAAAGACTTCTTTTGTTATGTATTTTAAATTACATCTTCTTATGTTGGGATATGTTCTTCTATATCCTTATTTATGTAAATTTTATGTCCAAGTGATGAGATACCCTTTTTATCTGTCATCAACTCATTTTATGAATTTTGAAGTGACAGAGTTAGGCTGTCGAATTTTGGCAAGGGAACTTCTTAACCCAATTTTGATTATTTGGGATAAACTTGTAATCTTTGAATATGTCATTCTATCTGATTGTTTTACACTTAATATCCACTTATATTTTTTGTATTTGTTTGTCACACATAATTATGTAATTTATTTATCCTTAATCCAAGGATACCATCTTTGTAAGGGACTTCGTCTCAATCTACTTTCATTGAGGCATATTTCGTTTTATACACAACTTTCTTTTATACGGTGTATAAACCCCTTTGACTTTTACATTTCTAAAAAAGGAATCTTTTTCTACAAAGTGTTTTACTAAACGACAAAAAGGAATGTTTCTTTTAACGTACATGGTGACAACGACCTTTTCCACCGCCGCAAATATTATTTGATCTTTGGCTTCTTCAACAAGCCGTAATGTTTTTAAAATAATATAAATACCATATACTCTTTTATGTATTTTTGGAATTGAAAATGGTTTTTATAATGGATTTTCTATGTCAATATATTTATGTCATATATTGTGATCGGAATGTGGAAATTTTTTCTTTCCATTATGTTTATTTTATGTCTTATGATTTTATAATGGTACTTGGACATTTGACGGGTGGTTACGTGATAAACCATATGACGGGTGGTGCCGTGAATACTAGGATGGGTGGTTACGTTATAACCTCCAATGCATTGGGTATGTAAGTCGGCCGTATGTCTATTCCATTAAGTATGTATGGAAGTTGGCCGAATGGCTATTCCATTAAGTGATATGTGTGGAAGTCGACCTTATAGTTATTCCACTTAAGTATGTTTATGTCCCAAGTTACCTTTATATGTTATGTGATCTTTATATGGGTTTTATGGTAATATTTTGGTTACAGAAGGGTAAGTAATGAAATTTTATTCAGTGAAGAGTTTTCACTACTTCAAAAAGGTGAAAAGTATTACTTTGATAAAGTATACATGGTTTACTTGTTGTTTTGAAAAAATAATAGTTTTCATTCTTTGTGTATCCCTTACTGAGATTTTTATGCTCATCCCAAGTTTTTGAAATGTTTTTCACAGGACTTAACGTGGAATAGGGTCAAGGATGGGATCAAGGGAAAGTCATGCTACCTAAAACATGGAACTAAACATGTTTCTTTTTAAGAGTTTTTTATTTTATGGAAACTTAGTAAAAGTTTATACTTTGTAATCTTTTGTGATGTAATAGTTATGTACTAATTCTCTAAAACTCTAAACCTGAAAAGATCCTAAATGTGAATTATTCATTTAATTCAATATTAAGTATGTTTTAAGGTCGGGGCCTTATAGTTGGTATAAGAGGTCGGTTTAGATAACTTTAGAGTTTAGGGTATTCTCTAAGCATAAGTGACAGTACCATAATGGTTTGGATTTCAGAAGGAGTCTTAATTTTAGATAAAGTGAATGAGTAAGTATATCTTAGTGTTTACCTTTATCATTAGTACATGATGATTTTGTTGATATACTCACACTGATATTTCTGTTTTTATTGAATGGATGGATCTAGCAGGAACCAAATAGACAACAGGTTTGAAGGAAACTCTGGTGGTTCTCTGATTAAGATACTAGATAAAATGGGGGATACAATGAGGAAACTCATGGTTGTTCTAAACCAACTATCAAGGAGTCATGATCAACCACTTGATCCTTGGTATGTTCTGTAATTCATCATGTACGAGATGACCAATGGATGTGGAAGTTCAGGTAATAATTATAAAGGTAACCATTAGAGTTTATATGATCCTTACTTTTGAGGTAATTATGGGTTATTATATGTTATAATGGAAAATGAAACGCATGAGATAAACTTGAGGATAAAATATGTTATGATTATTTTTAAAGATTTTATCTCATTTTGGGGAATGTTTTAAGAATTATATAGTTTTGGAAAAAGGACAACACACAGACCATGTGACAACCCGTCGCGTCGGACAAAGCTGCGGGAATCGAACCCACAACCAAAGTGCGACTGGTATTTATCGCCTACCACTGGACTACGTGAAGTCCCTAGTTAGTTTGACTAATTCTTTTTAGTTAGATGATTTTAGGAATCAAGAGTATGTTTATTTTGGGTTATCTATGGAAATGATTAACCTATCATGGAGGATATGTGATTAGGTTAATTACCTTTCAATATGAGAATTTAAGAGCAACTGATATTATTTGGAGATAAAAGTTAATTTGTACCTTGGAAGACTATGTGAATAAATCCTTAAAATATTTGGGTTTCAATATTAGTTTGGTTTACTTTGAAGAATTTTATGGACAATTTTTTATCGAATGGTCTTCATTTAACTTTGGGTTTTTTTGTGGACAAATTTTGGAGATTAAGAATGGATTTTATTTTTATAAAGGATTATACTTTTGTGGGTTATCTGATCTCATACTAACAATTTTGGTTTTGGATTTTGTCTAAAGATATGGGAAATATATAGTTCTCTTTTGTGGATTAGGTGATTCTCAGGAGGTTGATTATTGTACTCTTAATGCAAACAAGTCTTCCTAAATACTCGTCTTTTGGAGAAAATATGAGTTTGATTAAGGAATCTAGTAAAAGTTGGAAGTGTACGTGACAAGTAAGTATGTTTCATTATGATTTAGTTAAGCTCAAAAATAAATTCCTCAATGAAGATTAACTTAAAAAAATGTTGTCTGTTAACTTTTCCTACTGGGGAATCGAATACCATTTCACCCATCACAAGTTTGTGATTTTCTTCTGGTTAACGTTCTCCTAAACATGTTTTCTATCACTATCCATCAGAACACGACACTATGTTTTCTCCTCCATGTCCATGTTTTCCTACATGGAATCCTAGTATGGGTTAAATCGGGTGACCTCTGTACTTATCTTTCTTTATTTTAAAGTGATTGTTTTACCGACTCTTGTTTCGATGTGGGACTTTCAAGGATGTTTCCAAGCCAAATTTTAAAATTGTGAGGACACAATTCCCAAATGGGGGGAAGGATGTAACACCCCAGGTAAATAAAGAATATGACATTTTTATATTTATCTCTATTTGTGAATAAAATTTTGATATTAATTTAAAGGGAATGCTATGCTTGATGGCTTACCCAATACGCAACAACGAGTTACTTTGAAATCTTACGTTGCACTCTAATAATAAAATAATATTATTTTAAATGTTAGTTAACATGTAGTCGTTGTATTGGCAGGAATGAATAGAAATAACTAGAATATGATTATATATGTTTGTTAAATGTTTTTACATTTATCCAATAAAGGATAAAGGCTTAAAATACGAAAAGAATTCAATTTTAGGCATGTATACTCTTATTTTCACTAAAGGTCCACTTATCAACTTTTGACGGCGAACCGTCATTAAATATAGTTTTGGTCACTCTTATACATTCTATTGGACCAAATAAAATTCTTCTTTAGAATCGGGACATCAAAATTTACTTTGCGTAAATTTTCTGTATTTTTTCCGATAAAGATCATTTTTTATTGAATAGTGAAAAATATTGTATTTTAATTCAAAACCTCTTTTTTATATAATTTTTTTAATATGATTTGGTTATCTTTTTAAGTGGTTTTAAATTGAAATTAGAATATATTTTTACAATTTAATCCAATATTGGTCATTGTAATTAATTTGACTTTGAAATCGGACTTGAACTAGTGTCAATCTTTTGATACTTTTTGTTTCATAAAAAAACGCTATTTATTTTGACAGCGGGAATTAATTGATAAATTAATTAATTCAACTTATATGTTTTGAATTTTTTAAAATAGACATTATTTTTGAATTCAGAATAGCAAATATATCTTAGAGTGAATATTTGGTATTTTTCTGAAAAACTTTATTTTTTGATGAATAGTGAAACCACTAAGTGGTACTTAAAAAACAGTTTTTTCATTTAAATGAAATTTTACCACCTTTGTGTTTTGAATTTCAAAAATCCGATACACATGGTTGTAATTAAGAAGTAAAATGTGGTTCAATGAGATTAAAATAATTTTTTTGGTGAATAGTAACTTTTAAGTTTTAATCGCGATTAGAGGTAATTAGTGTAGTTTAAGGTAAAAATAATGTTTTAATAATATGAGATGAGCTTGACACATGTCCTACCCTCATTGGATGTGTCGTGTCCGACCAAGAAAATACATCGGTCAACTTGGGGACCCCATGGAACCACTTTGGTTGGGAAATGACATAAATAACTTTTTATTTAATGTTAAAGTAAAAATGACACAAACATGAAATGTTTTACTAAAAAAAATTTACGTGGGGGTTATACAAGTCAGATTTTTTACAATAAATATTCATTAGAAATATAATAAGATATAATACATCATAGTAGTTTTTTAATAATTTTTATACATTAAATAATTTAAATTATTTATGAAATCATGATGATGCAGCGATTACCTCATTATTTAATGATTTAAATAAAATTAATAAATAATGTAAAATCTAAGACCTGCACATGTAAAAAACATATTGGATGGGTTTATTTATAAACTGTATCACCTTATCCTCTAATTATATCAATGTGGGACCTTTTAAATCCGAAACCCATTTTAGAATAAAGTAACATCTCTTTACTTTCCAAGAGTGCCCCTCCTCTCCTCTTATAAAAGGCCCCCACCTCTACCACATTACACACCCCTCTCAAGCCTTTGGCTCGGCCAAACCCTGCCCATTTCATCTCTCCACATCCCTCTCTTCATCATTGAAGCCTCACTTTGGGCAGAATCCTTTCCAAGGAATCCATTGAGATCAAATCAAAGAGAGTTACCTGATTTAAAGGTAATGTCTTCCCTTGAGTTCTTTTGTTTTATAATGCTTATCCAACCCCCTAAAATCTTTTTATTCATTTATTTTGTAACAAATCCAGTATCTTCAATATACTAGGATGTTTTTATAGGAATTATTCGAGCTACACTTACACACACCTCCATTAAATGGTTAAAGAACATACTGTTTCTGTGAATGGCGAATTTCTGCCTCACGAAACAATGATTGTTCAACACTCATATTACACCTTAAAAGGTGGCCATTAAGATGTCACTATATTTATATATGATATATAATATGTTTATGTTTTACTTAAGCTTCTGTATTTTTCATTTATGGCATACCTTTATGGTTTCCATTATGGGTAAACACGATATCTTCATTTTAGGAAGTGCGGACTACCGCCCCCTCAAAGTGATTTGATTTGTTAATGCCATATGTGGTACGTATAAAGGATGGATTTAATGTTATTATATATGATTTTATAATTTAATTATAATATACCGTTATATCATTATTATTTTCTTTCCATTAAAGTATGAGATAGAAATGAAAGTAGCGTTCATGCGTACGCACGGCTTACCGTCTCCATGAATGGTGCATTTCATTTCTTATCTCCAAATGTTATGTACTATTATAAGTACATATATATAATGGATATATGTGGTATATATTACATCTAAATGATGGATATCATTGTGTAATTATAATATATATATCTCTCATTTAGTTTTAATTCCATTAATATGAAAAAAAAAATGAAATTAGCGTTCATGCGTACGTACGGCCTACCGTCTCCATGAACGGTGCTTTTAATTTTTCATCTACAAATTCTATGTAATAGTATAAAATGAATATATACTGGATATATATGATATTTAGAACATCAATGCTATTCTGGATATGATGTACCTATAACTACATGGAAAATTCTTTTCCAACAAGTTCAATTTTTACTCATGTACTGAACATCGACAAAAACGTCTAATATGAACTCACTTTATTAACAAATTATTATAACATTATAATATGTGATATGAACTGAATAATAATATTTAAATGAGGTCCTTAATCAATTATAAATTGACCAAATTTTATTATTCATTAGATTAAAGAACGATCGAGTCATGTCGGACACGAGGTAAGGGATCCAACCTCTCTCTTTATTTTTAAGTACTCTCCTTTATGTCACTTCTTTTAAGCTCCTCTTTGTTATGTTGGGGGATGTTCTTTTATATTAATATTACTGTAAATTTTATTTTAATATGATTATAGACCCTATTTGATCTCATCATTCCATTTTTGGAAGTTTTAAGTGGCGTCGTTAGGCTACCGATTTTTCGTAAGAGATTTTTCATCTCACTTTTATTCCCGTGACATTTATGATGCATGTGCCACCATTTCCTTTGAGTAGTGTATGTACTTCCCATTATTATACTCCTTGTGTAATATAATTTCATATATGGGTATTTACATATTCATTGTATGACCCTTCTTCAATGGGGATTACGTTTCGAAAGTTACCCAAGTCGGTAAGGGAACCTTTCACCCTCCACTTTTTAAAAAGACTTCTTTTGTTATCTCTTTTAAATTACATATTATTATGTTGGGATATGTTATTATATATCCTTATTGTTGTAAATTTTATGTCCAAGTGATAAGATACCCTTTTTATCTGTCATCAACTCATTTTCTGAATTTTGAAGTGACGTTGTTAGGCTGTCGAATTTTTGCAAGGGAACTTCTTAACCCAATTTTGATTCTTTGGGATAAACTTGTACTCTTTGAATATGTCATTATATATGATTGTTTTACACTTAATATCCACTTATATTTTGTGTATTAGTTTTTCACACATAATTATGTAATTGATTTATCCTTAATCAAAGGATATCGTCTTTGTAAGGGACTTCGTCTCAATCTCCTTTCATTGAGGCATATTTCGTTTTATACACAACTTTCTTTTATACGGTGTATAAACCCCTTTGACTTTTACTTTTATACAAAAGGAATATTTTTCTATGAAGCATTTTACTAAATTACAAAAAGGAATGTTTATTTTAACGTACGCGGTGACAATGACCTTTTCGACCGCTGCGAGTATTATTTGATCTTTGGCTTCCTCAACAAGCCATAATGTTTTTAAAATAAAATAAATACCATATACTCTTTTATGTATTTTTGGAATTGAAAATGGTTTTTATAATGGATTTGTTATGTCAATATATTTATGTGATATATTGTGATCAGAATGTGGAAATATTTTCTTTCCATTATGTTTATTTTATGTCTTATGATTTTATAATGGTACTTGGACATTTGACGGGTGGTTACATGATAAACCTATGACGGGTGGTGCCATGAATACCAGGACGGGTGGCTACGTTATAACCTCCAATGCATTGGTTATGGAAGTCGGCCATATGGCTATTCCATTAAGTAAGTATGGAATTTGGCCGAATGGCTATTCCATTAAGTGATAAGTGTGGAAGTCTACCTTATGGTTATTCCACTTAAGTATGTTTGTGTCCCAAGTTACCATTATATGTTATGTGATCCTTATATGGGTTTTATGGTAATATTTTGGTTACAGAAGGGTAAGTAATGAACTTTTCTTTAGTGAAGAGTTTTTACTACTTCGAAAAGGTGAAAAGTATTACGTTGATAAAGTATACATGGTTTACTTGTTGTTTTGAAAAACTAACAGTTTTCATTCTTTGTGTATCCCTTACTGAGCTTTTTATGCTCATCACAAGTTTTTGAAATGTTTTTCACAGGACTTAACGTGGAATAGGGTCAAGGATGGGATCAAGGGAAAGTCATGCTACCTAAAACATGGAACTAGACATGTTTCTTTTTAAGAGTTTTTATTTTATGGAAACTTAGTAAAAGTTTCTACTTTGTAATCTATTGAGATGTAATAGTTATGTCCTAATTCTCTAAAACTCTAAACCTGAAAAGATCCTCAATGTGAATTATTCATTTAATTAAATATTAAGTAAGGTTTATGGTCGGGGCCTTATAGTTAGTATCAGAGGTCGATTTAGATAACTTTAGAGGTTAGGGTATTCTCTAAGCATAAGTGACAGTACCATAATGGTTAGGATTTTAGAAGGAGTCCTAGTTTTAGATAAAGTGAATGAGTAAGTATATCATAGTGTTTACCTTCATCATTAGTAAATGATTCTTTTGTTGATATACTCACACTGACATTTCTGTTTTTAGTGAATGGATAGATCTTGCAGGCACCAAAGAGACAACAGTTTTGAAGGAAACTGTGGTGGTTCTCTGATTAAGATACTAGATAAAATGGGGGATTCAATGAGGAAACCCGTGGTTGTTCTAAACCAACTATCAAGGAGTTATGATCAACCACTTGAACCTTGGAATGTTCTGTAATGCATCTTGTACGAGATGACCAATCAATGTGGAAGTTCAGGTAATAATTATAAAGGTAACCATTAGAGTTTATATGATCCTTACTTTTGAGGTAATTATGGGTTATTATATGTTATGATGGAAAATGAAAGGCATTAGATAAACTTGAGGTTAAAATATGTTATGATTATTTTTGAAGATTTTATCTCATTTTGGGGAATTTTTTAAGAATTATATAGTTTTGGAAAAAGGACAACACGCAGATCGTGTGACAACCCGTCACGTCGGACAAGGCTGCGGGAATCGAACCCAAAACCATAGTGCGACTGGTATTTATCGCCTACCACTGGACTACGTGAAGTCCCTGGTTAGTTTGACTAATTCGTTTTAGTTAGATGATTTTAGGAATCAAGAGTAAGTTTTTTTGGGTTAACTATTGAAATGATTAACGTATCGTGGAGGATATGTGATTAGGTTAATTACTTTTCAATATGAGAATTTAAGAGAAACTGATGTTATTTGGAGATAAAAGTTAATTTGTACCTTGTAAGACAATGTGAATAAATCTTTAAAATATTTCGGTTTCAATCTTATTTTGGTTTACTTTGAAGAATCTTATGGACAATTTTTTATCGAATGGTCTTCGTTGAACTTTGGGTTATTTTGTGGACAAATTTTGGAGATTAAGAATGGATTTTATTTTTATAAAGGATTATACTTTTGTGGGTTATTTGATCTCATACTAAAAATTTTGGTTCTGGATTTTGTCTAAAGACATGGGAAATATATAGTTCTCTTTTGTGGATTAGGTGATTATCAGGAGGTTGATTATTGTACTCTTAATGCGAACAAGTCTTCCTAAATACTCGTATTTTGGAGAAAATATGAGTTTGATTAAGGAATATAGTAAAAGTTGGAAGTCTACGTGACAAGTAAGTATGTTTCATTATGATTTAGTTAAGCTCAAAAATAAATTCCTCAATGAAGAGTAACTTAAAACAAAAATGTTGTCTGTTAACTTTTCCTACTGGGGAATCGAATACCATTTAACCCATCACAAGTTTGTGATTTTCTTGTGGTTAACTTTCTCTTAAACATGTTTTCTATCACTCTCCATCAGAACATGACCCAATTTTTTCTCCTCCATGTCCATGCTTTCCTACATGGAATCCTAGTATGGGTTAAATCGGGTGACCTCTGTACTTATCTTTCTTTATTTTAAAGTGATTGTTTTACCGACTCTTGTTCCGATGTGAGACTTTCAAGGATGTTTCCAAGCCCAATTTTAAAATTGCGAGGACGCAATTCCCAAAAGGGGGGAAGGATGTAACACCCCAGGTAAATAAAGAATATGACATTTTTATATTTATCCCTATTTGTGAATAAAATGTTAATATTAATTTAAAGGAAACGCTATGCTTGATGGCTTACCCAATACGCAACAACGAGTTCCTTAAAAATCTTACGTTGCACTCTAATAATAAAATAATATTATTTTAAATGTTAGTTAACACGTAGTCGTTTTATTGGCGGTAATGAATAGAAATAACTAAAATATGATTATATATGTTTGTTAAATGTTTTTACATTTATCTAATAAATTATAAAGGCTTAAAATACGAAAAGAATTCAATTTTAGGCATATATACTCTAATTTTCACTGAAGGTCCACTTATCAACTTTTGACGGAGAACCATCATTAAATATAGTTTTGGTCAGTCTTATACATTCTATTGTGCCAAATAAAATTCTTCTTTAGAATTGGGACATCAAAACTTACTTTGTGTAAATTTTCTGTATTTTTCGGATAAAGATCATTTTTTAATGAGTAGTGAAAAATATTGTATTTTAATTCAAAACCTCTTTTTTATCTAATTTTTTTAATATGATTAGATTATATTTTGAAGTGGTTTTAAAGTGAAATTAGAATATATTTTTACCATTTAATACAATAGTGGTCATTGGAATTAATTTCACTTTGAAATCGGACTTGAACTAGTGTCAATCTTTTGATACTTTTTGTTTCATAAAAACACGCTATTTGTTTTGATAGCGGGAATTAATTGATAAATTAATTAATTCAACTTATATGTTTTGAATTTTTTAAAATAGAGATTATTTTTTAATTCAGAATATCAAATATATCTTAGGGTGAATTTTTGGTATTTTTCTGAAAAACTTTATTTTTTGATGAATAGTGAAACCACTAAGTGGTACTTAAAAAACTATTTTTTCATTTAAATAAAATTTTACCACCTTTGTGTTTTGAATTTCAAAAATCTGATATACATGGTTGTCATTAAGAATTAAAATGTGGTTCAATGGGATTAAAATAATTTTTTTGGTGAATAGTAACTTTTATGTCTTAATCGCGATTAGAGGTAATTAGTGTAGTTTAAGGTAAAAATAATGTTTTAATAATATGAGATGAGCTTGACACATGTCCTACACTAATTGGATGTGTCATGGCCGACCAAGACAATCCATGGGTCAACTTGGGGACCCCATTGAACCACTTTGGTTGGGAAATGACATAAATAACTTTTTATTTAATGTTAAAGTAAAAATGACACAAACATGAGATGTTTTACTAAAACAATTTTTACATGGGGTTATAAAAGTCAGATTTTTGACTAAAAATATTCATTATAATTCTAAAAAGATTTCATACATCATAGTAGTTTTTTTATAATTTTTAGACATTAAATAAATAAAATTATTTATGAAATCATGATGATGCAGCGATTACCTCATTATTTAACGATTTAAATAAAATGAAAAGATAATGTAAACTCTAAGACCTACACATGTCAAAACCCTATTGGATGGGTGGATTTATAACCCTTATCACCTTATCCTAGAATTATATCAATGTGGGACCTTTTAAATCTGAAACTCATTTTAAAATAAAGTAACATCTCTTTACTTTCCAAGAGTGCCCCTCCTCTCCTCTTATAAAAGGCCCCCACCTCTACCACCTTACATACACCTCTCAACCCTTTGTATCTGCCAAAACCTGACCATTTCATCTCTCCACATCCCTCTATTCATCATTTAAGCCTCACTTTGTGCAGAAGCCTTTCCAAGGAAGCCTTTGAGATCAAATCAAAGAGAGTTACCCGATTTAAAGGTAATGACTTCCCTTGAGTTCTTTTGTTTTATTTTGCTTCTCCAACCCCCTAAACTCTTTTTATTCATTTGTTTTGTAACAACTCCAGTATCTCCAATATACTAGGATGTTGTTATAGGAATTATTCGAGCTACACTTACACACACCTCCATATAATGGTTAATGAACATACTGTTTCTGTGAATGGTGAGTTTTTTCCTCACGAAATGATGATTGTTCAACACTCATATAACACCTTCAAAGGTGGCCATTAAGGTGTCACTATATTTATATATGATATATAATATGTTTATGTTTTACTTAATATTCTGTATTTTTCATTTATGGAAAACATTTATGGTTTCCATTATGGGTAAACGCGATATCTTCATTTTAGGAAGTGCGGACTACCGCCCCCTCAAAGTGATTTGATTCGTTAATGCCAAATGTGGGATGTATAAAGGATGGATTTAAAGTTATTATATATGATGTTATACTGGAATTGTAATATACCATTATATCATTATTATTTTATTTCCATTATATTATTAGATAGAAATGAAAGTAGTGTTCATGCGTACGTAAGGCTTATCGTCTCCATGAACGGTGCATTTCATTTCTTATCTCCAAATGTTATGTACTATTATAAGTACATATATAAAATAGATATATATGTAATATATTACATCTAAATGATGGATATAATTCTGTATTAAAATATATATCTCTCTCATTTTTTTTAATTCCATTAATATGACAAAAAATGAAAGTAGCGTTCATGCGTATGTACGGCCTACCGTCTCCATGAATGGTGATTTTAATTTTTTATCTCCAAATGATATGGAATAGTATAAAATGAATATATACTGGATATATATGATATTTAGAACATAAATTCTATTCTTTAGATGATGTACCTATGACTACATGGAAAATTATTTTCCAACAAATTCAATTTTTACTCATGTACTGAACATCGAAAAAAACGTCTGATATGAACTCACTTTATTAAAAAATTATTATAACATTATAATATGTGATATGAACTGAATAATAATATTTAAAGGATGTCCTTAAGAAATTATAAATTGAACAAATTTTATTATTCAGGAGATTAAAGAACGATCGAGTCATGTCGGACACGAGGTAAGGGATCCAACCTCTCTCTTTCTTTTTAAGTACTCTCATTTATGTCACTTCTTTTAAGATCCTCTTTGTTATGTTGGGGGATGTTCTTTTATATTCCTCTTGCTATAAAGTTTATTTTAATATGATTATAGACCCTATTTGCTCTCATCATTCCATTTTTGGAAGTTTTAATTAGTGTCGTCAGGCTGCCGAGTTTTCATAAGGGATTTTTCATCTCACTTTTATTCCCGTGACATTTATGCTACATGTGCCATCATTTCCTTTGAGTGGTGTATGTACTTCCCATTATTATACTCCTTGTGTAATATAATTTCATGTATGTTTATTACATATTCATTGTATGACCCTTCTTCAATGGGGTGTAAGTTTCGAAAGTTACCCAAGTCGGTAAGGGAACCTTTCACCCTCCTCTTTTTAAAAAGACTTCTTTTGTTATGTCTTTTAAATTACATCTTCTTATGTTGGGATATGTTCTTCTATATCCTTATTGATGTAAATTTTATGTCCAAGTGATGAGATACCCTTTTCATCTGTCATAAACTAATTTTATGAATTTTGAAGTGACGCCGTTAGGATGCCGAATTTTTGCAAGGGAACTTCTTAACCCAATTTTGATTCTTTGGGATAAACTTGTACTCTTTGAATATGTCGTTCTATCTGATTGTTTTACACTTAATATCCACTTATATTTGGTGTATTAATTTGTCACACATAATTATGTATTTGATTTATCCTTAATCCAAGGATACCATCTTTGTAAGGGACTTCATCTCAATCTCCTTTCATTGAGGCATATTTCGTTTTATACACAACTTTCTTTTATAAGGTGTATAAGCCCATTTGACTTTTACTTTTATACAAAAGGAATATTTTTCTAAGAAGAATTTTACTAAACGAAAAAAAGGAATGTTTCTTTTAACGTACGTGGTGACAATGACCTTTTCCGCCGCCGCGAGTATTATTTGATCTTTGGCTTCCTCAACAAGCCGTAATGTTTTTAAAATAAAATAAATACCATATACTCTTTTATGTATTTTTGGAATTGAAAATGGTTTATATAATGGATTTGTTATGTCAATATATTTATGTGATATATTTTGATCAGAATGTGGAAATATTTTCTTTCCATTATGTTTATTTTTTGTCTTATGATTTTATAATGGTACTTGGACATTTGACGGGTGGTTACGTGATAAACCATATGATGGGTGGTGTCGTGAATACCAAGATGGGTGGTTACGTTATAACCTCCAATGCATTGGGTATGGAAGTCGGCCGTATGGCTATTCCATTAAGTATGTATGGAAGTTTCCCAAATGGGTATTCCATTAAGTGATATATCTGGAAGTCGACCTTATGGTTATTCCACTTAAGTATGTTTATGTCCCAAGTTACCTTTATATGTTATGTGATATTTATATGGGTTTTATGTTAATATTTTGGTTATAGAAGGGTAAGTAATGAACTTTTATTCAGTGAAGAGTTTTTACTACTTCGAAAAGGTGAAAATTATTACTTTGATAAAGTATACATGGTTTACTTGTTGTTTTGAAAAACTAACAGTTTTCATTCTTTGTGTATCCCTTACTGAGGTTTTTATGCTCATCCCAAGTTTTTAAAATGTTTTTCACAGGACTTAACGTGGAATAGGGTCATGGATGGGATCAAGGGAAAGTCATGCTACCTAAAACATGGAACTAGACATGTTTCTTTTTAAGAGTTTTTATTTTATGGAAACTTAGTAAAAGTTTCTACTTTGTAATCTTTTGAGATGTAATAGTTATGTCCTAATTCTCTAAAACTATAAACTTGAAAAGATCCTCAATGTGAATTATTCATTTAATTCAATATTAAGTAAGGTTTAAGGTCGGGGCCTTATACCAAGGGGCTTGAGAGGTGTGAGGAATGAGTTATAAGTGAGGTATTTTTATAAGGGGAGGAGGGGTTCTTTAGGAAAGTGTGAAAATATTATTTTATTATATTATGATTTTAGGTTTCTAAAACTCCAAAACTCATTAAGGTCGAAGATAAGATGAATCATTGTCAAAATAAATTCATCCAATAATTATTGGAATAGTTTTGGATGTTATTTTAATATTTATAATGTAATTTATTTAAATCCTTTAATAATGCGGTAAATACTACATCATTTTTGTGTCATAAATAATTTTATTTATTTGATGTCTAAAAATTATAAAAAAAGTATCATGATATAGAAAATCTATTTATATTTCCAATTAATATTTATAGTCGAAAAATATATCTTATATAACCCCATGTAAAATTTATTTACTAAAAGACATTTGTTTTTGTCATTTTTGTCTTTACTTTAAATTAATTTATCTAAAGTGTCATTATCACTCCCAAGTGGCTCCATGGGGTCCCAAAATCTAACCATGGATGCCCATGGTCGGCCATGACTCATCCACTAATGTTAGGACAAGTGTTAAAGTAATTTTTTATTATTATAATATTCCTTTTACCATGAATTATATTATATTCCTTTAACCACGGTAAATAAAAGTCAAAATTTACTATTCACCAAAAAATTATTTTTGTCTTATTTAACCACATTTTGCTTACTAATAACAACCATGTCTGTCTAATTTTCGAAATTAAATTTACAGAAGAGGTCAAATATCATTTAAATGAAAAAGTCAGTTTTTTAACTACCGCTTAGTGGTTTCACTATTCATCAAAAATTGAAGTTTTTCAGAAAAATACCAAAAATTCAGTCAAAGATATATTTGATATTCCAAATTCAAAAATTATGTATATTTTACAGAATTAAAAACATAGAATTTTCATTAATTATTTTAAAATTAATTCCAGTTGTCAAAACAAATAGTGTGTTTTTAAGAAACAATATCTTTCAAAAGATTGACACTTGTTTATGCCCAATTTCAAAGTGAAATTTTTTCCAATGACCAGCATTGGATTAAATGGTAAAAATATAATCTAATTAAACTTTAAAACCATTTAAAAAGATAATATAACCATATAAATATGTTATATTAAAAGGAATTTTTGAATTAAAATACAGTATTTTTAACTATTAATTAAAATATTGAATTTTATCAAAAAAATACCAAAAAATTACCCAAAGTATATTTTTATGTCCCGATTATAATGAAGAATTTTATATTGTCAAATAGGATATATAAAAGTGACCAATACTATATTTAAATAGGGCTCACCATCGAAAGGCGGTAAATCGACCAATTAAAGAATATTAGATTATTTATTCTAAAAAATCAAATTCTTTCTTATTTTAAGCCTCTAAAATTTATTAGATAAATGTAAAAACATTTAAAAAACAT
The DNA here is from genome assembly GCA_963277665.1 of Viscum album. Classification (NCBI taxonomy): domain Eukaryota; kingdom Viridiplantae; phylum Streptophyta; class Magnoliopsida; order Santalales; family Viscaceae; genus Viscum; species Viscum album. The sequence goes on from OY728152.1 coordinate 1,382,726,298, forward strand.
GTATAATCATTATTTTAGTTAGTTCTATTCATTTCCTCCATTACAGCGGCTAGGCATTAATCAACATTTAAAATAATATTATATTATTATATTTCAGTATGACTCAACATTGTGTGCAACGTAATATTTCAAAGAAACCCATTGTTACGTATCAGGTATTCCATCAAATCATAGTGTCCCCTTAAAAGTAAAATTAATATTTCATTCACAAATATTAATAAATATGAAAATGTCTTACTCTTTATTTACCTAGGATGTTACATCCTTCCCCCCTTTATGAAATTGTGTCCTCACAATTTTAAAACTAGGCTTGGAAGCTTAATTGAAAGTCCCACATCAGAAAAAGAGTCAATAAATATATCACTTTAAAAGAAAGAAAGAGAGGTCCAATGGTCACCTGAGATAATACCATACTTGGATTCCATGTAGGAAAACATGGATATTGAAGAGAAAACAAACCATCAAGTTCTGGTAGATTTTGATAGAAAACATTGTTAGGAGAATTTTAACCACCATAGAATCAAAAACTTGTGATAGGTTAAATGGTCTTTGATTACCCAGTAAAAAACGTAAATGGAGAACATTTTTGTTTTATGTTTATTTCATAATGTTGAGGAATTATTTTACAACATAGAATAATAACATGGGGAAATATACTTACTTTTCAAGTAGAGTTTCATCCTTTAATAATTTTCTAACAAAAACTCATATTTTATCTAAACGATGAGTATTCAAGATGACTTGGTCACACCTAAAGCACTAAATCCACTTCTGGAGAATCACATGATCCAAAAAAGGTGAAACATATATTTCCCATGTCTTTGGACATTAACCAAAACCAAAAAGGTTAGTACAAGATCAGATAATTCCCAAAAAGGATAACCCTTTGTAAAAATAAATACTATTCGAAATCTCCAAAATTCAATAGATAGTACCCTAAGTTCAACAAATACCATTCACTAAACAATATTCCTTAAAATTATTCAATATAATTCAAACTAATATTGAAAATCAAAACTCAGAAGGATTTAATCACAAAGTCTTCAATAGTAAATCTTAACATTTAACTCCAAAAACATAGACTACTCTTAATGTCTCATACATGAGCATAATTAACCAAATCACATATTCTCTATGATAGGTTAATCATTTACATTAATAACCCAAATCACTATATATCTACAATAAAAATAGATATTCTTCCAAAATAAAATTTCAACCATTACTCCACAAATTTAATCCCATAGTATTCTATTTTTCTTATGCATACAGTGTTCCCAAAAGAGAGAAAATCTTCCAAAATCACTTTTATCACTTAATCACCAAATCATTTTTTATAATAAGGATATAAATTTGATAAAATATAAGATCTGAAATAAACTTATTCTTGATCAATAACATCATTTAACTAAAAATAATAAGGAATATTAACCTGGGGCTTCATATAGTCTAGTGGTTGGTGATAAAACCCAATCACAAATTGGTTGTGGGTTTGATTCCGGCATCTTAGTTTTATGTGATGGGTTGTCATGTGGTCTACATGTTTTCCTTTTTATAAAAATAAAAAATAACCCTAACAGGTTTTACCCTCAATGGTTTTCTTATACCTCACATTTTTATCACCATTCATTATGATCTCAACATCTTAATTCTTGATAACTTATAAATATTTTCATTTTTTATTTAACCCCCATATGATAAAATAAAATGATCCCAAAAATAAAGAGCATCATACCTTGATCATGGTGTTCACTTGGTTTCATCGTCATCTTGTTCATGTAGGTATAAGGCCCATGCATTGAAATAATGATTTAGAGATCCTTCAAAATAATTTGATTTTTTCATCCAAATACACCTTGTAAAACATGGGTCGTATGGATTTTCACAAAAAAAAAATAGTTTTAGAAAATAATCTTGTATGATATATAATTTTAAAACATCTGATAAAACATGATTTCTATAAAACATTCGGACCGAATTTGAGTTAAAACTTTAAATTAATGGTCCTTTTAAAATACCAAAGGTATGTGCAGAGAGACTATATAGTAAAAGAAAATATAAGTAGGTTACGCAAGGGTCTCCTTCTTCAGAACCATTTTCAAAATCATAATATGCTTCAAAATCTTGTGATAAGGTAAAATATTTGAAAATGAATTGATAATATTTTTCATTCTTGAAAATATAAGAATATTTTGAAAATAGGATTCGTTAAAATACAACCCATGATCCATGATGATAACGAGGTATAGTGGAGGTTTTTGATATCTCAAACAACTACTTTCAAGTGAGTTGTTTTCTATAAAAAAATTCCACAATCATCCAAACATGACTTTCCAATAATTATTGCAAGCAAGTCATCAGGAAAAAATTGGAATGTCGTTTGAGATCCTCCTCCTTCCATTTGTAACTGACTTTCCTTGATCTGAAAAGGTTATAATAAAAGGATTTAACTAAAATAATAGACATAGGGACTAATCATGTGTCTAACAAAAACTTCTAATAAATAAAGTTTTCTAAACCGACCTTTGATACCAACTATAAGGACCCGGACTTAAGCATTACATAATCTTGAATTGTGTAAAGAATTCACATTGAGGATCATTTCAGGTTTAGAGTTTTTGAAAATTAGTCCATAACTATTACATAAAAACTTGAATATTACATGTACACAATACTACCCAGTATCCATTTTTTCATAAAATAATAACTCTTAAAAAAATAGATATGTCTAGTCCTATGTTTTCGACAACATGACTTTTCCATGATCTCATCATTGACCCTATTCATCTTTAAGTACCGTAAAAACATTTCAAAAAATTGGGATGAGCATAAAAAGATTAGTAAGGGTTATAAAATAATGAAAGAAAACATTATCCCATCAATAAATAGAAATAAATGAAACCCTACATTTCAATCATAACATACCTCATGAAATCATAAGATTTTTGAATAACACATAGAAATCATAAATCATAAAGGTAACTTATAGAATTCATAAAATACTTACATTGTAGCTTTCACAGCTACATAAGTAGCCACATTTGGAATACCCATCAATGTATATTCCTTAAATATCTTAGGAGAAACATTAATGTTTACCTTTGTCACGTTACCCAATGCATTTGAGAGCTATCTCGGGCTCACCCTCCCTAGGTTTATCACGAAACCACCCATATATGTAATCAGTTCCCAATAACCATAACATAATCATTCCACATAAAACAAGCATAAAGGAAAGATAACATTTTCACATTCCAATCACAGTATATCAATTCATGAAATTGAAATAAACAATGATTTATCAAACTATTTTCAAAACCATTTAAAACATTTAATAAATAGATATTTAAATCAATGTGTCCTATACCACTTTGAATATTTTAATGAATTTCCATTTAAAAAAATTAATGTACATATAAATAAATCCTAAAAACCATTTTCAAAACAAGGACATTAATGAGAAATATTTAGATGAATAAATCATTAAAAATTTTGAAACTATATTTTAGTTAAAGAGTTTTTAACAAAATGAGAGACGCTTGAATTCAAATAATTGAGGAATAACATTTATTCAGAACATTATAATATCATTAGAAAAAATGGATTAATGATATAGTTTTCCAAAGTACAGTATATACACCACATAAGAGTGAATTGGTGCATAACACCAATGAAGTCTCAATGGAATGTAAATTGATACAAAATCCATTATAAAAACTGTATACTTAGATTAAGGATAAATCAATTATATAATAATGTGTAACAAATAATAATACACTCAATATAAGTTGATATTAATTGTGAAACAATCAGAGGTTATTCACACATATTAATAGCAGGACATAATCAAGAAGTAGAAGTTTAACCCAGTGAATTGAAATTGGGTGAAGAAGTTCCCTTAGAGAAATTTGACAGCCTAACGACATCATGGATGAGATAAAAAGGGTATCTCATAAAATGGAAAAAAAAATTACATCAATAATTATATATACGAACATATTCTAACATAAGAAGATGTAAATTATACGACATAACAAAAAGAAATCTTTTAAAAAGAGGAGGGTGAAAGGTTCCCTTACCGATTTGGTAACTTATGAAACATACATCACATGAAAGAAGGACCATACAATGAAGATTTAAATACCCATAAATTTAACAATATTAAACAATGAATAAAATCATGGGTAGTATATAAACCACACAAAAGGAAAATAGTGGCAATATATCACGAATCTCACTGGAATAAAAAGTGAGATGAAAACCCCTTACCACGTTGTAATCAATCGAGTCGTATGACCAAAAGTTAATAACCACCAAATTATTCATAGAAAAAAAAGAATATAAAGATAATCAGGATAATATATATCAAGTGGTAGTAATTAATACACCACATGCAGTAAATAAGTGGGAAACAATGGAAATCTCACGGAATTAAAAGTGAGATAAGAAACCCCTTACCTCGTGTCCGACTTGACTTTTTTATTCCGTGTTGTTTCTGAATAATAAACATAAGTTAATTTATACGTTATTAAGAAACTTTTTCAAATTTATTATTCCTTTTATATCACTTATTAACATGTGATAAACATTATGTAATCATTTAAGTTAATAATAGTTATTTTGTCGATATTTGGTACACGAGTAAAAAATGTAACTGCTTATAATTACAAGTTGATAATGTGGTCAAATATCAACTGTCTACAAAATGATATTAATGATTTAGATATCATATATATCTTATATATCCAGTATATATATGTATTTATAATAGTACATAACATTTGGTGGTAATAAATGAAATTCACCGTTCATGGTGACAGTAAGACGTACGTACACATGAACGCTACTTTCATTTCTATTTCATCATTTAATTGAATTAAAATATAATTATAAAAAGTTATATTCTTATTACGGTATAATATCACATATAATTTTAATAACTCCATCCTTTAAACGTCTCACATATGGTATGAATGATTCATAGCACTTTGAGGGGGCGGTAGTCCGCACTTCCTCAAATGAAATTATCGTGTTTACTCGTAATAGAAACCATAAAGGTATGATATAAATTAAAAACACAGAAGCATAAAGAAAAAATAAACATAATATATATCATATATAAATAAAGTGACATTATAATGGCCACCATTAGAGGTGGTATGATATAATTTAACAATCATCATTTCACGAGTTGTTAGTTTTCCACCCATAGAAACAGTATGTTCTTTAACCATTAGATAGAGGTGTATGTAAGTGTAGTTATAATAATTATCATAACAACATACTAGTATATTTAGTATACTATTTTTGTTATAAAATGAAGGAATGAAAAGAGTTTATGTTTGGATAAGTAAAATAAAAGAAAATAATTTAAGAGAAACCATTACCTTTAATTCGAGTAACTCCCTTTGGTTTGAACCTAAATGGCTTCTTAAAGTGCCTTATGCCTAAAGTAAGGCTTATAGGAGAAATAGATGGATCTTGAGAGATTATTTGAGTAGGGTTTGGATTATTTAATGGGCTTGATAGGTGTGATGAATGGGTTATAAGTGAGGGCTTTTAATAAGGGGGAGGAGGGGTTCTTTGAGAAAGTGTGAAAATATTATTTTATTATATAATGATTTTCCGTTTCTAAAGGTCCAAAACTAATTATGGTCGAAGATAAGATGACCCATTCTCTAAATAAATTTATCCAATAATAATTGGACAGGTTTTGGATGTTATTTTAATATTTATAATCTTATTTATTTAAATCCTTTATTAATGTGGTAAATACTGCATCTTTTTTGTGTCATTAATTATTTTATTTATTTGATATCTAAAAATTATAAATAAAAATACCATGATGTAGGAAATAGTTTTATATTTACAATGAATATTTATAGTGGAAAAGATAACTTATATAACCCCATGTTAAAATTAATTTACAAGAAGATATTTGTTTTTTTATCTTTGTCTTTACTTTAAATTAATTAAACTAAAGTGTCATTATCACTCCCAAGTGGATTTATGGGGTCCCAAAATCAACCCAAGGACGACCATGGTTGCCCATGACACATCCAATAAGGTTAGGACAAGTTTTAGGGTAATTTTTTATTATTATAATATTCTTTTTACCTTGAATTATCCTATTTACCTTTAACTACTGTAAATAAAAGTCAAAAATAACTATTCACCAAAAAAATAATTTTCATCTTATTGAACAAAATTTTACTTAATAATAACAACCATGTATATATGATTTTCTAAATTAAATTTACAGAAGTAGTAAATTTTCACTTAAATGAAAAATTTTGTTTTTTAACTACCACTTAGTGGTTTCACTATTCATCAAAAATTAGAGTTTTTCAGAAAAATACCAAAAATTCAGCCTAAGATATATTTGATATTCCAAATTCCAAAATGATGTCTATTTTAAATATTTCAAAACATATAAGTTTCATTAATTAGTTTAAAATTAATTCTCATTGTCAAAACAAATAGCGTGTTTTTATGAAACAATATCTATCAAAAGATTGACACTTGTTTATGCCCAATTTCAAAGTGAATTTTTTTTCCAATGACCATCATTGGATTAAATGGTAAAAATATAATCTAATTAAACTTTAAAACCATTTAAAATATAATATTAAAATATAAATAAGTTAGATTAAAAGGAAATTTTGAATTAAATTACAGTATTTTTTACTATTCATTAAAAAATTAATTTTATCAGAAAAATACCGAAAATTTACCCTCAGTATATTTTGATGACCCAATTATAAATAAGAATTTTATTTTGTCACATATGACATATAAAACTGACCAAAACTATATTTAACGAGGGTTCGCCATCAAAAGGTGTTAAATCGACCATTTAAAGAATATTAGAGTATTTATGGTTAAAATCAAATTATTTCTTATTTTAAGCCTCTAAAATTTATTGGATAAATGAAAAAAAATAACAAACATGTATAATCATTTTTTAGTTAATTATGTTCATTAACACCATTAAAGCATCTAGGCATTAATAACCATTTAAAATAATATTATATTATTATTTTTCTGTATGACTCAGCATTGTGTGCAATGTAAGATTTCAAAGAAAACCATTGTTGCGTATCAGGTATGCCATCGAATCATAGCATCCACTTTAAAGTAAAATTAATATTTAATTCATAGATAATAATAAATATGAAAATGTGTTACTGATTATTTACTTGGGATGTTACACTGAATATCTCTAATTCTCTAACACCATTTAATAACTTTTTATTTATACTTCTCTTTCTATATATTTCATCATATAGATCCATCTGATTTTGTGACTAAAAGAAATTGTTATAGGAAAACACAAATAGATTAAGTTATTGATCCCAAAAACATATAAATCCATAGAAAAATATTTCAATATATCATTTAATTATTTAATTATTATTTTAAAATGAACATACATTTTAGATTATAAAGATTATTAAAAAACCTCTTTATCAAGATATTATTGATTAATTTTCCAAAACATTAAGGAAACCTCATATCTGGCTTAGATACAACAGAATGTGCTACTCTATGAAACCTTACTACTTCCATAATATAAATTTTCTAAAATTAATCAATATATTAGTATTATATGATAGTATTTAATTGTGTTTAATTCATTGGGAAATTGACAACAATGAAAATTGAATTATATCCATTTGTGGTTTTTTAGAGTCTGAAGGAAAAATCCATGATGATGTTTTTCCACTTCCATTCTAGTATAGCTAATTTTAATAGCATACCCTTATAATTTTCTCAATCAACCATAACATAATGACACAAAAATCACCAACACACATACTCAACAACATATATTTTCATTTTCTTCCCCTTAAATACCCTTATATATATCTATATATATTCGTAATTCATGTATGAGTAAAAATTGATGAACTTTTAGCTTCATCCAATAGTTATTTCTCCCAATCTAGTATCGATGGGACATATACATAGTCCGTAAACATTAAAATCTCATCACAATCAAGGTTGAAATTACGATCATTTCATAACTTATTTTACAAAACTAAATCCTCCTTTTACACCACTTTAATATTCACATGGATACATTATTAAACACCTATTTTAGTAAGATGAGATTTTCCCCTTACGTCAACATTTCCAAATCAATCCATTGAAAATATATGAATATAGAATCTTTTTTTAACCTAATTATAAATAATCTTTCATGATTCTTATGTAATAATTCATCATATCCCTTTTTCACATGCCTAGTGTTGTATTATATTGAGATTTAATAATATTTAATCAACTTCAACCAGTATCTTTGGAGTATATTAAACTATTTCTAATTGAGTATGTATATATATATATTTATTTATTTATTTATTATTTCATGATAGGTATATATTTCAGGAATTTCTCTATAATAATAATTCCTATATATATATAATGAAAAAAATTATGTTGCTAACTAAAAATAAATATTTAGGTGATTTTTATCATGGGACATCAAATTTTAAGAGTAATAAGTTACCACTATATCATTTTTCATGTGTAAATATTCAGAAAAAATCTATAATCCATAACTATAGATCACATAACCTTCTACACTATATGTAATAATTTTCATAGATGTTCAAAGTAACCTTATCTTTAGTTCCATGAAATTTTACTCAAATTTATCTATCCTAGGGAACATGGATCCCTTTCAAGTAAAAAATAGGAATTGGATTAGAGAACCATGATAAATTATCCAAAAAAGTAGATAACATAAATAAAACCCAAGAATTAAATGGATTTCAATCATTTTGGTTAGTTGGATACAACATTATATAACTTTCTTATTTAATAGATCTACTGATATACCCTCATTTGAGAATATATGGCCAAAAAATGAATATTATTCTGGAAAAAGAACATAATAGGTAAATTTTTAATACAAATTTCCCTTTCTTAGGGAATTCAATATAATTTTTTAGTGAACTTAATGATCTTATTTTATCTTAGAATATAAAGTACTATAATCTGTAGATACATCCACAAACTAAAAAAATAAATCTATAAAGACAATATTTGTTAAATTCTTAAAGATTTAGGGGAAATTAGTAATACCACATGACATAAATACAAATTCATATTATCCAAAAGACATATGGAAAAATTTCTTGGGTCTATCTTCACTTTTTACCCTTAACTAATAACATGCATATCTAATATCATTCTTGGGAAAATATTGTGCTTCCTATAATTTACTGATAAAATAGTCAATAGAAGAAAGATGATTCTTTTTCTTTATTGTGACCTTTCTAATTTCCCTATAATTCATAAAAATATTTATTGATCTACATTTCATCATTAAAAAATAATAGGTGAACTCAAAGGGGACTCACTAGGATGAATGAATCCCATATAAAGCTTCTTATATATTTTCATCTTTTATTCTTTAAACATAATTAGGGAAATTTAATGTTTATCCATTATAGTATGTGTAGTACAAGGTATGTGTTCCATTGAAAAGATAAATAAATTTTTTACAGGAAAACAATTCAAAACATCAATAAATACATAAAAAATCTATATAATAGGCTGATTGATGATGTAGTGTTTCTCCATAGCCAAATGAGATAAACTGAACCTTTTAATTGCAATTAATACCCATATAATTGGGGTAATTTCCATTGGATATTCATATTTATTAAAACATTGATTTAAAATTATAGGTTTGTTTAGAATATCATATGTGACTTCCATTCATTGTAAATTGATTTTTGATTTATATGAGTAAATCCAATCCATGGCCAAAATAGCATCAAAATCCACTAGAGGGAGAATAAAAATTTTAAAGGAAGTAAATTCTCACTAAATTCAATCTTTGGATAATCATAGATTTGAGATGAATTAATTTTACCATTATGAGTTGTCACATCTAATTCACCATCTAATTATTGAGTTGGTATATTGATCCCATTAGAAAAATAAATAGATATAAAAGAGTGGGTAGATCCATAATCAATAAATACATTAGTTGTTCTAGAGTGCAAGGTCAGTATAACTATCTCCATATAATTATCATACCCCACATCAACATGAGTGATCACATGGTATTTCCATTTATATAATGTATGAAGTGGTTAATAACACTAATCGTCTAGATTAACCTTCTCATTTGATAAATGGTTAGAATAATTTCCGTACTCATTGAATTTGAAGAAATGGGGTATTGATGGTGTATTATATAGTGGTTTTCCCCATAAATAGTTTAATTGTTCTTAAAATTACATCGGAAATATATTTCCTAATGACCTCCATTTCCACACATAAATCATTTATTAGTATCCTTATGAAATTTCTCTCCATATTTTCTTCCTTAGATTGAGAAAAAAAGAAAATATCATCTTCTTATCTCTATTGTTTTTATTATTATAATTTTTTTAAAATTCGATATTTATATTATTATCAAAACTATTAGGTTCATGGGTATCTCCAATATCTATTTCTACCTTGATAGATCATTTAAAAATTTATTCATAGTTGATTATGTATATTATGAAAAAAAAACCATTTGGGGACTTGGAATTAAGCCAATGAAGAATTGATCAATCTTATATTTATGTTTGATGATAATACTATAAGTGAACCATGAATGTCATGTAAAACATTCACTATTGTTACTAAGGGATTAAAAACTTTTTATTTAGTTCAAGGAACCATTTCTTCATTTTCATATAAAGAATATGAGGAATGTAATTATTGAGATATATTATTTTAGACTCATCCTACTACATTAAGTCAATTCTATTCTATTTCCCCATTTTCTCTATAAGAGTCCACAATTTTTCTACTTTCATTTATAAATAATAAATATAAAAAATAACTTCTTTATGATTTGAACATTGGAATATGGAATATATATTTTCAGTCATATTTATCTGTTTCTCTACAACTAGTGGATCATAAAACCCACTAAATTATGGAGGATGTTACCACATGATGAACTCAATATATATTTTTTTAATTTTTTCCTTTTTTGGATTGTCGACACAATTCATATTTTTGGAAAATGAAATTAACATTTGAAAATAATACCCAACTTATCATAGATTATAATATTGAGTAAATTCAAAAACCATGGAAATTAATAATATATGAATAAAAATTTAATGAAGAAAAAATGATCCATGTGATAATCATAGTAGCATAAGAAATGATATTATGGTACCTATAAAATCTTAAAATATCATTTTATATTTCAAGTCTGACTTTCAATTTTATTCTACGGGATTATATTCACTCCCCATTACATTATATACTTAGTCACGGATCACTCCCTAGACTATCATGGTGGATAGGTTCCCTTACTAAATAGGTTTTATTCCAAATTATTGTAATTATTATCTCAATATAAATCCATCTTTACCCAATTAATTGTTGGTATTTACAATTCATTCCCCACCTATCAAAAAAAATGTATCCATTTATATGTGTGTTCTAGGATCATAATTCATTCATTATATATCATAAACCATGAAAAGGAAATGGGTTTCATTTACTTTTAATAATTTCATTACAACATAAACTATTGAAAATAAATTTCTTTCATAAAAGATACATCAACATAATCATAGACCATACTTATAAATAATAATGATGGAATCAATGGATCATAAACCTTATAAATAATAAGTAACAATAATGTAATTTATCATATATGAAAATTTTCATTAAAATATCACTAAAATATTATATTCAGCTTGAAATAAATTATTTATAATAATAAATCTTCCAAATATATAAAGTAATATATTTCTAATTATAATAACCCTAAAAAATATAAATGTTTATTCAAATAATTTAATGGTCATTATAGAGTGAAGTTTTATTCACACCATGTATGCTAAATCAAATATTCTGCTACCATTTTCGGTAAAAAAAATTAGAGGAACCACATTATGAAAATGATAATAAGATTCCTTTGAAAAAAAATTATTTAAACTAAATAATGAGGAGATTTATTTTAAAAATATATATGATAATATGAAAAAAAATCTACAAAACATTTTAAATAAAGATTTTACATGGAAGAAAAGATTCCAGACCAAGGTGGAAATAATATATGTTTTTCATAAAAACGTTTTCAAGATCATTTTAAGTACCATAAAGAGGAAAAAAATAAAATTACATGAAAATTAAATGGGTAAACATATTATAAAAAAATTATAGTGATTCTTTGTGCTTTTATTATGAAATTTTATAATCAAACCCATAATCAAAAACAATCCCTGAAAATAATGATATTTTAACGTAAAACACTTACCTCGTGTTTGAATTTCATCAAAACAATACTAAACAATAGTAAAATAAATATGTATTTGTTTTTAAAAAATAAAAGAATAATTTACACACCTTAAATATGATATATTATCATCTTATGACATTTAAATATCAATATATAATTATTCCTTTTTTAAATTTCCATTTCCTAGTGTTAACTATTTTATTTTTCATAAGAATTTCAATATAGAAGTTTCATTCCTTATACATTGAACACGGTACCATCATATCCATAATATATTTCATGATATAAATATAATATAAATTCATTATATTCATATTTATAATCAACCATTAACGGTATAGATAAGATGATGATAAACCTCATTCATAGAGATGGTAAGTTATACGTACGCATGAACGTTGTTTTAATTTTATAAATAAAGGAATGAAATAATGATAAATATTATATTTTCATTAAAACCCCATAATTATATCACAAATAAAATATATACATGTTAATTTTATTCTCATTACATTCCATATAAAATAGAAATGAAAATAAATTACATCGCTTTGTGAAAGTTGTAGTCCACAAGTACACATGAGAAATGTTATGGTTTTATAAAGGATAGGAGGGAAAGAAGGTATATATGATATTATAATACCAGATTAATAAATATTTCATAAATATGATATATACACTATAATATCATCATAAAGACTATCAATAAAATTTTATGATGTAAAATGAATTTATTTCTATGTTGATGTGGCAGTTCACATGTATGCACGAGCGATACTTTCACTACCCATTTTATAGAAAAATGGTGAATAAATGTGGTTATATAACCATAGTAAAATTTCAACATATTTAGTATAATTAAGATAGAAATTGGTGATGAATACTATATATTTATAGGTAGTTGAAAAAGAACTAAATTGAAAGAGGTCGGGTAGGATGATTAGATATTCTTCAGTAATCCTTCTTTAGATACCTACATAAGAACCCTTGGTATGGCCTTTTATGAAAACAATCATTTTTATATTTTTTATAGGCGAGTTTAGATGAATATTTATCTTGGTTTATTTGAACAAGATAGATCAATGTGGTGTAATGAAGAGAATGGATGTGTGTCCTTTTATAATAGGTGGATAAGACACACTTGGAAATTATTAAAATATTTAAATAATATAATTTCATAATTGAGAAAAATGACTATAAATTTATAGATAATAAATGTTCTTTTATTGATAGGTCATATTATGTCTACAAAAAAGTATTTACATAATTTTAATTAGAAATAGTACCCTTATATTTCTCTTTAATACCCATGTTAAACCCTTTTTAACCATAACCATAGTGGCACATTTGTACTATTATTTCAATTAAGTATGAGTAAAAAATATATTTATCATAATTGTTAATATTATTTTTTGTTTTCAATTATGAAATAAATTTTTTTGAATTCAATTGTTGTAATTTTCAGATCCTAATTTAAAATTAAACCTACAAAATGTGATGAAAATAAGTTTTCCCAACAAATATTTTCATAAGTATAAAAAAATTTATATCAAAAATAAAAAAATAAATCGATTATTATTACCATAATTGTATTATTAATAATATAATTGTACTAAATTTAAGTTTATAATAACCTTGAAACAATACTAAACTCATTAAATTATTGAAATGAAAAGACAATTTTTCATAAAAAATATTATTATTCTGTATTCATTGAAATAATAATTTATTTTGATAACTATAATATTTTCAATTTAATATAATTCTTACATGCTTGTTTCAAAAAAATTCATTTTTTAATATAAATTTTCTTGTTGTTGAAAACAATAATTATATTGTTTTTTTCAAAAAATAATAGAACCCATTATTGTGGGAAATTTATTTTTTTAAGTGTATAATTATATTACTAAAAATTGATTAATTATTTATCAATATTTTTTATTTATGTAAAAACTTTATAAATAATTGTTTAATAAAATTATTCCTAGTAACTCCTCCAATGTGATGGATAATTTATAATGGTATATTGTATTATGGTTCATTTATTTTCATTGATACATGTCTCGCAAGCTATTGAAGAAACTAAATTTATTTGAAGATTAATATTTCATAAAATCTTAAGATGCTACACAATAACACCTAAAATAATTTTAATATATTTGGGGATAAACCTAGGCCATCTAACCTCTTAATACCCCTTTATTATATAAAACAATATATAAAATAACTTAATAATAAATCCTCAAACAGCCAAGATCAAATATTGATCATTGAATGAAAATAGTCCCCTACATGAGAATAAAAAATTCAATCCATAATTTACCTAATCAATAAAACAATTCTTAACTAATAAATTAATTAAATTAGGAAGGAACATAATTTTGACTTCCTGTTTGTTGATAAATTTGGATTATATCATAGTTTCTTATAATGATGGAAAAAATATAAGTGACCACATTTTGGTTTTAGCCATCGTGGTCATTTCTAACTATCTAAGTGGTCAAAGTAATTTTAAAAATTTCTATTATTCATCAATGTTATACTTATAAGGACAAGAACATGCGTATATCATTTTATCAGTATTTTTAACTCATTTATTTAGAGCATGTTAAAAATAATTAAGAGTATTTGGGTTGATTATTCCATTGACATATCTCTGCATTATTTGATCATTTAGAAAATATTGAATCCAGTGATTTTGATGGTGTGGGTTTATAGTAACTAATGGGATAGTATTAAATGAATATATATGTCCTAGATGAAATCTTTGATTACTAAGATGGATGGATTTCTACATCACTATACAATAAAGTTGATAGAGTTATATGTTGATGGTGGTTTGGAATTCTTATTTTTAAATTAAAAAATGAAAGAGTGAGAGGAAAGGTTGTTTTTTTATAGATATGGGAAAATTATAGAAAAACATGTAGAATTAGATAATATTGGGGAGAAGGATAAACATATAGGGAATAAAGATAATAAGTCTAGCTATTGATTACCACTTGTTCTTGAAGAAAACTCATTATATGGTGATGATTGAAGGAATGATTTATAGAAGATAGGTTGAAGTTGTTTAGTCATGTGTTATGGATTTTTTCTTATTATTGATGATCACAGATGTTTCTATTCTTCAATATATCTTAGATAAAGAAAGAATAAGTTATTGGGTTGTTATAATGAAATTTTTTGTTTTTTGTTTTTTTTTCTTAAATGTTAAAGTCAATTGAATTATTTGATGCAATATTGAAAACCAAATTAGATATTTTTTTTAGAAAAAGTTGAACCTTATTGAAATTTCATTATAATGGAATCATATTTATATATTGGAGAAAATCATACTTATTATGAGAAAAATGTACTTGTTTTAGTTTCAAGAAATTTCATTTTTTAATCACACTTTTGATTATATTACATCAAATGGAAATAGTTGATATTATGAAATACCAAGGATGTTTCAATTAAATAGTGGTCTATACACATCATTATATTTTATTTTTCTTATATTTATTTGTAATTTAAATTAATAAATAATTTTTTTGTCACCATAACTCTATTAACCTGGTTCCAGTGGTTATTGTTTGAAATTAGAACAAGATATAATTTATAACATCTCAAAAAGTCATATATTTTTTCAATAACAGGGATCTAGATAAATATATGATTCTCACTTTACACATGAAAACATAAAAAAATATTTTCAATTAATTAAATTATTTTTTCTTATAATATATCCCTAAATTCATTCACACATACCTTATTTGTATCCAAGGTAAAAGAAAATATAATAAATTGTCAGGTAAGATAATCTATAATGAAATGAATAAATTAAAATATATCATTGTAAATATAAAAGATAAAAAATATGGAATATTTGAAAATTAATTAAATATTTATTATAAATAATATCAAAAAAGGATAATATATGAATGGATTGCATGACAATACAAATAGTCACATGGATAACAATATTTAGTTTCATAATGATGGAATGTATAATGTGGGACATCATAATATAACTACAAAGGCATTATTCTAAGACATCATACATAAATAGAGAAGGTGTATACTGAATTCCCAAACTAGTTTGCCTCATAATACCTAATAATGCATCTATGGACTATAAAATCACCCTCTTGTCACATAAAATGTCAAATGAGTTCATCATATGAATTAGATAAATACAAATTCTACACATAATCATCATAAGCATTCATTTTGAACCCCTAGAAAATGAAATGTTGATATATTCTCTATTAAATAAATTAAACAAATGACCACATTATATAAAGAGAAAAAAGGTGGTATGATTAGTATATATTCCTAATAAAGCATAAGATTCCATTAAAGATGTTTTAATATATAAAATTACTTTTAAAATATATCTGAAACATTTTTTAGGAAAATCCCCTTTTTATTTTGAAAACATGTATATAAAATCATTAAATTTATTAAGAAAATGTAAAATCATTTTCATTGAAAATAACCATGTTTTTTTATTAAAATATGATATAAATTATGTTCTAGACATGAAATATGATAAATATATTTATTTTGTAAACATTATAAAAATATTTTCTTTAATGTATTGGTAAAAAGTACTGCACTCAATACTTGATAAGAATATTGCCTTTAATATTTTTTCAGAAATAAAAATATGGATAAAAATTAATTTAATAAATCTTCATATAATAGTAAAAAAATTACTGAATACATTTTAATAAAAATATGGTCATTGGAAAACAATTATGAATAAATTGAAAAAATTGTCATTTTTATTTAAAAATATTCAACCATATTGATGGGTACATATAGAGGAAAATGAAAGGGAAACAATATATTTCATGAAATAACTAATTTAGAATAAAATATATGACATTTTGAGAGATTGATCATATAATTTCATCATCATAAATTCAATCTTTATCTACCTTAGTAAAAATTTGGATTGTAATATAAAACCCCTATCACTTTGGCAACTTTTGAATAAAAACCCCCATGAAATAAATAATATATAATGAAACTTTAAATGTATGAATATACATTTATTCATTATATAACATATATAAGGTGAATTATATATACCAATTTAATAAAATAAGTGGTCAATATATCATATTTATCCAAAAAATGTGAGATGAGAAATCTTTTCAAAGATCGTAACATTAAATTCAGAATTAATCAATAAAGTGATTATGTGTAAAAATTTCAATAGATAATGAAATGGTTAAAATAAGACATAAAAATCATAATTAAATAAAAATATCATGTTCTAATATAGTCAATAAAGAATTAATATAACCCTTTGAAAATAAATTGACATAAGAATCAATGATAGAGATCCAAACATTGAATTGAGAATTAATCAATGACTTGATTATGTGTAACAAATAAAAAAGCACAAAAAACTATTTTAATTAAAACAAAAATAATTATAGGTAATTAGCACATAATCAATGAATAATATAGTCAATAATGAAGTTATAAAACATAATGAAAGGAAATTCATTTAAGAGGCCCCTATAAAGATTATAACATTGAAGTGAGATTCAAACAATGAAGTGGTTATGATTAAGAAATTTAAAAAAACAAAATAAAAATTGAATAAATAAAATTAATAATAATAGGTTACTAAAATAACATTCATGATATAAAAATTAAATAAATATGTAATATAACTTAATGAAAATAAATTGATTTAAGAAAACCTTTCTTGAATTCAGACTCACAATGTACGCAATTTAGTTCATTTATAATAAACATATATTAATATTATAGTTTATTAAGAACCATTTTCATGGTTTATATATGATTATTATTATGCCTCATATTTCAATTATTTCAATTCCTTTTATAGTTATTAAATAAATGAACTTCGTGTTTTACATTTTAATAATGTTCATTTTATAATCAAAAAATATGTTCGACGGGTTGACCATGGTCAAATGGGTCATGGTTTCATTATATCCAGAAAATTATTCAGGAAATAATTATAATTTCTATACAATAAATACAATATTTAAATAAAATACAATAATCACATATGAATAATAAATAACATCACTTCCCTGAGGTGGAAGTCCAGTTGTATTCATAAAGTACAATTTCATTTCTTAAGGGTTAAAGTGTAATACAGTAAGTAAAATATTATATTTCCAAAATCATAAATATTTTGTGAATATAATATTTATTAATTAAATCCATCATAATAACCATTAATGTGTAGTGGTGATCGAAAATGAATCACATCATTTCGTGGAGGTGGTAGTCAACAGGTACAAATGATTGATGTTTTCAATTACCATTGGATGGAGTTGTATATGAATAAGGGTTATACTACATAAAAAATTGAATCCCGATATTGATTGGATACTTTTATTTTTATATTTACATGGTTATGATTGAATTTAATATTTTATAAGAATATATAAAATGAAAAAATTCATTTAAGAGTTATACTTATTATTTGAGAAAACTCCTTTGGTTTACACCGTATTCCAACTAATCTGGAATATTTTTTATAAATGAAACTATAATTCATCAGTATGATAGGGGTTAATGGATTTATGTAGATAATTATCATGATAACTATCTCAAAACTTGAGAGGATGATAGGGGACTGGGTTGCCTTTTATATGCAAGGGGAGTGACGTAATTATAAATATGAAGAACATTAAAATTTTATGAATATCATAATCATGTAAAAGGGAGGTAATGGAAATAATTTAGATGGTATAACATTATAATACATAAATATCTTTAATTATTAAAATTTATACTTATCATAGTTTCATTTTAAACCATATCTTTTGTTTTACCCCTTCATTACCATGTGTTTACGTTAACTATGGTAATAATTTTTCCATTTCTAAAGGGACGTACATTTACATATAATGTTGAATGTGGACCAAAAATGAACCCTATAAGAAATTTTAGACTATTTAACAACCCTTAATTCATATTTACATATTTTTAAATTTTTAAATCATTTAATAAAATTTCATTTATCATAAAATATCACTAAAGTCATTTTTTGACTATTCATTTAATTTGGAATTAAGATATTATGACAAAATAGAATTACAATATAAATGAAATTACCATTAATTATAATTTTTAATTAAATATTTAATTCCCTTAATAATACAATTAATCAAGATTGTATTAAATTTTTTTATTTTTAACACCATTTACCTTGAATTTTCTACTTCTTGCATAAGCATTGTATCAATGATGTGTAAGAGTTCAAGGTAATTATATAAAATTAAAAAAAATATGACCCTAAAAATAATTTATTGATATTGAGTGTTACAATTAATAATTAATATTAATCTTTTTATCCTAATAAATTTTTTTAGATATATAATATGAAAGAGTGTAACATTTTGTATTTATTCTTTACATAAATAAATTTACCTCATTATAATAATGGATATTAGCATGAAATTTAAACATTATATAATATGGGAATGTTTTAGTATAACTACTCTCATAAAACTAAAAATAGGAAATTATTAGTGAGATTTTGATGCATTATTCAATAGTTTTATCCTCGATTTACAGTTAATGAGGTGAAAAATATTTTCAATGATTACTGTTTCTAATTACAAAAAATGATAGAATTTTAAAATTGTATCTTCCTAATTCTAATTATGTAATAAATTTTTTAATATTAAATTACCATGTGTCTCAAAAATCAATTATAATATAAATGTGCAATACAGAATGAAAAAAACTTTAATAAAATGTGTTTTAAGTTTAAAAATGTGTTTATACAAAAACTAAATATAATAAAAATTATGTTGTAATTAATTAAATTGTTTCAAAAAAAGTATTCTAATTATTTTTTGAAGACAATGCACAAAAAATAATTAGACATTTAAATTTCATGAATTAAATAATAAAAATTTTAATTTTAAAGAAAACCAAATTTTCACTATTAACTAAATAATCAATGTCTCTAAAAAATCCAAAAAAAATTCATTATAAACCTATTATGTGATCATGATTTAAAAAAGTTATAAATTTTTTCAGATATATTTTTTAATTTTGGTAGAATACATTTATAATATATGTGCACAAAATTCAATGAATTTTATTTTTGAAGAAAATGTTTTTTGAAACATAAAATTAAATTATTCTCAAAAAAAGTAAAAATTACAAAATTAAATTAATTTTATTTACTTTAATAGGATATATAATCAACACAATTTATTAAAATAATTTTAAAAAATTGATTAATTTAGTATTTTTAGGTAAGAAATAATTGCATATATAAAAATTGTATTTTGAAATATATCACTTTTACCATAAAATATTGTTATCTTCATTTCCAACCAACTAATTATCAATTTATTATTGATTATTAATATAACTATGGAAAATTTTCTATATATATTTCATCATAATGTTACTTCTTTTAATGCACGCCAATCTAATTGTCAGATCATAACATTAATATATATAATAAAATTTATATAGTATATCATAGTTTATTTAAGATTGGTGTTATGTATACCACATGATATCAAATATATTATTTAAATAAAAACAAATGAAAAATAATATGGTCTTACACTATAGAAATCTTTCAAAACAAATTCCTCTAAATATTATCTCGTGTCTGATTAAAATAAGTATTAAAACATTATTACAAATCAATTTCTATCAGTATAATAAAAAGAATGATTAATATTTCAAAATACTATTCACGAAAACACACATTGTAAAATAGATAATAAAAGATTAATTTTGAAAATAGAAAAATTTTCATATGAAGTAAACCTTGAATAACACATAATATATTTCCCAAAAAGGAAAACATTAGTGCGAAGTGAAAATATAGATACAAAATAGAAAAATAATGTCCATAGATTAATAGAAAATGGTTGAAAAAATTATCTACATATTTTTACTAACCATAAAATAATAAATTATTAATGGATAATAAATTCCATCAATCCATATTAAATAATGGTAAAATTATAAATAAAAAATTTTAGGTTTCTTTTCTTTATAATGAGGTACTCTATTATAATTAAGTTAATGGATAGAATAAAACATACTTATATTATTTTCATCCATTGAATAAGAATAATATCATCCATTTGATGTTATTTAATATTTTTTCCACTTACATTTCATCCCTAATTTTTAATGATAAATGATGAATTTTTTATCTCACATGCCCTAAAATTAACATTCAATTAATGAAAATATCCAAAAAGAGATAAATTAGTTATAATATTTATGTCCATTAATAAAAACCAAAAATGGTTAGGAAAAAATTAAGATGATATATAATATGAAAAATAATTCATATAATGAAATCATAAATTAATCTATAAATACTAATTATTTAAACTCAAATTTAAATGGATTTTGTTCCATATGTATCTATTTTTAAAACTCTCAAAAATATTATTCACCATGTTAAAAAAAATTATTTTACCATATATTCATTGAAGACTAATTTAAAATTTATCCTTCAAAAATTTATGAATTCTAATGTATCATACCAAAAACATATATTCCCAAATAATATAATTTCAAAAAAATAGTAATATCTCCCATAAATTACATGAACATCCACAAAATAATGTATTTCTTCAAAAGGTAACTCAAATATTTTTCCTAAAATAGAATTATTCATAGTTAATATTATAATGTTTATATTAAACAAATAATGTTCACATTATACTAAACTTCTTTAAAAAATATTATTAATCACAGAGTCTCCATGAAACTTTATAATCACATAGTTATATATGCAATAAAAATGTGATCCCAAAAATATAATTACTATTTTATATGTATTAACTGTTATTTACCCATCATCAAATATAATATTAAACTTGAAGGTAATTAATTACATCAAAAATTATTTCTAATAAATGAATAATCATTCTTTTAGGAATATCATTTTTAATAAATAAAGTGTTAAATTAAAGGGTTTTACATACCTCAAAAAATCATTTTCACTCAATAATTATTTCTAATATTACTCTCATAACAAAAAAAATCTTCAAAGTTGTGTCTATACATTTAGATATTTGATAAACCTTAAACATATTATCCCATGAATCATTGCTATTATTCCATATAACTATCTCATATTATAGGTTTTTATCGGTTCAATTATCTCTTTAATCATAATGGTTCATAAAAAATTAATTAACACAATCACATCCATCAAGAGTTTCTAGAAAGTTATGAAGTCTATTCACACTCATCATTCACTAGTGTTGATCATGTTAATATTGAATCTAACCCTTTAAGAGTTATTACCCATAGGATAATATGTTTCACATCTACATACTCTTTCTAATACCCCTAGAGTGATGTATTTTCATAAAAAACACTATAAATATAAATTACCAAATATTTATGATATTAATATATAACTATAAATATTTCTAAAATATTACTTAGGGTTATGTTATCAAATATCTATTTTCAAAATATATTTCCCATGAGTACATCTAAGCTTCCCCTTTTACCAACTATAACACCTAACTACAGTAACCCATATCTAGAAGGTTATATTACTAAACTAAAACTTGATAACTAATAGCATCCCAAATGATCAAATAGTTTATAAGTAAATAGAGATTACATACATAGATGGTTCTGACATTACACTTGTAAAAATAAAATATGTCTTTATTTATTGGGATAAGTTTATTGTTTCTTCTATAATATCATTGGAATCATTAATAAATACTTTCTTAGTATCTTGGGGAATTGAAAACATAATACAAGGAGATATTAACATTCATTAAGGGAAAGAATATGAAAATTTATTTCATAGAATAAATAAATCTAGAAAAATATGGAAAATATAAACAATAATCATATATGAGATATAACTAATATAATAAAAGGGGAACATATCAAAGAATGGTATATAATTATATATAATATCATGGATTACAATTAAAAGTTTCATAATGATATAATTAATATTTCTATAAGTCATAATCTTACCATTAAGGCCATGTTTCAATATATCATACCTAAAAATATAATGCCTGCACAAAATATCCATACTAGTTTATCTCATAAGATATAACCATTCACCAATGTCCTATATAACTCCGTTACAATCACATAATACATCTAATATATTAATCATTTGAAATAAATTAATAATAATTCAATATATAATCAACATAATAATTTATATTAAAAAACTGGAATAACAAGCGATATTACTTTCCCTATTCAATATATATACCAATTTGATCAGAATGTGCTGAGAGAAATTGATCTGATGATATAATTGAATAATGTCCACAGTGAATCATAATATTCCTAAAATAAATTTGACATATATTAAAATAATTTTATAAGATCAATAGACCATTTTTGGATATAAAAACGCTTTCTATATTGAAATTACTAACTTATATCCAAAACATTTCAGAATATTTGAAAAAATATATTTAAAAAAATTCATGTATACATATATATGATTCTTAATTGAAATGATTATCGATGATGATGGGATAATAATTTTTTTATGTTAACAATAAGGAAAATATCCAATACCCGCCTTTGGTTAAAAGTACATCTTTCGAAAAATGAAAATAATATTCCATTTAAATATTTTATATAAAGTCCAAAACTGGTAAAAACTATTATTCAATAATTAATGAATATGGAAAAAAATTTAAAACATTTAAATTAAAACCTAAACATGGAATAATATAGTCCCTGGAAAAACATAAAAAAACAAATTCATTTTATTTTAAAGAAATTATTTCATTAATTTGAGTACAGAAATAGAATAAAATAAATGGAAAATATTTAATTTGAAAAAAATAACTAGAGTAGAATAGTATATATAACATTACTAGGAGATAGATCATATAATTTCATTATAATAAAATTAATCCTAAATATCCCCATTAAAATGTGTAGTTGGATCATAAAACCCTTACTATTGTGGTAACTTTTGTAATATAACCCCTTGAATTAAATAACTTCAATTGATTATTTAAATAGATTACTATATATAGACTCATTATATACTATATCAAAAGGCTAATATTTATACAACATGAAAAATTCTAGTGGTGAATATGTTATATGTCTCACATAAAAAAAGTGAGATGATAAACCCTTACAAAATTTCCAAACATTAATGTGAGAATTAATAAATGAAAGTATTATCATATAAAATCTATATTGTCATTAAAAATTGTCTATTTTAAATAAAATAATCATTTCTATTTAATCATATAATAATGGAATAATATAGTCTATGAATAGATTATATAATAAAATATATATTTATTAATACATTAAAATGATCGTAACATTTAGGTGATAATTACTCAATGAAGTGTTTGTGTGTATAAAATAAAAATATTCATAATTTAATTGAAATAATACTAAAAATAATTCAATATAACTAAAAAAATGACATAAAAAATCCTAGACGAAGTAATATGACCCAATGAAAGAAATTAATTGAAGAAACCCATATAAATATTGTATCATTGAAGAGAGAATTAATAAATGAAGTGATTATGTGTAAAAAATAAATCATTAAAAAGAAGTTATAAAAAATCGTGAAACCAAAGTAGTACATTACAGACATAATCATTGAATAAAATCATCAATTGAGAAATAATATAACCCAATGGAAAGAAATTCAGTTTAGAAAATCATAAAAATATTGGAACATTGAAATGAGAATTAATCAATAAAGTGATTATTTGTAACATATTTGAATAAAAATAATAAATTTTTAAATTCAACTTAAAATAATTACATTTCATTACGCACATAAAAATTTCAAAATGTAGTAAATGATGAAGTAATATAATTCAATAAGAGGTAATTATGTATAAAGATTTTAGCATTTATGTATGAATTAATTAATTAAGTGATTATGAGAAAAAAATTAAATAAACATAAAATAAGTGAAATTTTTTTAAAATTTTAAAATTTTATTGAAATCAAAAACATAGAATAACATAGTAATTGAATAATTAATACAACCCAATGAACATAAATTGAGTAAATAACCCCTTAATTGAAACCTAAATCACCACATACCAAATTTTTTACCTACATAATAATATAATAATAATTTTATAAAACATTGAAACCCATTTTTAGTGGTATTAACTTATTATTATCACATTTTTTATTTATTACCATTATGTATGTAGTTATTAAATTAGTGAATTTCATGTTGGATGTTTTGATAATGTTCATTTCATAAAAATAAATCTAATTTGGTAGGTCAACCACGGTCAAAGGGGTCAAAGTTCAATCATATAGAGAATATCAATAATGAAATAATTATCAATTTTATAAGAAAAATACAATTCTGGAATCAGCCATGATATTTTTACAAGAAATAAATTCACATTTTTTCATAGAGGTGGTAATCCAAACATATGCATGTGTGACATTAAAAATTTTTTATTATTGGATGAGTAAGATGGTAAGTAATATATTTTCTACATAATATTAATTATATTATGAATATCAAATATATCCATTAAACACATCATAATAAGAATTCATGTGTGGTAATTATGAAAAATGAAACACAATACTTTGAGGATGTGATAGTCTACAAATATGTACGATTAATGTTTTTATTTCATGTGTGATGGAGATGGAGATTAGTACATGTTATACCATAGACATAATAACACAAAATTAAAGTTTTTATAATTATTTTATTTTATAAACATGGATATGATACTCTTTATTGAGTTATAAGATGAAATAAAATTAAATAACTCACTTAATAGTAACGCATATTCATTGAGACACCTCCTTTGACTTACACATTAGGCCTATCATGATGGACTCTTGGTGAGACCAAAACATATAGGTCAATGGGAGGATGATTTCTAAGGTATTTAGGTAGATAATGATCAATAAAAATGTCTAAAATATGTGTTATGATGAGAGGAGATGAGGTTCCCTTCTATAAGTAAGGGGATTTGACCAATTATAAATATGAAGAACAATAAAATATAAATATCACAATCATTTATCATGAAAAAATGTGTTAAATTACAATTTTAGGGAGATATATTGTATAAATATCTTCAAAAAATAAAATTTATACTTTTTTATTTTTCATTTCAAAACTTATCATTAGGTTTAATCCCCTCGTTAACCCTTTTTAACCTTAATACCGGTAATAAAAATTTCAAACTCTAAGGTTTATAAATTTTCTTCTAAGGTGGTAAGAGGCTAAAAAATATGAATGTATGAAATTTTAGACAATATACAATCCCATATATCTTATTTCAATATTTATTTTATTATTTGAAACATTTAAAAAAAATATTGTTTATCATAAAATATCATTGAAGTCGGTTTTTTGACTATTCATTTAATTTGACATCAAAGACTTCAAGAAAACAATGGAATTTTAATATAAATAAATTTATCATTAATATTAATTTTTAGCTACCTGTTAAATTCATAAAATACTATAATTAATCCAAAATATAATACTTTTATTATTTTTTAAACCATTTAACTTGATTTTTCTACTAATTTCTCAAGAATTGAATAATTGTTAAATTTTTTATGGTAATTATAACATCATTAAAATTTAAAAATTATAATCACAAAAATAGTATATTAAGATATAATATAAACAATTATTACTACTATTTATATTTCCAATCCCGATGAAAATGTATTAGAGATTATAAAATTAAGAACATGTCATTTTGTATTCAGTATTTACATAAAATAATATTAAGGTTATCAATAATGGAAAATGGAAAATGTTTACAAATGTTAGTGTAAGAGGTTGTTATTATAAATTCACCAATCCAACTAAATAATTTTTTGTTTCAGTGAGATTTTGGTGTTTTATCCCATAGTTTTAGATCTATTTTACCCTTACTAAGGTGACATATATTTACCAATCTTACTATTCAAAATGATGAATAATAAAAGGGGCCTATTTTTCATATTACAACTAAATAATTCCAAATATGTAATACATTTTTGAAGATTAAACTTCCCCAAGAGAATAAAAAAATTAATATATAATTTCAATATGCAATGATATTTTTTTGCAAAATATGTTTTTAGTTTAAAATGGGAATATAAAAAATTAAATATATTGATATTACTTTTTAATTTATTAAATTATTTAAAATTAAAGCATAATTAAAAAACCTAAAATCAAAAAATTAATGGGACATTGAAATTACTTTATTTAACAAAAAATTGATAGTTTTATAAAAAATAACATTTTCATTATTCAGTCATCAAACAAAATTTTCAAAAAAATCCAAAACATACTTTTAATTCCTATTATGAAATTATTATTTAAACAATTATATGAATTTTTTCAAAAAAAATTATAAACGTAGAAGCAATTAATTATAACTTCTTCAAATGAAATGTAATAAAAATAATTTTACAAGAGAAAGTGTTTTTAAGTATATAATGGATTTATTATCACTAATTATAAAATATATGTTACAATTTTAATATTAATTCCTTAATATAATATAAATATTTCATTATAATAATTTATAAAAAAAATTTACCTTAATATATCATGATAAAAAACATTGTACATATAAACACAATTTTATGAAAAAATATCTATTTTTTATTCAAATGATTTTATCTTCATTTACAATAAAGGTATAATCATTGTATGATTTAGTATTAATTTTATTACATAAAATATTTATGTATATATTTTAGAATATGTTTATTTCTATTCATACATTCCAAACCAATTTCTATCTCATTATAGTATACATATATAATAATATTGATATAGTATATCATAGTTCTTATAATCTTGGGGTTACAAACTCAATATACCATCAAATATATTATTTATATTAAATAAATTCTAAATTTTTGGTTTTTAGATCGTATCCTCATATATAAATTCCATATTCTTAATTTCTGATCATTTTTTATAAAATAAAATGTTGAATTTTTTATAAAATAATTTTTTTGGATTATTGGAAAAAACATAACATTCAAAAAGATAATTTTTTCAATATTTAAATGTTTCTTGGTTTGAATAAATAATTTATAAAATTTATAAAAAAATATAATTTTTAAAATATAAGGTCTAAATTATTAATATTTTCTTGAATAACACCCAATAGGATTCCCAATTTAGGATAACATTGGTGGGAAGTCAAAATATAGCCATATTGAAGAAAAATAATATATAAGGAATAATAGAGAGTGATAGATAATATGATCCTTATAATGTTAATTACCACAAAACCATAAATAGGTGAGGGTTAAAGAAGACCCTCAATTAAACAGTAATGTTCATAAAAGGATATCATTTTTACTTTTGTATCCTTTTAATTATATTGACGGATTCATTTACTATTATGATAATTAATATGAGAAAATATATGTACCTTATTTCATTCTATTCTATAATAATAATGTCATCCTTATGTTTTTATTCAATATGTTTTTCACTTCGATTTCATCTAAATTTTTAAATGATAAAAGATGGATTTTTTATGGCTAAATCACTAAAATTATCTTTAAATGGATCCAAAAAATTTATAAATTCGTTCTTTTATTTATATCTATTTTTTCAAAGAAAAAATTGGTTCGAATAAATTCATATATTATCTGATATGAATAACCATTCATATGATATAATATTACATTAATCTCTAAATCCTCAATAATAACACCCAAAGTACAACTTCAATCATTCTATTACTACCTGGCCTTAAAATACTCAAAAATATTTACCGAGAAGTTAAAAGGCTAAAAAAATTACCATATATTGTTTGGAGATTAATTTAACATTTATATCCAAATAACACTTATCACTCATAATGTAACATACTAAAAAGTTATATTCCCTAATCATATAAACTCAAAAATATGGTAATATTTTCCATAAATAAATTCAATAACCTCAAAAAGTGTATGCTTACAAAAGTTCACTCAAATTCTATTCATGAAATAAAATATAATCTTAGCCAATATTATAAAATTTATGATAAACATAAAATTTTCCCAATATATAGAAATTATTCCAAAATATCATTAACAAATCAATCTCTATATCTCATTTTAATCACATGGTTATATATATAATAAAAATATGTTTCAATAACATAATGGATTTTTTTTATCCCAATGAAAACATCCCCCCCAGAATGTCAACACGAAGCTTGATCGAAAAACAATAATGTGTACTCTTGCTCAACCCATGACTTCTTCTCCCATGTCTCGTGCACATCATCACCTTTCTACCAAAGGACCTCTACCACTGGAATAGACTTTCCCCTAAGAACCTTCTCTCGTGAATCCACAATTCTCATAGGTCATTCAAACACTGATAAATCGGGCTCTATTTCAAACTCTTCCCAATTCAACACATGGGATAGATTTGGGATGCCCTTCTTCAATTGGGGGACATGGAATAGTCACAAATAAATGTCCACAACAAAAGAAAAATCAAACTTGCATTCCACCTTTCCAATCCACTCAGTGATCTTAAAATATTTGACATACCTCAATGTTGTCTTTCTCTGGTTTCCCAAATTATGATGGTCTAAATGAGGGGACACCTTCAAGAATACCCAATTACCCATAAGAAACTCAATATCTCAATGCCTCTATTCATCATAACATTTGTGGTGACTCTGAGCTATCAATAACTACTATCTAATTAATTTTACCATCCCATATGTCTCTTGCATATGGATCATCCCCGATAGTGAGGTCTCACCTACCTTATCCCAACATAAGGGGGGCAGACAATGTCGACCATAAATCACCTCAAAAGGAGAAATTTTAATAGAGGATTGATAACTGTTATTAAAATAAAATTAATCCAATCCCATATGGATATCCCAAGATCCTATAAAATCCAATACACATCCACAAGAATTTCCTCCAGAATCTGATTAGCCAACTCTATCCGACCATCCTTTTTAGGATAGTATGTCGTGATCATCTTAATCTGTGACCCAAAAGGCTTATGAAGGCCTTCCCAAAACTGAGAGGTAAGGGGGTCTCTATCTGAGACAACTTTTGATGGAACAACATGAATCCTTACCACCTCATGATTATACAATCATCTTAGCTCATCCACTTAATTTATATGTCTAATTTGAATGATGTGGGCTGATTTATTCAGACGATCAA
The DNA here is from genome assembly GCA_963277665.1 of Viscum album. Lineage (NCBI taxonomy): Eukaryota > Viridiplantae > Streptophyta > Magnoliopsida > Santalales > Viscaceae > Viscum > Viscum album. The sequence goes on from OY728152.1 coordinate 1,382,756,722, forward strand.
TCACTTCCCAAATAGCATTATTACCCTGAGGTGTATGAGGTTTGACAATATTGAAATCCATGTCCTCCTCATCCCACTTCTAGATAGGAATGGGTAATGATGGAAGAAAACTAGAGGGTCTTTAATGCTCTTCTTTTACCTGTTGACATGTATAGAATCTCAACACAAAATCAACTATGTCTCATCTCATACATGGACAGTATAACTATCGACGAGCATCGTAATACATTTTGGTATCTCCAGGATGAACGAACTATTGAGATTAGTAGATATCATATATCATCAGCTTCCATAGAGATAACAACACTTCATAATATCCCCTAAATCCCAAAATCCCCTCGAGAGATGAATACCAACTATAAGATGTCTCCCCATAAGTATTAAACTTCATAGACCACTCACACAACTCATCACTAGGCTGTTCTCACTGAACAACTCTAAAATAGAGGGAATCAACTGAATTCTTTCCAAGAATTCACCTCTATTGTGCTTTTTATTCTCTATGTTCTTCTAAGAATAGACCCTCATCAGAGTCCACTCATCACTAGACTTATTCAAAGCCTTCACTAGTACTTTTCCTCTAATAGTGTCAACCACCACATTACCCTTTCCTAGGGTATATATTATATCAAAATTGAACCCCTAAAAACACTCAATCCAATGATGATGCCTTAGAATAAGATCTTTCTATTAAAAGATGTATGCTAAGCTCTTATGATAAGAGTATACCAAAAACATCTCCCCAAAGAGGTAGTGATTCCAAGTCTTCAAAGCATGCATCACCACTACTAAATACAATTTGTGGGTTGGATAATTTCTTTCATGTGTTCAAATTTGTGGAGAACCATACACCAATATGTGGTCACCCAATATAAGAACACACCTGAGACCCATACCTGAAGCATCACAATAAACCACATAGACCTTTATAGATTTTTAAAATATCAACCTGAGGTAGGTATTCAACCACATCTTAAAATTCTTGTAGGGTTCCTAACATTATATTCCCCATTCAAACTTCACCCCTTACCATGTGAGTGTGGTCATAGGTGAAACGAATCAAGAGAAATCCTAAACAAGCCACATGTAGTAACTTGCCAGGCCAAGGAAACTCATATTCTCAAACACATTATTTGGATAGTTCTAGGAGAAAACTACATTGATCTTATCAGGGTCCACTTAAACCCCCTGTTTTGAGATGACATAACCTATAAACTTCACTTCTTTGATCCACAAGTTGTACTTGGACAACTTTTCATAAAGGAGATGATCCCATAGAGTTCCTAAGATGATCTGCAAATAATTCTCATGTTCCACCTCAAATACTGATGAATCTAGGAGTTTTTCCATGAATACCACAACAAAGTAATCTAAATATTGGTGGAAAACTCTCTTCATAAGTTCCATAAAAACTAATGGAGCAGTGTTCAACCAAAATGCATGAACAAATACGAAAAGTGGTCGTACCTGCTACGAAATCCCATTTTCGGGATATCCATCTCTCTCAACCTAACTTGGTGGTAACCAGAATGAAAACCAATTTTAGAAAAAAAAAACATGTCCCCCTTCAACTCATAAAAAACTCATCAATTTGGGGGAAAGGATACTTTTTCTTGATGGTTACCTTATTCATCATTCGTTAATTGATTCACAACCGGAGTGATCTGTTGGCCTCCTTTGCAAAAATGAAAGGAGTGGCCTAAAGAGAGACGCTTGGGTGAATTAATCCTTTGAATTCTAAATCATATAGAGGTATATTTAATTCCCTAAACTTGGTGGGTTCCATGTCATATTATGGAATAGATATCAATTGTATTCCCAGTGCCAAATCAATCGAGAACCCCCTATTTCTGGGGAGAAATCCTGAAAAAATCATTTGAAAAGACCTCCGAGAATCGTCCACTACATGGGGTAATCCATACTTTGTAGAAATACCTTCAGCCTATATCATGAGAAAAAATAACTGGAAGATTGAATTTTCCAACTCTGGGTGTGTAGGTGCTGCATGACCTGACCGAGGATCCCATTCCCCAAGAAACACCTAAGGACTCCCATTAGGAGATGTGAAATTACCCACCACCTATAGAAATAGATATGAACATGAAAGTTCACTAGCCAATCCATGATGTGGATTGCATAAAAAAGGTTCATATCTTAGACTAGGTGATCCCATTCCATATCAACTCCTAACATATAATGTACCCATGTTAGGCACCTAAGACCTTTCTCATTCCTCTTACCCAACGAAGTCACCAACTCCATCGCAAAAGACAACCAATCGAATAGAAAATTTAGAAGAATGATAAGACGGGATGAGATAAAATAAATAGAATCACCAGTATCTAAATGAACAGCTAAAATAGAAGATGCAGTCATTAAGGTACTATGAACTATCGAAGGCCCTACATCTGATTCTGCTGGTGTCTAGTCCATACCATGAAGATGGCTGGTCTCTACCTGAGAATGACCTCTCGCCTTGGGCACTACCCTGAACTAGCTCTGCCTATAATATGATCGAGAACTGCCACCACAACCACCCAACTGAGATCCCATAATCCTTTTTAGATCCAGAAAAAAATGACACTCCAACAGAATCCATGGATGTTTCCCTACTTTGGTATGGTCATGTCACTCTGAAAAAGCACTAAATGTTCCCCAAAATCTACATAGATAACAAAGCATAGAAGGAGATGTACATTCAGTTAGAATGTGCCCTTCCTTCCCACACTGATAGCACACCATAGACCCTATGTTAGAATCTACATATCAAAACATCCTGGAAGGATGGCTTGAACTACCAAATCCCTTCTTTCCCTACCCATCCTACGTCCACTTTTTCTCTGAGGATTTTCCACTACCCACATTCAACACCACTCTAGAAAACCCATAATTTCTTTTTTGATCAATCTCAACCATGAAATAATGATCAACCACCTCAGCATAAGTTCTCAGCTTAAAAAAAGAATACCATAGAGTAAATTTTTGGTTATATCCCCTTCTCAAACTTCCAAGATTTCATGGATTCCTTTGAAACAATCTCATGTATGTACTGCACTAGCTCAGCAAAATGGTTAGTATATTCCATCATTGACTGATTACCCTAGGAATGATCCATGAACTCTCCGGATCTATCATATTCTAGGACCTTTGCACAATACTGCTCATTGAATATGGTCTTGAAATCCTTCCAGCTCATCTTCTCATTCTTCTGGGCCAAAAACATTGATTCCCACCACCTACGACTGGGACCTTATAGTAGAAATGAGGCTCATTTCACCATGAAATTCCCAAGTGTGTTAAGGAATTTGAAATTTCACTCAATCTTCTCAAGCCACTCCTCTCCTTCATGGGGATATGTACTACCTCTAAAAGTAGTAGTATTTTCTAGATAAACTCTTGGGATTTATCATTCATTAGACTAGGTTCATCTTCTCTAACTGGAGAAGGATAAGGACCCACTCTCTACCCAAGATCTTGGACAACCCATACCATAGATTCTACCATCCTCTAACTAATCGGTGGTGTAGAACTCTCTGCTACATCCTCCTATGGGTGCATGGAAGATTTTCAGGGAGGCATGTTTCTACAAGAATCAATAGTCACTAGAGAAATCATTTGTACAATAGTTCTGAAAAATAAAATAATTAAAATCAAATTGAAATAAATCAAACTCCTTACAATAATGAAATATACATCTACTTAACCCCTATAAAATGTCCACATGCAGCCTGTAGCCCACACATACCACCTAGAAGAGAAGTAAAAAAATCACAACATCCCAGGGAGACTCATGATTTTTAATAAGAGGTGCGGGTCAGGCACCATACTCACATTCAAAACTCTGAGCCCCAACCGTCCGAGATCATGTCTAACTAGACTCATCCAAAATAATATGACCCAAAGAGCTTATCCTAGTCTGTTACCATTTTTTCACGAATCAAGATCGGTCACCATCCAAACAAGGGAATGACCTGGCCTATGGAATGGCTCCAAGAGAGTTCCTTATCTCCATGGGATGGAACAAGTTCTCAGGTATCATAAATAATTATTTTGGAATTATTTACCCTAGTTTAGAAACATAAAACAACCAACATCAATAAATAAATCATATCTGAAAATTTTCACCAAAAAAATCTTAATAAAAATTCAGAATTAAAATACATAGTTCTAAACAAAACCCAAGAGGGCCACAACTAAAGAGGATCAGAAATCCTAACTTAAAAACTACCACATAGAAAGGGGCATCTCTCTCAATCCAACCCCACTACACCGCACCAAGGAAGGAAGCTATCAACCTGAATCGATGCCTCCATTACCATTTCCCTTTCCTATGTAAAAAATTACCAATTCTACATACAACCAAACGTGTATGTAGGGTGTGACACTAATCCTAATAGTATACTACCCAAAAAAATTACATGTGATAAAAATTTCAAGACAAAAAATCTTTCAAATTATTATAAAAGGAAATTTTAGTAACAATTCCCAAGAGAAGAAATTTTAAATGAAAATAGTTTTGAAGAGTGTGAATTTAAATAATGATCAATTTTAAATAAAACAAAAATTATTCCAAAATTACCACCCATACACACCATATGATCATGGTAAGTAAAATATCGTAAATGATCACTAGTCATTGGAAATACACCTATACACTAGCGAACACTAGAACACTAGGTACAACATATCTCAGTGAAATGTGTCAAAGAAACCACAATGAAATATGTTCTCATGCACAAGACACTATTAGGGAACACACCCATAACCTAGTGGTCTCCAATCAATAATAATTATTTAGTTAGTGATTTCATCATTGATATTGTTAAGTGAAACCTGGAAAAATCCACTACCGAATCACTAGCATACTAGTCCTATTCCGCCCACCTAGAAACTCGAGAATCCCATTAGTGCTCAATCATGTTCCACATCTTATAAAATACCATTTTTACCTCAAAATCCATTTCTAAATCATACATACAAAAAACAGTACCCCAAACATGTTCCACACCCTCAATGTTGTCCATTAAACCCAATAAAATTTTTTATAAAACAACTTCAAGAGGTGTTACAAGGCTTTGCACACAATATTCATTTCAAAATGCTATTTTAATGTTAAATGCCAAAAAATATCAATCCAAACCAGAATTTTTATCCATAACACCATTTTATTAATAAATTTCATGTATCAAAAAATAACCCAAAATGATACAACCTATAATACACATGAAAAAAACCCAATTCCAAGTCAAAATGAAACAAATTAAACACTTAATAAATTCTACCAAAAATGGTTTTCACACCACACTCAATAGATGAGAAACATTCTAAATAGGTTGATAAAGAAAGATAAATTCATCAAATAATGTTTACACTAGGAACCACCTATCTTAAATGTCAAAAATCCAAAAAATTGTGTGAAACTTTATCCGCACCAAAAGCAAGTGAAAATGAACCCTAGTCAAGAATATGAACCAATAAAATCAATATTAAACCCTGGGGATGAAACAATAGCTGTAGTAATTTTAGAACATCAAGAAAGAGGGATAAAATCTATAGAGAAGGAAGAAAACAAATAATGACTCACTTACATGAAGAATCGTGATGTTTTTTCACCAAAACCCCCTTAAAATTTTGTTCCAAGGGAGTTTGAGGGAGCTTAGGATCCATATATGGATGAAATGGTCGAATGGGGGAAGTATGGGGCTCATTATGATTAATTCTGGAAGGGAAAAGGGAATAACATTTTTTGACCTGGACATTGTGCACGGTTTGTTAGCTAGGTTAACTATACTGTGCAGCTAGTTTTGTCAACCTAAAAAGTGTAATTTATCTCTAAAATTCCTGGGGGATCCTAGGGGAAAATGTTAGGACAATAATAGAAGATAAAATACTTGAAAAGAAGGACATATATTAGACATTATCTAACCATTATCACTATAGTGATGTATTTTCTATGAAAATAACTCAATATATACTTTATCAATGCTTCATGATATTAATATATAATTTTACATATCCATAGAATCTATAAAATGGTTGTGTTCTCAAATATATGTTTTATTAAATCTATGTCCCAAAATTCTAGCTTAAATTCTTTTGATATAAACTATAACTCATCAACTCCTGTAACCGAGATCTAGTGGTTTCCTTACTACATTGGCACAAGATAATTGATCTCATCTCTAAGTAAAAACTATTTTGGAACTTTTGAGATACTAGATATATAAATGATTATCAAATTACACATAGAAACATTAAAATCCTATATAATTTATTCTGATTATTTTTTTATTTGTACTAGAATATCACTAAAACCATTCATATATACCATTCTTAGTATCATAGTGAAATGTAAACAAAATACAGGTTGTTCTCTAATTCGTAATATGGTAGAGCCAAAAATATAATATATCATAGAAAAAATAACTCCTATAAAAAAGGTAAATTATAAAAAACAATAAAATATTTCATATAAAAAATAACAAAAAGTGAAATATATCCATTGATAACTTAAAAAAACATAATCACATGGTTAATAATAACTAGTTTTATAATGATATAATTCATTCTGAAAAATGTCATAATTTTATGATTAAGTACTTATTCCAAGACATATTATATAAATATGTATGGTGTACCCTTAATATTGAAAACAGGTTTGTAACATTTGACATATTGATACATTAATGGGATAAAATGATCCCCACTTATAAAATACTATATCTAATTCATTCATCATATAAAATTAATGAATATTATTTCAATGAATAATGACCATAAAAATTAATATTGAAAAATTATCACATAAAATGTTTATATTTTCGAAAATCAAAAAATATAACAACTTAATCATACTCCATTGTGAGAAATAAGATGAATTATATTATTAGATTATATCCCAAAAAAATATTCATAAAAATATATTTTTATAGAGGAAAATAAATTAAAAATATCATTGGAATATTTCATGAGGAAAATACCATTCTCATATTTAAATCAATTATATAAATTATTAAAAAATTATAAAATATTTGGAAAAATCCCTTTTCACTGAATATAAACATGGAATCATGTAAAGGATGGTTCAATGAAATGAATAGTGACGACAATGTGAAATTTTGTTTTTGTTGTTAATGTTAGAACAGTGATTATGTTCACACAATTGGTATAAATTCCTTGTTTTTAAGATGACAATAATATTACTTTTAAAGATATTTTATAAAGTAAAATATGCTTTAAAATTACTTTAATAAGTCGTTGGAGGATAATAAAAATTTTCTTGAACCATTTTAATTAAAATTAGGGAATGGAATAATTTTTTTCCAGCCGAAGCATAACCCCCATGACTAAAATATATTCACATTAATATTATTTACTTGAATATAAAAATATTTATCATATAACTGATCAAAGGGTTTGTATATACACCACATGAAATAAACAAGTGGGAATATGATGAATGTCTCAATGAAAAATTAGGGATATAAAAAATCTCTAATACTAATGTAACGTTGATGTGCAAATTAATCAGTGATATGATTATGTGTTATAAATTTATATACACATAAAAAAATGAAAATAAGGTGAAAAATAATGAAAATTAATAAAACATATAATCATGAAATAGTATATTGTAACGACCCAGAAATTTCAAGGAAATTTTTTTCTTAAATACTTTGGAATTTTACAAGTCTGTGGTTTTTTACAGAACTTGATTCTGAGGCCCGTGTGCCCGGAATCAATTTTGGAAGTTTTGTTCGGGTACGTTCAGTAAACATACGTGTGGCTTTTTCTATCTTTTGAACCGGTGCTCGAAATTGAAAACTGACGACACCGATTAACTCGCAGTGCCGGTATTCGCTTTAGGGGGCCGTTACTGTAGTTGCGTTTTAAGCGAGTTGAAAGTTTTATTTTGAGGAATTCATACTAAATTAATAAAATTATTGGTACACAATTTTATTATTTAGTGTCGGTTATTTCCTCACAAGGGGAGTTATTGGTGGGTCCCACACCCACATACCCTCCCACGAGAGAAATTAGTGTGGTGGGGCCCACACAAATCCAAACCCTCCACCTTCCCTTAACTCCCCATTAACACCCCCTTATTAATTTGACAACTCCCCCTCATTTATTATGGTGGAGTCTCTCCACCTCCCTCTCATTAAGTTTTCCAACACAATTAGATTAATGAATTCATTAATTAATTGTCACATCTCATTTTGAAACTATTTGAATTGCATGGAAAATATTAAAATGAGGAAGCTCTATTAAAATATTTTCCTTGGAAAATATTTTGTGTGGAAAAACCTTGGGAGAATTTGGAGGAGAGCTCCCTCCCTCACCAATGAAGAACACAAGGAACGATATCCTCTCGTCGACCGGAACAAGATTGTGAGGAATTCCTTCATCCTTTCTTCTGCTTCACGTCAAGGGACAAGACGCCGCTCGCAATGAATGTCATCTAAAACAATGTTCCGCGACGCTCGACCTCCACTATTCTTGTCTTCCACGACTCGTTGACCTGCTCCTCTCTTGAATTCGAGGTAGGGTGTTTGTCTAATTTAATTTGAATAAATTATACCTTCATTCTTGTTGAATGCGAATGATTGTCTATGGTCAATTGTTATCGTCTAACGCGGAGGGCACGGACCGAACAAACACGGCCCGATGACCCTCTGTGTTTCTTGTTTTTTTAATTCACAAAGGGGGGCGGTGGCGAGTGAAGGTGACGGCGGCACGCTGGCCACGTGCGGAAGAACCGCGGCCTGCAACCGCGGGATGCACGTCCGAAGAAGAACCGGCCGGCTGTAGCTGACCGGGCTAGTGGAACCATGGTGCCCCACGGTACCACGCTGCGGAGAATCATGGCCTACACAGGGCGGGCCACTCCTGCAGAAGATCCGGCTAGCTCGTCGGCCGGCCGGGCGGAAGGAGCCACGGTGCTCATAGGGGCCGTGGCGGAGGGATTGCATCCCGCAACCGTGGGTCGCCCACACCGGGAAGACCGGCCGGCTTCGGTCGGCTAGAGAGGAGGGTGGAGCCGCCGGTTCGAGAAGTCACCCCCCCCCCCCTGCACCGACTCAGCCAGCAGGCCATGCTAGATGGGCCAGGATGCGCGCCACCGGGTCGGGCTACGCCCCACCTGGCTGGGTCGAGCCCTACCGGTCCACGTCGTGTCGGCCGCGTGCCGGGCCGCGCTAGTCGGGCCAGTACACACCCTGCAGTGTCGGGCCACGCCCCACCTAGCTGGGCGGAGCCCTACCGGGCTGGGTCGTGCATCATCGGGTCGGGCCGACCCCTTAGACAGGTTGGACCCACCGAGCTAGGATGGGACGACTCGCTAGCCCACCGGGCTTGACGGGCCGGGCCCGTTTCACTTAAATGTGAATAACTTCATGATCGTGGGTCCAATCGACGCACCGTCTATAGCACTACGACCCTTACGACGAGGTGGTCCTTTTTCAATTCTCTAAGTGAGTTTTGGATGAATTTGGAAAATGGGCGGGTTTGGAACGAGTGTATTTCCAACCGGACCCCTGGAACTTAAATGTTAATAACTCTCCGACTGGGAATCCGGTTGACGTGTTGTCAACTATGTTGGTTAATTTTTGATGAGACGGTTCTTTTGGCTTACTCCACTTGAGTTTCAGACGTTATTGAAGTACGGTCGGGTTGGTTTCAGCCTAAAAACCAACCCGGCCTCTGGAATGGAATAACCAATAACTCTCAGACCAGACGTCCGTTTGAAGAACTGCCAGCGGCGTTGGTAATTTTTTGTTGAGAAAAGGTTCCTTAGAGTATACCCCATGGGAGTTTAGGGTACAGTTGAGATACGGTTGGGTTGGTATGTACAAAAAACCAACCGGGCCCCTGGGACAAAAAAGCTAATAACTCACAGACCGAGCATCTGATTGACGCGTTGTCTGTTGCATTGAGACCCCTATTTCGTGGTGGTCCTTTGAGATACTTCTTCATGGGACTTCGTGACACTTGGAGTATCGAACAGTATCTTGTGGAGATGATCCTCCCGGAGACGAGCATACAGAGTATGAAGACCTAGTAGCCAGCTGAGACATGAAGACTATTTGTCCAATTTATTTCAGAGTGACTTGACTAGCCCAGTGGGGAGAACTGCTGTGTGAGGTGGAAAACCCATAGCGGAGGACCGCTACTTTGTGAGGCGGCAGACCCACAGTACTCGACCGAAGGAGTACCTTTATAGGGTATCTGGGGGAGCGCTACTGTGTGAGGCAGTATACCCATGGCGGGGAGTGCTACTATGTGAGCCGGCAGACCCACGGTACTCGACAGGAGGAGTACCACAGCAGTCTAAGGTTAGTGAGTAGCACCTCGGAGTCGCGACAGGACTATTGTGCTCGAAAAAGGAGGAGTTCTCCAACACCTGTGGTTTCGACATCATGAATAAAATCCTGGTTCAAGCTGAGTCAATGACCTTTGTGTTTTCCTCATGATTGAGATGGGTTACATGATAACATAGGTGTATATATGGGAATATACCAAAGTAATGGTTATCCGTTGAAATCATACTTTTTGTTTTGTCCTTTTTGGATTTTTGTGAGACCTTGAGGTTCTCGGGGTCCCTAGTAAGAATTGTTATACTCACCCCTGCACGGGCTATGTATGCACCTCGTTGTATTGGATGCAGATGATGGACAGCGCTGAGCGAGGTGGAGTGTACGAGGACTGGATGATACCCAGAGGTGGACCTCACAACGAGACGGTTCCCGGATGAGACGGACGGATGCAGAGCATTGAGGAGGCTATCTGTACCTACCCTTCAGGTAGGAACCCCAAAGGACGATCCAGGAGCTACTGTCACCTTCCAGTTGTTGTCCCTTTTTAGTTTTACTTGCTTTCAGTTGTATTTTTACTTTAAATTTGGGCTTTTATTATGGCCCCTTTACATTCAGTACTCTTGTTATACAGTTTTCACTTAGTGTTTGCTTCCTCTTGGGAGCGGGAGGCTCAAATGCGAGCTCAGTACCCCCATTTGTTTCCCTAGTGTTTGTTGTAGCTTTACCGGGACGTCAATCCCTGATGTGGGAGTAATATAAAGACTCATAAATTTCAAAGAAATTTTTTTCTTAAATACTTTGGAATTTTACGAGTTTGTGGTTTCTGACGGAACTTGATTCCGAAGCCCGGTGTGCCCGAAATTAATTTATGAAGTTTTGTTCGGGTACATTCAGTAACGTACGTGCGGGTTTTTATATCTTTTGAACCAGTGCTCGGAATTGAAAACTGAGGACACTGATGAACTCAAAGCGCAGGTATTCGCTTAAGTGGACTGTTACCGCAGTTGCGTTTTATGAGGGTTGGAAGTTTTATTTTGAGGAATTCATACTAAATTAATAAAATTATTGGTACACAATTTTATTATTTAGTGGCTGTTATTTCCTCCCAAGGAGAGTTAAAGGTGGGGCCCACACCCACATAACCTCCCATGAGAGAAATTAGTGTGGTGGGGCCCACACGAATCCAAACCCTTCACCTTCCCTTAACTCTCCATTAACACCCCCTTATTAATTTCACAACTCCCACTCATTTATTATAGTGGAGTCTCTCCACCTCCCTCTCATTAAGTTTGCCAACACAATTAGATTAATGAATTCATTAATTAATTGGCACATCTCATTTTGAAACTATTTGACTTGCATGGAAAATATTAAAATGAGGAAGCTCTATTAAAATATTTTCCTTGGCAAATATTTTGTGTGGGAAAACCTTTATAGAATTTGGATGAGAGATTCCTCCCTCACCAACAAAGAACAAGAGGAACGATATCCTCTTGTCGACTGGAACAAGATTGTGAGGAACGCCTTTATCCTTTCTTCTTCTTCGCGCCGAGGAAGAAGACACTACTCGCAATGAACACCATCTATAACAATGTTCCACGACGCCCAACCTCCGGGACGCTTGTCTTCCGTGACTTGTTGACATGCTCCGCTCTTGAATTCAGGGTAGGGTGTTTGTATAATTTAATTCTATTAAATTATACCTTTTTTCTTGTTGAATGAGAATGATTTTCTATGGTCGATTGTTACCGCCTAATGCAGAGGACATGGGCCAAACAAACACGGCCCAACAACCCTCTGTTCTTTCTTGTTTTTTTAATTTGCAAAGGGAGGCAGTGGCGAACGGAGGCGGCGGCGAGTGAATGCGGCAGCCGCACGCCGGCCACGTGTGGAAGAACCGCAGACCGCAACCGCGGGCCGCCTGGCCGAAGAAGAACCGGCCGGCTGTAGCCAGCCGGGCTGGTGGAATCATGGTGCCCCACGGCACCGCACTGCGGAGAACCACAACCCGCACAGGACGGGCCATTCCAATGGAAGAACCGGCCAGCTCGTCATCTTGCTGGGCAGAAGGAGATACGGTGCTCATAGGTGTCGCGGCGAAGGGATCGCGGCCCGCAACCGCGGGCCGATCGCACTGAGAAGACCGGTCGGCTTCGGCCGGCCGAATAAGAGGGTGGTGCCACCGGTGCGCACCCCCCCCCCCCCCATCGGCTCGACCGGCTGTCCGAGCCGCGACCCACCGCGGGCCGCGCCATCCGATCTGCGCCCCGCCGAGCTCGGTCGTGCATCATCGGGCCGGGCCGACCCCTTAGACAGGTCGGACCCGCTGAGCCCGGACGGGCCGATCCACCAGCCCACCGGGCTTGACAGATCGGGCTCGTTTCACTTAAAGGTGAATAACTTCACGACCGTGGGTTTGATCGATCCTCCATCTGCGGCATTAGGACCTTTACGATGAGGCGGTCCTTTTTCTATACTCTAAGGGAGTTTTGGATGACTTTGGAAAATCTTCGGGTTTTGAACGAGCGTACTTCCAACCGGGCCCCTGGAACAAAAATGCTAATAACTCTCAGACTGGGCGTCTGGTTGACGTTCCATCAACTACGTTGGTTTCCTTTTGATGAAATGGTTCTTTTGGCATACTCAAATTGAGGTTCGGACGTTTTCAGAGTAAAGTGGGGTTGGTTTGATCGTAAAAACCAATCGGGCCTCTGAAACGGAAATACAAATAACTCTCAGACCGGACGTCTGTTTTATGTACCGTCAGCGGCGTTTGTAATTTTCATTGAGAAATGGTCCCTTTGAGTATACCCCATGGGACTTTGGGGTACTGTTGAGATACGGTCGGGTTGGTTCTTACACGAAACCAACCGGGTCCTCGGGACAAAAAGGCTAATAACTCACAGACCGGGTGTCTGATTGACGTGTCGTCTATTGCATTGAGACCCCTATGTCGTGGTGGTCCTTTGAGATACTTCTTCATGGTACTTTGTGACACTTGGAGTATCGATCAGTAGCTCGTGGAGCGGACCCTCCTGCAGACGAGCATACAGAGTACGGAGACCTAGTAGGTGGCTGAGACCTGATGAATGCTTGTCCAATTTGTTTCAGAGTGACTTGACTAGCCCAGTGAGGAGCACTACTGTGTGAGGTGGCAGAACCATGGCGGAAGAGCGCTACTTTGTGAGGCAGCAGACCCGCGGTACTCGACAGAAGGATTACCTCTGTATGCTATTAGGGGGAGCGCTACTGTGTGAGGCGGCAGACCCATGGCGGGGAGCGCTATTGTGTGAGGCGGCTAACCCACAGTACTCAACAGGAGGAGTACCTCAGCAGTCTAAGGTTAGTGAGTTTTACATCAGAGTCGCGACAGGACTACTGTGCTGGACAGAGGAGGAGTTCTTCAGCAGCCGTAGTTTCGACATCATGAATAAAATCCTGGTTTGAACTGAGTCAATGATCATTGTGTTTCCCTCATGATTGAGATGGGTTACTTGATAACTTCGTTCTATGTATGGGAATATACCAAAGTAATGGTTATCAGTTGAAATCATACTTTGTGATTTATCCTTGTTTGATTTTTTTGAGACCTTGAGGGTATCGAGGTCCCTACTAAGTATTGTTATACACAACCCTACACGGGTTATGCCCGCACCTCGTTGTGTTGGATGCAGACGACGGACAGCGCTGATAGAGGCGGAGTGTACGAGGACAAGAAGGTACCTAGAGGTGGACCTCACGACAAGACGGTGCCCGGATGAGACGAATAGACATGGAGCACTGAGGAGGTTATCTGTACCTATCCTTCAGGTAGGAACCCCGAAGGATGATCCAGGAGATGCTTTCACCTTCCAGCTGGGGTCCCTTTTTATTTGTACTTGATTTGAGTTGTATTTATACTTTATAGTTGGGCTTGTATTCTGGACCCTTTACTTTCAGTAATCTTGTTATATAGTTTTCACTTGGTGTTTGCTTCTTCTTGTACTCCGGTTGTGTTTGTTACTAGTTATAATGGAAATGCCATCCCAGTTTTAGGGATTTACACCTTTGGTGCTAGTCTCTAGCCCCTGGCCTATGGAAGCCGGGCTTGGGGTAGTCACGATGCGGGCCCCAGGGTATGGGTCGTGACACATATTCAATGAATAACTATTATATCCAAATGAAAATATATTTATTTATGAAACCATTACAAAGATTTTAACCTTTAATAGAAAATTACTAAATAATGTTCTTATGCATAAATGTATTAAATATAAATAAAAATGTTAAAAACAATATGACATATTTATATTACTTAACATAAAAAATAAAAACATAACTTAATCAGTGAGGAAGTAATTTAACTAGATGAAATTAAATTCATTTAAAAACCTTTAAAAATATCATAAAATTAAAGTGACAGTTAATCAATGAACAGATTATGTGTATCGTATGTATATTAATATAAAATAAGCTTAAAAAATAAAATAGTCATATTTATTACACATGTAGTCTGGTAATAACATACTAAATAATGATATAATATACCCCAATGAAAAGAAGTTGAGTTAAGAAACAATTTCCTTGAGTTTGACATTCTATGTTCATACTTTATCTCATGTATAATAAACATACATTAATTTTATACATTTTTAAGAATTTTTACTAGGTTTATCACTTTATTATTATACCTTTACTTGATCTAATACCATTCCATACATATTAATTAAATTTGTTAAATTCGTGATAAATGTTTTGAGGATGTTCAATTTATAATCACAAAAAAACATTCAAATGTTTTCCTTGCAAAAATCTTAATTAAAATATTTATTTTGAAATTATTATCAATTTTATTCAATAAATTTTTTTATAATCATCCATGGAGTGAAGAAAAGAAATATGAATAACATCTCTCTACGACTGTGGTAGTCCACATGTATACATGAGAAAAGTATCATTATTTTATGGGTGGATAAATAAAAAGGTAAATAATATATTATCCTTTCAGAAGGATAATTATGAGATGAATATTATATATATTAATAAAATCCATCATAATGATAAGATTTTATGTTTGTTATGAAAAAAACATCACGTTATGGAGGTGTTTTTCAACACACACACACACACCTTGGTGGCATTATAATTTCACATATGATAGAGGTGTTGATAGATTATGATTACGAAATAAAAAAAATATAATTTATATATAGTGTGTATACCTATTTTATTATATCAATATAGTTATTGAATAATTTTTGTAGTTACAAAAAATAAAGGATCTCGGTTAAGTGTTATACCTACTCATTAGAAACCTTGTCGGGAATAGATATAATCCTTCTAGGATAGAATTTTGGTGAGATTAGAGACTCTAGGTCAGGAATTGTATGGTTAGAAAATTATCCTGGAAGGTTTTGGTTGGGATAAATTTATCAAATGGTTTTTGGTTGAGAGGATTGATGGAACCCTATTTTATTTGAGGAGAGGGGTATAATTGTAAATTTAAATAACAATAAAATATAATAAATATCATAATCATGGAAACTAGATTGAAATGGACATAATTTCGATGTTAGGACATGATATGATAGAATAATATTTAACTTATATGATCTAATCATCTTTATGTTTCATTTTAAACCCTGTATTTTGGATTAACCCCCTTGCTAACCATTTCCAACCTTTACCATAGGGACACTTTTTTCACTTATTAATGGTTATAAATTTGATTAAAAGGTTTAAATTTTACATAAATGCTACCTGGATGTAATTATCTACTTTTTTATCATATCGATTTTTGTACATAAACATATTTTTTATTTTTTAATCATTATATAAAATATTTTTATCCTGAAATATCATTGAATACATTTTTTAAATGATTCATTTAATATGACTTCTAAATATCAAGGAGATAATATAATTTGAATATGAAAACATTTAAAATTAATTATTCATTTATAGTGACCTATTTAATTTGTTTCATACTAAAATTCACCCAACTATAACATTTTAATTATTTTTAATATAATTTGGATATATATTTTTACTACTTAATCAAGTATTGTATTGGAGTTATATTAGTGTTAAGTTAATCTTTTTGTAACTAAAAAGTAAATATAAATAAGTATAATAAATATAATTTATTAATCATGAAAATAACTATTTATTACAAATATTAACTTCTTTTTATCTCATTGAAAATATATTAGAGACATTAAAAGAAAGAGATTGACATTTGGAATTTATTCTATACCTAAAATAATATAATGTTTATAATCATAATAAAGTGGAAATAAATTACCCCATTTTAGAATATAGGATTTTTTTCAAATTAAACTCAATAAATGAAATAATTTAAAGTGTTTGGGATATTTTGATACAGTATCCAACAGTTTTATTCTCATTTCCCCTATATTTTCCTTAATAAGTTGAAAAATATTTATCACGTTTACAATTCATAATAACCAAAAAATGTGAAATATTTACCAAATTTGAACCTTGTATTTCCAAATATGGAATCCATTTTTAGATATTAAATTTATGGAAGTGATAGAAATCAAATTTTCAAAAAATAGTAAACCCTAATGACAAAATAATTTTAAAAATACATTTTTGAATCATAAAAGGATATTATACAAGAAAAATGTGACTATAAATAATTTTTAATAAATTATATTATGTCTAATTAATGAAAAAAAAATGTTATTTTAATAAAAAAAATCAAAACCATGATAGTAATTTTATTTTTCATTATTTAATGAAATGAAATTACAATTTAGAAAAAAAACTACATTTCCATTATTCACTCAATAATCAATTTTTTTAGAAACATCAAAAAATCATCTAAAGGATATTGTGAAATGTTTATTTAAAAAATGATATAGATTTTTTCATATTCAAATTATAAAATTAATAGATATTAATTCTAAAATTCACTCAAAAATGTAATAAAAATCATTTTTTAAGAAAAATAATTTATTAAAGTGTTAAATGATTATATTCTCATTATATGGATTTTATAAAAAAATTAAATGAATATTAATTTATTTATTTGAAATATAATCTATATATGTCATTACAATCATCGATAAATTTTTTTTGATCTAATCAATCATGGTAAAAATACATTTCACACATAAAAATAGATTGAATAAAGCTATAGATTTTACATTAAAAAAAATTATCTTCGTTTTTAACCAATTGATAATCATTATATGATTTATTATTTATTTAATTAGGAAATATTTTTATATATTTCATAATATTAATATTCATATTAATACACACTAAAACAATGGGAAGATCATAAAATTTATATTTAAATAGTAATATTTTCATAGTATATCATAGTTTATAAGAACATTTCCTTGTTCACTAAATTATATCAAGTATATTAATTGTATAAAATAAATTTATATCTTGTGGTTTCAAAAGATTAAATAAATTAAAAAGGTTTTAATTTTGAGGAATAATGTTTCTGATATCTTTCTTACTTAATCATAACTATTGATAAAAATTTATTAGTGCATGAGTTATAAATGTATTATATTATTTGATTAACCCCACCCCAATATTCAATACACATGTGTGGTCTATCAACTTTTAAGAACCAACTTTTTATTATAAAGAGTATATTATTTAATTTTTCACCTATTTCATTAGTTTAGACAAAATTTGGATGCCCAGGGTGTCTATGTAGTGAATTAGGGTGTTAGGTCACATTCAAAGCCTGATTACCCACTCTTTGGAATAAAATATTGGTCCACATATATAGTATAAACCATTCCAACCATCCATTTTAGTTTATCTAATTAATATAAGTAATTTGAAAGGTAAAAGTAGGGTTCATGGTTTTCCCTAACTAAGTACCCAAGTGTGCACGCCAATGATAATCCTATAAAGTTTTTGATAGTGGTTAAATGCACTGTTGGTGAACAGTATTTCTAACATTGTTTCATGACTGTGTGAGGGAGGTGTTAAGATTGTATAGGGTTCATGGTTTGATCAAGGATTGTACAACCATGCATCCAAACTGTGTGACCTAGTAATTTTGATAAAAAATACTATTTTCCCATAAAAATATATTAACACCAACCACATTTTCTAATTTCATTTACATTAGATATGAGACTTATTATTCACCCTATTAAACTCATTCATTCGTCGTGTTATATTCATAGATACAACTCTTATTTGATCTTAAATGTGATATCTATTTTTCTCATTAGATGTGCGCTAGTAATTTCATGATTCATCATGCACCATTCATCATTTGGCATTCGCTTTATGGAGTTATTTATGTTTATATACTTATGCCCTATTTTAAAGGTGTTATTTTTTCATTTACTCCTCATGTGTTAAAACCCAATGGATTCAACTGGAAGATTACTCCTCTACATTCATAAGGTAGGTGGTCTGGTAATTATCCCTTGAATTCGTCATGCTTTATATTATGAGTTATATGTATCATTCTAATTTCACTATTCTTTCCCCCTAAATTTAATATAATATAAATTCATTGAAATATTCAAGAACCTAATGACCTTATTATACCCCAGTAAAGATGTGAGGTCATCAACGTCATTATGTTCTACCATAATTGGTGTTCCCTTTTAAATGCCTCATATTCTTTCATAATATTATTTCCAAAACTCTTATGGGTGTTCTTGGATTTAATTTTAAATAGAAACATCATAAATATAATAGATAATCATTTTTATATAATATTTACAACAAACATATCACTTTAAGATATATTGAATGAAGGTGATTGGTGCGATGAAATCAACTAATTAAATTAAACAGTGGCTACACCCTTGTTATTTTTTAATGTTAATGAGTTATGAATAAACTATTTTCAAATTAAATCCTTGACTATTTATAATTGATATAATATTAGATAGATTACATATTATGATTTGGTAATAGAGAACCATATTAATTAATGTAAATGGTCATGGAGACACTTATTAATGTTATATATTTAGGGGCATGGCATCCCTTATACTATTGTGATACATGGGAATGGGGACCCTTAATGTTATGTTACAGACATAGAATCCCAATATAGTGACACTAATTCATGGAAAACCATTATTAATAATAAAAAATGTGCAAGGTGACCCTTGTGAGTTGTGAGATATGGTCATAGAAACCCTTATAGTTATTTACGGGAATAGATTCTCTATATTTTGATTTAGGAATGTTACTTCTATACTGTGATATGTGAATGGAATAACTATATAGTGGCACATGGGCATAGAGTCCCTTTATGAATAATAAAGAATGGGAATGGAGACCCTTATGAGATATGAAATATGGTACAATTGACCTTTATGATATAATATTGGGGATAGCATCCCTAGTGATATGATATTATTCATGATGACCTTTATGATTATGAAATATGAGATTTTTAAGTCCCTTATTATGTTATATGGGAAAGAAAATCCTTGATGTCATATATAGGCATGAAAACCCTTCTTGATATGATACTAGTCACGGAGACCCTATTACTGTGATACTGGGAATGGCGTCCCTTGTATATGGGATATTGGGCATGGTGTCCCTTGATTATTATGAGACTGATGATACAACTTATAAATTACTGAGTTATACATGGGTTCCAGGCTAGTTGGTGTACCCATATATATAGTTGAATATTTCACTACGTATATAGTTCGTATATTTTTATATATATGGTTACCTGTTCAGGGACTATACCACTTAGGATAATGAAGGTATTATTAGTCTAGTTCCCTATTAGAACCATATCAAACCCATGTTACAGTTTTATTTACTACTTATCATTTTTACCTACAAACTATCTATATTATATGCAATGATCGAATTCTTATGAACACTATTTTGGGATGCCTACCTTGTTTATCTCACACCCAATATATGATGTTGGTGATACCTAGGAAGATTATGTAATTGTAAGAAGGGATAGGGACAAGTGAAAAGTTATTGATACATGAAATATTATATCATGTGAGTAAGGAAGAATAGGGCCAATTTGTGGCTCATTATGATATTGGAGGTAGAATTTTCATCATTTGACTTCTAAAGAAATGTATTGTATATCATACATACTTTTTACTTTTTGATAGACATATGACAAATCATATTTTTTTTATATGATATTGGATGTCAGTTATTTTTTACTATTTGATTTTTACCTTCTTCTATCAGTTCTTTATTATTATTACACAATTTATCTATCTATCTCACCCATGTGTTACACTGATCAAGAGGGTATAGTCTCCACACTATACCACCTTATACAATCTCTTCTAGTCAATGGACTCTAGAATATGGGGGAGTTGATTAGGGCCATTTGACCCATTGTCCTGGAGAACTATTCAGTGGAATCTGGGTTGGAATGTCACAAAGTGGTATTAGAGATTTATTTTATTTTCTATTACAATTTAATAATAATGGACATAATATTTTTAATTTGTCAGAATTTTGAGATGAGTTGTTTCTGGGAGTAGTGATCAGGTTATGATTCACTATTTTATTTCACCCTTAAAGCACTGTATAAAACTGATTTTGTATCACATATTCCAAATTTAACAAATAATTTGACTTCATGTACAGAGTTTTATTAATATTTATTAAAAATAATCACATTAAACTTTAAACTCTCATTAAGAGATAACCAAGGGTCTTCCCTAGAATATAAAATCATACTTTCAAAATAATCATTTTTACATTTCATGAAAACATGTTCAAGTAGCTTTTACATGTAAAAGGAAACACCAAAATACCTTGGATGGCACTTATAGTTCTTTATTCTGCTTATTACAATTGATTTGATTCCGCTATTGGGTGACACAAATGATGTGTGGTATTAATTGTTATGATAGATGATTTTATTTTATTCTTGGCCTAATTTGGAAGGGAAACATTGAATCATGCATCATTTTAGGTACCATATATGATTTATGTGTCATGAATTATTCCATCGAGAATTTATATTGTTGTGTGCATTGGATGCATCATGTTCTGGTGCTTATTTCTATATCCATTAACTGTGATAAAATTACATAGAAGAACATTTTTGGTGAATTTTTGTAATTCAATGGAAACTATAATTCAATTTTTAAGGTGTATGGGCCCTTGTAAACTGGACGTGGTTATCCATACAATCCAAACATTTTAAGAAATTTTTATATAAATGAAAATTAAATTGAAAGTAATAATTCAAAAATGAAATGGTATACACTAAAAAATGCTTCCAATTTATATTTAATGGTTTTTTCCTATATAATTTTTGATTGAAACTCTATATACCAAGACACATACATAAAAACATATAGCTTGACCAAGACCCGAACATTGTAGTTGACGATTGGTAGAAACTCTAGTGTTCTCTATAAAAGTCACTATCAACCAGAACTAGCACTCTGAGTATGTATAGGGGTGTGGATATTATATCTGAAGGATTTCACCTATCCTATTCATGTATCAGTGATATTCATAGTAATATATATTATATATGGTGTGTTTGGAATGTTTAGAGCTATACCACCATGATGTCCTGGTTGTGTGCACCCTTAGGAGATGGTGGGCCCTAAGCCACCAATGACATATAAGAGCACCTAAGGAAATACGTATTATATCCCTAATGTTGGAGATGATTCCTAGTTTTGAGGGTATTTTTTTGTTAATATATATGACATGTGAAGTTTTGTGGTCTTCCCTTTCTATAAGACATATTAAACATGAGTTCAAACAGCAGCCTTCACCTACATTTTCAAGTGTTGGTGGCCCATTGCCTCTAGAGTTATGGATGTAGAATATTCTTATATATATTATATCATCTAGAAAAAACTCCTAAATGGGGAGTGAGGTTCATCAATTATATGAATTTTGGATTGGGAAAACATTGGTGGGATATTCTGAATCCGGAAGATCATTATCGGGAAGTGATTTAGAGTTATTTGTGGTTGAGCTTATATAATAATTTCTTCCCTAAGTACCTAATGGATTATTGTGAAATAGAATTCATGATCCTGAAATTGATTTCAATGAAATTTTTGGACTACTAATCTCATTTTATTGTTCTTTAATTCTTTTTCCCTATTTATTTTGATGATGAGATAGTGAATGAGAGATGGTTTGATGATAGGATTAGGAATCGAATTCATTATTTGGTAAATGTATATCGGTAGAAAACCATGCCTGATATTGTAAATAAATATCTCATCCCTGAGTGGAATATTATGGTACTAGAAGGTGTGTCTCATGGACGTTCGATACTGAGATGTGTCAGTTCTTTGACAAGTATTTAGAAGTGTCGCATTAAGATTACATGCTTGAGTATTAGAAGTCAGGTGACACCAACATCTTATTATGTGGGTTTTCAGTAGTGTGGGATGTCTAGGCATAATAATACCAAGTGTACTAGAGACTACATTGTGTTCTAAGTCTATGAAATATTGAGTCATATTAATCATTTCTATAGGAACATACCATCTTTTTTAAGGCATATAGGATCTATATCACCTACACATTTAGGATTAGGATATATAGTGTAACAACCCGAGATTTTATCAGGATTATTCTTTTTAATTTCAATAATGTCTTGTGTTGTACGCTACACCAATATTATCTTACTCTATACATAACACCGTATTATCTTGCAGTATACGCAACACTATTCATGGATTGTGTTACACACAATTTCAAGTTCATTTGATAGTTGTTATTCTACGCAACATTGAGTGTATATATATATATATATATATATTCAATGTATAAATGAAATATGGTTGGATTCTGTTATACAAAACAAAAAAGGGTTCTTGCACTACACCCAACCCTTACTTGGCTTAAATTACACATAATCGCGACCTTCCATGATAGCGTGTGTTGTACGCAATACTGAGTTTCACTAAACAAAGATATACTATTAAAATATTATATAAACTAGTCGTTTTGAATAGTAATACCCAATTTTTGGAATTTTATAAATTTTATCATTCAAAATGGACTTCATTTTTGGATTCAGAATATCGAAATTAGCCTAGGGTGAAATTTTGGTATTTTTTTGAAAACTTTCAATTTTTGATGAATAGTGAAAACACTGGGTTACTATTTAAAAACCGACTTTTTATTTAAATAATTATATATTTTATTTAAATTTATTTAAGGGTAAAATTGATTCATAATACCTATATAAGTTCAATTTAATTCATTGGAGTCATTTTATAATAATTTTAGATATATAAAAATTTTATTGAACTTCTCACCGTCTTTTACCCACCTCCTAGGAGAATTTGGAAATTCACATAAAACAAAATTTTACCGCTTATGTGAGTGGAATTTCAAAATTCTGAGAGACAAGGTTAATATCAAGGACAAAAATGTGGTTCAATGAGATGAAAATAAGTTTTGGGGAATAATAACCTTTTACTTTTATTTACCACGGTTAAAAGTAAATAGGGTAATTAAGGGTAAAAATGATATTATCATTACCCTAACACATGTCCTAATTCTATTGTATAAGTGTAATTCGACCAAAAACAACCTTAGGAATAAAATATGACCATTTAGGTCTAATTGGATTATATTAGGACATTTATTATTAATTTATTTAAAGAAGAGTTAAAATAGTTAAAATCAAAGTTTAATAAATAAAAAAAATTTAATATAGGGTTATACATAAGATAAATTCGACTATAAATATTCATTAGAAAGATAAAACTATTTCCTAAATAATGGTATTTTATTTATAATTTTTACACAATAAATAATTTAATTTATTTATGACACAATTATGATGCAGTAATTATCTTATTAATGAAATATTAACATAATTGATGTTATAAATACCCAAATAAATGTAATTTGAGACTTTTTATGAATTAAACTAATTTTATAGGTTAATATTACATGTTATTAATTATTTAAGTAACGTTTTTCTAACTAATAATGCTGTTATAATTTTCAAAAAAATCAATTACCAAATAGTGTCAAAATTGACATACAATAGTTTTTAAAAACAAATATTATATTATTAATTGTTATTACATTCCTAAAAATCAATGGTTCGGCCAAGATACTTATATCATGATAGGTGTATCATTAATAGAACACTTTCTGGTCTCTTGGATGTATATGGTATGTTTATTAACTATATAATATAAAAATACAAAGTGACATGGTAAATGTCAATCTAATTAAATAAGAGTTAAAACTAAAAGATAAGGTTAATATAATGACCCAAACCTGTCCAAAATCTATTTTTTGAGAGTAGTTAGACCCATACCCACTTTACCTTCGAAATAAATCATTTTGGAGCTATTATAAACCGAATATGTATTTATTATAAAATAATATTTTGAGTTTTTCCAAAGGTGCCCCTCTCCTCCCATATAAAAAGGGAACCCCTTCCCTCTTCTCTTCACACCATTTTGAGCCTTGAATCTCGGCCAAACCCTACCCATTTATCTTCTCCACTTCCCTAGAAACATTTTGGAGGTTCTGGTCTTCTCAAAAGACCAACTCTACTGTGCGTCGAAGAAGAGGTAATCTCTTCTTCTGATTTTCTCAAGTTTCATTCTTCTTATACATATTCTTCTTTATTTGTATAATTATAAAGTAGTAACATCAGTATTAATTATATACTGATATGTTATTATAAATATTAAACAACCTTATTTCACCTTCTATCCATCCTACAGAAAACGAAATCACCGCGCGTGCATACGTACGGTATACCGTCTCCACGTCGTGGGGTAATCTGTTTTCGACCACCACCTTACTTGGATGGGTATAATGGTGTAAATAAATAACCATATAAGATTATTTTAAAGTGATATTGATTATAAAATATTATACATACACTTCAATACAATTCCATGATCATGGGAATGATATCATCGCTCGTGCGTAGGTACGGACTACCGTCTCCACGATACGATGAGATTCATTCTCCATGTTAACCATTCATGAATGATTATAAAGTATATATAATGAATAATAATGAAATATATGACATAATAATGATACTGGATTTATTTATATATATATATTTATGTCATCTACTCAATTCTATTCAATTCAATAAGGAAACGAAAATAGCATTCATGCGTACGTATGGCCTACCGTCTCCATGAACGGTGTATTTCATTCCATTTATAAATCTATCATATATATTTATATTATGAATATATATTATATATAAATCATGTTTAAATTCTATAATTATGTAAATAATGATATAAGTAATAATATCAAGAACAACATGTCGAAACTCGTACGATAAATGAAACGATTTTACCCAAAATGGTGCTTTAACATGGAATTTACAAAAGAACGGGTAATATAAAGTCATAAGTGAACCATATATGATATCATAACAATGAATATTATTCTGTAATAAGTCAATGACATTATTTAAATAATTATATATGAGGTTAGAGAACATACAAATCATATCATACATAAAGTAAGGGATAATTATTCCAATATCGTCCTTATCAGAGATTGTTTATTCGTAAGTATTTACTGGGGTTATTGTTATCATCCATGTCCATGTTTTCTAAAAGTGTTTTCATGTATGTTTAAAGTCCTTTTTACCCATTTTTCACTTTTACTATATGTTATGTAAGGAAGCTTTCTTTTGTTTACCAAACATGGTACTTTTTGACTTTTCTGTTAAAAGTACGAGGAGAATGTTTTTTTAACTTATACAGCATGAACGGATTTTTATGGTTTCATAACACGTTATTTTCATGAAGCTTACTCTACAATATTTCATAAATATTTTTAACAAAATCCTTTTATTTTAAAATTTCATGGAATTTCATGAAAAGAAAATGATTTTGAAAAAAGAAAGGATATTTTCCTCAAGAATTCATTTTATGTATTTTATCAAAACCATTTTCCATCTAAGATGAAATTATTTCATATTTGTATGTTTAAAGTATAATGTCTCTATGATTTACATGGTTTCACTTTTCCTATGATGAAATAATATCCATTTGTTTTATATGGATTATGTTTTGATGGGATGATGTTTATGAAACCCATTTTATTCTATGGGTTGTGATGAAGGATCTAGGTTCATGTTGTGGCACAAGTAATAATGATTTCATTATGAGATGGATGGGACCTATATCTCCCTCCAATGCATTGGGTAAAGATTTATATCTCATGAGATAGACATGGCTAGAACAGTAAGTTAATCCGGTTCAGTGATACAGGACTGGAATGAGGAGTGAACTCGATTCAGAAAGGGACTTTGTCCACTAAGATGGTTTTGGCAGCAATGTCTTGGCTACTATGGAAATCATAAAAAGTGATAAATGGTTGCCACAATTACATGATTTATTCCCATGATATTTTGCCAAGATTGATGTTCCATTATGATACATGCCTTACGTACTTCCAAGGTTTATGTCTCTGCTCAAGATTTTAATGTTTAAGCATTATGTTTATGTTTTAAAGTTCAAATGTATATGGTTTGTTTTATTTTCTCCATGCTTACCCTTACTGAGAATTTGAGCTCACCCTTTATATGTTTTCTTTTCCCCAGGATTTCAAGAAAGGTTTTAGGTAAGAAAACTAAAAGGGTAATATCTTTATGGGAGATATTGAAGATCTTTCACCATGATTAGAAGATTACATTCTGAGTTTTCGAAGACACTAAAATATGACGGTCCTTGTGTGTCTGTTTTTTTTATGTATTAATTATTCCGCAAAAGTAATGTAATGTCCATGTACATCAAGCTTTGGGCCTATACAGTTGGTATCAGAGGAAAGGTTTAGTCAACCTTTGGAAACTAGGGTGTGATAACTTTAGTGAGATTCCTAGAGATATTTGTAAGGTATGTATAGGGATGTCCCTAAGGTTTAGTATAACTATAGGTTACAATACTATAATTATTGTGGCGACCATGAATAACCTAGGGTGAATCTAAGGTGTCATATATTAAAGAATGTGTGATAAGTTATACATCCCATAAGTAACTTTTTATGATTATGTGGTTCCTCATTATTTTAAATGTTTCTTACACCATGGTATTTGGTTTTAGTCAATGGAGGGAACCATAAGGAATTGGGTCAACATTGAATCCAATGGACAAATTGTTGACTATGAGCAAAGAAATTTCTTAATGCCTAGAAAGAAAGATTTTGTGATTTTTCCGAATCATTCACCGCGATATATGATTAACAAGGTGAACTTTAGTGGTATTCTAAATTCATAAAATTAGAGGAAGATGGACTTTTATGCATGTTCGCATATTGAGGAGCATTGAGAAATGAAGATTGAGATTTATAAAGAAGGAAAGAAGAACCTTGATGAGTACATAAAATGGAGGGGAAGATGTTATCTGTGTGGAGAGAAGGGTCATAGAGTGACAGACTATTATGGAGTTCAATGTCTTATCTGTGGAGAAAATGGGCATTATCCAACTCAATGCCCAAACCTAAGAGGTTACTTCTAAATCAAGGAAGGACTTATTCCATGACAATCATTGAAGAGGATGGTTTGAAGTGTTTATGTATTGTTATTCAAGAATAATGTTGTTGAGGTACTTTTATGGTATATTGGAATACCTATATATTGGTCCACTGTGGTTTTCCATAAGAATATGGCATCGATAACCATGAAAAGTGATTGAAATTTTTTTGGAAAACAGATGATATGCGAATAATGAAAGGATAAAGAGAAAATAATATGTTTGATAGTATTCGTGATCTCATGAATAATATAAGGACAAAGTGATATCATGGTTTGAGTATAAAGAATTTTTGGGATTTTGGAATATGGAAAGAGTCAACTTTTGACAGCATTCATGTTTTCAACTAAGGTTCTATGGTAATTCATGTTGCAATAGGATACATGATTAATGTATTCACATGTTTGTAATGTGACCAACAAGATATATCGTATGATATATGGGGGATAAATGATGGTATTAAAATGCTCGGTAGATGACATTTCTAGTAATTTTTTTCTTTATACTATGAGCTTAGGCAGAAGTATTTTAGATAAACCTAAATATTAGAATTTTTTATATTGGACATAAGTTAGTATTGTTTAAGGATAAATTTTTTTTCGATATTATTGATGGGATGTTATAATAATGTATTTTTAGAAAAAGGAAAACCTGCAGGATGGGCGACAACCCATCGCGTCAGACAAGTCTGTGGGAATTGAACCCACAACCCAAGTGTGACAGGCCTTTATTGCCTACCACTGGCCAGAAGGAGGTCTCTGGTTATTAGAAACTAGTTTTATTATATTAAGCGGTATAATAGATGAGGTATAAGTCCATTTTTGGAATCATATACGATTAACCTCACCATATATGGACTTATGTATATTTGATAACTTTTCCTAACCTTTTGTTTGAGACAGATGGAATTACCCATCATTCTATCGCATGATATGATAACACTTCACGGAAGACAAATTCAACTTCATTTCTTTAAGAGATGAAGTAGAAATTTTTCAAGGCACAAACAATAGTGAGATTGTACCAAAATCATGTAAGTGTTTCTTTTAATTGTTATTCAACTTTAGGGGAATAATCTTAAAAACCAAAAATGTTGTCTAATGTCCTCATATCCGATGAATTATATGGTACCTTAAATCATCACAAATTTATGGCTTTGTGATTGATGGATTTTTCATATCCATGTTCTCTACCACTCTCCATTAAAACTTGATGGTTAGATTTCTCTTCTATATCCATATTTTCACCTATGTTGTCCTATGTGGAAACCCAATGTTGAGTTACATTGGGTGACCGTTATGATTCTAACTTCACTTTTTTAAAATGAAGTTTTAGTATTCCTTTTTATGATGTGGGTTTCTATGAAAGAAACTTTCAAGTAGTAAACCATTTATAACCCTGACGAATTTCGAGGGCGAAATTCATTTTAAGGGGGGTAGAATGTAACAACCTGAGATTTTATTAGGATTATTCTTTTTAATTTCATTAATGTCTTGTGTTGTACGCTACACCAAGATTATCTTACGCTATACGTAACACCATATTAGCTTGCAGTATACGCAACACTATTCGTGGATTGTGTTACACACAATTTCAAGTTCATTTGATAGTAGTTATTCTACGCAACATTGAGTGTATATATATATATATATTCAATGTATAAATGAAATATGGTCAAATTCTATTATACGCAACAACAAAGCAGTCTTTCACTACACGCAACCCTAACTTGGCTTACATTACACGCAATCGTGACCTTCCATGATAGCATGTGTTATACGCAATACCGAGTTTCACTAAACAAAGATATGCTATTAAAATATTATATAAACTAGCCATTATGAATAGTAATACCCACTTTTTGGAATTCTATAAATTTTATATTTAAAAATGGACTTCATTTTTGGATTCGGAATATCGAAATTTGCCCAGGGTGAATATTTGGTATTTTCGGAAAACATTCAATTTCTGATAAATAGTGAAAACACTAGGTTACTATTTAAAAACCGACTTTTTATTTAAATAATTATACATTTTATTTAAATTTATTTTAGGTAAAAATTGATACATAATACCTATATAAGTTCAATGTAATTCATTGGAGTCATTTTATAATAATTTTAGATATATAAAAATTTTATTGAACTTTTCACCATCTTTTACCCACCTCCTAGGAGAATTTGTAAATTCACATAAAACTTAATTTTACCACTTCTATGAGTGGAGTTTAAAAAATCCAAAATACAAGGTTAATATCAAGGACTAAAATTTGGTTCAATGAGATGAAAATAATTTTTGGTGAATAGTAACTTTTTACTTTTATTTACCACGCTTAAAAGTAAATAGGGTAATTAAGGGTAAAAATGATATTATCATTACCCTAAAACATGTCCTAATTCTATTGGATAAGTGTAATTCGACCAAAAACAACCTTAGGAATAAAATATGACCATTTAGGTCCACTTGGATTAGATTTGGACATTTATTATTAATTTATTTAAAGAAGGGTTAAAATAGTTAAAATCAAAGTTTAATAACTAAATAATTTTTAATATAGGGTTATACATATGATAAATTCGACTATAAATATTAATTAGAAAGATAAAAATATTTCCTACATAATGGTAGTTTATTTAAAAAAATTAGACATTAAATAATTTAATTTATTTATGACACAATGATGATGCAGTAATTATCTTATTAATGAAATATTAACATAATTGATGTTATAAATACCCAAATAAATGTAATTTGATACTTTTAATGAATTAAACTAACTTTATAGGTTAATATGACATGTTAGTATTTATTTAATTAACTTTATTCGAACTAATAATGTTGTTATAATTTTCACAAAAATCAATTACCAAATAGTGTCAAAATTGACATAAAGTAGTTTTTAAAACAAATATTATATTATTAATTGTTATTATATTCCTAAAAATCTATAGTTCAGAAAAGATACTTATATAATGATATTTGTATCATTAATTCACCACTTGGGGGTCTCGTGGATGTATATGGTAAGTTTATTAACTATATAATATAAAAATACAAAGTGACATGGTAAATGTCAATCTAATTAACTAAGAGCTAAAACTAAAGGATAAGGTTAATATAATGACCCAAACCTGTCTAAAGTCTATTGGTTGAGAGTATTTCGACCCATAACCACTTTATATTCTAAATAAATCATTTTGGAGCTATTATAAACCGAATATTTCTTTATTATAAAATAATATTTGTGTTTTTCCAAAGGTTCCCCTCTCCTCCCATATAAAAAGGGCACCCCTTCACTCTTCTCTTCACACCCTTTTGAGCATTTAATCTCGGAAAAAACCTGATCATTTCTCTTCTACACTTCCCTAGAAACATTCTGGAGGTTCTGGCCTTCTCAAAATACCAACTCTACTTCCTTAAGAGGAAGCTAAAAGGAGGTGCGTCCAAGAAGAGGTAATCTCTTCTTCCGATTTTCTCAAGTTTCATTCTTCTTATACTTCTTCTTCTTTAGTTTTCTAATTATAAAGTAATAACATAAGTATTACTTATATACTTATATGTTATTATAAATATGAAACAACACTATTTCACCTTCTATCTATCCTACAGAAAATGAAATCACCACGTGTGCGTACGTACTGAATACTGTCTCCACGACGTGGTGTAATCTGTTTTTGACCACCACCTTACTTTGATGGGTATAATGGTGTAAATAAATAACTATATATGATTATTTTAAAGTTATATTCATTCTAAAATATTATACATGCACTTGAATACAATTCCACAATCATGGGAATGATATCATCGCTCGTGCGTACGTACGGACTACCGTCTCCACGGCGCGATGAGATTCATTATCCATGTTAACCATTCATGAATGATTATAAAGTACATATAATGAATAATAATGAAATATATGACATAATAATGATACTGGATTTATGTATATATATATGTATTTCATCTACTTAATTCCATTAAATTCAATAAGGAAACGAAAATTGCATTCATGCGTACGTACGGCCTACCGTCTCCATGAACGGTGTATTTAATTCCATTTATTGATCTATCATATATATTTGTATGATGAATATATATTATATATAAATCTTGTTTTACATTCTGGAATTATGTAAATCGGGATATAAGTAAGAATATTAAGAAAAACAAGTCGAAACTCGTACGATAAATGAAAGATTTTACCCAAAACGGTGCTTTAACATGGAATTGACAAAAGAACGGGTAATATAAAGTCATAATTGAACCATATATGATATCATAACAATGAATATGATTCTTTAATAAGTCAATGGAATTATTTAAATCATTATATAGGAGGTTCGGAAACACACGAATCATATCAGACATAAGGTAAGGGATAATTATTTTAATCTCATTCTTATCCAAGATTGTTTATTCGTAAGTATTTACTGGGGTTATTGTTATCATCCATGTCCATGTTTTCTAAAAGTGTTTTCATGTATTTTTAAAGTCATTTTACCCCATTTTTTACTTTTACTACATGGTATGTAATTAATCTTTCTTTTGTTTAACAAACGTGTTACTTTTTGACTTTTCCGTTAAAAGTATAAGGAGAATGTTTTTTTAACTTATAAGGAATGAATGGATTTTTATGGTTTCATAAAACCATATTTTCATGAATCTTACTCTATAATATTTCATGAATATTTTTAACAAAATCATTTTCTTTTAAAATTTCATGGCATTTCGTGAAAATAAAATGATTTTGAAAAAAGAAAGGATATTTTCCTCAAGAATTCATTTCAATTATTTTATCAAAACCATTTTCTATATAAGATGAAATTATTTCATATGTGTATGTTTCAATTATAATGTATCTATGATTTACATGGTTTCACTTTTCTTATGATGAAATGATATCCATTTTTTTTATATGTATTATGTTATGATTGGATGATGTTTATGAAACCCATTTTATTCTATGGGTTATGATGAATTATTTATATTCATGTTGTGGCACAAGTAAGAATGATTTCATCATGAGATGGGTGGGACATATATCTCCCTCCAATGCATTGGGTGAAGATTTATATCTCATGAGATATACATGGCTGGAGTGGTAAGTTAATCTGGTTCAGTGATACATGACTGGAACGAGGAGTGAACTCGATTTAGAAAGAGACTTTGTCCACTAAGATGGTCTTGGCAGCAATGCCTTGGATACTATGGAAATCATAACAAGTTCTGAATGGTTTCCACAATTACATGATTTATTCCCATGATATTTTATCAAGATTGATGTTCTATTCTGATACATGCCTTATGTACTTCCAAGGTTTATGTCTTTGCTCAAGATTTTGATATTTAAACATTATGTTCATGTTTTTAAGTTCAAATGTATATGGTTTGTTTTATTTTCTCCATGCTTACCCTTACTGAGCATTTGAGCTCACCCTTTATATGTTATCTTTTCCCTAGTATTTCAAAAAAGGTTTTAGGTAAGAAAACTAAAAGGGGAAGATCTTTATGGGAGATGTTGAAGATCTTTCACCATGATTATAATATTACGTTCCAAGTTTCCAAAGACACTAAACTATTATGGTCCTTGTGTGTCTGTTTTTGTTCTGTATTAAGTATTCCGTAAAAGTAATGTAATGTCAATGTACATCAAGCTTTGGGCCTCTACATATAGAACCTCTCCAGACTGATAGCTAGATTAATACTGGTTGTAATGCTAGAGCAGGAGGTTATAACTTAGGTAGGTAGGCTTCAGGTACACAATTCCAATAGAGTGTACCCACTCTAGGTAGTCAGGTTTCTGGATAGTCAAGGTATCATGCAATATTTATTCATTATTTCCTATACTGTAAGAGAAGGATTTAGGATATCTACTATTTTAGGTATGATTCTATTAGATTCCATTATTGTGTCATCTTTTTTTTTACATGGTTGTTTCTTAATCCTTAATTTGTATGGATATTTTGGAGATCATTAGTCTTTATATTGATTACATATGAGGAGTGATGACACTTGACACACCATGGGGTATGTGTTCCAAGAGTATAATATTGTGAAATTAAATCACCCTCGAGGTAGGCAGTCATCATTTCTTATGGGACCTCATCATCTGTGACATGAAAGGCATTGATTTCATTCTTGTGATGGACTGGTAAGTCCCCTATAATTATTATATGGTTTTTAATCATTGGATGGTGTAATTTACATCACTAGAGGGTAGTACATATATTCATATTGGTTAATGGGATGTACATGTGGGTAGATCTAGAATAGATAATATTTAGTAGGGTGGAGTGGCCACATATATTGATATGAAATCCATTGATGATTAGGGGTTACATCATACAGAATCCCCTCCTATAGTCAGTCGATTCTGTGATGTTTTCCCCAATGAATTTTCTAGACTACAACTTGAGAGGGATATATAATTTACTATCGAGAAAGATCATATAGTTTCAATAGAATCTAATACTACTTACATGATGGATACTATTAATTTATTGTAACTAAGGTGGAATATATAATATTTAGATTCTAATGGTTTTATGTATCCCAATACATCTCTTTGGGGTTCACTGATCCCTTTTCACTAAGATGGCATATAAAACCCTCTGTATTTTCAGTAATTTCCATAAACTGATCTATTTAAAGAGGAATAATAAATTTACCTAACCTATTATAATTGATATATTTGACATACATATATGAGTGATGGTATTCTTGATGATGTACTATATATTTGGAAGGCATTAGGTGTATGTTGGTCCATTTAGATATAGCATGTAAAACCATCTGTAGTAATTAAAACTTATATGAGTATCTCATCATGTAGATCAGTTATAGAAATGTGTCTTCTAAATTTATGGAAATGATATATAGGATTTTACATCCCTATCTAGATTCAGTTGTCTTGGTCTTCATAGTTGACATCTTGTTATATACTCATACTCGAAGTGACCATGCCCCAATCATGAGATCATTTTGAATACAATCAGAAAGAAATAGATGTATAAAAATCTCAAATAATCTCACTTATGGATCGACATGGTTCATGTCATGGGTACTATTATCTTGGAGGAAAGAGTATGAGTTGACCCAGATAAGGTGAGGTTTGTAGTTACATGTGAGTAGCCTAAAAACAACTTTGATATTTGTAGTTTTTAACGAACAACAGGTTACTATAGGAATTTTATATAGGACATATCACATGTTAAAACACCCCTTACAGTCTTGAATAAGAAGGGTAAGATGTATATATGGTCAAAATTATATGAAACACACCTTCATAACCTAAAAGAGAGATTGAATTTAGTATAGATAATGATTCTACCAAATCTATATACCAGGTATATTTTGTATTATGATGAATCAAGTATCTTTCTAGGATTTTTTTTAATGAAGGATATTCTAATTTATGTGTACAGGTCTTGGAATTTGGGGTCTTGTGAGTAGAATTACCCAAAACATGATATCAAGTTGGAAAATTTAGTTCATACCATGTATTGTTGGATAAATTACCAACTAGTAGAGTGTTTTTTTGTTTTTATGAACCACAATAGCATTAGGAATATTTTAACATAGTGTGACATGAATATTAGGTAGTAAAGGTGGTTTTAATACCTACATTTCATTTATTTTTCTCTTTCATATATACCAAGAAAGGAAAAATCTGTTACTAATTATCTGAGTATGAGGACTCAGATTAAAGTAGATTAGAAGGCTAGTAGTTAGTAGAAGTTTATGGCTATATTTTTATAGATGTTAATAGAGTAGAAGGACCATCATGGGTTCACTATTCTATAATTGATATATAGGACCTTTTCAGTTCTAGGTAAATTTAGGATAATGTAGTTTCTAGATCCTTATGTCTTATTCCTATAGAAAATTATTTTGGTGAGGTTAAACCTCTATATTGGTCTACAAATTATGATGAAATACATTATACAAATTGGAATATCTAGCTTCATAAATATAATAATAGAGGTAATGATTCTTGAGTCACATTATTATAATTGGTATGTTCATCTTGGTATCATAAATATTTATGATGATATTTGCCAACATTATTGGTGGATAGGGATAAAATTTCATATATAAGGTTTTATCACTAGGTGTTCCACCTATCATCAATTGAAGGTAGTGCACCAACGACCTGCTATCTTATTATTACAATTTTCAAACATGGACTAGAAAAAAGAAGATATATTTATATTTATATTTTCATTTTATTACTGAGGTCACATCAAGGTATAAATGTAGTTTCAATGTTCATGGAACAACTAACTAAAGTATCTTACATTATTCATTTTTGGGAGACTTTCTCGGTTGATGATCTGGGAAGACTATATGTCGGTGAGATAGTATGGCTACATGGTGTCCCTCATACTGACATTTTAGATGGGGACTCTCATTTCACATCATGTTTCTATTAGGGTTTATAAAAAAAATTGGGTATACAGTTTCAATTAATCATATTTTTTACACTATGACTGAAGGAAAGTCATAACAGACAATACATGTGCTAAAGGACATGATCCTAGAATGGGTACCTAATCTCGATGGTCATTTGGAGAAGAATATATCTCTCATTCAGTTTATATACAATAATATCTATCATTTGATGATTTATATAGATCCTTATTAGGCCCTATACAGTAGGTCGTGTCATTCACTCCTATGCTGGTTTGAGGTAGAAAAGGTATAGCTACTTGGCCCTAGCCTTGTTTATGATAATTTGGATTATGTTCATCATATCATAAAGAGAATTTATAATGGTCAATCTATATAGAAATATTATTTTTATCTCTATCTATGAACTTTGGTGTTTTAGTTCAGTTAAATAAGTTTCTTTTGTGAATCACAGAGACTTGGGCATGGATGGATAAGAATGTAAGGTAAGTTATCATCTCATTATATTTGGATGTTTGAGATATTTTGGAGATTCAGTTTGGTATAATATCAATTGTAAATACCTCAGTGGTACCATTCCATGAAATAAGATTTACATGTATCACAGATTCACCATTATCATGATGAATCATCTCATATTTTTTATCCTAATGTGATATAAAAGGATATTGATGCTCCGTTTGAGTATTATATTATATGCATCATTGATTAGAGAATGAATTCACTCTAAGACTATATAGTCCCTTTAGTATGGGTGCAATAAAATCATGGAAGGGTACAAGATGAGACATGGGAGTGGGATATCGATGTTCACACTCTATGGGTAGAGTTGTTCACAGATAGCATTTCACTCCCCTTGAAAGGTTAACTCTGAGATTATTTCCTTTATGGGGGAAGACTGTAAGAACCCATTTTGATTATGAGGTTAAAATCCTTTAATATTTGGTACATTTCTTTATTATTGAACTAATTTTTATTCCATGTTATGATATGGAAGGAATGGTGGTGTTTGGGTATTTTTTGGATCCCTAAGCCCTTTTTTTAATATAACTCACTAGGTTGTATGGTTAGTAGAAACCATGCCACCCAGGCCACACAGTTTCTCCTAATAGTACAAAGAATTTTAGAGGGAAAATCATGGAAAACTATTTTCCCTAACTGTGTAACCAGTGCTGCATTCCCGTGAAGATAATCCTTAGCTATTGACAAATTCTAAACTCATGATCAGCACATAGTTTTTCTAACAGTATGTGATGATCCTATGAATGGGTTATGTTGAGTTAGTGAGGTGATCATGGTTGAAGCAAAGTTTGGCCAAAAATGTGGCAAAACGATGTGACCTGATTATTAGGGTTGAATTACTATTTATTCCTTAAAATCATTTAACTCAACCCACCACTTAAATTTTCATTTTCAATAGACAAGAGACTATTTATTCTCCCTTTCAAGTTCCTTTATCCTTCAAAATAGGCTATTAGATAAAATTTT
This sequence comes from Viscum album, assembly GCA_963277665.1. NCBI lineage: Eukaryota > Viridiplantae > Streptophyta > Magnoliopsida > Santalales > Viscaceae > Viscum > Viscum album. The sequence continues at coordinate 1,382,794,397 of OY728152.1, forward strand.
GATGTCAACTCTAAATAGATAAGTGTTAATGTCATTTTTTTCACACTATAAGGATCATCATTCGTCTTACGCCTTTCATCATAGGACTTTTTCTCTAGGGAAACATTGAGTTGTAGGATCTTATACCCTCTTTTAAAATAGTATATCTATATTTCTATTTTTTCCGATCTCAACCAAACCAAAGGTCGATACTGGACAAGTACTACACTATAGGAATAAGGTAGTTAGATTATTAATTATACTTTAAATTCATGATCGTTTATGAAATTGATTATGAGCCACAATTTTGTTTCACCATTCATTTCCCCAAAGTTGAATTTGTAATAAATTAGTTGCAAAATTTAAGAACATAATGATCTTATTAGATCTGAAGACACATGTGAGGTCTTAAAATCAATGTGTTCAAACCCAGTGGGTGTTCTTTATTACATTCCTAATTCACTTTCATGATCATATATCCATGAAACATATTGGTGTGTTTGAATTTACTTTTAAATTGAGATATTATAAATTGAATGGATAATCATTGTGTTATAGCACAGCTAACGCACTTATCAATTCAATATGACTTGAATGGAGATTATTGGTGTGACCACATCATGTAATTAAATGAAAAAATGGTTACTCACTTGTTATTATGGAATATTAATGAGTTAGGAATTAATTGTTGGTAGATAAAATATATGAATATTTATATTTTTTATAATCAGACAGGGATACCCTATTATGATTTGGGCGTGGTGACCCTTATTAAATTTGGTAAGTATGCATAGAGACCCTTATGCATGTTATATATGTATGGGAATGGCATCCATTCAACTATTATGATACATGGTCATATAAACCCTTATAGTTATGTAACTGGGGAAGATGCCCAATATAGTGAAAATCAGGCCTGGTGACCAATTATGAATAATAATTAATGGGAATGGAAACCCTTATGAGATATGAAATACAGGAATAGAGATCCTTGTAGTTATGGTCCATACATGGAACCCCTATATTATGATTCGGTCATGGGGTTCCTATAATGTTATAATAGCATGGAATCCCTATATAGTGAAACACAAGAATAGTGACCATATATGAATAACATTAAATTATAATGGAGAACCTCAACAGATATGAGATATGGTCATGGTGACCCTGATGATATGATACTAGGCATGGCAGACCTAGTGATATGATATTGGGAATGATGTCCCTTATGATTACAATATATCGGTATGATAATCCTTACTATTTCATATTGGAATGACGAACTGTAACAACCCGAGATTTTATGAAAAATATTCTTTTTAATTTCATTAATGTCTTATGTTGTACGCTACACCAAAAGGAGCTTGAAAAACATGCATCCTTGACTTGCATTTCATTACACGTAATCGCGACCTTCCTCGATAGCGTGTGTAGTACGCAATACCGAGTTTCACTAAACAATTATATGCTATTAAAATATTATTAAAAATAGCTGTTATGAATAGTAATAAACACTTTTTGAAATTTTGTAAATTTTATTTTTCAAAATCGACTTCATTTTTGGATTTGTAATATCGAAATTAGCTTAGGGTTAAATTTTGGTACTTTTTGAATAACTTTCATATTCTGATGAATAGTGAAAATTACTAAATTTTAATTAAAAACAAATTTTTTTAATTGAATTAATTAATAGTGATAAATTATTAATTTGAGTTGTTTTAAAGTATGTTTAGAATATATTTTTACAATTTAATACAATGTTGGTCATTGGATGTAATTTCACATTTAAACCAGTTATAAACAAGTGTCAATCTTTTGATAGTTATTATCTCTTAAAAACATGCTATTTGTTTTGACGACGTGAATTAATTTCTAAATTAATTAATGCAAATGATATGTTTTGAATTTGGTAAAATAGACATAATTTTTGAATTCATAATATTAAATATATCTTAGGCCTAATTTTTGGTATTTTTCTGGAAAATTTCATTTTTTGATGAATAGTGAAACCACTAAGTGGTAGTTAAAAAAAAAGAATTTTTCATAAAACTTAATTTTACCACTTTTGTAAGTGGAATTTAAAAACTCCGAGAGACACGTTTGATGTCAGTAAGTAAAATTTGGTTCAATGAGATGAAAATAATTTTTGTTGAATAGTAACTTTTTACTTTTATTTACCACGGTTAAAAGTAAATAGGGTAATTAAGGGTAAAAATGATATTATTATTACCCTAACACATGTCCTAATTCTATTGGATAAGTGTAATTAGACCAAAAAAAACTTAGGAATAAAATATGACCATTTAGGCCCACTTGGATTAGATTAGGACATTTATTATTATTTAATTCAAAGAAGAGTTAAAAGAGTTAAAATCAAAGTTTATTTACTAAAACATTTTTAATATAGGGTTATACATAAGATAAATTAGATTTTAAATATTAATTAGAAATCTAATAAGATTTCATAAATAATTATATTTTATTTATAATTTTTAGACATTAAATAAATTAATTTATTTATGACACAATGATGATGCAGTAATTACCATAATAGTGAAAAATTAGAATAATTGATATTATAAATACCCAAATAAATATAATTTGAGACTTTTGATGAATTACACTAATTTTATAGTTTAATATGACATGTTATTATTGACTTAATTAACTTTTTTCGAACTAATAATTCTGTTATGATTTTCACAAAAATCAATTACTAAATAGTGTCAAAATTGACATAAAATAGTTTTTAAAAAAAATATTATATTATTAATTGTGATTTTATTCCTAAAAATCTAAGGTTCGGCCAAATGACTTAGATAAGGTTATATATATTAATAATAAACAAATTGGGGTTCGTTTGTCTGCTTATAGTAAGTTCATTAACCTTGTAGTATAAGAACCCAAGAAGACACGGTAAAAGTAAAATTATTTTACTTAATGTTAAATCTAAATGATAAGGTTAAAATAGGAACCTAAACTTGTGTAACTTCTATTGGATGAGACGATTTAGACCCATCCTCACCTTATCTTCGAAATTAATCAATTTGTAGCTAATTAAAACCGAATTTGACTTTATAATAAAATAATAGTTTTAGTTATTCCAAAGGTGCCCCACTCCTCCCTTATAAAAGGGCACCTCATCCCTCTCTTCCTCACACCACTTTGAGCCTTCAAGATCGGCCAACCTCTGCCAAATTCTCTTATCCACTTCCCTATCAACATCCTAGAGGTTCTGTTCTTCCTCAAAGACCAATTTTAGTTCCCTAAAAGGAGATCTCAAAGAGGCGCTTCAAAGAAGAGGTAATGTCTGTTACCGATTCTTTCATCTCTATTTCTTCTTCCACTTCTTCTTATTAGGTTGTTTCATTATGAAGTAATAACATCAGTATCACTTATATACTGATATGTTATTATAATTATGAAACAACATTATTTCACCATCTATCCATCCTATGGAAAATGAAATCATCGCGCGTGCGTACGTACGGAATACCGTCTCCACGCCGTGGTGTAATCTATTTTCCTCCACCACCTTACTTGGATGGGTATAATGGTGTAAATAATGACTATATATGACTATTATAAATTTATATTGATTCTGAAATAGTATACATACACTCCAATAAAATTCCACGATCATAGGAACGATATCATCACTCGTGCGTACGTACGGAATACCGTCTCCACGATGTGATGCGACTCGTTCTACATGATCTTCATTGCATAATGATTATATAAATTAATTTAATGAATGAAAATGATATATATTACACTAATACCATTCTGTAAATGAGGTATCTATAACCTAAAGTGAAGAATAAGAATTTATTCGACAAAACACGCATAAGAACAAAAAGTAATAAACACCCAAATAACTAGTATTAATGAAATATTACTAATAAGAAGCTAAGAATATGACCATATATGATATCATAACAATAATTATGATTCTTGAATAAGTCAATAACATTATTTAAATCATTATACAGGAGTTTTGGACACTTACAAATCAAATCAGACCTAAGGTAAGGGAAATATCACAATCTCATTTTTTTATCCGAGATTGTTTATACTTTGGCATTTACTGGGGTGTATTTTATCATCCACATCCATGTTTCCTCAATATGAAATATTATTTCCATCCAACTACAATTGTTTAAATCCAATTTTACCCTTCGGTGAGTTTTTAGTAAAAGATATTAAAGGAATCTTTTGTCGTTTTTCGTACGAGGTACTTTTTGACTTTTCCGACAAAAGTATGAGAAGAATGTTTTTTTAACTTATACGGCATGAATGGATTTTTAAAACATTATTTCCAAGAAGCTTCCTTTAAAAGTTTTCAAGTTTATTTTTAATCAACTTCTTTTAGTTTAAAATTGTATGACATGTTAAGAAAGGAAAAAAATTGAAGTGGAAAGGATATTTTCCTCAAGAATGGAGTTCAAGTGTTTTATCAAAATTATTTTCCATCTAAGATAATATAGGGTTCTGTTTCTATCCCTATTTTTAAATCGATTTGATTATGTTATGATGGAATTATTTTTATGATGTCCTTTTATCTTATTATGATGGAATGATGTTTAAGAATCCTATTCTTATTACATGGGTTATGCAATGATGTATGATTTATGATTTTGTGGCATACATAAGAATGGTATCATTATGAGATGGGTGGGACCTATATCTCCCTCCAATGCATTGGGTTAAGATTTTATATCTCATGAGATAGACATGTCTAGAATGGTAGGTTATATCGGTTCAGTGAAACAGGACTGAAACGAGGAGTGAACTCAGTTCAGAAAGGGACTATGTCCACTAAGATAGTCTTGGCAACGAGTCTTGACTAATAAGAAATGATTCTCTATGATTATGTGTGTATGCCACAAAGTTTCATGTTTTAAGTTATGATTATTGGGATTACATTTCACTACTATGATTTATCCCATGTTATGAAATTATGATCTCTTTTGCAGGTTAAGATTTCCAAAAGATATGTTCTTATGAATATGACGTGATTTTTATTTCTTTTCTTTACCCTTACTGATCATTTGAGCTTACCCTTTTATGTTTTCTTTTCCCCAGGACATAAAGAAAGGATTTAGGTTTAAAAAAAGAAGATCTTTATGGGAGATGTTGAAGATATTTCACCACGATTAGAAGATTATATTCCGAGCTTCCAAAGACACTAAACTATTACGGTCCTTGTGTGTGTGTTTTTGTTATGTACTAATTATTCCGCAAAAGTAATGTAATGTACATGTACGTTTCAGGTCTCCACAGTTGGAATCAGAGGAAAGGTTTAGTCAACCTTTGGAAACTAGGATACGAAAATGTTAGTGAGATCCCTAGAGATATTTCTAAGGTATGTCTAGGGATGTCCCTAAGGATAAGTATACGTATAGGAGACAGTTCTAGAACTACGGTAATGATCATAGAATTTAACATAAGATTTTAGATATTGAGGATACTCCCCCTTTATTATGTTGTTTTCCCTAGCATGATTTTTTTCTCTCACACTATTCTTTTTGGGTTTTAGATGATGGCTGGAACCCGAAGGAACCGTGTTGATCAATATAATGGACAATGCAATGATTGTCCTCCTGAACAAACAAATGTTATGGGAGATGGAGTGCAAAATCTTATTGCTATACTTACACAAGCTATGAATCATTCTGGACTTCCAAATGAGCTGAGAAGGGAACAATATTCTATTGAGTCCTTCATGAGGCAACGTCCACCTTCTTTCAGTGGGTCTTCTGATCCACTTGTTGATGAACAATGGATCAGTACTGCTGAAAAGTTATTTTCAGTTCTTCAATGTTCTGAACATGATAAAGTCATCTTAGCAGTGTATCATTTGGAAGGTGATGTTGATCAATGGTGGAATCTTATCAAGAATACGAGGCCAAGAGATGAAATTGAGTCTATGGAATGGGACGAGTTCAAGAACTTATTTTTCAATAAGTACTTCCCTCGTATTCTTCGAACAAAGATGGAGAAGGAGTTTTTTGAACTAAAGCAAAAGGATGATGAATCTGTTGGTATATACGAAGAGAATTTTACAAGGCATGCCAGGTATGCATCTGGATTTATCATCCAACCTGAAAGTAAAGTTGATCGATTCTTCAGTGGCTTAAAACCAAATCTTCGAAGGGCATTAGCTATAAGAGACTTCAGTATCTATGATGAAATTGTGATTTGTGATATCTAGGTAGAAATGGAAGCTGGTGTTACTTATCCATCTCATAGTTTTGACAACGAAAGATGGAGTTCAAGGAGAAATCTCAGAATAATGGTGAAAAGAAGATGAATGTTTCCTTATGCTCAAAGTGTGGAAATAAGAATGGTGGATATTGTCTTAAAGGGACAAGTAAATGTTTCAAATGTGGAAAGGAAGGTTATCAGGCATTTGAATGCTGCAATGATGGGAAGAATATGCCTAATGATGCAAACAAAGGAAGGGATACACAGAATGAACCTACTGCACTTCAATGCTTCAAGTGCAAGGAAATGGGGCATTATGCTAATAGATGTCCTAATCCAAGGGTTAGTGATGATCGACATGAGCAACCACTTAATTTAAAGGACAAAGGGGAGTCACATGCGATCACTATTGGTGATGTTGAATATGACAACGATGTGGTGGAATGATTAAGTGTTTATGTAATGGGGTTCCAAAATAATGTTGTATATAGTATCATGGAATATTGGAATATTTATGTTTTGGTCTATTGTGGTTTTCAATAATTTTATGGTACCGGTAACCATGAAAAGTGATTGAGACATTTTTGATAAACAGATGATATGCGCATAATGAAGGGATAAGAAGATAATGAGATGTTTGATTGTATTCATGAGCTCATGATTGATATAAGGACTAAGTGATATCATGGTTTGAGTATATAGAATTTTGAGGATTTTGGTATGTGGAAATTGTTAACTTTTGACTGCATTCATGTTTTCACTATGGTTCAATTAATGGGTATTCATTCTTCAAGAGAATACATGATTATGGTATTCACATGTTTGTAATTTGACCAACAAGATATATGGGGGATAAATGATGGTATTCACATGCCTGGTTGACGACATTTCAAGTAATCATTTTCTTTATACAATGAGCTTGGACCGAAGTATTTTAGATAAGCCTAAAGATTGGAATGGATTATGTTAACCATAAGTTAGTATTGTTTAAGGATAGAACTTTTTTTGATATTATTTATGTGATGTTATAGTAATGTAGTTTTAGAAAAAGGACAACCAGTAGGACGGGCGACAACCCATCGCGTCGGACAAGGCTGTGGGAATCGAACCCACAACCGAAGTGCGACTGGCCTTTATCGCCTACCACTGGCCTATATTAAGTACCTGTTTAGTAGAAACTAGTTTTATTATATTAAGTAGTATGATATATGAAGTATAAGTCCATTTTAGGAACTATATATCATTAATCTCACTATATATGGACTTATGTATTTTCTGATAACTTTTCTAACCTTTTGTTTGAGACAGATGGAATGACCCATCATTCTATCACATGATCTGCTAACACATCACGAATGACAAATTCAACTTTATTTCTTTAAGAGATGAAGTGGAAATTGTCCAAAGAATGACAAATGGTGAGACTATGCTAAAATCATTAAATTATTTCTTCTAATTCCAATTTCATCAACTTTAGGGAAATGATCTTGAAAACCAAAAATGTTGTCCTAGTGCTCTTATATCTGATGAATCAGATGGTACCTTAGATCATCACAAATTTATGGCTTTGTGATTGCAGGATTTTCCATAGCCATGTTCTCTACCACTCTCCATCAAAACATGATGGTTAGATTTCTCTTCCATATCCATATTTTCACCTATGTGGAAAACCAGTGATTAATTTATTTGGGTAACCGTTACGTTTCATAATTTTGTTTTTAAAGATTGGTTTTGGTATTCCTTTTTACGATGTGGGTTTCTATTAATGAAAACTTTTGAATAGTAAACCATTTATAACCCTGATGAATTTCGAGGGCAAAATTCATTTTAAGGGGGGTAGAATGTAACAGCCCGAGATTTTATGAAAAATATTCTTTTTAATTTCATTAATGTCTTGTGTTGTACGCTACACCAAAAGGAGCTTGTACAACACGCATCCTTGACTTTCCTTGCATTACACATATTCGCGACCTTCCACGATAGCGTGTGTAGTACGCAATACCTAGTTTCACTAAACAACGATATGCTATTATAATATTATTAAAACTAGCCGTTATGAATAGTAATAACCACTTTTTGAAATTTTGTAAATTTTATTTTTCAAAATGGACTTCATTTTTGGATTCGTAATATCGAAATTAGCTTAGGGTGAAATTTTCGTACTTTTCGAATAACTTTCATATTCTGATGAATAGTGAAAATTACAAAATTTTAATTAAAAACAAATTTTTTAATTGAAATAATTAGTAGTGATAAATTATTAATTTGAGTGGCTTTAAAGTATGTTTAGAATATATTTTTACAATTTAATACAATTTTGGCCATTGGATGTAATTTCACATTTAAACCAGTTATAAACAAGTGTCAATCTTTTGATAGTTATTATCTCTTAAAAACACGCTATTTGTTTTGACGACGATAATTAATTTTTAAATTAATTAATGAAACTGATATGTTTTGAATTTGGTAAAACAGACATCATTTTTTAATTCATAATATCAAATATATCTTAGGCCTAATTTTTGGTATTTTTCTGAAACTTTCATTTTTTGATGAATAGTGAAACCACTAAGTGGTAGTTAAAAAAAATGAATTTTTCATAAAACATAATTTTACCGCTTCTGCGAGTGGAATTTCAAAAATCCGAGAGACACGGTTGATGTCATTAAGTAAAATTTGGTTCAATGAGATGAAAATAATTTTTGGTGAATAGTAACTTTTTACTTTTATTTACCACGGTTAAAAGTAAATAGGGTAATTAAGGGTAAAAATGATATTATTATTACCCTAACACATGTAATAATTCTATTTGATAAGTGTAATTCGACCAAAAACAAACTTAGGAATAACATATGACCATTTAGGCCCACTTGGATTAGATTAGGACATTTATTTTTATTTAATTCAAAGAAGAGTTAAAAGAGTTAAAATCAAAGTTTATTTACTACAACATTTTTAATATAGGGTTATACATAAGATAAATTCGATTGTAAATATTCATTAAAAAGCTAATAAGATTTACTACATAATGACATTTTATTTATAATTTTTAGACGTTAAATAAATAAATTTATTTATGACACAATGATGATGCAGTAATTACCATAATAGTGAAATATTAGAATAATTGATATTATAAATAGCCAAATAAATATAATTTGAGACTTTTTATGAATTCCACTAATTTTATATTTTAATATGACATGTTAGTATTGATTTAATTAACTTTTTTCTAACTAATAATTCTTTTATGATTTTCAAAAAAATCAATTACTAAATAGTGTCAAAATTGACAAAAAATAGTTTTTAAAACAAATATTATATTAATAATTGTTATTTTATTCCTAAAAATCTATGGTTAGGAAAAATGACTTAGATAAGATTATATATATTAATAATAAACAACTTGGGGTTCGTTTGGCTGCTTATAGTAAGTTTATTAACCTTATAGTATAAGAACACAAGAAGACACGGTAAAAGTAAAATTATTTTACTTAATGTTAAATCTAAATGATAAGGTTAAAATAGGAACCTAAACTTGTCTAAATTATATTGGATGAGAGTAGTTAGACCCATCCCCACCTTATCTTTTAAATTAATCAATTTGGAGCTATTTAAAACCGAATTTGACTTTATAATAAAATAATAGTTTTAGTTGTTCCAAAGGTGCCCCTCTCCTCCCTTATAAAAGGGCACCTCCTCCCTCTCTTCCTCACACCACTTTGAGCCTTCAAGCTCGGCCAACCTCTGCCAAATTCTCTTCTACACTTCCCTAGAAACATCCTAGAGGTTCTGGTCTTCCTCAAAGACCAATTTTAGTGCCCTAAAAAGAGATCTCAAAGAGGCGCTTCAAAGAAGAGGTAATGTATGTTACCGATTCTTTCATCTCTATTTCTTCTTCCACTTATTCTTCTTAGGTTGTTTCATTATGAAGTAATAACATCAGTATCACTTATATACTTATATGTTATTATAATTATGAAACAACCTTATCTCACCATCTATCCATCCTACGGAAAACTAAATCACTGCGCGTGCGTACGTACGGAATACCGTCTCCACGTCGTGGTATAATCTATTTTCCACCACCACCTTACTTGGAAGGGTATAATGGTGTAAATAATGAATATATATGACTATTATAAATTGATATTGATTCTGAAATAGTATACATACACTCCAATACAATTCCACGATCATAGGAATGATATCATCACTCGTGCGTACGTACGGAATACCGTCTCCACGATGTGATGCGACTCGTTCTACATGATCTTCATTGCATAATGATTATATAAATTAATTGAATGAATTAAAATGATATATATTACACTAATACCATTCTGTAAATGAGGTATCTATAACCTAAATAGAATAATAATAATTTATTCGACAAAACACGCATAAGAACAAAAAGTAATAAACACCCAAATAACAAGTAGTAATGAAATATTACTAGTAAGAAGCTAAGAATGTGACCATATATGATATCATAACAATAATTATGATTCTGGAATAAGTCAATAACATTATTTAAATCATTATACAGGATGTTCGGATACTTACGAAGCAAATCGGACCTAAGGTAAGGGAAATATCACAATCTCATTTTTTTATCCGAGATTGTTTATACTTTGGCATTTACTGGGGTGTATTTTACCATCCACATCCATGTTTCCTCAATATGAAATATTATTTCCATCCACCTACAATTTTTTAAATCTAATTTTACCCTTCGGTGAGTTTTTAGTAAAATATATTAAAGGAATCTTTTGTCGTTTTTCGTACGATGTACTTTTTGACTTTTCCAACAAAAGTATGAGAAGAATGTTTTTTTAACTTATACGGTATGAATGGATTTTTAAAACATTATTTCCAAGAAGCTTCCTTTACAAGTTTTCAAGTTTATTTTTAATCAACTTCTTTTAGTTTAAAATTGTATGACATGTTAAGAAATGAAAAATGTTTTTGAAGTAGAAAGGATATTTTCCTCAAGAATGGAGTTCAAGTGTTTTATCAAAATTATTTTCCATCTAAGATAATATAGGGTTCTGTTTTTATCCCTATTTTTACATTGATTTGATTATGTTATGATGGAATTATTTTTATGATGTCCTTTTATCTTATTATGATGGAATGATGTTTAAGAATCCCATTCTTATTACATGGGTTATGCAATGATGTATGATTTATGATTTTGTGGCACACATAAGAATGGTATCATTATGAGATGGGTGGGACCTATATCTCCCTCCAATGAATTGGGTAAAGATTTTATATCTCATGAGACAGACATGGCTGGAATAGTAGGTTAAACCGGTTCAGTGAAGCAGGATTGAAATGAGGAGTGAACTCGGTTCAGAAAGGGACTTTGTCCACTAAGATAGTCTTGGCAATGAGTTTTGACTAATAAGAAATGATTCTCTATGATTATGTGTGTATGCCACAAAGTTTCATGTTTTAAGTTATCATTATTGGTATTACATTTCACTACTATGATTTATCCCATGTTATGAAATTATAATCTCTTTTGCAGGTTAAGACTTCCAAAAGATGTGTTCTTATGAATATGACGTGATTGATATTTCTTTTGTTTACCCTTACTGAGCATTTGAGCTCACCCTTTTATCTTTTCTTTTCCCCAGGACATAAAGAAAGGATTTAGGTTTAAAAAAAATAAGATCTTTATGGGATATGTTGAAGATCTTTCACCACCATTAGAAGATTATATTCCGAGTTTCCAAATACACTAAACTATTATGGTCCTTGTGTGTGTGTTTTTGTTATGTACTAAGTATTCCGCAAAAGTAATGTAATTTCCATGTACGTCAGGCTTCGGGTCTCTACACGAACCATGTTGTTATATATGGGTATGATGTACCTTCTTGATATATAAATGGAATAGAGACCCTATTATAATGATAATGGTCATGGTGTCCCCTATTCATGGGATACTTGGAATGGAATTTGTTGATAGTTGTGAGATTCATGCTACATCTTATCAATGTTTTAGTTACACATATAGTCCATTCTAGTGGTATTACCCATATATATAGTGGTAGACATCACTATTTATATTTTACATATATGTATATACATATGGTTACTTGTTCATAGAATTTATGGCTTACAATGAAGCTGCTACTATCAGCCTGGTGTCCTTATGGAAAAAAATTTGGCCCCCTTTATAGTTTTATTTACATGAAACCATTAATACCTTCACACTAACCATTTTATATGAAATGATTTTATATTTATAGACACCATTGGTGGTGGCCTATTGAGTTTATATCACTCTCTATCCAGGTGACCTATGGTACCTGAGAAGATTATGTGGATGTAGATAGGGATAGGGGAAAGCACCCTATTATTGATACTTGGTCTGTTATAACATGGGATAGGGGAACAAAATGATCAATCTATAGCTCGTTATGCTATTGGATATACACTTTTTGTGATTTTTCTATTTGATACATGTATTGTATTACCTGATTTCCTATTCCTTTTTTGTAAGAAATATAGCATATCATCCTTCTATATATTATATAGCATTTTAGTTATTTATTACTATTCTATGTTTACCTCCCACAATCATTCATTTATTTTTCTTCTACTATTTATCTATAAATTTCACTATTGTGTTACTTTGATCAAGATGGATAGTCACCTCACTCTATAACCCTATACCTTCACCTCTAGATGAAATCCTCTAGAATATGTGTAGGCACTCCCAAGACCATGTGGCTTACTAGATTGGGAACTGTTTAGTTTCATATGGGTCAGGATGTCACACAAATATTTGGTGTGGTGCCTCCTTAAATTGGTATTACAATGTAATTTTTCCATTCATGAAATCAACATTTTTTCAAATTCAATGTTTGATGTTTTCTTAGCTTGTATTATTCAGTGATTTTATATTTTATTTATAACATGGATAATATAAGTTATATTAATAGTATGGAGTTCCAATATTTGAAAAGAAAAATAAAATATTTGGAATAAAATAATGTTATAATAGTTTATCTCGTTAGGTATGGATTTATTAAGTATCGTAAATGAATTATTACTTTTATTATGGAAGTTGTGGTGATGATTCAAGTATATTAGAGAAGTAAAAAAGATCAATAGACATTATTTGAATGAAATAATTTCATAAATTTTAGAGAAAGAGTTAAAATAGAGCATATGGATCAAAATATAAAAATGAATCTTAGAGATGTAATGAAAATATTCAAAAAGGGATTACTAAAGTGATGTAAAGAAAAATAAATATTTTAAATTCCAAATTAGAACACCTTGATAATATTAATAGATAATTAGTGTATGATTTCACTATTATATATCCTGATATTGTCACCTCTATTATAGGTTTTAGAGTAACTCTATAAGATAAAATGATATTTAGGAGGTTTTATATTAACTTTAAAAATATGTTTATTGTAAATTAACATATCTTGATGATTTTTATATAGGAGAATTTACATCAGATTAGTTATATTGGGTTCTTCTAGTGTATGAATTGAGGAAATTTATGTCATTAAAAAATTGAGGGAAATTTATTTTAACACCATAATGAAGGGTAATTTAAAAAATGTGGATGAATGTTGAAATTTTAATTCATATGATCAGATTGATGTGATGTTTCATTAGATCGTATCTCTTATATCATTAATTTTATATTAAAACAATGGTATATACCATGTAAAATTACCATTTATGTGTTTTATCTATTCATAAATTAGACATTTGGTAGAAAATTATCCAATGTTAGAGAATGAATAAGGTGATGAAGAAGATGTGTCATCAAATAATTTCTATAAGAAAAAAAATTTATATTTAAGAAATATGTAAACATTTATGGAAAATAAATATAAATTTCCTAAATTAAAATTGAAATATTAATTTTCCAAATATAGTGGAATAAATGTGTGATGATATAAAAATGAGTAAGATTCATTACATAGTGATCATCATGAAAATTTACTATTCACCAACGTGAGTGAAAATTAGTTTTCTAGTGAATGAGGTAAAAAAATATACAAACATATGATTATTATTAATTCACTATTTTATGTAATGTCTATAAAAGTTACTAAACTAGAAAATTAGATTAATATGGTGTGTCAAACACCTAAACTACCAAATGAGGTTGATAAATCCAAAGGATAAATGGAGAAGAATTCAGTGAAATAAGTGAAAAATTTCTATATCTCACATATTGTGGAGAAGAAGATAAATAATTTAATAAATATGACTACTAAAATTAGATAAAATTATTTTTTTTTTATAGAAAATATTATTATTTTGAAATTTAATTGAAGATTATTAAGTTTTATTTTAAAAAATCATTGTATGAAGTTACTGAGAATTTAAAATTTTGTGAGAGGAATAAAAGAATTTCCCAGGGTGTGGGTAATAATAAAAATTCTCAAATTAAAACTTTATATTTTTAAAAAAATAATATGTTTGTGGATATAAATATTATATTTCATGTATTGAAGATGGAGAAGATGAATAAATTATCCTAACATTGGGAATCCAAATTTTCAAATAATTCTAGAAGTAGAGGCATAAATATGAAATATGATACTAATGGAATGAAAAAATTAAATAATGTTATTCAAACTGAATAGGAAATTTTCATCAATATAATTCAATTTTCGCTAACAAAAAGCAGTACAAATTAGTTTTTTAACTAGTGAAGTAATGGAAGTTCTATAAACTATTCAATAAAAATATTTTTCTTGATACTTTCAATTTATTAGATATCATTGGTATTGTGGTGGAAAATGGAATATAAAATATATTTTTTAGTTCAATTGAAGAAATTTAAACAATTATATATGTTATATAGTAAATGAAAATAGGGGGATAAACCCCACTCAGATAATAAATGTTTGTAAAGAATATTGAAATTCAATAGTTTATGTGAAGAAAAAATATCAAATTTACAATTATATCTCTTGAATACGAGATCATATGAGTCAAATTATTAAGTAATGACTAAATATTTTTCAATAATGATTTTTTATTTTAAATTCTAAAAATAATAATTTGAATTAAATGTAAACAAATAAATCATTAGTGGTATAATTTCCTTTGAATGCATCTTTAAAAAATCACATATGGATAATTTATTGGGAGTGTTCAAAATATATAAAAGGTGATGTGAGATTTCTTCATGTTTTATAGAATGGTAATGAAATAGAAATCACATTTGGAAATGAAAGATTACTTAAAATAAAAGGATTTATATTGTTAGTGAGTGTAGATGAGAACTGGATGTCAAATATTACTCTCTTTTCATATAGTTTAACACCCCCAAGAATTTATATAATATTTCCCTTAAAATAAATTTAATTTCATTAATATCTTATGTTACACAGAACACAAATCTTAAAATAATAGTGATATAAAATTAAAATTATTTTTATTTGGTGCGCTTATTATGACAAATCCATCAAATTGGAAGAATGATTAGGAACAAGATCAATTTTTAAAAAACATTATTTTTTTAGATAAAGAAACAATATTTTTAGTATACTCATTATATTCCATGAAAATAAAATTTTCCTAAACAATAGTTTTTATTTATTTTTCTAAATAAATATTATAATGTTTCTTTCTAATTTATAAAATTAATTCAGAAAAAAATAACTTAATTTTTTAAATAATCACGTCATAATTAGATTATAATTAATATTTAACATTTTTTTTGAAAAGATTACTTTTTCAATAAATAATGGACAAATACGGGTTTTTATTTAAAAGTGTGTTTTCATTTTATGAATTTATGAAATCTAGTTTTATATAAACTGATTTAAAACTAAAATAAGATCATTTATAATATTATTATTTTAATTAAATTTATTGGAATTAAATTTTTGTTGCATTTTTCTATAAAAACTTAAATACATTGGGAAAAATTATGGAAAGGTACTTTTCATTGCATTTTAGGGGATTAATATTAAAATAAGTTATTCCACATATCTGAAATAAATTTGATAAAATAGAATCCATAACTCTAATAATAAAAATTAATGTAATTTAATATGTTCAACATTATTTTTTTGTCATTATGATTAGTGATCACAGTAATGATTTTTCACCTCATTAAAAGAGGTAAAACTGGGTTAAACATGTAGGGTAAAACATTAAAATCTATTTAATATAATTCTTTATCAAATTTTATGAGTAGTTTCTAAACAAATTTTTCTTAATGAGTTAAAAAATTTATTTTTAAACATTATTTTTAATTTTGGGATCCATATCATAACTTTTGTGAAAGATATGTTATTTTTTATTCAAATGAAATAATATTTTATATTATTTGGAATAGATCTCATGGTTAGAATATTCTATTTAGGGTTTTGACATTTCAAATGTCTAAAAAAATTCATTTTTTATAATTTATGAAAATAATTGGCAATATATTTATTACATTATTTCAAGGTGAAAGGATTTTGTTCTACTATTTTTTGATTTTTAGAAACACAATTTTTCATGCTTTTCATGTTCTTATACTAAAAGATATTTCATCAACTTATTGAAATTAGATCTCGTAATATGGATTACAAATGTTTAATCCTCATTTTCAATTTTTTTATAATTCATTTAAATTTTTTTATTTATTAATTTTATCATTATAAAATGTAAAATCATAATAATTAAAGTTAAAATGGGTTTAATGTGGTTTAACTAGAGGATATGTCTTGCGATGTATCCATGGTTCCATTTTTCTTTTTTTATAACCTTTATAAAATAATAAATAAAAAATTTAACTCCCCTAACATTAATATATCTAAATGTTTTTCATATGTTTAAGAAGTGGGTATGTTAGGTTCAAATGTTTTATTTAATAGATAAATTAATTTTTCCTCACATCGAAAATTATTATTAATTTTTATTGGATGAGAAATTAACTTAAAATTTAATACAACACAAACATATTATTTATTCAATTAATATAAAAAATAATAGAATTAAAAAATAGTATAAATAATACAATTTGAATGAATTAGTTTGTTCTGTGAATTTTTTGAAAAATATAAGATATTATAGATTTTTAAATGGTTTATATTATACTTTTATTGCTATCTCAATGAATTAAAAGTAAAAATAATTGAATCATTCAAAAAATGAATATAAAGATACTTTATAATAAACAATATCAAATTACATGGGGATGGGATTCAAGTGGAATTAGCCTACAACTTATGCATGGAGTTTCAGGAAATTGTTCAACATGTTTTTGATGAATTTTAAGACATCTATAGGTTATGGGGGAACAAATATGTTATGTTTGGAGAGAATATATATATGAGGACTAGTTATAGCACCTTTATATCTCTATTATAGTTTTTTTATAGAAAATAGGTACATATTCTTTTGTTGGCAGCTGCAATGTCTACTGTTGCACATGCTTGGAAAGACAATAATGAAGTGGTGTTTAACAATCCTCTCTTCATATGGGGAGAATATCCACACATTGGGATGTCTTCTATATCTTCAAAATTCAAAAAGGTTCCATGAAAAAACTATCGTTGTTATCTTAATATACTTTATCTTCTTAGTGTACATTGTATGTAAAGAATACGAATTTTCATGAAATATATCCACTAGATTCTTTAGATCAGTTCTTAAATAATGTTGAACATTGATGGTAGGGAATATTTCATCCTAAGTCCATCGGGGTGTGGATATATCTTTTAAAACCATCATGGTTTCTCTAAAGGATGAATTTTGAACTATATTGGTTGAAAATTTACTTGGTAAGCTGAACAATGGAAATTGATATATTCTTTCCAACCTGATGTACATCAAAATTTAACAACATATTAATTGAATCTGATTCTAAGATGGATATTGATTCCCTTTGGTCCCACACTAATAATGTACTTTGGATAGTGACACCTTAATGGATTAAATGTATTCATTCCATCATCCACTTCAATTTGAAGGTATCACCAACTTACAAGGAATCAAACTACGTTGAAAATGATTTTTCAAAAATGGTGATCATGGAGATGAGACTAATGTGGGCCTTTCAGAATTCAGATTACTACACTTCAATGATTTATATGGACATATAGGGTGTGACCCATTCATATATTTATAAAACCCATTATAATACATTAATATTTTCTTATAATATTAATAATAAATTTTAGGGTTGGTTTGAATAGGTACTGCTCTTTTTTGGTATAATAAATAAAATTTTATTCAATGATCTAAAATCTGTAAAATTATTATATATTCTCAGATAAAATTTTTATGGTTTAAAATATTAACCATGGTCCATTTAAGGGTCACTTTTATTTTTTATGGTCATATTCTTAAACCTTAAATAATATAATGTTTTTATATTATTGTAATTTTCAAAAGTGTTTTTGAAGGGTTAAAATAAATATATAAGGGTGAAAAAATCACATAAATTCGTCCATATTTTATTGTATTAGAATATTTATACTTATCATCATTTTATATTAGAATTGTTTTAATTTTTATTCACTTTATTATAGATATTATTTTATATTAATTTAATACTTTATTTAAATTTAATATTTCACATACCATCACTTATAAAAGGAAACCACCTATCATATATTCCTCACAAAATTAGATCCATATATATCAGATGAGAACTACCATAATATATTTCATAATTACATCAATAAATTCTATAGATTTGTTCTTCCTAAAAGTACATCCCATTATGTTTTAATGTATAAGCCAAAAGGGGTCTCTCAATGAAGAAGCATAATTCATAATCGATCATTTTAAAATTTATATATTCTTACACCACTTCAAAATTCATGGTATATATTCTAAAATATAAAATTATCTGTCTTAAATTTACTTAATATTTATTATGTTAATTTAACATCCATTATATACCATATTTCCATCCATTGGAAAGCAAAAACATCACTCGTGCATACATTTGGAAACTATCTCTATATAGTCATGTAATATGTTTTTCATATCCAAATTAACTAAAATTTAATAAGATTAATTTAAAAAATTTATATAATATATGTTATGTAATAATAATTTTGTAAATTTAAAATATTATTTACCTTTATTTTGTTCCACTAGTCAGAAAATGAAATCAGCATTCATTCGTACGTATGAACTACTATCTCTATGAACAGTGTAATTCAATTTCAATCTCAAACATTTAATGATGAATCTAAATATATAAATATAATGAATCAATATGATATTTATATCATTATTACTATTTTAAATACTATTGATCCATGGTCATTGTTCATGGATCAGAACTGCAGAACTGAAATAACAATGATAAACAAATATTTATCAACCAAAATATTGGTTTTATTAAATAATTTGTTAATGTAAGAGTGATAGAAGGTGATAAATATATAATATATGGTATTATATATATTATTATGGTTCTATAATATATTTATATTAAATTTATAACTATTATACATTAATTGAAAACACTTATAATGGATTTCAGACTTAATGTTAGTGTTAATTCGCAATCAAATCGTTATTCAGGATTGTTATATTTACGTTTCCATTAGAGTAATTACATAATATTTATATAATGACACAAACCTATATTATTTAGGTTTTTTTATTTTATAAGATTATTTTTTACTTTCATTTTACACTCTTTATATAGTAAAGATACTGAAAGAATGTTTTTAAGGAAATCCAAGCTTTTTTTTCTTTTTGTTATGAATATTTTCCTTCAATATGAATATTCTCATTAAAATATTTTCCATAATTTTATCTTCATTCTCCATTGATTTATTAAATTAATTTCTACCCATGTATTACATTTTAAAATGGTTTAAAATGACTCACATTATCATTTTCCAAATGTGTCATATTTTCCAAAATGTCTGAGAAGAAACATGGTTTTAACATACACTGCATGAAGGACATTTCCTAACCTCATAGGATATATTTTCGTTTAGGACTCCTTTACTTGTATTCAAGAATTATTTCAGAGAAAATGTTTCAATAATATATCTGATATTTTAAAATTCTAAATAGGTGGTTTCAAAATGAAAATGGTATTTTGAACAAAAAATATTCTACTGACCTTCAAAAATAATTTTTATCCATTTCAACATAAAATGATAAATGTTATAATTTTATTATTTTATAATCTAGTGATATTATCCAATTAATATATCTAAATAGTTTATGATTATTTTTAATAAGTATATTATTAACATTTTATATTTTATTTTTCATATTATGAATTTTAATGGGTTTAAATAATTTTTATTAGGTTTTATTATTTATTCAAATGATAAATGCATTGAAAATATTATGTGATTAGTTGGGACTATAACTTTATATCCTATTGATGCATTGATTTCTTTCATGAGATAAAATTGGTTGGTAATTTTATAATATAATTAACTATTTTTATAATATTTCTTGGTATGGGGAATTGAAATTATATTTATGATTTCATAGTATGAGGCCTTGATGGTAAGTATAATATGTATAATATTCTTCACTTCATCATTATGATGTTTGTTATTAAAAGAAAATTGTTTATTTGAATAGTGAAGATAACCATTGATAAATTTTTAGATCAAGTGATTATATATATTAAGTTATTTTATCTTCATTAATTACTAGTATATTATTCATCGTGCTCAAGTAACTAATTAAATGTAATTACTTTCAGTTAATAACCTTTCTATATTTATAATTCCCCATTTTATCAAAATAGCTTCTGCAAAATATATTACATTACTTAGAAACTAAGATCACCCATTTCTTATGTATCCTTTCATAAGTAATCATGGAAGTGTAATATGAATGATATTGAAGGATATTAAATATGTAATAATGATGTTATCAAATAAAATATTGTGTTTTATTTTATTTTTTCAAATATAATGCGAGGTTAAAATCTAAATCTAGTTTACTAATACTACTGATATATTCATTCATTTAGGATGTGGTCACTTGTATCAAGAATCAATTTAATAAAATAACTATAAAAAAACATATATTATATACATATGTATTACTTAAAAATTGATTAATATGCATTAAAAACATAAAAACCCACACCATGACTATATAGGTTTAGAGTCTTTAGAAAATTAGAAACAAAAACAATTAGTTATAATGAAATCTACATTATCTTCTTCTTATTCCTTCATAACTAGACCCCTTTTGACATATCTTACATAATACCCTTCATCATAACTAGGGGAAATAAATATAAGAAAGGGTGAGATAAGGTGATCAATAATGGTAAAAAAGAGAGATATCAATCTTATTATAATCATACGATATAAGAACATAACATTTGAAAATATTATCCTGCATATAAATGATCATGATATCATGTCATGTGATAAATAATAAAATTTTAGAATGAATTAATGAGAATATTCCCAAAAGTCATAACATAATCCATGGAATTTTTGGAATACAAATAATAATATAAAATTATTTCATATTATTCAAGGCCCATTTCAAAGACCATCATAGTAGGAAAATTCTATTATTGAACTGAGTTCACTCATCATTCCAACCCTATATTACTGAACCATGGTTTCTTCCAATTAATTCCTTGTATTATGGAACTGATATTATTTCCCATTCAATACCTCTCTATAAAATGAGATATAAATGTTTAGAAAATGTATTAGAGGGATATATAGGTCCCACCCATCTCATAATGAAATCATTATTACGTGTTTCTCAAAAACATAAATCATTCATCTTAGTATAACCTAATGAATAAAATGGTTTTCTTAAAGATCATTCCATAATAAACATAATAACACCATATTAATAATAGATAATTTATTCTCTAAGCATAACTATAATAAAAAATTCTATATTATATGAAAATAATTTTTATAAAACAATTTAAATTAATTCTTAAGGAAAGTATCCTTTCTTCTTTAAAATCATTTTATTATATTAAAATGAATTTCAATTTTAAAATAAAATAATTTCATTGATAATTAAATGTAAATATTTTATGGTAAGATTCATGTTAATAAGTAATTATGAAAATGTAAAAATATATTCATGTCTTATAAGATAAAAGAAAACATTTTCTCAAACATTTTATGGATAAGTCAAAAAGTCCCTCATATGAAAAACGACAAAAGATTCTATTAATACCGTTTAGTAAAAATTAAACATTGGGTAAAATTTACATTAAAATATTTTAGATGAATAGAAATAATATTTTATAATACATATTTAAATGTTCAAATGGATGATAAATATACCCCAGTAAATACTTACGTATAAACAATCTCAGATAATATTGAGATTGTTAAATTATCCCTTGCCTTAGGTCAAATACCCTTTGTATGTATCCAAACATCCCGTATAATGATTTAAATAATTTCATTTAATTCTTACAAAATTATAGTCATTTTTATGATATCATATTTGATCAAATAATCATCTGTTTATTAATAATATTTAATTATTACTCATTATTTTGGTATTAACTACATAATTTTCTTATGAATGTTTTATTGAATAAGTTATGTTAATCCTTATTAGGTTATAGTTGTACCATTTAAAAAATTATATTAATATAATATATATCATATTAATTCATTCTATAAATTTATTTAATGGTGCTTTAATTTATATCATGTAGAATTAATCACATCGCATCATTGAGATGGAAGGTTGTACGGCCACATGAGCGATGATATCATTCCAATAATTATTAAATGGAATGGAGGTGGATGGTATAAATTTTGTTTCAGAATCTATATCAAGTTATAATAATCATATAAAATTATGTTTTCCATCATTATAACCATCCAAGTAAGGTGTTTGGGAAAACATATTACACCACAACATGGAGATAGTAATCCATACGTATGAACGTGTGGTGATTTCATTTTTCATAGGATAGATAGAATGTGGGATATGGTTGTTCAATAATCATAATAAAATATTTGTAAATAAATGATATTAGAGTTATTAATTTATAATTTTAATAACTCGTGAAGTGTAATTATAAGTAGAAATAAATTTGAAAGAGTTGTTATATGAGATTACCTCTTCTTTGACGATCTCCCTCTAGACCTCCTCTAAGAGTACAAGAGTTGGTCATTAGAGAAGACTAGAACCACTATAATGTGACTACGGATGTTAATAATTAATATGGGTAGGTATGGATGATATTGTAGTGTCAATGTGATGTGAATGATAGAGGGAGGTTATGGGATTTTATAATTGAGGTGAGGGGTAGTTTTGGAATCTCTAAAAATGTTGATTTATAATAAAATAAAATAAAACATATAAAAACACCAAAATTACATAGTATAAAAGATGATATGATATATGGTCGAAATATCATTAACCAATAAATTTTAGAAAAAAAATTTCTATCAATTTAAACTTCATCATTTTAATTAACACTTGGTTATTCTATATAATTTTAAATAAGGTAAAAAATATTTCAATATTAAAAGGGTGAAATATTTAATTATTGGATATCAATTAGACCAAAAATGAATAATTTAGAACATTTCTGACCATATAATAATTATTATATATTTTTTTGATTGTTTTATGATTTTAAATAGTTTAATAATATATTATTCTGATAAACAAATAAGAGTGTCAATTTTGACACTATTCAATTCATTGATTTTTAAAAATGTAATGTTAACAAATTAACTTAGAAACAAATATATTATTATATTAATAACAGTTCAGGGTCATCTAAAATATCCATTGGATATATTAATTATCCCAAATTATATTTATTTTAATATTTATAATAAAATTTATTTGTTATCTCCATTAATAAAATAATTACTACATCGGTTTTTTGTAATCATTTAATATACATATTTATTGAATAAAAAATAAAAAAAAATACTATGACAATGATAAATTATCTATCATTCATAATAATACTTATAGTTTAATATATATTCTTGAAAATACTACATTAAAAATGATATATATATATATATATATTAACATTAATGTGACAACTTTAACATCACTTTAAAAAAAATATTATAAACAACACAATATTTTCCATATGGATCGAATTGGTTAATTACTCGACCTTTGGATGATTATGGTCGAGATACACATAACCAATAATATTTTTTCAGGTGTTATTGTTTTAGAATGGTTATTATAATTTTAATAAAAAATATTTTATTGATTTTTCATCAATTAAATATTTTACGCATCAAAAATGTATACGCGTTTAAGGTAATTATTTTTTTCTAAAAATTAACAGTAAATTATCATGATAAATAAAAACATTTTATAAATTCATATGATTATTTATAGTCTAATATGTATTTTTTATTACCTTATATTAAAAATGATATTCTTATTAAAATTTGAGTAAGACATATTTATCTTTTCTTTAAATAAAACTAATTAAATGTCCCAGTCTCCCCAAAGTGGCTTCCAAAGTATACCATTTATACCCAAGGATCATTTATCTCAATTAAAACTCATCCAGTGATATTAGGAAAAATTTTACGGTAATTTTATAATATTGTATTTACACATAATTACATGATTTACCCTTTTAGTGTATTAATAAAAATTTTCAAAGTTACTATCATAATTACAAAAAATAAAAGAAATATATTTACATAATTTGGAAATACTGAGGCCAAATATGGAATAAACTTTTTGAAATAAATAAATAGAATTTATAGTAATTAATTTAAGATTAATCTCATTGTCAGAATGAGAAAACGAGTTTTAAAAGTTAAAACATTTCAAAATATTGAAATGTTTTTACATTTAAATTCAATGTAAAATTAATTCCAATGACCTTTATTATATTAAAATATAATAATATAATATATTTATACATTATAACCTTTCAATAGTATAATTTAACCATATTCATTATTTTGATGAAAAAAGTTGTTTTCAATTACAATTTAGTATATTTTTTCTATTCATCAAAACTGGAAAGTTATGAGAGAAATGTAAAAAATTAATTGAAATTAAATTTTAATATCCCACTTCTAAAGAAGAAGATTATTTTTTTATATAAATATTATTAATGTGTCAAAATATTAATTTGAAGTGGGTTTTTTGTTAAATGGCAATAAAATTACCCTTTTGAAAAATAATGGTTTTTTCTACGTAAAATATAGTATATTCATATACTACGATTAAAATATAAATATGATGAATATAAAAAATATTTTATTAAATATATAAAATATATATTTCATTAATTTCATTTAATAATTGTAATTCACTTAATTTCTTAATAAAAAATATAAATATTTCATTTACATTTAATTGGTTTATATTTCTCAAAAATAATTGGTAACTAAAAAAATCCCCATTCATTTTCATCAGATAGTTACATTTATTACCAATCACTTAATGGATATTTTATAATTTTTTTATACTAATGGTTTCTTTTTGTTCATTTAAACTCATGATCGCATGAAATGCAAGCTATTAAATAATTATTTAAATAAAATATTTCATAAAAACATCAGGGTGTTACATTATACCCCTTTAAAATGAATTTCTCCTTCAAAATTACACAATTGTATAAAAACAAATGACGATAGCCCATCCTTATCACGTCCTCAGGTTCCAACATAGTATCCTCAAATTGGTGGTTTCTTCATTAAAACATTAATCAAGTGAGTTGTATTGTTTCATTGAACTTTTACACTATGATCCCAAATCACTCTCAGTTATTCCTCATAAAAAATATCATGTTGTAGTGGTATGAAATATATGTTTATTAAATGTGAAGGATCAGGTGTGTAATTTCTTAGGATTGATACAGGAAATCCATCATGAACTTGAGAGAGATATTGTGGATGTGCCAATCTATAAGCTACCTTCCTAATACGGTCCGGAATTTAAAAAAGACTAATATACTTATGGATGAGCTTTACCTTCATTCCAAATCTGATTACTCTCTCTGAGTGAGATATTCATAGATTCACATTGTCACCCACTTCCAACTCTAGGTATTTTTTCTATTTTCATCATAATTTTTTTCCATATTTGAGATTCTCTTATGTGTTATTGAATATATCCAATCCTCTCTTCCATTTCATCATAAATATTAGGTCCCAATATCATTCTTTCCCCAACTTAATCCTAATAAGTTGGAGTTCATCACATATTTCCATAGAGAGATACATAAGTAGCCATCTAAAAACTAGAGGGAATGATATTATTGTAAGAAAATTATACCAAATGTATGTGTTGATCCCAACAACCTTTGAAATCCATAAACAAAGCCCTCAACATTTCAAATATAGATTGAATTGTACTCTCAGATTGGAAATCGGTTTAAGTATGACATATTATGATGTAACAGAACTCTATATCTAGATCATGCTAAAGGATTCTTCAAAACATCAAGGTAAACCTTAGATGCCGATCAGATATCATCGATAGTGGTATTCCAAGAAATATTACAACTTCCTTAATATATTTCTTAGAAATATGATCAAGAGAGAAATATTATCTAACTACAATGAAGTGTGTCAAATTTTTAATGCAATAAATGAAAACACATATAGAATTATGGCCTTTATATTTTTTAGGAAGTCCGACGACAAAGTCCATAGTAATGTTTTCCCATCTCCATTATCATATGGGTAATGTTTGTAACATCAACTTAAACTTATGATTCTCATCATTAACATTCTCACAAAACAAGAACTAAGTGACATATTTAGCAACATCTCATTTAATTCCCTTCTACTAGAAATAATCTTTCGGATCCATGTACATAATTGGGATTCTATAATGAAAAGAGAATGAATAACTATAATACTCATCTAAAATCTCCTTCTTTTATTCTGGTATGGGAGGAATATAAACAATTGTCTTGAACCTTATTTTTCCATCACAATGAAAGTTTGATTCAAGAACATTTCTCACCTTCTTTTTTATCTCTACATATTTCTTATGCACCTCCTTAAACATCACATGTATAGATGGTGGAACAATAGTTTTAGAACAAAAATATTTCTCCCCTTCCATTAAAATTTCAACATCCATCCTTCACAAATCCATAAATATTGAATCTTTGGTGATCATCATCATGGATAGGTTAGTATGGTCAATTCGACTTAAAGTATATTCCACATTGTTCACTTTCCCAGGGTGGTAATATATCACGTAGTCATACATTTTAATAAACTATGAAAATCATATTTAGATCATATTTAGATCCTTTTGTGTAAAAATATACTTTAAACTTTTTTGATCAGTATAAATGACATACCATTCACCATAAAAATAATGCCTCCATGTATTTAATAAAAATGTTATCATAAATAACCACAAATCATGAGTTGGGTAGTTTTTATCTTGTATTTTCAATAGTATTGATGCATAAGTTGTAATCATTTAATTTTTCATGAGAACACATCTCAGCCCCTTCATGGATGCATCACTATAGATAAAAAACCATTCTATATTACAAGGTAGTGTGATCATAGATACACTAGATAAATTTATTTTTATCTCTATGAAATTATCTTCACATTCCTCTATCCACACAAATGTAACTCTTTTAAGAGTAAATTTGGAGATTGGATTATATTTTTGTGAAAAATAATTTACAAAACCTCGATAATATCCATCCAAACCAAGAAAAATTCATATCTGAGTTACCATTTTCATTCTAGTCCATCGTGAAATAAAATATTTATTTTTTGGATCCACATATATCCCCTCACTTAAGATTATGTGAATTAAAATTGAAACTTTCTAAATCCAAAATACACACTTGGTGAATGTTTCATAAATATTCTCATTTCTTAGGGTTTTTAGTACAATTCACAAGTGATATTCATGTTCATTTTTACCCTTTAAGTATTCATGAATATAATTTGTAAGGATTACCAAAAACTAATTAGGATAGTCTCTAAAGACTCTATTCATTAGATCCATGAATACAGCTGGGGCATTATTAAGACTAAAAGGAATCACTATAACATCAATGTGTCTATACCTTATATAACATGTTGTATTTAATATATCCTCTTTCTTGAAAATCAATTGATGATATCTTGAATGAAGATCAATATTTTAATAGTATTGAGATTTGTTTAGTTGGTCGAATAAGTTGTCAATGCAGGGAAGCATTTAGTTTTTCTTGATATATTTTATCGATAATCAATGCAAAGTCTCATTGATCCATATTTCATCTTATAAAAAAGAATAGATTCACCCTAAGGTGACGCACTAAGGTAAACGAATCCCTTTTCAATGTTCTCTTGGTGTTTCTTCTTAAATTCCTGAAACTCAAACGGGGCCATTCTATATGGTGAATTAGAAATATGCATAGCACGCGATATGGGTTCTATTGAAAACTCAACCTTCTGATTTGGTGAAAGTGTTGATAATTCCTCCGTAATGAAATAAAAAAAACTCTTGTACAACAGGTGTATTCTTAAGGTTGAGTTTCTCCCCAATATTTTGATATAGATAAATATAATTTATAAGAAACAATACCCAAAATATGGAAGAAATTTCCCCTAGAAGTTCTTATTCATACTTGCATTAATAGATGATCATATAATGATCTGAAATATGAAATGTGACTTCCCTTCCTTGGAAATTGATTTAGGTACCATATATAGAAATCCAATCCATGCCAAGAATCACATAAAATTCCACTAATGGAATAATCATAGTATTTTCATGAAGCACTTTCCCACAAACAAAAACATGATAAGAATTATGAACTTTTGATGAGATAGTTGTTCCATTAAGATTTTTCACAGCTAACTCAATATCTAAATGTTTAGATAATATGGAGATAACCTAAGAAAATTATTTAGAAATAAAAGAGTGGGTGGATCAAGAATCAAATAAAACAGTATCTAATATTGATTAGATGGTAAGTTTACCTTTTAATACATTATTATCATACTCCACATCGCCGATAGTGATCACACGTGACTTGGATTTTGTGAATTAAGAGTTTCATGTGTCGATCATCATCGATAACCCTTGGATTGGGGAATTATATGGCATAATTCCCCATTTCCATGAACTTGTAGCATTAAACTGTGTGAGGTTCATTTGGTGTATTCTTTTCTCTATTCTTATAAATAGACATATTTTTCCCATCACTTTAGAATTCAACTACCCAATGAACTTCTCTCCCAAACATAAAACATTTCATAATCTCTTTAAGACATATTTATCCATGATTATTTCTACGCTTTAAGCTTAAGGTAAATTCATCTTCTTTTTGTGTAATATTTATACTTTCACTTTATTTCTATATTTTTATTCTTATCTTACCTATTGGACTAATGGGTTACACCAATCACCATCTCAATCTTGAGATAACAATAAACGATTTCCTTGTAGATAATAGAGTCGCTTATGAATAATTTCCTTCAGTGACTCAGTTTTAAGACCCTAAATAATTTATCAATTTTCCTCTCATGTTGGATAATAAGTCTATAACTTACCTAGAATGTCTTTTACAATTTTCTTCATATATAAAAATAGGTCCATCCTTTTTTTCATAAGATCAAGGAACTCCTTATCAATCATTGTTTAAAGTTTATGAGGAAAGTACTTTTAACAAAATAGTTCTTGAACTTGTCCCATTAAATATATTCAATATCATATATTTTACTCATATTCATGATAAGATTCATCCATTGATCATCTTCACCGTCCAAAAGATAGAATTCCAAGATTCCTTTATCATGTACTGAACATTGGCGAATAGAAAATATCATTTCAATGGTATTAATCCATTATTCATCCCTTAGTGGATTAGAATAACCACTCAAATATGGTGGATGTTTCCTCATGAAGGGACCACCATAATGGTGTTCCATTATTTTCTTGTTTGGATTCCATGTATGATTTATATCTTGAGAAATTTGTGTGACCGTAGAAACAAGATTTTTAATTCCATCTCCCAAAACATTTGGTTGTTAAAGAGTACAATCATTGAATTTCCCATCACATTCAACATTAAAACAGTTCCATCAAGTTCAATTAATTGACTAAAACCAAGTAGCAGAGTGTGAGAAATAGTAATCATCATGGGAAAACCACATAATCAAGAATAAAATTTCAATTTAGGGCACATTAGGTTTTATACTAGGTTAATCATGATAATTTCTAAAACACTATGATTCAAACCTATACTTTTACATATCCTTAGGGTTATTACTAAGGTTTTCTCATCATAATTTTCAAAGGATAACAATACCTTTTATCTGATACTAACTATAATGTCCCATACATTACACATATATAGATTATATCAAAATTAAAGAATATCCCATACCAAACAAATAACAAAACCATGTCAAGGCCTTATAATAATAGGGTATTTAGAAACATGGAATCATAAAAAACTTGTTCACAAGGAATATACATTATCTCCCTATTATTCATTCATCACTAGACCCATCTTTGACATATATTACTTTATAACATTTTTCATAACCTAGGAAAAAGAAACATAAGAAAGCTTGAGATTAGGTTATCAGTTAGGATAAAAAGGGATATATCAATCATATCATAATAATAATACATAGTAAAATAACATTTGAAAATCATATCCTGTATATAAAATATCATGATATCATGTCATGGGATAGATAAAAAAATTTCATAAAATATCATTGAACAAATTCCCAAAATTCATAACATTAGAGATGGAATTTTTTTCTTACTCATAAACATAAAAAATCATATCATATTAGTCAATAATAATTTCTGAGACCATCATAGTGGACAAAGTCCATTACTGAACCAAATTCACTCCTTGTTCTATCCATGTATTACTTAACCAAGTTCACCTCTTGATCTTGGATTATATTACTAAACCGATATCATTTCTCATTCCAAACCTATCTATCTCAGGAGATATAAATATTTACCCAATGAATTAGAGGTAAATATAGGTCTCACACATCTCATAATAAAATCATTCTTACATATGAAATTAAAATATAAATCATTCATCTAAGCATAACCCAAATAATGAAATGTGATTCTTAAACATCGTTCCATCATAACATAATCCATTTAAAAAATTGGATAGCATTCCATCATAATTTCTTTGAAAAAATAGTAATAATGGGGATAGTGTACTTGAAAGATAACCATATTAATTCTTTAGATCTTATATTGAAAATAATTTTGATAGAATAGTTGATATTAAATCATGTGAAAAATATCCTTTCTTCTTCAAAATCTTTTTCTTCTATCAAAATGACACATAATTTTAAAATAGAATATTTCATTGATAGTAACTTGAAATATTTTATATTAAGCTTCATGTAAATAATGTTTTATGATAATGGAAAAATTCATTCATGCTCTATAAGTTAAAAAAATCCTTCTCATTCTTTTTTTAGATATGTCAGAAAGTACTTATGATCAAAAAAGACAAAAGATTCATTTCATATCATTTAGTAAAAATTATACAATGGTAAAAATTGAATTCAAACAATTTTATAAGAATGAAACCAATATTTTATAATACATATTTAGTAAATATGTACATGGATGACAAATATACCCCTGTAAATACTATTATATAAACAATCTTGGGTGATAATGAGATTGAAAATTTATTCTTTACCTTAGGTTTGATATACTTTGTATATGTCTGAACCTCCTGTATAATGATTTAAATAATGTCAGTTACTTATTCTTGAATCGTAATTATTTTTTTCATATAGGATCATATTATCATCTATTTGTTAATAATATTACATTATTAATCGTTATTCTCGTATTAATAACTTCATTTTCTTATGCATATTTTGTTGAATATGTTTTGTTTATATTTATTAGGAGCTAGTAATATCATTGAGAATTTATATTAATATAATATAAATCGTATTTATTCATTCTATACATTTATACAATGATTGTCTAAAGGATATCATTTAGAATGAGTCACATCACATCTTGGAGATGGTTGGTTGGGCGTACACATGAGCGACAATATCATTCCCATAATTGTGAAATAGTAGGGAATTAGAAGATATATATTTTAATTCATAATCCAAATCATGTTATAATAATCATATATATTTACTATTCCCATCATTATATCCTTTCAAGTAAGGTGGTGGTGAAAAAAATTACACTACGACATGGAGACGGCAAGTCGTACATACACACGTATGGTGATTTCATTTCTCATATGATGGATAGAGGGTAAAATTTGGTTGCTCCAAAATCATAATAACATCTAAGTATATAATTTAAACTATATTTATTACATTATAATGGAAAAAACTCATGAATAGTAAGTAAAATAACAACTATTTTTGAATGAATCGGTAAAGAAGATTAGCTCTTCTTTGACGAGATCCCTCTAGATCTCCCCTTAAAACACTAGAGTTAGTCTTTAGAGAAGACCAGAACCTCATGAACGTCACTAGAGATTTTTATAATGAAAATGGGTAGGGTATTTATAACAATTAAGGTTCAAATTGAAGTTAATAAGTGAGGGATGATATTCCCTTTCAAAATCGAGGAGAGGGGGAACTATTGGAATCTCAAAAAATGATAATTTATAATAAAATAAAAACCTATACACGAACCTCCAAAATTTAAAAGTTTTAAATATTATATGAAATAAGGTCATAATCCCATAAAAAATAAATTATATATTAGTTTTTATTTCAATTTAAACCTTTCCAATTTAATTAACATTTGGTTATTCTATTTAATTTTAACTAATGTAATAAATATTTCAATATTAAAAGGGTGAAATATTTACTTATTTGTTGTAAATTAGAACGTAAATAAATAAATAAGATAATTATTGACCATATAATAATAATTATATTTTTAAAAAAAAGTTATATGATTTTTAAACAATTGAATTATACAATTTCATTATAAACAATCGATAGTGTAAATTTTGACACTATTCAATTTATTGATTATTAAAAATGTAAAGATAAAATGTTAACCTCAAACAAGATATTTTATTATATCCCTAATAGGTCATGTTTGTCTATAAATTTTTTTGGATATATTAATTATCAAAAAAATTATTTATTTTAACAATTTTATTAACATTTATTTGTTATCTTCATTTATAAAATAATTTCTATTGCAGTTTTGTGAAATTATTTAGTATAATTATTTTTTGAATAAAAATTTAAAAAATATGATGAAAATAAATCCTATATATTTCATAATAATACTTATATTATAATATACCTTTTGTAAATTCCTACATTAAAATTTTCATATGTATTAAAATGTGAATGTGATAGCTTTAACATCACTTTAAATAAAATATTAACAGTTTAATAATATTTTCCATATAGCACCAAATGGTCAATAACTTGACCATAGTATTATTATGGTAGATATATACTCAACCAATAATATTTGGTCAAGTTTTTTTCTTTTAATGGTTATTATCATTTAAAAAATATTTTATTCATTTTTCATCTATTCAATAATTTTGGCATCATCAATGAATAATTATTTAAGGTAAATATTTATTTCTTAAAAATTAAAAATAAATTACCTTAATAAATAAATTTTTTTAATCTTTCAAATGATTTTTTATAGTATAATTTATCTTCTTTATAACCTTATATTAAAAATCATATTGTTATTAAAATTTAAGTAAGTGAAAATTAACTTTTCTATATATATATATATAACAAATTAAATGTCCTAATACCATTCATGTGGATTACAAAGCATTCTATTTAGACCAAAGATAAATTAATTCCCAAATAAACTCATAAAATGATATTAAGAAAAGTGTTAGTGTAATTTTATAGTATTATTTTTATCCATAATTATATGATTTACTATTTACCTTATTAAAAATTATTACCGAAGTTACAATTCATAATGCCCTCAAATAAAAGAAATATATTTAAATAATTTGAACTTAATAATTCCAAATATAGAATTAATTTTTCAAAATAAAATAAAATTAAATTTCAGTAATTAATATAAAATTAACATCATGGTTGGAATGAGAAAATAGGTTTTAAAAGTCAAACATTGCAAAATAATGAAATGTTTTTACATCTAAATTCAATGTAAAATTAATGCCGATAAACCACATTACATTAATTGATAAAAATAAAAAGTAATTATACTTAAAAACTTCTGAATTATATAATTTATCCATATAAATTATATTTATGAAAAAATTTGTTTTCAATTTAAATTTAATATATTTTTATTATTCATCAAAATTTGAAAGTTATCAAAAAATTATCCAAAATTCATCTAGTATAAAGTTTCATATCTTGATTCCAAATAAGAAGTTAATTTTTTCATATAATAATTTTTAATGTGTGAAAATTTTAATTTAAAATGTGTTCACCATTAAAAAGTTGTAAAATTACCCTTTTGAAAAACAGAGGTTTCTAATACATATAATAGAGTTTATTCGTAACCCAAGACTGAAATAATTAATTTATGAATATTAAAAATAATTTATTAAATATATACCAAATATATTTCATTAATTTCATTTAATAATTTTAATTCTCTTAGTTTATTCATAAAAAAATTAAAAAGTTCTTTTATATTTAATTGGTTTATATTTTTCATAAATAATTTGTACCCAAAGAATACACCATACATTTTCATAAGTTGGTTATATTTTTTCCTGAGAACTTATAGACTAATCTATAAGGGTCATTTTATACTAGTAGAATCACTCATTTCATTTGAACTCAAGATTTCATGCAATTCAATCTATTTAATAATTAACTAATGAAAATATTTAATAAAAACATCTGGGTGTTACAGTAACCACTGGATCTGGGATACAAGTGATGGGTTCTCTATAGACTTTACTAGATAGTGTTAAGTAGAAATCAAGATAATTATATTATTTAAATAATTTATTAGGGAACATAACCCTATGATTGAATTTGTGGATAAGTCTATGTATATAATAACATCCTAAAAGCTTTTCATAAGGTAGGTATTCTGTGGTTTTACTAGTAATACAATAATTTCTTAATACTTTAAGTGGATGTGTTTATGGAATATATGAATATAAGGGTACTAACCTCAAAAATATTTGGTTCATTATATAGCGACCATCATTCTGGTTTATGATGAGTGTACCCTTGTTGCGCACCTGGTTTGAAAATCATGAGTGGTATAACTAGGATAACTCACCTTTTATTTATAAAACATTATACTGAATGAGATAATAAAACCTATAGAAACATATTATATTCCATTGGGATGTGGAATAAATGTAAAGTATCTTAGTTTTATAATTATCAGTTTTATCATACATCTAAATACTTACATAACCCTTTTTATGTTTTCTATTATGGGATAATAACATGGATGAATTTACATTGGAAGAGGTATTATTTGGCCGAGGTATATATATAACCGTTAGATTTAGTGTAATGGTTTATTTAATAAAAAATCAATTTTGATTTTGAATATGTAAAAATAATGGTATGAGATAACTTTTGAGATTAAATACTTCATTAATGATGAGTTTATTTGTGTTATTTGGGATATATGGTTTTTTATTTATTGAATTACCTATGTAAACCCTTTGGTTTTATTTTATAATTTTAGATATTAATTTATTATTTCATTAATTGAAGATTTAACCATATTGAATAATTTTTTCTACTCATTTTGGTTTTGGAAAATATCTCATGATAATATAATTGATTTTTCTTTCATTTATGGATCATATGATCCACTCAATATTAATTTTTGTTTTTTAGTAAAGAAATTTAATTTAGAATTTTCATTTCTCAGAGTAATACTTGAAATTGAAATTGATCAAAACACAAACAATGAATGAAATTTTTGTTATGAAATTTAAATAAATCATGTAAGTACATTTTCTCATGTTCCAAATCATTGTAATGCCTCTGAATTCTAATGTAAGAACCTTATATTTGATACCGTGCATGACATGCGACACCAAGCACATAAGGGAATAAAATATCTCAAGACTCTATTATATATTTATTATTTTAAATATATTCAATACATGATATATCTTGAAATGAATGCAACATTGAGCAAGATTTTGTTGTACGCAAGAGTGACATTCCTCAATAACTTGTGTTACATGCAAGACTGAATTTCACTAAATAGAAATGTATTATTAAAAAATTATTATAATCATAGACATTATGTTAGAGGTTATGAATACTATTAACTAACTTATGAAAATTTATGGTTTATATAAATATAAAATTATTTCATTTATTACCAACTAATAAAAATAGAAAAAAAATAACCAATAGGATATAGAAATAAATATTATTATTTATATGATTCCAAATGAGTTTTTTCTTTCTAAACATAGTTAGTTATAATTTTTTAATGATTTTAATGAAATATATATGTTATATATTAAGTAAAATTATTTTTATATTCATCCATTATGTTTGTTATGCATAAGATAAGAAAAATATCCATTTTACACATACAAACCAATAATTTTATAAAGAACATTTTACCACAATTTAATGGATTACCCATTTAAAATTTGAATTTTGACACACTAATTGTGTTAATATGTCAAATTAAACATTATTTTTTAATGAAAAACAATTTAATTAGGTTATGTTGAATATTTGATATTTTTCATAAACATATAATGTTTTAATGAATAGTGAAAAATAATGAACATTAATTCTAACCTAATATTTCATATAATTTATATATATGGATAAATTATAATTTTAATTGTTTTTAAAGTTTAATTAGATTACATTTTTATCAATTAATACAAGAGTTTTTTATATTTTTTGATATTTTCTTAAAATATTTTTAGGTTAGATTTTTTTTTAAACTGTGCTTGAAAAGTGGAAAGGGGGTTTCCACCTCCCCCCATCTCCTTTTCCCCAAATCAGTAACATGGAAAAAGTTGTTGGGTGAGTTTCCAACTTTTTCCTAAATAAAAAGAAAAATCCCCCCCCCCCGCCACCATTTCATTAATACCCTATAAAAAAGAGCCCCTTACCCTTTTTAAGATGTTATTAATCTACGAAATAAAAATAAGATGGATTAAACCTTATGCCCTATGTGAGGCTCATCTCTTCCAAAATATGTTATAATTAAAAATATAAATGTATTTATTTTATGTTATAAAGAATTCCCAGATTATTTAATCTGTTTTTTCTTATCCATTTAAATTTATATGATCATAATTTTATTTTTATCAATGATAAATTAACTAATTTGGTGTTTTCTATTATTTTTAACTTAGCTTCCAGAAAATTCTCTAAATAATATTCTAATAAAATATTATATAACGAAACATTAGTATCACATTTTGTTCTATAAAAATTAATCCTAAAATTTTATTATAATAAATATTATATATTAAACCGTCATTGTAAATATTAGTTAGACTATCAGAATCCTGATCAAAAAATATTTTTCACATAGAGATTCATGTTTTCGTGTGTGTACTATTACATTGAGGATATTCATATTGAGCAAGAAGATTCTTATATTACACAACCAATATAATTCCCCATGCTTAAAATAAATAGACATTAAGTTTCTTTTTCATAATACTTAATACATGACACAAAAATATTCCCAATGACTGTATTAGTTTAGTGCCTTTGTAAACTTGTAAAATAATCTTCTAACTTGGTGAAATATCCTCAACATCTCCCATATAGATATTTCCCTTTATTTTTCCAACCTAAAACCTTTTTTTTATCCTAGGGAAAATAAAACATAAAAATGGTGAGCTCAAATGCTCAGTAAGGGAAACATAAAGAACATCAAACAAAACATAAACATAAGAATGTAAAAACATGAAAATAAATTTTTAATATCAAAATAGTGAGTCACAAAATAAATCTTGTAAGTAAGTAAGGAATAATCAAAAAGGAACATTAACCATGATAAAATATCACTCGCATAAAATATGGAATTGTGGAAAACAAATAAAATCATAATATGATTTCCATAGTAGACAAGGCATTGCATCCAAGACTATAATAGTAGAAAAAGTTCTTTGTTGAACTGGGTTTACTTTATGTTCCAGCCATGTATTACTGAACAAGATTTACTTTCCATTCCAGCCCTATATTACTAAACCTGATTTACTTTTTATTCTATTCATGTTTATCTCATGAGATATAAATCTTTACTCAATTCATTGGATGTAGGTATAGGTCTCTCCCATCTCATAATGAGATCATTCTTACATGTGCCACAAAAAAAATAAATCGTTCATCGTAGCATAACCCATGAAATAAAATAGGTTTCTCAAACATCATTTCATCATAACATAATCCACACAAGATATAATTCCATAATTAACACAATAAAATAATATTAATAGCAGGGATAAAAATGTAACTCTATTTAAATACTGTTATCTTTTATGGAAATTGATCTTGATAAAACAGTTGAACTTAATATTTGAGGAAAATATCATTTCTTCTTCAAAAATATTTTCTCTTCTCAAAATTCCACAAAATTTTAAAAGAAAAGAATTTAGTTGAAAATAAAACTGAAATATTTTATAATAATATTCTTGGAAATAAGGAATTATAAATTCATCAAAATACATTCATGCTGTATAAGTTAATAAAAACATTCTCTTCATACTTATGTTAGAGAAGTCAAAAAGTACCTTATATGGTAAATGAAAGAAAGATTTCTTCCAAACCATGTCGTAAAAGTCAAAAATGGGTAAAAATGACTTTAAACATACATATAATAATATAAAAAATTTTATGGAAACATTTTTAGAATACTTTAACATGGATGATAAATATACCCCCAGTAAATACTTATGTATAAAAAATCTCACATAAAAATGAGATTGAAAAATTATCCCTTGCCTTAGGTCCAATTTCTTTCATATGTGTCGGAAACTCTTGTTTAGTGGTTTTATACATATTATTAATTTTTAACAGAACCAAAATAATATTTATGATATCATATATGATTCCATAATGACTTTATATTACCTATTCTTTTTTCAATTCCATGTTAAATCAATGTTTTGGGTAGTAATCCTTTTATTTATCATACCTGTTTTGACTTGATTTTATTGATATTATTAATTAGATCATGATTTACTTACTTCCATAATGTGAAACAAGATTTATATATCATATATATTCAGTATATAAATATATATAATATATAGATAAATGAAATAGAATACACTGTTCATGGAGATGGTAGGCCATACGAACACATAAACACTGTTTTTGTTTACATATTGAATTGAATTGAAGAAATATAATGAAACATATATATACATATAAAAAGTCTATTATAATTATTGTGTCATATATTTCATTCTTATTTATTATATAGACTATATAATCATTATTTAATGGTTAATGTGGAGAATAAATCTCATCTCGTCGTAGAGATGGTAGGTCATGCATACGCATTAGCAATGATATCATTCTCATAATTCTTGAATGGAATTGAATTACATAGTGTACAATATTTATAAATCAATATAACTTTTTATTAATAATATTTGGTTATTAAATCCACTTTTATACCCATCTAACTAAGGTGGTGGTGAAAACAGATTATACCACGGCGTGGAGATGGTAAACCATATGTATGTACTTGTGGTGATATCATCTTTATTAGTATGAATATAAAGTTGAATATGGTTGTTTCATAATTATAATAATATCTCATTATATAGGTTCCACTAGATTTATTATTCTATAATGATCTAACTCATTAATTATAAGTATAATTATAAATAAATATAAAAGAATCGGTAGAGGTGATTACCACTTCTTTGATGTGCTCTCTTTAGATCTCACTTTAATGGAACTAGAGTTGGTATTTTGAAAATACCATAACCTCTAGAATGTAACTTGGACATTTTATAAGGGAAATGTTCTGGGTTTGGAAAAACTTCAAGGATTAATGAGTTATAGAGAAATGATAGAGGAGGTGCCCTTTTATAATTGAGGTGAGGTGCAGTTTTGGAAATCTCAAAAATATTAATTTATAATAAAATCAAATCCCACTCAAAAACCTTAAAAATCTCCCAATATAGAATATGATATGATATAGGGTTGAAATATCATCAACCAATAAAATTTAGACAAGTTTATATGTCCATTCAAACCATATCGTTTCAATTTAACATTTAGTTATTCTATTTTATTTTAACTAGGGTCGCAAATATTTCAATATTAAAAGGGTAAAATATTTCCTTATTTGGTGTAAATTAGATCATAAATAAATAATTTAGAAAATTTTGGACCATATAATAATTATTATATATTTTTTTAAAAAAATATTATTTTTAAATAATTTAATAAAACATTATTTTGATAAACAATCAAAAGTGTCAATTTTGACACTATTCAATTTATTGACTGTTAAAAGAAATATTAAGATAACAAGTTAAAATATAACCATATATTTTATTATATTTCTATGAGGTCAAGGTTATCTATAAAATTAATTTTACATATTAATTATTCCAAAATATATTTATTTTAATATTGCTAATAACATTTATTTGATATCTCCATTAATAAAATAATTAATACAATGATTTTGGGTAATTATTTAATATATTTATTTTTGGGTAAAAATTAAAAATAAAATACTACGATGAAGATAAATTTAATATATTTCATGAGAATATATGTATTCTTATTTATCTACTATAAAATCAAACATTAAAAATTTTATACTTATTAAAGTATGAATGTGACAACTTTAACATA
The DNA here is from genome assembly GCA_963277665.1 of Viscum album. NCBI lineage: Eukaryota > Viridiplantae > Streptophyta > Magnoliopsida > Santalales > Viscaceae > Viscum > Viscum album. Next base: position 1,382,835,277 of record OY728152.1, read on the forward strand.
ACTTTAAATAAAATAATATAAAGGTCATAATCTATTCAATAAGGCTCTAAATGGTCACTATATTGACCTTTATAAGATTATGTTCTATATATACTTTACCAATAATATTTTTTCATGTTTTTGGACCTTTTTATAGTCATTAGGATTTTCATAAAATTTCTTTCAATGATTTCGCATCAATTAATTAATTTCTACATCATCAAAGAAATAGACTTTAAGGTAATTATTTATTTACTAAAAATTAAAAATAAGTTACCATCATGTATTTAATTATTTTTTCTTTCCAAGGACTATTTACTTTTGAATATATAACCTATTTATCCCTTTAATAAAATTATTATACTTATAAGAAATGTGAGTTTGACATTTTGTCACTTTCATTGATTTTATTAATATCTATGTCCTTTTCATTATCAAGTAGACATTAAATGAATATGTTTCTAACCATAGATTCTATGGGTATACTTTTATTCATATAATGAGATTTTTCTAGGTTTAAGAACAATTTTATTGTCCTTATTATATTATTAGTTTCCCTAATTTACCCAATTTACCATTAACTATGGTAAATAAAAATTTATGTAGTTATTATTCATAATATCAAAAAATAATAGTAACCTATTAACATAATTTAGACCAAATGATTATAAATATTGAATCCATTTTTAATAATTCAAAACACATAATTGGTACAAATTAATTTAAAATTAATTCTCGTTGTCAAAACCAAAACTATGTTTTTAAAAAATAAAAACTTATCAAAATATTGTCATGTGTTAATATCCAATTTAAATGTGAAATTACTTCCAATGAACAAAATTGGATAAAATTATAAAAAAAATTATCCAATTAAACTTTAAAACTAATTAAAAAGATAATATAAGTATATAAGTAAATTCGATGAAAAGGCAGTTTTGAATTAAAATGAAGTATTTTTCACTATTCATTAAAATATGAATTTTATCAGAAAAATACTAAAAATTCAAAAAAAAAATTATGTTTTTCATAAAAATAAGAAGATTATTTTGTCAAATATAATATATAAAAGTCTTAAAAACAAGATTTAAAATGGTTGCACCATCAAAAGGCGAATAAATAACTTTTTTTAAAGTACTTTTTTTATCTGAAAAATGATTTTTTTTCTTATATCATATTCTAAAAAAATGTAAGATGAATTTTAATATTATAAAATTCAAAATACGATTAATACTATTCATAACTGCTAGTTTATATAATAATTTAATAATATATCATTGATCAGTGAAACTCGGTATTTTGTACAATGCAGTTTATCGAGGAAGGTCGGTCTTACATGTAATGCAAGACAAGTTAGAGTTGCATTTAGTGAAACCTTAATTTGGTGTTGCATATAACATAATCCAAACATAGTTCTTTTATACATTGAAAAAAATCTATATTCAAGTTTTCATGAAATGAATTCTATCAAATGAACTTAGAATTTTGTGTAACACAAGCCAAGTATAGTGTTGCGTATACTGTAAGCTAATACGGTGTTGTGTATAGTGCAAGATAATATTGGTGTAGAGTACAAAAAAAGACATAAAAATAATTAAAAATAATTTATCTCATAAAATATTGGAGTGTTACATTCTACGCCCCATAAAATGAATTTCTCCCTTTAAATTCGTCATGGTTATAAATGGTTTACTAATTGAAAGTTTCTTTCATAGAAACCCACATCATAAAAAGTCATACTAAAACTTCATTTTAAATAAGGAAATTTAGAAACATAATGGTTATGCAAATTAACTCATCAATGGGTTTTCACATAGAAGAACATAGGTGGGAGGTGAATACATGGATATGGAAGATAAATCTAACCATAAAATTATGATGGATGGTGATAATGAATAAGTTTTAGAGAAATTTAACTACTAGAAAGACATAAATCTGAAATGATTTAAGGGACCATCTGATTTATAGGATAATAAGGAACTAGGATAACATTTTTTATTTCAATATCCTTTTACTAAAGATGATGGATTTTGTATGAGAATAAATACTAACTTGATTTTGGTATTGTGTCATCATTGTTCATGCCTTGAACAATTTCTACTTTATCTCTTATTTAAAGAAATGAAGTCAAATTTTTCATTCTTGAAGAGTTAGTATATCATGAAATAAAATGATAGGTCATTCCATCTGTCTCTATAACAAAAAGGTTAGCACAAGTTATAAAATATACATAAGTCCATATATGGTGAGATTAATCATATATGGTTCCAAAAATGGACTTATAATTCATCTATCATACCTCTTAAATAAAATAAAACTAATTTATACTAACCAGGGACTTACCATAGGCTAGTGGTATGTGATAGAGGCACGTTGCACTTCGGTTGTGAGTTAAATTCCCACGGCCTTGTCCAATGTGATGGGTTGTCGACTGTCCTGTGGGTTGTCATTTTTCTAAAACAATAATATTATAATATTCCAGAAATAGTATTAAAAAAATTTAGCCTTAAACAATATTGTTTTATGTCCAACTTAATCCATTCCTACATTTAGGTTTATCCAAATACTTCTATCCAGATTCATGGTACAAAAAATAATTATAAGAAAGTTCATATTACAAGCATATGAATACCATCCTTTATTCCCCATATATCATAAGATATATCATTTTGGTCACATTCCAAAAATTTGAATGACTTCATCATGCATTCTATTAAGTCATGGTAATAAACTAAATTACTATATATCCTTATTGAAAACAAGCATGTTTCCTTATTCCAAAACATATTGGATATATTCCTTAAGTCCCAAAAAGTAGCATACTTCATCCATGATATCATGAACCCCTATCAACAACTCCATAATCAGTTCCCAAGAAACTTGCATCATCCAATTTACTTATTAAAATAAAAAATATCTTTATCCAAACATAATTATCATAACATATGGGACATATTAAGGGTTGTATTTTCCATAATCATGTGTTCTCCAAGTACATAACCTTACCCTTAAATCACATTTTTTCTACTTATAATTATTCAAAATATCCTTTCTAATCCTTAATGAAAAACATACACTGAAAAAACTTATATATTTCATGATTCATATAACATAATCTTTGAACTCCGAAACATATACACCTCAATCATCCATATTTATTCTTAATTTAATAATCAAGATCCATCATCTTCGTCTTTACAAAAATAGGAATCATGTACTAAGGTTTCTTAACCTCAAGATTTTTCTTAGGTTTAATGTAAAAAATACTAGAAGAACATCACATACATTTCACATGTCATTTATAATCTCTTTATCCGCAACAGTTTGACTAATACTCATGCCATCATCATGATTCTCTTTATCATGTTTCCACATAAGAAATAGATCTTCAGAATTCCCATGATTTTTACAAATAAAACATTCAATGGTTATCTATGTTCTATGTATTTCTTTTTATTGACTAAGACCAGAAGGAAAAGGGTGATATATACATATCAAATATTAGAAACACATAATTACAAAAAAATTACTTATAATATTTCAACAAGTGATATCTTTAGTTTAACCTGAGGTTAGTCATAATTATCACAAAAACCCTAGCATTATTGACTATACTTCACTTATCATTAGGAAATCCCTATACATAACTGTAGAAATATCTCTAGGGATCTCTCAAAAGTCCTCACATCCTAGTTTGCAAAGGTTAACTAAACCTTTACTCTAATACTAACTCTAACGACCCATGATTGACGCACATATACATTACATTTATTTTGAGAAATACTTAATACATAACAATAAAAGACGCCCAAAGACTGTATTATTTTAGTGTCTACAGAAACATGGAGCATAATATTCCAACTTAGTTAAATATCTTCAACATCTCCCATAGAGATCTTCATCTTTAGTTTTCCTACCTAAAACCTTTATTTATATCCTATAGAAGAGATTACATAAAATGGATGATCTAAAATGCTCATTAAGGGTAAAAATGATGAACATCATACAAAACATAAACATAAGAATGTAAAAACATGAACATAAATTTTTAATATCAAAATTGTGAGTCATGAAATAAATCTTGGCAGTACATAAGGCATAGATCATAAAGTAACATTAACCATGATAAAATAGCATTGGAATAAAACATGGAATTTCAAAAAACAAATAAACTCAAAATATTATTTCTATAGTATCCAAGACATTTATATCAAGACCATTATAGAGTTTAAATTCCATCAATAAAATGGGTTTAGTTATCGTTCCAGCCATTTATTACTGAACTGTATTTCCTCATTGTTCTAACCTTGTATTACTGAATTGTATTTACTTGTTGTTCCATTCATGTCTGTCTCATGAGATATAAATCTTTACCCAATGCATTGTAGGGAGATATAGGTCCCACCCATCTACTAATTAAATCATTCTTACATGTGCCATAAAAAACATAAATCATTCATCTTAGCATAACCCATGAAATAAAATGGGTTTCTTAAACATCATTCCATCATAACATAATACATACAATATATCATTCCATCATTAACACAATAAAATAATAGTAATAGTAGGGATAAAAATTTATCCCTCTTTAAAGAGTTTCATATTATATGAAAAATAATTTTGATAAAATTCCTAAACTTAATTCATGAGGAAAATATCCTTTCTTCTTCGAAAATGTTTTCTTTTCTCAAAATTCCACAAAATTTTAAATGATAATAATTTCATTGAAAATAATCTTGAAATAGTGTAGAGAAATATTCAAGTATATAAGGCTTAATGAAACCATAAAAATTCATTCATGCCGTATAATTTTAAAAAAACTTTCTCCTCGTACTTTTCTTAGAGAAGTCAAAAAGTGCATCGTATGGTAAATGAAAGAAATATTTCTTCGAAACCATGTGGTAAAAGTAAAAAATGAGTAAATTTGAATTTAAAAATACATATAATAATAGTAAACATTTAATTAAAATATTTTTAGAAAAAATGATCATCAATGATAAATATACCCCTAGTAAATACTTACATATAAACAATCTCGGATACAAATGAGATTGCAAAATTATCCCTTACCTTAGGTCTAATTTCTTTTGTATGTGACAAAAACTCTGGTATAATAGTTTTAAAAATATTATTAACTTGTAACATTGCCATAATAATATCTATGATATTATATATGATTCACTTATTACTTTATATTACCCATTTATTTGTCAATTCCATGTTAAAACAACATTTTGGGTAATAATTATTTTATTTATCATACGTGTTTTGACTTTTTATTCTTGATATTATTAATTAGATCATGATTTAAATTCTGATAGAATGTAAAACATGATTTATATATCATAATTATTCAGTATATAAATATATATAATAGATAGATAAATGAAATGGAATACACCGTTCATGTAGACGGTAGGTCGTACTTACACATGAACGTTGTTTCAATTTCCTTATTGAAATGAATTGAAGCAAGTAAATGACATATATATATATATATACAAATAAATAAATATATTATAATTATTATGTCTTATATTTCATTCTTATTTATTATATATACTTTATAATCATTCTTTAATGGTTAACGTGGAGAATGAATCTCATCGTGTCGTGGAGGCGGTAGGTCGTACCTATGCACGAGCAACGATATCATTACCATAATTCTTTAAAGTTATTTAATCGTATGGTTTACTATATTTCAGAATAAATATAATTTTATAATAATCATATATAGTAATTAAATCCATTTTTATATCCATCTGTGTAAGGTGGTGGTGAAAAACATATTACACCATGGCGTGGAGACGGTAAGACGTACGTATGCACGCGTAGTGATTTCATCTTTCATAGGATGGATTGAAAGTTGAATATAGTTGTTTCATAATTATAATAACATTTAATTATATAAGTTATAATATAGTTATTATTCTATAATTAAACAACTCATGAAGTATAAGTATAAGTAGAACAAAATATGAAAGAATCGATACAAAAGATTACATCTTCTTTGGCATGCTCTCTTTAGATCTTCTATTAATGGAACTAGATTTGGTCTTTTGAGAAGACCATCACATCTAGAATGTGAATAGGTAAGTTTATAAGGGAAATGGGAAGGTAATTGATGAACTTTAAGGATTAATGAGTTGTGGAGAAATAAGAGATGAGGTTCCCTTTTATAGTTGTGTTGAGGGGAACTTTTGTAAACCCCAAAAATATTAATTTATAATAAAATAAAACCCCACTAAAAAACCCCCACAATGTCAAAATTTAAAATATGAGATGAGATAGGGTTTTATTCTAATAAACCAATAAATTTCATACAATTTTCTATGTCCATTCAAACCTTATCTTTTCAATTTAACACTTAGTTATTCTATTTCATTTTAACTAGGGTAAAAAATATTTCAAAATTAAATGGGTAAAATATTTACTTATTAAGTGTAAAATAGATCATAAATAAATAATTTAGAAAATTTTGGACCATATCATATTTATTAAATATTTTCAAAAATGTTTTATTATTTTTAAATAATTTAATAAAACACTATTTTGATAAATAATCAATAGTGTCAATATTGAAACTATTCAATTTATTGGCTTTTAAAAAAATATTAAAATAAAAAGTTAACATCGAACCAACTATTTTTTATATTCTTATGAGGTAAATGTTATATATAAAATTTATTTTAAATATTAATTATCCAAAATATATATTTATTTTAATATTATTAGTAACATTTATTTGATACCTCCATTACAAAATAATTACTACAATGATATTGTGTAATTTTTTAATATACTTATTTTTTGTGTAAAAATTAAAAATAAAATGCTATTATGAACATAAATTTAATATATTTCATGAGAATATATGTAGTCTAACTTATCTACAAAAAAATCAAACGTTAAAAATTTTATACTTATTAAAGTATGAATGTGACAACTTTAACATTACTTTAAATAAAATAATATAAATGTCATAATCTTTTTTATAAGGATCTATGTGGTCACTAGATTTACTTTTGGATGATTATAGTTGATAGATACTTGACCAATAATATTTGGTTATGTTTTTTTGGACCTTTTATGGTTATTAGGATTTTAATAAAAATTGTTTCATTGATTTCTCATAAATTAATTAATTTTTACATCATCAAAGAATACAACTTTAAAGTAATTATTTATTTCTTAAAAATTAAAAATAAAAGTAACCTATTAAAATAATTTGGACCCATTTATTCCAAATATGTAATACATTTTTCATAATTCAAAACCCATAATTGGTAGAAATTAATTTAAAATTAATTCCTATTTTCAATACCAAAAAGTGGGTTTTTAAGAAGTAAAAACTTATCAAAATATTATCATGTGTTTATGTCCAATTTAAATGTTAAATTATTTCCAATTACCAACATTGGATAAAATGATAAAAAAATAATCCAATTAAACTTTAAAACTAATTAAAAAGATAATCTAACTATATAATTAAATTAGATGAAAAGGAAGTTTTGAATTAAAATGCAGTATTTTCAATATTCATTAAAATATGATTTTTATCAAAAAAATCCAAAAAATAAAAAGAAAGTAAATTTTTATGTTCCTCTTCCAAAGAAGAATTTTATTTTTTAAAAAAAATATAAAATTGTTAAAAACTATATTTTAAATGGGTGTTCCATTAAAAGATAGAAAAATAACATTTTTTGAAAAGTACTTCTTTTATCTAAAAAATGGTTTTGTTTTTATAACATGTTCTAGAAATTATTTAAGATTAATTTTAAGGTTATAAAATTCAAAATTTGATTAATAATATTCATAACAGCTAGTTTATATAATATTTTAATAATATATTGTTGTTTAGTGAAACTCGGTATTAAATACAACGCTAGTTATCGGGGAAGGTCACCCTTGCATGTAATGCAAGAATAGTCAGTATTACATTTAGAGAAAGATTAAGTTGGTGCTATGTATAACATAATCCAGAAATATTTCTTTTATACATTGAAAAAAAATCTATACTCAATATTGCATGAAATGAATTCTATCAAAGGAATAAGAAATTTTGTGTAACACAAGCCAAGTATAGTGTTGTGTATATTGAAACATAATACAGTGTTGCATATAGCGCAAGCTAATCATGGTGTAGTGTACCACACAATACAATAAAGAAATTAAATGGAATCTATCTCATAAAATATTATGGTGTTACAACCAACAACTATGGTTATTATAACTAATTGTGTAACCATAAGTGAACTTCAATACAAAATTTTGGGTTCCTTAAATCTGGGACATAGTCAAGGGATCAGGTCTATGAGCTATAGACATTTTCATTTCCCAACTACACTATGGAATCTAGATTTTCCATTGGTTGATGATGTGTAGTGGTTTCAAGAAATAAATTTATTTTTCAGTGGTTAGATGGTACCATGATGGAGTTATATGTTGATTTTTCTACTATACAACAACAAAGTCCAATTGTATGAAGTTGTAGGCTTACCAGAGTTGTTCAAGAAGTTATAATTCAAGAAATTTAGGTTGTCCCATATGATTTTGGAAGAGGAAAACCTAGGTGATCCCTTTAATATACATGTAAATCTGAATCTCAATGATGATTTTTGTAATAATGGAACAGATGATGCAAATAGTTATTATGAGGAAGGAGGATCTGAAGTTGGGGATGAATTTTCTAAAAATAAATTAGTTGTATAGTGGCCTAAACCCAAAATAAATCATCAAACACTCTTTACATATTGGATAAAAGCAATGACACATGTGCCTAAATTCAACTACAATATTCTCACACCCACAACGAAGTTTCCTGGAGTTGTAGTGGATAGGTTTGGTGACCTAGACAAACCATATATGTTTAAAGTGGTTTTCCAAGAAAAGATTCCATAAAATACTTGTTAAAGGACTTTAACATTGATAGGTACCACAAATATATAGTTTGGGAATTAGGCTATAAAAAATACCTCATACAGTTTGACAAGTATGGATATGATTATAGATTCTTCTTAAGGGAGATTCCAGACATTGCATTTGGATATTAGAGAATCTAGAATATTGAGGAAACTTATACTTGTGTTCATCCAACATTGATATAAAATCATACAACATTATATGGTGAATTTATTTCATTCATTATCATCAAGATGATTAGGACATGCCAATATTTTTCTATAGACCTTGGTCATGAGAGGTTATAACAAATTTTAGGTTATAATATTTTTTATAATAGGGCATGGATGGAAAGACAGAAGGCAATTGTGATGGTCTATGGAGATTAGCATAACTCGTATCGAGTATTTCCACAATTTTTATCCATACTGAGACACAAAAACCAAGTTGTCTTCAATCATCATATGAACAACCATGTGTCTCAATATAACCTATTTGATCCATCATATTTTCAATTTAATTATATTTTATTGGTATTCCTCCCTTGTATCTTCATATTTTATTTCTGAAGAAAGTTTATACATATTGATGGAATGTTTCTATAAGGAAAATACAATGTTTTTAGGTTGGTTGTGAAAATCCATGATGGAAACCATTGACCTCTTCCTCTTGCCTTTTCCATTTTGTAGAAGGAAAACTACAAATCATAGAGTTGGTTTTTTGAATGTATCAGCAACCATTTCACTAGCATTCAGGGTGTATGATTGATATCTAATTGACATCATAAAATCAATGAGGTAATCAATCAAAACCTTAATACATGGAGACCCCATAAATGCACATCATTAGTATTTCATTAGACACATTCATACCAACATGATGAAAACATTCCATGACTATCTTATGAAGAATTCAATCTCAAGGCTTTGTATGAAATGTCTTTTTTATTTTTGACTATTTTTAAAAATGATAAAATAAATTTATGTGAAATATGATCACTTTATTTTAGAATATGAGCTGGATAAATGAAATTTTAGATAATTTTTTTAAAAAATACACAAGGATAATTAAGAAGTTTATTATTATATGATCTGGATTCCAAAAGAAAAATGGACATTGGAATATGATGGGGGAATATGTATGAACACATGATACCTATAACTTCTCTAGTTCAGGATACATCATATCATTTTATGATGTACTTCATTGATATAAAAAATCTATCCTCATATAGGATTAAACATGTCCAAAGGTATGAAAGTAACTTTCAATGAGATATTGAAAAGGGAATTGAAGAAGCTTCAAATTATCAGGTATGCACTTTCTGCCAAAAATGATCTCGATTTAATGTTCAAGAGAATTCAATATCTATCACAAATATGATTGGTGAAAAAATTGTGGTATTACTGGAAGTGACACAATTCCAATGTAGAAACTTTCAGGCCTTACGGTTTCCATGTGAACACGCCATCACAACATGTCCCACTATGAACATATCATGGTAAGTATATATTGATCCATGGTACCAGATAAACACCATTTCTAACTGTTATGTTTCACCATGGAAACAAATTAGGCAGTCTCGATATTTCTCAATTCCTGAAGGCCTACTAGTAGTGATACCTTATATCAATAGAAAGAGTAAATAAGGGAGACAAAAGGCAAGTAAGATGTGGAATGATATGGACTACCATCAAGAACAAGGAAAATATTTTAGATTCACTATATTTCATCAAGAAGTTCATAGCCAAAAAATATTCCTTAACATTGTTGGGTGGAGTTCACACTCTCATCCATAAAGATGTATTATCTCCATTTTGATCTTCTAATATTTTTAATTAAATTGTGATAATATAATATCATTCATTTTTAGAATTTTTTGGAATTTCTAATATATTTTTAAAATTAAAAAGATAATTACATCATCTTGGAATATGTAATTAGTCTAGTAACTGAGAATAAGATAGATTTTACCTCACTTACAAAGTTAGGCTCATCTTAACCAAACCATGTTCTGTGAATTATATTCCAATAAACATTTATATAATGAAATAATAGTATCAAATTTTAGGATATAAAAAGATGTTTTAAAATTTCAGTATAATTACTATTATATAATCAACCATCATTTCCAATATTGGTTACAATATCAAAATCTTGATTAAAAAACATTTTTTAAATAGATAGTCATGTTTTCCTATGTGTAGTACTAAAGGGAAGTTATTCAAAATGATCAAGGAGATTCTTTTTTTACACAACCAACAAAAGTGGTTAGTACAACTGATTGTGTAACTATAAGTAAACATTATGGTAAAATTCATGGGAAATGAACCACAGTTTAGGAGGAATGGTGACAATAAAGACGGCGATGGCATAAAACCAGCCCATAAATGAGATGAGTAAAAATGTGAAGAAAGGGAAGAAAGAGGAGAAGGTAAAGAAAGAAAAGAAAAATATGAAAGTGAAGAAATCAAAGAATGTAAAGAAAGAGGAGAAATAAAAGATATAGAAGGAATAGAATAAAGTGAAGTGGAGGAAAAAGTAAGGAAAAATCAATTTTTCCAAGGCGAAACCATAAATCAAGAATGATAGAAACTAATCATTAAACATAAAATCATTTTGAAAATGATAAATAAATTACAAAGTACACCATTTTCTAATAAAATTTTAGATAACAATGAAAAAATGTATGTATATATATATAACCATATCTTAAAAAACACCCTTTTATAGGTAAAAACATATCTCAGAAACACTTTATAAATACGCTTTGGTAAACATGAAGACATGAACTTTTCATTTAGTAAAAAATAACTTTATAAAATAATGTGAATAAACATGGAATGAATTACATTGTACAAGTCATAACATTATAATGACCATAACTTTATGTTTACATTTTACAATTACAACTCGTTTCTTTTTTTTACATATAGATATAGGATACTATACTACTCACTAAGAAGGATAGGCATGTTTCCTAGTACATGCTATAGGGTGATCAAGTTTGACAGATCAGGTTGTGTTAAGTGCACCTTTTTCATTACACGCTACCTCTAGCTACTATTATACCATATCTTTATCATGCTAGCTTCTATGGGGTTTCAGTATCTAATTCCATAATATTTGTCCGTTACCTACTCAGTGCTCTACTGGAGAGGTGGAGACTAGAGACACACACATTCCAACTTCATGAGGAAGAGATGACTACTACCCTCAAGGATTTTGAAGTCCTTCTTGGTCTTCCTATCTAGGGGAAGCTATTATTAGACCCACCCATGCATAATGTTCTGACCTTGTTCATAGATTACTATGCGTTGGCATTTTGGTTAACCCTAGGGCTAAAGATTCCAAGTTGATTACTATGTTCTGGCCTGAAGGACATTTTCTACATTTACCAAATGATGCTGAAGAGAAGAATTCCATGCATCATACATGTGCATATATATTATCGATCATTAGAGGGACTATATACACTGATCACTTGAGTATGAATGTGCACATGATGTATGTAGGGCTGCTAGAGGACTCTGATTGGGATGTGACGAACATCTGGGAATCTATTAGCTTGTCTTACACATAAAGAGCATTATGAAAAACATTATGTAGATACCATAAGGATCTCAGGGGATGAATCATACTTCTTCAGATGTGGGCATGGGAGTGCATCCCCTAACTCTTACCTCAACTTACTTGTCAGTCGCTACCTATAGAGGTGATTCATGATGATCAACGTGGATGATGGTATGATCACTCAACTCTATTGGTTTCTGATTCTAGTAGGACTCATTGAATTTAATTTCTTATTATTATCACTTTATATGTTGTATTTTATAGGTGTATACAGAAAAACACATGGATAGCATTATGAAACTCCATTTATGTGCATATCATCTCAAATTGGATTGTATCCTACCTAAAGAGGTTAGTATATACAATCTATCATTGTCTAATAAATTTAATAATAGAATCAATTTTGGTTTTTAGTAAAGAACATTTTTGAAAAAAAATTCATTTAATTTCAGATTTCATAGATACCGTATAGGGATTTATTGGACAAGCTTCAAGCATACTGTACTACTAGACATCATGATGTTATGGCTATATTTCTTCTCATTCAGTTTCATATTATTTAGTGGAAGCATCCTGATAGAGTAATGATCCAGTTTGCCTATGTTTAGCCCATTCCATTTCCGCCAAGATAAAAATGGACGCTTCATGACTTGATACTGACATGGAGGTCGGGTGAGGACTGGCGCTGAAGACATGCAGATTATCTCGACCTCTGGGGGAGATGAGAAGTGCTTTGTATTCAAGGTGTACCTAAGATGTAATTCCATCATTAATAGTAGTTTGAGTATGATATGTGGTATAGTCTGAAGTTTGTAATGTATCTCACTCAACACAGAAGATTAATTCATGATATTGTAAGTTAATAAATTTCTATTACTTTGTTTATTGTGTTATTTTCTAATTAAATTTGAACTTCTTTATAAGATACTGGAGTATGACATATTATCCCCTTGTCTGATTGAGAGGAGGAGGGGGTATCTATCCTAGTAGTGATCCATGTTTCAGCATTGGGGTTGATGCCATCTTATCATTTGATTCATGAGAGAATCTTTAATCATCTACCCAATATATTGAAGGTTCTATTCAGGAATATCCTCTAGATGCTGTTGATGCTGAGGATCCATGATTATGATAACGTATATTGTGACATACTGTGCGTGAGGCCTCACCAGTTCCACAGGAAGAAGTCGGCTCTCTAGTAGTCCAACCTCAGCCGATTGTGGATGTTCATCAGGAGGTATGGGATCTATCATTCATGATAGGATATCTATAGTTTTCTCCAACTCGAGGTCCTAATCCTTCGCATCCTATATGGTTTTCGCAGGAGATAATGGATGGTCCTTCTACGACAATAGTGGTAAAGGAACGAGTGTGCGGTAAGACATCTAGTTGAAACCTCTTCCCACTGACACATTAGAGGTTTATGTGACGGTTGAAATTCTAGTGCCCAAGGATTATCCCTCTCGAGGTCATAAAAGTCCACCCTTGTAAGTATTTCACTGCTCTTGATACGGGTATAGCATTTGCATACCACCATTTTGGATTAAATCTCCCCATAGACATTTATTACACTCATTAGTAAATTTTTATGTGTTGGTTTACATACTTCAAAAACAATTATTAATTACTTTATTTGGTATATTTATGTGTTTATGATGAGAAAAAAGTATTAAAATTGTGAAACATTCTAAGAGTATTATAATTAATTACATAATCAATTGGAAAAAGTTATTAAGATCAAAAAATAAAATTGGGGTGTTGAATACATGAGGTAGTAAATCAATGATCATAGGAGAGATTGTGGAATTATTTCACAACTCACTCCTTATGGTAAAACATAGTTGAATTTAGTGGCTAAGATAAGGAATCATTACTGATTAGATGTTGTTCAACCTTTGATGAGTTAGTATGATCTTATTTTTCCATTATGGGGGTATAATATGAAAATAGTTTCATTTATATATAACTATTTTTTATCTAATGTGGTCATGAATACACTATATTATATATTCAATGGTAAATGTAACAAAACATATATTATTATGTTTTGGGGTTTTTGAATCACTCATGAAAATTTTTCTCTAATAACCATATCCCTAAATTAGTGAAATGGTTATTTGTTGTCTATCTCAAGTAAACTATGAGATATTATTTATAAAATATAATATAACCAAAAGTGTTTGGGTATGAAACTATTATATTCATTGAGAATGAATATATTTGTAACACCCCAAGCTTCCACGGTACACTTCTCTTTGAATAATACAATAGCATGTGTTGTACGCAACTTTGAGTTCTAACACACACCACAACCAATCAAAGTAGCTGTTATGAATAGTAATACCTAATTTTTGAAATTTTATAAATTTTATCTTTCCAAATGGACTTCGTTTTTGGATTCAGAATATCGAAATTAGCCTATGTTGAATTTTTGGTATTTTTCTGTGAACTTCCAATTTGTTTTGAATAGTGAAAAATACTTAAAAACAACTTTTTTATTCAAAATAATTTATAGTGATAAATTATACTATTGAGTGGTTTTAAAGTATAATTAGAATATATTTTTACCATTTTATCCAATGGTGGTCATTAGAATTAATTTCACTTTGAAAATTGGACATAAACATTTGTCAATCTTTTGATATATATTGTTTCTTAAAAACACGCTATTTGTTGTGACAGTGGGAATTAATTATGAAATTAATTAATGAAACTTATATGTTTGTAATTTTTTAAAATAGACATCATTTTTGAATTCGTAATATCAATTATAGCTTAGGGTGAAATTTTGGCATTGTTCTGAAAAACTTCAATTTTTGATTAATAGTGAAACCACTAAGTGGAAGTTAAAAAAACTGATTTTTCGTTTAAATGAAACATTACCACTTTTGTGATTTGATTTTTAAAAATCCAACATACATGGTTTTCATTAGGAAGTAACATCTGGTTCAATGGGATTAAAATAATTTTTTGGTGAATAGTAACTTTTAAGTTTAATTAATCGCGATTAAAGGTAATTAGTGAAATTTAAGGTAAAAATGATATTATAAAAATATGAAAATACCATTAAACTTTTCCTACCCCTATTGGATGTGTCATGGCCGACCAATAAAATCCATGGGTCAACTTGGGGACCCCAAGGAGCCACTTTGGTAGGAAAATGACATAAATAACTTTTTATTTAATGTTAAAATAAAAATGTCACAAACAAGAGTTTTTTTACTAAAACAATTTTTAAATGGGGTTATACAAGTCATATTTTTGACTATAAATATTAATTATAAATATAAAAAGATTTCCTACATCATGATATTTTTTTATAATTTTTAGACATTAAATAAATTAAATTATTTATGACACCATGATGATGCAGCGATTACCTCATTAATTAACGATTTAAATAAAATGAAAATATAATGTAAAATATAAGACTTAAACTTGTAAAAAACCTATTGGATGAGTAGATTTAGAACCCTGGTCACCTTATCCTCGAAATATATAATTTTGGGACCTTTATAATCCGAAAAATCATTTCATAATAAAGTAACATTTCAATCTTTCCAAGAGTGCCCCTTCTCTCCTCTTATAAAAGGCCCCCACCACTACCACCTTAATCACACCTTCAAAGCCTTTTGGCTCGGCCAAACTCTGCCCAAATACTCTCTCAACTTCCCTCCCTTACTCTTAGAAGCCTCACTTTGGGCAGAAGTCTTCCCAAGGAATCCTTTGGCTCAAATCAAAAAGAGTTACCGATTTTAAGGTAATGTCTTCTCTAATGTTGTTTTGTTTTATTTTGCTTCTCCAACCCCTTAAACTCTTTTTATTCCTTTATTTTGTAACAACACCAGTATCTAAAATATAATATTATGTTTTTATGATAAGGATTTGGTTTACACTTACACACACCTTCATCTAATGGTTAAAGAATATACTGTTTATGTGGGTGGCGAAATACTGCCTCACGGAACGATGATTGTTCAATATTCTTTTAACACCTCTAATGGTGGCCATTTTGATGACACTATTTTCATATATGCTATATATATTATGTTTATGTTTTCCTTGTGCTTCTTTATTTCTCATTTATGGCATACTTTATGATTTCTGTTATGGGTAAACGCGATAATTTCATTTTAGGAAGTGCGGACTACCACCCCCTCAAAGTGATTTGAATCGTTAATTCCATATGTGGGATGCATAAAGGATGGAGTAAATAGTATTATACATTATATTATACTGGAATTATATTATACCTTTATATAATTATAACTTCATTCCATTAAATACGAAATATAAATGAAAGTAGCGTTCATGCATACGTACGGCTTACCGTCTCCATGAACGGTGCATTTCATTTCTTACCTCTAAATGTTATGTAATAATATAAATGCATTTATATACTGGATATATATGATGTATATGATATATACATAATAAATATAATTATGGATATAATGGATATTTTACCACATGAACAAAGTGTAATTATAAGAAGTTTATTTTTGACTCAAGTACCTAAGATCGACAAAACGACCGTTATAAACTTAAATAATTACATAATGATCATGACATGGTAATAAGTGATATAAAATTAATAATGAACTTGAAAAAGGTTCTTAAGAAGGTAGAGATTAACTCTAGTTTATTATTCAGGAGATCAAAGAACGGTCGAGTGAATTCGGACATGAGGTAAGGGAACTTCTTAACCCAATTTCTATTCTTTGGGTTAATCTCCTACTTTAAAATTATGTCATGATATTATTATGTCCTATCTTGTATTTGTAATTTATTTATGTGTACATATAGTGAATACACATAATAGATCTACTTTATTTTAAAAAAATGATCTTTGTAAGGGTCTTCGTCTCAATCTCCTTTCATTGAGGCATATTTTGTTTTATACTCAACTTTCTTTTATACGGTGTATAAACCCCTTTGAATTTTATGTTTTTTTCAAAAAGGAATCTTTTTATACGAAACATTTTACAAAACTAAAAAACGGAATGTTTTTTTGTCATATGTATGTGGTGACAATGACTTCTTCACCGCCGTGACCATTATTTGAGTTTCGGATTCCTCTACAAGCAATAACTTTTTTAAATGAAAAATAAATACAATGTTTTAATTTTTTTATTTTGGTATTGAAAATGGTTTTTAAAGTGTTTTTATTATATCAATGTGTTGTATTGATATTTGTGATTGAAATGTGGAAATTTTATGTTTCCTTTATGCATGTTTTATGTGATACGATTATGTTATGGTTTATGATATGTTTAAACCTATTCATATGAGGAATGCATTGGACTTAATAAGTTACGGGTGGAGCCCGCTACAGCTCCTCGATGCATCGGTAGGTCTCATGAGACAAACTAGTGTCTTGGCACGAGGCCTTGACAAAATCTTATTTGTGGTCTTGGCACGAGGCCTTGGCTACGTGGTTATGATAGTCTGGCATTATGCATTCCATCATTTTGAAAGCGGTTATTGATATTGCATGTGATTATTCGACTAGTAGAATATCCATGTGAGTAAGTAAATGGCATTATTTATTTATTTTTTTGCCATATTATTCTGAGTTAAAAATTAAAAAGGCTTTTGTTTTAGTTATACATTACCTTAAATGTTAATGTTTATTTACAAAAGCTTCCGCAATATTGTTATCCTTACTGAGCATCTGAGATCACCCCTTTCAATGTTTTAATATTTTCCAGGATGTGAAGAAGTATTTTATGAATGACCTACAGGGATAGTCATAAGAGGATATGAGTGTGAACTATGGAGACTTTGTTATTGTAGTTTTTCACTTTATGATGTAATGTAACATTTATGAATGTATCTAGTGTTTCCAAGACTACTAAACTAATCGGTATTTCGAGACTTGATCTTTTGTGATCATGCCAATGTTATGAAGTAATGCACTGACTCTGGGTAACTAGGGTCGGGGCGTTACAGTTGGTATCAGAGGTAGTTTAGTACTAACCTTGGAAGCTAGACTTTGATAAACTCTGATTAGAGCACATAGCCCAAAGATAGGCTTTGAGGATTAGTATAGAAGAACTTCCTAGAATTTTGGTATTATAGAGATGTTGTGAGTTTTCTGAGAAATACATCCATTTCTGGATACGAGCAGGTAGAGGAGACTCTGGCATAGATGTACCTAGGGGTAAAACCCGAAAACACCGCTTTGAGCTAGACTCGAACGGGAACTGGTGCATGACAACGGGCCTTGCTGCACTCTTGGTTACGACACTCCTGGGGGATATGCTTAGAATAATTCTCATTTTCTTTACAAACCACTATGAAGGGTTATGAGTATATACTTCCTCAAATAAAACATTTTTATGGATTATTTCCATAAATAGTTCTATTTATGTTAAGTATTTTACAAGTATGGAATTATGTATTTTGATTCATAAACTAATCTAGTTTATGCCATTGTTTAGAAATGGTGCCTAGTGGAAGGAATTGAAACCGTATCAATGCGCGCAATACATGTAGGGATTTCCCTCCTGCTCAAGATAATTATTATGGATCTGGAGATACAACGGGTGCTGGTCAACTTATTACCATTCTGGGACAACTCACTTAGGTTATGAATAATAACATTACTCGTATGGAGAACCCTGATCCGCAACGTGGAGGATCAATGTTAGACCGCTTCATGAGGCAACAACCACCAACATTTAATGGGGGTAAAAATCCATTAGTAGCTGAGCAATGGATAAAATCCTTAGAAAAAATATTCCATGCCTTGGGGAGTAGTGAAAGGGAGAAGGTTGTCATGGAAGTCTACCGCCTCACTGGAGATGCCGATCAATGGTGGTCACTGATTCAAAACAAAAAGGAAGATGAAGAAGTATCAAATATGGAATGGAGATAGTTCAAACATCTTTTCTTAGAAAAATACTTTCCACATGACCATCGAGCAGATATGGAAAGGCAATTTCTGAGTCTGAGGCAGAAGGAGGATGAGAATGTCGCAAAGTATGAGGCTAACTTTACAAGGTTAGAAAGGCATGCTGCAGATTATATACATAACCCAAGAAGTAAGATTGATCGTTTTTTTTATGGTTAAAACCAGTTCTCCGTCGAGCATTACTCTCACAAACCTTCTCGTCATACGAAGATATCATCTCATGTGCTATCAAGACGGAAAAGGAATTCTCTAAGTCTTATGACTTTAAAGCAAAGAAAAAAAAGAAGAGATCTTCTGATCAATCTAGAAATGGAAATAAGAGGAATAAGGGAAGAGTTGAATATCAGTTCTACAGTAAATGTGGAAAGAAACACCCTGGTACTTGCTTGAAGGGAATGGGAGTCTGTTACAAGTGTGGTGAAAAAGGCCACCAAGCTCATGATTGCAAGGGAAAGAAAGTTTCTGTCAATTTAGAATGATATAATTATATAGAGATGGGACATTATGCAAATGAATTTCCTAAGCGTCAGGGGAACTTACCTCAGAAGAGGCCAAGGGATCAAGGCCAAGCTTATGCTATCACTACTGCTGAGGTTAAAGCTCCGAAAGACGTGGTGGCAGGTAATTTAATGGTTTCCTCAAGTTTAGCAAATGCATTATTTGATTCTGGATCATCACATTGTTTCATATCTTCCCAGTTTTATAAGAAAATTAGATATTTCCAATTTGATTTAACAAGATAATTGTCAGTCAAAACTCCTAAGGGAAGTATTATTGCAACAAAGTTTTGTGAATCAGACCCCATTAGAGCACATAACTGTTCTTTATCCGCTGATCTCCTTGTCATACATATGATTGAGTTTGATATAATCCTCGGTATGGATTGGATTTCGGACTATAATGCAAAGATTTATTGTAAGAAGAAGGAGGTTACGATTTTTGATGATGATGATAAGGAACACCACATTTTTAGAGCAGAATCGTCACTACCTAATTATTATTTAGACCCACCCCCAGTAGCTCAACTAAATTCAATTATTGGGGAGGAAGAGAATGAAATGACTAAGGGTGAGGAAAGTAATGTTCAAATAGATGATGTACCTATTGTGAAAGAATATGAAGATGTGTTTCCAGAAGATTTACCCGGACATCCTACAGAACGAGAAGTTGAGTTTTCCATTTATTTAATTCCTGGATCAAGGCCTATATCGAAGACCCCTTATAGGATGGACACCGTGGAATTAGTTGAACTAAAGAAACAACTAGAGGAATTGAGTAATAAGGGATTTATTCACCCTAGTGTTTCTCCATGGGGAGCCACTGTCCTTTTTGTTAAGAAGAAAGATGGATCTATGAGGTTGTGCGTTGACTACAGGGAGATCAAT
Source organism: Viscum album (assembly GCA_963277665.1). Lineage (NCBI taxonomy): Eukaryota > Viridiplantae > Streptophyta > Magnoliopsida > Santalales > Viscaceae > Viscum > Viscum album. The sequence continues at coordinate 1,382,856,031 of OY728152.1, forward strand.
GCTATAACAATAAAGAACAAGTATCCCCTACCTCACATTGATGATTTATTTGACCAATTTCATGGAGCTCAATACTTTTCAAAGATTGACCTTCAATCTGGATACCATCAGTTGTGTGTGAAGAAGGAAGACATTCTGAATACAGCATTTCGAACAAGGTACGGGCATTACGAGTTTACAGTAATGCCTTTTGGATTGACTAATGAACCTTCTGTATTCATGGATCTAATGAATAGAGTTTTCAAGGAATATCTAGTTGATTTTGTGGTGGTATTTATTGATTACATCTTGGTGTACTCTAAAATCTATGAAGATCATGAAAATCACTTGCGCATTATCTTGAAGACTCTTAGAAGGCATGAATTATATGTGAAGTTTAGCAAGTGTGAATTCTGGCATCAGGAGATTTCTTTTCTTGGCCACATTGTCTCTAAGGATGGAATTTCTGTTGATCCTTCTAAGACCAAGGAAATCCAAGAATGGCCAGCACCGACGAGTATAACTGAGGTACGCAGCTTTATTAGTTTGGCAGGTTATTATCGATGTTTTGTCCAGAATTTTGCCCGATTGGCTAACCCATTAACAAAGCTCACACGTAAAGGGGTTAAATTTGTCTGAACAAAAGAGTGTGAAGAATGTTTTGAAGAACTGATGGGAAGATTAGTCAACACTCTTATATTGACTCTACCATCAGGGAATGATGGGTTCATTATTTATAGTGATGCATCAATGAAAGGACTTGGTTGTGTACTTATGAAGAATAATAGGGTTATTGCCTATGCATCACGATAGCTAAAATTTCATGAGCAGAACTATCCTACTCATGATCTCGAGTTATCTATTGTAATATTTTCCTTGAATATATGGAGACATTATCTCTATGGTGAAAAATGTGAGATATATACCGATCACAAGAGTTTGAAATATATTTTCTCACAAAAAGAACTCAACATGAGGCAAAGGTGATGGCTTGAACTACTCAAGGATTATGATTTCACGATACACTACCACCCAGGGAAGGCAAATAAAGTTGCAGATGCTTTGAGTAGAAAAGATCATGGAGTTTTGAACATGATGACAGTAGAAAGGGATCCTATTTTCATGGATCTAGTAAAGATGGATATGGGAATCACCATGGAGGGTGAAACATCAAAAAAATTTCAAATGGTTGCCAAACCATCTTTACTAGAAAGGATAAAGTGTTCTCAGGCCAATGATGAAGAGTTGAAAAAGAAGATTAAAGCTGTGAATGATGGGCGATTGAGTGACTTTGTGTATGAAGATGGAATTTTGAAATTTGTGAGGAGACTTTGTGTTCCCGATATACCTTATTTAAAGAGGTAATTGTTGGATGATTCTCATAGCTCCAAATTCTCTATACACTCTGGGAGCACCAAAATGAATAGAGATTTAAAGGGACATTTCTGGTGGGACAACAAGAAGAGGGAGATTGTTGATTTTGTGTCAAGATGTATGGTTTGTCAACAAGTGAAAGCTGGAAGGCAACTGCCTGGTAGAGTATTGCAACCTCTTCCCATACCTGAGTGGAAATGGGATAATATTATGATGGATTTTGTCATGGGACTACCAAAGACTCCTAGAAGAAATAATGCAATATGGGTCATTGTTGATCATCTCACGAAGTCATCACATTTTCTTGCTATAAGGGAAGATCTACCACTTGAACGTCTAGCAAGACTGTATATTAATGAAGTTGTGAGACTTCATGGAGTACACCGGTCGATTGTCTCGGATCATGATCCTAGTTTTACATCAAGATTTTGGAAAAGTCTTCAGAAGGCCTTGGATACTGAACTTCGTTTGATCTCATCTTACCACCCTCAAGCAGATGGCCAATCAGAAAGAACTATTCAAACCTTAGAAGACATGTTGAGATCATGCTCACTTGACTTTCAAGGAATGTGGGATCAATATTTACCTCTGGTAGAATTTTCCTATAACAATAGCTTCCATTCAAGTATACAGATGGCACCATATGAAGCGTTATACAGAAAGACATGTCGCACACCAACCTGTTGGGATGACGTTGGTGAAAGAAAACTTGTAGGCCCAGAACTGGTGGAGGAAACAATGGAAAAGGTGAAAGTAATCCAAAACCACATCAAAGCAGCTCAAAGTAGGCAGAAGATCTATGCCGACAAACGAAGGAAGGATTTGGAATTTCAGGTAAAAGATCATGTTTTCTTGAAGGTATATCCATGGAAGGGAGTTATACGTTTCGGTAAGAAGGGTAAATTTAGTCCCAGGTACATCGGACCCTTCGAAATTCTAGAACGAATTGGGGTTGTAGCTTACCGTTTGGCAATGCCGCCAAGTCTCTCCAAAGTTCATGATGTATTCCACATATCACTATTGAGAAAATACATGCCTAACCCAACGCATGTACTAACCTATGAGGAATTAGAACTGAAACCCGATCTGTCTTATTGCGAAGATCCCGTCAGGATTCTTGATACAGGAGAACAAGTGCTGAGAAACCGGACGACTCGTCTGGTAAAGGTTCTATGGAGAAACCATAAGATGGAGGAGGCAACGTAGGAACCCGAGGAACTTATGATGAAGAATAACCTGAGTCTTTTTATACAGTGATATTATATGAAATTTCGAGAACTAAATTATTTGAATGAGGGGAGAATGTAACACCCCAATCTTCCACAGTACACTTCTCTTTGAATAATACAGTAGCGTGTGTTGTACGCAACTTCAAGTTCTAACACACACCACAACCAATCAAAGTAGCTGTTATGAATAGTAATACCTAATTTTTGAAATTTTATAAATTCTATCTTTCCAAATTGACTTCATTTTTGGATTCGGAATATCGAAATTAGCTTATGTTGAATTTTTGGTATTTTTCTGAGAACTTCCAATTTGTTTTGAATAGTGAAAAATACTTAAAAACAACTTTTTTAATAAAAATAATTTATAGTGATAAATTATACTATTGAGTGGTTTTAAAGTATAATTAGAATATATTTTTACCATTTTATCCAATGGTGGTCATTAGAATTAATTTCACTTTGAAATTGGACATAAACATTTGTCAATCTTTTGATATATATTGTTTCTTAAAAACACGCTATTTGTTGTGACAGTGGGAATTAATTATGAAATTAATTAATGAAAATTATATGTTTGGAATTTTTTAAAATAGACATCATTTTTGAATTCAGAATGTCAATTATAGCTTAGGGTGAAATTTTGGCGTTGTTCTGAAAAACTTCAATTTTTGATGAATAGTGAAACCACTAAGTGGAAGTTAAAAAAACTGATTTTTCGTTTAAATGAAACATTACCACTTCTGTGATTTGATTTTCAAAAATCTGACATACATGGTTTTCATTAGGAATTAACATCTGGTTCAATGGGATTAAAATAATTTTTTGGTGAATAGTAACTTTTAAGTTTAATTAATCGCGATTAAAGGTAATTAGTGAAATTTAAGGTAAAAATGATATTATAAAAATATGAAAATACCATTAAACTTGTCCTACCCCTATTGTATGTGTCATTTCCGACCAATAAAATCCATGGGTCAACTTGGGGACCCCATGGAGCCACTTTGGTAGGAAAATGACATAAATAACTTTTTATTTAATGTTAAAATAAAAATGTCACAAACAAGAGTTATTTTACTAAAACAATTTTTAAATGGGGTTATACAAGTCATATTTTTTACTATAAATATTAATTATAAATATAAAAAGATTTACTACATCATGAAATATTTTTTATAATTTTTAGACATTAAATAAATTAAATTATTTATGACACCATGATGATGCAGTGATTACCTCATTAATTAACGATTTAAATAAAATGAAAAGATAATGTAAAATCTAAGACTTACACTTGTAAAAAACCTATTGGATGAGTATATTTAGAACCCTTATCACCTAATCCTAGAAATATATAAGTTTGGGACCTTCATAATCTGAAAAAGCATTTCATAATAAAGTAACATTTCAATCTTTCCAAGAGTTCCCCTTTTCTCCTCTTATAAAAGGCCCCCACCACTACCACCTTACTCACACCTTCAAAGCATTTTGTTTCGGAAAACCTCTGCCCAAATACTCTCTCAAATTTCCTCCCTTACTCTTAGAAGCCTCAATTTGGGCATAAGTCTTCCCAAGGAAGCCTTTCGCTCAAATCCAGAAGAGTTACCGATTTTAAGGTAATGTCTTCTCTAATGTTGTTTTGTTTTATTTTGCTTCTCCAACCCCTTAAACTCTTTTTATTCCTTTCCTTTGTAACAAAACCATTATCTACAATATACTAGGATGTTTTTATGATAATTATTTGGTTTACAATTACACACACCTTCGTCTAATGGTTAAAGAACATACTGTTTCTGTGGGTGGTGAAATACTGCCTCACAAAACGATGATTGTTCAATATTCTTTTAACACCTATAATGGTGGCCATTTTGATGACAGTAGTTTCATATATGCTATATATATTATGTTTATGTTTTCCTTATGCTTCTTTATTTCTCATTTATGGCATACATTATGATTTCCATTATGGGTAAACGCGATAATTTCATTTTAGGAAGTGCGGACTACCGCCCCCTCAAAGTGATTTGAATCGTTAATGCCATATGTGGGATCCATAAAAGAAGGAGTAAATGGTATTATACATTATATTATACTGGAATTATATTATACCTTTATATAATTATAACTTCATTCAATTAAATACGAAATAGAAATGAAAGTAGCGTTCATGCGTACGTACGGCTTACCGTCTCCATGAACGGTGCATTTCATTTCTTACCTCTAAATGTTATGTAATATTATAAATGAATGTATATACTGGATATATATGATTTATATGATATATAAATCATGAATATGATTATGGATATAATGTATATTTTACCACATGAACAAAGTGTAATTATAAGAAGTTTATTTTTGACTCAAGTACCTACGATCGACAAAACGACCGTTATAAACTCAAATAATTACATAATGTTCATGACATGGTAATAAGTGATATAAAAGGAATAATGAACTTGAAAAAGGTTCTTAAGAAGGTAGAGATTAACTCTATTTTATTATTCAGGATATCAAATAACGGTCGAGTGAATTCGGACATGAGGTAAGGGAACTTCTTAACCCAATTTCTATTCTTTGGGTTAATCTCCTACTTTCAAATTATGTCATGATATTATTATGTCCTATCTTGTATTTGTACTTTATTTATGTGTACTTATAGTGAATACACATAATAGATATACTTTATTTAAAAAATGATCTTTTTAAGGGTCTTCGTCTCAATCTCCTTTCATTGAGGCATATTTTGTTTTATACACAAGTTTATTTTATACAGTGTATAAACCCCTTTGACTTTTATGTTTTTTTCAAAAGGAATCTTTTTATATGAAGAGTTTTACTAAACGACAAAACGGAATTTTTTTTTGTCATACGTATGCGGCAACAACGACTTCTCCGCCGCCGTGACCATTATTTGAGTTTCGGGTTCCCTTACAAGCCAAAATTTTTTTAAATGAAAAATAAATACAATGTTTTAATTTTATTTTATTTTGGTATTGAAAATGGTTTTTAAAGTGTTTTTATTATGTCAATGTGTTGTATTGATATCTTTTGATTGAAATCTGGAAATGTTATGTTTCCTTTATGCATGTTTTATGTGATACGATTATGTTATGGTTTATGATATGTTTAAACCTATTCATATGAGGAATTCATTGGACTTAATAAGTGACGGGTGGAGCCCGCTACAGCTCCTCGATTCATCGGTAGGTATCATGAGACAAACTAGTGTCTTGGCACGAGGCCTTGACAAAATCTTATTTGTGGTCTTGGTACGAGGCCTTGGCTACGTGGTTATGATAGTCTGGCATTATGCATTCCATCATTATGAAAGTGGTTATTGATATTTCATGTGATTATTCGACTAGTAGAATATCCATGTGAGTAAGTAAATGGAATTATTTAATTTTATTTTTTCCATATTATGATGAAGTTAAAGTTTAAAAAGGCTTTTGTTTTAGTTATACATTGCCTTAAATGTTAATGTTTATTTACGAAAGCTTCGGCAATATTGTTATCCTTACTGATCATCTGAGCTCACCCCTTTCAATGTTTTAATATTTTCCAGGATGTGAAGAAGTATTTTATGAATGACCTGCAGGGATAGTCAGAAGAGGATATGAGTGTGGACTATGGAGACTTTTTTATTGTAGTTTTTCACTTTATGATGTAATGTAACATTTATGAATGTATCTAGTGTTTCTAAGGCTACTAAACTAATCAGTCTTTTGAGACTTGATGTTTTGTGATCATGCCAATGTTACGAAGTAATGCACCGACTCTGGGTAACTAGGGTCGGGGCGTTACAATATTAATTGGGGAGCAAGTGGGGTAAATGTCAATCTTGGAATTGTTAAGGTGAAAAAAATCTCATGATATGTAAGTTGAGTCAGTTCCATAATGATTTGTCGAATAATAACTAATTAAAGTTACACATAACACTTACTTCAATAGTAGGATTCATTAGGAGCCTGAGATATATGAATTTACTATAGAAAATGATAATGAATTAATGTTCATAGATGATAAACATATGTCCTATTGAGAGTAAATTGAGGGTTCTAAATCTATGAAATGGTTAAAATATATAGAATCTAAAATGGACTCCATGTACATAAACCAAGATTAGAACTTGGTGGATGTACATGAAGGGGTGATACCCATAGGTTTTAAGTGGTTTTTTTATAAGAAATGTAATATGGATTGTACGGTGTCTACCTAAAAATAACACCTAATGGAAAATGCTATAAAAATTAATGGTATTGATTATGAAGAAAAAAATTTCATCTTTTTTAAGTATAAAGTATATTAAAATATTTCTTATAATGGACTTGATCACATATTCATATTATTACATCATATTTATCAAAAACATCTATATAATACACCCAAACATCGAGAATTCCAACATCTTTGGTAATGGGGTACATGATAAAACGCTAAACATAGACTTTTATTCTCATCTCTATACTTTCTCTTAGACCTTGACTTACTATTACTACATGGAATATCTTGGAAACATACATAAAAAAAGGGTGAGACATAAATACCATTATGGTGGTTACAATATAAAATTGGATAATATTTCATGAGAATCAATAATCATTGAATGTAAAAAAGGTAATGATTATGAATCATCATTTAAATTCATGGAATAATAGTCAAATATCATAATATCATAGTAAACATAATACAACATAAAGTATTGAACAAACATAAGAAATGTCATCATATTGTATATATTTATAAATAATAAAAAAAGTCAAGTTAATTATGAAAAAAGTAGTATTTAACTAAACAAAATAATGAATAAAACCTTGTATAATTAATTTTTAACAATATAAATTTATATCATAATATAAAAAATATGATTATAAATATAAAAATATGTATACTAATTTTTTTTATGAACGACGGTAGGCTCTCTGCTTACTTTCATACTCATTTGTAATTTTTTTAGCTTTAAATTTCTAAAAAAATAAAAAAAAACATATAAAAACCTCATTACTACATTGTAGGTTTTTTGGATCAATTTCAATTTGAAATTGAATGAAAAACTTATCAATCTTTTGGATGTTTTTACTTTAAAAACTCTATTGTCATCGTGCATGTAGGATGAATTTTAAATTAATTTCTACCACTAATATACTTGTAATTTGGAAAAAAGGATTCCATATTTTTAATCATAATAATTTTTACTATCTAATAAGGTCGTATTAGTTTTTCACCAAAAATATTAGTGAATGTAATTAATATTAATTACAATTATTAAGAAAAAAACCAACTTAATAAAGGAATAAACATTTATCTTAAGTGCCCAAATGTCCTAGACACTTGTCTAACACCTGTTTTATTTATATATCATTCCCATACACCATAAATTTTAGAGTTTGGTTGTTTTTTATGAGTGTTTTTGGGTAATAACATGTGTACACCTAACTTTCATCCAAAAATTACAAGTGAGTCATTTTCCTCGCCTATAAAAATACACCACATCTCCCACCTTGTCACACTGCTCAAACCTCTTATATTCATCCAAGATCTTCCCAAATAGATTTCAAAAAGAACTTCCCTTGACATTGAATCCACAATTTGATTATAAATTATCCCAAGGAAGTATTTTGGTATAAACCAAATGAAGTTACCCAATTAATAGGTATTTTCGTGTCCCATGTTTTATTAATTTTATTTCCATTATACACCCACTTAAATAACTTTTTTCCATTCATATGTAACAAAAATAGTATCCTAAATATACTAATATATCTTTATGTAAAGGTTTATACACACACACTTACATATAATTGGTAACAAACATACAATTTATATGTACTGCTAACTTCTTCCTCCTGAAATGATGATTGTTCATTTTTACATTACCAGCTATTATGTTGGAAATTATAATAGAAACATTAGTTCTATATGTTATATATGATATTTATAATGTCATTATGATTCTAGAATTTCTATTTGGAATATACCTTTATGCTTTCCATCTTGTGTAAATATGATAATTTCGTTTCAGGAAGTGTGGACCACCACCCCCTCAATGTGATATGACTCGTCCATACCATACATGAAATGTATTAAGGATGGTTTTCATAATCCAATGTAACATTTAGAACATATATATGATTTTGGAATTATAATATACATATTTATTTTTTATTTTTTGTTATTTCAATACAATAATTAAATGAAAGTAGTATTCTTTCATATGTACGGACTACCGTCTCCATGAATGGTACTCTTTATTTTTAATCTCTAAATATAATGGACTACAATAAATAAATATATAATGATTATATATAATAATTAATACATGGTTTTTATTCTGGATATGATGAAACCATGACCAAATTATTCATAATAACAATTAACAAGTTAAAACTTACTCAAGGAAACTACGCAATTAATACATGAAATAGACAAATTAATGAAAGAGTGTACAAAAAATGGAATAAAATATTATAATACCTTAATATATGATATTATAAACATTATTATTGTTCTTTTATAAGTTAGTAACATATTTTAAGCCATTATAATAGAGGATAAATACCACACAACAAAATGATGGTTAAGGTAAACTTATTTGACTCATTCCCTTTTTCATGGTGTTCTGGAACAGATGTACTTAGGAGTAACAACTCTGACAAGGTATTTCATGCCTAACTCAAGGTAACCTTGTACATGAAAATTGTCCTTACTATGCACCTAGTTTGACACTATTGGGGGATACACTTAAGATAATTCACATAATCTTTACTAACCATTATGAAGGATTTAAAGGTAAAGATTAAACCAAAGTAGCCCATGTTTATGATCTTAGGACTAACTGTGCCTAAATTTATGTTATGTGATATACCCTATTAATAGGTATACAAATTTTATAATTTTATTAACTAATATATTATATTAAATTTTTTGGATATGAAACTTGGAAGGAAGAATTGTATCAATACTCATGGTCAATGTAGTGGTTGCTCTGCTGATAAATTCATTGATGTTGTTATTAAAACTGAGAATGTTATGGATGTAATAGGAAAAATTAGTTAGGTTATTAAATATAAACATTCACTAATAGAGAAACATTTTCCATTGGGAGAATATATTATGTTGGATCTCTTTATACGGCAGAATCCCTCATAATTTTGTGAGACAACTAATCCAAAAGTAGATGAAAATGGATATTGTCTTTGGAAAATATATTTACAACCTTGGAATACAGTTTAAATGAAACTATTACACTTGAGGTCTATTGTCTCCATGGGGATTTTGATCAATGGTGGTAACTTACCTAGAATACAATGGTGGAAGAGAAAATTTAACTAATTTAATTAAAAACATTAATGGATACATAATATGATAAATAAATCCCTTATTATCAAAAAATTGAGATGAATAGGAAGTTCCTTAGTTTAAATAAATAGGAGGAATAAAGTAATGCAGAGTACAAAAAAACCTTTAACAGGTTAGCAAGGTGTGATACAGATTTCATATATAACATAGAATTTAAAATTTATCATTTATATGAAGTACTTAATCCATGTTTCCTAAGGGAACTGGTCTCTCAAAAATATTATCCATATGATGAAATAGTTTTATGTTCTATCAAGATAGAGAATGAAATTTTCAAGTCCTATGAATTAAATGGAATCTAATAAAAACAGAGGTCTTATGGACACCATGAAAAAGGGAATTAGACAAATAAGATTAAGGTAAATAAGGGTTTTACAACATGTGATAATTGTGGAAATAACAAACCTGGTAAATGCTTGAATGTAATGAGATTTTTTTACAAGTGTGAAGAAAGTGTTCATTAGAAAAAATATATAATCTAAAGAATAAAAAAGATACTATTTAGTGTTACAAATTCATTTATATGGGTCACTATGCTAATGAATTCCCGAAACATCAAGGTAATATAACTTCTAAGAAGATAAGGGATCAAGGTCAAGCACATGATTTTAACACAACTGAAGTGGAATGATTAATTTACATCTCCATTTGGACCCAAAAAATATGTTGTAAATTTATTCTGTGTATGATGTTCACATAATAAGATTTATGAAATATAAAAGGATTATACTGAAGTGATTTTTTCTTAAGTATTTAAGATAATATGTTGAATGGTTCTAAGAAAACTTATTGAGTATAAATTTTATCTTTTTGGGAAACACATGATTGAGGGAAAGAAAACCCTTAATATGTTCTTGATGTCGAGATAATGATAATGAAATGATTTATTTGGGTAAGTTTTTAATACCTTAATGACATGTTAACAAGTAAACAATGATATCATTGATGTATTTTACAACAATTTTTAATTAAAGGAACATATTAAATAATATGTACCATACTAATGGAATAATTAAGAATTTATGATTCTAATAATTTTGTTTGGTGATTTGAGTTATTACCATATTTAAATTGATTACATGATTCAAATGTTTTTAATGTGAACATTTATAGTAAATTATAAAGATTATAGGATAATGATAAGTAAATTTTGGATATTTAGTGACTCCCCCTCAGAAGTGATTAGATCATAATATCTTGATAATGTTAACCATTTATAAAATGGTTTATGATGATAATTGGATGATATTTTAGAGGTTAATGTTTTAATTAACTATATGATGCATCATGTGATAATATATGAAGTATATATAGTTTAATTCATAGTAAAATTAAAATATTATGTTTATAGAAACTTATATTCATATAGAGTGAAATAATTTCTTAAATATTGAAAAAAGTTGGTTTGAAACAAAAATATTGTCTTATTACAATCATCATTAATGAGATAAATTAAATTTATTAACACCTGTGGTTTATGGTTTTGTGGTAAAAAACATTAATCTGAATAATTTCACTCTAAACCTCAATCAAAACATGATTTTTGGAATTTTTCTTCCATATCTATGTTTCCATTTTGCTTGTATGTTCTCCTACTAGGGAACCTAGTTACATAATAGATGTACTTTCCTTTATCCCTTATTAAGAATATGTTATATTAAATCTTTTTATGATGGGGGACTTTCAAAAATAGATTATTCTCAAATCCTTATATCACTTAGATCATTTTTAAATTGCGATGATGGAATTTAATTAAGGTAGAGAGAATTTAACACCTTGAAATTCTAATGTAAGAACCATATATTTGATAACATTCATGACATGTGACAGCAAGCTTGTAAGGGAATATAATATCCTGAGAATATAATATATATTTAATATTTAAAATATATTCAAAATATGATATATAGTTTAATGGAAGAAACACCGAGTTATCTTGCATTTCACCCAAGAGAGACCTTCCTCGATAGCTTATGTTAAATGCAGGACCGAGTTTCACGAAATAATAATATATTATTAAAAAAAATTTATAATCTTAATCATTATGGTAGTAGTTATAAATTTTATTAAATATAATATAAAAGTTTATGATTTATATAAATATAATATGAATTCATTGCTTACCAACTAATGAGAAACTAAACTAACAACCAGTTAAATATAAAAATAAATATTATTATTTATGTACTTCCAAAGGTGTTTTACCTTGGTAAACATAGTAAATTACAATTAGTGAATGGATTTAATTAAATATTTATGTTATATTTTGAATAAAATATTTTTTATATTCATCTATTATATTTTATATTCATAAGATAAGAACAAAATTTATTTTACACATAAATATAGATATTTTTATAAAGGCAATTTTACTACCTTTTAAGAGAGAACTCACTTTAAATATGAAATTTGATACATTAATTGATTTAATATGTCAAAATAAACATAATAATTAGGTAATGTTTAATTTTTTATGTTTTATGGAAACATGTCATTTTTTAATAAATAGTGAAAATAGTAAAATTTAATTTAAAATAGCATTTTCATCTAATTTATTTATAAGGTTAAATTATAATTTTAATTGTTTTTAAAGTATGATTAGATTATATTTATATCAGTTAATAAAATGAAGTTTATTGGTATGAATTTCACTATAACATTTAATATAAAAACTTACCAAACATTTTTGTCGTTTTTACATTAAAACCCTGCATTGTTGTCCCACATGCGGGATGAATTTTAAATTAATTTTTGCCTTTTATTGTAATTTAGAAAAATGGATTCCATATTTTGATTAAAAATAATATATGATTTATATTAAGGTGAAATTAGTTTTTGAAAAACAATATTAGTAAATTTAATTAAAATTAATTACAATTATTAAGGAAAATTTACGCTTAATAAAAGACTAAAACTTTTACGTAAGGTTAAAAATGACCTTGAAACATGTCCAATGCCTATTTTATGGCCATATATCATACATAATCCTCCCATTATTGAGTTTTTTTGGTTTTTTATGGTTTTTTTAGGTAACAACACATGTTCAACTACCTTGTTTCCAAAAGTTCCAAGTGATTCCATTTCCATACCTATAAAAAGCCACCACCTCTCCCACTTCATCACACCTATTAAACCTCGTAATTTTTTTCCATGATCTACACAAATATATTCCCAAAATACCTCCCCTAGACCTTTAATACTACCTTTGGGTAGAAATACTCCCAATGAAGCATTTTTCCTTAAACCAAAAGAAGTTACTCGATTAAGAGGTAATGTCTTCTCTAATGTTTTTTTAATTTTATTTCCAATATCCACCCCCAAAAATAACTTTCTTGCATTAATATGTTACAAAAATTTTCTCCTCAACATACAAGTGTTTTTTATGTAAATGGTTCTATATACACTTAAACACACCTTAATCTAATGGATAACAAACACATTGTTTCTATGTACGTCGAACTACTACCTCACGAAGTGATGATTGTTAAATTATAAATTGCCACCTATCATGGTGGAAATTATGATGGAAAATATATTTATATATGTTATATATTATAGTTAAAAAAATTATGAACCTTTAATTTTTATTTAGAAGATAAATTTATTCTTTCCATCTTACGTAAATATGATAATTTCATTTGAGGAAGTGTGGACTACTGCCCCCTCAAATTGATATAACTCATTAATACTATACATGGAACATATAAATAATTGTTATAATAAACATATGTAACATATATAAAATTTATATTATTTTTTATTTATAATATACATATGTATCATTTAGTTTAAATTATTTTAATACAACAATGAAATGGAAATAGCGTTCACGCATATGTACAGCCTACTGCCTCCATGAACAGTGCACTTCATTTGTAATCTACAAATATAATGGACTAATATAAATACATATATAAGGATTATATGTGATAATTAAGACATTTTTACATTCCTATGTAGATTAAACCCTGACCTAATTAATCATAACAGCAAATAACATGTTAAAACTAACTTGGGGAAACTACGCAACTAACACATGAAATAGTGAAATAAATGAAAGAGTGTTCATAAATGGGTATTAAAATATTATAAGGAATTAATAATGATATTATAAACATTATTATGGTTATTTTATAATTTATTAACATATTTTAGACAACTATATGGGAAGATTAAAACCACATAACAAATGGAATGTTAAGATAATGGATTTCTCCTCAATTTGCATTCCATTGAGATATATTATTATTAGGCACCAATTCATTTTTATTTAGTGAATATGATTCCATTTGACATGATATATAATGAATATAAATTATCTCCTGATATTATATGTTTTATTTAATTCACAAGGAATTATGATTTAAATGTTTTAAGAGTTATGGGACACTTTAGAAGGTTTAAAGTTTAATTTTCCTCAAATGTGTTTTAATTTAAACAACCCTTATTGTTACTTATACTCCTAGGAGGTATTATTCACAAATCCATATTATTTATTAAATATGTATATTTGATAAGGACACATTTTATTTGATATATGAGGAATTCACTAGACATTAAATACAAGGGTTAGGGATCGTTTAAGGAAAGCCCTGCGAGTTGGGGATCGGTTAATGCATGCCCCTAGATCCATAGGTAGTCGCTAGGGGTGAATTAGTTGGAAAATAGTTTAAAATGTCTCTTGATTATAAAGGTATAATTTTCTTGGGAAACATAACATCAAACAATTAATCATTTACTTTATTGTGAATTCATTTATTATTTATCCATGATATTTTGCATCAACATATCTATGGAGTCATTTCATTTTCTGCTCATTGATTTAATGGAGTGTTTTTTATGTTTCTTATATTTACATATTGAAATTGAATTATCTATTTATTTTTATGGCCATTATTATCAATTATTTACCTTTCCATGTTAATTTATTCTTATTGATTCATTATTACTTCTGCTTTAATTACCCTTACTCGGCATTTGGGCTTACCCTTATTATGTTTCCTTTCTTCAGGTTATAAAGAAGAAATGTTTGAATAAGTGTTCACAGATGAAATTTATTTCATTTTATTATGTATTCTGTTTGTATATCTATTTCCCAATGTATTATGCATATCATGTAAGTAATTTGTCCTTCCAAGACAAATAAACTGATCGGTCCTCTAGGATTTGATTCCTTGTAATCATATAAATGTAATAAAATAATGCACCTGCTCCAGTCTTCTGGGGTTTTTGTGTTACAATCATGGCCATAAATGATTCACTCAATTTTATGAAGGATATAGGAATTAAAATTATATTCTTCTACCTTCAATTCTAATTAATTGATGTTCTTTTACCGAATGATATATTTATTGTTTTGTGCTCATTAAAATTCTAATGTCCATGTTCTCTATCTTACTCTATTATTCTATTAACATTTTATTCTCCTTCTTGTATATATTTGAACTTATAAAAATTGTTCTCCTTATCATGGAACCTGGATATGTGATATTTCATGTAACCTTTATGTTTCCCACTTTCCCATTTTAGAAGAGGTTTTTTGTCCTTAATAATGATATGGGTTTTAAAAAAATTCTCCTTATATGAATGAGTTAAAATTTCAGGGTTGAATTTTATTTAAGTATTTATAATTTAACACCCCATAATTTTTCTTATATTTATATTAAAATAAATTCTATTTCCTTGAAATCTTATGTTATACACTCAACCATGTTTAATCGAAACATGACATACAATAAAAATATTATTATTTAAAAGTGATAGTTATAACCTACCAATTAATATAGAGGAATGAATAGAAATAACTGCATTTAAAAAAATATAATGGATTTAGATGAAGTAAGTATATTTTTAGTGAAGACATTATATGTTTCATAAATACATTTTTCAAAAAAATGGTTTTAATTTCATTTTTTGAGTAAATAAAACAATTGATTTATTCCAAAATTTTAAAATGTATTGGAAAAAATGCACATAATTTTTTGAATTATCAATCCATAATTATATTTTAGTTAATTTTTTATAATTGTCTAAAAATATTTTATTTGATAAATAATGAAAAATAATTTTTTTTATTCAAAACTATTACTTTTTTAATAATTTCTAAAGAAAAAAATTGATTTAATTTTTTCTAAAATAAAATTATATCATTTATATAATTAATAGTCAATTATAAATTATTGGTAATAATATTATGTTGTATTTTTCTACAAAAATATTTATACATTAGAAATTATTTTTTCCAAAAAACAATATTCCATCACTTTTTGGATTTTTATTTTTAAATTAAATAATGAAACTTTTGTTAATTGAATTTGTTAAAATGGATTCAATATTTTTTATCTACTGAATTTATATAATGAAAAAAATTCAAATTAATTATTTATCATTATGAACAATAACAATGTTGATGATTTATCACCTCTATAAAAGTGGTAAAACTAGGATAAAATATGTGGTAGAATTTTAAAATATCTTTGACACATTCATTTATCCTATTGTATGAGTGGTTATTGATAAAAAAAATTGTTTATTCACTTCAATAATGTACTTTAAAATTTTATTTTGATACTTGGAAAAGAATATTGACTTTTGTGATGGGTAAGTTATATATTATTCAAATTAAACGCTATTTTTTGAGTCATTTCAAGGATTTATAGGGTTATAAGAATCCACTAAATTTTTTATTTATAAAAATTTATAATGATTTTAATTTTAATTATTTAAAAAACAAATTTTTATAAAGAAATTTTATTACTAAATTTGAAGGAGAGATTACTTTTTCTCTTAATTGAGGTGTTTTCCTAATATATTTTCAATGAATTTTTTGTCTTTATATTAAAATTAATTTCTTAAGAAAATAAAAATTAAATTTACCAAATTGATTAAAAATTTTAAATCCCTTGGTTAAAATTCAGTTACTGTTTCCCTTATATTTTTAGTCATACAATTATGTTATCATCATAAATAATATAGATTATCACATTTAAGTTTAAAGAGCGTTTAAAGTAGTTTAACATGAAGAAAAGGTATAAAATATATCTAAAACATGAAAACTTTATTAGATGGGTTTATTTTGTCCATATAACATCTTATATTACAATATGGAGTGCCTTGGTGATATATTTCTCTAATTATGAATTTTAAATTATTTTAATAAAAAAATTATTTAAAAATGTCCCTCTACTAATTTAAATATTTCTAAAAAATATACATGAAGATAAAATGAGGATCTCTTCAATCATAAAAGTTTATATGGTCTTCGAGCTAAATTTATTTCAATTAAATTTATTTTTAATTTTTGTTTATTCAATAAATTCTTTTAATTTCCACACAACACCGATAACGTGTTTATTCTATTCATATAAAAAAATGATTCTAAAAAATGAGACATAATATAATTTTGTTTCATTATTATGTTATATGAGTATTTTAGACAAATATAACATATTGGGTTTTTATAATGGTTTATATTCTAATTCCATAACTATCATGATGACATTTAATTAAAAATAAATGAATAGCTCCAAAGGGTAATTAATGATATTTTAATATACCCGATATATATTAAATTATTTAAAATTATAAAAACTATTACCTTAATCCAATTGAATGTGATATTATTGAAAATATAAAATGAGGTATACTTATGGTCCACTTTACCTTTTAAGGATACATTCATGACATATAAATTGTAAAAAACATTGATATAATGGTAATTTTTGAAAGGGTTAACATGGGGTTAAAATAAATATATGAGGTTGAAAACATCACCAAAACATGTCCAAATTTTATTATATGACATTATTTATACTAATATTCATATTATATTTGAAATATGTCAATTTGGAGTTACAATATTTTCAAATATATATATATTAATTAAGTATATTATATAATTTTAAGAGTTCCCCTCTCATAACATATAAAATTGAACCTCTTATCCTCTCTTCCTCACACAATTTTAGGTTTCTATATTAGTAAATCCATGACATAATACCATCCATGATTCCATAAAAACATCCTATAGATTATTATTTTTCTCTAATACCATAACTTCATTTGTTATTGTTTAAGGAAAAATAGGACTCTCAATGAATATGTATAACTCTTAACCAAGCAGTTTCAGTTTTTTTCTAATAATACCTACTATAAATTCATTTTATAAATAATAAAATAATAAATTTATTCTATTAAATAAACTAAAATATTATTATGATGATATAACAGCCAGTATCCACCTTCTAAAAGTGAAAATATTGTTCATGTAGACCAATGGATTACCATATTCAAGTATTCTTCCATTATATTTTTTATCAAAACATTAAATTGATGAAAATTATGATATATTTGAGGAATATATATCATATAATAATTATTATAAAAATAATTATTATTATTTTCAATTCTTTTAATTCATATGTTGAATGGTGTAAATAGATTTCAGGTGTATATATGGTATACTATCTCTATGAATGGTGTAATTCATTTTTCTCTATCTACCTTTCAGGGATTGTTATATATATATATATATAAAGAATATTTTTAATATTTTTATCATGTTTAACCATCTATGTATGTTGGATCCAAGATCATAGCATAAGGACCATAAATACAGAATTGAAAGTTCCATGAAAAACATAACATTTTTCACCTAGAATAATGAAGATAATAAATAATTTTTAATAAAAATGTGATAAAAGGTTATAATTAATTCATATATAGTCTGATATATATTATTTCAGTTGTCTTATTAATGTATAATAAATCCATATTTATTATACTTTAGGTTTTAACAATTACAAGGGAAGTCAAATATGAGGTGTTAGTTTATTTCATTATATAACCATTATTTTGGATTGTTTTTGTTTAATTACCCATTGGAGTAATTGTAAAATATTTAAATATTAAACCCTAAATATTTTGGTATACTATTTTTGTTTATATATTTTTAGTTTTTTCCATTCATTTTCATCTATTTAATAACTCAAGAGACTGGGGGACCGTTTTTTAAGGAATTCAACCTAATTTTTCTTTTGGTCAGGAATATTTTTCTATCACTTCCATAATTTCTTAAAAAAAATTCAAGATTATTTTTATTATTATAAAATTATTTATTAAAGTAATTTTCACCCATTTATTAATTTAAAATAAGGATTAAAATTAATCTTCTTATCATTTTCCAAAGGATTCACCATTTATTAAGGGTGTGAATAGAATCATCATTTTAGCATACATCTCACTAGAGACTATTCCTACAACAATGAAGAAAAACTTTTCCTTGAAGATTATTTTATCTTTATTTAAGAATATTTTAAAATAAATTTTTTTCATTGATATTTTGAAATTTTTTATTTTAAATTAGTTAATTCCAAATGAAAATATAATTTTCCTTAACACACCGTCTGGTGATCATTTTGAAGTATTTTTATCCATTTCATCATCGTTTGTTTAATATTATGATTTAATGAGGTTATAATGAAATTAGTTCATCCAACATATTTATTTATATAATTAATGATGGTATTGGGTTGGGATTTTATTGAGGTTCCATATTTAGTTTTCACATTATTGGTAGATATTGATTATGTGGAATATTGATTGCGTTGTACTTTTTATTAATATGATAAATGAATTAGACTTCATTAATGATGTTTGGGGGAAAGAATTATATATCCCCTTGATGAATCAATATTTCTCATGAGATAAAATAGGTGGGGTATTTTTGCTGAGGCCTTACGCATTTATGTATGGTGTCTTGGTATAAGCCCTTGATAATATGATTTAGATTTCTTAACACAAGGCATCAGTGGTAAGTTTAAGATGTCTTAAATTAGTAATTCCATCATTATGAAATCATTTACTGATTTTCATGTGATTAATTTAGTTTATATTATATCCATGGATATGCTTCAAGCTCATTTTATTATTTATATGTAATTATTTGATCACCATTTATTCATACCATGTTATTCTTCATGATCAAAATACAGACTAAATGGAATGTGTTTTTAGTTTATTACATTTCCATATTAATTGTGATTTATTTATTAAAAATATCACACATTTTACATATTCACTCACTCATTATTTTATATCATGAATTTCTTATGATTCCTTTCCCATGGATTATAAAAAGTTTCCTATGAATGATTTGCAATCATATTCTAGAGAGAATAGTGAAATAATCAACAAAATTACTATGTTGTGTTTTATGTTTTAAATGTAATGTGAGGTTATATAATTTCTCTAGTTTACCAAGATTACTAAACAATTTAATCCTTTTCAATTAAATTATATGAATCTAGTGATAATGTAATAAAGTATCCATGAGTTGATGGAAACGGTAGTTCGGGTATTTAGAAATAAATTAAAACATGGTATTTTAAGTATTTATCTATAATGTGACTAAGGTTATAAAGTTATATTTTGATAATATGGATTTTTTTAGGATATTTAATAAATAATTTGTTTTGAGTAGAAAATAAAAACTATTGGAAAAAAATTAATTTGAGAGAAGATAAAAAATATTATTGGATGATCATGAAGGATGAGAAATAGTTATGGCATCAAAAACATAGTCACTTTAGATAAGAGATAATGAATAAGGTGAATCAGGGATATAATTATATTTATTTTTTGTTACAATTTTTTATAAATTAATTGAATAATATTATATATCAAAAGGGGAATGTTATGAATTCATCACACAAAATAGTGTAGATCCAGACAAATCATCCATTTGAACTTATCAATTGATATATTTATAGACTGATGAGAAATAAATAAATAGTATTAGATAAAAAGTATATCTCATTAATATATTATTTCACATGGATCAAAATCATAATATTCATAATGAAAATTTTTTAATCATTAAATATTTTTAAGATCATTAAGAGTATTCTTTGTTATTAAAATTCACATTGAACATGATTGAAAACATTTAAAGTGAAAATTAATTATAGTATATAAATAATAATGGGATTCATAATGAATATAATGTTTCTTTTACCCCATATTGAATAATTTTATTTATTAAAATAATAGATATTTCATTGAGATTTATTGAACTCTGTATGTGGAATGTGTTAACTCTTGTTTATTTTGGAGGAAAGTGATTAAGAATAAAAAACATATTCAAAACTGATGTTTTTGTTTTCTGAAATATAATATGTATCACTATTAATTTTATTATACAAATAATTTAATACTTATTTATTTGAGAGTAGTTTTATTCATTTATAACACCATAGTTAAGAGTTAAAATATGATAATGTTTTCGAAAGGTTGAAATTTGAAGTATTTTCAATTTGATTCCAACCAAATGGAAGAGTATAACTCTTATAAAATAAGTAATCTGAAAAAAAATTATGAATAAGATTTGTATATGTTTATAGACTAATTTTATGGGTTTAAAAAATAAGAAAAACATTTGGTATTTTACATAAAAGATGAATAATTGAATGGATAGAATGTTAAAAAATGGAAAAATATAAAATATGTGTGATGAGTATAAATAAGAAATTTATTTTAAAAGTTTCGTGAAACAATAAAGAATTTTTATTCCTTAATGTTTTAAGAATAAAGTGGAAGTCCAAAATATATTACTTCTCATGGAAAATTGCTATATAATTGGAGATCTCTGATGAAAACATAACATGACACCTTTATTTCACAAGTTCAACCAAAGTGTGTGGATGATGAATTGAATCATAAATAATGGAATCAATCTATAAATTAATAATTTCTATTTATTGAGTTGAAAAAAAACATAGGATTTTTTTAATTAAAAAAATGAAGAATAATATTAGAAAAAAGTGGTTATTTATAAAATTTTGAATAAGATGGGTGGTGTAATGGTGAATAGGGAAAGTCTCAATTGAAAAATTTATTCAGAAGATGATGGAATTTAATTTTATGTTGTGTTTTTCTTAGTTTCAAGGATAAAAAACATACATATTTTTACTGTTATTTATACCCAAATGAAATAAATGATTTTATAAATATATGTGGGGTCAAATTTTCTTAATGGTAAACTTGAAGATGAGTATTTCACCGATAATCCAAGTGGAATTGTATATGAATATAAAGAAAGATGTGTTTTCCTATAAAATTATGAAATTTATCGGTAAAATAATGATATTATAAAATTTATTTGAATCTTAAATCATGATTGAGGTCACTAGAATTCTATAGATGAAATATTGGACACGAACCTTTACATAAATTTAATAAAGAACATATCCCTCAAGGTAATTTCCTATATTAATGTTATTATCATTTATAAAAATTGGGAGGATATTTTCTATAAATTATCCTATCAAAAAAATGATATGTTTAATACTTTCATTTTGAGAGATATGATGTAATTATTAGAAATTTGAATTTCTAAAACAAAGAATCAAATCCCTCTTTCTTGAGAAAATTATACCTAGGAGTTTTGTAAGAATTTTGGAATGAAGTATTGTAGGATAGTTTAATAGAAAAAATTTAGTGGGAACCAAGCTCTCAAAATATGAATATGAAAATGAGGATGATAAAAAGGTATTGAATAAAAATATTGAGAGTTTACTTTGTTTGAATTATTCATGATTATATATTTTTTATATCTTTAAATTATGATAAATATATTAAAGTGATCCTATATAATAACTTTTTATCATAGAAAATTACCTCAAATTCAATAGAAGCATTACTTTTAAATATAATAGTTATTGAAATATTATTCATATTAGAGATACTTGTATTTATTTCTCTACACGTGTTATTAATTAGAATCCCATGTCTAATGGATATTTTTTAATTTGAGAGATGTTTGTTTCTTACAAAAAAAATATTAATATTTCAAGGAAATTTATCATAAAAAATGTATATTATGATTCATAAACACATAAAACAACTCAATATATATAGAGAAATAAATAACTATAATATTTAATGGTAGAGGTTTTGTTTCCATTTATAATGGGCTATGATAATAAATTTCTCATAAATATATTGGGAAATATAATATAGAATTATTGATCAAATAAATTTTATATGTAGTATTATATTATCAATTATATTTTTGAATAAGGATTTATCAAAACATAGTCTATTTCTATAAAGGATAAAGTGGAAGATGTTATTTCCAAACCACCACAATAGGAACTGATTCAAAAAAATTGTACTGATAATGAGAGTTCTACCTCAATATTTTTAGGAATAATGTATGGTGAACCACCCCCTCTCTCACAAGTTAATAAGATGTTATTGTCAATGGGAGAGAAATATAGAAACAAATTTCATATGATATATATTTATAATTATTAATAAATAGTTAACTAAGGGGGGTATTTCTGATGGTGAATGCTATGGGAATAGTGTACACATATAGAGTGTTTGTGTGTATGAAGATTTGATTCCAAAATGTTTTTTTGAATTGGTTTGTGTGTTATATTTTTTAACTTATTTAATGTGTATGTGTGCAAGAAGTTAATATGTAATTTTTATAGGAATAGTTTTTAGAATATGATATATTTTTATAAGTAGTGAGGACTTCATGGAAGTGACTCTGATATACTATTATTGATATATTTGTTTTTATTTTTCATTTTTCATATTTACTACGCCATGTCCACTCATATAAGGATGAAATTACTGAATAATGATTCCTTGTAATTATTAGAGTTATTTAATTTTTCTCATTGATAATAAATTCTAAATTAGTTATTTTTTTAACCAAGGCGATGGTTGAGAATGATATTTTTTGAATTTTATTTACTTTATATAGGGGAAAATTATTAGTTTAAAATAAAGTGAAGTGTAATAGACTTCTGAATTTAGTGTTTTATTTTTTTTCTTAAGACATTTTTCTACATATGATTCAAATTAAATATCAATAAAATTTAGTAGGTTTTAATTAGAGTAATTTTATTTTGTGATTCAACATTTTTTGAAGCGGTATGTAGTTAATCTTTGATATTAGAATCTACTTTGAGTGAAAAGAAAAAAATATGTCTTGGTGATCTCAAAAAAACCTTAGGATTTTTCACATTAAATAAAAATAGGCGTTTTTATATTTAGATAAATATTTTAGAAGTGATATTTTCTAGATAATTTTTAATAAATCCTTATTCACCATGGATATTCTTCATTAAACCACTATTTAATGTCATTGGTAATATTATTTTTCAAGTAAAATAAAATAAAAACATATTATTCCATGACCATGTTCTACTGGACATCGTTTTAAGGATAAAATTTTCGAATAATTATTTTAGTGTGATTGGAAATAGGGATTTGGTAATGGTTTTGCATATGAATGAATATATTAATGTTTCCATATAGTGTCTTAAACTATTATTCTCATTTTTTATCAATGGTGTGGTTGTAGTTCCCCAAAACACATGGAAATAACTTAGGGTGTTCTCCATTGAATAGAAAATTTGGATGACTACCCCATGAATAATACTAGTTGGACAATATTTTATGGATATTTCAGAATTATTCAAAGTAGTTGAGTTGATTATTGCATGGTTATACATTACCATGTTATATTCTCTATAAAAAAATCTTTCAAGTTATTTTGAGGATGTGGTATTGTATTTGACTCATGCGATACTCTAACATTATTCTATATATCCCAAAATCAGGTCAAGGGTGTGTGGAATGGATATATTGATCTAATGTATCAAAATGAAGTATATAGTGTTTGAATTTACTGTTGATTTTGAATATTTAATTTCAAATTAAGTTATCTGTGAATTTGAAAAAAAAATCAATTTCTTGTTATGGATGTAAGTGAAGTATATAGGAATTTAGTAAATTATAGAAGTAAGATAATAAGTAAATACACATATATAAGAAATATAGTAATTATATGATTTGATTATTGGAAGTAAATAAGAGTAATATTTTGATGGTGAAGGTCAAAATAATTTCTTTGGAGAGGATGTACTACAATGGTTTAATAGTGAGTTTCGGAATTTTTTTCTTTTATTTTATGATCACTGGTTTACTTATTTTTCAAACTCTCTCAATTAATTTAGTTTTACAATTTTTATTAGTCTATATAATTTTTTAATTTTTTAATATTGTATTTTATTGATCAAAGTGATGTGAAGGAGGTGATATTATATTGAAAGTGGAATTGATAATTTGTGTTGGACATTGAGGATACATGTTGTTCAATCATTTACTAGTATGTTTTTTGTGTGTAAAGGAACATAATACTTATCAAGATTAATTTTTACACAATTGGGTCTTATTAAGAAACACATCAAATTTTGCTTTATTTGATTAATTTAGTTAATATTTATTCAATTGAGGATACCATGTCATGTTGATAATATGTCTATTCATCATGAATGTTGAACCATTTACATAATTTCATTATATTATGGTTGTGTTGATGTGAAAATGAAATCCCAAGAGTTTTTTATTAACATTAAAATATTTTGGTATTTATATAAAAAGATATTTGTATCTTTTTGATTTATCTAGACCTATTTTGATGGTTAATTAGTTGATAAATCATAAAATAGTTTTATTCCCTGATTCTCCAACATTAATATTTAATACTCATATGGGAACATTACAATATTTGGGGTAATGTATTATAAATAATAGAGGGTTTACTGAATTACATGGGTATTAAGGTAATAAATAGTTCAAATTAAATATCATAAGTTAATAAAAAATTTAATTCTTAAGTATCTTGTTTATGGGATTTGAATTTGAATGATATATAAATATAGGAAATTAATGATTTTTAATGTTTTGTGTTGATTCAATCAATATTATGTCGTTTTTTGGGTACAATAAGATGAATACTGAATATTTTAGATCTCATTATTTAAATGATGTGTTCATGTGTAGTTGGTGAAAGTTTATTTTAATAGCAATTCAATCTATATAATTTTTCTAGTTTATTATTTAATGAGTGTAGGATGCATTTTGTAATAATAATATATTTCAATTCATTTTTTGTGTAAGTTATTTATAGATCATGATCTCACTATAACTTAATTTTTATATAATAAATATCTTTTAGTGTATTGGATGGGTTACAAACTCATGTCCAAGATCATTTTAGATATTTTTAAGAAATGATTCTACATTTTCACTCAGTGTTGTAGTAGAATGAGACATTGATATTAGCCATAGGAGATCATGGGGTTGAAGAAAATAATTTATTTATTTATGAATCTCATGAATCTATCATAAAAAAATTATTTTGGGTAATTCATTCTACACAGAAGATGATACTCAGAGTTGAGGTCATGGGGTATAATATAACCATGGAGTTTTATATTAAGAATATTCCCATTTACAATGGTGATTGTGTATTTTAGGATATGTGGAGTTGATGTAAAGTATTTCTAGGATACTTGAGTACATTATGAAATCTTGTGATTAAAAAATGTAATTTTTTTATTTATATTAGAGGTACTAGGTATATATTAATTATACATATATGTATGGACTAACAAGTATAAGGGGATGAGTAATATCATCTATGGAATGGTTAATGAGAAATATTTCTCTGATGCATTCAAAAATGAATAATTGTAATTAATTAATGAATCTGTACTCTATATAAATATTAGTGATGGATAATGGAGATATATTTATATAACTATTATGGTTTTGGATAACCCTATTTTGACATAAGGCCTTGAAGGCTCATTTATTTGAGATAGGGTTGAGTTTTTTTATTCATTCCCATGTTAAATTATTCTACCAACCTATTTATATAGAGTTTGAATACTTTTAAAATAGAAAAATCAAGAATTGGGTAGAGTTAGTAGACTAAAATAATTTATTATGTACCAAAATATATAAGTTTATTATAGATAACATAGAAGAGGGTGTTCAAGGAGACATACTTTAGATATGAATAAGTAGTGTTCATATTAAAGGATCAACATTTCTACCACCTTAAAGGATATATTCACCTAATTTTTAGTATACAATATTAGGACATATATATATATTTGAAAAATTCCTTTAATTTTTTTGGTCTACCATCTATGATGAAATATAAAATATGAAAGTCATTTATTCCATGAAAATACTAGGGATGGTAGTATACATAAATCATCATATAATTGGGTATTTTTTAAATTCTAGGAAGAAAAATCAAGGGGTTATGGTCAGGATTAAACAAGGATAAACATGGATTGTGATAGATTATGTTTTTACAAATCAATTCATGAGATATTGCAATCTCATGGAATCGATAATGGTGGAGTAGGTTTATAGCTTTTTTTATATTTATATTTACCAATAGAAACTATAGTGAGATTATTCAATATAAAAGGTACAATCATTTTAATTTATATGATAGATATTTCTTTAATTTATATGGGTGAATGATATTAGTTTTTTTCTCATCGCCTTACAAGTAATTTGAGTCTTGTTAGTCATTACTCATAATTAGTGGAATTATTAGACACAAATGTTATAAAGAATGATTAACAATATATATGTTGTCATGTGTATGTAATTATAGTGTATTTTATCAAAATATATGGTATTATTGATTTTATATATTAATGGATTCAATATTTTAATAGGTATGAACTAATAACTTTATTTTTTTAAGGATTATCTTTTTACTAATATTGTTTTGTGTTATATACTTCATTTATGTAATGTTAAGACCATGATTCCACTAATCTAGTGCTCTGATCCAGTTCGTTACAAGGCCTTAATTGATCCTCTCTATATTCTAGAGGTTTTTGTCTAGAATTGAGGTACTTGGGTGTGTTTGTGTAGATACAATTCCATCATATCAGAGTAAAAGAACATCCTAAAAACTAGAAAAAAATAATGAAGTAATAAATAGAGTGAGGAATAAAAAAATATTGAAATAGAATATGCTTTAATAATAAATTAAATGTTATATAATCTCAAAAATTTATGTCTTACATACAACACTGGTCTCCCATAAATCCAACTATACACGTAGGAGTACATTAATAAATTTGAAATAAATTTACAAGGATAAAAAATAACTCCAAGCTAGACCAAATTCACTACCTCCATACACTATTGAAATGAATCATCTCAATCATTTGAATCCGCATGACTGGCTCCGCTCAATCATGAAACACTGTTTCTTAGACCTACCCACTATGAAATTGAGATCAACCTGAAATGAATACATAAGGTCTATGAACACAATGAGGTGAATATATAAGGGTGAGAAATAATATCAATTGTCCACCCCCACTATGAAAATATAATTATGCTATCATAACTCTATGACTATGAAATATTCTCAACCAATTAGTGACATAACTGAAAAATATAAATAAATCAAGTACAACATAAAAAGAGAGTTGATCCCCAAGTCTATTATCCCAGTTAACTGGTAATTTTTATTTCGTGCATATCAATATTTATATATGTATATAAGTATATTTTCACACATAAAAATATATAAGTAAATATTAATATACATTGGTAAATTGAATTTATTAACATAAATAAAAATATTTCGATCCTTGGGTGAGTAATCCTGATCACCTGGGGGTCCTAATCAAAGTCATTGACCTGGATTTCAAACCACTCAAGTTGTGTTTCATTAATACAATCCCTGGGGATGTAATCCCAATCGACCAATACCTTCTTATTCTAGTTTAGAAAATGTCTCTAAGCAAGCTACATGCCCATAACGGGATACTCATCCTATCCCTCGGTTCACTCATACATGCCTCCAATCACTGTAATAAAACATTAAAAGAATGTAAATTTGTATTTATCATAAATTTTCACTGAGGTGGAAATCATTCTTCTCATTACATGTAAATTTAGTCTAATATTTTATCCCTAGGTCCTAGTCTATAGGCCTTCACGATATTGATACTTTGATGAACCCTAAGGGTTTTAACCATATGTGATCTACAAGGAGATCACAATAGTGAGATTCCATTCCCACTTATGGATAACTCTAATCAGGGAGAGAATAATCATCCCCATTTCCTAGATGGGCGTAATCATCCTTGGGTATCCAATTATGAGAAAATCCATGTCTAACACCATATTCTAGTAATCAATCAGAGAGTTCATAATCATCCTTTTCACTTAAAAGAGTGTAATCATCCACAAGTATAATGAGGTCGAGGAAAGTGTAATCCTCCTCATCTCATGTCATCTAACGGAGATAGGAATCATCCTCATAAATCAGGGATAGTGTAATAATTAATGAGTGTCATTTCTATGGACACCATGCCTATATATCATAATCATAAGCTCAAAATCTAGATCATTTTAAGCACCTCCAGATACCCAAATAATATAATGATAATATATATAGGCTCAACAAATATGTCCTAATAAGTACCTATATTTATGCTAGTAAATTGAAGAAATAACATTTTTCAAAAACCATTACTAAGGAAGAACAAATCGGCATCCCAAAGAGACTAATAACTCCTCATGTTAGGATTTTCATCCACTAACTAGGAAGCACCACTATTAATCATAGTTCCATTGAGAGTAAACATGTTAATGAATAAACAAAGAGTGAGGTTGGTTGAAAACCTAACCAACCAATACTTCCAAATCCACATGGGATTAAAATATTATAATGGGTTCTATGGAGAAACACAATACCATCTCTACCCAACCCCAATGTACTAGTTCTAGGTTGGTCAAATATCGTGGCACCCACTGGGTCCCTCAAGTTAAAACAATGGATAGGCATCCTATATGGGATCCTAATGTATACACATAAGAAAAGTAATCATACTTGGTATCCTCATATACAAATTTAAAATAGGTAATCCTAAATACTATCCATTAATGATTAGTAAATAGAGGAATTCTATAAGGGATCCTCATAATGGTATAAAAGAATGGGAATCATATAGGGGACCCTGACAATAGGTTACATAGGCAGAGGCATCCTTTAAGGTATCCTTATAATTGTATATGGTTAAAGAGATCCTACAGGGGATTATATAAGTCTACATTCAGTGATGTAATTCCTCAAGGGACTCTTTGTAACTATAATAATATAGAGGCATATTATATAGGATCCTCTATGTCAAAACATAAGTTGGTGAATCCTATAGGGGATCCTCATAAATGACTATCTTCATTCTCTCCAGGGCTAAAAGGGAAAATATAATAATGGATACATAGTAAAAGTAAGATATGTGAAGCATCATTATAGGGATATATCTCATGGATAATCTCATCTCAATAAATTACTCTTAGGGGACAAAATAATTCAATTACAAGTGGGTGAACCTCTCCGTTTAGGGGGAAATTGAGACTCAAACTAAGAGACCAAAAAACACCATAAGGATTTAAACATCAAGATATATGAGAAATGGTACTAAGAATGGACTATCCATGGGTCCAATTCCAACTCATGGGCATAGAGATATAAAAACCCATGAAACGGTAGAAATTGAGGTGTGCATGATGTGTGTACCCTGGTACAAAGCTTGTACCATCAAGATCCCACTTGGGTGTGTACTCCATCCAGGCTTGGCATGTAAACACTCAAATACATGACATATTGTTCATGTACATGGCATGTACCCTACATGGGGTACGTTCCAATGTACCTTGTATGTTTTTCCCATGTATTTCTTCTATACATTTAACTTCACATGGTGTGCAACCCACTTTGGGTCTGGTTGTGTACCATATAGGGACATGTTCCTCTATATGGGTTGTCTGTCCTAGTACTTGGATACATGGTTTATTACTATTACATGGATATTATTCCCCATACATGAAATATACTCATTAAAATATCATCTTCCCCAAATAGTATATAGACATGGTGTGTGTCCCTAAACTACACATGGTGTGTTCGGGATTTCCAAATGGGAACCTTATAAATCACCTATATTCCATGTTTTCCCCCCAAAATCAATAGATCGACCCATAGGGGGTCCTAATCAAGAGTAATAGTTGATTAAAATTGCGAAAAATATGGGTATCTATGGAATAAAATGGCCCACCTTTGGGATGAGTTTATTGAATCATTTCCCATTTACATGCTCCACCGCCCTCACACAATGGTTCATAATGTCACGAGCTTCAATGTTTTACCTCTCTTTCCCTCTCCCTCTTCAACTCTCTACCTCTCTCATTTTATCTATTGGTTGTGTGATGATTGAGGCCAAAATGGGGAGTATGTCAGCAACCAGTGGTTAAGGAAGAAAAGAAAAAGAAAATATAAAAAAGGAATAATAAAATAAAAAGGAGGTCGGGCCTGCCCCGACACCCGACCTAAGTTTATACCCATCTATAAAAATCCACATTATAGACTAAATAGTAGAGATGGAGTATCAATATGAAACTCCATTAAAAATATACATCTGAATGAACTTTATTAAATAAATGTATATTTAATTAATTAAAAATATAATATTAAATATTCAGGTAAAATTCGAATGACTTAGATTTCTCCCAAACTTCTTTACTAGGGTAAACATCCAATTCTGGGACCAACATCATGGTTAAAAAATTATTCATGATCATATACTAGGAAAAAATTCAATTTTACCATTTAAAAGAATCTAATAGTAAAAAATTCAACTTTCTACCCCAAATAACAGTTTGGAAAAACATGTTTCCCTAAAATATTCCCCCCCTAAACCTTCTCATCCTCAAGAATCCTGGTGGTATAACTACATGTCATTATCCAAACATGAGAATCTACACAAAAAATCTATCTTGACTTTCCAATGACCAGAATCAGTGTGTAAACAACTATCTCTTACATAGAATATGATTACCTAAAACTGATCTAGTACTCCACAATATAGGAATACCATTATCATCATCTCAAAAACAAAATCTAAGCACTATAGGTTACAAAAATGATGAATATCAACTTAAAAGGAGGGTACCCATCACAAATAGACAATGGTGCACTCCTCACTATATATCTTACATTATATGAATCCTTGATTATAATCTCAATAGATATCATCCCAAAACATTTAAATACATTTAAAAAGATTAGGGGACCAACATAGAGCCGACACACTCTCTACATATGTAGTATGATTTCAAGATAGATATGGTCATATCTAACTAAAAGTAAAAAAATAAATCATATAAATTCATGTATATCTCTCCCAAGACATTCTCACATAAAATAAACTAAGATTTTATTTAACTGACAACCAACACCACATCTACTGACAATGTGTGACCAGGTCCTAATATGGGTTAACTGCCTTTTGGTAACCATTTTATTTATGATGTATCCTCTACGATAGTGGTAAATTTATTATTTTAACCACATATCCTAGGAAACCATTCCAAACAAATGTATTTAAAACATCCACCCTCGACTCACACATGACCAATCACTGACTTATAATTTTA
Source organism: Viscum album (assembly GCA_963277665.1). NCBI lineage: Eukaryota > Viridiplantae > Streptophyta > Magnoliopsida > Santalales > Viscaceae > Viscum > Viscum album. The sequence goes on from OY728152.1 coordinate 1,382,888,319, forward strand.
AATGGTACCATGTAAAATCATATTATACATTTATCACTCAACTCACACATGAAAAGTCCTATATCATAAGTCTAGGCTAACTATTCTACATAAAACATTAGTATCATTAATCAAGAGGCTCCCTTGGAACTCTTATTCAAAATAATTAACCTAACTTATGCCCTGATTTATTCTATGAATTCCCTGTAGGACCCTAGGGCACTCTGAGAGGGGAGGGGTGAATCAGGGTGACAAATTTTTCTTTTAAACTGAAGATCTTGTTCCCACATTGGTAGGAACTAGTTAAACCTGTATTAAGAATATGATCTATAATGAAACATTCACATGCAAAGAGATGACACAACAAATTTTACTTGGTTCACCACTAAGGGCTACGTCCAAGGAGCATACACCGACAAGTTGTCAGACGTACCAAATTCCACTATCCTTCACTAGTTCTGAATTACAAAGGTTCGGGCACAGTGTCTCTGTCCAGGCTCACTGCCTTTACAATTTTTCAGGGATAGCTCACTGCGCCCCTCGGGTCACTCCCATTGACTCCCCCTAGCTCACTATTGTTGGTGAAGTCCCACTCAGTTTATAGACGTGAAGGTCTCTTCGTCATTGATCAATGAATGCATCCTCTGCATTATGTGGATGCTCTATTGAAGTCCAACTATCACCCGTGAACTGATCTACAACTTTCGTGCAGCACCAAGACAACCGGCAAGCCTCAACATCACCTGGCGTGCAACTCCAAGTCGGCGCGCAACTTTCAAGGACGGAACGCAAGTTATAACTATCACGCAAGTCCACCTTCAGCACTTGCACGATTCAATCTTCTTTAAATCCAAACTTACGTGACTCAACTTCTTTTCAAATCAAGATGATTTTGAAACCTAATGGAAATCTGTCACGCAACTTCAACTCTGGCACGTAAGTATCACCAAATCACTTGCGCAACTACTGGACGGGAAGCACACAACTGTCGTGTTGCTCCACCTTGTGCGACCCACTAACAATTGTGCGACTTCAACACCTGCTCAAAGGGATCTCTGAATTTCTTCAAGTCCAAAGTTCATGTTGAATGAGGAGGGGAGTTCCTCTATTTACAGGCATTCAGATACCCTGTGCGGCGGCGCGCAAGTCTTCCCTCAGCGCGCAAGTCTCGGTGCGCAACCCTTCTGTCCTCCTAGACACTTGCACGACCAACTTCCAATACTGGGCACCCCTATTTACTTTGCCATATTTTGATGATCAAAACACGATGGTCAAACAGCGCACAACTTTCCAATCCTCTAAGGTACCGGCATGCAAGTCACTTGCGCGACCAAACCAATACTTGCGTGACACTATTTCCTTTTCCATATTTTCATGTTCTCATTTTGAAAAACATCAGGCGCGCAAGTTTCCAAGCCTCCAAGGCCTTGGCATGCAAGTCTCTTTTCCAAAAACACATTTCTCCATATTTCAAGTTTTGATGCCCAAAAATTTGGCAAACACTGGGAAATGGCGCCATCTTCAATATTGTTGTCTGCTTGAACTATATGATCACTTTGCTGGTACACGTTCTGAACTTCCACTGAGGATTGACAACAAACACAAATCATACTCCAATTCATGCACAGAACATCCATGGTTCCAATATTCCCATCACCCAACATCTTTTCATTCATGAGAATCTACCCATTCTCTAACTAAATTACCAATAGTTGAAAAACTATTCAACATGTATAGGCACTCAAATAGTTATTCCCATCAAAGACATTATTGGTACAAAAGAACCCTAGTTTCTTGTCAAAATATGAAGGAATCAACATTCCTATATCACAAAACCTAAGAATTAACCATTAATCTGTAATAAATGAATATATAAGTTATCTCACAACCTAATAAAGGCATCAAAAACCCTGGTCCAACCTATGACGTTGGTTTCCATTGACCGAAACAAAACATCAACCTGCAAGAGTCCAAGTGAAAACTAAGGTCCTCTAGGTCTCCCAAATATCCCTAAGGATACTATATAGCCATTGGTTCATAGGTTCTAACCACCTAATATATAAGATGAAAACTTTCCAACATAGGTAAACACAATAATGACATATGAGGTTCAAGACTAACAACACAACCTAATTGGGATTGATCCTCACAGAGTATCCTATTAAAGAACTACTCTATAGAGGTAATGATATTAATGTAAAAGTAATATTGAACAAACATCCACCAGGAATATATATATAGTAAAACCCCCATGAGATCAATTTAAAGAAAAAATTTACTAGTATCTACCAGCATCAAACTCTTTGATCCAACTAGATAACCAAAACAATGATTGATTAAATATAATTTGATTTCAATATATGTAGGAAAACATAGTATAAATTGTTACAGACACTTTAAATTATCTCACCTGAGAAAAAAACCCTATGGGGGGTTAAACACATGGAAATAATGTGACCTATTGACCTACAAGGGTCATTTCACCTCCTGTACAGAAGGACTAAGTCATCAGCCTCACTAAAAAACACCTCAACATAGATCTGCATCACCTTCCAACATAAGAACATATAAATTCATATAGGATTATTTGATTATAATGCCCCCAAAAACCTAAATATGAAAACATCAATATAGTTTTTTGACACATTAAACAATTAGCCTATATCATCAGTAAAAATCATATACCAGCAGCCTATAACATGTGAATCTTTCATGCCAAATATGATGAAGGATACATCTCTTACCTTTAGTGGAAAAAAATAAAAAACAATACTTGGCCTATTTCCAGGGGTAAAATACCCATAAATCCTTAAAAAGTCAAAACATCGACGTAACATGTTCATTAATCAAGGTAAAATTCATATACGCCTATAAAATCAATGATTGGAACAAAATTCCCAAACCCCTAACTGCCATGTATTCTTACCTAAAAAAGTGTTATTGATGCACCAGAGGGATATCCATCACAGGTTATGATACATTCCCACTATTCATGTCAACCATATCCCAAATAGAAATTCAATAAGAAATGAAACACATTTGATACCCCTTTGTAACATCCCAACCCTGATGCCGCTAATATAGTTCTCTTAGTGGATTCTTTATCATGACTCAATCATGCCTCTCTATATGTTAGAGGATTCTAACAAGTAGTGAGGGCCTAGAGTGTTCCTATAGAGAGATTATTACCTCATATAAGAGTAATGAATAATGGAAATAACTAGATTACTTCTAATAAGTAATAAACATAGTGTCAAATCAGTAAAAAAAAATAGAAATAGAACATGTTGTAATAATAAATGAACTTCTATAAAATCCTAAAATGTTATGTTAAACATAAAACACTAGTCACCCAATGGAACAACCATACATGCAAGATAACATAAAGAAAAATGAAATAAAAGTACAGATATCAACCACAAACTCTAATCTAGACCACATACCTAGTCTCCAATCACTTTTAAACTGCGTCATACTGATCATAGGAATCCACTTGAGCATATCCACCTAAACATTAAACACCAGGCCTCATATTTATTAACCTTGAAACTATAATAAACCTGAAAAGAATACATAAGGTCTTTATAGAGACTGAGGTACATGTTTATGGGTGATAAATAATCTTTGTATGAAACCCCATTTTTGAACATATTAAAATAATTTCATAATTTCATGTTAATGAAATATGATCATTCTAGCTGTTACACATCTAAAAAAGATAAATAAATAAAATAAAACATTTAACCATGATTCATCCCCATGTATGTGATCCCAGTCAACCGAGGAAGCTTCTTTAATGAATATCCTTAGTTATATGTGTATATATATATTACCATGCACACACGAACACACACACACACACACATATATATATATATTTATATATGTGAATATACATGGGTAAGGTGAATGAAATAACCTAAATCTGCCTAATTTGATCCTTGGGTCCTTAATCCCAATCATGTAGACATCTTGTGGAAGATAAATGAGACACATTTCGAACCACTCAAGCTATGTGTCATTAAGTCGATATTTGGTTCCATAATCCCAATTGATAAATATCTACTATGGATACTACTATAAATTTACCTGATTTAGCTATGCCACCATAGGGGTGGTACTCGTCCTAACCCTAGGTTCACCTATACTCGCGTCAAATCACTATAATAAAGGATTCCATGGAAGTATATCCAAAAATCATGTAAATGGTCAATGATATGAATTTAATGACATTAATTCTTTGTAAATATAGTCTAATGATTGATCCCAAGGTCTCAGTCCATCCTCGGTCATGACAATGATAATTGGATGAACCTTAAGGATTGGAAACTTAGGTTATCTTTAAGGATAACTCATCAGGGAGATTCCATTCCCTCCCATGGATGTACCTAATCAAGGAGAGTGTAATTATCCATATCACCTAGGAGAATATAATAATACATAGGTATCTAAATATTAGAAATTTCATTTCTAAAAATGTCTTATATTAATCGATCAGTGAGATTTTAATTGACCATATTACTGGGGAGAACATAATCATCCATGAGTATAAATAGATCTATGAGATTGTAATCATCCTCATCAAATTTCAATCAGAATAAATTAGAATCATCATCTTCAATTGGGATATAATAATCATCCATTAGTACCATTACTAGGGATTTCATGTTCATATATCATAACCATAGGCTCAAAATCCAGAAACCATGAAGCACCTATGGAGGCCCATATAATATAACAATCAAATATTTTGGACCAACATCTAGGTACTAGGGAATACCACATAATATGATAGTAAATATATGAAGAAAAAATTATTATAATTTGGATCCCAAGAAGAATATATGAGCATTAAAAAGATAATAAAGGCACCTCTTATTAAGAGAAGAATATCTGAGCATTCAAAAAAAATATTACAATTTTGATCCCACTATTAATTTTCATTTCACTAGTAGTAATCATGTGAATGAATAAATAAATTTGGAGGGTGACTAAACGCCTAACCCACCACTAATTATATATATACATGGTCATACAATCTTGTAATTATTTCTATGGTGACACCTGCTACCATCACTACCCAAACTTGACATACGAGCTCATGGTTGGTTAAACAATGGGGAACCCATTGGGTCCCTCATATTAAAACACTAGAGAGGCATCCTAATTGGGATATTTGAGGTTTACACCTAATTGAGGGCATACTACTTTGGATTATCATCTGAGAAAGTTAAAATAAAAATCCTACATGAATCCTCTAATGATTAGGAAATAAATTCATCTTATATAGGATCCTCAGAACGATATATAAGAATCGGTGTAATATAGGGGACCCTCAAAAAATAGAGCATAAGAAGAGACATATTATATAGGTTCATCATAACGGTATACTTATAAAGGGATCTTACAAGGGATTACATAATTAATTATTAAGATAAGGAATACCTCAAGGTGCCCTTGGTGATAGGAAGAAGTTAGAGGCATCCTATATGAGATCCTATAGGTTGAAATGAAATAAAAGGTATAATGTAGTGAATCCTTAGAAATATCTAGCCTCACGGCCTTTTAGGCTAGAATGGAACACCTTGAAATGGATTCATCCTCAAATTAAGATATATAAAGAATTGGTCTAGGTAAATATCTCATGCATAATCTCTTGTCAATGTCTCACTCTAATGAGACAACAGAATTCAATTACCAAAGGAAGAACCTCTTCGTTCAGAGAAAATTAGGAAACACTACCTTAGAATAGTTATTAGGTAACAAGGGTTTAATAATAATGACCTATGGGAAATTTTACTTAAAATAAACTTCACATGGTTAAAATTATGAATATTGGGAATAAAGATACGAAAAACCATAAAAAGGGTATCAAGGGAGGAATACCTGACTTGTGTACCAGGTACACGATGTGTGCCCTCATGATTCCATGTAAGTGTGTACTCTGGCCAGTCTTAGCATGTAAATGTTCAAGTAAATGGAATTTTTATCATGTAACCTACATGGGGTACCGTAATTTGTACCTTATATGGAATCTTCATGTATATTGCATGGTTGTGTAACTCTATATGGAATGCATCCCACACAGGTTCTACCTGTGTACTCTATATGTCCATGCCACCCTACATAGGCTATCTGGTTGGGTGATCAGCTATGCGATTAAGTACTAATACATGGGGTGTATACCCCATACATGGAGTTTACTCATTAAATGATTATCTTCCCCAAAAATTAATAACACATAGTGTGTGTTCCTAAACTACATGCACTATGGTCAAGATTTAAAATGGGAAACCCCTCAAATCACCCATAAACCCAATTTCCCCCTAAAATAATAGATCGACCACAATGGGTCCTATGCAAGAAAAATAGAGGAATAAAACATTAAAATGAAAAAAAACTTTGTCTATCAATTATTAAACATAAAAAAACCTACTTTTGGGAGGACTCTTTTGAATCTTTTCTTGTTTCCATGCTCTATGGTCACCGCACAATGATCTGGCATGTCTCGAGCTTCACAGTGGTGCCTCTATTACACTCTCCATATTCCTCTCTATAAATATCAATTTTTCTCTCTTGGAAATATTATTAAGGAGTACCACACTAGGTTTATGAAAAATTACATGGAGAAGGATAAATATAAAAGGAAAAATAAAAGGAAGAGAAATAAAAATAATAGAAAATGAAAAAATGGGGATTGAGCCTGCCCCAGCACATAAACTATATTTATACCTACTGTAGGAAAAGTATACATTTTGGACTTAATATTGGGGATGGAATACCTATATTATTCTCTGTTAAATTTATATGTATGAACAAATATTCACGAATAAATGAATATTAATTAAATTAAATATTAATTAATAATTATTCGATAAAAATTAGAATGACTCTAAATTCCACCCAACACCTATCCTAGAGTAGAAAACCAATTCAGGGACCAATGAAGTGGTTATATAAATTATTTGAGGTCATATTAATGTGAAGAATTAACATTTTACCCCTTACATTAATCTGAAGGAATAAATTAAAATTTATGCACAAAACTCTTGTCTAAAAAAACATGGTTCCTTACAATTTAAGGGTGATAACAATATGTTTATCATAAAAGAAGAAATATGATAAAATAAATATTGGACTAAATATGAAAAAAAATTTACTTTCATTACTCAAGTTAGGGGAATTATTCTTGGATCCATATATAGGATTAAGATACTTGTATTCTATCTATTTCTTTCTTTCTTTTAGGATATATTTATATTGGGTTATTCTGGGATTCCTTCTAGATGGTAGATAAGGTTTACAGTTGTCTTGATATTGGGTGATCATATGGATTCAATTTACTTATATCACATCACTAAATTAGAATTGAGAAGGTTTAAAGTTCATCTTGAGGATATAAAGGTGAATAAATCCATTGACCTATGAATATCTCAATAAGCTTCCCCTATTTTGTTCCTAAATAATGAAAATATATATTTATTATAGTGTAGAAATTACCAAATGAGTAATTAAGTGGAAATTAATACGAGGTATCAATTACTATGAATTAATAATATGTATGATATATTATGAGGTGATTGGTTGATTTGGATGATTCATTATAGATTTTGGTATCATTATGTCTGATTGTGGATTAAGGATATTTTGAATATGGTGCTGAGGATACAATATAGGTTATAAATGTTCTTAGTGGTGTTGTTTAAAGTACAAAATTCTTCATTGAAATGATGAAATAAATATTTCATCCATATCTAGAGTCATATATTGTAATATGAACATATTATATGATTGTGTACTCTCATTCTCTAGAGGACCATGAGAAACAGTTGACGATTTTTTTTAGCCACATTATGTCTAATAGCCCTAAACCCACACACTTGGATCCAATGGTAAAAAAATAATCCTTACATTTCTTGCATTGATTCCAAAAAACATGACCCAATTTAAACAATCTAAGACATACAATATCAAACAAAAATATTAAAACCCTTAAATTACAATGGAATTTATAGGTTTATTGTAATAGATAATTAAGAAAAAAAATTATATAACAACATGGATACAAAAAAACTTGTTCATAAAAAACTACATCATCTTCCACCAAATTGTTAACATACAATTACTTTTTTAGGAAAAAAATTGAAATATTTATTCAAAACTAGGGGAAAATTAAATATATGAAGGGTGATCCCAATTTATCTATAAGTTTAAACATAATAACTATTAAATGAATTTCATCTTTGAGTATAAGTTAAGAATACGGGAATGATGACATAATGAAAGTTCATGAGTATAATAAAATAGAGCTCATACCAAAAAAATCATAGATCATTAAACATGTGACATGTAATAAATCTTTAGTAAAGGGAATATTTATTATAATCCTGATATTAGTGGTCTCAATGTTGATCAAAGGAAATATTAAACCCCCATAGAAAAGAAAAAGAGAATATGTTGATATTATAAAACATTATCTTCATTACCCATTATAGAAATAAATGGATCCCAGATAAATTCATATTAGAATCCCTTCTTGTTATCCCTCTCCATATTTTATTTAAAGTAAAGTATGATTTCCAAACATATTAAATAGAAAAAATGGGATCACACTCTGTATAAGTTGTATCAAAAATAGGTGTCACATAGGATGCATCATTAACAACCATCACAAAAGATATATCAGGATCACTGATCATTATATAAACTTTTGAAGTATCATTCATGAGTAAAACATTTATAAGAAATCACTTTTCATTATAACATCCCTAAAAACAACCAGTATTCCTTTATATCTTTTTTAACATGTGGAAAAAAATGGCTCTCGGAAAATTCTATTTACAAAAATCAGAATTCATCTATAAAAATAATTAGATTGGTAGTATTACATTATATCCAAATTATATCATAATTATCATCAAGGTTTATTACATTTGTATAGATAAATACCATTACAATATCAATAAAAATATTCTTGAGAGAAATGTCATTTTACCTTTGAAAATAACTTTGGAAAAATATATATAATATTAGGATTTTCTAAAAAAAAAAATAATGGAAACATAAAAATTAATGTTGACAGAAAATAATTTTCTTGACTATGTGAAAAATCATTCATGTCTTATACATAAAAATAAAACATTATTTTTAAACTTTTGTAAAAATTAAAAAATTACTTATTCAAAAATAATGAAAAAAATAATTTTGTAAAAAAATAAAATAAATTCAAAAATAAATGAAACCAAATTTATTAAATCATTAATGTTTAAATAAGAATATTTTGCAAATAAAAATTTATGACATTGTTAGAATATTGAAATATTTCAGATCTTGACTAAGATAAAATATTGGTATCACTAGAAAAACAATTTCATCACATTTTTGTAATAAATGAATGAGGAAATTAAATTTAAACATTTAAAACACATTAATAACTGATTCAGAATAAAATTTATTTAGTTCAAGAAAATAAAATTATATAATTTATCCAATGTAACCTTGAAAATAAACAATCTTAGAAAGAAATTATATTGTAACATAAAACCTTTTCCTCTTTTATAACATTCAAGTAAAAAATAATTGAAAGAAACTATATGATATATATATATAAACCCTGAAGATGCGCCCGTAAGGGGCTTACGGCGCTAGGGTTTCCCCGCCGCCGCTATCTTCTCCCCCGCGGTGGATCTTCTGCAGGCTTTCCAGCGCTCTCCATTCGTGCTCGCGGCTCATCCTTCTGATGTCGTTCCTACTATGGGCTCTGCAACACTTCGGTTCAGGATCCTTGGGCGTAAGACCAGCTTGCGACGAGGTCGCTTTGTTCGCTGGCTTACTCTCCGGAGCGTTCGTGGGATCCCAGCTACTGGAGGAGTGGCATTGTCCTAGTCTGTCGTCGTTTGGGGGTTGTGGTCTTGTTTTGCGGCGGAATGAATGCTACAAAGTTTCGTGGAGGTCTTCTCCGGCTGGACTGGTAGCGGCGACGGGATCTGCCGCTGACTTGGTTGTTCTTCGGTGTTCCAGAATGGTGATGCGTTCGCGTTCTTGCCCTTTTTCATCTTTAGAGTTTGGATTTGCTGGCTGTTACTCTTGGTGTTTTGTTCTTTTTTGCGATGGATTGGTTTGGATGAATCTGGTCTGGTGTCTCTCGTTTTTGTGGTGCGTGATGAATGGAGATGCTCCTCCGGTGATCTGGATTCTATGGGAGGTGGACGGTGACAACATTTCGACCGTCGACGGCGGGGCCTTGTCCGGCTCCGGCGATATGATGATGACTGATGCTAGGGTTGTGATGATGGCAATGAGGGTATCGAGGGATGGTCTCTCGGGAAGAGCAGCAGCACGTGATCTGGTTATTTTTGACTGCTTTTTGGTTTTGAAAATTTGAAAATTTGATTTTCTTCCAGGCGTGATTTTAGCGGTGGGTGACGATTTCCACACTCGCGTCTCGAGGTGGCTCTTGGAAATGATGAAGGGGGACACGCGGTCAGGAAAAATGGAAAGTGGTTTGGGTTTTGTGAATTTGAATTTTTTTCGTTCTGGGTTTTGAAATGTATGCCGCGGGGATGTTTTGTAATGGGTACCGGAAACCCTTAAACCGGTTTTCTTTCTCTTTTTAATAAATGGTCAGAGGGTTATCCTCTGACGAATTTTCTGGGTATATATATAAACCCCATTAATATCATTAAAAAATATTTCAAAATTCATTATTGAGTAACTAGTTATACCATAAATGTAAATCATAGAGCATGACATGAACCATGTCTCTAGAAAATGAGACTGAGGCCAATAATACCCTTGAAAAGATCATCATATTTGAAGTCATAATTAATCCATTAAGTGATTATGTAGACATATGTAAATCCATATAATAAAAGTAAATATAAAAAATTAACAAATTTTTAGATTAATTATGTCACATATGTGTCTTTCTTTTCAGGAATTATATCTTTTTTATTGTTGTCTCTCTTTTCCCCTAGGTTTTATTTTGAAATTTAGAGAAAAATAGAGATTTTTTGTGGATATAACCAAGTGCATGGTTAGTGCATAGTTAGTAGTAAACATGATCCCAACCCTGGTAATTTTCAGTAGGATGCAGACCCTACCACATGGCCACCACATGGTCGTGCACCCCAGCTCAGGTGTTCGTGCAGTCTGGAAAGACATTGTGCACGGTTACCACATGGTCTATTAAATAGTGTGGACAAACCGTTCATGCAAACCAGGTCATTAAAAATGATATTTACCAATTTTACCTTCAAAAATAAAACCAAGTACACACCTTTTCATTCATAATAGGTATTTTTAGCTATAGAAGTCTTCCAAACTCCCTCATGCTCCCTTGGCACCCATTTTTGAAGGAGTTATTGTGGGAGAAAATTAAAAAATAATTTTATAAGTGTATTTACCCCTTCTTTCTTCCTTATATTTAGGGTTTATTCCCTCTTTATGGAGGTTCTATTTTCTTTATATATATGGTTTGGTCCCTAGGGTTTAATATTTGGGTTTTGGGTTCGATCTCTTTGATTAGGGTTTGTTTTTTGTTGCTTGGGGTGCGGTTGGAGTGTGGTTGAAGGTTCACACCATGTTTTGTGGGTTTTTACCTCAAATGTAGGTGATTACATCCATAAATATTATTTATAGAATTAATTTTTATTGATTAACTAATTTATAATGATCTTATATTAATATATGTGGTGCGAAAGTAGTTTCTAAAAGAGTTTAACAAGCATTTGATTTTTATGTGGCATGTTTATGTGAAATGGGTTGTGTTTTTGGTGTGAACCTTTATTGTATCAAATGGGGATGTATTATGAAATTTGAAATATTTTTATTAAATTATAAAAGGGATGAAGATATTGTTTTTGATATGGTGTTGGTGTACATTTGTTCTTAAAAGAGAACTTTGAGTGGGTTTTTTTGTGTAAAACCATGTGAAAATTCATCGAATTATTTTATTAAATTTTTAAATGGTTAATTAAATGATATAAAGGTTGAAAACATATTTTAGAAATTTTTTGGTGTGAGTATGATTTTTAAGTGGTGTTTTTATGTGAAAGTGTTATTATGTGAGATGTGGAACATGATTAAGCATAAAATTGAATCCTAGTTATCTAGTTGGGAAGACTACGTCCAGTATGCTAGTGATTTCGAAGTGGTTTCAACCTGGTATCACTTAGTGGTTTTGAAGATGAAAACACTAAATATATATGTAAAATTATTTGAGACCACTATAACTTTGGATATTTCTTCTCTCTAGTGGCTCATGCATGAGAAACCTATTGGTCGTGGTTCCAATACAACATTTTACTGAATTACGAGGTTCTTATGGTCCCACCACTAGCTAGTTCCTAGGAATACATACCATTATTAGTGGTAATTGGCTATATTTAACTTACCATCGAAATATAGTAGAGTTTGGTTGTAAATTTTTAGAAGCAATTGTGTCCTCTTTAAAATTATTTTCTTTAAAGTTGTCTTTCATTTAAAGCTAGTTTTCATAAAATTGTTTCTATAATTTTCTGTGTAAAAAATATTGAATGGTATTTACCTTATGATTTTTAGTGAATGGAATATTTTCTTTGTGGAATAATTCTATTCTTAGTCTCACATCCTACTTACACCTTTGGTTGTAAGTATATTGGTAATGTTTGACACAGATAAGGGAAAGGATTTTGGTGGTGGTGATTCTGGTTTCTTGCTATCTTTTTGGTGTGGTGTTGTGGAGGTGGATTGAGGGTGATGATCCCTTTCCTGGTGGTTGTTTTTGAGTTATAATTTCATCTCCTTTTTTTTGTAAACCTTTTGGGGGTTGTTTTAAAGTATGCATCTCAATTTTTAAAATTTTTTAATGATTGTTTGGTTGAATGTTTATATTCCGTTTATTAAATTTTTATGGTTGTTTTATGATTATAAATCCAGGTAAATAATTCACAAGATTTTATTATGACACCTAAAAACATGGTCCAACCTCTGGGGATTGAGAATGCCCTTTGTGCCATTCCACGGGATGAGTTAGTCACTAGTTCAGATAATGACATATCTTGGTTCATGACATACTAGTATTAGAGTAGGTCAGCTCATTGTTTCAATTTATTTGGGATGATTTGGGTTAGACAGAAGCTATGACTATTGGGGATCAGAGTTCTGGTTGTGAGTGGGGTGCATAGCTAACTCACCTCATGATAGACCTTGAGTATCCATAGGATGTTGGGACTTTTTTTTGACTTCTCTTCCATGTGTGATGTGCGGGATGCAGACTGCACATAGACGTTGGGTGGGGTGAATTGGTTTTTTAATTTTATTATTGTGGTATGTTTAATTTATTTATATTTAATTCTATTACTAAAATTTTTAGAACTATTGTACTATTTTTTTCTTGTGACTGTTTCTTTTTTAAGAAACATTCCTCCCTGAAGAACTCTCTTTCACCCACGGGATGAAGCTGAATAGAGTTCTCCCATACTGCTTGATCAAAGGTTGGTGGAAGTTGTGGTTCCATATGTTTAGGCACTAAGACAAGGGGCAGCTCCTGCTCCCACTCTAGTTTGAGAGGATGAATATGGTCCTAGAAAAGAAAAATCTCAATAATTCCTCAAGAATAAGACTCCTACCGTTCAGGATGTTGATGAGCCACAGAATGTAGAAGAGTGGCTCAAGAATATCAAGACAAATTTTGAGTTTCATGACACCCCTGAGGAAGTTAGGGTGAAAAGTTCTTCATTCATGTTAGAGGGTCCCAGCTGAAGGTGGTGGTAATCATTTTTTTATGCTAGGAAGTATGGGAAGATGATATGGAAGTATTTCAAGACCATCTTCATGGAGAAGTATCATCTCGTGGTCTTGGAAAATTCTAGATCACGGGATTTCATGGATCTTTCCCTATGATATTTTTTAGTGATGGAATATACTAACCATTTTGATGACATAGTACGATAAGTACCTGAGATTGGTTCTAATGGATATATTAAAGCATGGATGTTTGAGAAGGGGTTGCGACCATAAATTTACTCTCAATTATTCTTGTTCAAGGTTGGAACCTATGTTGAGGTATTTAATAATTCCTGCATAGTCGATATTGATTAGAAAGGCATGTCTAGGTTTTCTGGAATGGTGACAGATGTGGGAAGTGGTAGCTCATTAGTTAAAAAGTTAAAGAGTTATGAGCAATGGAAAAAAGGGATGTTTTGGTTCAGGCCATCCTTCCAAGAAGTTTTCATCTACATCTTCTGATGTGAGATATTTTGTGTGCCATCAGTGCATTAGGGAAGGGAACACTCGAAATTATTTAAAATATCCTCCTTGTCTTTTTCATTAGTGTGCAATTATAGGGCAATTTTAGTGTTTATAAAAGGATATATGCCCATACAAGAAGGAGGAAGGATCTATGGCTTCTAGGGGACTATCTGTTCAGTCTGAGCCAACCTCGAATGGTGGGGTATCAGTTTGGGGGTCATAGAAGAAACACTATATTTTATTAATGGATGATTCAGTTTAGGGTAGAGCCAATGTTGAGTGGTCATTCTTAGGTAGAGACCAGTTATCTTTATGTTGTGGACCAAGCGCCCGTAGGATAGGATACAAGGCCCTCGATACTTCTATGTACCATTCTGATTAAATCTACTATATAAGTTTTTTTATTTGATATGGGTGAATCTACTTATTTTATCTCCTCTTATATTTTTAATCTGTGGAACTTTCCAACCTAGTTGATGTCATTTGAAATGGAGTTAGTAACTCTATTGGGTAGGCCCAAGGAGAGGGGTCTCAGGGGTCAATTTTTTGTTCTCTTTATGTTAGGGGTTAAAATGGAGTGGGATTTTATAGTCCTATAAAAGGACATATTTTATTTGATCCTTGGCATGGATTGGACGATGCGCTTCTAAGTGTATATAAATTGTTATAGGCAACGAGTGAGTTTCATGTAACTTGATTGGATTCCTTAGATATTATTGGGGAATGGGATCCTCGGTTGGGTCATGCGTTACCTCCACTCCTAGATTTGGGAAACCTTGTCTTTATGTTATCATCACTTACACTGGAGGACGATGGTTATTCTTTTGAGGGTGGACTACCTCGAGTAGTAGATGAGTTCCCCAAGTTATTTCTGTTTTTCTTTTCAGGATTACCCCCAGCATGGGATACAGAGTTATTGATTGATTTGGAATAGGGAACACAGCTGATATCTGATACCATGTATCCTATGGCCCCCACTAATTTGAGGGAGTTGAAGATACACCTTGATCATTTGGAATCCAAAGGGTTCATTCTTTTGAGCATATCACCTTAGGTCGCTCCTATCCTATTCACGAAGAAGGTTGAAAGATCCCTTCGGTTGTGAATTAATTAAAGGAAGATAAATGAAGTAAATATTAAGAATAAATACCCTTCACCTTCAATTGATTATTTGATTAATCAAATTAAGGGGTAAATGTGGTTTTTCAAAATATATTTGCGTTCAGGTTATCACCATGTTAGGGTGATAGAGGAGGAAATGCCAAAGACAGATTTTTGAAGAAGTTATGACCACATTGAGTATTTGTTTATGCCTTTCCGGTTGACTAATTCTCCAGAACTTTTTATGGAACTCATGAATAGTGTTTTCCACTAGTATCATGAATTTTTTTTTTGTATTTATGGATGAAATCCTAGTTTATTCTATATCTGGGCCGGAGATTCAGCATTAATTTTGGGTCATTTTCAAAACTCTGTGGGATCACCGCCTATATGAAAAGCTTTCAAAATGAACCTTAAAGATTAGGGAGGTGAATTTTCTAGGTCATGTGACTTCTGAGTAGGGGGTTTAAGTGGATACTAAGAAGATTAGCGTAATTCTGTCATGGGAGTAGTCGATGAATGTATTCGAGATCAAGAGTTTTCTTAGCATAGAAGGTTGTTATTGACAGTTTTTTCGGGATTTCTCTCAGAATTACACATCCATTACCACACTAACATAGAAAGGGGTAAAGTTTTAGTGAAGACTAGAGGGACATTCATCCTTTGAGGAGCTGATGTAGTGATTTATTAATTCACCGATATTGATCCTGATAGAATATGGGAACAGATAAATGGTTTATTCTGATGCTTCAAGTATGGGTCTTGGGTGTGTGGTTATGTATGGTGATAACATGGTGGAATATGGCTCTATACAACTCCGAAAACATGAAAATAATTACCTAACCCATGACTTGGAACTGGAAGATATTATGCATGCCCTAAAGACTTGACACCATTATCTTTTTGGGGAGAAATTTTTTGTCTAATCTGGCCATAATTGTTTACCCTATATTGTCTCCCTGAAAGACTTGAACCTAATATATCACCATTAGATCAAATATTTAAAGGTATTTTATATTAATATTATCTATACCCAAGGTAAGGGTAATGTGGTGGTTGATTCATTCAGTAGAAAAGTTCTAGTGTATGATTTGAGGAAGTCTAGTGATGAGTGGATTCTAATGGGGTCTTTTCCCAAATGTATTTCGAGACCAAGGAGCATAGAAAGGGTGAATTCATAGAGAGTGTTCAGTTTAATTCTTCCCTTATGTAGTTGATTCAGTGGTAAGATCCTAGTTATGAGCTATGTGAGTGGCCCATGCAGTTTCTTCATGGTGGGGAGGCATCTTCTGATTGGTCTTCATCTCCCTAGGGAGTCTTGTGCTTTAAGGGTCGTTTATTGGTGTCATTGTGCTTGATGAATGTGGTGATGCAGGATAGATACCAATCTTAGTGGACTATTCATCCTAGGGTTAAAAGGACGTATTATGATGTTCATAAATGGTTTTTTTGGCCTAGAATCAGGCAGGACATATCTGATTTTTGAATTGAAGTGTTATACATGTCTGTAGTTAAAAGAAGAGCATCAAAGGCCCTCTAGTTATATTCATCCACTACCCATTCCTACCTGAAAGTGGGATGAGGTTTCCATGGATTTTATTATTTTCTTTCCTAATACACCTCAGGTAAGGAATTCCATTTGGGTGGTGATTGATCTTTTGACCAAATATTCCCATTTTATTCTAATCATAGATATAGATAAACTAGATGAGCTGGGCTGAATGTATATTCAATAGGTGGTAAAGATTTATGGGGTTCCATAAGAAATTCTTTCTGATAGAGATTCTCATTTTACCTCTTGATTCATTTAAGGATTTTATAAGACATTGGGGTCATAGATTAATATAATTATGGCATACCATCATCAAACGGATAGTCAGACAAAGCAAAAAAAATAGATTTTAGAAAACATGCTTCACACGTGTGTTTTGGATTTTGGAGGATCATGGGATATCCATTTGGAGTTTTTTGAATTTTCTTATAATAATAGTTACTATCCGTTGATTCGAATGGATCCATTTAAATATCTTTATGGAATGCCTTATCGATCTCATTTATGTTGTGTTGAGGTGGGTTAGACCTCACTTTTTGGACCGAGCCTTGTATATGAAACATATTAGAAAGTCAAGTTGATTATGCCTCAATTATAGATAGACCAAATTTGTCACAAATATTATGTTTAGTAGAGGTTTTGAGATCTTGAGTTTTCCATGGATTATTGGTTATTCTTGAAGGTGGACCCTTATTTCGGTCATCTCCATTTGGGGAAGTAGAGAAATCTTACATCGAGGTATGTTGGGCCTTTTAAAATCACCGATAGGATTGAAAAGGTGGAATATATGTTAGATTTACCTTCTCAATTGACATCAATTCATGACATATTTTATGCCTTCCTATTGAATAAGTATAACTCGGACCCGTCCCATGTGATTAATTGGGAGTATTTGGAGGTAGGTCTTGATTTAACATTGTTTGAGTGGTCGGTGTGAATAGTGTATTCTTTAGAAAGGGTGCTTTAAAAAAAGTCTATTCCATTGGTTAGTGTCCTTTGGAATCCTGGGAATGATGTGCATAAAACTTGGGAGTGGAATATGTGGGTTGTGAAAGAGTATCCATTCTTATTCTCCGATCAAGCTTCAAGTTTACTTTCTATGGGTAGAATGTTTTCATGGTGGGGAGAATTGCCCTATCCATGTCTTTTTTTCAAGTATTTTTTATTTTTTTATTTTGGACTATATTTTCCCCTAGGTTCCCATATGAAATTTGGAGAAAATAGAGGTTTTGGGTGGACAGACCCAGGATCACAATTACTAGTAATTTTGTGCCCTTCCCAGGTAACCATGCAGTAGGAGACAAAACCTATTGTGCATTCACTGCATGGTCGTACGCCCCGACCGAATTGTTCGTGCGTCCTGTATAGACCTTATGCACAGTTAATGAATAGTTTATTAAATGTTTGGAAAAATCATGCACACATTCAAGGTCATTAAAAAATTTTATTTACCATTTCCCATTTAATAATTAAACCTAGTCTTCCCCTTTTCTTCCCCACTCTAGATTTTTATCCATAGAAGGCTTCTAAGATCCCTATGTACCCTTTTTTGAAGCAGTTTAGGAGGGAGAAACTTCAAGAATCATAAAGTTAGTGGATCTCCCCCTTCTTTCATTATTCTATTTTGGATTTCCTCATTATTTCTTAAGGTTCTATTTTCCTAGCAGCTAGGGTTTCATCTCTAGGGATTAATATTGGTGTTTTGAGTTCAATATCTTAGATTAGGGTTTGTTTTATCTTTCTTTTGGTTCGTTGAAGTGAGGTTGAATATTCACACTGATTATTGGGTTTTTTAACATCAAAGGTATTTGGTTCCATCTATAAATAATATTTATTGAATTATTTTTCCTGATTAATTAATTTATCAAGATCATTGATTAATATATATGGTATGAAAATAGTTTTTGAAATATTTTGACATGCGTTTGATTTTTAAGGGGCATGTTTATGTGAAATGGGGTTTTTTGGTGAATCTATGTTTTAATAGTTGGTAATGTTTCATTACTTATGAAATAAGTTAATTAAATTATTTGAAGGATGTAAATTGTGTTTTGATATGTTTTTGGTGTATGTTTGGTCTTAAAAGTGTATTTTGAGTGGGTTTTTTTGTGTAAAACAATGTGAAACTTATTTGAATTGTTTTATAAAATTTTTAAATGGTTTATTAAATGATAAAAAGGGTTAGAAGCATGTTTTTGAGCTATTTTGGTGTGATTATGATCTTTTAAGTGGGATTTATATGTACAAGTGGTATTGTGTGACATGTGGAACTTGATTAAGCATAAAAGGGAAGCCCATGTATATAGGTAGGAAGACAAGGACTAGTATGCTAGTGATTCAGAAGTGGTTGCATCTTGGTTTCACCAAGCGGGATTGACAATGAAAACACTAAATTTATATGGAAAATTATTTGAGACCACAATAACTTTAGATATTAATCCTCTCTAGTGTCTTTTGCATGAGAAATCTGTTTTTCATGGTTTCTATACCACATTTCACCAAGATACGAGGTACCTAGGGTACCGGTTCTAGTTAGTGCCTAGGGTAGTTCCCATTATTAGATCTCATTGGCTATATTTCACTTACCATTAGTATACGATAGTGTTTGGTTTTAAATTTTTATAATAATGTGTCTCATCTTCAAAAAAATATTTTAAATTGTCTTTCATTTAAACCTTCCTTTATTAAATTTGATAATATCATTTCCTTTATATAAAATCTTATAATATTTTTACCTTATAAAGTTTAGTGCATGTAATATTTTCTTGCCTAAAATCACACTGGGATTAAGCTGACACCCTACTTATACATTTGAGTGTATGTAGACTTGGTAATGTTTGACACAGGTAAGGGAAAGTCTATTGGTGACGGAGGTTCAAGTTATTAGTTGTCTTTTTGGTGAGGTGTTGTGAAAGGGGCATGAGGGAGATTCCCCCTTTCCTTGTGGGGGTTTTTGTGTTAGACTTGATACTCCTTTTTTTGTAAACCTTTTAAGTGTTGGTTTAAACTATGTATCTCAATTCTAAAAAACATTTTAAGGGTTATTTGGTTGAATTTTCATATTTGGTTTATTAAAATTTTCTTATTGTTTTGTCCTTATAAATTTGGGTAAATTGATCCCATGATTTTTTTATGATACTCGAGCACTTGTGCCTGCCTGGGGGATTGGTAATGTCATTTAGGCCATGCCACAGACCAGGTCACATGCTAGTTTGAATAAAAACCTAGCTTCGTTTGTGAAAAAATCAAAGATAACAATGGAACTACAATTTAATTGAAGTATAATTAAAAAATAATCAATGTAAGTTGAGTTAAGAAACCCTTTTCAACTTTGTAATATTAATTTAAAATCCCATAGAATTAAATAATTTTAAATTTTTATAGAAATACCATAAATTATGATGGATTCATTATAAAATATTTAATATTAATTATATTAACCATAGAATATAAATTGTGTGTACAATATAAACATATGTCATAATGAAAAAAAATTGAGAAAATATCAATTAAATTGAGTCCAAACATTCAATATATGTATTTATATTATTTATAATAAAGTTATATAAATTATTTTATTTCATAAGAACATTTAGGATTATTCCCATATCCTTAATAAACTTATTTAATTTCTTTTAATAACATATTTAATAACTTAATTTATTTTTTTATATTAGGAGTTTTGAGTATTTTCAGTTCATAACTTCCAAACGTCTTCATTTGGTACTCTATGGTCAAATGGGTCATTTTTCAATCCAATATAGAATAAAAAAACTTGAAGTAATTTTAATTTTATAGATTAATTAAAATTTTAAATACAACCATGAAATATTTTTATCAAAAATTAATTATTTTACAATCATAGGGACGGTAAGTCGTATGTATACATGAGTAATGTTTTCATTTTTCAAAAATGATATGAGAAATAATTATTTATTATTTTATCCTTAAATTATTTTTATAAAATCATAGAAAAATTGTTATCTATTTAATTGAATTTTTATATATCATCCTTCTCATTCATTAATGAGAAATGAATCACATCTGTTCTTAGAGGTGGTAACCCACATGTATGCTCCTACGAAATTACTATTTTCTAGTGGATGGAAATGTTAAAAATTAGATGTTAAATTATATTCATAGAATTATAATTATGTCATTAATATAATATATATATATGTATGTATGTATTTATTTATTAAATGAATCATCACAATATTCTATGATATGCAATGATGAAAAGAATTACAATAGTTTGCGATGTGGTAGTCTTCCATACAAATGGAATATTGTTCCATCTAACATATTATAGAATAATATATATATATATAGGTTATGACATTATCATAACAACAAATATGAATATTTTACATAATTATTCGTTTATTTTAGTTTTGTTGAAGATTTTTTTAAGGATGTATAGGTATAAATAAAACTAAAACAATGACTTCAAATATATACCTCTTCTTTAGAAAAATTCATTGTCTTTACAACTTAAGACCTCTAAGGTTGGTATTCATCCAAAACAAAGACCTCTATATAATGGGGGACTTATGATGTTATTTTTATAGGCCTTGTATGAACCTAATGGATATTGGATTATGATTAAAATATGAGAGGAGATTCTCTAATATAAGTGAGGATATGGGTACTCTTTGAATTATATATTGTATTAATCAAGATAAATTAATTTATCATGTTTAAATTCTTCCAAAATGACAAAATTATAATATATGATTAGGATGAACTAAAATAATCTCATACAATAAAATTTTTCCATGATTTTTTCATTTTTTTACTCTTATCCCTTAGTTTTAAGCATTGTTAACCCTTTTGAAAAATGCTATGATATCAATTTATTTACACATTTAGTGTCCAAAAAGATATTATAAAATGAAAATTGACCCATAATTATCAATGATTGATATTTTAAAACATACCCCATTAAACTAGAAAAATATAGTATTTTTATGAAATATTATTCTTTTTCTAAAAAATTATTTATTATAAAATATGATTAATGTCAATTTTTTATCTATTCACAAATTTTTCCTTTGAAAACAACATGATATTTATGGTATAAAAAATAAACCTTTAAACAAAACTCATAGTATGTTATATTTATATTTATGATGTTTATAAAACATTAAATCTATAAAAAAAATAATTACATAGTTTTTAATATCATTTACTTTATTTATCTACTCCTTTCACAAGAGTTTCATCGGTGTTTTGTAAGTATATAAGGTAATTGTCTTGTCAATAAAATTTTAAAAAAAATAAGATATAATAATTAACTAATTTTTAAAATAAAAAATTATAACTGAATTTCTCCTATAATAACTCATGAAATTATAGAGTAAATCATTTTCAGGTTTATTAATATAAATTATATATTTATATTCATTATAATAATATTATGTGATTTTATAAATAAAAAAGGAAATTGTTTTAATTAATCAATTTTATTATATGGTTTTATTTGAGATAAATATTAATAAATTATATAATTTCAATTTTATAAAATAATTTTTCATTTAAATGAATATAAAAATTATGTTAGCATAAATTTTTTTATTTTTTAGAAATTGTTGATTTTTCTCTAAAGAGTGAAAATACTTATTTTTGTAAAAATATTATTTTTTTCAAATAAAAAGAATTAATTTAAAAATATCATTATGTTATGATTATTATTTAAATTATCCAACATATTATCAAATTATATTTAATCCATTAAATTAATTTTAAATAAAAAATATATTGAATTTTATTATTAGTTTATTTTTTGGATTAAAAACTGAATTTTTCTAAAAAACTATTTTAAAATGAAAAATATTTATCCATTTTAATTATTTAAAGCACAATAAAAAAGAATTATTTAAATTAGATTTATATATTATAAATTAAATATAAATAATTCATATAATTATGTTTAAATGTCATAGAGTTGATATAAAATCATCTTTTTTTTTAAATATACACTTCGGGAAAAACTAAATTTTCATCCTGTCTACAGGTATAACATTAAATTAAATTCTACCACTTATGTGTATTTAATTTGTTAAAATGGATTCCATATTTTAAATAATAATAATTTATATTATCTATATATTTAATAGTAATTTTGGACAATAATGAATATTTGAATCAATAAAAATTAACTACTACAATTAAGGTAAAAACAAATTTAATAGTTTTTTAAAAATATATAAAAGATAAACTTATTTAAAACATGTATAAAATAAATTTTATGGATATATTTTGACTGTATCATGTATAAATATTTATTATCGTCTATTTTGGAGCATTGTTTCATTTGAACAACATTGGTACACCTTATTATTTTCCAAAATTAAAAGAGTGTCACTCACCGCACTTATAAAAATCTACCCCCTCTCCTATATACTTTGATCCTTTAAAACCACTTTTTTTTAAACACATACCCAAATACCTTACCCAATTCCCATAAAAAAACTAATAATCCTTGGTTTCATTAGATTAACATCCAATAAAATATTTTGTGCAAAACTAAGGAGGTTATATGAAGAATTGGTGTCATATTTAACTGAAAGTTTTTATTTTATTTATTCTTCCATGTCCTTAAAACATTCTTCAATTATGATGATATTTTAAAAAAAAAGTGTCTCACATGTACTTATATTTTATATTTTTAATGGTATACCAAAATCTATCTCTACTTCCATCAAATAAACAACAAAATCATTATTCTTGTGTTCGGAAGATACAGCTTTGTGATACGATATATTTTTTTTCATCGTCACTGCTAATGGATTTCTATAATTATTTTTTAAAAGTTTATATATTAAATTTTTTGCAAAATTATACTTATACAGCTATGATATCACATATACCATCTAATGTTTTATTCTTTTGGGGATACAATAATGTCGCTCATGTGTATGGTGGAATACCACCTTATGAAGCGATGTGATTTTTTTTCACTACCTCTTTACATTGACAGTAATAAGGATAAATTTTATGAATATACATGAAATAATTAAGTCATAATTTTTATTTTTGTGAAATATTTATTATTACAAAAATATATCATATCATATTCATTTTTACCTTTCCAATCACTTAAAAAACATAATGTCATTCCCGCATACGTGTCGACTACCACCTCAATAAAGCAATGTGATTATTTTTCATCACCAAAACAAATTAATGAAATACTTAAGTATATTTAATGACATATTAGGTATATATTATATTATTATCATTATATAAATAAAATTTAATTCCTAACCACTTTCTATAATTATTATTAAAAAATTGTAAGGATCCCTCAAGCGTATGTACGGCCTACCATATCGATGATTTCAGCATAATTAAATTTCAATAAAAATATTTAATGATTGGTTTTAAATGTATAATTAATGTTTAAATATTATAAATATTTAAAGATAATTATTCTTTATATGTTTATATAATAAACTCTTTTACCATAGTCAACCTACTAATCTTAATTTTTAACACATAAGCCTAATACCATCAAAACTTCCAAAGTGAACATAATTGATTTAGTAATCATACATAACATTGTAACAAGGGAAATAAAATGGAATAATAAACTTGAAAAAGGTTACCATGTAAGTAAATAATTATCATAATTTTATTATTCAGGAATATAAAGAATGTACGTGATGATTCAAACTTAAGTTAAGGGACTTCATCTCAATTTCCTTTCCTTGAGGCATATTTCGATGTTATGTACCTATATTCTTTAATGAGGTGTATATACTTCCCATTTGATATGTTATATCATTAATTAATTTATTCAAATTAAATTTAATTGTTTTTTAAATGTTATTCATTCATGGTACTTATGATTAAAATGTTGTTAAAGTTGTTAGGAATATTCTTTTTAAAAAATCAACTTTTAACGTTTTTCTTCCAACTCATTCTCTTCAATTTCTATGTTTTCAAAATTATTTTATGAAAAATTTTGTATGGAAATTGAATCTTTGTAAAGTAAATTTTATTCCTCTTTTGAATTTATTTCAATAAAATTTAATAATTTTATAAGTTTGATACATAACATTTTAAAAAAAGAAGTCCAAAGGAGTTTTCTATTTTAATGTATACAATGAAAGAAGAATTTCTCACTACCATAAATATTATTTTATGTTTTGATTCCATTTAAATATTTCATGGGTTTATTCAATGGAATCCCTTTATTACCCTTTATTGGGTATAATGGAATTAAAAGTGGGTTTTTTAAAGAAAATGGAATTTTTTTATTTCATGTGGATTTTTAAATTGTTTCAAAAGTGATTTTCAGAGGGTTTTATGATGAATAGGTGAAAGAAAAAAATGATTCATTAAAGATACGTAAATTAAGAAACATATTAATAATGGATGATCTTGATAGAACTTATACGTTGTGTTGACACTAATTATATCTCACATGTGATCCCAATAAAACTTATAAGATGGGTTGAGCCCTATTATTGGTCATGGGTGAGCCTGATGTAGCTTATATGAAGGGTCAATCCCATTATAGATCATGAAAAATGGGTGATACAAATACAACTTATGTGACATGTTGATCTTAATTATAGCTTAAATGTGAGCCTGATATAGATTATATGTAGGGGATATCCCCAATATATCTTATAAAAAATGGGTGAGAAAAATATGGATTATACAATGGGTTGATCCCCATTATAGGTCATGAAAAATGGGAGATCCTAAAATATATTATACTAAGGGTGAGCCACGTTTGAGGTATCTAATGATTTGGTAATTTATTATGTTCCCTATAGAATTAAATTTTAATTTGGTCATATAATTATTCCAACTGATATGGTTTTCAACTGGTTTATGAATATGATGATCAATGTTTCAAAAATGGGTCTTTTATTTCCTGGCTATTGGTTTTAATGGTTTTAGTTGGGAAAAAATTCTTTTTTTTCATGTGGAAATTTTTTATTTCATACACACAAATTACATTATAGATAAAAGAAATCATTACATGGGTTTTCATGTTTTTCATTGGACAAATGGTTTTCAAATTTTTATAACCCTCACAATGATTTTTATTCTCATCCCATAGTTTTAAAATGACTTTAAAATGAATTAAGGATTATTAAAGGAATGCAATAGATCATGTGGAAATTAATAAATATTTTTCATAATAAAAAAATCTTGTTTTATTTTAAGTTTGTATATGATATAAGAAATATAACATATAATGAATTGTCCAAATTCTATTACAATGTTTTGTTATGTATGTGTCATATCTTAATTTTTAATAACTATAATCCAGAAAATATCCTCAAAAAAATGAGAATAAATTCATGACATAAAACTCAATATTATTTAATGTTTAAAGATGAGTATTTATTGTTGTCCCATAAAGTGATGTGGTATAATGTATATTCACTGATTATTTAATCTATTCAAACACCATGTTTGACTCTAGATATTTACATTCATTAATTTTAGATAAATTTTTAATCAAATTTTGATTACCACCTCATAAATATAAGCTAAATTTTTTTTGACAAATATGGGTGTAAGTATTAAATAAACCATGATTTATATAAATATTTCTATTTTTATTAGTGGGACGGTATTTCCTACACATCTTTTTTAACTTACCATAGTAGAGTTTGATATAATTTTTTAGATGTATTGGCTACTAGTTTATTATCATAATATAGATTTTAGAGCCAAGAATGTTCTGTACAGTTATTTCAATCCTTTGATAACATACCATAAATCCAGGAACTTTGTTAGAGATGGAATTGAATTTTATATAGATCATAATTTTGAAAATAAAAAATGTTCAACTTAGTATTTTCTAGTAGTTAATGGATTTTTTTACTAATGACCTACCTGGTGTTATTTTATATTTTGAGGTTGAGTTTACTGTTGATATAATTCTGTATGATAATCCTATATCAAAACCCCCTCATATAATAGATCAAAAATAACTTTTATAATTAAAAAAGAAATATGAGGAGTTATAAAATAAAAGTTTCATTTGACCTAGCATTTCACCATGTAGTGCTCCTACTTTTTTATTAAAATGAATTATGGTTCAATGTGACATTTCTTGGATTTTAGATCATTGTATAACATCATTATCAAGAACAATAATATTTTTCATCGTATTGATGAATTTTTTGATTGATTCCACGAAGATCAACATTTTTCGAAGGGTGATCTGAGGTCTAGGTACCATCAGCTAAATGTTAAAGAGGATGATATTTCAAATTCTATATTTCAGAAAACATATGTGAATTATGATTTTTTTAGTTATACCCTTCGGGTGGTCCAATGGACCTACATTATTTATTGACCTTATTAATAATACATTCTTTGAGTTCATGGATATATTTTTGATTTTTTTCATTCATTATATTTTTGTATATTCTAAATGTATGGAATAAAATTAAAGACACCAGAGGATTTTTCTCCAAACCATGAAATAAAATATACTCTATGGGAACATTATTGAGTGTGAATTTTGATTATAAATTTTTTCTTTCCTTGGTAATATTATTTATAAATTTTGTATAACTATTTCCCCTTCTAAAAATATCATTGTTAAAGATTGTATATGACTAAAAAAATTCCATCGAGATTCATAGTTTCATTTTATTAGTTGGTTGTTACAAAAGTTTTGTTGAAAAAATATCTCATTTTACTATCCCACTGACTATGTTAACACAAAAAAGGAGTTAAATACATCAAGAAAAAATAATGTCATTATTTTTTCAGGAAAAAAAACAAGATTAGTGAATGCTCCATTTTTTTACCTAGCGTATATAAATTGTGAATTTTTTAACTATGTTGATTCCTTATTAAAATAAATTTGTTTTGTCCGGATGTAGAATGTTTAGTCAATTTTTTATGATTTATGTTAGTTGAAACCTCATGAGTTAAATTTTCCTACAGATTATCTAGAATTAACTATTATTTTTTTCTTTAAATATTTGGATTCATCTTTTCTTTTGAGTAAATTGTGAAATATATACTTATCAAAAATGTGTTAAGTATATATTAACTTGAAAAAAATATACATGTGATAGAGAAGATGATTTGATCTGTCGAATTGTTTTCATTGCATGATTAAGGGAAAACCATTGAAACCAAACAATGTGGTAAATTATTTAAGTGGAAAAAATAATTCTACATTATCCTAGTCAAATTTGGAACATGAACCTTTAGCCAATTATTTGATTAATTTTGGCCCATAAGTTGTAGATTAATGTAAATCCTCTCTTATGTATTATATTTTAGTGTAGTTTAATTTTTCAGAACGAATTAGCAAATCTTAGAAGGATGATCATGTTTTTTAAGAAAAGGTAGATTATATTATTAAGGGTAAGTTGCCTAAGTTTAATATTGATGAAGAAGGTATTTTAAAATTCATAAAAAGATTATTTTTTTCATGTGATTCCTTGTTTAAGAAATCTTTTTTGAGTAAATCTCATTGTTCTCCATTTTCTATTCACCAGGTAAGCACTATGATGAATATCTACCTTAATAAATATTAAATTTGTGTGGAATATAAATATATATTTCTGTATTACCCATGATATATTTGACCTTTTAGTATGTTCAATAAGAAAAACAGTTATCAAATAGAATTATTCAACATTTTTTAGTGTTTAGTGGAACATTGAAAATATTGTGATGGATTTTTTAGTGGGATATCTGAATACATATCAATGAAGAAATATGACTTGGGTTATTTTCTATTGATAAAATATATCTTAACATTTATTTCCCATCAGATATACTATTTCATTTGATTATCCTTAATGAATATATCTCTAATAGATATTCAAGTTACATGAAATTACTCTCTCCATTGACTTTAACCATGATCCCAAATTTACTTCTAATTTATTGAAAGGGATTCAAAAAAAATTGGGTACTAAATTAAATTTTCATAAAAAATTTATTCCTCAAAATGACTGTAAGTCTGAGAAGAAGATTTAGATCAGAGATACTTATTGTACTTGTCAAATGGATTATAAGGTATTTTGAAAACAATATAATTATTTAGTTGAGTCCTAAAGTAAAAGAGGTTTCATTCTAGTATACAAATGACACCATTTGAGAAATTATATAGAAATCAGTGTCATAGAGAAGATTTTCTGATAAAGTATGAGAAAATATGTTAATGGGAAAACATTTTGAAGAGGAAATATCATATATGGTTACATTTATTTAGTAATATATATTGATGGATTAGATTAGTTAGAAAAGTTATACAAATAAGTGGAGGAAATATCTCTTTTTTGATGTTTGTGACCATGTTGTTCTTAATGTATCTCAACGTAAAAGTGTTAAGTGTTTTGGTAAAATGGAAAGTTAATTCCATGGTTTATAAGACCATATTAAATAAAATTTAAATTGGATTATTTTCTTGTATATTTTATCTTCCTCTATGGTTATTGTAGGTTCAAATGTACTTTATGTATCAATGTTAAGGAAGTATGTTCCTGATTCAACTCAGGGATTTTTCCCTAATGTAGTTCAGTTGGAAGATAAAATTTCATACAAGGAAAAAATACTTAGATTATTGAAAAAATTGATAATTTGTTATATAATAAGGTGATTCCCCAGGTTATGGTTTTATCTAGAAACCATATGGTAGAATAATCATCAAGTTAATATAAATAATTTTTGAGGGAATGACATCCCCACTAGTTTAAGAAGTGAATAAAGTTGTGAGGATGTTACTTCCAAAAGGCTGAAAGAATTTAACAATAAATTTAATGATAGAACAAATTATTTCCATTTTTATTAATATGAAATAAATAGTTATACTCACTATAAAAATATTATGTATTTTTTTCTAATCAAGAAGAAAATAGATTTAATTATGATATTTTATTATAATGATTTATTTAAAAGTATAATCTCAGAATTATATGAATTTAATTTGAAAAAATAAATATATTTTTTAAAATCATCATATAAAAATACACTTACGATCCAATATTCATATTTTTCAGAAAATATTGATTCCTTAGTTGATAGTGGAAAATGTTGATTATTGTAAAAATTTCATTTCTTTTTAAAAAATAAAATAATTTAAAATCCCAAATATGATTTGAATATTATTAAATATAAAATATGTATTAATTAGTTATATTTAATCAAATTACTTATTTTCTAATCAACTATACATTGTATTTTATTATAATTAAATTTATGTGTTATAAATAAATTTCTCTAAAAACTGTTTTAAAATGCCTAATGTTTCCCCATATTATTTAATTAAATAAACTCTTAATGGATTTTTATGAACTAAAAATTAAATATTATATATCAATAAACATTTACATAAATTCATATAATAATTATTACTAGTCAAAAAGAAAATATAATATCTTCTTTTTCTTAAAAAATACACTTCTTAAAAATCTCTTTTTCGTCTTGTCTCTGGGTTTAGTTTTTAATTAAATTCTTCCAATTTTATGAATTTTATTTAATAAAATGGATTCCATATTGGAAATTATAATAATTTATATTAAATAATATTATGAACTTAATTTTTTACCATAATGAATAGTGAAAATAATAAAATTTAATACCACAATTAAGATAAAACAAATTTATCATGGGTTAAAGTAAAACGATATGGGTTAAAACGAAATAATAAGTTTTATAAAATCCATTTTCGGTATACATTTTAACCTTATCATTTATAATACTCAATAATGTTTCATTTTTTGAGCTTTTTTCATTTTAAAAACGTTATAACACCACTTTCATTTGAAAAATAACTAGTGCGCCACTCACCAAATATAAAAAAGGCCACTCCATATCATCTACTATTTACACATAAAAACTCTTTTGGATAGGACAATAATTAACCAAATTCTTTCTCTAATTTTCTCTAAAAACCCTGGAATCCTTTTTTTAAATATACATCCTATGATATAATTTTTGGTTTACCAAAGGTGGTTATCAGAAGAATAGGTATTGTGATTAACTAATCATTTTTATTTTGGTTCTTATTCCACCACCATCAAACCATCTTAAATTATGATGATTTAAAAAAATATCACATATATTTTTATTTTATTATTTTAATATAACAATCTATATCTATATACTCTTCTATAAAATGGTACATGAAATCGTCATTCATATGCATGGCGGACTACCGACTCACAAACCGATGTGATTCATTTTTCATCATCACCTCTAATTGGTAGTTATAATTATGGATTTAACACACACACACAAATATATATATATATGTGTGTGTGTGTGTGTGTGTGTGAAATTTTTTATATAATTATTCTTAAATAATTTTGATATCACATATACCTTCTTACTTTATATTAAATTGGGGATGCGAAATCCTCATAAATGTGTATGGAAGACGACAACCTCAAGAAGTTGTGTGATTATTCTTTCTCTAAATCATTACGTGGAATATAATAAGGATATATTTAAAGAATATATGTTATATAAAAATTAAATTACTATTATATTAATGAAATATTTATCATTATAAAAATATAATATATCATTTTATTTCTTACCTTTCCTACTGCTGGAAAATTATTTTTTTGTTTGTGCGTACATGTGGACTATATCATCAGTATTATTTGAGCATATGGAATAAGAAATTTCCACATGAATGAAACAAACATATTCTTTTAGGAAACCCATTAAAACCCATAAAAATAAAATAAAACCCCTTTTTGAAAACATATGACATCATATTAATAAATCCCATTTAAAAAACATTAAATTAGAATGATCATGAATTAAAAATTAGATATAATTTTTCATGGAACATATTCATTACACAATTCACTAGAGACCTATAATGGGTTTCACCTTTCGTATAAGATATATTAGTCACATTTGTTTTTAATGAGTTATAATGTGGATCAACCATCCATAAAAGCTATATTAGGCTCACCCATTTTTTCTGAGAAATAATGGGGCTCAATTATTCATATAAGATATATAATTCACAACCATAAGCTATAATGGGATTAATACCATCTAAAAGATATATTGGTCTCAGAAAAAATGGGTGAGCCTAATATAGCTTTTATGGATGGTTGATCCACATTATAACTCATTAAAAACAAATGTGACTAATATATCTTATACGAAAGGTGAAACCCATTATAGGTCTCTAGTGCATTGTGTAATGAATATGTTCCATGAAAAATTATATCTAATTTTTAATTCATGATCATTCTAATTTAATGTTTTTTAAATGGGATTTATTAATATGATGTCATATGTTTTCAAAAAGGGGTTTTATTTTATTTTTATGGGTTTTAATGGGTTTCCTAAAAGAATATGTTTGTTTCATTCATGTGGAAATTTCTTATTCCATATGCTCAAATAATACTGATGATATAGTTTAACACAACATGTGTTTTTATGTTTTTCACTGAAATAATATTTTTCTTTTTCTAGGCCCCTTATTGAGTTTTCTATCCACATTAAACATTTAAAAATATTTTTTCCTTTGGTTTATGGATGGTTAAGGGAAAATAATAGGAAAATTTGAATTTAATTAAGATTTTTAATGAAAATAAATCATGTTTTAATATAAATGATTTATATTCTACAGAAAATGGATACCAACCAGAAGTCTCCACTTTTTATTATATGGATTTATTATGTATGAATTATGACCTAATTCTCAAAAATCATAGACCTAAAAAGATTATAATATGTTAGATAATGAGTTCTTGAATTAAAACTAATGATTATTTAATGTTTAAGGTAAGGTCCATATATATCCTCTTTTTTATCCTCATATAAAAAAATTTAGAGATATTAATATCAATGGAGCAACATTTTATAATTTTCATTTCCTAAAATAATATAAATTTCATTATTTTGGTAAAATTGATCAAAAATTTCATATATTTGAACTTTATATGTCTATGTATGATTTTTTCCCACTAGATGAAATTATGGGATGTTTTGGGTTTATTTTGAGACCTTAATTCAGGGTTTTATCAATGATTAATCCACATTATCCTAATCAAGGTGACAATATGTTTACCAAAGATACTATTGATAATATTCAAAATTAAAATGAACCTATTAAAAATAGTTGAAAATACCAATAAAAAATATGAAATAAATTTTTCTACATTCAATTTCAATATGAGTCAAAAATTAATTTTGGATACAAACACAAAAATTTTATGTAAAATTTGATTTCAGAAAAACAAAATCAAGTATTAAACAAAATTAAAAAAATAATTTATTTGAGTGAAATGAATTTTATTATTAATATTATAAAAAACCTAATTTTTTTGAAATAATTTTAAAATAAAATGGTAAATTAAGTATTCTAGAAACACAAATATAGTTTTCCAAAAAATTAGTACTTCCAATATTCACTGATAAATTAAAATTTTAATAAATTTATCCAAAATTATCTCTATGTTAATTTTAACAAGTTTATTTCTTTAATGATATCCATTTTATAAAATATATTTTCTAAATTTTCTTGAAATTAGTTAAAACATTCACCCACAAAATAAATATAAAATATTTTTGAAGATAATATATATTTGATGAATAAAATAACTTTACTAAAAATTGGGTTCATATTTACTAAGCATTAATCAAAACATTATTTTTTATTAGGACCTTTATATATTATTCATAATTTGTTTAATATTATTCAAATATTCTAATTCAAAATCTATGTTATATTGGTCATACTATGTAACATTATTTTATGGTTAATTTATTCTTGTTTTTTTTTTGTATCTTGTATGCATTCAAACGTAATCTTTAAATTAAAATCTCATTACATTACATTCACAACAACTGAATACTGTTTTTCCTTAGAATATGACATTTATATTCATAATTAAGTATTTAACATTTGAAAACACATATTATTAAACCAAAAATCATATAAAGGGTTAACAAATCTTACTCTTAAAAATAGGGAAATTTTTAATGAACTAACCCAAGTCACCCATGATTCAAACACTATAACTAGTTCATTAAATACTCCATGAATGTTTTCGATCTCTTGAGGTGGGAAACTATTGTCGGGGTATCAAAACATCATCACTATGAATTATTTATACCTTAAATAAACAACCATATCTAGGATGTCATAACTATGTTAGTGTAAATAGTTTAAACAAAAGGAGGAACCATGAGAATAAACCATACATTCATTATCACATGAGGGATTATTATAACAAAAATGAATAGAAGACAAATCCTTATAAATATAGAGACTATTGAAAATTTTATTCAAAAAAAATTAATAGAACAAAAATCAAATATAGATCCTCTTGAGAAAAACCCTACGATTCCATGTATCCTTTAACATAACATCCCTCGGATATAGAAATCAAGAAGAGTATTCAAAAGTCGGTACCATTAACTCTATCTGTGTCCTTCAAAATTGGGTCTTCATATTCCCAAATATATATTAAGGTTGTGAGGGAAAAATCAGAGTAGGATACCACAACAAATCAATATAAGTCTTTCATAACCATTCAAGATAATAATTCAGGTTTAAAAACTCAATTCTTGAAACTAATTTAGACTTAAAAACTAGTTCACATGCAAATTGTTCTTCAAAAATATAATTATTTTCATAAAAAGTATCATTTCAAAAAAATGGTAACTAAAATATGTTTTCCATAACATTTCACAACATTGATCAAAATAATAAATACATCCATCTGAAAAAACATTCTCACTGCACCCAAATAATGAATAAACACGAGCATAAAGAAACACATAATTATTTAATAAAGTAATTTAAATGGGTATATTCATAAAAATATTCTACACCATTTCTAAAAAATGGATTCACAAAAACACATTCGAATAAAATAATAATATAACTCTTAATAATACACATGGATAATGTATAAATTATATCATAATCCCATGTGTCATTAACATCATGCATCAGGAATATATATAATCAAATGGGAATAAGTAATTTTCCCAGTGGGATAAAACCAAAATTTTCTTGTGTGATATTGTCTAAAATAATATTTTCTATTAATCTAACCTTATATATCATGTTTTAAATCTCCCATAGTCTTCTGCGATCCCAACATCCAAGAGATCTCTTAGTCTCGTGGTCAATATATTTGGATGCTCACTCGGTCTTTATCCTCAGTGGATCTCTCGGCCTCATGAATCACATTATAGATTCTTTCTCGATCTACCTCCTTAAAGTATTTAATGGTCCCATAAACAATATTTTGTAATCTTTATCATTATTCCAATTTAGAGGCTCTAGTGGTCCCTTAAATAACATTTTATAATCTTACTCAGTCTTCCTCCTTAGATATTGTCAAGGTATCTAGATAAATTTTTATAATCTCACTCTTTCACCATCTTAAAATATTACCGTAGTCCTCTGAACAACATACCCTATATATTCCTTGATATCTATTATGTTTCATCTACTTAATCCACCATATAAACCCATGGTTTCCCATGTACTACATAATGCCAAACACACAAACAATCATAAGTGACAACATAAAAATTCCACTTTAAATCAGATTTAATAAGACACATTTCCCATTTTTTAAAAATCCTCCAAAGTAAAATAATACCATTAAAACACCACTCCATATTCAAGGGGAAATTTTTTTTAAAAACCCACATTAAAAGGAATTTAATTATAGAATAAGTGCTCTTCACATGTGTTATTTTGAATCTGACATAATTAACCACTTATTAAAAAAAATCATTAAAACCCATTAAATACCTCTTTATATTCTATTTAAAAATACAATTTGATATAATTAAACCTCTTTGAGCCTTTTTATCAAACACTCTGGGTGAATTAAATCCAAAACCTATTGGAAAACCAATATTAAAAGTCAAATTTCCAATATAAATAATTAATAAAATAAATCATGGATGAATAATCATTCATAAATAAATATAAATTCAATTTTATTAAAATACAAAATTAAAATAATACACTAAGGTTATCCAAGGAAAACAACATAAAATATACAACTACCTCAAAATAATTCTAAAACACCTTTTTTCATTGAAACCCAGTAGATCCAATGAAGAGGGGGTACTAAAATACTAAATCCATAATTAAAAAATCCAAAACCCCATAAAACATCTTATAATTATCCATGAGAAATTATAGGGTTTTAATTTTCTACGGAAAACAACAGAAAAAAGTAGAAGAGAGGATGTCGAAGAGAAATCTTGATGAAAAAGTATTACATCAATCCAAGTCACAAATAAATCATGAATAGATCCTCTTATGATAAATGGGATAATATTAAAATCCAAGGGGTTAGGGATACATACACAAGAGAGTATAAATGGGTCCAATGGTACTTAAACTAAAAAATGGAAAATGTGATATTCACAAATTTTTAATGACTATAAAAAATCAAATGGTTTTTCCAGAAGGATAGGAAAACCATTCTCCAACTATAAGGGTTCCATTGTCTACCCAAACCTAGATACACATGGTTACTACTAATTCCCAAAATATTTTATAAACTATTATTATACTGATAAAATTATCATTCCCCCCAACCATAACCCTTGCTTGAATGGCCCGAAGGACTTCATTTTTATTGATTTTCAATAACCCCCCTTTCAAGGGATGAGGGGGAACCCTTACAAGGCTCGTAGGCTCAGAGATAACATGGACCATTGGATTAAGATATTACATGACCCAAAGGTCTTAGGGAATTCAACTAGACTACCCAACCATAACCCTTGCATAGTTAGCCATGTTGTTAGTAAAACCATGTGGCAAACATACACTAGGGTATGTTTTCATAAAAACATCAGTTTCCAACCTCCAACACCATATAACTCTATAAATTTAATCATGGGTAAATAAAAAAATAATGTATAACATTGACCCATAATGTGTAACAAATATGCATTCCATATTTGATAAAACATAAAAAGGTTTCGAAAGAGGATAATATTTTTTGTAAATGAAAATAGAGGTATGGAAGACAAATGTAATGTCCAAATAATGATGGAGAGTGAAAAATACCATTTATCATAATAAAGTAAATAAGGTATGAGAAATTAAAATTTCAAAAACCATAAACTATTGAGTTGTGAAAAATATCATTAGTTGATTAGAAATAAATGTAACAGGATACAATTTTCTAAAAGTTAATTTTCCATGATTTGAGGAATTAATTTAACATCTAGACAAAGAACATATGTAAATGTACATACATTACAAGTAGAAGGTTTCCTTTAATTAATTTCCAAACCAATATCAATATTTAATCTAATTTATGAACAATCAATATGTATTTTATTCTATCCTCGCATGGTAAAATTATCTTTATGTAGAACACATAATCCAAAAAATGATTACATGTTATCCTTCATATCATTAGATATCATAAAAATTTGAAATAGTTTTCACAAGGTAAGATAATATCCAAAATTTATAATATTTAATATGAATAAATAATACATTAATATAAAAAATTAAATAGTAATACCCAATGTTCAAAAAAAATAATTCCATAAATAAAAATCATTAAATTTCCATCATATATTCCAAACTATGATTGAAACATAAATATTATAATTCTTTAATCACATATTCTTCCAAGATAAATATAACATTTATCTATAAATAACAAAAACATCACTTAATGACTCAAAGAAAAAGTTGACATTCCCTAATCATATAATATCCATCATACAGTAATAATTTTCATCAATAACAAG
Source organism: Viscum album (assembly GCA_963277665.1). Classification (NCBI taxonomy): domain Eukaryota; kingdom Viridiplantae; phylum Streptophyta; class Magnoliopsida; order Santalales; family Viscaceae; genus Viscum; species Viscum album. The sequence goes on from OY728152.1 coordinate 1,382,925,901, forward strand.
AATCACCCTAACACCATATCAAAATATTATATTCTTCCCAAAGATAATTCAATTTATTTAATAAAATAAAAACCTAATTGTAACACCCCAGGATTTCATAGAACATTGTCTCTCTAAAGTAATTCAATAGCTTGCGCTACACGCAACACTGAGTTTAAGCACATCACGGCCTATCAAACAAGCCATTTAAAAAGTGGTTATGAATAGTATTAACTACGTTTTGAATTTAATATATATACTATATAATTTTAACATTTATATTTTTTGTTTCTTAGACATAATATACATACAAATTCATTTTTCAGATAAAAGAAGTGTCTTTCAAAAAAACGCAATTTTAACACCATTTAATGGAGAAAACTTTTTAAATACAATATTTGAAACTTTTTTATATTGAATTTGTAAAAATAAAATTATTCTTTAGAAACAGGACATAAAATTTTAGTTTGGTTAAATTTTTGGAATAATTCAGATAACTTTCATATTTTAATGAATAGTGAAAATACTATATTTTAATTAAAAACTACATTTTTAATCGAACTAATTTATAGTGTTAAATTATACAATTTAGTGGTTTTAAATTATCATTATATTATATTTTTATAATTTAATACAATTTTTTTCATTAGAATTAATTTTAAATTTAAATTGGACATAAACATATATCAATCTTTTGATAATTTTTTCATCTCAAAAACTCGCTTTCTGGTTTTAACAACAAGAATTAATTTTAAATTAATTAATGCAAGTTATATGTTATTAATTTGGTAAAATAGAAATCATTTTTGAATTCAGAATATTAAAATTAGATTATGGTTAATTTTTTGTATTTTTCTAAAAACTTTCAATTTTTTATGAATAGTGAAAAATTCTGCATACTACATAAAAACTCACTTTTTCCTTTAAATGATTATTTTTAATTAAAAATTTATCTTAAAATAGATACATAATACATATATTAGTAATATTTAAGTCACTGGAGTCATTTTATAATAATATTAAATATATAAAATTTTATTCAACCATTTTAATGTATTTTTACCCACCTTCTAGGCACATTTACCCACCTTCTAGGCACATTTTCAAATTTGCATAAAACATAATTTTATTGCTTCTGTGAATTGAATTTCAAATAACCGAGAGGTACGGTTGACATTAGTAAGTAAAATATTGTTCAATAAGATGAAAATAATTTTTTGTGAATAGTAACTTTTGAATTTTATTTACCACAGTTAAAAGTAAATAGTATAATTAAAGGTAAAAATGATATTATAATTACCATAACACATGTCCTAATTCTATTGGATAAGTGTTTTCTGACCAAAATAAACCTTAGAAATAAAATATGATCCTTTTTTATCCACTTTGGTTAGATTAGGACATTTATTATTATTTTATTCAAAGAAGAGTTAAAAGTGTTAAATTCAAATTTTAATAAATAAACTATTTTTAATATATGGTTATACATAAGATAAATTCGACTATAAATATTAATTATAAATATAAAAATATTTTCAACATCATGGTATTTTATTTATAATTTTTAGACATTAAATAATTAAAGTTATTTATGACACAATGATGATGCAGTAATTACCTTATTAATGAAAGGTTAAAATAATTGATATTATATATCTTAAAATAAATTTAATTTGAGACTTTTGATGCATTAAAATAATTTTATATATTAATATGACATGTTATAGGTGATTAAATATTTTTTTTTCCAAATAATAAAGTTGTTATGACTTTCAAAAAACAAAAACTAAATAGTGTCAAAATTGACAAAAATGAGTTTAAAAAAATACTATTTTATTAAATGATACAATATTTTTAAAAATGTAAGGATTATAAAAAGGACTTATATAATGATATATATGTAATTAATAAACCACTTGAGGTTCTTTTGGAATTTTATATTACGTTTATTAACCATTTTTTATAATAATACAAAAAGACATGTTTAAAGTTAAACTATTTAACTAAGAGTTAAATCTAAAAGATAAGGTTAATATGGGGATCTAAACATGTCTAAAACCTATTAGTTGAGATTTTTTAGGCCCAGAAACACCTTATCCTCTAAATAATTTTTTTTGAGCCATTATAAAACGAAAATTATTTTATAATAAAATAATATTTCATGCTTTTCCTAAAGTGACCCTCACCTCTCTTATAAAAGGGTATTCCCCTTCTCTTAATTTAACACCTCCAAAGACTTTTGGATCAGCCAAAACCTGATCAACTATCCTCCCAAATATCCTCAATTCAACCTAAAGGCCTTACTTTGATCATAAATCCAACCTAAGGATCACTTTTGATCAAATCAAAAGGAATCACCCGAAGAAGAGGTAATTATTTCATCACCTCTTTCAAAGTTCTTTTCTTCTTCCACTTCCTATTTATTTGTTGTTTCAATGCCAAAATAATAAATTTAGTACCTTATTCATACTATAGTGTTATTGTAAATATTTTACGATCATATTCATTATTCTATCCATTCTATGAATGACAATGTCACCATATGTGTGTACGTATGGCTTACCGTCTCCACGTCGTGGTGTAGTTTGTTATTCAACACTTTATTTTTTGGATGGGTATAATAATGAGTATAATTGATTTAAATAATAAATATAACATGGTAATTATTCTGTATATATAATATACCATCCAATTAATCATGAGTTCACCATCAATAGAATGATATTGTCGCTCGTTCGTACGTACGGCTTACCATCTCCACAACGCGATGAGATTCATTTCAACATTCACCATTCTATGATGATTATCAAAATATATATTATTAATAAGTATGTAATATAAGGAATAATAATTCTACTAGAAATATATATATATATACACAAATATCTTGTTCACTAACTTATGTTCAATATGATTTGAAAATGGAAACAACGTTTATGCGTATGTACAGCATATCGTCTCCATAAACGGTGTTTTCCATTTAATATATCTATCTATTATAAATATTTTTATTCGAAATATATATGATATATAAATAATTTTTTATATTCTGTAAGTATTTAAATCATGATCTAAGTGATATTATCAAGAATAACAAGTTAAAACACACACGATAAAGAAAGCGATTATTAACCAAAATGTTAATTTAACATGGAAATTATTATTAAATGGGTAGTATAAAGTCAGAAACGAATCATGTATGATATGATAAATATTCATATTGTTTTGGTATAATTTAATAACATACTATGGTCATTATACAAGAGGTTAAATGTACCCTCGACTAAATGAAAGTACAAGGTAAGGGTTAATTCCTCAATCTCATTATTATATGAGATTGTTAATGTGTAAGTATTTAGTGTGAAATTTTTATCATCCAAGTATATGTTTCATAAAAATATTTTCAAAATTATTATTTTAAGGTTTCTTGGAAGGGACTCTTTATCAATATCAAAATTTTAATTGTTTTAATTATTTATTTTTCTAAATCTTTTTAATTAATGTCTATGTTTTAAAAATGATTTTAAGTATTTATTTATATGGACATGATTGTTTTAAAATGATAATTCATTTAAAAAGTTTCAAAATGGTATGGTACACTTTGATTCAAAAATCTATTTTAAATTACTTCCTTTTTGAATGCATGACTTTTAAATGATTTCTCAAAAAGGGATATTTCTCTCAAAGAGTTTTACTGATCATTTTCAACTATATCAAAATCCTTTATTGGGTATTATTCTTGATTAAGGTTGATTTATTATAATACAATCTTATATATTGTATTGAATGAGTGATGACATGTTTGATTGTGGATGTTCTATTTTTATACCATTCATGGTTTATAGTTAATGTATTGAAATTTATTATTCTAGTTTTAATATGAATGTTTATGTTATGTTTCAACATTTTCATATAAGGAATGAATTGGACTTAGTAAGTAATGGGTGGAGACTGTTATATCTCCTCGATTCATCGGTAGATCTCATGAGACAAATTAGTTTCATGGCACAAGTCCTTGAAAAAAAATTATTTGTAGTCTCAGCACGAGACCTTGATTATGTGGTAATGATGTATGGCATTATGCATTCCCTCATTATGAAATTAGTTATTACATGTGATTATTAGAATAGTATAAAATCAATGTTCATGTTTATATAGTAATTTTTGATTTATTTTTTTCATATTATGTTTAATATTATGTTTTAAAAAGGATGTTGTTTTTATTACACATCTTTCCTTAAAATTTTATAGCTTCTGCTAAATTACTTACCCTTACTAAGCATCTGAGCTCACCCCTTTCTTATGTTTTATTTTACCAGGATTCCAAGTAGTGTATTATGATTTATATTTAGGTTTAAGCTAGAAGAATAATGTAATTATTAAAGGATTATCTATGTTTTATTTTTATGTTATAATTTGTAATGTAAATTTCATGTATGCAATCCATTTTTCAAGACTGATAAACTAATCAATAATTTGGGACTTGATTCCTTATAGTCATGCTAATGTATTAAAATAATACACCAACTCTAGGTAACTTGGGTTGGGTCATTATAGTTGGTATCAGAGAAATTTTAGTACAAACCTTGGAAACTGGATTTAGATAAACTCTGATTAGAGAACATTAACCTAAGATAGACATTGAAGATTAGTATAGAAGAAATTCCTAGAATTTTGGTAATGTGTATATTTTATGAATTTTCCACAAAATACATCACTGTTTGGATATGAGTAGGTATAGGTGGCTCTAGCACAGATTCATCTAGGGGTAAAACCTGAAAAAACCGCTTTGAGCTAGACTCGAATGGTAACTGGTGCACGACAACAGGCCTTGTTTCACTCTTGGTTACGATACTCCCAGGGGGAATGCTTAAGATAATTCACATTTTCTTTACAAAGCATTATGATAGATTTATGAGTAAATACTGCCACAAAGAAAACATTTTTATGATTATGGATTATATGCCTAAACTTTTCAATTTACGTTAAGTATTTTACATGTTAGGAATTATGCATTATGATTCATAAACTAACCTAGTATATTCCATTGTTTATAAATGGTGCCAAGTAGAATTAATGATAACTCTAGCAATATGCATGATCCAAAGAGTAAGAAGGGTCATATATTTCATGGTCTTAATCCAAAATTTAGAAGGTAAATACTATCCCAAATCTAATCAAATGAATAAATAGTATCGTGTGTTAATAAGATAAGTAAATATTTTTCCAAGTTATATGGCTTTGAAGGGAAGATGGAGAACAAAAGGATGGTGGAGAAAAATATGGATAAAGGGAAGAAGGGAAAGAAGGATTTTCCCACATGGGATAATTGTGAAAAGAATCACCTTGGTAAATGCTTGAATATAATGGGAGTTTGTTAAAAGTGTGGAGAAAAAGGACACCATGTTTGTGACTATAAGGGTAAGAAAAAGGTTTCAAATGTATAATGCTTCATCTACATGGAGTTGGGACACTATGTAAATTAATGTCCAAATCATCAAAGTATACCCCAAATAATGCTATTAGATAATAATCATGTTATGATACTACCACATATGAAGAGTAATTATTAGTTTTCTTATGTTTTTATTAAAGAATTGTGTCATTTGAGTATTGTATTAATGATATACAAATAGATTAACTATAGAAATAAATAAGGATTGTACTACAGTACTATTTCATTAAGGATTTGAGATTGTGTGGTACTAAGAAAAGTGACTCAATACCAAGTTAGTCATTTTGGAAAATACATGGTTGAAGGAATGATAAACCTTAATATGGTCATGATACTGAGGTAGTGAATTTGGAATAAGAGATGGTTGATTTGGATAAATTATATTGGATATTCTTGACTACCTTAGAACCGATTAATGTTTTGCTTATTCCATCATTGTTGGAGTATTCAAAAATTTTGGATATAAGGAATAAGGTAGCATGAATGTAATAAATAATGTTTTATATAAATTCAAAGTGTTACCATGTTTTAAGAGAATATATGATGAAGGTTCTCACTCACATGTTATTATGTGGCAAAAAGAGATCTTCATTATGTTATGTTGACCTTCCTTATAAAGTTTTGGACTGTGAGTTTGGACATAAGTATTTTGGATAAGTCTAAAGATTGAAATGGATTAAGTAGGACATTGGATAATATGGTTTGAGGTTAAAACATTTCTTAAGATTATTTTTGGATTTTTTTATAAAAAGGACAATCCGAAGGTTGAACGACAACCTATCACATCCAGAAAAGCCGCTAGACTTGAACCCGCAACTGAAGGGCGACAAGGGTGCATCACCGAGTACTCACCTAAATGATGTATTGGTTTGTATAATGTAGTTTTTTTAAATGATCTGATAGATGAATTATAAATTCATTTTTTTGAAACCCTGTATGATTAGGATAAAGAGAATATTTTTTATTTCTATTATCTTTCAGAGTAAAAGATGAGTTTGTGGTAGAAATTAGTTAATGAATAGAACTCTACTTGTCAAGTAATTTTTTTTCCTATTATATGAAGAAATTAATTCTTAAAATTTAGGGAAAAGATCTTAAAACCAAAAAATTGTTATCCTAATACCTTATGTTTTTATGAACTAATAATATTTTAAGTCATCATAGATTTATGGATTTGAACCCTCAATTTTCTATTTATTGTTCACTTGTTTTTGATTGATGAAATAAATCACTCCACATAAATATTTACATTTTCCCTCAAATTATGTGTCTATAATTTCCACTAATGTTCTCCTATTGAAAATCTTAATTTCGTGGTGACCTTTTAATTTCCATTTCCCTATTTTTAAGACTATATTTTAGTAACCCTATTTCCGATGTGGGTTATCCACAAAGGTATTTTCGATTTTCAACCTTTTATTTTAGAAGAACAATTTCAAATTGTGAGGACATAATTAATATAAGTAGGGGAGAATGTAACATCCTAGTATTTCATAGTACTTTATCTCTTTAAAGTAATTCAATAGCTTGTGCAACATGCAACACCATGTTCAAGCACATCACGACCTATGAAACTAGCTATTTAAAAAGAGGTTATGAATAGTATTAACCACATTTTGAATTTTATATATATATCCTATATAATTTTAACATTCATATTTTTTTTCTTATACATAATATATGGACAAATTCATTTTTTCAGATAAAATAAGTATCTTTCAAAAAATACAATTTTATCGCCTTTTAATGGAGAACCCTCTTTAAATCCAATATTAAAAACTTTTATGTATTCAATTTGAAAAAATAAAATTATTATTTAGAAACAGGACATAAAAATTTATTTTGGTTAAATTTTGGGTACTTTTTTGATAACTTTCATGTTTTGATGAATAGTGAAAAATACTAAATTTTAATTCAAAACAACTTTTTTAATCAAAATAATTTATAGTGTTAAATTATAAATTTGAGTGGTTTTAAACTATAATGAGATTATATTTTTATAATTTAATTCAAGTTTGGTAATTGGAAGTAATTTTACATTTAAATTGGACATAAACACATATAAGTCTTTTCATAGTTTTTACTACTCAAAAACCAGCTTTCTGGTTTTGACAACGAGAATTAATTTTAAATTAATTAATGAAAGTTATATATTTTTAATTTGGTAAAATAGACATCATTTTTGGATTTGTAATATCAAAATTATCTTAAGGTAAATTTTTTGTATTTTTCTGAAAACTTTCAGTTTTTGGTGAATAGTAAAAAATACTGCAAAGTACATAAAAACTGACTTTTTCATTTAAATAATTATTTTTAATTAAATATTTATCTTAAAATAGATACAGAATACATATAATATTACAATTTAAGTCATTGGAGTCATTTTATAATAATATTAGATATAAAAAAATTTATTGAACCATTTTAATGTATTTTTACCCACCTTCTAGGCACATTTACCCACCTTTTAGGCACATTTAAAAATTTTCAAAAAACATAATTTTACCACTTATAGGAATTGAATTTCAAAAATATTAGAGACATGGTTGACATATTTAAGTAAAATGTGGTTCAATGAGATGAAACTAATTTTTGGTGAATAGTAACTTTTGAATTTTATTTAACACGGTTAAAAGTAAATAGGGTAATTAAAGGTAATTATGATATTATAATTACAATAACACATGTCCTAATTCTATTGGATAAGTTTTTTCCGACCAAAATCAACTTTAGGAATAAAATATTGTCCTTTTTTATCCACTTGGATTAGACTAGGACATTTATTATTATTTTATTTAAAGAAGAGATAAAAGTGTTAAATTCAAATTTTAATAACTAAACCATTTTTAATATAGGGTTATAAATAAAATAAATTATACTATAAATATTCATTATAATTCTAAAAATATTTCCAACATCATGGTATTTTATTTATAATTTTTATTCATTAAATAATTAAATTTATTTATGACATAATGATTATCCACTAATTACCTTATTAATGAAAGGTTAAAATAATTGATATTATAAATATTAAATGTAATGTAATTTGAGACTTTTTATGAATTCCAATAATTTTCTATATTAATATGACATGTTAGGGTTGATTAAATAATTTATTTTTAAGTAATAAAGTTGTTATGACTCACAAAAACCAAATACTAAATAGTGTCAAAATTGATAAGAGTAAGTTTTTAAAACAAATACTATTTTATTAAATGATATAATATTCCTAAAAATATAAGGTTCGGACAAAGGACTTACATGATGATATATATGTCATTAATGAACAAATTTAAGTTCTTTTTTCATTTTATAGTAAGTTTATTGACCATTTATTATAATAATACAAGAAGACATGGTAAAAGTTAAACTATTTAACTAAGAGTTAGATCTATAAGATAAGGTTAATATGGTGACCTAAACTTGTCTAAAACCTAGTTTTTTGAGATTTTTTAGACCCATACCCACCTTATCCTTTAAATAAATCCTTTTGAATCCAATAGAAACCGAAAATCATTTTATAACAAAATAATATTTCAAGATTTTCCTAAAGTGACCCTCACCTCTCTTATAAAAGGGTATTTCCCCTTCTCTTAATTTCACCCCACCAAAGCCTTTGGATAAGAAAACCCCTACTCAAATATCCTCCCAACTATCCTCACTTTAACCTAGAGTCCTTACATTGATCATAAATCCAACCTAAGGACCCCTTTTTGATCAAATCAAAAGGAATCACCTGAAGAAGAGGTAATTATTTCATTGCCACTTTCAAAGTTCTTTTCTTCTTCCACTTCCTCTTTATTTTTTGTTTCAATGCCAAAATAATAACTCTAGTTCCATCTACATACTATGATTTTATTATAAATATGGTACAAACATATTCATTATTCTATCCATCCTATAAATGAAAAATTCACCATACGTGCGTAAGTTCGGCTTACCTTCTCCACGTCATGGTGTAGTTTGTTATTAAACACTTAATTATTTGGATGGGTATAATAATGAGTATAATTTCAATATATAATTAATATAACATGGTAAGTATTCTTTATATATAATATACCATCCAATTAAACATTATTTCACCATCAGTAGAATGATATTGTTGCTTGTGCGTACGTACGGCTTCCCGTCACCACGATGCGATGAGATTCATTTCAACATTTGCCATTCAATGATGATTATAAAAATATATATTATTAATAAGTATGTAATATATTACATAATAATTCTACTGAAATGTGTGTGTGTGTGTGTGTGTCGGTATGTATTTACATATATCGTATTCACTTACTTCCATTCAATACGATATGAAAATAGAAACAGCATTTATGCGTACGTACGACCTACCATCTCCATAAATGGTGTTTTAAATTTCATATATATATCTATTACACGTATTTAAATTTAAAATATATATGATATATAAATCATGTTTTATATTCTGGAAGTATTTAAATCATGATCTAAGTGATACGATCAAGAATAACAAGTTAAAACCCGTACAATAAAGAAAACAATTACTACCCGAAATATTAATTTAACATGGAAATTTTTATTAAATGGGTAGTATAAATTCATAAATGAAAAATGTATGATATCATAAATATTAATATTGTTTTGGTATAATTTAATAAAATACTATGGTCATTATACAGGAGTTTAAACATACCCTCAACTAAAGGAAAGTACATGGTAAGGGTTAATTCCTCAATCTCATTATTATCCGAGATTGTTTATGTGTAAGTATTTACTGGTACATTTTTATCATACAATTCAATGTTTCATTAAAATGTTTTAAAAATGTATATTTTAAGGTTTTTTGGAAGGGAATCTTTATCAAGATCATCATTTTAAATGTTTTAATGATTTTTTTTTCTAAATCTTTTTAATTAATGGCTATGTTTTAAAAATGATTTTAAGGATTTATGTATATGAACATGATTGTTTTAAAGTGTTAATTCCTTCAAAAAAATTAAAATTGGTATGGGACACTTTGATTCAAAAATATATTTTAAATGACTTCCTTTATAAATTCATGACTTTTAAATGATTTCACAAAAAGGGATATTTCTCTCAAAGAGTTTTACTGATCATTTTCAACTATGTCAACATCATTTACTGGTTATTATTCTTAATTGAGGTTGATTTATTATAATACAATATTCCATATTGTATTGAATGAGTTATGATATGTTTGATTGTGGAAGTTCTATTTTTATACCATTTATGGTTTATGGTTAAAGTATTGACATTTCATATACTAGTTTTAATATGAATGTTTATGTTATGTTTCATCATTTTCATGTGAGTGATGCATTGGACTTAGTAAGTGATGGGTGGATCCCGCTATAGCTCCTCGATGCATCAGTATGTCTCATGAGACAAATTAGTGTCTTGGCACAAGGCCTTGACAAAAAATTTATTTGTAGTCTTGGCACGATGCCTTGACTATGTAGTAATGTTGTACGGAATTATGCAATCCCTCATTATAAAATTAGTTATTACATGTGATTATTAGACTAGTATAATGTCTATGTGCATGTTTATATGGTAATTTTTGATTTATTTTTTTTCATATTATGTTCAAGATTATGTTTTAAAAATGATTTTGTTTTTATTACACATCTTTCCTTAAAATTTTATATCTTCCTCTAAATTACTTACCCTCACTGAGCTTCTGAGATCACCCCTTTCTTATGATTTATTTTCCCAGGATTCCAAAAAGTGTATTATGATTTATATGAAGATTTAAGCTAGAATAATAATGTAATTTTATAAGGATTATCTATTTTGTATTTTATGTTAGAATTTGTAATGTAAATTTCATATATGTAATCTATTTTCCAAGACTGCTAAACTGATCGGTCCTTTGGGACTTGATTCCTTGTAATCATGCCAATATATTAAAATAATGCACCGACTCTAGATAATTGGGGTTGGGGCATTACACAAATATTATCCGAAATTATATTTATTGACCATAAACAAATAATTTCCTCAAAATAGCGAACTTATTCAAAAATTACATTAATAAAGTTGAAAAAATCCCTTTATAATCCCATGATTATCAATGTGGTGAATCTTATATTCTCAACATCAAAATAAAATGTTTATCCAAATGAACTGTAGTTACTTCAACATTAGAGAAAATCTTAGGCATAAAAGATTTCAAGATAATTCAACTTATATCCATGTAATATTATACCATTATTACTTAGATAACATTTTCACTAAAACACATACAAAACCTAACTTTTTTATTACTATAAATACATCCCAAAATACAATTCATCATCTTAAACACCGACCACCTAAAACCTCAATGGGTTGTGTAGGTTCTTAATAAATCCGCAAAGGGAAAGAAAATACTCCCAAAAATTTGATAAAGGAAAGAGATGTGTGTGTGGACTAAATTTTTTAGAGAATATTGATGAAATACAATTTGGAAAAGAACCAAAACTATTCTACATACTGGTTACCAGGAACGTTCCACGGAATTCTTAGACCGCAAACCAAGTGGTATATGAATAGCATGTCAAATGTTGTCCCGTGAAGCATTGTCCATCAAACTAAACCATTTTCAAATGAGATGAAAATAGTGAAATAAGGCACCATAAACCATGTCATTGGAAAAAAAGTTATGGAGAAGTAATTCCTCACATACCATCCCCGTGGACTGAGTAGTTCATGAATGATGTGCGTATAGAAGCACCTTTTGAACCATATCATTCACGGTATTGAGGTAGTGATTTCTTCCTCCGTGAACTGCAACACTGCAAACCTTGGTTGTCTGAGTTATCCATGGTTCAGATGATCCCTCCATGGGCTTCTGAAAAAGGTGTCATATTCCCTTAGATACTAATTCCCCGACACTCTATAAAAGGACCACTGGTGGAATGGAGAAAAAAAAGAGAAGAAAATATAAAGGAGAGTGAGAAGGCTTCCATAAACTAGGTTACATTTGATGTTGTAAAATTGAGACTTTGAGAATTTAGAGTTTACGTATGGAATAATTCAAAGGATAATGATCAATAAAGGACTGAAAACCATTTTCCAATAGGTATAAACCCACCATGAATCATAAAAAGAAGTAAAGTTAATAATAATCAATTGTTCACAAACCTAATTGGTGAACTTCGAACCATAGGACCTTTGCAGAAGAACTTCTCAAGAACCGTAGGCATAGTTCCCCTCTTTCAGTCCAATGAACTGCATGGTTCATCACCACATGGCCAACACCCTACACCCCATAGCATCGCGTTATGTGGATAGAACCTAAGAATTCATACAGACATGGTATGTGACGGCTCAAATCGATATATGCAAAAAAACATTGGTATGTGGATGACCCCTTCGCCCGTATAGAAGTATGCCATGCGGGGAATCTCCCACCCTGCATGAGAAAATGGTACATGGAATGGGGTTTCTTCAAGGTTTCCACTTTCCAGTTCAACTCTGGTCCTTCCAATCCCATCATTCCCTTTATAAACCCTCTACTAACTTGTCCATTGACATCAAGAAAAAGACTCTTAAAAATCCATCAGACCCATATAACCAGACCATTGGGTGCATCAGCATGCCCTTCTAAGTCTATAAACCCAAGGTAAGTGTCAGTGAAAAGTCAATTCCCACAACTATTCAGACCCTGAGGACATCCTTAAGACTACATTCCTGAGGTAACTTGGATTCCAACCTTGAGATGTTGATATGAACCTACCAATTATAGGTATTGAGGGAAGTCATTTGACCTTCCCTTCCATGAGTTCCTGGGAAAAATGAGGAGCTCATGCATTCCTTCCCCTTTGATAAGGGAAGATGCTCCACCCCTCTCCCATAACCCATTTCAGGGAACTCCTCATGAGGTAAGCCCATAGACTTTTTATGGGAGGTGGTTCTTTATCCCCTCTCCGTCCTAGCTTGGTATGTGTCTTGATAGCACAGTATATATTAATATCCTAGATATCAACATAGGTGATGGGATCACACATCCAAATCCCCTTTCCCTCTCTTATTGGGCTCATTGGCGTGCCCTCATCCACTGTCTCCCTCCTCCTTTTCCCTTAGTCTAGAAAGGAAAGTGTGACTTTGATGAATATTTCACATCCTCTTATGTCTGAAAATGATAATGAATCATATTGTCTAACAGGTCTATGATGATATGACATTTTCACAACCTAGTCCTGAAAAATGAGAACTCTGATTCCCAACACAATTGGGATGTGTAAGAAGCCTTTATCTATGCCCGATATCCATATCATCTCATCCATTAAATGAGATATCATGCTCCCTTCAAATGGGAATCTCCCACGTGTAAGCCCCAATCAAGACCCAACCCTCAATGAACTATGAAAACTCTGATTCCTACACAAACTAGGATACTTAGGACACCTATATAAGGCCTAAGATCACAAGGTAACATTTTAAAAAGGTTAATTTCAATCATGTCCCCTATAAAGGGGCTCCCCTTCAAGAGTAATCCCCAATTCACTTATTTCATAAAGTCTTCCACTTTGGTGTAATTCCCAACCATGTCTCCTCAAATGGGCAGCATCAATTTATAAGTCATGAGTTTAACTGAACTATGTGGTCTTTGATTCCCCATTGATCGGGATACATAGGAAGCCTCTATGAGGTCCAAATCCAACCCTCAAATCAACACTAATGTATCCTAGGATATATTCTCGATAGGGTTATATACACCCAGAAGACCATATCTCTTGTTGTTCCTTTGGGCTACTTCAGTGTAAGTCCCGCACCAAGTCCTAACTATGCATCTTTTTCCTAGACATCTTCACAGCATGATGTTAAAGCATGAATAGGTCCTTATCGCATGACTTTAAAGGTGATTTTTATAGTTAAGTGGCACCTAACTATGTGGGCTCGGATTCCACTCAAGAGGATATGCAGGAATCCCACCTCATGGGTTTGACCTCGACATCAAAACAACTCTCACCCCCCCTGAATGATGACAAACTTCAGAGCACCTCATCACATGGCTTAAACCAGCACGGTATTAGTAGATCCCAATACATGAATATCAATGATTGATTCTGAAACCTAGGGGTAATCCATGGTCACACTCTTAGGGAAAGAACGAAGGATTCATGAACATATGAACATTTCTAAAATCTATAAGAGAGTCCCAAAGTAGGCAATAATTCCCTCCAAAAGGGTGTGATGATCCTGACATCCCATTTTATCAACCAATGGATTCCTTAAGTGTCATTGGCCAAATATTCATCCAATGAGAACCTTAATTTTTAAATAAGGTATATTAATCATGGATTACAGGGTTGTTGGGTGTTTTTGGCACCACGAATAAACCCGTTGGAAACCATCTGAGGACCTCATACCTGACATGGGATGATTGCACAAACAATTAACCCCCTATAATTTACTTCTAGGGTCATTAAAATGTGTAACCTCCTTCATATAATAATAATCTATATTCTTTCCAATCTCGGTGGGACCATCAACACACAAACCAAAATATGGGTGTGAAAGGAATCAGGTTGAAATTAAAATGGTGAACCTGGCGTGAATCCTTAACCAAGGTGGCGGTGTTACCCCATTCAAAGTTAGGAAAAATTACCAATCATATATGTGAACTTGAGATGCTACCTTATCATGGTTTCATTGTATGTTCTTGTTACATGTATTGTATGTTTCATAGAGATATCTTCAATCCAAATTTCATCTTGACAAATTGCATAGATGCATGTGTATGCATCTTCATAGATGGTCGGGTCCCCGATGAGGAGAAAGACCCCCTCCCCTACCTAGCATCTTCAACACTGGGTCTCCAATGAGATGATCCAAGAGTACCACAAAAATGGTACTCCCCCCATAGTGGAGGCTGCTTGACAGGCCCTCCAGTCTGTGAAATCTCTTCATCCACCTCTTCAACCGCAGCCGGAATACCATCACAGGACGGATCCACTGTCCATCTCAAACCACTTAAGGAGACTATCCTAAGAGTATGACAATTATTACCTCACATATCTTAGGTAGGAAGATGATGTTGATGTTAATTACTTCATTCCAGATGCACAGGAACCCCGCTCAAGGTATCCTACTAGAGAACGTGCCACCAGCAACGTATAACCTGATATCCTTGCGCTAAAAAGGATCCCATTCCGAGGGAACCTACTAAATTCCAATATACATGGGCCCCTCAGGATACCTATCGAGGTCAAAAAACACATAATTAGGAATAGTTAATCACCCTGGTTCCAGAGGAGGAGTTCCACCACACAAACGCAGAGGTATATAATGGGAAATCATACAATTCTTCCCCTCATGTTGAAGCCCATCATGGAAATACAGTAGAAATTAACGATCGTATTCATATCACCACTCTCTCCTATAAACCCCACCATATAAATAGGGTGACGCAATATGAGAAAACACACATTCTTTCCAGTGATCTCTTGCCTCGCCGCATAGACCAGATAGCAAATTATTGGCATATGAAAATCTTGGAAAATACACTAGAAGCCTTCCATCCAAATTGAGAGGAAAAACCATGGCTAGTGATATAACACAACTGATACATATGAATCCCACTAGTCAAATATGGTATCCATCCATAGGAAGATGAAAATTCTTACCTACCACGACAATTTCCACCAGCCAAATAAGGTGGAAAGAAAATCTGAGAAGATTCAAATTCATATGGATACAAATCAATCCCATCATAAAATATAGAAGAAAATTATCATCCATAAATCCCTTCTCAAAAATAAAATGCCCACCATTAAAATACAGTGACAATCGGAGAAGAAATCTAGGTGGAAAACTCATTCCTCTATCCTAGCACAGGAGAACTACCAATTCCCACTGGCAACCCATAAAGGATTGGAGCATGAACAAACACCTACCCCAACATCATAATGAGAATTCATACCTATTCCATCCAAATAAGTATATCAACACCTCTTGGCCATAATGGAGGATCAGATGTCAATCCAAGACTATATGTTCCATACATTTCAAGATTTAATTACATCGATAGAAAAAGTAAGGAGTTGATCCTATGACCCGATCTCCTCAGGCATGGTGATTCATCCACAAAATAAGATAGTCACCCCATAAAAAACATTCATCCTTACTCTATTATAGGAGGTTCTATGACCATATTCCACGATACAAGGACAACAGAATCGGGAAAAAATACTCATTCCAACTAGGGGACACCAGTCCAATGTGGTGGTCTCTCCAAGGCTGACATATATCCCTACCATAACTCAATATGTTCATCAGTTTATCTAGGTGACATCATGGGAACCATTAAAGTAGAGTACCAAACATAAAGGTTGTTACCAACAGTAGGCGACCTCAGTTTCCCTCAAGAGAGTGCACAAAAATGAAACATGCCAAAATAAACTGGAAAATTAAAAGCATACTCATGATTATGTTTTGCTGGAATCTGGAGTTCTTGATTCCATTAAAAAATTTCAATAGAGTCTCAAGATCATTTCAATCCATTACCAAATTATAGAAGTGGAAGAATCAGCTGTGAAGGTCCTCCCAATAATGCCAATACTATAATCTCTGATGTCCCTCCCTAGAGTACACATGGGGTGTTACTCCATGGGCTAGAAATGATCGACCATGAGAGAATATCTTCTGATTTGTGTTAGGGTATCCCTCACCTTGACTACAAGATTGAACAAAGAGAAAGTAATCCAATTTATGTAATCCTACCTGATGGTCCTCCGCATGGTATATGCTATAGATATTTTTCTCCCTATAGTTGGACATCAAGTTGTGATGGCAGTCCTCTCCGTGACGGCAGTCGCTACGAAAGCCATCCCCAAAGTGACATAAAGCAATGAGAAGGTACTTCACTCATTATAGTACATCAAGATGTCCCTCCCCAGAGTGTACACTATAGATACTCTATCAGCAACTAGATCTATATAGTAGTCCTCAACATTATAATAGTCATTGTGAAGGTCCTCCCCTAAATGATTCTGACCAGTAAGAAGCTCCTCCCCTTATTATTGTCTGCCCTGATGGTCCTCCCAATGGTATACACTACAGAAGTCCTCTCTACAGCTAGACACTAATCTTTAATGGTAGTGAATTCCATCATGGAACTGACTATGAAGGTCCTCCCCATAGTCCAAATTTACACTAGAGAAAAGGTCCTCTTCTTGTGAGGTCTAATGTGATAAAACCCTCATATGCCTTGGAACATTGAGAAATGGAGTATGACTTGTTGGATACTCTCTCCATGAAAATAGATATATTTTTTCAACCAAAGGATATCCCAGGTCCATTATCATCTTCCAATCCACCCCCATGTCATTCATATGTCAACGAGACTCCCACTAACCCCTCTACTTGGAACGAAATCATTAAGGAGCAGTCAAACCGAGCGGATCAAGTAGAATAGTCCCCATTAGAACCACAACATGATATATTGCTACTAAGAATACAACTTGATAGGGATGAAATACCAGTGATGTATTGGCTCATGAACACTTCTTAGTTCATCATACCAAGAGAGTTTATAGAAGAATTTATGCATAACATTCGCCTTAATATCTTGAAAACTCTCCTCTAGTTAAAAGAAAAAAAACCCTATGATGGGTATGCATATCATGTTAATTTCATGGGTGATCTTCACCATAAAATTGACCTAGAATACCTTCCATATACATGGTTTCCAAAATTAGAAAACCAAAAGAAAGACCTTGAGCTGGCCTACCTCCATGTGCTGCACAAGTTGTACCTCCTTATCGGAAATTCCCCATCTGGTGTTCATATACGGGGATGGGGAGAACATGGATCTTTATACTTCACCCCACAAATTGTCTAGAAGAACCCACTAGAAGTGAAATATTACAATTTCATCATCCCCAAATAGTAGTAAAATGATGTTTCTTCTCTGGAAAGGTGGAATGCTTGATAAGAATTGGACTTGAGTGAGTCTAGAAGAGTTAGGCCCGACATGAGAAATCCATCAAAAATCTCCTGAACCAAGACACCGAGAGAATCCAATTGGCCACCCATCTAAGTAATGCCAATAAATAATCATTTCTCATTTCCTCAGGAGAAATCAAGTCACATGCAGACCCAACACCATATCCAGATCACACCCATATGGGAATGTATGATATGAATAAGGTGTCAATATCAGCAATAGCCACCACAACACAAGATCAACCGCATACCATAGGGTTGGGGGACTTTTGACACAAAATGTCTCCTTAAGACTAGAAAATATGGGTCGAGTCTTATCAACAAAAGAATGAGAGAAACTCCATCCCACCGGATTGGGGACATTTATACCTCAAATTCCCACCCATAAAACATCTTTCCTCTCCCATCTAGGGAGAAAAATGGATAGAAGGTTCACGCATTCAACCCCATCCCATAACTCACATCCCCTATAATGGAGGTATACTATAGGGTCATATCAAGGCTCCCTTACGGTCAATCTTCACCAAGAAACCCAAAGAGTGTCACAGAATGGCCAGAGAATACAAAAAAGTACATAATATGCTCTATTAAAATTAAACTCCTGGTACACCACCCCAAATGTGGTGTGAATTGGTGAATTTAGTGGAAATTAGACCCATGTACCTCACTAAAAATGATACAAATAACACGAAAATAGGAGAAGAGGGATCCCTCTTAAAGATGGTTCACACCGAACTTGGAAGAGTACACACCAGAAACCAAAGAGTTTTCTAAAATTTGGGTCCCCCTTAGTTAATCTACCACTACCTATAGCGTGAATCCTCTAAAAGTATAAGAATAAGAGTGTAGTCTATGACCCACCTTCTCCCCATGAATATGATTACCCCACGCTTGAGGATAGATTCACTCGACAAGTGGAAGAAATGAAAGTGTTGAGGTGACTCAATGCTGAGTTACTAAGAGAAATCCATCCTACTAGGTATGTTACTTAGGTGGAGAATCAACACACCCATCCATCAGATGTACCTATGCCTCACAGGCTCCTCTCGACAGATGAAGTAAGGTTGGAAAGCTCATTCAAGGCATCACTGGGACCATAAATCTTCCTAAACCCGATATTGGGAGGATATCATGATTTCCCACCATTAGGGAAACAACCTGAACAGATTCAGGATAATCCAAAAATGTTCCCCTGGCTGGGTATCTTCTCATGTTACAGCAGTACCGATATATCCAATCCTTCCCCCTACTGCACCTGCTCATACTCGGGTCCAAAAATACATGAATCAAGGGGTCATGAATACCATCAAGTTATTGAAAACTATAATGGAAGCATTAGAAGGATGGTGTATTCTAATAAATCTAGAAATAAATAATTACCTAGATGGGGTATGCAACATCCCTTCACCACCATATTTCTGGAGCCCCATATTCCTAGTGTTCAACAGTTGAGGGGACCTAGAGAATCATCTAATGAACTACTCTTCTTATTGTGATCCCATGATGAGAACCCCAGAGAAACAAGAAACTATGAAGCTCGGATGATTTGTGTGAACCCTTCATGGTTCAACCTTTTTGTGGTACATTAGATTGTAAGAGAACTAAATAATAGGATAGGGGGATCTCTGGTGAGAGTTCTTGTTCTAGTTCAGCTCAACATTTCTAGAAACAATACTTAGTGATCTCATGAACTAAAAACATCTATATAATGAGAGAGTCTTAGAATTCATCACCATATGTAAAGATATAAGTTACTCCTTAAATCGACCACTCCTCCAAGATGAGATGATTTCCATATTCATTAATAATATATGAGATGATATTAGAACACCACTTATTATTGCGAAATATAAGAGTGGGTTCTGGGACATTTCCTCCATCACTCAAAGGATAGAATATTCCCTACAACATACTAATCTCAAGTATTAGGGACCCCCATAAACCCCTGTAAAAAGAGCAGGGAGATATAAAGCGAATTATATCAAGCATAATCCACCTTCTATACTAGATATATCTCCAAGGTCCCCATATAATTGTTCAAGGCCCTCGGGACATTAGAAACTAACCCCACCTCATCAAGTCGAATGGAGGGGAACCAAAAGAAATCACTTCAAGGAATTCAGAAATAAAGTCTAATCATTCTGATATGATCATGTTTGTAGTTACTTCATAGCCTCCATTAATTGAAATAGGCTACCATAGATGAAGAGGGATGATGAATTAGGTCTTTATGAATGGAAAGTTTATTATTCCTTCCATCAGATATTGGAACACAATATCCAGGACTGTTTTATTTACAAGGACCTCCTGTAAAAGATGACAGATTCTATACTGGTCAAGCTAGAACCACCACCAGCGTAGGTGGAATATGCCTCCACCACTGACCCAAAGGAAGAAGGGGATTTTAAAAAAATTTAACCAAAAGGGAAGAATTTATATAGTTGGATTACTCGAAAAACAGTCAGCTGGGCTCATGGAATACTCTAGAGATAGTTTAAGCAACCAACTGTGCCTTCAACAGCTCCTAATGAAACAAAACTGTCATCCTCACCTCTATAATCCTCCAATGGCTGATCATCCAAAAATAATTACAATCAGAATGGCATAAAGCAAGTGTAAGAAGATGAAATTTCATGAAATCCAAAGTTGTCTTTAACACTCTCGGATTTCATGCCAGTAAATTTCAAGATACAGGAACTTCCCCTACCAAACAGCACCACTGAAGGTAGATGATGAGGAAAAGTCATCATCAAAGGAGTAACTTATTTTTGGCTCTATAAATGTTATCAATTTGCTGGATCCATTATCTAACTTTATGTACGTTTATCAATGATAATTACCCTCACCCAACCGGGGAGCCATAAGAAGAATCTACAAAAGAAAGGAACATCAGGGGAGATACATCTATGGAAGAAATCAATCTTATGTCCACACACCCACTCAAACCATTTGTGTCGCAGAATCCCAGAGAATAACCCTCCAGCAGATTCGTCATATACAAGAAAATCCTCTTACCTCCAAAACATTCCACCCCAATTCAATTCTTCTAAAATATCCATCATAGAAATAAAAATGGATAATTTCCCTTATCATGTGAGAAGATATACTTGACCTAATATAAAAAGGATAAAACCTCCTCCATCTCCGACCTTAAGGGATGAACATTCTTCATCAAATGATCAATCCCCTAAAGTGCATGTGAACGAGAATCCCAAATCTGGGAAGCACTGGCCTTTAAATCAGAAATATGACATTTTGAAATAGTTGGCATATATTCTAGCTATTCTTTTAATCATGAATGTGATAACCCTATCAACCAATCTTAGGTAAGATCTCATAGAAGCTTTGTTGAGTCCCTAAGAGTTTGAAGCCAAAGTAGCTACCACTGAAGTCTACTCGATAGAGATCAATCCTACAGAATGACACATAGTTATATATTTCACCGATCAAGATAAAAACTCCATTATTAAGGGGAATATAAAACCCTTATATGTGAATGTCATAATAAATGTTCTATATATGAAAATTATTCATAGATAATGGATTTGGGGTTAATCTCCTACCACTATAGATGCTTCGTATGTTGGGTCGTAATGAGGATGATCTAACGCCCTGGACCACAACCCTGTTAGGCAATAAAAAAAGTGAGGAGAAGTTGTTAGGTCCAATCATGCTCAAAACTCTATTCGGTGACCTCGTGTCTTATAGAGGACCTACCTTTTCTTATATTACTATTACATCATTAAAAATATAAACAACATAATAGTATTACAAAATAAAGATCCAAAGGTTTATTTTCTTTGGAAAACTAGGACCATACATAACATTTACAACATAAGATGTAAACATTTATTTAGTCTATTCTTCTCCAGCTTCTTATTGTCCCTTAAAAACTCCTTAGTTCACATAATCACCTGAGGATATACATCAAAAGGGGGTGATCTAAAATCCCAGTAAGAGGGTAGACATGAACAATATAAGAATGGTTGGGCACAATCATAACATAGGAGATGGATCATTAACATGAGAGGATTTATTAATAAAATACTTGAAATTTGGAAATGTATAAAAATCAAACATCGTGTCTTACTGTTCAACTACAACACATAGTTGTGAAAAATTCTAGTATCATGCTCATGCATCCTTTACCTTTAACTGATGAGATTCAATACTTTACCCAATTTATTGGAGCACTTTATAATTCTGGGTGCACCTGTTACATCATAACATTCATATTGCGCTATATAATTCTGGGCGCAGCCATCATATCGTAGCATTTACATTATCATGCATGCAGCATAGAACATATGTCAGAATTAAATATAAAATAACCCATGGAAAGGAATGAGTTTCACATAATAAATAATAAATTCATAAACATTTTTCTCTCATAATAAATAGGGGATAACATTCTTGACTTAAAATATTCAATGACGACTGAAGTAGAAACAATCTTTGAGAAGTAAAAAGATGGTGTTTATTTGTAAGAAGAGTTCTTTTGGAAGAACATTGGGTTTGTAATAAACTTAATTAGAAAACATGTATATTCCAAAATAGGAAATATGATGACTAAGAAATGATTATTAAGGCATTTCCATACTGAAAATGGGCTGAAATAGGGAAAACTCGAAGTATGAGAGTTGCGTTTGAGAATTTCACCTTACCTTGTATCAGAACACTTTCCTCACTTTAATGTCCTGTATAACAACATTAGATTAATTAATTAAAATTTAACAAAAATTGTATACATAAATAAGATTCATTGAGATTTTATTAAGTTCATTAATGTTCATTTTGATGAGTTATAGAGTTTATATTCATTGTTTGGGAATGTTTGTTTGTATAGTTTTCTTGAACGATTCACTTGTATTCATGAATGGAAGTTCATTTAAAACATGGATAAACATCCAGAATTGTAATTATATGTTATTTATGATGTTATATAACTTTAAATGATCTTATAAATAATTTTTTTATATACCATGGGAATGAATCATTAGATAATAATTTAATGATAACTATTTGGGTTAATTCAGGTGATTTTTCAACCACAATGAACTTGTTTTGTTTAATCATTTAGTAATATGTACATAAGTTAGTTAATGAACATTAAATAGGTTATAATACATATAACATAATCTTGTTCAACCATAAAAATGGTTTTACGACCATATCTTAAGGAAGTAAAGTAAAATGAAAACATGTCATTTTTGAAGGTGATAAATTAACACCCCACGAACAACGATTTCCTTTCTAAAATAAAAAGAAGAGGAGAATGGGTTGGATGATATATTTTCCCCTTAGTATCATAAAATTATATTATATGTAATATAATGTAGTCACCATACCATTTTTATGAGGATAGGTGTGGATATATTAATAAAAAAACATGAAATTAAAATGAAATTAAAGGAAAAGAGTGGGGAATTACCTCTTGAATCCTCCTCTCGAGATCCTCCTAAATAAACCTAGACTTGGTATTTTTATGAGACCATAAGTTCTTGGACGTGGGGGAGGTTCTAGGGAAGATTTTTTGGAATATTTTAGAAAATTATTGAAGCTTGAGAGGTGTGTAGAAATGAGGGTGTGAGGGGTGGTATTTATAGTGGAAGGGAGAGGGGTTTTCTCAATATTATATTCGTTAATTTATTATTTCTCCACAATATAAGTAATAGTGATAATTTAATAATCAATAATAGTAATATGTTCATGTGAGTTCAAAATAATGGCCATTTACATCATCCATGACTCAATCATGATGCATAAAGTCATTTATTTAGCGTATTTTGTAAATTATTGAATTTAACTATTCACCAAAAATTCAAGTATTTCAGAAAAATCCCAAAAATTCACCCTAACCATTTTTCAACATGTATAATCCAAAAATGAACTCCATTTTTCAAAAATAATTTTATAAATATGTTAAATTAAATTTTCAAATAAAAAATAGTTTATTCAAAAAATACCGATTAAAAATCATTTATTTACTTACTCCAAGATATAGGTATATAATACGTTCACTTAAATAATATATATATATATATACTATAATATTTAAGGTTGATATTCATAAGGGTAGGTTACTATTACTAAGGGTAGGTTACTATTCACTAAAAAAGAATGTTTCTTCCATCAGACCCCAAAAATCATCCTGGACGCAACTGTGTATGTTAGATTTTTGAAATTCAAAACACAAAAGTGCAAAAATTAGGTTTAATGGTCACATAGTATTTAGTATCATTATATTTAATTATGTTTCCTAATGTGATTATACTTAATGGCGTGATTATAAGAAGGTATTTTCATTGATAAAACTTTGGGTCGTTCCATTCTTCATCCATTATGAAATTTCTCCCTCGAAACCTCGTTTACATAAAAAGGTGAGGGTAATTCTCCTTCATCCCCTTATCTGGTTCCTATGTTTCTTATTTAAACTTATGATTCCTCCATAACAATTTGACAGGGTGGGTTTTCTTTTTGTGTATAACCTTATCTCTCCGGTCCAGAATCTTCACTGGTTTCTCCTCATAAGAGATATCATCTTCTAATTGTACCACCTCTGAGTTCAGTACATGTGATGGTTCTGGTATGTACTTCCCCAAGAGTGATACATGAAACATATCATGGACTTGAGCTATATTTTGTGGAGGTTCTATCTGATAGGTCACATATCCTATGCATTCAAGGATCTCAAAGAGACCAATGTACCTTGGGCATAGCTTCCCTTTATTTCTTAACTACATGACTCTCTTCCATGGTGATATTCAAAGGATACTTTATCATGAACCAGATCTGGTCTCCATCAAAACGGCACCCGACCTCACCCATGGGAATTCCCGAAGGGCATTACCAATCTCCATGTGTTGTCACAAGTTATTGGGTATCATAAAATGAAATTTTGGAATGATATATCCAAGTTTATAAACATAAAACAACAAGTGAATCCCTTAAAACAAATCTGTATGTTTCAAACCAAATCATCTTTTACTAAATTTCAGAACTGAATTAAACAATTTAATAAAATGTTTAAAGACTATTACAAAGGAACAAAACCAAAAAATACAGCCCAATAACATCCTCATGGAAAGAGGCACTTCCCTTAAGCCATCTCCACAACACCGCACCAAGAAGGACCCCTAGAAACCCGTACCATTGGCACTAAAATCTTTATACAAACCTGTGACAAAATACCCAAGTCTAATTACACCCAAGGTGTATGTGGGGTGTGATCCAATGCTTATTATGATTCCACCACAAAATATTCTATGTGATAATCATTATTAGACAAAAATATTGCAATTTTTCTAAACAAGAAATTCTAATAACAATTTCTAAAAGATACAACTTTAAATAAAAAAATCTTTCAAGTTGGATACTTTAAAATAAATAAACACTTTTAAATAGATTGAAAAGGCTACTAAATTTCTACATCAAAACATACTGTATGCCTATGGTAAGTATAAAATATCTAATGATCCCTAGCAATGCGAAATAACCATAGGCACTATCTTGATGTGGGTCCTAGGTACCTCGTACTTAGTGAAAGTAACCATACAAATATCCATTCTCTTGCACACGATCCACTATTAAGGATCATACCCATAACCTAGTGATTATCCAAAATCATCATCTTCATCATCATTGTTTAGTTTGTGTTTTCATCTTCAAACATTCTATGTGAAATAGGGGCCAAACCCTACAGGATCACTAGCACACTAGTACACATCCACCCACATAGATACCTGGGTGTTCCCTCTTGTGCTCAAACAAGTTCCACAAGACATGAAATACAATTTTCACATGAAAATACCACTTCCAAGTCACACACACCAAACATCCCACACACATGTCATATGATCCCATTTTTCATTCAAATTCATTTTGGAAATCATAATCACACCAAAACAGCCCACAACATGTTTAACCTATCTTTCACACATCAAAAAATCCTTTAAGTAATTTTAAAAAAACCTTTAAAAGATAGTACACATCACTTTCACATTAAAATAGACCATTTAAAAAATACACTTCTTCCAAAACAATTTTGCAATAGAGTTTCACCTCTTACATAAATCAAGAAACCATTTAAAACCTTGACAAAAACATTTCAAGGAGTGTAACCATGTTTTTCACCTAAAATACTCCTAAAAAACCTATTTTAAGACCAAAATATTACCAATATCACATAAAACTAG
Organism: Viscum album; assembly: GCA_963277665.1. Classification (NCBI taxonomy): domain Eukaryota; kingdom Viridiplantae; phylum Streptophyta; class Magnoliopsida; order Santalales; family Viscaceae; genus Viscum; species Viscum album. Next base: position 1,382,952,466 of record OY728152.1, read on the forward strand.
AATATTCATCCATAACATCATTTAATAAAACTATTTCATTAATCATAAAACAATCCCAATGAACACATGATGGAATACGCACCCAAAATATTCATTTTATAACAAAAAATTTACTTAAAAAACCACTTAACAAATGCTAAAAAATATAATTTTCTCACTAAGAAATGGAATTTAATCATGTTAAAAATATAAATCAAGAAAAACTAACATATTTAATAATACTTACACAAGGAATCACCTACCATTTGTGCTAAAAACTTCAAACTGTTGTGCGAAACTTCAATCTCAGCACCGCCGCACCACAAGGAAGTGAAATCAAGACCTAATACAAATTATTTCACCAAAATGACAACAAATAAAACCTTAGTTATTAACTATAGCTTCTGTAAATTTTATAACCTCAAGAAAAGTATAAGAAACACTAAGAAAATGGGAGTAACATGAGAGGAAACCCACTTACATGAGATATCTTGAATAAAACACCCCAAATACACCAGTAGATGAATATAAAAATAGAAAAAAATGAAATTTAGGATTTAATAAGGCTAATGAGGTCATTTAGGAACTTTAATGGGGGGAAATACTGAAAAATGAATGATTTATAAAGAATACAAATTACCTCTCAAAAATATGGACGATTTGAGAAAGCTTGAGAAGTTTCTCCCTAATTCGTGATGGAACTCTGCTCCAAAGAGGGAGACACGAATATGGTGGGGTGTTTCTAGGGATGTAGGATTCTAGTGAGAGGTATAATAACTAAAAAATATTAAAAAAATGAATAAGATATTAAGTGAACAATTTTTAAAAAAAATTGAAATGGGATTACGGGCTGGAAATTTCCTTAAATAAAACCCCATATCTACAATGATTATAGATTTATATATGGTCAAAATTGATATGGTGGTATTGATAGGTTAGGGGAGGTTGTGTTAGATGTTTAGTGTGTGAAAAATTTAGAAAAATGAAAGAGTTATAAAAGAAACAAATTTGGATTTTAGATTTGGAAATGGGCTCATGGTTTGGCCCAAATCAGGAAAACTCTCCTTTTCCTCCAAAAATGTATGGGAAACCCCCAAAAAATAAGGAATGGAAATTAAATGAAAATTAAATTTAAAAGAAGTCATTTATGTGACAATTCTCCCCACCATAATACTTTCCACCCTCAGAAAGTCACAACAAGGCCAAAATCAAAACCAAACCCAACTGAAAGGCTGAAATGGACTCCTTTACCAAGTTTCGCCAACCCCCAAAAGGCCCAAAACACCTCTAATTGATCAATAAAGGAAGGAATAATCTCATAAACCAAATCATACACCACATACTGAAATGATCAATCATGTTCAAACTACATCCCAAAACAAAACACCTCAAACACTATACGAACATGACTCATGCAACTTACCTAGAACGAACAATGAAAACAAACCCGGTCATTGCAATCTTACTTCAACAAAATTGTTGGGCGCACTCCAATCCCAAAATTTAATAAATGAGGAAGTTTTCATTTCAATAACTCCAAATGATACTACCTATTATCAGACCAACACTACGGACAAAACCAAGTTACTGATATGGGGAGACACAAACAGACTCCCCACTATATGGGGCAACTCAATTTTTCCTGAGATAGAATCGGGATACTAACAGGGGGAGGTCCAAATGGACTCTCTGGAATAAGGGGTATAATTTCATTATACTTTACCAAAATAACTTACATGAGACCCATAGTGGCTCTCCCCACCATAAGAACCAACCATCTTAATCAACTAGCATGGTCTGGCACAAAAAGAACTCAAAATTTAAAGAGTTGGCATTGTCGCACGGTTAGTCTTCATAGTTTGGTAAACCATGGGCTAACCATGTGGATTATTCTTTCCAAAGAGAAAACTTTTCATTGTTACATGGTACAAGGTGCATTTCCATGTGGAGACTGTGTGGTAGCTACTATCTCTTGTCACACTGTTTCCTAGGTTAGCGCATGGTGACTACTAACTATGTGCAAATCGTGTGCTACTATCTACCTAGCCCAATTTTCACAATTTTCTCTAAAAACTCAAAGGAAACCAAAGGATGAAAATCATGTACTTAGTAGATAACATGGGAATGAGAAAAAAATTTAATAACCCTGGGATTTTCTTGATAGGCTCCAACTTCACTCTAGGACCTGTGGATGGAGCTCAGAAGATTGTAGCATCTTCGGCCCTATAGTCAGGCCTTGGGAAACCCTAAAATGGAACTTCTTATTTTGGTGCCACAAACAACTACACTTTGATCCTAGATGGGTTCAACGAGACACAACACACTCCAAACTCACTTTACCAAAACCTGGTATCTTTGAAAAACAAGAGATTAGAAGATGTACACACAACACCCCTTTTTTGTTCAAAATAAAAATGGAAAGAGGAAAGTACATATGCAAACACCTTCCTCTAAATAGAGGATGTTAAGATTTTCCAAAGGTAGAAACACTTACAACAAAATAGAGACCCTCAAAAGATTGAACAACATTCAATTTTTTCGTTAAACAAGCACATGACATTGCAAGGTGTCACCAAACATACCCCTTGTGACTGATAGAAACTATACATGGAAAGGGACCTTATTACAAGTCCCAAAACAACACAAAATTATATCAAGTGTCCATAATATCCTCTGATGAAAATATTTCCTACATTGGTGTTTTAACACAAACCCCTACTTTGAAGAGACTATGAAGGACCCAGAGGCCCTCTTAGAAACCATACACACTAATAACCCCAGAATACTTTCACCTTCGACGAATTAGATAACTTAAGAAACTAAGGTCTCTTTCAACCTTCTACGAGAACTATCCCGCTACCAGAGGATCCTAAAAACCAAGAAATGAAATGGTGTAGACTCAACTTCCAAAGCTCAAGAAAAACAATCCTTGTATTAATCAACTAGAGGACTTTCCAATGGAGAAGAAATATGGTATGAACTTCAGTCATTTATTAAATCTTTATGGGGGAGTACCCTATTTAATGAGAGAACCCAAGGACCCAACCAAGTGGGTCCATTGCTCAAAAAATATCACTATTCAGAGATGAACACATTAGAGGAGCCACCACAAGGGCCACCCGAACTTTTCTTAGAAGAGACCACTAACCAGCCCTTCAACCCAACATATCGACCAAACACAAACCCGAAACATCATTCAAACAAGAGGGGTTCTTGAAATCAAAACATCCCACAACAAAAAAAATTCCAAAAATACATAAGACACATCACCCAAACTGGTCATCAAGACATCATATTTTCCTTTAAAAGAAGTCACTTCACTGAAAATAAATGGGTCAGTGGTTAGTGTACCCACCAATGGTATCTTATGGGCATCACACATGAATGTTTTTGTGCCACACTAGGCACCCTCCTCATATACATCCTGGCACCAATCCATTTGTGCCATTAACCATTCATTATCCCATATAACCCCATACATGTGGTCTCTCATGGAAATACCAAAGGTTAAAACAAAAATTCCTTCCACTTTTAAAAATCAAAACATTCCACTGACACTTCCCTTTTTCTCAAAACAGCTAACCACAGAATAAAAACCTAATTTACATCATAAAAAAACCTTTAAAAAAGCCCAAATAATTCCAATAAAATTAACTTTCAAGCCATACATTAATTTTAAAACATTTCAACCTATTTCAAAATGATCCTAGTTTTATAAAAAAAACTCCCTTTTATCAACACCCATCCATTTAAAAATCTGTATCTTCTTATTTAAACAAGATTTCAATGATTCATAAAACTTTTCAAATGCTTACTTGTTACCAAATCAAAATCTATCTTCAAACCCCAAACATAAATTCCCAAAAAACTTCATTCAACTCAAAATAATAATCAATAATTTTGAAAAGTCTATTTGGAATATATTTTCAAAACTCACTCTAACATAATTCGTACACTTCAAATAGTTATAAACACACCATTTACCATTTAAAAATAGTTTTAAAAATTCATTTCCACCATTTTTAAAATCAATCCACTTCTGCTTTACTAAAAAATCATTTCATAAAAGTTCACATTTCTTAAATCAAGTCTTATTTATAATTTTAAAACAAAGCTTCCAAGATTCCAAAACAAAAGGACACAAGACAATGTGAGAGGAAACTAGTTTTGGTGGGTGAATTGGAAATATGGTTGGTAGCCATATGCCAATCACTTCACCATCACAAATAGTTCTCAAAGACAATATCCCTAGCTCCACGTGGCTTGTCAGGCCCTATGAGCTCACTGAGACCATTGACCCAACTCTCTGTTCATTTCCTCAATCATCAATGACCCATAAAAAGAAAAGGACTTGGATAAAACCTGACTTACCATGGAGACTTGAATCACTTAACTAGGTGTGCCAGCCAGGCACCCTACTCGTAATCAGAATGTCAAGCCCCAATAATCTCAACTCCATACTATCCCAACTCTTCCCCAAATAACATGACCCAAAGAGTGAACATAACCTCTCAGATACCATTTTGTCCTGAACCAGATCTAGTCACCATCAAAATAGCAACCAACCCAGTTTGTGGAAAGGACTGAAGGGTGTTCCCAATCCCCATGGGATATAAAAAGTGATCAGGTCTCATAAAATGAAATTTGGTAATTATTTACCTGATTTTATAAACATAAAACAACAAGTGAATCCCATAAAACAAATATGGATTTTTCAAACCCAAACATCTTTTACTAAAATTCAGAATTGAATTACACAGTTTAAGACAATGTTAAAAGACTATTAAAAAGGAACATACTGAAAAAGGAAATTCCAAGAACCTCTTCATGGAAAGAGAAACCACCCTCAAGCCATGTTCACAACACCACACCAAGAAGGACAGATAGAAACCTGTACCATTGGCACTAAAAGCTTTACCCAAACCTATGACAAAATAACCAAGTATACTTACACCCAAGGTGTAAGTAGGGTGTGATCTAAATCCTAGTAGGATTCCCCAAAAAAATATTCCATGTGACAATCATTATAATACAAAAGGATTACAAGTTTTGTAAATAAGAAATGAAAGTAACAACTTCTAAAATATGAAACTTTAAATGAAAATAGATTTCAAGTGGGCTAATTTAAAAGAAATAAACACTTTTAAATAGAATGAAAAAGATACTGAATTTCTCCAGACCAACATACCATATGTCAATGGTATTCCTAAAATATCTAATGATCACTATAAACAGGAAACAACCATAGGCACTTTCTTGTTGTGGGTTCCAAGAACCTCGTACTCAGTGAAAGTAACCATACAAATATATGTTCTCGTGGACACGAGCCACTAGTAGGGATCATACCCATAACCTAGTGGTTCCCCAACATCATCATCATCTTCATAGTTTATTTATAATTGTCATCATCAAACTTTCTATGTGAAATAGGGCCAAACCCCACGAGATCACTAGCATACTAGTACACGTCCACCCACCAAGATACCCGGGTGTTCCCTCTTGTGATCTAAAAAGTTCCACAAGCCATAAAATAAAATTTTCACATGAAAATACCACTTACAAATAACACACACCAAACAGCCCACACACATGTCACATGATTCCCCTTTTCATTCAAATTTTTTTTAGAAATCTTACACACACCAAAACAGCCCACAGCATGTTTCACCTATCTTTCACACTTCAACAAATCCATTAAACAATTTTACAAAAACCTTTCCAAGATAGTACACATCACATAAAATCCCTTTCACCTTAAAATAGACCATTTCAAAAATACAATCCTACCAAAATAGTTTGGCAACATATTTTCACCTCTTACATACATCAAGAAACCATTTAAAACCTTCAAAAAAATTCTAAAGAGTGTAACCATGTTTTGCACATAAAATCCTTCTAAAAACCCTCTTTGACTTCCAAAAGCATACCAATATCACATAAAACCATAATTGGGAGTCATAACATCATTTAATAAAACTATTCCAAGAATCATAAAATAACCCCAATGAACACTACATAAAATACACACAAAAAATATTCATTTTTTGCACAAAAAATCCTCTTAAAACCCAACCACTTAAAAAATGCTACCAAATATAATTTTTTGCACCAAACACAATGGAAGAGAATATTTCTAAAAATATAAATCAAGAAAAACTAACTCATCCAATAATGATTACACATGGAATCACCTACTGTTTGTGTCAAAACACCAACCTGTTGTGCGAAACATCAATTGCACCACCATCGCACCACAAGGAAGTGAAATCAAGCCCTAATCCACAAGATTTATCCAAAATGACACACAATAAAACCCTAGGTATGAACCCTAGCTTATGTAATTTTTAGAACCTCAATAAAAGTGGATGAAACTCTAAGAAAATGGGAGGAACATGAGAGGAACCCCACTTACTTGAGATATCTTGAATAAAATGCCCCCAAATACACTAGTAGATGAATTTCCAAACAGTCAAAAATGAAAGTGATGTTTTAATAAGGCTGAATAGGTAATGTAATAACTGTAATGGGGGAAAATATTGAAAAATGAAAGAGTTGTGAAGAAAACAAATTACCTCTTCAAATCTGAATGATTTGAGAAAGCTTGAGAATTTTCTTCATATTCTGTAATAGAAATGATCTCCAAAGAGGGAGACACGAAGATGGGGTAGCACCTAGGGTTTTTGGATTATATTGGGAGGTAGAATCACTGAAAAGGAGTAAAAAATAAATAATATATTAAATAATCAATTTTTAAAAAAAAACTGGAAATGGGCTTACGGAATGGCCCAATTCCTTAAATAAAAAATCAAATCCACCATGATTATAGATTCTTATAGATTAAAAATTGATATGGTTGTGTTTATAGGTTAGGGAAGGCCATGTTGGAAGTATAATGGGTGAAAATTTTGGAAAAATGAAATAGTTATAAAATAAAAAAAAATTGGTTTTTAAATCTAAAAATGGGCTCATAGTTTGGCCCAAATCATGAAAATTCACCCTTTCCTCCAAAAATTTATAGTAAACCCAAAAAACAAAGCAATAAAGGAAATTAAAAGAAAATATCATTAAAATAAGTGACGGATGTGACATACTTTATCTCTAATGTTGAACTAAAATCCCCTTTGACGGTTGTTAGCATAACTCTTCTGTCGAATCTGAGCAGATTTGATATGTTTTTGGATGAATTGAACCTTATCTATCATATCTTGTAAAAGATCAGTTCTAGGTAGCTTTATTTCTCCAAATTAGTCCCAAAAAGTTGGAGATGTACATCAATTCCCATACATATCTTCATATGTATCCATCTGAATACTCGAGTGGAAGCTATTGTTGTATGAGAACTTAACCAATGAGAGATGATGATCCCCTCCAACTTTGAATAAAAAGAGTAGGATCTTAGTATGTCTTCAAGTGTCTGAATAGTCCTTTAATATTGGTCATCAGTTTGGGGGTGACAGGACATGCTGAATTTTAATTCAGTACTTAAAGCATGTTGAAGGCTCCTCCAAAATTTAGATATGAACCTTTGATCACAATTAGAGACCATCGATAGTGGAACACCTTGCAGCCTCACCATTTTCTTCACATATATCTTTACAAGTTGTTCAAGTGAGATATATTTTGGAATAGAAATAAAATGGTCAGCCTTGGTGATTCAATCAACCACCACCCATATCTCATTATTTCTCTTCAACATCTTTGGGAGACCCGTGAAAAAGTTTATAGTGATGTTCTCCCATTTCCACATGGGTATAGGCAATGGTTGCATCATCGCTTTGGACTTTTTTCACTCCACTTTAACTTGATGACATACCAAGCACCTTGAGATATATTCTACAATATCCTTCTTCATGTTATCCCACTAGAAGTGTTCTTTAAGATATCAATATATCTTGGTTCTACCAGGATGGATAGAGAATGTTGAGCTATGTGAATTTTCTAATAGCTCTTTATTTATCTCGAGTGATGATGGTACACAAAGTTGCATTCCAAACTGAATCACACCATTATAATCGATATGGAACTTGTGCATCTTCCTTTCCCTTACTGCATTCACCTTTTTTTGTAACTCTGGGTCATCCCTTGGTGCCTTCTTAATCATATCTTAGATTGATGGTTTCCCAATCATTTGGTAAAGATAGGATTTCTCCCCTAACCTTATGATTTTCAAATCAGTCCTTATCATATCCAAGAATATAAGGTCTTTCTCAATCCATAACATGGATAGAGTAGGAAGTTATTTTCTACTTATAGAATCAGCTACCTTGTTCTCTTTTACAGTATGATAGTGAATAGAGAAATCATAGTCCTTGATTAGATCTAACTATATCCTTGGATCAATGTTGAGCTCCTTTTGTGTGAATATATACTTTAGGCTCCTATGGTCGGGGTATATGTCACATTTCTCACCATAAAGGTAGTTTTGCCAAATTTTGAAGTCAAAAAACACAGCTGCTAGCTCCAAAATCATGTTTAGATAGTTCTTCTCATGGATCTTTAACTACTGTGAGGCATAGTCTATCACATTATCATCTTTCATGAGTACACAACCCAAGCCTTTCTTTTAAACATCACTGTATATCACAAAACATTCTCCACTCTTTGGTAATGTGAGTACAGGTATAGTGATTATCCTTATCTTTAGCTCCTTGAAGATTTCCTCACATTCTTTCATCCAAACATACTTTACCCCTTTCCTTGTTAACTCAGTTAGCAGGCTTGAAAATCATGAGAAATTTCTCACAAAACATCGGTAGTACCCAGTTAATCCAAGAAAACTACAGATTTCTGTGACACTAGAGGGTATGTTCTATTCCCCAATCACCTTTGTTTTTGAAGGGTCCATAGAAATTCCCTCACTTGTGATCACATGTCCCAAGAACACGACTTGATTCATCCAAAAGTCACACTTGTTGAGCTTTCCATACAACTTATCATTTTTCAATGTCTCCTACACAAGTCTTAGATGTTCTTCATGTTCCTCATTTCTCTTAGAGTATATGAGAATATCATCAATAAACACTACCAAAAATTTGTATAGGTAATGTCTAAATACTCTATTCATAAAATCCATGAATATTTTCGGAGTATTAGTAATTCTGAAGGGAATCACCAAAAACTCATAGTGCCCATACCTTGTACAGAAGGCAGTCTTCTAAATATCTTTCTTCTTCACCTTTAACTGATGATATCAAAAACAAAGATCCAACTTTGAGAAGTATTGAGCTCCTATTAACTGATCAAACAATTCATCAATCGTTAGAAGAGGATACTTTTTATTTATGGTGATTTTTTTGAGTTCCCAATAATCGATACATAGCCACATTGTTTCATCCTTCTTCTTCACAAAGATAACTAGTGCACCCCAAGGTGATGCACTAGGGAATATGAACCCTTTTTCTAAATGATCTTATAACTACTTATTTAACTCCTCCAGTATGATAGGAGCCATCCTATGGGGACACTTTGAGATAGAAGTAGCTCCAGGTATGATTTATATGGAGACCTCTACCTCATGATCTAGAGGAAGTTTGGGAAACTCTTCTAGAAATACATCGCCATATTCCCTCACGGTGGGAATTTATGCTATGCTGACACTTTACTTTGCCTCAACCATTTGAGAGAGGTATGCCTCTTCACATGGAATCAACCCCCACACCGATGAAGGATTTTCCAATGGAGATTCATGATTTTAATTGAATTTGTAGAGAAGCATAGGATGGTTCATAATATGAAAATATATTTCTTTTTCCCAATAGTTGATATGTGCTCTATATAATGAGATATAATTCATTCCCATTATAGCATAGAATTCCACCAAGGGAATTATTATGAGATTCGTTAGAAGAATCTTCCCACATACGCCTGTAAAAGAAGATTCAAACACTTGGGTTGCAATGATTACACCACTTGGTGTTTATACAGATTTCTCTACTTCAAGGTTTTGGGGCTTAAATTTTATAGTTCTAGAAAACTTTAATGATATAAAAGAATGCATAGAACCATAATAAAATATGTCTCTTTCCATTCTTGAGTGTATAGAAAGTGTACCTTGTACAACTTCATTATCTTTAACCACTTCTACAGTAGTGATGGAATAATCCTTCCCTTGTTCCTTCGGCATTGGTGTCTATTGACGCTGATTACCCTTGAGAACTCAAGGTTTAGTGCACTATCTTACATAGTTCCCTTTCTCTCTACAATTGTATCATTGTACCACATCTGGTGCTCTCCTTTCTTCCACTAAATTTTCCTTCCTTCTCATGAATTTTCGACACTCTTGGGCATGGTAACCTTCTTTCTAACACTTGAAGCATTTCCCCATCCCTTTGAGGCAGTTCCCATGATGTATCTTCCCACATTTTTGGCATGTGGGTGGTTGAGTTTTCTTCACATTTTTATCATTAGATCCTCCATATTGAAACTTTATCTTTCATTTCATATCACCATAGCCATGGGACCATTATCCTAACTCCATATCCACATTGAGGGAACACCAAATAACGAATTAATAAATCCCAAAGTCTTTAATTTAAAGATCCTTTCTAAGGTGTGGTTTTAATACACTAAAGAATCTATCACTTTTTCTATCATTGTTGATAACAAAACCCAAAGCGTACATTGCAAGACTTTTAAATTCACTTTGTAGGTCATGACAGATTATCCTTTATTTTTCATGAGCTCTATGAATTCTATCTCCATATTCATATGAAGAGTTTGTGAGAAATACTTGTTAAGAAACATGATCTTAATGTCTTCCCATTTTATCTCTTCAATTTTGTCTCTTGTCTTGGTTTTCTTAATCAAAGCCCAACATTGATCGGCCTCCCCCTCTAGATGATAAATGGATAATGGCACCTTCTACATCATAGAATAGTGACTCACATAAAATATATTCTCCATGGATTTGACCCACTATTATGTAGCTAGTGGATCAAAAGTTCTATAAAACATTGGTGGTCATTGCCATATAAAAAACTTGATAGTTAGTTGCTCCCTCATTGGTGAAGGGGGATGTTCCTCATTATTCGGGTTATTATTAATAACTTGAGACAGTTAGGTAATCTTCACCATGGAGTTTTATACTCCACATCCCAAATCATTGGGGATGTCGTTCGGGCAATCATTTCATTGTCCCTCACATGGGTTGTTGGCCAAGTTTCTTCTAGTTCCAACCATTTTCTAAATTATAAATAGTTATAACAAAACATAATTCAACAATTCATGAATAAATAACTTATTAATTTGTAAAATTTACACTAAAATCATAATTTATTATATCCCTATGTAAATATTATTTTGAGCATATTTGTACTTAGTCTCATACTAGAGGTTTTCTCTAGGGTTCACTAATCCTAATTCCCAAATTAACTAAACCTTTCCTCTGATACCAACTATAGTGACCCTACCTTTTCTTACATTACTATTAAATCATTAAAAAGATAAAAAACATAATAGTATTACACAATTAGGATCCAAAGGTTTAGTTTCTTGGTAAAACTAGGAATATACCTAACATTTACAATATAATACGTAAACATTTATTTAGTCCATTCTTCTCTAGCTTCTTATTGTCCCTTCAAAACTCTTTTGTACACATAATCACCTGAGGATATAAATCAAAAATGGGTGAGACAAAAGCCTTGTAACATGATAGACATGAAAAATATAACAATGGGTGAGAACAATCATAACATAGGAAATGGATCATCAAAATGATAGGAATCATTAATAAAATACTTGAAATGTGGCATTGCATAAAAATAAAACATCATGTCTTAGTGGTCAACTACCACATATAGTTGTGAACAATTCTAGCATCATGTTAACACATAATTTCCCTTTAACTCATTAAATTCATCACTTTACCTAATTAATTAGAGCTCTATATAATTCCAGGTGCACTAGTCACATCATAACATTCATATTGTGCTATATAATTTAGGGCACACCCGTTACATCATAACATTTACACTATCATGCATGCCACATAGAACCTATGTAAAAATTAAACATAAAATAACAAATGTAAAGGAATGGGATTCACAACATAAATAATAAATTCATAAACATTTGTCTCCCAAAATAAATAATGGATAACATTCTTGACATAGAACAATCAACGATGAGTGAAGTAGAAACAATCTTTGAGAAGTAAAAAGAGGGTATTTATTTATAAGAATAGTTCTTTTGGAAGAACATTGGGTTTGTCATAAACTTAATTAAAAACATTTATATCACAAAATAGGTAATATTAGGATGAATAAATGATTATTAAGGGATATTAATACTGAAAATGGGTTGAAATAGGGAAAACCAAAAGTATGAGAGTTGGGTTCAATAAATTCCCCTTACATTATATCTGAATGCTTTCTTCACTTTAATGTCATGTATAACCGCATTATATTAATTAATTAATAGTTAAAGAACCTTTTATAAATTATTAAGATTAATTAAGGTTTTATTAAGTTCATTTATGGGATTTTGGATGAGTTATAGTGTTTAAATTCATTGTTTGGGAATGTTCATTTTTATAGTTTTCTTGAAAGGCTCACATGTATTCATGAATGGAAGTTCATTTAAAATGTGGATAAATATACATAATTGTAATTATATTTTATTTATGATTTTACAGAACTTGAAATTATCTTATAAATAATTTTTTTATATACCATGAGAATGAATCATTAGATAATAATTTAATAATGATCGTTTGGGTTAATTCGGGCAGTTTTTCGACCACGCTGAACTTGTTTTGTTTAATCATTTAGTAATATGTACAGAAGTTATTTCCAGAACATTAAATAGTATATAATAAATATAACATAATCTGGATCAAACATAAAAATGGTTTCATTTCTATATCGGAAGTATGTAAAAGAAAATTAAAACATGTTGTTCTTGAAGGTGATAAATTAACACCTCATGAACAATGTTTTCCTTTCTCAAATAAAAAGAAGAGGAGAAGGGGGTTGGATGATTTACTCTCTCATTAGTATCATAAAATTACAATATATGTAATATAATGGATTTACCATACCATGTTAACGAGGATAGGTTAGGAGATATTAAAAAAAGAACTTGAAATTGAAAGGAGATTAAAGTTAAAGAGAGAGGGGGGAATTAGCTCTTGAATCCTCCTCTTGTGATCCTCCTTAAGGAACTTTGGCTTGGTATTTTGATGATACCAGAAGATTTTTGACATGATGTATGGTATAGTAAAGATTTTTGGGTAGTTTTTTAGACAAGGCTTGAAGCTTGAGAGGTTTTTATAAATGAGGGTGTGAGGCGTGGTATTTATAGTGGAGGGGAGAGGGGTTTTCTCAATATTATATTCAATAATTTATTATTTTTCTACAATACAAGTAATAGTGATGATTACATGACCATGAATAGTAATAATTTCATGTGAGTTCAAACCAATGGCTATTTAAATCATCTATTACTCAAGTATGATTTAAAAATTCACTTATTTAGCATATTTTGTAAATTATTGAATTTCATTATTCACCAAAAAATCAAGTATTTCAAAAAAATCCCAAAAAATAACTCTAACCATTTTTTGATGTGTAGAATCTAAAAATGAACTCCATTTTTTAAAAATAATTTTTTAAAAATTTTAAATTAAATTTTTTAAAAAATTATATTTTATTCGAAAAATACCAATTTAGAATCATTTATTTACTTACTCCAAGATATAGGTATATCATACTTTCACATAAATCATATATATATATAATATAATATGTAAGGTTACTATTCATAAGGTTGGTTTACTATTCATAAGGCTAGGTTACTATTAACAAAAAAATATTTGTGTTCCATCAGACCCCAACAATCATCTTGGAAGCAACCGTGTATGTCAGATTTTCAAAATTCAAAACATAGAAGTGGAAAAATTATGTTTAATGGTCACGTAGTATTTTGTATCATTATATGGCATTATGTTTCCTAATGTTATTATACTTTAATTAATGACTATCAGAAGAGATTTCCATTGATAAATTTTTTGGTCGTTATATAGCTCACCTATAATTTCTAGTGGTCTGAAATAATACGGCCTTCAATGCCCTACTAGGGAGGATCTGGCTTCATAAACACAAATAAATCCCCTAGTCATACCATCAATGCCTCAAATATAGAATTAATGGACATAGTAGGACACTGCATGCCGATAAGGCCCTGTTTGAGTCCTACGAGTCTCACTATATTGAAGCAGATTTCTATAAAACAAAGGGTAAATGACCCTCAGCTGATGGAATTGATAGGGTCACCACCCCAAATAGTTTGGAAATATTTTCCACTGATCCCCTAAAAAATATCAGGGAAGAATACTTACATCGCAACAATCATATTTAAAGCCAAATTTCAATTTTGGATTCTTATTCAATAGTGCTCGTGATTTTAGTTACGGATTTCGAGCCGAGTAATGTTGAAAATCTCACTAACTCCCAAGATAATGGTGGGGATTCAATTTTAAATACCTCTGAACCATCACCAAAACACCAAAAAAAATTCTCCTCACCCACTAAAGTAGAAGGAAGGGTCTCATCACTCAAAGAAGATGAGGAAACTCTTTTAACCCTCATGGTATCTTCTCCAGAAAAGCCCCTTCTAACGGCCTAGGTTGTGCATTAGAATTCATATCTCATACACCAAAATTGAAATTATTCCCTCAAATATGGAGAAATCATTTCATGAATTGTTTCCCCATGAAAATATGAAAATTAAAATGAAAAGGATGTAGAGGAGGAAGAAGAAGAGGACCTAAGGGATGCTCCTCTAGAATTTAAGGAAAGATTCTCTACCACCATTAATGCACATAAGAAAATAAACTTAGGTATGGAAGAAGACACACAACACACTCTGACTAGTGTGGCCATTCCTTCTAAATAACAAGAGGTGTATACCTCTTTCTAGAAAAATAATCAAGATGTATTCACTTAGAATTATACAGAAATGCTAGGTATCGTTCCAGAGGTGTCCACTCACCACTTGGTCCTCCTAGAGGACCACCGTGGTTACAAGAAAGCCGCCAAAAGGATTCCCTCATCACATGATTCCAAAATAGAGGTTGAATTTTACAAGATCATCAGATATAACTTCATTCAGGAGGTATAATATCCCATATAGATATTAAAAATTGTCCTCGTCATGAAGAAGAAAGGGAAAATTAGGGTCAACTTCGATTTAGGGGACATGAAATGGCACTGTGTGAAAGTTGATTTCCCATTCCCAATCTTAGAATTTTTGATCGATGAAATGGATGGATATGAGGCTCTCTCTTTCTAGGACATCTATTAAAGATATAAATAGATATTAATGGCCCAAGAAGATGAAGAATTCACCACCTTTAAAGATCCCTAGGGGGTTTATCTACAAGGTAATTCCCTTTGGTGTGGAAAATGTTAACGCCACATATCAGAGTTCCATGAATCACATTTTCAAACCCTTCCTGGGAATGTTCATTGAATACTATATTGATGATATTGGGGTTAAATTAAAACAACACTTGAACCATCTAGTAGTTCTTGAAAAAATCTTCAATAAAATATGATAGTGTAGTCTGAAAATGAACCGCCAGAAATATTCTTTCAGTGTCACCTTAGGGAAATTCCTTAGCTTCGTCATACGTAACCAGGGCATCGAAGTAGGCCCTATGAAGAAAAAGTAGTCCTTAGAATGTCACCACCTCAAAACCTCACTTAGTTTAGAGGAATCCAAGGAATCCTATCTTATATTCGATTCTTCATATCCAACCTTTCATGAAAATGTTTTCCCTTAACACGGTGGATGAGGAAAGGGGTGAAATATCAATGGAATGATGATTTTTAATAATCATTAAACAATATACAGAAATATCTCTTTAGTCCACTAGTTCTAATGCCACCTATAGAAGGAATTATACTAATTTTTTTACGTAACTGGCTTGGAGAGATCCCTAAGCATATTTCATACAAAAAAATGATGTCGGGTGTGAGAATATTCTCTACTATCTTAGTCAAACTGTGATTGATACAGAGACTCATTATTAAAATATCAATATGAGCTTCCTTGCATTAATATTTGTGGTCCAAAAGTTGGTACATTACTTCCAACACCACGAAGTCCATTTGGTGTCACATAGAAACCCTCCAAGTACATTATCATCCATCTAATGTTAACTGGATTCCAATCATGGTGGGAAGTCATCCAGCAGTAGTTAGATATATAGTTTATACCACAGAAAGCTATCAAGGGCCAAGAATTGTAATTTTTCCTGGTAGAGAATCCCTCAATGGAAGTAATCACATTATATGCTATGATATTTAATGAGTAAGTGTTCTCTATTTAAGATAACTCCCAGATGTGGGAAATGCACTTCGACGATGCATCCAGAAGCCTGATAGAAAAAATAATGGAAGACCCCAAGTTCAACAATATGGATCTGGGAGTCATACTCATTTACCCATAAAAAATTTCTTTCATATCCCTTCCTACTATCATAAGGATGCACAAACAATGATGAATAGTACCAATCCTTTATCACAGGCATGGAACTACCACTCCAAGTGCAATCCGAACACTTAAAAATTAAAGGTGATTTAGAACTGGTCATCAAGAAAGTCAATAGTGACAATGATATTATGAAATTGGATTTTTTTTTCCCTTTGATGAACCATTTATATGAATAGATGCTATAATTCCCATCAGATCCAACATTGACGTATGTTCCCCGATCACCAAATTATTAAGATGATGTATTGAAAAATACATCCATGGCTCTATCCGACCAAGATCGGAATGAAACAATCATTATTATTTACCACTAATTGATGGTCTTACCATTCATTCTGGCCAATACGGAAGAAATTAATGTGATCAGTCCCATCTCTGAGTCATTTGGTCCTACCATTTTCTAGATGACTCCCATTTTATACTTTTTTAAAAATAGATAACTCCCACTAGATAGGACTGTAAGGGAACATATCTGAAGAAGATCAGTCAATTTCATCTTATACGATGACACAAATCAATAAATGGTTCTTTATAAGCGATGCCTTGATGGAGTCTTCCTTAGGTGGGTTGATATACAAGAGACTACCACCTTCAGGAAAAAAGTGCATGATGGAACCTATGGGTCACACCAATCGGCATCCAAACTCTCTCATCAAATTTAATGGATTAGATACTATTGGTCCACCATGATGTAGTATTTTTATAATTTCACCAAAAAAGTGTCATTCCTACAAATTCCATGCCAATTTCACCCATAAAACCCCGGAGTTTCTTCACACAACTAATACTCTAGACCATTCTTCATATGGGGAATAAACTTAATGGGACCATATCCTCCCATAATTGATAGAAAATTCATGTTTATTCTCATAGAAACTGACTTATTTTCAGAATGGGTGGAAGTTTTACACCTTAAAGAAATCAAAGAAAAAATAATTGACATAGTTTTGTAATCCAATATCATCACCAGGTTTGGTGTCCCCCATACAATACTGAGAGATAATGGAAACAATTTTTTCTCTATTTAATTGGAAAAACTCTACCAGGAGTACGGTATAAAATCCAAAAATTCATCTCGACACTATGTAGTGGACAATAGAAATATAGAGTCTTTCAATAAGACCCTATCCAACATACTCCAAAATATGGTAGACAAGGATAAGAAATCATGGCCAAAAAATATATTGCATGATCTTTGGGCTTACCAGACCACACCCTGCTTCACCACACAAGAAACCTCATACTCGTTAGTATACAAAACGAAGGTGGTTATACCCATTGAAATTCAACAACAATTTCTCCACGTCACTATCTATAATCAACTATCTATAGATGAACAATCCTATAAATGTATTGATGAGATAGATTGGTTGGATGAGAAATGATTACACACACTGCACCATTTATATTTTTACCAAAATCAGATTGCATGATACTTCAATAAGAGGGTTCACCTCTGATCATTCCTCAAATGAGAAATGGTGTTGGTCCTCAGATCCCGGATGATATTTGGAAATAATCCTCAAAAGTAGGAGCCAAAATGGGAAGAACCATATTTTATACATATGTTCTACTCTAATGGATTATATTCCTTAATTTAAATTGATGGATAACTGACCACATCTCCCACCAATGTGAGGTTCCTAAAGAAGTACTTTGTGTAATAATATCAATGTCATCATAGCTTCATGAAGTTAAAATGCATACCAATACATACATTCTTTCCAAAAGATGTTAAAATGTATGGAATATGACCTGATCATGTTGCAATAAACAACACTATGAAGTCTTACATGCTGCACGATGTTATACTTCTCAGTATCTTCATCCTTACCACATGATGTTAAAAAGCATGGCCCCAAAAATGTTCTCACCTGAGGGAACATTGTATATGGTATCATCAACCTACCATGCCATACTACATAACTATTTATGGATTGATTCCAATCTACCAATGGGGTATATAGTGACATAATGATCATTCATCATGTTCTGGATGCCATCAAAAAAATGACCACCATTTCTTGTGCACGAGTGAGACCAGTACACAGAACGTATTGTTTTAGAACTATATAGGCTTGATACCCTCTTCCAATGGGATATGTAGAGGTTCCTAGATCCTAGATCTTTGTCTATCCACCACATGGTAACAAAATTCCTCTATTGTACACTCAAAAACTTTTTCATCATGAGAGGAAACCCTGGCTATTACTTATTTCATACACTGAGAATAGCTCACATGAGATAGGGAATGGTGGTGAAGGTTATCCCCCAAATAAACAGAGATTATAGGTAGACAAAAAGACCATTAAAAATGGTGAAAAATTCCCCCTCTCTATATATAATCCAAACCTATACAGGTATTCATCTCTAGAACTAAGTGTGGCTTCATTTCTACCCTCGTGTGATATGTAGTGACGCATGGATCTTCCATCTCGGTCCAGTTTCCATCAAACAATGAAAAATGTAATATTACCCCTCTTTGCACACAGATCCAACCAGCATAGGGAGTTTATAGAACTACATGTGGGTTGATTCTTTCCCACACAGGATATGTAGTCACATCCAGATTCTTTGTCCTCTTCCAGCCACCACCCAAAAAATTACTACTATCCTTATGCAAGGGTTAGACCTATGTAGGGATTTTCTTTTTAGATCTACATATGGGTTAATTCCTACCCCTTAGGGATCCATAAGAAGCACCCAGATCATCAATCATAGTCCTATATGTAGCAATGTATTGAATGAAAATACCTTGTCCTTCATCATGATCCCCCTATGTGGTAGAGTAATCCCTTTCCAGCCCTTGTTTCTCAAACTGAGTACTTATCATGTGGGATTATGAGTTTCAAAAGAGGATTCCTCACATGAATACCAACTCACTACTGGCCAAAGTCCTTACCATAATATGTAAAAATGCAGGGGCCCCAAGAACTACATATTGAGTGATTCCTACTATCGCAGGATATGTAGTGATGCCTGGATTGTTCATCCTGGTCCATCTTACAATAAAAAAATGAAATTCTCTCTTCCCTACATATGGAACAATTATATGTAGGGAATTTTCCCCAAGAAGAACATGTCTACTTAATTCTGTCTCTCACAGGATGTGTGGGGATGTCCAGATATTACTTCCTATTCTAGCCACTAACGTCAGATAGAAAAACAAAAAAAAATGCTCCCCTCCTTGCGTATGGCCAGAACCTATGCAGGGAGGGCCTTTTGCAGAACTATGTACATCTTATTTCCTCTTCATTAATGGGACACGTAGAGACACCTTGACCCTATGTCTTGGTCTAGTCATCATATAAGATAGAATGCCTCTATTATATCCCTTTTCCCCCTATACTAATGGGCAACTCCTCATATCTCCTTGTTTCTCACACAGAGTATAACTCACATGATCTTAAGAATGATGGTAAGGGTTTCCCCCACATGAAAAAAGCATAGAGGAGTATAATAAGTCCATAATCTTGAAAGCATGGTATAAAATTCCCCCTCTCTACATAGGTCAGACTGGAACGAGGAGTCCTCAAAACTATGTATGGCTTGATTCAAATTCGTCAATGGGATATATAGTGACACCTGTATTCCACATACTAGTCCAGAAACCAATCAAATTCAATAATTCCCCCTCTCTGTGCATAGGTCAGAATGGCATAGAGAGTTTTCACAAACTATGTGTACTTTGATTCCCAACTAACTGGGATATGTAGGAAACCTCAATGAGGTTCAAGACGAAAACTTCACTCACATTTTCATTCTCATGTTGATTCACTCTAGTCCTAACAACATGACATTAAACTACATGGCCAAATAATCCCTAACCACATGACATTAAATGTTACTGTAGCTGAAGAACTATGTGTGTCTTGATTCTAAACATGAAGGAATACATAGTGACACAAGGTTTTTCTTGGGTCTATCCACAAAGAAAAAAAGTTCCCCCAATCCACCACATGTGAAATGAAAACAGGTGCAGGGGATTTTAAATTTAGACTCTTGCATCCAAAAATAGTAAAAATATCATTATTCCCTTTACATGCGAATCATATCTATAAAGAGGATCTTGTAATTCAAAACTAATAATGGTACAGATATTTCTCATGTACCTAGATATCCCATTTTCATAAATCAAACTCCGTGCCCTGAAAAATATCGGGTCACCATAATCATCCACAGTTATTGAAAATAGATGTCTAGTGTCTTGTGAAAACCATTGTTGAACTATACACACAATTCCTTGGTGGCTTTGCATATGTTTCCCACAAAAATGGCCTATCAACCAAAGGAAAATTCTTCCCCATGAGATTCCTTTGCTAATTCTGTATAACCATTGGCTCCTAAGCCTCGCATCATTCCTACTGACTCGAGGGCTCCAAGAATCGTGGTTTATAAATTATTCCCTCATTCATATCTAGGGAATACTGAGAATATCCCAGCCTGAATATCTCATATTTATGCATGAACCCTTTGATATTATTTCCCTACAAAATTAAATTAAATTTTTTTGTCAACACCCTTTCTACAAGACTTAAAACTACATGTACCTACAATTTCAAGCTCGTTCACATTGAGTCACTAGCATCCTCACTTCATGATGTTAAATTTCATGGACCAACAACTTTCATTCCTTTAATATTTTTATCCATAGGTGGTTCTTTGAAACCCTTTCCACCCCTTGTTTCTTACAGCAACCACAGCTCATGTGGTATTAATAATTTTGGCGTGGGACTCCCCATAGGGTCAGGGAAAATCAACCACCAATGATGGACCCTACTGGCATGACATTAAATGGAATATTAGTGTTTTCCCCTCCATATTAAG
Organism: Viscum album; assembly: GCA_963277665.1. Lineage (NCBI taxonomy): Eukaryota > Viridiplantae > Streptophyta > Magnoliopsida > Santalales > Viscaceae > Viscum > Viscum album. The sequence continues at coordinate 1,382,973,769 of OY728152.1, forward strand.
AAACCCAAAGTCCTGACTGTATGACATAAATAACTGCAAGGTACCCCAAATATAGATAAAATACCCCCAACCCTTGTGCACAGACCAATCATGGGAAGTGAATCTGATCTTCAAACCCTTAGATCATCAAAACTGGGTCTTGATCTGATGAGGGATTCAAAATGTCCCACCTCACATATAGGTCAAATCTTTGTAGAGAGACTCCCAATTCTGCGAATAATCACGGCCTGGGTGTTTCTAATGTGTCCAACCCAACTTTTTACATTCATAAAACTCTATTCGTTGAGTGATATTGGATCTTCATAATCCTTCATGGCCCTCAAGAATTGATGGTCAGTGTTATGTGGACACCTTTTTTACTATGCACACAATACTCCATTGTCTCTTCATATGTTGCCCATAAAAATGGCCCATCAACCAAAGAAAAATTCATCCCTAGGAGAGGATTTACCTTTTTTATGTCTAATGGATTCCAAGAACCATGTCATTTCTCCTGATCTAAGGTACCTCAAAACAATGGTTTACACTCTCCTCCCTACCCACATCCAGGAAATGTCATAACATCCTGGATCAATTACCCTCTAGTTACCCAAGGCTTCCATATCAATGTCCTACTCACATGATTTTTAAACTTTATGATACTCGATACTGGGTATTCACCCTTAGGAAAAGTCATGTCAAAAGGGTATTTCCAATCATGAACCTTCACAAGAAATGAATCTTCTCAAAAAAGTATGACATATTCCACATCCCATTAGTGAATCTGTATCCAAAATGAAAATTCTCTATTCATATGTGTGAATTAGAAACGCATAGGAATGACCCTAGAAAGAACTATATATAGCTTAATTCCTATCATCACAGAATATGTAGTGACATATTAATATCATACGTCAGATCCAGTCATGAAAAAATATTGTCTCATCCTGTCCTGTGTAAGGTTCGGAACTGTGTAAGGAACCAATCCACATAGATGGGATGAAGATACCTCCACTTATTACCAATATTCCTGATAATGTTCAACCAGAAATTCCCCCTTTTTATGATCAGGAACCCCTCTCCCTACACCATAATCTATGTCCATAAAGGTATAAATCACCATAACTATCCTTGGCCACCGAAAATTAATGGTTAGTGTCTTTAGGAAAACTTTGTTTTACTATGAACACAATGACCCAGTGACTCTGCATATTTTTCCAACAAAAATGGCATGTCAACCAAAGGAAAATTATTCCTCAAGAGAGGATTTTCATATCTTTGTATGCCTCTATGACTTATATGTCTCTCCTTATTCCCTGGTTTTGGAAACCCCTCATATTACGGTTTACATATTTCTACTTTTCAATGCCTGAAGATAAATGACATTTGTGTTCAAACCATTGTGGGAAAAGAAGACTCATTCACCCTCATCTAGTCAGAGTAAAATGATTTCACACCATAAGTCTCAAAAGTCTTGTTAATATGATGTTATACTACATAATGCGCTAGCCATCCTTTACACAAGTCAAATTCATGTAGGAGATGTTTCTAAACCATAACCAATAAAAATTCCCCCATACATTCAGACATTATTCCCTTAACAGTCGATCCACTGTGGTCCTCAACAATAAAATAAATCCAAATTTCTATAAAAAAATCTCGGACATCAAAAATGGGGGGCCAGTGTTAGTGGACACCTTTGTTTGGCTATGTACACAATTCCCCAGCGGCTTTGCATATGTTTCCCACAAAAAATGGAATGTCAACCAAAGTAAAATTCATCCTCATGATATTATTTTCCTATATCCATATTCCCCATGGATTCCATGATCTATATCATGTCCCGTACCTCGAAATAATATTTCAGGGTCAAGAAAAAACCCCTCATCCATGTCTGAATGTTGGCGGGGAATTCCCAGTTAATGAGTCCTAAATTAGGGCCCTTTCCCCACAAGTCATGGTTATATATGTTCAACCTAAAAAATCAGTAATTTTAGTACTATTTTCAAGACATTAAAATACCCACCAAAAGAGACACATAACTCTCCTGGATGAAAACCAGCAAAGGGAATCTGCATAAAAGTCATGTTCCAGCTTGCTAAACCTATGTTGCATATGGTTTAGGGAAAATATTGAGCAATAAAAAATCATCAAGAGAAACAATTCTTGTTATCTCAAAAACCCAAAAAGGATGTACTATGAAAAATTCAAGTTATAACCACTAATCCCACACTATAAAAGGCTTAGGAAAAAATTAGGGTGATATCAAAAAAGGCACAAAGATTGTAGTGTTTTCCATGTGACCGTTGAAAAAGTAAAAATGCACGTGCTGAGCCCCTCTGTTCAAGAAAAAAATAGAACACAACTTGATTATTCCATTATCCCTGATTATGACTAAAGTCGATATCTGGTTGAGATAATGGTTTCAAATGAATTTGATCATAAATGATTGATATTTTAGAAAAATGGAGAGGATGAACAATGGAAAGAAAAATGTTTCAATTTTATCAAAATAACTGAGAGTGGGGGGACATCCACAATCTGGAGTCTATACCTAATGTCAAATCAAAGGTGGTTTAGGGTATCCCAATATATTACAATGAGGACCAACTCACTCTTTATAACATGTTGACAACTACCTGATGAGGTCCCTCAAGAGCCTATTCTAATACAGCCCTCTATTTTGCTTCTACTTCAACCATCGGGTATACTCACTTCATAACTGTCTAGAGGTCTTGCCATTTCTATTTGATAACCTCGTTATTAGCACTTGATTATGCCAGTTTCACTTTTATTTTGGTCATGTGATCCTCACACTAACAAAATTCTTTTGTCTGGGTAATCACTTGGTCATGATAAATAGCTTCCTCAGCTTCCAAATTATGTGACTCATCAATAATATCCTAAAAGTTGGAGCTTGGTGGTGAGATGCATTGACCCAAGCAAGGTCTCCTTCTAAAGTAGAAACATCCTATCGATCTATAACAATTTAGTGCACACTGAGAAGCAATCATCGATAATCAAATCCTCCTGAACCTATATCGATAAATAGTTGTCAAAATTTATCCTCCTCGTTAAAAAAAATATCATGAGAGTTTCCATGGAAAGATTACAGATTTGACGTCATGCCCACTTTCACAAATATTGATTCCTCCTAATAGAATCAAAATCTCGGTACTCCTTCACTGCGATAGGTACGCAGTGAGGAAGCATCATTGTCACAGATAGAAGTTCCCTGAGATGATTCAACCAAGAAAGGGGTACTTTCCCTCTATATATATGGTTCCACCTCTAGGAATAAATGAGGGGGGCTAGCATAAACTTCAAGAACATCGGGTTGTGTCCCACTCGAACCATCTTTGGTAAGACCACAGAGCACATCGTCCAAAGATGTGGTATCTGAGTCACTTTCCACTGAGATTGTTTGTGTGGGTGAATCCCCTTCAAAATTTATGTAACAATGGGTATAACTCCTTCTCACCACATGAAGGGGAACATATAGTCGAACTAGAATAGTTAAGAAAGGATTAGAAAAATCCTGCAGTCTCTGAACCCATCAAAACTACCTTCCCAATACCCTATGAGGGTAGAAAACTACCCATGATTTGGTGTCCTCTAATGATATGTATGTCGATGCTTATATGGGAGGAATGATGACATACACATTAGCATCCTCCCACATCATGGCCAACCAAAATTGGAGATGAATCATGGGATGAGACTCCCTCTTAACTACAGTATTAGGTAGAGGTGTAACCTATTGAAGGAATCCAAATTTCATGGCATACAGATAAGTATCATAGGATTTGATGATGGTTACCCAATTTATATGAGCAGATAAAAATCCATCATGGAGAGAAATGATATAAGAATTCCCTTCAGAATATCCCCTTCTGTTATCCATCACAGATCCTTGTGGTGCCATATAAGGTGTGAAAGAAAGCTGATAACCATCAATAAATAGTTTTATTACATCATCAACACTCAATTATTGGGGAATAATGTCAAAAATGTTGAGAAGAGATGGATGAAAGGTAGAATGAGGAAACCTCACAGTATGCTGGTACTCATAATAGGGGAAATTATCTCCCATCTAGCCATAAAAAATTGAAACATCCCGCTAAGACAATGCAGGGGTTTCCCTTTGTGTATCTTCCCTAACAGTCCATAGATTCGGGTGAGGGAAGGAATGGAAAATTTAATGGGATTTCCCTCTTCCAATGTGACTTCCATCATCAAATTGTATTCCCTAACACCATTAAAAATGTCCTGAGAGGGTAAGAGGAACACACTGATGATCATAGAAAAGAAACCTACCAATCTTAGCTCGGTAGGTACATTTGATATAATTGCATACCCACAGGTGGTATATTGACCATCCTTGAGGGTGGTATAGTATGAAGATGGGATTTTACATAATTATTGAATGAAGTGACTCCTTCTACGATGAACCCTCAACTTCAAACTATTTTCCTGAAAGAACATCCTGATCCAATTATCAAATGAAATAAGAGAACGATCATGGATGGGTTGATTGAGTAATTCCTTTATAATGACTAATAGATTTCATTCCATTGGAGATACTTTTTTGATATTCCCCCAAGAATTGGTCACTGGAAGAAACTCATCATACATGTTTCCTAGAATGGGAATCCCTCTAAGTTGATGAGTGTCCCATAAACTAATACGAACCTCAACGTGCAATAATTAGAATGTATTGGTGATTGAAAACCAATGGATAGGATGTTTGGTAAATATCTAATTGGATGAATATATGAAAAATTTTGAAACCCATGCTGCCTTTTACAATTTTTCTACTTCTAAATAGCGAGGGGACTCCAAAAAAATCTGATTCACATCGAATGAATAATCCCACTCATCAAAGAAGAGTCCTCCAGATCACAAGTACCATTTGGCACTCCACCTATCATTCAGATTTTATCGAGAATGATTGAAAATGGATAGGTATTCTTAGATTAACAAACTCAAAGAGGTGTTATGATGATAATAATTACTTTGAGTCCATGAAGATCTTTTCAGCATGAAAACATTCTCTGGAGTAAAAGTAGTAACATGTTATAGCATTTTGGGAAATATTGTCCTGATCACACCAGTTGGATGTCATGAGGCGAATAATATGAGTATTGTGATTGGATATGGAAAGGGAACATCATTTAGGAGGCTGAAGTTATAAAGTGGAAAATGGAATGATAGAAGAGATACTATGAGCTCTATAAAAAATAAATTCTCTAAGATTACCTTCTTGAAAAAAGATATAGGAATGAAGTTTTTCTTCAGAATTATCAACCATAGTTTCCCTCCTCCTGATCTCTTCTATTGAGATAAGAGAGGGATCCATTATTCTATATTAAAGAGACCACATAAAGGTCTAGTCTAATAAATTATTGGGAAAATTTCAAAAAATGGAAAAGGACCAAATAAGTCTTCCAAACGCAAATCTCTGTATACTGAAACCTAGTATTGTTTCATGGAATGTATTCCCCGCAAACTGACAGTACGCGGAACACCCCACAAGACGCTACCCATAAAGCATTTTCTAGAGAATCGATCAGTTATTAGAATGGGAAAGTTGCATACCAAGCCTCGCTATGTGTATATTCAAAGTTCATAGTTTGAAGATTTAATGTTCGATTTGGGAATTTAATGTCTGGTTCTCTAGTTTGACCTTAATTCTGAGGTAAATATGATCCATGTAACATCTTAATATATTGAAATTCAAACTTATGTTTTAATTTTAACATTTTGGTTCATGGATTCAAAGGTCATTTCATAGATGAAGGTGATCATGAAGTGTTTTTAGTTCATAGAATGCAAGTCACAGTTCACGGATGATGAATTTCATGAAGGGTTTGGTATGTGGAAGTGTGGAATGTTGATAGCGCTTTATGGAGAACTTTTCCTAGTGAAACTAGTTAAAATAAAAATGACCTTTCCCTCTATATGTAGTTGTGGTTCCCCAATGGTTCCACCTTTCTTTCGCAAACTAGTTCAGTTCGGGACCATTTTCAACATGGAAATAGCCTCCTCTTCATTATGACCAGACCCCATTCTGATGGGGGTCATTTTTAAGGTCCTGTAAAATCCACAAAGGGAAAGAAAATACTACAAAAAATTTTATAAAGGAATGATGTGTGTGTGGAGATGAAAATATGAGAATATTGAGGAAATCCAATTTGGAAAAGCACCCAAACTGGTTCACATATTGGTTACTGGGAAAGGACTGCAGAAGGCATAGACTGTGAACTAAGAAGTATGTGGACAACCTATGAAATTCTATCCTGAAAAGAATTATCTCGTGAACCAATCCATTCTTAAATGAGATGAAAATAGGGAACCAAGGTTCCACGAACCATGTCGTTGGAAAAGACGCAACGAAGAAGTAAGTCCCTGCATACCATTTTCGCATACTGAGTTGTTCAAAGACGATGAGGGGGTGGAAGTGTCCTATGAATTGCATAGTTCTCAAGATTGAGGTAGTGATTTACACTGCTATGAATTCAAACACCATGAACCTCAGTTGTCTGAGTTATATACGGTTCATATGATCCCTCAATGGGATTTCAAAAAAGTTTTCATGTGCCCATAGATAAAACTTCCCTAACACTACATAGTAGGACCCTCAGGGGAATAAAGAAAAGAAATGAAATGAGAAGAAAAGGGAAAGAAGAGGGTGAAGGGTTATGGAGTTCGGGTTACATTTGACACTATAGAATTGAGACTTCAATCATTCGTAGATTACGGACAGAATAATTTGAAGGAGAACGATTGATGAAGGACCATGAAACATTTTACAATAGGAGTAAACCCACCAAGAAACATAATAAAGAAATAAACTTAATAATAATCAACTTTCCATGAACCTAATTTGTGATCTTTGAACCGCAAGCCCTTCACAGATGAACTTCCCATGAACTGTAGGCACAGTGCCCCTCCTTTAGTCTGGAAAAACATGTCGCATATCACTACACGGACAAGACCCTATTCTACATAACACCACACTATGCAGATGGAACCTTAGACTATATACCACCATGTTATGTGGAAGATTTCATCTAGGTCCATATACCACTTCAGTATGCTGATGACCCCTTCAACCGCATAGCAGTAGGCCATGCAGGGAAGACCCTACCCCTCAAGAGAAAATGGTACGCATAATGGGTTATCTTATAGTTTTCCTCCTTCCAGTTAAAATCTTGTCCATTCATTCCCGTCATTCTCTCTATGTCCCCTCTTCTAACCAGTCTATCGGCATTAGGCCAAATCCTCTTCCATAGCCATTGAAATCATATGAATAGATTGCTGGGAGCATCATCTTGCCCTTATGCATCTAAATACCTAAGGTAAGTGGAGGAAAAAAGGAAGCTCCCACAATGGTTTGGACCCCCAGGAAATCCTTGAGTCTATATTCCCAAGGTAAAATGAATTCCAACCATCATACATTGATATAAACCTCCCTATTCAATGGACTGTGGGTTGTCACTAGTCCTTACCTTCCATGTGTACTAGTTAAAAATGAGGAGCTCACGATTTCCTTCACTTTTAAAAGGTATTATGCTCTTCCACTCCCCCAAAAACTTGTCTTAGTGAAATCTTCTTAAGGTAAGGCCCTAGCCTTTTTAAGGAAGGTGGAGCTTTCTCCCCTCTCAGGCTTGGATTAGGATGTGTCCAAATAGATCACCAGATGTGACTAACTTGGATATCATCATGGGTGAGGGGATGATACATTCAAATACCCTTTCCCCCTCTCATTGGTCTCATAAACACACCCTCATCCACTATCACCCTTCTCCATTTCCATCAGAGGAGAAGGGAAAGTGATCCTTTGTTAAATCTTTCCCATCCTCCTATTTCAAACACCGATCATGACTCATGTGGGATTAGAGGTCCATAATGATACGACATTCAAACAACCCAAATGAACTATGATAACTCTAATACCCAACACAACTAGGATACATAGGAAGTCATTATCTAGGCCCGAGCTCCATATTATATCATCCATGAAATGAGATATCATTCCCCCATGAAATGGGAATCTCCCATGCATAATCCCCAATGAATTAACAACCTACAATAAACTATGAGAACTCTATTTCATGATCTATCCCGGATATGTAGGCTACCTATATACGGCCCGAGATTAAAGGGGATGATTTAACTAAGGTTAATCCAAATAATTCCCCCCACAAAGGGCATAATCTTCAATAATAAGCTCAGTCAACTTCCTTTATAAAGGCCTCTACTTCATTGTAATTCCCAACCATGTCTCCTAAAACAGGAATCTTCAATGTATAAGTCCTAAGATCAATCGATCAATGAGGACTTTGATTCCTCATTGATCAGGGTATGTTGGAAGCCTCCATGATGTCCAAATCAAATCCCCAAATCAACCCTAATGTTTTCTAGGACATATTTTAGGAAGGGTTATATCCACCAAGAATATCATATCTCTTGTGGGTCCTTTGGGAATCTTTGTTCTAAGTCCCTCACCAAGTCTTGACTGGGAATATTTCACCTAGACGTCATCACCACATGATGTTAAATCACGAATAAGTCCTCATCGTATGACCTTGAAAGGTGATGTGTTCAGTTAAGTGACACTTAACTACATGGGCGTTGATTCTTATGAGGAAGATATATAGGAATCCCATCTCAAGGATTCGATCCCGACATAAAAACAACTCCCATACCACCTGAATGATGATAAAATCCATAGCACCTCATCACATGGCTTAAACTAGATATGTCTTAGTAGCTCCTGATCCATGCATATCAATGATTGATTTTTCAAACCAGGGGTAATCTATGGACACACTCTTAGGGAAATAACCAAGGATTCAAGAGCATATGAAAATTGATTAAATCTATAAGAGAGCCCTAGTGTAGGAATTAATTCCCCCCAAAAGGGTGTGATGAGTCTAACCTCACATCCTCTCGACCAATGGAGTCCATAAGTGTCATAGGCCAAATCATCATCTAATGAGTGCATGCCTTTAAAAAGAAGGTATATTAATCCTAGATACTAGGGTCGTTGGGTGTTTCTGGATCCATGAATAAACTCGCTGGAGACCATCTGAGGACCTCATACCGAACATTGTCCAGTTTCATAGAAACATAATCCCCTGCAATTTCCCACTGAGGTCATAAAAATTTGGCACTTTCTTCATTACATAAAAAAAGATATATTTCCCATTCCCAATAGAACCATCAATAAACAAACCAAAACACAGGTGCGCCATGAATCGGGTCGAAACAGGGTGTCTATGAATTTAGAATTCTGATAATAATTAAAGATATAAAATCGTAATCATATAAATATATCAGTTGTTATACCCTTATAAAAACATACTAATCTACAAAGTTATCTAAACCCTACTCCACTACCAACTATGATATCCCTAAACCCAAACTCCCAGATTGGTTGGTAAAAACAAAGAATTTATATTTCTGGATTTGATACCAATGTATGTTATCCAATTTAAAATATCTAAAATATATAACATTTAATGAAAATATTAGATAACATTAATACATAAGGAAATTTTAGGATTACTATTTTAGATAATTCAGAAAAAAAAACTTACATAACAACATTGATTTATAAACAACTAGTTCCGAAAAATAAACCTCATCTCCCACTAAATTAACAATATATTGAAACCTTCACAAAAAATATCATACCTAAAACCTATCGTCACTACCTATGGGAAATAAATCATGATAATAGTGAGCTCAAATTCTCAGAAATTTTAAACATTAGTTTTAACAATTGATTGGGATCAATGAGAATACAATTAGAAAAAGGGTATTATTTCATAATCTAAGTGTATGATATAACATAAGATAATTAATAAACATAAAAATTTAGATCACTAAATATCATACATGGAATTAATCATTAACAAAGTAATCAATCAAGATAATCATGTGTCTTGTGATGTCAATCTTGATTAAATAAATAATTAAAACCCCTTTATCGATATAAAGAAAACTTGTCGGTGTCTTAGAACACAATCATCAAAATAGATCATAGAAATAAATGGATTAATGTTTAGTGTGTAGGAGGAAGCTCCATAGTTAACTCCCTTATTCATTCTTTTAATGTCAAGGAACATTACCCAATCCATTTGAGAGTAGGATCACCCATTTTATAAACTATATCGTTCTAACCCATCATATAATATGTATCAAGATCACACATTATATAATTTGTACATTATCACACATAATCATCTATAATTTCTAAATTTAATTAATAAATAAAACATTTATGATATTAAAACGTTAAAATAACACCCTCCAAAAAAACCATCCAACCATTATAGATTTTTTGACCAATGGAATGGAAACTAGTTTTATGAAAATGTATTTAAAAAATAATAATACATATAGATAAAATATTTATCATTTTATTATTGCAATATATCCGAAATTTATAATAACTAACATCAATTTTTATTTTTTGGGGGAATAAAAACACCACTAAAATATCAATAAAAACATTTTTGAATAAAAATATCTTTTCACAATAAAAATAATATTTATATAATATTAAGAATTTTAGTAACATATTAACCTTGAAAAGAAAATTAGAAACATTTAAAGAATACTTCCCTAAAAATAATGGTCAAGATGGTGTGAAAATTCCTTCATGTCATATATGTTAAAATAAAACACCCTTTTCACAATAATGTAAAAATTCAAAAATGGAATGTTTTGAAAAAAAATTATAAATATTGGTCTTTAAAAACTTTTTAAATAAAATAAAATATAAATGAAAATTTCCATAAGAAATTATTTAATTATAAATAATAAAATCATTTAAATAATAATATAATATATGGTTATAGGATAAAATGATTCATGGTCTTGAAGAAGATACAACATCGATATCAATTACCAAATACATTATTGATGTTTATTTAATAAATGAGGGTAGAAATTGAAATTAAACATATAAACCACATTAATAATAATAGTACAAGAAACCATATGTGATTAATGAAAATAATAGTATATTATTTCCCCAAATTAACTATTAGCATAAAAAATCTAGAAAATAAATGATATTGTAACATAAACCTCTTACTTCTTTGGCATCTTTCAAATAAAAAGTTACTAAAAGAAAGAGTATGATATAGAACTATAAGACCCATTAATTTCATGAAATAATATTTCAAAATTCATTCATCAGGCAGAAATTACACCATACCAGAGAACCATGGAACAATACATTAAACATGTCTCCAGAAAATGAGATTGAGACAAAAAAAACCCTTACCAAAAGCATAACTTTTAAAGTGTCAATTAATCCATGAAGTGATTATGTACACATATTATATTCTATATAAACAATTAGATATATAATAAATCAATTTAGATATCAATTAAAACATGATAATTGAATAAAAAAGTAGATGAAGTAGAAGTATGACATAATGAATGAAGATTTAGTGAAGAAAACCCTTACCACTTGGTAACTTTCAAATAAAATCCTATATAATGAAATACATTCTAATATTGATTAAAATGAAATTAAGTATGAATGATTCATTATATTCCTTGTAATATATAATTATTTACAACATATAAAATAAATTAGGTGTAAAACATTAAAAAATTCCATAATGAAGGGATGTTGAGGTGAAATTCCATATCTCGAGTCCATATATTCCATGTATATTGATTGAATAATATAAATTAAAATTATATAAATTATATTATTTTTTAAGAAGAATTTATATTATTAATACCTTATACTCAATAAATTTATTTAATTTATTTTAATTACATATTTAATTATGTAATCTAATATTTCCACATCAGGTTTTTTGATGATGTTCGATTCATAACATCAAAACATCTTCAGTATGTGGACCATGGTCAATGGGGGAAGTGTTCAAACATAAAAGGAATAATAATAACGAAATAATTATTCTTATGATTATTATTATTTAATTACACTATTAAAACTAACCATTAAATATTTTTATGAAAAATTAATAATGTTCTAATCATGGATACGGTAGGTCATACGTACACATGAGTAACATTTTCTTTTTTACAAGAACATGATAGAAAGAAATTAAGTATTATTTTATATGTAAAATTTTATTATTATATTATAAATATCATATAATAAATTTAAATAAACATATTTATATCATCCATGTGATGTTTTGATTAAAATTCAATCACATCACTTTGTGGAGGTGGAAATCCACACATACGCAAGAATGATGTATTCATTTTTTAGTGGATTTAATGAATAAAATGTTATATATTATCTTTATAGATTAATAATTATTTCATTAATATAATATATATACACATTAAATCTATCATTATAACCAATTATGAGAGGTGGTGATGGAAAAAATTACATCGGTTCCCGTGGTGGAAGTTTATTGTACACACGAATGCTGGTTTCATTTCTAATTTGACGGATTATGAGATGGATATATGATAATAAATTATAATGATAAAAAATAAGTATATGTGATAGAATTATGTTTTTATTTAATATTTTTTATATAATATTTGATGGAGGTAGAATAAGAAATAAAACTAAAGCGCTTGGTTAAAAGTTATACCTCTTATTTGTACATCTTATTTACATTAAACCATAAAACATATAAGGTTCATATTATTCCCAAAATAAGACAAAAATATTGTGGTAAGGTATTTAATGAAGATATCTTATAAGGTAATGGAAAATACAAATGGACCATTATGTTTAAATAAAGGAGGACAGATGGTTCCCTTTTATATGTGAAAGGAGGGTTACTCATGGAATTAAATAAAGTATTAAATTAATATATATTTAATTTTCATGTCCAAATGGATCCAAAATATTATAATTATAAGATATTTTTTAATAGTTTAGTTCCACTAATCCTATATGATTTTTAAATATTTTTAATGTTTTTATAGTTATCTATTTGTTAAACCCCCCATTAATCATTATTACAATTACTGTGATATCAATGTTTTTTCATCATTAGGGATCCAAAAAGATACTATAAAAGGAGAAGTGACCCATAAATTGAGCTTCATAGATATTTAATACTATATAAAAATTAAATTAACAAATATAGGATTTTTATTAATTTTTAATAATTTAATAAAATATTATTTACTATAAAATATCATGAATGTTGTTTATTCAAATTATTCACATAATTATACACTAATAATAATATAAAATGAATATAATATTAAAATAAACCAAAAAACCATAATATTTTATATATATATATATATATATTTAAAAAACATGTAACACTTTAAATCACCTCATATAATATTACTTTTAGAATTTTTAAATTCATTTTTTTGATTTTTTAGGACTTACACAAGCACTTTACTGGCATGGTGTAAGGATTTATGGTAATTATTTTTTAAATCAAAATTATAAATAAATTAAAACGATAAAAAAATTAATATATCAATTAAATATTTATAACTCAAATTATCTTATTTTTATCCTTATTTACAAATTATACATATATTAAAGTCAATAGAGTGATATTTTGGAATTTTCATTACTTAAAAAAATAAATTAAATTATCTATTGAAAATGGCCCAAAATTTCCATAAATTAAAATTTGGGATGTAAATGGTTGAATCTATCTAAACTAATGAAATTAATATAAATTTTTTTTTTGATTTGGAGAACTTGTTTCATGGTTTACCCTGATTTTCCCATTTTACCCTTACTAAGGTGACAATATATTCACACTGGTTACAATTCAAAATGACAAAAAATAAAAGAGAAATATTTACCAAATTTAGGCCTCTAGATAAAAAATGTGGATTAATTTAACATAAAAACAAAAAACACTATGAAAATATATATATATTTTTTTGAAAAATGGATTTATAACTATAAAAATGTTTTTACACCAGATTTAACCATAAAATTGATTATAATGAAATTAATTTCATTACTTAAAATATAAGAGAACTATTTTTACATCATAAAAAAATTTAAACCAAAATGATAATTTTTAAATAATTTAAAAAAAATAATGTTCTCAATAAAATATTATTTATCACTATTCATTGAAAATCTAAAATTTTAGAAAATTCTGATAAATTCTCTTTGAGATAATTTTGACATGATTATTTAAAATGATATAATTTGTGTAAAAAAATAATTTATAAAATTTATAGAAATTAATTATATTATTTACTCACAAAATGTATTCAAACACATTTTTATTGAAAACATATTTTTGATGAAAAAAATACTTTAATAAAAACATTGTTCCCCTTTCCTAATAATTAATCAATATATTTTTTTTAAGTTTATCCTTTATATATATTTCATAATGTGACTATTCCTATTCATACCTTCCAACTCTATGTTTACATTATATCAGTCTTATTTAAATAAATGTACGTTTTTGTTCAATTAACCTTGATGTTGTTTCTCATGTACACTATCGAACATAGTAATTCTTTGGAAATCTTAAGAAATGAAACTATGATATAATCATTTTTTTATTATAAAATGGAATTTTAAATTCATTATAATGGATCTAATGTTTTCTAGAATATATGTTATATCATTATGGTATCTTAGTCGGTCTATAGATGGTTTGGTGGCCCTAATCCCAGAGATCAAATCTTGTGGGTAGGCCTAGACCACCGCATGGCCTTGGATATATTCCCTAATTTCCAGAGGATGAAAATTAATATCAGTTAATAAACATAATCATTAAGGAATTATTTTCCAAGAAAAATATACAATAAGAATTAAAATATTTATTCAAATCCAAATCCAATAACAACAAATATTTAGATTAATTCAACCAAATTGTGTATGGTATAAACTATAACAAAATCACCTTCCAATGTGTCATGACAATATAACAGAAGATTCTCATACATGGTGAATTATCAAACTCCTATATCATTTTACAATACAATGTTGTCATCTCTACCACGAACTCTACTCCAAATATACATCACTCAAGAACATTGGATCCTTTCCATTACATAAATCATGAAACACAACATTTATACTCACACAAAGTTATATGGGTAGTTGTGAGTATAAATACATAGTAGGAATTCTCAAAATCACTCTGACGCAATAATTTTTGGACCTACTCCAAACCATGTATCTAATTTTCTTAAAATTACATTATCACATTTTAAAAAACTTTTTATCTTAATCCCAAATAAAACCATGGTAGAAAATGAATTAATATAATATCTTATTTCCCCATCAAGGTAACCCTTCCTGACTTAATTCCAATATCCAATTCATAAATAACTAATATAACCAAAGGAGAAAAATGAAATAAATTTGAGCATAAGAAAAAAATTATTATTATAATATAATTCATCCATGGTGGATGTCCGACCCCCTGAATTGTTACTAAATTTTAGAGAATATCCCTTACATATCACACAAAACTATGAAACTTCTCATCTATCCCAATTACTTTTATCTTCTAAATATACTTTATTTTTATTATCCATTTCTCATATTCGAGAAATTTATTTAATAATACCATATTAAATACTTAAAAATTGTTACCCATACAAAGAATAATAACCTGTCATAAATATAACCTATTTTAAAAACCCAAAATTTTAGTCAAAAAACACTATTAACACCACAAACTTGAATTTATAATTAAATTTTTTTTCAACCAAATCCTTTTTTTAATTCAAATTAACTTGGCACATGGTTTTGTAAATATAAAAAAAATATCGATTATCCAATTATTTCATCATTTATTTGATAATTACCCACAAAATAAAACAACCAAAAAGTACATCAACTACACAATAATTAATATTAATCCCATAATGAGTAATTAAAATCCACTTAACTAAAACATTGATCTTGTGATAATCTTGGAGCCCTAAATCCCATATTAGAAATCATAATATGATTGAAGAAAACCTATCACTAAAAACACTATCCCTTGATTCATCAATTTATTATTCAAATATAATAACTAAAAACTTGTATTTAAACTCAATAGATGTATTTATCAAAGGAATAATAAATAAAAATAGTGTTAAAATGAAATAATAATGAAATTTTCAGATCATCAATATCAACCCATAGTTTTGATGCTAATCTTATAAATATTATATGGAAAGAAGTTATTTGGTGGTGGATAATCGCCAATGTATCTTCCAAGGAATACTAAATATATCACAGGTTGAGTAAGGTTGTCAAATGAGTCTTATGAAAGGTTAATCGTGTTTTTAAATACTAAATGTCATAAAAATTACCCATCAAAAGAGTTAGAATAAATATAATCTCAGACCATTTGTCAGCCACACATGCACCTCTGTCGAAAATCCATGAGTTGTAAAATTGATCTACATGTTCACATGAGATAATGAATTGATTATTAACACAACTCTATTTTAGAAAAGTAACCCAGTCATACTAAATATCCCTTGAGAATGATTACATTAATGGTATAATTCTTAGTTCATCTACAAAAAATTAAAAAAAAATCTGAGACCACCTTAACTCATAAGTATGTTACATAAAAAACCCATGAAATGAAAATTTCTAACAATATATGACTTTACATCCCAAAAACGTAACCATTATTTGATATTCAAATGTAATATCCTCCTTTTTTGTTACATCTAATCAGTATTCCCATCTCTACCATATAATTGAATAATATTTTCATAACACCCTCACCAAAAAAGGATTCATATTCTTATTATTGTTTCTTTCCTAGAAGAAATATTTATTTTCCATTCAAAAATGTTAACATTCAACTCAAAATCCAATACACCCCATGATGGAATATAATATGTGTTCATTTTAGACTTCTATAGAAAAGGGACATGGACCACCTTGTTCACTATAGAATATATTCTCGGAAACTACAAGTGATAAAATAGATATTAAATCAACCTAATGACCTCAAATGGAACTCATATTATTGTTAAAATTTCCCCTAATTTTCAAGTTGTCAATATACCAACAAGAGTGAAACTTTAGAGAATACTTGATCATGAAGCATAAATTCCAACATCCATCAATAATGATCATCTTAAGACATATACTGATTCAGTGGTTTCAATAATCACCTTTGAGTAAGTAAAGAAAAATTCATCATCTAATACACCAAAATTTGACCCAAAAGTTATCCCTCTCCACATTCCACCCAACATAATAGTAATAGGTATGTTTTTATAAAAAGTGGATAAAATGGATCCATCAGAATCAATGGTGTAAAATGAATATTTTACAAAAAAATGTACCATTACCACATGATCTGCATATGGTTTCCAAAAATACAACCCAAAATCAACATTCAGACACTCTAAATTCTGAATATTCTATTCCACCTACCCATTTATATAAGGATAATATGACGCACTCATCTTTAGCTGACTAGACATCACTATTTACAACCCTCTTTAAAATTTCTCGTAAAAAAGGTTCTCTATATGACATGATAAATAAATGAACACTATGTATTTAACCACATAATTCATATATATATATATATATATATTATCAAGGTTATTTAATAAATACATTTAACCAATACTTAAAAGTCTTCCAACTATATGTATCTATCAACAATAATATATATTACTTTATAATTTTGTGGTAATTTTTAGAAACTATTAATGAAATCCATTATGATATTTTCCCACATCCATATGAGAATGGTAAAAGCTAAAATGTCCTAAAAATCCATTATTGATCTTCTATTATCCATTGAAAATTCAAAAACCAAGAGATATAATTAGTTATGTCCCTATAAATCCCATCCACTAGAAATATCATCTAATGGAATGATACATATCCACCACTTTGGGTTGAAATTCCCAACTAATTTTATGGAACAAACTAGTAATATCCTACATTTAACATAATGGAACCTCCACACTATCCTAAAAATATATTTTCATATCTACCAGTACTAACCCTATTATGGTCGCCTTGAATTTATGGTATCACTTTTCTTATTACATTCAATATTAGTATCCCCCCATTAAATGAACCATAACCTCATAAGTGATTTCAATCAGTTGTAATATAAAGGAAATTAATTATTATAAATCTTTTACTAAAAAACATTCAACTAATCCCATCATCAACCTCTACTCCTTTGATTCCCTCAATGCTTGAGAATTAAGGATAAACTCATCCACCAAAATACTACACTTCTAAAGTGTATAGAATAAATTTAAATTGAAGGTTTCAAAATAGTATACACATATTTTAAGCCTCATGTTAAAACCCCATTATGAGGATATGGATTTTCAGGTTTGGCATGGTGTTAAGGAATCCTATCATCCTACATCAAATTCAATGTTCATGTCTAGGAAGAACCCCAATTATTAAAGTTTGGTGATTTTTTGTCACATTAGGTTGTGTTTTATTACAGTGTGGTCCCATGGACACTTTTTGTGTTGGAGTAGATCATGAAATTCATATGTCTTTTGTGTAAGGATTTGGTTGGTGGTTGATACTACGATGGTGAAGGAGGAAGGCCATGTATTTCAGAGGCGAAGAAGGTGGAGGGGTACGTATATCCTCTGATGGTGATGGTTTCCTTAGGTATCAAGGTTCCAATATCTACAATGGTCATACTATGAGGATGTTTAGGCTGATGAGTAATGGATGGTCGGTTTAAGGACAACAATAGATTTTACAGATGATTAAAAAAAGTGGGATCAGATACCTAGGTATAGTCTCAAAGGAGGCACACATGAGGAAGTAACCATCAAAAATGAAATTCAAATTTGTATAATGAGAGGGTATGGATTTTTCATTGGTACTAATAACCATTCAGTCCTACAATGATAATTTCTAGTGGGTCATCATTCCTAGTTGGGTGCTTATGAATAACATTAAGAAACAATAAAGGTATATATTTTTACTAGGTGTCTAGCTTTTGGGCCTTCAAAGGCCATGTACTAGGCCTACTGCCTATAGGAATACGGTCCATGTAAGGTTACCACTAAACCCAATTATGATGGGTATTAAACAAAAATTAAAAATAAAATAATGGCATATTGGATTTTAGGTAACTAAGAGGTGATTTACTTTAAACTCTTATTATATAAATACCTTGTGAACCTCTAATCAAATTGGTAATTATTCTAGATCCTTAACGCATAATAATATTCTGAAAACTCATAATAATTTATGGGTTATCTCTTGTAATGTGGTTAGAATAATCTTGATATGTGAGAAACACGTTATAAACTTTCATAATTATGCATCCCTTTCTGACTCCAAATATGTTTCAATACATAGAGAACACTACAATGGACTTAGGAAAGGTCAACACTCTCATAGATATTAACCTCAAATTTAACTCAATATAATATATTTTAAACATCACATATCATTAGAACATCACACCATTTATATTGAACACTATTATTTATGAACCTTGCATAGAAAATTATTGATTGAATCATCAATAGTATCTTTGGAATCTAAAAAGACTATGAATATCAATTAAATTATTGGGTTGATCCAATGTAATAACCAACTTGAAATTATCTATATCCATTATGAAACCCTTCTAATAAATCAATATCCCAAATAAATTCACTTACCACATCCAAATTTATATTTGGATATAATTTTTTATAACCTTTTCACTTAAAACATATTATGTAGAGTCTTTACATAATTCCCATTAACCTCATCCAATCTAGAATTACTCAAACTATTATCCACAAACACCATAATAAATTAATCAAGGTATTTAGGGAATACACAATTCATCATAAGAATAAAAAAAATGGTAGAATTAGTAACCCCAAAATTAATTATCAAAAAAACATAGTGTTTGTACCTAATTTAAATAAATATCTTTCGAATTTATAACTCTACCACTCTCAATTGGTGATATCATGACCAAAAATAAATCATGGAAATCAAATCATCCCCTTCTACTAATCGATCAAATCATCATTGTGAGGTAGAGAGAAATTATTCATCATTATTTCATGATTTACCATTTTTTAGTGAACAAACAACAACAATATGTAATATTCTTTTATAAAAGTATGATAAACATTGCATAAGATGATTATATTGGAAAAATAAATCCCATTCCATTTAAATCCTATAATTGGATCTTCATCTCTTGTATCTCTATAGGTTCCATGAATAAATAGGATAAAATATTAGAATCATTCTTGGAAACAAGTCAATATAGAAATAAATACTTATATATATATAGTGGAATCCCAGAGGATTCTATTATAATCATATCTAGGAAATGTTTAATTGGTTTCCGGGGTGACTATTATTTTTCGATTTTCATGAATGTTCATCTCCCCTTGAAACCTAAAAACACTCCCATTATGTTATGTAAATGAAACTTTCCTCTAGAAATAGTCAATGTGGGATTTTAACTTCATAATTTGATCCATAAATATTAAGAAATTTAATATATCTATCTCTAGAACCATGAATCCCTATAATATTTCTGCATCACTGATCATAATAGAACAATTTCGAAACTAAATTTCCTATTTTATCTTTTCTCCATGTGGCCATTATATCCTCAAGAATAAATATATTTAAACCACAGGAATAACTACTGATCTACTACTCGTTCTTCTAAAAATGAATAAGATACATATAATTAAACATAATAGAGACAAAAAAATAAGTGGTAAATATTGTATCTCACACTATCATAGGTCCTTCATCTGACTCCTATTTTATAGAATCTATATGAAATAGTTGTCTCTAGACAATATAATCCTAAACCAAAAACTTATTACCACCAATCCTCAGTATCAACTCAAATCCATCATGATTTGACCTCTCAACGGACATCCTTAGTCATTATTATTTATTATAACATCTTACAAAAGAACATAAATATTGAAATATTCCGAAAATATTCAAATTTATATGATTACCATTATTATGAAATGTACATAGCTCATTTGGATAGTCCAAGATATGATTTTATGTGATACCACAATTGTAACACCCAAAATACTTCTTCTAATGAGAATAAAAAATTCTTGTTGGTTTCATATGGTTTTATTCTCTGTTTATAATCACCTCACTTCCACCATGGTATGGGTAGGTAAAAAAATAAGGCTCTCTATTAATCAGATATCAAGTTAAAAGGTAATCTCAAACATTGTATACCTGAGACTTTCATTGTTGATAAAATATAGTAAAAAACACTAACATAAAAAATCATCGTATTCTAAAACCATTTTATTCCCCTTATCCAGTACTATTACCTCTCTAGAATTTTTCATAATTAGTGTTTCTAATACATATATTGATTGAATAGCTTCTTGAATCCAACCCAAGTCATATGATCATCTAGATATAATTTTATAGTCATGACCTACCAATTATGAGGAACTCCCATGTGCTTCTAAGTGTAAAAGTGTACTTTAAATTTATCGAGGATATATAAAAACAATAATATTTAGTTGATACTTTCTAAATGATCCCCATAATCTTGCACTCTTTAATCACTCATAAATATGGAAGGATTTTGTTTCTGTAACTCTAATATATGATCTAGTTCCTTTTGTTTCACTTGATCTATCTACCATCCCACATTTCTATCCTCTTCCCCATGAAGCAAGATCTGAACATGAAGGCATATTTATAAAACTATAAACCAAAATGAATAAAACATGAGGTAGAAGGAATAAAATCCCTCTACTGAAATTGTAAAACAAAAAAAATAGGATCTGAATACTATATTTAATATGTTCTATTCACCCTATAGTGATTAAATTATTTCAATAATTATCACAAGCTATACAAAATAATTTTAGTGATAGTTTTTTAAAAACAAAATAATTGAAAAAATATTTTTAAATCACCTATAAAGCCACTTTCATGAAAGAAACCCATTTATAAAAATTTTATGCACATGTAAATCTACCCCATACTTTCATATTATGATGTATTAACACACTATCTGTCCAAAACATTCATGTTTTTAAAAACCTATCAGGTACAATCAACCCAAATATTACAAAGTTCCTCTAGAATCAATTATCTTACCAAAACACCCATGTAAACTAAGACTTTACATAAAGTATTAGTTTCACCTTTGTATGGGTAAATCCTCATTTTATTATACCCTGGTCTATAAACCGACCAATATCCTAAGAACATTCCCTTAAAATCCCACTCAAATTCCATTATTTTAACCCTGTGTAAGGTGCCCAAATCCAGATCCTAGGTGGGACCACCACATAGGATCTGCTGGATTTCTCGATCATTGGAGGCTAGAAACTAGTGTTCTGGGATAAAAATAATAATTTCCATCAGTAAATACTATATGAAAACAAATTTTTTTATCTAAAAAAATATAAATTCAAATTATCTTTAAGGTAAATCAACCAAAGAGATTATAGAAAACTAAATAACTAATGTACTAATAAGATATGATATCCTCTAAGAAGATTATATTTAAATTTGGATTTTCTAGATCCCTCCATGCCATAACCATCATTTGGTTGAATATCACCACATTAACCATGTACTTAACTCCTAATATTAATAACCCAATAACATCAGAGGCATTCTCATACCTATATGAAGACATAGACATCTACACGCATACTGAAATGTGTGGATAGTATGAGTATGAATACCATGTAATATTTATCTAAATAATTTTTAGGAAATCCTTTGTACGCTTATTTCTATCCATGTATATTTTTTTGATTAAAACAGGGAGTATTAATGACTAAAATCAGTAGAATTACATATGAAAATCCATGAGGGGAAATTGTCCAGCCAGAGCTAGTTGGAGTCGAATGGACCTGAGGCTACAATCCGATGGGCCGCGTTGTTACCTTCCCTTTTGGTAAAGGAGAAGGTGAAAAAGGAGAAGTGTTGGCAAAGTGAGATAATTATTCTGATGATGATTCCAAATGCTTGGATCCCACCATTCTTGTGGTGAATAGCATCGATTATGGTAAGGCAGTCAGAGTCAACAATTATATCACTCCATCCACATTCCAAGGCGATCAACATACCGGAAAGGATGTCCATGTCCTCAGTAACTGCAGGTTCCCGAAACGCATGATGTGGTTCATATTTTGCAGCAAGTATTTTCCCCAGAAGATTTCAGGCCAGGAAGCCTAGGGCGATAAGTCCAACCTTTGTGAGCGACGTGTCCACATTGATCTTAAGAGTCCTTTCTGTTGGGGGATTCCAATGAGGGGGTGATGATAGGGTAACACATGGCATAAAATGTCCATTGTGATATTTCTATCCATGTATATACATCCATTAAAAATTAGTTTTTTACATTTAATAAAAATATGTTTATTACCTATTCAGACTATAACATGGAAGAAGTTGAAATAAGAAATTCAATTATTTCCATAAAAAGCTAAACCCTCCCAGTTCCACCATTATATGTATCTAATAAAAAATCAATATAACTGAGGGATACAAGATAAATAAATAAAACCTGGAATAAATTATTTTATATGATTATAACCTACACCCATTATGTATCATCACCCAATAGAGTGGTTCTGGAATTTAATATCCCACTCTCTCTGTATCACTTACAACTATAGCAATTCAAATCCATACCAAATACATAACCATTCTATTAAAACATGTCCCCACTCGGTTAATGGATATACATGAAACATTAATTTAACCAAAACCATTATACATGATGAAAATAGTTTCCTATACATCAAACTAAAAACAATATTAAATATCACTTGTTAAATATATTCAAAATAGATTTAACAAAATACGCTTAACACCCTAAATGTGTGGTTTATTTTAAAATTTCATTTTTAACCAAATCCAATAGTTATTTCAAAAGACCCAAACCAATGGGTTTTCAAATAATAAAAAAAAAATTATCAAGTAAATTCATAAATTATTTGATAATAATATAATAGGTTACTTTATTTAAATAAAATTAATTAAATAATAGGGAATCATTATCCCATAAATAAGATCCACCAACTTCAGGTGAAAATCACAAGACTATTATGGAATTTTATATATAATATCAATAATCTCAACCTAATTATCCACACTATAAACAAAAATTGTGGTTCATGATTCTTGTATTCATGATATGAATCTAGAAAATAATTTCAACGATCTAATCCCAAGAGTTGAATTTATCCATAGAAGAAGAAATAGAAAGAGAGTGTAAAATATAGGTAAAATAATATGATATATCATTGAGATTAAACAATTGATATGATAAATCCTATAGATAAGGGAATCATTTAATGATGGGGAATCTTAAATTTTGATCGTAATAACATTTATAGTGTCTCATTTTGTTATTGGGAGTTTAACAGGGCTTATAATATGCTATCAAGGTTTTTAAAATCCAAATTATATAATATAATTTGGATTAAAATTAAAGTTATGACAATATGTCTGTAGGAAAATGCCTCAACCAACAAACCCTATGTTTTAAAGTCGATCCTCATGATACAAAAATACCATTCACAAAGCATTAAGTAAAAAAATACTTGGCCAATTGAAATTCACTATTCCTCTACATAATCCATGGGATCATGGAAACAGTGTTTGTGTTATTTATTTGACCTACAAACACACAAAAATTATCTAATCCCACCAAAAAATAGAAATAGATCGACCTATCAATCTGGGGACATGATATATGGTCTAGCTCATATCATTTTGGGATATCATGAATAAATTTTTTAATGTTACAAGTTTCCAAGGACATACAATTAACTACATTATATTTTTCTATGATTCTCAATGACTATAGTATTAATAGCTGCATTAAAAAATAAGGTGTAATATTTATGTTGGATTATTACTATGATTTATCTTGATTAAAGATAATGATTAGGACAACTATAGTAATAATTTTTTTCATACATAGGATAGGTAATACAAATATTTTATATTATGGTTCTTATGACATAGGATTATGTAATTTGATGTTAGTAGGTAAATTATTTATTTTATTTTGGGCATCATAAATGGTTTTAGTGTGACAAAATCAACCAACACCCAATACTGAGTTTTTTCTGATTGTTCATATGCCAATATTTTTTACAAAGTATCATTTTAGGTAGAATTTTTTAGTTTATAACATCTATAATATATTATGGTTTATCATTTCTTATAAATATTTGAACCTATAAATTAGTGTTTATTAATGTATTAATATTTATTTTAATTTTGTATATTGCGCACACTATGTAATAGTGATATCGTACTAGATATGATGAGATGGTTATCTTAGAGACAAATGGTTTAAAAGTTGAAGGATAAGTGAAAATTTATGTTTAAATTTTTTGAGATACATCTAGGTATGACTAAGGATTATGATGGATTTGTGTCGGTACTACACATTATTGCATCAAGATTGATGATAAAGGAAAATTAATCTTAGGTGAAATAACAATATCATGTCATGATAAATAAGATATTTGATGTGAATATGATTTTATTAAAAATATAAAGGCTATTGTATTGTTCTTATATCTTTCTACTAGATTATATTTCCTTAGATTTGGAGTAGATTTTTTTTAATTATTTAGATCCAATGTTTGTTATAAATTTATGATGGAAGTTTTCATTAAAGTTGAAAAGGGGAAGTGTCTTATGTTTCCAAATGAGGTGGCATGGTTTCCCATGCATATTGGTTAATGAAATATAAATATGGTTTATTTATGAGGAACCCATTACATTAGATGATTAAAGATATTATCTTATTTTAAATTCAGTTATCAAGGATATGGAGTATGTCTTATATTATTTTATTAGTTTTTTGGTAAAATCTAGGTAGTTTGGAGAGAAATTTATTTTAAGTTTTCAGTATTCATTAGAAAGAATACTAAATTTCAAAATATCAAGGATTTTGAATATTTTATTGAATAAAAAATTGATTACATTTTGAGATGAGTGGATATGGGTTAATGTAATTTGAATTTCCCTAGACTTGATTTGGGAAATTCTATAAACTATATGATTTTCACATTTTCCAAAGTAGATATCTGTATATGAATCTTCTATATCTTTCATAAGCATCATCCAGTGACATGTAAAATTGAAATTTTCTCCATGTAAACATCATTTTAGTGTTGTTTAAACACCATTCATCATCAGTGATTTCATGATTTATTTCTGTGTAAACATTATCTTCCATGTCTTACCATTGTGTTGATCTTAATAAACATCAAGACTTGGTAAAATTATATATTTCTATAGACTGAAAGATGATATTTCAAAATATTACAATATTATGTGAAAAGAAATGGTAATGATTCCAAATTTATTTTCCATAGTATTATAAATCACAAACATCTCAAATAGTGTGTGATCTAGGAAATAATTAAAGAGTATATGATCTTGAATCTGGGAGAAGTATATCAATGCATGAGGAATAATTTGGGAGACTTTTTAATGTCTGAAATTATGAGTTCCTATAATTTTTTATTCAAATGAAATATTCAATGGTGTATTCTAGGATGATTTTACCATGGGGATGATCCAAATTATAAAGAAAATTTAAAATCATGGGCATTCAAGAATAATGTAGATGAAGTTGTTTCATGGATTAGGTTATTTAAAAGAGTATAAATAATTAAAAAATAATTTATATCCAAACTGGACGAGTTATTTTTTTATCTTTATCACTGAGAAAAATATGATCAAGTATGAGATAAATGGATGAATATTTACCAAGGCATGAAATGAAGGTTTTACTTATTTCACTAAATTTGGAAATAGAAGAACAGAATTATTCATTGCATATATTATTATTTCTAAATATAAAATATCATATATATAATTTTGATTCAAACAGAATGAGTTAAATAGGAATACTGATCTAATATTCAATTAAAGTGTATATATTCAAATGGAATCTATAAAGGTTAATTTCTAAATAAATCAGTCTGAATGATAGGAATTTCACTAATACAACTACATTTATTTATACATCCAATAAATTATTAAATGGATATTTTTTTAGTTGAGTTTTGTGTATGGTAGATCTAATATAGAAGTAGATAAAGGAGAAAATATTTATTCAGAATTATAAATTATTATATAATGGGA
Organism: Viscum album; assembly: GCA_963277665.1. NCBI lineage: Eukaryota > Viridiplantae > Streptophyta > Magnoliopsida > Santalales > Viscaceae > Viscum > Viscum album. Next base: position 1,383,000,824 of record OY728152.1, read on the forward strand.
ACTTAGGGAATTTTGTATGAGTCATCTAGGTTCTACAATGAAAATGAATGTTATGGATATAATGGGCTTCTAAAATAAAGTTTTCTTAATTAAAATACACATAATTCTATTTATGGTAATTTTAGAATAACCCATAACATAAATAATTTCATAAACTTTTATAGTGCATGGATATGAGAAAAATTTACTAAAAGTACTTTTATACATGTTTGGGTAAGTTGTTTAGAACATTGTTTGTCGGGAAAAGAACTAAACCTCTCAAGGGAATAAGGGGAAGGATGAGGTATTGAGAGATAACTAGATAAAATGAGGAATAATATAGAGCTATAAAAGTATTATTAAATAGAGGACCAGTTGGGATTCAATGAAGAAGAAAAATTATAGAATTTCATAACCTAAAATATTGTTTAAATAGAGTTAACGAAAAAGAATGAAGTAGGTGAAGTAACTAATTTTGAGGTTGAGTGAGTTGTGATTAATTTTTCAAACTTCATATTTTAATTTTGAGATATGAATTTATGAAATCCATCAGGATTTTTGATAGAGAATTTGGGAGCATTATAGTGAACAGATATTGAAGTACATGTGTTTTTTTGTAAACTTTCAAGCTATCAAAGTCTCTTAGTAATGAGGAAGTGGTTGAACATCTATGGGTGTAGATACATCACTAGATACCCAATTAATATACCATAATAGGAAGAAGGATATTGGGGAGCAATTGGTGTGATGTTATTTTGAAGCGTGTGAGATGAATTATAAATAAATATTCACTTGGGTAATATAGTGGTGGAATTTAACCATTGTTTTGTAGTGTCCATATACCTGAATCATATGGAAGATTTTTTTTATGATAATATATATCCAAAATCCACTAATAATTTATAATAATATTTTAGTGGGGAATCCATTCCACAATTGGATTTGAACACAATAAGGGGTGTTCTTCCCATATTAGGGTCTAACTTTTTAAAAACACATGTTTCATCTTTAATATTAGTATCTATGTTTCATATATGTGTATTAAATGGTAAAATACTTAATATCCATTTACATTATTACAAGTTATATAGGTTTTATATACCAAAGTAATGGAAATATCTTAAAAGAATTATTTGTTTTTTGGTAAGGTTTGGTCACACATAATTCAACCCCCTCTCTAGTGTCAATACATGATCCTACTAGGACTCTTAAATGGTATTAAAGAAAGGGTAACACTAATATAAATATGTGTGGTTAATTTTTTTTGAATCAAACTCAATGTTCAATATATTATTTTTTTAACGTTTTATTATTTCTTTGTGGTTTTTACATGAATATATGGTCTGTATAATTTAGTTTTAAGCTATTAAAATGTAAAATTAAAATATTATCCTTGTTAAAATAATTTTAGATATTTTAGTTCAATCATTTAAAATATAGAGGAAAATTAGTCTTAAAGGAAAAGAAAAATCTCAAATAAGGAGTATCAACCACAAGTTGAATTGGACCAGAGTTTTGTGTATCTTACTAGATATATTAGTTGTTATTACTCAAATAAATAAACTGAAAACTATAATATTGGTAGAATAGATTCTTCTAAAGAAAAAACCTTTAGTTTATTCTCTATTTTAAGTATTTCCTGATTCAAGTGGTGACATATATATTATGGTTCATCAAGATACACCATTATGATAAGTCAATGTAGGAATAAGAGGCTAATTTAATAGAAGTGGAACTTTTATATAAATTGATTCTCTATAATAGTATGAAAAATAATTTTAATATTAAGGAATAAACTCTCTCACATTCCAATGAATAATTTTATTGGTTGATAAATTATTGGAAAACATTATGTGAGAAATTAATTTTTAAAAGGGTTATTAAAGAATTGTTCCATGTATTTTAGAAACTATATAAATTCCTTATGGATGTCAAGTATGTATACATAGAAGATAAAAATAATTAAATTATTATAAATATCACAACATAGAAAAGAAAAATGAATGAGTTTCAAGATAAAAATAATACTTAGTATTGATAAGTAGGATTAAGAACAGTAATGGGTGAAATAATTCCCCAATTTTGAAGTCTTTGGAGTGGAAATTAAAATTTATAAACCCATATTGTACAAAATATACCCATTCCTTAATAGTTAGGAATTGGATTATTTCATCAAAAAAATAAAATGAGATTATAGCTTTAATAAATTATTTAATAGTTTGAAAATTTTAAGAATTTTTTCTCATGATTAACCCTCAACCATCTTATACAATGATTCAATTGAATGTCCACTTAAATTAGAAAATAATTAATCATATTTTTCTACAAATAGAGGAAAAAATTAATTTTTTATTCAAATTTAGAGGTGTAAATTATTGATACACCCATCACATTAAAAATGTTGAAGGTGAGCATTTATAAGAAACATTTCCACTAAAATATTCCCAAAAAATTAATGTTTCACCCCAAAATGAACAAGGTGTAGATTCTATATAGATTTAATAAACTAGTATATGAGTTTGATTAATTGGTAGATATAAGATCTAATTGTGGTTTTGGTATAGGGGTATTGAATTTTGGAACAACATAAAATCTAATGTTATTTTATAATCTCAAATGTTAAAGATAAAATCTACTATTAGAATGTAACTTGCTATATATGGATAATTTTGTAATGAATGAGGAATATATTTATAAATAATATGTTTGACTGTTTAGAAAGGATCTATGATTTTGGAATCACATATGGACACCTTTATGAGGATAATTTTTATGGAACAAAACAAAAAAAATCATCATGTTGATTAATAGAAAAGGATATAATATATAAAAAATATGTAGAAGAACCAATAAAAGTATAAAGTATACAATAATGAAAATAAATCATTGAAGAAAAATTATCTAATGAATGCAATAAATAATTCTTCCTATGATGTTCAAACTAGAGGGAAGTAGTGATTCTAATATAAAAAAGAGAGGTTGTGTCATGTAAAACTATAAAATTTCCAAGAATTTTATAGAATATGGTAAAATTTGGAATCTATTAAGGAAAAAATCAATCCATTAAAGATTTCATAGGATGTAATTAGTGGTTTACACTCTTGATAGAGAGTATAAAGAGCTTCCTAATAAGGTTAACCCAAAATATGAAAAGAAATTTAATGGAATTTGAAAGTATGAAGGAAATGATACATGTATATATATAACTATTTTCCCTAGAAAAATAAAGAAAAAAGGGAATAAAATAATGAATCCTTTAATCAAGAAGGATGATGTAAAATGGGATTCAAAACACATGAAAAATTTTGATCATGTATGGAAAATTTTTCTACCCATATGTCAAGATTTATTGGAAAAGGTATGTAATTAGGAGTAGGCTAAATAACATGAAACTCCTATAATTAAAAAAATAAAAAACCCAATTTCAACTAAAAATAAATTTTCAAATGGAAGTAAATCCATTCATAAAAAAATAAACACAGTTGGAAAATCATAGTGGAATCAAACATTATAAGATAGCCCATGACTTATAAAAATATTATTTCATGATTTATTATATAAAATCGCACTTAGTATAACCCTGAATTTTTAGAATCCTTGTTTCTTTGTGTAATTTGATACATATCACATAAACATGATACATGGATGTGATTTTTTTTAAAAAAACATCCATAACATGATTCTAAAATTAAATAGATTTTAAAAATGCATGAGATAACCTAAAGAAAAACATCATATAAGGGTGAGATATAAAACCTGGTAAGGAATAAAAAAGCATAACATTATGAGGAAATTTAATTTTAGTTAATAGTAATTTAAATGTGACATAAAATATGTGGGAATCATAAACTTGAACAATGAGGCATTATACAAAAATATAGTATAAAGACAACATGGAAATTCAGTCATAATATTAAACATAAAATCATAAACATTGGTCTAGGATAACCACCAAGACATCATAACATGGTTAAAAAAGTACCATAATATATTATGAGTACTCTCTAATACCATAAATAATGTATCATGAGAATAAAACAATACTCAATGCATTATATCACTATATAATTCTACGTGCACCTGTCACTTTCATATCATGTAAATTCATAACTATGCCACACTAAATATTCAACATAGGATTATATTTTATCACATTTATTCCCATGATTATGGATTTTGTAAAGAATACATGTATTTATAAAATAAAATAAGTATTTTTATTTGTATTAGAATACCATTTAGTGAAAATAGAAATGGAATTCACAATAAAAATGTTTGGTATGGAAAAAAACAAGATAATTTTGGTGGAATAATGGGGGTACATAAGGAATATTGGGAGGGATTAATGATATTTAAATGGGTCATTAATAATTTATAAGTCATAAGGTAAGTATGAGGTATGTTTTAGATCATACCCCAACATGATTCAATTTAAAATAAAAGGCATAACATAAAAGATGTGGTTGAATAATGAGGACAAGGAGAGGATCCCTTACCATAAGAGGGTGTTTCAAAAATATAGGTAGGATATTCTTGAGAGAATGGGGTAACATTGGAATGGATCAATAAAGGAAGTGGAAGAATATAAACATTATCAAATATAATTATATTAAGAGTAATTGGAGCTTTTGTGGGTTCATATTTGAAAATAGACAGGTGTTCTTTTTTATTTTCCAAATTTAGGTTTGGACTCTATATAATAAAGTAATCAAAACTAGAAATAAACCAAAGGTTTTCTCCATTATTTATTCCAATGATTATTGGTTTCATTATTTTATAATCCCAGGAATTGGGAACATTAAAATAATAAACTTTGGGATGGTTAAGTGAGTATAATTTAAAAGGAGTTGTTTTTAAAACCATAATATATAATATTGGTTTTGTTGAATTCAAATAGTGGATAAAAAATTAATCAAATTACATTAAATAAACATTATATTAAATTTAAAATACATATTTTTTCTTTTATATATTTTATGTTACATATTACATCACTTTTGGTTTATTAATATGTCATAACAAACACTTTATATTTATAATTTTTATAATTTTTACCATAAAATTTGATTGTCTCTAAAAATTATAAATATTTAACCATAGGATAATTTCTACATACTGATTCTAATTAATTTTGTTTATATTATCAAAATAATTCTATAAATATTATAAATTACTCTTTTTAATTAAAAATTCATTTTATTGATAAATACTAGGTTTTTCTAAAATAATTTTTTTCTGACCCTAATAAAAATCACAATTTCACTTCATAAAATTATATAATAAATTATAATTAATATATAATAGTTAATGATTCTATATTTTTAAAATAAAATTTATTTAAAAATTTAATTAATTCATCAAAAGGAATATCTTAATTGAAATTAAATATTACAACATTATACAGTTTTTGTTTTATCATAACAAAATATTATTTTTATCAAACTCATTACTTGATAATTGATAAAGTAAAAAAATAATGAATAAACATAATAATTATTTTAATGTGAATAAAATATACATAATCCTAATATTTGGGTTAGGATACATGTCCCCTTATTACTCTAAATAATTCCCTAAAGGTATGGTGCAATATAGTGATATTTTATTTGGGTGGTTTGGCGAACATGGCTTGGGTCCTCATCATGATGATCTTGAAATTTTCCTTTAAATGGAATTTTAGGAGCTTTATTTGTTGAATTTAATCATTTAATTTGTCAAAGTAAAATCATAGAGATGAAATGTTTCTTAGAAGCATTGATAAATGAGTATCATAGGGTATGATCCTACTGGCCACAGTCTTCACTTATTTTCTCTAAGTCAACATGACTTTATCATAACCCTTAGTATATACTAATCATATAATCAATGATGAATGGATATATTATCAATTTTCCTGACTCATTATGATCTTTTAAATCATATAGTATGTAACCAATAAAGTGAATATGTTTTTTTTAAAGTTTTGGGCCAAAGCCTCATTTTTATTATTAAATCAAAGCAAAGACCTCTTTTAACTGGGTAGAGGGAAATCCATTACATAGCTCGAAGGCCCAGTGGGCTTGTAGCCCATTACATAGCCCGTAGGCCCAAATTCAAAGGCCAATTCACATTCTGTGAATAGTAACATGCTGCTACAGTACCACACAGTATCGTCGCCGCTACAGTTCCCTACCGCCGCTACAGTACCCGCTGATGAACAGTGTCGCCACTGCTACAGTACCGCTACAGTGCTGCTACAGTAACCTGCGCCCCATGGGTTTTAAACCCCCATTTTCCATGTATTATTACGGGGTTCTTACCACTAAGCCAAACCCCAACTACCCAATAAAGTGAATATGTTTTTTATAACCTCATTACATAATAGGGAACTTAATTCAATCATAAAGTGAATTTTATTTATAAATGTTTGTGTCTTTACATTATTCCCCTCTTCAAAAATTAATACCTAAAAACTATAATTTCACACAGTAGTACAAAACTGGATACTTCTATTTCCTCTCCTATTGCAGTTTCCCATATCGGTTCCATGAGCTTTTGGTTCCGACATAACACTTTTTTAGGGTTATTTATCTTATTTTTTATAACAATTTCCCTGTAATATAATATCTTCACTAGTTGCTCCTCATATGAAATGTCATTTTCTAATGGTACCACATTCGCATTCAAAACATTTTATAATTCTAGTAAATTATTTTAAAAGGGTGATACATGGAATACATTGTGTAATTGAGATGGGCTATGTGGGAGTACTAGTTGATATTCTACCACTTCGATGTGATAAACGATATCAAAGGGGTGATGTGTCAAGGAGTATGGTTTTCCTTCTTCAAAATACTCATAACTTTCATCCATAGAGATATATTAAGGAACACATTAGAAATGATTGTAAACTCTAGGTCTCCTTTATGACGTTATGTATGTGTTTTTTTAGTTTGATGAGATTTTATATGATATTGAATGGTTTGGAACTATGATATCATCTCTAAGAAAATATTAGCTCCCATCAGCATACACTCACCAACATCATAATTACATGTTAGAGTTTGGCACATCATCCTATATATATCCTCATTAGGTTCCATTTGAATGATTGTATATAAATTATTCTTATATGAGAACTACACTAGATGAAGGTGTTGATCTCAACATAAATGTATATCTATTGAAATTAATCTGAACATATCTTCTAATGTTTGAATTGTACTTTTAGATTTATCATCCTTCCGAGTGTGATAAGAAGTTTTGAATCTCAGTTTTGTATCCAATTATTTTTTAAAGATTCTACAAAACCTTGTGGTAATCCTCAAATCTTGATCATATACAATAGGGATTGTAAAAACATATATTTATACTAATTATATTATGTATATCTTAGAAATTTGGTCAAGAGAGAAATATTCTTTAATGTAAATGAAATTATCTAAGTTAGTAATGTGATGAATTAACTCTTTATTGGTGTTATTTATTTTAGGTATCTTGGGGAGTTATTCAAAGAAAATTTATCATTGTTATTTTCCCATTACCATAATTTTATAGGAAATGGTTTCATCATACCCTTATAATTATATTATTACACTTTCACATTCTGGGATACTAATCATGAAGATACAATCTCTGTAATCTCTCTCTTCATGTTATCCAAAAAACAATTTTACTTCATTTCCCTATATATTATAGTTCTTTTAGAATGAATAAATATGGATGAGCTATGTGCATCATCTAGATGGTCCCTCTTTACTTATTCCTTTTATGGGACATGTATATGGATTCAAAACCTTATAAGTCAATCTATATAAAAGTTAAAATTAGGAATATTTTTCAAACTTCTTCTGTAGTAACTCAATATATTTTTGAGCCTCCTTGATACTCTCGAATATAGCTGTTTGAATATATATTTGACAAAGTCAGGATGATTAACCTTTTACTATTCAAATTTATATCCTTTTCATGTCCATGATGATTAGATCCCCTATAATCCTCATCATGGATAGTGTTGTGGGATCTTTTCTACTCAGAGCATCTACCACTTTTTTAACCTTTTTTGGATGGTAATCGATTGAACAATAATAATTCTTAATCATCTCAAACATCCAAAATTGATGTATATTAATATAATTTTGTGTAAATATATACTTGAAGATTTTACTTCTTATATATATATATATATATAAAACTTCTCCCTATATATACAATTTCACTAAATCATTAATTTTAAGATCACTGTATAAAATTCAAGATCTTATTTTGGGTATTTATGCTCATTGATATTTAGTTATATGGAATAATAGGCTATCATTTTGTATTTTTTGATGAGTAAACAACCCAATACATTTATTCATGCATCATTATTGATCACAAAACCTTATCCACTGGTGGGTAATGTGAGTATAGGTGCAATTAGTATCCTATTCTTAATCTATTTAAAACATTAATCACATTCATCATTATGTAAAAACATGCGTTCTTTATGAGTTATCATGGTTATGGGGATTGAAAATCAAGATAATTTTATCAAAAATTTAATGATAACAACCATATAATCCAAGGAAACAATGAATTTACATCACAAATATTGGACTATTCCACCTTTTAATCATATCAGTTTTTAAAGGATCCACAAAAATAAATTTTATTATGATAACTTGCTCTTGGAATTTTACATGAACCAAAATGAAATCTAATTAACTTTACTTTGATACATATTTACATTCAACATGTTCCTCAGTACAATATTAAAATTCTTCTCATGTTACTCCTTTTATTTGGTGTAGATAATAATATCATCATTAAATACTACCAAATACCTATTGATATAATCTATAAATAATCTATTCATCAAATCCATGAATATTGTTATAGGATTGTTCCGGTCAAATTAAATCACCATGAACTCCTAGTTCCATTACCTTGTATGAAAATTAGTATTGGTTATATACTCCTTTTTCAATATTACTTGATAATATCCCAACTAAATATATAACTTAGAGAAATACATGGATCCACAGAGATAATAAGAAAATTCATAATTTTTTTTGAAATGGTACTTTTTATTTATCATGATCTTGTTGAGTTATAGATAATCAATCTTAAGAATCATTGAACAATCCTTATTCTTGAAAAATAGAACCAATGTTCCCTATAGTGAATCACTCGGTCATATAAACCCTTTATCTAAATTATTATGTTTTTGTTTCTTCAACTCATCAATTTCAGTAATCCCCATTCTATATGGTGACTTGTAAATTGTAAAATACCTACGTATAAGATAAATTGAAAATTTAACCTTTCATCTAGGAAGAGGAAGGATAAATAATTATTCAAGGAACACATTAGTGAATTCCTTTATAATGGGCATGTCTTCATGTATGATATTTTCCATAGAATCAATCATTTGACCTAGATACGTTTTCTTAAAAGGAATTAATATCAATTCATCATATGTTGTTCCAAAATATGATTCATTACCATCCATTTACTTGAATATAATCATAGGGATATTCATGATACAAAGTTTAATTTCATCTCTTTGGGAATTTATATTGGATTTATATAAAGAAAATCAATCTATACCCATAATTTAATCAAATTCCACTAAAGGGATTATCAAAAGGTTTACTGTAAAGTTGATACAACAATTTTTGTTTTTTGAGTAGTTATATTCCATACATTCTATAATTTTTTTCATTTAAAATTATCACTAATATATATAAATTCATGCATTGTAGTGGTTTTTTAATAGTTATACTAAAATTTCTAGATTTGAATGAATATGAAGAACCATGAATGGTAAGCCTAACATTAATAATTTGATTCTAAATATATCCATTCACTTCATCCAAAAACATAAATATAGATGAGAACCTTTTAAACTATTAAAAAAATTAATATTTAATTGTAATCATTACAGGGATAACTCATAAATAACATATATTCCATAAAATTTAAATTTTAGGCTTCATTCTAGTCATCCATGATCTATTTCATAACATAAAGTCTTATGGGAGTTTTTTATTATAATAATAATTTTCCATAATAAGCTTGTGGATTTACCAAATAATATCCCTCTAGTGTTTCAAAAAAGGTGTGAAGGCCCTTTTTTTGAACCCATTCATGATTGAGTCTAGCTTAATACAGTGTATTTTATTATTATTACCCATATGTACATCTAATCTGAAGAAAAATCTGCTTGTTGTATCTTAAAATGGATGTACTCTCATAAAAACTTCTTAATATATACTTTACCAAAATTTTCAGATATATTAATATGATTAGTATTATACCTAGGGATCTATCTAGAGTTTTCAAATCATGTTCACGAAATAAACTAGACTTTCCACTAATACCAGTTTTGAAAAACCTTTTCTTTCAAAAATGTTATTTCATGATTTATAACATAAAATAACCATTATTACAAACCAAAATATTTAGAATACTATTTTATTTTTTAAATTAGTTATAGCACATAAATTCTATACATTGATACAAAAGATTCTTGAAAACTTCCTTAACATGATTTTCAAATTCCATTTCTTTTAAAATTGTATCAGATAACTTGAGGATATACACAAGAATGGTGGGAGATGTAAATATTAGTATGAGAATAAATAAAATTAAAATTATTAATGTAATAAATTTTAGAAAATAGGATTATCAATGGGATATAAAAGGAGTTTGAATTAGAAATATGAACAATGAGGCATGTTACAACATGATAGCATAAAGATAACATGTAATATAAAAACAACATTAAAAATGGAATCATAAATATATGATAAGCCCAAACACCAACACATAATATCATTATAGAAATAGTTCCATAATATATTAGGTTTACTCCAAAATCCAATGAAATGCATCTCATGAGAATGAAACATTACCCAATGTATTGGAACACTATATAATTCTAGGTTCACCCATCACTTTAATATCATATACCTTCATAAGTGTGACACATAGATCATTCAAAATAGGTTCATATTTCATGAAATTTATTACCATAATTTAAAATTTTAGAATATATACATGTATGTACCAAATAAAATAATGATAGGTTTTTCTATGTGAATACCCTTGAGTAGAAATGATGCTGGTATTCACAATAAAATGGTTTAGAATAGAAAATCATATGATAATTTCGATATCATAATAGTGGTACATAATGAATAATGGGATGTATTAATAAGTGTTAAAGTGTTATATCATAATGTGGAAATTATAAGTTCATTACGAGGTATTTTTGAGAAAATACCCCAATATGAACAAATGGAAACTAAATGGCATAATAAAAAGGATGCCATTGAATAAAGAGGAGAATGAGAGGATCTATTACCTTGATATGGTGTTTCAAAATGATTCTAAGAATCTTATTGATAGAATTGGGGAACTTTGGGAGGGATATATAGTGCAATGGTCATAATATAGTCATGATCCAATAGTTTTTTATATGAATGGGATCTTGGGTGGGATTATATAGGAAAAGATAGTGCAGTTACTTATTAATTTCCAGATTTAGGTTATCGACTCTATAAAATAAAATTATTAAAAAAAATAAACCTATACATGTTTTTTTCTATTTTTTTCTTCCATAAAGGGTTGGTTTTCAAAATTTTATAATCCCATGAATTGATCACATTACAATAATATCTTTTGTGATGTTGATGTGAGTCATGTTTAGAAAGAATTGATTTTAAAACCATAAAATATAATATTAGTATTGAAGGATTAATTAATGGTTTATATAATTAATAAAATAACCACAAAAAATAAAGTATCTGAATTGGTAAATATATATTATATCATGGATACCTTTTATGGATCATATTACAAGACTCTTGGGTAATTATTATGTCATAATGCATATTATATATTTATACTGTATTTAATTCTTACATGAAAATTTTACTATCTAATAAAATTATGAAAAAAACCAATATTAAAATTGAAATAATGATTCTAAAAAAATATCAATTTTGTAAAAATAATTTTCTAATTGTGGTAAATTATAATTTTACATAAAATACCCTTTTATTGAAAATACTAGTTTTTTAATATATTAGTTTTTCAACCCCTATTAAAATTATATTTTCACATCATAAAATAATATTATAATTTATATTAATATGTAATATTTATTAATATTATATTTCTAATATATAATTTATTTGAAAAATTAATGTACTCATCATAAGTTATGTTTTAATTGAAATTTCATATTTCCTAAAAATACAATTTGTTCTTTATTATATCAAAATATGATTTTAATAGAACTCATTACTTAATAATTTATAAATTAAATTAGAAATGGATAAATATATTCATTATTTTATTAGAAAAAAATATAAATATTCGTACTATTAGTTCTAAGAAAGATAATGAATAATTACACCTGTGAATTCCCTAAGGGTAATGTGCAAGATGATAGTATTGTCTTGGGGTTTTTGGAAAACACTGTTTGGTCCATCATATTGATGGGATTGAAGTTATCCCATAAATGGTTTCACTAATGTTTTATTTATTTAATATTTGATTGATATTTTTCAAGGGAAAATCAAAGTGATTCTATCTCCCTGGAAAACTCTGATAAATGGGCTCTATTGGGTATGATCCTACTATTCAAGTTTATTTTTTCTAATTTATGACTCAATACGACTTTATCATAACCCTTATTATATTATAATCATATGATCAAAGTTTAATTTCTATATTATAAATTGTTAGGTTTCTTAATGGTTTTTTAAATTAGACCTAATATAAAAAAAGGAAGTTCTTGTGTTTTATATAACCACATTATAGAATAGGGCACCTAGTTCAATCACAAAAGTGGATTTTATTTATAAAATATTGGATCATTAGACATTATGTATTTAATAAACATTATATAATCAAAGATATGACCCTCACCATTGATAAATCTCTCTGGTTCCTATTTCTCGTATTTTATTTCCAATAGAAAACCTAAATTATACAACATCAAATTGGCAATGAAAATATTGATGAAATTGAAGGAGAACCACAAAAAGGAGGAAAAATGGTGGATGATCTATTGTATTGATAACTAGATAGATTAGACACCATGGAAAATTTAAATCATACTCTAACTCTCAATTGGGTTCAAACATATCAACTAGTACCCAATATGAATTGAGAACATCCATGGTGATGATGTATCGAAATGAAACCCATATAGGGGATTTTATAATACCAATATTCTATAAAAAAACTATTTTACTTAAAACTATAATTATATAAAATTTTGATGAAATTTAAGTATCATGATTTATTTTATTTCTCTCATCACATTTTTAACACATATTGATTATATTCACCAAGTTATGATTGTATGACCAAATTTAGGAATATATTCCTTTAAAATGAAATGTTTTGTACTGGTTGTTAAAGTGACTTGTAGGTTTATTCAATTTCATGAAAATCTACAACAATAAATAATAAAATTTATTATATTGAATCACATGTAGTGAAATTATAGACAGATATGTTTTCTAAATTACCACACTTGGTTTCTACATATTTTTATCCAATTTAGACATTGATTTGGTTGGTTGATGGTACATTTCTAAGAGATTTGATGCCATCCTTCTCTCATGGACTTGATTAAAACCTTGTATAATGTATCAACACATTTAGAGAATATGAGTTCCAAAATTTTTGAAGAGTTTTTTTGGTTGGGAAAACCCTTCTTTATAATTCCTTTAAAGATGGAGACCATATTTCCTTCCTTTAAAATAAGTATCAATTTGGGGGATAAAGAACACATTCACTCTAGAGAAAATTTAGAATAGAAAAAAAAGGTGATATTAATGTTTGCTTGTATTTAGTGGTTATTAAGTTTTATTTAATTTAAATTAGTGATATTGAATGTTTATTGGTAATTTATGTCAGAAGATTCTATTTATGTTTCAAAGGATGAAGTGGCTTATATTGGCATAAGAGGTGAGAAGATTATGGATGCATTTTTTTAGTGGATATTGATGTTAGTTTATTGGGAAGAAACCCATTACATCAGATGATTGGAGAGTTAATACCAACATAAAAGATAAGTTAAAAGGCTATATAGTAATATCTCAAATATTCAATGAGTGATTTGGAAGAATCATGTTAGTGTTGAGGGAAAGATTGATAAATTTGTGATTTTTCAAGTGAATCCATAAAAAGTTTTCAATATATGAATCCCTATGAATTTAGATTTAAGTAACACATTGATGATGTGTTGAAAAGAGTATATATTTCTTGATGTTATTTCATGTGTCTGGGATTTCATTTGAGAAATTATGGAATCTATATGTCTTTGATATTTTAAATCTCCAAATTGACTTCAGAATAATCTTTTTCTTTCATAAGAATCATCCAGTCTTGTGTAAATATGAATTTTTTCCTATGTTAACATCATTTCATACCAGAATACACATCATACAATATTTATATAAGAATTATTTGTTTCTATGTAAATACAATGTTTGAGTTTTTTAGAATCCTTCACCTCTATATAAATATCAATACATAGAAATATATATATATATATATCGATGGTATAAAATATGAGGTTTCTAGATTTTATAATTTGATGTTAAAATAAAATTTTATGATTAACTGATTTCTCTTAATACTATTAAAAATTAAAAAAAAACCAAAACAGTGTCTGATACAAGATTTAAATTAAAGAAGGAAATCCCTCAAAGTTAGTTGATTTTTTTTATTAAAATTTTATGTGGAGTGTCCTCTTTATTTAATTAGAAACAAAGTCAACAGAAGAGGTTAAAAATCAGAACCAAAAGAAACATAATTTACCATGTAGAAAAAATTACTTGGGTCTAGAGCGGGTACTCATGTTGTGATAGGGTATTTTCCAACACTTTCCATGTGGATGAAGACCTCCCTTCCCCCTTGCATGCATCTGCGTGCCTTATGCATCATCCTTCACAGCAATTGGAGTGGATAAAGAGGTAGTGGGATCATTATTCTTTTATACTGTAGTGAGAAAATTAAAAGGATTTGAAGTGATAACATTACAATTCACCTTCTCATTTGGAGATGCAGTAATCCTCATTGGTGTTGGACCTTATTTTGGATGAAAGTCATCAAATTTGTCCAACATCATAGTGGACTGGTCCACAATTTCATTATTGAGGATCTCATGGTGGTTGGATAGCATGGGGTCAATCTGATTGGGTGAAGGCTATTTAGAGCAGTGCATGGGATTAGATGCAAAGACAGTTACACCTGAAGCCTTCAGTAAGGAGGGGTCTCCAGAAATAATGGTAACATCATGACAACTTGAGGATGCTGGACAAGTAGGTTCTATAGCCGTAAATAAAGTGTTGGAATGGAATGAGGTAATTACAACTTCAAATTTAGTAGGGGGCCTTAATTTTTCCCTTTGTTGATTGGAATTAACCTTATCCAAGGTTGCAGTATCAAAAATAATCTTGCCTTTTCTCCATTTCAGAGCATGCATATTCTACCTTACTCTCTCATCTTCCATTGCTTGAGCTGATTGTTCCTTATTTGTTTGACTATATTCTGATTCTGAGTTCTTTTCTTCCCCTTCCTTGCATGCAACCAAATCATCTTTAAATGAGATGTTTCTTTTAGATATGCAGGTACCTTCTACAATATCATCCTAGTTTTTATTCATTACTCTAACTAGATGAGGGTAGTAAGGGTCCCCCTTTTCCAAGTGAGATCACTAAATTGGTGGCTGACCAAGGGTCTTCATCACAGGCTGGGGATACACATTTTGGGCATTTTTAAAATCATTTCTTCGGCTCTCAGGGATTGAAGGTTCCCCTGGGTGTGGATTCAGAATAGCATAACTTTATTAAGAGGGTTTGAGTTTTTCCTTTATTCTATATTGTGTTTCATCATGTCCTCTCAGTATGGAATTAGTACATTTAGTACCTGATTGACATACAAAGCTAGAGAGTCCTATAATACCACAGATTTCACAAAACACAAGTAATTGTTTCAACATAATTCTCAAAATTATTTCATCCTTAGAGGTGGAGATAATAACTTTGTCAAAGTGGATCCTAAGTTAACTTCTACTAAGATTCTAGAAAAATGACCAAAGGTAGCTTTCTCAGTGGCTTGGCTCATACGGATCGAGATGCCGATTGCAGAGGCAATATCGAATAGAATTTTAGAATGCCATAAAACCCAATTTAAGCCATATATCTTTATCCAGTCTTGTGAAAATGTGTCTTTAAATTCATGAAGACTAAATTTAGGTGTCCATTACTAGATCCTAAGTGTTCCTGGTTTGAGGTTTACCGACCCACAACCCCAGGTGAGACCTTTCAATTCAGAGGAATGAAACAATAAATGGAAAAATCCCCTCCCTAAGGAGATGCATTTAAACTCACTAAATCCCCAGATTATAGAAACACGGGCAAATAGGTCAAAAAATTTCCATGGTTGCATTCCATTGGAAAGATAAATATGTGATATGAAATAATTCTTTCATAGTTATAACCTTTTCATAATTACACCATCCGATGCAGAGACATGATCCATGGAACCCTTCCGAATAATACGTTGCGGGATGTGATTCTCTGGGAAGACAAAAGAGCCAGTAGGAAAACCAGTGGAAGAGATGAGTTGATTTTCCAGATCCTGAGATTTATGCACGTCCTTTTATAACCAGGGAGAGAAATTGTGTTGATCGTCATATTAGGATAGATTCAATCCTCTTGGGTGGGAGAGATCTACCCAGTCGCCA
Source organism: Viscum album (assembly GCA_963277665.1). Classification (NCBI taxonomy): domain Eukaryota; kingdom Viridiplantae; phylum Streptophyta; class Magnoliopsida; order Santalales; family Viscaceae; genus Viscum; species Viscum album. The sequence goes on from OY728152.1 coordinate 1,383,017,538, forward strand.
GTCGTCGAGGGTTTCATATCGCACACCTCCATCTCCCTCCAAGTTATTTGATAAAGATAAATGTAATACAAATAATTTGGGATCATTTTTAATGTATAATATACTATATTTATATAATTTTTAATTAAGATTATAAATTCATTTCAATATTTTCAATATTAGTAAATCATATGGATGAGTCACGTGATAAATAAAAATAAACATCAAGAATAATGTAGATGATGTTTTGTGTAAAAATAGTCTATTAAAAATGTTCAAATAATTAAAAACCCATTATGATCCCTTTTTAAGTTGTGGGGTATTTATTTTGATTACTACGAAAAATAAGATCAAGGATGATATGGAAGAAGAAAAATTTACCCAATCCTAAAATGAAGGATATTCATATATCACAAAATCTTGACATATTAGAAAAAAATAACTGTTTCATTTGATGTTATATATAGTTATCAAATATAAAATATTTATTTTTGATTCGAATAAAATTATATAAATATGTGTATGAAGCTAATATAAAACTAGAGTGTATAGACTCAACTGGAATCCATATAGGTTTCTTGTAGAATCATTTATTCTAAAAGAAATGGGTTCCCTTGCTATTGCTTTATATTTTTACATTATTAATAAAACAAATTTCAAAGGAATGGTTGTGACTTAAGTTATATAGAAGATGAATAAAAGACTATTGGAGATGAAGTAGAAGATAATTAGTCAAAAATAAAAAATAATAATAAAAGGGTTCTTTGTGTATTCTTTTTTAATTACCTAGTTCTTACACCTAAAATGAAAGATATATAAATTTATGTATTTTGTTTTAAAGGAAAACAAATTTACTTACACAAATTTCTAATTATGAGATTTTTAGAGGACCACATTAATTAAATGGGGATCTTCATGTATAGTGCATTAATATGTGAAAAATAAAATATTAAAATAAGTTTTGTATGTGAATGGGGTGGTGTGTGGAAAAAATGTAGTAGTGATAAGAACTAAACCTATCAAGGGAAGGGGATAGAGGATGATAAACATATAGTTAACAATAAATCATGAGGAAGAATATTGAGCTAATTAAATAGTTATAAATAGAGGACCAGTTGGGTTTTATGGAAGAAGAAGAATATAATGATGGAAAATGAGAAGAAGTGCTCGAAATGAAATATTTGTCAGTTATATTCAATGAAGAATAAATAATATGGATGATTTCTTGATGATTAGGATGTAACATCCTGAGTTTTAAGAATTAAACACTATATTCAATAGCGTATATGATATGCTACATCGTGCTTAAATGAAAAACTAAATATTATTATTTAAATGTTACTGTTGTAACCTATCCATTGTAATGGTAGTAATAAATATTATTAATGGAATTATTAAAATATGGTTTAAAAATGTTTATATAATGGTTAATTTGTTAAAAAAATTTATTAGAAATAGAAATAAAACCCCATTCAATATAAAGTATGTGTCTTTTTGAAAACCTATTTAAATGAGAATAATTGTTTTTATAAAATCATATCACATTTTTTGGATTATATTAATAAAATATAAACTCAATGTTATTTTTAAAATTCATATTATCTATTTTCTAGATAGGATATAAGAACAAAATCAATTTGTAAGCAGAAAAGAAGTATTTTTCATATAGGCATTTTTACCGCCTTTTGATAGCTAACCCATTTTAAATATATTTTTTACAATTTTTTATGTTCTATTTCAAAAAAAAATTCTTATTTATAATAGGTATATCAATATTTACTTTCGTTTATTTTTTTTATTTTTATGATAAAATTCATTTTTAATAAATAGTTACAAATACGGCATTTTAATTTAAAACTGCCTTTTCTTATAATTTATTTATATAGTTAGATTGTACTTATAATTGGTTTTAAAGTGTAATTGGAATATGTTTTTATCATTTAATCTAATTTTGTTCATTGGAAGTAATTTCACTTTGAAATTTTATATAAGAACATGAAAATCTTTTGATGGTTTTTACTTTTAAAAAACTCATTTTCTCATTTTGAAAATGGGAATTAATTTTTAATTAATTATTGAAACTTATTTGTTTTTAATTTGGAAAAATGGATTAAATATTTAAAATTATAATGTAAAAATTATTTAAATAATTCATTTTTATATGGACATTATGAATAGTAACTTTGGTAATTATTTTTATTTACCATAGTTAAAGAGTAAGTCTAGTAAATAAGGGTAAAAAAAATATTTTAATAATATAAAACTACCCAATAACTTATTTTAATTCCATTAGATGATATAGTTTCAACCAATAAAACCCTTTGGATGAAAATTTTTCCTTTAGAAGCCACTTGGGTGTGATTATGAAACCAATAACTTTTAATTAAGTAAAGTAAAATATGCTCTAAACATATATTTTCTTACTAAAAATATTTTAATATGGATTTATATAAGCAATATCTTTGACTATAAATAGTCATTATAAAAAAATAATTCCTACATCATGTAATTTTATTTATAATTATTATACATTAAATAATTAAATTTAGTTATGACACAATGATGATAAAGTGATTGTTTTATTAATGAAGGAATCAAATAAATAATATTATAAATATTAAAATAAATGTTATTTGACATAATTTATGTCATCCAAGATTATTACAGGTTAATATTTCATGTTATAAGACTATTCAATGGTTTCTTCTTAAAGTTATATATCTATTTATATTTTTTTTAATTCAATAACTTTAATAGAGTAAAAATTGACACAATTGAAGTGTTGTAAAAATAAGAATTTATTGAATTATTTAAAAATTATAAAAATATTTTAAAATAACAAAGTTACTATGATAAGTTAGAAAAGTTAATTAAGTTTACAATTATGAGAAATTTACCCCATAAAAATAAAATTAATAGCAACTTAATAATTAAATTTTTTTTACCATAATTAAAATTATAAGATATTAATTAAGTGTAAATCGAAAATATATGTTTTATAATAAAATAAATACATGTATAAAAATTATTATAATAGAGGATTTAGAAATATACTCATCTTATCTTTTATATATCTCATGTTGGAGATTTTTTAATGAAAAAATAATTTATATTAGTTTAATAATTTAAGTGTTTTCAAGGGTGCATCTTCTCTCTCCAACAAAAAGATATTATCTCTTCTATAATACTCACACTTCAAGAACCCTTTGGATAGAAAACTCCAGGCCCAAAAATCTTTATAGAATCCCTACCCTAGACCTAGAATCCTCCCTTATGGAAAAAATCCTCCCAAGGAAGCCTTTTGGTTTAAACCAAAAGAAGTTACCCAATTAAGAGGTAACACCTTCTCTCATGATTTTTAGTTTTATTTCCATTATCTGCTACCTAAACTCTTCTTATTCTATAAATACATAACAAAACAAGTATCAAATCTATACTAGGAATTTTTTTTCTTTTTTTTTTATCTACACTTACACACACCTCTATTTAATGGGTGACAAACATATCGTTTCTGTGTATGGATAACTACTACCTCATGAAACGATGATTGTTCAATTTTCTCTTACCACCTTTCATGGTGTCCACTATAATGGACCCTATTTTTTGTATGAAATATATTATATGTATATTTTCTCTATTCTTGTGTAATTTTTATTTATAACACACCTTTATGCTTTCCATTTTGTGTCAATACGATAATTTCATTTGAGGAAGTGTGGACTACCACCCCCTCAAAGCGATATGACTCATTCCCACTATACATGGAATGTATAAAGGATGGTTTTATTGAAAATATGATACATATATGAAATTAATATAATAATGGTATTGTAATATACATTTATGTCATTTAATTATTATTCTTTTAATATGACAATGAAATGAAAGTAGAGTTCATGCGTACGTACGACTTACCATCTCCATGAACAGTTCATTTCATTTCTTATCTCCAAATATTATGGATTATTATAAATACATATATAATGGATATATATGATATATAAATCATAAACTATATTCTATAGATGATTTAATTTTTACCACATGGAAAATTTACATTAAAATAAGTTGATTTATGACTCAAGTATCAAATATCGACAAAACAACCGATACAAACATAAATATTTATGTAATTTTTATAACATGGTAATAAGTGATATAAAAGGAAAAATAAACTGTAAAATGTTATAAAGAAAGTATAAATTAACCTAAGTTTATTATTCAATAAAATACAGAATGTATGAGACAAGTCAGACTCAAAGTAAGGGAAATATTAACTCAAACTCCATTCATTGAGTTAAACATCCATGTCAGTGGTTTTGTTTTTTCAAGAATATGTGTGAATGACCTATTAATTTTTTACACTGAATATCTACTTATATTGGGTGTATTTATATTTTCCACACATAATTATGTCATCTATTTATCCTTAATTTAATGATATGATCTTAGTAATGGACTTCGTCTCAATCTCCTTTTATTGAGGCATATTTTGATGTTACGAACCTTTATTATCCTATAAGGTGTATATAAACCTCTTTTGACACATCATATCATGAAATAATAAATTATCATGATATTTAATGCTTTGATTAATTTCATTCCATAATTATTTTTATTCAAGTGTTTCTCAAGTGGAAAGGGACTCTTTAACTAAAACATAGTTTTTAATGTTTTAAAATTTATTCTTATAAAACCATTTAATTGATATCCATGATTTCAAAATGGGTTTTATGATTTTATTGATATTGTAATAAATTTTAAAAATGTTAATTTCTTTCAAAAGTTTCAAAGTGGTATGGGACACTTTGATTCAAAAATATTTTTATTAAATTTTTTAAATTGTTTTGAAAATTGATTGACTATTTTAATATCTTGAAATGATTTCTTGTGATTGTAAATAAATTTTTTTTGTGAAATGTTATTAATTTAAATATTTTGTGAGTTATGATTATATAATGGTACTTGTACATTTGATGAGTGGTTATGTGATAAACCAAAGATGGTTCGTTACGTGATAAATCAAAGACAAGTGGTTCCGTGATAAACCAAGGATGGGTGGTTACGTTATTACCTACAATGCATTAGGTATTAAAGTTGACCATATAGCTATTTCATTTAGTTATATGTGTGGAAGTAGGTTGTATGGTTATTTCATTTATGTATGATTATGTCCCTAGTTACCCTTATATGTAATGTTTGATTTCTATGGTTTTAAAGAAATCTTTTGATTACAAAAATTGTAGGCAATGAGCATATATTCAGTGTAGTGTATTTACTACTTCTTAATGGTGAAAAGTATTAATTTATAATAAATTATTCATGGTTTACATGTTATCTAAAGTCTAATAGTTTTCTTTCATTGTGTATCCCTTAATGATCTTTTTATGCTCATACAATTTTTTGAAAGGTTTTTTCCATGATATAAAGAAGAATATATTCAATTAGGGGTCAAGGAAAAGTTATGATGTTTAAACATGAAATGAAACCATGTTTATTTTAAAAAGTTTTTATTTTATGAAAAAAGGATAGTGATTAGAATTGTCTACTTATTAATACTTAAGCTGTTATGAATTATTTATGAACTAATTCTATAAAGCTATAAACTTGAAAAGATATTTGATGTGAATTAAAGTCAAATTATTGAATTATCTTAAGATTATACATTGTTTAAGTAGTCTGGGGCCATATAGTTGGTATCAGAGGATGGTTTAGAAAACATTGGATATTAGTAGGTTTTCTTAAGATTAAGGGATATCATTATGAGTTTTTAATTTTTAAGTTTATCATAAGATAAATATCTAAGAAGCCCTTTTTGAGGCTTTATGTTCTAAAATATTAAGGTAACTAATGGTATTTTTATAGACATTTACCTTTGAGGAAATTATGGGTAATTACTTTTTGGGATGAAAAATGAGAGGTATAGAATAAAATTTGAGGTTAAAATTTGTTATGATTATTTTTGATATATTTATAATACTTTTGGAATATTATAAAAATTAAATAGTTTTTGAAAATAGAAAACATGAAGACTGTGTAATAACCCATCATATCAGACAAGGATGTGGGAATAGAACCCTCAACCAAAGGGCGACAAGGATTTATACCTACCACTAGACTACGTGAAGTCCCTATATGGAATGAATTTTTCTATTTAGTTAAAATAGTTTATGTAATAAGATGTAGTTGATTCTGGGAACTTACATTTTATCAAATTTATATCCTTGGTATTATAAAATGATATGGGGATTGAGTTATACATTTTATTTTGGTAGATATTTTCTATTTTGGGGACCCTATATGCCTAAGAAAATATGAATACTATGGGATTTTATTTAAGGAGTAATGGTTGAATTTTATTTTGTAAGAATCTATGTTTTTATAGAGGACTTATAGTTATTTGGGTTATTTATAGAATTGATTAAACTATCATGGATAAAATTTGAATTGGTTAATTAATTTTTGGTATGAGACATTAAGAGTGTTTGATGTTATTTGGAGATAAATGTTAAAATTTATCATGGATGACTATGTTATCAAATCCTTATAATTTTTGGATTTCAATATTAGTTTGGATTTTTTTTAGGAATTTTATGGACAATTATTTATCAAATGGTCTTTGTTGATCTTTGGATATTGTTGTTGAATTTTGGATATTAAAATTATTCCTTCTTCGTACAATGGTTTATTATTTTAGGGGAATTATCTGATTTTATCATAACCGTTTTGTTTTTGGTTAATATTTCAAGATTGGATGAATAGATATTTAATATTTTTTAGATTATGTGATTCTATAGAATTTGGTTCTAGTGTGTTAGGTGTGACTGGGTCATCTTGAATACTAGTCATTTGGATAAAAGATGAGTTTGTAGTAGAAATATATTAAAGGATTAAACTCTATTTGAAAAGTATTTATGTTTGTTTAGGTTCTTAGTTAATCTCATAAATAAATTTCTAAACATTATGAAAAAGAACTTAAAATTAATTTTTTCTGTTTAATTTTCCTACTGTGAAATCAAAGACCGTTTAACCCATCATAAATTTTTGGCTTTATGATTGTTAACTTTCTCTAGATCATGTTTTCTATCACTCTCCATCAGAACATGACACTTAGTTTTTCTTCCATATCCTTGTTTTCTTACATGTAATACTAGTGTGTTTTATCTCTAGTGACCATTTTACTTATATTTATTTCATTTAAAGTGTTGATTTTATTAACCCTTTTTTGATGTGGGATTGTAATAAAGGTATTTTTAAATTTCGTACCCTTGTTACTGACCCCAAATTCAAATTGGGAGGATGAAATTTATTAATGGTGGTAGGATGTAACATCCTGGGTTTAAAGAAAGAAATAGTATGTTCAATAGCATACATGATACACTATATCAAGCTTAAACAAAAAACTAAATATTATTATTTAAATGTTACAGTTATAACCTATATGTTGGAATAAATGAAATAAATAGTATTAACTAAATTATGAAAATATGGTTTACACATGTTTATATAAGGGTTCATTGGTTACCAAATTTATTAGAAATGTAAATAAAAACCAATTGAATATAAAGTATGTGATTTTATGAAAACCTATTTAAATGAGAATAATTATGCTAACAAAATCATGTCACTAATTTTGGATTATATTAATGAAATATAAACTCTATTTGAATTTTAAAATTCCTATTACATGTTTTCTAGATAATATATAAGACAAAATAAATTTTTAATCATAAAAGAATTATTTTTCAAAAAAGTCATTTTTACCGCATTTTGATGGAGAACCAATTTTAAATCTAGTTTTGACAATTTTATATGTTATATTTGAAAAAATAAACTTCTTACTTAAAATAGGAACATCAAAATTTACTTTGGTTGATTTTTGGTTTCTTTCTGATAGAATTCATTTTTTAATTAATAATGAAAATTCTGCATTTTAATTCAAAACAACTTTATCATCTAATTTTTTTATACAGAAAATTTTTCCATTTAATTGTTTTTAAAGTGTAATTGGATTATGTTTTTATAATTTAATACAATATTGGTAATTGTAAGTAATTTCACAATGAAATTTTATTTAAATACATGTAAATATTTTGATGGTTTTTACTTTTAAAAAACATGTTTTCTCATTTTGACAATGGTAATTAATTTTAAATTAATTACTGAAAATAATGTGATTTTAATTTGAAAAAATGGATTCCATATTTTGAATTATAAGTTCCAAATTATGGAAATAGTTCCCTTTTATTTTTGGACATTATGAATAGTAACTTTAGTAATTATTTTCATTTACCATGGTTAAAGGGTAAATCTGGTAAATAAGGGTAAAAATAATTTTATAATAATATAAAACTACCCTAAAACTTGTCCTAATCCTAATGGATGAGATATGTCCGACCAATAAAACCCTTGGGATGAAAATTTGGCCATTCGAAGCCACTTGGGTGTGATTATGATACTTATAAATTTTAATTTAAAGTAAAGGAAAAAATGTTATAAACATAAATATTCTTACTAAAATAATTTAAACATAGATTTATATAAGATATATATTTGACTATAAATAGTAATTAAAAATAAAAAATAAATTCCTACAACATGGTATTTTATTTATAATTTTTAGAAATTAAATAATTAAATTTAATTACGACACCATCATGATATAGTGATTTCTTTTTTAATGAAGGAATTAAATAAAATTTATTATAAATATTTAAATAAATATAATTTTACATAAATTTTGTCATAAAATATTTTTAAGGGTGAATAAGACATCTTATAAGACTATTAAATGGTTTGTTTTGATGTTATATCTCTATTTATATTTTATTTAAATTCAATAAAATTAATTGTGTAAAAATTGACATAATTTATGTTTTATAAAAATTGTAATTTATTAAATTATTTAAAAATACTAAAAAATATTTTAAAATCACAAAGTTACTATGATAATGTCTAAAATTTCATCAAGACCAAATGCATCCATAATGAAAGTTCTAAATATTTATTATTCATATGTAATATAGGACACATTTCTATATTTTAATGTGGTGTCTAAATGAAGTTGTAATGATAATATATGTTGCAGTGGAACTGGAGGAGAGAACGTACTCTCGAAAGATCCTTTCATTTTCTTAGTCAATTCACTTGATTTTATTGATTTTATCTTTCATTTCCTTATTGTTTTATCTATTTGTAATGTCGTACCTCACTTTAGAAATTTTTCATCAACTGTTATAGGATTTTCATTTGAAAAAAATTATTAAGGACATACCTCATGTATCTTTATAAGATTAATCAGCCATGGTATGAAAGTTCCAACAGTATCATTTATCATTGTAATATCTCTATCATCAAGTGGAATAGGCAACTCATAACTCATCTCTTAATATACCTCAATCCCCACTCTCATTTGATATTTTTGGAGTTCCTTATTGTGTATCATGTCTCATGAGATATTATACAACATACCCCACACAAAAAGGTGGTGTGTGGGTGTTGAGAGATAGAAATCAAATAGAACTTTTACCTATGGTATTTTACTAATATAAAGTTATCAAAAGTTTTTTCATTCACATTTATTAGAAAGTGTAATGAAAAAATTTATTTCCTCGTGTAAGGTATGTGGTTGTGGGGTATGGCTAACTTCAAAGATAGTGGGTCATTTGGTTGTTCCTATGTTAATATTTTTTTTACTGCTAGATCACTTTGATATTTTTACATATATTGGTCAACCAAACCAGACCAAACAATAATATCTTGAAAATTATCTATTTCATCCTATAATCCTTTCAACATCTTAGCTTCTTGTGGTTTTTTCTTCTTGAAATATGTTTCCAGAGACACTCTAAAACTTATACCTCTAACGCGACCATATTATTTCATCTAATTCAAATATATTGAATGTATTTTTCCTTATAGTACACTCACTACTAATTCTTGTGTCTAAAACATATAAAAAACATACAAAAATAAATATATATTTTTATGAAATACTATTATAAACCATAAAGAAATATTATTATGTCATATTTACACATGTTTCCCATACTGATTTTGTGTTTTTGTCAACTATTTTACCCTCATTATTTACGTGGGCCTCCTTTTATAGAACATAACATGAGATGGAAGTGGATTTGGATTTTTATTCATCAATAATCATATAAAAAAGGAACATATTTTTTTTATATCACATAAAACTTTTATTATTTATTTAAAATACATGCTATTTTATTCTCTAGTGAAGTGTACCCCATCCTTGATTTTCGATTAGGGTACGTTGCACATTGTTTATTTTTATAACTCATTAATAGTTTCATAAATTAAAATTTTTGAATCAAATTGGATAAATAAATAATGTTAAATAATATATTATAAACTAAAATGTACCTGAAAGGATTTTTCATCATGATTACTGGTGAAATAATTCCATGTTTCCTACTTTATAATGTGTGTATAAGTAACTGGTGGGTGGGGATTTACTTTCTTCTCAGCATCCCTAAGATTAATCTTTGTAAGAATATTTTTGAATTATCTACAGGCTTTTCCAGTGGCCATTAATACATATTTATTACTAAAATCATCTAAAATAAATGAACTCTATAAGGAATGAGGAAAATTAAATCAATGATTCATTATATAATTTTTTGATAAGATAGAGAAAGTATATCGTAACATTACCTATATATCTTCATAAAGGGTTTCCTTTGTTACAGGTTTTACATGGCACCGTGAATCTATATCAGTTGAAACATTCATTCTTGTTGTGACCCCAACAAAACTAATGAACATTGACTTGTTTCGTCAATATTTTGAACATGTTGATTCCATCCAACCTCAAATTATATACCCTTACTTGTTTCCTTGATAATATTATCCAACACTATGATGTTGTGTTGTTCTTATTTTTTCATCAACTTGTTGATGATCCCCTAATAATTATAGAGTTTTAGCATCAGTCGCATGTTCTCCCCTAAGATTGGTAACATCATCGTGTACAAAACACATTGTCTGAATGAATAGTTTAAAATTTAATTTTGATTATGTTAATATAGTAGTGAACACATGATATTATGAGGAAAATCATAGTATATTAAAAACACTTTAACCTTATCATTAAACTCTATTTTTACCAAAGTTTTAAGGGATTTGGAACCTCTATATAGAATCCAAATCCCCTATTTTCATCCCCTATAACATATACCAATGAACTGATTGTGATCTCATAAGGAAAGGGTCATCATAGATTGAAATTTTATCTAAATGTGTAGTTGTTTTAGTCTCCTGTAGGATAATTGACTAATTCTTGTTTACTAGATCTATGACATAAAATACTTTCACTAATTGTGATTCCATTATGAATGGATAATCCTTTTCCCATTCCACACTAAAATTAACCTTCATGAATCCCATTTCATCAACTTTCATTATAATACTTCTATCAACCCATTTGCAATAGAAAATTGGAACTTGAAATGTTTTATAATCCAACTTGTATATCTATTTGATAATGAAAAAAATATATGATATATTCACATAAATTATATTTCTATCCTTGGAATGAGATATGTGAATCGCTTCCGCCACAAGCATAACTTCACTGTGTTTTACCATACTAATGTCAATGTTTTCTTTTGTATAGAACATATTACCATTGATTAAAAAACCAGTATAAGATATAAAAATTTCATTAGGTCCTCTATCTATCCATTGACACCATTCAGTAATTGAATTTGGATTTCTAGATAACTCCTAAAAAATACAATCTCTGAAACAACCTATAAACTATTGATTATGTGTATTTTATATCCATCCTTCATCCCTTGATGAATTTAAATCTCTAAGAATTTATTTTTGGGATTCAACATATGGATCAAAAACTTCACTATTATATAAAATGTAAATGTGTTCTTTCTCCTGCTCTGTGATAGCAATTGTAACAACATCTCTTCCATAAATCCATTCTCCTAAGGCATCCTCTATGACTAGACTTTGGGAGACCGATGCTATTAATATTTAATAGGTAATTGGAACATAATTCAAAATCTTCTTCAACAATATATCATTCTTAAATAAAACCTTTTTTCTGACTTCCATTCTTGATATACCCTTTCCAAATCTTCACATACCGCTCAGTGGGTTACATCCATCTTTATTGAATAGGAACACATAGTTGAACCTTTCTAACGAAGTGAACCATTAGGTAGACCATTATATCAATGAATGGTGGTGGGAAGAACATATATAATTCACATAATATGACTAAAACCTCTTTATTCGTGATTGGTAATTGTGTCAGTTTATAACTTTACTTTATATGGTTTTGAAAAATAAGAAGAGTTTGGTTTATTTTTGTTGTATATTTTTAGGTAGAATGAAATGTAGAGTTATGGTAATCAAATATTTCATAAAAACATGGAATTCATGTGATTTTATTTCTTATAACTTCAAATTATTCATTGACACATAATTATTTATATTTTATTAATACCCCTCTGGAACTTTTACACCATTAAAGAAAATGAAAATTTCTAATTTTTCCTATCTAGAGAGAGTGTAAGCTATTGGGGGAATAAATTTATGCCCTTTACCCTTCAACGGTTCCTATTATTCCCTTACCCCCATGTCAATCATGTCTAACCTATCCACGATGTTATCTTTTGTTTTTCTAGGAACATTTAGGAACATGAAAATAACACTATAAAATAAATTTTTTCTACATTCATGACATCAAGAAAATATATGATATATAAAAAAATACAATATGGTTATTCAAAGAAAATTGATCTCTTTTTACAACCTGATTTCATAAGGTTTTTCAAAAATATTTTACCGAAAAAAGTGTAAATATCTTTTACTTTATCAAATAATTGATCACCCATTAGTAGAGATAATGTTGTACCCTGTTCGGTATTCACATTGAATGTTTCCATCCAGGATCAGTATTTATGTCATCAAGGGAAAAAAACATTTTCCTAAAAACACAGTCTTCAATGAATTTTTTAACTAAACTGAGTGTGTGCATTCTTCAAAAATAGGACACCCCAATATTCCTTTAATTATATATCCTTAAAAATTTCCATAAGCAGGAAAGTCATTTATCATCTAATAAAACATGGCCCTTGATATGAATTATTCACTTATAAAATCCTCATACATTTTTACACCTATATCCCACATCAATTTCATATCTTCAATCAATAGATCCAAATAGATATCAATATGATTATTGGGTTGTTTTGGTCCAAATATAAGAAGAGACGACATAATATATTTACGCTTCATGAATAACCATGGTGGAAAGTTATAATTTACCAACATGACTAGCCATGTACTATTAGAACTAATCTGTACACCAAAATAATTTATTTCATCTATATATAACACATGATAGAATTTTCTCAGCTCATTTCCAAATTTAGGATACCTATAATCAATTTTGTTCCATTGAGGATCATATGTTGGATGATATAATTTCTCATCTTTAATTCTTATATCTGCATGCCATGTAAATTGTCATGTGGTTTCCTAGCATTCATATAGTCTTCTAAACCATAGAATGATAGGAAAGCACCATACATCTTTTTAATTACTTGATTCATCTTTCTGTAATTGATATGCGCCACACTTATGGAATTTTATGAGTGATTCATGGTCCTTATTAAACAATATTCAATAATTTTTACAATCATGTATTTTTATATATATCATTCCCATTGAACATAGAATTTTTTTAGCATCATACGTTCAACAAGTAAGTTCAGTTTCTTTTGGTATAATATCATTCAAGAGACTAGGTAGTTTTTTAAATATGGTGTCACTCCATCTTCTACCATCTTTCAAATTATACAACTTTAAAAAAATTGACAATTTTGTATATTTAGTACAACTGGTATACAATGGCTTCTTAGCATAGTTGTTTAACTTCTCAAAAAAAATGGGAAGTCATTAAGGTCATATTCAATTTCCATTGTAATTTCTTCCATAATTTATCCATCATCATTTACACTGGTATTTATACCAAATTATCCATAAACTACAGTATCATCCTAATTGATGTGAAAATTCAGTTTTTACCTATGTTTAGTCAACATTTATAGCTTTTATCTATTCTTTGATAAATCAAATGTTCTTATATCTCTTTTAGACAAATGTTTCTCGAATAAAAATAAGGTAAACATAGACAAAGGATTTTAGAAGGGTCATATGAATGCTATATTACAAACTTGATGAACTCTTTAACTCCATATCCATACTTTTTTCATATGATTAGTGTTAATCCATTTTTGATTTATATCAATCCTACTAGGTTCATAAAATATTCATTTTAAAAAAATACACATAATATATTCATAATAAAAGGAGAAAGTTATAAATAAGTATAATAATTGGAACTCAACATTTTATCGATTCAAATAATTTCAATATGCATTGAAGGATATGGGTAATTTAATTTAATAAAATAATTACTTCACTAGTGGTAGGTTTTATCCATTAAATTCAACAAAAATGATCATCGGTACCCAATATGGGATGACTAAAACTCAAAATAGTTCAATAAACATAGGTTCATTTCTAGAATAAATGGGGGATGATTCTCAAGTAACAAAATGTAATAATAAATATTTAGTATATAAAGTTTATGATGATGAAATTTTTCTCCTTAAATCTAAATTTTGTCAGGTTGGGAGTTATAAAATCATTGGACAACATTTCTTAGTTTGTTTCCCAAATTTGAAAAAATTAATACAAGTAGTCTGATCCCTACAGGGGGCTCCTTGTTTTGTGTGACCATGTGAAGGCTCGGTTGGATAGTCTTAAACACACTCATGTTGTAACATCCATTATAGTTTCAAAGTTCAAATCAATCCTTCAATTACACCATGAAAAAGAAAGGTCCTTTGGTTTAAGGAATGAATTTCAAAAGAACTTATCTTCCCATGAAAAAAAGGTAGTAATTATAGGATGGTTCTATAACCTTGTTAGGTAGGAGTCCAACAAGCGTCTTGAGTTGATGATTATTCATTTATTCACTTGGTATGTAGTGGTCTAGGTGGTTTTTAATTTTCAGTCTTAGTGTATATTTAAAATAATGGTAAATTTTAGGTGAATTCCACCTTTCAGTGGAAAAAAGTCATGTATGGTTAATTAGAAGATCCAGAAAAAGTAGTGAGAAATTGAAATTATATGTTAAATTTGACCAATAACAAGTATCAGTCAACTCTTGATCCTTCTCTCCTTTAATTACGAAATTTTACCAATGATAGGTATCCACTTCAATCATAACTGTCTCCACCCTCATTTATTCTCATTTACCATGTTCTGATACACTTTACATCATAAATCAAGGGATTTCAAACAATTCTTTAATGTATAATTATAAATTATCTTAATAAAAATGTTAATAAAATAGATTTCTTACTCAACTAAATCACTTAAAGACGTATATTAATCTAATTATCACTAAAAAATATTTTGGAAAACAAAATTTATTTATTGTTGGATGGAAGAATTCACTTGTAAATTATTGTATTTTGATTTCCATTTAATTTCAACCTAGATTTATAAATTTGTGTAAAAATATCTTTCCTCAAAACATACAAGGTCATGTAATCACCAACAATGGCTTTAGGTAAGAGAGATTGGGTAGAGAATCAGTGGGGTAGATTGAGAAAAAATAGGACCTCTTTCGTGCGCATTGTTCAAACCATTTATAGGTTGAATATTTTTCTTGCTACCTCACTTGAAGATAAATTTTATTTATTATGAAAATGCATATTACATCATTCAAGATACATTTTTTATGTAAAATTAATTCAAGTACAAATATTATTTTTTATATTCATTATTATTATTGGATCATGTTCTCTCAGGTTTCATAGATCATGCAAAAGATGTATCCATTTTTTTGAGTGGTGAACTATGAAAATACATTATTATGGTGTTTGTGACTTTTGATGTTGTAGTAAGGGTTAAATAGTAATAAATTCAATCACTTTTGAAGGTGGAAATGGTTTTCCAATGGTGTAATATAAAAATAAATATTCAAAATCCCCCCCACCACCACTGCTGAATCTATGATGATTTTAATACCTATTAGTATATAGGAATCTTCAACAATTAGTATCAGAGTTTTATTTATAGTATACAAAAAATAATTGTTATTTTTTATTTAATGGAGGTTATTTGTGTCCTTTTTTTAAATGGAGTTGGTTCTACATTTTATAACAATAATAGATCATACTAATTTAGTGAATATATAGATATTTATATCATTTTAGTGTAAGAATTATAAAATAATATTTCCATAACTATTATCTATTAGTTTGGATGTTCTTAAAGTAACAAAAAAATGGGTATATTCCTAATGATGGGAATGTTTTTTTACTACAGTTTAATGAAATAATATAAATAATAATTGTTGGAATCAAAATTTAATACTTTAAGTACTGTCATAGAAATAATTCATTAAATTCAAAGGGATTGAGATAGTAAAATCATATAGGATAATCTAGAGAATATTTATCAAGGAAATGTTAAAGTGGAAAAATCTAAATTATAAAGTTATCATTTCAGGTATGAAGACATTTTAATGAATGATGATGATGTTTATGAGTACTTTATATGAGTCAATAAAGTGGTGTATACCATTAGAGGTTTTGGCGAGACTCCTAAAGATTCTAGGTTTCAAAAAATATGTTATATATCTTGTCAAATAAATTTGATGTGAAGGTTTCAGAACATTAGGATCAAGATTCTAAAACACTTCCATTTTAAATCTATATAACATATAGATTAGTTATAAAATGTGGAAAGGAAGTGATATTAAGAATAAGAGTAAGTCTGAAATGGAAATATCATTTAAATATATTAATTAGATGAAGATTCAAAAATATGTTAAGAAGTAATAGAATAATTTTAAATATAAAAATATTTTAAGGTGAAGTTTAACAAAAAAAATCATTATTCTCAAGAATTTTTCAAAAATTAAGAGGAAATTACTAAGGGAATATTTTACCAAAATGTTTGAAATGTGGAGCTATTGGATATTTTTTATATAATTTTACAAATTTCAAAGAATAATAAAGTTATGATGAATTTTAGTCATCAAGAATATCTTTAAAGAATAAAGATTCATAATTCAATAACAATAAGTTTAACTTCAAGGTAAAACAAAAGAATTTCTCAAAATTAAAAAAAGATAAATTTCTGGTAAAAGTTGGATTATTGAGAAAGTAGTGAACGAAAATATGAAGTTTAAACTTCAAGTAAAGTGGATTAGGAGTTTTTGATCACTAAATTGAATAATTATGAGTTCAATTATGATGGAAAAAAAGTTGATAACAAAGAAAAATAAATTGAGATGAATTTTATACTGAAGCAAATTTTCAAGGAGTTTATTTTAAATATTTCAAAATTGGAATAAGTGAATATAAAAAATAAAATAGATAATCAAATATCTAACAAAATTTATTCTACACATGCTGAAAATAAATAAAAGATGTTAAATAATATTAAAGATTCTAAATTGTAGCTCAATAAAGAGAATAAAAAAAGAAGTCTACGAAAAATAAGTTTATATAAAAATAAAGGGAATGTTAAAGTGTTTAGAAAAAAATGTTAGTTAAAATTCAAGTGAATAATTTCAAGTTTAACTTTGATATATTTGTTCAATATGTTAGATAAAGCTTAAGGAAAATGTCAGGGGTGGTGAAACCTCATAAAAATGTGATGGTTTTGTTAATTAGAAAATATCACATTCAATGGGATTACAAGATCATGTTTTTGTGGAATAAAAGATTAATTTGATGTTGAAGACAAATCAATTGATGTTTATGATTGGAAAAAAGAAATTCCAAGAATATAAAATTTTAAAATACCTACTTAAATGAAAAATTTACTAAAAATGGAAGGATAAAAATTTTAAGAAATAAATATGATGATCAAATTAATGTATTTGGAATATACATTAATTTTGGTTCCTAAAAAGAAGATGAAATAAGAGGTTATAATTTAAAATAAAAGTAGGTGATTATGTCAAAAAATATATGTTTATGTACGATGGTTTTTATTTTATTGATATTTTTTGGTATTTCAGTGGTTTTGGATGGAAATATTTGATGGATATTTGAACAAATAAAAGAATAAAAGTTCATAGGAAAGCTAAAATTTGTATGGTGAAGGTAGAGAATAAATTTAGATATTGAAATAACTTTATGGAAGGTGTGATCAACAATTTAAAAAATCTAAAAATTATTTTACCATCCTTTCAACATAGTTGAGTATAAAGTAAAATAACCAAAAGGTTCAAAACAAAAAAAAATAAATGAAAGTATAATGATCTTGTTATGAAATTTGAATTGGAAGATTAACAAAAGGGAGTATCCATGGATTCAAGATAGTGGAAACAAAATTAAACATTTGTAACCTTTTAAGTTTCTATGTAAAACTAATTATTACTCAAAAAATAAACATAATTCTTAAAGAAGAAGTGATAAAAAAAATAAAGCATCCTAGGTATGTTATGAAAAAGGGGGAAACATGGAATATCCTCTAGGAAACATTCAAAGAAAAAGAAATTCCCTAAAAATGATGGTACGATGCTCTTAAATAGAACTCGAACACCCTACGAATCAAGACATTAAAAATTTAGAACCTAAACCCAACTAGGGTTTGGAAAATAGTGAGAAGTAGTGAGGTGGGAGAAAGAACATGGATGGAGGATAAAATGAAGTAGAAGGAGTCGATACCCTAAACCTGGAACCACAATACCATTGAGCCAAGATAAACCTGCACTATCACACACTACAAAGCATGAATAAGAAAGCAATGAGAGAGGAGGAGAAAAAAATTACCTTAGATTTGAGGATTGATTCTTCCAAGAGAAGGTCGATGGGGAGTTGCGGCGATACTAGAATTCTATGATAACCTAATCAGCATGATGAAAATCAGTTTAGTTGGGGTTCTTTTTAAATGATCATGGAGGGTTTTATCAGTACTTCCAAAAAATTGCTGATAAAGAGGGGTTTTATCAGTGCTAAATTAATAATCATTGATAAAAGATATCTTTATCACCACTAAAACTTTATTGCTGATAAAGACAGATTTTATCCTGATAAATATTTATTATAATATTTATAAATAAATATATTTTAAAATATTTTTATTAATATTTTTATATAATTATAAATGTATTTATATAATTATATATATTTATATAATTATATATATTTATATAATTATATATATAATATAAATTTAATTATAAATATATTAAATATATTTATTATTTAAATATATTTATTATAAATTCATAATTATTTAAATATATAAATATTTATTTATAATTATATAAATAATTTTTTAAAAAAATAATATTTATTTATTTATAATTATAGATAAATAATTTTATAAATATAGTAAATATACATTTATAATATATTTATAAATATATTAATTTATAATTATATTTATAATTATTTATTTATAATCATAAATATATTTATATCATTATATATTCATATAATTATATATATTTAATAAATATATATAAATATAAATATAGTAAATATATTCATTATTTAAATATTTTTATTATATTTTTTTAACCATAAATATATTTATATTGTAACGGTTTATGTCCCCATGATCCATTAGTTTTCCAGTTTTAGGTGTTGTAGATGTTTTAGGGGAGGCTTAAGGGGGTTCTGGGGTCCTCGGAGGAGGCCTAAAGTGAGACTAGAGGTGCTGACTATTAAAAATATTGAGGCGACACGTATACATGTCATATAAAGTGTACACGACATGAAAGGAAGGTTCACTTCTTATGAAGGATAGTTCACAGGGTGTTACACAAGATGTAATAAATTCAAGATTTAATGGTTGTGGTGATGTGTTTTTCAAAAAAAATAAAACCCAATATTTACATGTCGTGTAAGGGTTACACATTATGTAAGGGTTACACATCGTGTAAATTCCCTATACAGCATAGATTTAAAGCTTGTTTTACTCAGGTTTTTCCTCAAACCATGTGCCCCTCTCATTTCTAGGTGACCCAATGGCTCTCCCTCCTGTGGCCTTGGGATTCCTTCATCAGAGATCAATCCTTAGATTCCCATCCTTGATATGTAGTGAGTTATTATCTCTATCATTTTTTTTTATTTAATTCTTCTTTTGGTATTCTCTTTGGTGATGCTAATTTGGTTTGGGAGGAGTTTTGGGTTATGTTTTGACAACCCTTTGATGCAGTGTAGGTTGATCTGTGGGTTTTGTGGGTAGTTGTGGTTTACAGGTGTTTCTTCTTTGTCATGCGGTGTACATTGAGATCAGAAAGCTTCATTGAGGTAAGGAATCCTAATTCTCAATATTTTATGTGTGATGTGTGAGATCTTTGTGATGTTTCTTAACTTTGGATAGATAGTAATGGTCGACATAATAATATAATTAATTTTCATGTCCAAAATTGATGTGTATGGGGAGTTATTTCATTATTTACTACTTTTATATATGTTGTTGATGTTATTATGCATTCCTATTTCTAATTCTGAAAATAAAAAATGTTGGGAGCCTTTCTTACACTATAGTTTTTATGTTTTAATGACCCTTTTTGTGTTGATATGTGATCCCAACTAAATAAATGATTAAAGAATGTATATTTTGATATTAATTGGTTTCCCCTTGAAATTTTGGTTTGTGTGATTATACCCACTCTAAATTAATAATATATGTGATAATTACATTGAATAAATATGTAATTTGGAATGTGTGTTGTAATGTGTGATTGTTCTTTTTATGTTTCCCTACGTGGATTGGGTTGTTTTTTGATGATTGATATGACCAACAGATCTATGTGTTAAGCAGGGAACTGATGTTCAGGTTGGTTAGCATGGATGTGATGTGGGAAGTTGTGTGATGTGGTGTGATGAGGTTGTGGAACAATGATTTTTTCATATTTTTTGGGTTTGTGGTGGTTGTGGTTGTGTGATGGATGAAATGTGTGTTTGTTTTTATGATATGGCTTGGGTGATATGACATGAAAATGATTGTGGATGTGTAGTTATGTGGTGGTGTTTATATGAGTTGGGCCAGTTTTTGTGTGGTGGGGTTTAGTTAGTTTCCTGGTTATCCATGGATTAAATGATGATGCTAAATGAATATGAATGGGTGGAATTGATATGTGAAAAATGGATAACTAATTAAAGTGCAAAAAAATTAAGTGGAAATTGGAATGTTGTGTGGATTGTGTGGTGGTTGTGTGGTGTGTTATATGTAGTGGTGGTAGTGGTTGAGATGGTTAATTTGTGGTATGAGGTGATGATGTGGTGTGCACTAGTTTTATTGATGTAAACCCATAGGTTGGTATTGTGTGTTATCTCTATACCATGTATGTTTATGTTATTTAATATGTGCTCCACCCGAGTTGGATAACCTTACCAACACTAATAGGTAATATGTTTAGGCTGTTTTCTTTAACATCTAGGATTGTAGTGATGTGGATGGATGACTACCCCCTCTCCGCTCTTCTTTTAGCAGTTATGTGTTGGCCCATGTGTATACAAGAGAGATGTGATGGTTTTTCTCGGTGTCTATGTCCTGGATGTGACATGATATAGTGTGATGTGATATATGTTGGGGGTCATTCATGGTAGGAGGAGGTAATGATATTAATGTCCTTTACATTCATGATAGCTTACTACTTTGGTTCTGGTTTTGATATGTGGCCCAAGTTTTTATGAGTGGGATGTGATGTGATTTAATATGTGGATCAGATGTCTACAGGTGGTATGTTATGTGATGTGATGTGATGTGTAGTCAAGGTGTCTACGGGCAGGATGTGATGTGATGTGATGTTATGTGATATGTGTGGGAGGGATGGGAGCATAGGACGTTTAAAATTGGAGAATGAGAGAGGAAAATTAGTGGAGAAGAGGCAGTGGGGTGCCATTCTTTTTTATTATCTCAATGATATATTATTATATTAGATGCGTGATTTGGTGAGTGAGACATGGTGAGGTTGGGTTTGGTTAGATCACCTGTATAGGTGTTTGTTGGTTCCACTATTTATTCACTAGTTCATTGGTATGCTCTTTTAACATGTTCACTTGAGGCCTTGGTTATACCCCTACTAAGTATACTTATTATGATCAACCTAAATATATAATTGTTTCAGGTTTCTAGGAGGACTTTGGGGACTGAGATAGACATTACTAGCTGGGTTGGAGTTATTGTTGAGTTGTTTCCATAGACTTGTATTTTGTTATTTACTATGAAGACTTTTATATGTATTTGTATTACATTATTCATGAATTTTGAGATGGTTTTGGTTTACCTTTATATTGACTACTATAGTTTTTTGGTGATTTTTTATCCTATATCTCATTATTGTTTCATTTATATAGGGTAATTCCTCCTATACTATGAGGTGTTTATTCCCCCAGTGCTAGTCACTAACTCGTGGCCTACTGAAGGTAGGACTTGGGTGTCATTATCTATCTCCCTTCATTTCAGCATATTTGGTGGGAGGTGATTGTGACAGAGTGGTATGAGAGGTGATGGTTGAGAGATAGGATGTAGTTTGGAGTTAGTCACAGTGAGGATTTCATGGTTTGGTATGGAAGTAGTGTTAGCTTACCTTGCTGCATGACATGGGTTAGGGGATCAGATAGGACATGGGATTTTGGTTCCCCCCCATGATCCAGTGCATGGACTCTGATCTTATTAAAATACCAAGTGATGTGGACCTGTTTGCAAGTTAGAGACCTAGGGTGGATACATGCATCATGATGAATTGTGTTCATGTTTGTATTGGGTGTTTTAGGAAAATAAAATTAATAAATTAATTAAAATTTGATAAAATTTTATGCTACCAGGCATATGATCTTCACCTTGTTTTTAGGAATGGATCTTTTTCTCCATTTGTGAGTTGCTCATGAATTTGAGGATCAGTAAGATAATTCAGTTGATCATTGGAGGGTTGACTCGATAGAGGATGATGAGGCATGGTAGTAGGCTTTTCATGCCTTTCAGTGGCATAGTTTGGGTAAGTATGAGGCGAGTGTCTCAGATATGGAGACAGATCACTGGATAGAGGAGATAGAGATTTATTTTATTTTGATCTAAGTACATGTTGGGTTTTGGGTTTCTCTAGTAGTTAGTCAGATGTGGTGAGTTGCACATGAATGGTGGACACTATTTCTTGGTGACCACAGGGAGGCAGAAGCATTGTGACCCAGCTTTTAGAGGGAGTTTCGGGTAGAGTTTCTATCATAGATAATGAGGGAAGCCAAGAAAAAGGAGATGATCTCCCTTCAATATAAGAGTCTAAGCATCTTTGATCGTGGGATCAGGTTCACGAAAATCTTATAATTTTCTCTATATGTTTTACCAGATGATGAGTCCAAAGCATAGTGTCTGGAGGAGGCTTTTCTTCCAGTGATCAGGTATGATTTCACTCTTTTTACGCTCTTCATTTATCTAGATGTGTAGTAAAAGGGTATGTTTATCGAGAATATTCATTCCTTGGGATTTGAATCTCAATAGGGTGGTCATCAGGGTGTCATGAGGAGAAGATATTTGGGTAGTGTGTTGTGAGTATTTAGGCAGTTAGGGTTCTGTTTAGCAGGGAACCGACTATTGGAGTTTCTTTCCCGACCATCATGGGAAGGTTGTTTTTGAGAAACTTTAAAGGTTTTTTTAGAGTTCCACATATTAGGAAGATATGGTAACCACAAATATCAGTGTCCAAATACTCAAGAGGGATAGTTTTAGATGGGTGTATAGGCCTCTTTTCAGCATCATCGATTGTCTTCGAGATAGTTCTAGTAGCAGGGACCATAGGTTTTTGTTTAGTTGCTGAGAGAAAGTGTAGTTATCATAGGGAAGCCTTATGATGGTCCCCATACATATGGACCCAGGCCATACTTTTTTCATGGAGTCTATAAGTAAAGAGGTAGAGGATATGGGCGTGGTCAGATGTATGCTTTAGAGGTAGTAGTGTTAGAATATCTAGGAGTTCTTTGAGGTATGATCAGTTTATCATCTACCCTTGTGAATTATTTGTTAGATTTAGGATCCTTAAACTACTTTGTTTCTATTTATTTGGTCCATATGTTGGGACTGGATGTTGAGAGGCTTTTAGTTCCCCTGGTGTTATCTACGCCATTTGGAGGTCAGACTTCCTTGTTTTATGTGTGCCGGGAATGTAGATTGGGGATGAAGCAGCACCAGTCAGTGGTTTCTTCTTCTTGTTGTGGATATATCCATAAAATGTTATACTTGGTATGTATTGGTTTTAATCTATGTGTGCATTCATCTACAGCCTTCGGAGAAGAGTCTCATTTTCTAATGTGTAAGGATAGTGAGTGGCGTTCATTGGTGAACGAGGTTATCGATTGGGTGGCAGTAAATTGGATCCTCTTTTGTTCCATTTGGGGGATTTTTTGTATAATATCATGTTGGGGATTCTCCTAGGGTTGTGGAGGATTTTCTGGATATTTTCCCAGAAGAGGTTATAACACTACCTCCTCAAAGCGATGTCGAGTTTGGGGTAGAGTTACAACTAGGTGATTCTCTAATTTTGATGGCTCCCTATAGGATGGCACCCATAGAGTTGTGTGAGTTTAGGTTGTGGTTGGATGACCTAATTTAATTATACTTCATCAGAACAAGTGTTTCTCCATGGGGTGCTCTAGTGATGTTCTCTAATAAGGTGGATAGTAGCCTGACGTTGTGTATAGACTACTCGAGGTTGAATTAGGTAATGTTCAAGAATCATTACCCTCTTCTGAGGATTGATGTTCTGTTCGATCAGTTGAGAGGATATTTTTGGTTCTCAAATTCTTTCTATGGTCTAGATATTACCAGTTGAGGGTGAAATATGAGGATATTCAACAGTCTTTCTTCATATGAAAGTATGGGCACTTTAAGTTTGTGTTCATGACTTTTGGTGTTACAAATGTTCTAGATGTGTTCATGGGGATTATGAACTCTATGTTCCATGATTTCCTAGACCAGTTCATCATTTTATTCATTGATGATATCTTGGTATACTTGTAGTTAGATGAGGATAATATTGAGAATCTAAAATTTGTTTTTCAAATCCTTCGACACCATCATCTTTATGAGAATTTTTCCATGTCTGAGTTATAGATGTGATAGGTGGATTTACTTAGACATTTGGTGTCTCGGGAGGGTGTGTAAGTGGACCTATTTAAGGTCAAAGCATTTGTTTCTTCAGAATCACCCAATAATGTGGTAGATGTTCACAGTTTTCTTGGTCTCGTTGGCTATTATAGGAGGTTTGTACTCAATTTATCTTGAGTTCTATCCCAGATGATAGCATTGACCATGAAGTACTATTCTTTTTTTATAGATTAGTTCTCGATAATGTTTGATTAGCTGAAGGAGAAGTTGGTTAGTGCTCCAGTGCTTCAGTTTCTTGAGAAGGGTGTGTTTTTTGAGGTTTTCAGTGATGCATCCCATCTAGGATTAGGATTCATGTTAATGAAATAAATGGAGGTGATATCTTATGGGTCTAGGAATTCATGTCCCTCTGATCATAACTATTTCACCCATTATCTAGAGTTGGTGTTAGTTGTATTCTTGCTAAATTTTTGACATCATTACCTCATCAGTGAGAGTTTTGTGGTTTTCATGGACCACAAGAACCTAATATGTGTTTTCTCTCAACATGATATTAATATATAAAAGTGGAGGTGGTTGAATTTTATTTTGGATTATTATTTTAATATCTACTACACACCAGGTAAGGGTAATGTATTAATCTATGTGTTGAGTCAGAAGTCCCAAGAGGAGGTGGTTTAGGAGTCTGTGGATGTTTGGAAGGGAATGGAGGAGCTTACAGTGATTAATATTGAGGTTAGAGAGAGTAGTGGACAAGATTTTATTTTTTAGATGATTGTGGAGTCTTATTTGATGAAATAGGTGGAGGATCCTTGGTGGGGAGACTCATAGTCAGAGGTTATGCGTGATCATGATGTCCATTATAAAACTCTTAAGGGATGGTTAGAGGATGGTTGGAACCGGGTGTTATTCCAGGAGAGGATATTTTTACCATAGTAAATTCATTTGGGAGTTCTCTATAAGTTTCACATCTAACCTTTAGTGGTACATCCTAGTGCGACAAAGATGTATCACGGCTTGAGGAGGTAGCTTTTGTGGATGGGGATGAAACATTTAGTAGTGGAGCTTGTGGAAATATGTTTAGTTTTTCAGTATGTAAAAGAGGAATATTATTTTTTGGGAGGTTTTTTATAGTACTTAGATGTTATGAAGTGGAAATGGGAGGACATATTGATGGATTTTTTTACAACATTACCCAAATATTAGGGTGGTTGTGATGCAGTTTGGGTGATAGTGGACTGGTTGATGAAATCGGCTCACTTTCTGGTGATCTGTGAGTCAAGTATTGTTGATTTTTTCGTGATGTGGTACATGGATGATGTGGTTATTATTCACAATGTATTTAGGGCCATAATCTCTAATTAGGATCCTACTTTTAACTCACAAGTTTTTATGGTATTGCATCATGGTTTTGGTTCCTAGTTGCATTTTAGCACTTCTTTCCACCATCCGATGGATGGGAAAATGGAGCAGACCATCCAGATGCTAGAAGATATGTTGCAGGCATGAATATTGGACTTTTGGGGATCTTGGGTATGAACCCTTCATTTTTTTTAGTTTTCATACAATAATATTTATCTCTTGTCCATTGATATGGCTCTATTTCTAGATTTGTATGAGAAGTCGTGTTATTCTCCATTGTGCTAGATGGAGGTTGGAGAGTCAGTAGTTCTTGGTCCTGATGTGGTGCAGAGCATGATCAAGAAAATCCAGTAGGTTATTTAGTGTACGAGGGTGGTATAAGACCAAAAAAATTCCTATTCTAATCATATGTGGAGACCCTAATAATTTTATTTTAGAGACCATGTGTTCTTGAAAATATCACCTCAGTGTGAGCAGTGGAGGTTTGGAAGGGTGAGTAAGCTTTCTCCCTAGTTTTTTAGTCCCTTTTTGGTATTGGGGAATGTTGAAGAGGTGTCATATTGGTTGGTGTTTCAACCATGGGTAGATAGGATCCACAACATATTTCACGTTTCCCAAATTCATCAATATCTTCATGATGAATTCCACATTATTGACTGGGGAGAGTTCTATATTGAGGATGATGCGATGTTTTTAGAGTGGATAGTAGATATCCAGTATCATCATGAGGATGTGATGTGTAGTAGTTTTATTCCTTTGGTATATGTGTTAGGGAGGCATGGTGTCCTAGAGGAGAGTACTTGGGATAAATATGTGTAGATTTGTGCCCAATAACCGGATCTATTTTGAGTTTTTCTTTGCTCTATTTTTATTTTTATTTGATGGTTGGATATTTTTATGTTATGAGATATATTTTTTCCCTTGATGTGTGATGTTTAATAAAACCCTCTACATATAGAAAGTGGAGGACCTAATTCCTAATCCAAATGCATTAACTATGATGTGATTAAACTTGTACGGGAGAGTCAGTGTTGTTAGTTTTGGGTGTAGTGGAAACATTACGATGGAGTGTGATATATTAATATATTTTTTAATAATCATTTCCCAAAACCAAGTGCGAGGATATTTCACTTCCAATTTATAATTAATTTATTTAATATCAGAAGAAAAAAATACTTAAGCTTGGGAACTTTCTTCATTGATGATTGTTGATCATCCAAAAAGGCCCTTATGGATTTCCTTCATGGGGTTTCTGAGTATCCAAGTGTATAATCCCTCTAGAAATAATCCACATGTGCTCTAATAGTCTCCAAGAAATGCCACTCATTCCCCATGTGCTAGTGTGGTAAATCAAATGTCTTGTGTTGCTCATTCTTGATCTCTCATTATTCGGTATCAAAGAAATTATCTATTGGTTTTTTCATTATTGAGAGGGAGAGAGGAGGAGTTGAGAAAAAATTTGTTGTCCACAACAATTCTCTATTCCTAAACATATAATTTTTTTTTAACGCTTTACACAATAGACATAATCATCTATTTATAGAGCTGGTATTTCAGTTACAAAATTTAATTTCATAATAGCCATTAAATATAATTATAAAAATTAATGAAATCTCATGCCACATAATAACATTATTATTATTATTATTATTTTATGGTGTGTCAACTTGTGCAAAATGGATAAATAATATTTACCGGCTCGTAAAGAATAATTTTATCACCAGACACTGTCTTGGTCCATTCAAACTCCTCTTACATTTATTGAACAACCGAATAAATATTTTATTCTCTTAAATAAATATTTTATTCACAATATATTAAATAAATAATTATTAAATATTCAATAAAATAAATATATATATTTTATTAAAAAACCAGTGAATAAATATTTATTTAATTTATACGATTAATATAAATTCAATAAAATTATTCCTTGGTCTTGAGAATAATATTTATTTCATACATTAAATTCAAATAAAATTTAATTTATACCAAAAAAAACACTTATTTTGTGACCCTCTAGGATTATTTCTCGTTGGAAATAGGCAGGTTTTTCTAAAGTCTAAGATTAATATCTAGTAACAGGTCAAGTCACCCAAGAGAAGGAACTTAAAGTCACCACGATGATAACCACATATGAATGCTCACTGTGTAATATAATTCCATTGTCATGGTATCTTATCAAGTAGGTTGAATGATGGTGTCATCAACTAATATGCTTGATACATCATTCTTTGACTTTCTGAAATAAACTCGATGTTACACCATGTCCATGGAATTTATAAATATGGTTTTATTTAAATCAAAGGGTCGAGATATCAACATCCATAAATATGGAAGGGACAAGTCCTTCGTTGACTTATCCATTAATAACATGTCATTCATGATGCACCCAACGTACCCCACTTCCCTCCAACAAATGGCATGATGGTTTTCATCAGAAAAATATAAGTTTTCAATTCATGACATGAATTGATGATAATAGAAATGTCTACGAACCATTACACATTCTCTAATATAGGAATATATGATGACACCAAAACATGAAGAATTTCTACAGGCAGGTCTTTTCTCATAATATCTTGTATTGGAGATTACCAAGTGTAGACTTCATGAGAAGAAGTCTCATCTTCTTATGAATACTCAGACCTAAAGGTTTATATACTATATATCCCATCATAGTATGTTATCCCACTGTAGAACAATATTAATAATATAGTCATAGAACTTCAAGGTTCTCATCATAGTGGGAACTATTATGACCTTATCAATGTGAAAAATACTCTAGGACATTATTACATTAAAGTCATGAAGAACTATGAAAATTATGTAATAAAATGTTTAATTTAATATTTAATACATAAAATATTCATGTAATCAAAGTATAAATTGTTAGTTCTATGATACTAGCTCTAATAAACTCCCGCTTAGACTAGAGACAACTGCTTATGACTATCAGTCCACTAGAACTCACATGATAATCATGTTTCTGTTGAGTTAAGGCTTTATTCAAGGGGTCTGCCACATTTACTTCTATGTAAATACTACTCACTACAACCTCACCTCTCTAATAAAAATCCCTCAAGAGATGATAGTTCTGAATTGTGTTTTTCATCTGCTGATGTGAGATTGGCTTCTTTGTAAGATCCACCAATGCAGTATTATCACAATAGAGTGTGATGGTATCTTTATTTCTATGTACCAAATCAAGCTCTTAAATGAAATTTCATTTCCAAACTGCTTCATTAGATTCCTCTGAATCTGTAATATACTCAGACTCTACTATAGAATTCGTGACCATAGTTAGCTTTGAGCTCTTCCAGCTCACAACACCTCCATTCAAAGTGAATATGTATCACATTTGTGACTTAATGTCATCTTGATAAATTTGGAAACTAGAATTTTTATATCCCCTAATGATTAGTTCCTCATATCCTCCACAAACCATGAATATATTCTTAGTATGCCTTGAATACTTAAGAATAGTCTTGACTTTCATCCAATGGAAGTCACCTAGATCAGCTTGATATATTCCTACCGTACTTAATGCGCAGGATAAATATATCCTAGTACATAGAATACCATACATGAATGACCCAGTTTCTGATGTGTATGGAATCCTTTTAATTTTATTTCTTTCTAAATGGGTCTAAGGACACATTTTCTTGGAAATATGAATTTCATGTGATTTTGGAAACAATCTCCTCTTGGATTTTTCTATATTGAATTTCTTCAGTATCTTGTCAATTTATGTACTTTGACTTAGGCCGAGAAGCCTCTTGTATTTGTCATGATGGATCTTGATCCCAATATTATATGTTGCCTCACCCAAGTATTTCATGAAAAAGAATTTATTCAACCACACCTTAATAGATTGTAAGACTGGTATTTCATTTCTAATAAGTAATATGTCATCAACATATACTATTAAGAAAATGAATGCACTCCCACTAAACTATTTGAAAACACAAGGCTTGTATTCATTCTTTATAAAACTGAATTCAGTTATAGATTCATCAAAATGAATGTTCTAGGACCTGGATGCTTACTTTAATCTATAAATGTATTTTTTCAACTTTTATATCTTATTGGAATCTTTTGGAGTCACAAACCCTTCGGGTTGTGTCATGTAGACATCTTCCTAAAGGATCCTATTAAGGAAGTATATTTTTACATACATATTACAAATCTCATTTTCATGGTAATACACAATGGAAATAATAATTTTGATGGATTTTAGCATTGAAACTAGTGAAAAGGTTGTGTCATAGTCACTGCCTTAATTCTATTTAAACCCTTTTGCAACCAGTCGCACATTATAGGTACTGACTTTTCCTTCCATGTCCAGTTTCTTCTTGAATACTCATTTTTATCCAAAAGGCTTTACATCCACTTTATTATATACCAAAATCCAGACTTGGTTTTGGTATATGGAATCCATTTCATAATTTATAGATTTTTTCCACTTGGAAACATCTATCCCACTTAATGCTTCCATGTAGTTTAGAGGAACATTATTATCAACTAATAATGAGTCACCATCATTGATAACTATAAAACCATACCATTCTGGTTCTCTAATCTATATTGTACTCCTAAATAGTACATATGTCTTTGGAATAGTTTATTATTTCATATGGCATTGTAGAATCTAATCCTATACCAACTCTTATGTTCCTTGAGCCTCGACTTCATCAAAGTTTATCTCACTCCCACTATCTCTTTTTAAGATTTTCTCCCTCTCATGAAATATAGAATGTATTTCCTCTATAACCTTTTTCATAGGGGTCATATAGGTAATATCCCCTTGTTTCCTTGGGGTATCCTATAAAGTTTCACATTGGGCCTTGGGGAAAAAGTTTGTTAACTGAAGAGGCCTTAAAAAAAGTTTCACTTCCCCACAGATGTAAATTTGATAACATGGTTTTTCTTCCACTCCAAAATTCATATAGAATAAAAATTTTCAATTTAGTTAGCACTTGGTTTAGTATGTGTTCCTCTTTTTGTAATTCATATCCCCAAAAGAATAATGGAAGATTCGCATGACTCATTATTGATCTCACCATGTCCAATAAGGTGTGGTTCCTCCTTTTACTTACACAATTCCACTAAGGTGTGTAACGAGGAGTGAGTTGGGATAGGATCCCAAACTCCCATAAGTAATCAATTATTATTGATTAAGATATTCTTCACCACGGTGTGAGTTTAGTTTCTTACTCTTCCTACCAATCTGTTTATCAACATCATTCTTATATTCATTCAATTTATAAAAAGAATCTAACTTATACATCATTAAGTAAATATATCCATATGTACTAAAATCATTAGTAAAAGGTATGAATTTTGAGTACCCACCCCTTGATTCAAAAGGAAATGGTCCACAAACATCGGTATGAACTAATTCAAGAATATCTTTAGCCCTTTCAGATTTCCCACAAAATGGGGCTTTGATCATTTTTTCTTGTAAACATGGGTGACATACACCGAGTGGTTTTAGTTAGAAAGAATCTAAATATCCATCTTGGTGTAATTTTTCAATCATTTTTTATTTACATGGCATAGCTAGTAATTCCAAAGTTGGGTGTGGTATAAGTCATGTGAAGTAACTTCGTTATTGATTGTCATTACTTGGTTCATGTAATCCAACACATAAATACCATTATGTAAATGTGCCTTACCATAACAAATGTCAAATTTATAAAATAATAAACATTAATTTCTAAATTTGAAAATGAATCCATCTATATCAAGTTTATATATAGAAATAATGTTTTTGGTAACTAAAGGAACATGATAACAACCCTTTAAAACCAAGATCATTCTGGTCAAAAATTTGAGGTGGTAGTCCCTGATAGCTAAAACATAAATTTTATCTTTGTTTTCTACTTGTAGATCTACCACACCTTGGTTAATTTTTTTTAATCTACTTGGTTCTTGTACTTGAATACATATGTAATCACCACAAGCTATATATAATGTCCAATTTTTAGAAATAGATAAATTGAACTCAATAACAAATGAATCTAAAGCTTAATGTTGCTTCTTTAGCTGGGTACAATTTTTCTTCCAATGGCCCTTCTTACCACATGTGAAATATACAACATCATATTCCCTTCCTTCCCCTTTGATCTTCTTCTTCTTGTAAAGGTGTA
This sequence comes from Viscum album, assembly GCA_963277665.1. Classification (NCBI taxonomy): domain Eukaryota; kingdom Viridiplantae; phylum Streptophyta; class Magnoliopsida; order Santalales; family Viscaceae; genus Viscum; species Viscum album. Next base: position 1,383,050,171 of record OY728152.1, read on the forward strand.
AAGAAGCTTTGGACTTAAATCTCTTTTTTCCTTTTTTTCACCATAAGTATAGAAGGATTTTCATACTTTATATCTTTATCTAATTGGTTAAAGATGTTAATATGATCTATTAGAGACTTATCGATGTTTCTCATAATAAAATTCATAACAAAATTGGAGAATCTTTGAGGGAGAGATGCCATAATGAGATCAGTGCCCAGTTCTTCTGGGATTTTAAACCTTAAAACCTCTAGGAACTCAATTTATCCAATGATAATGAATATGTGAGGCCTAGTAGGGGACCCTCTCTAAGAATACTCTGAAAAATAACCATGTAAATCTCAAACCATTCTTGTCTAGATCTCTCCTAGTAAAGACCTTGGAGGTTCTCATTCATGCTATACGCATCCATGTTTTTGTGAGACTTCATGAGATCATTATACATAGATTAAAGCATCAAATATTTAATGTTTACTACATTGTTAATATGTTTTTCATAGACTGGTAACTCTTCATCACTCACCTATTGATAAGGCGTATCTGGCATTGAGTATTCTAGCATGTAAGATTTCTGTTCATGGTGTAGAAAAACCCGAAGGTGTCTAAAAAACTATTGGAAGTTACTCCCAATGAGGAGATTGTATTTAGACAATATTAATCATAGGGATAGCATGGATGATGATATTTTCATTTTATTATACAATTAAAAGTTTATATTATTAGTACTTTTCTTGATTTCAAATTTTGTGAGAAAAAATAAATTAATTGATTTTATTAAATCTCCCGTTATTTTTTTAGGTCCTAATATCCCTTACCATTGAACTTGAAATGTCTTATTTATAGTACATTATAGTGTAAAGGATTCATATCCCCCTTTTAATAACCCCAAAAAGGGTTGGTAAATCTATTTTGAAGGTATTTATGAAGGAAAGTCTTTTCAAACGGTGATCTTGCAGCTCCTTGATCTGTTGAGTGGACTCCCCATTCCAGAAATTCTAACTTGAGTTTTCTCAGCAATTGCCTCCAAATTACACCAAGTCTATCTAGGGATACTCATCTTGATGTAAAATGGTTAATTCAACCTGAAACATTAATATAAAATCCCCTTATAAAATTAAGTTTCCTAATAAGGGTTGGTCAAACACATAGTTTTATTGAGTTTTTTTCTAATAAAGTAATGGATGTCTTAGTCTGAATTAATATTAGATTGTGGGATTTTATTTTATTATGAACAAATTTTTATCTTGTTTTATCCTTTATATTTATTTTTAATATTTATGTGGTTTCTTAGTTAATTAATTAACCATGTTTGGATAAAACATTTATGCATTATAAATTTTATTTAAATTCCTTCTTTTCATATTAATTAATTTATCTGATTATGGTATTTCAACAATAAATATAATTTTAATGCATTAGAAATAAAATAAATAATTAATTAAATGAACCAATCATGAGCTTATCTAATGGTTGATCTAATGAGAGAGCATTAAATCAACCTATGACCTAGGGGAAATAACTCCTTATATCATACATGGAATGAGCTATAGCATTCCATATGTCCACCTATGTATCATCGAGTTTATGTAATTATGGTTTTGTCTTGAACCATCTCCATGCACCTTGAAATTCTCCATTAATTAAAAATATATATTACTCACACATTGGTGATGAGAACCAAAGTATTGGTTAAAGGTAATTACATAAATATCCTTTGAAACATAGTCCCTACATAATAATGGAGATAGGGATGAATCACATAATATCTTTTAATTCAATATTAAATAATTTCAAAACCAAGCAATAAATTTAGTTAAATAAATTCCAACACATACATAGGTCTTGGTCAAGCTCATGATCAATCGTACATGCAAAAAATTCACAAAAAAGTAAATGGATAACATTCATTTATTTATTTTTACTTTATTATTAAGATGAATGTGCTTATATTAATTAATTAATTAATTAATTCTCTTTCATCTTAACAATCATATGAACTTATTTGGAGATACTCATTAATTTTTCATTCATGGAAAATAAATAGAAGAACCATTAATGAAATATTTATTAAAATAAATTAATTGAGCATTTAAAATTTTTTAAAACTATTATTAAATTTTCAAACATGCAATGGTGTTCCAATCAATAAAATAAGGTTTTAATGCTGTAATTTAGCAAATTTAAGGTAATTTTAATTTTCATGTACCTAGATTTTTATATATCCAAGTTACATTCATGGGGATTTTTCATTTTAACTAGGCCAGACTACACGATGTGTACATGCCAGCTACACACCCTGTATCTGTTTGTCACGTGCCAGGTTGGCCTAGTTAACATGTAGTGTTCAATAAAATCACTGCGTGTTTTTTAATTTCTTAGTGAATCTAGAATCAATGGATATGGGTATACAAAATCTGCTCCAGCCACACGCCATGTCACCCATATTTACCGGCCAAATATTTGGAACTTCCTAATGGAATCTCCGATTATTCTTCATTTTTTCTTAAATATCTAAGAAAATGAAACACTGAACGAACATGATTAATATGTCGATAACATTTTAATTCAAATCATATTAAATAATGAATAATATTAAATGAAAATCTAACCATGATTTTTCATATATCAACAATCAAATAAATAATTATAAATTTAAATATGACCGCTTTGATACCACTTATTGGTTCCGGGCACAATGAAAGCATTGTAGTGGAGGGAGATATATTAAAATTTATTTTAATAACAATTTCTTGAAACCAAGAACAAGGATATTTCACATCAAATTTACTATTAATTTATTTAATATCTGAATAAATAAACACCTGGTCTTAGGAACTTTCTTCGTTTAAGATTTTTGATCATCCAAAAAGGCCCTTTTGTATTGCCTTTATTTTTTTTGTGAGGATCCAAGGGTAGAATCCCTCAAGAAGTGATCCACACATGCTCCAATGGTCTCTAAGTAATTCCACTCATTCTCTAGGTTCTAGCATGGAGAATTGAATGTCTTTCATTTTTTGTTCTTGATCGCTCATTCTTCTGTCTTGATGAAATTCTTTCTTGGGTTTCTCATTCTTAAGAGAGAGAGTGGAGGAAGATTCTAGAGATAATTTTTTACACACAAAAATTCCTTATTCCCAAACATTAAATTGGTTTTTAATTCTTTACACAATAGACATAGCCATATATTTAAAGATTTAGGATTTCAGTTACAAAATTTAATTTCATAACAACCATTAAATATAATTATAACCATTAATGAAATCCCATGACACATAATAATAATATTATTATTATTATTTTGTGGTGCACTAACTTGTAAAAAATGGATAAATAATATTTATCAGCTCATAAATAGTTATTTTATCACCAGACACAGTCTTGGTCTATTCAAACTCCTCTTTCATTTATTGAAAACCCAAATAAATATTTTATTATCTTAAATAATTATTTTATTCACAAAATAGTAAATAAATATTTATTAAATATTAAATAAAATTAATAAATATATTTTATTCATAGTTCTGTGAATAAATATTTATTTAATTTATGTGATAAATATAACTTGAATAAAATTATTCCTAATTCTTGAGAATAATATTTATTCCATTAATTAAATTCAAATAGAATTTAATTGATACCAATAGAAACACTTAGTGTGTGACCCTCTAGGATTCTTTCTCATTGGCATTAGGTGGGCTTGCCTAAAGTCTAAAATTATTATCTAGCAATGGCTCAAGGAACCCAAGAGAAATACCTTAAAGTTGTAACAATGATAACCAAATACAAATGATCATTGAATAATATAATTCCTTTGTCACAATATCTTATCAAGGAGGCTGCATGACTATGTCATCAAACTATATTCTCAATACATCATTCTTTGACTATCTAAAATAAACTCAATGTTACACCATGGCCATGGAATTTAGGGTGACGGTTCTATTTCAATCAAAGGGACGAGTTATCAACTTCCATAAATATGTAAGAGACAAATCCTTCTTTGACTTATCCGTTAATAAAATGTCATTCATGACACACCCAACATAACCTACTTTCCACCAATATATGGAATGACGGTTTTTGTTAGAAAATCTAAGTGTGTGAGTCATGACATGAATTAATGATAATATTAAAGTATAAGGACCATTAAAAATACTTGCAGATAGGAATATCCAATGACACCAAAACATGAAGAGTTACTACTAGTGGGTTTGTTCTCATAATCTTCCATCGTGTAGATTACCAAGTGTGAACTTCATGAGAAGAATTCTCGTCTACATATGAGTACTAGAACCTAGTGGTTTATATACTATGTGTCCCATCATAGTATGTTATCCAACCATAGAACTATATTAAGAATATTGGTATATCACTTTAAGTTTCTCATCATATAGTGGAATTACTATGACATTATCAATGTGACAAATACTCTAGGACAATATTAAATTAAGGTCTTCAAGAACAATGAACAATATGTAATAAGATATTTAATTTAATATTTAATACATAAAATATTCATGTAATCAAAGTACATAATGTTGGTTCTAGGATACCAACTCTAAAAAGTACTTCCCAAATTAGATATCATCTTTACATGGGGGGTGGAATTCCCTAATTCATATGTTTTAGGGTAGTGTGGTTCAGTGGTTGTGATGGTTGTTAGTTTTGGTTGTGTAGAGGTTCGAAGGTTTTATAGGTGGTGTGTGATGTATAGTGGTTTGTGGATGGTATTTGATATTGTGGTGATGTGGTTTTGTATTCATGAGGTTGTGTGAGATTTTTTTTGGTCATTTGGTTTGGTGTGTTTATCCGGTGGTAGCATTGGGGAGTAATGAAATCCTTGAGAGGTATCTTGTGGGGTGGTTGTTCAGACCCCTAATTTCTTCTGGTCTTGGTTTTGGATTCTTGAGGGTGAGAATCATTTGAGAGGTATCTTAAGTAATGGATAATATCCTCCTGATCCATTAATTTTTCAATTTTAGGTGTTGGAGGTGTTTTAGGTGAGGCTTGATGAGGTTTTTGGTGATTTGAGGAGGCCTAGAGCGAGATCAAAGGTGTTAGTTGTTAAAAATATGGAGGTAGAAGGAATACACATCATGTAAATTGTACAAAATTTGAGAATAAGTTTCATTTATTCTAAAGGATAGTTCATGGGCTTTTATGTGATGTGTAATAAATTTAGTATTTAATGATTGAGGGAACGTGTTTTTTAGAAAAACATAAAACTCAACATTTATTCATAGTGTAAGGGTTACATGGTGTGTAAATTTTCTATTTAGTGTGGATTTAAAGCATGTAGCACACGATTTTTTTCCAAACCCAAGTCCCCTCTATTTCTAGTAAACCCACAGGCTCTCCCTCCTACCACCTTGGGATTCCTTCATCAGTGATTGATCCTTGGATTCCCATCTTCAATATGTGGTGAGTTTTTATCTCTTTATTATGTGTTTCTTTACCTTATTCTTTGAGGATTCACTATGGTAATGTTTCTTTGGTTTGAGAGGAGTTTTGGGGTGTGTTTTGACAACCCTTTGATGAAATGTAGGTTGATCTGTGGGTTTTGCAGGTAGTTGTGGTTTGTGGGCATTTCTTCTTGTCCCTATAGTGAACAGTGAAATAGTAAATCTTCTTTGAGGTAGGGAATCCTTGTTCTAAAATTTTTCATGCTATGTGTAAGATATGTATTATTTTTCTTAACTTTTTTTTGATATTAAGTTTCATCATAATCATATAATTAATTAGAATGTCTAAAATTGATGGGTATGGGGAGTTATTTTATTCTTTACTATTTTTATATATGTTATTGATGTTATTATGCATGAATATTTCCAATTATGAAAATAACTACTATTGGGAGCCTTGATTTCACTATAGTTGATATGATTTAGTGACCCTTGTTGTGTTGTTATGTGATCTAATCCAAAGAAAATATTAAATAATTTATATTTGGATAATAATTGGTTGCCCCTAGACATTCTTGTTTGTGTGATAATACCCATTCCAAATTAAGAAGATATGTGATAATTACATTAAATAAATATGGAAGAAATAATGTGTGTTGTGATGTTTTTTTTTTCTTATTGTGTTTCTCCATGTGGATTAGGATGTTGTACGATGATAGATGTGACCAAGGATTTGTTTTGTGCAGGTTAGTGACATGGGGGTTGGTTAGCATGTATGTGTTGTGGGTAGTTGTGTGGTGTGGAACAGTGGTTGTAACATAGTAGTTGTGGCATATAGTGGTTGAGGTTTTTTTATGGGTGATATGTGTGGTTGTTGTAGTGATATGGGATGTGATGTGATGGTGATGGTGTATGTGTAGTGTTGTGGTGGCGGTTAAATGAGTTGGGACAGTTTTTGTGTGGTGTGGTTGAGTTAATTTCCTAGTTATCCATGGATTAAATGATAATTCTAAATGAATATTGACAAATACATATCGTAGGGTGTGAAAAAAACAATTATTTACTAAGTTAAAAATTTATAAAATTGGTTAACCTAGGTTTTATCCATAGAGGAGAGTACAAAAATCAAGCTATTACCTTTAATTAGAGGGAAAATGGGGGGGTTAAATTGTTTGATTTTGAAAAGAAAAGAAATAAACTAAAAAAGAATAATATTAAGAAGAATATTAAGAAAAAATTAAAAAAACAAGTGATTGAAAACTATTATATGATAAGGGTGATCAAGTCGGGGTCGGTTTTCTAATTTTAATGCTATTAGAGTTCCAATTTATCAACTCTTCTTCTGCTAAATTGATAAAAGTGAGAATCCGCAATTGATTCCTCTCACTCCCTTAGTCAAATGGTAATGGTGAGAATAAAACTTAAAAAAATATAATCTTTTTATACACTCCTTAAAATTTTTGATATAGTTGTAGATAATACCCCCAATTGAGTTAGGAAATTCCCAATTGGGACTTGTTTATCCCAAACAATTAAGAATGTTCACTACCCCTCCTACACGTACCGGAGATCTCCAAGTACTTCACCACTAAGACCTAGCCTATTACATTTTATATAAACCATATCCTAGTGGAGGGAGATATTTTTCATTCAATTAATCAATAAAAACAATAGAATCTAAAATCAAATACAACCGTACATGATAATAAAAACTGCTATAAGAAATTAAAACCAACTTCACAGAAGAGAGAAACAGTTCTTGAACCATTAAGTACAATAACTCGAGAATTATAAAATATAAAACCTCTACTTACCCAATCACATAAAATTTCACCCCTATTTGATAATAGTATTCATAAATAATTGGGAATAATAATTCATTAGAAAATTATGAAGAATAAAATAGATAAAAGAAAGAACTAAAAAATTTATCCTTCAAAATCTATCTTCCAGAAGTTTGCTTTGTTTATTCCCACCAAATTGATGAAACGTGATAAATTATAGTCTGAAAATATGTTCATAATTGAGTTAGATATCTACCCTATAAATTTAAAATCTTTTGGAGACGTTTAGAACAATCTATGGTCTCATTAATGTAGCGGAATTTTTATGGCCACTGAATACTATTCCACATACCCCACTTTGACTCGTTCAAGGTTGGCCTTAATGAAATAATTTCCCCAATAAATTTAATTTAAACCTAAAACTTCAAGAAATATTTTGAAAAAATCTATAATCACTTAATTTTTAGGTCAGTATCCTGATATATGCCTCATTTAATGAGGTAGTGTCCATTCTTCCAACCAGAATAAGTTTTCAATTTGATTGATTTTTTTGGACTTGTAGGATTTCGAATGGGATTTAGGTCAAGACGATGAATTTTTAGTCCATGAAAGTATAAATCCTAAAACAATAAACACTTAAATTTTATCCTAATTTTAAATTTTATGACCAAATTAAATAATTAAAATAAAACTGTTAAATTCTCATAATTAACCAAATTTCAAAATTTAGCTCAAAATCACCAAAAATCCTAAAATGATTCAAATAGTCTCAAATTTATTAATTTTTAGGAATTAAATCATTGAAAACATATGAATAATTATGAAAATATTATCTCTATCAATTTCCCCAAACTTATCACTTATACTCCTGGATAAGTAAACCTCCAAATAAAATCAAAGAAAATTTAAAACACATCCATGAGATCCACCAATTTAACACCAAGAAATGGAAAATATCATGCCTCCTCAAAAACTATTATTTCAAGTTGTACATTAATATCATTAAATATATTTAATCTTAATTTATCCTCCCATGAACACAATACACCTACCTAAATTTAATTTTTTCTTATCTCACATATTTCAATTTTCAACAATGCTTTTCTCATTCAAACTCATACAAGGGTCGCCATTGGTTTGAGAAATTACAACATATCTACCCAATGTGAGTCAAGAAAATTTGTTTATCATGAGTAATTTGTAGTGTTGTTCTATTCCTTTTTGGTTTTTAGGATATATTTGTCAAAAATTTTGAGGTTGAATATGGAGGGCTTGGCTCTTTTTTAAGAAAAATTGAAAGATTCTAATTTTCACTCAGGTATAGTCTCCTCCTCACTCCCATTATTATAAAATCACCTCCATCATCATGAAAACTCAAATTAAGTGTAAAATATTCATCATTTAGGTAACAAAAATATCAACCTTCTCAAACATAAATTTTCTTTGAAAGCTCCAGATGAGAATAAATTTCTTTCAACATTAGAAGCTACAGATTAGCACAACTTCTTTTACTATGAATGATCCAGAAAGGAACAAATTTCTACAAAATGTTTTTTTCCATAAGAAAACACATCTCTTATGAATTTTATTTTTTTACCCAAAGTATCACCAAATGAGGTATCAAAATACAAGATATCTTCCTCCTATACTTAGGTTCAACTAGATCATGAAATTTCACTTCAAGAGAATGTTGGATATAAAAAATTGGCTTGTGATGTGGATAACCTAATTGGTTGCTCGTGGATTATAAAGGCTATAAGGATTAAATATGAAAGTTAGTCCATAATTAGAAGTATTTTCTTAAAAAAGGGGACTTTGAACCCAAATAAATTCCTCGATCATTTAAAACACAATTACCTCATACCCTTAAGTTTTGATAGGATAAAATAAAATTATGGTTAAATAAATCATGGTATGGTTCTATTAAAAAGTGAGTTTAATGAAAAGAATATGAAAAAAACGGTTTATAAGCCTCATAGTAAAGTTATTTCAAAGATAAAATAGTGATATGTGGCATGGGAATCAGAAATTAGAGTACTTTTCATGCAATTTCCAAAAATATGAACTTGAAACAAAGTCACTTTCATCATTCATTTAAGATCATTTTCCTATAATAAATTGTTTCACTCATTGACATGAGTTTAAAAAATGGAAATGATAATTATTTTAGCTCAAAAGTTTCAAAAACACACAAAAATTGAAAAATAAACACAAAAATTTGAAAAATAAATTTTTTTTAAAATATAAAAACAAAAAATTGAAAATCCCAAACATCAAAGTTTCCCTCCCACACACTTAAATGATGCAATTTACTTGATTAATTAAAGTGTATTAATCATATTTATAATTTAATCATGATAATAAAGTGATAAGTATAGGCACAACCTAACTTATTAGTAATGAAAAATTGAGTTAATCTTCTATGTGATGCACACTAAAAACCTACAAGAAAAATTAGACGAGATAACTTATGGAATTTTTTTAAAGAAATGAAAATAGAAATAAAATGGTAAAATAAGGATAGATCTTGGTTTAATCCTCTAAGTTGTACCTGGGTTTTTAATGCCTCCAGATGGGCAGTTTTATTTTATTCCTAATCGATGGTTGGTGGAGTTTCTTTTAGATGAACCACTAACACATCTTCTTTACATCTTCAACTTCTTCCACTTTTATTGAGGACTCCATGGATGTAGTTAAAAAAACCACCCCCATGGGAATCAGATGAAACTTTCATGGTGGGGTTAGGACAAATAATGAGTCCTCCTTATTCTTAGTTGCCACTTTCACAACCTATTCTTTATTATCTAGTGATTTATCAAGGTATTCCCTATAAATGGAATAATCAAAGAAAAAGTCATAGTGTAATTATATTTGAAAAAAATTAAAGTATTAAGAATCAATATCAAATTCATTCATTTCAAGGTAAGCATATTGTGTCTCAGTTTCATCTATAAAAGACACTTTGATATCCATGTGTACTCTCTCTAATAAATTTTCAACATGTTCGAGGAGCTCCATATGTTACTCTTTAGATGAATCTTATTTTTCTTCTTCTTCCTCCAAGGAAAAACATAAGTTGTCTGAATCAAAAAAAATTCCTGGAAGGGGAGGTGATACTCAATTAATTTTCAATAAAATTAGAAGATAATGAGTTCAAGAAAATATTATCTCCCTAATTTTGATCAGATAAAATTTATTCTTCATTGGAAAGTTCCACATTGAGTTTAATTCAACTAGATATAGGTAGGTAGTTAGGCTCCTCTATTTTAAAGATGAGTAGAGAATTCACTTCCACAGGTGGTTCTAATTCTAGTTCAGGTTGAGATCCCTTATCTAATGGTACTTCCTCCTTGTACTTCAATATTTTATAATCAGTTTGTAATTGATTAATAATGTCCATAATTTCTTAAATTGAGAGACCTATGACATAGCCATTCAATATTTTCCTGGTCAAAATAGTGAGTTTATCAACCTTTTTTAATAGGTCCATATCATCATTGTATACCATTTCTTTTTACACCTCTCTAGAAATGGCACCAAGTTTTTACACATGTATGTCATGGGGTGTGACAAAAATAATTATTTATTAAGTTTAAAATTTAGTAAATTAGTTAATCTAGCTTTTCTCCAGAGAGGATTGCACAACAATCAAGCTGTCAACTTTAATTAGAGGGAAAATGGGGTTTTTGAAATTTTTTGTTTTGAAAAGAAAAGAAATAAACTAAAAAAATAAAAAAATTGAAAAGAAAATGGAAAAAAAATTGAAAAAAACAAGTCATTGAAAACTATTATATGAGAAGGGTTATCAGTTCAGGTCATTTTTTCCAATTGTAATTTTATTCTAGTTCTAATTTATCAAATCTTATTCTACAAAGTTGATAAAAGTGATAATCCATAATTACTTCCTCTCACTCCCTTAGACAAATGGTGATGGTGAGAATAAACCTTAACAAATTATAAGCTTGGTATACACACCTTCCAATGTGTGATAGATTTTTAGATAATACCTGCAATTGTGTTAGGAAATTCCCAATTGGGTCTTGTATATCCCAAACAATAAAGAATGTTCACTACCCCTCCCACACATACTAGCGATCTCCAAGTACTTTACCACTAAGACATGGTCTATTACATAGTATATAAATGAGAACCTAGTGAAGGGATATATTGGTCATTGAACAAATAAATAATAACAACATAATCTAAAATCAAATACAATCTTACATGAAAATAAAAATTGCTATAATAAATTGAAACCAACTTCACAAAAGAGAGAAACAGATCTTAAACCATTAAGTGAGAGAAATCAAGAATAAAAAAATAGAAAACCGATCCTTACCCAATCACACATAATTTCACCCCTCCATGATAAGGGTATTAATAAATAAGTGGGAATAATAATTCATTACAAAATTAATAAGAAAAAATGAGAGAAAGCAAAGAATGAAAAATTTTATCCTCTAGAATCTATCTTCCAGAATTTTGATTTAGTTATTCCTACCATATGGTTGAAACATTCCAAATTCTCTTCTTAAAAAATTTTGTTAAATGAGTTTTATATATACCCTATAAATTTTAAAGTTTCTTTAGAGTTTTAAAATATGTTATGGCCTTATTAATGAAGTTTACTTTTTATGGTCGTTGAATATTATTCCACATACCCTACTTTGACTTATTCAAGGTCGGCCTTAATGAAATATTTTCTCCATAAAATTTAATGTGAACCTGACTCTTAGAGTAATATTTCTAAATAATATGTAATAATATCATTTATAGGTAGGTATCAAAATATATTCTTTATTTAATGAGGTGGGTTCCATTCTACCGACCAGAATAAGTTTTCAAATTGATCGATTTTTTGGTCTTGTGGGAGTTCGAATAGGCTTTAGGTCCATAAGAAATATTTGTAGCCTATGAAAACTGGAAGCCAAAAAATCACTTAAATTGGATCAAAATTGTAAATTTTATGACCAAATTAAAGAAGTGACATAAAACTGTTAAATTTCCATAATTAACCAATTTTCACATTTTAGCTCAAAACTCACCGAAAATCTTAAAATGATGCAAATAAGTTCAAATTGATTAATTTTTAGGGATTAAATCAGTAAAACACATTTTAATAATTATGAAAATATTATCTCTATAAAATATGAATGGGTGAAATTGATATGTGATAATTGGATAACGAATAAAAATGGAAAATCATGTAAATGGAAAGTGGAATGTTGTGTGGATTATATAGTGGTTGAGTGGTGTGTTGCATATAGTCATGGAAGCAGTTGAGACTTTTTTTTTGTGGTATGTATTGGTGATGTGGTGTGATCTAGTGTTTTTTATGTAAACTCATAGGTTGGTTATTGTGTTTTATCTTTATACCATGTATGTTTATGTAATTTTATACCCCCCCCCCCTCGATTTGGATAACCTTACCAATTCTTAAAGGTGTTAAGTTTTGGGTGTTTTACCCAACATCCAAGAAGGTTGTGATATGGATGACTTGATATCCCCTCTCCCCTAATCTTCCTTTAGAATTGATGTGTTGGCCCAAGTGTATACGAGCAATATGTGATGTGATGTAATGTGTTGGCCTAGGTGTCTACAGGTGGGATGTGACGGTATGTGGTGTGATGTGATATATGGTGGGGATCATGTGTGATAGGAGGAGGGAATGAGGTTGATTTCCTTCATGTTCATGATACACTACTGCTCTAGTTCATGTTGTGATATGTGTCCTAGGTGTCTGTGGACGGGATGTGATGTGATGTGATGTGATATGTGGCCTAGGTGTCTACGAGTGGGATGGAATGTGATGTGATGTGATATATGACCTAGGTGTTTGCGGGCAAGATGTGATGTGATGTGATGTGATATGTGTGTAAGGTATGTGAGTATATAATGTTCGATGTTGGGTCATGAGAGTGAAAAATCAGTGGGGAAGAGGCAGCGAGGCACCTTGGTTTTTTATAATCTCGATGCTATATAATTATATAGGATGCGTGATTTGGTGAGTGAGACATGGTGAGGTTGGGTTTGGTTAGATGACATGTATAGGTACTTGTGGGTTCTAATATTTGTTCACTGGTGCATTAGAATTCTCTTTTCAGATGTGCACTAGAGGACTTGGATATGTCCCTACAGAGTATACCTATTATACTCACCCTACTTATATAATTGTTTTCAGGTTTCTCGGAGAACCTTGGGGACCGAGCTGGACATTACTCGCTGGGTTGGAGTTGTTGTTGAGTTACTCTCATGGTCTTATCATTTAGTATTTACTTTAGAGACTTTTATTTGTATTAGTATTACTTTATTCATGAATTTTGGGATGGTTTTTGTTTACCTTTATATTTTCTACTCGTGTTTTTTGGTGATTTTTTTCCTATCTCCTGATTCTATTACGTTTATAGAGGAAAATGTCTCCCAAACTATGAGATTTTTATACCTTCAATGCTAGTTGCTAACCCGGGGCCTACTGGAGGTGAGACTCGAGAGGTCATTATCTCTCTCACTACATTGCGGCGTCTTTGGTGGGAGGGGATTGTGACATATATCATTATATATATTTATATAATTATATATATATATATATAGTAACTATATTAATTATTTAAATATTTTTATTATTATTTTATAAATATTTAAATATAAAATTATTTATTTATAATTTTATGAATACTTTTTAAAAATAATATTTCTTTATTATAAGATATAAATATATAATTTTAAAAATAAAGTAAATATACATTTATAAATATTTTTATTTACAAATATTTATTTACAAATATATTTTTAACATTATTAATAAATATATAATCATAAATACACGTATGTTAAAAATGGGTGAAATTTAATAATTAAAAATGAGTACATTTTAAAAATATTGAAAAAATGGATAAGTTTTATTAATTAAATAATTTATTAAATGAATATGGATATATATTCAAATGAAGATGAACTGTAATAATATTAAAAATAAATAAATAAAATTTACCGATTAAAAACATAATTCATTAAATATATCATGTTACTAACTAAATTTCTAAAATAAATATTAAAATTTGAATAAATTACATAAATATTAGGTGTATGTATTTCTATATAAAATTTCATTAATTACCTAAATATTTGTGTGAGTTTGTATTGTATATAAAATTTTATTAATTACGTGTATATATATGTGTGTAAAATAAATTTAAAATATTTTTTATATATGTTAAATTGAAAAATCAAACAACATTCAATTAAATGTTCATTACTCGAAAAAATTAGGCAATTTTTTTAATTAATATTAATTTTTAATTATAAATTATTCTTCTAAATATATGGATTATTTAATGTAAGCATAAATATTTTTTATTATATAAATTATATTTTAGGAAATATTATATATATATATATTGATATATATATATATATGAATATATTTTTATTGTAAAAATATTAAGTGTGTTAATGAATAATTATGTTTAAAAACCATTAAAAATGAATAATACATTAATATATATTTAATTATTACATTTTATTCATTTTCTATATTTATATTTAATATATATTATTTATTACTAATTATAATTAATATATATATACATATTAAATTTATTTATTTTTATTAATAATTTTTTCATTAATAATTTTTTAAATAATTTTGTAATTTATTTATTTTTTATTTTTTTTTAATTATTACAATTTATTCATTATATATATATATATAATATATACTATTTATTGATATTTATAATATATATATATGTATATTAAATTTATTCATTTTTATTAATAATTATTTAATTAATAACATTTTTAATATTTTTTGTAATTACTCATTTTTTTATTTTTATTTGTTTAATTATTTCAATTTATTCATTATATATATATATAAAAAAATATTTATATAATATTTATTAATATTTATAATTTATATATATATTAAATTTATTAATATTTATTTAATTAATAAAAATTTTAATATTTTTTAAAATTTACTCATTTTTAATATTTATTTGATTAATTATTTCAATTTATTCATTTTATATATCTATATTTAATATATGCAATTTATTAATATTTATAATATATATATATATTAAATTTATTAATAATTGTTTAAATAATATTTTTTTTAATTTTTTTAATTTATTCTTTTTTAAATTTTTATTTGTTTAATTATTTAAAAATAATAATATTTTTTAATACTTGTATTTTTTAAAATCGTATTAATATATATTACAAATGGTGGCTCAGGCCATGCATTGGCCCATATGGTGGGGCAATGAGCCGACCCAGCCGTATGGGGGTGGGCTAAACTGTGGGAAGTAAAGGGTGGGATAAGGTCTGCAAACCCATATGAGTGTTTTTTAATAGTGTATACGGGAGCCTATCTCCACAACAGGCTTCTGAGCTTGGCAGGTGTCAGAAACACATATAAAGTAAAGGTCAAACTTTCACTATTTCGATGTGCAGCTCGCAAATGAGATCATGACCTTTATCAGTGCTAAAAAAGTGATGATAAAGGGTTCCCTTTTCAATGTTAAAAATAAAGTGTTGATAAAGGTGTCCTTTATCAGCACTAATAATTTATTGATAAAGGTAAACCTTTTATGAGCACTAGAAACAAGCGTTGATAAATGGTACCTTTTATCAACGCCTTTTTGGTGCTGATAAAAGGTACCCTTTATCAAATCTTTTATATAATTGATAAAATATGTCTTTATCATTACTTTTCCTTAGCGTTGATAAAGGCTAACATTGTATATTGCGCGTTTTGCAGTAGTGTTCGTACGTACGCATGACCAACGATATCATTCCCTTAAGGGTGAAAATGGTAAGAAAGTAGATGATATATTAACTTTACATAATTAATTCCATGTAATGTGTATCATATATATCCATTATTTTCGTCCTTATTACTATACATATTAGTCATTGTTGGGAAAAAATGACATCGGTTCGCTAGGTGGTAGCCCATCGTATACACGATCAATGGCTGTGTTTTCCATTTGATGAAGTGGAAGATAGTTAAATATTATGTCATAAACATAATAACATATCATTAAATGATATATAATTTTGTTATTATATTGTAATTTTTAATACATAATTGAAGGTTGTAAATGAAGAAAGAAAAAGAAAGATCATAGTGAAGACAATTGCATTCTCTTAGAGAAAACATCTTTGGATCTCTTCTTAAGGACCCTAGTGTTGGTATTTTGGGAGAAATAGAAGCTCTAGAATGTGTCTAAGGATTTTTGGGAGAGATTGTTTTAGGGTTTGGAGAAATTATATGACTTGAAAGATGTGAATAGGTGAATGGATTGAGTTCCCTTTTATAAGTGGGGAAGGGGGACCTTTTGGAAATTACTTGAATTTTCCCCAAAGATTCCAAAATGATAAAGTCATTCAAATGAGAAAAGCTTCCAAATAACTTTATATTCTAATTTTTTATAGTATAAGGTGTAAATATGTCCATAAAATAGTAATTATACAAGTTTATTGGTCATTTTAACCCTTGTCTCCCCCCCACCCGATAAATCAGTTTTTACTTTGACCACGATAATTATTTTTTTTTATTGTTTTCACTATTAATTAAGGTAAAAAATAAAGTTGACCATATTATATAATATTAATTATTCTCATTAAAAATATTGAATCCATTTTTTCAAATTCAATTCATATAAGTTTTAGAATCCAATTTAAAATTATAACCGCATACACAATAAAAAAGTGGGTTACCGAAGAGAAACTTTTCATAAGTATGGGAGGTTTTAATTTAAAATTTTAATATGAAATTGATTAAAATGGGATAAATTGGTTAAATTGTAATATAATTGAACTAATTTTACTTTAAAATAAATTTAAAATATAATTTTACATTGTAAATAATTTAAATGAAACATAAGTTTTCAATAAAAATCTGTATTTTTCACTATTCATCAAAAAATGAAAATCTTCATAAAATCACAAAAACTCGCCCTAAGATAATTTTAATATTATAATTTTAAAATTTAATTTAATTATATCAAACATATTTTCATAAATTGTTAAAAAAATTAAATTATGAGCGCAAAGCATGGCTAAATTTTCTTTTAGAAAAAAATACAGTTTTTCAGAAAACGTTTCTTTTCTTTTAAATGATTATTATTTTGTTTATAAAAATATATATAACCATAATTTTCATAATTTATTTATTAATATTCATACCTATAAATTTAAATGCTAGGTTATAATGGTATACTATATTACGGTTCATTTTGACTTGAGGTTATGTGTTCTGTAAGCTATTGAAGAGATTAAATTTTAAAAAAAATATATTTCATAGGTTGTCTAAGATTGGTGTTTCATGTCTCATACACTATAAAATAAAATTTTCTTCTTTTACAATTTCACAGTGTTATATAGGTTTAATTTTTGAGGATTTTCTAAAATACTTTATTTTTCAATAAATATTAAAAATACATTTTTCGGTTTTCAGTAG
The DNA here is from genome assembly GCA_963277665.1 of Viscum album. Lineage (NCBI taxonomy): Eukaryota > Viridiplantae > Streptophyta > Magnoliopsida > Santalales > Viscaceae > Viscum > Viscum album. The sequence continues at coordinate 1,383,067,807 of OY728152.1, forward strand.
GTTTTATGATATCATATTTATTTCATAATGATTTAATAATTAATTAAACACAATACACAACCTAAAATATGTTATTTTATTAATATTATGTATTTGAATATAATTTAATCAATTTCTAGACCTATAAGTGACTTTCCAAAGTCTAAAATCAAAAATATGATTTTAAAAACATTATTCTGTAGAAAATTTTATTTTCCTTATCCATATAAGTATTAAAAACGGTGTTTGGTTCTAATGGATTAAAATATCATAAAATATTACTCAAATTTCAAAAACCATGATAAAACCTATGGGTAAGACAATGGTTTTTTATTTTCCAAAACCTATATTTACAAGACCTGTATTTGGAAATTGTTAAACAATTCTTCCACTTTTGCTATAAATACCCACCAATTTCCCCCTTCCTCTTCACTCAAAATCCATACTCCACATATTTATGGTCATTTTTCTTCAAAGATATTACCCCAAGGTTTTTTTAATACCTTGTGGTTGCATCCTCAAGTTTTAGGAGAAACCCTTCAAGGTAAGGGAATCCACCACTTATCCTTTCCATTCAAGTACCCTTCTTTGTGGTATGTTTTAAAATTGTTAAAATAATTTCTTTTCATAAAATTTATATTATCCCATTACTGAAAAAATATTCTTTTATCAATGTGAAACCTTAGTTTCCCATAATTATTCACTTTCCTTAAACCATTTTTTATACTCATCATGCTTCTGAATTTGTTTCTTTTAATTTCTCTTTTTTCATGAGAAATTCTCATATCATGAATACCTAAACCTATACTTTTCCATGGGTATTCACCTAGATGTAAATATAATTTATTAATTATAGGGGTTTACATATAAAAAACCCACATTCCCTTTCCTTGTGTTAAAAATGATGTTATGGTTATGTCTTTAAGAACTTACATACTCGATGCTTTTATATGAAAATTGTACTTTATTCTCCTTAGCGTTATTAATGAAAACTACTAGAAATTGAGGTTATATCCAAAACTACATAAACATGGTTTATAAAAACCATATCTATATCCTAATATATTTACATAGGTCATAAAATACATGTGGTAGTACGCCCCTTTCCCTTTTATCCCTACTCACGATCTCTCCTAGCGACCCTCCTCCCCCAACACTACCACAACCTCCTACAATCCTCCAATGATGAGTTGGCCACACAAACTCCCTATTATCATCCTTCAATGTAGACACACCCCCTATCTATACTACTCTAAGGTGGCCTCCCCACCTCCTCCTCTGGCACACCTCTGATGCGTCCACCCAACCTCCCTGTAATCCTTCTCCTCTTATACGGCTCCGACGTGACTCAAACATGGCTCCAAAATGACTTCAACATGGCTCCGTGTGATTTCAAAGTGTCTCTTCCTCTATATATTCTTTCACTTATACCTTCGTATCTATATATTCCTCTACCTTCAAGATACTTTCCTCCTCGACTCGCATTATAATGTCTCTATAGTCTTCCCACATTCAAGGTGATCCTCCATAGATCACCAATTAGTGCTTCATGGCTCACCACTTAGGATTGGCATGTGGTGGGGTTTGTTTGAATGGTGATTATTCTATTTACTCAAATCTATATTTGATTTTTTTTTGGGGGGGGGGGTTATTAACTCTTATTTTATCCAATACAAAGTTGTATAATCTTATTGAATTCGGAAACATATGAACCAGTATAGTTTTACTTCCTCACATGATCTCTAATTTCTTCCACTAATAAGGGTTTCTTTGAATTTAGATCCTTATCCTATAAATTTTTCATTCAGTAAGATTTATTTGTTTTTATTTCATGTCTTATTAATTATTATATTTGTCTTGGATAGGGTTTAGTTGTTTTGACTTATTATATTGGGTGTGATTTATTTGATTTTTTTCTGATTCTCATTGGTCAGATTATCTCATTAGTGTCTGTGATTTCAGACTATAAGAATAGTTGGTTCACTATATCACATTTTTTTACTCTTGGAGATGTTTTTTCTCGGTGGTGTTGTTTTCAGACTCTTCTATTTAGGGGTTGGGCTCCTAAAAAATAATACATTACTTAGAAAACCATATGTTGTTTTGTATTTATTTTTTCTATTACAACATAGATTAATCATTTCATTATATGTTATTTTTTAAAATGGGGAAATAGTATATGTTGGGACTGATTCTATGACAAGGGAACACTAAATACAAACAATTATGATCTTCTAGACTATTTAGAAGAAATTTTTCATTGGATGGAATGAAATACATATATTGATTATAGAAAAGGTGTAAGTGAATCCATTGAATTGTGATTTTATATATCATTATTTTATATCTATATTATCTAACATTATCATTCATAAAATCATTATTCACATAATAGGAATAGGTTCATGGATTTAATTAGCCCAAATGTCACATGATATGTGTAATAAAGGGATGTGAGGCTTGGGTGTTCTAGTTGATTTTTGTTGGTGTCAATATAATGATGTCGTTTTTTATGAGGATGGTAATGGAAATGTTTATGGTTAGTTGGATATCATTCAAATATTCAATAACTTTTAATCCTTCATTTTAAATTTTATTTTCAATTTATTTTTTTACATGACTTAATGTTTATCTTTATTGTTATTGTTTTTTTTATTTTTAACATTGTTGTTCTTCCAATTTTTATAGTACTTATAGAACAAAAAGGTTAATTTCAAAGGGAACTTGAATTCTACATCAGAAAAAGAGAAACCTCAACCATATATTTATTTCACAAGAAACCTTCAGGTTATCTATATTTAATTATCAACCATCTATGGGTTGGTATTTTTCAATATTTTAATCTAAATAGGAACAAGTTGAAAAATGTTTTTTGTTTTAAATAAATTATATTTGTTATTATTCAATATATCCATATATTTTTGTGTTTTTACAAATATATATTAAGCTACTATTAAGAAACATGCATAAATGCAATGTTTTAGTGAGATAAATGTAAAACATGATGAAAAAATGTTCCTTTAATTTTTGATGAAGTTATAAACTGAAAATAAATGTACCCAAAACTAATGTGTTAAGTTTCATAGGAAATATTTTGAAATTGGAACCGTAAAAATGGGTTTAATGAAGTTGTATTTGGTTATGAAAAACACATTTTCTATTTAGTTAAAATAAAATCATTTTTTTATATTTTTATATTTAAGATACCCCTCATTATGAAATTATTTTAAATTTTTAATCAAACTATCTTTTCAAAAAAATTATATTCATATTAATCAAAATTTAGTTACCAATTTGTTCCCTTAAATATTCATGTCATTCAGCATTTTCAAAAATGTTGTTAGATATTTTTTTCTAATCAAACAACATTTTCAAAATACAACATTATATGATGTATTAAATAATTGTACATAATAGATTTAGTCTATAATCCCTTATGGAAATGTATTTTTTATAATATTGAATCGTGTGTACATTTAATTAAATTACAATATGGAATATTTTTTCATTTATTAATATGTTATTTATTAAATAAGAATCTACTATAATATTTTTTTGATGAAGTTTCCACTACAAATGGAAATACATTCATCCCTTTAGATTTTTCCATATTATGAAGGAATGAAATTCAATATCCATTTTTACCCCTTCTATTACAAATAAAATTAAGTCCAAAAAATGGGGAAAAAATTCCTTCTAGGTATGACTAATATGCATCTATATTTATGATATACTAATGATTTATAAACTTATATTCCATTATTATATAGAAATTATTTATGATTAATCTTTATTCAATATCCACATAAATTATTATATATAAGATATTTGTGATTTATATTTGTTCAAGATCCCCTTTTCAAACATGTTTCCCTCATGTGCATATTTTTTTCTTTTCATATGTATTAGCATATGATTATGCATATGTCTATTCTCATGTAATGAAATAAAATACAGAAACATTTCTAATTTGATAATGAATATATTTATTCTTATTATTAATCATATGCTTATGCTTATGCTTACATTTAGGCTTATAAAAATACTATAATACATGAATAATTTCAAATATTTTAATACATATATCCTCATAAGTATAGTTTCTTTAGATTATGCTTGTAAAAAAATTGTGTTACTTAAATACTGAAATAAATACATACTTTTCAAACCTATAGTGAAAATTCTTATGTTCCTATTTATGTTTATAGATCCATGATAATACATATAAATTTTCAAAATTACAATGCCTGTTTCTATTATTATAGTTTTCTTATCTTGATCTTATACAAATACAATAATACATGCACATTTTCCCTTACACCTCATCTCTATCTTTACACTAGGTCTTTGCACCTTTCATTCAACAATTTGACAATGAATAATTTTTATTCTCCTATTTCCTTCACATATAATTTGTTTAAAATAGTTAAAATCAATTGTTTAAATTATGTTTTGTTTAATTTTGATCCTATTTATTTATATAATTGTTTAATAACTCATTTTTCAATTATTTTATAAATGGTTAACCAATATCCCATGGTTTCACTTATTTTTTTAATTTTATAACTCATAATCAACACATTATAAAGGGAAAATCATATCCAATGTGTATTAAACTAGAATGTGTGATGTTCCTTAATTAGGTTTGTTAAGGTGTGAGTTACATACTAAATCTAAATGTAATAAATCTGGAAATGAATCCTTAAATAGTTACATAGGAAGAATAATTGGTAATGGTTGGGTAATTAACCTTGATGTGAAATTTGGGATATTGAGAGTTTTATTTACCAGTGTAAGATTGGTGTGATTTAAAAGTTTTGTTAAATTCTAGGAAAAAATTTTAAGAGGAATATGGTATTGATTTTAAGGTGGAAAACATGTACAGTATATTTTAAACCAAAATGTATAATGTTCTTTAACCGGTTTTTTAAGGTGTGAGTTACATACTAAATTTATATGTAATGAATCCTAAAATTGTTACATAATAAGAATAATTGGGTAATGCTTGGGTAATTAACCTTGACATCAAATATGGGATATTAAGATCTCGTTTTAACAAAGTGTAATATGGGTATGCTTTAAATTGTTTTTTAAATTCTAGGAAAAAATTTAAGAGTAATGTGGTATTGATTTTAAGGGGGAAATAATATATAATGAATATTAAATCATAATTTCTGATGATGTTCCTTAACCGAGTTTGTTAAATACATGGGATGTTTACTTTAACATTCACAATCTATATTACAAATAATTTCAGTTTTTTTATTTCATAATATGTTATATATTCACATTGATGAATATCATAATTGTGTTTTACTCCTTTTCAAATAATTACAAATATTTCACAAAAGAATTTAAATTTATTAGACACTTATATGGAAGAGATATTTCATAGATTATTAACAAGGATGCACAAAAAATCTTCTACTCATATAAGATTTTAACTATATTTTAATGTTATACTTTAAATATAGGGTAAATTCAAGATGGAATGACTACCAATATAATTATTTCAAGTATATATAATACTTTAAATTATATTAGGCACATTATACATTGTTAACATATTATGATTTATCTCTTTCTCTTTATTTACTATTTAGGGATTTTGGTTTTCTGATGCCCAATTAAATTATTATTTTTGAACTCTTAGGTTACAATTGTTTACTATTTAAATCAATTGTTTCTTTCTCTACTGTTACTATCCACATATATCTCATTTAAATATTCAATTCATTAACTAATTTCCAGGTAGTATTATTATTTATAATCATATTTAATTATATGTATTTCATATATCTAACCATACTAATTATTTTTATGGTATCTTTTAATTATTTCTAGGTGCATATCGTTATTAGAGAATCATTTTACAAATGTTGTGTTTTAGAATTCATGAGTTTAGAAATCTAGACTAGATGGAACCCTTGTGGTATGCACCTTGGCTTTATAGTCCATTCATTTATTTCAAAAATTGTTCATAACACATTTAAATCATTATATACAATGTATTTTTCAGTAATATTACCTCTATTGTATCGGTTCATCAATGGAAACACCATACATTCTCATATATTTTGATTCCTTTATATGTAATTTTTTCTAATTTCACATACATGAATATAAATTTTATCAAACTTCAATAACATTATGCCTATGTGTTGCATTATATTATATTTTCTCATACTAAAATTAAATTTAAAATATAACAACATTCTTAACAGGAAAAATTTCGATACTTGTGTATGAAATAGTCACCATGATATTCATATATGAATAATTTGTGCAATTGAATCATGTTTTATCTATTAATGAAATTATTTTTTATATTTAAGATACATTTGTTGTTATACTTTGATGATGAAGATTCACTAAAATTTACTCATCATAGTAATTTATTTTTAACAGTTCAACCATGTTCTTCATATTCTATTATCTATGTTACATGCATGGAATTGTATATTTATCACAACTCTTAATCATTATTGTCCCATTATTAAAAAATAGGAATTATTCAGCATGAAATATTCTTAATAAAATCCATTTTTTCAATTCATCATATACACCTTTAATAAACAATTTCATTAATATAATTTAATTTACTCATAGGTTATACTGAATTTTATGAATTACATTTTTAATTCAATTAAACTCTTAATCATTATGGAAAATTTTCCCTTTTGAATTTATGGAATATTTTTTTCTTCTACACCTCATTTAATCTAGTTATCTTATTTCCATCTAGAAATTTTACTCATGTATATCCACTTAAATTATGTATTTTTCTCTTCAATCTAGACACTTTCTATTTTAACAACTTCCTTAAACAATAATCTTTCAAAAAATTCTAAACATGATGTTTTGGTTTGTGCTTTTATTTCATATAGAAAATAGTGTTTTTTTAACCTTATATTTTTTTCCTCTTGATTGGAATGAGTCTAGTCATTATCTTACACTTTTTTGGATTTTATTTACTAATTATTAACAACTATTTTGGCTACTTTTATGTAATTTTCTTTATAAATCTAGTGCAGGCTCCTTTATCTACTTTTAATCAAAATTGAAGTATATGAACAAGGATATAAAATATTCCATCTCATTATTAATATTTCCACCTCATTCTAACCTATTTTTTTGTTGTTTTTTATATTTTAACCCTTCTTGAAATTCAATTTTAGCTTATTACTTCAGTTATATAATTTAAATTCCTTTTTCTTCATTTTTTTTCTCCAATAGAAGTTATTTCCAACTATGGAAATTCAATGTTTGATTCATCATTTTCCTCCCTAATGAAATCTTTCTCAAAATCTAGAATCTCTATGTGTTTTACTACTCAAAAAAACTTCTCATTAAGTTCTTTTGGAATGAATTTCCAAAATCCTTTTCCATGTTTATGTGACTTTATTCTAGAATTTTTAGTGAATTCTTCATCCACAAAATCTCATATACATCATCTAGTGGATTTCAAATTTCAACATCCTTGCCACTACTTATTGTGATTTCTATAACACACTCTATAATATGGGTTTTAGTTTTGATTGACATAAATTCTTGATCCCTTTAACAATTTCATTTCATAAGTATCTCCACTTGAACTTCAAAATAGTTTGTATAGGCTTGGGAGTTATTAGAGAGCATGTTAACACTTGTTTCCATAATTTATAAGTTTTATTGACTAACTTTGATGTGGTCCTTGGTGATTTGGATATTTCTTCTAATCTTTAGTCTTCTAATGTGTTTATATAAATATTTTTTTACACTTTTAACCTTCAATAAACATGTTAGTAAAAGTTAACTAACTAAACCAACTATATATATCAATCTAAATATTCATTGTTCATTTTTGGTAATTAATTCATGTATCATTTATCATGTATAGTTGACACACTGATCACATATATATAATAAGTCATTATATCTCACTTATTTTCCCATTATTTATTTAGAGGTGGTTTATTATGATGCGAGTTCATGGAAAATTGACTTATTCAATAATACCAATGATGTCATTTAACTCAGTGTTATATATTTCACTGCCCACTATTTTGACCAATTTTTTGCTTCATAATGATTTTCAAAGTTTCAAATCATTTTTGAAGGTACTGTAGTGGTGAAATTTTAAATTTAAGGGATTCATACATGTATTTATATTATTATAATAGTTTTTTTGTATTGGGTTTTGTTTCTATGAATTAGTGTGTTTGTTTGTGTGTATTGGATTTGATATTTCTAATTCTTGAAATATGGATTCTTAATGGTTAAAATTCCTTATAATTATGTGAAATGACACTTGAAGTATTTGATTATGTTATTTTCATGAATGTGTCAACCTTTAGTAGTACATTCTTTGATTGAACCTGTTGGTGATTTAGGAAATTAATATTTTTACAACCAACATTAGTGTTTAATTTCAGTTATATGGATTGCAATTAGTTTTCCTTGATTTGTAAGAATAATTATTTAATGTAGAGTAAAACTACTTAGGATTCAAACATGTCAATTCATAGAAGTGTTCACTTTTGAATTTCTCTTGAGTGATCGTTGTTTTTTGGAACTTGAGTCATTTTTTGGAGATATTACACCCTCATGGATTTTGGGGTGGTTATATATGCAAGGAGGTGGAAAAGGGTAGGTAGTTTTCATTTATATTTTGAGATTTCTTATGATAGTATTAGTGATAATTTCAAGATGAATTCTATAAAATGTGGTTTTGGGATTAGTTGATGCTTGTTGGTTCCATGGTGTCTTCTTTTCATTTTCAAGCATTTTTAATGTGGCTCACAATAAATGTTATTTCACCACAATGGAATTCACTTGGTTTCTTCTTGTTCAGTGCCTTTTAATGATATGTATAGTTGAAAATTTGTTTGAATTACTTTACAGAAACCGTATTTTAGTGTCGAGTCTTAGAAGTTAATTTAATAAATCTCTTCTTTGTGTTAGTGTCTTGTATATTCATTCAATTAAGAGTGGTGTGGTGTAGATTAATATTCTCCCTAAAGAAAATTCTTAGTTGGTTTCCTTATTTGGGGTTCTATACTTAGTTGTGACTCATATTTTTCCATTTACCTTTCCCTTTCCCTTTGTTTTTTTTTTTGTGTGTATTTTTTGATGTTTTTTTGTGCTCTTATATTTCAAATGATAATGGTGAATTCATAGAAGATGATAGAAAACTCGTAGAAGATAATTTTCATGTTTCAGATCTTTATTTTAGTTGATAACATATTTTTACAAATAAAATATGTGTTTATTAATAATATGATCTTTTAAATGAAAGTTTATATGTTCATTGGCTTGTGCCATGTTTCATTTAGGGTACTTTTTTTAGGGGGTGGAGGTTGTGTAAGGGAGCGGGGGAAGGGGCTAGAGCTGAATGAAATCTGTGTTGTTTCATATTTATGGACACATATAATTTCAAATTTTATTATTTTTATTTTTTCATATTTATGTAATATGGTAAAAATGGAAATGTTAAAATTTATATAATATTATTTAGTAGTTTATGCCTTTGTAATTTGGTTGTAAATGAATTTTTAAATTTAAAATATGAGTTTATTAATCTGTATATTTTATTTTCTTTACTTGTTTGGATTAGTTTCTATAATTACTTAAATAATTCTAATATGAGTTTATTGATCAGTATATTTTATTTATTTATTACTTTATTGGATTAATTTTTTTAATTATATAAATAATGAAAACAACTAAAATGATCAGGAATGAAAGTGAATTTTTATTTCCCCTATTTTGTGTCTTATGGGGTTGTATATATATGTGTGTGTGTGTGTGGGTGTAATTATATATGATTTATTCCTTATATCAATAAGTTTTCACTGGAAACTAAATATTGACCATAGGTCTCCACTCCAATTCATGATTATCAATTACAAAATTAATTATTTTAAAAATAATTTTTAATGGAGGTAATATTAATTAAACTATAATAAACTTGGATCTATTGAATAATTTATGTCTCTGGATATCTGTTCAAATCATATATGATGTACTATTTCATAATCTTTCCAAGATGTCATAAAGGAAAAATGGCTTGCACAAATTGCTCAATTTTTTCACCTCTTTGTATTGTTTTTCATTTATTAATAGTGCACATTTTTTTGTGTGTTTTTAATTCTGCATAAAAGTTAAATGCTAATATTCATAATTTTTTTATAATGAAACCCTATAAAATTTTATTTTACTTGTAATTTTTAATTATACATCTTTAGAGTATCATTTATAACATGTGTGGGAAACAATAACATTATCCCTTCCTTCAAAGCCTTGTTGCCTAGACCTTACTAATATAATAACTGATGGAAATATTAGATTTTGTATTTGGATACGGAATGATATTAAATAAAATATACTGGTGGGTTAAAACTACATTTTGAATGGTTATTAAAGACTACTTTCACCTAAACTCTTTAAAATAATGTTAGGAGGAAGAAGTATTTATTAAGATCCATTTTCTTTAGTCTTTATTCTTTATGAAACTTCCATAAATTACATGATTTAATTTTGTTTAATATGTCGTGATCTAGTTTTAACTTTCTAGATGAGTTAAAATTGTTCCCATATATCTCATTTTTTCTTTAGCATGATCCATCATAGATTATTGCAAATATAATGAGTATGATGAACTATTTATTCACATTTTAATTTTTCTAATTGACATGTTTGGTGTATTCTCTTAAATGATTTTTTGTCCATCCTCTCATTCATCTCTTACTATAGAAGTGACTATGGTCCTTCCTTCATGACTGATGGTCCTTATTTTTTAGGTTTTAAAGTGGAATTATCATCAAGGTAACCATTATAGTTACTTCTAGGTTAAACAATCGATGAAAGGTTTGTTATCAAGTTAAAGTCATTTTTTATCTGGGTAGATGATTTTGATTTTTCAAAATATCCTATTATTTTAACATCTTTATTCTTCGATATGGATTTTATGGTAATATTGTTCTCTGGTTCTTATATTCTATTTTCAAGAACCATGGAAATGATTTTGAACCTTTCAATATTGTCTTGTTTTTTAAGTTACATTTTTTTTGGGAGATGTGTTGTTGTCTACTTATAGAAAGCCTATAATTTTTTGATTAGTAATTCTATGTTGGCATTATATTTATCTATATTTTTTGTTTTTATCTTGTAATACTTGATATTTTGTATAATAATTTCATTTAAACTATTATAAGTATCATAAAACATTTGAACATTATTTGATGATTCATTAATGGTATTTCTAATGGTTATGCAAATTATTTAAATGCTAAATTTTTTTTTTATGGAAGCATGATAATATGAGTAGTGTTTTGTGTTTTTTTACCTGTATTACATGGAGTTTCATGCAGTTTGAGGTTCATATTAAGATTTTTTTTATGGAATATATAAGATATAGCCATAATTTTAACTATGGAAGTATCTTCCAATTACCACATTTAAATGGCGATTGTATCAAGAAACAGACATGATTAAAAATATGGATGTAGATGACCTAGTTTCATGGTTCTAACAATGTTCTTAAGATCTAATTTCCATGGTTGAACCATGGTTGTAGCAAGGAATATCCATGGTTTAAACTGTAGATATAGAGGACCTACTTCCACAGTTTTAACTATGGCCTTAGGCTCTAATTTCCACGACTAAACCATGTTTTAAGCAATAAATAGTCACAATTAAAATCATAGATATATAGACCTATTTCAATGATTTAAACTATGGAAAAAGGGATTTTTTATTTCAATGGATCTATCCTTCATGGCTTTCAAAACCATGGAAAAAATCAATTTCCACGATTTTTTGTCCTACGTCCACGGTTCCAAACCATGGTTGTAGGTGAATTTTTTAATTGTGGAAGTGATTTATTAAGATCGTTGTGGCACACATGAATTAATATATATGAAGATTTTACCTTTATAACACTAAAACGTATTGGGTAAATAATTTAATCTCTAGATATGACAAGTTTTATGATACCTTAGTGAATAACCTTAGTAATTTTCATTTATGACACCTTGGTGATAAACCATAGAGATATGCTTGTGAATGCCTAATTTTTATATTTTAACCAAATTTCCAAGTTATTATTCATATTCTATTTATTATGATATGCCTCATGTTATCTTGATTCATTCTATATTGTTAAGCGTTATGTTCTTATTGATATTCCTTATGATCACAAGCTAAATGTATCCCCTTCTTATTTCCATGATGGGATTTATGCTCACCCCTTTCCTTTTATGTATTTCCCCAATATATGAGATATAATAAAAGTAACTTAGGTTGTAACCCTAAATAATCCTTACAAGTGGATTAGAAGACTATTTTATTTTTTCATGTATTATGTTTCTAATTTCTAAGAAACTAAAGTTTAAAAGATCATGTGTTTTCTTCCATGTAATGAAAAGTTTATGTAATAAAAATGTAGTATTCCATAGTTGGTATCAGAGGATGGTCTAGTTATATGTGGAAATTAGGACTTGAAAACTTTATTAATAACACTAGGGATAAGTCTAAATATAGGAAAACATTCTGAAATTTTGGTGAAGTATTAAACAAGTGGTTTTCAAGAAATGAATTATTAGAGTTGGTATCCTAGGACCAAATATACTTTTATTACATATATATTCGATATATTGAATATTATTAAAACATATTATTATATTTTTTTTATTCTTATACATGAATCTGTTGTAATAATTTCCTAGAGTATATGTCGCATTGATAATGTCATCGCAGTTCCCCGCTATGATGAGAACCTTTAAGTGATATGATGATATTTTAAAATAATTTACTATGGTTGGATAACATACTATGATGGGAAATTTAGCACATAAAATATTATGTGTGATTACTCATAAGCATATGAGGATTCCTCTCTTGAAGTTCACACTTGTTAATCTTTAAAATTGGGGATTATAAGAATAGACCTGCTAGTAGAAATTCATCATGTTTTGGTGTCATCAAATATTCCTATTTGTGAGTATGTGTAATGGTCCTTAGACTTTAAGATTATCATTAATTCATGTCATGACTCATGCACTTATATTTTTTTGATGAAAACCATGAAAAAATATGTTCATAGATATGTGTGTTGTGTTGGGTGCATCACGATTGACATGTCATTAATAGATGAGTTGAGGAAGGGTTTTTTTCTTCTATCTTTATGGAAGCTAATATCTTGATCCATTTATTAGAATAGAACTGTCACCCTAAATTCCATGGACATGGTGTAATGACATTTTTTTAGATAGTCAAAGAAAGATGTATCGAACATATAGTTTGGTGACACGGATGTGAAACCTTCTTGATGAGATATTATGGAAAAGGGGATTATATTACACAGTGATAATTTTATGTGGTTTTCATTGTTGCAAAACTAAATTATTTCTATTGGGTTCCTTAACCTAGTACTATATATTAATTGTGTGTGTTAGGTAAGCCCACCAAATTCCAATGAGAAATAAACCTGTAGGGTCACACACTAAGCTTTTTTGATTATCTCAATTAAATTCTATTTGAATTTAATTCATTTAATAAATATTACTCTCAAGACCAAGGGATAATTTTATTCATATTTTATTGATTGAAAATGTTTATTGGTGAATGAAATATTTAAATATTATTTGGGCTACAAGCCCACTGGGTCTTCAGGCTATGTAATGGGTTTCCCTCTACCTAGTTAAAAGAGGTCTTTGCTTTGCTTTATTAATAAAAAATGAGGCTTCGGCCCCAACCTTTTAAAAAAAATGCTAGAGGAGTTTGAACTGACCAATACCATTCTTGGTGAAAATATTAATTAACAAGTTGGTTAGATAATATTTGTTGTTGTTAAAATTGACACAAGCCACAAAATATTATTATTATTATTATTATTATTATTATTATTATTTTGTTTCATGGGGTTTATTAAAGGTTATAATATTATTTAAGAGTTTTCATGTAATTAAATAATTATTTTAACTTAAATCCTACATCTATAAATAAATGATTATATCTATTATGTAGGGGGTGCAATCGAAGATAGAGAATTTTTATGTATAAAAAATTCTATTTTCACTCCACCTTCTCTACCTCTCTCAAGAATGAGAAATGAAAGAGATATTCCTTTAATAGTGAAGTAATAGTGATCAACAAAAACAATTCAAGACAATCGGTTCATTGCACTAGCACCCAGAGATTGATTAGCATTTCTTGAAGATCAAAGGAGCATGTGTGGATCACTACTTGAAGGATTATATCCTTGGATCCTCATAGTGTAATGAAGGAAATATTAAAAGGCATTTTCAGATGATCTTCATTTACATCAAAGAAATATCTTAAGCTCAGGTATTTATTTCTTCTAATATTAAATAAATTAATTGTAAATTTGAAATGAGATATCCTCGCTTGGGGTTTCAAGAAACTCAATATTAAAAGAAATTTTAATTTATTTCCCACCACTTCGTGCTTCCACTGCATCCAAAACAATTAAGTGTTATTAGATAGGTCAAATTTCAATTTATAATTATTCATTTGATTATTGATCCATACATAATCATGGTTGAATTTTAATTTTATATTATTCATTCTTTAATAATTTTTGAATTAACATGTTATCAACATATTAATAGTGTTCATTCAGTGTTTCATTTTCTTAAAGTTCTAAGAATATATGAATAATGAATAAATATTCCATCGAGAACTAGAAATTTTTGGTTGGTGATACAATGTTACATATTGTGTAGTTAGAGTACACGTCGTGTTCCCTAGTATGCTTCACCTGGCCATGTCATGGGATACACGGCATGCCACATAGTTATTACATGTGATGTATGTCATATGTTGACCAGAAAACCTGGCATACAGTTGTCAGATTACTCGATATGTATATGACATACACATTGTGTAGCCTACATAGGTTAGCGGTATAAATAGTGCAATCTATTTGGTCATTATACAAGGTCAGACCACATGACACTGAAAAAATAGATATTTTGTTATATATATGACATGTATGTGGTGTACACAATGTATAGTTCATTAATTCCTATGTTTGAGACACACGCTGAGTTATATATACAAATGTAATTAGATATATGTGGTGTGTAGCTGGTGGCACACATCATATAGTCTCTCTCCTGAGAACATGCCAAGTATTTCAGTGGGTTGCATGGACACACAACATTCAAACCACATGGCGTGTAGAAGGTCTGTACATTCCATGTAATCTACTGAGATATGCGCCAAAGACCCAGGAAAGTATCTCGAACACATGACAAGTGGATACACAATGTGTAGCTGGAATGTACGCGTAGTGTAGTTTGGCCAAGTCAACACACCAGATCCCCAGGTGTGTGTTCTAAATACATAGAAACAAAGGTACATGGAATGTAGTTGGATAATACATGTTGTGTAGTCTCTAAATTATTATAAATATTAAATTACATTAAATTGAAAATTACAACATTAAAACCTTATTTATTTGATTGTCACTTTAAATATTTCACATTTTAATAATGTTTTTAAAGAATTTTAAATTCTCAATTAATTTAATATAATAAATCTACAAAAAATTGTTTTACCATTTATTTTTCATTAATACCTTTAATGATAGTTATATCTAAGAGGATTTGGATGTTCATTAAGATAAAAGGTAATTAATTGATTGATTTATTGATTGATTGATTTATTCAAGTGTGTTATTATTATTAATAAATAACAAGTAAGAAATTTATTTTAGCCATTTAATTTTGTGTATATGTTTCATTTATGACCATTCATGAGCTTGACCAAGACTTGCATGTGTGTTGGATGTTTTAATTTAATTTATTACATGAGTTTTTATTTTTTTATTAAATTAAATATGATGGTATATGATTCATCCCTCCCTCCATTATTATGTAGGACCTATGTATACAAGATTATTTATATAATCCTTCTTAACCAATCCTTTGGTTCCCCTCACCTATGTGTTATTTATAAACACATGTAATTAATGGAGTTTCCCAATGCATTTGGAGGTGGTTCAAGATAGAACCATAATGATGCCAACTCGTTTGTTAAACAAGTGTACAAGTGGAATGTTATAACTCATTCCAAGACTGGTAACAAGAGTTATTTCTCCTAGTTCATGGGTTGATTTAATTACTGATCATTAAATCAACCATTAGATAAATCTCATGAACAGTTTATTTATTTATTTATTTATTTATATCTATGCATTATTTAATTTTATGGATGCAAGATCATGATCAAATAAATGAATGAATTAATGTGAAAAGATGAAATTTAAATAAATAAACTATTAATAAATGTTTTATCCATCATGGTTAATTAATTAACATACACTTATTATTAAAAATACATGTAAATGATAAAACAAGATAAAATTTATGCATAAAAAATTAAAATACCACAATTAAATATTAATTAAGACTTGGCCTTCCATTACTTGATTAGGAATGAATGTATTAGAACTAATTGTTTGACCAACCCCCACTGGGAAACTTTATTTTAATTTGGATTTATTATTAAGGTTATGGGTTGACTTAACCATATTACAACAAGAGAGGTATCCCTCTCTAGACTTGATGTAACTTGGAGGAAAATGTTGGGGAAATCCAAGTCAAGATTTTAGGATAGGGGAGTCCACTCAATGGATCAAGGAGTTTCAAGCCTACAATTGTAAAAGGTCATTCTATCTAAATACCTTCAAGTAGCTTAACCAACCCTCATTAGGGTCATGTGAAGGGGAATATGGATAATTTCCATTATAATGTACTAGAAACTAGACATTATGAGTTCAATAATGAGGGTTATTAGGGCTTGATAAAATATTGGGAGATTTAATAAAAACCAATTAATTTATTATTTCTCAGGTAATTTGTAATCAAGAAAATGTATTAATAATATACTCTTAAAATGTAGAATAAAATGGAAATTTTGTCATCAACATTATCCCTATAATCATTATTAGGGAATGAAAACCTCCTCACTGGTAGTAACATCCAGGAGTGGTTTAGATTAATTCGTTTTGTGATACACCATGAATATAAACCTTACATGTAATAATCCTAAATGCCTAATCTACCTACCAAGGAGGTGAGTAATGAATAGTTCCTTGTCTATGAAAAATATTTGATCGATACATTCGACATTCAATGTTTGATGCTTTCGTCTATGTATAGTGAACTCGTGTAGTCTCATGAAAACATGGATGCATATGGAATAATTGAGAACCTCCATGGTCTTTATCAAAATAGAGCTATACAAGAATGGTTTGATATTTAAAAGTCAATCTTTTAGATAAATCCTAGAGAGGGTTCCCTAGTTGGGCCTCATGTAGTTAAGATCATTGGCTACATTGAGTGACTAGAGGTTATAGGGTTTAAACTCCCTGAATAACTAGGAATTGATCACATTATAGCATTACTCCCTAATATATTCTCTATATTTGTTGTAAATTTTAATATGAACAACATTGAGAAGTCTCTATCAGATCTTCCTACAGTCCTTCACCCAGTAGATAAGGATATAAACCACAAAAATCCTTTTTTCCTCATGATGGACAAACAGAAAGGGTAAGATAACAGCTCTAAGTCCTAAGAATCTTCACTCCCATATAAGAATCATAAGATAAAGGGGAAAGTAAGGGAATATGATGTTTTCTACTTCACATGTTCTAAAACGGGCCATTGGAAGAAAAATTGTACACATCCAAAGAAGCAAGGGGAATATTATGTTCATTTTTATCGAGTTCAATTTATCTATTTATACAAATTGGGTATTATATATATCTTTTTGTGATAACATATGTATTAAAATATAGGAACCGAGTAGATTCATAATAATTGACTTATGGGAGTTATATCTGTGAGTATCCAACATAGATAAACCTACTACTTTATTTATTAGGGACAACCACCTCATATTACTAAATTAAATGATCCTAGTTTTAAAGGGTTATTATTATGTGCCTTTAGTTACCAAAAATATTATATCTTTATCCAAACTTGGTACAGATGGATTTATTTTCAATTTTGGAAATGAATGTTGCTTCTTTTATAAAGATATATTTTTTTGTTAAGGCGTATTTAAATAGCGGTCTTTATGTATTGGATTACACAAACCAAGTAATGGAAATCGATAATGAAATTGTTTCACATGACTCATACCACACCCAACTATTCCATCACCATCCTAGTCATATAACCAAAAAGTGCTTGAAAAAATTATACCAATATGGATATTTAGATTCTTTTGAACAAAAACCACTTGGTATATGTCACACATGTTTATAAGTTAAAATGACCAATTTCCCATTTAGTGGAAATAGTGAAAGGGACAAAGATATTCTTGAATTAGTTGATATAGATGTGTGTGGACCACTTACTATTGAGGAAAGGGGTATATATTCATACTTCATAACTTTTACTGATGATTTTATTAGATACTAATATGTCTAATTAATGAGGTATAAGTCATATTCTTTTGATAAATTCAAGGGGTACAAGAATGAAGTTGAAAACACACTTGGTAAGAAGATTAAGAAACTCTACTCAGATTATAGTGAAGAATATCTTAATCAAGACATTATTGGTTACTTATGGGATTTTTTGGATCCCATCTCAACTAACTCCACTTGATAAACTTCAGTGTAACGGTTTAAGTAAAAGGATTAACTATGCATTATTGGACATAGTGAGATCGATGATGAGTCATGTGAATCTTGTATTATCCTTTTGGGGATACGGGTTACAAACATCAGAAAAAATACTAAACGAAGTGCCAAATAAAATGAAAGATGGTATAGTTTACCATTTATGTAAGGGAAATAATTATTTGTTTCCATACTTACATGTGTGGGGTTGCGAAGTGTTTGTTATGGCCTCTCTAGGTAAAAAATTTGCTTTCTAAGGCATAAAGTGTGCCTTTATTGGATACCTCAAACAAACAAGGGGATATTACCTATATGACCCCTCAAACAAAAAGGTAATAGTGGAAAGACACGCCATATTTCCTGAGAGGGAGGACATCTCTAAAATAGATAGTGGGATCGAGATAGACTATGATGAAGTTAAGGCTCAAGGTACACAATATTTGGCATAAGAATAGATTCCATAAAGCCCCATGGAAGAATAAACTTTTCTAGGGACACAAGTATTGCATAGGGGTATAAAAGAGGTTATAGAACCATAACGGTATGGTTTTCTAGTCACTGAGGATGGTTACTCATTATTAGTTGATAATAATGATCCTATAACCTTTAATGAAGTAATAATAGGAACATATGTTTCCAAGTGGAAAGAATCCATGAATTCTAAAATGGATTCCATATACCAAAACCAAGTATGGATTTTGATAGATCCTCTAGTGGATTTAAATATCATTGATTTATAATAGGTATTAAAAAAGAAATTGGACATGTAGGAATAATTAAGTACATATATTGTGTGACTGGTTGCACAAGGATTTAAAAAGTGCCAAGGCATTGACTATGAATAAACCTTTTCACCAGTTTCAATATTGAAATCCATCAAAATTATACTTTAAATTATGGCTTACCATGATTATGATGTTTTGAAAATATATTTGAAAATAACCTTCCTTAATGGGAACCTTCAGGGAGATGCCTTTATGACACAACCCAAAGGGTTTGTGACTCCATAGGATTCTAATGATATATGAAAATTTCAAAAATCCATTTATGGATTAAAGTGAGAATCAAGATTATAGAACATTTGTTTTCATGAATCCATAATGGAATTTGGTTTCATAAAAAATGAATGTGAACCGTGTGTCTATAAATGGTTTAGTGGGAGTGTAGTCATTTTTTTAATCATATATATTGATGACATATTACTCATTAGAAATGAAATACCAATCTTATAGTTTATTAATTCATGGTTGAATAAATTATTCTCTATAAAGGAATTGGGAAAGGTAAAATATATTCTTGGGGTCAAGATCCATCGTGATGAATCTAAAAATTTTCACTGCCTATGTAAAGGTACATAAATTGATAAGATACTGAAGATATTCAGTATGGAAAAATCCAAGAGGGGGTTGTTTCTAGCATCACATGGCATTCATCTTTCTAGAAAATTGTGTCCTTAGAAACATACAGAAAGTAATGGAGTGGAAAGGATTTCATATGCATCAAAAATTTGGTCAGTCATATATGTTATGTTATGTACTAGGCTAGATGTCACATATGCATTAAGTGGGATAGGAATACATCAAGTTGACCCAGGTGACCTCCATTGGATGGTAGTCAAGACTATCCTTAAGTATCTAAGGCATACTAAGGATATATTTCTGGTTTATGGAGGATACAATAAATTAATTATTATAGGATATGTATATATTGGTTTCCAAACTGATTAATATGACATGAAGTCATAAATGGGACATATCTTCTCTTTTAATGGAGGTTTTGTGGGAAGGAAGGGCTCAAAGAAGACTATGGTCACAGATTCTATAGAATATTCTGAGTATATTTAGTCTTCTGAGGTAGCTAAGGAATTAGTATAAATGTTAAACATAATCCAAGAGATTTACATAGTACCTAGTATTGAAAATACTATCACACTCCACTATGATAATACTATAGTGATATCTCTCGCAAAAGATCCAAGGTAACATTTGTGGATGAAGCACGTACTTTGAAAGTATCGTCTCTTGAGGGGTTTTTCTCAGATAGGTGTGGTTCTAGTGAGTATTATTTCCAAAAAATACAACATGGAGGAACCCTTGGCTAAATCCTTGACTCAATAGTAACATGATTATCATGTGAGGTCTAGCGGACTAAAAGTCGTAGTCAATTGGCTCTAGTCCAAGTGAGAGTTTGTTGGAGTTGGTATCCTAGGACTAATTATTTGTACATTTATTAAATTTATATTCTATATATTGAATATTGATAAGTATTATTAATACATATTTTTCATTTTTCTACATTACTCTAATGTAATAATGTCCTATAGTATATATCTAATTGATAACGTCATAGCAGTTCCCCATTATGATGATAACCTTAAAGTGTTATGCTGATATTCTTAAATAATTTTATATGGTTTGATAACATATTATGATGGGATTCATAGTACGTAGACTTTCAGGTTTGAGTAATCATAAGCATATGAGTCTTATTCTCATGATGTTCAGACTTGGTAATCTCTAATAGGGAAGATTATGATAATAGACCTGCCAATAAGAATTTTGCATGTTTTGGTTCCATCGGATATTCATATCTACAAGTGTGTGTAATGGTTCTTAGACTTTAATATTATCATTAATGAATGTCATGACTCACATACTTATATTTTATGATGAAAACCATGATGGCATATGTTCATGATGAGGTAGGGTATGTTGGGTGCGTCATGATTAACATGTAATTAATGGAAAAGTTGAGGAAGGATTTGTCCCTTCCATATTTATGGGAGCTAATATCTTGTCCCTTTGATTGGAATAGAACCATCACCCTAAATTTCATAGTCATGGTGTAATGAAATGTTTATTTCAGATAGTAAATGAAAGACATATCGAGCATATAGTTTGGTGACACATATGTGCAACCTATTTGATGAGATGTTGTAGCAAAGAAATTATATTACACAATGAGTGTTTAAATGTGGTTTTTTCCATTAAGACATTAAGTTATTTCACTTGAGTTCCTTTAACCATTACTAGATAGTAATCTTGGACATTAGGTAGCCTCATCTAATACTAATGAGAAATAATCATAGAGGTTCAGACACTAAGTGTTTCTGATGATCTCGATTAAATTGTATTTGGATAATTTTAATTGAATAAATATTATTCTAAATACTAAGGGGTAATTTTATTCACATATTATTGATTGAAAATATTTATTGATGAAAATAATATTTAAATATGTATTCTGGTGTTCAATAAATGTTATAGGAGTTTGAACGGTCCAAGACTATGTTTGGTGACAAATATTAATTAACAAGATAGTTAAATAATATTTTTTATTTCACAAGTTGGTGGGCACTAAAAAATAATAATATAATTATTATTATTATGTGACATGGGTTTTATTAAATTTTATAATATTATTTAAGGTCCATCATGTAATTAAATAATTATTTTAACCTAAACCTAACTTTTATAAATCAACAGTTATGTATATTGTATAGGGGGTGCAATAAATGATAGAGAATTGCTGCGCAAAATGAATTCTCTCTTGACTCTGCCTTCCCTATCCCTCTATAGAATTAGAAATGAAATATATTTTCCTTCAATACCGAAGGATGTTCAATCGACACAAACAATACAAGATAATCTATTCACTATGCTAGTTCCTAGAGATCGATTGGCATTTCTTGGCGATCAAAGGAGCATGTATGGATCCCCGCTAGATGGATTCTATCCTTGGATACTAACAGTGCAACAAAGGTAATCTGAATGGATCATTTAATACAATTAACATTAAAATAAAAGAAATATCATAATCCTTGGTATTTTCTATTTTTATATTAAATAAATTAATTATAAATTTGACGTTCAAGATCCTCACTCAGGGTTTCAGTCAATTCAATATTAAAATAAATTTTAATATATCTCCCATCATCGCACACTTATGTTGTGCCCAAAACCATCATGAAATTACAATCTAGATTATAAAAGTGTATTTGGATCTGTTAAAGATGTACCTAGGGGTAAAAACCCCAAAAACATTGTATTGAACTAGACTCGATTGGGAACTGGTGCTCGACAACGAGTCTTATTGCACACATGGTTTGACACTCCTGAGAGATATGTTTGGTTAATCGTAGGATTTTTATAAACCGTTATGAATGATATATATAAAATGTAATTTTTATTATAGTATATTAAATAATAACATATTTAAGAATGAATTTTTAAGACTTTAACTCCCTTTATAATTATAATATTCATAAAAGTAACATGTTTCTCATTAACTTTTTCTTCTTTTAGAAAAAATAGTAAGAAATAGGAGGAAGCACATAAATGATGAGTGAAATGGAAGATGCATTTACTTCCTTCCTAACATTATTGAATTTGTAATGGTAAACTTCATGAGGATGATGGATCAACTATCTTAAGTTATGAATAATAACATAAATCACGTTGAGCAGCTAGATTCACCTTAAAGGGACTAACTTGTTATTGAGTCCTTTATGCATCAATGACCACCTTCTTTTAGTGGATATAACAATACATTAATTTATAAAAAATGTATTACCTCTATGTAAAATATAATTTATGTAATTTCTTGTTTATATCTAGAGAAATTCACCCTAGCAGTTTACTACTTAGAAGGAGAATTTGATCATTGGTGGGTACTGATTAAAAACATGAAGCCAAGAATGGAGATTGATTCTATGGAGTGGGAAGAGTTCAAGGGAATATTTTTCAATAAATATTTTCCCCATTCATTGTAAAAAAAAAGAGAATGAATTATTATATCTGAAGTAAAAGGAAAATGAATCAGTGGGAATCTATGAAATAAAATTTACAAGACTTTCTCGATACACGCCTATATTTTTTATGGATCCTAAGTAAAGTTTGATAGATTATTCAACAGACTAAGACCCCATATATAGAGAAATTTAGAAAATTGAGACTATAAAATCTATGAGGAGATAGTGCAGAGTGCTATGAAGGTTGAATTGGAGTTTAGAGAGATGTAGTGGTCACACGGTTTGAATGAAAATAAGAGAGAAACGGAGCCAAACTCATGGAAGAATTTTAATCATGGAAGAGGAGGAAAGAAAGTGAAACTTCCCACATGAAACAAATTTGGGAATAAGGATTTAGGGAACAACTTTATGGGGAGTATAAAGTGATATAAGTTTGGAAGAGATGACCATATAGCTCAAAACTATCATAGTGAGGTGAAGCCTCAACATCTTAATACTAACAAAAAAGGGAATATTGTGCAGGCCCAACCTAAAGTTAAATGCTTCTATTGTAGACATCTTGGAAACTTTTCCAATAAATGTAAAAATTATAAGATAATGGAGGGAAACCACCATAAACCTTATCATAGACCAATGGATCAAGTTCAGGAATTTTCAATCTCAATTGTTGAAGTAGAGGCTCCAAATGATGTGGTGGCGGGTACACTCATTGTGTTATCAAAGATATAAATTACATTGTTTGATTATGGTTCTACAAATTACTTTATTTCATCCAAGTTTGAAAATAATATAGATTCAAACCTTCATATTCTAGAAGTAGAGTTATCAGTCAAGAATCCTAGAGGGATTATCCTTGAATCAACAGTGTATAGAAACTATGGTATTAACTTTGGTGAGTAAAATCTCATCACAAATCTAGTATTTATTCCTATGGTGGAATTTTTAACTATACTAGGGATGGACTAGATCTAAAATAATTCAAAGATCAAATGTAGAGGAAAGGAAATTTAAATTGTCTTGAATGGAAAACATATAGTTATTTTAAAAGGAGAGATATCCTGGCCTAATATTTTTATAAAAGCACATCCCATAGACTTCTTTATTGAGATGATCGGTGAAGAGGGATAATGAAATGGAATTATAAAGATAAAAAATTTCCCCACAGTTCTATAATAAAATGATGTATTTTCTAAAGAGTTATCTGGACCTCCCCCAGAAAGAGAGGTAGATTTCTCTATTGAACTCGTACCTGGATCCAAGGCGATATCAAAGTCCTCATATAGAATAGATAATGAGGATTTAAAGGAATTAAAGAAACAACTTCAATATATTTTGGAGAATGGATTTATCTGGACAAGTGTGTCTCCTTGGGGAGCACATGTTCTCTTTTTAAAGAAGAAGGATGGATCATTGTGTCTATGCATTGATTATAGAGAACTTAATGGGATCACAGTGAAGAACAAATACCCTCTCCCAAGAATTGATGATTTATTTGACCAACTTCATGGGGATCAATTATTCTCTAATATTAACCTCCAATCTAGGTATCATCAATTGAGGGTAAGGAAATAATAAATTCCAAAGATTTTCTTTCGAAAAACACATGGTCATTATGATTTTGTTATTATAAACTTCGGCTTGAATAATTCTCCTATTATATTTATATATTGGATGAATATAATCTATAAGTATTACCTTGATAAATTCATGGTAGTTTTTATTTATGATCTTATGATATATTCCAAAAGTATTGATGAGAATGAGGATCATATAAGATTTATATTTCACACTCTAAGGAAGGATAATCTATTTGGAAAATTCATAAAATGTGAATTTTGGTTACAAAAAGTTGCATTCTTAGGGAACATTGTAATCAATGAAGGAATCTCAGTTGAACCTATTAGGAAAAATGTTGTATAGGAGTGGACTCATCCTACAATAGTAACTAAGATCCATAGTTTCCTTGGTTTATCATGATATTATAGGAGGTTTTAGGAAAAAAAATCATGGATTTATAATCCACTAACCAAGATAACTCTAAAAGAATATAATTTCATCTGGATTATGGAGTGTGAAGAAAGTTTCTAAGAACTAAATAAGAGATTGGTTACTACACTAATGTTAACTCTACACTCTATCAGAGAATTATTTTTTATCCATTGTGATAAATCTATAAATGGATTAGGTGTATCCTCATGAAAAATTAAAAGGTGATATTTTATGCATATCAATAGTTAAAGCCTCATGAGCATAATTATCCAACTCATGACCTAGAATTAGCTATGGTTATTTTTTCTCTTAAGATATAGAGGCACTATCTATATGGGAAAAAATTGATATATACAATGACCATAAAATTTTGGAGTATATATTCACATAAAAGGAATTGAATATGAGAAAAAATAGATGGTTGGATATTATTAAAGAATTTGACTATTCAAATCAGTATCACTTTAGAAAAGAAAACAAAGTCACTCATGCATTAACTAGTAAAGACCTTGTTGTGCTGTAAATGATGAGGATTCAAGGAGATCTATTTATCAAGGACCTAGTAAGGTTTTACATGGGAATCTAAAGGGAAGGGACATCATCAATCATATAAAAAATTATTTCTCAACCATCATTACTAGAGAAGATCAAGATATTTTAAAGAGATTATCCTTTGATATAAAATAAGATTTAGGATATAAAGAATGAGAAGATTCTTGAGTTTAATATTGATAAAGAAGGTGAACTAGAATTTCATACAAGGCTATGTGTCCCATCTATCCTGGAGATATAGAAGGATCTGATGGATGAAGATCATAGCTCTATATTCTCTATAAATACAAGAAGTACTAAAATGTATAGAGACATTAATGATCATTATTGTTGGTATAATATGACAAGGTAGATTGTTGACTACACTGCGAGGTGTTTGGTCTATCAACAAGTGAAGGAAAAGTTATGGCTTCTTAAAGGGGTATTGAAACCACTACTCATACCGACATGGTAGTGGGAAACTATCACCATGGAATTAATTACTGATATCCTAATGAAATCCAAAAGAAACAATGTGATATGGTTTATAGTGGATTTACTTACCAATACTATCCATTTAATCACTATTCATGGTGATTTATCTCTTAACTAGATTTATAATTTATACATAAAGGAAGTGGTGAGGCTACATGGGTGCCACTTTCAATCATTTCTGATCATGATCCAAGGTTCACATCTAAATTATAGAGAAGTCTTCAACATGTTCGGAATACTAAATTGAATTTTAGAATGGCCTATCAACCCCAAACTAATGGCGAATATGAAAGGAATATTAATACACTCAAGGACATTCTAAGAACATGCTAAATGGAATTTAAAGGTGTATATGATCTAAACCTTCCATTAGTTGAGTAATCATACAATAATGGATTCCACTTGATTATCCAAATGGAACCATATGAAGCTCTATATGGGAAGCGATGTATAACTCCTAATTATTAGGATGAAGTTGGTGATAGAAAGCTACTTTGGGTTGATCTTGTGTAAGAGATGATAGAAAAGGTTCATGTCATCAAAAATATATAAAATCTGATCAGAGTCAGTAGAAGATCTATGTTGAAAACCATAGAAGTGACTTGGATTTTTATATTGGAGATAAAATTTTCCTTCAAATATCACCATGGAAGTGAGTCATGCGATTTGGAAAGAAAGATAAGCTTAGCCCTATGTACATTGGCCCCTTTAAAATCCTTGAATTCATAGGAGTAGTGGCCTATCAGCTAGCACTTCCACCAAATATTTATCAAGTCCATGATGTATTCCAGGTATCTCTCTTGAGGTAGTACATACTTGATTCATCGCATGTACTGAATTCGAAGGTGGTACAACTAGAACATGACCTCTCTTATGAGGAGCAGCTGGTGGAGATATTAGATAGTAGAGACAAAGTTTTATACAATAAGACAACTCGCCATGTAAAATTATTATGGTGGAACCATAAATATGAATAATTGACATGGGAACTGGAGGAGATAATGAGATAGAAGTACCCTTACCTTTTTTCAACTAATAGAATGAGTTGAAATTTCAAGGATGAAATTTCTTGGGGGGGAAGAATATAACAGCCCAAAAATTCATTACATGGTTAATAAAAGAACATTTTTCATAATTTATATTTTATTTTTTTACATAATGGAATTACATATAAATACTATTACAAAATAAATATTACACGTCAAGTAATGATGAAAATTATTATAGCTAATAATAGTACATGAATATAAAAACCAAAGAATATCAACCATGTAATGGTATACTCCATAGGTTTGAACTCTAAAAAGATGATTAAACCTACCATGAAATATATTAATAGAAAAAGAAACATTAATACTATAATTGAAATTATTAAAGGAATTGTAATAACCTTAGGTAATAAAGTAGTAAATATTGATTAATAGTGAAGTATATATAGGGTATAAAGGGAAATGTGACCATTGGGATTTGACTATTGGTCAATATAACAGTTGGTCAATTTTATCATTGGGAACTATACCCATTGGTAATAATTTTACCATTATAATTAGTATATATAAGTAGTAATGAAAAAATATAATTGATGAAAAAAATGAGAAATGATGACCTCATTCAGTAAAGTCATGTCATTTGAAGCCCATTTTTCAGAACTTGGGAGGGAGGTAGCATCACTAGGGTTTACCCTTGACTAATCCCAAGCCAAGATTCAAAACTTGAGGCTTAAACTAAATCACCTATATGATAAGTTCAAGTTAGTGTAGATTACCACTTGGTCAATGTTAGTCAAGCCACCCCATTAAACTACCTCCATCACACATCTCACCCTTAGGGCATACACAGGTGTAATAAGGGGTTACGTGTCTAGAACTTAATTTCCTAAAATGTAATTTCCTTTGTATAAATAAAATGGTTATTCCATAAATACTTTTTTGAGAAAAATATTGATTAATAAAATATATTTTGAATTATGATAGATTTAATAAACTGATTTTTAGACATAAATAAAACATAATCCTATTTTCAGAAAATATATACAATTATAATAAACTTAGGTGTTATAAAAAGTATTTGTTTTATTGAAATAGTATTTTAAAACACTCTTATTTAAGTATAAAAGATAAAATAATTTTATAATGTCTTAGGAAATTTTTGTAAGTGTTAAAAATTTGACATTATCGTAAAAACTGTTATTTTTCAATAAATAAGGTTGATCATATTTAAATACTAAAATTATCATATTTATAGGATTATTTTGATAAAATAAATATTATATTTGAAATCAGAACATCAAAATTAGGTTAAGTTGAATTTTTGAGAATTTTCTAAAATACTTTATTTTTTGATGAATAGTAAAAATGAAGTTTTGGGTTTTTGGTATGTTTTATGACCTCATGTTTTTGTAATAATGATTTAATAATTAATTAACCATAATTGATGACCTAAAACATGTTATTTTATTAATATTATGTATTTTAATATATTTTAATCAATTTTAAAACTTATAAGTGACTTTCCAAAGTATAAAATTGAAATTTTGATTTTAAAAACATTATTTTGTGGAAAATTTACTTTTTCATGTCTAAAAAAGCGTTAAATATAGTTTTTGGTTCTAATGGATCAAAATATCATAAAATATAACTGAAATGTCCAAAATCATGATAAAAACCCATGGTTAAGCCAATGGTTTTTCATTTTCCACAAACTAGATTCCCAAGACCTGTATTTGGAAATTATTAACCAATTCCTTCACTTTTTTTATAAATACCCACACATTTCCCCCTTATTTTTCACTCTAAATCCATCCTACATGATTTTATATTCATTTTTTTTTCAAAGAGACCCCCATGAAATCCTTAAACCCATAAGGTTTCATCCTCATCTTTTAGGAGAAACTCTTTAAGGTAAGGGAATCCTTCAGTTCTCTTTTCTATTCAAGTCCCCTTCTTTGTGATATGTTTTCCAATTGTTGAACTAATTTTTTCATAAAATTTATATTATCCCATTACTAAAAAAAAATCTTTTATCAATGTGATACCTTCCTTTCCCCTCATTTTTCACTTTCCTTAAACCATGTTTTATACCTTTCATGCTACCGAATTCATTTCTTGAATTTATCTCTTCACTACAAAAAAATGCAATTAGATGGGGTTATTTTTTCATTTAGAGGGGGTTATAACCCCCTTTAAAAACTTTCTCGATGTCTATAAGTAATATCCGCTAAAGTGGTAACCTACTTTGATTAGGGGTAGTTTTGGGTAAGCACTGGTTAGATGGAGGTGAATTTAGTGACGGTTATGTTAGAGGGGATTTAAACCCCTCTAATTTCACCCTAAATTCACCAATAATAGATGGATTATGGGAGGTTTTAACCACCCATAATATAAAAATCATATTAGGGGAAGTTTCTCTATAATCGTCCCTAAAATTCCTTTTTAAAATTTTTTCTGACACCACCCCCTAATCCCTAGACATCCCAAAGACCCATCATGAAAGTTCACCCCCGATGCCCCTAATACCCATGGGACAGCCCATCCCGATGCCGTTAAACACACCCCAACACCCACCCTGACACCCCACCATGACACCCCCCAAGACCCCCGGGAAAACACATCCCAACTCCCCAAGACACACCCCAAGACCCACCCTACACCCCACCCCAACGCCCCCAAGACCCTCAGGACAACCCACTTGACCCCCAAGAACAAACCCGCCTCGGGGACAACCCCCACAACAGGCACCCCATACCTTTTTTCCTCAAGGGCCATGACACCCCTAAGCCCATATCCCCTTTTTCGGTGGGCCCTGACACCCCCTCAGGCCCAGCGCCTTGTCCATGGACCTCATACCAATGGTGTGTCACCTTCACAACTTAGGAAAAAAATCTCCTCCTAGGATTCAAACCTGCAGTTAGTAGTGGAATATCACGCCTCAACCACTAAGTTGCACAATCATTTGTATATTATATACCATAAATTTTAATTATTCAGATATAAATATATTAGATAATATAAAATTTATTTGTGTATAATATTTATATATAATATAGATTTGTGTAAAATAAATAATATATATATTTGTGTATAATATATTTATATATAATACATTAGATACAAAAAATGTGAGATAATATATAATATATTTTTTTATAATATATATATATTATCCGTGTATGTATAATATATATAAATAATTATATTTAAATATATAAATATATATTTATACACATATTTATAAATAAATTTATATTTGTGTGTGTGTGTGTTTATATATTTATATAATATTTATAGATATAATATAATTATAATATCTATATTTATATAATTATTTTTATATACTTGTATATATATGTGTGTGTGTGTGTACAACATTAATATTATTAATTATTATTATTATTATTAGTATTACACCTATTTCTTAAACAATAAAAATTATATGTTAGTTTTATAAATACTATAAATTTATATATTTTAGGATTTTTGTTATACATATATTATATTAAATTCATTTATATTATTTTTTTATGTATGAAATTATATATATTTATATTATATCATGTATACACACATATATATATATACACACAAAATTAAATACATTCATATAATTGGAAATATATAATATTATTAAATGATATATATATATATTCTAAATTACTTTATAATTAATATGTTATACTACATTATATATAAAATAATTATGTAAAACATATAAATTTATATATAATATATTATATATAATATAATATATATAATATAATTAAATAATATATATATTTTTATATTTAATTTTAATTTTGTTTATATTATATATATATATATATTTGTATATATAATATAATATAAATGTATTTATACCTAAATATACAATAAAAATATATTTAATATAATATATGTATAATATAAATCATAATATAAATGTATTGTCTTTATAAAATCATAAATAAATTTTATATGTTTGAATAAATATATTCATATTATGTATACCAATATTTATATATGTATACATTTTTGTTTTTATGTATTAGTATTTATTTAAAGTATTTATATAATTTCTTTATGTGTGTGTGTTTATAATTTATTTAAATACATTAATATAATGTTTTTATGTAATATATATACACACACATACACATGAACACATATATATTATAAAATTTGAATTTATAAGAGATTTATTTTAAAAAAAATAGAGGGGCTTAAAACCCCCTATAATAAAGGTGATTAAAGTTGGTTCATGAACCCCTCTAATGTCATAAAATAGAGAGGGTTCAAAACCCCCTCTAATCAAAGGGATTATCAGCAGTTCATAAACGCCCTTTAATTTATTGACATAGAGGGGTTCGAAAACCCCATATAATGTCATAAATTAGATGGGATTCAGAACCCCCTCTAATATCTTATATTAGAGGGGGGTTTAAAACCCCCTATAATTTCTTAAATTATAGGGGTTTCAGAATCCCCTCTAATTTTTTATATTATATGGGGCTCAAAACCCCCTCTAATCTAAGGGTTTAGTGGTGGTTCGGGGACCCCCACTAATTTGTTTAATTAGAGGGGGTTCAAAACCCCCACTAATGTCATAAATTAGAGGGGTTGTAAACCCCCACTATTTCCTTTTAAAAATAAAAAAATCTATTTTATTATATATATATCCTCTAAAATCCAAAAAAATATTATATATATAGTGCCTCTAAAATCCAACCGAACATATAGCACCACTAATTATTAAATTTGTGGTGGTTTTGATATTAACACCTCTAAAATACAACCAAATATTAAAAAAATAATGCTAAAAAATTTAGAGGGGGTTTTAAACCCCCTCTAATTTCGATGATTAGCGGGGGTTGTGCATAAACCCCTCTAATTTATACAGAAAATGAATTTAGAGGGGGTTGTGTATAACCCCCTCTAAAAAATCATCATTAATCTACTATTTGTTTAGTGATTTTTCATGATAAATACCCATATCATGAATACCAAAACCTCTCCTTTTCCATGGGTATTCACCTAGATGTAAATATAATTTATTAATTCAGAGATTTATATATATGAAACCCACATTCCCTTTCCATGGGTTAAAATGATGTTATGGTCAAGTCTTTAAGAACTTATGTACTCAATGCTTTTATATAAAACTTGTACTTTATTATCCTTAAGTTATTGATGAAATTATTTATTATGATCACTGTGAATCACATGAATTAAGAAATATGAAGGTTGTGCCCTGATAACGCTCTAATACATTGGGTAAATAATTTAATCTCTAGATATGAAATGTTTTAAAATAACTTGGTGAATAACCATAGTAATTTTCATTTATGACACATTGGTGATAAATCATGGTGATATGCTTATGAATGTCTAATTTTTATGTTGTAGACACATTTCTATGTTATGATTCATGTTCTTTTTATTATGATATGTCTTATGTTCTATTTATCCATGCTAGATTGTTAATCCTTGTGTTCTTTTTTATATGCCTCATGGTCACATGAAAAATGTCTCCCTTATTCCATTATTGGGCTTCATTCTCTTCCCTTTCCTTTGATTTATGTCCCTAGGATATGAGATAAAGTAAAAGTAACTTAGGGTGAACCCATGAAGAAGAATTATAAGTGGATTAAAATAAGGTTTTATCTTTTCATGTATTATGTTCCTAATTTTAAATAAACCAAACTTTAAAAGATCTTGTGTTTTGTTCCATGTAATGAAAAGTTTGTGTAATAAAAAGGTGAGATGCCATAGTCCCCGAGTTGTATAGGAATCTCATCTCCCTGGGTGTTTTGGACCAGAAATGATTTTCTTTCAAGGGTTGTCTTATGATCTCCAAAGGCTCTAGAATAGTTACTAGAGGATCTTGTGTCAATGGCCTCTATGTTTTGGATGAGAAAAATCATTATAGACGGTTAGGTGGTACCTATATCACTAATACTGATAATACCATGCTTTGGAATAATAGGTTGGGGCATGTCAACACTAGAGGTCATGAGGAATTGAGGAAATATGGATTGTTGACTGATATCAAACTTAATAATATTTCATTTTGTGAGGATTATGTCCTAGGTAAATAAAAAAGAGTCATTTTAAATAGGTCCTCTTTTAAAGTTGGTCATCCTTTGGGATATATTTATTCTGACTTATGGAGTCCTGTTAGGACTCTCTCTCACGGTTAAGGATCATACTTTTTAACCTTTATTAATGATTTCTCATGAAAAGTGTGGATTTACATTCCTCTAAATAATACTTATTCCTTTGAAACATTTAAGCCTTGGAAATCCCTTTTTAAAAATCAGAATGGAAAAAAGATTAAGGCTATAAGAATAGATAATGGTTTAAAATACTAGTCATCTGAATTTATACAATTCTGTGAGTTTAAGGGAATGGTTAGACGTCATACTATTAGAGAAACCCCCTAAAATAATTGGTTGGTCGAGCGTATGAACCACACTATATTGGAGTAGGTATGAAGTATGCTTAAATGCCTAGGCATGTCCAAATATTTCTAGGCTGAGGCAATCACTACTATTATGTATCTCATTAATAGATTCCCTTTAACTAAAAATCAATATAAGACTCCTGAGGAATTTTGGTGTAACTGACCCCATTATTATAATCACTTGAGATTTTGGGGGTGCATAGCTTATGCCAATGTTAAAACTGATAAACTTGAACTAGTTGCTCTTAAATGCATTCTCATTGTTTATCCTGAAGGGGTTAAAGGATATAAACTGTGGTTTGATGAGCCATGTTACCAAAAATGTCTAATAAGTCAAGATGTTTTCTTCAATGAATATGTTTCTCCAAAATATAAACATTTCACTGATGATAGTGATCATACACCTCAAATTGAGAGAGTGGAGACTAATAATCCAGCCTAGATTGAGGCTCCCATTGAGCCTTCTCCACCTGGACCTCAACCTGAAAACCAAACACAGTCCAACTCAAACATTGAGTAAGACAGTGAGCCTTCAAATGCTCCTAGTGACTACCAACATACTAGAGATAGAGAAAGGGGGACTCCTGGTTGGTTTTTTCAATATTATATGGCCTCTTTTTATTTCCATATTTCCTAGGATCTTGGATTTGAGGATCCCCAGACCTATAATCTAGCTATGAATGACAGAGACTCCAAGCGCTGGATCTATACCATGAATGATGAGATGAATTCCCTGAAAATAATAACAATTGGTTTGTTGTTAACATGTCATTGAATGCAAGGTTAATTGGTTTTAAGCAGATATTCAAGAGTAATGAAGATAATACCGAAGATAAGAAAGTTAAATTCAAGGTTATATTTGTAGCCAAGGGATTCCTTCAAAGCAAAGGGACTAGTTAGTTGGAATGTTTTTCTCCTATTTTAAAGCACTCTTCTATCCGATTGTTGCTTTAATTTTCTACGTGCCATGACTTTAATATTGAACATCTCAATTTTAAAACTTCTTTTCTTCATGATGACGTTGATGAGAAATTATGCATGAAACCTTATGATGGTTATATGAATGACTTCAAACCTAATCAAGTATGTTTTTTTAAATAAGTCCTTATATGGTTTAAAGAAATCCTCTCGACAGTGGTATAGAAAATTTGACACATTTATGCATGATAATTAGTTTAACATAAGTAAACATTATTCATGCATATACTTTAAAATTGTTAAGAATTGCATACGTTATCTGCTATTATATGTGACTGATATGTTAATTATTTGCAAGGATATGAAACTTTTCACTATTGTTAATTCATAATTGAATAATTATTTTGAAATGAAAGTCCTTGGTCATGCTATGTGGATTATGGGGATGGAAATAATAAGGGGTAGAAGTAAGAAAATACTCTACTTGTCACAACAATCTTATATTTTGAAAATCCTTCTGAGATGCTTGAAACTCTTAAGCCTGTCAATGTCCCTTTTTCATAGTACTTTAATCTTTCACTATCCTAAGCACCTGTTACATATCCTAATGTTGAATACATGTCTAAAAGCTCATTTTCTAGCATTGTTGGTAGTATCATGTATGCCATAATCTTCACCAGCCCTGATGTTACTTTTATTGTCTGCACATATTTATGGGTAACCCGGGCAAGCCACATCGGAATGATCCTAAATGGATCCTTAAATACATTTCCCATTCGTCAACATTGTTTTTATGCTTCGATAGAAATGTTAATACTGATCAGCCGATCACTAGTTTTGTAGACTTTGATTACGCATGTAACATAGACACTCAAAAGCCCCTCATGGGATATGCTTTTACTACTTGTGGAGGACCTATTTCATGGAAGTTCAATATGCAATCAGTAGAGACTCTCATAACTATTAGGGCTGAATATATTGACTTGACAGAGGCTGTCAAAGAGGCTATTTGGCTTGATGGTTTTCTTTTTGAACTTTCTTTAATTTGTTCTGTTATAACTATGTACTTTGATTGTCAGTCTTCTTTACACCTGTCTAAAAATTTAGTCTGTCGTGGCAGCTCTAACCACATTGACATTATATTACATTTTATTAGAGACATTATTGAATCAGAAAGAGTATGTGTCAACTCAATACATACTGAAAACAATTTAGCTGATAGTTTGACTAAAGTTTTGACATTGTCCAAATTCAACCATTGTTTAAACTTACTAAATTTGTTTCTAATTCAATAACCATAGGTGCAAAATCATTGCCAATTTTATATGTAAATGGTGAAGATTTGTGAATTTAATTTCCACATCTCTTTAATTTTTCAATTTATGTTTCACTATAGAAAAAAATAGTATTTAATTTTTTCATGGCTGTTTTTCAAAACCACCGTGAAAAAAGGCGTTGCGAAACATTTAGCGATGATTTTCAAAAATCATCATGAAATGATTTAAAAGTAGTTTTTTAAACCATTGCTAAATGTTATTTTATTTTTAATATTTTTGTATTATATATTTTTTTTAATATTTTCATATTATTTATTTATCTATCCTACTATACATGCATATGGCATGCATAAAATGCATAAATTCATCATATATATATGTGTTGGGTGAGATTTGAACCTCTTACCTCTTAGCTATTCTGCAAAGACTTCACCACTCCAATAAGTTCTTCATGCGATAAGTAAACAAAATTATTATTTATTTATTTTGTTTTTTTAAATATTTTTATATTATTTATTTATTTATCCTACTATACATGCATATGTCATGCATAAATTCAACATATATATGTGTTGAGTGATATTTGAACATCTTACCTCTTAGATATCCTGTAGAGACTTTACCACTCCAACTAGCACTTCATGTGGTAAATAAATTTTTTTAATAAACATATATATACATAAAATTACATATAAATATGTATACATAAATTATAATATTAAAGAATAATAATCAATTATAAATCATAAAAAACAAAATAATACATAATAAATAAATACGGAATAAATAAATAATAAATAATAAATAATAAATAATAAATAAAAACAAATTATTAATAAAGAATAAATAATAAATAATAAACCCTATATAATAAATAATAATAAATAAACAAATAATGAACAAATAATAAATAGATTATTGATAAAGAAAGAATGGATAATAAATATGAAATAAGTTGTAAATAAAATAATAATAAAAATTTTAATAAATAAATTAATAATATACAATAAATCAATATATAATAAATAAGTAATAAATTAATGATAAATTAATATTAAATAATAAATGAATATATAAGAAATATGAAATGAAAATAAGAAATAAGAAATAGTAAATAATAAATAGTAAATAGTAAATAGTATATATATATATATATAATTTCATATAAATTTATTTAAATATAGTTATATATATCTTATAAAAATATATAAATAGAAATAAATTTGCATAAATGTATATAAATACAAGAACAAAGACACAAACACAACAACCAATAGAATACATAAAAATATATATACTAACATCATATATATAAATATAAATTAATGTACATAAATATACATAAATGAATATAAAAATATATAAATATACACTGATATGCATAAATATATATAAATATTTATGGATAGATGAAATTATATATGTTTTTTAATTTTTTTTTATAAATATACATAAATTATATATATATATGTATATGTATATATATATATATATATATATAAAATAAATCAACAAAATAGGGAAAACCATAACAATTGAAACACAATAAAATCAAAATCAATGTAAATCCATGGAATAAAATCATAAACAACCCAACAAGCATATGAATACACTCTTCGATGAAACTGATATCACATCGAATCTTAAAAAAACATGGTATCTAAATAAAAAACTCAGATTTAGAGGCTTTCTAAGCCTTTTTTGACCATTAATATAAAGTTACCGGGATCCCCATGGTCAATCCAATATATAGCGCTTCACAAGCTTCGATTTGACATATGATAGAGTTCAAACAGATGTTCGGATAAAAAATTATGGTTGTTTTAAGTTGAAATTTAATTTTCAACTTCTCTTAAAACATTAATAAATTTTATTATTTTACTTGCTACCAAATTATTGTCTAATATTATTGTACTTCATTTCATAAATTTCGACTTGACTAGCTATGAAACTAAAATGGATATCCAAATCTGAAGTTAGGGTTATTTCATAGTGAAATTTGATTTTTTAAATATACATATATATGTATATATATGTTTAGAAGTGGAAAGAATGGTGATAAAATTAAATTAAAAAAAATTAAAAACATATTTTTCAGTGGTTTTTAAAAAACCACCGTTAAACAACTTTTGAACAAATATATAATGACCGTTTTGAAAACTGGTGTTAAAAACTACCATAAATTTCATTACTTGTTGTCGCCCCCTTCATCTAGACTGTCAGGTACCCTAATTCATGTGCAGGCCATCATTGCGGGCCATCAATCATTGCGGAGATCCTGAATCGAGATCAGCCACACTTCTTCAGCATGAAGGAAAGGCTTCAGAACTCCATAGAGAACAGAACAAGCGTGCATGCTTTCAGATTCAGAACCAAGGACGCTTTCAAACCAAAGCTCCGGATAAGGTAGAATCAGTCGTGGGGGTTTCTCTGTTTGAACAGCAGTACGTGTGATTGGGTGGTGTTATTGACATGTATTCATGACCACAAACTTCTGAAGCTAGTTAAATCCTTTCTTTCTTTGTTGATTTTAGTTTTATTTGCTTGCCTCCGTCAATTCACTCTTTATTGCTTCTTTCACGACTGTCATTCTCGTCATCTCATTTCTTTATTTCGGTGTTCTTGGCCGTTCTTTGGGGGATTGCCTCCCAACGTAGTCCCCAACAGTGTCAGCTGGTGGGAGATTCAAATTAGGCTTATTCAGCTCCAGCAGTACCAACAGATGCGTGGGAATGTGGTTCAACAACATCGTTCCCTCGTCCGTCGTCTGGGTCGCCAACAACCCCCCCCCCCCCCCCCCCCCAGCCGGATTCCTCTGGCATTCTCAGGTCTCCCGACCGGGCAAGCTCGTCATCTTCAATCCAATGAATGGCATGGTTTGGTCCTCGAATTCTTCGAGATTCGTCCCCAATCCGGTCGCGCAGCTTTTGGAATCAGGGATTTTCATGTTTAGGGATCGAAATGGGGACTGTGCAGAGAATTCTCTATGGAAAACCTTTGACCAACTTTACGAAACCTTACTTCCAGGCATGATTCTCCGGCAGAAATGGTCGCTAACCTCATAGAAAGACGTCAGCGACCCTTCTCCGGGGGATTATGGACTCAAGGTTGGCGCCCAACGACTCACACAGATGGTTCTGACCAAGAATTCGACGGTTCAGTCCGCATCGGGGTTGTGGACTGGACTAGGGTTCAACAGGGAGACGGGTTGAATATGAACTCGTACATCACATTTGATTTCATGGATAATAAGACGATGTCATTCTACATCACCATGGTTCGAGATAGCTCCATAATTTCTAGGTTTCTGTTAAACCCCTCGGGTATAATCCAGCGCTACATATGGATCAACAACAGCAGGGGATCGGTGTTGTACACGAGCGTGACGCTGAGCACCTCCATCTTTGCGGGTTCCTGGGGTTCAATCCCAAATCTCCCCAAGATAAAATTTGTCAACTTTCATCAAAACATCTTCCCAAATACTTCAGCAAAGCAAGTTGTAAAGTCTTCCTTGTTTCTTTCAACTCCTGCATTCCCAATTTTTCAAGAACTTTGTATGGCATCATATTTATCCTTGCTCCAAGATTTCATGATTCTTTATCAAACTCACATTCAACGATCTTACAAGGCACTGTAAGACTCCATGGATCATTCATTTTTTGTAGCAACTTCTTTTGAACAATTACCGGACATTATCTATTCAGAGCTATTGTCCCCGATTCTTTGAAACAAGTTCTTTGAAAAACTTAGCATATGTTGGAATTTTAGCCAAAGATTCATTTAATGTGATGTTAATTCTTAGTTTCTTAAAAACTTCCTGGAAATTTGAGCATCGTACCACTATTTTATCATTTCAACCTCACAAAAAACAGCAATGGTGTGGCATAAGGATTTATTTCCTTCTCTTGAGTAACTTCCTCGTCTTTTTTTTTTTTTTTTTGTTTCTTTGTTTTAATTCTCAACTACCATTTTAGTATCAAGATCTTTCCCATTTCCTAAAATAACGGCAATTACATTTTCTCTATGATTCCTTTCCTAGGAAGTGTACCTTTCTCTCGTCTAGTCATCAAATTCACAATCTATGATTCCATTTCTGATTTGAAGCGATTCATTAGTTAATGATTTAACTTCTTGATTTTTTTGGTTTATTCTGAAATTGAACATGATTTTTATTCTAAAATTTTTGGTTTCCAGGTTATTGAAAACTGGAGGTGGTTGACCTCTTCCTTGGACTGAACTTCGAACTCTCCTACCTGAATTTTGTTGTTTTTGAAAGGGTTGATTTCTGAAAGGTATACCTTCCATAACACACACAACTTACCTCCTTTATCTCAGAAGTTAATGGAGCTTGACTCCAATAACATTCTCTTGGAACATGAACTCCACCACATCCTTGATAACTCATTTGAATCACATTCACCTTCTCCCTTGACATCATATTCACTTCATTAATTTGCTTCTGCATCGCCTCCATGTTTTCTTGAAACATCATGATTTGATCCATATGGTGTACCCTCTTTTCTCCAACCTTCACTCTATGTGGCATTGAAAACTACTCGTGCCCTTCTCATCAAGCAAGTCGAAGATCTTCTCAGGTGATTCTTTTGCAAGGCTTCCTTCGCTAGACGCATCCAACATCATTTTTGTTTCATATAAAAGGTTTGTGACTGGATAACAACTGCAAGCTGTGATGAGTACATTTATGTGGAAGTGGAATCTCTACCAAGCTTCACAAAGTGATTCATCACCATGCAGTTGGAAATTTAGGATTTCATTTCTCATTTTCACCATCTTAGAAATAGGAAATCACTTTACAATAAATTTTTGAATGAGATCATCTCATGTTGTAATTGATTTCTAAGGTAGATGATTAAACCAATCCTTCATTTTTTTCATTAGAGAAAAATGTAAGGATCTCAACCAATCCTTCATTTTGTCCATTAGAGAATCGATGTTCATCTTCATTGAGTTCAAAATGAGTTGATTACAAGGTGATGATGATTCATTTTTAGAATTAAAAATATTTATTAACTTATTGCAATGCATGGCCAAGACTTCCAATCGAGAATAACACAGTTCATTGAATCACACCTGTATAAGAATCCGTATATTCTTTTCAGGTATGGATCTTGTTTTCGGATGTTTTTGAAAAAATGAGAGTTTTTTTGAAATTTTAGAAGTGCACGCCATGTACTTGGGAGTACACGCAGTATACCAGGTTGTCGTGGGTAGTCGTGTACTGGCTGTGTAACGGCCGAGACATGGTCGTGTGGGGTGACCTAAAGTCCGCTTAAAGCGGGGGCCGGTTGAGGCATGTACACAACGTGTACATTAAATGAACACGCCGTGTACATTAAATGAACACGCCGTGTACTTTTTCTTTTATTTGATAAATCAGACCAGGGTCGCGTCTAATCTCCAGAATCGTCTTCTTTTGACATTGGTTCGTCCAGGAGCGACCGAGAGCGGCAAATCTTCTCCGAGCCACCGTTTCTCCATCCAAGGTCTGATTTGATCTCTGGTGGGTGCGTCTGAATCCCATCGGTGAGTCCTTTTAGAGCCTCTCCTCTTGATTTCCTCTCTCTCAAGTTATTCAAGGTTGAACGTTTTTGACATTTTTGTAAATCTATGATGTTCTAGGTCGATTCAAAGGCCGAGGTTCAACTTTATTGATCGTACAACGTTGAGGTAGGTGGTTTGTTGGCTTTCGTTGTTTGTCTTTGAGCTTTATATGCCAAAGTGCCGATTACCCATGTTTCGGGTATTTCAGGTTAAGGAAATTGAACCCTATTTTATCTAACTTAGATTGAATATTGGTTTAAGGGTTTGTTGATGCGATATTATGTGAAATTGCATGTTTAAGGAACAACCCATGAGTGTGTTTCCTTGTTTGATTATTTAGGGCCGTTTGCTCCAGGTTGCCTATGAAACATACCTTGCTTCCTTGCATTGCTTGATAGGATGAAACTGTTTGACTTTTGGTGCTTGTTAAATACTTGTGATATGCATTGGGATTGTTTAGCCATGTAGTAGTTGAGATTACTTTGGGCTGCTTGATATCGTTTATGCACGATTGAATTGCACAGGGCTGTGAGAACC
Organism: Viscum album; assembly: GCA_963277665.1. NCBI lineage: Eukaryota > Viridiplantae > Streptophyta > Magnoliopsida > Santalales > Viscaceae > Viscum > Viscum album. The sequence continues at coordinate 1,383,109,919 of OY728152.1, forward strand.
TGATGTAGTTTGACCATATGAGAAATTGACGTTGAATACTTCCTCAGAGTGTGTTATATTTCACGCTACGAGACCACATGAGGGATTGGCGGTGAGTGCTCCTTCAGAGTGTCTATAATTTATGTTACGAGACCACATGGAGAATTGACGTTGAGTGCTTCCCTAGAGAGTCTGTAGTTATTTCAGAAAGACCATAGGGGGGAATTGACGGTGAGTGCTTCTTCATAGTGTCTTTGCCTTTTTATTACAGTATTTGGCCAGAGGGGTTAGACTGTGTGAGCTACCCAGAAGGTTAATGGAAATATTGAATGTTTGTGACGCGTCTGCCAAGCCAAAGAACAAGCTTGGATTCGGTCCTGTTAGGTAGTCTTCTGAGATACCTGTTGTGATACTTACTTGATTAAATGATGAACATTAAATGCTAATGAATGTAAATGGAAACTGTAGGATTGGTTACTTTTGTGTAGTCTTAGTTCCTTTGCTGCATTTCATTATTACCTGCTATATATATACTCACTGACAGTTAGACACAGATCTTGTGGTGGTTGCCTACTGGGATTCGTCTCACACCCTATTTGGGTCATGCTTTTGAACCCAAACAGATTATATGGTTGCAGGTATAGATAAGTGCAAGCGCCCTTCGTCATCATGTACTTGATTGCTATAGAGCTGGAGAGCATGAGACCAACCTGAGGCTTGCGATACTGTTGGAGTTATTTATTGTTTTTCAGTACTTTGGTTTTAGTATTGTATTTCTAGCATTGTGACTTATTTTGCTACTTTCCTAAATACTTGTACCATGCATCATTATATATATATATATATATATATATATATATATATATATGCTGCAGTTGTTTCTACTATCAGTTTTCTGCTGTTTACTTCTGTTGTATGATATTACTGCTTCCGCTACTATTTACTGTTTGTTATTTGTTATTCTGTTGTGTGTACTCTGCCAATGAGGGCATAGTTTCTCCATTATTACACCCAAGGCCATCGCTGCTAGTTGGCAGCCTCTGGCGTTCGAGAAAATGTGCTTGAGGTCATGTGACCAACCAGGTACGGGGCACCTTTGGGCGGCACCCAGAATCGGGACGTTACAAAGTGGTATCAGATGAGATTCTTTTATTCTTGTCTCACTGTTTGGAGCCTATAGAAAGAGATATGAATGAATATGTAATTGGTAATAAACTGTGTTCGGGAGTAACTAATCTGTGTACAAGGAAAAACCAATATACCTTGCATATTGCAATTTTCTTTTTCCTTGTTGGTTTTGCAATTATTACAAGTTGATTTGATTTCACCGTTGGGTGATTCACATGATTTTTGTTGTTATCATTGATATTATTGAGGTTCTATTTCTGTTGCAACCCGATGAGATGAGGGTATGTCATCTCATGCATCATATATGCACTTGATAGGGATCACATGTCATGCATTCTTGTCATGCCATTTAGAGTGCATTACTGATTGCATGCTGCTGTGATATATGTTGTGCTAGATATGCATGCTGTTGTAATATATGATTTGATAGAATACCTGCTATTTTGTTAGGGTATTGAAATATGCACGGTTTTGTTTGGATGAACGCCAAACTTTGGTTACTGAGGTGTTATGGACCCTCTTGGATCAGAATTTGGTGGATTATATTGAACTTTAACTGAATTCTGTTATAATATACATGAAGATGATGCCAAGCTTTGATTTGCGGGGAGTATGACCCCCCACAGATTGGAACTTGGCACTTTAATGCTTGTTTTAGTGTTTTTATGGGGTTTCAGAGTAGTTTTTGAGACTTACTGTCCGGAAAAACCCAGAATACACGGTGTGTGGTGATGAATACACACCATGTATCCTTCTGTTCGGGAAGAAAATGTTTTTCTTAAGTACACACCATGTACTTTTTTTACACGTCGTGCAGTCTTTAACCGTATGACTGACGGTGTAGGTATAGACATGAGGTTAGGAAATGTTTGGTGGAACACGCTGTGTACTGGGAGTACACACCGTGTTGTAGAGACCATGTATCCGGCTGTGTGACTAACAACACGAGTGAATGAACTTCAGGTAGTACACGCCGTGTCCAGCGTGAACACGCCATGTGGAAGTTGACCGTGTCTCCAACCATGTGACCAACGACACAAGTCGGTAAAATCCTTCTAGTACACGCCGTGTCTGACTTAAACATGCTGTGTAGTTTTGTTCTAAGGGAACCACATAGTTCTAGCCGTGTAGAAGAACTTGGGCAGGAGGGAAAATTCAAGTACATGTCGTGTCACAGGATGAACACGCCGTGTGTAGGGGTGTTACACGACCAGTTTTGGCAGAAGTACACGCCCATGCTGAAACATAAAGGAACACGCCGTGTGAAGGGTATACATGTCATGTAACACTGTTTTGTAAAACTTGAATGTTTTCTTTCTCCTGTTCCTTTATTGCATTTCTAAGTTTCAGTCTTTGATAATCTTGAACTGTGGTGTGCGCTTGACCTTACAGAGTCATGCCACCGAGACGTCCTTCGGCTGTACGCTAGGTTTGGGGCGATGATCAGACACTGGACACGGTAGACCAAGGACTCCCAACAGATCCCCTCGTCGTGCCCTTCATGGCACCAACTGTCATTCCAGATACAGGTGTCGATGCACAGTTCTGAGAAGGCTTCATGAGGATGATACATACATTATAGGGAGCACCACATCCTGCCCCGTCTATGATAGAATTGATGCGGGTTTTTTAGCAGCATTCTCCTCCCACTTTCTGATGGGATGAAAGACCTCAGGTTGCAGAGTCATGGTTAGAAGTCATACTGTCTATCTTCGAGCATCTCGAGACGCCTCTGGAGAGGAGGGTGAAGCTTCCTACATATATGCTTCGAGATTTTGCCAAGAGGTGGTGGGATGTGATATCACAGGTGGGACGCCAGCTAGTTATGACTTGGGATGAGTTCCAACGTACCTTCTATGACTAATTCTACCTGAAAACCTTGAGGGTCGATCGATCCCGAGAGTTCATGAGTTTGGAGTAGGGTACACTCTCAATCATGGAGTATTCTTCTCGCTTCATAGAGCTGCAGCGCTTCACACCCATTCTGGAGGGTGATGAGTTATTTCTGGCCAGGAAGTTTGAGGATGGTCTCATACATGACATTCGATCTCAGGTTAACATCTTCAGGTTGACTTCCATATCTTCTATAGTCAACCAGATGCTGATTACCGAGCGCAACCTGAGGGATTCTGGAGTTGTGGGCCAGGGTGGTTTAACATCCTGAGTTGGTACCCTTCCGACTGATAGCAGGAAGTGCCATAGAGAGTCTACGCGTGGAGATCGGGGTAGGCAGAATTTTTTTCAGGTAGCCAGGTGGTGTGTTACCAGTGCGGAAATGGCGGACATAAGAAACCTCAATGCCCAAGAGACCCGGTTGAGTGCCGATCTTGCGGCAAGATGAGACATCTTCAGCATTTCGGCAATGCCCTCTTTTCAGCAGCTAATGAGGGAGGATCTGTTTTGACTCCTTGTACCGGAGCAGGACCACCAGTCCCACATTAGACTGGGGGTTGGAGTTCTTCAGGCCGTTCAGGCCGAGGTGGTGGTCGTGGCCACAGTGGTTAGACACATGGTTTTCGACATCCGCATGGTGGATCAACTTAGAGATCTCAGAAAGCTTCACAGGGCCGCGACACAGGTCAGACTTTTGCACTGGAGCAGATCCAGCAGGAGCAGGATCCCGAACCCTCTACGGTTAGAGGTATGATTTTAGTTGCCTCAGTTTTAGTTTCTGCTCTTTTTGATATAGGGGATTTCCATAGCTTTATATCTGTGCTTGTTCTAGAGAGCCTTTGGCTCTGTATCTTTACTTCTGATATCTTGACACTGGATACTCCGTTGGGGACTAGAACAGCTAGCGTACGTCAGTGCAAGGAGTTTCCTCTTGAGGTTGGTGGATGTCACTTCTTATGGGACCCTTATGTCTTAGAGATGATGGTCTATGGTGTCATTCTCGGAATAGACTGGTTAGTTCCCTTCCAAGCTGTTGTCGATTGCTATCGTCGTAGGGTGAGTTTCACGTCACAAGAGGGAGGATTGTTTCTACATAAGGGTGAATGAGATGTCCAAGTGAGTAGAGCTGGACTCGAGTATCACGAGTTGAGAGGTGTTACAACCCAGATTTCTAGTCTGTATCTAGATGACCAAGGGACTTCACAGATGGACTTTTCTCCAGTGGTCAATTATTTTAGAGATGTCTTTCCAGACGACTTTTCAGGGTTGCCTTTGGAGTGAGAGGTAGACTTTTCTATTGAGCTTTGTGCCAGGAGCGCTACCAGTGTCCATTCCTCCATATAGGATGACTACACCAGAGTTACAAGAGCTCAAGAAGCAGTTGGAGGAGTTGCAAGTAAAGGGTTTCATCCGACCCAATACTTCTCCTTGGGGTTCGCCTGCCCTGTTTGCGAAGAAGGAAGACAGAACCCTTAGACTTTGTGTGGATTATCCGAAGCTGAACCAGATGACGGTCAAGAACCGGTATCCTTTGTCGAGGATTGATGATCTCTTTGATCATCTTCAAGGAGCCTAGATGTTCTCGAAGATTTTCTTACGATCCGGTTATCATCAGTTGCGCGTTAGACCATCAGATATACCTCTTACATCCTTTCGGAGCAGGTATGGTCTATACGAGTATGTGGTTATACCGTTCGGTCTCACGAACGTGCCTGTATTTTTTATGGCACTGATGAACCGAGTGTTCTATCCACACTTTAACTCCTTTGTGGTGGTTTTCGTGGATGATATCTTGGTGTACTCTCACACTCGAAACGACCATGCCATCCATATTGAGATTGTTTTGAGTACGCTGAGAGAGCATCAATTATATGCTAAGCTCTCAAAATGCCACTTTTGGATGGATCTGATTCACTTCTTGGGTCATGTTATCTCAGAGACAGGAGTATTAGTAGACCTAGAGAAAGTGAGAGCAGTAGTTTCTTGGGAGCAGCCGAAAAACATCTTTGAGGTACAGAGTTTTCTGGGGCTGGCTGGTTACTACAGACGTTTTATACAGGACTTTTCACGCTTAGCAGCACCACTGATGAGCCTGACTAAGAAGAGGGTGAAGCACTCGTGGACAGATTCTTATGAGTTAGCCTTTCAGGAGTTGAAAGAGAGGTTGACTTCAGCATCGATACTAGTTTTTTCAGAGCCAAGCAAGAGTTACACTGTTTACTGTGATGCATTAGGTATTAGGTTGGGAGCAGTGCTTATGCAGGGGGGAGAAGTCGTTGCGTACGAGTCTCGACAGTTGAGGCCACATGAGAAGAATTACCCAACACATGATCTTGAGTTAGCTGTAGTTGTTCATGCCTTACGCTGTTGGAGACATTATCTTCTGGGAGAGCATTTTGTGGTTTTCACCGACCATAAAAGTCTCAAGTATATCTTTACTTAGTGTGATATGAATTTGAGACAACGAAGGTGGGTTGATTACCTTCAGTCTTTCGACTTTGAGGTTGCCTATACGTCTAGGAAAGACAACACAGTGGCTGACGCGTTGAGCAGGAGAACTCAAATACAGACAGTTCAGGAGGCCAGTAGTGAGTGGTAACTTATGAATCTGTTCTCTGAGATGCATTTGGAGGTGCACGACAGACAAAGGTAGACTTTTCTTTCTTCTGTAGTTGTTACCTCTACTCTTCTGGATCGAGTTCGAATGAGGAAACTATCAGATTTTTAAGGCCTAGTCCTACGGGAGAGGGTGTCAGGATAAGACCCTACTCTTGGATGTATCGTATGTGAGGATGAGATCTTGCGCTTTCATAGACGCGTATGAGTGTCAGCAGACATACGTGAGGAGCTGATGCGAGACTTTCATACTTCAGTTTGGGCAGTTCATCCTGGTGTCACAAAGATGTATCAAGATTTACATTGTCAGTATTGGTGTCCAGGTATGAAGAGAGATGTTGCTAGTTATGTGATGAGGTGTTCCACCTATCAGCAGGTGAAGACGGAGCATCAACGACCAACAAGGCTTTTACAACAATTACCCGTTCTTGAGTGGAAGTGGAATGATGTTGCGACAAATTTCATGATAGGTTTACTGAGGTCGCCTCAAGGGAATGATGCGGTTTTGGTTGTCATTGATAGACTCCAAAAAATTGCACATTTTTTACCGATCAAGGAGACCTTCAGTGTTGAGGAGCTTGGAAGGTTGTACATACGAGGGATTGTATGGTTGCATGGGGTTCCGTGCTCTATCGTTTTAGATAGAGACGTCCATTTTACTTCTCGTGTCCGGCAGGGACTACATAAGGCTTTGGGTACACAAGTACTTCTGAGTACAACTTACCATCCCCAGACAAATGGCCAGTCCGAGCGCATGATTCAGGTGCCGGAGGACATTTTTCGAGCATGTGTTCTTGATTTTGAAGGTTCTTGGGAGAATCACACACCTCTGGTGGAGTTTGCCTACAATAATAGTTTTCAGGCAACCATTCAGATGACACCTTATGAGGCTTTGTACGGTAGGCCATGCCGATCACCCCTATGTTGGCTGGAGGCTAAAGAGGCAGTTATGCTGGAACCTCGTCTTGTCCCGGAGACCACAGAGTAGGCAGAGTTGATTCAGAAGAGGATGACTACTGCACAGTCACAACAAAAGTCTTATGATGATCGAAAAAGATGACCTCTGAAGTTCAAGGTCAGAGATCAGGTTTTCTTACGCATCACAACAAGATTAGGACACAGGAGGATTATGAGACAGAGAAAGCTTTCACCAAGATACATTGGGCCGTTTGAGGTTTTGGAGAGAGCTGGCTGGTTGCCTATCAGTTGTAGTTACCTTAGAGATACCGAGCTATGCACGATGTCTTCTACGTTTCTCAGCTATGACGTTACTTCTCAGACCCATCTCATGTTTTTCAACTCGAGGAGGTTGAGCTGGAGGTGGACGCATCGTTTGAGGAGCATCTTATCTGGATTGTTGATCGCAGTGCGAAGGTTCTCCGTGACTGGTCTGTTCCTCTGGTACGGACGTTGTGGCAGTATGACTGAGTGCAGGACGAGACTTGGGAGTGGGAGACTGATGTGCGATCACAGTGGCCGGAGCTGTTCGAGGATTCTTCTTTGCCACCTTGTTAGGGAAATTCGGGGACAAATTTCTTTAAGGGGGAAGTTTGTAAGAACCCAGATCTTCTTTTTAGGTATGGATCTTGTTTTTGGGCGTTTTTGAGAAAAAAATAGAGTTTTTGGAAATTTTAGAAGTACACGTCGTGTACTTGGGAGTACATGTCGTGTACCAGGTTGTCGCGGGTAGCCATGTACTTGTTGTGTAACAGTCGGGACATGACTGTGTGGGGTGACTTGGAGACTGCTTAAAGCGGGGTCCGGTTGAGGCATGTACACAACATGTACATTAAATAAATACATCATGTACTTTTTCTTTTATTTGATAAATCGGACCAGGGTCACGTCTAATCCCCAAAATCTTCTTCTTCTTGCCTTGGTTCGTCTAGGAGTGACCGAGAGTGATGAATCTTCTCCGAGCCACCGTTTCTCCATTTAACGTCCGATTCGATCATTGGCGGGTGCGTTGGAATCCCACCGGTGAGTTCTTCATTCTTCTAGAGCCTCTCCTCTTGATTTCCTCTCTCTCTCTCTCTCTCTCTCAAGTTATTCAAGGTTGAACGTTTTTGACGTTTTTGTAGATCTATGACATTCTTGGTCGATTCAAAGGTCGAGGTTCAACTTTATCGATTGTACAACGCCGAGGTAGGTGGTTTGTTGCATTTTGTTGTTTTTCTTTGAGTTTTATATGCCAAAGTGCTGATTACCCATGTTTTGGGTATTTTGGGTTAAGGAAATGGAACCATATTTTATCTACCTTAGATTGAATGCTGGTTTAAGGGTTAGTTGATGTGATATTGTGTGAAATTTCATGTTTAAGGAACACACCATGAGTGTGTTTCCTTGTTTGAATGTTTAGGGCCATTTGGTCTAGGTTGCCTATGAGGCATACCTTGCTTCCTTGCCTTGCTTGATAGGATGAAACTGTTTGACTTTTGTTGCTTGTTAAATACTTGTGATATTCATTGGAATTGTTTAGCCATGTAGTAGTTGAGATTACTTTGGACTGCTTGATATTGTTTATGCACGATTGAATTGCATAGGGTTGTGAGAACCTGATGTAGTTAGACCGCATGAGGAATTGACGTTGAGTACTTCTTCAGAGTGTGTTATATTTCACGTTACAAGACCACATGGGGAATTGACAGTGAGTGCTCCCTCAGAGTGTCTATAGTTTACGTTGCGAGACCATAGAGGGAATTGATGTTGAGTGCTTCCCCAGAGAGTGTAGTTATTCAGGAAATACCATAGGGGGGAATTGACAGTGAGTGATTCCTCAGAGTGTCTTTGAATTTTTATTACATTACTTGACCAGAGGGGTTAGACTGTGTGAGCTATCCAGAGAGTTAATGTACATATTGAATGTTTGTGATGTGTCTGCCAAGTCAAAAAACAAGTTTGGATTCGGTCCTGTTAGGAAGTCATACTTGTTGTTATACTTACTTGATTAAATGATGGACATTAAATGCTAATGAATGTAAATAGAAACTGTAGGATTGGTTACTTTTATATACTCCTAGTTCCTTTGCTGCCTTTCATTATTACCTGTTATATATATACTCACTGACAGTTAGACACAAATCTTGTGGTGGTTGCCTACTGGGATTCGTCTCACACCCTGTTTGGGTTATGCTTTTGGATCCAAACAAATTATATGATTGCTTGTATAGATAAGGGCAAGTTCCTTTCGTCATCATGTACTTGATTGCTATGAAGTTGGAGAACATGAGACCAAGCTGAGGCTTGTGATGCTGTTGGAGTTATTTACTATTTTCAATACTTTGGTTTTAGTATTGTATTTCTAGCATTGTGACTTGTTTGGATGCTTTTCTAGATACTTGTGACATGCATCATTATATATATATATATATATATATATATATATATATATATATCTGTGTGTGTGTGTGTGTTGTAGTTGTTTCTACTATCAGTTTTCCTCTATTTACTTCTGTTGTATGATATTACTGCTTCCGCTACTATTTACTATTTGTTATTTGTTATTTTGTTGTGCATACTCTGTCAATGGTGGCATTGTTTTCCCACTATCACACCCAAGACCCTCGCTACTAGTTGGCTACCTCTGACGTTTGGGGAAATGTGCTTGAGGCCATGTGACCAACCGGGTACGGGGCACCTTTGGGCGGTACCTGAAACTGGGACATTACAACCTGTTTTCATTATGTTATATTTATTAACACCCATATTTATTGGAATGAGTCCTATAATGTTTTTTCAAGGCATCAATAAAAATCGGGAAAAGTTTTATATTTTGGGCCTCAAGCCCACTTATGGATGAAAAAACATCAATATCTTTCAAAAATGTATTTTATTGAGAAACAAACTATTTGACTGATTCCAAAATGTGGTGTTTTCTTTTGGGGAGAAGTTTGGATATTTTTAGAGATCGTCAGATTATAAGGTGAAGGGAGGGAAATAACAAAATTTCCTCCCTATTTTCTCCCTCCCTCCCTCCCTCCCTCTACTTTGGGATTACTAAAGCTCGGGAAGAATGTGGCAACGACCAAAATGTGTCGAGAAGCTTGATTCAAGAAATGGTGAAATGGTTCTTTGACTCGACCCTCAAACCCTATTTATTTCACCATTATTATCATTTTTGTTCGGCTTTTAGATCTATGATGATCCATTATAGTTTAGGGGTTAGATATGCACTAGGAATCAACCATCTCAATGTGATGTTTGTAGCACTGTAAAAAAAATTAACGAACCAATGGTCAAATTGAGAGATATTTCAAAGAGAATGTGTTAGGTTGAGCTGAATTCTCTCTAGAATTTGGAGGCTTTAATGACTGAATTTGGCAAAACAGAGATCGATTTTGGATTCAGGGTGGTGAAATAAGTCATGAAATAAGTCATTGTTTTCCCTGTAGGTCAGATAGTCGAATGGCCAAGAGGGATGTAAATTAACCTTTTTATAAAATTTTAAATACTTATCAAAGTTAAGTAAATTTAACAGCAGAAAATACAAATATGAACATGAATATTTTTATAGCAGTTCAGATCAAAATGATCATACGTCTACTCTTCACATTCAATGTGTGAGTATGAAACCCACTAAATAGTTGTTGGTTGAGAACTAAAACACACACACACACACACATATATGATGAATATGATAGAATACGTTGCACCTAACATTTTAGGTTATGTGTATGCATTTTCCACATATGCTCGAATTTAGGTGCATGCATCTTCTCACATGGTTTCATCAGTTAAAATCGACTATGAATGAATTAAATGGATTGCATTCATTGAAGGAATTAAATGAATAATTCCAGCGAGAATTAATATGTGTTGATACGTTGAATATGACCAACATGTTTTATTAAATGAAACATGTCAAAAATAGTTATATAAAGGGATGCGATCCCTCTTGTTGGTTACAACCGATTATATGAAAGCCTCATGATACTCTCTTCCTCTCGAGATGCTGTCTATCACTAGGTGAAGGCGCTGCACCCCTTCTGCATTTAGGGATCCCCGAGAGACGTTTTAGGATCCTTTGGCCAGTGTAATCATCTCAGAGGAAGGAGGCTTTCATCTGCGGTTAAAGTGGTCTTTATCAATCATACAATGAAGAGTTAAACACGAATTACACATCACTATATGTACACCTTGTTTTTGTTCTTCATTTCATTACATGTTTATCATTTCAATGATATATTGGAAACATATATGGGTTTCCTTCTACTGCCTTTGTTCATGATAAACCCCTAAAATCCATCAGTGGTATTAGATACTTCTTTCTCATTGAATCAACGTGTTTCTTTCACTTTTAAATCAAGAACACATTTTGTGAAATCATAATTGGTTTCCCCCTCAACATTATTTTATAAGATAATGTAATGTCGAGAGCATCAATCAACGTTTCATTGAAATATTAATGTAATGTGGAGTGGAAGACGCGACCGATGTTAGTCAATTAACGTAGTCTGTATCGCTACAATAAGAAAACAGAGCATCCGAGTTTCAGGTCATTTATAAATTGTTTATAAATAAAGGAATATGATATTTTGGAATATTTATAGGATTTATAAGTGTCTTATAAATTAACTAACTATAAAATGTTTATGGTTAATTTTTTTAATGTTTTTTGAAACTATTATTATAAATATTCCATTAATATTAAAGAGTTAATATTAAGAATATTTTTTCCAAATTTACATAGTTTATAAAATGTTTATGAATCATAGTAAAAATGTATTTCACCTTTGATCAAATTATATGGAATGCCTTGTGATCTTGAAATAATGTGTGTAAGAAATTATAAGCTTAATTTATAAATAATCCATAAACTACATAAATAAGGCCAAAATAAAGGATTTTATATTTAAAATTATGAATTAGTAATAATTAATTAATTTGAATTATTAAAATTAATATGGGGCCTTATTTATGATATTAATTAGACCCCATAAAAACTGTTTTGGTGATTTATTTGATCAGAGGTTTAAATAATGTAAGTATCTGATATTTAGATTATGTGAAAATGTTTACTTAATATAAATTGAATTATAAAATGTTAATAATTCATAAATTATCATATATTTAAATTTAAATGTCATATAATGAATAATATGAAAGAGATCATATTAAATATGGATATATAGTGTTTATATTCAAGATTATGGAATATCCATAATGTTTAGCTTAATTATAAAATGTTTACAGTAAGCTTTTATTTATGAATAGTTTAACATGAAAAGTATGTGGTTTTATAAAATATTTTTATAAGACTAAATTAAATATAAGAAGTTCATAAAATTTAATAAATAAAATGTTTATTTATTTTAATAATTATGATTATAATTTATAAATGAGTCATGAATGGTAAGTATTAGGCTTTATAAAATTGGTTTTGTAAGCCTATGCCAAATATGGAAATTCATATTTATTTCTCATGTCTAAATAAAATGTTTATTTAATTTTTGATTTCTAAATATTATTCATATTTATAAAATTGATTATAGAATGTGAATAATGTGTATGTTAAATATGAAAGTTCATATTTGTTTCTTGTGTTAAATAATTTTTTTTAAAGTATTTAATCCTTCATATTATTCACGTTTATAAATTTTTTTATGTAATGTGAATATTGTGTATGAAAAATTAATATGATAAATTACTTCTAGGAGATAGAACCATGCATTACATGATAGACACGATTCCATAAGATTTAGTTTTCATCTACCTTGACCTCTGTAATTAGAGTTATGAGATTCATAATAATTATTGAATATAGTTTATGCATATTAGGTATTAGAGATATCATTAATTGAATTCCCTCTTGAGTAAAGTCTATTTAGGGAGATGGACTTGAGGTCGAGCTACCCACTAGCCCAAAGACTTAGGCCTTGTTTTAGAAAGGTGAGAGGTTGGCTATATGTCACTTCAAGCTTACTCATGTAGAGATTATCAATCTCATATAACTGTTTTACTTTAAATGAAAAGTTTATGTACCTTATGAATATGATTCATTCAGACATGTATGAATATACTTGGTTTCTTTTTTTGGACGAGTAACACAAACTGTGAATTTTATAAAAAATTACACATTAAAATGGTGTAAACATATTAATTTGGTGGATAGAATATAGAATCCAAAACTAAATTTTTATAAGCATGCATACACAAAGGAATCAAACATGAGAAGATAAAGATTGCACATGTTGCAATAATTGTGAATTTAATATGCATATGATTTATATTAAATTGGTGAGACTAAGAAAATATCTTAAATACTAAGTGTGATATTCCTTCCAAAGCGGCACTTGTTAAGATCTTGATCATCTAGATGTGCTGATCAAGCTTAACAGAGTACCCATGGATTATCTTGTGTAAGGTAAGAAAGCTATAAGTGACTCTAGATTATCTTGTTCGGTAGGTCGAGCTCATTCGATTACCCCTTGACTGTCCTTTGTTAGCTTATTCTTGGTGTTTGATTTGATTTACATTAGATGGAAAATTATAATGGTTAGGATACTAGAGGAATAGGGTTGAGATTATCCCTTTGAAAGATTGGAAAAAGGGTTGTCTGCTCCACTATCCAAGAATCATATATGATATGATTCACAATTTGTACCTACCATATATAGTCCTGTATTATTTATGTGAACAAATCGGTGTAATTCATGATGGGATATGAATCTTGGATCACTAAAATGGTATGATGTATGAGGTCTTCATTTTTAGTGGGTGCACTTTCATTAAAAGTCCTTGATGAAATGGTAATAAAATACGATACTCATCTAATAAAAGCTTCTATTGAGGATAAATGGAATCATTATAAACTAGCTTGACCTAAAGGTCGATCTTGGATCATAAAAATCTAAATTGAAACAATTTACTAGTCCAATACCAAAATTTTATAATTGTTCTCAAAAGAAGGGAAGTTATATGTGATGGAGAAACTAATTCCTAAACAAAAAACAAGTGTTTTCGTTCCACATGCCAAGTTAGATGCTTATGATAGAAGTCTAAAAGTCTCACTGGAAGTCTCTACCTTCTTGATCATAATCATAAGTTGTAAACACAACATGAATCTTTGAACGCCTACAATATGATAAACAACCTTAAAAGGATCTATCTGGAGTAGGCAAGGCATGAAAGGTGTCACACCCCGACCATGAATTTTCTTTCTTTTTTATTTTCTTGATGTTGGATCTTTTGGTTAAGGTTCGAGTTGAGTTCCCGGTGAAATTTTTTGTGTTTTGAAGGTTTCAGGATGTTTTTGTCCATGTGCATGGTTAGTGTGCACGGTTTGGGAAGAAATTGTGTGGATGGTTAAGGATAAGGGCATTTCCAGTTCAATTTCTTCTCGCATGGTTTTCTTGGCATGACATACACATGGTTTGGCCCAAACTGTAAAAATATGAGATGACCAGTTTGGGATATACCTAACATTGAGAGGGGGGGGGGGGGGTGAATCAGTGTTGGGGACTTTTGAAACCGATTCCAACTTTCTATCCCTATACCTCTTGACCTGTTAGGATCTTGATTCTCTTATTCTTTTTTCCCAGTCGCATGCAATAATAGAAAGCAGTAAAAATATGCACACAATATTTTTACAAGGTTCACCACTCAATAAGAGCAGCTACGTCCTTTCCATGCATGGGAATGACCAGTGCATGGATTCTCCACTATAATGTGATATGTTGTTATAGTGGATCGACTAGGAAAACAATACTCTAGTCTGTGTGGCTCCCTACACTTGGAGGGGGAAGGAAGATAATCCTCTTTCAACTTGCAATGAGTAGGATATACCCTTACACTCGCTGGTTCTTTATACTGCCATCCAGGACAGTCTTCTTCTTTCTTCAAAAGATAGGTTCTGCTCTTGATCTTCTTTAGTTCTCTTCATTTGATTACTTGAAAAGCAGTAGACAAGTAATTCTCCCCTTTCTTTCTCTTCTTCTCTAGTGCAGGACCAACTATACTAGTTCTTCTTCTTTCTTCTCCTTAGTGCAACTCCAACTGCACTAAGATCACTTCTGTTCTTTTATGCTAGAATCACAAACTCCCTTTGTGATTATCAGAATAATGAAATCCAGCTCAACTTAGCATCATCATAGTTGTTATGGCCTAAATAACTGAATATAGATTGGCCACTCTCTTCTTCTTTTTCTCTTCCTTTTAGTTGACACAATATAATCTGTAATAGTGCAGTAGTGTCTTATACTCTTTCTTCAATTCTCAATACCAACACAAGAGTGTGTCAGTATACTTCCTCCTTCCTTTGTGTAGATATGAGTTTAGTTGCACATATGGATCCTCATCACACAAGCAACAACAACCCTGCAAATAGTGTATATAAATCGTGCAATCAAAGAGTGTTCACCTTCGTGCAAGCAGAGAGCTCCACGAGTCTTCTTCTTCATGCAGAGGACACATGATTCTTCTTCATAGAAACAAGGATGGTTCGTGGATCTATCTTCACGAAGCACTATAAGGGTGAGTATTCATCAGTTGTGTACTCACAATATCTCCTTCACGATACACAGTGGGAGTTTGAGAAAAACAATCACTTGTTTGCGGTTTCTTCTTCGCACAGAGGGTGCGGTTCTCCTTCTTCGGGAGACACTTCAAGAGTACATAGCACTTGTTAAAGGCCTACGGGACTCTAAATTTTCATGCAACCTTTTGGGTTTATTGCACACAATTTTCTTTGCTTTCATGCAAAAATCCACTTTTGGCACTTAAAATTTTAAGCACAACTTCCTTTTTTACACGTAACCTAATTTTTACGCGCAACCCCACCTTTTTACATGCACCCTTATTTTTACGTGCAACTCCTCTTTTTCGCACACTAGAGCTCGAGATTTCTCTAAGTTTTGAGCCTACAGAATGAAAGGGGGTAACCTCTTATTTATAGGCGTCATCGACCCTTGTGTTAAAAACCTTTCCGCGATGCGCAAACCTTTTACGCGCAAACCATAGAATTTTTCGCGCACTTCTTGCCTTTGTCATTTTTCAACGTTCTAATCATGATACACAAATTGCGCGCAAAATTTCACACCGCGTTCCATATTATGTGCAAAACCAATCATTCGTGCAACCTCTTTTTCGTGCACTCTGCCCAATTTTTCACGCACTCCCTGCCTTTTCCATTTTTCTTCATTCTGATCTCAAAACACCTTTTGCACGCAAAATTCTAAACCACGTTCCATATTGCATGCAAAACCAATCTTTCATGCAACCTCATTTTTCGTGCACTTTGTCCAATCTTTCACACAATCCATGCTTTTGACATATTTTTCTGTGTCGGTCTTGGAACTCTACAAAAATCCAAGCTAATATTGCGCACATGAACAATATTTCTCACACAAACCTGATTTTTTTGTGCAAAACCCTGATCTTTCGTGCACAACCCTGCTCTTTCGAGCACCATCCTTTACCAAAAACCAATGTCTCCCTCTCCTGTTTTTCAGGCCCAAAATTTTGGCAAACACAGGAAAACAATGCCACCTTAAAACGTTCTTTTGTGCCACCTCCTTATCATCCATTCATTTTTCATGATTCTATTCACTGCATTTCATAACCATTCTCCAGCTTTCATCACGAAGTCCACTATCGTGATATATATCCTTTGATCGAACAACTTTAACATCGTCAGAGATTTTCAATGGAAAGTACCAAACCTTCCCTATATTCCACTAGCTTCTTTCCTTCTAATAAAAAATGTATGTCTGGTAGAACCTTCACTCCCCCTTTCCTTTATAAGTCTTGCATCATAAGTTCTCCTAACTTATGATATTTGTGAAATACAAATCAGTAAACCATCGTCTGATTTTCCACCATTCTTCATTGTTGTAGACAATGTATCACCTTTGATACATGTGATTTGAACTTAGGATTAGCTAAACAATCATATGAATTTACTTCATGGAGAATTTCCCAAGAATGACATTCAATGCTATTATTTCTTAACAATTCTCCAGACATCCTCACTTCATCCAATCTCCATTAACTTTGGAGTTCTTCTTCATCTCCTTTTTCATTTTGACTAGAACTGACAACTTTTGACAACAAATACAATATTCATACACAATGTGGTCCCAAAAAAATATAGGGGTAATTGTGTGGTCTCTTTGTGGTGTTAGGGATAAGGCACACAATTTACACACAGTTAGGATAAACCGTGCAATAAGAATGTGAGAGGTTCTGTCATTTTGACAGAACATTGTTTCACAGTTGACACATGATTTACCAAACCATGCAGCCACCCCATGTAGGTGTCCTCCCTTTCCAGTATGGTGTGCATGGTTGGAGCACAGTTTGGAAAACCATGTGGCCAAACTGTGTGACTTTCCTAGATTCATTACAAATTTAAATTCCACTTTCCCCCTCCCTCTTTCCATTTCGGATTTCTCCTCCCCATTTCTCAACCTAGACACATGAAGGGGGCTCTCAAGCTCTCCTACCTTGGTTTATCCTCCTCTATTATTTCTCCTCCAAGATTTCTAGGTGAGTTCCTCTTAGTTTTTGGCCAATTTTCTCCTCCTCCTCCTCCTCCTCTTCTCTCTTGGTTTCTTGGTTTCCCTTGGGTGGGTTATCTCTTGGATGAACCTTAGAGGCTATGGTTTATATTTATCTTGTATTTCTTGAATGATAGTGTGTGCAATTTGTTCTTTGGACCTCGTTCTTCCTCCTCTGAGGGTTTCATTACGTTCACTCTGTTGTGGCATGTGTCTTTGTCCACTTCCTTTCTGAAAGATTCTAGTTGATGCTTGAGATTTTTCTAATTAATTTATAAAGGTGTTTATAATGATTGTGATGTGTTTTCTTAATTAATTGTGGTGTTTTGTGCTGGAAATTTTGGGAAAATGGGTTATCAAAGGAAATGTCTACAAAGTGTGATGAAATGTCAATTGATATTTAAAAATGATACTGGGTATTTTGAATTTTCTTTGGCCTTGGTTATGTTTTGGTAACTTGGGTTGTTTGTGAATTTGGGTTTGTGAGTAGATTTTAGTGCCTTTTTATGTTGTGATGTCTAAGTATGGATCCTTATGATGTGTTGTTGTGCTATTTATGTTTCTTTAATCAAAACCTTGGGTACTTCTATGGATTTCAGTAAGTGTTCCATTGGATGTGGACATATCCATATGTGCTCAGGGTGCAAATATAGATAGGCACACAAATGAAAATGTATTTCCATAAGGATGCTCACCTTGAAACCTAGATTTCAAAACACATTCCCCTATTTCTTATTTTCTTACTTAGCCCTATCTTTTTCAAATGATTCTTCTAAAACCCCAATGGTTCCTAAATGAATTCTTGGTTTCTAAATAATCTCAAATGTGGTTTTCAAAATGTGTCTCCTAAAGTTCAGTACATTTGGAACCCTAAAGTGTAATTTGGTAATTAAATGATTCAAAAGACCCATTTGGAACCTTTTGATCATAAATGGTGTTGTCACCTTGGGTTTGGGGAATAGTTTTGGAAATGGAACTAGATTTGTAAATGTTAAGGCTCAATTGGAATTTTTTGATGCTTTAGAAAGTGTTTTTGAAACTCATGTGATGTGTAACCTTGATTGGCACTTTTGGAAATATTTTATGTGTGCCAGGCACCCTATGACCATCCTTCTAATGAGAGGATCTCCTCATAGGTAGTGTCAGAGTTTGGGAAAGGCATGCCTGGTGGCACCAACAAGTTATGTATAATGTTGACCATGTGATCACCTCCTCATTCTAAACTATATTTTTATCATGGGATTCCTAGGTTTCATCTAGAGGGTTGAGTGAGGGTTTCTTACTGATATTGACTATACAGATTAGTACCCCCTGGATGGAGGATAAGCCAGGTGGTCTTTGCTACTGGTGAGACTAGTTTAGAGAAGCTATGTTGGTCAATGAATATGGAGTTTCACCATATGCCGGTAGGTTAGTCTGAACTGAGTACATCTAGGGATTGCTTCTAGAGATATTTAGGAAATTCCCATGATTCCATATTTATATTCTCTTGTTTTATTTTTATCACTTTGGTTAATTGTTTAATTAGCTTTTTTCTACTTGTACCTGCACTATCCCCCTTATTTCTAGTTTTTATTTGATATGCCTTGTTGTTCATACCTAGCTTGGATTTTTCATCCTTTATGCATTGTTTGAGTTGTGTTCTTACTTGGAATTTGGTTTTCAAACTAGGTTTCTAAAAAAATGTATTGATTTGAAAATTAAAAGTCATGATTTGTTTTGAAGAGTGTTTTTTGGAAAATAATTTTGTTTAATTTAAAATATAAAACCCCTATTTTCTTAAATGGATTTCAAAATAGAATTTATGGAATGTTTTGGGAAAGGGATTTTATGGATTTGTTGATGCTTACCTACTAGGCTATTTTATGATCACACCCTACTGGTGCCACTCAACATCGGTAGACCTAAGTTGTTTTTCATGTTCAGTTTTGTTTAGGTTTCCTATGGACTGGGTGGTTTTATGCATGGTGGTGACCAAGAGGTCACGTGAAGATCATATCGGTCCCAGTTGGTTCATTTTTATTTTAGCTTTATGTTTTGTTCTTCTATAGTTGTATTTGGATCATGTTTATTTTTTTATTGTATTCAGTGTTTATCGATCCTCCTGGTTTTGCTGTGTACTCTGTTTGGTTTGTTTTATATCTATTTATATTGGACTAAATTGTTCCCACTATGGTACCTTTTGTGCCTGACACTATTCGTCATCCCAGGAGGATCAAGAATGAATCTTGAGCCTTATTACGGGCTAACTCGGGTGTCAAGTTGGATGATAGATCAATATGGTTTGTGATAAAATGGTATCCGAGGATCCCTTTTTTATTTGGGGCATCAGGTAGTTTGGAGATAGGATTATCAGGACTCAGGAGGTTGGTATGAGAAGACTGTCATGAACTCTTGCTCGTTCTGATCCTCGAGTTACCAAGGGTAGTTCGAGACTTGAGTCTTTTATTTTGAGTTTTGGGTAAATGTTGTTGGATTATTTTTGGTTTGTGTGGTTTTTGGGGATGAAAATGTAAGTGAATCAATGTTACATGACAAGCTTGCATGGAGTAGTGACTCATGAGGAGCCTGAGTGCATGGTTCAGGGTGATTCCAGTGGTTTATGTTTTCTAGGGGAATGGTCTACTAAACCATGTGGTCGAGTTATGCATGGTCACTGTTCCCTCATTCTTGGAGATTTGGTGTGAGTTATATGCTTTATCTTGGTTTTGGTTGGCATGGGTGAAATTTGAAACGAAAACATGGTTTCTAGAAAAATAGTTTTCAAAAATAAAAGTGATTTCAAGACATGGTTTTATTTTAAAAGTGAGATTTCATGTCTGAGTGGGATTGGAAAATGAGCTTTAGCATTTTGGGAAAGTGGCCTTGAAATGAAATGGTTTTGAAATCAGAATGGAAATAATGATTTTTGAAAGAGAATATTGGTTTTGATTTGTGTTTTTTGGTTTAAGAGCTTGGTTTTTTAGTTTGAAATATACCTTTTGATTGGATGTTGATTTGGTTTTGTGTTTTTGTGTTATATAGAGTATGTCACCCAAAAATATACAAAGTGTTTCTAGTGAGTCTCTTCCAGTTGTTGGCCTTTCCCAGACTCTCAATGGGGTGAAACAGTTGAGTTCCTATCAATTGTTTCCAATCTTCCATGGCGATCGAGGTCCGTTAGAGTTTGTGGAATGGTTTGAGGAAGTTGAGGTTGTTTTTCGATCTTTGGGAACTCCTGAAGCCGTGAAGGTGTGAGTTGTTCTGGGTTTGTTTGAAGGTCTAGGTTTGGATCAATAGAATGTGATTATCCCACCATAGTTGCAAGTTTTCATGTCTTGGGAAGTGTTTAAGATCACTTTTATCTGATGTTTCATACCCAAGGAGGTGAAGGTGAAGAAAGAGCTAGAGCTCTTGGGCGTTCATCAAGGTCGATGGATGGGGAATGCTTACATTGAACATTTTAAAGAGATGGTTTCTTTTTTTTCTCTAGATATAAAATCACAATATTAGTGGAAATATCCCCTTTTTTCTTGGGGTATTTGTCAAAGATTAAAGATCAAGTCCTCTCATCTAGGGAAGTTCTATTTGGAAGCTCATGGATGTGGCGTTTCTAGCTGAGTTAGTTACCGAAGTGTAGTATCTAGTAATTGATAATCCATTTTATCTTGGAAATTGTGAAGGTTATCCATCTGGTGGGGGGTGTATGCTAGAGGAACCTATTCTTGAGGAGTCTCCTTTATTGGTATTTGTTCCCTGTTCGTCAGACCTCCCAATCATGCACTTCCAGTGTGGCAGGTTCAGAAATTCCAAGCTGTATTTTCATAATTATCCAAAGGATTTATGAAAATTTAGTCATTTGAGTCACCTAGAGAATTTTTTCAAGAAAAATTTCTAGAAGAAGAAGTCTCGGTCATAGGTCATCATCTCCTTACCGCAGGGCATTAGATACTTCAAGGCACTAGAGCTCCTACTATAGGCCCTAGAGTGAATCTCTTCATGCAATCAGGAATTGTTCAGTGTGGTGGGGGGACATTGGCCCAACTTTTGTCTCCAACATCGGAGAAGGGGATGGTTTAAGTCCCTCTTGTTATAGTTTTTATTTTTTTGAGAATCCCCTTTTTTAAGCATCTTGGTAACCTTGTATTCTTGGAATGTTTATAGTGGTGCTTTATGGATGTGAATCATTAAATGGATCTCCCTTTTCTGGATCAGTTTTGATTTGGGTTGTGCTTATTTTGGGGATTTTTGAGTCCTATGGGAATGATAAATCATGTCTTGGTTTGGTGTTTTGTTGATTTTATTTCCCTGGGGTCCCTTGTGTTGGGAATTCCCATGTTGGTGTTGTCATGATGGTTCATTTTTAAATGGTAGGGATACCCACAATGAATCCAGTTTTCTATAGCGTTGGTCAGGTGTGACTTGTGGAGTTGAATGGTCACACCAAGGATTACGATTCTATTTGGCTTCATTCAGTTTCGAGTTCATGTTGTGGCTTAGTGACTTTTTGGTTGTAGAAAGTTTGTGTGGTGGGGATAATTGTCACACCCCAACCCTCATTTTCCTTTATTTTATTCTTTTATTGATGTTGGATCTTTTGGTTGAGGTTTGGGTTGAGTTCCAGATGAAAATTTTTGAGTTTCGAAGGTTTCAGAATGTTTTGGTCTCTTGCACGGTTAGTGCACACAGTTTGGGAAGAAACCATGTGCCTAGTTAAGGTTGAGGGTATTTCTAGTTCAATTTCTTCTCAAATGGTTTACCTAGAATGACTTTCACATGGTTTGGCCCAAACTGTGTGAGGCTAAGGGGTAACCGTGAAGTATCTTTATGATATGAGGGATAAGGTGTACGACTTGCATGTAGTTTGGAGAAACTGTGTAATAAGTGTGCGAGAGGTTCTATCATTTTGACAGAACCATGTGGCATGGTTGACGCACAATTTCCCAAACCTTGTGTCTAGTCTGTTTGGGCGTCTTCCCTTTCCCGTAGGGTGGGAAAACTATGTTAATTTCCCAAAATAGTTGAAAAGTTAAATTCCTCTTTTTCCCTCCCTCTTTTTAACCCATTTGGGTTTATCCTCCCCCTTGATCAACCTAGTCACACGAAGGGGGATCTCAAGCTCTTCTCCCTTAGTTCATCCTCCTCCATCATTGATCCTCCAAGCTTCCAAGGTGAGTCACTCTTGGTTTTTGGCCTATTTTCTACCCCTCTTCTTCTTCCCTCTCGGTTTCTTAGTTTTCATTGAGTTGTTTCTCTCTTGGAAAAACCATAAAGGTTAGGGTTGATGTTTGTCTTGTGTTTCTTGAATGCTAGGGTGTGCGGTTTGTTCCTTGGACCTCATTCCTCCTCCTCCAAGGGTTTTGTTGCATTTTCACTCCATTGAGGTAGGTGTGTGCATCCACTTCCTTTCTGAAACATTCTAGATAATGCTTAAACTTTCCTAATTAATCTCTAAAGGTGTTTTTTATGATTGTGATGTGCTTTCTTGATGAATTGCGGTGTTTTTATGTTGGAAATGTGGATAAAATGAATTTTTAAAGGATTTTTATGATCATGCCTATAAATATATATTCTAATGTTTATAAAGTGTTTTATAAAATGTCAATTGATCTTTAAAAATGATATTGGGTGTTTTGAATTGTTTTTGGCTGTGGTCATGCTTTGGTAACTTGGGTTGTTTGTGAATTTGGGCTTATGAGTAGATTTTGGTGCCTTTTTATGGTGTGATGTTTAAGTATGGATCCTTATGATGGGTTGTTGTTCTATTTATATTTCTTTAATAAAAACCTTAGGTACTTATATAGATTTCAATAATATTTCCATTAGATGTGGGCATATCCATATGTGTATGGGGTGCACATATGGATAGACACACAAATGATAATAGCTTTCCATAATGATTCTCACCATAAACCTCAGATTTTAAAACAACTTCCCCTCTTCCTTATTTTCTTCCTTAGCTCTCCCTCCTTAAAATGGTTCTTTTTAAACCCTAATGGTTTCTAAATTGATTCTTGGTTTCTAAATAATCTCAAATGTGGTTTTTAAAATGTGTCTCCTAAATTTTGGCCTGTTAGGAACCCTGAAGTATAATTTGGTAATTAAATGATTCAAAAGGCCTGTTTAGCACCTTTTGATCATAAATGGTGTTATCACCTTGGGTTTGGGAAATGGTTTTGGAAATGGAATTGGATTTGTAAATGTTAAGGCCCAGTAGGAATTTTGTGATGCTTCAGAAAGTGGTTTTTAAATTCATGTGATGTGTAGGCCCAGTTGGTACTTTTGGAAAGGTTCTATGTGTGATAAGAACCCTATGGTCTTTCTTCTGATGAGAGAGTCTTCTCATAGGTGGTGTCAGAGTTTTGGCAAGACATGCACCATGGAACTTGTGGGTTATGTTTAATGTTGAGCATGCGACGACCTCCTCATTCTACATTATACAGTTTTCATGGGATTCCTGAGTGTCATCTAGAGGGTTGAGTGATGTTTGCTTACTGATCCCGATTATATGGATTGATATCCTCTAGATAGAGGATAAGCCAGGCGGGATTTGCCGTTGGTGGGTCTATTTTTGAGTAGCCAAGTTAGTTATAGACTATGGAGCTGCACCATATGTCAGAAGGTGAGTCCAAACCAAGTACGTCCAGGGATTACTTTTAGAGATGTTTAGGAAATTCCCATGATTCCATATATATATTCTCTTGTTTTATTTTTGCAACACTTTGGTTAATTATTTGATTAGTTTTTTTCTTCCCACACTTGCACTATCCCCCTTATTTTTTTATTTGATATGACCTACTATTCGTACCTAACTTCAATTTGTTTTCCTTTATACATCATTTGGGTTGTGTTTATACTTGGCATTTGGTTTTAAAACCAGGTTATCAAAATAAGAGATTGATTTGAAAAGGAAAATTCATTCTTTGTTTTGATAGTGGGTTTTATAGAGAATAATGTTGTTTGATTTAAAAGATAAAAACCATATTTTATTAAATTAATTTCAAACTAGAATTTATGGATTGTTTTAGGAAAGGGCTTGTATAGATTCTGTAGTGATTACCTATTGATCTGTTTTATTCTCACACCATACTCGTGTCACTCAAGATCGGTAGACTCGATCTATTACAGGTTTAGTTTTGTTCAGGTTTCATGTGGAGTGAGCTAGTTTATGGATGGTGGTGACCAAGAGGTCACGTAGGGATCATGTCAGTCTTAATTGGTTTAATATTTTTTTACATTTCAATTTTATTCTAATGTAGTTGTATTTGGATCTTGTTTATGTTTTTATTGTATTTTTTGTTTATAGATCCTCTTAGTTTTGATGCATTCTCTGTTTGGTTTGTTTTATATCTACTTATCTTGGGATAATTCATTCCCACTGTGATATCTTTGGTGCCTGTAGATAGTTTTCATCCTGAGAGAATTGAGAAGACCTCTTGGGCCTTGTCACGGGCCAACTCAGGTGTCGAGTTAGATGGAAGCCTGACCTGGTTCGTGGAAAAAGGTATGAGGTGTATATGGTTCTTTTTCAGTGCAAAATGGAGGAAGAAACCTCATTATCAACTCATGTGCTCAACATTATTGTGTATGACAATGATTTGGAGAGGCTGGGTTCACCTCTTAAACTTGATCTTTCTAAAAATTTTATTCTACAATCACCGCTGGAAAGGTTCTGATAGTTTATTATTGATTGCAACATGAATGAATTCTGCAAACCCTTACCTAATATTCTCAATATATTTAGGATAGATGAGCTAGAAATGGGTGATCCAAGATCAAGTTCCACATTCACTACTACAAAACATGCCTTTAACAGCGCTAAAATTGGTTATTGTCAGTGCAAAAAAAGTGTTGACTACAGGAGCACAATTAAAATCCCTAGGATTTTATCAACACTAGAAAATCATTAATAAAGTACTCCTTTATTAGTGATAATAAAATCA
This sequence comes from Viscum album, assembly GCA_963277665.1. NCBI lineage: Eukaryota > Viridiplantae > Streptophyta > Magnoliopsida > Santalales > Viscaceae > Viscum > Viscum album. Next base: position 1,383,134,952 of record OY728152.1, read on the forward strand.
TTGATAAATGGTTCCATTATCAATGCTAAAAAAGAGATGATAAAGAGATCTTTCATCAGCACTTTTCTTAGCGCTAATAAATGATACTTTTATCAGTGAAATTAGTAGCACTAATAAAGGGGAATATTGTAGTGTTCTATTAAATTTACAACACACCTCAGTAGTAGAAAACATTTGAAAAATACATATTTTAAATGAAATAAAATTTACAACATAAATACGAGAAAAAATATATTATAAACATTTTAAACACTATTTTTTACAATTAAATGAGTATGTACAAATTATCACTGGCATTCAAAAACATTAATGTTTCTTTAACGTTGGCCCTGAACCCCACTCATGCTATCATCGAACAAACCACCCCAGATCGAGCAAAAAAAAATGAACCAGTATAAGAAAAAAATTCTCATGCTAGTAATATTATAAATAAATAAATAAAATATAAAGTGTCAACTTTAAACTAAACTTTGAGTTATACTAGGAACACTTGTATCAAATTGAGTTGCAGTTGATTCTTACAAGTCACACCATTTCTTGTTCATCTTCAAGCATTATCTATATGAAAATTAAATAAATAAGTATAAGATAAAAATGTTAAGGAAATTAATTAATAGCATATAGAATGATGAGAAAACAACATGAGTTCGTTTGCTCAGTTTTGGAAATGTGATGTGCGTTTTAAACTAAAATGACACATATATATCGAAAACACACACTTCGAGTCATACCAACCACATCATATGTTATATTGATGTGCATTCAATTTATATATGTCAAAAATTACTTATTGATCATTTTCCTAAAGTATAAAATAATATAAATTCATTTTCTTGGTTTTAAGTATGTCGTTTGTGTTTTTTTACTAAAATGTCATTTTAAACTAGAAACACACAATTTGAGTCATACCGGCCACATCATGTATTAGTTTTATGTGAGATTGATTCTTATACATAAAAAATGACTTATGAATCATTTTCCTAAATTATCAAGAAAATATGAGCATGTTTGCTCTGTTTTCAATGAGTGACACTTTTTGAACTAAAATTCCAATTTTAAACTAATAACAGAAACTTTGAGTCATACTGGGAACATCATGTATCATATTGTGGTTATGATGATTACTACATGTTAAACATTACTTATGGATAGTTTTCCTAAAGTATAAAAACAATCTAAATGTGTTTTATCAGTTTTGAGTATGTCACTTTTCTTTTTTACTAAAGTTAATGTCAATTAAAAAAAAGACACACTTGGAGTCATACTGATCACACCGTGCATCAGATTGAGGTGTGGATGATTCATACACATCAAAAATGACTTATGGATCATTTAACTAAAGTATCAAAACAATATGAATGCAGTTTCTTGGTTTTGAGTATTTCACTTGTATTTTTTACTAAAATTTGATTTTAAATTAGAAACACACACTTTGAGTCATACTGATCACATAGTGTGTCAGTTTGACATGATACTGATTCCTAAAAATATAAAATGAATTATGAATCATTTTTTTAAATTATCAAGACAATATGAGTGTGTTTTATTTGTTTTCAATGAGTGACACACTTTTTGAACTAAAATATCAATTTTAAACTGATAACAAACACTTTGAGTTATACCGAGAACAATGTGTATTGGATTGAGTTGAGCATGATTTATACATATCAAAAATGATTTATAGATCATTTTCCAAAAGTATCAAAACAATCTGAATGTGTTTGTTTAGTTTTTTGTATGTCTATATTTTTTTACTAAAATTAATGCCAATTTTAAATAAAAAGATACACTTAGAGTGATATTAGGAACACTGTGCATCAGATTGAGGTGTGGATGATTCCTACACATCAAAAATAACAAATGATTTTTTTTATGAAGTATTAAAACAATTCGAATGTGTTTTCTTGGTTTTGATTATGTCACTTGTCTTTTTTACTAAAGTTAATGTCAATTTTAAATAAAAATACACACTTGGAGTCATAACGATCACACCATGAATTAAATTGAGGTTAGTCTAATTCTTACACATCAAAAATGACTTATAGATCAATTTTATAAGTTATTAAAACAATCTGAATGCATTTTATTAGTTTTGAGTTTGTTACTTGTATTTTTTACTAAAATTAATGTCAATTTTAAATAAAAATTCACACCTGGAGTCATACTGGTTACACCATGTGTTCTATTGAGGTCTAGTAGATTTCTACACATCCAAAATAACTTATATATCATTGTAATAAATCATAAAATAAATATTAATTCATTTTCTAGATTTTGAGTATGTCACTTTTCATTTTTATTAAAATGTCATTTTAAACGGAAAACACGTACTTTGAGTCATACTAGTTACATAATGTGTTGGTTTGACGTGAGACTGGTTCCTATATATCAAAATTACTTATGAATCATTTTTATAAATTATCAAGATAATACAAGCATGTTTTCTTCATTTTTAGTAAGTGACACACTTTTTGAACTAAAATATCAATTCTAAAATGATAACAAAAACTTTGATTTATACTAGGAATACCGTGATTCAGATTGATGTGAAAATTATTCCTACACATCAAAAATGACTTATGGATCATTTTACTAATGTATTAAAACAATCTGAATGTGTTTTATCATTTTTGAGTTTGTCACTTTTCTTTTTTACAAAAAATAATGTCAATTTTAAAGAAAAGGACACACTTGGAGTCATACCAGGCACACCATGTGTTTGATTGAGGTCCAGATGATTCCTAAAAATAAAAAATGACTTATAAATCATTTTATTAAATTTTAAAAATAATCTGAATGTGTTTACTGAGTTTTGAGTATGTCATTTGTCTTTTTTACTGATATTACTATCAATTTTAAATAAAAAGACACACTTGGAGTCATTATAGTCATACCATGTATCATATTGAGGTGTAGATGATTCCTACACATCAAAAAGTACTTATGTATTGTTTTCCTAAAATATCAAAACAATATGAATGCATCTTCTCAGTTTGATTATGTCACTTTTATTTTTTACTAAAATTAATGTCAATTTTAAATAAAAATACACACTTGGAGTCATAAATGTAGCACTGTGCATTGTATTGAGGTGATGATGATTTCTACATGTCAAAAATGACTTATGGATCATTTTACTAAAGTATCAAAATAATCTGAATGTGTTTTCTCAGTTTTTAGTATGTCACTTTTGTTTTTTACTAAAATGTTTTTTAAAATTGGAAATATGCACTTTGAGTCATACCGATCACATCATGTATTGGTTTGATGTGGTAATGATTCCTACACATCACAAATGAATTATTAATAGTTTTTTTAAATTATCAAGATAATGAGACTGCTTTTTCTCAATTTTTAGTGAGTGACACATTTTGAACTAAAATATCAATTTTAAACTGATAACGGACACTTTGAGTCATACTTGGAATATCTTGTATCAGATTGAGGTTTAACTGATTCCTACACATAAAAAATATATTATGGATCATTTTCCTAAAGAATCAAACAAATATGAATGTATTTTCTCAGTTTTATGCATGTAACTTTTCTTTTTTACTAAAATTAATGTCAATTTTAAATAAAGAACCACACTTGGAGTAATACCGATCACACCATGCATAAAATTGAGGTGAAGCTAATTCTTACACATCAAAAATGACTTATGGATCATTGTAATAAAGTATCAAAATAATATGAAGGTGTTTTCACCGTTTGGAGTATGTCACTTGTGTTTTTTACTAAAATTAATATCAATTTTAAATAAAAATACACTAGGAGTCATACCAATCACATTGTGTGTCCTATTGAAATGTGGTTGATTCCTATATGTCACAAATGACTTATGGATAATTGTCCTAAAGTATCAAAATAGTATGAATGTGTTTTTTTAATTTTTTTATGTGATACTTTTTTTGAACTAAAATATAAATTATAAACTAAAAACATATAGTTTGAGTCACACCAAGCACACTGTGTATCAGATTGACATGCAGATGATTGAGTATGTGATGTGTGTTTTTCTTTCAAATGTCTGTAAAAAGCTAATTAACTTGTTCTATATTTTGTGGATTGTTTTATATATTTGGAAGAAAAATATGAATTCCTAAAATATCTATGAATAAAATTAAATAATTATTAGATAAAAATGATAGGGAAATTAACTTAAAAATAATAGATAAAATGGTTACAAAATTAACAAAATATATAGTAGAAATTCAAATTTTTATGATGTCTATATACATTCGTAACCCATTTCCTTGTTTCCATTATCTCAATTACAACATCGAAGTCTAGTATCTCATAGGCACAAGCATCTTCAAACAAACCACCCCAACTAGAGAAAAATAATCCATACGTATAAGAAAATAATTCTTATGTTAGTTATATTACAAAGAAATAAATTAAACATAAATATAAAACAATACATTAATAAAATTTCAATTTTAAATTGAACCTACACAATTTTCATCATACCAGGTACACTGTGTATCAGTTTGAGGTATGGTTAATTCCCACATGTTTCAAATGACTGAGGGATCATTATCTTAAAGTATCAAAACAATTTGAATGAATTTTATCAATTTTGAGTATATCACCTATATTTTTTACTAAAATATAAACTTTAAACTCAAACCACAAAATTTTAGTAATACTGGTCACACCATGAATCATATTGGCATGTGATCAATTCCTATACATTAAAAAATAATTATGGATCATTTTCTTAAAGTTTGAAAACAATTCGAGCTCATTTTCAAATTTTTGACTATTTGATGTATGTTTTAAACTAAAATAAAACTTTTTTATTGAAAAAAATACTTCAAGTCATAAAGTGCGATCAATTCCAACATGTGAAAAATGAATTATGGATCATTTTTCTAAAGTTTTAAAACAATCCAAGCTTTTTTTCTTGGTTTTGACTATTTGATGTATTTTTAAAACTAAAATGACACTTTTATATTGAAAAAAAGTACTTCATGTAATACCAATCACATTCAATGTCATATTGAAATGTGGTCAATTATTACATGTTAAAAATGAATTATGGATTATTTCCCTAAATTTTTAAAACTTTTCGATCTCATTTGCTTGATTTTGAGCATGTGACGTGTGTTTTGAACTAATGTGTAAATTTAAAAAAATAAGTGTCAAATAAAAATGATAAAGAAATTAACATTAAAAGTATATAAAATGATGAGAAAATTAACTAAATAAGTAGTAGTAATTAACCAATTCATGATTCCTATATACATTCTGACACCATTTATTCTACTCATTAGTTTCTAAATAAATTGATTTCCTCCATTATACTTCTCCATGATAAACTGCTAAAAAACAATATATAAGCATTATAATACTAATTATTCACACCCCAAATATATTTTTAAGTTTATATACAATACAATATCATAAATATATTATGAAATCACCTAAATTTGATGTCAACAAACATTTTTACACCTTGTATATAACACCCTAAAATTCTAAATTAAGAACATTATATTCGATAGCGTGTATGACACACAACACCAAGAGTAGAAAGAAACATAATGTCATGAGATTTTAAGAAATATTTAATATTTTAAATAAATTTAATCTATTCTATTTTTTTAAATTCACACAACATTGATTTAGCTTACCCTACACACAAGAACAACTTTTTTCGATAGCTTGCATTACACACAAGACTGAGTTTTACCGAACAACAATATATTATTAAAGTATTATTATTTAATATAATAAGACATTAATTAGATGTTAAATTAGAGGTTATTAATAGTGTTAAATAACTTATGAAAATATATGGTTTTTACAAAAAGAAAATTAATCCATTAGATACCAATTAATTAGAAATGAATATAAAAACCAATTAAATATAAAGAAAATGTTTTTATGCTCACAAATGTGTTTTATCCTAATAAATTAAATTAATCACTATTATTGAATGATATTAATGAAATTAATATATTATATATTCAATAAAATATTTTTGACATTCATCCAATAGATTTGATAAGCGTAAGATAAGAACAAACCAAATAGTATTCATAAAAAGCTATATTTTTATAAAGGCAGTTTTGCCGCCTTTTAACGGCGCACCTATTTTCAAACTAAATTTTGAAAGTTATAAATTTATATTAAAAAATAAACTATTCTTTTAAAATTAATGTCAAAATTAACTTAGGGTGATTTTTTTTATTTTCCTGAGAAGTTTCATTTTTTGATGAATAGTAAAAAATAATGAATTTTAATTGAAAAATGATTTTTCATTTAAATAATTTATAAGGTTAAATTATATTTTGAATTATTTTTAATATTAAATTAGATAAATTATACATATATTAATCTAATTTATTTCATTGGAATAAATTTCACTTTGAAATTGTATATTAAAACATTTCAAACTTTCGAACATTTTTACATTTAAAACCCGCTTTCTCATCCCATCCATGGGATTAAATTTAAATTAATTCCTTAAAATTATGTGATTGGAATATGGAAAATTTATTCCATATTTTTAATCATATAAATTTATAATTTTTAGTAAATTCAACTTAGTTTTTTACTAAAAATATTAGTGAATGCAGTTAAAATTAATTATAATGATTAAGATAAAATTAAGCTTAATAAGAGACTAAACCATAATCTTAAGGGAAAAAATGACTTATTAACATGTAAAAAATATATTTTATGAAAATATTTTGACCGTAAACTACCTTTTATAGAATTTAGTTCATTATTGGAGTCACATGATATAAGCGAGACCTCTTAATAGTGTTTACCTTTTTATATTTACAAGAATACCACTCCCCCTCCACTATAAAAAGACCCTCACCCTCCCACTTATTCAGACATATAAATCCATTTGTCTCATCCAATTTTTAACCAAATAATCTCCCAAATTCCCTCTCCTAATCCTATAATCCTTACTTTAGGCATAAAACAAACCAAGTCTTTTGGTATAAACCAAAAGGAGTTACCTGAATAAGAGGTAACATTCTTTAACGATCACTTTAGTTTCATTTACTTCTCCACCCATTAAATTATTTTTATACAATGATTATATAATAATATTAGTAACTTAAATATAATTATTTTTTTTATGCCAAGTGTATTACCTACACTCACACACACTTCCATCAAATGGTATATGCAATCATAGTTCGTGTGTACAGCGGACTACCGCCTCACAAACCAATGTTATTAGTTCATCCATTACCACATTTTAAGGTTGAAAATAATGATGGATTTATAGTTTATATATGATATATATGATATTTATAATTTATTTATTCTTATGTAATTATTATATAACACATAACTCTATGTGTTCCATTTTTTGGGAATATGATAACATCGTTTGTGGATGTATGGACTACGACATCCTCAAAGCAATGTGATGCGTTCACGCTTTACATGGAATATATTAAGGATGGTTTAAATAAATATATGTGTTATATATATATAAAAATATGATACTGGAATGATAATATACATATACATAAATACATATATATATATATATATCACTTAGTTTTTAAATACGATAAGGAAATAGAAGTATCGTTAATGCATACGTATGATCTATCGTCTCCATGAATAGTACATTTCATTTACTATCTCTAAATTTTATGTATTGTTATAAATAAATATATAATGAATATATATTATATTTAAATCATGGTTTACATCTTTTATATGATTAAATCATGATCTATATAAGAATAACAAAAATAAAAAATCAAAACATACTAAAAAAATGCGACAATTAACACCCAAACCAATGAAAATAATGAAAGATTGTTAACAAACAAGTAATAAGATATTATAAGAAGATAATATATTATATTATAAATATGATTATGGTTATGTTATAATTTAATTACATGTTTAAAATTATTATACATGAGTTTAAAAAGTGTTCAACCAAAAGAGATCACAGGGTAAGGGATTTTAATCTCACTTTTACATCTATGAGATAAATGTCATATTCACAACTTACTTATATTGTGTGGTGTATCTACCGACCCTTTTGATATATTATATCATGAATACTTTTATATTCATTTTATTTAATTTTTTACTTTGAATTATCTCTTCTAAGGGGTTTTAAATTGAAAATTACCAACTGGTAAAAGTTATCTTGCAGTCTCACTTCCTTTTGTGATTCTTAACTTTATCTTAAAACAATCACTTTATCATAATAATTTTTAATTAAAAAATTATTTTTCTTTGTGATATCCATATTATTTTATGATGGATATGATTATTTCCTAAAATTTATACTATTTTTATATATAGTATTTACTTTGAATGTTTTTGATTTACTGAGGAAATATTGATAAATCTGTATCCTTTAATCAATATAGATATTTGATAAGGAGATTTTTCCATGAATTTAAATAGATTATTTGATATATTAGGAATGATTTGGACACACAAGTTATGGGTTTGGGACTGGTTAATGTAATCCCCTTGATGTATTAGTAGTCTCATGGGATGAATTCAGTTGGACAAACCCTTCATGTTTGTAACTAGTATGCTTTAAAATGTCTTGTGAAAGGTATTGATAGTAGAGTAATGGTTGAACAAACCAAATTGGTTTGTACCTAGTATGTTTTAAACCATCTTATGAAAAGTCTTGATGATAAAGGTTTCATTTTCTTGGGAAACATGATGTCCAATATTTAATCATTTCCTTCATTTTAGTTATTATTATCAAAAGTATTTTCACTATAAATATACATAAATATATATATATATATATATTCATTTAATTCTCAGTTTATTGATTACATGGCATGCGTGTTTAGTTATTTACCTTTCCATACTTATTATGTTCATTGATTCATTATTACTTCCACTATACTTAACCCTTACTAAAACTTTTCACTCACCCTTATTGTGTTTCCATTCCCCATGTTAAGAAGAAGAGATCTTTGAATAAGTTGCAAGGATGAAGTTTATTAGCCTTTGTTATGTATTATGTTATATTTTTTATCCCCAATGTAAAATGAGTTTCATGTATGTAATCTGGTTTTCCAAAACTGCTAAACTAATTGGTCCTTCCGGATTTGATTTCTTGAAATCATGCCAATGTAATGGTCATAGGCACCAACTTTAGGCTTACTGGGGTTGGGTCACTATAATTGGTATTAGAGGAAGTTTAGTAGTAAACTTGAAGACTAGATTTAAGAAAACCTAGATTGGGGAACATAACCTTAAGATTGACTTTTTGGATTAGCATATAAGTACTAATGTCTTCATTAAATTAAGATTTTTAGATATCATCATGGGATTATGATATTAAGGTTGATCACAAGTTCTAATTATTAAAAACCTCTTTTTAAGTTTTATGTGATGGAATTATACCAATATTAAGGATATTTTCAAATAAATTTATGGCAATACAACTCATTAGTTTAATGCATGTTTTAGTGGAAGAGTTATTTAACAAATAATGACTTTAAATTTTATATTCATGAGTTTAAAGGTATTGATAAACTTTAGAGTAGATATACAAATAATACTATTAAACTTTGTTGAAAAATTTGTATTGCAAACCCTAGTAAAAAGGTCATTTAATGATTAATTTCAGTTTAAGGATGTCCATCATACTTTTTGAAATGTTATAGGAATGATATTAATATAGTTTTAGAAAAAGTACAACCTGTATGCTGGGTGAAAACCCATTGTATCCGGAAAGGTCACAAGGCTCGAACCCATGATCAAAGGAAAATAAGGGTTTTGTTCCTACCACTAGCATACATGAAATCCTAGTTAAAATGAAATTGTAATTTGTTAAAAAGCTTGAAAAAAATAATAAATATTAATAATGAACTAGTAGTTTTATTTTTAGGTTTATATATTATTTAATTATATTATATAGCTTAGGATAAACATATTAGTTTTGGAAACTAGTTTGAGATAAATGTAAATAATTATTTTTTTGGATATTATAATCCATAAAAAATATATTTTAGTGATTTAGGAATAAAAAAATAGATCATTTTAGGATATACATTTCATGGATAAATGGATGAATTATAATTTGATTGAAATAAAACCAGAAGATGAAATTGTTCTTATGAAATTTAAATGTATCAAGTAAGTATATTTACTTATATTCTTGGTCAATAAAAGAATTACTCAACATTAGTAAAAGGATCTTGAAGAAAAATATTATCTTAATACCTTCATTTTTTTGAACTTTTGGTCTTTTAAATCATCATAGATTTATAGCTTTGAGGCCCTCGACTTTCCATTGATCATTCACTTGTTTGTGATCAATGATCTCAATCACTCCCTATAAATATTTACACTTTTACTCCATGTACATATCTCCACTTTCCACTAATGTTCTACAATTTAGAGACCCAATTAAAATTCATTCCATGTGACCTTTTTACTTCTCATTCTCTCTTATTACTCTACTACAAAATAGAACTTTAAAAAAAAATAACCTTTATCAATGCTAGAGAAGCACTGACTTTTAGAGTGAGATTAAAAGCCCAAGTCTTTTATTATAGCTTTCTCAATTGATTATAAAGGACCATTTATCGTTCTTCTATAAGTACTGATAAAAGACCCATTTATTGGAGCTTCAATTAATGCTGATAAAATATCCCTTTATTAGTTCTTTTAAAAGTACTGATAAAGGGGCATACTACAATGTGCTACTACAGCACACTGCCCCATCAGTGCAGTGTGATACAAAAACACACCACATCACAAAAAACAATACTAAATTAGTAAAATAAAGTATGAATATAGAATTTAAATTAAGAGAAAACAATCTAGGCTCGTTTTCTCAGTTTTAGCGATGTGATGTGCATTTTAAACTAAAATGATACTTATATATTAAAAAAAATGTACTTGGAGTCATACTAGTCACACCATATATAGAATTGAGGTGTGAATGATTATTAAAAATCTCAAATGACTTATGGATAATTTTTCTAAAGTATCAAAACATTCCAAATGTGTTTACTTGGTTTTGAGTATGTCACTTGTATTTTTTACTAAAATGTCATTTTAAATTGGAAACATGCACTTTGACTCATAATAGGCATATTGTGTATCGGTTTGAAATGATATTTATTCTTATATGTCTCAAGTGACTTATGAATCATTTTACTAAATTATAAAGACAATCCTATCACGTTTGCTCAGTTTTTAGTGAGTGATACTTTTTGAACTAAAATATTGATTTTAAATTGATAACAAACGCATTGAGTCATACCGGACACATCATGTATCATATTGAGGTTAAGATGATTCCTACATGTCAAAAATGACTTATGGATCATTTTCATAAAGTATTAAAACAATCTGAATGCATTTGGTTGATTTTGAGTAGGTGAGTTGTCCTTTTTACTGAAATTGATGTCAATTTTAAGTAAAAAGATGTAATTTGAGTCATATCGATCTCACTGAGTGTTTTATTGAGGTGAAGCTAATTATTAAACGTCCCAAATGACTTATGGGTAGTTTTTATAAAGTATAAAAACAATATTAATGTGTTTACTTCGTTTTTAGTACGTCACCTGTCTTTTTTACTAAAATGTCATTTTATACTCGAAACATGGACTATGAATTATAACGATCACATCATGTATCAGTTTTAAGTGATATTGATTCCTACATGTCAAAACTGAATTTTGAATTAATATATTAAATTATTATAAAAAAAAGAGTGTGTTTTCTAGGTTTTCAGTGAGTGACATTTTTTGAACTAAACTGTTGATTTTAAACTGATAATGGACACATTGAGTCATACTAGGCACAATATGCATCATATTGAGGTTTTCCTAATTCTTAAATGTCAAAAATTACTTATGGATTATTTCCCTAAAATATCAAAATAATCTTAATGTGTTTTATTGGTTTTGTGCAGGTCATTTTTCCTTTTTATTAAAATTGATATAATTTTTAAATAAAGATGCACTTTGAGTCATACCGGTCACACCATGTGTCATATTAAGGTACATTTGATTCTAAAATGTCTCAAATTACTTATGGATCATTTTCTTAAAGTATAAAAATAATCTGAATGTGTTTTCTTAGTTTTTAGTATGCCACTTGTTTTTTACTAAAATGTCATTTTAAACCAGAAACACACACTTTGACCTATACCGATCACATCGTGTATCAGTTTGATGTGAGACTAATTCATACATGTCAAAAAGGAATTATAAATTGATGTCCTAAATTATCAAGAAAATCCTAGCACATTTTATTTGTTTTTAGTGAGTGACATTTTTTGAAATAAACTATCATTTTTAAACTGATGACAGACATATTGAGTTGTAGTGATCACATCATGTGTTGAATTGAGGTGCGTCTAAATCCTACATATATAAAATGAATTATGGATCATTTCTCTAAAGTATCAAAACAATTAAAATATGTTTTCTTGGTTTTTGACTATGTGAGTTTTACTTTTTAATGAAATTAATTTCAATTTAAAATAAAAAGAAGCACTTAGAGTCATATCAGTTACACTGTGTGTCAGATTGAGGTGTCGATGATTCCTACAAATCAAAAATTCTTAAAACAATCCCAAATACCAATGTTACCATGCTTCCATTGTCTTTCTATGTCGAACTACCAACACTGCATATTGAATTGATGTTCTTCACGGAAAAACCTTTATCATTATTGAAATTCAGAAGAGAAGAGGCTTTAAAAAATGAGAAAGGTTTTTTGGATAAGAACATAAACTCAATATGAAATGTTGGTAGTTATAAAAAAACTCAATAAAAATAGAAAGAATGGAAACATTTTCCAAAAGAATCATTTTATCTATTTTGTGGTTTGTTGTAGATAGTTGAAATAAAAATATATCTTCCCAAAATATCTGTGAAAAAAACTAAATAATTATTAGATAAAAATGATAATGAAATTAACTTAAAAATAGTAGATAAAATGATGTAAAAATTAATTAAGTAGTAGGAATTCACCTTTTCCTGATGGTTGTATGCATTCTTGACGCATTTCCTTGTTGTCATTGTCTCAGTTGCAGGCTCAAACAAAAGAATACACTTATATAAGAAAACAATTATTATATGAGTAATACTGAAAGGAAATAAATTAGATATAAATATGAAATGATACATTAATTATATGGATAATGATTTTACTGTGAAAACATTGTTGACCATAGGGATATGATGATGGTAAAACGAGAATAATGATAAAAAACACAAATAGATATTACCAATCAATCAATCATTGAGTGAGGAGGATGAGGAGAATTTATCCACTATGTTCAGTGTTATCCTATGAATTCATTAAAAGTTGAAAGTTATAGACAACTTTCATCCTCATCAGCTCATCTCCCAAACATTTATCATTGCATTTTTTTGTTTGACACACATCATCCATCTCTTGTGGACATACACCTATGTTTCTTGAAATAATATAAGAAGTAGTCATCTATGGGATGAATAATGATCAGAGTAGTAAAATAAACATAAAAGAGATAGGTGATGAGTCTCAAGGAAACAAAATACAATAATAACTATTTAGGAGATGAAGTTGATGAGGATGATAATTGTAATTCATCATGTTCTCTAAAAGGGAAAATACATCCAATTTGTGAGAATTACACCATTTTCACTAGTTATTAACTAGATGCATCCATTGCCACCAAATACTTCTAGATAAATCCTCCACACAACCAAAGAAACGATAAAGTAAAGGGTAGGAAAGAAATGGAGAGGGTAGAGATGGAAGAATTATAATACGCAACTGCAATGCTGCCGAACCTGGGAGTCTTGGGTGCTATAGTGTAATTTCAGATGATGAGTGTATGTTACTAAAATTAATTTATTTTATTTGGCGTGGAGGCAGAGTTAATAATGAATTACTTTTATTTTTATCATTGAATTTATCCACAAGGATCCGAATAAAACTTTAATAAAATTATTGGTTGAGGATTTTTTAATGATTTTTTTCTTAATAAAACTTGATTTTTTAATAGGGTTTATTTTATTAAAAAAATGATAGGGTTTTATATGACTATAAAAAGAGGTCAATGTAGGTGTGTACTTCGTTCACACTCACCTCGATAGGTACTAAACTTGAATGGGGTTCACGCCTTTCACTATCAAAAAATATAAAATAGAGGCCACTTCTCATTCAATACATAGATAAATAAAGTGAATATACCTAAATATATATATATATATATATATTATTAGTAACTTTATTTTAATATAATTATATATATATATATATTATTTATAATATTTAAATTTATTTAAATATATAATATATTATTTAATATATATATATTACCATTTTTTCTAATGAAACTAAAAAATAGAATTAATAATAATTTTTAAATTATATAAATTATAAATAATTATTATTCAAGGTAATTGTGTATAAAATATAATTATTTAAATTTTTGAAAGTTTAATTATTTCAAAAAAAACTATATACAATTATCTAATTTTATTATTGTGAAAGTAACATGAGTTTACAATATTTTATTGATTATTTAATTATAAATTATATTACCGTTAATTAAATGTATATATAGACCTAAAATGTATATATAGACCTAAAATTATGAATACCTAAAAATAATTTCAAATATATAGAATTTGATAACTTCCATTATATTTTTTGGAACAAATGATGTAGCTACCTAAGGATTCTCACGAGGCCATCTAATACGCATTGACCCGTCCTTGAGATTTTAGGGAGGTCCATAATGAAGTTGGCATAAATAAATAAAAAAACACAATTCTAAGCAATATATGTAACCCTTATAGTAGAATATCACAACATAGTAAAATAAATACAACCCCATACCAATTTTGAAAATATAAAGCCATTGAAAATAAATAAATATGGTATCACCCTTACTAAGTTTAATCTTAAAATAAAACAACACAATTTTGAGAAAATGATTTTTTAAAGAAAAAAACTTACACCAGATTATTAAAATAGAATTTAAATAAATAAATTCCCTTTTAAGAATTGCATAAAATCAACTTCTATTACCGCTTCACACCAACATCATACTGATAATTGGTTTTCTAAATCAATTTACTTGTTCATTTAAGGTTTTTATATCCAAAACCTCCACTATTTATACAGTGGAATAAATATTAATTTAATTGGTTTATCTTTGGACTAGTGGCGACTCACTAAGATTTAAAAATAGTGACAAAATTATGTTTGCAAAAAAATATGGGGTTATAGATGTAGATAGTGAAGTAAATTGATTCAACACAAAAATTTAAAAATACCAAAATAGGATATCCAAAATAGTATTTATGAAAACAACAGATCATAAACAAAAGAGAAACATTATACAACAACCAGAGCACTAATACAAAAAGAAAATCAGAACCTATAAAGGAAAATCAGAAACCCATGGATCTAGATCTTGAAATGATAAATACAGAAATAAAATCAAAACCTACGAAGGAAAACACATGCCTACCTCACTAGGTTGAAGAAAATATAATACCCTCAGATCCAAATCTTGATGTTTTCTTTGAAAACCCTAACTATAACCGAACACTAGATGCCGGATGTTGTTCGAGAAACTAGAGACAGTGGGTTTGTGTGATTTGTGCTTCGATTCACCGACAAGGAGTGCTGACAATGGGTGGCTTCAGTAGAATTTTTTTGATATCGTGATGGGTTTTCAACAAGTTAGGTTTTTTTAATTATATTGGTGCACTTTTATTAGTTCTTATTACTTAAGCGCTGATAAAAGACATATTTATCAATGCCTTTTTATTTTTGATAAAGGTATGTCTTTATTAGTGCTAAAAAAGCAATGATAAAGAACTCTTTAATGAGTGCTAAAAATATAGAACTAATAAAGGGTACCCTTTATCAGCACTAAAAATAAAGCACTGATAAAGTGTACCCTTTATCGGTGCTAAAAAAAGCATTGATAAAGTTTTAAATTTATCAGTTCTTTCTTTAGAACTGTTAAAGATTCCATTTATCAGTGCTTTTTTCTAGAAATGATAAATACCATCACTGTTAAATATTGGTTTTGTAGTAATGTTAAGAGAATATTTTATTAACTCTTCTCATGATGTGAGATTTAAACAAATGAATTTTTAAATATAAAACCATAGATTACAAAGATAATGTTTAAATTGTGAGGATTCAATTTATTTAAGGTGGGAAGAATGTAACACCCTGAAATTATAAAGTAATAAAATTATATTTGATAGTGTGTATGACATGCAACACCAAGCATAAAAAGGAATATAAATTCCTAATAATTTATGAAATATTTAATATTTTAAATAAATTTAATCTATTATATATCTTTTAATGCATGAAACACTGATTTAGATTGCCTTATATGCCAGAAGGGATTTTCTCGATAGCTTGTGTTATACACAAAACCGAGTTTTACCGAACACCAATATATTATTAAAATATTATTATGTAATATAATAAGATATAAACTAGCTATTAAATAATAGGTTATCAATAGTATTAAATAAATTATTAAAATATATGGTTGACACAAATATAAAATGAATTCATTGGTTAACAATTAATTATAAATGAATATAAAAACTAATTGAGTATAAAGGAAATTCTTTTATGCTCACAAAGGTGTTTTATCATAATAAATTAAATTAATCACTATTAGTGAATTATATTAATGAAATTTATATATTATATATTCAATAAAATATTTTTTAAATTCAAAAAATATATTTTATAAACATAAGATAATAATAAACCCAATATTATTCACAAAAAGATATATTTTTATAAAGGCAGTTTTGCTGCCTTTTAATGATGCACCTATTTTTAAATTAAATTTTGAAAAATTAATAAATTTTATATGAAAAAAGAAAATTAATTTTATAAATAATAATTTAAAAATTATCTTAGGGTGATTTTTTGGTATTTTCCTGAGAGGTTTCATTTTTTATGAATAGTGAAAAATACTGAATTTTAATTAAAAACTATTTTTTTATTTAAATGATTAATAAGGATAAATTATATTTTTAATTTGTTTTAAAGTTAAATTAGATAAATTATATATCTATTAATCCAATTTAGATCATTAGAATCAATTTCACATTGAAATTGGATATGAAAACATTTCAAACTTTTGAACATTTTTACTTTAAAAACCCACTTTCTCATCCCTTCTATAGGATTAAATTTAAATTAATTATTACTAATTATGTGATTGAAATTTGGAAAAAATGGATTCCATATTTTTAATCAGCATAATTTATATTGTATAGTATGGTAAACTTAGTTTTTGACCAAAATTATTAGTGAATGCAGTTAAAATTAATTACAGTGATTAAGGTAAAATTAAGCTTAATAAGGGACTCAACCTTAAACTCAAGGGTCAAAATGATCTAGAAACATTAAATTTTTTTTATGGAAATACTTTTTTACCATATTCTACATTTTATATAAGTTTTTTCATTATTGGATGCACACAATGTAAGTGAGACCTATCAATAGTGTTTACCTTTTTATATTTACAATAATGACACTCCTCCTCCACTATAAAAAGGCACTCACCCCTCCCACTTATTAAAAACTCTCAAGTCATTTTACTTGGCCAATACCTACCCAAATAAGATAAAAAATTACCTCCCATAATCCTAGAATCATCAATTTGGTAAGAAGGAAAACGAAGGAATTCTTTTTGTATAAACCAAAAGGAGTTACCCAAATAAGAGGTAAAGTTCTTCAACAATCACTTTAGTTTCATTTACGTATCTTACCATTAAATTATTTTTATATAATTATTGTATAATAACATAAGTACATTTAATAATATATTGTTATTTCAAGGTTATTATCTACACTCACACACACTTCCATCAAATGTGATATGTAAATCATAGTTTGTGTGTACGGTGAACTACCACCTCACGAACTGATGTTGTTCGTCCTTACATTACCACCTTTAAAGGTTGAAAATAATGATGGATTTATAGTTTATATATTATATAAATTATATTTATAATTTATTTATTTTTATTTAATTATTATATAACACATACCTCTATATATTCCATTTTTTGGAAATATGATAACATTGTTTGTGGATGTGTGGACTACCGTCTCCTTAAAGCAATGTGATGCGTTCACGCTTTACATGGAATATATTAAGGATGGTTTAAATAAAAATATGTGATATATATAACATAAATATGATACTGGAATGATAATATTCACACACACACACACAGATATATATATATATCACTTTCTTTTTAAACATGATAAGAAAATGGAGGTAGTGTTCATGCGTACGTATGACCTACCGTCTCCATGAATAGTACATTTCATTTCCTATCCCAAAATTATATGGATTTTTATAAATAAATATATACTAAATATATATGATATTCAAATATATTTTTAAATTCTATATATTATTAAATCATGATCGACATAATAATAACAAAAATAACAAATGAAAACATACTCGAAAAACATGACAATTAACACCCAAAATGATGAAAATAATGAAACATTTTTAATGAATGGGTAATAAGATATTATAATAAGATCATATATGAAATTATAAATATTATTATGATTATGGAATAAGTCATTAACATGTTTAAAATCATTATAAAGTTTTTTAAAAGTCATTCAACCAAAAGGGAGCGTAAAGTAATATATTTTCTTCTCACTTTTTACATCTTTAAGATAAATGTCATATTCACCACTTACTTATTTTGTGTGGTATATCTACTATCACTTTTGATGTATTATATAATTAATACTTTTATATTCATGTATTAAATTTTTACCTTGAATTATCTCGTCTAAGGGGTTTTAACTTGAAAATCACCAACCAGTAAAAGTTATCTTGCAATATCACTTCCTTTTATGATTGTTAACTTTCTCTTAAAAAAAATTCTCATAATAAATTGTCATTTAAAATTATATTTGTTTTTTATATCCATATTCTTGTATGATGTATATGATTATTATTTAATCCTTATACAATTTTTACATATGATATTTACTTTGAATGTTATTGATTTCTTGGGGAAATATTAATAAATATGTATCCTTTACTCAATACAGATATTTGATAAGTCACTTTGTTCATGAATTTAAATAGATTATTTAATATATGAGGAATGTTTTGGACATGAAAGTCGTGGGTTGGGGATCGGTTAATGAAAAACCCTCGATGCATCAGTAGTCTCATGGGATGAATCTAGTTGGACAAAACCTTTACATTTATAACCAGTATGTTTTAAACTATCTTGTGAAATGTATTAATAGTATAGTTATGGTTGGCCAAACCAAATCGGTTTTTACCTAGTATGTTTTAAGTAGTCTTGTGAAAGGTATTTATGGTAAAGGTTTCATGTTCCTGGGAAACACGAAGTCCAATATTTAATCATCTCCTTCATTTCATTTATTATTATCCATATGATTTTCACTATGAAAAAAGAAATCAATGGATGCATTTCATTATCAATTTATTGATTACATGGAAAGTGTGTTCAATTATTTACCTTTCCATATTGATTATTCTCATTGATTCATTATTAGTTCTTCTGTACTTAACCCTTACTAATCATTTTAGCTCACCCTTATTTTTTTTCCTTTCCCTAGGTAACGAAGAGGAGATATTTGAATGAGTTTCAAGGATGAAGTTTATTAGAATTTGTTATATATTATGTTCTATTTTATATTTAAAATGTAAAATGGGTTTCATGTATATAATTTGGTTTTTCAAAATTGATAAACTGGTCATTACTTTAAGATTTTATTCCTTATAATCATGCCAATATAATGGTAGTAGACACCAACTTTGAGATTACTGGGTTCAGGTAGCTATAGTTGGTGTCAAATGATTTTTAGTAGAAAACTTGGAAACTAGATTTAGTAAAACCTAGATTAGGGAACATAACCATAAGATAGACTTAGAAAATTTTCATATAAGTATATATGTATTCATTCTCCTAAGATTTATAGACACCATCATGAGATTATGATATTAAGGTTGATCATAAGTTCTAAATCTTAAAAACCTTTTTTTAGGTTTTATGTGATGGGATTCTACCAAGATTAAGGATATTTTGGAAGAAATTTATAAAAATACTTCCCATTAGTTTATTACATGTTTTAGTGGAAAATTTATTTGAGGAATAATTCCTATAAATTTTAGAGACATGAGTTTAAAGGTATTGATAAACTTTAGGGTAGATATAAAAATAAGATGATTAGATTTTGTATAAAAGGTTTTATTGAAAACCCTAGTAAAAAGGTAATTTAATAATTAATTTCAGTTCAAGGATGTTCATCATAATTCTCAAAATGTAATAGTAATTATATTAATATGGTTTTATAAAAAAGGAAAACTTGTATTCTAGGTGACAACCCATAATATTTAGCAAGTCCATGAGACTTGAGTCCATTACCAAAGGACGATAAGGGGTTTGAGCCTACCACTGGCCTACATGAAGTCCTGGTTAATATGAAATTGTAATTAGTTAAATGGTTTGAAAAAAAATAATAAATATTAATGATGATCCAGTAGTTTTAATTTTGAGGTTTAGATATTAATTAATTATATTATATAACTTGGGATAACCACATTAGTTTTGGAAAATAGTTATAGAAAAACACAAATACTTGTTTTTATAGATCTTATGATCCATAAAAAGTATATTTTAGTGATTCAGGAATAAAAAAAATCATTTTAGGATATATATATTTCATGGAATAAGGGATGAATTATAATTTGATTAAAGAACAACAAAAAGATGAAATTGTTCTTATGAAATTGAAATGCATCAAGTTAGTATATTTCCTTATATTCTGGGTCAATAAAATAATTTTTCAACATTAGGAAAATTATCTTAAAGGAAAAACGTTATCCTAATACCTTCATTTTTGTTGAAATGATGGTCTTTTAAATCATCATAGATTTATGGCTTTGAGACCCTCAACTTTCCATTAATAATTAAATTGTTTGTGATCAATGAACTCAATCACCCTTATAAATATTTATACTTTTCCTCCATATAGGTATCTCCACCTTCCACTAATGTTCTTCTACTTGGAGACCTAGTTTTATGTTATTCCATGCAAACTTTGTACTTCTCATTCTCTCTTATTATGAGAATATTTTATTAACTCTTCTCAGAATGTAAGATTTCAAAAAAAGATTTTTTAAATATCAAACCCTAGATTATTAATATAAAGTTTAAATTTCAAAGACACAATTCATTTATGGTGGGGAGAATGTGACACCCCAAAATTCTGAAGTATGAACATTATATTCGATTGCATGTTTGACACATAACACCAAGCATAAAAAGGAATATAACTTCCTGAGAATTTAAGGAATATTTAATATTTTATGTAAATTTAATATATTATATATCTTGAAATGCATGAAACACTGAGTTATCTTTCCTTACAAGAAAGAACAACTTTGTTTGATAACTTGTGTTAGAAACAAGATTGAGTTTTACCAAACAATAATATATTATTAAAATATCATTATTTAATATAATAATATATAACCTAGACATTAAATTATAAATTTTTAATAGTATTAACTAACTTATAAAAATATATTTTAAAAAAATATATAAAATGAATTCATTGGTTACCAATTAATTATAAATGAATATAAAAACCAATTGATTATAAAAGAAATATTTTTATGCTCACAAAGGTATTTTATCCTAATAAATTAAATTAAATAATATTAGTGAATGATATTAATAAAATTTAAATATTATATATCCAATAAAATATTTTTGTATTCATCCAATATATTTGATAAGAATATGATAAGAACAAACCCAATATTACACATAAAAAAGAAGTATTTTTATAAAGGCAGTTTTGTTGCCTTTTAATGACGCACCTATTTTTAAACTAAATTTTGAAGAATTTATAAATTTTATATGAAAAAATAAAATTAATTTTTGAGATTTTAATTTTAAAATTATCTTAGGTTGAATTTTTGGTATTTTCCTGAGAAGTTTCATTTTTTAAAGAATAGTGAAAATACTGAATTTTAATTGAAAATGAATTTTCTATTTAAACGATTAATAAGTTTAAATTATATGTTGAATTGGTTTTAAAGTTAAATTAGATAAATTACAAATCTATTAATCCAATTTAGGTCATTATATTTAATTTCACATTGAAATTGGATATAAAAACATTTCAAACTTTTGAACATTTTTACTTTAAAAACCTGCTTTTTCATCCCTTCTACGGGACTAGATTTAAATTAATTCCAGACACATGTGTGATTGGAATTTTTAAAAATGGATTCTACATTTTTAATCAGAATAATTTATAATTTATATCAAGGTCAAATTATTTTTTGACCAAAAATATTAGTGAATGTAGTTAATTTTTTTTACAACGATTAAGGTAAAATTAAGCCTAACAAGGGACTAAACCTTAAACTTAAGGTCCAAAATGACCTAGAAACAAGTAAAAAAACATATTTTATGGCCATATTTATACCATATAATCCATTTTATATATTTTTTTCATTATTGGAGGCACATGATGTAAGGGATACCTCTCAATATTTTTTACCTTTTTATATTTACAAGAATGTCACTCCTCCACCACTATAAAATGGCACTCACCCCTCCCACTTATTCACACATATCAAGAAATTTGGATCATCCAATACCTAAAAAAATAATCCAAAAAATTCCCTAAACACATACTATAATCCTCACTTTTGGCATAAGGAAAAATAAGGATGTATTTTGGTATAAACTAGAAGGAGTTACCTGAATAAGAGGTAATGTTCTTCAACGATCACTTTAGTTTCATTTTTTTCTCCACTCATTAAATTATTTTTATATCATGATTATATAGAAACCAAAGTACCTTAAATATACTAATAAGTTTTTATTTCAAAGTTATGACTTACACTCACACACACTTCCATCAAATGGAATACACAATCATCGTTCATGTGTACGACAAACTACTGCCTCGCGTACCAATGTCGTTTTTTCTTCTATTACCACATTTAAATGTTGGAAATAATTATGGATTTATAGTTTATATATGATATATATGATATTTATAATGTATTTATTCTTTTTTAATTATTATATAACTCATACCTCCATGAGTTCCATTTTTTGGGAATACAATAACATCATTTGTGGACGTGTGGACTACCGACTCCTCAAAGTGATATGATGTGTTCACGCTATTCATGGAATGTATTAAGGATGTTTTAAATAAACATATATTATATATATAAAATAAATATGGTACAATAATGATAATATATATAGATGTATCACTTAATTTTTAAATATGATAAGGAAATGGATGTAGAGTTCATGCATACGTATGACCTACCATCTCCATAAATGGTACATTTCATTTCCTATCTCAAAATTTTATGGATTGTTGTAAATAAATATATACTGAATATATATGATATTTAAATAATTTTATACATCCTTGATATTATTAAATCATGATCAATGTAAGAATAACAAAAATAAAAAATCAAAACATACTTGAAAAACATGACAATTAACACCCAAAATGATGAAAATAATGAAAGATATTTAACAAATGGGTAATAAGATATAATATGGTGATAATATATGATATTATAAATATGATTATGGTTCTTTTATAAGTTTATAACATGATTAAAATCATTATATATGAGTTTAAAAGTTTTTCAACCAAAAGGGAGTGTAAGGTAAGAGACTTTCATCTCATGTTTTACATTTGTGAGATAAATGTCATATTCACCACTTACTTATTTTGTGGGGTGTATATACTGCCCATTTTGATATATTATATCATGAATAATTTTTATATTCATGGTAATTAAAGTTTTAATTTGAATTATCTCTTTCAAGGGTTTTTAACTTGAAAATTAAAAACTGGTAAAAGTTATCTTATAATCTTAATTCCTTTTGTGATTGTTAAATTTCTCTTAAAAAGTCACTTTATAGTAATCATTTTTCATTGAAATTTATATATATTTGTGATATACATATTATTTTATAATGGATATGATTATTTTCTAAACAGTATACCATTTTTACAAATGGTCTTTACTTTGAAAGTTATTGATTTACTGGGGAAATATTGATAAATTTGTATCCCTTACTCAATAAGGATATTTGATAAGGAAATTTTTTCATGAATTTAAATTTATTATTTGATAAATTAAGAATTATTTGGACATGAAAGTCACAGGTTGGAGATTGGTTAATGTAATCCCCTCGATGCATCGATAGTCTCATGGGAAAATTTCAGTTGGACAAACCCTTCACGTTTGTAACCAGTATGTTTTAAACTATCTTGTGGAAGGTCTTGAAAGTAAAGTTATGGTTGGCCAAACCAAAATGGTTTGTACCCATTGTTTTTTAAACCATCTTGTTAAAGTTATTTATGGTAAAGGTTTAATGTACCATGGAAACACTATTTCTAATATTTAATCATTTCCTGCATTTCAGTTATTATTATCCAGAGGATTTTCACTATGACAAAATCTATGGATGCGTTTACTTTTCAATTTATTGATTACATGGAATGTGTGTTCAGTTATTTACCTTTATATATTGATTATTCTCATTTATTAATTATTACTTCCACTATTCTTAACCCTTACTGATCATTTTGGATCACCCTTATTTTGTTTCTTTTCCCTGGGTTATAAAGAAGAGATCTTTTAATGAGTTTTAAGGATGAATTTTATTATACTTTTTTATGTATTTTATTCTATTTTCCTTCTATAATTTAAAATGGGTTTCATTTATATAATATTGTTTTCCAAAATTACTAAAATGATCGGTTCTTTAGGATTTTATTACTTGTAATCATACTAATGTAATGGTAGTAAATAGGGGATTTGGGCTTACTAGGGTCAAGTCTCTATAATTTATGTTGTCCACTCATCTCTAAACAAATTTAATTATTATTTTGGGTATGAAGGCTATGAGAAATCTTCGTAGTACTGATAAAATATAGAAAAAAAATTAGGAGTATTTTTTTAATGAAATTGAAATTACCTATTTGGGGATACTGGTCTTTTCCTAGTTTATGATATCTCTTGTAAATTTGAAAACATAATATCCACAATCTTTTCAATTATATTTCTCTAGACACTGCAGAAACATTGATCAAAACAAGTAAATTGTTTCGAAATATGTTTTGATATTAAATTTTTTCTATATATACCTTAATTTATTTCCATTTTAAGTGATCAATATGCTTTTTATATTCAATCACTGACTTCATTTCATGATTTATATTATATTTAGTGACTGCCCTATCATAATAAAATTATTGTGAAAACATATACTGAAACATTTAATTTGAAGTTTATCTATAAAATGTTGATTGTAGTGTATTATAAATTCATAATACATAGCATGTGTGGTCAGTTTCCTGGATATACATGCATTAGATCCAAAAGATAAATATTTGGGGTATCTATACTGAGTACAACGGGAAACCATTTCTTCTTAAAAAACAAATAAGTAATGAAAGAAAATAAAAAAATATTTTATGTGATTAGATTATAGTGTTTTAACCTTGCATTATATACATAAAACAGAGTCTGTTGTCTATTATTGTTTCTCAAACACATCATTTAGATCTTTTTTTCTAATTAATTTATTCCTTCTCCAAAGAAACTTCTTGAATAGAAATTATATAGGGATTAATGAATCCAAAGCATGCTTCGAACAAGTTTCCATTTATATAGTAGTAATATAAACTTCTATGGAAAATATGAATATTTATTAACTTTAATAAACACATTAGATTGTTATTTGGACATATATATTATGAAAATTTACCTTATTTATGCATTCACAACTAAGAATCTAAATCATTCAAACTTGAGAATCTCATTTATACTCTTGAGACTAACTATGTCTATAAAAAAGTTCCTAATATTTCTTCTTCATATGGAATATAAGAAATATTTTCATCCTTAAATGTGGTCACTTAATGAATTTTTAATGATAATAAATGTTGCAGTGGAACTAGCAGGAGGAAGGTACCCCCAAAAGGTCCTTTTGATTTCTTAATCGACTCATTAGATTTTCTAGATCCGACCTTTTATTTCCCCATCTCTTTATCTGTCTATAATACCATACCTCACTTAAAACATTTTTTATCAACTGTTACAGGTATTTCATAATACAAAATTTGGTAAATGCATACCTCATGTATCTTTATAAGATTAGATGACCATGATACAAATGTTCCAATAGCATCATTGACCATTTTAATATATAGATCATAAATTGGAACATGAAACTTAGTGGTCGACTCTTGAGCAACCTCAATACACACTCTCATGTGATTTTTTGGGAGTTATTTATTATGTATATTGTAACCTAGAAAATTATACACCATACCCCTCACAACAAGGTGGTGTGTGGGTGTCGAAAAATAGAAATCACATATAAATTTTCCCTACATAATTTTAGTAATATAAAGTTATTAGAAGTTTTTTGATTAACATTTAGGAGAAAGAGTAATGAAAAAATTGATTACCTATGGAATGGTATAAATTTTAGAGGAATGAATAGCCTCGAAGATAGTGGGGTCATTTGGTTTTTCATGTGAGGATATTTTTTCCACCACCGATTCACTTTGATCCCTTCTCATATATTGTTATGCCAAACCAAAACAGACAATAATTTTTTAAAAGACATCTATTTGTGCCTAAAATACTTTCATTATCTTATATGTATCTTATTTTGGTTTTGTCTTCTCAAAATATATTCAAGGATACACTCCAAAACCTAATCTTTTAACATGACCATATTGTTCCAGCCACTTTAAAGCTACTAAAAGTAGTTTTTTTATGGTACGATCACTAACGATTTTTGTTTCTAAACCATATAAAAAATATATGAACATAAATAGATATTTTTAGGTAATAATATTATAATTCATAATGAATTACTATTATTTCATACTTATACATGTTTCCCATACAGATTTTTGAATTTTCATCAATCACTTTACCCTCCTTATTTACGTGAGCCTCATTCCATAACACATGACGTGGGATGAAAGTGGATTTAGATTTTGATCCATCAATCTGAATACAAACAACGGAAAATATATTGAGTGGGTTATAATCATTTTATCCATAAAGATGAATCACACAAGTTTCATCTTTAATTTCATAATAATCATTCTATGTTGCATAAAGATGATTTTATTTGGAATAAACATCATTCAATACTTTTTAATGATGATTCTATTTTTTATAAACATCATTCTATGTTGCATAAAGATGATTTATTTTTGTGTAAACATAATTCCATGTGTAAAGATGATTTAATATTTCATAAACATCATTCCAACTATAAGTATGGATGTGTGTAAGAATTATCTTCTTATATATATATATGAAATTCATAAAATAATTATTCTATTCTTTGAAAAATTTCAAGTACACAAACTTTGAAAAATATTACATGACTTTGAAAAATTATTTTAATTTAAGAAATTTTATAGGTCTTTATAAAATACCATGTGAATATGAAACATCAATCCATAAAAAGATGTATTTTTCTCCAAAATCAGTTCATAAAACAAATAACAAACACAAAAACATTTATGAAAATAATTAATATGATAATCAATTAAATATGAACCATTCTTTTCTTTTAAAATTAGTGCATACTATAAAAATCATGATAAATGGAATAAAACAATAATTTTTTTAATTATCAAAAAATAATTAATTTAAGTGGAAAAGATCCAATAAAAATACATTTATAAATGTTTTACAGAGTTCTAAGAAGGTCCGACTAGACGAGTGGTGGTCAAAAGTGGCACCATTGATGACAGAGCCACTGACAGAAAGGGGGTAGTAGTGGTGTCTATTACCACCACACAAAATGTAACACCACAAACTTTTTCCATATAATTATATTTATTTATTGTATTTTAATATTTATATTTGTTTTCAGGTTAGAATCGCATGAAAATTTGAAATTAGGAGTTTTTGGGAATTTTTTTCCCCGTTACATGGTTAACATGCATAGTTTAGGGTAAATAGTGTGACTACCTTTACATAGGAGTAAATTTAGTTATTTATTGTCCAAAAATGGTTTATATTCATGGTTATATCATTTTTGGGTCCAACACATGCAAAAACTAGGAAAAACATAAGAGATGTTTTGTGCATAACGGTACTGGCGCATGGCATGTGAAAGGTAAGTGCTAACCATATGAAAAGTTTGTGAGAGGTATATTGTTTTAATAAATTAATTTTTCATATTAGTTAATGATTTTTCCAATAGTGTGACCAAGCCATGTATCTCTCCAGGTGATTCTAGTGAGGGGCATACAGTTTGGTAAACCATACAGCCTAACAGTGTGACTTGACTAGTTTTAGAAAAACTCAAAATCCTTATTTGATCCTTCCTAAATTAAAACCCCAAATTGAACTACCCTACTCCCACTCAACCAAGTTTCATGAAGGGGTATATAATCCTCCACCTCCCTTCCATTGGTATTTTAAAGGTTTCTCTCTCATTTTTGGTGATTTATTACATAGTTAGTACTTCTTCTTTATTCCTTTTCCTTCCTTTATTATTTAACTTATTCCATTATCTTGGATTCTTCTTGAAAAAACCCTAGGGTGAGGGTTGGACCTAATATATTGTTAATTTTTTTATGGTGTGTGGTTGGTTTTTTGGGCATTTTTCTGTCTAAAATCAAGGGTTTTGTTGCATTTTCACATAGTTGAGATAAGTGTTTCCATTATTTTCCTTTATATAAAATTTCATGAGATGTATGGACTTTTATAAATTAATTTTAATTGAGTTTATCATTTTTTTAATCTTTAATTTTTTTTAAAAGTATAACGGGTTAGAGGTTTGATTAAAAATAAAATTTTGAGGTTTCTAGTGATAATGTTTTCTTGTTAAAAGTATATTTATGATAGGTGTTTTCTAAAATTATTAAGTGGAAATTTTAAAATGCTTTTTTTGTGTTTTAAATGAACATTAGTCTTTAATAATTTATGTTAGTTGGTTCTTGAATATGAATTGTGGTTTTTTTGGGTTATAACTATTTTGAGGACTTAGTGGTGTCACTTGGAAGTTATTATGATTTGATAAGCGACTTGAATTGTGTTTGTTGGTTATTCCATTGATATTCCATATTAATGACCATATATATATGTATATATGTGTGTGTGTGTGGATATGTACTTATATATATATATATATATATGTTTGTTTGTGTATATATATAGAGAAAGTTCATAAGATTCCTTCTCTAAATCTTGATTTCTCAAAATTATTTATTAGTTTACAAAATACTTTCTAAAAGAGATTGGAAACATGTGTTTTCAAAAATGTTAATTTGAAACCTTTTTGGAACTTTAAGAATATATTTTTACACTCACTTTGATTTTTGAAACGTTAGTAAGAGAAGGAATACTTTTCTTTGGAAATTATTATTAGTTTCAAATGTTAATGCCTAGTTGGTACCTTGGAATGAGTTTTCATGGAAAGTGTGCTCACATAATGGAATTACTCTCTTTAGGTTATGCTGAGATGTTATTATTTACTTTTAAAGAGGTGTTTTCATGGGTAGGTATAAGGATGTTAATTGAGTGAAAGTGTTTGGATTATGTTTATTCTTGATTGATATGTTGCATTTAAAGGATGCCTTGCCTCCCATTATTAACATCATGGGTATCCTAGGTTTCTAAGTGATGGAATAAGATATGGTTACAATCTAGTCTTTATTATATAGACTATATATACTATGGTATATTATTTCATTAGGGAGTTCCCCTAGTGATTCTAGTTTTGTGAAGTTAGTTTGTTATAAACTTAGGAATGCATTGATAGGATTGCAGATGGTTCTGACCCGAGTAAGTCTTGGTTCACCTCATGATATGTTTAGAAATTTCATATGATTACATATTCTTTATTTTATACTATTCACTGGTACTTTATTTCTACTTTACTTCTCATATAAAATTGATCCATATTGATGGGACCTATTGTTATATTTTTCATTCATTTGTCTCTGTTTATTTATTTATCTCAGTGATGTTCCTCTTAGTTGTTTACTAATTTTTCATTTTGAGTTAGGTTTAAAGGATGGATTTCATAAAAATGGTATTTTTATATAATAATCTAAATATTTTTAAAATAAGTTTTTTTGGTAAAGAATTTTTTTTTTGAAAAATGATGAAAATTATGCTTTCAGTGGTGTATTTTCAAACATGTATGTATGGTTTTTCTTCAAAATAAATACATGTAATATATGGTATTACCTACTAATCTATTTTATTCTCAAACCTTACTCATTCCAATAAACATCAGTATACCTACTTTTTTTAGGTTCAAGTTTAGTTTTTGGATTGCTCTCAAAGTGAGTTAGTTTAAGTGTTCTATGGTGACCATCAGGTCACAGAGCAATCATGTCTAATATTTTGGTATTTATTTTTTTACAAGGATGTTTTGGCCATGTCAGCCCTTTAATTTCTATATTTTTCTTTGTTTTTCTATTGTTGTATTTTTATTTTTATTTTTTAGAAGCATGTTTTAGTTTATGCCTCATTTGTTTTTCTTTATTCTATACCTATTTATTTGATGTATCATATGGATATCTAATCCACATTGTGGTCATTCAATACTTATAGGTGGAATCACTTTGTATTTTATCATTTATTTGGTGAATTTGTTCCTATGATCTCTTATTTTGTGCCTTGACATTAGTTTTCAGCCCAAAGCGATTTGGAATGCACCTTGGGTATGTCATATGTTGGTTCAGGAGTCCATTTTAGGGGTGAATCGAAGTTGGATCATAATAAAATGTTATCAAAACCTAGGGTTTTTAGAGACCTAGATCCTTGGAGTTCCATATATTGTTTGGTATGTTTGATAGATTAGAAATAGGAATTTCATAACTTGAATGGGAGGTAGATAAAGAGTCTGGATAACTCTTGATTATGATAAACCTTGAGTCACCATGCGATATCAGGTTGGGATTATTGAATTATCAGTTTTCCATATTGTTTTATCATGTATTTTGGTTCACTTTGATTTCATTTTGTATTTTTCAAGGTATTTATATGTTTTTGGGGATGATAATGGGATCTAAACTTGTTTCATAAGGTGATCTCACATGAACAATCAAACTACATTGAGCCTGAATTCCCAGATCAATATAACTTATATTGGTAGTTTCAGGATTATCACATGGTCTATTAAACCATGTGACAAAGTCATACACAACCACTAGTCCCTTAAAAAAGGAGCAGCCCCAAAAGAGGATTTAAGGCAAGTTCACTCACCAGAGCAGAGCCAAATGGATTTTTCAAAATGAGAGGGTATGGATATGCCATCGGGACCAACCTTTTCTTGCATGGGAAGCCTTTCCAGACAACCATGTGAAGGTGGAGAGATACTATCATGATGTAGATACTGGGGAGGGTCAGTTCCTTGTAGATAGTCTGGTTGAATTCCCTAAGACCTTCAAGTCATGTAATCTCTTAAGCCTATGGGCCATGTAATCTCTAATCCTATGGGCGTTGTAAGGGTTCCCCCTCATCCCTTGAAAGGGGGGTTATCAAAAATCAATAAAAATGAAGGCCTTCGGGCCATTCGGGCTATGTATTTTAAAATTTATTTTAAAAGAGACATTTTAATTTTTTTGTTATAGATTTCTTAATTATGGCCGTGACTTGATTCTGTGGGGTCTTATTTTAAATTGAGATTTAATTTATGATCGGTTCAGTTTAAGTATTAGTTTTTTATTTATTAAGTGTTATTTTTTTATGTTATTTAGAGTATGCTACCAAACAATTCTCAAAGGATCATAAGAGGTTTGTCTCGCATAGTTTCAATTTATTTATTCTAGTGGTTGAATCTACCCAGACTCTGAGTAGGGTGGTAGGGTAGGACTCCTCTCAATTTTTTACCATATTTCATGGTGATAAAGGTTCTTAATAGGATACAAAGTGTCCATAGGAAATTGAGAGATTCTTCAGGTCCTAAGTAACTCTATAAGATTTGAGAGTGAGAGTTTTCCTGGGTTTGTTTAAGGGATAGAGTCTAAACCATTTTGATTTTTTTCCATACCCGTTTCAAGATGGAATGATATGGTAATTCTTTTAGACCACTTTTTTTCAATGGTCTATTCCTAAATAAGTGAAGGAAAGGAAAGCGATAGTGAGTATGAATCTCCTATAGGGTCAAAAAATGGTGAAAGAGTATTTTGACTGCTTAATTAACTTATTCCATTTTCTTTTGAGATTGTATTGAGTGATTCCTTGAAGGATCACTTGTTCATGAAGGATATTTTTCATAACCTCAGTGATTGAGTTATTTCACTTGGGTTCATCATTATAATATCCCTAACCCCAGTAGACCATATCCAATGGTTACTTTATTATATTGGTATAATATACAAGTGATCACATCCCAAAGAAAGATATTGTTTAGCAGTCATGGTAAACTATATGCATACTTGAATCTCACATTACATTTGAAAACATAAAAATATAACATATTAAAAGTAAATATTATTAATCTTTGAACTCATTCAAATATTATTTCTTCATATCCTAGGGAAAGGAAAAAAATAATGGGTGAGATTAAATGCTTAGTAAGGGTTATGTACAGTGAAAAATATTATTATTAAATAATGTATAATCAATATGGTAGGTATATAACCTAAAACAAATACCATTCAATCAATAACTTGAGAATTAAGAATAATATGGTAGGAATAAATGATGATAAAATAATTTCTTATAATTAACCACATCAAATTAAAATTTATCCATGAATATCACAACTATTTAAATAATCACTTCAAAATCAATAATTAATATCATAATTATTTAATTCATAATACCGGGCATCATAAAATTACCATCAATGCCTCATGCCAAGACATCTTACATAAATGGGTAAGGCCTCAGCCAAATACCCAAACTAGTTTGTCTCATGAGACCTATCGATGAATCGAGGGGGTATATTGGTCCCCACTTGTCACTTACTAAGTCTAATACATTCATTATATGAAATGGGAGAATAAACATTCGATTAATGATCAACATAAACATTTATATTGAAAAACTAGAATATGAAATGTTATTATTTTCCAAGACAAACTAATCATAAACCATTTAGAGAAAGAATAAGTATGGTATCATTACAATATATACCAATAAGAATATAATAAAAATAAAGGGTTATTGTTTTTTATGAATATAAATTCTATAAAATGAAAATTAAAAAAAATCTTGAGAAAAATTCCCTTTCCATTTTGGAATCCAATTTTAGAAACTGAAAATTTCCATAATATTAGGGATTCTTTTGAAAAGAATCATGGAAAATTGAAAAATAATCTTTAAATAAATGAGTTTTCATGATGGCGGGAAAATTTTGTTCATGCCTAGTATGTTAAAAAAAATATTCCTTTCACATTTTAGCTAAAAATTCAAAAATTAGCATGTTCAGAATATGACAAGAAGATTCCTTTTAAACAATTTTTTAAAAATAAAAACATATATAAAAATGTATTTAATAAATCATTGAATAATAATAAAAATATTCTTTAAAACCTTTTGAGAAAAATATTGATATGGAAAAAAATATTCCCAACCAATTAGAAAAACAAGCTGGTTTTCCTTAAGAAAATGATTTTGGTACCTTAAGTACTTAAAGAGTGAAAAATGAAAAAAATACTTATAATATCAAGAAATAACAATAGTATAAGAAAATAATTTAGTTTTAAGATAGAAATATCAAATTATTCATCCCTTATAAACTTAAATATAAATAATTATGATTAATGATGAGATTGTGAAATAAACCATTACCACTTTGAAAACTTTTGAATCATTACCCCTGTGAAGGAAATAACTTAAAATTAATCATTAAATATCATAAATATTAATATATTCTTGATATAACATATCAAAGGAGAATTATATAGACCTAATAAAAATAAAGAGGTTTCATAATACCAAATATGTATTAATCGAGTGGAAATTGAGACAAAATCTCCTACAAATATCACACCGTTGAAGTGATAATTAATTAATGAATTGATTATGTCTATCAAATGTAAATACAAGTAAAAAAAGTGTAAATAAAACATAAAATAATAAAAATTAATTACAAACATAATATTATAATATCAAAGAGAATAAAGAAGTAATATAACCCGATGACAATAAATTGAGTTATGAAGCCCTTTACCACATTGAAACTTTCAATTCAAATCCCCTTAGATGAAATAATTTTAATTTTAACATAAAATACCATTAATTATGAAGTATTCATGATATCATATGTTAAATATGTATGAACCCTGAACACCCTGAGAGGGGAGGGGTGAATCAAGGTGTCTAATTTTTCTTTTAATGAGACAGATCTTGTTCCCATGTTGGTAGAAATTTGTTGAACCCATATGATAGGATCATGTAGTAATTAAATATTAACATGTAAAGAGAAAAAAAATAGTTTTACTTGGTTAAACACTAAGGTATAGTCTAATAATCATACACTTACAGTGTGTCATTCGTACCTAAATCTATTAAGCTTCACTAGTTATTATGGAAAACAAAAGATCAGTCACAATCACTTTTACTAGAAACAATACCTTTACAAGAATTTAGAGATAGAACACTACCTCCCTTAAAAAACTTCCATAAAATCCCCCTAGATCACTACACAAGGAAAAGTCTTACTTAGTTTAATGACTTGAAGTTCACATCAGTTGATTGGGAATTTAATTCATTTCCCCTGAAAATCATGAGACTCTACTTGCACCACAGTCCATTGTTGATTCACTTGAATGCATTGTTCACTGATACTAGATATTCAATACTATTGTTTTTAAGCTCCCTAACATTGTGAAACCCCCATTACATTTCAAATAAAAACCATTGTTCATAAACCCAAAAACTTTCACTAGTCTCCCAACCTTCACAAAGACCACATCCTTTTTGAATTTTATGGCCTTCACAAAGCTTACAACCTTCATAGGACACTAAGTCATCATGAAACTACCAATCACTTTGAACCTCACTTTTTTGAAAATCCTTAGAATCAGTCAATAATTAACCAAACTTTTCATGATGCTCATGATCACATAGAATTATTGATTCATAAATCTCACATCCATCATGAATTCAGAGAAATTCATAATTTTCTACAATTCTATTCATTTCAAATGAAGTGGGTGTGACCGCCTATTTATACGCTCAAACCTTTTCAAATATCCCACACTCTTAGAGGAATTTTTTCTAAACTCTTCACTCATTCTCACAAATATATTCTATTCAAGAAGCTCCAGTGAAATTTAACACATTCACAATGATTTTTTTATGTTATAAAGATTTACTATCATCCCACCATGAATTCATGAATCTTCTCAAAGTTGTGAAGAACACTATTATCCCATTTCATGTTCATGAAGCTCCATACCTTTGTGATTCTAAACCTTTCACGAAATCTAGTTTTTTGTGAAATACAGTCTTTAAAAAACTCATAAATTTACCATATTAATGAAGAGTTAATATTAGAAATCCACCTTTCATGAATCCTACTCCTTCCTCTTGAGTTTCAACACAATTTTTTTTGCAAACACTGGTAAATAATGCCAGCTTCAACACTAAATCCATTTACACCATAAAATATCTTGTCTTATAAACTCCTTGATAAACCCTAGTGTGGATTAAAAATAAAAAAAACACACTTTATTTCTAGTAGTGTAAAAAATTGGTTCCAAAAAAATGGATATGTATACAACATATAAATGAAATTAGTTGTATAACATTAAAATATGTATCAATGAAGAGAAACTAAGATGAAGTCCCTTACCTTAGGTTTGACTCTTCACGTACATTATTTATCTTCTTGAATAATAAACTTATGCTAACTATTTACTTTCTTATGAAACTTTTTTATTTTTATTATTCTTTTTATTTCATTTAATACCAATTATATATTTAGTTACTTAATCAATTAAGTTCATGTTGGATGTTTTGATGATATTTAGTTCATATGTTCAAAATGAATTTGGTAGTTTGACTATGGTAAAAGTGGTCATTATTCTATAATCTCCATAATAATAAAAATAATGAAATAATTATCATTTTTATTTATCAATTATACTTTTTAAAAGAGACATGAAATATTTTTATGAAAAATGAACTACGTTACAATCATGAAGACAGTAAGCCATATGTATGCATGAGTAACATTTCAATTTTTCAACGATCATGATGGAAAGAACATAAGTATCATTTTATATTTATAGAATGATAATTATAAAATAAATATCATATTATTTCTTTAAATATATTTATATATATCATACATTTTATGTGGTTATGTAAAATAAATCACATCGCTTTGTGGAGGCAAGTAGTCCACACATATTCCCAAACGACATTATCATTTTTCAGTGAATGGGAAAGTAAGAAAGTAAATTATATATTGTGTTTTAAAAAATTACAAATATGTAATCAATATCATATAAATACATTAAATATATCATCAAAACCATATGTAATAGGAGGGTATGGAAATAAAATTACATAGCTTTGTAAGGTAGTAGTCCACTGTACACATGGATGATGGTTTCATTTCCCTTTTGATGGAAGAGGAGATGGATGTAGGTTATGAAATTAACATAGTAAAATATCATTAGATGGGAGATACTTATGTTATTATATCATCATGGTTTAATAATATTTTAATGAGGTGGAAGAATAAATAAAGAAAAAAATTATCTATTAAGAATGATACCTCTTATTCTAACAAATTCTTTAGGTTTACCCAAAAATCCTTCCTATGAGGGTTTTATAATAAAATAAAACAACTAAAAAACAAGGTTATAGCCATAGTTTTAAACCGTGGCTATAGGTCCAAAAACCATGGCTAAAGGTTATAGCCACAGTTCATTCAACCGAGGATGGTATTAGCATGGCTATAGGGTAAAGCCAATAGCCACAGTTCAAACCATGGATATAGGAATATAGCTATAGTTCAAAATATGGAAACAACCCTATAGACCTGGTTTTAAAACCACAGAATTGGATAAAACAACTCATGTTCTATAGCCATGATTTTGAACCATGGCTATAGGCCTTCACATTCCATAAAAAAATAGCATCGTTCTACCGATGATGGCCCCTTGCATCCTCCCCACTACCCCCCTGCAAATCCCCCACCCTCCCCCTTGAACCCCTTTAATCCTCTCCACTATCCCCTTCAAATCCACCCCACCCTCCCCACTTTCACCCCTTACATCCTCCCCACCACCCCTGTAAATCCCCCCACCCTCCCCCTTGCACCCCCACCTACACCCTCCCCTTGAACCTTACACCCCCATGCACCCCCTTCAAATCCCCCCAACCCCCACCACTCCCCCTGAATCCCACCTTCCCCCTAAAAATACCCCCTCCACTCCCCTTGGAACAACCCCCTCTTCTTGATAGAACCCCCCCTCTACCTAAAAAGTCCCCCTGGATAGCCACCCCCCCGGACACCCCCTACCTCCTAGACACCCCCTGGACATCACCCCCCCCCCGTACAAAACCCTAACCCCCATTGGATAGACCCCAACCCCCACTTGGAAAACACCCCATCCAAATAGAACCCCCTCCTGGAAAACCCCTGGTCCCTCTAGACAGACACCCCCCGGATAGACCCCCCTCCCTTCTGGACCCCCCTAGATAGCCCCCTCCTGGACAACCCCCCTCATAGACAAACCCCATACCCTAGAAAGACCCCCCTCCCCCTCCCTCTTGGACCCCCATAGACAATACCCCATCCCTCCTAGACCCCCTTGGACAGCACCCCCTCTTGGACAGACCCCTCCCCACTCCTATACACCCCTCCTCCTAGACACCCCTTCCCTTCTGGACACCCCCTTGGACAGACCCCACCCCACCCCCTGTATAGTAGTATCCCCCACCCCCTATACAGACACCTTCCCAGGATAGACCCCCCTCCCTCCTGGACAGACCCCCTCCCCCTGGACAGACCCCCTCCCTCTTGGACACCCCCTTGGATAGACCCCACCCCACCCCCTGGATAGACACCCCCTGGACACTCCCCCTGGACAGACCCCCCCCCCCAAAAAAAATCAATCTCAAGAATCCATATGAATAATCCAAAGAAGCTATCAATATACCCATTGATTATTTAGTTATATCACTGACTGATTTGAAAATGGAAGAAAATGAAAGAAGAACAAGATAAAGAAAGTTCTTTAGGAAAATATTCTATTCCATATGAATATGTAAAATATAACCTTCTTGAGGGATTATCAAAAGGTAACAATCCTAGAACTCATGAAATGTTGTGTGGGAGGTTCAAGCAGGATAGTCAAAACTCAAAGAGTTTCTTGAAAATTTCATCAACCCCAGATGAAATCTTGAGAACAATGAAGAATTCAGTAAGTGATGTTTGTGATTTAATGGAACATGTTAAAAATAAGACCCTCCTGGAAATCCCATCCCTCCTGGACACCCCCCTCTCCCCCTGCAGACCCTCTTGGACACCCCTCCCTTCGGAACACCCCCCTTTAAACCCTCCTAGACACCCCCTCCCTCCTCCCTCCTAAAAACCCCCACTCTCCCTCTACAGACCCTCCTAGACACCCCCTACAGACCCTCTTGGACACCCCCTCCCTCCTGTACACCCCCTTTCACCCCCTTGAACACCCATGCCCCTTGAACCCCCCTGCACACCCATGACTACTGAAAATATGGGCTATAAACATGAATTTATAACCACAGTTTATAAAAATTATGGCTATATCTAATATAAAGCCATAACCCTCAGGATAGTCGTGGCTATACCTCCCACCCCTCGGGCTTAATCCTCCCCATCCCACTCCCTCCCTTGCGATGCCTTGCATCTCAAATTTCTTCCTTCCCCGTGATCCCTCCCCTGCAATTCCTCCTTCCCCTCATCCCCTCATCTGACGCGGCCTCCCCAAATCCTCACTGACGCAGCTCTAGTGCACCTAGGCTACCTCCCTGCCTATACGGCATCCCTACCTCCCTGTCTACACAGATCTGATGACCCCCCACTTCACTGATACCCTCCTCCTCTACCATGGCTTGCCACTGCTCAACACTGCTTTGAAGTGACTACACCACCTTCCACAGTCCTCCTCCGATGCGACCACCCCACCTCCCAAAGATCCTTCTCCTCTGATGTGGCCACCCCACCTCCATCTGATTTCTGTTATAGAGTTTCTTTGATTTTATATCGTCAATCTCTCCAATTTTCACTGGTAAGATTTATTTGAGGATGTTACTTTATATCCTACATGAGAACTAGTTTATGGAAATATCTCAATGTTAATGTTTCAGGTCTGTGAGGTTTCTATCAGGGACATGTAATATTTGAACATGTTTGGGGGGGGATTCCATAAAGTGTGTTGTCATTGGGTTTATATATTGTTGTATCAAATGTTATCAAGTTAATTTTGATCATCATCTGTCAACAGGATTGATATAGCATCTTGATATCATAGATTGATAGTGGGATTAAATATCTCTTGATATTGTGATACAAAATCCATAGATAGTGATAGGATGTGATACTATATTAGTTATTATTGACCAACTTAATAAGTTGGCATAATTCATTAAATTGGGTAGAAATTTTCAGTTAATATCTTTGGGTAGTTTTATATAGGGGTTATCATTAGACTTCAAGTGGTACCCTCAATGACTCTGTATAACTATAATTATCAGTTACTATCACATATTTTTGAGAGTCTTATAGGATGATTTTGGGACCCATTCGATAAAGTGAACAAAAATTAAAACCCCAATCAATTGCTTGAGTGATTTCACTATATTGGTATTATAGGATATGTTGAGATCCTTTTTTTATAACTTTGGATGGATGTGGGGGTCAATTTCCATTGGTAATGTTTTCTTATAATAAAATCCATAATTATAAAATCAGTATGGAACCTTTATAAGATATATATGAGAGACCCATCATGTCAAAAAAAAATTGGACTTTGATTGGTGAGACATCACTTAATGAAATGAATATTTTGAAAGGTATGGAAATGAAAGAACAAGTGAATGTTGAGGACATGGGGACATCCCAGAGGAGATAGATATCTCACATAGATTGAAATATCCAACCTTTAGAGTTTGACCATGGGGACCATTTTTTCTTTAATTTCTCCCTATGTTGAGTATTATGGAGGCTTGAATGGGGTAGCAAGCTATCCTCAATGGTCATCAGTACATTCAGGATCCTATGGGGGGAATGTGAGTATTCTATCCATGTGGAATTTCCACCAAAGTTATACTATGTTCATGATCTCTTCCATGTGTTACAGCTAAAGAGGTACATGAAATACCCAATGCATATTATTGAAATGGTTTATCTACACATTGATAATGGATATTTCTTTACAAAATACCTAATGTTGATCAATGATCGACTGGATATTGTCCTCTAGTTATAGTAGACGTTTCCTTACCATTGAACACTCTATCTTCCTTATACACACTCATATACTGTTATCACTTCATCACCATATTTTTTGAGTTCCTCTTACATGATTTATACTAGATATATACTGAATTTTTATAGAAACCCTATTATTGGTCTTCATAATACTAGTTATAGTTTTCAAATGAGTTTCTTCAGTTTTTGGCATCCTTCTTATGAAATGAAGATCATCCTCTAGATTATTAATACATATATCCTACTCCTCTAGCTGTCCTTATAAATTTTTAATTTGAGAATTCCTTTCACTTTATGCTATTTTAATTTTTTCTTCATACCGTTCGTTAGAGATGATCATGAATATCTCATGTTTTCTCCTCATTCACATGCTTTACTTCTTGAACAAGTGACTCAATAATATCACTTTCCATGCATTTTCTTTCCCATATTTTAATTGATTTACCTAAATTCTTCCATGAGATCACAATTCATTTATTCTTCATCTTTCAAAACTTTAAATTCATTTTCCTAGACTTTAATTTTCTCTTGTGGGTTGTACCAACAATTTATAGATTTACCACATGATGTGGTTGCTTCATCTTTAACATATTAAAGTGATATAGAATCTATATGTTTAGTTTTTCATAAATCATCTTATATATGGTTAGAAACAAATATGCACAATGAATCATTTTTTAACTAGATAGAAGTATCCAATTTCTTGGTGTCCCTCTTCTTAATCTTATTCATTTGAATTTTAGACAAATGAAATTCTTAATTAATTGAATTATCATCATTAGAAAAAACCAATATTCCCTTATTCAAGATAGATTTTTGACTATACAATTATTTGAACTTTATTTAATTGTCTTTGGAATTCTTTTAGTGATCTAAAATTTCAAATACATCTTATTGTAAAGAAATTTTCAATGCCTTATTAGAATGATCATAAATTTGAATATTTTATTTATTGAACTCATAAAACCCCCATACCGACTTTTAAATAAATTCCCATCTAGTAAAACATGAAATGTAATGCCAACATATTCATCAAAATATAAAAATAATTCCTTTTTCCAAGGGGCAGGGGGAGTGTTCAGGGGGTGTACAGGGGGTAGTGGGGGTGTTCAGGGGAGGGGAAGGGGCAGGGGATGTGTTGGGGGTAGGGGGAGTGGAGTGTGCTGGGTGCATGGGGTGTGTAGGGGGTAAGGGGCGTGTTGGGGGCAGGGCAGGGGGTGAAGGTGGGTGGGTGGGTGGGGGGAAGTGGGGTGGGGAGTGGGGGTGTAAGTGTGGGGAGTGGGGTGTAGGTTGGGGGGGGGGGGTGTGTAGTGGGTAGTGAGGTTATAGGTGGGGGTTGTAGGGGTAGTGGGGATGCATGTGGGGGGGGGGGGGTGTTGGGGGAGTGGGGGTGGGGTGTGGGGGGGGGAGTGGGGGTGAAGGTGGTGGTGGTGGTGGGGGGGGGGTGCAGTGGGTAGTGGGGGTTGCAGGTCGGGGGGTACAAGGGTAGTGGGGGTGTTGGTGGGGTGGGGGGTGTTGGGGGGAGTGGGGTAGGGTGTGTGTGGGGGGGAGTGGGGGTGTATGTAGGGGGGGTGTAGTGGTAGTGGGGTTGCAGGTGGGGGTGTGGGGGAAGTGGGGTGCAGGTTGGGGTTGGGGGGGTGGGGGGTGCAGGGGGCTGTGGGGTTGCAGGTGGGGGGGGGGGGTGGGGGGGGGGTGGGGAGTGAGCCGTATATTATTTCAACTTTCCAACCTTCAAACTAAAAGACATACTCCCAACATTTTGGATGATCCGTTAGGTGTATACTAAAAAATACCTAATCACCCATGATCCCATAGGTATCATTTCCATGATGAAAGATAACTCACTACCTTAATTGAAGAAAGAAAAACTCATGTCTCCCTATACCACTAAAATGAACCAAAGAAAATATAGGTTTGTAGCTATATCTTAGTTTATATCCATATGTTTAATTAAAATCATGGTTGTATTTTTTTTAAACCCATGGTGGGATCACTTCTATATGATGGGGATTTCATGTGCGACATATAGAGGAGACATAGAAATCTTGAAATATCATTATTACATGTCATTTTAGTTTAGGTGTACTAATCAGTGGATTTATTTATGGTTTTTCACAAAAGTTTGATGAAATTTTAAGTTGTTTTGGGTTAATAAATTTTATTTTTTTTGTTTCTTAGGTCTGGGTGGGTGTCCAAAGTGGACCCCGCACTTGGATTGTTTCTTAAGTGCAATATATTACCTGGTGAGTTTAGCATCAATTATACCAATTATAGTTCTAATTTTAAAATGTTTTGTTGTTTGATTCATATGTATTCATGGATGATACAGGGGATAGAAGAATCATTGGTGGTTGGTACAAGCTTGAGATCAATTTATGGATTATTGTCTGGGGTAGGTATCCTTTATATTACTAATTCTCTTGATCATTTGGATTATATTATGTTTGTGTAGTCATTAATATTATTCTTATGATCATGTTGGTATTGGATTCATGTACCAATTATCATGTACAATTGACACACTGATCACATATATTTAATAAGTCTTTATATCTCACTTCTTTTCCCATTATTTCCTTACAGGTGGTTTCTTATGATGAGGCTGGTTCTATCCACCGCCATCAAAGTCAGTGTGTTTGACATCATATTCGAGTAATTTTTCTTTCATTTTTATTCTTTAACCTAATTTTAAATAGGGATTTTTGTGATTTTTGGGTTTCCAATATTTTTTAGTGTGTTTTAGATCTTTTTGAGGTAGATTCGAGCCGCTTGTTGAAGGAGACTCACTGCATATGCATAGGTAAGCATATATATAATAAGTTCTCCCGTTATATGTATGTTCTCTCATGGTAGTGCAATCATGGTAGTGCAATTACATATAAGGGG
Source organism: Viscum album (assembly GCA_963277665.1). Taxonomy (NCBI): domain Eukaryota; kingdom Viridiplantae; phylum Streptophyta; class Magnoliopsida; order Santalales; family Viscaceae; genus Viscum; species Viscum album. The sequence continues at coordinate 1,383,178,325 of OY728152.1, forward strand.
CTAGGTGTGATTATTTATATATATAGAAAATGCATATGTGTGTGGGTGATAATTGGCTTATGCATGTGAGCATATATATAAGGATTATCTTGTGCATGTTCAAGGCCATGCAGACATGTACATAGGGGTTAGGGCATCCTTATGTATATGAAAAGGTGCATATGTCTGGAGGATAGATGGAGTAACTTAGAGTTGTTGTTGATAAAAGTGTCAAGTGACAATTGTGTCTTGGATCCTTTGAGGCAAGGTCCCTCTCCCAGCCTCTTTAATTCAATAATGTTTTAAATTGAATTTAGAAGCCTTATTAATTATTCTTATTAATATTAAATTTAAATTCTTGAATAAGTGTTAAGATAATTGTTTTGTTTGATAAACATGTCACGATTTTGTAATAAAACCCCTCTAACAGAGGTGCGATGTCTGTGAAAACTCATAGTGGTAGTTTATTATTTTATAGCTTGATTGAAATTATTGCATTTATGGGACCTCTTTGATTTCATGAGAAACAAAGGCTCATGTATCCTTAGATGATAGCTTCCTCTTCATCATATTTTCTTATTTTCTTATAATGATTCTAGTCTATGGTCCATGTATTATTTGTTGACCATATGACCTTAATACCTTTTTTATTATTGCACCTCAACTTCTATATTTGAAGTTAGGAATTGGTGAAAAAATAATCTTCCTTGAATTTCACCCCGATAATGAAAACTTATTTAACATTACATGTGACTTAAGGATGGTTTGTGAAAAACTATACATGTATTGTCTATGAAAAATACTTCCTATTACCTATAATTTTATTAATACACTCTAGTTACTACCCATGAAATAGTTAGAGACTTGTTTTTATAGGTATTATAAAACCAAGAAAATGCTCATCCCACATAACATATAAGTGGTTTCACCTATCTCTAATGTATCTATAAAAGAATGATGTTTTATAAACTACGTTATGTTTGTCTTAATGCTTGTTTACCATTTTAAAAACCATAATGTGACGCACATTTATCACAAATTTTTATGTTATAATTGTGTAAAATGTAAATTTCACCTTTAATTTCATTTATGTAAGATGTTAAATTGGATGTTCTACATCCCTATTGCATGAATTGAAACTGCATGATATGTTATCTCATGATTCATGATACCACTCCATGGTGAATGTATTGAATGAAATTGGATTTAATTTGAACAAAAATCTTTTATTAAGGATCATGTTATTCAGTATTGGGATGTACATATTAATGTGAATATTCTTTGTTCATTGTTGGTTATGGAGTCATGTATCATTTATCATGTATAGTTGACACACTGATCACATATATATAAGAAGTTGTTATATCACACTTCTTTTCCCATTATTTACTTATAGGTGGTTTCTTATGATGAGGTTGGTTCTATCCACCACCATCGAAGGTAGTGAGTTCGACATCATATTAAGGTAAGGTTTCTTCTGTTTTTATTCTCTGGCCTAATTTAATTAGGGATTTTGTAATTTTTGGGTTCCTTTTATTTTTGCAGTGCATTTTGGATCTCGTTGAGGTGGGTTCGAGCAGTAGTTAGAGAAGGTGGCTTACATTTGTATTCATAGGTAGGAATATACATATATTAGTTCCCTCTTTATATATATTCAATCATGGCTGTATGAATATATATATTGGGGCTAGGTGTGCTTATATATAGATATGAAAAATATACACACGTGTAAGTGAAAAGGGTTATATGCAAGTATAAAAATATATCTAAGTATCTCCTTGTACATATTTGGCCATGAAAATATGTAAATAGGGGCTGGGTGTCCTTATATATATATGTGAAGGTGCATATGCATACAAGAAGAAAAAAAGATTTGAGATGTTTTCATCAAAAGCAGCGCACCTTGAGGTTGAGGTAGGTTCCCTATGCCTAAACCTTTAATTTCAATTCTATAATTTCTTGATTGTTTAAAAACTTGTTTTCATTATTAGGGAATAACATTAATCTCCCTTCATGTGGTCGGTAAAAAATTTCAGCCAACTCAATATAAAATTTCCTTCACTTTAGAGATGACAATATCCTCATTTTGAGAAAAGATGAACTGAGTATTCTCATAAAAAGCTAAAACTTAAAGAAAATATTTGTTTTATTTTCCACAAACACAAAAAACCATCCTTGAAAACTTGACACTTTATTTAGTAACATCACTATGAAATTGAACTAGATAAAATTGACTACCTTACCAAGAAGAATTGACTACTTAGTACTTAAGTAATTAGTTTTCTTTGAACTACTTGAAGCACCTTCATCGGTTCTATTTGATTTCCCCACCCGGTTGAAGGTTAAATGTTCAAGTGATCAATTAATAGGGTTCAAAGGGTTTAGAATTGAGTGAGAAATAGAATTAACTGTGGTGTTTCCTCACTGTCTATCCTCTAATTTCATGAAATTGAATCTACTTATAGAATAAATAATATCATCTTGAAATAATGAGATTCCTGATAGATGAGCTCTCAATTGAGAAAGATAAAATAACCATTAAGGAATGACTAGTGAGGGAAATCCTTTAGTGTCATAGTGGAAATGGGTTAGTAATCATCCTAAGGGTGGGATGAAGGTTTGATTTATTGATGGGATCACTAACATTCATAAGTGAATGAGCTTGTTTGGGGAACATTCCTTCAGGTTGTAACCACTAGAAAAGTAGTACTGAATTGATGATATTAAGAGTGTGAATTCGGTAGTACTTTTGAGATAAAAAGGGGTATAATCTATAGTCTATATAATAACCAAGGATGAGAAGGAAATGAGTCTGTTATGATAGGTATGGAATTTAAATAGTGGTGATGTCTACTCCTCAATATTATGCTCCACAGCTAAGGGAGCACAAACTCCCATAGAGGACCCAATCCAAACCAGAGCTCAATGATAGTGGATTAACAATACATATATAGAGGATAATTACCCTAAAATTTTATGGTAGAGTATTAAATCATCCTATAAAAATAGTGTGGGGGACCCATTCCCTGGTGCAAGAAGGTAGTACAAAACCTATCATCTCTCCGATGGTCAATAAGGGCCACTGAAGGATGATTCACACTTGTAACACATCATGTCTTATCTATAAATCCAAAATGTGGTCCACCATTGTGTACTATGAGGATAACCACTCAGGATAGGCTATTTTCTAGCACAAATCCTTATCCAAAGTGGCCAATACACATAGTGAAAGTTCTTGAGGAATGTACATGACATGCATAGGTTGTAGATAACCTCCCTTGGATACCCATGTTCTGCCTATGTAATCTAACCCCTTCTCATGTATGATGGCTCATGAATATATACTATGGTTTTTCCCATGCACCAGGTTTTTTTGGGTACACTAATCATGTCCGTGCTAATGTTCCAGGACATGCTCCTATACATCTCTATTCCTATGCAAGTGTATCTTATGGGTATATTCCATGTATTTAGCTCTGAGTAACACATCATGTATAGGGTTACATGACATGCATTATTAAATATTTTCAGAAATCTTTCTTCCATAACTAGGGTACCATATTGAGTTTATTCTATGAAGTACATGTTGTGTATATTGGAATTTTCAATAAACTACTAAAATCTTCATGTGTCTCACCATCACAACCACTACTATTGATTATTCCATGAATATGGATAAAAAACTCATATATATGGTTTCCTTCACCCGAGTCATCATCATTGGATAGATTTGGCAACCTGATCTACTCAAGAATCGATCATATCCTACTTATCCAATGAACTATGAAACCTGTGAACAAAAAACCCCCATCCACTTACATTGTATCTATGATATCCTATCACATTGTATCACAACTTGTTCATTCTCTTGATATTTAATAAGGAAGGGTAGTTATATATATTCATTGGATCATCCCTAGTCAGTTGATTTATCATCTCATCTCCATTAAGGGTATGGTTTTAGTTAAGGTATACATTCTTGAGCTTCATGTTTTATCCCCACAAATACCATCCGTTCTCCACTAGTATTTTATAAAATGAGTTCTCCTTGCCTTGTTAAATATCATTTGGATAATGAAACAAATTACCTATATGTATATCCATTGATTCATTCTGAAAATACCCAAAACATTGCATGCAATGGATTTCCATCATCCATATTTTTTGGTCACTCTATCCTAGGACAAGCGTTGTGACACCCATGTGATCATTGGAATCTCCTCCTTGTCATTGCATATGTCCTTATCCAGTTAGAGATAATCATACATCTATCCATAGATATAGATTCTCATGAAGTGGTAGAGGTCCCATATACCATTGCTAACCTCCCAATGATGTAAGATAAATTTGATGGTCCCTGGTGTACAATTTCTCAACAGCTCTGGAATGAAGTCCTGATTATTGTAGACGTGGAATTTTGATCACCATGTTGGATCATAGATCCTAACACACTATATATCCAACTAAAATTCATGACAGGAAAAACATACCCAGTATACCTTGGGCCCTCTCTTCAGGAATTTTCTATAATGAAGCAGGTCCTAGTAATATGTCAACAATACTTAAATTTAAAATTGTAAATAGATTAGTTTATAAATGAGGGAGGGTGGGGGTGTAGGGTGGGGGGGGGGGGTATGTTCAGGAAGGAGGGGAGGGGGTGCAAGGGGGGTTTATCCAGGAAGGGAGGGGTGTTCGGGAGGGGGGGGGGCTGTCCAGGGGGTGTCTAGGAGGGATGGGGGTGTCCAGGAGGGGGGGGGGGACTATCCAAGGGGGATGGGGGCTGTCCAGTGGGGATGGGGGCTGTCTATGGGGTGTCCAGGAGGGATGAGGGGATTCCTAGGTGGGGTTTGTCAGGGAGGGGGGGGGGTCTGTCTAGGAAGGAGGGGGTATCTAAGAGGGAGGGGGTGTCTAGGAGGAGAGGGGGGATTGTCTAGGGGGGGGGGGGGTCTAGGAGGGATTGAGGTCTCTCTAGGGGGGGTCTGTCAGGGGGGGGGGTATATCTTGGGGGGTGGGGTCTATCTGGGGGGGTGTGTAGTGGGGGTGGGGTGGGGGGGTTGTCCAAGAAGGAGGGAGTTCCGGGGGGGGGGGGGTGTCTTCTTGAATATATCCTTTGAAACTCAGTAATTTACAATGTCATTTATGATTATTTAATGTTATCTAATGAGGAATAGAGTTATGGGAATCAAATGTTGATTTTGTTTATTTTTAGGTACTTCAATGAGAATATCTTGGTTGAGTAAAAAATATAAGAGGATGGTTTTCTCATTAAAAAGAAGAAAACTACATCATATCATTACTAGGGAGTACTTAATTTGGTTTTTACTTGTTTAGAAAAATTCATTCATGATGAAACTTATTGGAACTCTTTTGAAATTATTGATTTTAGGATGTTATGATTGTTGAGTGTTTGTGCTTAAAATATTGAATACTTTTCATGCTAATGTTTTTGAACTGAATCTGTTTATGATGGTTATTGAAAATATTCTTTCTTATGGTAAAACATACTGAGTGTTGGGGGGGGGTGTCCAGGAGGTGTAAGGGGATGTTCAGGGGGAGGGGGGCTGTCCAGCGGGGTTCTGTCTAGGAGGGGGGTGTCCAGGAGGGAGGGGGATATCCAGGGGGTGTCTTGGTGTGCAGGAGAGAGGGATAGCTGTCCAGGGGGTTTCCAGGAGGGAGGGAGCTGTCCAAGAGGGGGGGGGGTGCAAGGTGGGGTCTGCAAGGGGGAGGGGGTTGTCTAGGATGGGGGGGGGGGGGTCTATCTAGGGGGTGTTTAGGAGGGGGGTTCTATCCATGGGGGTCTTCATGGCTAGAGGAGGGTTGTCCAGGAGGGGGGGGGGTATCCATGGGGGTATGTGGGGGAGGAGGGGGGATATCCAGGAGAGGGGGGGGGGTGCTATCCAGGAGGGGGTGTCCAGGAGGGAGGGCGGTGTCTAGGAGGGATGAGTGGCTATTCGGGGGGGGGGGGGGCTGTCCATGGGGGGTTGTCCAGGGGGGAGGCTGTCCAGGGGGGATTTCCATGAGGAAGGGGGTGTTGTTCCTAGGGGTTTGTAGGGGGAGGGGGGTGTCCAGGAGTGGGGGGGGGGGGCTATCTAGGAGGAAGGGGGGGGGGGGGGCTGTCCAGGGGATGTCCAGGGGGTGCTGTCCAGGGGGTGTCCAGGAGGGATGGGGGCTATCCAGGGGGGTCCAAGGGGGTTTGTAGGGGGGGGGGGATTTCCATGGGAGCTATCCAGGAGGGGGGGGGGGGGGGTTGTCCAGGGGGTGTCCATAAGGGAGGGGGGTTGTACAGGAGGGGTGGGGGGTGCTGTCTAGGGGGTCTGTTGGGGGGAGGGGGGTATCTAGGGGGTGCAAGGGGGGTCTTTAGGGGGAGGGGGTGTACAGGAGGGGGGGGGGGGCTATCCAGGGGGTTTCTAGGAGGGGGGGGTGGCTATCCCAGGGGGTGTTCAGGAGGGGGGGGGTGCTATTCAGGGGGTACAGTTTGATTTGTAGGGGGAGGGGGGGGATTTCTCGGAAGGGGGTGTCCAGGAGGGGGGGGGGGATGTCCAGTGGTGTTGTCTAGGTGGGAGGAGGGCTATATAGGGGGTGTGTAAGAGGGAGTGGGGCTGTCCAGTGGTTCTATCTAAGAGGGAGGGGGGGATGTACAAGAGGGGTGTGAGTGCTATCTAGGGGGTGTCCAGGAGGGATGGGGGGATTTCTAGGGGGTGCAAGGGGGGTCTGTAGGGGGGAGGGGTAGGGGGTCTATCTAGGGGGGGTCTGTCCAGGGGGAGGGGTCTTTCCGAGGGGTGTTTTTTTATGAAATGGGAAGGGATATAGCCACAGTTCAAACTATGGCTATGTATTTATAGCCATAATTTCAAACTGTGGCTATGGATTTATAGCCATGGTTTCAAACCATGGCTATAGCCCATGTGTGGATAAATATTTAGCCACAGTTTCAAACCATGGCTATAAAGCCACAATTTGAAACTGTGGCTATAGGTTTTTCCCCATATCCATGATAATACTATCCATGATTCATTAATCATGGCTATAAGCTATAGCCACAATTTTTGGGCTTATAGTCATGATTCTGAACCATTGATATAGCCTAAATTTCTAGTAGTCTTTATAGGCCCCCTACACAGCCCCCATTGCACCCCCCTTACAAACCCCTTACAACCCCTATCCCCTTTCACACACCCCCTGCACACCTACACACCCCCTACACCCCCTACACACCCCCTGCACACCCCCCTACACACCCCCTGCAACCCCCCCCCCCCACACCCCTTGCACGACCCCTACACCATGCAAAACCCCCCTATAACCCCACCCCCTCCCCCATACCCCTTGCACCACCCCTTTACCTTGCACCACCACCCTGCACACCCCCTCCCCCTGCACACACCTTGTAGGTGGAATTTTGGAATGGCACTAAATCAAGAATGATCGGGTGTCATGATATCCTGGTTAACACATAGAGACCTTAGGTGTAGGGAGTTATAGTGTCCTAGGTGTGCATGCATGCCTTATTGTTTTCTTTTAGGTTCATATTGATATGTACATCCCAATACTAAATAACATGATCATTAATAAAGGTTTTTTGTTCAAATTATATCCAATTTCATCCAATACATACACCATAGAGTGGTATCATGAATAACCAGATAACACAAAGAGGGAAACCCCATATAGAGATATAAAAAGGGCCATGTAGAACATGTTTACCACTGTGAGTTTTCACAGATAGCGCACCTCCGTTGGAGGGGTTTTATTACAAAACCATGACTTTTTTATCAAAAAAAAAATTATCTTAACTAAAACTTATTCAAGAATTGAAATTTAATATAAACAAGCATAATTAAGAAGGAAACTAAATGTAATTTAAAACATTATTGAATTAAATAGGCTAAGAGAGGGACCTTAACTCAAATGATCTAAGCCACACTCTACGCTTGAAACTTTTATCAACAACAACTCTAAGCTGTTTTATCCATCCTCTGGGAATATGCACCGTTTTCTATACATAATGACACCCTAACCCCTATGTACGTGTTTTTATGGCCTTGAACACACACAAGAGGATCCTTATATATATGCACACATGCATAAGCCCATTATCACCCACACACGTATGCATTTTCCATATATATACATAAGCACACTTAGCCCCTTATATGTAATTGCACTACCATGCGAAGATATACATATAATGGGATAACTTATTATATATATTCTTACATATGCATACTCGGTGAGTCACCTTTGAATCGGGTTTCCACAACACACACGAACAGGTCTTGGGATACTTCAATAAAATGTGAGTGATATAATGAATCATCGTTAATTGAAACTAAAAATTGAAGTGGGAGAAACATGATTAGTGAGAAAGGAAATAATAGAACAAGTGATGATGATAAAAACATCAACATGCAACATCATCAATAAGATTAAGAAATCAAGAAAACAATATCTTATTGAAGTCAACATAGTGTCACATGAACACATGGGTGAAATGACGGATTAACATAAAATAATACAACCAAGGAATAACTCATTCAATGTTTTCAATAACTAATTACCCAAGTATAGATTTTTTTTACAATTTGAATATTTATCATGCATGATTTATTTTAAATAGTAGCAGCAATCCACATTTCCAGATCTCTTGATATTTAAAGGAAATATGTGCAGAATTAACTGTGTAAGAATTATAAATAAGTTAAAATAAGGAAAATATGCAATGGAAAGAATTTTAAATAATTAAATTGATATTTACATATTATAAAAGACATATGTTAGGTTTGTAAGTCTATATTATTGTTACAATAATCATTCTATCACCTAATTCACCAAAACCCTCATGTGATTCTGAGTTTTCCCTTCACCTATCTCAAAATTCCAAATAAATGACACATATTTTCATTTATAATTGGAACCTCATTACACCCATTCTAAATCATTCATTTATCTTGGAATAATCTTCCCAATTTTTTTTATGTCTCTACCACATTTGGAATAACATGGTTTCATGAAAAATCTCTGTGTCCTCTAAGCAAGGAAGGTTTCCTAGAGAAAAAAATGAAGCGCTTCCTTTAGTGTTAATTCCATTTATTTATTTTTATTTTATCACAATATTTACATTATTTAATAATATAATTTAAAAATTTTATGACATATAAATAATATCATTATATTTCAGTAAAAGTTATATTATAATAAATCCATTTTATATTTAACCATTAATTATAACATGTTCATTCTTGGATCAGTTTAACAACCTACATAAATGACACTATAAAATTTTCACCATGGATGATTATAAAAACATATGTACCAATCATATACTTTATTAATGATGAATTTAAGTTTTATTTATTATTATAGAATGGTAAATTTTAATTGTTTATTCATTGATAATGTAAATCCTTTTATAAAATGAATAATTATGACTTGATGAATAACTAAAGATTCTCTTTAAATTTTAATATTAACATACATGAAAAGATCAAGGAGCTCTATAACTCCATTAGACACCTCTATATTATTTTTATAATGTTTATCGAGATATTGAGAGAATTATATAATGAAAAGACTAAGACCTCCATACTAAAACAAACTACAAAAGGAATACAACTATAAATAAGTAATTATTTATAAAAAAATTAAAACAATATTAATTGGATATTAAATGAATATAATTATTTAACATTAAAAGAAAAATATCTAAATATGAGTATATAATAATTAATAAATTGCATACTTCGTTATTGATGTATTTCAGGGCGTGATTTGGCATATAAAGACAAGGTAATAGGATTTGATGACTCATTATCATTTCATATATATACAATTTTCTATAATTATCTCTATGTTTCTTCTATTATAGCATTATATACGTTAAAAATTCCATTACTAAAACAATTTATTGTTAAAATTAATATTTAAAAATATTTTTCATCCTTTAAATATAATAATAAAATTGATAATAATAATTAGACCACTCAAAAACAATAAAGCCTAACATGACCCAAAAAATTCAATCATGAAAGGGTAGATAAAAATTAAAGAATTTATTTGTATGAACTTATTGAAGGAGATTTGAGGAATGATAATTAAAATATATGTACACTATTTCCATTACCTATTATAATCTTGAATACTCATTTATTGGGTCTTAGGTAAGTAGAAGAGCCAACCTTCACACCTTAAATTACAACATATTCCCATTTCCTAACCCCCTCTCCTTCTCCTTACAAATACATTCCCACTCACCCCCTCGCACCCTTATCAATGCCTCAATATTCACTTAATTGGATGATTTATTCTCATTATTCCACTTCTTATATACCATAGTTGATTCATATGATTCCTTAACCCCGAAAAACATGGGCCCTAGCTCAGCCTACCAATGTGGATCCAAATCAGTTGCACACCACATGTACTATTTGATAGTAAGAACCTGCTCATGATTCAACACATATTCTAGGGTATATCACATCAAATACAATGTGTTTATTGGTTTAAAATAGAAGGAAATTCAGTTCTTATTGTTCACATATTTCCCAATGACCTTTAACCTCTCCAAGTTATGGAAATACACAGAATATATAGCTTTCCTTAAGACATAATAGTCAATCCCACACGACATCAGTGTTATCTTCAATATATTGAAAATTTCCAAAAGATGGGACCTCAAATATTTAGCCCCCAAAAATATATTAACATATAAAAATTGATCATTGAACTAGTCCCCATGATAGTTATTTGATTCCCATTGCTGGTAAACATTTAGAAGTATGAAGCGATCATCATCCGAGAAAAAAATTATCCCTTGAAGCATCAATCTCCTCTGATTGACTCTTGGGTCTAAATAAATCCAATGGAACCAAATTAATGGACATGATGATTAAAACATTTGTTAAACACTCCAATTGTTTTCTCATCATCAACATTTTAGCTAGCAGTTGATGTAGAGGGAAATACATCAATTTCCACTCGATATCAATGAGTCGACTGACATTTTAAAGGGAACCCAGAACCTATAGTTGGTAAATTGAGTTAAAAATATTGTGTTGATGATTTCATCAAATAAAAATCCATTATATTTTAAACATTGAGATATTTCAACAATATCTCATGATTCCCAAGGTTGGTACTCTAGATTTATGGAACTAGGATCGATACTATCTCATTCAGATACACACTCTCCATGTAAAGACAGTAGCAAGGGTCTGGACAGTCCATCCCACATTCCTGACTCACTGATCAGCTATATAATGGCTCACTGGAAAAACTAGATAAGAATATATCCCCTTAGCAGGTTTTATACATTCATCTTACAACACCACATGTCAATGATGTAAAAAAATCTATCTACAATCAAGGATGTTTCAGTGATGTTAGTTGAAACAATTCACTTACAGTCTCCATCCTCAGACTGCTAAAATATTTTCTCCTATAGGATATCACAGGGAGGGATGCTGATCTAAATAGTCATATCCATATTCACTACATATTAAACATTGTATTCACATGGTGTTTTGTTGTACATAGTATTAACATGTAATGTTCTACTAGGAATTTATAATATCAATGCAATAATAAAATAAATCATTTTTATTAGTAAATATTGGTGATGCTCATGGAAAACAATTAAATGAAATATATAAGTATACCTTCAAATTAACATTTAAAATTTATTATTATTCAATGTTATTGATTTCATGATATAATTGAAATCAAACTTCCCCATAAGAATAAGTAAAAATCAATGCAATAGTGTCAAGAAAGGCATACCACTGTGCGTTTTCGCAGATAGAGAACCTCCATTGGAGGGTTTTTATTACAAAACCATGACTTGTTTATAAAAAAATGATTATCTTAACTAACACTTATTCAAGAATTGAAATTTAATATAAATAAGAAGAATTAAGAAGGAAACTAAATGCAATTTAAAACATTCTTGAATTAAAGAGGCTAGGAGAGGGACCCTACCTTAAATGATCCAAGCCACACTTAGTGCTTGAAACTTTTATTAGCGACAACTCTAAGCTACATCATCCATCCTTTGGGCATATTCACCTTTGAATATACATAAAAACACCCTAACCCCTATGTACATGTCTGTATGGACTTAAACACACACAAGAGGATCCTTATATATATGCTTACATGCATAATCCCATTATCAACCACACACGTATGAATTGTCCACATATATACATAAACACTCCTAGCCCCTTATATATAATCGTGTTTCCATGGGTGGATATACATATAACAAGAGAAATTATTCTATATATGCTTACCTATGCATACGTTGTGAGTCACCTTTGACTCTAGTTTCCGCAACACACATGAATGGGTCCTAAGAGACTTCAAAAAAATGTCAGTGATATGATGAATCATCATTAATTGAAACTGAAAATTGAAGTGGGAGAAACATGATTAGTGATAAAGGAAATAATATAATAGGTGATGATGATAACAAGATCAACATGCAGCATCATCAGCAAGATTAAGACATTGGGAAAACAATATATTATTGAATTCAACACAGTTTCATGCGAACTCATGGGTGAAATGAGAGATTAACATAAAATAATACAACCAAGGAAAAAATCATTCAATGTTTTCAATAACTAATACCCCAAGTACAATTTTTTTACAATTTGAATATTTATCATGCATGATTTATTTTAAATAGTATCAATGATCCCTATTTCAAGATCTCTTGATATTTGAAGGAAATATTTGCAAAATTAATAGTGTAAGAATTATAATGCATTATTGGGCATCGATACTTTCTTAGTTGATGGACAACTGAATGATGCGTAGTTCACTATCTATTTAGGAAGAAAATAAAGTGGCAATTGAAAAACTGATTCTATTATTGTGATGTATTGAAAACATAAAAAGGAATACCTTTTAAAGTTCTTTATATTATCTGTAATCTGAGAAATTCATGGCTATCTAGAAATCCTAATATTTTAAGGTTATGGAGTAAGTTAGATTGCATGATTCTACAATCAGTTTACAAAATCACAGTTATCAAATCAGTCAACAAAATCAGGAATGAAAAAAAATTAGAACATAACTTAACATCAAACAACTTCAATAAAAAATTATCAAGAATAGACTATGACACCAACTGTAATAAAACATTATCAAATACTATAGAATAATTTAAATGTAAACATTATTAGAAGAAAACATTTCCTTTAACTAAATTTACACAACCTCATAATACTTCCAACTGAAATTTTTAAGAGTAATTTTTTTTCAATTGAAACATTTGTAGTAGGGGGGAACCTTGAAAATCACCATCGATTGTAGAGGTATGGCCAAACAATCCCTGGAGATAGGTAAGAATTGCTTGGGAGAGAAGCTATTGTGAAGGAGTAAGTACAATGATCTTCGTAGAAGTGGTCACATTTCCATCAAATTTAAATCACTATACACACCTATTTTTAATAAGGGGTTAACTATAATATCACAACCCAAACAAGTATTTGATACCAAAAAATAATACCATCAAGCCAATTCACATATTCTTTAACCATACTGAAATAAAAAATCTATACTTATTTATAAATAGGTATCACATCAAGCAAATCACAGTTAAAAAATTGGGACTTTCTCCTAAAATACAAATAATCCATAACAATTGTAAACCATTCCCATTCATATTTACTTTAAAACTGATCCAAATGACCCTTTTCAAACAATTCGGAGAAGTATTCACAAGTCATCTTACTCATGTTATTCCCTTAGACAAAATCCCATCAAATTTTCTTTATATTTCCTCATACAATTTTTCAATATAACTTTAAAACCTATTCATGAAATCATTACATTTATATTAAAATACCACTTAAATTATAAAATTGTTTAAAATCATACTTTAAAAAGGAAACCTATTTCTATTTTAAATACACTGACACCACTAATGATATATTAATATAACCACTAAAACCCATTTTTCCAAGGCACCACTATTAAAATATTTAAAAATAAATTCATTCCATGTTTAATATTGGGAGGAAATGAGACCATATAAATTTATTGGGAAAAAATGAACAAGACAAAGAAAATAAACATAATTAATTATAATTATGGAATTTGAATATAAAATTTCTTAAAGAACAAGATACATAGTAAAATCATATCCATATACATCAATCTAAGATCATTAATTTGATTATAATATCATCCATAAACATAATTAAATTAACAAATTTAAATTTTAAACCCAAACACCCAAATCTATATAAATCATTTAAAAATAACTAGGTTGAATCCTAACACCAAACCCATAAATAATAGGATTCAACTAACTCATAAATTAACCTAGAATTAATCCACACAAAATCCCAAATTTACATCCTTGAATCAATTTTCAGTTTATTCTAAATTCATCAATAACCCTAAATAAGTCAACTGAGAAATTTACTTCAAGATGAATGATGAAATACAACATAATAATCACCTCTAAGGACCTCCTATACAAGCTACACACCAATTACCCTTTAAGTGGGATGATTTAACCATGCTCAGTGGGATCATTTCCTTGAAACTCTGATTGAGAAAACCAAATCATATAAAAATAATGTAAAAGGAAGAAGGAGGGTAGGGGAGTGATCATACCACAAATCAAAAATAAAGGATCAACTGATTAAGGGGGTGGGACAGAATGGAAAATCTGGTGAGGATCGAATGAGGGAGAATTGACTGATCAACGATGAGGGAGAAGGGTTTACAAGTGGGAGATGAGTCATGCCTTTGTGAGAGAGGTCGAGGGTTTTGAGGGTTGCGGATTGGGGGAGGAGCGGTGACATTCAACGGGGAGGAGGGTGCATAGAGGTCGAGGGAGGTGGATGTCACAGAGAGGTAGTGGGAGGAAGAGGGTCATGAATCGGGGGAGGAGCGGCAATGTTTAATGGGGAGGGGGTTGCAGAGAGCTCAATGGAGGAGGAGGGTGTATAGAGGTAGAGGGAGTCACATATCAAAGGAGGAGGAGCCTGATTCTTATGGGGAAAGAGAAGAATTTCCATGGTTTTTCAATTAAACTGCGGCTATAAAGATTCTATAGCCAAGGATCTATAAAATCGCGGCTATAGATCCATGTCTATAAATTAAATTTATAGTAGTGAAAGTCCTCTATGAAATGTTAAGGGATGTACGAAATGTATTTTGGAAGGTATTGGTAAAAAAAATTTAAGTGTGAATAAAAGATGATAGGAGGTTCTCTTTTATAAGAGAGGGGAGGGACACTCTTGGAATTTATTAAAGTATAAATTATTTTTCATTTTTAAATTGATCAAAAATGAAAATATTAGAATATAATATGAGTATGAGTAAAAATACTCTCATAAAAAATAAAAAATGGAAAATTTTAGGTGATGTTTTCACCCATATCTTTTTGTTTTAACTCGTGTTACCCCTTTTCATAATTATCACGATATTAATTTTTTTACTCTTTAGGGGCCAAGAAAGTTACTATAAAATAAAAAATTTACCATAAACGGACCATGGTTGATATTAAAAACCATATAACATTTAATTGGATGAATATAATATGTTTTTTAACTTTAAATCATTTAATAAAACAATATTTATTATAAAATATCACTAATATCAATTTTGACACTATTCATTTAATTTGACTTTAAAAAAATAAATAAAAATAAAAAAATTGGATATAATCATTTTAAACACCCCAAATATGTTATATCTATCTAAAAATAATTTGGAACTCAAAAATTCATTCAAATTATATTAATTTTAATATTTTTAAAATAATTTATTTTATTTTCCTTATAATTAAATAAATATTGTTCTGGTGTTACGTAAAAATTTAAAGAAATTATATAATTACTAAAAATTATAAATAAATTAAAATAATGAAAATAAATTTATTTTAATCAAAATAATTATTATGATTTTTTCACAACTTTCTTTTGTTCCTTTTTGAACACATAAGATATATTTAAAAGCATGAGGGAGATATTTTGTCTTTTTCTTTAGATAAAATATTATATATGTAACTTCCATGGAAAATTGTTCCATAAAAAAAAAATATTTAGCCTAAGGTGATAAGGGTAGAAATAAATTCATCAAATAAGATTAAATATGAAAATTTATTTCCTTATCACTTAGTTTTAACCTAGGTTAACCCGATTTACCCCTTTACCATGGTCATAAATTTTTAATGTTTTTAATATTCATTATGACAAAAAATTAAGTTAACACTATTAAATAATATGAATTGTGATGATTACAACTATAGAATCTATTTTAATAAATTCAATCTCCATAAATAACATTATTAATTTTATTACTATTCATTATTTTCTCACAAAAAAGAAATGAAAACACTTGAAAAAAAAATATTTTTGAAGCATGAAAAGAATTTCCTAAAAATTAAGTGCTTATTTAACAATATATATTGTTTATAAAAAATATTTATACATAATTTTTAAAAATTGTTTATTCAAATTCATACCTCTAATTTTAACATCTAGGTTATAATGTACTTGTTTAAATATTTTAATAATATATCATGATTTGTTTAATCACATTGTTTTATGAAACACAATCTATCTAAGAAATCAAATTTATTTAAAGAGAAATATATTCTATAATCTAGGGGTGTTAAGTTCCACCCCCTTAAATAAATTTCAACCTCAAAATTCTATTTTAGTCATAAATGGTCTAATATTTTTTTAAAATTCACATCATATATAGGGATACTAAAACTTATTTTTTAAAAAAGAAAGTGGAAATCATAAAGGTTGCCTATAATATCACATATTAGGGTTATTAGATAAGTAAAACATTGGTGGGAAGTTAAAATATAGACATTGAAGAGAATATTAGTGCCCAAGTAATAATATAGGGTGATATAGAACATTTTCATGAGAAATTTAATGAACACAAAATTACAAATTAGTGAGGGGTGAAAATACCATTGATTCCAAGGAAATAAAGGTAATAGGATAAATTTTTTATTTCAAGATAGTTTTCCTGGATTTTGGGAAATATTTTACCATATAGACTATTAAAATAAGTAAATATACTTACTTGAAAATTTAAATCTCATCCTTTAATAAATTTTTACCAAAATCTATTATTTTTCTCTAAGTGATGAGTATTCAAGATGATTTTTTTATTCTTGAAGCACAAAAATCAACTTCTAACAAATCACTGAATCCAAAAAAAAAATATTTCTCCTATCTTTAAAAAACCAAAATGGTTAGAATAATTTAAGATAATACTCAAAATTAATAAACCTTCATATAAAGAAATAATACATTAATCTCCAAAATTTAACAATAAAATGAAAGGTTTAATATAGATCATTCCATAAATAAATAACCCTATATCCCAAATAACCTCAATAACCTCAGCATGAAATAAGGTTATAACCTCAGAGGTTATCTCATACCCTTCAGATTACATCTCCAAAAATGTAATAACATTATTCCCAAATAATAATTCACATTATACCTAAATGATATATATACCCCAACCCAATAAAATGTCTCTGAAAATATCATTAATAACCTCAAAATCATAAAAATTAAAAAATATTTGATCCTATAACTTGTTTCCCAAAATCAAATTTGTATTTATTTTTCAAAAAATTTAAGTAAAAACAATGTCATAATAACCATGATATCATGTAGGCCAGTGGTAGGAACTTCACCCTTATCGCCCTTCAGTTGTGGGTTCAAGCCCCACAGCCTTGCGGGATGCGACGAGTTGTCTCATGGTACATAGGTTTTCCTTTTTCTAAAACTATATTAATTTAATTACAATAACATTCCCCAAAATATAATGAACATACTCAAAAATAACATTAATAATCAAATCATTTTTCAATCCCTTGGTTATATATATGATAAAACATATGTTCTTAAATTTTAATAACCCATAATTAAATCATCATTAAAGATCATATACACCTAAAATGTTATCAAATCCTTTAAACTTATGTACAAAAAATAAAAATCATTATTCCTCAAATAACCTTTTCACTAAAACATATACTAAACCAAAGGGTTGTATTCCCATATCCTTAATCATGTTAAATTTCCATCACACAAAATATAAAAAGGGGTATTTATGCCTTTAAACATATGATCATCCTTAGACTAATCATACTAAGACACTTTAGGTTTATACTACATCACTATGGCATATCAAAGTTGGGTTATGTTATCTAATTAATAATAATTATTCATAGATAAAATTTGAATAAACCCAAGAATATCACCTGGGAGAATCAAACTAGGTGCATAATAAGTCCACACTCATCATACACCAAAATAATGGCCAATATATACTCAAACAACTCTTTTTAGGGTAATTACCCTATAAGGACCCAGAATTACAACATTACATAATCTTTAGTTAAGTTGATAATTTTAATTTATTTCACATTTAGGATATTTTATGGTTTATATATTTAGAAAATTATGACATATTACATCTGTAACATCCCATATTTATACAAGGTGGATACTACTAAAACAGTATCCATTTCTTCCAAAATATAAAACTTTTAAAAATAAAACATGATTTCTTTGAAAAATATTCAAATAATTCAACATGACTTCCTCCTTTATATTACCCATCCTTATACCCGATGAAAAATATTTAAAAATTTGGGATGAGCACAAAATCTCAGAAAGGGATGTAAATAAAAGAAAATCACTAGACCAATGAAATCATGAAAACCCATTAAAAACCATTTTCTTAAAAACTCATAAGAATTTATAGAAAAATCACATAGTCACTTTGGGAAATAATTACCATATCACTCATACAATCACAATTATAAATGGAATAACCTTTTGATCAACTTCCATCTCCATAGTACCTAATGCATTGGAGAGTTATAATGGGGCTCACCTACCATATTTGAGCTATAATGGGATCAAAACAACATATATTAAGATATAATGGGGATAAAACCTTAATATTTTGAGATATAATGGTATAAAACCATAATAAACAATGTAAAAGGAACATATCATTAATAAAATCCTTGATAACTCATTTAAATCCTTGAGCAAAACACACTCATATTTCAAAATAACCTTTTTTTGTAAAAAAGAACTTTTAAAATATAGAAAGATCACACATAATAATGAAAAAATATTATTCAAAAATAACTATGAAAACATATAAAAGAAAAATTATATTAATAAATCATCATGAAAATGGTATAACCTGATCATGCCATAAAAAAGAATCGTCTTTTTGAATTTCATAAAAGAGACATTTAAAAGGATTTTAAAGGAAAGTCCCTTACATAAAACATGGAAAAGATCCATTTTAAAAACTCATGAGTGAAATTAAAACATTAAAAAACCATATATATACATCCATAAAAACCATTTTGAAAACATGGAAATAAAATAGAAATATTTAGAAGAATAGATCTTTAAAACATTTAAAACAAGGTTTTAGTTAAAGAGTCCCTTACTTATGGTTTGACTTCCATAAAAGTGTTAAAACCTATTTTATAATGGTTGAAATAGTGTTATTAACTTATTAAAGAACTTTAATTATGTTTATAATACATTACATGATATTCTTATAAAATTTTCCACCCATTTATTAACAATATTTGTTATTTCTATTGTTTTGGGTGTGTTCTTTTCATGGTTTCCATGGTTGGTTCATTATGGATTTTCTTATAGAATGGATGAAAAACTCTAGAAGTGAAATGAAATAGTGTTAATATATTTCAATTAATTTTAATGATACCATATATCATTTTGTTTTCTGATATTAGGAATAATCATTAGATAAAACATTAATGAGAATGATTTAATTTATTTCAGCGGTTTTTATGATCATCACAAACTTATATCATTTTATTCAATATCATGTTTATATATTGGTTATAGAACATTAAATAACTTATAATTTGTATAATAAAATATTATTTAACCATAATAATGGTTTTATGACCATCCTTGTAGGTGATAAAGGAAAATGAAAACACATCATCCACGATGTTGGTAAATCAACACATCATGGACGATGTTTTTATTTTTAGAATAAAAGGGAGAGGATAAAGAGTTTGATGATGAATATTTCCATAAAAATGATAAAATTATATTAATTATAAGATAATATAGTTTTCATTTCCCTTAGATAAGGGGAGGTGATGAGATTATAAGAAAAATAAAAGGAATTAAAAAGATAATAAAAGAAAATGAAAGAGGATTTTACCTCTTGAATTATCCTCCTTTAGAACCTCCTTAAGGCCCTTGGTTTTGGACTTTTGGAGAGAACATAAGTTATTGGACTTAGGAAAGGGTCTTGGTAAGTGAATTGGGTAGAAATTTAATAATATAAAAGGATTTAAGGTGTGATGAGAAGAGGTGGTGAGGGGTGGTTTTTATAGTAGAGGAGAGGGGTGTTTTCTCATTATTATATTCATTAGGATATTATTTTGGATCAAGACTATGAATATTTTGAGAATTATCACTAAATATATTAAAATAATTAATTTTAGTTTTTTATATTTTGGGCTTACATCAGCCTTACATCATATATGACTCAATAATTCATGAATTTGTTAAATACCGTAAATTACTATATTTTATTATTCACAAAAAATTCAAGTATTTTAGAAATATACCAAAAAATCAACATAACCATTTTTCGATGTGTAAAATTCAAAAATTAACTCCATTTTTTGAAAATAATTTTCTAAATATGATAAATTTATTTTTTAATTAAAATCATTATTTATTCAAAAAATACTAGTTTTAAAATTAAAACAGATTTTATAACACTTTGAAAATTTAATTAATGTCTCTTAAAATTATATTATAATCATAAGACAACAAATTATTTATTTATGAATCTATTTTATGAAAATTTATTTTATTTTAAATCATTATATAAATTATAAAATTGTAATTAAATATTTATAACTTACAAAAATACGAAAAATTAATTTATCATTTCCAAAACATTTATTTAATTATTCCATAATATAAATATATCATGATTACACTTATAAGATACATAAATTTTATTTATAGTTTCATAGGTGAGGTTATTATACTATTTTCCATATTACTATTCCTAAGGCCAAGTTACTATTCCATCACTATAGATTCCTTAATTTCTATAAATACCACTTATTTCATTATAAATTTATAATTAATTTGACTATTTAATTATAGAATGAAATGAAATTATTTTATAATTACCTAGATTTTTATATTCTCCCCACCTTCTAGAAATTTCATCCTCACAATTTTTATTTACTTATTAAACAAGTGAGGCTACCTTTCCCTCATTGCATTTTCATATTCCCATGTTTCTTCTTCAACCATGTGGTTTCTCCACAAAACCTTAACCTAGTGAATTAAATTATTTCATAATACTTTCTCCCTATGATTAAGAGTCTAAATAATTTTGTCTTCATAAGAAAGGTTCTATTCCCGTTGAACTACTTCTCGGCTCAAAACATGAGATGAATCGGGCACATACTTTCTTAATATAGAAACATGAAAACATTGTGTACCTGAGATAAACTCAAAGGAAATGCTAATCGGTAGGAAACTGGTCAAAATTTCTCTTATATTTCGTAAAGTCTAATGAACTGTGGATTTATATTTCCTTTATTACCATAACACATAAGGATTTCCCATGTTGATATTTTAAGAAAAATATGATTACCTACCTTAAAAGAAAAGTCTTTCATCCTGTTATATGCATAAATTTTTAGTCTGATATGAGATTTCCTAATGTGTTGTTGGATCATCATCACTTTATCATCCAATTCCTCTACTAATTATAGTCTCATCAACTTCCTTTCCTAAAAATCATCCAAAAATGATGGATGTCAACACCACTTTCCATATAATCCCTCAAATGGTGCCATATGTATACTGGAATGAAAGCTATAATTATAAGAAAACTCAACTAAAGAAATATGTTGATCCCAAATTCCCTATTAATTCATTGAACAAGCCTAAATCATGTCCTCTAATATTTCAATTGATCACTATGGATTTCTATTATATTAAGGATGAAAGGATATGATGAAATTTAATTCAGTGCCCAACGACTTCTGAAGACCTTTCCAAAAGTTAGAAGGAAACCTAGAATCATGGTTAAATATAATAGAGAGAGACACTCCATGTAACCTGGCTATATCCTTTAAATATAATTGAGAAATTTTATCTAGAGATAGAGTGTCTTGAATTGGAATAAAATGAGTAGATTTAGTCAAAAGATCAATAATAACCCAGATTGAGTTGTTACCTTGAGAAGTATTTGGGAGTCCCACCACAAAGTCCATGGATATATTTTTTCATTTCTACTCTAGCACTGAAAAAGCCCAAAGAATCCCCTTCGGTAGATACCATTATGCTTTAACCTATTAATATGTCAAGCATTTCATGGTAAAATCATAAATATCTCTTTTCATTCTGTCCCACCAGTAATACTCCTGAAGGTCACTATACATCTTAGTGCTGGCAGGATGAACTGAAAATGGAGGACTATAAGATTCATATAACAAATATTTTTTCAACTATGAATCAAAAAGCACACATAATATTTTCCTAAATATCAAAACAAAATATCTTGTAATGTTAAATTCAGTAAAATTACCCTTTTAACAAATTCTACATTTTTCTATAACTCACGGTCTTCCTTCTATGCTTGCTGAATTCTGTCTGATAGAGATGGCTACACTGAAACCTGAAACAAAATAGGGGAATTTCCTACCCCAAAAACTTCTAAGAAAAAATTCATCAAATCATTAACCAAGGGGTGATGCTCCAAACATAACATGGTTAATATATAATTACTTTTTTTGACTCAATTCATCAAACACTCTGTTTTGTCTTCTAAGATGGTAATGAATCGTTCAATCGTAATCCTTGATTAGTTCCATCCATATTCTCTATCTCACATTCAATTATTTTTGAGTGAATATATACTTAAAACTTTTATGATCAGTATATATTTCACATTTTACTCCATACAAATGATGCCTCCAAATTTTTAATACAAAAACAACAGAAGCTAATTCCAAATCATGTGTAGGGTAATTTAACTCCTAAGGTTTCAACTAATGTGAATCATAAGAAATTACCTTATCATTTTGATTTATGATACAACCAATTCCTCTCAATGAAGGATCACTGTAGATAAAAAATTCACCATTTTTGGATGGCGGGGCCAAAACTAGAGCATTCACCAATCTTCTTTTTAATTCTTAAAAACAATCATCACATTCTTTTGTCCAGATGAACTTAACAACTTTTAGAGTTAACTTATTCATTGGTCTAGATAACCGTTCAATGTTTTTAAAAAACCATCGATGATATCCTTCCAAACCAAGAAAACTACGAATCTTAGTTATATTTTTGGGTCTTTTACAGTCTTCAAAAACTTTTGTTTTAGCAGGATCAACAGTTATTCCATCTTTACAAAACAATGTGACCAAGGAAAGAAATTTTTGGCAACCGAAATTCAAACTTTCTGAATTTTACATGTATTTTATTTTCTTTTAAAGTTTTTAAAACAACCCTTAGGTGTATTACATGATCTCCTATTTAATTTTATAATATACAAAAATTTCATCAATAAACACAACCAAAAACTTATCCAAGAACTCATAAAATATTCTATTAACCCAAATGAAATAACTTCAAATTAATAATTCCCATATCTAGTATGAAACATAGTCTTTAGAATGTATTTTTTCTTTACTTTTAACTGATAGTACTCCGAAATCAAGTCAAGCATTGAAAAATATTATGCTCCCTATAGATGATCAAACAAATCATCAATATGAGGCAAAGGATACTTGTTCTTAATAGTGATGTTATTCAAGGAACTATAATCAATGAAAAGTATCATTGAACCATCTTTTTTTAACAGACAAGACAAGAGAATACCATGGTGAAGTTATAGGTCGGATGAATCCTTTATCTAACAATTCCTGTAACTGATTTTTCAATTCTAGAAGTTTTACTTGAGCCATTAGATAAGGGGGTTTTGAAAATGGATTAGCATCAGGAACTAAGTCATAAGTAAACTCAACCTCTTGATCAGAAACAACACTAGGAAAATCATATGAAAAAACATCAAGATACAAATTTACCATTGGAACATCATTAATCTGAACAATTTCTTTATTTTTAATAATATGTGCAATATAACTTTCATTTACATCTTTTAATAGTTTCTCATCTTTCTAATATATTATCAATGGTATGGTTTCATTCTTGTACACAAACTAAAACTCTTTATAAAAAGAAACTTCTTTAGATATACAATCAATCTTAGCATGGTAAACAAAAAGTTAATCCATACCCAATATAACATCAAACTTTAATAAAGTAAAAAAACAAGGTTTTCAGGTAAAATATTTCCACAAATAATGATAAGAAGATTCTTATAATTTCTTTTGTACATAATATTTCCTCCCTGTATTTTCACCATAAGTTTTGGATTCATTTATTTAGGTGGAATTTAAAATTTACCAGAAAATTTCTTAGAAATGAATGAACGTGTAGAACCCGAATCAAACAACACATTGGCATATTTTGTAAAAACAAGAAATGTACCAGATACCACTTTGTTTGATGGTTCAACATCTTCTGAAGTATTTGAAAAGTATTTTTCCAAACCCTTATATTTTCAATCTTTCTAAATTTCCTCCTAAGTGACTAGTATTGGACAAACATTAGAAAAATGAACCAAATCCTTATAGTTAAATCATCTTACCATCAACCTCTCATCATTCTTATGGTCATTTTCCTTTTACTCATGATCTATGTGTCCAAAAATTATATATATGTATCACTTCCCAGAATTTATAAGACATTCTACAGGATGCTTTTTATAACACTTTTCATAAAAAGGGGATTTTATTTTCTTACCACCAAATTTATTTGATGAATTATTCCCCAAATAGTTCCAACTTGAATGCTTCTTATTCTTGTCATCATGAGGCACATATGTGTCAGAAAAAATTATTTCATCCTTTTCATCACAAAAAAATTTCTTATATCTTTTAAATTCCCATGTAGCCAAAGCTATTTATAAACCAGATTTCAATACTGAGTAAAACTGATTAATTTTTCTATCAGTGTCCCAAACAAAATATGGCACATACCTCGACAATCTTGTGAAGTTTGTTCATATGAAGCTATAAAATATTCAACTTTTTCCCTCAATTCTAGAAATTGTTCTTTCATTCAGAGTTAAATATACTTTGTGAAATATTTCTCAAGAAAAATATCATTTAATGTTTCCCATTATATAAAATCAAGATCTTCTTTCTTTTTTGTATTCTTAAGCAAAGACCACCATTGATCAGCTTCACCTTCAAAACGATAAATAGTAAGGGTTACCTTTTAATGTTCTAAACATACCATCACATCAAATATATTTTCAAAATCATTGATCCATCCTTCATCTACCATCAGATTAGATGATCCTCTGAATGATAGAGGACGTTGCCTCATGAAACGATCCACAAAAGACATGTTCCTTCGTGGTAGATCTGGTTCCTCTCTAGCATGTATTTCACCACCATTTATAGTCTGATTTAAATTATCCATTACTATCAAAAAATACTTGGTTACAATTCCCACCATTATAGGATATAGATTTTGATAGATATCAGCATATCATCACTTTCCTACTTCATTTTACCTATTTATTTTGTGGAAAACCATTCTGAACAGACATATCTTAGACAAAACAACATGGTAACCTTCAAATACTATATCATTTTAAATTAAATTTAAAGTAAAAAATCATTTATGGTATTATATTATCACCATTATAACCCATAATTTTATCTAAACCATCATTCAATACCAACTATAAGGACCCATCCTTACAACATTACATAATCTTTAGTCAAGTCGAGAATTTTACTTTATTTCACATTGAGGATCTTTTTAGGTTTAGAGATTTAGATAATTATGACATATTACATATGTAACATCCCATATATATAAAAAGTGGATACTAATAAAATAATATCCATTTCTTAAAAAATATAAAATTTTTAAAAATAAAACATGATTTCTTGGACAAATAATCAAAACATTAAACATGGTTTCCTCCTTTCTCTTACTCAGCCTTATAACCTATGAAAAAAATTAAAAAAGTTGGGATGAGAACAAAAGATCAGTAAGAGATATAAATAAAAGAAAATCATTAAACTATTTAAAACATGAAAACCAATTAAACCCCATTTTCTTGAAAACTCATAAGAATTCATAGAAAAATCATGCAGTCGCCTTTGGACATCATTACCATATCACACTTACATTCACACTTACAAATGAAATAAACTTTCAGTCAAATTACATATATAGAGTACCCAATGCATTGGTGATATAATGGGGATCACCCATTATATATTGAGATATAATGGGCTCAACCCATAAATAAAAATGTCCAAGGAATATATCATGAATAAAACCCTTGATGACTCATTTAAACACTTGATCAAAACACATTCAGATTTAAAAATACCTTTTTTCATAAAAAACATTGTTAAAATATAAAAACCGCACACATAATAATGAAATAATATTATTTAAAAATAAACATGAAAAAATATAAAGGAAAAATTATAGTAACAAAGCATAATAAAATATGGATAAACTAATCATATAGTAAAAAAAGAAAAATCTTTTTGAATTTCATAAAAGAGACATTTAAAAAGATTTTAAAGGAAAGTCCCTTACATAACACATGGAAAGGACCCCTTTTAAAAACACATGAGATAAATTAAAACATTAATAACCATATAGATACATCCATAAAAACCATTTTCAAAACATGGACATAAAATATAAATATTTAGAAGAATAAATCTTTAAAATATTTAAAATAATATTTTCGTTAAAGAGTCCCTTACCTCCAGTTTGAATTCCTTAAAAATTATTAAAACCTTATGTATAATGGTTTTAAGAGTATTATTAACTTATTATAGAACTATAATTATGTTTATAATACCTTATATGATCTTCTTATAACATTTTACACCCATTTGTTAACAATATTTGTTATTTTCATTGTTTCAGATGCGTTCTTTTCATGGTTTCCATAGTTGGTTCATTATAGATTTTCTTGTCAAATGAAAGAAAAAATCCAGAAGTGAAATTAAATGGTGTTAAGATGTTTCCATAATTTTTAATGATACCATACAACATTTTGTTTTTTGAAATATGGATGAATCATTAGATAAAACATTAATGATAATGATTTAATTTATTTTGGTAGTTTTTATGATCATCATGAACTTATATCATTTTCTTCAATATCATGTTTATATATTGGTTCCAAAACATTAAATAACTTATAATATGTATAATAAAATATTATATAACCATAATAATGGTTTTATGACCAGACTTGAAGGCAGTAACGGAAAATGAGAATACATCATCCACGATGTCAGTAAATCGACATATCACTGATGATGTTTTTATTTTTAGAATAAATGGGAGAGGATAAGGAATTTGATGATGAATATTTCCATAAACTTGAAAAATATTAAATTATATATAATATAATGTACTTTTCATGCCACTTGGATAAGGGGAGGTGAGGATATTATAAGAAAATAAAAGGAATTGAAAAGAAAATAAAAGAAAATGAAATAGGATTTTACCTCTTGAATTATCCTCTTTGAAAACCTCTTTAATGCCCTTGGTTTTGGCCTTTTGGTGATACCAGTAGGTATTGGATGTGGGGAAGAGGTTTGGTAATGGAATTGGTCCAAAATTAAACAAGCTACAAGGATTTGAGTTATGAAGAGAAAAGGTGGTGAGGGGTAGTATTTATAGTGGAGGAGAGGGGTGTTTTCTCATTATTATATTCATTAGTTTATTATTTTCAATCAAGAATATGAATAGTTTGAGAATTATAACTAAATATATTGAAAAAATAAATTATAGTTCAAGATTTTGGGCTTAAATCAGCCTTAAATTATCTATTAATCAATAATTCTTGAGTTTGTTAAATACTGTAAATTACCATATTTCACTATTCACAAAAAATTCAAGTATTTTAGAAAAAAACACAAAACTAACCTTAACATTTTTTCAATGCCTGGAATTCAAAAATAAACTCTATTTTTTGAAAATAATTTTATAAATATGATAAATATAATTTTTAATTAAAATCATCATTTATTAATAAAAATCCAGTTTTAAAATTATAATTGATTTTATGAAACTTTGAAAAATTAATTAAGGTTTCATAAAATTAAATTATAATCATAAGACAACAAAATATTTATTTATGAATCTATTTTATGAAAATATATTTTCTTTTAAATCATTTTATTAATTATAAAATTGTAATTAAATATTTATGACTTACAAAAATACCAACACTTAATTTATCATTTCCAAAACATTTATTTAATTATTAAATGATATAAACATATCATGATTAAAATTATAAGATATATAAATTTTATTTATAGTTTCATAGGTGAGGTTACTATTCTATTGGCTAGATTACTATTCCTAAGGTCACGTTATTATTCCCTCAATATAAATTTATTAATTTCTATAAATACCAATTATTTCATTATACATTTATAATGAATTTGAATATTTAATTCTAGAATGAAAATGAATTATTTTATAAGTACCTGAGTTTTTACATACCCCTAGACGCATCTGTACCAAAACCACATTCACTTGTATTATCCAGACAAGAATTTATTACTAGGAGAACCAGATAATATCTACCTTACCAAAACTTTATGATGTTATCATATTCTTAAACTTACCCAAAAAGGTATACATGGGGTTATGTTAGCAAATATATGTTTTCTTAAATTTGGTTTCCACAGTTTGTACTAAACTTTCTCCAATACCAACTATAACAATCCCGATCTCAATATCCGAGAGCCGATGGATACTTTATTAAATTAGAATAAGATATAAGTGATCGAATACCAATGTACCAAATAGTTTAGTAGTCTTAGTACACTAGATAAATACTTTAATCTCACTAAAATTTTAAAACATAAAAATATAAAATAGTGTAAGTAAATATTCTGCATCCTTAAACTCATTCAAATATTACTTTTTCGTATCCTAGGTAAAGGAAACAAAATAAGGGATGTGATCCAATTCTAAGGATTACATATAGAGGAATATATCAGGGGTAAATAAGGCATAATCAATATGGTTATGCAGATAACTGAAACCACATGTCATTTAATAAATAACTTGAACACGAAGAATAATATAGAAAGAATAAATGATGATCAAATAATTATATATAACTAATCACATGTGATTAAAACTTATCCATGGATATCATAACTTTTCAAATAATTACTTGGATATCAATAACTAATCTCATAATGATGGAATTCATAATTACAAATATCATAAACTTTCCATTAAGGCCTCAATCTAAGACATATTATATAAATGGGTAAATCCTTGGACAAATACCCAAACTCATTTCTCTCATGAGACCTTCCAATTCATCAAAGGGATATAATTTTTCATTCTCATCACTTACTAAGTTCAATTAATTCATCATATAAAAGGGTAGAATAACAATTCCATATATAATCAACACAAACATTCATATTAAAAAATTAGTATATTAAATGTTAATATTTCTTGAGACAAATTAATCATAAACCATCTTTAGAAATAATAGGGATAGTATCATTACAACATATCCCCAGTGGAGTATAGGAATAATAAAGGTTTATTATCATTGATGAATAGAAATACCATAAAAATGTTATTAAAATCATTCTTTAGGAAAATACAATTTGAATTTTAGAATTCACTTTTAAAAACTAAAAATCTCTAGAATATTAGGAAAAACATTTTATTTGAAAATAATTATGAAAAATTATAAAAGAAGCTTAAAATTAATGACTGGATATAATGGAGGACAAATTTTATCCATGTTCAGTATGTTAAGACAAAGATTCCTTTCACATTTTTGGTAAAAATTCAAAAAGTACCGTGTTTGAAAAATGATAAGAAGATTCCTTTTAAAATATTTTATAAAAAGTAAAAAATGGGTAAAATTTTATTTAATAAATCATTGTAGAATATTAAAAATATTCTTTAAAACATTTAAATAAAAATATATATTTGGAAGAAAAATATTACCAACCAAGTAGAAAAACAAGTCGATTATCCTTAAAAATATGATTTTGAAATCTTGAGTACTTAAATAATTAAAAATGAAAGGAAAAATTATAATTTCTATAAATAATAATAGGATAAGAAAATATTTTTGTTTTAGGATATAAATATCAAATAATTCCCCCATCAAAGGTTTAAACATAAATAATCCTGAATAATAATGAGATTATGAAATAAACACTTACCACTTTGGAAAATTTTAAATCATAAACCCATTAAGAAAATAAATTAAAATGAAATATTAAATACCATGAATATAAATATATTCATGATATAACATATTTAAGTGGTAGTAGATACACTTCATAAAAATAAATAGGTGAATAATATCAAATATGACTCAATGAAGTGGAAATTGAGGCGAAGTCCCTTACAAAAATCATGCCATTGAAATGAGAATTAATTAATGAATTGATTATGTGTATCATATGTAAATCCATATAAAATAATAAAAATTCATTAAACACATAGTCATATAATATTAATTATAATGAAGAAGTAATATAACCCAATAAAAATAACTCGAGTTATAAAACCCCTTACCACATGGAAACTTACAAGTCAAATAACCTTAGATGAAATAATTTTAATTTTTGATTAAAGTACCATGAATTATGAATGATTCATTATATAACATTTAAAATGGATTTCTATACACCATATAAGTTAAATTAGGTGTATAACATTAAAATATGTCTCAATGAAGGGAAATTGAGATGAAGTCCCTCACCTCAGGTTCGACTCTACATGTACATTCCTTATCTTCTAAAATAATAAAATTATGTTAATTATTTAATTTATTAAGAAATTTTTTAATTTATTTATCTGTTTTATTTTATTTCATACCATTTTCTATTTAGTGACTTAATAAATTAAGTTCACATTAGACATTTTGATGATATTCAGTTCATATGTCCAAAATGACTTTGGTAGTTTGACTATGGTAAAATAGGTCGTTGTTCCATAATCTATAGAATAATAATAATGAAATATTTTTTATTTTTATATATCAATTATACTTTTTGAACTAACCATGAAATAAATTTTTGAAAAATTAACTATGTTACAATCATGGAGACGGTAAGCCATAAGTACGCATGAGTAACGTTTCCATTTTTCAACAATTATGATGGAAAGAACATAAGTATTATTTTCACTTTATAGAATTATAATTATATAATAAATATTATATTATCTCTTTAAATATATTTATATACATCATTCATGTGACTTGGTTATCTAAAACAAATCACATTTCTCAGTAGAGGTGGGTAGTCCACACATACGTGAAAATAACGTTATCATTTTTCACTGAATAAAAAGGTAAGAAATTAAATAATATATTATATTTGAAAAATTATAAATAATTCATGAATATAATATATATAAATTAAATCCATCATTAAAACCAGATGTAAGAGGAGTCGATATAAAACAAATTACATCGGTTCGCGAGGCAGTAGTCCGCCGTACACATGAATGATGGTTTCGTTTCCCATCTGATGGAAGAGGAGATGGATGCAGATTATGAAATTAACATAATAAAATATCATTATATTTTATATAATGATGTTGTTATATCATAATGTTTTAATAATATTTTAAGGAAGTGTAATTATAAATAAAAAAATGCTCGGTTAAGAATGATACCTCATATTAGGGTAACTTCTTTAGGTTTACACTAAAATCCATCCTATAAGGGTTTTATAATCAAACCAGGGACTCTAAGACATGGTAAAGAAAGTAATAAATTTATTTTGGTAGGTATTGGTTAAACAAAAATGTTTTTGAAGTGTGAAAAAAAGAGGAGAGGAAGTTCCCTTTTATTATAAAGGTGAGGGGTCCTCTTGGATTTTCTTAAATTATAAATTAATATAAATTAATTTTCATTTTAAAATGGATCCAAATTGATAATATTAGAATATAAGTTGTGTATGAGTTAAAATAATTTCATAAAATAACAATTAAAAAGTTTTCATGATTTTTTCACCCTTATTTTTTGTTTTAACCCGTGTTAATCCTTTTTGACAATTACCTCGATATTAAAGGTTTTACTCTTCAATGGTCAAGAAAGTTACTATAAAAGGAAAAAAGGATCATAAATGAGCCACTATTGATATTATAAACCATATCAAATTTACTTGTTTGAATATAGGATGTTTAGTAATTTTAAATAATTTAATAAAACATTATTTATTATAAAATTCATTAATATCAATTTCAACACTATTCCTTTAATTTAACTTTAAAAACATACACAAAAAGATATAATTAGAATATAAAAATTTAACATACAAAAAATATGTTATATTTATCTAAAAAAATTAATGCAATAATTCATTCAAATTATATTTATTTTAATATTTTTAAAATCATTTATTTTATTTTCATTTTAATTAAATAAATATTGTGTCGGCGTTACGTAAGAATTTAAGATAATTATATAATTACTAAAAATTAGAAATAAATTACCATAATAAAAATAATTTCATTATTCTAAAAATAACCATTATTATTAGTTGACAACTTGTTTTTCTCCCTTTGTGAACACATGATAAATATTTAAAAGCAAGATGGTGACATTTCTTCTTTCTCTTTACTTAAAATATTATATAGGTAAATTTCATGGAAAAATATCTCATAAATAAATAAATATAAATAATAAGGTGATAAGGGTTGAAATTAAATCATCCAATAAGAGTGAAGATGAAAAATGGTAGCCTTCTCACCTAGTTTTAACATAGGTTGACCTGATTTACCCTTTTACCATGATGATGAATTTTTAATGTTTTTACTATTCATTATAACGAAAAATTAATTTGACCTTATTAAATAATATTAATATATTTTGTTCCAAATATATAATCAATTTTATGAAATTCAATCTTCATAAGGGTTATAAATTCATTTTATAATTATCCCACAAAGCTCGATGAAAAAAGGTTTTTTGAAAAAAATCCCTTTTAAGTCTAAAAGTATTTTTTATACCAAGATCATGTATAATGATGATTAATATATAATTAATTATATTATTTATTAAAAAATTGGAGTTATATTATTTTATGATCAAATTTAAAATATTATAGGTATTTTTTAATGAAAATAAATTACAGTTATACAAAAATTCATATTTTTACTATTCACTGAAAAATTTGTATTTTTTGAAAAATCCTAAAAATTTATGATAAGTTAATTTGTACTTTCTGATTTAAGAATTTAATCTAATTTTTTATATTATAATTTTTAAAATATGTAGTAATTAATTGTTTTTTTTTCTCTAAAAAATAAATAAAAATATTTTTTTAGAAAAATATATTTTTGAAGCATGTAGTTACTTTACTAAAAATTGAGTACTTATTTACCATGATTTATCTAAAATATTTATAAATAATTTTAAAAAAATGGTTATTCATATTTATACCTCTAATTATAATATAAAATTGATAATGATCATATTTAAATATTTTAATAGTACCTCACGGTTCCTTTAAAATTGATGTTGTGTGTAAAAATGTTATATAAGAAATCATATTTACTTAAATAGAAGTATGTTTTAAAATATAAGCATCTTATAATCATGTTTAAGGATTTAGTGAAAAAATATTTCCTCAACAAGTTGATTTCTAGAGGGAATCCCATGACGAGCACCATCTTTTCTTCCTGTGGTGCTAATGAAGGTTCCCCATCCAATGAGGTTTAAAAACCGAAGGAACATTATTTGTGGTGATATTTTGTTTCTCCTTTTTTGTAAGGAAATATTTCCCTTGTGTGATTCTAGTGTGGTCAGTTCAGGTATTTGAAGCCCTTTTTCTATATTTCTTTGAAGATCTATCATCATTATAGTTGACGAGGACACATTCAGAAATTCTAAGAGTTGGGATCTCAAAAGAAGAAAAATAAGTCCTTACTAACTTTGAAATATTGATATCAGTCTCATCCAATATTTTGAGGTAATATTTAGTAGAATTTCCTTCTCTTGTTTTTTTATGTTTCTTTACTTATTTTTGATTTGTGGGTTGTATTTTCAGTGATTATGCATCTCGTGCATGGTTAGAGAGTTAGGTGCTTTGTAAAAATTATAGATTGAGATTTAATCGAATGATCTGATTGAGTTCTTTTTGTTAGAAGTTTGTGTCGTGTTTCATCATGGCCCTTTGAGTCCTTTGTTTTTATGAACCACCATACTAATTGAATTCTTAAATGGAAGGGATACCCATTATAGGTCCCGACATTTTAGTTCCTTCTTAGATTTATTTGATTTGAATAGTGGGGTTAATATTCATTCCATTTATGGTAGTTTTGTTTTGTTTTGAATCTGTTTAGAGGCTATCATTTGGAAAGTTCCTTCTTTTCAGGTCAAAAGTCCTTTTCATTTTTATCTTTTTTGAATCCAGTGACTTTATGGGGGTATAAAGTGTTATGGTAGGGATAATTGTTACACATAGACCTTTATTTTTCATGTTGTTTTATTTATTTATTATATTTTAATCTTGTAATTGGGTTTTGGGTTGGATTTCTATGAAAATTTGAAATTTTTAGTTTTTTTGAAGTTCTTTTCATAGTCACATAATTAGTGTGGATGGTTTAAGGGAAAATGTGTGATTACCTTTACATAAGAGTCACTATAGTTCTTTTTTGTCCATTTATGGTTTATTTGAATGGGTAGTGAAAGGTTAGGTCAAAACTATGTGAAACCTAGGAAAAAACATGTGAGATATTTTGTGCATAAGTGTACTGGAACACAACTTGTGCACAATTTATAGAAATCATGTGACAATCATGTGGGAGGTATATAGTTTTAAAAAGGACATTTTACATGGTTTTCCCAACTGTGAGTCTAAACCATGTATCTATCCAGGTGATTCTAGTGAGGGGTGCACAGTTAATGCATTATTTGGTAAACCATGTGGCCTATCCATGTGGCTTTCCTAGTTTTACTAAAACATAAAATACTTATTCTTACCCTCCTAAAATAAAACCCTACTCAACCTCCACTCATCCCACTTGGTTGAGGTTTGTGGAGTGTGCTCCAAGCCACCTCCTCCCTTCCATCCATTAGTATTGTGTGGCCTCTCTACCATTTTTTGGTTTTTTCTGAGGTTATCCCTTCTTCTTCATTTATTCACCATCCTTTTTTGTTTCTCTTATACCCCTATATTTATATCTTCTTATTTGAACCCTAGGGTGTGGGTTGGCCCTAATCCATTATTTATTTTAGTATTAGGGTTTTCATTCGGTTCATTGGATCTTGATCCTTCTAGAATCAAGGTTTTCATTGCATCCGAACACAGTTGAGGTAAGTGAATCTTTCCTTCCCATTTCCATAGCATGACATAAGATGATTGGGGTTTTCTAAATCCATTTTAAATGAATTTATTATTATTTTTAATAAATAAAATGGTTTTAAAATTTTTGTGGGTTAGAGGTTTTATTAAAAAGTAATTTATGAGGTTTCTAATGCTTATGTTTTTCATATTATATGTATACTAAGTGTTTACTAAAATTATCAAGAGTCCATTTTCAAAGGATTTTGGTGTTTTAAATGAATATTGGTCTTCAATATTTTATATAAGTTGGTTATTGAAGTTGAATTTTTTTTGGTTTATTTCTATTTTGAGGCTTTAGTGGTGTCACATGGAGGTTCTTATGTTTTGATAAGTGACTTGAATTCTATCTACGGTTTGTTCCCTTGGTATTCCCTATGAATGTCCACACACACACACACACTCACATATATATATATATATATATATATTCATGTGGATATGTACTTATATATATTTATGTGCATGATTACATATATATATATATATATATAAATGTGTGTGTGTGTGTGTGTATAGAAATTTCATAGGATCCCTTCTCAAAAGCTTGTGTTCTAAAAATTATTTCTTGGTTTCCAAAATGATTTTTAAAATAAATTTTAAATTTGTGTTTTTTAAAATGTGAATTTTAGAACCATTTGTAACTTTGAGAAAGTAGTTTAATGAACAATTTTTTATTTTCGAATGGAATTAAAAGAAAGAATCATTTTTTCAAAAAAATCACTAGTTTCAAATATTAAGGCCCGATTGGTACCTTGGAATGGTTTTTCCTGGAAATTGTGAACCCTCCATGGAATCCCTCTCTTTTGGTTATTTTAAGATGTTATTATTTGTTTTTAAATAGTTTTTTTTCATGGATATGTGTTGAGAGGTGGGTTGAGCATATGTATTTGGATTATCTTGATTTTTGATTGATATGTTATATGCAAAGGATTCCTCGCATCCCATTATTATCATCATAGGTATACTAGGTATATTAGTGAGGGGGTGAGAGAAAGTTACTATTTAGTCATGATTATAAAACTAGATCCAATATGGTATCAAAGTATTAGGGGAGTGGCACTAGTGAGGGTAGTTTAAAGCATTCTATTGGTTACAGACTCCGGAATTCATAGATAGGCTTATAGATAGTTCCCATCCATGTATGTATAAGGTAAACTCCTAATATGTTTATGAATTAATTATGATTATATAATATTTATTTCATACTATTAACTAGTAATTTATTTCTACTTTACTTCTCATGTACTACTGATCCATCTTGATGGTCCATGTTGTTATATTTTTCATTTAGTTGTATTTGTTTATTTATTTATCTAAGTAATGTTCCTCTTAGTTGTTTAATGACTTTTACTTCTTAGTATGGTTTAAAGGATGTATATTTGTAAAAAATTTATTTTTCAAGAATATTCTAAATGATGTTGTAAATAGGTTTTTTATAAATAAATGTGTTTGTTTTATAAAATGATGAAACCTCTAATTTCAATGGTAGATTTTTAAACTAATATGTATGGGATTTTTTCAGAAAGGAATTGAATGGACTCTATGGTGATTACCTACTAAGATATTTTATACCCACATCCTACTTATGCCACTTTGCATTGTTATACCCAAGTTTTTTTCAAGTTAAGGTTCGTTTTTGGGATCACTCATGGAGCAGTCTAGTTTTGGATGTTGGATGGTGACCATGAGGTCACACAGAGATAATGTCTAGAATTTTTGTCTTTATTTTATAGTGTGGGTATTCCTTCCATGTTGGACTTATACTTTCTAGATATTTTCTTTGTTCTATTGTTGTTGTATGTTTATTTTTAGTCTTTTCTGAGTATGTTTATGGTTATGCCTTTTTTGTTTTACTTTTTTGTACCTTGTTATTTGATGTTGTGCATGGATATTTGATTCATTGAGTGACCATGCTAGACTTCTGGGTGTAAGATCCATGTATTTTATCATTTATTGGGTGAATTCATTCCCATGAGATCTAATTTTATGCCTTGACACTAGTTTCTTTCCATGGGTGATCAAGAACATGCCTCAAATATGTCATGAGTCGGTTTGGATCCCCAGTTCAAGGGTGATCCATAGTTATTTTTTTACACAAAATTTTAAACAAAAAATAAAATGAGTTAAAAAATTGGTGGACACATGAACAGAGTGTCACGAGTCTCATTCCACAACCAACCCAAACATGGGGGTTGACAATTTCACTTAAGGGGTAGGGAACTGCCTCGCCCTCATAATTATATATATATATATATATATATCAAAACTTTAATAATAATAATAATAATAATAATATTGTTGTTGTTGTTATTTTTTTTTTATTATTATCATTATTATTATTGTAAATGTATATTTTTTGTTGAATGTCCTAATTAGACAAATGAATAGTAAATTTCAAGTGATTTCCCAAAAGGATCAAAATGGAAATGTTTTTAAGGTAATTCAAGATCATCTAATTAGTGTTTTGAGTATTATAATATGTTGGGTGTTGGGGTCGATAATGATCTGACACATGAAATGTTATGAGAATACAACATAGACCATTTTCATGAATATAATGTGACAACGTCCTCTATTTGTTGATTTGGAGTCCCAGAGTTGATGAAAACATGAATTTAAAAATTTTACATGGGAGTTGATGAGTTCATTTTAATGAATCTTGGGGTTGATAATTTCATCTTAAGAGATCACCAAGAGACATTAACTGATGGGACAATTGATGAAGTTGATAATTTCATTCCTAGGACACATGTTGTGATGAGAATTCTATATCGGTATGTGAGGAATTATTGAGTTGAAAAAATAGATTGTTGATATTTACTGATAAAAATTATACATTGTAATATATTGGAAAACTTAAATGGAAGGCTTGTATTGACCACTTGTATTTGGGCAATGGGTTGATGTGGTAAATTAACAAAGTATAATCTTGAATATACTTTGGGTTTAATGTATAATATATTATTATTGAATAATAATAGTATAATTTTTTAGAATTTATTTTAGTCTAATTAATTATAGATTATAATCATATGTTAATGTAATGGTTGAATATAAAACATTAAAGTAAACAAATTGATGTGAATTAGTGAAAATGGAAAAGGATTTTCCCAAAATTATGTAAAGTATGGATAAAGTGTAGCTTATCTAATTAATTTATAAATTATCATTGAAAAGATTCAATGAATACTTTTAATGTGTAATCTAGAATGAAACGCTGTGTATTTAGCTAGATGATATAAATTTTAACATTTATATCAATACATAAAATGTTTTTTATTGGGATAATAGATATAGATTATGTGATTGGATTATAAAGGGTGGTAATTGTGGATAACAATAAAGGTCCATATAGGAATGGAATAGTGATATGACATTGGGGAAGAATATTCTATAGTATAGTGTGTAATAATCATGAATGAATTATAAATTACTAGAACAACGTTATATAAATCATGGGAAGGAAAAAATAATGGAAATGAGGAATTTAAATAATAAATAAGGGGAATATTTATGATAAATATTTAGATAGTTTGGCATTAGGTGGGGAACCTAGTGGAAATACCTTAAGTTAATTTTGATAACTCAAAATGAATTTTATGAGGATAGTGAGATATCCTATATTGTGATGTGGCTAATGAGATAATTCAAAAATAAATTTTATCTACTATTGAATTAGTGCTAGCTCTTTATGAGTTTGGGTGGTTGGAATCCATTGAGAATGATGTAGTAGCTGGATTTCTACTCAGGTAGTCTTACAAGACTGATATAAGGATCCTTTATTATGATTGAGCCAATTTATTGTGTGTATTCAACATCTTTAATATGTGAAGAAACCCATGAAGGATGGGTATTTATGATGGTGGGATGTGGTGATAATCTCCACTACACTTACCCTCTGATTAGAGATAAAGTGGGATGATTGATACTTTATTTCTTCTCACCCACTGATCTGAGTAGAGACTAGAAAAGATTTATTAATTTATCTACATCTACTTAACCAAATCCCTAAGTTTTGATAGATGATATATCTCTAGGAGATAGTTTAAAATGCATATTTCCTCTAACATCCCCAACATGGGATAAAAAGAGACGGGTAATTACTAAAATATCCTTGATACAAGAACATAATATATATGTTAGGTGGATATGATTAGTTCCTTTAGCATCTTGACTACAAGAATACAATGGATGGCAATTCACATGAGTGGTGACAACCCTTTTCCTCCATAGTAAGGGTTGGGGTGGATAATATTACAATAGATACTATTTACCCTCCTATGTATAGCTATGGGACTTAAGAAGACCATATATACAGCTATATCCCTATATAAGTATATTTCCTCTAATGCCCTAGTAGAAAAATTTATCCCTTGAGATGTGAATTTACTATGGTGTCCTGAAATGTATATGCTTCTAGCTTTAAAGACATGTATTTCCTTTAGCATGTTAGAGATGTGTATTTCCTAAAACACTTTAGGAATAAATGAATATTCTTATTTCCTCTAGTAATTTTTATATAGGTGTAGAAATTTATTTTCTCTAGCATATTATGATTAGTGAATATAGGATGAATTATCAAACAGGTTATATATAGAGAGTTGTGGGGTGATATTTTTAATACTTATTCAAAAAGCATTGTTATTTGGTGAGTGTGATAAAAGATATCCATTGTTAGTTGATTGGGATTGATCATGATTACGATTATGTTTGATGATGATGTTAGGTGATGTCAGTGTGTCTATAATTTACTTACTTATGGTTCATACAAATAGATACTAGATAATTATAGGGTCATCTCACAACTTAGGATAACCATATTGCGTATTGTTATACTCACTCATGCATGCAAAATTGCACATTGTTTTCCTTGTGTCCATACAAATCATTTGATTTGGATGGTAAATGATAACGAAGTGTATAGGTGGACTACTAATGTGTATAGAAGTTGGAGTGGATATCTAGTTATTATAGTCACCATCACATCATCAATGATTAGGATTACATCTATTCAAGATGTGTAAGTTGTATCTAAGGATTAATTTGTATCACCTTACACTATACCTTAGATATTTTTATATATACACATATTTCATATTGTTCAATTTATATTTCATGCATTCCATAGTAGATATTGATGTGTGATAGCAGTTAATAAGTGGTTTTTAGAGGTAATGCATTAGATAATTGTGTGAATACCTCGGTGTTCATCATCAACCTATGGCTTAGTGGAAGTGGGATTAAATATTCACTTACTGATATACCAGGATGTGATAATTATTTTGTTTAATTTTAATGATAGATAGCTTTATTGATAATTTATGTTTAATAATTCTAGGTCTCACAACACTCATGTATGTTACTCTCATTGAAAACCTACCATAATCCATCAATGGCCTCCATTGTTTTTATTGAGTTGCTTCCTGACACGCTTACAGATCATACAAGGGATTGTCATTAAACCTTTGTTCTCCTGCATCTATCATACTTACTCTATGGATTCATGAAAATGTATTCTCAATTTTAAGATTCAATTCAACTAGGTTATCCTCTCCTCGTTGGGACTTAGTTGACTTCCTAGACATAAACTAGCACTTATACTAAAAATTCACAAAGGATAAATACCCTATGTAATTTTGAATAAGAATAAAATAGGAATAAGGAAATAACATACTTTTCCACCGAGGATCAAATGTTTCTTATACTCAAGTCTAAACACCATTCCATATAAACAGTGAAAAAACATAGTGTTGACATCATGAGTATACACAAAAGTTTATAAATCTATATTTCCTTACTCCTGAATAATGCTGGTATCACAGGAGTTTAGGTTCAAACCATAGATAATAGTTTTTTACAGTGAAATTATTTTTTTGGAATTAATTTTCAAATGGTGAAGAAATGATTTTTTGTTTTAAAAATAAAACTATGACCAAATGAATATAAAATAGTTGAGAAATATTAGGGTAAAGGTAATTTTAAGGATTTGGATCCCTCAATTTTTTGAGTCTTATGAATTAGAATAATGGTATATTTACATTATGAAATTCTCTATTAATGTATGTACTG
The DNA here is from genome assembly GCA_963277665.1 of Viscum album. Taxonomy (NCBI): domain Eukaryota; kingdom Viridiplantae; phylum Streptophyta; class Magnoliopsida; order Santalales; family Viscaceae; genus Viscum; species Viscum album. Next base: position 1,383,219,891 of record OY728152.1, read on the forward strand.
AGATAAAGTGGGGTGATTCCCACTATACTGAAGATTATTGATTACCTAAACTCAGTTTCATGGTATTTACTAGGCACTGATGTTTAGAACTATTTAAAACTAAACTATTCAAGAACACATTCAAAACAATTCTTTAAATGAAATTAAACCATAGTATATCCACAATCGAAATTTTAAAAATAAATTTAATAATAGAAATAAACTATTTATCAACTATTTAATGCAAAACATTGATTTTAATCCTAGGAAAAAAAATTAACTAGCTTAGTTGTCCATTAATGTGAATAGAAGAGATAAAAAGTAAGATAAGTTACAAAGCATAACTCTCATTTCCTTGTTTCAATAATCTGTCATAAAAAACCCTTCTCCATAGTGTATTCCTTCTTCCTCTATAATATTATCCTAAAATGAGTGGAATTCATATCCATTTTTTGAACTCCCCCATTAATGATCCTCTTGATTTAATTTTACGTATTATGGGGAAATGACATGCTAAAGTTGCATGACACCATACCAATTTCTATAATGTGGTTCAACACATGTTTTCACTTAAACCCTAAATATGTGGTTGTCTTGTACCAAATAACATGGTCTATGAACATTTGGAATGACCCTTGTGTAAGTTATTTTCTCTTTCTACCAATCTCTTACTTTTACAAGATCAGGTTACAAAACGACATCCTAGCCATGCAACTTGATACTATGTTATTTACTTTGCAAATTTTTCTTCTCCAAAGTCTTCTCAAGTAAAAGCCTAACAAAATGGTATAAAATCTATGAACACACCATTCCATACATATTCTTGATTAATATTCAATCTCAAACCTTGTCTGACATTGATTTAAATGTACCCCAGAAACTACTTATAGAACGACTGTCACATGTCAAATATCCAAAAATTATGATAACAAAAGAAAAACCTTGATTTCAACCAAAAAATAAATTTGAGAAAACTTAATTGGTTCATAGTAATATTTAATTTCTTAATATCATTTACAATCAATTTACCTTTGTATATCTTCTTGTTGAATAATCTTCACATAATATAACTTTACTTGATATTGATATCTTTTCATACATGTTTGGTAAATCCATTATCAAGACCATGGTAATTATTTCTACATTTATATTGAACACAATGTTTCTCACCAATGTTAGAGGCATGATACCCAGTGCTTGGTGATCCAACAAAGTCCAATAATCATTTGACATCATAATTGGGTTTCCTCCAATTATTGGTTGGGGAATATTATTTAGATACACACTACTATAGATCTGTGAAAAGATAGTGTTACAATTTATTAGTGCTAAAAACACTGATAAAGGGTTCACTTTTATCAATTCTCAACAAAAACACTGGTAAATATTTCCTTTATCAGCATTAAAAAGATGTGGGTAAAAGGAAAACCATTATATCACTTTTTTAGCACTCATAAAGGTAACCCTTTTTCATTACTCTTTTTAGCACTGATAAAAGTGTGTCATTAATCAGTGCTATTTTAGTGTCGATAAAGGGCTACCTGCATAATATATTTTATATATAAATTTTAATATATTCTTAAATATAGCTTATATAATAATAATAAAATATATATATTTATATAAATAAGAAATATATATTTTTAATCATTTATACTTTTTTTGTTCTTTTATCCATAGTTATAATTATATATATAATTACAATTGCATGCGTACACACACACACACACATACTATAAAAAATAATGATATGAACTATATAAATACATTAAATATTGTAATATGAACTATATAAACACATTAAATATAATTCATAATAAAATTTATATATTTAAATTCATATTATATAATTTATAATATGCATATATATTTATACTTATATGTGTGTCTATTTATATATATTTATATATTATAAAATATATAAATTAATATAAGAATGTATTAAAATATTTTTACATATAAAATATATATTTAAAAATATAAATCATATTAAATTAAAATCTTATTATCAATATTGTTTTCAAAGATTTTATAACAAAAAATATCAAATTATTAATCAATAAAAATATTTAATAATGTATTTAAATACATTAAAAATGTATATGTAAATAAATTATATTAAAATTTCATTTAAATAATTATATAAATATATAAATTAACATATATTTATTTTCATATATTTATATCAATATATAAAAAAAATATTAATATACATATTAGTATAATTATTGGTGTTATGATGTGAATCCTGTTTGATTTGGACTAAAAAGTCTACAATATGAAAAAAATGGTGAAAAAAATGGGGGGTCAATGATGAAAGTGAAGGGATCAAATTGAATGGTTGATACTGTGGTCCATCAAGGATCAGAATTGAGGGTACAAGGGTGGATCCCCCATGGTATAAACTTGTTCAACTATATGATTAATGGTGAGACCTAAGGTTCTTTATCCGGCTTGCCAATGGTAAGTGTGTTTCATGAAAAAATGGTAGGAAAAGATTCGAATTTCACCTCTTTTGAAATAATTAGTAATTTTATGGAATGTGATGGGTATTGTGATGGGTTTTAATTAGGTGAGGTGTGGTGGTGGGGGTGATTGGATAGATTTTCCATTTTGCAACCTTAAATTATCTAAAATTATTTTTAGATCCTTTATCGGTGTTTTTTATGGTTGGTAAAGGGTGTCTATATCAACACATTTTTTATAATTGATAATTTTTTTTTACTTTATTGGTGTTTGGAATATTAAATATTACTAAATGTTGATAAAATCCATTTCTAATGTTTTTAAAATCCGGATATGTTGTAGTGATAAATAATCCTCTACCTGTATCTTTCATGAAGAAAAGTTTGACTTTTCAAAAGATCAATTTTGATATTTTATTCTTTTATTTCCATTGTTTAAAAACAATTTTTTCTTTTCAAAATTTGATCATATTTTGATACTAATTGATACAAAAATTTAAAAATAAAAATAGATGAATAAAATTGATTAAACATAAGAGTTTAACAATATTTGATTAAAATTCATGATACATCCATGGTAATGAATTATAATACATTACTATTGGAGGAAAAAATATTAGTTAAGTTTTCACCATGACAAAAAATTATTTTTACCCAAAAATATAGTTTATAAAAATTTATCTATATGAACCCATGTGAAATAACAATCCATGTGAAATATATTTTCCAAGGTCTCCATGTGAGATAAATTCTTTAATGCTTCCACAAGTAATAAATCTACTTGGAAATAATAAATTATTTTTCATTTCCATGTGGAATAAATGTGCTTAATGAAATTTATATACTAAATTTAATCTAGCTTCACAGGAACTTGAATAGAAAATTATTTCAAACATTCACTAGTTAAGCATAAAAAATTCAAAAGTGTGCGGAATACCATTACACCAAATGACTTACACTATTTGAAAATTGGTTTTGAATCTTTAACACCAAATATTTAATCATTGAAAACATGAATAAACAAATTTATTAATTCAATATTCACTTTAGTACCCTAAATTTATTCACTTTTATTTTCCATTATTTTTCATAACCAAATTTTTTATATCATTCAAGTCATCCAAACTTTAATTAAAACTTTATAAATATTAAAATACAATAATATTTTACCTATAAATTTGAAAAACAACAACATTCTTATGAATATAATAATTTAATGATAAGAAAATATCATCCAAACACAATATATTTATCACATCTATAAAATATCATGAACCAATGATAAGACATCATCGAGGCATTAGTAATATTTATCCTCCTTACATACAAATCATTGAATTTAATTTGAATTTTCTAAGCCATCACCATCAAAATTCATGATAAGATCAACATTGTCTATGTCAAATCATTTATTTTTATTCATTCATCTCAAATGATATGAGAGATTAGGAATTAGGGTCATGTTGATGGCCATGTTGATTGTGGTTCTGGATTTTTTTTCCATTTGTTGGGATGATGGAGGGGAGGTTGGTTCATTATTGTAGCTTGATGACAGTAGTGAGACTAGGATTACATTATCATATTCTTACTCCCACTTTAATATTACTTTAGTGCCCCATGATTGGGTACTCGACTTTATAATCTTGCATTCCATCCATTGTCTTCATATTCATCTCCCTCTTCTTTAATCTTTGTACTTACATGGTTATCTCCTAGAAAAAAATAACAATAATATAGTATAGTTCATGATATTGGTTAGGGTTTATATATAATATGTATATAACTATAAATAAGTGATTCTTCTTCTCATATTTGGTTATCCTATTTGTAATCACCCCTGTGGTTGACACCATATACATGGATCGACACATAAGGGATGGAGTTAGCATCATATTTTCTAGGAAAAATCCTATTTCTTACTTCATATGCTTCTAAGTCTTTTATGGTTATTTCTTATCTTTTTTATATGAATGATTCATACTAGTATTATATAATCATTCATCATAGCAGCAACCACTAAATTTGTACAACTAACAAAAATTTTCAAGATACTCAAATATATTATTCATGTATAAAATCTACCTTTTTTTGAAATCTTCTTCATTCTAGTAGGTTGCTTATTTTTTTCATATTTACTTCCCCTTAATTAAAGAATTCTTGAACTTTTAAAAATTTACATATTATAGTATTAATCAATGGATCTATTACCAAATCTCTAGTAATGCAAATATCTTTCAATATGTTTTTTTCTTTTACATGTCAGTGATTTCTATCCAGATCTACACGTTTACTAATTTTGGGATAGAACCCCAAAATTTTGGTCTCCTTATGACAGGAAAATTTTCTAGAACATGATCACCTAATTACTTGAAATATTTATGGATGTTCCAACATTTTTTATTCTTCCATATTTGTACATAATTTAACTTTTATCCTGCATTTCTAGAAAAAAACATATTCAGTATTAACTGATTTAATTAGAGAGTGGGTTAACTATTTTTGAAAGTTAGAGGTGGATACTTATACATATAATCTTAAAATAATATTTCCATCATTTATATTCCTTTTTAAAGCTAGTATATCATCTAAATTTTGTGTGAAAAAACTTTCTTTTTTAACTATCCTGGAAGACTTAGATTTTTAGGATCAATTTTTTTTAGTTTTACTTCCATCTCAAGACACTTTAAACTAATATTGTTCTTTTCATTCATAACTAAGCTCAATATTTCTTCCCATACCTCTTTTATTTTATATTTTTTTATCCTCATGCATCTTAGTAACGTTGTGAACTATCAAGTTCTTTCACCTTTTATAGTTGGGAATCTCTAAAATCCACTATGAATTTATGTTAATTTTCTAATGAATGAAATGATTTATCAACAACAATCTTAAACACTTTATTCTCAAAAAATTATTTTTTAAGTATTCAGTAATTTGAAAGTATATTTAATTTAAAGTTGATACAGTTCGATCCTTTACTCTCACTAGTTTTTTGTGGTTTTTTCACATGCCAAAATTCTTAGATAATTAATTCTCCATAGAATTAACTACTTCTAGTAGCTATGATTTTTTATTAAATAGTTTCATGAAAAAATTCATTATATAGGTTACAACCTCAACAAGAACCTTATTCAGATACTTTCCAACATGTGATTAGAATCCTTCAACTATTCTGTTTTTTTATACTTTTCATATTATTTATATCTTGTACTTATTTCCAAAAAAGGGATCTATAATAACTGATTCATTAGATGAGCACTTACCGCATTGAAAAAATTGAACTACTATTTGATCCTTAACCTTCTTCTCATTATTCCTTTTATTATTTTTGACTTTATTCATTCTTTTTTTGTGATATATTGTCCAAAAATCCCATTTCAGATTTAGTAATACAAGAGATATAATTCTTGATCTGAGATTCTTCTTTAACCATCACAAATGTATACTTCATCTATGATCATTTTCTAGGTAACCTGTGTTTTATCTGATATCAATTGAAATTCCACAAAGGTCGCTGGACCACTGAGATAGGAGAGGGGAATCATTGGTCACTTAAAACTTTTATGAATTATTCCATTTTTAATTCAACCTCCTAGACAAATCTTATTCTCGATCCACCCTTCTTTGTGTCACACTTTCACACTCAGATAAATAAATTAATAAATCCATAAGGACACAACTATTTACAAGGTTTGTATTAAAGGCATACTACTTTCCATGATTTATTGTTTTCCCCAATCAGGGTTTCTTCAATTTAATTAGATATTGACTAAAATGGTTGGTGTTTACCAAACCTACATTGAGTCTCAAAATGTATACAAATGTATGCATCTTATAGGAATTTTATTTCTAGAATGACACTAGACTGCTTCAAAAACTTCTCGCTACATCCATATCTCTGCACCATGTTGTCCTTGTATACCCTAAGTTACACAGGTTACCCATAGTCCCACCATGTATATGAAAGTGATTACTCTTAAGTACCTATTTGGAATTTAATTAATAGGTTATCACAATATGGTTTCACATCAACAAAATGGATCACCTTCTTCTTAGCATAAGGTCTTCAACTTCCATTAGGACTTCAAGATATAGTGCATGCAGCTCGGTCCTTGTATACAACCCAAATTAGTTGATCTTCACATGAACCTATCACCTAGATATCTCAATCACTTCTCAAACACTAAAAATATCAATGATAATAAAAGAAAATATGCACAACACAATCATTATTTACTTAGTTTTTTTCTTCCACTTTGGCTCACTAATCACTGATTGATGGTCAAAATATGTCTTCTCCTTTATCCTCAAAACCCAACTGATGTTTAACATCAATACAGGCTCAATTATCTTTTACTCCTCCTCTATAAAACCTATATTAGATCCATTGAGAGAGAGAGAGACTCTAGTTCTTCAATATATCACAATCTCTCTAATTTTCAATCTTACTTCTTATAGTGGATTATTTTTATTTTTTTATATCTTTATCCTTGACGTTTTCTTCTTTTCACATGCATGAGTGACTACTTTAAATTTCCTTTTTCACTTTAAATATCCAAAAATGGTATGTTAATGGTAATTTTTTACTTCCTTCTAAAAGTGTGCTTTTTAAAAAACCACTTTGAAAAACCCCACTTTACTATGAAACTTTTTCAACTCAAAATGTATTCTAAAAATAACCTCATTGAATGATTCTCATTTTTGAAAATTGAACTTATATTATTTATTTTATTCTTCATCAGTATTATCTTAATCTTCTTTAAAGGGTTTCTATAAAACCTTAATATTAAATCTTCCAGTATTATGAAGGTATCACACAACACAATACATATGCGGCATGGATCTCTCTCTTGAAGTGTGAGAGCTTCTCAAGAAAACTTATACAGAACTCAACTTGGGTCTGCACATAATAGTATAAAATCAACCCTCATCCTTCTTCCTTATCAGCTCTTCTCAGTACAGTTCATAAAAATTTAGACCTTAGAGATCAGATCAATCTTTAATGGGTTTTCATCTTTATTATTCTTGAAAATTCAATAACATCATTTTCTTCATTGGGAAATCTCATGTATTTGATCTCACTTTGATCATTATTGAATCATGGGTTTAGATAACATCATGATATTTAAAACTTAAATGCATAACACAAGCATATTTAAATATTTCACTTTCATCATAATTAATAAATTTCTAATAGTCCCTTTTTCATAATTCTTTGATCTTATCATTCCATAGATAAATATCAGCTCTACAAATTTTTCTTACTTAAATCACACAAAATTCTTAGTATTTTTTATATTTAGACCATATAAAAATAGCTCTTACATCATAAAAAATAATTTTATCCTCATCAGATTTAAATCTGACAACTTGTGTTGTTTAGTCTGTAGCTTTATCAATTTTATCTAAGTATAGAAATGTAACTTATGACATGAAGATATAACATATGATAAGCACCTTGGAACTTATTCTTGGCTCAATTTATATGTACCCAATTCAAATTGACACATATACAGCCTACAATGACACTTATGTTGGCATGCCTTTTCTAATTGTTCTATATCTTTTGAGGATCACACATATGTTAGTCTCATTTCAAACATACACAACATATATTAACACCAATTATAAAGGGAAACACATGTATTTAGTCCAAGGTGACACTTATAATGACATATGATAACATATATATTAGATTCCAAAATTTTCCAATTTTTTTATTTTTATACTGAAATTCTAGAATTATTCAAACAATTTCAGAACTGAGGAAAATCAATCCTAAGTCATATAAAATCAAATAAATCCTTATAAAAACTTCATCAAAGAGTGTATAAATACTATATTCAGCCACTAATATTCTATGTACCTTAAGGGTGGGTTCTCCACAATTTATCCTAGCTTCTTCAACACTTTGAATATGATTTTCTTATTATAAATACATCTCTATAAGTTGTTTTTCTAGAGTCAGTAGCCATATCTTCCTTTAAACTCTTCACATTTTAGTATATGTTATAGTAATAACTTTAAATATCTCTAGAACTAGCCTTTGACTTTAAGTTAAGCTAAACAATCGTCTGATGTATGGGTTTCCCACTTGAATATATCCATCTAGGTATTCAAGTGAAACCATCTTCTTTCTTCCATTACCCAAGGAAATGAACAAATTATTCATGTTATTCATTGGGTGAATACTTCAATACATCACCTAGACTTTTCCATTACATGATGTAATTGAAAAATACAACAAGGATCATTGATAACAAACACAACTTCAACTCAAGTACAATTCACATTCTGCTATAGTAACAGTGGCAATAAGTCTTTGGAGCTATAATACCTTTTTGGTGTCACTACTTGACACTATTACAATAAATATGTCAATGTACATGAATATATGGTACCAGTGGAGATGTCTCCAGACATATATTATGTAGTGGTTAGTAGGGGACACAATTAGCTTTCCATATTGTAAAAACCATAAGTAGTTGGCCCAACTTTATCAGATGGATCATGCTACACTATTCCAACAGTGGTGGGAAGAGATTCAAATTTTAGCTCTCTCAAAATAATTAGGAATTTCAAAATGTGTGATAGGGATTTATGGTGGGTTTCAATTAGGTGAGGTGTGGTGGGGATGGGGGTTATTGGCCAGATTATTCATTTCTTAAATTGAAATTATTTAGAAATATTTTTATAGCCTTTATCAGTGTTTTTTATCACTGATATAGGATGCCTTTATAAATGAATTTTTAGTATTGATAAAAGAATTTGTATTTTATTAGTTCTTAGAACATTTACACATTTTTAAAGCTGATAAAATCCATTTATAATTCTTTTAAAATCCTGATCTATAGTAGTGAAAAATAATCCTCTATCTATATATTATATAAATAAAAACCTGAATTATCAAATTAATAAATTTTAAAATTTTATTATTTTTATTACATTATTTAAAAATAAATTTATAATTTTTGAATATTGATCATACAGTGATAAAAATCGATATGAAAATTTAAAATTAAAAAAAAGATAGGAAAAATGGATTGAACATAAGAGTTTAGTATGTTTTGAGAAAAATGGATGATATAACCATAGAAAGGAACTAAATTACATTAATATTGGAGGAAAAAACATTAGTTAGGTTTTTTATGACATCCTAGAAATTACATGTTATGTTAAGTTTAGGTTTTGGCATATCTTAATTGTTTTTTTTTCAAATTTTGAGTCTTATTAGAGGATTTTGGAAGCCATGAATTAAAAGTGAACAAGTTGGGGGAACCAACCAATATCTTAGATCTACTAGTGTTCTATCAGCTAGTCGGTAGAGTACCACCAGATAACCAATGGAGGTTGAAGAAGCCCCAGTTGAACTTGGGTTCCATCAACCAGTCGATGTCTATGAAAGTAGCCCTAGATTCTACCTGGATCTATCGAATAGCCGAAGGTGCTCGAATGACACAGTCATTAAGGGTTCTTTTAAAATTTCATCATAATTCATTTTTTACATCTCTTTCCCATTAATTAGACCTCATTCATATATAATTTCCATAGGATCTCTCTTTAAATAGAATCATTTCTCTCCTTCCCCTATATTTAGAATTTCAATCTTAGATTGATCTATTGTCTCCCAAATTGTAAGTTTCATCTATTTTATCTTGAATCATCTCTTTATCTTGAAATGAATCATAAGTCTAAGCTATGTTAGATAGATATATAGATATCTTCATGATATAATAAAGAATTATTGTTTATTTTATGGATAGATATAAAATATATAAACTTTCATCCCCCCTTTGAATAGATCTAGATCTACCATTGGCAGTAGATCTCATTGGGTAAGTTGATCTACCTCCACTACTACATATAAGGCATTTAACAACACTACAATATGACTTTATTAGTTCAAAAAGCACTAAAAATTGGAGAAACCTTACAAGACCTAGGCCTTTATTAGTGATAGAAAATATTTGATAAAATGACCCTTTATCAGCCTTACAAAATCACTAATAAAAGCAACCTTTATCAGTTCTTCTTCAAGTGTTGATAAAGGACTGACTTTATCAGTGCTTTTATATAGCACAGATAAAGGGATCCTTTATCAAGGCTAAAAATAACACTGATAAAGGGGTCCTTTATGAGTGCTAGTTTAGTGATGATAAAGGATCCCTTTATCAATACTTTTCATATTATTGATAAAAGACCCCTTTATAAATTCTTTTTCTAGCACTGATAAAGGAGAATACTATATATTGTACTATTAAATTTATAACACACTAAAATAGTAAAAACAGGGAGAAAATACAGGAGAAAATATAGGAGAAAATATATAATGTAATTGATATAAAATTTATAACACAAATACAAGGAAAAAACACTATATTATTGACATTTCAAACATTGGTTTGTACAATTACATGAGTAAGTACAAATTATCACATACATTCAAAAGCACAAATGTTCCTTTATCTTTGTCCCATGACTCTCGGTCATGTTATTAGTTTTTAAACAAACCACCCAAATCAAGAAAAATAATGCATCGGTATAAGAAAACAATTCTTATGTTAGTAATACTATAAAGAAATAAATTACACACAAAGTTTCAATTTTAAAAAAACATATACATTGATTTATACCAAAAACACCATGTATCAGATTGAGTTGTAGTTTATTATGATACATCATAATATTACTTATTATTCTCAAAATCAGATGTTCTTAAATTGGATCACATCTGTAGTGATAAAAAAATAAACTTTGTATGTGATCTAATTCAAGAACACTTGTTTTTTGAGAACATTCCATCAATTGTCACAATGTTTCTTGTTTTTCTTCAAACATTATCTCTATAAAAATTAATTAAATAAGTATAAGATAAAAATGGTAAGTAAATTAATTAAGTAATATATGATAAAGTGATTAGAAAGAAATATGACCATGTTATGCTCAGTTTTTCCTATGTGATTCCTATTTTAAACTAAAACAACACTTTTATATTGAAAACACACACTTTGAGTCATACCGACAACATAGGGTGTCATATTGACATATGGTTGATTCCTACACATTAAAAATGAATTATAAATCATTTTCCATAATTTTGAAAACAATCCGAGCTTGTTTTCTGGTTTTTTCTATTTGATTCATGTTTTAAAATAAAATGACTCTTTTATATTGAAAACACACACCTTGAGTCATATCAATCAGATCATGTTTCAGATTGATGTGAGGTCAATTCCTACATTTAGAAAATGAATTATGGATCATTTTCTTAAAATTTTAAAATAATCTGATAATGTTTTCTTATTTTTGGCTATTTCATGTGTGTTTTAAACTAAAATGACACTTTTGTATTGAAAACACCTACTTTGAATCATACCGACCACATTGTGTGTCGTATTGATGTGTATTAAATTATTATAAGTCAAAAATGAATTATATATCATTTTCATAAAGTATGAAATGTAAGGAACCAAAATTATATCAATTAAATTTCCATTCTTATAGTTATTTCATATAATATCAATCACATAATACCACTTATAGAATACAATAAAAACTTTATAAATGAATAATGAAAGAAAGAAGAGGTATTTCTAGAAGTTAAGGAACATATAATAATGGAATAATAACTTGAAATTTTGAATATTAATGTGACCATTAGGAATAGTAATATGAAAAATATAATAGTAACTTCACCTATGAAAATATAAATAAAATTTGGGTATACTATTGTGACGTCCTGAACTCAGATGCCACTTGACAAGTACCCCGAGCCCAGTGTGCCACAAGACATCAATCGAATATCCCCAAATGCTAGAGGATATCGACTACCAGTGAGGGCCTAGGGTGTGTCTGTGGGAAGACTATGCCCTCATTATTAAAGTGTAGTGCATCAGATGAATGTATAAACAAAGGTAAATTGCAGAAACAGTATAAGTAATCATAAGCACAATGGAAAATAGAGACAACAATAAAAATAATTGAAACAAATGGAATATCATTCAACAATTGATGATATATCACGTCACTAGAAAACTGGAAAACATGGATACAAGATAGTAGACATAACATGTTCCACAAATTATAAAGGAAATAAAAGACTATCCCAAGAATATTGAGTTCTAACTTGGTCCTCTTCTATCAAACTCCATAATAAACATAAAGAAATAATGTGTTTGAATATGCATTCTTCCCTTTGTTAACACATGCAACCATGTAATCTACTCTATGTACCAAATGATGCCTGAAGAGGGTGTGAGATAAATCTGAGTGGGCCACCACCAATAGTGTCTATAAAATCCTGCCTGTGTAATGGAAATATAACAATGTGAAAGTATACATATATAGAGTAAATCAATATAATGTAACTAAATACCCAAGTTCCTGATTTATCCCTTGGCTGGTGTCTGAACATGTAAAAAAATTATTATTTTATTACTACCGGTTTATAAAAAGTCACATGTTAGAAATTGAAAAGGTTCCATGTTGTAAAAATGAATCTTGTAATGATATTTAATAGTGAAGTACCAAGGTAATAACCAAGGTGACGTAGACCTCAAGGGTCACCAACTCAGTAATAATTATAGCCTAGAAAGGGTAAGAGTGAAATCCAAGGATCATATTCCAAAGTATTCCACAATAAGATGCCTACCAAATACATGGTGATCGTCCAAGGTAAAACGAGACTAAGTAGAGACAGGGCCCTATGGGTTGTAACCATGGAACCTACCTATCAATGCTAGATCCAAGGAGTGTATCCAAGGCATCCTGTAACGATATTGAAAATATCCTATGGTGTCATATCGGGCATCTAGTAATAGACGAGGATCAAGATCTAGGTGGGTATCAACCCATGAAATATGTATCCTTGATTCAGAATGGGTTTCCTGAGTGCTCATGGAATTCCCCAATAAGAATCCAAGGTGATCTCGAGTCAGGTCACTTCTGTTTAATTATGAAGTCATGTAATATTTCATTTGGTTCAAGCCTTTCCTTTCATTAATGTGATAAGGTCAAGTATCATGAAACCTTTCAATCAAGTAATAATTAAACAATAAGTCCATTTGGTTCAAGCCTTTCCTTTAATTAGCATGACAAGGCCACGTCGTATGTAACCTTTATTAGTCCCATTTAAGTAATATTCATTAATTAAGGTTCATTCCTCTACCTTCTATTAATGTGGTAAGGGGTGCTACGAACATGCAACCTATTAATCATTCACAATTAATTTGGTCAAGTCATTTACTTAGTATACTTGTCAATTTCCATTTCACATTTAATTATCAATTGAGGCACTTATCTTAGGTGGGTCATGTGGTAAAAATACATGGTACTTTCCATTATGAAATTAAAAATTTAAATTAATTCATTAAATATAGGAAATCTTTCCCTTATAAATTTCAATCCAAGTCACACCCAAATGGTGGATCAAACACATAAAATTCTAAAAACCCCATTATAACATAACATTAGACATGGGATGAATGGAGTTATGGGTGTAGACACCAATAATTAATCACATATTTTTAAAGAGAATAACCATATGGTTCTAATGATTATAATCATGGAATATAAATTCTATAAACGACACCCGATGAAATCGGTGGTCCCCACACGACAATTCCAAAATCAACTAAATTGAGGAATGAGTTATAGACCACTTGCCTTAGGCTTGGACAACTCTCTTCCTCCGGTATTGGCCTATGATTTGGCTCAGATCAGAGTAGATCTAAGAAAAAGAGAAAAACAGTCATACCTCGATAACTAGGTCGAGATAAAGAGAGAAGGAGAAAGGCTTAAACAAACTCGAGTACTTACTATTGTACGTCCAACATGACGAAAATAAGCTTGAACAGATCCCAGATGAAGGATATCTTTAAATCCCTAGCTCTTACTTTAAAAAATCTCCAAAATGAGACCCATGTAGGGAAATCCCGCATAAAATCAGATTAGGGAAGAAGGAGGGATCTAATTAGATCATTAAAATAAAATTTGTAAAATTACCTAGAAAAATAGCCTATTCATGGTTTGTTTGCACAATTACCTAGGTATAAGGGGCACTTGCATGATTAGGCCACACAAACGTGTTCCAACCATGCGACTTGGCCAGTTTCCCCAAAACTATGTGTTTTGGGCTTCGAACAAGCCCCAAACACCCTTGAGTCCTTTACCAACTAAAAAGGCATCCATGAAAGGTACAAGATAAGAAATTAGACCAAAATTTAAAGGATCCATACCTGAGTGAAAAACTGGGTTCTTACAGTCTTCCCCCCTTAAAAGAACTCATCCCTGAGTTTACCTTCCAAGGGTGTAGAAACATTGTCTTAGAATAATTATGTCCACTAGGAACGTACATTGGCTTCTCTATCCCAAGTATTGTCTTATACTCGGTCGTGCTACCATATCACTCATACCGGAGGGACATATCAGCCTCAGAGAGCCTTCATGCTCCAATCAATAATGCGTACTGTATACTCCTCAAAGGTACCATCATCATCTAACTTGACTTCGTTGGGATCAAAAGTATAAGACATATCAGCATGATAAGGGAAAATCTGTGAGACACGGAATACATCATTCATGGAATGGTACCTATTAGGTAATAGTAAGTGATAGGATACTGTTAGGACCAATAGGGGCCTATATACCCTAAGAGGGGGGGGGGGTGAATCAGGGTATGGATATTCTTTTTCAAAGTTCTTCATGCCCCACTGGATCCTGACCTCTTTATTACAAGGGTCACTTTGTTTGCACCTGTGTGTTTATTATGATCACTTATTTTCTTCTTTATCTGATGATGATTCTTTAAATGCAATGCAGGGAAGTAAGAAAGCATACACATAGATTTTTACTTGGTTCACCCTCACTGGGCTACATCCAAGGAGTATACACCGACAAGTTGCCGGTCATACCAAATTACACTATTCTTCACTAGATGTGGATACAATGGTTCAAGCTAGATCACTTCTAAGCCCAGGCTCACTGCCCTTACAAGTTTAGGGTCACCTCACTACTTTCCCAAGGGTCACTTCATGTTTCTCTCTCTCTGGCTCACTGCTGGTGGAGAGGATCACCTTCTTCCTCTTCCTTTGCTCACTGCTCTGGAAAGGATCCACTCACAGTTTATATACCTGTAGGTCTCTTCATTTTCATGAAAGAATGCATCTTCCTCTGATTGTAGATGTTCTATTGAAGTAAAACTTTCACCTGTAGATGAGTATCTCTTTGCACCAGAGGTATCAGGCAAACTTCCAGCTTCCACGCAGCCCGAAAATCACTACTGTAAATAAACCTTACTTGGCGTGCAAGTCTATCGCGGCGCGCAAGTATCGGCGCGCAAGTCACTAATGGCGCGCAAGTCTTCCTCAACCACTTGCGCGACACAAGCTTCTGCAACTCCAAACCTGCATGACTCACTTCCTTCCTCGCCTAAACCACCTCAGGCGCGCAACTAACACTTGGCGCGCAACTTCCTTCTCTGGCGCGCAAGTCCCACTTGCGCGACACACCACCACTTGTGCGACCACCACAACCTACGCAACGGGAGATCTAAATCTTCAAAGTGTTGAACTCCGGTAAGAAATGAGGAGGGGTGGTCCAGTATTTATAGGCATTTTGGACACCCTGCGTGATGTCGCGCAAGTCAAGCCTCAGTGGGCAAGTCTCGGCGCGCAGGTCTCTTCCCCTAAAAGTCACTTGCGCGACCCACTTCCAAACTTCCGCAAACCTCTTTCCTTTGCCGTATTTTGATCTTGTGATCTTGAAAAACCATAGGCGTGCATGTTCTCAAGCTTCCAAGGCATCGGCGCGCAAGTCTCTTCACGACGCGCAAGTCACCTGCGCGACACCACCAATACTTGCACGAAACTTATCCCTTTTCTATATTTTGATGATATGATCTTGAAAAACATATGGCATGCAAGTTTCCAAGACTTCATGTACACAGCGTGCAAGTCCCTTTTCCAAAAACCACTTTTCTTCATTTGTCGTTTTTTAGGCCCAAAAATTTGACAAACACTGGAAAACGGCGCCACCTTGTATCTGTTCTTTTTATGCCGCCTCCAGATCATTCATTCCTTTATCGACGTTCTTGAATAAAACATGGATCATTGACCTCAGCTCTTGAACTCGACATTCCATCATCAAATCCCCTTTGTCAACAAATTTCTATGTCATGATTTTCATTGTCAACAATCACAGCACAGATGTTCACTTTTTCAACAGACACAATCACCTCAAAAATGCTTCAATGATACCTTGAGGGGTTTTGGCCCAACAATCTACCCCTTTGGGTTTATTGACAACTCTTCCATAAAAAGATATATCGTTACTTCTTCAGCCACCATTTGCCTATCGCGATTCTTATAGCAATCAAGGATTTACTCAACACATACTCTAAGCCCACATGAGCAATGCTCGGCGTGAGAAACAAGAGTAAATGAAAAGTTCATCAATGAATCACTTCAACTCTGACACCCTCTGTTGACACCAAACTGATACCAATTATTGCCAAACTGATATCAATTTTTGGAAATATACTTACCACCTTCCAACACCACTCTTCTGCTTTTATCACAATCCTCAGCTGTCGTGATATCTATTCTTTGATCGATCACTTTTAGCATCGTCAGATTTAATACACTCCCCCTTTCTCATTACTCTCCCCCTATCTGGCTGCTCCACCTGTCATCTTCTCCCCATATCATTCATGATTTCTCAAATTGCCACACTGTCTCCCCCTTGAACAATAACTATTTTCTCCCCCTTTGTCAACGAACCCAAAGGTCACGCCTTTGCAGTATGTAACAGAGTAGAGAACACATATCAGTACATTAGGAAAAAACACACATCATACCTCGGGGAGAGGGGGGTATCACATCCACACACTTTTAAGTGTGAGGAATCGACTGAACTTCCAGAGCCAGTCGATGCCTTTCAAATGATTCCTTAGGTAAGGCCTTTGTCATAATGTCTGCAACCTGTAGTTCTGTAGGCACATACTCCAACTTCATGATTCCCTGCTCAGCTTTCTACTTGATAAAATGATACTTTATCTCAATGTGCTTTGTCCTTGAGTGATGGATGAGATTTTTGCTAAGATTTATAGCACTTGATTTATCACACAGGATTCCGATGGGAGACTTCACTTCAACTCCCATATCTTCAAGCTGATGCTTCGTCCACAATAATTGTGTGCATGCTTGAGTGGCCACAATACACTCAGCTTCTGTGGTGATCAATGAAATGCAATCTTGCTTCTTTCTAAGACAATAAATACACAATCCACCAAGATAGAATGCACCACCTGACGTTGATTTTCTATCATATGTTGAACCGGCCCAGTCTGCATCAGTATATCCCAATAACTCTGTCTGAGATTTGTCAGTATATGTCAGGCTGAAATCCATTGTGCCCTGGATATACCAAATTATTCTTTTCACTGAAATCATGTGGCTTTCCTTGGTATTACTATGATATCTCACTGCTTGGCATGTGGCAAAAACAATATCAGGCCTTGTCGCGGTCAGGTACAACAGACTTCCAATAATTTTCCTGTATTCTATGATTTTAACTGCCTTTCCATCCTCATCTTTTGATAATTTCTTCCGGGTAGCAACCGGAGTCTTTATATCCTTGGAGGTCTCCATTACAAACCTTCTGAGAAGCTCCTTGGCGTATTTGGATTGAGAAATAAAAGTGTCATTACTTCCTTGTGTCACTTAATATGATCCACCAAATATTATTTCATAGACATAAACCAACACCATCATCCTTTGATTACTATTGTTGTTTGAAGTAGAGATTGTAATCAACTCCACCACGCTGGAAACCAAACTTCTTCAAGTACTAATCAAGACTTGAGTACCATGCTCTTGGTGCTTGTTTCAGCCCATACAACGCCTTCTTCAGCCTACAAACTTTGTTCTCATCCTCATGAATGAGAAAACCATCTGGCTGCTCAATGTACACCTCTTCTTCCAGAACCCCATTTAGAAATGCAGATTTGACATCCATCTAGAACACTTTGAACTTTCTTTGCACTGCTCTGGCAAAAAATAATCTGATTGTCTCCATCCTTGCAACCGTTGAAAATGTCTCATCAACATCTATTCCTTATATCTGGGAGTATCCCTTGAACACTAGTCATGCTTTGTTCCGAATCATTGTCCCATATCTATTAATCTTGTTGCGATAAACCCATTTAGTTTCGATGACATTCTTGTATGCTGGCCTCGAAACAATCTCCCACATCTAGTTCTTCTCAATATGATCAAGCTCTTCATTCATAGCCTGAACCCAGTTTTCATCTTCAGCTACATCGGAAAAACATTTCAGCTCCACCTGAGACAAAAATGATTTTTGCTGTAATGATTTCATTCTTTGAGTCTGAACTGAATCTGTCTGATCACCAATGATATTCTGCCTATCAATTTAAGCTCGACTCTTTGGCTTTTGTGCAGATAAGGATTTTACTTCCACGTACTCCCCATCGGTATCATTTATCTGAATCATCTTCTGCCACTTCTGCTCTCCCTGAGTCTCTTACCCCTTCCTCACTTTTAACAGAAAACTTTTCACTGTTTCATTGTTCAATGACGTCATTTCTTTGAACATATTCTGTCAATTTTTTGTTGACACACTTTTTATTTTCTCTCGCAGCTTCTTGGTACCCTGAAAATTGTCAGCTAATACCACTTATTAGAATAAAATAGATAAGCATGAGATGCATGATTATTGCTGCTTCTACCCATCATTCTTTCTTCCCTCGATAGGCAACACCTGAGCTGAGTCATCCAATTATTTCTTTGATGGATCTTGCTTCGGATTTTGTTATTGAATGCTCCCCCAATGTTATTCAACACTTCCTGGGGTTATGCCCACTTTTTAGACACATAACCATTCTTCTCCTCATGAATCATTTATTCCAATCTGGCACACAACATTGAGCCATTAACCATATCTCTAAGCCTACTGAGTTGGAACTCGGTGTTGGAAACAAGAGATAGAGTTAATAACACAATCACTTCCTATTGTGCTCTGTTTCTCCCATTCTCCTTCAACTTTGGTACCTGATTTGAATCAATTGAATCTCTAGAGCATATCACTTCTCCACTTTTCATCTTTAGATGCCACTTCCCATTGGATCATATCTCCCTAAACCTGAAACAAATTAATCATCAGTTAATAGAATTTATATACATAGGGAGAGGGGTGTCTTCTGGACTCCTCAAGATGAGGATAGTGGTTGATCTTGAAGGGTAAACCCTTTGATTCTTTCTTACAGAGCATCACACTCTTTCTTTTCTTATTCTAGCTGCCTAGCCAGCTTCAACTGCTCTGGCCATATGACTAAGCATTCATTACCCACATTCTGAGCCTTTTTCTGATATGTATATTCGGTAGGCTTGGCTTTTCTCACTATTTGGGGATTAAACCCACTAGTATATATCTTTGTCTTTGATGTTCCACCAAAATTCCATTTCCATTGATTCCTTATTTGGGTAGGAATCTCTCTACTTGTCATCTTCCCTTTATTCTTACACCATTGTAAGGATCTTGCACCTTCCTCCACTTTTCATTGTGGAACACGACCAACGAATTTTTCAATACATTCTTTGTTCATCTTTCTTTTATCAGATTTATGAGTCACCACACTCTTTTTCATTGGTGGTGAGTACTCCCTTGAACGTTCATTCTTCTTTATCACAGCTAGAGTAGATCTCCTCTTAATCTTCCGGGTTTGTTCACATTCTCTCCTTGAGAGTTGTTGTGTGTATGACAGAGGAGGTGACTGATACACCTTTCGTTCAGCTCCATGTGATTCCCCTGAGGCTCTTAGCCTATTCTTCTCCTTACTACTTTGTATCGCATTGTAATATGTCTCTTTATACATCACAGGATTCAATATTCTCTTTTTGGGCTCCTTTTCCTTTCTCGCATTCTTCTTGCTACAATTTCTTTCCAAAATCCCTTGATTAGAACATATGAAACATCTTCTATTAAAGGAATACCTCATTTCATCATCTCTTAGCCAAGATGTTGATGCATCTTGAGTTCTTCCTCTGACATTGAGCTCCTCAGCTTCCTAACACATATTCATTGTGTGTCCCATTCTTCCATAGTAATAGCATCTTATGAATGCTTTCCTCTGAGAGACTCTTCTCTCTGATTTCTCATGATGCTTATTCTTATCCTCAGATTTATCAATGTTTCTATTTTCATAGCCTGAAATGTATTCCAGAGCATCTGGACAGAAGCTTGATGTGTGACCATGAATCCCGCAAAAATAGAACATGCTATCATTTCTTCCTGTAAAATCCATGTTAGGTCTGTCTCTAGAACCTACAAGGTTTTTCTTAACTTTGGAGATTTTCACTGCATTTTTCATATCACGCATAGGAGTGGGATCCTCATATCCGATTCCAGATTTTCCAAAAATGGATGGCCTTTGGGATGATACAATCCTTTCATGCTTCTCCTCTGATGTAGCATATTTGGTTTTCATTTTATCATCACATGCCGAAGGATAATCAAATAATAAGTGTAGTGCATCCTTCAATTTGGGCTTATCTTCAGATTTAGATTTATCAATTTATTTCTTGACTGATTCTATTTCTTCCTCCAGTTGATGAATCTTTGTATCTCTTGATTCAAGTTTAGAATTAAGTTATTTTCTGTGATTCTTCTGGCTACTGAACTCATCTTCAAGTTCCCGTGTGAGATTTTCCACCATGTCACTATTCTCCTTCACCTTCAATTTTTCTTGAGCAACATATTCAGATACAGATTCATTCTCTTGTTGTAGCCTTAGATTCTTCTGAACTTCTTCCGACAACTGTGTTTCTAGATCATCATTTCTAGCTTTAAGATCCTGAACTTCATCTGACTTTTGATCCTCTTCATAGTCACCAGCCTTTTGTTTTCCTTTCATTTTATCCATCTTTTGTAGATCTTCACTTTGAGAATCATTCTTCTCCTTTAGGTCAGTAGCCATATCAATAAGCCTTTGATTTAATCCTCTTATCTTGTTGACCTCAATCTCCAATACTTTAATCCAGATATCTTTAGATTTGAGTTCTTCATATAACTTATGGTCCACTTCCTTTGTCATGTTGACAACATCTACTGGTGGCCTCCTTCTTGAAACTTCATCATCATCAGTTGTTTCTGCATCACTTTGAAGTTCAAGTACTTCACTCATTCCTACATCATGATTTAATGAATAAATATTTTCCCTATCAGATTCATCCAGGACTTCTTTAAGTAAGTTGTTTGATTCTTTTAATTGAATCACACTTCCACAATGTGGAATACCACCTAACTTGTGATTCTTCTTTGATGTTTTTCCCTTTACCACGACACACCGAGATAAGGGTAGACTGATTGTTTGACCACACAGATCGACTATACCAAGTCGGAGAAAACAAATATGATAACAACAACCTTCCCTCTGATACCAATTGTTAAGACCAATAGGGGCCTATATACCCTGAGAGGGGGGGGGGGGTGAATCAGGGTATGAATATTCTTTTTCAAAGTTCTTCCTGCCCCAATGGATCTTGACCTCTTTATTACAAGGGTCACTTTTTTTGCACCTGTTTGTTTATTATGATCACTTATTTTCTTCTTTATCTGATGATGATACTTTAAATGCAATGCAGGGAAGTAAGCAAGCAGACACAGAGATTTTTACTTGGTTCACCCTCACTGGGCTACGTCCAAGGAACATACGCCGACAAATTGCCGGTCGTACCAAATTACACTATTATTCACTAGATGTGGATATAATGGTTCAGGCTAGATCACTTCTAAGCCCAGACTCACTACCTTTACAAGTTTAGGGTTAGCTCACTACTTTCCCAAGGGTCACTCCCAGTTTCTCTCTCTCTGGCTCACTACCGGTGGAGAGGATGACCTTCTTCCTCTTCCTTTTCTCACTACTCTAGAAAGGATCCACTCACAGTTTATAGACATGTAGGTCTCTTCATTTTCACGAAAGAATGCATCTTACTTTGTATGTAGATGCTCTATTGAAGTACAACTTTCACCTATAGATGAATATCTCTCTGCACCAGAGGTATCGGGAAAACTTCCAGCTTCCACGCAGCCTGAAAATCACTACTGGAAATAAACCTTACTTGGCGCGCAAGTCTATCGCGGCGCGCAAGTATCGGCGCGCAATTCACAACTGGCGCGCAATTCTTCCTCAACCACTTATGTGACACAAGCTTCTACAACTCCAAACCTGCGTGACTCACTTTATTCCTCTCCTCAACCACCTCAGGCGCACAACTAACACTTGGCGCATAACTTCTTTCTCTAGCGTGCAAGTCCCACTTTCACGACACACCACCACTTGTGCGACCACCACACCTACGCGACGGGAGCTCTTAATATTCAAAGTGTTGAACTCCAATAAGAAATGAGGAGGGGTGGTCCAGTATTTATAGGCATTTTGGACACCCTGCGCGATGTCGCGCAAGTCAAGCCTCGGCACGCAAGTCTCGGCACGCAGGTCTCTTCCCTTGCAAGTCACTTATGCGACCCACTTCCAAAATTGCGCGAACCTCTTTCCTTTGCCATATTTTGATCTTCTGATCTTGAAAAACCATAGTCACGCAAGTTCTCAAGATTCCAAGGCATCGGCGAGCAAGTCTCTTCACAACGCGCAAGTCACCTGCGCGACACCGCTAATACTTGCGCAAAGCTTATCCATTTTCCATATTTTGATGATATGATCTTGAAAAACATATGGCGCGCAAGTTTCCAAGCCTTCATGTACATAGCGTGCAAGTCCCTTTGCCAAAAACCACTTTTCTTCATTTGTCGATTTTTAGGCCCAAAAATTTGGCAAACACTGGAAAACTGCGCCACCTTGTATCTGTTCTTTTTATGCTGCCTCCAGATCATTCATTCCTTTATCAATGTTCTTGAATCAAACATGGATCGTTGACCTCAGCTATTGAACTCGACATTCCATCATGAAATCCCCTTTGTCAAAAAATTTGTATGTCATGGTTTTCTTTGTCAACAATCACAACACAAATGTTCAATTTGTCAACAAACACAATCACCTCAAAAATGCTTCAGTGATACCTTGAGGGATTTTTTCCCAACAATATCCCCCTTTGGGTTTGTTGAAAACTCTTCAATAAAAAGATATATTGTTACTTATTCAGCCAACGTTCGCATGTCGCGATTCTGATATCAATCAAGGATTTACTCAACACATACTCTAAGTCCACATGAGCAATGCTCTGCGTGAGAAACAAGAGTAAATGAAAAGTTCATCAATGAATCACTTCAAATCTGACACCCTCTATTGACACCTAACTGATACCAATTATTTCCAAACTGATATCAATTTTTTGAAATATCCTTACCACTTTCCAACACCACTCTTCTGCTTTTATCACGATCCTCAGCTATCGTGATATCTATTCTTTGATCGATCACTTCTAGCATCGTCGGATTTAATACGCTCCCCCTTTCTCATTGCTCTCCCCCTATCTGGTTGCTCCACCTGTTAGTGTCTCCCCATATCATTCATGATTTCTTAAATTACCACACAGTCTCCCCCTTGAACAATCACTATTTTCTCCCCCTTTGTCAACGAACCCAAAGGTCACACCTTTGCAGTCTGTAACAGAGTAGAGAACACATATCAGTACATTAGGGAACAACACACATCATACCTTGGGGAGAGGGGGGGTATCACATACACATGATTTTAAGTGTTGGGAATCGACTGAACTCTCAGAGCCAGTCAATGCCTTTCAAATGCTTCCTTGGGTAAGGCCTTTGTCAGAATGTCTGCAACCTATAGTTCTGTAGGCACATACTCCAACTTCACGATTCTCTGCTCAACTTTCTCCTTGATAAAATGATACTTTATCTCAATGTGCTTTGTCCTTGTGTGATGGATAGGATTTTTTCTATGATTTATAGCACTTGAGTTATCACACTGGATTCCGATCGGAGACTTCACTTCAACTCCCATATCTTCAAGATGCTGCTTCATCCACAATAATTGTGTGCATGCTTGAGTGGACGCAATACACTCAGCTTCTGCGGTGCTCAATGAAATGAAATATTGCTTCTTGCTAAGCCAAGAAATACACAATCCACCAAGATAGAATGCACCACCCGACATTGATTTTCTATCATCTGCTGAACCGGCCTAGTCTGCATCAGTATATCCCAATAACTCTGTCTGAGATTTTTCAGTATATGTCAAGACGAAATCCACTGTGGCCTGGATATACCGAAGTATTCTTTTCACTGCAATCATGTGGCTTTCCTTAGGATTACTTTGATATCTCGCTTCTTGGCATGTAGAAAAAACAATATCAACCTTGTCGCGGTCAAGTACAACATACTTCCAATAATTTTCCTGTATTATGTGATTTTAACTGCCTTTCCATCCTCATCTTTTGATAGTTTCTTCTGGGTAGCAACTGGAGTCATTATCTCCTTGGAATTCTCTATTCTAAACCTTCTGAGAAGCTCCTTGGCATATTTATATTGAGAAATAAAAGTGTCATTACTTCCTTGTGTCACTTCATCTGATCCGCCAAATATTATTTCATCGACATAAACCAACACCATCATCCTTTGATTACTATTGTTGTTTGAAGTAGAGACTGTAATCAACTCCACCATGCTAGAAACCAAGCTTCTTCAAGTACTGATCAAGCCTTGTGTACCATGCTCTTGGTGCTTGTTTCAGCCCATACAACGCCTTCTTCAGCCTACAAACTTTGTTCTCATACTCATGAATGAGAAAACCATCTGGCTGCTCAATGTACACCTCTTCTTCCAGAACCCCATTTATAAATGCAGATTTGACGTCCATCTGCAACACTTTAAACTTTCTTTGCACTGCTATGGCCAAAAATAATCTGATTGTCTCCATCCTTGCAACCGGTGCAAATGTCTCATCAACATCTATTCCCCCTATCTGGGAGAATCCCTTGCACACTAGTCGTGCTTTGTTCCAAATCACTGTGTCATCTTCATTCATCTTGTTGCGATAGACCCATTTAGTCCCGATGACATTCTTGTATGCTGGCCTCGAAACAATCTCCCACATCTGGTTCTTCTCAATTTGATTAAGCTCTTTATTCATAGCCTGAACCCAGATTTCATCTTCAGCTGCATCGGAGAAACATTTCGGCTCCACCTGAGACAAAAATGATGTTTTCTATAATGATTTCATTCTTAGAGTCTGAACTGGAGCTGTCTAATCACCGATGATATTCTTCCTATCAATTTCAGCTCGACTCTTTGGATTTTGTGCAGATAAGGATTTTACTTCCACATACTCCCCATCAGTATCATTCATCTGAATCATCTTCTGCCACTTCTGCTCTCCCTGAGTCTCTTACCTCTTCCTCACTTTTAACAGAAAACATTTCACTGTGTCATTGTTCAATGACATCATTTCTTTGAACATCTTCTGTCAAATTTTTTTTGACACAATTTTGATTTTCTCTCACAGCTTCTTGGTACCCTGAAAATTTTCAGCTAATACCACTTGTTAGAATAAAATAGATAAGCATGAGATGCATGATTATTG
This sequence comes from Viscum album, assembly GCA_963277665.1. Lineage (NCBI taxonomy): Eukaryota > Viridiplantae > Streptophyta > Magnoliopsida > Santalales > Viscaceae > Viscum > Viscum album. The sequence continues at coordinate 1,383,245,913 of OY728152.1, forward strand.
CTGCTTCTACCCATCATTCTTTCTTCCCTCGATAAGCAACACCTGAGATGAGTCATCCAATTATTTTATTGATGTCTCTTGCTTCAGATTTTGTTATTGAATGCTCCCCCTATGTTATTCAATACTTCTTGGGGTTATGCCCACTTTTTAGACACATAACCATTCTTCTCCTCATGCATCATTTATTACAATCTGGCACACAACATTGAGCCATTAACCAAATCTAAGCCTACTGAGTTGGAACTCGGTGTAGGAAACAAGAGATAGAGTTAATAACACAATCACTTCCTATTGTGCTCTGTTTCTCCCTTTCTCCTTCAACTTTAGTATTTGATTTGAATCAATTGAATCTCTAGATCATATCACTTCTCCACTTTTCATCTTTAGATGACACTTCCTCTTGGATCGTATCTCCCTAAACCTGAAACAAATTAATCATCAGTTAATAGCATTTATATACATAGAGAAAGGGGTGTCTTCCGAACTCCTCAAGATGAGGATAGTGTTTGATCCTAAAGGGTCAAACCTTTGATTCTTTCTTGCAGAGCATCACACTCTTTCTTTTCTACTTCTAGCTATCTAGCCAGCTTCAACTACTCTGGCCATATGACTAAGCATTCATTACCCACATTCTGAGCCTTTTTCCGATATGTAGATTCGACAGTCTTGGCTTTTCTCACTATTTGGGGCTTAAACCCACTAGTACATATCTTTGTCTTTGATGTCCTACCAAAATTCCATTTCCATTTATTCCATTTCTGGGTAGGAATCTCTCTACTTGTCATCTTCCCTTGCTTCTTCCACCATTGCAAGGATCTTGCACCTTCCTCCACTTTTCGTTGTGGAACACGACCAACGAATTTTTCAATACATTCTTTGTTCATATTTCTTTTATCATATTTCTGAGTCACCACACTCTTTTTCATTGGTGGTGAGTACTCCCTTGAATTTTCATTCTTCTTTATCATAGCTAGAGTAGATCTCCCCTTAATCTTTCAGGTTTGTTCACATTATCTCCTTGAGAGTTGTTGTGTGTATGACAGAGGAGGTGACTGATACACCTTTCGTTCAGCTCCATGTGATTCCCCTGAGGCTATTAGCCTATTCTTCTCCTTACTACTTTGTATCGCACTGTAAGATGTCTCTTTATACATCACAGGATTCAAGATTCTCTTTCTAGGCTCCTTTTCCTTTCTCACATTCTTCTTGCTACAATTTCTTGCCAAATTCCCTTGATTGAAACATATGAAACATATTCTATTGGAGGCATACCTCATTTCATCATCTCTTAGCCAAGATGTTGATGCAGCTTGAGTTATTCCTCTGACATTGAGCTCCTGATCTTCCTGACACATATTCATGGTGTGTCCCATTCTTCCACAGTAATAGAATCTCTTTGATATCCCATGATGCTTCTTCTTATCCTCAGATTTATCAATGTTTCTATTTTCACAGCCTGAAATGTATTCCAGAGCATCTGGAAAGAAGCTTGATGTGTGGCCATGAATCCCGCAGAAATAGAACATGCTATCATTTCTTCCTGTAAAATCCATGTTAGGTTTGTCTCTAGCACCTACAAGGTTTTTCTTAACTCTGGATATTTTCACTACATTTTTTATATCATGCATAGGAGTGGGATACTCATATCTGATTCCAGATTTTCCCAAAATGGATGACCTTTGGGATGATACAATCCTTTCATGCTTCTCCTCTAATGTAGCATATTTGGCTTTCATTTTATCATCACGTGCCGAAGGATAATCAAATAATAAGTGAAGTGCATCCTTCAATTTGGGCTTATCTTCAGATTTAGATTTCTCAATTTCTTTCTTGACTGATTCTATTTCTTCCTCCAGTTGTTGAATCCTTGTATATCTTGATTCAAGTTTAGAATTAAGTTCTTTTCTGAGATTCTTCTGGCTACTGAACTCATCTTCATGTTCCCGTGTGGGCGTTTCCACCATTTCACTTTTCTCCTTCACATTCAGTTTTTCTTGAGCAATATATTCAGATACATATTCATTCTCTTGTTGTAGCCTTTGATTCTTCTGAACTTCTTCCGACAACTGTGTTGCTAGATCATCATTTTTAGATTTAAGATTCTGAACTTCATTTGAATTTTGATCCTCTTCATAGTCACCAGCCTTTTGTTTTCCTTTCATTTTAGTCATCTTTTGTAGATCTTCACTTTGAGAATCATTATTCTCCTTTAAGTTAGTATCCACATCAATAAGCCTTTGATTTAAGCATCTTATCTTGTTCAACTCAATCTCCAATACTTTAATTTGGATATATTTAGATTTTACTTCTTCATCTAACTTCTGGTCCACTTCCTTTGTCATGTTGACAACATCTACTAGTGGCCTCCTTCTTGAAACTTCACATCATCAGTTGTTTCAGCATCACTTTGAAGTTCAAGTACTTCACTCATTCCTACGTCATGATTGAGTGAATCAATATTTTCCCTATCAGATTCATCCAGGCCTTCTTTCAGTAAGTTGTTTGATTCTTTTAATTGAATCACACTTTTTCCATACACACTTCCACACTGTGGAATACAACCTGACTTCTGATTCTTCTTTGATGTTTTTCCCTTTGCCATGACACAAAGAAATAAGGGTAGACTGATTGTTTGACCACACAGATCGATTATACCAAGTCGGAGCAAACAAATCTGATAACAACAACCTTCCCTATGATACCAATTGTTAGGACCAATAGGGGCCTATATACCCTGAGAGGGGGGTGAATCAGGGTATGGATATTCTTTTTCAAAGTTCTTCCTACCCCACTGGATCTTGACCTCTTTATTACAAGGGTCACTTTGTTTTCACCTGTGTGTTTATTATGATCACTTATTTTCTTCTTTATCTAATGATGATGCTTTAAATGCAATGCACATAAGTAAGCAAGTAGACACAAAGATTTTTACTTGGTTTACCCTCACTGGGCTACGTCCAAGGAGCATACGCTGACAAGTTTCCGGTCGTACCAAATTCCACTATTCTTCACTAGATGTGGATACAATGGTTCGGGCTAGATCACTTCTAATCTCAGGATCACTACCTTTACAAGTTTAGGTTCAGCTCACTGCTTTCCCAAGGGTCAGTCCATGTTTCTCTCTCTCTGGCTCACTGCTGGTGGAGAGGATCACCTTCTTCCTCTTCCTTTGCTCACTGCTCTGGAAAGGATCCACTCACAGTTTATAGACCTGTAGGTCTCTTCATTTTCATGAAAAAATGCATCTTCCTCTGTATGTAGATGCTCTATTTAAGTACAAATTTCACCCGTAAATGAATATCTCTTTGCACCGGAGGTATCGGGAAAACTTCCAGCTTCCATGCAGCCCGAAAATCACTTTTGGAAATAAACCTTACTTGGCGCGCCAGTCTATCGCGGCACGCAAGTATCGGCGCGCAAGTCACAACTGGCATGCAAGTATTCCTCAACAAATTGTGTGACACAAGCTTATACAACTCCAAACCTGTGCGACTCACTTCCTTCCTCGCCTAAACCACCTCGGGCACGCAACTAAAACTTGGCGCACAACTTCCTTCTCGGGCGCGCAAGTACCACTTGCACGACACACCACCACTTGTGCAACCACCTCACCTGCACAACAGAAGATCTGAATCTTCAAAGTGTTGAACTTTGGTAAGAAATGAGGGGAGGTGGTCCAGTATTTATAGGCATTTTGGACACCCTGCGCGACGCCGCGCAAGTCAAGCCCTGGTGTGCAAGTCTTGGCGCGCAGGTCTCTTCCCCTGCAAGTCACTTGTGCGACCCACTTCCAAACTTGTGTGAACCTCTTTCCTTTTCCATATTTTGATCTTCTGATCTTGAAAAACCATAGGCGCACAAGTTCTCAAGCTTCCAAGGCATCAGTGCGCAAGTCTCTTCATGGCGTGCAAGTCACTTGCGCGACACCACCAATACTTGCACGAAACTTATCCATTTTCCATATTTTGATGATATGATCTTGAAAAACATATGGTGCGCAAGTTTCCAATCCTTCATGTACACGGCGCGCAAGTCCCTTTGCCAAAAACCACTTTTCTTCATTTATCGATTTTTAGGCCCAAAAATTTGGCAAACACTGGAAAACAGCGCCACCTTGTATCTGTTCTTTTTATGCCGCCTCCAGATCATTCATTCCTTTATCGACGTTCCTGAATCAAACATGGATCGTTGACCTTAGATCTTGAACTCGACCTTCCATCATGAAATCCCCTTTGTCAACAAATTTATATGTCATGGTTTTCTTTATCAACAATCACAGCACAGATGTTCACTTTTTCAACAAACACAATCACCTCAAAAATGATTCAATGATACCTTGAGGTATTTTTGCCCAATAGATACCATACCAACTCTCTCTAGAATCTCTAACAGTCTTATATGAAGAGGTGAAAACTTTACATTCATTCATAATTGTCAATTCCCTAGCCTGGGTGATACTCGAAGGAAAATGTGATCCCCAAGATCAAAATATAGAGTTCATCGAAGATGACCAAAATAATATTTCTATCTATAGTGAGCAGTAGTTATACACTTTTTGATCAACTGAACCTATTATGAAGTCTCCCGAATGAGATGAGGACCTAGTAGGGATGCCTCACCCACCTCTATCCAGTTAGGGGTGAATGGAATGGCCTACCATATAAGGCCTCAAATGGATCCATTTGAATTGTTTTATGAAAGATGTTATTTTAGGAAAACACAATGAGAGGGATATACTTCTCCCCAAAACCACCAAAATCAAAGACACATGCTCAAAGAATATCCTCTAGAACCTGTATTTTCTGTTCTGATTGTCCATCAGTCTAAGGGTGAAAAGCTATGCACATGTGTTCCCATAGCTTTCTGCAAACCCAACTAGAATAGTGATGTGAAATGAACATCCCTATATGAAATAATAGTACGTAGAACCCCATGTAGCCTTATGATTTCACAGACATATAGTTTTCCCAGCTCATCCACTGAGAAATTCTCTTGAATAGGAATAAAGTGGGATGATTTAATTATTTGATCAATGGCTACCCATATAGCATCGCTACCCCTCATCGAACTTGGTAAGCTGACTATGAAATCCATATAAACATCTTCCAGTATCCATTCCAGGACTGGAAGCGGCTGTAACAAGCCCACAAGTCTTTGGTGATCTGTCTTCATTTTTTGATAGGTGGAACACCTAGTGATAAAGCCTGTTATCTGACATTTCATCCTAGGCCACCAATACTAGCATCCCATGTCCCGATACATATTTGAGAAGCCCAGATAAACTGCCCACCGAGAGGTGTGCGACTTGTGCATCAACTCCTATCTCATATCTGTAGAAACCCAGATAATTATACATAGAAATTGGACATTGTCTCTATCCATAGACCAATCTGGAGGTGAGTTAGCTTCTGATATACTCTCAAAGATAACCAAGCCTTCAGGATCTGAAAACTTTCTACCCTTCACCTTCTCAAGGAGGGAAGAGATAACTATCAAGGATGAGAGGTAATACTTATTTTGAATTTCATGAAACTCTAGATGCAGCTCATAAAAGAGAGCCATTAATATCCATTCATCATTATATTCCCATAAAACCTATTTTTTTATTTTTCTAACTCAACACATCTACAACAACATTTCCCTTCCCAAGCATATAGGAAATTTTAAAATCAAAGTATTGTAGATATTAGACCCATCTTCACTGTTTGAGGTTGAAGTCACATTGAGAAAAGATATATTTGAGGCTCTTGTAGTTCATGTACACCAAAAATTGATCACCCAAAATATTTTTTCTCCAGCAACATAATTCATGGACAACTGCTGCTAGGACATGGTCATGCATCGGGTAATTCCTCTCATGAGGCCTCAAATACCAAGATCCATAGACAACAACTTTGTCCTCCTACATCAGCACTACTCCTAGTTCAATTCCTAATGCATCACAGAAGATGGTATAACCTATACCTAGCTCCAAAAGAGTCTAAATAGGTGCTGATACAAGCCTACCTTTCATCTCCTGAAATGATTTCTCACATGCTTCTGACTATATGAACTTTACACCCCTTTTGTAAGACCAGTAAGAAGTGAAGCAATGTGGGAAAAATATTTTATAAAATGCCTATAATATCATTCCATCCGCAAGAAACTCAGTATATCAAACACATTATTTGGATACTCCTAGGAAACTACAACACTAACAGTTTCCGGGTCAATAGATACACCTGATTCTGAGATAATATGACCCAAGAAGTGGACTTTGTCGATCCAGAAGTCGCACTTAGAAATCTCAGTGTAAAGATGATGCTCTCTTAGTATACTCATAATGATCTCAAGATATTTATAATGGTCACTATGAGTGTGAGAATACCCCAATATGCCGTCCAAAAATACTATGACCAAAGAGTTCAAATAGGGGTGGGATAATCTATTCATCAGATCCATGAAAACATCAGGCGTGTTCATAAGACCGAAATACATAACAAGGTACTCATATAGACCATAACTACTATAGAAATATGTATGAGGTATATCTAATGGTTTAAATCATACCTGATAATAACTTGATCTCAGGTATAACTTAGAGAAGACCTTTTATCCTCGTAGCTGGTCAAAGAGATCATCTATTCGAGGAAGTGGGTATCGATTCTTGATCATAATCTGGTTCAACTATTTGTAATCCATCTATAGATGTAAGGTTCCATCCTACTTCTTGAAAAAAATCACAAGAGAACCCTAATAGGATGTACTAGGATGTATAAAACCTTTGTCCTCTAAATCCTCTAACTACTACTTGAGATCTTGAATCTCTTTAGGTGCCATCATGTATGGATGAATGGACACTGGAGATACTCCTGGAACAAGCTCGATTTTAAAATCTACCTCTCTCTCAGGAGGTAATATAGAAAACTTTCTAGGAAAGACATCCCTAAAATGATCCAATACTGGAGGGAAAACAACTTATCGTAAAACCTGATCCTTTGTGAATATATTTTCAATATGGGTGGTCACTCTACCTAGCCCATGATTCTCTGGTTGAGCTATACTAGCATGGATATGCCACTAACCCTTATGTAGATAACTTCTACCCTATGGTGATGTAAAATATACCCTGTGATGATAGTAGTCTACAAAATCATGATACTGAACCAACCAACCCATACCAAGTATTACATCAAAGCCCGTCATCTTGAGAACAAAGAGGTTCCATAAGAAAGGGTAACTACCTACCTCAAGGGGACAATCCCTACATTGGAATATTCCCTCTATTTGTACCCCTAATGGAATATCTAGGATCATTACACCATAGTAATATTGTATCTCTAGTCTGTTAATTTAGATAATAGATAAAAAGATAAAAGAGTTTGAAGAAACTATATCAAATATAGCAGATACTATGGTAGATTCCACAAGAATAGAACCTCACATTTTAGATGGTCCTACAGCCTGATCCTTAGGTATCAACTATACTGAATGAAACTGACCTAATCCACGACCCTATGAAACATATGGACTACCATGATCATAATTAATCTCTTGGTGCTACTAGTGATCAAGGGTATGGATACCATAGCCACTACCTCCTCCTCGGCTAGACCAACTAGTGATATTCCAACTACCCACCTAACTTGGAATAAAAAACCCACTCCTATTGGTGGAGCAGGGGCTGATACCTTCCCACTCCAAGCTAGTAGAAAGGTCCTTTAGAAACACTAAAGATGCCTCATACGGCTGCAAGATCGACACTACATAATGTCTCTATCACAACAAGGATTCATGTTTCCTCATAGTCCACACTGATGACACACTTTGGAGCTATCGAAACAAGAACTCTAGTTTTCACTCCCCTGATGATAAACCTTGAGAGAAAGTTTCTTGCCACCATAAGAACTACTGGACTGACGTGACACTGGTCCTCTTTGCTTGATACTATTTTCATCCCTCAGGTTTCACTCAGTGATAAGATCCTAATTTACTATTGAAGAAAATTTAGGCATGCGAAAGATATTCACCTACGTAGGGATGACATACTGGAGCCCATCCTCGAAACGTCTAGCACGTGAAAGATCATCACCATCTAGAAGCGGTGCAAAGAACTATAACTCTATGAAACACACAGAATATTCCATAACTAACATATGACCCTACTCAAGATGAATTAACTATCTAGATTTGTAATCTCTTATCATATGAGGAAAGAAATGATCAAAGAAGGTATTCTAGAAATCAACCCATAACATGACTTGATGATGATCGGCCTGGGTAATCACATCCCAACAATGCTTGGATGAATCCCAAAGCATGTATATGGAAAACTTAACCCTCCATTCTAGAGGCATCTCCATATTCCCAACGATAGATATGGTGGCTTCTAGCTAAGTCTCAGTAGCATATGAACTACCATACCCTGAGAAAGTAAGAGTATGATACTACTAGAACTCATGAGTCATATCGGTCATTGTAGGTGAAATAAGTGGAGAACCATTCAAGGATTGCATCACATTTAGGAAACTATCACAAACATGGGAATTAGTTCCTAGATTAGGAACAACATGTGGTCCCTTGGGTGGCACTCTTAGAGGTAAGACTGGTAGATTAGGGCCCACCACATCTAGAGCATGGTCATTGCCACCCTCTTGGCATATGACACAAGGACGTCATGGTGGAATTGGTCTAAAATTTCCAAGAAAAAGCCTCAGAACAAGCTTAAGTAGAAGGATAACATCACTAGAAAAAGCTGAATGTAAGAAAACTCACTACCCAAGGCATACTACCCAAACTATCAGTTTATATGTCCAGGTATAGGTAAGTACTCAAGTATAAGTTTCATTTCATTTTTCATTTAATTACCAGGTTCACTCCTTTACCTTTTATAAACATGACAAGGTGGGATAAGGGTGTGCAAACAATTTATTTTATATGTCATGATTCAATTTATAATGGATATCCATTTCTGGTGAATTATTTTCCATACACTTGTCACTAGAAACATCACCCATTTATTTCTAGCATAATGGATCGACTCGGTAAATTAATCATTCCAGCCCATGAGCGCCCATACACCTCATTAATTGTGACAAAAAATCACTCAATCACAACCCAGAGTAATATAAACATAAGCTAACTATCACAACATCACTCAACAATCGCAGACATATCAAGGAATGAAAAGTAGTGAAATTCACCTATATGGAATGTAAATATTCATGACATGCAAATCCTAGGTGCCTATAATGATACATGTAATAATGATCTTTACCATCATATCATCAGGCCAAGGATGAAATAAAATCCTCAATCATAGTAATAATCAACAACTCCATACAACATGTGTATCACCCAATGGTGAAATAATATAAACTGTAATAGGAAAAAGCAGAACAACGATGATAATATAAGAAACTTGGTTTTTACCTTGAACATGGGTTTGAGATGCCCAAGCATGACTTATGAACAAGTCCCAAGCATTCCTAATATCAAATCTATTGTCTCCAAATAGTAAAGAAATAAAGGAAAAACTGTATCTGATACCACTTTGTGACATCCCAGACCTGGAAGCCACTTGAAAGGTGCCATGATCCTAGTAGACCACATGGCCTCAAGCGCATATCCCCAAATGCCAGAGGCTTCTGACTAGTGGTGAAGGCCTAGGGTGTGTCTGTGGGAAGATGATTCCCTAATTACCAAAGTGTAGTGTAGAAGATGAATGTATAAACATAGGTAAATAGTGAAATCAATATAAGTAAGAAGAAGGCACAATAGAAAATAGAGACAACAGTAACAATAACTGAAACAAATAGAATAGCATTCAACAACTGATGATATGTCATGTCACTATAAAACTGGAAAACATGGATACAAGATAGAAGACATAACATGTTCATCAAATTATAAAATAAATAAAAGACTATCCCAAGCACCCAGAGTTCCAAATCGGTCCTCTACTATCAATCTCCATACTAAATAGAAAGCAATCATGTGTTCCAAGATCTATGCTTCCCTTTTTCAACACCTGCAACCATGTAATCTACTCCGGGTAACAAATGACGCCAGGATAGGGTGTGAGATAAATCTCAGTGGTCCACCACCAGTGGTGTCTATAACATACGGCCCGTGAAATGGAAATGTAACAGTGTGAAAGCATGTATATATAGAGTAAATTAGTACAATATAACTAAATACCCAAGTACCTGCTTCAGACCTCGAATGGTGTCTGAACATGTAAACAATTCATTATTTGATTATTACCAGTTTATAAATAATACACATGTTAGAAATTACAAAGGTTCCAAGTTGTAACAAGGAAACCTATAATGATATTTAATAGTGAAGTCCCAAGGTAATAACCAAGGTGACGTAGACCTCAAGGGTCACCAACTTAGTAATAAATCTATATTGGAAAGGTTAAGAGTGTAATCCAAGGAGAATATTCCAAGGCATTCCACAATAAGATGCCTACCAAATCCAAGGTGATCATCCAAAGAAAAATGGGGATAAGCATAGATAGGGCCCTATGGGCTATAACCATGGCACCTATTAGTAAATGTTGGATAAAAGGAGTGTATCCAAGGCATCCTGTAATGATATTGAAGGGATCCTAGGGTGTCATACCAAGAATCTAGGAATAGACAAGGATCAGGATCTAGGTGGGTCTCAACATGTGAAATCCATATCCTTGAATCAGAATGGGGTTCCCAAGTTCTCCAGGAATTCCTCGATAAAAATAAAAGGCAAGATTGAGTTAGGACACTCTTATTTAATTATGAAGTCATGTAATATTTCATTTGGTTCAAGCCTTGCCTTTAATTAGTGTGATAAGGTCAAGTAGCATGCAACCTTTTATTCAAGTCATAATTAATCAATAATTCTATTTGGATCAAGCCTTTCATTTCATTAGTGTGACAAGGCCAAGTAGAATTAAACCTTTATTAACCCCATTTAAGGAATATTCATTAATTAAGGTTCATTCCACTACCTTCCATTAATGTGGTAATGGGTGATACAGACATAAAACCTATTAATCATTCACAATTAATCAGGTCAAATCATATGCTTGGTATACTTATCAATTTCGATTCCACATTTAATTATCAATTAAAGAACATACCTTTGGATGGTCAAGTAGTAAACATACATGTTAATTTCTATTATGAAATTCACAATTTAAATCAATCCATTTAATACAGGAAATATTAAACTTAGAAAGGTCAAGGCAAGTCACACTCGAACATTGGCTCAAACACATAAAATACTAAAAACCCAATTATGGAATAACATCCTACATGGGATGAATGGAGTTGTAGGCATAACCACCAAAAATTAATCACATATTTAGAAATATAATAACCATATAGTTCTAAATATTGTAATCATGGCATATAAATTCTATAAATGGAACCCGATGAAATCGGTGGGCCCCACACGACAATTCCAAAATCAACAAACTTGAGGGATGAGTTATAGACAACCCACCTTAGGCTTTTAAAACTCTCCTAATTTTGTATTGTCCCTTTATTTGGCTCATATCAAAGTAGATATAAGAAAAATAGAAAAATTCTCATACCTTGACAACTAGGTTGAGAGCAAGAGAGAAGGAGAAAGGTTTAAATGGACTCAAGTACTTACCGTTTCATATCCAACATGATGAACAAAAGATTTAATGGATCCCAGATGAAGGATATCTTTGAATCCCTAGATTTGGCCTTCAAAAAGCTCCAAAATGAAATCCATGGAGGTAAATCCCACATAAACTCAGATTAGGGAAGAAGGGGGGCTCTAATTAGATCATTAAGGGTGAATTTGTAAAATTACCCAGAAAAAATAGCATGTGAATGGTTTTTCTGCACAGTTACTTGGGTAGAAGGGGAACTTGCATGGTTAGGCCACCCGACCACGTGCCAACTATTTGATGTGGCTCTGTCTGAAAAACACCATCCACACAATTATACAAATCGTGCGCCAACCATGCGACTTGGTCAGTTTCCCCAAAACGATATGTTTTGGGCACCGAACAAGCCCCAGACACCCTTGGGACCTTTACAAACTAAAAAGGCATCCATAAAAGGTCCAAGATAAAGAATTATACCTAAATTTAAAGTATCTATACCTAAGTGAAAAACTGGGTTTTTATGCTTATAAATGTAAATATGATATATTTATATCTTGATATAAGTAACTATATGTTTTAAAAATAATAAATTAAGTGTTTTTATTTTTATAAGTCAAAAATATTTAATTATAATTTTATAATTAATATAATAATTTAAAAGAAATTTATTTTCATAAAATAGATTCACAAATTAATTTTTTTTTGTCTTATGATTATAAGGTAATTTTATGAGACCTTATTCAATTTTTAAAGTGTTAAAAAAGCAGTTATAATTTTAAAATTGGTATTTTTAAAATAAATGAATATTTTTTTAAAAAATTAAATTTATTATATATAATTTTTTTTTCATAAAATGGAGTCCATTTTTTAATTCTATATGTTGAAAAATGGTTAGGGTTGATTTTTGATAATTTTCTAAAATAGTTGAATTATTTGTGAATAGTAAAATATGGAAATTCATAGTATATATATACATTATAAGTTAAATAAACTATTACTTGAGTAATCACTGATGTAAGAACCATATTTTAAAATTATAATTCTCTATTTACTTTATTTATTCATTGAATTATCAGTATTTCTTGTCTTGAGGCAAAATAATAAACTAAAGAATAAAATAGTGAGAAAACACCCCTCTCCTCCACAATAAATATCACCCCTCACCACCTCTCCTCCTCACACGTTCAAAGATTTTAGACATTCCAAAATTATTACCAATAATATTCCTAATAATATCCACCATTTCTAGGATCATTTTTTCTCAAAAAAAGATCAAAACTAATTCCCTTAAGGAAGTTCTCAAGGAGTAGAATTCAAGAGGAAAAATCCTCTTTCTTTTCTTTTCTTTTCTTCTCAATTTATTTTATTTATTATTCTTCCCTCACCTAACCTTTAAAAAATGGAATGATAACTCCATTATAATTTATATACTATAATTTTATTATGTAAATGGAAAATCCACAATAAAGTCTCTTCTCATTTTCCTTTTATTTTAAAGATGAAAACATCTTCCGAGAGGTGCTGATTTACCTCCTTCATGGATGACATGTTTTCATTTTTCAATTATTCCTTCAAGGATGGTCATAAAACCTTTTTTATGGTAAAAAAATAATAATCTATTAATTAAAACCCATTTAATGTTATGTAACCACTTTATATACATAATATTAATTAATAAAACAAAACTAGCTTGTGATGATTGAAAAACCACCAAAATAATCTAAACAATTATCTCTAATGTCTTATCTAATGATTCATCCTCACCATAAATAATAAAATTAAATATGTAGAAATTTAATATTATGTATTTTAATTAATAATATATAACCTCAATTCTATACAACTATTATAATTTTAAAAGATCTTCCATATATGTGTAAAAGTAAACTAATCATGAAAACTAAGGAAAAGAATACTCCCGAATGATGAAATTGAATCTCATAACTCATTAAAAAGGCCATAAATGAACATAATAAAATTATAATAAATTTTGGATAGGTTTTTAATTAATTTATTAATGAATCTAATTTCATTATCCAGAACATTAAGAGCAATTACAGAACACTTTCAGACATAATTTAACGGTTTCTTTTCGAACCTCTATTTTCATCCAGGATATGCTTTCTCCCTCTTTAATCTAATATAATTATTAATTAGTTTTATATAATTATTATAAATTTTGATTATATGTTACAAACACATGTATCCAAATATTTTCATCTTTATTTTATTTGAAATAGATGTTTTACAAGGTTCCCTTCTCAATTCTTCCCAATAGGCAAGCCCAATTAAAGGGAACTTCTCGATTTCATACCCATTTTCAAGTACCATCAAAAATATGTTTTAAGACACAATTATTTTTTATAAAATCAATAAACTTTTTCATGAAAAAATATATTTGTTCATTTATGGTTTTATACAAACAATTATGACAAATATAAATGATTTTTCCAAAATAACTCTTCTTTATAAAGTAAAAAGGTTATATCTCTCAAGAATTCCTCAATGATTTTATTAGAGTATTTTCATCTATTTAAACACCTCTATTAAATATTATGATTTATTATGATTTATATTTTATTATTATTATCTACCATATTTTATTAAATGGTTTAGGATCAGTTTGATTGTGGATGTGAATCTTGATACCATTCACCATACTACTCATAATGGTTAGTGATTATGTTTATATATTAGGGAAAGTGTTTTACATTTCATATGTATATGTTTTTTATGTTTAAACCCATTTATATTAGGACTTAATTAGACTTATTAGGTGATATTTGGGTCCTTCTATATCCCCTTGATGCATCAGTGGGTCTCACGAGACAAAACAGAAATGGATTTATCTGAGTCCTTAACCATTTATTTTCAGATGTCTTGGTCGAACCCTCAATGGTATGTTAACAATGTCTAGAATTATGAATTCCCTCATTATGATATTATTAATTGAAAAATCATGTGATTATTAGATTATTAGAATATCCATGGTTAAGTTTCATTTGATTATTTATATGTCATTATTTATTCAACTTTTATTCCTATCATATTATGCTCAAGATTATGGTTTATTGGAATGTGTTTTAGTTATTCACCTTGCCTTATTGTTTATGTTTATGATAGATTACTTTTTATTGTTTACTATTATTGAGAATCCATCTCACCCCTTTATTATTTTTTATTTTTCCCTGGATTTGAAGATATATATTATAAATTAATTTCAAGGATAATCTAGGAGTTATGTATGTTACCAATTAAGTTTTTATGTTGTTTTTCCTTTCAAGTTGTAATGTAAAACTTATGTTTGTATCTAGTTTTCCAAAACAACTAAATTATTCAGTCCTTTAGTATGTAAATACGTGTTCATAGTACCAATGAAATAAATTAAGGTACTAAATTTGTGCTATTAGTTTTGGGGTCTTTACATGAAAATAATCCTAACTTTTTTTCTCAGTTTTAGAGATATGACACACATTTTAAACTAAAATGGCACTTTTCTATTGAAAACAAAAACTTCGAGTCATACTGACCATATCAAGTTTCAGATTTATGTGAGATAATTTAAAACATATTAAAAATGAATTATCAATCATTTTCCTAAACTTTGAAAACAATCCGAACTCGTTTTCTCAGTTTTGGATATTTAATGCATGTTTTAAACTAAAATGACACCTTTGTATTGAAAACAAGTACTTTGAGTCATACCAACCACATCATGTTTCAGATTTTTTTGTTGTAAATTTCTACATGTAAAAAATTAATTATGAATCATTTTACTAATGTTTGATAATAATTCAAACTTTTTTTCTTGGTTTTGTCTATGTGATGTGTTTTAAACTAAAATGACAATTTTATAATGAAAACATGTACTCCAAGTCATACCAACCACATCGTGTTTCATATTGGAGTATAATCAATTCCTACACATGAAATATGAATTATGGATAGTTTTACTAAATTTTGAAAATGGTCTAGTCCCAATATCTTAGTTTTGGCAATGTGACATATGTCTTAAACTAAAATGGCACTTTTATATTGAAAACATGAACTTAGAGTCACACCGACCACATTGGGTGTTAGATTGATGTGTGTTCAATTCTTACATGTAAAAAATAAATTATTGATCATTTATTAAAGTTTAAAAATAATCTGATCTTATTTTCTAGGTTTTGGATATTTGATGTCTATTTTAAACTGAAATGACACCTTTATAATGAAAACACACACTTCGAGTCATATCGATCACATCGTGTGATAGATTGATGTGCGGTCAATTCATACACATCAAAAATTAATTATGGATCATTGTATTATAGTTTGAAAACAATATGAGCTTTTTTTTCTTGGTTTTGGCTATTTGATGTGTGTTTTAAAATAGAAAGACACTTTTGTATTAAAAACAAATACATCGAGTCATATCGACTACATAGTATGACATATTGAGGTGAAATAAATTCCTACATTCTAAAAATGAATAATGGATCATTTTACTAATGATTTAAAATAATCTAGTATTGTTTTATCAATTTCGGTGATGCGACACGCATTTTAAACTAAAATGGAACTTTTCTATTGAGAACACACACTTCGAGTCATACCGACCCCATCAGGTGTTGGATTGATGTTTAGTAAATTCCTACACATAAAAATTGAATTATAAATCATTTTTATAAAGTTATAAAATAATATGATCTCATTTTCTAGGTTTTAGAAATTCGATATGTGTTTTAAAATAAAATGACAATTTTGTATCAAAAACATGCACTTAGAGTCATACTAACCACATCAGGTGTCAGATTTATGTTTGTTTGATTACTACATGTCAAAAATTAATTATTGATCATTTTCATAAATTTTGAAAAAAATAAAAGATTTTTATGGGTTTTAGATATGTGATGATTTTTAAACTAAAATAAAAACTTTATATTGAAAACACATACTTTGAGTCATACCAACCACATCATGTGTAAAATTGACATGTATTAAATTCATACACATGAAAAATGAATTATGGATCTCTTTTATAATGTTTTAAAATAACATGATCTCATTTTCATAGTTTTGGTGATGTGACATGCATTTTAAACTAAAATGGCACTTTTATATTAAAAAATACACTTTGAGTCATACTGACCACATAGAGTGTTAGACTGATGTGTGGTAAATTACTGAACATTAAAAATAAATTACTCCTAAAGTTTAAAAATATAAGATCCCATTTTCTTGGTTTTGGCTATTTGATGAATGTTTTAAACTAAAAATAAACCTTTATAATGAAAACATGCACTACGAGTCATATTGGTCACATCATTTGTAAGATTAACATGTGGTAAATTTCTATATCACACATGAATTATGGATCTTTTTCATAAAGTTTTAAAACTATTTAATCTTGTTTTATTTATTTTGGATATTTGATGTGTGTTTTAAACAAAAATGATGCTTTTATATTGAAGAAACAAAATTCGAGTCATGATGACCACACCATGTGTTAGATTGATATGCGATTAATTCCTACATGTTAAAAATGAATTATGGATCATTTTCATAAAGTTTGAAAATCATCCAAGATCTTTTTATTGGTTTTGGTGATGTGACATGTGTTTTAAACTAAAATGACACTTCTCTATTAAAAACATGAACTTTGATTCATACCAACCACATCTGGTATCATATTAACATGCAATCACATCTTACACATAAAAAATAAATTATCAATCATTTTATTAAATTTTAAAAACAATTTGAGCTCATTTGATCAATTTTGGATATTTGATGCATGTTTTAAACTAAAATGAAACTTTTGTATTGAAAACACACACTTCGAGTCATACCAACCACATTAGTTGTTTGATTGATGTGAGATCAATTCCTACAAGTGAAAAATGGATTATGTATTTTTTCCTAAAGTTTGAAAACAATATGATATTGTTTGATCAGTTTTGGCTATGTGACGTTCATTTTAAAGTGAAATTACTATTTTATATTGAAAAACAGACTTAGAGCCATATCAACCATATCGTGTATTGGATTGAAATGCAGTAAATTCCTACACATCACAAATGAATTATTGATCATTTTCCTAAAGTTGGAAAAAATATGATATCATTTTATCAATTTTGGCTATAAGATATGTGTTTCAAACTAAAATAATTTTTTTAATGAAAATACACACTTTGAGTCAAACCAACCACAACATGTGTTAGATTTATGTGTGTTAAATTCATACACATAAAAAATGACTTATATATTGCAATAGTATAGTATCAAAAAAATCTAAATTTTTTTCTTGGTTTTGAGCATGTGATGTGTGTTTTGAAATAAAGTGTAAATTTTAAAAAATAAGTAACAGGTAAAAATGATAAGGAAATTAACTAAAAAATTAGATAAAATGATGAGAAAGTTAACTAAATAATTAGTTGGAAGTCACCTCTTCATGATGTCTTTATACATTTTGACACAATGTATTCTTCCCATTTTTTCTAAACAAATTGATTTCCTCCATTATACATCTCCTTGAGAAACAAATTAAAAATAATATATAAGCATTCTGATACTAATGATTTACCTCTCAAATATATTTATAAGGTCATATCTCATACTACATCACAAACATAATAAGTAATCACCTAAATTTGATGTTGGAAAACATTATGACACCATGTACTATACCCACTCATCTCTAGAAAAATTTACTTCTTATATTGAGTATATAGATTGTTGGAAATATTTGTAGTACTAGGAAAATACATAAAAACAAACGATTAAGATTTTTTTAATGAAATTTTAATTACTTAAAAAATTACCTATTTAGGGATACTAGTCTCTTGATGGTACGTGATATATTTCATCAATTTGAAAATGTAATATCCACAATCATTGTTGTTATCTTGCTTCATAAAAATCATAAACATTTACTAAAAATAAGTAATTTTTTTGGAAATATGCTTTGATGGTTACTATTTATATATATACCAAAATCTGTTACTATTTGAAGAAATCTATAGGCTTATAGTGTTCATTAACTGACCTTATACCATGATTTATCCTATATTTATAAATCACCCTATCATAAAAAAATTATCATTAAAATAAAAACTAAATCATATATTTTTAATTTTATCTATAAAATATTAATTGCAGCGCATTAAAAATTCACAATATACATCATGTGTGGTTGGTTTAATGGGAATACATTCATTGGATCCAGAAGATAAATATTTGGGGTATCCAAATTGATTGCAATCAGAATTTAGTGCTTCCTAAAAAATAAAATAAAATAAGTAATGAAAAAAGAAAAATATATTTTATATGATTAGATTACAGAGTTTTACCCTTGCATTGTAGGCATTAAGAAGATTCTGTTGTATGTTATATTCTTCTCAAATTCCCCACTTAGTATATCTTTTTTCTTATCAATTTCTTTTACTTCCAAATAAATTTCTTGCTTAAAAATTATACAGGGATTAATGAATCCAAATCATTTTTTACAAGGTTTTCCCTTTATATAGTAGTAATATAAACACCTATATAAAATATGAATAGTTATTAATTATAATGAATATAGTAGATCATTTTTTGGACTGACGGGTTATGAAAATATATCTCAGGTATGTATTCACAACTGATACTCCTATCCATTCAAACTTTATAGCCTCATTTATACTCTAGAGACCAATAGTGTCTGTAATGAAATTTTCAAATATTTATTCTTCATAATGAATGTATAAAATTTATCCATATTTTAATGTGGTGTCTTCATAAACTTTTAATGTTAATATATGCTACAATGGATTTGAAGAGGAGATGTTAGTCCTGGAAGGCACTACTATTTTCTTAGTTGATTCAATAGATTGTCATGATCTAATCTTTCGCTTCCCTGTCATTTATTCCATCTATAATACCATACCCCACTTAAGAACTTTTTTCATCAACTATTATAGGTTTTTCATTTGAAAAAAAAATTAATTACATACCTCATATATCTTTATAATATTAAACAACCATTCTATGAAATTTCCAATAGAATCATTAACCATTGTAAAATTCAGATCATCAAGTGGAATTGGAAACTTAGTGATTGGATCTTGAGCTACTTTAATCCCCATTTTATTGTGATCTTTTGGGATTTCTTTGTTGTATTTCATGTCTCTCAGGATATTATACATTTTACCCCACACAACAAGGTAATGTGTGGGTATTGATAGATAGAAATAAAATACAACTTTACCATGTAGAATTTTAGTAATATAAAGTTATCATAAATTATTTGAATCACATTTAGGAGAAAGGTAAATTATAAAAATGATTGCCTCGGGAAAGGTATGCAGTTAAGGGGAATAACTAGCCTCAAATATAGTTGGGTCATTTGGTTGTTCCTATGTCGATATTTGTTCCATTGCCGGTTCACTTTGATCCTTTCGTATATATTGGTCATCCAAACTAGACCAGACAATAATAACTGTAAATGAAGATATTTGCACCTAAAATCCATTAATCATATAATATGTATCTTCTTGAATATTTTTCTTCTTGAAATATGTTATAGGTGACACTCTGAAACCTACACCTCTAATGTAACCATATTGTTCTGGTTGTTTCAAAGCTACTAAAATTAGTTTTTCTTCAGGTACAATCACTATCGATTATCATGTCTAAAATGTATAAAAAACAAATGAACATAAATAGATATTTCTATGTAATATTGTTATAAATCATAATGAATACTATTATGTCATACTTACACATGTTTCTCATACTGCTTTTGTCTTTTTATTAACTAGTTAACCCTCTTTATTTACGTGGACCTCCTTCCATAACACATGATGTGGGATGGAAGTGGCTTAATATTTTGTTTCATCAATATAAATATAAAAAAGGAACACATATTATTTCATATCACATAAAAATTTTATTATATATTTAAAATATATAAAATTTTCTTCTCTGTAAAGCATACCCAATATTTCTTTGTGATATGGGTACATTATTTTTGATGCACGTTGTTTATTTTCATCACTCCTTTAAAATATTATAAATTAAATTTTTTGAATAAAATTGGATAAAATAAATAATGTCAAATAATATATTATTGACTAAAATGAATCGAAAATGATTTCTCATCATGAAAACTGATGAAATCATTCCATGTTTCCTACTTTATAATGTGTGTATAAATAACTAGTGGATGAGGCTTTACTTTCCCCTCAAAATACCTAAGATGAAACTTGGTAAGAAGTGTCTAGAATCCTCTATGGGTTTTTATAGTATCCATTAAGACATATTTCTTATGGAAATAATCTAAAATAAACAATCTCTTCAAGGGATAGTGAAAAGTAAATCAACATTTCATTATATAATTTTTTGGTAAAATAGAGAAAGTATATCATAACATTACCTTAATATCTTCCCAAAGGGTTTCCTTTATTATAAGATAGACATGGTTCCACAAATCAATATCTATTAGCATATTAATTATCATTGTGACCCCAACATAACTAATGAACATTGATTTTTTGGGTTTAATATGTTAGTTGCATTTATTTCATCCGACCTTAAATTTTATACCCTTACTTCTTACATTGATAATTTTAGTCAACACAGTGATTTTATGTTGTTATTATTTTTTTCATCAATATATTTTTTACCCCCAAATAATTCTGGAGTTTTGAGATTAAACTATTTATTCTTTTCCAATATTGATAACATCGTCATTTGTAGAAGTCATTTCCTACATGAGTAGTCAAATATTTAATTTTGATTTTATTAATATAGTATAGAACACATAATATTATGAATAAAAAATAGTTTATAAAAGTTATTTAACTTGATCATTGAACTCTCTTTATTTTCATTAAAGGTTGAAGGGAGTTGGATCCTCTATTGAGGATTCAGATCCACTCTTTATAGTCCCCTATAACACACAAGACATTATATACATTGGGGATACCATGAAATGATTGTGATATCTCTATAAAAGGTTTATCCTCAGTTTAATTTTCATCTAACCCTATAGTTTTTGTAGTCACCAATAGGATAATTGACTAATTATTTTTTTCTATATTTGAGACATAAAATACCTTCAATGTTTGTGATGCCAGTATGAATGGCTCATCCTTATACCCTTTCACACTGAAATTCACCTTCATAGAGCCCATTTCATTAACTTTCATTATACTTCTATTGTCAAAACATTTTCAATGGAAAATCAGAACTTGAAATGTTGTATAATAAAACATGTATATATGTTCGATGATGCAAAAAGAAGACGTATTCACATGAATTGGATTTCTATCCTTTGAACTGGATATGTGCATTGCTTCCACCACAATCACAACTCCACTGTTTTTCATCATACTTTGGTTAACAAGTTCTTTTTTACAGAATGTATAACCATTAATTACAAAACTAGTGTAATATATAACATTTTCATTTGGTACCCCAACTATCCATCGAATTCATTTGGAAATTGAATTCATATTTTTAAATAACTCCTTATAAATATGATCTCATAACCATCCTATGAATAATTGATTATGTGTATTTGATATCTATATTTCAACCCTTGATGGATTCAAATGTCTAAGAATTACTTTGTGGGATTCAATATATGGATCAACATCCTCACTAGTATGTAAAATGTAAAGGTGAGATTTTTCTCACTCTATGATGGTAATTGTAACAACATATCTTCTGAAAATCCATTTGCCTACAAGGAATCCACTATAACAAGACTTTAGGAGATTGATGCTATCAACATCAGATAGGTAATCAATATAGAATTCAATAGTTTCTTCAACAATATATCATTATGTAATACAACCTTCTATACAACTTTGATTCTTAACATACCATTTCAAAATCTCTACACACCATTCAATGGGGTACATTTGGTAATGGATAAGAAAACATAATTGAACCTCTCTAAACATGTGAACCGTCAGGTGGACCATTATATCAAATAATGGTGGTGGTAATAACATATTTAATTCACATAATATATCTCAAACCTTCTTATTCGTGATTGGAAACTTCATCTAGTCTCTAACTTTAATGCATATGGTTTTAACAAATAATAAGTGTTTGGTTAATGTATGTCATACATTTTTAGGCATGCAATGTAAAGTTATGAGCATCAAATATTTCATAAAAATGTGATAGTCGTGTGATTTTAGTCATTGTGACTTCAAATTATTCATTAAAATGAAATTATTGATATTTGATAAATACCCCTATGGAAATTTTACACCATTAAGGAAAATGAAAAATTAAAAAATTTCTTATTTGGATAGACTGTAAGATATAAGAGGAAGAAAAGTTTTCCTTTTACCCTTCACTGGTGCCAACTCTTCCCTTATCCCCATGTAAATCATGTCCAGCCTAGATTTGATGACATATTTTATTTTATTAGGAACATTTAGTGAAATTCCAATAACAATATCAAATACATTTTTTCTGCATGTATGACATCAATAAAATGCATGACGTACAAACAATTACAATATGGTAATTCAAAAAAATTGATCTCTTTTTCTAACAAAATTTCATAAGGTTTTCAAAAAAGGTTTCATGAAAATAGTTCCAATATCTATTACTTTATTGAAAAATTGATCACCCATTAGTAGAGACAGTTTTGTACCTTGTTTGGTATTCTCACTAAATGTTGTCATCCAGGATTGGTATTTATTTCATCGAGTTAAACTTTTTTTATTTCTTAAAAACATAGTCTTTGTGGAATGCTTCAACAAAACCAGGTTTTTGCATTCTTCACAAATGGGACACCCTAACATTCCTTTAATTCTATATCCTGACAAATTTACATAAGTAGAAAAGTCATTTATCATCCCATAAAACATGACCCTCAATGTGAATTTTTAAATTCTACGAGCATCATACATTGTAATACTTGTATCCCATATCAATTTCAGACCTTCAATCAATAGATCCATATAGAAATAAATATAATTATCAAAAAAAATTAGTCCAGATATAAATAGAGACAACATAATGTATTTTCACTTCATGCATAACCATGGTGGAAAGTTATAATTTACCAATATAACTAGACATGTACTGTGAGTATAACTCTATACACCAAAAGTATTTATTTCATTTGTAGATAATTCAAGATATAAGTTTATTGGCCCATTTCCAAACTCAAGATACTCATAATCAATTTTCTTCCACTGAGTATATTGTATTGAATGACATAGTTTCCCATCTTTAATTCTTGTATCTGTATTCCATGTCAATTGTCTCATTGTTTCCTGACATCTATATTGTCTTCTAAACCATGGAATGTTTATAAAGTACCATATAGATTTTGAAGGACTTGATTCATCTTTCTTGTATCAATTCACACCAAACTTAGGGCATTTTATCAGTGATTCATGGTTCTTGTGAAACAATATACAATCATTTGGAAAAGAATGTATGTTTTTTATAGATCATACCCTTTGAATGTAGTATTTGTTTAACATGATATTTTTGATAAGGAAGTTTATTTTATTATGGTATAATATAATTCAGGAGACCAAGTAGTTATATAAATCAGGTTTCATTCTAGTTGCTTACATATTTCAAATTATATAAAAAAAATTGTGTATTTAGTACAATAGGTATAAAATGGTCTCTTATCGGATCTATTTAACTTCTAAAAATACTTTGGAAAATCACAAAGGTCATCTTTAATTTCCATTTTCATTTATTCTCTATGATCACCATTATCATTTACACTAGTATTCATATCAAATGATATATAAAACATAATATCATCCCAATTGGTGTGTGTGTGTTTAGTTTTTCCCCATGTTTAGTCCAACATTTATAGCTCTGATATATTCCATGAAAAATCAAAGGTTCTTCCAAATCTTCCAGACTAATTTCTCTCAAATAAAAACAACATAAACACAAAAACTGGTTTGAGAAGGTTCATATACATGCTCTATTGCAAACTTGATGAACTTTTTAATTCCATCTTCATAATATTTTATCATATGATTAGTGTGAAACCAGTTTTGATTCATATTCATCCTATTAGGTTCATAAAATATGTATATTGTATAATAAATAAATAAATACATATAAGATATTCATAATCAATGGAGAAATTTATAGATAATTCTAATAAGGGAAACCCAAAATTTGAATGTTATCAGTTATAATTCATGAAAAGTTATCATTTTACACAATGGTGACATGAAAAGAAACAACCTGGGGTAAACATATAGTTGTTGGTCCAGGTTCTCGGTTTAATTTTTTGTGGGAAACAATATGGTAATAAATATTTTGGAAAACAAAATTTATTTATTATTGGATGACATAATTCCCTTGGAAATTATTATTCTTTCTTGTCATTTAATTATGACCTAAATTCCTAAATTTTGTGTGACAACATATTTCCTCATAACATATAAGGTCATGTAATCACCATATTTTGATATGGGGTTAAGGATATTTGAATTTAATGAAACAAATGGATGGAAATGTTATTGATGAAAAAAGTAAAGTTATATTTTTTTGTAGATTTTTCTAGATCGTGTATGTCATGAAACATCCTAAAGGGTCCCATTCCATGAATTTCCAAGCCTACCTACAATAGGTACAGGGCTAGCGACTATCACCGAGTAGCTATATCACTGACACGAGAGGCCTTAGCTTAAGTACCTATACACACACACACACACATCTCCAAACCTAAACAATGTTGAA
Organism: Viscum album; assembly: GCA_963277665.1. Lineage (NCBI taxonomy): Eukaryota > Viridiplantae > Streptophyta > Magnoliopsida > Santalales > Viscaceae > Viscum > Viscum album. Next base: position 1,383,271,228 of record OY728152.1, read on the forward strand.
ATGTAAAAATAACTGAACAACCATTCATGCATGCATCTAAATACCACAACTAGAGTATGATATGAAGTAAAGAAAAATAAACATGTCCCAATACAATCCCACCACAAAGAGTATGAAAACAAGTCCAACCTAAAAGTAAAACTGGGACTACTGACAGAATATTGTAGGAAAACACTTCAGTATGTCTGGTCTCACTAAGAACTTTATGGTCCTAATCCATCTAGGTCATTTTCAAAAGGTCAATAATCTTCACAAGATATGAAATGAGTAGTAAAATCCTGTGAATGGGTGAGTTTAATAATACATATTAGGACACCTTGAAATCAAAACGCATACAACAAATTAAATACAATCATTTCTATATAGGTATATGTTTATTGCACATATAACAAGAATATCTAGATATACTCAACAAAGACACACAATATAAAGGTAATTCAAAAATGTAGTGTGATATAATAGGATTCTATAAATAACTCATCCTAGAGAAGATACTGTTGAGTCTGATAGCATGGGTGACATCGTCTGAGGGGTAGTGCTCAAGAGGTCTTTCCATTTAGAAGCACACACTGAAGGTCTGAAGAGATATGATACACTGATGAGGATCACACCCAAGTCTTTGGGGGTGATACCAACAAGCCAATATGGATTAAACCACTAATTATAGGATCGGAAACCACATACTATTGGTCATTACAATATCAATAACTTCACCTAGGGCATGAATATGAATAGAGGATCTCACTCCAGGCCTCACAAAAGGATTCCAACAACTCTATCTTAGAAATCCTGCTAAAGGGATCATAGTTCTAAGAGTATGAGATGATTCCATACTAACCCTCAGGTAATGGATATGTGGAACTTACCCTAATGAGACTTTTCCAATATACAGAGTAAAAGGGCTCTAAGACATGTCTTAGAAAGTCCACAACATATAGAAGGGTTACACGTCGTGTCCCTTAACCTCGGATCCTGCTAGTGTAAACAACCCGTGTCTCATGGCCATGTCCATGTATAAGTACATGATGTATAGGCTACCCATTTAATCTACCAATGTGCCAGTACAAAACATAGCCCATGTAATGTTTTGGGTTGTGTTTGTGTAAGAGAGTACATGATGTGCTCTGACCCGTTTAACCCATTCCGTGTCTCTGTACCCTCTGAGGCACACACCAAGCCACTGGGGATATACCACATGTTGTGTGACAGGGTTACACACTATGTGATACTTACCTTTCTCCAAAACCCTAGCTGCCACTAGGAGGGACCCACACAACATGTAGCTCTAACTGACATGTCGTGTAATGCCGAATTTTCCAGATTCTCAAATCTGGTTATGCGCATCTTCTCTAGTTATTCAACCACCGATCTGACCATGCCTCACCCGAAAAATAAGGCATCACATTCTGATGAGTCTCTCCATTATTGATCAATATCTTCTAACCCTTAGATATATTCATAAAATGGATTTATATGTCATTTTCATTGCGCGCTAAAAAATATGAAATTGGGTATCAAAAACTGTCTAATCTATTATTGTTACCATCATCACACTATAATCATGTTGTTTTGATCCTAGATCTATGATATCAGATAATTATGCCAAGAAATGGTTTTTCAATGATCGATTCATTAGGATATGTCAAACTGTGGTCCAAACAAAGAACACCCATAATGAATGAAGAACTAGGAGATAAATTAACAACAACAAACATGAAGAACGAACCTCAACCAATGTTCATGTTTTCATTGATTTGTTATAATCATAATAACAATGAAGAATCAACAATCATAAATAACTTCTCCTAATAAAATCCCCATAATAAAACCCATCCCGCAATACGCATGATCCGTGAATCAATCTATTAGCCGATTGATTTTCGTTCATCTTAGAAATTAAGAATGGGGAAATAATCCAATAAAATAAATGTCTTACCTTGATTCATATTAATTGCTGATGAATAATGATTTGATTTCATAGTCATTGCATAGATCCTACAATTTATTTGCATATCGATCATTGATCCACAATTCGGTTACTGTTCATCTGAGAGAGATCCACCCAGGCTCTCTCCAATGGATCTCTAATGGCTCCAGGGTTATGCGGATAATCCTAGAATTTTTTCATGACTATATTCTTATAGAAATATTTAGTTCATTGCATCAATAGATTAATAAAATAATTTTTTACTTAATTATTTTATTTTTTCTATGCATGCGATGAATTTTCTACAAATGACCCATACTGATAAAGGTTAAGTTGCACCTAGGGTAAAACTCAGATTCTGTACTCAATGGTGACCTTATATTTCTAATAAAAGACCCTTTTATAATTTATTCTACTTTTTTAAGAAAATTGCATGCACATTATATTAAATATATTTCAAATATTTCAAATATTTATTCCAAGCACATCGGGCCTCATAATCACATCCCATCTCAACACATGGTATCAAAAATAACCCATATAATATCCAAAAAAAATACATGAAAAATATGAGTCATTAAATTCTCCCCACCTTGGGGATTTATGTACTGAATATCCAAAAAAAGGGCTATAAAAAGATATGTGGGTATTGAGCATGAATCTGAGCCTCCCTCTCCCATGTTCTCTCCTGAAGATTCTCATGCTGCCATTAGACACACACTAAAGGAATCTCTCACCCATGGAGGATCATCTCCCATCGATCCCTGATCTCTAATGGGTATTTAGTAAAGGTATAACCATCCCTGATGTCCATATCTCCCCAGCCAATAACGTGTTATGGTTCATGCATGTACCTCCTCAGCTGCGACACATAGAAGATGTTGTGTACCTGGTCTAACTACAAAGGTAGAGATAAGTGGTACACCACCTCACGAACTCTAAACTGTATCTGGAAAGGTCCAATGAATCTCATAAATATCTTGTCGACCCATCCAAATCTATTTAATCCATGTTGAGGTAAACCCCAAATAAACACATGGTCTCCTTACTCAAACTAAAAAGGCCTCTATCATCTTTTAGTATAAAATTTATAATAGCTCTACATAGTATTCATCTACTCTTGTATGATCTGAAACTTCTTGGTATTTTCTCACACAAACTTTGGGCCCATGAGTGTTGACTCTCTTGGGTTAGTCCAAAAATTTGGTGACATATAGGGTCTCTCATACAAAGCTTTGAATGGTTCCATACCGATGGTGGAATGGTAGATGTTGTTATATGAAAACTCCACCAATGGTAGGTGAGCATCCCAACTATGGAAAAAGTCCAACATGCAAGCTCGCAACATTTCCTCTAGAACCTGAATGTTTCTATCAGTCTATCCATTTGTTTGGGGGTGAAACATTGTGCTCAAGCATAATTGAGTCCCAAATATAGGAACTCGGAACACCCTGAGAGGGGAGGGGTGAATCAAGGTGTCAAATTTTTATTTTAATGTGAAGGATATTGTTCCAATGTTGGTAGGAACTTGTTAAACTTATATGATGGATTCAATTAGAAATCAAACATTGACATGTAGAAAGGCAACACAATAGTTTAACTTGGTTCACTACTAAGGGCTAGTCTATGTATTATACGCTGATAGTGTGTTAGTCATACCAAAATCCACTAATCTTTACTAGTTGTGGAATATAAGATTCTAGACACAGTCACTCTATTCTAGGCACATTTCATTTAAAATATTTTAGGGATGACACACTACTTCTCCCGAAACACTTCCATCGACTCCCCTAACTCATTGCTTTCAGAGAATTCAAACTCAATTTATCGACTTGAAGGTTGCTTCAATGGATTTTCATTAAAGTGTTTTTCCATGTCTAGTATGAGACTCTGATTGCACCATAGACCTAGGTTTATTCACTCTAAAAGCATTAATCACTAAAAAACTGATGTTCAAAAACTGCCTTTCGTGGAACTCCTTCGTGAAACTCAACCCTTCATGAAGCTAACTCCCTTTGTGGAACAAACTGCCTTCACAAAGCTCACTGAGTCAATACAGAATACCCTATCATTATGAAGCACCCTTTACTCAGAATCATTGGCATCAGTAAAGACTAAACTAGTGTTTTCAAGATGCTTGCGTAGAAAACAAGATTCGCAGAGCTCCCCCAACTTCATGAAATCAGTGAAATTCCAGATTTTCCTTGAATAATGTCATGTAAAATAGACTGAGGTAGCCTTATATTTATAGTATTGGCCATTTTTGATGCACCACCACCTCCAATGTGTTTTTCATATCTTTCAAAAGCATATTTGTGGTGCTCCTCCATTCTCGATGTTCCATTTTACATTGTCACAAAGCTTTGTATCAAACCATCAAACGCTCACGATTTTCCAATTCTCATAATCGTGAATAACACCATAACCAATCATGATGCTCCATATCTTCTAAAAAATAGTCATAGTCTTCACTAAGCTCATACATTTACTATATTTACAAATATATGATTCTAGAAAACAACCCTTCATGATGTTATCCCTAACTCCAGATTTATAACCCCAACAATTTGGCAAACACTAGGAAATAATTCCACCTTCAACACTATTTTCAGCATGTACTATAAGATCACTTTCCTTGAAAACTCCTTGATCTTCCATGTTTAGGATTAACAATAAACACAAACCAACCTCCATTACCAGAAAATAATAGCTTCTGTTCCAACAATCTCTCCCTTTGGGTTTGTTGGCAATATATAGAAAAATTCAATAAAGCACCAGCCTCCATGAAAACCAGATATTGAAGAAACAACTCATCCAACAATATAAGTCTATGTGATCAATACTCATTGTAAAAACAAGAAGGGAATCATGAATTGGGTTCTCGTGTTTTGGAATGCTTAAAGATGTCCAAGAAAATCTCTGACTATTTCCTTATAACACTGAATTGTTTCTCTATTATCATTCTCCCATTGTTTCCTCATAACATTGAATTTTTTTTCCATTATCATTCTCACCCTTTGGAAATAAACCTAAATATCCTTATTTTTACTTAGAGATCTCAAAAACACGCTCTCCCTAGATCATATCTCCCCCATAAACCTATATCACTTCCACAAACAAATTAAAATAGTTAACATAATTGGGGATAGGGGATCATTTGTAACCTCCTCATGCACTAGGATTTGGATGAACACCAAAGTTAAACTGATGTTTCTCGAACACATTTGCTACCAATGGATTGGTCATAATGTTAGTCACTTTGTCATTAGTTACAACATGAACCATTTTAATCCTGCCTTGTTCAATTTTTTCCTTGATAAAGTGATATCTGATTTCAATATCTTTCATATGAGAATGATGAAGAATATTCTTTGTAATATCTATTTCACTCTTATTATCACAATGAATCACCATTGGAAATTTCACCTCATCGCCAATATCAGTCATTTGTTGCTTCATCCATAATAGATGAATGTAAGAATTTGTAGAAAAGATATACCATTCTTCCATAGTACTAAGAGAAGTACTTTATTATTTATTTCTCAACCATCCCAAACATTTATAGATAATAAATAATGCTCCACCACTTGTGAAATATCTATCAACCACATCTCCATCCTAGTCAGCATCCAAAAATGATGATAGTTCATTATCTCTTTCTACAGCAAATTGTAATCCATAATTGCGAGTACCATGAATGTACCTCATGATTCTTTTGACTACCACCAAATATTCTTCCTTTGGATTACTTTGAAATTATTCCACTAAGAATGTTTTAAAGATAATATCTTACCATATTACATTCAAGTAAAATATCCCTCTAATGATTCTCCGCTACATGGTGAGATCCATAAAAGTATCATCCTCATGCTTTCCATGTTTTGTTCCAACCATAATCAGGGGTGGAATTTGTTTGGAGTCATGCATATTTAATTTCTTTAGAAAATATTTTGAATACTTTGATTGAGAAATGAAAGTTTAATCCTTATTATGAATCACCTATAACCCCAAGAAGTATGTGATTTCACCAATCATAGACATTTTGAATTCTGATTTCATATGATTGGAAAATATTTCCACTGATCTTTTACTACTTCAATGAAATATAATATAATCCATATACATCATAACCATAAATTTATCTATCTTATACTTCTTCACATAGAGATTGTTTTAAACACCTATTCTTTTGAATTGGAGTTTCTTCAAATAATCATCCAATCAAGAATACCATGCATCTGGTGCCTGTTTTAGAAAATAGAGGCCATTATTTAATCTTCAAACTTTTTCTTCATCATTTCAAATAAGAAATACCAATAGTTGTTCATTTTAGACTTCCTCTTATTATTATTCATCTAAATAATTGTTCTTTTAATTCCCATAGCAAGGAAAATTATGATCAACTCTAGTATTTCTTTTGGAGAAAACTTTTCTTCAAATCAATTCCTTCTACATTTAAATCTATGTCCACTAATCACGATACCTCATGGGAAGGTAAAACATATACTTGTCTTAAAGTTTCATTCACTCTCATTCTAGTGTGAATATACTAAATGTGATAAGAATATTTTGGGTTCATTCAACCTAAAACTCCTTTTCCAGTGACATGATCTTCAAGAAATTTCCAGAATAACCAGGTTTTATAATAATTGAAATAATGATTATGGCTGCTTCTTCATAATTATTCATTTTTCCCCATCAAGGGAAACACTTTTCATAATATTAATAATGGTGGATCTTAATAAGAGTGAATTTCAAGAAATTTAATTATGGAGAATACACCATAATGGGAATTTCAACTTGTGACCCTCCACATTGGACAACTTTCACAACATCACCAAGGATAATCTTCTTTAACACTTGTTATCTAGGATACCATAAATAAGATCAATCCATGATGTTACTTTATTTATCCTAATTTTACACAATAGAAAATATTTATCTTCATCAAAAAATGATCCTCCATTGTATCTATATTTGAATATCGAATTGATGAATCATTCAAAGATGGTGACTTATTTAGCTAGGCTATCAAGAATTGACATCCCTATCTACTTCTCAAGTTCTCCCTCTAAGAAGTCTCTTCACCTTTAATTCTCTAAATTATAATTACTAATATAATACACAAAATATTAAGGGAATAATGTGGTTCCTTATTGCATAATTAATATGAACCACACTATTGAGATGATCTTATCAACCGTGTTTCTCCATTTGATCCAGACTTTATGCTTGCACATCTGAACATATTTTTTGATTTATGCTATCATGGCATCGATATATTCACATTCTATTTTTCTTTGTGTGGAGAATTTTTCTTATTAATATCCATCATGGATGATACAATCTTACTCCTATTAAGGATTTCTTTTTGATCTAGTATTAAGTTTAAACATACTTTTTCAATGTGACCAGATTTCAAGCATCTCTCACAGATAAATTCATTAACACATGATTTAACTTTCATTTGTAAACTCTCATTCACTTTGTCTTCATCAAGTGGAAGCTTTTCCTTTCCTTTTTCACCAGCCTTGGTATGTCCATCTTTAAGTTTCCTCATTATTTTAAAATATTTTTTCCAAATAACTAACATGCCATTAGGAACTCTTATATAAAGTTTGGATCTTCCACATGGGTTCATCTAAGTTTCATCCCTCTTAGTAATTATTTTAGATGCACTACCCTTAATATTCATGGATTTAGAATCCGGGGTCATCTCATCTTCCTTACTTGTGATCTTCTTAGGAGAATTTTTGTTCACAATATTCCTTTGATTTCTTTCTAAGGTAGCTTATTTATACTTAGATAGTTTTTTTCCTTATTTTATAATCAAAAATTATTTCATGTTGAGATAAGAATATACCTACCTTGTTACCAATTCCAATGAATACATCACAGATGTTATCAAGATTCCTAAATTTGTTAGCAGCATACAAATTCTTCTAGATATGTGGATGTTTATTCTTATTATTTTTCCTGATCCCTCTAAAAATAGGCTTCCTTTATGCTTCTTCATTTAGTGGATTTTACCAAAAATCTAATGCACAATGACAAAATATATTGTGGAACCAACATTGACCAATGAACCTTGATATCCTTATATATTCTGTATAAGGTTGTTGGATCTTCTTAATGACTAGATGTGCTCTTCAAGCGTAACCTGATTCCACGCTCTTTTTCTTGTCCACCCTAGTCATGGTGGTAGGTTTATTATCACCTTTATTCATTAATACCTGTCTAGTATTTATCTTACAACATTAACTCTTCATGAAAATTGGTTTAGAGACATTAAAACAAGTTGGTATGGATGGTACCTATTTCTTCTCAGTTTCTTGAGATAGATCATCAAAATAAATCATGATCTTATTATCACATGTTGGAGGTATTTCAACTTTATAATCCTCTAGTGAACATTTTGTAGCTAAAAAAACTTTTTACTTCATTTATTGTGAATAAATATATGTATTATTAATATTTACCAAATTGACTTCCAAATATTACATTTCACATTGAGGATGATTTTATGATCTTCAATCATAATCATCTTCTCTTCACAAGACTTCTTCATTGTAACAAATTCTTATTCATGTAGCATCACTTTATTCTCAATCAAAGAGTCAAGTTCCTTAATATTATTGGATATTCCATCCAATTTTAGACCCTTTAAATCAGTGCTATTTTTCAATTTCTCTTCAAGCACATGTATCTTTTCTTCAAAATCCTTTTTGACTACCTCTTTATCTTCAACTTCTTTGAGTTATTTCAAGGAAATTATTTCAAGTTACCTATTTGTTTCTTAAAGTATTCAACCTATCTTTATGGATTTAAACATCCAAGAACTTTTCCTTACAAGACCTTTTACATAGCATCAACTTCTCCTTACAACTGGGTGATATCTACCTACATACATTGAAATATTCTAAAAAAATGTGGATATTTCTTCAGGAATATCATGTATATAATTTCTTAACCTCTCAATTGAAAATTCATATGATGTTGTAGATTGATCAAAATCACCACTTGTTTTGGGATCTTTATGTTGAGGAAAAATTTCAAAGGTCATAACACATACCTCGTAATCACTTGGAATTTTTTATTTACATGAGGTAGCAGTGTTTTCTTTTTATTTTATGGAAACTTGATCCACCTGCTCTTTACATTCCAAGCTAGGTATATCTTCATTATTATAAAGTCATGGAGAACCAGATACAACCTATTCTTTAGATAATAGAGACTTCTTCAACTGTATCTTCTATTTCTTTTTCTTATTCATCATGGTCTTGGTGGATATATACTTCTGATCATACATAACTAGATCTTCATCAAAACTACACTTCATTGTTGACATAGGAAAGAAACTCAAATCTTCAACAGAGAATATATTTAATGTAGAGTATCCAACATATGTGAACCTTTTCTCTGATACCACTTGTAGGGCCCCCAAACAAACTGAGAGGGGTGGGGAAAATCAGGGTGTCAAATTTTTATTTTAATATGATGTATATTGTTCCCACTTTGGTAGGAACTCATTAAACCTGTGTGATGGATTCAATCAGCAATCAAACATTCACATGCAGAAAGGAAAAACAATGGTTTTACTTAGTTCACCACTAAGGTATAGTCCGAGGAGAATACGCCGATAGTGTGTCAGCCATACCAAAATCCACTAATCTTCACTAGTTGTAGAATACAAGAGTTCAGACATAGTCAATTAATCCTGGGCACACTTACCTTACAATATTTTAGGGATAATACCATGCATCCCTCAGAACACTTCCATCGAATCCCCCTATCTCACTTCTTTGGGATAAGTATAAATTAGTTTATCAAATTGAAGGTTGCTTCAATGGATTGGAATTAAATTATTTTTCCCTGTCTAACACGAGACTCTTCTTTCACCATATACCTGAGTCAATTCACTCTAAAAGCACTAATCACTGAAAAATTGATGTTCAAAAACTTCCTTTCACAAATCTCCTTCATGAAGCTCAACCCTTCATGAATATAGCTGCCTTCATGGAACAAACTACCTTTACAAAGCTCACTAATTCAATGTGGAATACCATATCATCACGAATCACCCTTTACTTAAATTCATTAGCATCTGTCAAGACTAAACTTGTCTTTTCTAAATGTTTAATCTCGCATTTAAGCCCAAATTTACAGATCTCCCCTAACTTCATGAAATCCTAGAAATTTAGGATTTTCCTTGAATAATTTCATGTAAAATAAGGTAGTTTGGGCTTATATTTATAGGTTCATCCATTCACAATCCTCCATTGTCTCAAAATAATTTTTCAGATCTTTTAAAAACATCTTCATGACACTCATTTATTTGCGATGCTCCATTGAGATTTTATATTGTCATGAATATTTCTATAAAACCATCATGTGCTTGTGATGCTCCAATTCTTGTAATCATGAAGAACACCTTCACCAATCACGATGCTCCATATCTTCAAAAAAAATCATCCTGGTCTTCATGAAAATCACATGTTTACCATATTTATGAAGAGTTGATTCCAAAAAAGAACCCTTCATGATGATAGACCTTCCTCCCTATTTTTGACCTCAAAAATTTGGCAAACACTTGGAAATTAAGCCACCTTACACACTATTATTAAAATTTACTATAAGATCTCTTTTATTGTAAACTCCATATTCTTCCATGTTGAGGATTGATAACAAACACAAACCAGACTCCATTACCAGCAAATAACAGCCTTGGTTCAAACACCAAATGCCTCCTGAAATCACTTCCACAACTAGGATGTGAAATGAGAATCACATTCATGAACAATTATCAATGGAACTCCATGGAGTTGGAATATCTCCTTTACATAGAGGTGTCCCAATCCCTATACTGAACTCTTCTCCCAAATTGATAAGAAGTGGGCCGACTTGGTGAGTCGGTCTACGAACACCAAGATGATATCATGTACCTTAGATGTACATGGTAATATCACCATGAAATACATGGATATCCCCACCCACTTATACACTGGAACATCATGGGGTTGAGCTAAATCTTCTAGAACTTGCTACCCATCCTTCACTTGCTGAAAAGAAATGAATCGAGAGACATACTCTACAACTCCTTTCTTCATCCTTGGCCACTAAAACTAACATTGAAGGTCCTGGTACATCTTTTCAACACTTGGATATACTTCCAAAGGACATGTGTGAAACTATCTTAGAACCTCCTCCCGTAACATCACTAGTACCATCACACATCCTCTAAAAATAATGACATGCTCCCCACCTTTAGAAAAATCATTAGGATCATGTCCAGTAAATATCTAAGTATGCAGGGTCTCATAATTGGTATCCACAAGATGGTCCTCCATGACTCGTTTCAAGATAATAGATGTGACAACCATCGACTTGAGGTAAGATACTCCGTATCTATCCACAAATGATAATTGTAATGAAGAAAATGATTTGATTCCTTATTCAGTAACCGTGGACAAGATCTCTAACTAAGATAATCTGATACCATGTTCCCCTTTCCAGGATTATAAACAATTTTGAAGTAACAATCCTAGAAGAACTCTATCCATAGCCTCTATCTCAAGTCAAGATCCTTCTAAGAGAATATATACTTGAGAATCTTGTGATCAGAATAGACGATAAATTGCTCTCCCATCAGGTAGTGTCACCACATCTTTAGTGTGAAGACTGCTACTGCTAACTCAAGATATTGGGTCATGTAGTTCTGCTCATGTGATCTCTACTATTGTGAAACATAGGTAACCACTGCTTACCTATGAATAAAAAAACAACCAAGCCCGATCCTTGATGCTTCACAAAATACTATGTACTCGACACCCTTTTCTGAAAACCCCAAGATGGGAGCAATCATCAACCACTGCCTCAACTGTTGAAAAACCCGTTGGCACCTCTAC